>OY728134.1:505116471-510116471 GCA_963277665.1 Viscum album
TCCTCGCCTTTCTACCTTTTCCTCTCTATTTATTAATTTACCTTGGTTTGGATGTCATTTTACTGAACCATAATGGTTAAAGTTAGTGTGTGGGTTGTGTTTTCTTGGAATCTAGGGTCTGTGGATCTTCCATGTGTCCCTAATCTCCCTTCTCTAAGAGTTTCATCATGTTTTCATGCCATCAATGTAGTTGCTTCCATGTTTTTCCATTCTGATGCAAACCATTGGTGCTTGATTGTCTTAAATTAATTTTTAAATGTTATTATCATCTTTATAATACTCATGGATAGTTAATTTTGGTGTTTTATTATTGGTATAATTTATTAAAAATAGGTTTTGAAGTGATCCTTGTTTATGCCTATGTGTTTTCACACCGAATGTGGTTGATAAAATTTTAATCGAACTATTAAGTGTAGAATTGAATGTTTTGGGTGGTTCTTTCCCCTAGGTATGTTTTATTAAATTTTTTGAATTTTGGTTGGGGATTATCATGTGGAATGTGTTTACTTTTATATTATGTCTTAAATTATGTTTGGAAATATCTCTTGGTCTTTTAAAATAAAAATTCTGGTTTGGTCGGAATGGCTTGAAGGCCTTCATTTTTTTTATTATTTTGATAATCCACCTTTCTAGGGATGAGATGGAACCCTTAACGGGCCCAAAGGCTCCAAGAAAATTACATGACCCATAGGTATTAGAGGGAATCACCCAGACAAGACAACTTGGAACTGATCCTCCCCAGCATGTGTCATGATATCAACACTCCACCTTCACAAGGCTGGTTGGCGAGTTGTCCTATGCAAAGCTGAAAAGGCCCGGTACCAATGGAAAAGTCATACCCTCTCATTCTTCCAATTCTGGTTAGCTCTTCCCTAGTGGATGTGCCTGCCCTGAATCCTCCTCTGAAGCCTTGTCCTCTGTAGTCTGACTGGTATATCTTCATTCATGTGGCCCGAAGTCCTTGGGTACATCTTCATTGATGGTTTTGGTTTGAAAGGAACATAATTTTTGTAAATTTTTTTTGGGTGTTTCATGGACACGTAGTGGGTGCCATTATATTTTTTCACATCCATGGGTTCACTAAGTGCACACATGGACGTGCATTCAAATGAATATGGAACTTAGAATACTTACACTCTTAAATGTTTCCCATTTCCCCCCCACATCCTTTCCTATGAATGGTTCCATGATTTCAAAATGTTGAGTGTTGTTACAAACAAATTCAAAATTTAACTGTGAATTGGTTCCTTAAATATTGGTTGTTTGGCCTTGAAACATATTTGGTTGAATGCTGGAACTTAAACGAACATTTGGAATCTATATATCTAAAAGTGATGTTTTTCATTGACATTAGAAAATGATTTGAAAGCGACATTGTAAAATCATTTTTGATCTAGTAGTGTAAGGCCTAGTTTTCACTTTGTAATGTTGGGAAAGGAACAAGGTTTGAAAAATTTGAACACTCGGTTGGAAACTTAATGTTTTTTATGAAATGGTTTGAATGTTTATATGATATGACAACCAATTTGGAACCTTTAAAAATGTTATATATATGTATATATATGGTGGGAACCTCTATTGGATGGATTTAACACTATGGGTTATCATATAGTGGTGTATGTGTTTAGGGTAGGCAAGTGAGGTGATGGTAGGTAAGATGAGTTAGGCGTGAGAGGGCCTCTTACTTATACAGTGTACTTTACCATGGGTTCCTAGGCATCTTTGGGAGGGTAGAGTGACCGTTGTTGATCAAACCCAGTCAGACGGATTGGTACCCCTTTGATATTGTAAAGTCCAGGTGGGTTGTGCCACTGGTGAGGCTAGGTTAGGGAATCAAGTTGGTTATTGACTATAGAGTTTCACCATACACCGACAGGTGGTTCCGAACAATGAATGTTGATGGATCACTCTAGGTATGTTTAGGAAAGCCCATGGTTACTTTCTAAATCTTCTTGCTTGTATTTTTCTGCACCTAGTTTCTATTTATACTATTAGTTTATTTTATGCATATATTTTTATCTCTTTTTTTTTGAGTTTCGATTTTAAAGTGGTAAACATTTATTTTGAAAATAGAAATGTGGTGGGTGTATTTTTAGAAAGGAAAGGCAATGTTTCTTGCTAAAATATGAAAAACCTATTTGTATAACTATATTACAAACTAGTGTTAATGTATTATTTTTGGGAAAGGAAACGCACAGATTCTTTGGTGGTTGCATACTGATCTTTTTAGCTCACACCATACTTGTACCATTCAGTGTCAGTGGACCCAATCTATTTTGTAGGTTCTTCTTATGTTTTAGGTTTTCTGGTTCGAGCTATCTCTTGGAGTAGGCTAGTTGGTGGATGGTGGTGACCTTGAGGTCATGTGGAGATTGTGTTTGTGTGTTCAGTCTCTTTTAATTTCAATATTTATCTTTCTATTAATTCAACTATTGTAACTAAGCTAGTTTTTATATTTGTTCATGTGATCAGTTTTCATTTGCTTCTGTGTTTAGTTTTATTTATTTGATCCTGGTTTATTTGGGATGAAATTGTTCCCTTTTTGGTTATATTTGATTCCTGACACTAGTTTCTAGCCTGTGGGGATCAGGAACGGCCTTCGGGCCATGCCGTAGACTGGGTTGGGTGTCAGGTCAAATGGAATACCAACCTAGTTTATGAAAAATGGGATTTTGGGTGGGTTTATATAGAAAAAGATAGGATAATTATTTATTAATTCCTAAACTTTGGTTTTGGGATCTATATTATAGAGTAATAAAAACCACACACATTACCATTTCTTTTCTAATGTTTTATGCCAAATAGGTGTTTTTATCATTATTTTATTTGTCTAAGAACTTAACATATTAAAATAATACCCTTGGTGATGTGAAAGTGAGTCATGTTTATAAAGAATTGATTTTAAAACATTAAAATCTAATATAGGTTTTGGAGAATTCATTAAGGATTTATAAAATTCATAAAATAAATTAAAAAACGCATTATATTAAAGGGGAAACATAATTTTTGTTATGGATACTCATTATAGTATTTATTACATCACTTTTGAGCTTTTATGATATCACAATACGTACCATATAATTATATTGTATTTAATTTTTACCCAAAAACTCGGTTATCTCAAAAAATTATGAACAATTCACTTTTGGATAATTTCAATATACTAATTTAAAAAATAATATTTATTTTAAAAAAATAATTCTCTAAATATCATAATCTACACTTTTAAATAAAAAACCCATTTATTTAAAAGTACTTGTTTTTTTACAATAAAGTTTTTTAACCCATATAAAAATTACATTTAACTTTGTAAAATTATAATATCATTTGTATTTAATAAATATTATTTAATAATATTATTTTACTAAAATATAATTTATTTAAAATATTGTTTAATTCCTAAAAAATAGTGACTTGATTGAAACTATATATTTACCAAAAATAAAATTTGTGTTTCATCGTATCAAAATATAATTTTTATAAACGCGTTATTTAATAATTTAAATAGTATATTATAAATGGATTAATATAACCATTTTTTTATTAAAAATAAAATATAAAAAACAATATTATTATGGTCTCCATACATAACCCTTTATTACGCCATAAAATTCTCTAAGGGTAAGGTGTGTGCTGGTGAGATTTTCTTGGGGTGGTTCGGTGAACATGGTTTGGGTCATGATCTCAATATTCTTGAAATTACATCAGAAATGATGTCACTAAAGATTTAGTTGTTGAATATCATCCTAGTCTTGGTCAAAGGAAAATTTTAGTGGTGTTATCTCCCTCATAAGCTCCAATAAATGGGATTTATGGTGTACGATCCTACTAGTTGAGGCTATCACTTCATCCATCTATGTCAATTGGAATTTATCATAACCCTTAATATACTAATATTAATGGTCACTGTATAATGAATAAATTATCAATGGTTATGATTATTAATAGTGTTTTAAATACAATATAATATAATTGTCCGAAAACACCAAAGTAGTGCATGTGTTTTCTATAACTGGATTACTTGATAAGACATTTATTCATTACAAAAGGTAATTTCATTTAGAAAATTTTGGGTTGTTACATTATTCCCCCTTCAGAAATTTCTCCCACAATCTTTTCATTTCATACAGTAAAATAGTTGAGGGTGCTTCTATTTCATCTCCTCTTTTGGTTCCCAAGTTTCTTCCTCAACCTTTTGTGTCCACCATATTACTTTGACTAGGTGGGTTGTCTTATTTCGTAGAACAGTGTCTCTAAAATATAAGATCTTTACTGGCCGCTCCTCATATGAAGGATCATTCTCCAATGGTACCACTTCTAGACTTAGTATATGTGATGTGTCTGGTATGTACTTCCTCAAGAGAGATACACGAAACACATCATGTGATTGAGATAAGTTAGGTGGGGGTAAAAGTCGACAATCCGCATCTCTTATGTGATCAAGGATATAAAAGGGAATGATGTATCTTGGACTAAGGTTTTCCTTCTTCCCAAATCTCATGAATTTCATCCATGACGATATACAAAGAAACACTTTATCTTCAACCTCAAACTCCAAGTCTCATCGATGATTGCCTACATAGATTTTCTATTGACTTTGTGTATATTTCATACAATGATGAATGGTTTGAACCTTCTCTATAATATCTTGGATAAGATCAAGTACCATCATCTTCCACTCTCCAAATTCATCCCAACATGTTGGAGTCCAACACCTCTTCCCATATGAAGCCTAATAAGGTACCATTTGGATACTAGAATGGAAATTATTGTTATATGATAACTCTTCTAGGGGAAGGTGTTGATCCCAAAATCCTTGGAAATTCATTTAACATGATCTCAACATATCCTCCAAAGTTTGAATGGTCCTTTAAGATTTTCCGTCTATCTAAGGGTGATAAGAAATGTTGAAGATTATATTTGTATCCAATAATTGAGAAAGTATTTTCCAAAACCTTGATGTAAAACATGTATCTCAATTATATATAATAGAGAGTGTAAATCCATGCAGTATTACCACTCCACTTATATATATCTTGGTGAGTAGAGAAATATTCCTTGATAGCAATGAAATGTGCCAACTTTGTAAGGAGATAGACTACCAACTATGTTAAGTTATTTTCTTTAGGTGTCATGGGGAGTCCTATAATGAAATACATGGTTATGTTTTCCCATTTCCATACTGGTGTGAAAAATGGTTGCATCATAACTTGAGACTTATTTCATTCCACCTTAACTTGTTGGCATACCAAGCATCAGGATATAAACTCTACAATCTCCCTATTTATGTTATCCCACCAAAATTTTTAGTTCAAATATCTATACATATTAGTTATTATTAGATTAATAGATAATGATGAGGTATGTAAATCATCTATAAGTTTCCTATTTAGTTCTATTTTTTATGGGACACATATCTAGGCTGCAAACCTTATAATTCCATTTTCATCAAAGTTAAAATCTGGAACATTCTCTACCTTCTTCGGTGGAAACTCATCATATTTTTGGGCCTCATTGATTCTCTTAAGAATGGATGATTGAGAAATTATTTTAAGAATGTATGTTTAAGATTATTTTATGATTCCCATGACCATTCTTTTCATTTCCAAGAATAGTGTATCCCTTAAAATATCAAAAACCTGGTTGAGATTCCATTCAACACAACATTTGACCCAGTCTGGGACATGGATCGAAGGGTGTTCGTTATCCCCACAGGCTAACAACTAGTGTTGAGATTCAAGTTAATTTCAAAGGGAATGATTTTTTCCAATAAACCAGGATCAAATAAACCAAAACTGAATATGAAATAATAAACTAATAACTGGTACTAAATAAATTATATACAACTAATCCAGATACAACTGGTAAGGAAAACAAAAACTGAACAATTGAAGGCTACAAAGAAGAAACTAAAACCATACTGAAGAGAACTCAATCTACACATGAACTCAAAATCACCACCATCCACAAACTAGATTTCCATAAGGCACAATGAAACCATAAACCTTCACTTAAAAAATAGACCGGGTCTACCAACACCAAATGACACAAGTATTGTGTGAGCTTTAATAGCTTAGTAGGAAACCACCATAGAATCCATAAATTTCCATTACTGAAACTGTTCACAAACACTAGTTTGAAATACATGTAAAGAAATGAGTTTTTATAATTTTTTATAAACAACCAAAACATTCCCTTTTTCAAAACAACACATACCAAATTACCATTTTAAAAAAAATAATCATCATTTTAGAAACCAAATCCCACACATAGATCTATAACAAGTGATACAAGGATATACTAAAAATAAAATAAAGTGATACCAAACAAGAAACCGAGTGAAAAATGAAAAATAAACAATCACATATGGATAGTAACCATGGGAATTTCTAAAACATCTTTAGAGTGATCTCTAGATGTACTTGGTTTAGACTCACCTGTCAATATATGGTGTAGATCCATAGTCGATAACTCACTAGCCATTCTAAATGTTAATCTAGTAGCACAATCCCACATGGACTCTAAAACATCCAAGGGGTACCAAACCATCTAATCAGGGGTGATAATAAACCATCACTAAACCCTCTAAAATATTCCCATGAAACCCATGGTAATAGTATATGGTGAAAGGAGGAGACCCTCACAAGCCTGCCTCACCTTAACTACTACCCTCGCACTTGCCTACCCCAAACACCGACACCACCTATGCGATGACCCACTCTCGTAAAATCCTTAATAGGGGGTCCATATCCCAACAAGTCATTCACATGTGACAACTAGGTTGTTACATCATGTGATCTAGTAAAAAAATTATCAAAACATGCTAAGATGTCAATTGGGCATTTGTACTTCCAAAACCACATTTATTTCCCAAATATCATAAAGTGAAAACTGATCCTTACATCATTTCCCTTTAAAAAACACTTATAAACCATTTCCAAACTATTTTTGAAATAATATGAAATACCACTTTCATGTGCACAATTATAATCAAGCCTTTACATTTCAAGTTCAATTCCATTTCCCATACAATTTCAAAACCATTATGAAAACACACGACATGCTTAAAGGTTCCAAATAGGCTTTCATACCATTTGAAAACCAACCACATTCCAAAGTACCAAACGGGCCATAAATTCAAACATAACATTTAAAACCATATTCAATCCATTTTTAGACCATGAACTATTTATAAAACATGTAGTATTCAAGGAAATGCAGAAATATGGGAGGGGAAAGTTGAGTGTTTTGAAAATGGATTCTTTAAGTAAAACAAGGCCTTTATCATTTGTTAGCACGTCCATTTGTGCACCCTGTGCACATATGGATGTGCCTACAACCAATTATACACCCATGAAATATCATGAGAACATCCAAAACCTTTTTGAAGAACCAAATCATGCACATAAGGTTATTATCACCATAAAACTAAACCATCATAATTTAAAAAAGGAAAAAAATACTATTAAACCACTAAATTTCATAAAAAGGGACCAAGATACATTTTATCAAACACCTTGTAGACATGAAAACATAGCATATTTAATAAAACTCTTTAAAAACAACTTAAACCGATTTTACATCAAAAAAACACCAAAATAATTTATACTAACATGTAACAAGAAAGATTATATAACGTTTTATGAAACTGGGAATGATTAAGAATTCAATGGAATATGCTGGAATGAAAAATAATGGAGACACCTACCTCAATGGCATGTGAATGAAACAAAACTTTGGGAGGAGGAAGAATATACCCCAAAAGATGATCCTTACACCCTAACATCAATTAAATCTACCAAAATGAAACAACCATATCTCTAGGGTTCATCTAAGAGGGAAACCCCACCAAGAGACACCAATAACTTGAGAGGGAAGGGAGTGTGAAGAGGGAAATCAAAAAAAAACTAAAGGAATCTCACATTGGGACCTTCAAGGGGATTCAAAAATAGGAGAGCAAGTTAAGATTATTTTGTAGGACCCCTTGGTGCACCAAGATTAAAAAAGGGATAAGAATCCTGATTTAGGGTAAAAAACCAAGAGGTAAAAATATGAGGTTTCGAATTTTTAAGAATATGTGTAGCTCACATGGTTTGTCCACATGGTTTTCCAAAACCATGCGGTCTCCACTATACAAATGGATAGAAACTCACAAATGGTTTAAAAAACTATATGCAACCCATGAACCATACCCCTAGACCCCAAAACCAGGGGCTCAACCTGAACCTCAACTGTGTCGGAGGTTTCAACAATTCTAATAACTCACCCAATACTTCGAGAATTCAAAACTTTAAACCAGTGATCAACCAAAAACTCAACCATAAAGATAAAAATACAAAAAAGAATAGACTAAAATAGTTTTCAAGGTTGGGGTGTGACAATTATCCCAACCACAAACACTTTATTCCCCAAGAAAGTCACCTAGCCAAAAGGTAAACAAAACTTGATTCAATGCCTGATCAAAATTGAAAGAAACCACAATCCTCAGGGTGACCCTTCATTTCAAAAGTCACACCCGAATGATTCTAAAGAAGTATACAACATGAAGAAAAATGGGAGAACACAAGAGGGTTCCCCCCACCATAATAAATCGACAAACACCATGGAATGACTACGGATCAGCAAGGGAACACCTTACCCAACTAACACAAACTCATTCACACGAGCTAAAAAACACCACAACCAAAACTAAAAATTCTCCAAATAAGATAGACCCCCAACACAAGGGTAAAGTCATGGAAGAAACCATAACTAAACATAGAACACAAAAAAAAACTACAATCAGTGATTTCCACAGGCATGAATATCTTTATACAAGTGAAACAAAAACTAAAACCTGAACTTACCCGCATAGAGGTTGAGCACACCCAAGAACAAACAACCAATTTAATACCCACATTCAAATAAACATGACCACTCATATTATAATAAAATATTCTTATCAAGGTATCACCATAGAAATATGATCTTACAATAATAATTAAAACCATAATAAGGAAACATAAAATATCTCCACCCTAACACGGGGGACAAAATTCCTCATCCACCAATTCGCAAAAAAGACTTCACCAGATGAGAGGAATTTTTATGTGATATCTAGAAAAATAACTCAAAATAAAATAGGTACTTTCAACTGATCCTCTAACACTATCTCCAGAGAGAAGGAAACCAATTCTTTGAATTGGTCAGTATAAGATTTCACTATCTGTTAGCTCTACCAAACATCTCACAGCTCCGCCACCTTCTTATTCTTCACCTCCTAAGGTATGATCCTTTGGATGAAGTTCGTTATAAAGATTTTCCAAGTCATCCCAACATGAAATGATGATGGGAGAAACATATTCCATTGATCCAAAGATGGACCCTCGAACAAAGCTAGGACAACACAAAATCTAAAAAATTTAGAAGTTACCAACATTTCGAAGACACTCTCAACTTCCTCAATCCACTTCACCACCTATCACAGACCTCAATCACTATGAAAGACATGAAACAATTGAGAAGAACCATAAACTGGTCATGAATCACTAGAAATTTTGGGGAACTTTCTATGTGGCATATTCTGATCAAAATGAGAAGCACAAAACCAAAATCAACATTAACCCAAAACACAATCGAATGGAACATGTCAAGGAAAATCAACAGGATTTCAATCCAAACACTACAAACATTTCAGAATCCTTTTTCCAAAAACCACCACCTCATTTCAATTTCAAAATCTCATTCTTCTAAGCCTAATTTCCAAAAACTAAAATTCATTTTAACGGAATTTTTTTTCCAAAATAACTTTCCCTTTCAAAAACCCACTCGAAAAAATAGATCCAAACCTTTTATTTCAAATACTCACCCATAGAATCTTATGAAATGTCACATATGTGTTCATCCACTTCTGATTATTTCATGAACTCATGCCAACATAAATTTACCATTCACAACCACACACATGTGAACAATCACAAAGAGTACCCAGGGTCTCACTTACCATTTCATCACTACAATCAAGAATTTATCAATTCATTCCTTCTATTTTCACAATAGAACCCACGCAAAAAAAATTCTCTTTTAAAAACTCATTTCACTTTTGAATCTGAAGCTACTTGAAGGAAATAATTTCCATTTAAAAAAACAATTTCATTTTGAAAGCATACTCACATCAACTGGAACAAGAAAAAAACACAACTCACACCAACTATCAGAGTGCAGAACCAGTATTCATGCCTAACATGGAGACATGGTTAGTGGGTCATGCCTCCGGTAAGCATCAACAATTAGGAGGAGATTGAACTATGTACTCAGACTCCACATGGGTCACTACTCCACATGAGATCATGACATATAACTTTCTCATCTACATTGTCATTACTCAATCCAAAAAAGGACAAAAGACTCAAAATATTTGACTACTTCTAAAAACTCGAGGATCGAAATGAGAAAGGGTTCATAACATCCTTCTCGAACCTACCTCTCATGTCCTGATAGTCTTAGTATCCAAGCTACTTGACACCCCAAATAACAAAAGGCCTTCTCTAATACCATTTTCATGAACTAGGAGGGGATGTAATTCAACCCAACATTTGATTTAGTCCAAGACAAGGTCCAAAGGGTGTTCTTAATCCCCATGGGTTGAAAACTAGTGTCAGGAATCAAAGTAATTACAAAAGGAATGATTTTTTCCCAATAAACCAAAACTGAACAAACAACAACAAACCAAAAACTTATCGTAAATAAGTGATATACAAAAAAATATGGATATGACTACTAAATAAAATATAAACCGAACAACTGAAGGATAAAAAGTAGAAACTAAAACCAGACCAAAGATAACTCAATCTTCATGTGACCTCAAGGTCACCACCGTCCACAAACCAGCTCGCCACAAGGCACAACAAAACCAGAATCCTATACATACAAAATTGCTCAGGTCTACCGACACCGAATGGAACAAGTAGGGTGTGAGATTTAACACCTCAATAGGCACCGAACATATAATCCATACATTTCATTTTCTGAAATAGTCCAAAAATACTAGATTGAAATTCATATAAAGGAATGGTTTTTATAATTTTTAATAAACAACCACTACTCTCCCTTTTTTAAAACAACACATGACACATTCCAATTTTCAAAACAAATTCAAAATTTTAGAAACCAAATCCCACACATGGATCCATAAAAAGTGATAAAAATATACACTTAAAATAAATTAAAGTGATACTAAATAGGCAACCAAGTGAAACATGACAAATAAAAAATCACATATGGAAAGTAACCGTGGTCATTTCCTAAACATCCCTAGAGTGATCCCTGGATGTACTTAGGTTGGACTCACCTATTGGAATATGGTGAAACTCCATAGTCGATAACTCACTAGTAATTCTAACTTCCAATATAGTAGAAAAATCCCACCTAGCCTCTGAAACATCCAAGGGGTACCAACCTATATAATCAGGGTTAATAAGAAACTATCACTCGACGCTCTAAAATATTCCAAAGAAACCCATGGTGATAGTATATGGTAAAATAAAGAGTCCCTCACATGTGTGACTCTACTTACATTATTCCACTATACTTACCTACACCAAACACTAACACTACATATGTGATAACCCACTCTTAAGAAATCCTCCATAGGGGTGACCATCTCATAATAAGTCATTCACAAGAGCCAATCGGGCCATTTAATCACATGATATTTTAAAACATTTCTCAAAACATGAAAAGATTCCAACCGAGCATTTTTACATCCAAAACCACATTCATTTCCTAAACATCATAAAGTTCCAATCGGGCCTTACATCATGTCCCTTTCAAAAACACTTATAAAACTTTTCCATACCATTTCCCAAATAATATGAAACATGTATTTCATGTGTATAATTCCAAGAAGTCCTTTATATTTCATGTTCAATTCCATTTCCCATACCATTTCAAAACCAAGATGAAAACACACAACATTCTTAAAGGTTCCAAATAGGCTTTCATACCATTTCAAAACCAACTTCATCCCAAAGTACCAAATAGTAAATAATTTCAAACATAACAAATACAACCATATTCAATCCACTTTGAGACCATAAAACATTTTGAAAACATATAGGCTTAAATGATATTGAGAAATAGGGGAGGGGGAAAGGTTGAGTATTTTGAAAGCTGGGTCTTTAAGTCAAACTAAGACATTATCATTTGTTGTAACATCCATTCGTTCACCCTATTCACATATGGTTGTTCTTACATCCAATGACACACCCATGAAATACGAATAGAGCATACAAAACCTTTTTAAAGAACCAAATCTTTCACACAAGGTTCATATTACCATAAAACTAAACCATTCTAATGTAACCATGGAAAAAACACTCTTAAACCACTAAATTTCATAAAAAGATAAAAAGATACATTTTATCAAACACCTTTAAAAACATGAACATGTAATAATATTTAAGAAAACCCTTTACAAAACAATTCTCACCGATTTTTCATCATAAAAACACCAAATAAATTCATACTAACATGTAATAATCATTATTATATTACTTTTTAAGAAACTAGGAAATCTTTAGAATTCAATGGAATGTGTTGGAAAAGAAAATAATGGATACACCTACCTCAATGGAATGAGAATGAAAAACAATTTTGGAGGATGAAGAATATGCTCCACAAGATGATATGCACACCCTAACAACAAATAAATCAACCAAAATCATCCAAACCTAACCCTAAGGTTTGGGAAAGAGGGAAAACCCACCAGGAAACACTAATAACTTGAGATAGAAGAGAGAGGGAAGGTTGAAATCAATTAAAACCCAAAGTAATCTCAACTTGTGACCTACAATGGGATTCAAAATTATAAGGAGAGAAAATGAGGAGGAGTTTGGAGTACCCCCTAGTTTTCCTAGGTTTAACATGGGAGAAAACCCCAATTTAGGATTAAAAATGTGGAGGGGAAAATTTGGAATTTGGAATTTTTAAGAATCCAGGTAGCTTAAATGATTCATCCACACAGTATTCCAAACCATGTGCAAACTATGCATTAGACACTATCCTAATGGATAAAACCTCATGCATGGTTGTCTCATGGTTTTCCAAACCATGTGAAACCCTTTCATCTTACCCTTAGACCCAAAAACCTGCTGCATGGTTACCTAGGAAAAGTCACACTATTTACCCAAACCATGTGTTAACTATGCACAAGCCAAAAACTCCCACAAGACATTCAAAATTCAAAAATTTAAATTGGGGTTCAACCTAAACCTCAACCAAAAATATCCAAATCCAAGAAATTAATAAAATAAAATAGTTTTCTAGTCAAGGGTGTGACATGAAACCCTAATCATGGATAGGGTTGCGAGATCCTTTCTACTCAGGGAATCCACCACTTTGTTTTCTTCCCCAATATGGTAATATATTAAACAATAATAATCCTTGATAATCCATAACCACCTTCATTGGATCATATTAATCTCATTTTTTGTGAATATATACTTGATATGTTTATGATATGTATATATGTCACAATTTTCTATGCACAGATATTGCCACCAAATATTCAATGTGAAGATCACTACTATTAATTCTAGATCATGTGTTGGGTATTTATACTCATGGATATTTAATTGGTGGGAGGAATATTCTATAACCTTTTCATATAATATGAGTACACAACCTAATCCATTTTTGGACACATCATTGTAGACCACAAATCCTTCCCTAATAGTGGGTATTGTGAGCATTGGTGTAGTGATTAGCCTCTTATTCATCTCTTAAAATCTTTCTTTTCATTCATCAATCCATACAAACTTGAATCCCTTTAACGTTGTCTTGGTTATTGGCCTGAAAAATCATGAGAGTTTTCTAAGAAATCAATGATAGTATCCAAAAAATCCAAGGAATCTATGGATTTCCATCACATATTTTTATCTAGACCATCCTTCAATTTCCTTTGTTTTTGAAGGATCCACAGATATCCTTTTTTTGGTGATTAAATTACACAATAATGTTATTTTATATAACCAAAACTCAAATTTACTATAAATTTCAAATAAATTTTCATTTATCAAAGTCTTTAGTACAATATTTGAAAGCTCCTCATGTTCTTCCTTGATTTTAGAGTAGATAAGAATATCATCAATAAAGGCTACCAAAAATTTGTTGCAGTAATCCCTAAAGACTCTATTCATTACATCCACAGATATTTATAGAGAATTAGTGAGTCCAAATGTCATCACTATGAACTCATAGTGTCCATACCTTGTACAAAAAATAGAATTCAAGATATTTTCATTCTTCACAATTACTTGATAATATCCCAATTTAAGATCAACATTAGATAAGTATTTTGCTCCATGTATATGGTTGAAAAAGTCATCAATTTGTGGAAGTGGATACTTATTCTTTATCATTATCTTTTTGAGATCATGAAAATCAATAGAGATGTGCATTTACCTATCCTTATTCTTGATGAAGAGGACTAATACACCCCATGGTGAAGCACTTGGGAATATAAACTATTTATCCATATTCTATTGTAATTATTTCATCAGATCATCCAGTTTAACAATGTAAATTCTATACAGACTCTTGGATATTTGAAAATAACTTGGTGTGATCTTGATTGAGAAATAAACCCCCTGGTTCAAAGGAACACTAGAAAATTCATTGGGAAACACATTAGTGAATTCCCTTACAATGGGCATGTTATCAAGGATGGTATTTTATTTATTCTTAGTCATTTGGTCTAGATATGATTTCTTGAAAGGTGATAATATCCACGCTTGATATGTTGGTACTAAATAAGATTAATCCTGCTCCTTGTAATTGTATAGAATCATAGGGTGATTTGTGATACATATGGTGATTTCCTTCTCTCATCAATTTATTTTGGATCTATATAAGGAAATACAATCCATGGCTAGAATATAATTTAATTATGCTAAGGATAGTATCATGTGGTTTGTCCAAATATTCAACCCCCAAATTTGGACATGGGATGAGTTATATACTTGGGATGAAAAATTTAACCCATTTGTTGTCTTCACCGATAACCCTCCTTCTATGTTTTTTATGTGGTGTTTGAATAGTTATATTAAACTTGTGTGATATGAAGGAATGTACAGAACCATAGTCACATAGGAAATTTGATGTTCATTAATGGATGATAAGACCACTTTTCACTATTTTATTATGGTTGTAATCATTTAATTCAACCATAATAGGGTTAGGGATGAAATATTTTTAACCAATTAAACACATAAATGGGAAACCATGAACATTAAATGGGTAAATCATAAATGAAATATATTCTTTAACCCATGAATTTATAGGTTTTAATATAAGTTATCCATGATCTATTTACTAACATAAAATTTTTTGGTAATTTTTGTTCCCTTAATAATGGTTCATAAAGATCATGTGAATTTACCAAATAATATCCCTCAAGAGTTTCAAACCAAGTGTGATGAAATGCCTATTTTCATGCACCATGTGGCGATCAATTCCATATTAATGCAACCTTTTTAGGGTTATAACCCCTAGGTACCTCTATTCCAAATCCACATCCACTTATAGAATCCAGAAAGGGTTATATTTTCTTGGAAACCACTTACTCTACAGTTTATAAATATTTATGGATTGTTTCCTACATTTAGTCTATCCCTAAGGCTTTCACTAGAGTTTTTTTATCTTAATACCCAAAAATAACTAAACTTTTATGTGATACTAACTATGAAAACTCATGTCTTTAATACACTTTATTTCACAATTTATTACATAAAGGTAGACATTATACAAACCCAGATAATCATGAGGCCTATTGTATTTGAGAAATTAGGTACATAGAATAAAATATTACAACATAAGTACAAAAAATATTGAAATCTTATTTAACATGGTCCTAAACTTCCATCAAAATTCTAATACTACATGAGATAACCTTGGGACATATATAAGAAAGGGGTGAGCTATAAAACCTAGTAAAGTAATAATAAAAGAATAAGATGAGTTAAATGAAAACATATTAACCAAGAGGTATAACAAGGTAACATAAGAGGGGTGAGAATAATAATCTTGAACAATGTGGCATTATATAACAAGATGGCATAAATAAAACATATGAATGTTGAAACAATATAAAACATAAAATAATAAACACAATTCAAGGATAATTGCCAATAAAACATAACATATTGTGCTTATGATAACCTACCATGCACCATACATGGAATATCATGAGATTAAAATACTATCCAATGCATTAGAGGGATATATAATTTCTGACACACCCATAACTTTCATACCATGCACATGCATAAGTGTACCACATAGATCATAAAACCTAAGGATTTATTTCATAGATTGTAACCCTGTTATTAAGGATTATTGGTTATATATATGTAAATACCCAATAAATGAATTATAGGTTTAATTAGGTGAATATCCTTGAGTGGAAATGGATATGGGTATTCACTACACAAATGTTTAGCATGGAAAATCGTAGGCTAATTTCAGCTGCATAAAAGGTGTACATAAAGGTTTATAGAAGGGGTGAATGGGAGATAAAGGGTATATAATTACATTATAATCATAAAGAAAGTAATATGTATGTATAAAAACATATACCAAAAAGAAAAATTCAAAATAAAAAGGCATGGCATAAAGAAGGTGTTTGAATAAAGAGGAGAAGGAGAAGATCCCTTACCATGAGAGGATACTTCTAAAAGATTGATAGGCGATTATTAAGAGATTTGGGAAAACTTATGAGGAATATATTGAGGTAAAATTATATTAATGTAATGCTCAAAAGTTTTTTAGTGAATATTTGTTGGAGTTTTGGTGGGTTTATGTAGAAGAAGAGAGGAGAATTATTTATTAATTTCCAAACAATGGTTTTAGAATCTATATGATAAAGTAATAAAAAAAAACACCCCATGTTTTTCCCATGTTTTATACCAAATAGTAGTGGGTTTAATTGTTTTATAAGTATAATAACCAAAAACATTAAAATAATTCCCTTTGTAAAGTGGAAGTGAGTCATCTTTATAAATAATTGATTATAAAACCTAAAAATATAATATAGGTTTTGGAGGATTCATTAAGAGTTTATAGAATTATTCAAATAACTTAAAAAATTTATTTTAAAGGTTAGAAATAATTTTGTTCTTTTATACACTTTATATTTTTTATTACATCACTTTGGGGCTTTTATGATGCTATAATACATACCATATAATTATACCGTATTTAATTTTTACCCAAAAATTCAGTTGTCTTAGAAAATTATGAAACATACACCATTGGATAATTTTTCTGTACTAATTTTAAAAATAATATTTATTTTATAAAAATAAATCTATAAATATTATAATGTAAACTTTTAAATAAAAAATACCCTCTTATTAAAAAATGATGGTTTGTTTACAGTGGTAGTTTTCTGACCCTTATAGAAATTACATTTGTCTTCATAAAATTATATTATCATTTATATATAATAAATATTATTTAATAATAATATTTTATTAAAATATCATTTATTTAAAAAATTATATAATTCATCAAAAAGTTTGTCATGATTGAAACTATATATTTCCCAAAAATACAATTTGGGTTTCATAGTATCAGAATATACTTTTTATCAACTCATTATATAAAAATTTAAAAATTAATATTAAAAAGGGATAAATATAATCATTGTTTTATTAAAAATAAAATATAAAACTTCATATTTTTATAGTCTAGGTACATATCCCTTTATTACACCATCAAATGACCTAAGGGTATAGTGTGCGATGGTGAGATTTTTATGCGGTGGTTTGACAAAAATGGTTTGGGCCATGATCTCGATGAGCTTAAAACTTCAGCATAAATGGTTTCAGTAGTTCTTTAGTTGTTAAATCATGGATTTGAATTAGACAAGGTTAAATCCCAGTGATTTTATCTCCCTTGGAAGCTCTGTTAAATGGTGTTTATAGGGTACAATCCTGCTGGTCATGGCCATCACTTCTTCTGTCGGTGTCAATTGGAAATTACCATAACCCTTAATATACTAATCTTAATGGCCACTATAAAATGACTATATTATCAATGGTTATGATTCTTAACATTATTTTATGTCCAAAATGTTATAATTTCCCAAAATAACCAAATTAGTGCATGTGTTTTCAATAACTAGATTACTTGATAAGGCATTTATTCATTCAAAAATAGAATTTCATTTATAAAAGACTGGGTCATTACATAGACCATCATGGCTTAGATTGACCTTAATGGGAGGAGTATGTGTAAAATATAGGGATGATGAAAATTTATTGAGACACATGGTAGGGGTATGATGACCTTGTGGTCTGACATGATACAATGTCGGGGTATGAAGAACTTATGGCCTAACCTGATACAGAGGTAGGGTACGACATCCTTGTGGACAGAACCAATGTAGAAGTGGGGTATGACGACTTTGGGTTTTGAATTTTGATTGAGACAGGATTTTAAGACTTTATGGACTAATCCAAGTCTCGTTATCCTTGTGGAATCTCATAGATACATAATGTGGCCATATATTCGACCTCAATTCATGACTTCCATTACGATTGTCCTTCCATCATGGAGCCAAATCATGTATGGTCAAGGTTTAGGGAATATCGGTTAATTCATGACCACTCATCACATGTTTGATTGTTAATTGATTATTCACATCATTATTTTAATGGAATACACCTCTTATGAATTTTCACTAATGTTCTGGGTGAATTAGTAGTTTCCAATGCGCATACATGCTTCATGACCGGGGATCTAGGGAAGGGCAAGGGCCCAGTGATAGGGAGATAAGGAGACAAATCATAGGGTTTAGAGGTGGTGTTGTAAAAGACTCTATAGTGTTATCATAGTGTATCTATTTAATTCTTTTAGTCTCTTATGCTCTAGTTTTACCTTAAAATTTTTGGGGTCCTTTGTTTATTACCTATATGATTTGAGATACTTTTCATGTCATCTGATAAAGAATTGGTATTATTCTTTTGGATGTGTCATTATGGTATATTTATTTATACTTGTTTATGGGTATGAATTCCACCTTGGATACTGAGGGTATAGTCTCCCCACTAATAATTTTTGTACCATTATTTCTAGTCGAAAACCTCTTACATTTGAGGAGGCACACATGAGGTAATGTGGAACTCCGACTCAGACTGGGTGATTTGGGTCAGGGTGTTACAAAGTGATATCAAAATTGTTTCCTTTATTTTTTATTGGGGTTATGGTAGAAAGGAGATACGTTGTGTGGATCTTGGTAAGGGGAATTTCTATGTACCTTGACAACTCACATGTAATGGGCCTCCGATTTACCATTGATGGGGTTATTGTTACAGTTTTATGAGATTTGGATTCATTAATGAATCATGAATATGCATGTAGGATCACATGTCATATATATACACCTTTTATGTCTAGTATAATAGTTTGTAAATTAAATGAGTTGATTTGTGCCTTCTTCTATGATATATCTATGTTCATTACTATTATGATATATTTGTGTTTTCATTAGTTAGTTGAACTTGAGAATGTTTTTTTGTTTGATATATATATATATATATTATTTTGGATAACATATAGGTATGAAGGATTAGGATTAATCCATTGGTAGAACTAGGAGGGATATACCATGTGTGTGGGTATCTCCTAGGTTAGGTCTTCCAATAGACACACCTTATATATTCCTTGTAACTACTTAAGTTATTCTTATAATAAAGTTATTAAATATGTTCTATGTGTTTGATTGGAATTTCATAAAATGATACCTTAGAGACACCAAAATGATCTTGTTCCATCAAAGACTATGCAACAGGATACACTTGAGCATGGTCCCACACCTACTCCAGTGGTTTTGGCAGAACCCCCCCCCCCCCCAGCTTAGAGTCTTACAGATTGTTCTTGCTCAAGGAATAGGGTCACTAAGCACAATGGATGACTATTATTGAGACTTTCAGCTCTAGAATCTACCATCATTGAAAGTAATTGGTGGTCCATATAAAGATGAGGTCTAGGTTGGAGTCTTTGAGGGCATCATTGAACTAGTTGATACTCTAGTGGATATGAGGGTGAAGTTGAAAATCTTTATGATTTTGGAACTTAAAAGGATGTGTTGGGATGTTATGGGGTAGGAAAGAAAGTGCGATGATCTTATGAAGGGAGGATTTTAAGGAGCTATTATTTGAGGAGTTATTTCCCAATACACTGAATTTGGACTGATCTTTGAAGTTTATAGAGATTCAATAGGGAACAATGTCATTTTTTTCTTGCTTAGCACAATTTACATAGTTGGTATGCTTTGTAACTATTTTGGATGGGAATTATTCCCAAATGTCTAGGAAGTTTGAGATTGGAATTCATCTAGATAATAGACATTAGGTTAGTGGATTTGACGCAACTATGTGTGCTGAGGTGCTTCGTAAGTCCCTATATTTTGTGGAGAATCTAGAAGAAGATAAATTTATGGGTCTCCTTCCATTTCATGAAGGGTCATCTAGAAAAATTCCCAATGTTCTATAAAGAACCTTTTTGATTTTATAAGAGTAAGGATGAGGATTTACAATGGGGTGGAAGACAGGTAGAGTAGAGAATGCTTTCTTCTACCCCCCTCTATGGGCGAGTTCATGTTCCTAGTGTTTCAACTATGGATAGGGTGGAAATTATCATAAATTTTTTTCCAAGACCTTAGATCAGGTTTGATGGATGTGGAAAGATGGTAAATCTTCAATAGTTCCATTCAAGGTTATTGTAGACAAGATCTTATAGGGGTATAAGAAAAATATGGGTTGTGACATAGGGATCTAGCTAGAGTCTTCAATAATAGACTGAGCACCACAAATTTCCGTGACCCAGGTGAGTGATCCACATCAGTGGAATGCCTGTGGAGTTGAGGTAAGAAGAATGTATACAATGGACCAGGTTCTAGCTAGTAGTGAAGACATACCTTCTATAATTAGAGGTATTGTTTTTATTACCTCAATTTCATCTACTAAGTTGTTTGATATAGTTGTTTTAAATTTTTTTATATATTCTAAATTGGATGTTAGCATAGATTTACAGGATAAGTTATCCTATTAGTTTCTATCTCTTCACACACCTTTTGGAACAAAATTAGACCATATCTAGAGATGCACTGAGTGTCTCATGGTTGTTACAAGTTATGGATATCTTTGGGACTTCATGATATTAGAGATGACTAGTTTCAATGTGACATTCTAAATGGAAACGTTGAATAGTAATCAATTTCTTATTAGTTGTTACCAGAGACATTTATCTTTCACCTCACCAAGAAAAAATTAGATTGTTTTGACCAACGAGTGGGATCTTAGAGCAAGTAGGATGAGACCGAACCTGATCTAGATTGGATCTATCAAAAACACAAGTAGAAAACTAGGATCTTGTAGCAGATTCAGTAGTGACTCCCTCTGTCTTACCTCTAGTGGTGGATCATTATCAGGATGTCTTCCCAAATTAATTCTTAGGTTTTCCTCCAATAATAGGAATTTTATTTGAGATTGATCTTATAAATGGGGTGAGATTGATACTGAATCATCCTTATCTTATGGAACTGAATGAGTTGATGAAGTTGAATGGGTAGTTAGAGGATTTAGAGGTGAATGGATTTATCAGACCGAGCACATATCCTTTGGGTGCTATGATATTGTTTTTAAAAAATAATGATGATATTATACAACTATATGTAGATTATAAAAAAAATTAATTAGGTGATAATGAATAATAGGTACCCTTTACCCAGTACTACTGATTTGTTTGATCAGTTATAGGGAAATCAATGGTTTTCAAAGATGATCCTCATTCAGGTTACCATCAATTTCAGGTCAGAGGGAAGGATATTCCCAAGATAGTGTTTAGGAGTAGATATGAACTGCATGGGTATATTATAATTCCTTTTGGGTTGAAAAATTCTCAAATGGTGTTCATATCCCTCATGAACAATATTTTCTATCCATATCTCAACTCTTTTAACATTGTATTCTTGGGTGAAATCCTGATATATTCGAGGACTTCAAATATTCATACTAGGCACCTTCATACTATATTGAGTATAATTAGATCACATCGATTTTATGCCAAATTGTTGAAGTTTCATTTTCTGGATTCATGAGGTTCAGTTCCTTGGGCATGTGATTTATGAGGTGTGAATTTCAGTGGACCCAAAGAAGGTATAGGTGGTGATTTCTTCGGATATCTCATGAATGTGTTTGAGATTAATACTTTCCTTGGGATAGTAGGTTAATATTGACATTTTATTCAGGACTTCTCTCATTTTGTAGTGTAAATGATGGAGCTGACCAAAAGGGGGGTTAAGCTTTAGTGGTCTGAATAGTGTAAAGATGTTTTCCTAGAGTTTAAGAGGAGATGTGATGAAAAATCTAGATTTTATCCTTCCAAAAATAAGGATGTTATATGTAGTGTACTATAATTCCTAAGGTTTTGGGTTGGGATTTTCGTTGATTCAAAGATACCAGGTAGTTTCTTATGGGTTATGTCAATTGTGACCTCATGAGTTGAACTACCTGATGTGTGGCTTAGAGTTGGTAGTTTTGGTCCACACTTTGAATTGTTAGTGACATTATCTCTTTAGTGAGTGGATTATCATCAACATGGGCCACAAGAGTTTATGATACATATTTTCTCAGTGGGATCGAAATTTGAGATGGAGCCATTGGGTTGAAAATCTACATACATATTAATTCGAGTTGGACCATGCCTTAAGGAAAGGTAATTCCATTATAGATTATCTTAATAGGGAAAACCCATATATATGAGAGCTTAGAGAGTGGCCCTTTGCAGGAGGAATGATGTCTTATGTGTTTGATGGATGATTGGCTATTGGATGTATATGAGGATAATGTAGTTATGACATGTGCACCTTTAGTTATCATGTCTTCATTAGTGGACCAGGTAAAGGATATCCATGAGTTTATATACTGAGTGTGTAGTGTTGTAGGAATTATTGGTAGGAGATGATTCGATCTTGGGGTGGTCCTTGGATAATGATGATGTGATTTACATGCATGGGAAGGTATCTGTTCCAGCTACCTTGAGGAGGAGATGATGGGAGACTCTAATGCTTCAAAATGGGTGTGTATCAAGGGTTGACGAAGATATACCATAACATTAGACATAATTTTTTGTGGCTAGGTATAAATAGATACATTGTTAATTTTGTTTTGAGATGGCTTACTTACTAGAGGGTAAAGGTTGAACATCAGTATCCTGGTGGTTTGCTTCAGTAACTTCCAACACATATGTGGAAGTGGGATGATTTCATTATGGTCTTTGTGATACAGTTACCCAGGTCTCCAAGATGTCATAATGTTTCTTGGGTGGTATTTAATCAGATGATAAAATTGTATCATTTCTTTCCTATTTGAGAGACCCTTTCAGTTGATGAATTTGGGAAACTATACATATGGGGGATTATATGCCTACATGGAGCTCCTAGAAGCATTATGTTATATAGATACATGCATTTTATGTCAAAATTTTGGAAGGGATTATAGAATTTTTTGGGTAACCATCCAAGACTAAGTACTACATATCATCCACAAATTGATGGAAAGTCAAAGAAGGTGATCTGAATCTTAGAGTACATGTTGTAGTCATGTGTCCTAGATTTTAGTGGAGCATGGGATGATCACCAAGAATTGGTAGAGTTTCTGTAAAATAATATTTTTTAGGAATCAATTTAGATGTAACCTTTTGAGGATATTTACGCGCAGTCAGGTCACTCACCGATGTGTTGGAAGGACGCAGGTAAGATAACTTTTTTAGGATAAGCATGGTACAAGAGACTAATGAGATAGTGAATTTGATATGAAAGTAGTTAGTCATCATTAAAAGTAGAAAAATATCATATGACAACATGGGGATATGACCCTTGGAGTTCATTATGGGTGATCAAGTTTTCTTGTGAGTGAATCCTCGATTAGGGAATTGATGATTTCATATTCAAGAGAAATTAGCACTGAGATTTGTTATACCATACAAGATTACTGAACATATCGAGTTAATGGATCACTTTTTGTATATTACTATATGATATCAAGTTATGAATGATATGTTTTATGTGTCTCAGCTTCATAGGCACATGCCTAATCCTATCAATGTGATTTAATACAAGGATGATGAGATGGAGCCTAATTCATCATTCATAGAGTGACTAATGAAGATCATAGACTGGAGAAAAAAGTATTTCAAGGGAAGAAGATGCCACTAGTCAGACCCTTATGGTAGCATGAAAGGATCAAAGAAGATATGTAGGATATGGATTCTTATGTTCAGTTCTAATGGCTTAATTTATTTGAATATAAAACCCCAGAGATACTTCTCAATGATTAGAAGTTATTAGAGGGAGAGAATTGCAACACCCTCGATTTATAAGAGATGGAATAGGGTTGATTCTAGAGGAGAAAAATGGAAGTTGAAATGGTTTCTTAGGTGGTATAAGATTATATAATGTGATTCTCATTTTCACCATGGAGGTTGTGGTTGTAGCATAGTTGGGTCACTGTAGTGTAGAGTGGGTATAACAGTTATACTCAATAAGACCATACACAAGTTCTCAAGTGCACATGTGAAAAGTGTATACTAAAGTGCCACTAAACAAAAAAAACACACCAATATGAACCTAAATATGTTAACTAACCAACCCCAACCTCGACATGGAATGATTACCAAATTACACATCCAATATAGTAATATAATATCAAGAACATAAAGCAAAGGCTCCTCATAAACACTTCCCCACTGATTTTATTCTCTCACACACCAACATAAAATACCATGTGCTCTCATACCTTTCATATATATCACATCGCATATCCAATAATATCTGATGTGGATTGAGATGCATCCCTACCCACCCTATCCTTACAAGGTCTAGCATGTAGTGAAATCATTATTCATCATCACATCACATCCTCATCACATCATATCATAACCACATCACATAACTAGGGAAGTAGGGTGTCATGAATGTGAAGGACATCAACATTACGCCCTCCTCCTACCATGCATGACCACATCCACATATCACATCCTCAACACCAGTGGGTAATATCTAACACCAACTCATATCATTATTAGGTAATCTCGAACACCAACCCATATCATCACTACTGCTGAAGGAGGAGCAAGGAAGAGGGGGTATCCAACCATCTATATGACCACCAACCTGGATGTTGCAGAAAACATCTGGAACCTAAAACATTTGTTCATTGGTAATGTTATCCCACTCGAGTGAAGAATTTATAGAAATAACATTAAACACATGGTAGATAGATAACACATAATACCCAATCCATGGGTTCACATCAACTACACTAGCGTACACCACAACACCATCATTGTACCATATGACATCTATCACAACTGCAACCACCACTAAATGAATCACATCGCAAAACCACCATGCATAACCACACAGTTCTACTTCCAATTAAAATTTCCACCATTTTTCATATTTTTAATGATTTCCCACTAACTCTCATTTACTAATCCATTTATTTACATTTACACATCCCTTTCATTAATAATTTAATTCATTTTATCCAATTTTCAAACATCAATTTAGACCATTATTATTCATTTACCAACCCATAATTTTTTATTTTCATCATTATAATTTTTTACATACCTAACCAGTCAACTAACACAACACCACCAATACACAATGGTTCCCATCACATCCTATGCCAACCAACCATCACACCATAATAACCATACAATGCAAGACATATCAACTTCACAATTTATCATGTGTATTATCACACAAATTCCACATTTCTATGGGATACCAATTCATTAGCTATATATAAGTTATTATCCATTTCATTTGGGGTGATATCAAGCAATCATATAATAAGGGTCCAACAACTAAATCAGCTATAAAAAAATAAAGGATCGCAATAGTCGTGATTTTTAGTTAAGGAAACATGAATTTATAATCACATTAACAATAACAACAAAAGTAGCAATACATGTGATTTCCCCCCATTCCCATTAATTTCAAATTAATCCAATTTATTATCTCTATTATGTCAACCCTTAATATCCACCAAATTGAAGTAAAAAACATGAAATCCCCACATGTGCACATAAATAGGGAGATAATGTGGTTCCCTACCTTAAAGATGATTTTGAATTGTTGTGAATAACAGGTAAAAAGATAAATAACCAAAAGGACCACAACTGCACATGGAAATCTCAAATCAACCAAAACTGTACTAAGGGATCATAAAAAATGCATCCCAAACACTACTTAAACTAGGAAATGTTCACTACTATGAACTCACAAAGAGGAACCAGATAAAATTAACGAGAAATGGGGATTTAGTCAGCATGGATTTCCAAAGATCAACCTCTAGAATCCAAGGATCATAACTGACAAGGGATGGCTGTAAAGTCTCCCAAAATTACCTAGGGTTTTCCCAAAAACTAAGAGGGATGAATGATTTTGGGTGAGCCCTGGTATTTATAAAAAAAATGGGATTTAAAACATTCATGGCATAAAACCAAAATTGACATCATGTTTTTCATGTGGCCCTCCAATTCAAGCTGTGAAACACATTAAGGCTATGAATCCCTCAAACTCCAAACTTGATAAACATATAATGATTCTCAAGGAACATAATCACACCATGAAAATTCCCTTAACACCATTAGTTAATTAATAACACAACTCCCAAATGAAACTTAAAGTCATGAATTACTAACCTTCAATTCACGAACAACCACTCACATCATGAATAACATTATATATTAGAATTATAGCTCTAAACTCCATTGAACCCTCCTCAAGCCTCTTCTGAACATCTCCAAATAAAAAACTAGAAAAGTAACAATCTAAGAATGAGAAAACCATTACAAAGAACATGTGATGAATACAATAGTATCAACCCAACTAGTGTAAGGTATACATAGTTTTTTATTTTATAGTATACATGATTTTGGGTATTCTCACATGATGTTCCTGGTTTTGGTTTTCTTAATCACTTTTACTACTTAGTTTAAACATTAAAATATCCAAGATACCTATTAGAGGATACTACCATGGTAATAACCCCCATAGGCGAAAGGATTATGGTCATATTACTTTTTTATATCAATGAATGTAGGTGGTGGTAAACATTATGAATAACATTACCACTATTACAATTTCTCCCTTCATGAACAAGTCTAATCTGAATAAATCTGGTTCTCCAAATAATAGTCATCAACTATAAAAGTAAATAAATAATAATATACGTTATTTTGGAAATGAACTTTCCCTTTAGAAACATAAACCATTAAAATATGACATGTTATAGTAATTTAGCCATAAGCCAAGATGTTTGGAAAATTGATCCCATCTATTCTGCATAATATCATAGCATAAAAGAGTATGTTTTATCAAATTTTAATTACATTAATAGAAAATTCATCTAGAAGGAATATGAGAATAAAACTTTAAGAGAACATTTCAATGGTAGAGAATTTTTAAGAGTTCTCTATACATTAATTGAAACTTTAACATGAATGTGATAGATTTCAGTGTAGGTTGTCAATGTGCTTTTACAGTTGTGAATGGAGTTTTTATAAGGAAAGTCCATGTGGGGAAGAGAATCAGTGAATACTTAATGGGTCAAATGAATGCTTTAAAAAGAGTTACATATGACCCTCTATAGAGGGGATGGGTTTTTGAATTGTGAAAAAATATTCCTAGATTTTATCCTTAGGATTGGTTGCGTTAAAAAGTTTATTCCAAATATTAATCACGTAAGATTTTAAAATATCTTTAATGTTCTTAATTCCTAATAAATTTTCATTATTGTAATATCATAATTTCTTTCAAGAAAACTAATTACATTTTTACTTATAATCAAATTAACCCCATATAAATTCATTTTATTTTCTGAGGCTTTAATGGTGATTTTAGTAAAAGGGTTAATAATAAGTAGTATAAAGTGAAAGTGGAAATAATATGGTTTATAAGTTAAATTTTAACACCCATAGTTAAAACAATTCTCTTCTAATTACAAATTGATTTCCAGATTTAATAAATAAAATTTGGAAATGAGATGGCTTGGGTTTTATGATATATATGGGGGGCCTCAATAAGTGGTAGGGAGAGAGTGACTCTATTTATGTTCACTTTTTTCATGAATATATATAATTCTATTATGAAGATATTATTTCTACAATGGATTTCCTTTTGGAATTATGAAAAATATGTTTAATGTAATTTTGAATACCATTTAGGAAGACCATAATATTTTTTAGGGTCCTTACATTTCATTTAATGAATATAATAATGTCATCAACATAAGAAAGATAATTAATTGTGTTGTAGTTGTGAGGAGTATCAAGGGATAAAATTTTACCAATTTTATAGAAATTATTAAAACTCTTATTAATGACTTCGAAATAAATGATTTATAAGAGAGGAGATAAAGGTACTCCTCATTTGACCCATCTTAATGGTTTAAAATATTACATTAGGAATATATTAATGAAGATAGGGGTTTTACGACATTGATGAGGTTATTAATGAAACCAAATCTTTTAAAAATTTAATGAATAAAATTTCAAGTGAGTGTTGAAATCTTTGTGAAGATTAATTTTGATAATCAATGTGACCCTTACCTATTTGTATTATGTATGTGCATCATTTCACTATCAAACATTACATTTTCATGGTTGGTAAATTTTTTAACAAAGTTATATTTTCTTAAATTAATCAGTTGAATAATATTGAAAATTATTAAAAACAAGTAAAGGATTTTTTAGTGAATGTTTATGAAAAGATAGGGCAATGAACCTCAAATTTATAAGGGTTCTCTATTTTGGGAATAAGGAAAATTTAGGAACCATGGATGGAAGGGGGAATAAGTGTGGAAGAAAAGAATTTACATCACCCACAAATTCATAGTTATAGTATCTAAATTAAAATTAAATGAATCCTTAGAGAAGCTATCAAGACTGGAAGAAATGATTGAATTGAGGAAACATGTATGTTTTTTAACTTTTTCTAGGGAAATTAACCTTTTAACTTCTTTCATGGAAGAACGGGAAGTGATGATGATGTTTTTATCAAGATATTGGTGTGGAAATATTGTATGGGAATTGAGACCAAGGTCATTGAGTTAAATTCCATTACTTCAGTTAAAATTATCAATCCATAATCAAGGATTTTAATGAATTCAATGGAAGTAAATTAACATTTGTTTTTTATATGAGCATGGAGAGTATTGACTTATTCATTTGATTATAATTTTTTTCAGTAAAAATATCTTTGTATTTGTAATGTGGGGAAAAACTTGAGAATTATGAAGTTGTTAAATATTCTAACTAAATGTATTGAGGTAGAAGTTTTCATTAATAGCATTTGGTTTTTCAATTATTGGTAAAATATTAAATGTAAAAAGAGAAACATTCAATACCAAGATATGTTAATGACTTGATAATATTAATTAGATGAAGAAATTTATGGAACTCCTTTGAAATCTATCAAATATTGATTAAATGCAATTATATTGATTTTTTATAGATCCATGTAGAAAAATCAAGGATGTTGATAGAAAATATATTAAAGAAGCATTTGAATCAAAGATAATGAATCTTTATTAAATAGATCTAAATATGAAATTTAAATTGAAGATACATTATAACTATACTATTAACAAAGGTTATTCATGAACTCTCAAAAGGGTAAAATCATTGAATATCAATGTGAGAAACCTCATAGACATGATAAACTTATTAAAAAAAGAAAATGTTGATGTTCTTAACTTGAAAACACCTCAGAAAAAAGAGAGGTCAGGGAGAGAGAAAAGTATTTGAAGTAATCATATATGATCACATCAGTAGAAAACATACAAAAAGATAAAATACAATAATATTATATGATAACATGGAACTATCAATAGAAAATCATCTGGTATGATTGATTCATATCGTTTTTTATGATATATCACAACCGCGACCTTTACAAGGAAGGCCTTTCAGGGTAGTGAAACATTAACTATTAATATTAAATAATTTCTCAACATAATTTATCACTATATTAAGATTTTGATGTGATGAAACAAGTGGAAATTAATTTAGTTAAAGTTTATAAAACATTCATAACTAAACAATTTACTTGAACGTTACATAACGTTCAAGTAAAATCCATATAAGGCTTAGGAATGTATCAAAGCCTAAATATACATGCCAATTCCATGAGATGAGTTCTAAGTGCACATTCCTAGATGAACTTCCATGATCTCGATTATCTCTATTCTAATTCATTTTTAATCTAGAGAAACACGAATATTGTGGGTAGAGGATGGTCCTGCTCATATGATGAGTGATTTGGAATATCTCGTGGATGCACCATAGAGAGAGGACTCCTTTGATTACTCCTAAGTGATCTTCATCAACCATGTCACAAACAATACCTCTAAAGGCATTCCTCATGGTTCTGTAATGAAAGAAGAGAGATAAGGACCCCTGGGTCCCACCATTGTTAGTCCTCATGTTGGTGACTAGCACTGAAGTTATAAAAATATCACATATGAAAGGTATTGTGCTCTAAATATTATAATATAGGGGTATAGGATAATCAGACCCCAAGAAACTCCATCACATAATATAAAGATAAACTCAAACCATCCCAAAATGGATAAACAATTTCAACAAATAAAAATAAGTCTCCAAGTATATACCAAAATATAGTCTTATGGAAGCGACTCAACAAAAACTCTAAAACACAAGCTACTAATGTCTAACTCTGTCTCCAAATTCATTCTAGAAACCTATAAAATAGTTTTTATATGTAGGGTGATCATAATAGGTATACTCAGTTGGATCATACCCAAGGTCTCAAGTGCACATGTGAAAGGTGTATACTAATGAACTAGTGAGCAAACACAAAAAACAACATGCACCTAAATAGGTCAACTAACCAATCTTAGGCTCAACTTGGACATTCTCATATAAATTTCATATTTACATGGGATACCAATTTATTATCTAGATATAAGTGATTATTTATTTCATTTAGGGTGATATCAGTCTATCATGAAATTACAATACAAGGAATAACCCAAACAGCTGGGATTTTTAGAAATTACAAAAAGAAAGTATAATCACATTAGTAATAATATAAAAAGTAGTAAAACATGTGATTTTTTCCCATTCCCATCAATTTTATATTAATACAATTCATTATCTTCATTAATTCAACCCTTACTATCCACCTAATAGAAGAAAAAAGCATGAAATCCCCACAAGTTTACATAAATAGGGAGATAATGAGGATCCCCATTATCAAAGGATCTTCTCAAATCACCATGCACAACAAGGAAAAATAGAAACAACCAGAAGAAAAAAACCGCACAAGGAAACCTCAAATCAATCTAAACCGTATGAAGGGATCATTGAAAACTCATCAAAAACACTCAACAAACCAGAACAACATCACCACTACAATATCTTAAAGAAGAACTAGAGAAAATGAAGGAGAATACAGGTATTTAATCACCATGAATTTCCAAAATTCATCCTCTGAAAGCCAAGTATTATAGGTGATAAGGGAGGGATGTAAAGTCTTCCAAAATCACCTAGTTTTTTTTCAAACAATCGAGAGGGATACAAAAATTAGGTGACCCACAATATTTATAAACAATATGGTCCTTGACACATTCATGGAGTGAAAACCCAGATTCATGTCGTGAGTCTTTTTGAGACACTCCAATTCAAGCAATAAAACATATTTAGGCCATGAATCCCACAAAATCCAAACCTAATGAACATGTTCTAATTTTCAAGGTGGTTATTCACATCAAGAACAATTCCATCTGTTGTGAGTTCATTAATCACAAAAATCCCATCTGAAATTTCAATTTCTGAATTTTCAACAACCAATCCATGAAGAAACCCTCACATTATAAATACCTATTAATGTCAACCTTTTTAGTATAATTACATATTCAGGATCCATTAAACCCTCCTCAAGACTCATTTAAACACATCCAACTCCAAAACCATCAATGTAATGGGAAAAAACAGCACAAACTATTACATTAGATACATTTCAAATGATTATCATCCTCAAAAATCAAAACCAACCCCAAAATAAAAGACACTGGTTTGAAAAACAATCTTGCAAGAAACCTCTCAGGGTTCTCGCTAACCTATAAACACAAGCATTGATAAAATTGATCAAGAGAAACCAAAACATCCACAAAATATCCCACACAACTGCATCACCATCTCACTATCCATAAGACTCATAAATTACACTTAACCAATAACACAATCATTTCAACCTCCACATAGACTAATCCAACAACCAGCTCAAATTCCACACTAATTTATCCCAAGCACACAAGTCAAGGATACCTACCCTCTATATCAATATATTGTTCTCTTTGGGTGGAATTAGATCACCCACACAATTTTAAAACATGTCATAAACATAATATGTCTTCATTAGGAATGTTTTTCCCTTATTCATGTACTTGAATCCATATTGAAGTCCAATAGAAACCGAAAAAAGGAAAATCTCATAAATTATCAAGATTCAAACATCACATCATCATGGAAAAATAAAACAAGGAAAAAACTAAAACAACTCTGGGTACTGGGAATTCATTTCATCTCATGCTCCCAAATACAATCCTTTAGGACAACTTCTCACACAAAACATCAACTAAGAGGATGGATCATATATGCATCCCTTTCTCTTCATGATCTTATATCTCTACTAGTCATTCCATGAACATTACATTGACTTTGATATTCAAATATCCCCAATAAATGATATCAGATTCACCCTGAAGGTAATGATGAAGCTAGGACATGTGGAAGACATCATGAATCCTATCTAGCTGAGGTGGAGGAACCAACAAATAATCAACTATGAAAACACACTCCAATGCCTCAAAAGAACTGATGAATGGAGGATAAATCTTACTCTCCCTATCAAACCTCTACTTCCCCCATCAAGGGGAGACCCTCAAGAACACATAGCTCCAACCTTAAACTCTAGGGGCCTTTAACTATGATCATTATAGGCCTTATAATGGTATTGTTATTCCTGTATCTACTCTTGGAATATATGTATATTCTTGGTTATGATCCACACCACATCAAGACCAAGACCCACTGACTCCCTGACCTACATCCATCATAATAGAGAACAAAAAGATTGATTATAAAACACCTCAAATGGAGCCATGTAAATGGATGATTGGTAGCTATTTTTGTAGGTAAACTTAAATAAATAAAGGTTCTTTTACCATGATCCACTAAAGTCTAAGACACAATACAATGTCATATCCTCTAGCATTTGTATGGTCTTTCTCTCTATCCCATCTATCCGAGGGTGAAAAGCAGTGCTAAGGAGTAACTGGGAGCCCAAGGAATGCTGCAATCCCCTCTAAAATATCAATGTAAATGGGGATCATGATCAAAGATGGTGGTCCTCAGTATCCTTTTAAGCCTAAACACTCCATCCATATACTTATTTTCTATAACATCCACAACACTGGATTCACAGATCACCAGAAAATGAGCAGACTTCATCAATCAGCCCAAAATCACCCAAACTACATCACATTATCCCAAATTTTGGGGTAACCCAATGAAGAAATATATTGACATGTACTCAAATTTCTACTTAGGTACATCTAAGTGTTGCAAAAAACCTTTAGGAACATGGTGTTCAACTTTCACTTACCGAAAAACTAAAAACTTTTCCAAAAACTATTCCACTGACCATTTCATCTCAAGATAACAAAGTTTCCTCCTCAAGCCATGATACATCTTAGTCACATCAGGATGAACCACTAAGGGTGATTTTTTTAAACACATGTATAAATACCTTTCTCATTGCTAATATAGAAAAACTATCTCCCCTAGAACAACATAAGGTTATGACCATCCTCTGACCATCCCTCTGGAGCATCAATATGGCTGCCACGGTCACACATCACCTCTTCCTATGAGTCTCCTCCTTGTGACTCCACCACCTAATGAATTAAGGATTAATCCTCATTCATCTGATAAATACAGCATTTTCACCACTTTTTCGACATCAAGATGCATTGTCGGAAGCTTCTCAATCCCTTTTCAGACATCTGCAGCTTCCCAAACCACATATCCTTGGGAATTACGACTCAACACATTGCCAACAACATTTCCTTTTAGAGGGTGTAATAAATATCAATATAATAATCTTGGAGAAACTCCATCCACCTCCATTGGTGTAGATTTATTTCCTGTTAATAGAAAATATTTTTTAAGTTTTTTTGGAATTTGGAAACCAAAAAGTGACAATCGATGAGTTAATTTCGTCAAAAATACAATGCAAGAACAATTACCCAGAACATTAGATCCCATTTGGGATAGTTATAATTATGGAGACATAACATTCTAGTCCCATAAGAGATCACCTCCCACTACTTCATCAAGACACATCCCAATCCCAGACATGACACATCATATAAAACATCAAACATCACACCCTCCACATGAAACAGAAGAACTAGAGCACTCATCAACTTCTACTTCAGGTAACTAAACCCTACCTAACATTGATCAATACCAACAGAAGTCTAGTCATTCCTGGTCAACACTATTAGTGGGGAAACAATCCATAAGAAGTCAAACACAAACCTCCAATAATAGATTTTAAGACCAAAGAAACTATGAACCTCTATCACATTCTTAGGTTCTTCCCAAGAAACAATTTCTTAGACCTTTAACGGTTCTATGTACATGCCCTAATGAGACACCACATGACCCAGGAAATGAATCTATCACAACTAAAACATACACTTGGACATCTTTACATACAGTTAGTGGTGTTCAAGTACCTGCAAGATATATCTAAGATGATCATCATGATCCCCCTATAAATTCATATTGATTAAGATATATTTAATGAACATGAATCCAAACTGGCCCAAGAACTCGTAGAATATGGATCTTCTGATCCCCATAGACATATCTGGTTCATTTTTTATGTTGAATAGAATGAGAAAAAACTAGAAGTGTCTATATATGCACCTTAAGGAAGTCTTCAGGATATCCTAATCTTTCACATAAATTTTGTGATATGTAGACCAAAAATAGATCTTTGAGATCCTATTAGATCCATTTATCTAGTTTAATAGATCACTAATTTTCAGGAGGGGGTAACAGTTCTTGAATGTCACCTGATTCAACCTCTGGTAGTCTATACACAACCTCAGACTACCATCCACCTTCTTGGAGAACAACACTAGAGCACCCCAAGGAGATAAACTGGGTTGTATGAAACCCCTCAATATCAGATCATTGACCTACAAACTTAACTCTCATAGCTCCATAATCTCCACTATATAAGGATCTATCAAAATTGTAGATTTTCTCTAAAATTCCTATGGATCGTTGAATCACTGAGTAAGGGGTGAATTAGTGATTATATTTTTACAAATTTCAACATTAAAAAACATAATTGTTGAAACCTGTTAGATTTTATTCCTTATAAACATTTAGTAAACTCAAATGCATGAAAATATAAGAAAATAAAAAAGTCACTTAATATTTACAAGGTTCTGCCTCAATGTGAGAACATACATCATTATCATATCCACTCCCGTGGGTCTATAGAAATTCACTATTATGAATAAATGAATACAAATTTTATGTTAAAACTAGTTATACACCTTCTATATCTCGACAAGAATTATTATAATGACTCTTTCCAGTTTACAAAGGTTTCTTGCAAAATTTTCACCACAAAAAAATATGTAATTTTGTGGATTTACTTTTTAAATGTTATGTCTAGAAACTTTATCCAATGTGACTATGTTTGATGGGAATTTGTCTAATGACCTATGTATAATTCCCCTTTTCTGAACCTTAACCTTTAAAAAACCTCTATTTTATATGATTAAAAAAACTCAGTGCCTCACAAATATTATTCTCAAAACTCTATCTAATATTCACTTTCTATTTCTCCTATATTTGATCTTATAGAATTTTCTACGTACAATATTCTAATCAGAAAATCTATCCGGAAACATCCGCTTACACAAAACTTTCAACATTTCAACTTTTGTCTCTATAAACAGTGACCAATTACAATTTAATTTCCACCTCTATTTATAAGTTCTCTCATAAATAGAAAAGGCATGAAACCTTAAATGTTTTCATGCTCACCCAAATTTCATAGATCCAAAATTATCAGATATTTGAACATCATTTTATCACTTTTAAAATCTTATCAATTATTCTGGTGTATTATATATTCTTCTTGAATTATTTAAAACTACATAATTCTCATCCTTACTTGAATAAGAACATAACACTGTTATACCAAATGTTCAATCTAGAAATTGATTGTTTGGAACTTCTCTATTTGAAGCTCTGTCCAGAACTCTTTTTATCTTATTGGTTCTCTTGACCTACTAAAATACACAACATTGATTCAGTCTAGTTTTTATTTCTTAGTTTAAACTTATAAACTTCACAAGAGTTTTAACTTTATACAACCTATTTCAAAACACTGATGTTAAAACTTCATAAAAGTTTTTTATCAAAAAACACATCTCTTTCCTCTATTCATTACTCTAAACTAACTGAATATGATTGACTATATTATTGCAACTTCTAGAGAATTTAATTTCATGTTCCATCTCTATCTGTTATCAATTTCAACACATATAACTTTTTCTCTATTCAGGGACTCTATCCACTCAAGTTCATCCGGACACTCAGTAAAATTGATTCTGATCTTTTTTTTTGAAGAATAGTGTCTAATTAAAAACATTATCTACCCATTTTTATTTAATTATATATTTAAATATAATTTTTTGATCCACATTTAATTTCTTTTTTAATTTTGAAAAACTAAAAAAACTCACCAACCACAACATTAGATATTCTTAGAAATTCTTTATCTGATGAATTGTGTCTTGTGCTTCTTCTCTATTTCATCTAATAGCCATCATCTGGTCTGGTCAGACTGCTACATTAGTCTTATTAGTGCTATCTGATAAGCAATTTTTTAATGTTGGAGCTTCTTATAAGAACCTCTTTATTATAATCCAGGATGTAAAACATTATCTTAATCTTCTCTTATTTTGTCACAAACTCAATGATTTTCACAAACTCCTAATTTCAAACAAAAACTTCATCAAATCATTAGTAAGGTTGTTCTTCATTGAATTTCAACAACTTCAAACTTATCCCTATCTTATAATTTCTTAGTCCAATGAAATGTGACCAGAAAACTAAGTTTGTAACCCTCAACATTATACAGAACATATTTTGTCACATATCTATTCGACAACTACATCAAGAGTTGTATCTGGATCTCTATGTCCAAAAACTAAAAATCTCCTTTAGTTAAAAATCTTGGATCATGAACTCAATTAATGATGTTAATAACTTTGAGATCAAAAAAGCATTCTCTGACTATGTTTGGAAAGTTCTAAAAATTTAAAAATTTATTAACATTCTTCTTTTCTAGAAAAAGTACAAAAAAACATTTTATAAATTTCACCTATTTTACAAGAACATTGTTTACAAAAAAATTAATTTTCAAAAAATAAAACTCTTTTAAAAACAAAACATCACAAATTATTTTCAATCTCCACCTTTGTATTTGTTGGAAATACTCATTAACATCTTTTTCAACACTTCATACTTCAACACTCAGAATTTTTACAACTTAATTTTGTAACAACTACAAATTTTAACTTTTTCCATAACACAGAATTTCTCAAAAGAGAGTGTCCTAACACCACACTACTGGTTAAAGAAATTTTTTGAAGGAATTTCATCCCTCGTTATTAAGAAAATTTGTGTCCATGTTATGATAAAATCCCCCTCACTTTTCATTTTCTCTTACTATTTTTTTCTCTCCCCCATTTTATGCCAACCCCAACTTTAGATTCATTTATGTAAGAAATGTACTTCTCTCCCCCATGTAAGATATGGTTGTACATATTATCCTCTTTTTTAAACATAATCCAATTCATGGTAGGGTAGCTTGCATAAATTTTTTTGGAAGTCATAGGTGGAGGCTGAACATGAAGTTTCAACCTCAAATCCACAAATCTTTTCTTTATCATAGATTTTGTAAAGATATTGGAAATTTGATACTTTGTTAAAATATATTCTAGGAAAAAATCTCCACCATAAACTTTCTATTTGATGAAGTGAAACTTAATATCAGTGTTCTTTTTTATTAAGTGTTTGATATTATTTTTTAAAAGATCAATTGCACTCTAATTATCACAAAGTATAATAAATGGTGTAGAAAATTCAACATTCAAATCTTCCAAATGAACTTTCATCCACAAAATTTGAGAACAATCCTCTATAGCTGTAACATGTTCTAATTATTTGGTTCTCAATGTTACTACATTTTGTTTCTTACTATTCCAACTCACACAACATTCTACCAAGAAAAATGTTCCTCTTAAAGTTGATTTTTTTCATTACAATCTTCATCCAAAACATCATTATTATAACCATGAAAGTTCTTATCATAACTTATTTTTTTATAATATCATATAAATTTTTTCCTTTAACATATCTCATATTTTTTTCAGCTAACATATGATATTATTTCAGATCAATCTGATATCTGGAACACAAAGTCACATCATAAACAATATTAGGCCTTGAATTTGTTAAATAAAGAAAACTTCCTATCAATTTTTAAAATTGTTTTTGATTTAAACTTTTTATAGCTTCATCTTTACTTATCTTCATCCCAACTAAAATATGAGTACACAAATATTTAGATTCTTCCATACCAAACTTATGTAACAATTCCTTGGCATACTTTTATTGAGATAGAAAAATGTTTTATTATTTTTTTGAACTTGTAAACCTTGGAATAAATTCAATTATCCTAATATTGAAATCTCAAAATTCCTCTTCATTTCCTCATATAATTATTTAAATTTTTTTCTTCATCTTTAGAAATAATTATATCATATACATACACAATTAAAATCAAGGTGTTGGAGTTAACTTCTTTCACCTATAAGTTTCTATAAACATTTCCTTTAGAAGGATTCAACATTCTCAAAAAATTATCAAGTTTGGAATACTAAGAATATGGGGATTTTTTCAACCCATAAAATGTTTTCTTTAATTTAAAAACCTTGATTATATATTCATCAAGTAAAATCACAAAATGTTTCTCAAACGAAACTTCTTATTCAATTTCACAATTAAGGAAATATGACTTTACATTCATCTATTAAAATTTGTATCTTCAATGTGATGATACTACCAGAAACATTCTAATGGTTTCTAATGTTTCAATGGGAGAAATTGTTTCCTAAAAATCCAAACCTTCCATCTATGAATAGCCTTTAAAAACTCGTCTTTCTTTATTTCTTGACAATTCTCTATATTCATTCAACTTGTTTTTGTACACCCATTTTTTTCAAAAAACAATTTTTTCTACTAGTCATGGAACCAGTTTCAAAATTTCATTTTTCTCAATTTGATCCAACAAATTATTCATTTCATTTTCCTATTATTTTTGTTTTACATCTTCAAAAATGATTCTAATTCAATATTTGAAATGAGTCATGCCCGATTTTCTAATCTCAACCATATTCTAGTCTGAATTGGAGCTCCCAAATTTCCAAGTATATTTTCTGTTTCAACCTATTTTGTAAGGTAGTAAATTTCAATTCTTCTCTTCCAACTTCACTTTCCACATCACAATATTATTCTTTGTCTTGTTATATCTATTTTGGATCACTTTCACTTTCGTTGGAAATATTTTGTTTGTCTTCCTCTATATTTTCAACATCTTTTATTAATGAATTTGAATTTTCAATAACTTTCACATCATAAGAATCCACCCAATTTTGTAAACAATTTTTTTAACATTTGTAACTTCTTTAATTGGGTGAATTACACATGAAAGTTCCTTCTTGATCTTTTTCATCAAATTTCTAAAGATATGATGTTTTGATCTTTGGTAAATAAGGACTTTCAAAAACCTTGAAATATTTAAATGAAGTTTTTTTGTTATACTACATTTCATATGATGTATTTTTTGATTATATACTTAGAAAAAATAATTTTTATACATGTACGTTAGTACTAATAGAACTCTACTAGAACTTTGATAGTTTGTATTCTACTAACATGATTCTTCCCATTTCCACAAAACTTCTATTTTTTCCTTTCTACTAATACATTTTGTTTTGGGGGTGTATGGAAAACTATATTAATGTTTTATTCCATGATTTTTCAGATAAGAATAAAAATAATTTCATGTAAACTCTATACCATTATTTTTCCTCAAATTCTTTTTATAAACCCCCATTGTTTTCCCATTATCTCTCCTAAAAAACTGAACATTTCTAAAACCTATGACTTGTGTTTCATAAACATGATGTTAGTCATTCATGTGAAATCTTCACTAAAAGTGATAAAGTAAAAATATAAATTTCTAGATTAATGTCTCATCAATCCATAAAAATCTAAATGAATAAGTTCAGGAGGTCGGGTAGACTGAATCTCAACTTCCTTATGACTTTTACTAGTCATTTTCACTTTCTGACAAGTTATACAAACATTATCTTCTATTCTTTTAAATGGTGAAAAATTTCAAACAATGTCAACTTTAGAAATAATTTTTATACTTTTATTCCTAATATTAAAAATTATATTATGCCATAATTTATTTTCATCTTCGTCACTTAGATAATAGGATTCACAATGTTCTCCTATCTATAAAATATTTTATTGGTTCTTTCTCCTTTAGTAGTAATTTTCCCATAATTTACAATTTTGATAATATAAGAAATTTTTATAAATATCTCTTCATTCCCATAACCATAAAGTTGTCCTACACTAAGTTGTGTTTAAGTTCATCAAGAAATAGAGCTTTACCAAATTTCAACTTTTCTAATTTAATATTAGTTGTTCCAATTCCTATGATTTTTAATGAGCTATCATTCTTGAAGGTAACTTCTACCCCATATCGATTTTCCAAATCATTAAATATTTTCAAATCTCCCATCATGTGTGAAGAAAAACCACTAACAAGAATACATGGTTTGTTCCTTTTAGTTGATTTTAAAGTTGTGTCAACAAAAAATTTTCTTTCCTCAATTTTCTTCTTTCCACCTTCCTTTTATTTTATAGAATAAGAACATTACCCTGGAAGAGTTATAAAATATTATTAATCATGGTGGATAACCTAGTCATATCTTCCATATACTTCTTCTAGACATTAAAATTTGTTTTCTAATGTAATTTTTCGAATATCTTGAGATTTCACTTTTCCAACATTCTGAGTTTCAGGAATGATACTCATTCTGCTTCCACCGTTTCTTCCTCTTTATTCATACCTTCTTCTGGGAAGTGAAAAATTATGTCAACAGTTATATTCATTATTCCCATATATTCTATAGAACTAGTAAAAACCAAAAAATCATGGTTTTATGTAGAAGTTTTATCTTTCTCTGTATAAACTGTGATGTGGTTCATAACTTATTTTTGTTCTAAAATTCTCTAGGAATGTGCTGTATTTATTATAGGGGGAATTTTAAACTTTTTAGAACGTGATATATTTTTCACAACCTTTATCAATCCAAAGTTTCCCAACACTTTTATTATAACCTAAAATGTTAGAAAAATCATATGAACATTTATTTTTGGTAGATAGAGATTTCACCCGATTCTTGGATAGTTCCTTTTTTATAGCTTGAAATGATTCATATTTTACTTTCAAAGCCTTAATAAAACTTTAATTCAACTTTATTAAGTGGATTTTAACCTCAAGGTGTTTTGAATGAGTTTTCTTAACTTCATATTCATTAGCTTCCAAATTCTTATAAAGGCCTTCAACTATCTTTCCTTAATCATCAATTCTAAGTTTGTAGCCTAAGATCTCATGGATGTATTCTTCTTTCTACTTAGAAACATATTTCCTTCCCTCAATAAATTTTACACTATATTTTTCATGATTTGGATTTATTTCTTGAGAGATATATTTTTTTTCAAGATAAGAAACAATTTTTGATATGAGATGATACAATCTATAATATTCTTCACCTCTTCCATATTTACTATTTGATGAATCCTAATTTTTCTCAACATTTACAAATAAGGTTCTGATTCTTTCTGAACATTCATCCTCTAATGAATCAATCTCATCTAAGTAAGATTAAACTTTATTAATTAGAATTATTCTTCTATTTCCAATGAACTTCTTCTTTCCACTAGTTTACTTACATTCTTTCTTGAAATTTTTATCAATATTATTCCACCAAGGTTTTTCTTCGGATTGATCATCAAATTCATCAAATATCTTTTTAGGGATAATTCATAAAAAAATTACAGATTCCACTACACTCAAAACATTTGAGTGGATGTTCTCCTCCAAAATTTCCTCTTCATATTCAATAATTAATAGACATAATAGACATTATTTTTTCATTCAACTCATTATCCTCCTTATCTTCAAAATCACAAGGATCAACATATTTGTTATATTGCATTTTAATCTATATCATAGCATCAAAATCCATTTTATCTTTGATATTCCTTTTGAATGTAGTAGATTTTCTCATTTCATAAGAAATAATAAAGTTATTCAATTCATCAAGAGATAAATCTTATATATCTTATAATGTTTATTTTTTAGAAACAAACTTATCATGAAAATTTCTCATGAGTTTCTTCACAATTATAGAATCTTCAAAGACATCTATTAAAACTCTAATCTTGCAAACAACTTCATTCACCCTGGTAAAGTACTCATCAATAGTTTCTTCATCTCTCATGTTTATGTCTTCAAACTTATTCCACTATATTTTTAGCTCTTCTTCCTTCACATTAATATTTCCTTCAAAAATATTTTTAACCATGTCCCACATAATCTTTGTTATTTTGAAAACTACCACCTTCATGAAAAAAAATTACGATTGAGACATATGAATATAATTTTTTACTTTTACATCAACTTCAGTGCTTTTATTCTCAACAAAAATCATAGGGGAATCTTTCTCAATGGATGGAAATTTTATTATAGTAGTATCAATAACTTCCTTACCAAGAGATAGAATATAGGGAATAATTTTATTTTTAAAACCATGATAGTTTCTGTCATCAAAGGTCAGAATACCTCTATTATTGAAAAATTGTGACTTTCCATGATAAGTATATAATGGGGGAGCCTTTTCTCTAATACCACTTGAAGTTCCTAAGGATCTTTGAATCACTGGGGGTGAATTGGTGATTCTCTTTTTATAAATTTCAACTTTAAGAAACTTAACCCCAATAACTTGTTAGATTTTCTTCATTTTAAACTTTTAGTAAACTCAAATGCATGAAAATGTAGGAATATAAATAGGGCACATAATATTTAAAAGGCTCAACATCAATTTGAGAACCAATATCCTTTCCATAACCACTCTCGTGGGTCTATGTAAATTCAAAATTATGAAGAAGTGTAAAAAACATTTGTATCAACTCCCATTAGAAACCGTATATCTCCTAATAGTAATTATTATAATAACTCTCATCAGTTTATATATGTTTTTTTATAAAATTTGAACCAAAAAAAAATATGTAACTTTTTTCCAACTGCTCTTCCCATGTTATAACTAAAAACACTATTCAATGAGACTGTGTTCAATGGGTCTATGTCTGATGACCTTTGTCTGATGCACCTTTTCTAAGACTACACCTTTTAAAAAACAACTATTCTATCTAATTAACAAAACTCAGTGCCTCACAAAAATTATTATTGAAACTCTATCTAACATTCAATTTTTTTCTCCTTTATCCAGTCTTCTAAAGTTCGCTCTATCTGATCTTTTGATTGAAGACTGTATCCAAAAACCTAATATGATATAAAATTGTCATCATTCTAAATTTTGTATCTCTGAATAGTGATTAAGTGTGATTTAATTTGTAAATTGTCTAGTGGGTCATACAGGTACACTAAGAGGGAGTTCTTTAGTGTACAAAAGTTTTTTAAAAAAAATTCTTTTGTTTTCTCTTACTCCATTTTAATTTGAACCTCTTCACTTGTTAAAGTGAATGAATATTCCCTTTTTAAAAACAAAAATATACCACATGTAGGAAAAAATTAAATAAATCATTGAACCTAATATTTTACAAGGTTATCCATTGATGTGGTTAACTACATCCTTTCTATGTTTAGGATGATCTGAGACACATATTCTCCACTTAGAAATCAATTAAAAATTACAAGTGGGTTGGTCAGGTATCACACTAAAACCATGTTGGGTAGGTATGAATTATTTCCCAAATTATACTATAATCCCACAAGTGATATTTATACTATAATCCCACCATTGTTTCACAAACACAGCACTAACACAATGGGAAATATCAAAAGAACTTCAATCTTCCACTACAACACAAAACTAATCTTTCTCTTAAATCCACTGAGAATGAACCGATACTTCACTTACTCACTTCAACTGAACCATCTAAACTACCACTAAATATAATAAAAAATATTTCATGCTTGTTGATTCAGTATAATATCCTAAATTTTAGGAGATAACACTTCCAATTCAACTCACTGTAGTGATAGAATGAACAAATGAATATATATCAATAAAATTAAAGTTGTATTATTCTTTGCTTCACTGAAAAGTATTGCTTCAACTAAACTCAATTATTATATACATTAACATCGTGTATTTTTTATTCATGTAGTTATCATCATCACATGATAATATTTAATGTATGTAATTATCCACACTATTTATATGTCTTCATTTTGAAATAACAAATACATAACACTATTTTTACTTTTGATCTTCTTTATGCGACAAAAAAAATGAAACACCTTCCTGAAAATGCATCATAAAATGAAAGAAATTCTTCTTTATTTATCATGAAATGCAAATTATAGGTGCTCACTATCTCTGTATGTATATCATGCCATGTATAGTACTTTGGATAAACTTACTTCTCATAATACCACACCTTTAAAAATATAAAACACACAAGAAATGGTTTTTGGTATTCACACTTTTCTTTTATTCAAATAACTTCTTCTATGAACACATTGTCCACTTATTATTTTCAATTCATGTGTACATTTTTGTGTACATGTACTCTTTATTATGTACTAATTCGATTCGGTATGCATATTTCTTCTGCAAACCGTGTGTCTTATACAAACACAATCAAATAGGGAATTATTTTCACAAGAATATACATGATATTCTCAAACTCAAACTAATTAAACCTTCGCGCAAGTATGATATACGAACAGTATCATTGAAATATTATTTGCATATCATTAATTTCATAAGAACTCAAAATCTCAACATAGTTCATGCTAGAACCAGTAGATAGAGGTATGGAGGATTTTTCTATATTGGTTACCTCACAAAACCAATTCATTCTCAAAGAACACAATCCTACTAAAAACTGGTCATATTTCTACATCATCCTTTGTAAGAGATTCATGCATGAATGATTATATGAACTGTTATCTTCATCACGTAATGGTTTACATAGCCTTTCCAAACATCCTTCACACAAAAATAAATGAATGAAAGAGTTCCTTGAGCACAACACAAGATGTATGCTTTGTGGATTAGATATTTAAAAAGTAGTCCGAGTGTGATGAGAACATATCAAACTCTCATGGTATACTGCATCTTCTTCACATAAACTAGAGGTTTCATGTAACACACTCCATTTCACAAATGAGATCGTGGATTCTCTATTTTTTTAGAAGTGATAACCTCTCATAGTATCTTGAAAACTACTCATGGGTGTAGGAATTTCTATTTATAAGAAACAAACATCATCTCAGAACCTTCAAGAATCACGAAGACCTATTAATTTTTTTCATATGATATTATTGCCTTCGTGTTTCGTACTATGAATCATCACTATCACCAAAAAACTATATTTTCAAAACACTATAAAACCATGGTTTTTTCCTCATTCTATTATGAAAACAATGTTTCATATTTATTTTGATCATGTAAGAATTTTTAGAATGATGAAACAATGTTTTAATGTATCAACTCATGTTTTGGATGATGTAGCATGGAGACTTCCCATGGAACAGAAGCACGAGCTCGGTGGAGAAGATAATGGAATGAAGAATAGAATGGAAATCTCAGATAAACATATCAGATTTTTTATAATGATGAGATGATGATGAAAATTTTGGTTCAATCCCCATACAATGTTGTAATGAAGATTGTTGATGAACTGTATCTATCATATAGATTAAGTGGAGAAGATGACATAGAGCGCTGGATGGATGTCCCAGATGATGGATTGATCTGATCGAATGATCACAATTCGTTATGGAGATACAGTAAAAAACATAAAAGGATACCACATCAAAATAGTATAATTGTTTCCACTCCTGTATAATACAACTTTTATTTTAATCCATTTAGAAATTAGTTATTGAGCATTCCCACTACCTCCTAACACTGCCCCATGTCGGGTGCTCTCCTCCGCCGTTGTTTCGCTCAGAACGGTGTCTCCATGATGCCTCATTTAGGTGTCTTGCTTTAATCATGAAAAAACACTTCCTTCGATCAACCTTATTTGGTATCTACTTGTGTTGGGTTGATCCTTGTGCCCACCTCAGCAGTGGTGCGCTTGGATACCCTTATTAGTTGGATGACTTGGGATTAATTTTTATAAAAGGATAACATAAAATACTAGCTCAAAAATATTCTATATAGAGAAATATTCAGAATATCACCAAAATCATCCTTTCTTTTCTTTTAGAATTAAATCCGATATCTTTTATTTTACCAAATGTTGTAAACATTTGTGTCAAACTCAAATAACCAATGACACAAGTTTTTCTGAACTAAAAACCAGCTTTAAAATCATCACATTAACTTATTTCTTTATTTAAAGAATCTTATTCAAATCAAAAAAACTTCTCCAATTTATGAATGATTCTCAATAATAATTAAAAGGTGTAATGTCCATTATTCAAACACTATAAAACACTATAACATTTAATTTCATCAATCAAGTCTATTGATAAAAATTATAACACTAATATTACTTTAATCAATGTGGGTTCTTCAATATCCCCCATTGGATTTTTTGTCAATGCCCATTTCCCTTCCAAATTCAATGTTTGCTTCTCCCCCTTGATAATAAAACTAATGATATAATTATGTTAATGAATTCAACTTATTTAATTCTATAACAACTAAACTTATTTTCTTGTCTCCTTTAATCTCCTCATTTCATAAGATATTTCACTTATCAGAAATTCAAATTGACCTGCTTTAAAGAAAAAAATGATCACCTTTATTAAAGAAATGAGTCATTAATTAATCATATCTAAGTTTATGTGGAATAACACAGTGTAGAAAAAAAGAGTGATCAATTCAGAAAATAATGATATCAATAAAATTTTTAGAATATGATGCCAACACTAAATTATTATTTCAGAAGTTGTTTAAAAATATTTTCATCTAATCTCCTACATTTATCACGAAAAAAGATTAAAAAAATTCAATTTCAATAATGTACTTCCCCTTTATCAATAAATTTTACTTTTTTATCAAATTATCATTTTCTACTCTTCTAATCCAAAATTTTCATTCAAATAGAGATAGAAGAACATACCCTTTTAATGACAAAATTCAATTCCAAAATTTTAAATCACTAAATAAACCTTTCTAGAACTTCAAATATACATATGATACTAGTTAAGATATTCAACTCTGGTGATTATTCATCTTTTATCCCCCTAGATAGAGGAGCTTCATCCATATTCTTCATCATTATTGACTATCTTCAAGAATGATCACAAAGAATAATTTTATCAATAATTGAAATAAAGAACTCCATAATGGATATCCTCATAGATGTTGTATAATATTTCCATAGAAATCTTATCTTTAGTACTCCCCCTAAATATATTCCTTACCTAAAATTCCCTACATAGAAGAAACAAGCACAAAATATACATGGAAATAAGGTGGTTCTTCAATTATTTTTAGTTATAGTAGTAGGGATGAGATTTATCTATTAACCCAGTAAATCCTTTTAATTATGCTCCAAATTTATGAAAACTCATCATGATTCCTCATTATTTGACTTTACAAATTTTACAATTTAATTAAATCATTTACTCCTTGATTTATTAAACATTAATATTATATTTAATAGGCTTCTTCACATTAGAAAGTAGTGTACTTTCTTTCTTCTATTCCTACTCTAAATTTTTAGCCAATTCTAACTACACTGGCCATATGACGAAGCATTATTTTGGTACGTGGTCAAAATTCTTATTGTGTGTATACTCCTTCTACACAGTAGCATTTTTAACATAATAAGAAATTGGTAATTCTCCTTTGTTCTTCACTAGTTCTATTTGTTTATGAATCCTTGTCATGCATTTATCATAAATATTCCCAAAAATTCTGCACCTTCCACACAAATCTCCAAAAATCAAAGGGTTATCCTTTTTGGGCAACCTCTTAGGAAATTTTAGTTTTTCATCTTTATTATCATGAACCAAATAAACCATTTTATTTGACTCTAATATTAATTTCTTTTTCTACTCTAGATTTCTTCTTCTAGTTTTGGTGTTTATGACCTATCTAAAAAATCCATTAGATTGTCTTTTCATCCACATTAGAATCATCTTTTAATTTGGGTGACATTCATCTCATCATTCTTCATGGGTGTATCTTTCATCATAGTTTCCTTAACTCTCTTCTCTTGCTCTCATCCTATGGAATATTTTTATTCTGTTTTTACTTTTCCTCTGCACTAATTGTGGTCTTGTCTTCATATCAGTATTTTAATAGTGCATAGTTGGTACATACCATCCCTCATTATAATAGTGACTACTTATATGGAAATAATCATAGTAGTATTCAATATAATCAAATATATTCTTGATAGAAATATTATTCTTCATATCTAAATTATGCTTCAATTCTGCATGATTTCTCTTCACGTATGATTTTCTCCCCCTTAATATTAGGCTTATATAATTATCATTCATTGACATATTTTTTCAACAATCAATAGTCCAATGCCCAAATTTCAAACAACACTAATAATAGAAAAAAATGGACTTTTTAATATGTGCTACACCTTGGAAAGTTTTGAAATCTTGTTGCTTTTGGATAATATGATTATTCAGATAATCACTTTGTGGGGAATAAGTATAAACACTTTTCTTCATATCCACTTTTGATGATGTGGTGGATTTTTTCATCGGTCTTATTCACCCATGTTTGACAGAAATTATTTTTAGAAAATGTACTTATATATGAAACAGTATTGGTACAAACATAATCATATAGATCTAGTGTTACCTGATTCAATTATCTTGCAGTATAATTATCTTTAGATAATATCAAACTTTTATTGAAACTTGAATGAGTCTTATCAGATGTAAGACTCTTTTTTTGAATTACTCTTGGAATCTTTTCTGATCTCATCATTTTGTAAAGATTTATCTTGGTTATTCTCCATATTTCTGAACATAACCTCCAGATCATGATATTTTAGATATAGAGAGTTCTTCTAGTGCTTAATTAATTTAATCATATCTTCACATTTTTTTGTGAAGTCTTTAATTTTTTTCTTCAGATTTTTCAAATTGACTTCCATTTCAAGACTCTTAATGTTGAGGAAAATTTTCTTATCCTTGAAATTTTTTAGTTTTTCTTTCCATTGAATTTTTATTATCTAAACTTGATAATCATGCATTTTATTTACTTAAAATAGATAATTATTCAAATCTATAATTATCTTTATCTTAACCTATAACTGGGATTATTTAACATCTATAGAGGTTTTTTATAGTTTCACAAATGCATGGATCACTTTTGATTGAACTATATCAGTCACATCCCCCTTATAAATAGCCCTTTATAATTTATCTTCAATCAAAGTGAATTTTTCATTATATTTAAATATAGATTGTTCTTTTGATTATTCATTTAGGATTAATGTCTCATCCTTATCTTTGATTTACAACTAATTGTATTTTATATTCATGGTAGCTTTATGAGATTCTTTATGTGTGTGTATCATCTCAGTAAGGACCTTCTTAGTAACTTATTTCTCACAGAAATTTATTTAAAAATCTTCCTCAATATAAGAGTAATTTTCATTTGAAAGTGATACCATTTCTTCTTTGGCATTAATAATTTTTTAGAGAAGTTTACATCTTTGAAACTTATTTTCCAAAGATTGTTCCATATCCTCGTCTTCCTTTTCATATTGTGACTTTTCATCATATATTACCTTCATAAAAGAAAATATGTAAGTGACAATTTTGGTTGGAACATTCTTCAAATAATTGTTTATTTCTAAATAAAAATCACTGAGTGGTTCAATAAATTTTTCTTCATCACCACTTGAACCATACTCATAAAAAGGATCTTTATCAACTTATTTAATAGATATTTTTTATAGACTACCATTTTGACTATATCTATTTTGTTATGTATACCCTTTCTTATTCAAATTCTTTGTTATCTTTCTTGCCTCTTTTATTTTTCTCTTATTCATGTTTTTTGTAGTAGACTCTTTATTGACACTGATAGAGACATGAAATGAACTTTCTATATAATACAACTCCATTACTTACTCAAATTAAAATCATCAGTAAATATAAATCTGATACAAACAATCGGGACAATAAGATAGATCCAATCTTAGGTGTAACATATGATCTGATACCAATTAATGTTTCCAGTGAATCAGGAAGGTACACTGAGAGGGGGGGTTAAATCAGTGTACATAAGTTTTTTTTATCATTTTTCTTTTCTTTTCTCTTACCCCCTTTTAATTTGAACCTTTAAACTTTTTATAGTGAATGAATATTCCCAATTTACAAACAAAAATAAATAACATACAATACAAAATGTAAATGAAGCATAGCACAAAATATTTTATAAGGTTTTCCCCCGATGTGGGTGACTACATCCTTGCTATTTTTAGTATGATTTGAGACATAGATTCTCCACTATGATATCAATCAATAATTACAAGTTGGTTTCTCAGGTATCACCCTGAAACCATGGTGGGAAGGTATGAACCTTTTTCAAAATTATACTAGAATCCCACCAGTGTTCTTTATACTAGAACCCCGCCAGTGTTTCACAAACACAAAACTTACACAATGATAAAGATCACAAGAACTTTAAGCTTCCACTACCACACAAAACCGATCTTCCTCTTCAATCCACTGAGAGTAAAATGATATTGCACTTTCTCACTTTAACTAAACCATTTTGACTACAACGGAATATAATCAACAATAATTCATGCTATCTGGTTCAGTATAATCTTTTGAATTGTAAAAGATAATTCAACTCATTGTAGTGACAGAATAAACAAATAAAGATATATCAATAAACTATAAGTTTTATTCTTCTTTGCTTCACTGAATAATATTGCTTCATCTCAACTCAATTCTTATATACATCAACATAATATGTTTTTTATGCATATAGTTCTCATCATCACATGAAAATATTTAATGCATGTATTTCTCCACACTATTTATCTGTCTTATTTTTTCAATAACAAATGCATAACACTATGTTTAATTTTGATCTTCTTTATACAAGAACACAACTCAACCCCTTCATGAAAATGTATCATAAAATTAAAACCCTTCTTCTTTCACGTATAGTGAAACAAAAAATCTAGGTTCTCACTATCTCTGTATATATATCACTCCATGAACAATAACTTTTCTAAACTTACTACTAAGAATACCACCCCTTTTAAAATATGAAGCACATAAAAAATGGTTTGTGGTATTCACAAATTTATTTTGTTCAAATTAATTCATCTATGTACACACTATCCACTTAATATTTTCAATGAACATGTACATTTTTGTGTGAAAGGCCTATTTCTTGTGTACTGATCTGAATTGGTATGCATGGTTCTTATGAAAACTGTGACTCTTATAAAAACATGAGAAAACAATGAATTATTTTTACAAGAATATGCACAACATTCTCAAAGTCAAACTAACTAAACCTTTGCGCAAGTTTTTTATGTGAATAGTATCATTCAAATGTTCTTTGCATAGAATTTCTTCTAAAAGAACTCAAAATGTCATCATAATTCATGCTAGAACCAGTAGATAGATGCATGGAGGATCGTTCTATCTGGGTTTCATCACAAAACCAAATAATTCTGAATCACATTATCCTACTAAATACTAGTCATATTTATATAACCTTATTGATAAGATATTCATGCATGAATGGTCATGAAAACAAATGTATTCATCATGTAAAACTTTACATAGCCTTCTCAAACTTCCTTCATGAAAACGTAGATGAATGAAAGATTTCCTTGTTGGTAACACAAACCATATGATTTGTGCATCAGATATTCACAAAGAAATATAAATTTTTCCATAATGGATTGAACTCTCATGGTATACTGCTTCCTCTTTTTGTAAACCAAAGGCTTCGCAGAACACACTCCCTTTTGTGAATGAGATCAAGATCACTCTGGTTCTCTAGAAGTGAGAACCTATCACTATATCTAAAAAACTACTCATGGTTGTAGAAATATCTATTTATAGGCCAGGATCATCATCTCAGAACCTTCAAGAATCACATAGACATATTAGGTTATTTCTTAAGAGATTTCTTCCTTCAAGTTTTATACCGTAAAGCATCACCATCACCGAAAAACTATATTTTTAAAACACTGTAAAACCTCAAGTTTTTCCTCATTATATTATGAAAATAAAATTTAATTGTTATTTCGATAATATACATATTTTCAGAATGATGAAACGACGTTTTAATGTATCAACTCAAGCTTTGGATGATGTAACATGGAGATATCATGTGGAAAAGAAGTATTAGCTTGGTGGACAAGACAATGGCATGCAGAATAGAGTAAGTAACTTAGATAAACTGATCTTATTTTTTATAATGATGAGATGATGATTATAAATTCAGTTTGATCCTTGTAAAATGATTCAATGATGATACAAGAAAATCTACGGCTCTCAGATGGGATAAGTGGAGAAGAAGACACAGAGCAAAAGATGGATTTCCTAGATTATGGATTGATATGATCGAATGATTAAAATTTTTTGGAGCTACAGTAAAAAAGAAAAAAATATCCCACATCGAAAAAGAAGAATTTTTTCCACTCCCTTATAATACAACCTTCATTTTAAGCTGATTAGAAATCGGTTACTAAGTGATCCCACTACCTCCCGACACCACCCCATGTTGGGTGCTCTCCTCTGCTATCGTACCACCCCACACGGTGTATCCATGTTGCCTTCTATAGGAATATTGCTTAATCCATGAAAAAAACTCCCTTAGATCATCCCTTCTAGCTAGCTACTTGTCTTGAGTTAATCTCTGTGCCCACCTAAGCAGTGGTTTACATAGATCCCCTTGTTTGTTGGTAATCTTGGGATTAATTTTTATAAAATTCCAATAGAAAATACTGGATAAAAAATATGTCATACCAAGACATATTCAAAATCTCACAAAAATTCCCCTCTGTTTTCATATAGAATTAAATCATCAGTTTTATATCTTTGATTCTACCAAATGTTTCAAACATTTGTGTCAAACTCAAATAACCAATTATTAAAGTTTTTCTAAACTACAAACCTACTCTGCAATCATCACATTAAACTATTTCTATATTTAAAGAAAATTCTTCCAAACAAAAAACACTCACCATTTTATGAATCATTCTCAACAATAATTCAAAATAAAAAAACCTCAATTATTCAAACATTGTATAACATTTTAACATTGAATTTCATCAATCATGTTTATTGAAAACAATTACAATGAAAATATTACTTTAAAAAATTTGGGTTCTTCACTTTCCACCTCTATTTATAGGTTCCCTCATAAATTGTAAATGAAGGAAACCTGAAAAGTTTTTTTTCTCATTCAAATTTCATAGATCTGGAATTATAGGACATTTGAACTTTATTCAATCACTTATAAAATCTTATACTCTTATGTTGTCTTCTCTAATCTTCTTAAACTTTCTAGAACTTTAATATTTTCATCCTTAATCAGATAAGAACATTACAAAGTTCTTTCAAATGTTCTATCCTGAAATTGGTTGTCTAGAAATTCTCTATCCTTAAATCTAAGAAATAATCTCTTCATATTTATGGTTCTCTAGACCCACTAAAATACACAACATTGATTCAGTCTAGTCTTTTTTTTCTTAATTTAAACTTAGTAACTTCACAATAATCTAATCTTTATACAACCTATTACAAAACTCATATAATAAAACTTCATACATGATCTCTGTCTAAAAAAATCATCTCTTGCCTCTATCCATTCCTCCAAACTAATTAAAAATGGTCAACTAAATTTTTTAAACTTTTAAAGAATTCATTGAAATTTTCCATCTTTTTCTGGTATCAATTTCAACACATCTAACTTTTTCTCTATCTGGAGACTTTTTCAGCTCAAATTCATCTGATCACTCAGTAAAACTACTTTCTATCTTGTTTGTCTAGAGAAAAGTGTCTGATTAAAAACTTGATCTTTCCATTTCATAGATATTTATATATAATTTATCTAGTCACTTTTCATTTCTTTTACATTTTTCATTACTAAAAAAACTCAGCAACCAAAACTTCAAATATTATTACAGATTATCTATTCATAGAACTGTGTCATATGATTCTTCTCTATTCCATCTGATATCCATCATTTGATCTTGTTTGTCCACTACATTAGTCTGATAAAGTTTGTTAGATGAGAAATGTTATAATGTCAGAGCTTCTTATAAGAAACACTACCTTATCGACCTGGATGAAAACCAACATCTTTATCCTCTCACGTCTTTTCCTAAACTCAATGATTTTCACAAACTCATACTTTCTAACAAAAACTACATATGATCAGTAGTGAGGTTTTTCATTAATTAAACTTCAGCAACATAAAAACTCTTACTCTCTTACAATTTCTCAGTCCAAAGAAATGTGTTTGGAAAAATAAGTTTGGAACCTTCAACATTGAACCAATCATATTTTATTACGACTATATCTGATAACTGCATTAGGAGCTACATCTGAATCTCTAAATCCCGAAAAGATGCATCCCAAAAACTATAACTCTATTTTCTTCAAAAATGATGGATCTCGAACTTATTTCATGATGTTGATAACCTTGAGATCAAAAAATCATCATCTAACTAAATTTGGGAATTTTTACAACTTCCCAAGTTTCTTAAGTTCCAAACATTAAAAAAATTATTTTGTGAACACATTACAAAAAAACATTTAATAAATTTCACCTAGTTTACAAGAACATTATTTACAAAAAAAATACTAGTTAAAAAAATAAAACTTTTTTAAAAAAACATCACAAAGGATCTGCATGCATGGTTGTGGCTCTTTCTCAAACTTGAAAAGATGTCAAGGGAGTAATTTTATAGCCTCATCTAGAAAAACATACAACAAATATTCCACAATCTTGGGAACATCCTTTACCTAAGCTTCCACTAATAGCTCTACTAATTGAGACAAAAGAGGCTTCAATTTATGTCCACCCATCTAATAACTCTGCTCTCCAATAAACACCACTTAATATCCCTCTATATTGGAAGATGAAACTATCATATGGAAACATTCAATGAATGCACATATATAATACATCCAATATATGACATGGATATCATCATATGGTTGTATCTACAAAAACAAATCTCCCATATATTCGTGTTTCCCCATCACCAACCAAAATCTTTGGCACTCATCAAACAATTAATCCCGACCTCTGAACGATGTAGATAAAACCAGATACACTAGAAGACTCTCCCCATCTAGTCCCATGATACTGACCAAATTCGTAGTAATAAAGGAGAGTGATCTCCTAAATCAAATATATAATAATCAAGGGTATATGACAAATTGATTGTATCTCGGTCAACCTATAGCTCTGTTGGTGTTGCCACATTTATTGCATGCATCTGACCACACCTCACTTCATTTACTATCTGATGTTAGTCCCCACAACTATGCTATATACCAAGTACCTATGTATGGGGATCATCATGAGGATACCCTTGACAAATCCATCTTCCCTTTGCTACTGAACAAGTGTCGGTGGTCCCAATTGCTGAAACTAACTTGGAGGTAATTGCTACACTAGCCAAAAAGGGGCCTAACCTCTAGTATGAAACTAGCCTCCCTAAATGGTTGGACACTAAACTTGGTAGTGACCATTTCCCCCATAGTCATAGAACATAAAAAATCCCCTAGAAGGTGCTCATAAACTACCATTTCCATAAGGATGTGATGGGATTTTTCGTGGTTGAATCCCCACTGGTCGGAACCCTAACTCCTAAATGTTTATAACCCACTACCTGAAGCCCTTCTCCTTGAGATTACCTATTGGAAACTATCTTGGGACTCACCTCCTAGATAAATCATCCACTTGATAAAATATTTCTTCTTCTACACCTCGAGGTATGTAGAATGTTTAAAAAGGTTGACTGCATACGTGATTGTTGGGCACAACACCTTATCCAGATGTCGCCCTCCAGAATCCTCATTTGGGAAAACATTAGGGAAAAAGTGCAAGAAGTAATTGAATCTGATCCCAATCAACTACACACTTAGGCTCTCCTAATAAAGAGAGGTAAAATCATGCCTCTTTTACACACTCATCTTCGGTGATAGGAATTCCAAATGAAGCTCCTTCTATAAGTATAGACACAATACATCTTCCCATTTTTGGACACCAAGATAAAATATCCATCATTAATGTGAATATCTACACATATGAATAACTATCAATGACACCAAAAACTCATCTTGAGATCAAATTAGACAAAAATTGATCTAGTTCTCCTCCAACCATCGCTCCATCTTATAGATCTGAGAAGATATCCTCATATTTTCCCAAACTATGATGTCGAAAGGCATGAAAGGCCCTTTGTTATTTCTTATACATATATTTTGGGTTGATCCTCCAATGATCAACTGAAACATCCTTCTAAACTTCTACTGTCTGAGCTCCTCACAGATGTGGACCATCATCCATTCTTGAAAAGTTAGAAGAAACCCTAATCCCATTATCATTGATGTTTATCAAGGTTTATTTAATCAATTTCATTGTAATTTCCCAAAAATACCCAATTTCATGAATGAATACAATCAATCATGATGCATGTGCCTATCTTAGGTCTCTACCTTTCAAACAAGTCCACATCACTTGTCCGTTTAATAATTTTAGAGTATTTGCATTATATAATGGGGGTGGGGTATAAAATTACATGCCCTAACTAGTCTCTTTATCTTATGTCATGCACCAAGATCAACTGGAATTTTTTCTATTCCAACTCATGTAATGCTCACAATTCCTAACTCTAAACTCCATCCTATATCTCAACCAAAACCTTTGATAGCGCTCTATCATGACCCCCTCCCTCTAAAGGTATCCTTGCTAGATCGAAAATAAAAAAATAGAGATAATGGACCCTGAGTCTCACATCCAATAGGCCTCTGGTTGGTGACTAGCATCAAGGGTATAAAAATATCACATATGCGATGAATTACCCTATATATAATATAGGATCAAGAAATGGGATAATCAACCACTAAGAAACTACAAAACATAACATAAAGATAAATCCAAACCATCACATAATTCATGAACAATTTCAACAAATACAAATAAAAGTCTCCAAGTAAATACTAAAAGGTAATCTTATGGAAGAAACTCAACAATGACTCCAAAACCTGATCTGTTAATGTCCAACTCAGTCTCTAAAGTCCTCATTGAAACCTAAAAAATAGTTTATATATGTAGGGTGATCATAATAGGTATACTTCTTGGGATCATACCCAAGTTTTTAAGTTCACATGTGAAAATAGAATACCAATTCATCGGTAAACAAACAGCAGAACCAACATGCACTTAAATAGGTCAACTAACCAATCTGAGCCTCACTATATCATGCTCACCAAATAATGCATCCAATATAGTAACATAATATAAAAAAACACAAATCAATGTTTCCCCACAACCACTTCCCTGCTAATTTTTCACTCTCACATGCCAATGTCAAACGTCTTGTACCCTCATCCCTTCCATACATACCATATTACATATCCATCCATCTTTAATATGCATCAGGACACATCCCTACCTACCCCACCCTCACAAGGTATAGCATCTGGTGATAGCATCAATCATCATCACATCACATCACCATTTCATCACATAACAACCATGTCACATAACCAGGTAAGTAGGGCATCAACCTCATGCCTGTAACAACCCAAACATTCTAAATGATATTTGTTTCCTGAATAAATGTTGTTACAAATTATATAATATTATATAAATACAAAATTAATATAAACCAACAAATTTTATATCATTAATAAAGATAATTACATTAGTTGTCTATGAATCTAATAAAAATTCCAAACATAACAACTGGATAAAGAATATAAAATAGAATAGCTAAAATTGGAAAATAAGGATCTAACCAGTCTTCTAGAATCATCTCCCCCACTAAAAATTCTATATTAATGAAATAAAATATTATTAAACCAACAAAAATATTGGTAAATGAAAATATAACCTTAGGGAGATATTTTAGTAAATTTTGAGTGAAATAATGAAGTGGAATTTATAAGGTATAAAGGGAAATGTGATCATTGGAATTTGAACATTATATGATTGTTGATCAATATGAAAATTGGTCAATATTATTGTTGGTCAATATTATCATTGGAAACTATACCATTTGTTGGTGATTTTTCCATTATAGTTAATGTTTATATGTAGTAATGACAAAGGATAATAGGTACACAAAGGAAAATCAGTGACCTCAACCAGTATAGTCATGCCGTTTGAAGCCCATTTGTCCATAATTTGGTGGGATATAGCATCATTAGGGTTTTACCTTGACCAAACCCTTGTTGTTCTTCAATAAGTAAATCTTTAATGAAATCTTCTACATGATAATTTCAAGTTATAGTATATTATCACTTGGTCGATGTTAGCCAAGCCACCCCACGAAACTATGACCATCACACACCACACCATTAAGGAATATGTAGGTGTAATAAGGGGTTGTGTGTCTAGGTATTACTTACTTGAAGTGTATTTTTACTTTGTATAAATAAAATTTTTATTCCATAAATTTCTTTTAAGTATTTTTTTTCTTAATAAAAAACATTTTTAATAGAGATGAATTTTATAAATTGATATTTGGGCATAAGAAAATATAATTGTCTTTTTCTACAAATTAAATACAATTTTATAATAAAATAATGTATTCTAAATAATATTTTTTTTAATAAAATATACTTATAAAACATTCTCACCTAAATATAAATGATAAAATAATTTTATAATGGCCTAGGAAAATTTTTAAGTGTTGGAAATTTGACTGTGACTTAAAAACTGCTATTTTTTAAATAATGATTTTTATATTTAAAATTAAAAATTAAAATATGTAGAAAATTATTGTATAACAATGAAAATTATTTTTGATATAATCACATTTAAATTATGTTAGGGTGAATTTATAAGAATTTTCTAAAATACATTATTTTTTTCATGAATATTAAAAATATCATTTTGGGATTTGGGTATATTTTATGAATTCATATTTATGTCACAATGATGTAATAATTAATTAAACACAATCCATGACCTAAAATATTTTATTTTATAAATATTAATTATTTTAATATATTTTAATCAATTTCCAAAACTATAATTTACTTTCTAAAGTCTAAAAAGGAAAATTTAATTTTTAGAAACATTACTTTGTGGAATCTTTACTCTTCCATGATAAAAGAAGTATTAAAAATCGTGTTCAGTTCCAATGTATTAGAATATCATATAATATGACCCAAATGTCCAAAAACATGAGAAAAATCCATGGGTAAGACAATGGATTTTTATTTTCCACAACCAATATTTCCAAGACCTATATTTTGAAATTATTAAAAAATTCCTCCACTAATTCTATAAATACCCACACATTTATCAATTTCCCTCTACTCCCAATCCATTGAATAGGAAGTTCTATTGATTTTTCCTTCTAAGGAGTCCCCACAAGGTGTCTTTAAGCACCCAAGTTTCCATCCTCAAATTTTAGGAACAACTCTTCAAGGTAACAATAATCTTTACTTCTCTTTTCCATTGAGTTCACTTTTGATGTGGTATGTCTTCTAATTTCTAAACTAACTTTTTCTTCCACTTTATATTATACAATTATTTGAAAATACTAATTTATTAATATGAGGCCCCTTCCTCTATAATTTTACTCTTCTCTAAAACCATGTTTTATACATTTCATGATGTCAATTTTACTTCTCAAATTTCCCTCTTTTACATGATAAATTCTCTTTTCCTCTTTATTTGAATACCCAAACCTCTTTTATTTTCAATGGGTATTCAAATAGATTAAAAAATGACTTATTTATTCTGGTATTTACGTATATGAAACCCTCATTTCCTTTAATGGGTTAAAAATAGTGTAATAATCTTGACTTTAATCTCTTTTGTATGTTAAGATTTTGATAAGAGACTCGTTCTTTATTCTCCACAGGTTATTAATGAAATGATTTTTTTATTATCTATGTGGATCACATTAATTAATACATATGAATGGTGTTCCCTTTTATCACTCCAATGCATGGGGTAAAGTATTTAATCTCTATAGATGACATGTTTTACGATACCTTGGTGAATAACCTTGGTAATTTTTCATTTATGATACCTTGGTGATAAACTGTGGTGATATGCTTATTAATGTATCATTTGAATATTTTGGCCACATTTATATGTTACGATTCATGTTATTATTATGTATCTTGTTCATTATTTTTTGTTATTCCTCATGTTATTATTGATATTTCTAGTGATCACATGCTTTTGTGTCCCTTTGTTATTCCCTTAATGGGATTGATGCTCACCCATTTCCTTTGATGTATGTCCCCAGGATATGAGATGTCGTAAAAGTAACTTAGGGTGAACCCATAAAGATGTATTTCAAGTGTATTTTAGAATAATTTTGTATTTATTCATATATTATGTACCTTATTTACAATAAACTAAACATTAAAAGATCCTCTATTTCTACCATTTAATGAAATGTTATTTAATAAAAAAGAGGGATACTATAGTTGGCATCAAAGGACAATTTAGTTATTTGTGGCAATTGGGACTTAAAAACTTTAGGAAGAACCCTAAGGGAAATTATGAATATAGAGAAACATCTGGGTATTTTTTAAGTATTAAGTAAATTGTTTCCAAACAAATGCATCAATGTATGGATATTACAAGTGGATGTGGCTCTGGAATAGATGTACCTAGGAGTAAAACCCGAAAATGCTACACTAAGATAGACTTGATCAGAAACTTGTGCACAATAATGGGCCTTGTTGCACACCTAGGTTGACACTCTCAGGGGATATTTTTGGTTAATCACAATATTTTTATGAACTATTATAAAGGATATATAGAAAATTTAATTTTTATTAGAAAAGGTTAATGACATATTTAAGCATGATGTTTTAATACATAAAATTGCTTCAGAATTATAATATTAATAAAAGTAGCACATTTCTCACTAAGGTTTTCTTATTTTAGAAAAAAAGGAAAGAAATAATGGAACCACGTAAATGATTAGTGAAATATATTATGCACTAATGGAATTTCAATGGAATCTAGAATAGAAAACTTCATGAGGATGATGAATCAACTAACTCGAGTTATGAATAATAACTTGAATCAAGTCGAGATACCAGATTCACCTCGAATGGAACAACTTTACATTGAGTCAGTTATGAATCAGAGACCACCTTATTTTAGTGGATATACCAAACCATTGGTTTTTGAACAATGGATAATATCTATATAAACTATATTTTTTTTACTCCATTGTTCAGAACAAGAGAAAGTCACCCTAACAGTACACCTCTTAGAAGGAGAAGATGATAAGTGGTGGAAACTGATTATAAACACAAATCCAAGAAGGGATATTGATGCTATGGAGTGGTAAGAGTTTAGGGAAATATTTTTCAATAAATATTTCTCATGTTCTATGAGAATTAAAATGGATAAGGAATTCCTAGAACTGAAGTAGAAGGAAAATGAATCGATGGTAAGCTATGAGATGAACTTTGAAAAGAATTCCTCGATACACCTCTAGTTTTGTTATGGATCCTAAGGGGGTGTTTTATATATTATTTGGTGGGTTGAGACACCATATACTGAGTAATATAGAAAATTGAGAATATGAAATCAATAAGGGGATAGTGCAGAGTGTAATAAAGGTTGAATTGATGTTTGAAGAGATGCAGTGGCCACATAGGTCGAATAAAAAGAAGGGACAAATAGAGTTAAACTCAAGGAGGAAATTTTATCATGGAAGAAGAGGAAAGAAAGTACAACTTCCCAGGTGAAAACTGTGGTAAGAACCATTCAGTGAACTTCTTTCTTAGGAGTGGAAAGTGTTACAAGTGCAGAAGATATTAGCATATATCTCAAAACTCTCATGGTGAGATGAAGCCTTATCTTATCACCACTAACGACAATGGAAAGATAGTGTTGGCCCCGTCGTAAGTTCAATGCTTCAAGTGTGGAGGGCTTGGGATTTTTTCTAATCAATGTACAAATCCTATGATAATGGAGGGTAACCACCATCAAACATAGCATGGGACAAGGGAGAAAGGTTGGTAATTTTCTATCAGGATGGATAATGTAGAGGCTTCAAATGATGTGATGGTAGGTACTCTCATTGTTCTCTTAGATACAACAAGTTCTTTGTTTGATTATAGCTCTATGCATTTCTTTATTTCATCCAAGTTTTCAAAGAATATAGAATCAATCCTTGAACTGTTATAATTAGAGTTATTAATTAAGACTCTTGGAGTGATTATCCTAACATCAAGAGTGTATAGAAACTCTAGTATTAAAATTATAAAGTACAATATCATCGAAAATTTATTATTCATTCCCATGGGGGAATTTGACACTATAATAGGGATTATTGGATCTCAAAGTATAAGGCTAAGATAAACTATAGAATCAAATAAATTTTGGTAGTCTTGAATAGAAAACCTATAGTTATCTTCAAAGGAGAGATATCCTAACCTGATATACTTCTAGAAGTACCTCCAATAGACTTCTTTATAGAGATGATCAGTGAATATGGAGAAGGAAATTAAAGTATAAAGATAGAGAATGTCCACATAATTCAGAAATAAATTAATGTATTTCCAGAAGAATTACCTAGACCTCCCCTAGAAAGAGAGGTAGATTTCTTTATTAAACTCATACCTAGATCCACGATGATATAAAATACCCCGTATAGAATGGAAAATATAGAGTTAGAGTAATTAAAGAAACAAGTTCAAGATATTTCATATAAGGAATTTATCTGACCAAGTGTGTCTCCTTGTGGAGAAACTATTCACTTTATGAAGAATAATGATGGATAAATGCGGTCATGCATTTATTATAGAGAACTTAACATGGTCACATTAAAGAACAAGTACCCTCTACCACAGATTGATGATTTATTTGACCAGATTCTTGGGGATCAATTCTTATCCAAGATTGAACTTCAATATGAGTACCATCAATTAAGGGTGAAGAAATAATAAATTTCAAATACTATCTTTTAAACAAGATACGATCATTATGAGTTTGTTGTTATGTTCATCATCTTAACTAATGATCCTGCTATATTTATAGATTTGATGAATAGAGTATCTAAGGACTATCGATATAAATTCATCATAGTTTTTATTAATGATATTATGATATATTCCAGTAAAAATCGTGAGGATTATCTAAGGGTTATATTGAAAACTCCGAGGAAGGAGAATATTTTTGAAAAAATCAGCAAATGTGAATTCTGGTTACAACAAGTTATGTTCTTGGGGAACATTGTAACCAATGAAAGAATTTTAGTTGACCCTAAAAAGACAAATGTTGTAGAGGAGTGGCCTCAACCTATAATAGTAATTGAGATTCATAGTTTCCTTGGCTTAAAGGTATATTATAAGAGGTTTTTGAAAATCTTTTCAGGACTTTCTAATCCACTAAACAAGATAACTCAAAAAGGGGATAAGTTTATCTAGGTAAAAGAGTGTGAATAATGTTTCCAACAAGTAAAGAAGATATTTTTTACAACACCTATGTTAAATCTACCCTCTTTTGGGGAAGGATTCATTATTTATAGTGATGAATCTATGAAAGGTTTTGGGTGAATCCTTCTGAAAAATTACAAGTTGATTTCTTATGCATCTTGACAATTAATGAATCATGAGAAGACTTATCCTACGCATGACCGGGAGTTAGTTATAGTTCTTTTTGCTCTGAAAATATAGAGGCACTATATTTATGGGGAGAAATATGATATATACACAGACCACCAATGTTTGATGTATATTTTCACACAAATGGAATTGAACATGAGACAATGTAGATGGTTTGAACTTCTTAAAGACTATGATTGTTTAATTCAGTATCACCTCAGAAGGGGAAAAAGTCACTAATGCATTAAGTAGGAAAGACCATATTGTGTTGGAAATGATGAGTATTTAAGAAGATCCTTTGATCCAGAACCTAGTAAAACTGTACACAGGAATTATAAGGGAAGGTGCATCATCAACCCTACCCTGAATGATTTATCTAACATCATTACTAGAGAAGATCAATAATTCTCAAAGAGATGATCCTTTGTTACAAAAAAAGATATAGTCTATGAGGAACGGTAAGTTTCTTGAGTTCAATATTGATCAATAAGGTATATTGAAAATTCATACAAGGCTATGTGTGCCATCTATCATAGATATAAAGAATGATTTGATGGATGAATATCATATATCTACATTCTCTATACATCCTAAAAGAACTAAAATCTATAGGGACATTCATGATCATTATTGGTAGGATAATATGAAAAGGGAGATTGATGACCACACTACAAGATGTTTGTTGTGTCACAAAGTGAAGGCAAAGTGAAAAATTCCTAAAGAGGTATTGAAACCGCTACCTATTCCAATATGTAAGTGGGACAATATTACTATGTAATTCATCACTAGTCACCCAAATGAATCCAATGGAAAAAATATGATATGGGTTATAGGGGATATATTCACCATGACTTCCATTTTCATCGATATTTAGGAAGATCTCTCTCTTGACCAACTTTCCAAGATATATGTAAAGGAAGTGGTGAATTTGTAGGGGGTTCAACTTTCTATCATTTCTGATCATGATCCAAGGTTCAAATGGCACTATATGAAGCTCTATATGGGAATCGATGTATAACTCCTACATGTTGGGATAAAGTTAGTGAGAAAACACTACATTGGTCCAGTCTTGTACAAGAGATGACAGAAAAGGTTCATGTCATCCAATAACATATAAAGTTTTCTCAGAGTCAGAAGAAAAACTATGCTAACATCTGTCGAAGGGACTTGGAGTTTGATGTTGGAGAAACAAATTTTATTTAGATACAACCATGGAAGATAGTCATGTTATTTATAAAGAAAGGGAAATTTATCCCATGATACATTCTCCCCTATGAAATTCTTGATCGCATAGGAGTCATGGCCTATCAACCAACACTTCCACAAAATCTTGCTCAAATTCATGATGTATTCCATATACCACTATTGATTAAGTACATACCTAATCACTCACATGTATTGTATTTGGATGTGGTACAATTGGAACATGACCTCTCTTATGAAGAGCATCTTGGAAAGATCTTGGACCATAGAGACAAGGTTCTATGCAACAAGACTACCCACTTTGTCAAAGTTTTGTGGAGAAACCATAAATATGAAGAAGAGATGTGGGAACCATAGAAGTCAATGAGACATAATCACCCTCACATTTTCTCAACCGAGATAATGAGCTAAAATTGGGGGGGGGGGTTTCTTAAGGGGGGAAGAATGTAAAGACCCATACTTTCTAAATGACATTTGTTTTCTTGAATAAATATTGTTACATATTATATAATATTATACACATACAAAATAAAGAGAAACAAAATTTTTTTATATCATTAATAAAGATCACTATATTAGTCAGCTATGAAACTAATTAGAATGTCAAACATTACTAATAGAAAAAGATTATAAAATTGAGTAGAAAAAATGGGAAAATAAGGATCACCCCAATCTGATAGAATCATCACCCCCACTGAAAATTCTATAGATTGAAAACCAATCAACATCTTAAGAAATGAAAATATGGCCTTATGAAGAGATTTTAGTAAATTTTGAGTGAAATAATGCAGTGGAATTTATAGGGTATGAAGTTAAATGTGACCATTGGGATTTTACCATTATATAACCATTGTTCAATATGATCATTGGTAAATATGACCATTCTAAACTATAAACTTGGATTATAATAGTACAATTACAGTTAGTGTTTATAAGTAGTAATGGAAAAAAGGATAATTGGTATAGAAAGGATAATTGATGGCCTAAATATAGAAGCCTAGGAGTGGCCTCTCACACTTATCCTACAAAACCTAGAGTTTATCCCAGTTTCCTCTCCTTACCCCCTTTGGGATAGGATCTTCTCGAAGCGAAAGTGGGTTCGTCTTGGTGCGGGCATTTTCATTGCTCGGTGGTGTGGCTTCTCGGTGGAGCACTAGCGGTCGGTGTAGTGCATCACTCATCTATCATCGATGTGCCATGGTGAGATGGTGTGGTCATCTTCACTAATCTTGGTGGTGCTTCAGAGGTCTGCCCAGAGTGTCTCAGTTGGTTTGGATCCCCCAGTTCTCAGTGGTGCTTCAATTGTCACCTTGTGTCACTGTGTGGTTCGATGTCAACCTGACGGTGCCTCAGAGGTCAGCCCGGTGTGGTCTCCCTCCAGCGCATCCAGGTAGTGGTGTGGGCCTGTCCTGGTATGGCCATGTGTGCTTCCATTTTCATTGTTTCCCAGGTCTTTATCTGCCACACATTAGAGGGGGGTTTCTGAGTTTATGATTCTATGATTTCAACTGTTTTTGATTCAGTGATATTGTGACTTTTCACTCTACTGGATCTGGTTTTTTGATGTCCTAGTTCAACATAAAAGGTATATATCAATGCTCCTTGTAACTTTGAAGCTTGTGTCGGAACCTAGTGAGGAGGCATTGCGGTTCTAATCGGATCAGATCCATTCTCAGAGTAGCATTTCTATTTTAGGAAGACTCGGATTCCCTCATCGGTGGTGTTTTCTTGGAACAGGGTTGGGTCATCCAGTCCTATGTGATGATGGCCTGAACTCATGTTCTTTGGACTACCTTTTGGACCTATATGGATGTGGTGGTGGTAGTGTCATGTTCAAGATGGTGGGGTTGGTCTAGGATGGTTGTTGTTAGAGGTTATACGACTTTGTTTCTCAGAATGGTGAAAAGGTTTGTGAGACCTGTTGGTACAGTGATGCACATGTACTCAACCATGAAGATCAGGATCCAAAGGACGTTCCAGAGCTACTTCTCATCATTGCAATGATTTATGGATTTTGACGTTTGGTAGGGTATGGTGTAAGCCATCAGATCAGACATGTGCTTTGACACAGGTCACCTTCTTTCCATTTAGTCTTGCACCAGTGAATATCTTTTTTACAATCATTAGCTTGGGAGGGGTAGTTGCGTGTTGTTAGTTTGGTTTGTCTCGCTAAAACTTAAGTTAATGTTTTATTTTATGTCGATGATATCTATTTGGGTTCCCCTTCATCCCTTAAATGGGGGTTTTCTTATATAATATAAAAATTTGAAGGCTTTTGGTTCATTGGATGGATGGATTCAACTAGTAGAGTCGTGTTGTTTAAATCCCATTTGTTTGATCTGGGGTGGGAGGTATCGTCATTGGGGTTCTCCCTTAACCCAGCCCAAGTTGAGCTTCAACAAGTGAAGCTTGAATTAAATTTTTTGTGGGATAAGTTCAAGTTAGGGTATATTACCACTCGGTCATTGTTAGTCGAGCCACCCCATAAAACTACAACCATCACACACCTCACCCTTAGGGAGTATGTGGGTGTAATAAGGGGTTATGTGTCTATGCCTTATTTACTTAAATTATATTTTTCCTTTGTATAAATAAAATTTTTATTCCATCCATTCCTTTTAATAATATTTTTTATTAATAAAATATGTGTTTAACTGAGATGAATTTGATAAATTGATTTTTGGATGGAAATAAAACATAATTTTATTTTTATCGAAAATATATAAAATTTTATAATAAAATAAATTATTATAAATAATATTTTTTTTCATAAAATATTCTTTTAAAACACACTAACCTAAATATGAATTATAAAAAATATTTATAATTTCCTAGTAAAATTTTTATAAGTGTCAGAAATTTGACTATACATTAAAAACTGCTATTTTTTAAATGAATATTGATTTTTATATTTAAAAGTTACAATTCTCTTATTTATAGAATTATTATGGGAAAAAAAATTATATTTTAAATAATAACATTGAAATTAGGTTAAGTTAAATTGATGAGAATTTTCTAAAATACTTTGTTTTTGTGAATAGTAAAAATACAGTTTTGTGTTTTCGGTATATATTATGACTTCATATTTATTTTATAATGATGTGATAATTATTTAAATACAATACAAAACGTAAAATATGTTATTTTATTAATATTAAGTATTTTAATATATTTTAATCGATTACTAAAATTATAAATGACTTTCTAAATCTTAAAAAGGAAAATTGTATTTTTAAAATCATTTCTTTGTGAAATATTTAATTTTTCATGCATATAGAAGTATTAAAAATGGTTTTCGGTTATGGTTGATTAAAATATCATAAAATATTTCCCAAATTTCTAAAAACATGATAAAAAACTATGGTTAAGCTAATGTTTTTTTATTTTCCACAACCTAGATTTCCAAGACCCATATTTCGAAATTATTAAACAATTCCTCCACTTCTTCTCTAAATACCCACCCATGTCACCACTCCCCTTAACTCCCAATACATACTCTTTGAATATATGGTGATTATTCCTCCCAATGAGTACCTCAAAGGTGTATTCAATCCCCTAAGGTCACATCATCATGTTTTAGGAACAATTCTTCATGGTAAAGGAAATATCCACTTCTGTTTTCTATTCAAGTTCCCTTTTCATGTGGTATGTCTTCTATTTCCCAAAATAAGTTCTTTTGTACACTTTTTATTATACCATTAATTTAAGAAGATTAATTTATTAATGGGATACCCTTGGAAGCTCTCATTTTAAACTTTTCTAAAACTATGGTTTATACTTATCATGCTGTTGAATTTACTTCTCAAATTTCCCTCTTTTACATGAGAAATTATCTTTTCATTTTTATTCGAATACCCAAAACACTTTTATGTTAAATTTTTATTCAAATAGATTTAAAAATGTATTATTGATTTGGGTATTTATATATATATAACCCACATTTCCTTTTGTGGGTTAAAAATGACGTAATGATCGTGTCTTTAAGCTCTTTTGTATGCCAATATTCTGATAAGAAACCCATTATTTATTCTCCATGGTTTATTAATGAAATTGTTTATTATGATCTATGTGGATCACATTAATTAATACATGTTAAGGGTTTACCCTGATAGTGCTCAAATTCATTGGGTATATAATTTCATCTCTAGAGATGACATGTTTTATGATACCTTAGTGAATAACCTTGGTAATTTTTCATTTATTACACCTTGGTGATAAAACATGGAGATATGATTATGAATGTCTCATTTAAATGTTTTATCCACATTTACATGTTATGATTCATGTTATTATTATGTCCCTCATTCATGCCTTATTGTTATGCCTCATGTTCTTATTGATTTGTCTTATGATCACATGATTTTGTCTCCATTTCTTATTCCGTTATTGGGATTCATGCTCACCCCTTTCCTTTGATGTATGTACCCTAGATATGAGATCAAGTAAAATTAACTTAGTTTTAACCCATGAAGATATATTTAAAGATGATTTTATAATAATGTTTTAAGTTTTAATGTATTATGTACCTTATTAACAAAAAACTAAACATTAAATGATCCTATGTGTGTACCATGTAATGAAAAGTTATGTAATAAAAAGGTAGGATGTCATAGTTCCCTCTTCCTACCACGCATGACCCCCACCATACATTTCATCCTCATAACCACTAGGAAATATTCAATATTAACCTATATCATCATTAGGTAATCTCCAACACCAACCTGTATCATCATTTTCGTTGAAGGAAGAGCAGGGAAGAGGGGGTAGTTAGACATTCGTACCACCGCCAACTTGTATATTGGGGAAAACACTCAGAACCCAAAACATTCGGCCATTAGTAAGGTTATAAAACTCAGGTGGGGGCATGTTTAGAAATAAAACATTATAGATAGATAGTACAAAATACCCAACCTATAGGTTCACATCAATTTTACTAGGGTACACCACAACATTATCATAGCCTAAATTGCCTAAAGGCCTTTTTTTATTTACTTTTGATAATCCCTATTTTATGGGTTGAAGGGGAACCCTTACATTACCCGTAGGCTTCATGACATTATAGGACCCAAAGGTCTTAAAGGAATTCATCCGAACTACAACTACTTGAAATTGACCCTGCCAATCATCTGCATTATGATTGGCTCTCCACCATTGCATGGATGATCATCTAGTTGTCTTATATAGTGATGCATAGGCCTGGTATCGATAGAAAATGACATACCCTCTCATTCTTCCAAATCTGATATCTCTACTCTGGTGAATGTGCCTACTTTGAATCCTCCTCTAGATCTTGTTCCTTATAAAAATTTTCTGGTTTCCATTTGCACATCAGGTAGCCCAAAGGTTAAAATTTTTGGATACTACAGTACGTAACAAAATCTTCTATAGTGCTACTATAGTAGCCTAAAAATATACCTCTTCTCATATTTTATCCTAGGTTTCCACCACTAAATGCATTACACCACATAACCACCATTTATAACCACACAATTCCACTTCCAATTACAGGTTCCACCCTTTTCCATATTTTGACAATTTTCCACTAACTCCCATTTACTAATCCATTCATCCACATTTACACAACCCTTTCATTAATAATTCAATTAATTTAAGCCAATTAGTACACATTAATTTTGACCCATTCTTGTTAATTTCCCAAAACATGTTTTTTTATTTTCAACATTACAATTTATTCCATGGATAATCAAAAAACTAACACAATACAACCACCACACAATATCCAGCATCACGTCCAATGTCAACCAACCATTACACAGCAACGGCGATATAATTCAACACATATCAACTTATATGGTTTAGATTCAACAAGGGATTCGTTTTATTTCATTACTTATCATGGGTACTCTCACACAAATTCTATATTTCCATGGGAAACCAATTCATTAGCTAGATATAAGTGATTATCAGGATGATATCAAGAAATCACATAATAAGGGTCTTAGAACTATATCAACTATAACACAGCCGAGGCTCCCAACAGCCGTGATTTTCATAAATGGAAACAAGCATGTATAATCATATTAGAAATCACATCAAAAGTAGTAAAACATGTGATTTCTCCCCATTCCCATCAATTTCAGATTAATATAATCCATTTTCTTCATTAAGCCGACCCTTATCATCCAACAAAAGGAATGAAAAAGAATGTAATCCCCACATATATACATAAATAGGGAGAGAACAAGGATCCCCTACCTCAAATGAGCTTTCTGAATCACCATGCACAACAAGGTGAAGGAGAAACAATTGGAAGACAACCACTGCACAAGGACAACTAGAATCAACCCAAACTATACTAATGGATTATAAAAAACACAACCCAATACACCTCAAACTAGAAAAACATCACTGATACATACTCCCATAGAGGAACCAAATAAAACATGGCATAAAAGGGGATTTACTCATCACGGATTGCCAAATATTAACCTCTAGAAGACAATAATCTGATCTGAGAAGTGTGGGATGGAAAGTCTTCCAAAAATCAATTAGGTTCTGCCCAGAAATGATAGGGATAAAAGAATTTGGGTGAGCCTTGGTATTTATAAACAAGTCAGGCCACATCACTTTCATAGTGCGAAACCTAGATTCACATTTTGAGTTTTCATGAGGCCCTTTAATTTAAGCTATAAAATCTATTTTGGTTATGAATCCATCAAACTCCAATCCTAACAAACATCTATCAATTATCAAGGTGATTATTCACGTCATGAAAAATTCCTTCGCATCATGAGTTCATTAAGTAGAAAACTCCCATCTAAAACTTCAAGTCATGAATCATCAGCCTCCAAGTCATGAACAACCTCACACATCGTGAACAACTTGCTACAGCAGAATTGAAACTCCAAAATCCACCAAACCCTCCTCAAACCTCCTTAAAATGTTGCCAACTCTAAAACTAGCAAAGTAACTATACAAGAAGGCACAGACCATTAAAAAAACATGTGATTAATACAATAGAAGCAACTCAACTGGTGTAAGGTACGCACGGTTCTTCATTTTACATTATTTTTGATTTTAGGTATTCTCAAATGATGTTATTGGTTTTGGTTTTTTTAATCAATTTGACTACATAGTTTAAATGTTAAACTATCCTAAGAGACCTATTAGGGGATACTACCATGGTAATATTCCCAAAAGTCGAAATGAGTGTGTTCATAGTCCTTTTTTCTACAAGTTATTTTAGGTGGTGGTAAATATGATGAATAACATTACCACAATTACAAATTCCCCCTTTATGAATAAGACAGATATGGATAAATCAGGTTCTCCAAATAATAATCATCGACTATAAAGGTAAATAAATCATATCAACCCTTATTTTAGAAATGAACTCATCATTGAGAACATAAACCATTAAAAGATAACACATTATAGTAATTTATCCATGAGCTAAAATGTTTGGCAAATTGATCCCAACTATTCTGAATAATATCACAGTGTAAAAGAGTATGTTTTATCAAAATTTCATTAAATTGATAGAAAAATCATCTAAAAGGAATATTAAAATGCAACTTATATAGAACAATGTCAATGGGTAGAGCATTTTTAAGAGATCTTTATACATTAATTGAAACTTTAATAAGAATCTGATAGTTCAAAATTGCAGTGTAGGTGGTCAATGTGCTTTTATAGTTGCAAATAGAGTTGTTATGTGAAAATTCCTTAGGTGGTAGAGCATCGGTGAGTATCAAATGGTTCAAATAAAGGATGAATCAAATATATACATTTAGTAAGGGTAGAGGGTTTTGGATTGTGAGGAAACATTCATGGATTTTTTTCATAAGGATTGGTTGCATAACCATGTAAGCTTTCAAAATATCATTAATGTTCTAAATTACTATGCCATTTTCATTAGTGGGATATCATAATATCTTCCAAGAAAATCAATGTCATTTGAAATCATAATCAAAGTCACCCCAGAGAAATTCATTTTCTTTTTTGGGGATTGAATAATTATTTTAGGCAAAGGGTGAATAACCAAGCCATATAGAGTGATAGTCGAAATAACATGGCTTATAAGTTGAAGTTTACCACCCATGGAGAACAACATGCACTTATGATTCCAAATTGATTGAAAACTTTAATAGGTCATTTGGAAATGACATTTAGAAATGGAATGGTTTGGGTTTTATGATATAGATGGGGGGATCATTAAGTGGTAGGGAGAGAGTGCCTATTTGTGATCATTTTGTATTGAATGAAGCTAATTCAATTAGAAGGACGGTTTTTTCAACAATGGATTGGTTTTTGGAATTTTTAACCATGTTTTTACTGTGATTTTGAATACTATTAAGGAAGAACATAAAATATTTTTAGGTCTAGACATTACATTTCCCGAATATGATGATGCTATCATCATAAGCCAGATGAGTAATTGTGTCGCAGTTGTGAGGAAAGTGATACATTTTAATAATTTGATGGACACTTTTCATACTCTGATTTATGAATTTAAAGAATATAGGAGATAAAAGATCCTCCATGTTTGACCCATATTACAGGTTTCAAAAATTCCATTATGAGTCTAGTAATGAAGATATGAATTTTACAATATTGATGATGTTATTGAAACCAAATCTTTCAAAAATCACATGAAGAAAATTTTGAGTGAGTATCAAAAGATTTGTGGAGATTAAGTTTAATGATCAAGTTGACTCTTTCCTATTTGGGTGAAGGATGTGAAACATTTCACCATCAAACATTATATTGTCATGGGTGGGTCAATTTTTAACAAAGTGTTTTTTTCAAGTAATCAGATGAATAATATTGGAACATCACAAATACATGTAAAGATTCTCCTATTTAATTTTTATGAAAAGATAGGACTATGAACGTCAAATTTATAATGGGACAACCAAAAGAATTGAAGTCTAAGTGAGCCTAATGAGCCATAGAATTTGCCAATAATTTTTTAAAATATTAACTAGAAAAACAAAATCATTCAAAACATAGAGTTAAATTTTTCTAACTAGATAATTTGATTTAGATGGAGAAATTTATGGAAAGCCTTTGAAAACTATCAGAGCTTGATTGAAGTCAGTTATATTGATTTTTATTGATAGATTCATGTAGAAAATTCAAGGATGTAGACATAAAATATATTAGAGGATCATAGGAATTAAAGAGAATATAACCTCATTAAATAGATCTAAATAAGAAATGTAAATTGAAGATGCATTCAAACTAGCCTACTAAAAAAGGTTATTCCATAACTCACAAAAGTGAAAAATTATTGACTATCAATGGGAGAAACCTCATAAATTTGAGAAAATGCTTGACAAGGAAGAAAATGGTGATGTAAACTTTACAACACCTAAGAAAAAAGAGAGGAGAGAGAGTGAGGTCTTTGAAGTCTTCATCTATGAGAACATCAACAAACAATATACACAAAAAAACTGCACCAATGTCATGACTTACGTCTTCTTGTGACCACCTCCAGCCGACCTGAAAAAGAAAATAAGAAAATGATATGGAGAATGTGGGGCTTTTTAGTTCATGGATAAAACTCATTCAATGAAAAAACCAACAAGGGTTTATTGCTCATTGAAACAGAACACCTGAAACATATCACAATATCTTGGTGATCTTGCTCATCTTTATTTTATTGGGATGATATTCAATCAGAAAAATGACAATGCCAGCGAAAGATATCAGCCATTTGAAACATGATTTTTTTCATTATAAATCAATATTTGTAGGTTAGAGAAATGTGATGAAAAAACATGGAAGGCCTCAACAGTTACACATACCTCATCTTCTAGAGCACATTGTCCATCTCCTCATGCTTCTTCTTTTCTCTCTTGTGTGTGCCTAGTTTTCTTTTGGTCTACTTCAATGTATGCTTATCTTTTCCAAACATTAGATGCTCGATTATTCTATTTTCATAAGGTGAAAATCCAGAAACCTCCCTAATCAGAGACCTCACTAAATGGACTCTCTAATTTTTTCTCTAGGTTTACATGGTTTAGTGCAAAAAATAATTTATCTACGATGAATGCAGAGGATGTTTTAGACAAAATAGCCCCATTGAACATTTAACAATATGGGTTGTATAAAGAGCAACATATACCATGTCTATCAAAAGGGCGTGGAGGAAATTACTTCTTGGTTACAATATGACCCTTGTTTAGACCCACAAAGAGCCTAGTATTTTGTTGTTTTGGAGCCATCACCTGAAGAAAAACATTTTCATCTTTTAATCCATATGACAAAATGAATGGTTATATCAATAGTAGAATTTATCCACTATTTAAAATCTAACAGTACTACCATTACAGATGTCTGGATTCTGACAGATTCTCTCACTTATGGCTCCCTTTTAATAAGAGATCTTACCTTGGAAATCATTCTGCATTTTTGATGTGGGATTCTTGTTCTGCCTTTCCTGCGTAGAACAATCTTAATTTCCGATGTGAGATTCTGTTTCAAGTATGTGACTTTGTAAGACTATAAAATATAAAATATAAGACCAATATAACTGAAACTTAAAAAATGGATTAAAAATATGAAAAATAGTTGAAAACAAAAAAAATTCATAAAAAAAATGATGATAGAAAATAATTTATAAGATTTCAAAACCACCTACTTGAAACATAAAAATGTTTCAAGTACGTGACTTTGAAAGCCTATTAAATATAAACTACAAGACCAATATAAATGAAACTTAATACATGGATTAAACATATAACAAATAATTGAAAATAAAAATAAATTTGTAAAAAATGTTGATGCAAAATAATTTATAAATTTTCAAAGACACCTAAATGAAACTTAAAAATTTTTCAAGCATGTGACTTTGAAATCCGATAAAACATAAACTATAAGACTGATATAAATGAAACGTAAAACATGGATTAAATATATAACAAATAGTTGAAAATAAAATGAATTTCATAAAAAAAATGTTCATGAAAAATAATTTATAAGCTTTCAAAACCACCTACTTGAAACATAAAAATGATTCAAGTATGTGGATTTGAAAGACTATAAGATATAAACTATAAGACTGATATAATTTAAAGTCAAAACATGTATTAAACGTATAATAAATTATTTAATTATTAAATTGATATTATTAATAATTCATTAGTTAATTAGAAATTAATAATAATTAATTACATAATAATAAACCAATTAATTAGTTATATAATTATTCAGTATATAATAGTTAATTAGTTAATTAGTAATATAATTATAAATTATATTTATTCATTATAATTAAAAATTAGTAATTATTCAAAATTATTAAATAATATTTAATTAGTTAATTGGTAATATATTTATTAATTATATAATATTTAATTAGTAATATAATTATAAATTATAAATATTCGTTATAATTATTAATTATAATTATTCATTATAATTACTAATTAAAATTATTCAATATAATTACTAATTATAATGATTAATTATTAATTATGAATTATTAATTATTAATTCATAATATAATTATTAATTATATAACTATTAATTGTATAATAATTAGTTAGTTAATTAGTAATTATTAATAATTAATTATATAATAATTAATTAGTTAATTATTAATATAACTAGTTAATTTGTAATATAATTAGTAATTATTTAATAATTAATTAGTTACATAGAAATATAATTATTAATTATATAATTTTTAATTAGTTAATTATTAATATAATTATTAATTATATAATTTTAATTAGTTAATTAGTAATTATTAATCATTAATTATATAGTAACTAATTAGTAAATTAGTAATATAATTATTAATTATATAATAGTTAATTAATTTTTTCAGAAAGATAGGGCCAAGGCCCTTTTTATAATTAGTTAATTAGTAATATAATTATAAATTATAATTATTCATTATAATTATTAATTATTATTTTTCATAAATTATAATATAATAATTAATTAGTTAATTGATAATTCAATTATTAATTATCTAATAGTTAATTACTTAATTAGTAATATAATTATTCATTTTAATTATTAATTATTAAAAATTATTATATAACAATTAATTAGTTAATATGTAATATAATTATTCCATTATAATTATTCATTATAATTATTCATTATAATTATTAATTAGTAATTACTAATTACTAATATAATTATTAATTATATAACTATTAATTGTATAATAATTAGTTAGTTGACTAGTAATTATTAATGATTAATTATATAATAATTAATTAGTTAATTAGTAATATAATTAGTTAATTAATAAAATAATTAGTTAATTAGTAATATAATTAGTTAATTAGTAACATAATTATTAATTATTTAATAATTAATTAGTAACATAGTAATATAATCATCAATTATATAATAATTAATTAGTTAATTAGTAATATAATTATTAATTATATAATTTTTAATTAGTTAATTAGTAATTATTAATCATTAATTATATAATAACTAATTAGATAATTAGTAATATAATTATTAAATATATAATTGTTAATTAGTTAATTTTTTTAGAATGATAGAGGTGAGACCCTTTTTATAATTAGTTAATTATTAATATAATAATAATTTATAATTATTTATTATAATTTATAATTTGTATTTTTTAAAAATTATTATATAATAATATATTAGTTAATTGGTAATATAATTATTAATTATATAATAGTAAACTAGTTAATTAATAATATAATTATACATTATAATTATTAATTAGAAATTATTAAAAATTATTATATAATAACAAATTAGTTAATTAGTAATATAATTATTCATTATAATTATTCATTATAAGTATTCATTATAAATATTCATTATTCATTATTAATTATAATTATTAATTATATATTAATAATTATTAATTAAATAATTAAATAATTTAATCAATGTTTAAATTTTCATTTATATTGATTTTATAATTTATTTTTTATAAACTTTCACAGGAACATACTTGAAACATCTTTAAGTTTCAAGTAGGTGTGTTTGCAAGCTTATAAATTATTTTGCATCAACATTTTTTATGATTTTTTTATTTTCAACTATTTGTTATATGTTTAATCCATGTTTTAAGTTGCATTTATGTTTTTCTTATAGTATATGTTTTATAAACTTTCAAAGTCACATACTTGAAACATTTTTATGTTTCAAGTAGGTGTCTTTGAAAACTTATAAATTATTTTCTATCAACATTTTTTTTAATTTTTTTTTATTTTCAACTATTTTTTATATGTTTAATTTAGGTTTTATGTTTTATTTATGTTGGGATTAATGTTTATATTTTATAGGCTTTCAAAGTAATGTACTTGAAATATTTTAAAGTTTCAAGTAGATGTCTTGGAAAACTTATAAATTGTTTTCCATCAACATTTTTTAAGAAGTTCTTTTTGTTTCAACTATTTCTTATATGTTTAATCCATGTTTTAAGTTTAATTAATATTGTTCTTATAGTTTATATTTTATAGCCTTTCAAAGTCACGTACTTGAAACAGAATCCCACATCGGAAATGCAGAATGTTCTGTGCAGGAAACAGAGAACTAGAATCCCACATCGGAAATGCAGAATTATTTACATGGTAAGCCCTCTTATAAAAGGGAACCTTGGGTGAGAGATTCTGTCAAAATCCAGACTACTATAATGGTAGTACTGCTGGATTTTAAATAGTAGAAAAATTCTACTGAATATTTTATTTCTATTTTTATTTTTATCTTTATTTTTGTCTTATATATATATATATAAACAAAACAAAACAAAATAAAAAATAATAATTGTTTTTCATTATAGAGGAAAGGAAGCATCGCAGATGCCGCCTTTGTGGCATATTTTTTAAAAAACTTTTAACCTATTATGTTTTAAAAAATATTTTTTTTTTAAAAACTTATTAAAAAAACTCGATTATAGATAACATGATTTTAGCAACACTTTCAAAAACACATAGAATCCTTCTTACTGAAAATTAGATATCAATATCAACATGAGACTCGAGCCAATAGGTCATCTAATAACTATTATTAAATTTTATTTTGGCAATCACCAAGCTTATCATCAGAAGTCTTTAGATTAAATTTTATATGCACGTTGCAATAAGTATTCAAATAATTTATACTAATTTATAATAATCAATAAATATCCATTTGAAATTTATTATTATTTATATTAAATTATTTATATATTTATTTCTTTTCCTAGTTTTAGGTAACATTTATTATTTTATAGTAATTTTAATAATTTATACTAATTTATAATAATTAATGTATATTTGATTTTTATTTATTATTATTTATATTAAATTATTTATATTATTATTATTATTTCTCTATTGTAACTAACATTTATATTTTAGATTGTTTTTAATAGTTTATTCTAATTTATAATAATGAATGACTATTCATTTTTTATTCATTATTCTTTATATTGAATTATTTATATTTTTTATTTTTCTTCGAATTTATTATTTTAGATTAATATCAACAATATATTCTGATTTATAATAATTAATGACTTCATTTTTTATTGATTATTATCTATATTAAATTATTTATATTTTTATTATTTTTTATAATTATAACTAATATTTATTAATTTGGGTTACTTTTTTTAGTAACTTTCATTTTAAAAATTTATTATAAATTATTCTCCACAATAATCTTACAAATTTACAAATTATTAATTATAATAATACTACAATTAATTATGTAAAATATTAATTTAACAATTAACAATTAAAATATTTTTTAATTATACTAATGTATTGTTTTCTTATGTTAAAATCTTTAATAAATTAAACAATTAGCAAGATACTAATTAATGAAAAACAATTAATAACATGGAATGAAATGGAATGAAATGGTAATTAAATCTTAATAAATTCAATTAACTAAAAAATTGTATAATAAAAAAATCAAATAAACGCATCAAATTAATAATCTTTAAAAAAATGTTTGAAAGAATATCTTCATATCATTGTTTGTGATAGATTTTAATCCGTCGTAAAAAAGGAGTTGTCATAATTATTTTTCTTTCTTATTCAAAAATTATTTGCAACGAAATCTATCTGCCACAAACAACAATCCACCATAGTATTTGGAACAAAATATAAAATCTGTCAAAAATAATCTTACATGAAAGAACTATTTTTGAAAAAATCTATATTCAATCGCAAAAAGGTATTTCCTAAAAATTAGTTGTGATGAAATGGATATTTCCATTGAAAATAGTTAATTTGCGTCAAGGCCATTTGCGAAGGAAACATACCTTCCGTCACAAATAAATTTCTCCTGCCACTATGTGTATTGTCGCCATAACAAAGAGTGAAAAACCTATCCATTGAAAATATTTATCCCTAAAATTATTTTTTTGTGATAGATTGAAATTTCCGTAGTAAAAAACATTTTCTGAGAAAACATTTATGACATATTAGAAGTTCATCGCAAATATTATATCACAAAAAATAGAATTTTTTTTGTAGTGGGGGCCATATGTGTGGGGGTGGGTGAAAGACTATTTTTTTGTAGCATGGGCCACATGTGTGGGGTGGGTGAATATTTGAGTGTGAACATTCCAAAGTGAATTATTTTGTAACACCCTCGACTTACAAGAGATGACATATAATTGATTTCAAAGGAGAAAAATGGATGTTGAATTGATCTCTTATGAGGAATCAAATTCGATGGTATTTTACTCATTTTGCATTGTGGCGGTTGTGGTGGTGATGTGGTTGGGGCACTGTGGCGTAGCAACCAATTTCAATAGTTCTGGTTATTTTGGAATAGGTGCAGTGTGAAGGTTGAAAGATGGAGTTCGGACAGTTCTGCCAATATCATAGTCACTGTAGCGACCAATGTTTTTTTAAATGATATTTGTTTCATAAAAAATGAGTCTTATACTATGTTATACACAACAAAACCATCTCTCTTTAATACCGATTAATACATTAGTTAGCCAAGAAACCAATTAAAATGTCAAACATTACAACTAGACAAAAAAATAGAAAATCCAAAATAGTAAAATATGAATCACTCCAACCCGTTAGAGTCATTGCCCCTACGACCAACACTACTGAAACAAAAAAAAATATTTATAAACCCATCAATATCTTAAAAAATGAAAATATATAACTTTGGGAGGAATTATAGTGAACATTGAATAAAATAACGTAGTGGTATTTATAGTGTATAAAGGGAAATGTGATCTTCGAGATTCATCTATTTTAGGATCATTGATCAAATATGACCAATGTTCAATATAAACATCAGACAATTTGACTGTGGGAACGATACTCATTTGTAATAATTTTAACATTATAATTAATGTTTATAAGTAGTAAGGAAAAAGGATAATTAATGTAGAAAGGAAAAGATATAACCTCAAAGAGTAAAGTCTTGTCGTATAAAGCCTATTTATTAGAGCTTGGGAGAGAGGGAGTATCACTGAGGTTTGCACTTGACCAAGCCAAAGTCGAGCTTCAGTAAGTGAAGCTAGAATGAAATCGTCTACGGGGAGAAGTTCAAGTTAGCATAAATTACTAATCGTTCTGTAAAATCGAAAAATTTTATGAAACATATTCTTTCAATTTAATTTTAATTTTTTAATGGATTTTGTTACATGTTATAAATAGTTTAGCTTGTACCACATACAATACCATGTTTATCTTGTGTTGCACGCAACATCGACTCACTTTGATGACTTATGTTACACACAAGGCCAAGTCTCATCGGACACCAATGCACTGTTAATATTATGATGATAGTTATTATATATTCTTTGGAATGGAGGAAATAAAATAGATTAACCAAATTATTAAATTATAGTTTACACATCTTTATGAGATAAATTCATTTGTTACCAATTAATTATAAATAAAAATGAAGACCAATTGAATATAAAGGATATAATAGCCTAGGTAATGATAGAATATGCCTTTTTTATATTTATTAATATTAATGAATTGAATAGTAATCATTAAAGGACACTATGTTTAGTAGCGTATACGACAAAAAACATGAGTTTCTTGAAAATCTTGTGTTGCACGCAAGACTGAGTTATACAGAATAATAATACACTATTAATATTATTATTTAATATGAAACTTTTTCTACCTTTTAATAGCAGAGCTGAATTAAAAATAGAATTTGAGTTTTTGATAATTTTTATAGGAAAAATAAACTTCATTTTTGGAATCAAAATATCAAAATTCCATTTGGGTTAATTTTTGATATTTTTCTGAGAACTAATGAATAATAATAAATTTTAGTTCAAAACTGCATTTTCATCCAATTTATTTTTGTAGTTAAATTTTGTTTCTAATTTGTTTTAAAGTATAATTAGATCATTTTTATATCATTTAAACCAATTTGGGTCATTGTAAACAATTTCACATTAAATTTAGAAATAAAAACATAGCAAACTTTTGAACATTTTTACTTTAAAAACATGCTTTGTCTTCCCATCCGTGGGATTAATTTTAAATTAATTTCATCCAATTATATAATTTTAATTTGGAAAAATAGATTTCATATTTGGAATCAACATAATTTATAATGTATAATATGGTCAACTTATTTTTTTTTTACAAATACTAGTGAAAGTAATTAAAATCAATTGCAGCGATTAAGGTAAAAATGTGGTTACTTAGTGATTAAACTTTAATCTCTAGAGTATAAATGACTTATAAACTTTTCCTAAACAAATTTTACGGACTTTATTTGACCATATAACAACTTTTCTAGAATTGGGATCATTATTGGTGTCACATGATGTAATATAGACCTCTCAATAATGTTTACCTTTTTATATTTATAAGAATTTCACTCCCCTTTCACTATAAAAAGACATTCACCCTCCTCATTTATTCACACCTCTCAAGCCATTTGAATCATCCAAAACATTTCTAAATAATCTCCTAAAATCTCTCCCCTCAACGTATAATCCTCACTTTAGGCATAAAATCCACCAAAGGAGCCTTTTGGTGAAAATCAAAAGTAGTTACCCGAAAACGAGGTAACATTCTTCAACATGCATTTATGATTTATTTCTTCCTCCACCCATTCATTTATTATTATTCAATTATTATATAATAAAATCAGTATCGTAGATATATTTTTATGTTTTTTATGTTAATTTTTTGATGTACAACTACACTCACTTCCATCAAATGGGTAACCAAATTATCGTTTGTTTACGACAAACTACCATCTCATGAAACAATGTCGTTCGTTTTTTCTTTACCACCTCTCATGATTGAGAATTATGATGGAAAAACAATTTTTATAAGATATATATGATATTTATATTGTCTTCATACTTCTTAAAATTGATATATAACACATACCTTCATGATTTCCATTTTCTGTAAATACGATAACATCGTTTGTGGACATGTTGACCACCGGTTCCTTAAAGCGATGCGATATGTTCACACATTACATAAAAGGTATTAAGGAAGAGTTTAATTAGACATATGTGATGTACATAAAATCTATATGATATTAATGACATAATTACATCTCTAGAAATATAATATATCATTTTACTTATTACCCTATCACACACTGAAAAAGTGATAACGTCATTCATGGACCTGTGGAATACCACCTCCTCAACGCAATGCAATTCCTTTTACATCACAATAATTATATATATAATTATATATGATTAAATAAATTTTTTATGATATAACTATCATTCTATAAAGATAAATTTTACTTACTTTATTTCTATAACGATCATTGAAAAATGAGAACATTACTCGTGTGAACATACAACCTACCGTCTCCATAATTGTAACGTTGATTCATTTTTCATAACCATCATTAATGATTAGTTTTAAAAGTGTAATTTATTTATAAATATGATAATTTTTTCATGATTATTATTCTGAATATGTTTATATTATGACCACCTTAAGAATATTCAACCAACCTTAGTTTTTTTGACACATAAATCGAATATGGTAAAAACACTCAATGTAGACTTAATTGTTTAAGTAGTTTCATAAAACATTTCAATAAGTGAAATAAAAGTAATGATAAAATTGAAAAAGTTTATTAATAAATTAAATAATTAACATAAGTTTATTATTTAGGAAGATAAAGAGACATGTGACAATCCTGACTCAAGGAAAGAGATTTTCATATCACTTTTTTACATATGTGAGATAAATGTCATAATCACCACTTACTTATTTTGTGCAGTGTATTTACAAACCCTTTTGAAATATTATATAATGTATTATTTTATATTCATGGTATTTAAATGTTTCATTTTATTATTATTACTTTTGGGGATTCCAATTCATATATTTCTGTAGTTTTAAAAGATTTCATCTTAATCTCCTTTCATTGAGAAATTTCTTGATGATATGCAACTTAAATGTTTTATAAAGTGTATATACATCCACTTTTACATTATATATCCATATTTTATCTATTATCATGTTACTTTTTTTAAATTTCAATATTTAATGGGTCTTATGATTTAAATGTTCAATGTGGTATGAGACACTTTGAATGTTTAAAGATTTAATTTTCTAATATTTTCTCCACATCAATATTCTTGATATTATTTTACATATTTATTTATATGGATATAAATTTATTATAAAGGAAATTTTATGTTTAATTTTTATTTCATTAATTGGTTTTCAAAAGGAATCTTTTTTACATTTCATAAAAGTAATGTTCTGACAAACGACAAATGAAATGTCTTATTTTTTATGTACGAAAATATTGACCTTTCATATCATAATATTTTTTATTTTATTTATAAATTCCTTTTTGATATTAAATGTTTTCTTAAATGAAAAAAATATTTCCTTTTATTTGGTTGTTTTGGTATTAAAACTGTTTTTTCAAAGAAAAGGGTGTTGAGGTATTGAAAATGGGTTCTCAAAAGAAAAGGGTATTTTTATCAAAATGTGTTTCATATAGATATAAAAAGAGTTTTAAAGGGTTGTATTATGAGAGTATTTTAATATTGATATGTTACTTGAGAATTATATGAAACGGGTGAGCCTGATAAAGATTATATGATGGGTTGAGATCCATTATAGCTCACGGGTGAGTCTAATACAACTTATATGAAGGGTTGAGCCCCATTATAGCTTCTGAGAAACAGGTGAGCTCGATATAGATTATAAAAAGTGTTAAACCCCATTATAGATCACGAGTGAGCCCGATATAACTTATACAAAGAGTGATCTCTATTATATATCTCTAATTAATTGGGTAATGATAATTTTTGAAGTTATCCTGATGGTTATTCCAATTAAAAGGGGTTTAAAAGGGTTTACGTATATGGTGCTCTTAGTCACCTAAAGGAGTTTTAATTTATTACTAAGGTTTTAATGATTTTCTTTGAGAAAAATGTGTTTTCATGTGAAAATTTTTTATTTCATACTCTCAAAGAAATTTGAAGATTAAGGTAAATGTTATATGAATTTTCATGTTTTTACCAAACTAATGGTTTCTTTTATTTTTATATCTCTTACTGAGATGTTTTTCTCAACCCATGTTTTTAAAAAAAATTACAGGGTTTAAGGATGTGTAAGGGATTGGAAGAAGTCATGTTTAAAGTTTTTAAGAGTATTCATAAAAGAGATCATGCCTTATTTTAAACTTTTTCGATTATGGGAAAAATAGATACTATTTGGAAGTGTTCACTTTGTATTTTATGGAATTCTTATCAATGAGTTATAAACTAGTTCTCTAAAACTCTAAACCTAAAAGGATTCTTAAGGTGAAATAAAGTAATTTATTGTCTAAATCTCAAGATTATGTAATGTTTAAGGTCGGTTCCTTATATATGGCATCAAAGGAAAATTTTAGACAATTTTATAGCTTATGATCATGTTAATAAAATTCCATTAGAATATTTTACTTAATGGTTAAGTTGAAATGGTATAGAATTTAATATTTTCAAGTTTCTTCATCTAAATTATGTTTGTTCAAAATTATTTTCTATAAAATAAACAAGAAAGTTGTAGTGGGAAGGCATCCATAGGAAAATATCCTTCCAAATTAGCATCCTGGGATGGTTGGAATTGTAACTGAGTAATTTGTTATTGTGATAGATTAGTTGACACAAGCTATGAATGGTGGTTGTATCCATGCTAAAGAGGAACCTGACATACCATAAAGTAACTTGATAACAATGGAGAATTTCATGAGGCAACATCCCCCACCATTCAATAAATAATTTAACCCAGTGATAGTCAGAGGATGAATCAGTTCCACAAAGAAGATATTTGAAGTCATTATATGTTTGGAACATCAAAAGGTAACTCTTGACATCTATCGTTTTGAAGGAGGATCTGATCAATGGTGGTATTTGGTTAATAACACTAGAGAGAAATATGATATTGATTCTATTTAATAGGAAACATTAAAGGATATTTTCCCTAAAAAATATTTACCTAAGGTTTTTTGGCTTAGGATGGAGAAATAATTATTGTAATTAATGTAAAAGGATGACAATTCAGTGGTCACGTATGAAGAAAACTTCACAAGATTGGTCGGGTGTGTTCTAGTTTTTATTGGAGACATTGAGGGTAAAATTAATATATTTTACTTTGTATTGAAACCAATTCTGAAAATAAATATATACTATTTAGAATTTATATATTATGAAAAAGTGGTTTGTTGTGCTAAGAAAGTTGAAATGGATTTTTCCAATGCTTATGGGCCCTGAAATGAAAAGAGTGAGAAATGGTTGAGGTGGAATGAAATAAAGAAGAAACCAAATAATAATTTCAGAGGTATACCTAAAAATTATTTCCATGTGTGGTAAAAGACATTTTGGGGAATGTATGTTAGGATTTGGAAAGTGTTTTCGGTGTGGTAAGGTTAGTCACAAAGTTCGTGACTGCAAATAAAAGAGCCCGAACAATCCAACAATGAGATTATAGATAACTGGTCAATATTAAGATAGTTTAGTTGTAATTATTTGGGACATTATACAAATGTGTGTCCAAATAAACTTACTCATGTTGTAAATCGTCATGATCAGAAGGAAAAGATATTGGCGAAATCAGTTTCTACGTATACAGTTGATGTTGGGCCATTTGGTGAAGTGATGGAAGCTCTAGGGAGTTCTATATTTTTTTATAGTTGATCATAATTACAATATCTTATTTACCCCTCTTTTAATGTTTGAAATAATTTAAATACATTGGGAGAAATTTATTGAGTTTTTATAGATATTTGAGGTATACATTTAAAAGTTATTTGAGGAATAATAACTATATTTATATAGATGTAAGTTTAATGGTATTGGTGACCATTAGAGTTATATATCTATGGAATGATTTAGTTTTAACTTTGGGTATTACTATAGAACTTTAGATATTAATGCATTAACTCATCAAATGAATGTTTTAATTATCATACTATGTGCTAATCATGTTGTTTTTTTGTTAAAATCTTAAGTTAGAAGGAATATCTTGTTATCCTTTTAAGGATTGTGTGATCTGTTAAATGTTTATTCTAGTGATTTAGGTAGGAAAATTCATCTTGTATACTCATTTTTTGGAGAAAGTTATGTGTTTGTGGTGGCATTTAATTAAAGGATGACTATATACTCATCAATTAAGTATATTTTCTTATATTATTAGATAGTATAAAAATTCCTCAATTCTTGGAAAAGGATATTGGAAATGATTTATCTTAATACCTTATTTTTTGTTGAACTGATGTTCTTATAAATCATTATAGATTTATGTTTTTGTGACCCTTTACTTTATATTTATCATGTAATTTATGGTGATCAATGATCTCTATCACTATCTATAATTATTTAAGATTTTCTTCCATGTCCAATCTTCACTCCCAAACTATGTTCTCTTAAGTAGAAAATTATTTATGAGTTAATTTGGGTAATTTTTATGGCTCCAAATTCCCATTTTTAAAGTAAGTTTTAGTGTTTATTTTTATGATGTGGTTTTTTAAAAAAAGTAACTTTCAAGTATTAAACCTTTGGTAACCCATACGAATTTTGAGGGTGAAATTCATTTTAAGGGGGTAGGATATTATATCCCAAGATTTTATGAAATATATTATTTCAAATTAATTTAAATTTGTTAATGGATTATGTTACATGATATGCATAGTTTATCATAAATTACACACAATACCAATTTTATCTTGTGTTTCATGCAACATTGACTCCATATAATGACTTTTTTTATACACAAGCCCAAGTCTTACCAGACAATAATATACTATAAATATTATTATAATAGTTATCACCAAGCCATTGGAATGGAAGGATTAAATGAGATTAACTAAATTATTAAAATTATAGTTTACAAATGTTTATGAGATGAATTCATTGGTTACGAATTAATTATAAATGAAAAATAAAGACCAATTGAATATAAGGGATGTAAAAACCAAGGTAATGATAAATATGACTTTTTTATATTTATTAATATATATGAATTGGATATTAAATTTTAAAGGGAGCTATTTTAAATAGTGTATATGACACACAACATGAGTTTCTTTGAAATATTTCTTTTCACACAAGATTGAGCTATACGAAATAATAATATACTATTAATATTATTATTTAATATGATAGTTTTGCCAACTTTTAATGAAAAAATTGATTTAAAAATAAATTTTGAGACATTTATAATTTTTATATGACAAAATAAACTTCATTTTTAAATTTTAAATATCAAAATTTACTTTAGGTTAATTTTTTTGTAGTTTACTGGGAACTTTCATATTTTGATGAATAATGAATAATATTGGATTTTAGTTCAAAACTGAATTTTCATCAAAACTATTTATATAGTTAAATTATGTTTTTAATTTGTTTTAAAGTATAATTAGATAAATTTTACATCATTTAAAACAATTTAATTCATTTGAAAAAAAATTAAATTCAATTTAGATATAAAAACCTAACAAACGTTTGAACATTTTTACTTTAAAAACATGCTTTGTGGTCTTGTCTGTGGGATTGATTTTAAATTAATTTCAGATACTAATGTGATTAGAATTTTGAAAAATTGAATCCATAATTGGAATTATAAATATTTCTATTGTCTAATAAGGTAAATTTATTTATTGACCAAAAATATTAGGGAAAGTAATTAAAATAAATTATAGTGATTAAGGTTAAAACGTGGTTACGTAGTGGTTAAACTTTAACATAAATAGTCTAAATGACATAAAAACTGGTACAAAACCAATTAGATATAAATTATTCCATAATATAATATTTGAGATCGAATTGGGATCATTATTGTAGGCACATGATGTAAGGGAGACCTCTCAATAGTGTTTACCTTTTTATATTTACAAGAATGCCACTCCCCCTCCATAATAAAAAGGAATTCAGCCTCCCCATTTTTTTACACCACTAAAGATGTTTTTCTCATCCAAAACCTACCCAAATAAGTTCAAAAAATCCCTCCCTCACCCTAGATTCCTCACTTTGGGCATAAATCTAACCAAGGAATCCCTTTCGTGTAAACCAAAAGAAGTTACCCAAAAAAGATGTAACATTATTCAATGTGCATTTATGTTTGATTTCTCTATCCACTAATTTATTTTCTATTATTACATTATTATATAATAAAATAATCACCCTAAATATATTTATATGTTTTAAGTTAAGATTTTTACCTACACCTATACACACTTCCATCAAATGGGTAACAGAATTACCATTTGTCTATAATGAACTACTGCCTCATGAAATGATGCCATTTGTTTTTCCTTTACAACCTCTCATGGTTGAGAATTATGATGTGAAAACTCTTTTTATATGATATATATGATATTTTTGTTTTCTTTATACTTTTATAATTGTTATATAATGTAACACCACTGAATAATAAAGGGTGAAATGACTAAATGATATGACTCATGTCAAAAATGTGCACCTTCCTTTTCAGGAGCCTACCTGATTAGAACTTCAAAGTTAAGCGTGATTTTCATGGAGTAGTAATCTATATGGGTGACCTTCTTTGAAGTTTTCCAGGTTGTGTGTGAGTGAGGACAAAGTATATTAGAAAAGACATGTGATGGCCTACGGGGATATTCATTAGTCATATGACCCGCTCTAGCACGTGGGTGAGCCCTAGGATGGGGATCACATGTCTATGGGGAAACCAGGTTGTACCTGGAGGGCTAGGAACCGATGCCCATGTAAGGTGGGGTGTATGTACTGTCATTGGGGCCCAGTTTTTACATTTGGTATCAGAGGTGGTACCCATCCTTAAGTGTGGTGCACTGCCTTGGTTGAGATGTATGGCTCACAATGAGGATGTTGTGATGTAAAGGGGGGGTGAATGTAACACCTCAGAATGATAAAGGGTTAGATGAATAAATGATATGCCTCATGTTAGCAAGGTTTTCCTTTCTTTTTGGGAACCTACCTGATTAGAAGTCCATAGTTAAGCGTGATTGGCTTGAAGTAGTGATTAGGATGGGTGACCTTCATGGATGTTTCCCAGGGTGTGTGTGAGTGCGGAAAACACACACTAGAAAGGACATGTGTTGGCCTATGGGGACTACCATTAGTCGGATGACCCGTTCGGGCACGTGGGTGGGCCCTAGGATAGAGACCATGTGTCTGTGGGGTAACTGGTTGTACCTGGCGGGCCAGGACCTGATGGCCATGTTAAGGCGGGGTGTTTGTGCTATCACTGAGGCCTAGTTATTACATATAACATGTAACTTCATGCTTTACATTTTGTGTAAATTTTATAACATCGTCTTTGGACATATGGGATACCGCCTCATCAAAACATTGTGACACAATCACACATTACATGGAATGTATTAAAAATGAGTTTAATTAAAAATATGAGACATACATAACATATATATTATATTACTCACATAATTACATTTCTATAAATATAATATATCATTTTCCTTATTACCCTTTCACATAGAAAATGTTATAACTTCATTCATGGATGTGTGGACTACCGCCTCCTCGATGTGATGTGGTTCCTTTTACATCCCAATAATTCTATATATAAGTATATATGATTAAATAAAATTGTTTTTATGATATAATGATCATTCTAGAAATATAAATTTTACTTACCTTCTTTCCATAATGATCGTTGAAAAATGAGAATGTTACTCATGAATATGTTCGACCAACCATCTCTAAGATTGTAATATCGGTTAATTTTTCATAACCATCTTTCATGATTAGTTTTAAAATTATAATTAATGTATAAATATGATTATTATTTAATGATTATTATTATATATATGATTATATAATGACCTCCTTGACCATAGTCAACCAACATTAGTCATTTTGACACATAAACAGAATATGGTCAAAACACCCGACGTAGACTTAATTGTTTAAGTAGTTGTCTAAAACATTATAATAAGTTAAATAAAAGTAATTATAAAAATTCAAAAAAAACTAAAAATTAAGTAAATAATTAATATATGTTTATTATTCAATAATATAAATACACACGTGACAAGTTAGAATCAAGGTAAGAGATTTTCTTCTCACTTTTTACATCTATGAGATAAATGTCATAATCACCACTTACTTATTTTGTGTGGTGTATCAACTGAACATTTTGAAATATTATATCATGTATTCATTTATCTTCATGGTATTTAAATGTTTCATTTTATGATTATTAATTTTTGGGTTTCCAATTCATATGTTACCACAATTGTAAGGGATTTCATCTCAATCTCCTTTCATTGAGGCATTTCTTGATGATATGAACCTTTATTATTTTATAATATGTATATAATGAACCTTTGAGATTGTATATCCATACTGTGTCTATTATCATGTTATTTTCTTAAATTTTAATCTTTCACAGGTCTTATTATTTAAATGTTCAAAGTGATATAGGATACTTTGAATGCTTAAAGATTTAATTTTCAAATCTTTTATCCATGTAAATATTCTTAATATTATTTTACATATTTAAATATATTGATATTAAATGATTATAATTTAAATTTTATGTATAATTTTAATTTTATTGAAAGGTTTTCAAAATGAATCTTTTAACATGTCTTAAAAGGAACATTCTGACAATGGATAAATGAAATGTCATATATTTAATGTATGGTGATAATGAAATTTTATGTCATCGTGAATTTTATTTTGTTTCTAGATTACATTATAATATTACATATCTTATTAATTAAAAACCCCTATTTCATTTTATTTGGTTATTTTGGTATTGAGAATGGTTTTTAAAAGAAAATAGTTTTTGGGTATTGAAAATGGGATCTCAAAAGAAAAGGATATTTTTGTCCAAATGTGTTTTAATATGGATTTAAAAAGAGTTTTAAAAGATTTTATAATGATATTTTTTTACTCTTGATGTGGTAATTTAGAATTATACGAAATGGGTGATCCCGATACAGTTTATATGAAGGGTTGAGATTCATTATAAATCATGGGAAATAAGTGAGCCTGATATAGCTTATACAAAGGGTTGTGCCCCATTATAGATCAAAAGTGAGCCTGATATAGCTTATATGAAGGGTTATCACCATTATATATCTCTAATGTATTATTTAATGATAATGTTGGAAGTATTCATTATGCTTATTACAAATAAAAGTGTTTTGAAAGGGTTTAAGTATATGATGCTCCTTGTCACATAAAGGAGTTTTAACTGCTTAATATGGGTTTTAATGATTTTATTTAAGAAAAATGTGTGTTTATTTTTCATGTGAAAATTTTTTAATTCATATTTTCAAAGAACATTAAAGATAAAGGTAAATTTTATATATGATTTTTCATATTTTTATCAAACTAACAGTTTCCGTTCTTTTTATACCCCTTACTGAGATTTTTTGCTCATCAAATGTTTTTAGAATGGTTTCATAGGGTTTGAAGATGTGTAAGAGATTGGAAGAAGTCATGTTTAAAGTTGTAAAGAGTCTTCATAAAAGATATCATGCCTTATTTTAAAAGTTTTAGATTATGGGAAAATGGACACTATTCAGAAGTGTCCACTTTGTATTTTATGATTTTGTTATGTATGAGTTATGGAATAATTATCTAAAAATATATACCTAAAAATATCCTCAATGTGAAATAAATCAATTTATTATCTAAAACTCAAGATTATGTAACGTTTAAGGCTGGGTCCTTATACGGTCGATGTAAGCCGAGCTGTCCCATTATTCTATCACCATCGCACAACTTACCCAGAGGTCGTACATGAGTGTTATAAGGGGTAATTTGTCCAAGAATTAGTTACTTAAAGTTTATTTAAATTGTCTAAATAAAATTATTATTCCATAAATTCCAGTTTTGTAATAGGTTTTATTAATAAAATATAAGTTTAATTGAGATAAAATTTGATAAATTGATTTTTCAGACAAAAATTATACTTTTTAGAAAAGATATAAATATTTATAATATTATAAGGTATTCTGAATAATATTTATTTTAATAAAATAGTATGTTAAAAAATCTTATTTAAATATAAATGATAAAATAATTTTGTTACATTCTATGAAATTTTTAAGTGTTATAAATTTGATTATGCCTTATAATCAGCTGTTTTTTAATAAATAAGGGTTTTTATATTTAAACAATAAAATTTTCATATTTAGAGAATTATTATAATAAAATAAACATATTTTTTAAAATAAGATCATAAAAATTAGGTTAGGGTGAATTTATGAGAATTTTCTAAAATACTTTTTTTTATGAATAGTGAAATATAATTTTAGTTTTTCAATTTGTTTAATGACTTATTAATTATGTCATATTGATGTAAGAATTAATTAACCATAATTAAAAACCTAAAATATGTTATTTTATTAATATCATGTATTTTAATATATTTTAATGAATTTACAAACCTATAAAAGACTTTCCAATGTCTATAATGGAAACTTTAACTTTAAAACCATTATTTTGTGGAAACTTTAATTTTCCATGCCAAAAGAAGTAATAAAAAATGATGTTCCATTACGGTGGATTAAAATAACACAAAATAAGCCTCAAATTCCCAAAACCATGGGAGAAAACATGGGTAAGATAATGATTTATCATTTTCCACAACCTTGATTTCTAAGGCCTGTATTTGGAAATTATTAAACAAATCCTCCACTTTTGCACCCACCCATTTCTCCCTTTATTTTTACTCAAAAGAAATCCTCCATGATGCTATGATAGGTTTACCTCCCAAGTTACCCCTAAACATTTCATCAATCCCCAAACGTTTCCTCAATTCCCTAAGGTTCCATTCCTTAAGATTTATGAGTAACTTTTCAAGGTAAGGGAATTATCCTTCCATTCTCTTCAATTTAAGAACCACTTTTTATATGTCTTATAACTGTTATAGTTATTATATTTTATTACACTTTATATCATACCCATACTTAAAAATTATTTTTTATAAATTGGATACCCTTTTCCCCTCCCAATTTACCATTCTCTAAAACTTCATCTTATACCCATCATGGTGCTGAATTTACTCCTCAAATTTCTCTCTCTACTTAAGAAATTCTATTTATTTCCTTTTTGTAAATACCCAAAACTATATCTTTTCAAGGGGTATTCACCTATATGTAAAATTGATATATTTTATTCAGGTAATTACACATAATAAACCCACATTCTTTTTTTTGTGGGCTAAAAATGATGTGATGATTTGACATTAAGCACTTTTTAAACACGATAATATTGATAAGTAACCCATTATTTATTTAATGAATTGTTTTATTATGATCTATTTGAATAAAATTAATGAATACTTATGAATGGTGATCCTTGATAGTTCTATAATTCATTTTTAATGTATTTAATCTCTAAAGACGACATGTTTTATGATACCTTGGTGAATATCCTTGGTAATTTTAATTTTTGAAACATTAGTGACCAACCATGGTGTTATACTTATGAATGTATAATTTAAATGTTGTGGATAAATTTAAATGTTATGATTAATGTTATTTTTATTATGATATTCACCATGTTCACTTACTCATGATATAATGATATTCTTCATGTTCTTATTGATATTCCTCATTATCACATGTAAATTGTTTCCATTACCGAGCCTCAGGATCACCCCTTTCCTTCGATGGATATCCCTAGATTTTGAGATGTAGTAAATGTAACTTAGTATGAACCCATGTATAATCCTTTCAAGTGGATGAGAATAATGTTTTATTTTTTCATGTATTATGTACCTGATTTCCAAGGCACTAAACTTTAAAAGATCCTCTGTTTTTCTCCATGTTATGACAATTTATGTAATGAAAAGGTGGGATACCATAGTTTTTATCAAAGTATGATTTATTTATTTGTGGGAACTAGGAATATAAATCCTTAGTATGAATCCCAAGTAAAAGTTTTAATATAGTAAAACATCATGGCATTTAAGAAAAGTATTAAATAGGTGGTTTTCGAGTAAAGAAATCCATGTCTGGATAAAAACAAGGGGATGTGGTTCTAGCATAGATGTATCTAGGGGTAACACCAAAAAACACCACATTGAGATATACTTGATTGTAAACTGGTAAATTATAATGGGACTTGCAGCATTCCTAGTTTGACACTCATGGGGGATATGTTTCTTTAATCAAAAAAAAATTTATGAACATTATGAAGGATATATAAAAATGTAATTTTTGTTAAAGAATAACATATTTAATCATGATGTTTTAACATAAAAAATCATTTAAAATTATGAGATTCTTAAAATTAAATTTTTTCTCACTACGGTTTTCTTCTTTTAGAAAATGTCTAGAAATATGAGGAACCATGTAAATTATGAGCATAATGGATGATGTGATGATGTCCCTATGATGGAATTTTCAATAGAAAACTTTATGAGAATGATGAATCAACTATCTTTAGTTATGAATAATAACATGAATCAAGTTGAGCTTCCAAATTGACCTCAATGGGAAAAAAATTCCATTGAGTCCTTCATAAATCAAATACCACCTTCTTTTAGTGAATCTACTAACCCATTGATTGATGAACAGTGAGAAATATATATAGAAATGATATTTTACATAATACACTATTCATAGAAAGATAAAGTCACTCTAGATGTATACCTCTTAGAAGGAGAAGATGATCAGTGGTGGACACTGATTAAAAACACGACTCCAAGAAGTGAGATTGATTCTATGGAGTGGGAAGAGTTTAGGGTAATCTTTTTCAATAAATATTTTCCCCATTCAATGTGAACAAAAATGTATAAGTAGTTCCTTGATATTAAGTATAAGTAAAATGAATTAGTGGGAAGCTATGAGTTTAACATTATAAGATATACTCGATACACCTCTAGCATTGTTATGGAATCAAAATGAATGGTTAATAAATCATTTAGCAATATAAGACCCTCTCTACAGAGGAATTTAGCAAATATATACTTTCAAATCTATCAGGAGATAGTGTGGAGTTCTATGAAGGTTGAATTGGATTTTGGAGAAACACAATGTTCACATTGGTCAAATGAAAAGAATATATCTAGGGATCCAAACTCAGGGATAAAACTTGATCATAGAAGAGGAGGAAAGCAAGTGAAACTTCCCACATGAAACAAATGTGGGTAGAATAATTTGGGGAACTACATGATCATGAGTGTAAAATGTTACAAGTGTTTAAAAGATAGCCATATATCTCAAAACTATCATGGTGAGGTGAAGCCTCAACTTCTCAACACTAACAACAAAGTGAAGATGGTACATTCCTAGCATAAAGTTCAATGCTTAAAGTGTGGAAAGCTTGGGAAATTTTCCAATCAATGTAAAAATAAGAAGATAATGGAGGTAAATCACTATACACCTCAGAGTAATCCAAGGTATCAAGGTCGGGCATTTTCTATCACGACTTCTGAAGTAGAGGCTCTAAATGATGTGGTGTCAAGTACTATCATTGTTCTCTCAATGCTAGAAAGTACTTTGTTTGATTCTGGTTCTATGCATTCCTTTATTTCCTCAAATTTTAAAAATATTATAGAATAAATCCTTTTCTAGAAGTAGAGTTATCAATGAAAGCTCCTGGAGGGATTATTTAAGCATCAACAGTGTGTAGAAACTATAGTATTGAGTTTGGGAAGCACAATCTCATCGTAAATATAGTATTTATTTCTATGATGGAATTCAAATAAATACTAGTGATTGACTATCTCTCGAAATAAAATTATAAAATTAACTATAGAATCAAGGAAATATCAATAGTCTTGAATGGAAAACCTATAATTATTTTCAAATGAGAGATATCCCGACATAAGATTTGCCTAGAAGCACCTCCCATGGCCTTCTTTATGTAGATGATCAGTGAATAGGGAGAAGGATATGAATGTATAAAGATAGAAAATGTCGCCATAATTTTGGAATACATTAATTTATTTCCCAAGGAGTTATCTAGACCTCTCTTAGAAATATAGGTTGAGTTCTCCATTGAACTCATACCTAGATCCAATCCAATATCAAAGACCCCACACAGAATAAAAAATGTGGAGATAGTGTAATTACTGAAACAACTTAAAAATATTTTGGAGAAGGGATTTATCTAACCAATTGTGTATCCTTTAGGAGAACTTATTCTATTTTTAAATAAGTATGATGTATAGATTCATCTATGAATTTATTCTAGAGAACTTAATGTGAGCACAACGAAGAACAAGTAACCACTCTCAAGGATTGATGATTTATTTGACCAGATTCACAGGGCACAATTCTTCTCTAAGATTGATCTTTGATCTAGTTGTCATTAATTGAGGGTGAATAAATAAGATATTCCAAAGACCACCTTCCGATCAAGATATGGGCATTATGAGTTTGTTGTTATGTCTTTAGGCTTGACTAATTCTCCTACTATATTTCTGGATTTTATGAATATAGTATTTAAGAATTACCATGATAAATTTGTGGTAGTTTTTAGTGATGATATTCTGATATATTCCAAAAGTTGTGAGAAGAATTAGTATAATCTAAGTGTTATATTGAAAACATTTATAAAGGATAGTATATTTTGTAAAATCTAGAAAATATAAATTTTTGTCACAACAAGTTACTTTATTAGGGGACATTGTAACCAATGAAGGAATCTTAATTGACCCTTCAAAGACAAAGGTTTTGGAGGAGTGGCCTCATCCTACAACAATAATTGAGATTTTTAGTTTTCTTGGGTTTATTATGATATTATAGAAGGTTTTTAAAAAACATTTCATGACTTTATAATCCAATAAGTAAGTTAACTCGAAAATGAGCTCAGTTCATATGGACAAATGAGTGTGAAAAAAGTTTCAAATAAATGAAGAAGACATGTGTTATTGCACCTATGTTAACTCTACCCTCTACCATAGAAGGATTTATTATTTTTAGTGATGCATCTATGAAAGGTTTTGGGTGCATCCTCATGAAAAATGACAAGGTTATTTTTTATACATCTCGATAGCTAAAGCCTTTTGAGAAAATTTGTCCTATTTATGACCTAGATCTAGCTACAATTATTTTTTCTCTGAAGATATGGAGAAACTATCTTTATAAGGATAAATTTGATATATAAAAAGACGCCTAATGTTTGAAGTATATATTCACATAGAAGGAATTGAACCTGAGATGAAGGATAAGGTTAAATGTATTTAGAGACTATTATTATTCAATTCATTATCACTTCAATAGAGAAAACAAAGTTGTTTATGCTTTAAGTAGGAAAGACCCTATTATACTGGAAATTATGAGGATTCAAGGATATTCATTGATCAAGGACTTATTATGGTTGGACATGGAAATCATGAGGGAAGGGACATCCTCAATTCTATCCCAAATTATTTCTCAACCATCATTACTAGAGAATATCAATAAATCACAAAGAGAAGATCCTTTGTTACAAAAGAAGATGGAGGATGTGAAGAATTGGAAGCTTCCTAAGTTCAATATTGATCAATAACGTATACTTAAATTTTGTAAAAGGATTTGTGTTCCATATATTCTAGAGAAAAAGAAAGAAATGATGGATGAATCTCATTGATATACATTCTCTATACATCCTAGAAGCACTAAAATGTATAAGTACCTCTGTGATCATTATGGGTGGGATAATATAAAATGGGAGATTCTTGACTACACTACAAGGTGCTTGGTATGTCCACAAGTGAAGGCGATGCAATGAATTCATAAAGGGGTTTTTCAACCAATAACTATACCAACATATAAGTGGAAAAATATCACTATGGACTTTGTCATTGTTCTCCCAATAACATCTAAATAAAACAATGTGATATGGGTTATAGTGGACGGAATCACCATGAATTCCCATTTTATCACTATTTGGGAAGATTTCCCTCTTTTCCAACATTCTAATATATGTATAAAGGAAGTGGTGAGGCTTCATGGGGCACCACTTCTTGTCATTAATGATCATGATCCATGAATCACTTCTAAATACCAGATAAGTCTTCAAAATGATCTGAATACTGAATTGAATTTCAGTATGTCCTATCACCCCCAAAAGGATTGCCAATATTAAAGAACTATTTAGACACTCAAGGAAATGTTGACAACATGATCAATGGAATTTAATGTTGGATGGGATAAACACCTTCCTTTAGTTTATTTTTCATTAAACAATAGCTTCCAATCAAGTATTCAAATGGAACCCTATAAAGCTATAAATGGGAAGTGATATTGAACTCTTAATTGTTGGGATGAATTTGGTGAGAGAAATATTCTTGTGATTGATCTAGTGCCAGAGATGACAGAAAAGGTTTGTTCCATATAACAACAAATAAAATATGATTAGAGTGAGCAGAAGATCATTGCTAAAAACCATTAAAAAGTATCGGAGTTTTATGTTGGTGATAATGTTTTTCTTGGAATATCACCATGGAAGAGAGTCATGCAGTTTTTGGGAGAAAGGTAAGATTATACCCAGGTATATTGGACCCTATTAAATCCTTGATCACATAGAATTTGTGGCCTATCGGTTATCACTTACACTAAATCTATCTCATGTTCATGATGTATTCCACGCATATCTTTTGAGGAAGTACACACATGATCCCTCAATTGTACTAAATTAGGAGGTGTCACAACTAGAACATGACCTCTCTTACGAGGAGAAGTTGGTGGAGATAGTGGAGTATAGACACAAGGTTATATAAAATAAGAATACCCACCTTGTCAAAGTGTTATGGAGAAACCATAAGTTTGAATAAGTGACATGGGAACCTGAGGAAACAATGAAGAAGAAGTACCCTCACCTTTTTATAACCAAGAATATGAGTTGAAATTTCATGATTAAATTTATAAAGGGTGAAAAAATTTAATGAAATGTGTTTTTTTAATGATATTTTTTCCTAAAAAATTTGTGTCATATTATATTATAAACAACAAAACCATATCTCTTCAATGATGATCAATAAATTAGTCATCCAATAAACTATTTAAAATTCAAAACATTAAAACCAGACAAAAAAATTATATATAAAATTAAAAATGGGAAAATATGGATCCATAAAATCTATTAGAATCATACCCCCCATGACCAACACTATAGAAATAAAACAAAATATTAGTAAACCAATCAACATCTTAGAAAATAAAAATATATAAACTTTATAGTGAATGTTGAATGAAATAATGAAGTGGTATTTATAAAGTATAAATGGAAATGTGACCATAGGGATTTGATAATTTTTGTATTGTTAGTCAATATAACCATTATAAAATTTTACAATTGGGAATTATACCCATTGGGGATAATTTTAACATTATAATTAGTGTTTATAAGTAGTAATGAAAAAGGTAATTAATTTAGAATTGAGAAGCGATGACCTCAACTAGTAGAGTCATGCTGTATGAAGACCATTTGTTAGAACTTGAGAGGGAGGTAGCATCACTAAGGTTCTCCCTTGACCAAGCTCAAGTTGAGATTCAAAAAGTGAAGCTATAATGAAATTGCATATGGTAGAAGTTCAAGTTAGTGTAAATTACAACTCGATCGATGTTAGTCGATCCACCTCATGAATCGATCATCATCACAAACCTTACCCTTAGGTCATACATGCATATTATAAGGGGTAATTTTTCAAGGCCTTAGTTACTTAAAGTGTAATTCCTTTATTTAAATAAATTTTTATTCCATCAATTCCATTTTGAGAATATTGTTTCTTAAAAAATTATAGTTTTAATTTAGATTAAATCTGATTAATTGATTTTTTTGACACAAATTATACTTTTCTGAAAAGATATATATTTTTATAATAAACTAAGTTATTCTAAATAATATTTATGTTAATGAAATATCAATTTAAAAACACTCTTATTTAAATATAAATTATAAAACAATTTTATTACGTCCTATGAAATTTTTAAGTTTCGGATATTTGACTATGCCTTATAACCTGCTATTTATTTCATAAATAATGATTTTTATATTTAAAAGTTTAAATTCTAAAATTTAGAGAATTATTCGGATAAAATAAACATATATTTTTTGAAATCATCACATTGAAATTTGGTTAAGGTGAATTTATGAGAATTTTCTAAAATACTTTATTTTTTCATAGATCGTAAAAATATAGTTTGGGTTTTCCAGTATGTTTAATGGATTTATAATTATGTTATAAGAATTTAATAATTAATTAACCACAATATAGGGCCTAAAATATGTTATTTTATTAATATAAAGTATTTTAATATATTTTAATCAATTTTCAAACCTATAAATGACTTTCTAAAGTCTAAAATGGAAACATTGATTTTAAAAACATTATTTTGTAGAAAATTTACTTTTCCATCCAAAAAAGTAATAAAAAATGATGTTCAGTTCCCATAGATTAAAATAACATAAATTGAGTCCTAAATGTACAAAACCATGGTAAAAACCCATGGGTAAGCCAATGAGTTTTCATTTTCCACAACCTATATTTCCAAGGCCTATATTTGGAAATTATTAAACAAATCCTCCACTTTTACTATAAATATCCATCAATTTATCCATTTACTTTCAAACCAAATCCATCCTCCATAAAGTTATAGTGTTTTTGACTACCAAGGGGTCCCTCAAGGTGTCCTCAAGCCCCCAAGGTGTCCTCAATCCCCCAAGGTTACATTCCTCAAGATTTTGGAGTAACCCTTCAAGGAAATGGAATTATATTTCCTTTCTTTTCAATCCAAGAATCTCTTTTTATATGTCTTCTAAATGTTATGGTTACTCTATTTTATTACCCTTTTGATAACACCCTCAATTACAAATTATGTTTTATCAATGTGAGACCATTTTCCCCTCTTATTTTACCCTTTTCTAAAACCATGTTTTATACCCATCATGCTACCAAATTTTCTCCTCAAGTTTCTCTCTCTACTTATGAAATTATATTCTATTTTAATTTTTTGAAAAGCCAAACCTCTTTGTTTTCTTGGTTTATTTACCTAGATGTAAAAAAATTATTTTATATGGGTATTTACACATAATAAACCCACATTACAATTTTGTGGGCTAATAATGATGTGATGATAATGTCATTAAGCATTTTTGAAGTAGCATGATTTTGATAAGAAACTTATTCTTTATTATCCATGGGTTATTAATGAAATGTTTTATTATGATATATGTGGCTAACATTAATTAAGACATATGAAGGATTCACCTTGATAGCTCTTAAATTTATTGGGTAAATAATTTAATCTCTAGAGATGACATGTTTTATGATACCTTGGTAAATAACCTTGGTAAATTTCATTTATGACACCTTGGTGGAAAAACATGGTGATATGATTATAAATGTATCATTTAAATGTTGTAACCAAATTTACATGATATGATTCATGTTATTTTTATTATGATATTCCTCATGTTCTCTTGATCATTTCATAATGATATTCCTCATGTTATTATTGATATTCCTCATGATCACATGGAAACTGTTTCCCATACCAGGCTTCATGCTCACCCCTTTCCTTTGATGTATGTTCCCAGGTTTTGATATGTAGTAAATGTAACTTAGTATGAACCCATTAATAATCAATTAAATTGTATTATAAGTTTATTTTATGTTTTCATGTATCATGTTCATAATTTATAAGAAACTAAAACTTAAAATATCTTCTATTTTGTTCCATGTAATGAAAAGTTTATGTAATAAAAAGGTGGGATGCCATAGTTAGTATACCGTGAAGAGGTGGTTGTGAAGTAGTGTCCTTATGAGAGCTTGGAAGATTTAGTGTAGTGATGGGAATTGCTCCATAGTCCTCTCTCTTGGTTTATAGGATCTCACCATTGACTATGGCTTGGATTCTGGATTCACTTTTAACCATACACCACTACGGTGTGGACAACACCAATACATTGTAGGAATAGACCTATATACTACATCATGGTGCTTGTTTTTATAGATTTATTATAAAATAATAAGTCCCCTCAAACCCAACCTTCCCTCAAATTTTCCTCTTGAACTTTGGGTGACTCTAGGTATTCTTGAAGAGATATTCTATCCCCAAGCTCTTGGATTCATTATAGACATTAGAGGATCAACTCTTGAAGATTATATGTGATTTTTCCTCATTTTATACTTTGTTTCCCTTCCTTTTTATAAGGGTGAATCAAATATATAATCATATATCTCTATATAATTTTGAGATCTTGATCTTGAATCTCTTTTTTCATGAAGTGATATTGGTTCTAAGGATCCTTGGCATGTGGGCTTGATCTCATTGGTGTATGAGTGTAATTCGGTTATCAACTCTTGGAAACTATTGATGTTGATGTCTACATGATTTAGGTAGGAAATTTATAACCATATATATATCCCTTGTATATAATTTTTGAAATGATATGTTGGTATGTTCTTGTGTTCTTGAGACCCATGCTTGTGTTTGATCATATTTGTGTGTGTGTGTCTTCTGTGAGACCCATGATTAATGTTGATCACTTGGGTGTGTCCATGTAGCCTATGAGACCCATGTTTTATATTGATTTCATGTGTGTGAGTGTGTGTGGATATTGATAATCAATCTTGGTTTCATGTTGTTCTTATATGTGTTATTCCCTTTTGTGTGTGGATGTACGACTTTTAGAGGTTTTTCTTCGGCTAGAAAGTGATAGATATACTATCTTGTATTGGTTAACCCTTAGAGGGGGATAAGGTTTGACATGTGATAATAATGATGATGGATCAAGACATATGGTAGGGGTACGATGATCTTGTGGCCTGACCTAAGGCAGTGTTGGGATACAATGACCTTATGGACTGACCCGGTGTAGAGGTGGGGTATGACAACCTTGTTGCTTGACCTATTCCATAGGTGTGGTATAATGGCCTTGTGGCCTGACCCAATGCAGAGGTAGGGTGTGATAAAATTGTGGATTAACTTGTGATATAGATAAGGTGTGATAGATTTCTCTCTTGACTCAGGACTCATTAGCCTTGTGGATGCTCAGAGACACGTAAGTTGGCCTTCTGGTCGACCTTTGTTCACAACTTTCGTTATGATTGTCCTTCCGACATGGAGCCGAAGCTAGTATGGTTTCGTTTTATAGCAGCTTGATTAGTTCTTGAACACTAAACACATGTTTGATTATTACTTGATTGTGCACTTTCTTATTGTTATGACATACTATCATGACCCGACCTTTCTCAGGTGACGAACCTAGTCATATGACCCCATGGGTCTCCTGTAATACCTTGGTTACCTTCTTAGAACACCAAAAACTATTACTCACTTGATCCACTTATCAAACTAATGACTATTCCCATTGTCCAACTCATGTTTTTCAGTGCGTTTTTCCTCATTCACACACACCATGAGAAATTTCCCAGAAGGTCACTAATTCTAATCATGACTCTAGGAGAAGCACAATTAACTATGAATTTCTAATTAGATAGGATCCAGAAAAGAATGATGCACCTTATTGACATGTGTAGTTACATTTTTCCTTTTAATTGTCACTTTTACATGGGTGTTACACTCTACACCCATTTAAAGATCAAAACCCTCGTTATAGACCCCAAGCCTCAAACCCCAACAGTGCCTCTATTCTTCCGACATGGTACTAGCTCTGATACTATTTTTCATGACTTTCCCTTCCCCAAGCCATGAACCTAGTCATATAACCCCATGGGTCTCTTGTAATACCTCGATTTCCTTCTCAACAAACTATAGGATATTACTCACTGGAGTCGCTTATTAAACTAATGACCACCTCAACAGTCCAACACATGTTCTTTCAGTGTGTTTTGTCCTCACTCACACACACTCTAGGAAACTTCCCAGAAGGCCACCCATCTTAATAACTACTCCAGGCCAAGATTGAATAACTATAGATTTCTAATCAGGTAGGATCCTAAAAATAAAGTCACAACTTGTTGACATGGGTAATAACATTTAGCCTTTTAAGTGTCACTTTTCCAAGGTTGTTACACTAACTGTCACACCGCAACCCGGAACCTCCCTTTTATTTTATTTATTTTCGGTTTTATTATATATATTTCTTAAGTGATCTTGAGTTACGATAGTTGGTAGGTCATATTGTTTTTCTTTAGAGTCTTTTAGTATTTCATGGTTAGTCTGAATAGTTATGAGTAACCATGTAGTGCCCATGTGGGTTTGAAATTGGGTCTCTGATGTGGAACATGATCTGTACATAGTTCATTAAAATGTGTATCAAGCATGTGGTGGGAATTTAAATTTTGACAGTGATGAGTTTCATGGTTTGAGCACAGTTTTCTCAACCATGAATTTGCCTAAGGGTAACCATATGGGGGTGCCTGGTCAAGGAAGTGACCAATGCATAGTTGGTGCATGGTCTGACAGACCGTGGGACCAAACAGTGAGACTACACAGTTTTTTTAAAAAAAATTGTTTTTCTTTTATTTTTATTTTTTACCCTTATGAGGGTATTCTTTCCCCCCTACCTCTTAGTGAGTCATGTGACTAGCCCCTCCCCTCCTATATAGCTGCACACCACCCCCCCTCTCTCAAGCTCCCCTCTTCACAACATTTCCTCCCGGTTTCTCTGGGATTTTTGGTCAACACCTCAAGGTAAGGTTTTATCTTCCATTATTCTTCCTTATTTTGGAATTTTTCATTTCCATTATTGTGGAATGACATTCAGCCAAAACCTAGAGATCTCAGGTTTCTAGATCATAACACTGATTCTTGTTTCTAGGGAGTGTGATGGGTCTCTTAGGTCACCCTCGTATTTGTTTCAGAATCTGTCATTAAAGGAAAATCATTTTTATTTGTTTCTGTTTACCCGCTGCCATTTCAGTTTGTTTTCTTCTTCCCTCTTGGTTTGTTCCAATTTTTTGTCGGTTTGTTTTGTGATTTTTGGGTTCCTAGTATTTTTATAGTGCATATTGGTCTTCCTTGATGTGGTTTTCATCCTTCGGGGTCAAAGGTGACTTACATGTGTATGTATATATAGAAATATATATGTAAGTTTCCCCTTTATAAATATTCTTTCATTGAAGTGAGAATATATATACTAGGGAGAGGTGTGCTTATATATATATATAGGAAAAATACATAAATGTGTAAATGTAAAGGGGTATATAAAACTATAATCATATATGTAAGGACCCCCATGTAGATATTCATGGCCATGTGAATATGTACATTGGGGCTAGGTGTCCTTATATATATGTGAATGTGTATATGTGTGAAAGCGGAAAAAAGGAAAGATTTTGGTTCCTGTTGTCAAAGAGCCTTGAGTTTGTACTAGGATCCCTATGTGTAAGAGTTGGTGTCCTAGAACCAACTGGTTTTAAATATTATTACATGTACATTTAATTTATTTAAATATTAAACATTTTATTACATATTTTTCATTGTTCTTCATGAATATGATGTAATAATGTCCTAGAGTATTTGTTGCATTGATAAGGTCATGGAAGTTCCCTTCTTTGATGAGAACCTTGAAATTCTATAACAATTTTATTAAATATAGTTATATGGTTAGATGATAGACTATGATGGGACACATCACATTAATACAGTTAGGTGTGAGTACTCATAAGTGGATGAAACTTCTTCTCATGAAGTTTTCACTTGGTAATCTCCAAGATATGAGATTATGAGAACATACCCACTAGTAGGAATTCTGTATGTTTTGGTGTCATCAGATATTTCTATCTATGAGTGTATGTAATGATCCTTAGACATTAATATTATCATTAATATGTGTCAGGACTCGCACACTTTGATTTAATAATGAAAATCATGACACAGACAGTTGGCGGGAAGTAGGGTACATTGGTTGTATCATGAGTGGCATGTTATTAATGGATAAGTTGAGAAATTATTTGTCCCTTCCATTTATAGAAGTTGATATATTGTCCCTTTGATTGAAATATAACCATCACTTGAAATTCCATGGCCATGGTATAATGATGAGTTTATTTCAGGTATTCAATGAAAAATGTATCAAGCACAAAAGTTGATGACACTATCATGAAACCTACTAGATGATATATTATGATAAAAGGATAATATTACATAGTGAGCGTTCATATGTGGATTTCATTATTGAGATTTAAGTTCATTTTCTTGGGTGCCTTGACTCGTTGGAAGACAGTACTCTGGGACTTTAGGGAAGCCTTCCTAATGCCAATGAGAAAGAATCCTAGAGGGTCACACACTAAGTGTTTCTGGTGGTCTCGGTTATATTCTATTAAAATTTAATTAAAAAATATTATTCTCAAGATAGTGGAATAATTTTATTCAACTTAAAATGATTTAATAAATTAAATAAATATTTATTCACTAGATTGTGGGTAAAATATATTTATTTATTTTATTGAACATTTAATAGATATTTATTTACTAGTTTCTAAATATTTATTTAATAGAATAAATTATTTATTTATTTATTCAGGTGTTTAATAAATGGAAGTAGAGTTAGAGAGGACCAAGGCTGATCCGGTAGTAAAATAATTATTTGCAAGACGATAAATAATTATTTAACTAGTTGGCACAAATTAAAATAATGTTACTACTATTTTGTGACGCTGAATTTTATTTATAATTCCCTTTTGTGAAAGTTGGCACAACATAATTAATGACGCGGTATTATTATTAATATCATGAGTTTTCTCTATGGTTATGAATGTATTTAATTCTTGTTATGCAGTTAAATATTTTAACTGAAGCCCCATGTCAATAAATAGACACATACATCTATTGTGCTAAGTACCGAACTGCACACTCGGTGAATTGAGAATTGTTGAGTCGAAAAATTTCACTCTTGAATCCTCTTCCTGCCCCTCTCATGAATGAGAGACATTCTTCAAGGATGAAGAACCATTGATCAAGAACAACTGACACAAGACACTCACTTCGCCATGCTAGCACCTGATGAATGAGTGGTGTCAATGAAAGTCCATTGCATCACATGTGGATCACCACTAGAGGGGATTTAGTTTGGATCCTTACAAGCAGAACAAGATAATCTGGAAGGGTTCTTCTAAATGATCAACATCATCAATAAATAAAATACTGAAGATCCAAGTATTATTTTATTTATGAAATTAATTAAAATATTTATAAACATGATGTGTAAGATCATCTCTAAAGATTTTGGGCCTCTCCCTTCTTTATATAAATATTTGATTCTATTATGTGGAGACAGGCGTTCATCGTCCTATTAATCCTTGAATAATCATTCATAATGGTAAAAATCAAAGTTGGGTTCCATCCCAACCATGATTCCACTACACCTGGAACCTTCAAGTGATATCAGAGGGGTTACATCATAGTTTATAATTATTTGAAAATTTCTATGATGATTTACACATTTAATAATTTAGTTGTTTCAATTAAAGTTAATCATTCTGTAAATCTGAATCTTGAGATCTGTTCCTCCTCTTTCATTTCTTGTTCACCTTACAGAAACAATATTTTCTTTTAATTTTCATTAAAATGAAACATAGGATCTCATATAGAGGTTCCGAAGGTTCCTGGACATACAACACAAGAACATACAATGTGTATTCTGCGGTACACACCATGTAGCCAAGGTTCAATACACTGGGTATGGTCTACCAAACCAAGTCGTGTCATTGGAGATTGTATAACTCTTAATGACTCCATGTGTTGACCAGGAACATGTGGTATGTGGTTTCCAGATTACACGCCGTGTGGCCCACTGGACACGACATATAGTCCCTTCGGGTTAGGTTTGGATTGTGTACCTCATACACAGCTTACTCGGTTGGAGACTGTGTACTAGGATCTACATGGTGTGTGGACTACTGGATACACCATGTACTCCAAATATTTTTGAAGTACACTTACACACCATTTCCTCAGGCATGTACTTCGGATGGATGGTGAAAAATAGTACACGCCATGTAGTTGAAACTACAAGACGTGTACTCATCCAATTTACGTAGATTTATTAAAATTTATTATTATATTATACAAACCCTTGAGACATGTACCATTTTGTAGGCGTAAAGCTGAGGCACAACACGTGATAGGTGTTATATATATATATTTTTAATTTAACATTTGTTTAATGTTCATTTCTACTCATTGGGTAGTTATGAAGCGTAATTCACCAAGTTACCTCCAAGGTTCAAGTTACATACAAAGATAATTCTAAATGAATTAATTTGTTTAAAATTATGCTGGATGATAATCTCAACAAAATTCAGAAAATGGTTTAAGATAAAAGTATTGATTAATTAAAGATGATAATTAATTGATTCAAGGGTGATTTATCTTAAACAAGAATGATTAAATAATTGAATTCTAGTTTTATTTATTTGTAAATATCATTGCATGTATGGATGATCATGAGCTAGACCAAGACCTTTGTTTGTATATGGTTTCTTTTAATTAATTTATTTAAATTAAATTTTTTGGCCTGCGAGCTTTCTCCTCATTAATATGTTGGGACTATGTGACCAATGATTATTTTATATAAACCCCCTTTCTACCACTCACCTATATGTGAGATAAAAAAGGGCATATGTAATGGATGGAACTCCCAAGCTAGTGCAGGTGGTTCAAGTTGAAGCTAAGAAGAAACCATTCCCAAGAGATACAGAGGTGGACAGGTGGAAAACTATAAACACAAACCCAAAATGTTTAAGGTGTTTCTCCCCTAGGTTAGGGTTATTTTATCAACCATTAGATAAACTAACCATTAGATAATATCATGATCATTCACTTTATTTTTTCTATCAGTTTCATGATTTATTATTATGGATGTTTTGTCACGATCACATAATTATTTAATTAAACAATCTTGCAAGATAGACCTAAAATAAACTAGACTTATGAATAAATATTATCAAGACATGGTTAATAAGTTAAGTAAGTTCCACTTAATATTAATAATAATTTAATAATGATAATAAGAAATTCACGTATAAGAGATAAAAATCCCTCAAATAAAATATTAGGTCAGACCAAACCTTCCATTACTCGACTAAGGGAAAAAATCAACAAAACTATGTGTTTGACCAACCCTTGTCGGGAAACTTAATTTTATATAGGAAGACCTTATGAAAATTTATGGGTTGACTTAACCATATTATATCAAGAGGAGTGGCCCTTTCTAGACTTGGTGTAATATTATAGGTAAGAGTTAAGAAAATAAAAAGTCATGATTTTAGGATTGGGGAGTCCGGTCAATAGATCATGGAGTTGCAAGACCGCAGTTGGCAAAGTCCTTCCTACCTAAATACCTTTTAGTAGCTTGACCATCCCTTTTTGGGGATATGCGAAGGAGAATATGGATCCTTTCCACTAGAATGTCATAGAAACTGGACATTATGAGTTCAATATTGAGGGCCATTGGGACTTGATAAAATAGTGGGAGACTTAATAATAATTTATTATTTATCATAAAATGTAATCAATAAATTACTAATGATCTTCTATTTTAATTGTAGAATTAAAATTAAAATCTCATCAAACACACTACCCCTATGATCAATTCTGGATAAAGACAACATCCTCACTGACAGTAACTTCCAGGAATGGTTTAGACGCCTTCGGGTTATCCTATTCCATGAACAGAAGTCTTATGTGCTAGAGTCATCATTACCTAGTCTGCCTGCCAAAGAGGTGAGTGATGAAGATTTCCTGGTCTATGAAAAACATATGAATGATGCGGTTGATGTTCAATGTTTTATGTTATCATCAATGTCTATCTATCTCATGAAGTCTCATGAAAACATGGATTCTTATAGAATGCATGAGCACCTCTATGGTATTTACTAGGAGAGAGAAAGATAGGAATGGTTTGAGATCTCTGAGGCACTGTTTCAGAGTAAGCTTGGAGAAGGTGCCCTAGTTGGGCCTCATGTAGTCATTCTCATTGGCTACATTGAGCACCTGAAGGTTCTAGGGTTTAAACTCCCCAAAGAACTAGGTACCAATCTAATTATTTCATCACTCCCGAAGAGATTATCTAAATTTGTTGTCAATTTCAATATGAACAACATTGAGAAGTCTCCATCTGATCTTCTTATCTTCATTCACTAAGAGGACAAAGATATTAAGTGTGAAAAGTCATCTGTCCTTATGGTGAATAAGATAAAAGGGAAGGAGAAGAGAATTATGCCCAAAGATTCTTCATGACCTTCCATGAAAATGAAGATCGAAGGGGAGGCAAGGGAACATGAGCCTTGTTGCTTCACATGTGGTAAGAAGGGCCACTGGAAGAATAACCGTACCCAACCTAAGAAGTAAGGGGAATCTTCAAGTGTGTTTGTTGTTGAATGAAATATAACTGTTTCAAAAAATTGGGTATTAGATATAGCTTTTGGTTCTCACATATGTATCCAAATAAAGAAACCAATTAGATTTAGGAAGATTGAACGAGGGGAGGTAGATCTACAAGAATCCAATGGATCCAGACTTGCTGCTAAATCTGTCAGGGACTACCACCTCACGTTTCCAACTAGGATGATCTTTGTGTTAAAGGGTTGTTATTGTGTTCCATCTATTACTAAAAACATTATTTATATATCTATATTAGATACAGATGGATTTGATTTAATGTTTATAAATGAATGTTTCTTATATTACAAAGATATAATTTTTTTTGGCAGGGAACATTTATACAATGGTCTTTACGTGTTGGATTGCACAAACCAAGTAATGGCAATCATTAATAAAGATACTTCACATGACTCATACCAAACCCAACTTTGGCATCAGAGGTTAGGTCATATAAATGAGAAACACTTGAAAAAGTTACATCAATATGGATATTTAGATTCTTTCAAACTAAAACAACTTGGTGTATGTCATGCATGTTGACAAGGAAAAATGACCAAATCCTAATTTAGTGGGAAAGATGAAAGGGCTAAAGAATGTCTTGAATTGGTTCATACTGATGTGTGTTGACCATTTCCAATTGAAGAAAGGGGAGGGTAATCATACTTCATAACTTTAACTGATTATTTTAGTGGATATGGATATATCTACTTGATGAGGTGTAAGTATGATTCTTTTGATAAGTTCAAAAAATATAATAATGAATTTGACAACCAACTTGGTAAGAACATTATGAATCTACGCTTAGACTGAGGTGGATAATATCTTAATCAACACTTCATTAATTACATACGAGAGTTTGGAATCCTATCCCAACTCACTCCTCCATACATTCCCTAGTAGAATGGTGTAAGTGAAATGAGGAACCACACCCTGTTGAACATGGTAATATCAATGATGATTCATGTGGTTCTTCAATTATCCTTTTTGGGAAATGTGTTACAAACAAAAGCACACATACTAAACCAAGTACCAACTAAATTGATAAATGGTATTCCATACGAGTTTTGGAGTGCAAAGAAAGCCATATTATTGAATTTACATGTGTGGGGAAGCGATGTGTTTTTATGGCCTCTTTAGGTAACAAACTTACAACGCAAGTCACAAACTGTAACTTTATAGGATACCCCAAGGAAACAAGGGGATATTACCTATACAAACCCTCATGCAACAAGCTTATAGTGGAAAGACACACCATATTCCTTGAGAGGTATCACATCCCCAAAAGTGATAATGGGAGCAAGATAGACTTCGATGGTGTTGAGGCCCAAGGTACACAAGAGTTGGTACAAGAATAGATTTCACAATGCCCTGTGGAAAAAAGAATTGTTCCAGAGAAAATAGATATGGGTTGGACAATAAGAGAGGTTAGAGAACTAGAATGGCATGGTTTTCTAGTTACCGAGGATGTTGACTCATTCTTAGTTGATAATAATGATCCTCTAACCTACAAGGAATGAGTAAGTGGAACAGATGTTGCCTAGTGGCAAGAATCCATGAATTTTGAAATGGATTCCATGTACCAAAACCAAGTATGGATTTTGGTAGATCCTCCAGTAGATGAAAAACCTGTTGGCTGAAAATGGGTATTTAAGAAGAAACTGGACATAAAAAGACAAATCAACACCAATAAGGCATGATTGGGTTTAAAAGGGTTCAAATTGCATCAAGTCATTGACCATGATGAAACCTTTTCACCAGTTCAAATGAAGAAATCCTTCAGAATTATATTGTCTATTGTCGCTTACCATGACTATGAGATTTGGAAAATGGATGTCAAAACCAACTTCCTTAATGGAAACCTTTAGAAAGATGTCTAAATGATACAACCTGAAGGGTTTATGACTCCAAATGATGGAAACAAGGTTTGAAAGTTGTAGAAATCCATTTATGGATTAGAGAAAGCATCCAGGTCATGGAATATTTGTTTTTATGAATCCATAATGAAATTTTCTTTTATCAAGAATGAATGCAAGCCTTGTTTCTACAAACGTTTTAGTGGGAGTGCAATCATTTCCCTAATAGTATATGTTGATGACATATTACTTATTGGAAACAAGATACCATTCTTACAGTCTGTTAAGGTATGGTTGAATTAATTCTTCTCCATGAAGGACTTGGGCAAGGTAACATATTTTCTTTGGATCAAGATCCATCATGATAGATCCAAAAGATTTTTTTACTAATTCAAAGTACATACATTGACAAGATACTGAACAGATTCATTATGGAATAATATATAGGGGATTGTTGCCAACATTACATGGTATTCATATTTCCAAAAAAATGTGTCATTAGACACATGAGGAATGAAAATAATGGAAAGGACTCGATACGCATCAGTGATTGGGTTAATCATGTATTACATGCTATGTACTATGCTAGATGTCACCTATGCATTGAGTGAGGTAGGAATATATCAAGCTAACCCAAGTGACCACCATTGGATGGTAGTCAAGACTATCCTAATGTATCTGAGGCATACTAAGGATATTTTCTTGGTTTATGGAGGAGATTATGAACAAGTCTACAGAGGATATGCAGATGAAAGTTTCCAGACTGATCAAGATGACATGATGTCACAAATAGGATACATCTTCACTTTTAATGGAGGTGCAATGATCTGGAAGAGCTCAAAGAAGAGTGTGGTCATAGATCCGACAGTAGTGTCTGAGTATATTACAGATTCTGAGGTAGCTAAATAAGTAGTTTGGATATGAAGCTTTTTCCAAAAGCTAGATTTGACACCTAGAAGTAAAGATCACATCACACTGTATTGTGATAATACTACTGTGGTGGATCTCGAAAAAGAGCCAAGGTCACATCATCGGACGAAGCACATACTTTAGAATTATCATATCTTGAGGTATTTTTCTCAGAGGGGTGAAGTTGTAGTGAGAATTATTTCCATGGATGACAATGTGGCAGACCCCTTGAGTAAATCCTTGACTCAGCAGAAACATGATCACCATATGAGGTCTAGCGGGTTGAAAGTCATAGGCAGTTGGATCTAGTCCATGTGGGAGTTTGTAAGATTTGGTTTCCTAGAACCAACTAGTTGTACTTTGATTACATGGAAATTTAATTTATTTATATATTAAACATCTTATTACATATTTTTCATTATTCTGCATGAATATGATGTAATAATATCCTAGAGTATTTATTGCATTGATAAGGTCATGGAAATTCCATGATATGATGATAACCTTAAATTTATATAACAATATTAGTAAATATAGTTCTACAGTTGGATGACATACTATTATGGGGAACATAACATGAAAACCATTTGGTGTGAGTATTCATAAGTACATGAGACTTCCTCTCATGAAGTTTACACTTGGTAATCTCCAAGACAGGAGATTATGAGAACAGACCCGCCAGTATGAATTCAGCATGTTTTTGTGTCATCGGATATTTCTATCCGTGATTGTGTGTAATTATCCTTAGACATTAATATTATCATTAATATGTGTCATGACAAATGCACTTTGATTTACTGATGAAAATTGTCACGCAGATAGTTGGCGGGATGTATGGTACATTGGGTGCATCAAGAGTGGCATGTTATTAATGGATAAATCGAGGAAGGATTTGTCCCTTCCATTTATGGAAGTTGATATCTCATCCCTTTGATTTAAATATATACATCACATGAAATTCCATGGTCATGGTGTTTCGATGAGTTTATTTCAGGTAGTCAAAGAATGACGTATCAAGTATAAAATTTGATAACACTATCATGAAACTTGTTTGATGAGATATTGTGACAAAGGGATTGTATTAAACAATGATAATTTGTATGTGGATGTCATTGTTATGACTTTAAGTTCTTTCTATTGGGTTCCTCGACCCATTAATAGACAGTACTATTGGACTTTAAGCAAGACTTCTTAATTCCATTGATAAAGAATCCTATAGGGTCACACACTAAGTGTTTTTGGTGGTCTCGATTAAATTATATTTGAATTTAATTAATAAAAATTATTCTCAAGATAATTGAATAATTTAATTCAAGTTAAAATGATTTCATAAATTAAATAAAAATTTATTCACCCGATTGTGGGTAAAATATATTTATTTATTTTATTGAACATTTAATAAATATTTATTTACTAGTTTGTAAATATTTATTTAAGACAATAATTTATTTATTTATTTATTCAGGTGTTCAATAAATGGAATTGGATTTTGAGAGGACCATGGATAGTCGAGTAGTAAAATAATTATTTTCAATTTGATAAATAATTATTTAACTAGTCGGCACAAATTATAATAACACTTCTATTATATTGTTACGCGGAATTTTATTTATAATTTTGTTTTCCCAAGTTTCCAAACCATAAATAATGATGCGGTATTATTTTTAATAGCATGGGGTTTCTATAAGGTTATGATTGTATTTTATTGCTATTGCACAATTGAATATTGTAACTGAAGTCCCATATCAGTAAATAGACACATACGCCTATTGTGACATGTACCGAACCACACACCCGGTGAATTGAGAATTTTTGTTCCAAACAATTTATATCTCAAATACTCTTCTTACCCCTCTCAATAATGAGAGACATTTTTCAAGGCTGAAGAAAATTTGATCAAGAACAACGGACATAAGACACTCGTTTTTCCATGCTAGCACCCGGAGAACAAGTGGTGTCGATCGGAGGCCATCAGAGCACGTGTGGATCACTAAAAGAGGGATTATAATTTTTATCCTTGCAAGTGCAACAAGATAATCCAGAAGGGTCATTTCAGATGATCAACACCATCAACAAAGAAAATACTGAAGATCTAGGTATTATTATCTTTATGAAATTAATTAAATTAATTATAAACATGATGTGCAATATCCTCTCTAAAGGTTTCATTCCTCTTTCTTATTTATCTAAATATTTTATTTTATTCCATGGATATTGGCTTTCATCATTGTATCGATCCTAGAAGAATCATTGATCATGGTAAAAATCATTATTGGGTTCCGTCCAAACCGCGCTTCCGCTTCTCCTAGAACCTTCACTATAAAACCCTTTAAATTTAATTCCATAATTTTTGGTTGTTTAAAAATGTGTTTTAATATTATATAAAATTTATATTCTATGAAAAGTGGGCTTTTTATCATCAAAAATTCATTTTCACTTGCATCCCATGATTTCCCTAAGACTTAAACATATATTTCCTTATTTAAGCATGTTTCAAGGCTATTTTCTAAATGTGTAGTGCCTTAATTTTTCAATTGGTCTTCTCAATGGTTTTTGGAACTCAAAATATTTGGGAATTGGTGTTTTATAAAGTGAAAGTATCCTTTTTTAAATGGTGTGTCCCGATTGGAACTTTGAATGTGTTTTATGGAAGTGGAGAACCCCTCTTAAGGCATCCCCCTTGAGTTATAATTATGATGTATGTGTTAAATGTGTGATTTTTGATATATGAATAGTGAATAGGCTTGGGCATTGTTGTGTGACTTGTAAGGTGGGGTGATATTAAGGAGGGAGATCAATGGTGATAAGTTTAATGAGTTTTGGTTAAATAATATGATATGTATGTATATGATATCTTGATAAAAACTCGACACCATTTCGAATATAGCACATGGAATCTTGAGTAACTGGGGGGAAGAATAGGTCAAGTATGATAGGTGGATTGATAGGGCTGAGGAACAGTTCCACCTAGTAGGATTGACTCTAAAACATTTACATAACATGTTTTGATGATGGTTGGAGACCACTAGACCTTGGGATGTGATTCCCCTCTAGTGGCTCGTGCATGAGGATAATATGGGTTTTGTATGTATTTATCAACAAGGTATGATGATCCTAGGAAACCACTAACCCTAAATACTTGGGTATTTCTCATGTTTATTTCTATTATTTACTCCTATTTTTATATGTTATTCTTTTAGAATCTCATTTCCTAGTTTGCTTCACATGTTTGAAATAATGAAAAGAAAATTTCTTTTCCCCTATTTTTTGGCAACATATGATTTTTTTTTCTTTTTTCCTTTCCCCTATTTTGTGGCACCTGATGATTTTTTCTTGTTTTTACTCTTATTTTATCTCATGATCCCTCCAATAAATGATTCATTGGAAATATATCATGAATTTGAAATGTAATGGAAGGTGGGTTTTCTTAAAAATGGAAATCGGTTACTTTTTTATGAAGAGAATGGAAAAACCATATTTTTATATGTCTTACTTTTAAAATAGCATGACATGGTTTTCTTTTTAAAGTTAAATCATAGGGAATAGTTTATTTGGGCATTCTTAATATGTTTTAATACTCAATCCTATAACTTTATCTCTGTTTTTAGCTTTTCGTGCCGCTTCCATCTTAGACTCGATCGTCGTGGAGCGACGTTGGTTTAGTAGTTAGTGGTGACATGTAGGGTCACATGGAGGTATGCATAGTTTTTTTCATTCCACTACTACTGTTTATTTTTTATCATTCAATTTATATTATTTTAATTATATACATTTAATAGGATAAATGATTCTCAATGGTTTTTTTGGATGTCTGACACTAGTTGTCAGCCTGAGAGGACTGGGAATGCCTCTCGAGCCGATCATAGGCCGAGTCAGGGGTCAGGTGTCACTATGGATGGAATCCCAACCTAGATCATGATAAAATGGTATTTGAGTAGGCGCTTTGTTATTTGGGACGTCAGGTAGATCATAGATAATATTTTTGGGTCTTAGGAGGTAGTTTATGGGTTGGAACCTCATCAACACCACTCATGACAAGATTTATGTCACCAGGGGTAGTTGGGTTTTGAGTCATTATTTTTGGGTTTCGACTACATTGTTATTGTTTGTTTAGTTCTATGATCTTGGGTATGTTGGGGGATGATAGTGAAAGTGGGATGGTGCTACACAGTGATCTTACATGGTGTAGTGAACCCAGTGGAGCCTACATGCACAGTCCGATATGCTTTTGGTGGTTAGTGCATAATCAGTGCATGGTCTGCTAATCCATGTGACCAGTATAGAAACATAGGCTTAACATACATGTATATTACATCATTTTAGATGGATATTAATCACATTACAAAAATACTTGCCCAAGGAATATAATAGTTTATTGCCATTGAAAACATAGAAACATAATCTTCTAACTTGGTGAAAGATATTCAATATCTCGCTTAAAGATATTCCCCATAATTACTCCTACTTAAAACCTTTTTTCATAACCCGGGGAAAGCAAACATAAGAAAGGGGTGATTTCATATTCTCAATAAGAGTAAAAAAGGTAGATATATAAGCATAAAATGAGAATAATGGTATGAGAACATGATCTTAATATTATAAAATCATACCCTGCATATCAAAGATCAAAATCAAGAGTCAAGGCATAAATTTTGGTAGTTCATAAGAAAGTAATCATAAGGAAATAAAGGGCATAATCCATGAGATCATAACATAGTAATAAGACATGGAATTATGAAATACACGTCAAATTATAACATAGTGAAGATGTATAAGTATAAAAAGGTTCACTCATTAAGTTAAGGACATAAAATCATGCACTCACGTAAACTTATGAACATCCAACTAGGTCCACACAAAAAAAATTTAACATGTAATTAGGTTCCCACATAACATTTTGAATATGTAATCAGGATCACTCATAAAGTTATGGACATGAAACCAGGTCGATCCATAACATTGTGAACATGTAATCAGGTTCATTTATAACATTGTGAACACATAATAAGGTTCACTCATAATATTGTGAACATATTTTTAGGTTCATACATAAAATTATGGACATGTAACAAGGTCAATTCTTAACAATGTGAACAATTAAAAAGGTTCATGCATAACATTATGAACATGTAATTAGGTTCACGCATAACTTTGTGAACATTTAATTAGGTTCACACAAAACATATATACTCACAAGTCAGCCATCGTTACCTAATTCATATGAGGGAGATATAGACCTCACACATCACATAATAAAACCATACATACGATTTCCACAAGATTATAAACAATCATCATATCATAACCCATGAAATGAAATGGATATCATAAATATTTCATCATATCAATACCTATGGAAGAACTATTGGTCTCATAATAATCTCATCAAAGTATAAATCATGAGAAGAATAGGGTTTCAAAAGAATATAACTCGTGTAATAGAAATAGGTGTCATAAACATCATTCCCTAAAAATATAAACCATTCAAGAAATATTATGAATGGTATTCTCAGACCATATCCCAAGAAAATCATAAACAATAAAAAAGTATGTTATATTAGATAGAGAAGGATTTTTAAGGATCACATGGAACATTTCTTAAGGAAAAAATCCTTTCTTTGAGAATCCCTTTCATAATAAAATTTTAAAAAATCCTTTTCTTATAAATAAATAACCATAATTTCATTTAAAACATTTTGTTAGGATAATATGTTTTCTTCTTTTCAAAATTCTTTTTAAATCATAAAACATATTCAAAACCTTTTTCTTTCAAAATAACCTTGAAAATATATAAAGGAAGATCGAAAAAATTTTGAAAAAAAATTCTTTTAAAATAACTCTTAAAATTTATAAAGTAATCTTGAAAACATTTTAAAACCTTTTCTTTGAAAATAACTTTCAAAAATTATAAAAGAATATTTAATTCATTTTGAAAACCTTTTAAGAAAACATGGTTTTGTAAGAACATATATTTTCATCCTAAAAGTGAAATAATGTCATATTTTCTTAGAAAACTTTCTTAAAGTCATTATATACACCCCATTGAAAAATATTGGTGCATAACATGGGATGTATCTCAAATAAGGCAAGTTGAGACAAAAATTACTTTACCAATTTAGTAAATTTTGAACCATAAAACCATTAAAGAAAGATCATAAAATGTATATGTAAATACCCATAAATTTAAATATAATAATCACAAAATACATTCATGGGTATTATATACACCGCACAAAAGAAAAGAGTGATGAACATGGCATGTATCTCATAGATATAAAAAGGTTGATGAGAAAACCCTTAGATTAAGCCTTGACATTTTTTGTACATGCTCAAAAATTCTATATAATAAATATAAGTTTGTTATACATATTACAAGGAACTATATTACTATATATCATACACTATATGATACACTTATGACTTTATATTACCTGTTTATTAACCATTTCTTGTTAAAGAAAGGTTATAAGTGCTTTGTTTATCATATGTGTTTTGACTTATTATTCTTGATCCTATTAATTAGATCATGATTTACAAATTTAAATAATATAAAAAATGATTTATATATATCATATATATTCATTATATAAATATTTTTAATAATATATAAAAGATAGATATGTGAAATGGAAAACACCATTCATGGAGACGGTAGACCATACGTATGCATGAACACTGTTTTCGTTTTCTTTCCATATTGAAAGAAAGAAAGTAATTTACAAATATGTATTTATATATATATATATTACCATTATAGTAGAATTATTCTGTTATATATATCATATAATTTCACTAAAACCATCCTTAATACATTACATGTAAAGTGTGAACAAATCACATTGCTTTGAGGAGCCGGTAGTCCACACGTCCAAAAACGAAGTTTTCGCATTTTCACAAAATGGAAAGTATGAAATTGTGTTTTATATAATAATTAAAAAGGCCTAATTAAATCATAAATATAATATATATCATATAAAAATAGTATTTCTATCATAATTACCAACTATGAGAGGTGGTAATGGAAAAACAAACAACATCGTTTAGCCAGGTGGTAGTCCGTCGTACACACGAACAATAAGTTTGTTACCCATTTGATGGAAGTGTGTGTAGGCGTAGGTAAAAACCTTATAATAAAAACATATCATAATATTTAGGATGATTATTTTATTATATAATCATTAAATAAGAATAACTGAATGGGTGGAGAAAGAAAATAAATTAGAAATGCATGTTTAATAATGTTACCTCCTTTATAGGTAACTCCTTTTGGTTTACACCAAAGGGATTCCTTGGTGGGATTTATGCCCAAAGTTAGGCTTCTAGTTTCAGAGTAGGGAAGTTGGTATCTTATTTGGTTATGTTTTGGATGATACAAAGTGGTTTTATAGGTGTGTATAAGTAAGGGGGTGAGTTACCCTTTTTAGTGGAAGAGTGACATTCTTGTAAATATAAAAAGGTAAAAACTATTGAGAAGTATTACTTAAATCACGTGCCTCTAATAATTATAATTTTTCAAAAAAATATATTGTAATTATTATAAATATTTCCATAAAATGTCTTTTTTATATGTTTCTAGGTTATTTTCCCTATAAATTAAAGTTTAACCACTAAGTAATATATTTTTTACCTTAATCGTTGTAATTAGTTTTAATTAATTTCACTAATATTTTTGGTAAAAAAATAAATTAACCTTATTATAAATTATAAATTATTTTTATTCCAAATATGGAATCTATTTTTTCAAATTATAATCACATAAGTGGAAGAAATTAATGTAATGGTAATCTCAAAGACGGGACAAGACGACAAGTTTTTAAAGAGAAAAGGCCTATAAGTTAGAAATGTTTTTATATCCTATTTCAATCTAAAATTAGTTATAATGACCTAAATTGGGTTAATTTTTGTATAATTTATAAAATTATAAATGAAAACTAAATGAAATCATAATTTAACAATATAAATAAAATAGAAAAAAAAAGTTTTGAATTAAAATTAAGTATTTTTCACTATTTATCAAAAAATGATACTTCTCAGAAAAATAAAAAAAATCATGCAAAGAAAATTTTGATATTATGATTTTAAAAATTTTGTTTATTTTTTCAAATAAAAAATATAAAATCATCAAATATTATATTTAAAATAGGTTCTCAATTAAAAGGTGGTAAATTTTCCTTTTAGAAAAATACATATTTTTATTCATTAATTTGGATTTATTCCTATCTCTTATCTAGAAAACACATAAGATGAAAATTAGATAGTTATATGAATAATATATATATATATATATATGATTAAAATATTTTATCAAAAGTTTTTTAATTAATTTATTGAGGTAAAACTTGTTTGATTGCATAAATATAGTTTTCCGGAAAATGATTTCCTATATTTTTGAAAAAGGTTTTATTTTCATTTCTATTTAATTTGTCACCAAATAATTCCTATTATATACATGTGTGAAATAAATTTTTATAATTTAGTTAATATTATTCATAACCACCATTCCATCGGATAGGTGAAAACTATAATAATATTTTAATAATAATATCAATAATACATTATAGTTTGGTAAAACCAGGTCTTGTGTGTCATGCAAGTTATTGAAGGAACTTGACATTATGTGTAACAAAATCCAAACATACTGTTGTGTGTACCACAAGCTAATCTATGTGTTTATTTTAGTGAAATATTAACTTGGTATTGTATATAACTCAATCCAAACTTAATGTTTTCATATAACACAAGCTATATTCAGTGTGGCGTGAATTAAAACATATCGAAAATTTTAAAGTAATTCAAAAAAAATCAAAAAATCTCGGGTTGTTAGATTATACCCCTTCAAAATGAATTTATACCTAGAAATTCATCTGGTTTATCAAAGGTTTAATACTTGAAAGTTCCCTACTTAGAAACTCACATCATAAAAATTAATACTAAAAGTTCATTTAAAAAGGTAAAGTTGGAACTATAACGGTTACCCAATGTAACTCATAACTAGGTTTAAACATAGGAGAACATAGGTTTGGAGTAGAGATTGGACATGGAATAATAAAGTAAATAATTATAGGGAGTGATAAATATCATTGGTCCCTAGTAAGTAAATGATCAATGGAAAGTTAAGAGCCTCTAAACCATAAATCAATGATGATTTATAAGACCATCACTTCAACAGAAATGAAGGTATTAGGATAAATATTTTTCACTATCCATTTCCTAGAATGGTGGAATTATTTTATTGTCTAAGAAAATAAATAATTATACTTACTTGATTTCATTTCTTTACATATGCACAATCTCACCCTTTGGTTATGCTTGGATCAATTTCCACTTAATCTATTATTAAAAGAAATAAAGGTGAATATTTTATTCATGAAGCATTAATAGATCATGAGATCTATAAATATAATTATATTTGATTACATATATCTTTAGTAATCAAAAAAATAGGTCAGCACAAGTTATCTAATATACAAAAATCCTCAAATGATGAGATTATACTGTAGTCTCTAAAACCTCATCCGAAGTTTAATATAAACCATTCCATAAATGGATAAGCATAAAACTCTTCCAAAATATAGAAGTATAAAAATTTATAAATAAGGTCACTAAATTTTCCAAAAACAACTTATCATTGATCCCCTGTATATCATAAAGTTACTCTTATTTGATACATGCCAAACATGTGAATACCTCTATCATGTATTCTCCTAAAATATGGTAATAACCTGAATTACCATAAATCCTTATTAAAAATATGCATGTTTCCTTATTAAAAAGTTTATTGGATATATTCCTTAAATCTAAAAATGATGTAAACTTCATCAATAATTGTATAAACCACTTGTAAATAAAACCTTAATTAGTTCCAAGTTAATCAGTACCATACAATTTACTTATTCATATCCAACATATCTTTATCAATACATCATTATCTTAACATAAGGAACATATTAAGGGTTATATTTCCCTTAATCAAGTGTTTCCCATGAACATAACCTTTCCATTAAATCAATTTTCTATGTATTCAGCCTGATTCAACATATCCTTTTCATCCCTTAATGAAAAATTAATATTGAAAATACTTATATATTTCATGATTAGTATAACATAATATTTGATTTGAAAAACATATACACTTCAATAATCCAAATTTATTCTTAAACTATTACACAATATTCATCATATTATTCCTTAATACCACATTCCTATAATATGATATATGAATCATGTCTTAAGGTTCCTCAACCTCAATATAATCATTCTTTTTACATTTAATGTAAACAATACTATTATAACATCCCATACCTTTCACATGTCATTTTTTGGTCCCTTTATCTTCAGAATTATAACCAATACTCCAACAGAACGCATTATTTTCCATCACTGGTCATTTTGGCCAGCCCATTATGTTAGATTCTGCTACCCTGAAGCTTACTCGCCCCTCTGTTGCTACAATATTCATAGGAATTGATATCTCTAAACCACTTCCTTCACAATTCTGGATTCAAAATAGAGACAATGGTTTCATTCAAGATGTAGTCTTTGATAATGTCCCAACATTCTGCAAAAAAATGATCTTGCACTGGTCACTCCATAAATGACTGTGGGAACTTTTGTTATGCTCCTCAACCTCCTACTTTCTCCAAACCGATTTGAGTTAAAAAATAAGCCTCTAAACCCCCTTTTAATACTTGTATTTTGAATCCTAGTGAAACCTCTAAGGTTAACCCTCCCTTTGATACTGAGTTCTTTCATGATATTGAGCCTTCTTGGTACAAAATTCGAGACACCTCCAATGTCAAAGCAACCATTCTCAAGGATGGTAATTCTACACAAACCAAGGAAGAAGCTGGTCGAGAAGATCAAGAATATTCATTTGAGCTTGGAAAATCATTCCATTTGGAGGATGACTACCTTAAATCGAGTGATAGAAGGGGTAAAAAGAGATAATTTACTCTGATAGCTTCATCACGCCAAGTTCTAGGAACACCTGGAAGTGTATGGATACCACCAAAGTTGAAAGAACAATAGTCATGTGTTCTCTTACTGCTAACATGAAGGAATAGAACACACTTCCCCCACAACCACTTCTTAATGATAATGTAACTACCTCCTCAGATGTTGCAAAATCATCTTCTGATTCTAACTTAGAATAGTCATATTATGAGAATGATTGCCCTGCATATAGGAATTCCTATCAATTACTGGAATATATTGAGCTCCCAAATGAGCCTGACTCATGGATAAAAGAGAAAGAAAACATTGATTTTGGTCAGTATAAGAATTGAGATATGTCAGCAAATACATATCTTGATCTCCAAAAGAGGATGTTCATCAATGTGGTTGACGAACTTCAAAAGGACCCAAGATTTAATTTTAAGGACATCCCTTGGAAATAATTTTTCTCGAGGTTTCTGGTTGAATTTTTTTGGTTACTGATGACCTTTGTTTCAACCTTTTCTCATAGGCAATGTACCTAGTTCTTCTAGATATGTGTTGTACCTCTCTGTATCTTTCTTGGTTTTTTTGATTTGGTTTGATTCTTCTTCTGCTTTATCTTCATCGGTGGTTCCTTTTGGAGTGACCTAACCTTCTAGTTTATGAATTGATTGATTGTAGGTACAGGGAATTTTCTATCTTGATATGATCCTCCAGATTTTTCTAGTTGGTCTATCCTACTTATGATTGCAGTCCTTTCCAATGTCGACCTTTCCTTTATTCTACTACATTGGAAGAGGCATTCATGTAAACTTCTTGTGTTGTGGTGTTTTAGGTGTGAGGCCTCTTGTTTGATCCTTCATTTGTTATTTGTTTCTATGTAATTCTCTATTGGTGTAAATGCGTTGCACCTTGTCGTTTCTCCTGTTTAACTTTTGGTTTTAATAAATTTCTTCAAACATGAATTGGTTGTCCAATTCATGCCAATTTATTTAGAAAAACTCATACCACCTTCCTGATTCTATTTATGATATTTCCAATTAAGATTTTAATTTTTATAATGACCATACTTTACACATCTGAAACATTAAATGTTAAACAAATTCCTTCTAGTTCCCGCCATTGACTGTATCAAAAAAGCATAGGGTGAGAAACACTCATCATAGCATAAAACCACATAATCAAGAAAAATTTGTAATAGGATGCCTAAATCACGATACCTAATTTTAAATCTATGACACCTTATACTTATTCATAGAGACATGCCTAAAAATATCCTTAGAAATATCTCTAGGGATATCACTAAATTTTTCTCATCCTAGTTTCAAAAGGCTGACTAAACCTTACTTTAATACCAACTATAGTGAGCCAGGCTTAACATACATGGATAATACATTATTTTATATGAATATTCACCGCACTACAAAAATAAATGCTTGAGGACTATAATAGTTTAGTGCATTTGGAAACATGGAAACATAATCTTCTAACTTGTTGAAGATATTCAATATCTCCCTTAAAGATCTTACCATTTAGTATTCCTACTTAAAACCTTTATTCATAACCTAGGGAAATGAAACATAAGAAAATGGTGAGATTAAATTCTCAGTAAGTGTAATGAATGGAGTTATATAATCATAACATGAGTATAAGGGTATAAGAACGTGATCTTAACAATAGAAGACCATACCATGCACATCAAAGATCATAATCAAGAGTCATGGAATTAATGTTAGTTTTTTATAAGACAGAAATCATAAGAAAATAAGGATCATAATCCATGAGACCATAACATAGAAATAAAACATAGAATCATGGAATACACATCAGCTAATAACATTGTGAACATGTATAAGTAGAAACAAGATCACTCATTAAGTTAAGGACATGAAATAAGACCCTCTCATAAACTTATGGACATGGAACCGGGTCCATGCATAACATAGTGAAGATGTAATCAGGTTCACACATAACATTGTAAAAATGTAATCATGATCACACATAAACTTATGGACATGCAACTAAGTCTATTAATAACATTGTGAACATGTAATTGAGTTCACACATAACATTGTGAAAATGTTATAAGGTTCACTCATAACATCTTGAACATGTAATTAGGTTCACACATAAACTTATGGACACAAAAATAGGTCTTGGATTAACATTTTTAACATGTAATTAGGTTCATGAATAACATTATGAACATGTAATATAGTTCCCTCATAAATTTGCGAACCTATAATCAAGTTCACGCATAACATATATACTCACGAGTCATCCATCATTGCCTAATTCATTGGAGGGAGATATAGGTACCACTAATCACATAATAAAATCATACTTATGTGTTCCACAAGATTATAATAAATCATCACATCATAACCCCTTCAAAAATAGGCATCATAAACATTTCATCATATCCTTACCTATATAAAAGAGATTGGTCTCATAATCATTTCATCATAGCATAACTCATGAAAATAAGTGGGTTTCAAAATCATATAACATGTGGAATAGAAACGAGTGTCATAAACATCATTCCATAAAAACATAAACCATTAAAGAAATAATATGAATGGTATTATTGGACCATATCCCCAGTAAAACAAAAACAACAAAAAAATTTGTCATCTTATATGGAGAAGGATTTTTAAGGATCACATAGAATATTTCTTAAGGATAATAAACTTTCTTTGAAAATAAATTTCATAAAACCATTTCAAAAATCATTTTCTTATAAATAATGATATAAATTTTCATTTAGAACATTTCTTGAATAAAATATGTTTTTTTCTTTGAAAAAATATTTTTAAATCATAAAACATTTTGAAAACCTATTTTTAAAGTAACCTTTAAAATATATAAAGGAAGTTTGAAAACATTTAGAAAACATTTTCTTTGAAAATAACTTTGAAAAATTATAAAGTAATCTTGAATTTTTTTTGAAAATATTTTATTTTAAAATAAATTTTAAAACTTATAGAGTAATATTTAAAACATTTTTAAAAATGTTTTAGAAAAAATGGTTTTGGAAGAACATATATTTTTGACCGACAATAGAAATAAATTCGGATTTTCTTAAAAATACTTTCATAATTATATTAAGTACCAAAGAGTGGAAAAAGATACCATTGCATGAATATATCTTGAATAACTAGAGGATAAGAAACTTCATGAGAGTTATTGATATGTGGATCATAATATTTCATCAAGGAAAGCACAATCATAAACAATCCTGATAAACAATGAGATTGTAGCAATAAATAGTTCACACTTTGGTAACATTGAATCATAATACCCCATGAAATAAAAACATTAAATGAAGGCTAAAATATAATTAAAAGAATTTTAGTAGTAATATAACATTTAAGAAGTCGTTATATATACCCCATAGAAAAATATAGGTGCATAACATGACATTTATCTCAGAGAAGAAAAATTGAGACAAAAAATACTTTACTGATTTGGTAACTTTTGAAAAATAACCCCGTGAAAGAATGATCATCAAAAGGATATATAAATACCCATAAATTTAATTACAAGAATCATATAATAAATTCATGGTTAGTATATACACCACACAAAAGAAACAAGTGGTGAACATGGCATGTATCTCACAGATAGAAAATGTGAGATGAGAAAACCTTTACCTTAAGTCTTGACTTTAATTGTACACATTAAAAACTCATGTATAATAAATATATGTTTATTATAAATATACCAAAGAATCATATTTCTATATATCATACCAAATATTATTCACTTATGACTTTATATTACCTGTTTATTAATAATTCTATATTAAAGAAATGTTTCGGGTAATAACTGCTTTGTTTATCGTACGTGTTTTGACTCGTTATTCTTAATCCTCTTACTTAAATCTTTATTTAATTATTTATAAAATGTAAAAAATGATGTATATATCATATATATTCATTATATAAATATTTATAATAATATATAAAAGATATATATGAAATGGAATACATCGTTCATGGAGACGGTAGACCATATATACTCATGAACACTGTTTTCATTTTCTTATCGTATTGAATAAAAGAAATTAAAATACATATATATATATAATAAAATTACACTATAATAATCATTTAAGATATATCATATAAATTTACTAAAACCATCCTTAATTTATTCCATGTAAAGTGTGAATGAATCGTATCGCTTTGAGGAGGTGGTAGTTCACAAGTCCACAAACGAAGTTTTTGTATTTCCATGAAATGGAAATTATGAAGGTATATTTTATATAAAAATTAGATAAGAATAAACACATCATAAATATAATATTTAATATATAAAAACATTATTTCTATCATAATTATCAACCATTATAGGTGGTAAAGGAAAAACGAACAACATCGTTTCTCGAGGCGGTAGTCCACTGTGCACATGAACGATAAGTCTATTACCCATTTGATGGAAATGTGTGTAGGAATAGGTTTAAAAAATTATAATAAAAACATGTAAGAATATTTAGGACACTGATTTTATTATATAATAATTGAATAATAATAATAAATTAATGGGTTAAAAAATAAAATAAAACAGAAATACATTTTGAAGAACATTACCTCCTTTTCAGGTAATTCCTTTTGGTTTTCACCAAAGGGTTTCATTGGTAGGATTTATGCACAAATTGAGGCTTATTGTTTTAGATGATGGAATTTGGGAGATTATTTTTGTATTGTTTTGATGATCCAAATTGTCTTGAGAGTTGTGAATAAGTGATGGGGGTGAGTGTCCTTTTATAGTGCAGGAGGAGTGATATTCTTGTAAATATAAAAAGGTAAACACTATCGAGAGATCTCCCTTACATCATATGACTTTTATAATTGTAAATTTTATATAAAATAGAGTAATTTTTAGAAATATGTCATGATAATTTATTTTTTAAATGTTTCTAGGATATTTTTCACCCTAAATTAAAGTTTAACCACTAAGTAATCTTGTTTTAACCTTAATCGTTGTAATTAATTTTAATTAATGTGTATTGGTCAAAAACTAAGTTGAAATTATTAAAAATTAGAAATTATTTTTATTCAAAATATTGAATATATTTTTCTAAATTATAATCATATAAGTGGTAGAAATTAGTTTAAAGTTAATCCCACAGATGGGATGAGATGACTATTTTTTAAAGCGAAAAGGTCCAAAAGGTTGAAATATTTTTATGTCCAATTTCAATGTGAAATTGGTTAAAATGACCTAAATTGTATTAATATATGAATAATTTATTTAATTATACTTTAAAACAAAATTAAACTATAATTTAACTATACAAATACAATATATGAAAAAGCAGTTTTGAATTAAAATTCATTATTTTTCACTATTCATCAAAAATAAATCTTCTCAGAAAGGTACCTAAAATTCAGCCAAAGTAAATTTTGATATTAAAATTTCAAAAATAAATTTTATTTTTTAAAATAAATATTATAAAACTATCAAAAAAATTATTTAAAATTGGTTCGTCATTAAAAGGTGGTAAAATCACCTTTTAGAAAAATAAATCTTTTTATTCATAAAGTTGGATTTATTCTTATCACTTATCTAGAAAACACATAATATTATTGTTAAATATTAATAGTAATATATATATATATATATTTCATTAAAATAATTTATTAAAAGTGTTTTAATTAATTTATTGAGGTAAAACGTGTTTCATTGCATAAATATAGTTTTCCAACAAATGAGTTGCAATATTTTTAAAAGGGGTTTTATTATAAATTCTAGTTAATTGGTCACTAAATAATTCTTATTATATACATGTGTTAACTATATTTTCATAGTATAATTAATCTTATTCACAACCACCATTCCACTAGCTAGGTGAAAACTATAACAATATTTTAATTGTAATATTAATAGTACATTATAGTTTGGTAAAACTAGGTTTTTCATGTCACATAAGTTATCTAAGAAACTCATAATTGTGTTTAACACAATCCAAAAATAGTGTTTCATGTACCAAAAGATAATCTAAGTGTTTCATGTAGTTCATGATTAACTTGGTGTTGCATATAACACAATCCAAACATAGTGTTTTTATATAACACAAGATGTATTTAGTGTGACATGAACTGAAAAATATCTAATGGTTTAAATTAATTCGAAAAAAATATATCACAAAATATCAGGGTGTTAAATCCGAGTTATGCATGACCACTAGTTCCCTATTTTAGTTAATTTTTTGTAGATAATGATTTGGTCTGATTTTGGTTGGTGTGAGTGGACTTTGAAAGGAAAATGTTTTTGGAAAATGTTTTTTATTTAAAAAGGAATCATTTTTCAAACAAGGAGTGTGGTTTTAAAGGAAAAAAGTAGAATTTTTGTTTTCGGATATAAAGTGGATACACTTGAATGGTTTTTATTCCAAGAGGACTTAGAGTGAAAAGATGGATTTTGAAATGGGATTCAGTATTTGATATGATTTTGAAAATGAAAATCGTGATTTTTAAAAGACGTTTTTTGGTTTTTTATGATATTCTGATTTGTGAGATCAATATTTCACTTGGTAGTGTTTTTTATCAATTTTTGGTCAATTTTTGGTTCAATGTTGATTTGGTTTTGTGCTATATGCTCTTTATATTATGCCCTCAAAAAATACCTAGAAGGTTTCAAAGGAGCCTCCTCTAGTCATTGGTCCTATCCAAACCCCTAGTGAAGTGGTAGTTATAATATCTTCTCAATCATTACCTATTTCATGTACTTATTGAGGTCCATTAGAGGATGTGGAGTGTCTTGTGAGTCTTTATGTTTTTGGTAACTCTAGATGCTATGAGAGTGATATTTTTCTTGGATACATTTGAAGGACTGGGACTGGACTTATGGGAGGTGGTTATTCTATTTTCATTGCGAGTTTTTATGTATCAAGAATTCTTTAAGACTACTTTCATCCGATGGTGTATTCTTGAGTATGTAAAGGAGAATGAAATGTCATAGATCATAGATGTTTGATAAGATCAACAGATGGATAAGGTGTATGCAGACCATTTCAATTAACTGGTTTATTTTTCTACCGAGATAGTGTTGAGTGATGAGTTAGAATCTCATTCTTTTCACATAGACTCTCTGTCCAGGGTTAAGGATCACATTATTTCATCTAGGAAATTATCATAGGGCTTCTCTTGGTAGTTGATAGTATAGTTTTTTTGTGCTCATGGTGGTACCCCATCAAGTGAGGAGTGTGAACTGGAGGAACATATTCCAAACAAGTATCCTTGTATGTTCCTTCCTTTTATTCATCATACCACTTGCTTGTTTTCTTCCAGTGTGGTTGGTTTTGGAATTCTAAGTCATATTACTATAATTCCCCGAGGAATTTTTGGTCGTGTGTCTACTCATGACATTAGAATAAGGAGTTATAATTAGGGATCATCAACTCATTACTATAGTGAAACAGATGCTTCAAGACATTGAGGATCTAGCCCTGGGTCTTTGAGTGAATATTTTCACATAGTGGAGGAATTTTCAGGTGTGGATGTGGTTGACCCTACATATTGTTTCTAACATCAGAGAAGAATCTATTCGATTCTACCTTTCTAGGGTTTTCTATTTTATAACTTTTTTTTGTTTTTTTGGATTTGGTAGCTTGATTTTGGAATGGTTTTCGTTTTTGGGATGTAACTATTTTGAGATGCTTGTGTATTATGAAAATTATGAATCTTAGTTCAGTCTAGTGTTTAATTTTAGTACCTTTCTGTTGGACCTGTGATGTCCCTAACAATGGACTAGATACCCCACAACCCACAAAATTGTGGGATGCACTCAATTGGGCCACTCAATTGGGCTGAGTGTTAGGATATCTCTCATAGATAATTGGGAATTTATTTCACCTCCTTATAGATTCTAAATCGGGGCTGACTGGAATAATATCCACCGAGGAGCATTTCTGGTACCACCATGCTAGCTAGTATAGTGGCACCATAGATTCTCCCTGGTGGATATTATGCTAGTCAGCCCTGAGTTTGAATCTATGGGGAGGAGAAATAAATATCCAGATGTCTAGGGGGTATATCATGATACTCTACCCAATTGAGTAGTTGAGTTGAGTTCATCACATGAGTTAGTAGGTTGTGGGATATATGGTCTATTGTCAGGAGTGTCATAGGTCCAACACTTTCTTTAGAGCCCCTTGTGTTGGGAGTTCGTATATGACAGTTTTATTTTTAAATGATGGAGAGACCCACTATAGGTCTTGTAGATAACCTCTTTTAATATTTAAAATCATTTACCTGTGAAATTAAGAGTATAAAATGGTTTTAAAGGTTTTTTCAAGATTTTTGGGTTGTTTAGTATGAGAAACGGTGCTTAAATGAGGTCCTAAAATAGAGATAATACCACCATAAAAAGAAACTCATAGTTAATTCAACCTTTAGATTTCATAATGGGGTATCCCCTTGTCATCATCCCATCCAACCCTAATGGGTACTTTGGTGAATCCTATGTTAGGGTTTGGGGGTGTTCCTTATTTTGAGGTTATGCTTGTAAGTGTGAGTTCTTTGTTGTTGGATTTTACAATTGATGGTTAAAGTCTTAGATCTCATTAGTTGTTTCTTTTTATGACAATATTTTTTCTCGAGGATTTTCCTATCATATTCATTGGATTATGGAGTTTTGGATTTCTTTATAGAAAGTGAGTTTTTGGTTCATGACCTTATAGTGGTTGAGTTTTCTCTTTGGGGTTGTCTTGTTGATGCTTTGTTATTTAAATTTTTTGGGACTTTATGGGGGCATAAAGAGTCATGGTGGGGATAATTGTCACACCTTGAACTGACACCTCACTTTTATTTTATTTATATTTTGTTTTATTCAATCATGTACTTGATATGGCTTGAGTTTCGGTAGTTGGTGAGCCATAGTTTGTCTTTTTTTGACATTTTTTTATATTTCACTATTATCCTGCATGGTTAAGAGTAATTTTGTTCTTCTTATGTGGGTGCTTAAGTGGGTATGTGATGTGGAACATGAATTTCCCACGATTCATTAAACAATTTGGAAAGCGTGTAGTGGTCTCTACCAATTTGACAGTGTCGAGTGACATAGTTTGAGAACGATTTTTCTCAACCATGCATCTTCCTAGGTATAACTGTGTGTGAGTTCTGGATCGAGGTAGTATCTAGTTCATGGTTGGCACATGGTCTGGAAGACTATGTATCCAAACCATGAAACTTCCCTTTTTTATTTTTTTTATTTTTTTATTTTTTTACTTTACCCTTTAGGGGGTCTTCTCTCCCCCCTCTCTCAGTGTTTCATACGACCATCCCCCCACCTTCTTCATTGTTATGCACCACCCCCCTCTCTCGATCTCCCCTCTCCACAACCTGTTCTCTAAATTTCATTGGGATTCCTAGTCGACACCTAGAGGTAAGGTCTTATATTCAATAATTCTCCCTTCCTTTTGAGTTTTTCCTTTCTCAACTTGTGGGGTGAGATTCTATTGAACCCTATGGGTTTTGGTTTGTCCGATTCTAACACTATTTTTTGTTTCAAGGCATGAAATGGGTATCTCGGGTCTTCCTTGTATGTGTTTTGGCATTTACCACTAAAGGAGAATCATTTTGGTTCATTGTAGTTCACCCACCACCATTTGAGTTTGGTTTCTTCTACCCTCTTGGTTTGTTCTTATTTTTGTTGGGTTTTTTTGTTATTTTTTGTTTCCTGGTATTTTTCAATGCGTCTTGGTCTTCCTTGAAGTGGTTTCAATCTATCGAGGTTGAATGGAACTTACATTTGTATGTATAGGTTTCCATATATATATGGAAGTTACCCCTTTATATATATTCACTCTTTGTAGTAAATATATATATATTGGGGATAAGTGTACTTATATATATATATGAAAAAAATGCATATGTGTGTATGTGTAAAGGGGTATATGAAATTTAAATTCAATGAAAAGTGGTTGTTTTAAAAATGTGTTTTATTATTATATGAAATTTAAATTCAATGAAAAGTGGTTTTTAATCATTGGGAATGCATTTTCATTCACTTTCCGTGATTTTCCTAAGCTTTCAACCGGTATTTCCTTATTTAAGCATATTTCAATCTAGTTTTCTAAATTCATGGGGACTTAATTGTTCATTTGGTCTTCTCAATGGTTTTGGAACTCAAAATATTTGGTAATCGGTGCTTTCTAAAGTGAAATTATTCCTTTTAAAATGGGGTACCTGATTACCACATTAAATGTGTTTTATGGAAGTGGGAAACCCCTCCTAAGGCATGCCCCTTGATTTAGAATTATGATGTATTTGTTAAATGTGTGATTTGTGATATGTGCCTATTAAAGAGACTTGTGAATTATTATGTGACATTGAAATGTGGATGTGCTTAAGGAGGGATATTAGTGGTGATAAGTTCAATGATTTTTGGGTACAGAATATGATATGTATGTATATCCTAGCTTGATAAAAAAATCACCACCATTTGGAATATAGTGCATGGGAACCTGGGTACCTAGTGGGGGCATACTAGGTCAAGTACACTAGGTGGATTGATAGGGTCGAGACTCAATTCCCCATAGTAGGATTTAAGTAAAAAAACTAACTAAACAAGTGATGATGATGGTTGGAGACCACAAGACCTTGGGATGTGATTCCCCTCTAATGGCTCATTCATGAAGAAGTTGTGGGTTTTGTATGTATTTATCACTGAGGTATGAGGATCCTAGGACCCCAATAACCCTAGATACTTAAGTATTGACCATGATTCTTTCTATCATTTACCTCTATTTTTCTATGGTATTTTTTTAAAATATAATTTCTTAGTCTCCCCCACATGTTCGAAATAATAAAAAACATATTTCATTTCCCATGTCTTAAAAAATCTCATGATTTTTTTTTCTTACTGTGACTATTATTTTATTGGTCTCTCCCTCCTATAAATGATTTATTGAAAATATTTAATTCTTTATAAATTTAATGGAAAGTGGAATTTCTTAAAAATGGATCTTGGCTACTTGTTTCTGAAAAGAATAGAAAACCCTGCTTTTATATGTCTTATATTCAAACTGGCATAAATTAGTTTTCATTTTAAAGGTAAGGAATATAGAATAGTTTATCCAGGCATGACTACTAAGTTTTAATACCCATGCCTATAGATTTATATTTGTTTTTAGATTTTGGTGTTGCTTCTGGCTTGGACTTGGCCACCGTTTAGCGACATTGGTTTAATGGTTAGTGGTGACCCATAGGTTCGCATGGAGGTATATGTGGTGTTATTTCTTTCCACTACCAGTGTTTATTTTTATTATTCATCTTATATTATTTATTAATTGTATGTTGTTTTAAGGGATAAATCATTCACAATGGTTTTATCTTGATGCCCGACACTAGTTTTTAGCTCGGGAGGATCAGGAATGCCTCTCAGGCCATGTCTCAGGCTAGGTCAGGTGTCTATTTGTATGGAATCCTGACCTAGTTCATGACACATACACCTCTTATGCATGTGAAATTATGTTTAGTGTTCATTAATAGTGTTCTACTGGGTTTAAACTCACCCTGAATAGGTATCTTGATGCACATGAAAGACTTATTATTAGTGATCCGGGGAAGGGAAAGGACCCATTGATAGGGAGCTGAGGAGACAAAACATGGGGTTCAGAGGCAGAATTAGGATGAACTCTATAGTATTTTCAAAATTCAATTATTTAATTTTTTTTGTTTCTTATACTCTATTTTTTATTTTCTACTTTGGAGGTCCTCTGTTTATTATCTACATTACTTGAGATATTTTCTATGTAATAAGATATAACATTGTTATTATTCGTTCCATTTTCTCAATTTGGGATGTTTATTTATACTTGTTTATGGGTATGATGTTTGTACTTTGACAATGAGGGTATAGTCTATCCACTAATGATGTTTGGACCCTCACTACTATTCATGAACCTCTTGTCTTTGGGGAGGTTCACATGAGGTCATGTGGAACTCTACCTCGGATTAGGTGATTTAGGTTGGGTTGTTACAAAGTAATATCACATGGTTTTTTTTTATTTTCTATTATTTTATCTTGGGGTTATAGTAAAAAGTAGATATCCTATGTGGAACTTGGTAAGGGGATATTCCATGTGCCTGACCAGCTCATGTGTAACAGACCTCCAAGATACTTGTGATGGGGTTTCTATTACAGTTTTATGGGATTTGGGTGTGTTTATGCATCATTAATAGGCACGTAAGATCACATGTTTTATACATATAACCATTGTGTGCAACATAGTAGTTCTTTAATTAAATATCTTGATCTATGACTTATTCTATGATATATCTATGCTCTCTGCTATCATGATATAGTTGTGTTGGTGTTATCTAGTTGAACTTGAGAATACTATTATGTTTTCCATATATATGATTTTAGATAATGTTCATGTATAGATTAATAGGCTTTAGAATTGTGTATAACTAAAAGGTATATACCTTGGGTGTGGGTATCTCCTAGGAGAGGTCTTTTGGTAGAAACCCCTTATGTGTGGATTTTAATAGCTTAAGCTATTCACATAAGAAATTTACTAAAGGCGTTAAAAGTATTTTTTAGAATTTAATAAAATTACAACTTAGAGACACTATAATACACATGTTTTTCCATATTCTATATAGGATGATTTACATGAATGTGTTGCCACACTAGATCTGGTGGTTCAGGAGGTAAAACTAACCCAACCTAAAGTATTACAAAATGTGTTTACTCAAAGATGAGGAGTAGTGAGGATGATAGTCCATTATTCCAAATACTTTAAACTCTATCATCCACCAGAATTACAAGGAACTGGTGTTCTGTAGGATTTTGAGGACTAGGTTGGCATATTTGAGTCCATCTTCGACTCGGCTGAGACTCCAGTGTATAGAGTGAGGTTGGCTACCTCTATGTTTTAGGAACCCTAAAGAATATTGTGAGTAATTATGGGATAGAAAGACAAGTGTGATGGTCTTATGTTGGAGTCTTTCAAGGATCTATTATTTGAGGATTTATTTCCCAATATTATGAATCTAGATTGAGTTTAGGAGTTTATGGATCTTTAGTGGGGAATGCTATTGGTTTCTCCTTACTCATCTTGTTTTATAGAGTTGTTATGATTTGATCTTATTTTGGCTTGGATCGATGCACATAAGGACATGAAGTTTGAGATTGTCCTTCATCTAAATCTTAAACACCAAGTTAGGATATTTTACCTAATGATGAATGTTGGGGTTCTTTTCAAGGCCCCATCTCTTGATAAGGATCTGTAATAGGATAGCGTTATAGGTATCCTTCTTACTCTTGAAGGTTTAGATGGTGGACTTCCCTTTGTTACATCAAGCGCCTTTTATGGTAGTAAGAAGAGGAAGGCTGAGGAGGTACAGTAGGGTAACAAATAGGTGTAATGGAATTGGGTTTCTTATACCCCCACTAAGGGTGGTGGATGTTCCCAATGTTTCAACTATGGACATAGTGGTCATTATCACAAACATTTCCCAAGACCTAAAATCAAGTGTCATGTATTTGGAAATATGGGACATATTTATCAGTTCTATTTAAGGGAATTATGGACAAGATTTCATAGATCTGTATGTAGACTCAGGTTGTGACATAGGGATCTAGCTCGAGGTCCTTCACTACAGACCTTGACACTGCATACCTCAATGTACTAGGTGATTTATATGCCTCAGGGGCAGGATCATATAGATTAGGTAGAGGAAGAGTGTATACAGTGGACCGGGATCCATCAAGTGGTTTATGTGTACATTTTATAGTAAGAGGTATGGTTTTAATTACCTCTATGCTATCTACTTATTTTCTTGGTACAAAGTCTTAACATTATTTTATATTTCCTCAAGCTGTTTCTAGACAAGATTTATTAGTTAAGTTATCCTATGAGTTTTTATCTCTTTCATGCCTTTGGGAATGAAAGTAGACCATCTCCAATGATATCTTTAGTGTCTTGTGGTTTTTTCCAACTATGGATATCTCTGGTACTTAATGATATTAGTAATGAATGGTTTCAATGTGATATTCAGAATGGACTAGTTGACCATTTATCAATCTCACATTGACTATTACTAGATATTTGTATCTTTTACCACATGTAGAGGAGAGAGGATTGTGTTAAATGGTGAATGGGATCTCATAGGCGGAAGGATGATAATGGACCTGAGCCAGATTGGAGCTATCACTGTGCAAGTGAAAAACTTGTCTCTTGCAACAGATTCAACAACAACTCCCACTATCTTCCCTATAGTGGTATATTTTTATCAATATGTCTTCCCAGATAACTTCTTAGGTCTTCCACCAAATAGAGGAATTGTGTTTGAGATTGATCTTATTCTTTAAGAGGGAACAATATTGATTTAGTCTTATCATATAAGACTAGTTGAGTTCATATATCTGAAGGTGAAATTATAGGATTTGGATGTAAAGGGATTTATCAGAACAAGCACATTTACTTGGGGTTCCCTGATGTTATTTTCCAAGGAAGACAGTAGTCTATGGATCTATGTAGATTATAGGAAACTGAATCAAGAAACAATGAAAAATAGGCACCCTTTACCCTAGATTGATGATCTATTTGATCAGTTATGGGGATACTGATGGTTATATAAGATTTATCTTAATCAATGATACCATTAGTTTTGGTCTAGAGAGGAGGATATTCCTAATATGATGTTTAGGAGTAGACATAGACTGTATGAGTATCTTATCATGCCTTTTGGGTTAAAAAATTATCTATTGGTGTTCATGGAGCTCACATAATAGATTTTACATCTATATCTGAACTCATTCATCATTGTATTCATGGATGATATCTTGATATGCTTGATTACTTTAGATATTCATATTAGGTTCCTTGATATTTTATTTCATATAATTCAAGAAAATCAAATTTGTGACAAAATTTTGAATTTTCACTTTTGGATTTAGGAGGTTTTGGTCCTAAGTCATGTTATTTATAAGGTGGGTATTTTAGTGGACCCAGAGAAGGTATATTTGGCGATGTCTTGAGAATATCTCAAGATACTTTTTGAGATTAGGAGTTTCTTTAAGGTTGTTGGGGAATATATACATTTTATTCAGGACTTCACTCATTTAGAAGTGTCGATGGAAAATATAACGAAAAAGGGTTGAAGTTTGAGTGGTCTAATCAGTGAAAATTTATTTTCCTTGAGTTGAAGTGGAGATTAAAATTTTCTCAATATTTTATACTTTTAGAGTCTATAATTAGATACATAGTGTACTATGATTCCTCAAGTGTTGAGTTGGGAGTTGGGTTAATGTAGAGAGTTGAATTAGCTTCTTATAGGTCACATAATCTTTAACCCCATGAGAACCCAATGCATCACTTAGAGTTGGTAGTTATGGTACATTCTCTAAAGTGTTGGTGACATTACCTCTCTAGTGAGATGTTTATCATCTACACAGACCACAGGATCCTATGATACATCTTCTCTCAATGGGATATGAATCCAAGATAGTGGTGTGGGGTGGAGTATCTGTAGACATTTGAATTGGAGATGGTTTATCTACCAGAGAAGGGTAAAGTCAATGAAGATTCTATTATTAGGAAAAAATTAGAGATATGGGAGCTTAGAGAGAGCCCTTATTAGGAGGAATGTTGTTTTATGATTTTGATGGATGAGTGGCTAGTGGATGTATCTGAGTATCATGGGGTTATGACATGTTCTCCATTTTTTATCACATATTTGATAGTCGATCGGGTAAATGCCAATCAGGAGATGGTTACTGAGTGTGTAGTGATATGAGAATTCTTGGTAGGGGATAATTCAATCCTGAGGTGGTTCTTGGATGATGATGATGTGATTTATGTATATGGGAGTGTATTTTTTCCACCTACCTTGATGGAAGAGTCAATGACATACTCTCATACTTTGAAATGATCTATGAATCTAGGGTCAATGAAGATATACCATGACATACAATTTTAGTTTTGGTGTCAAGGTATGAAGAGAGATATCATTAGTTTTGTTTCATAACACCTTACCTACCATAGGGTAAAGTCTGAGCATCAACATCCTTTTCGTTTGTTTTAATCACTTGAAATACATATGTGGAAGCGGGATGATGTGATAATGGACTTCATGATGGGGTTACCTAGAGCTATAAGAAGTCATAATACTATTTAGGAGGTAGTTCGTCTGTTAAAAAATAATCTCATTTCATTCTATTCTAAGATACCCTTTTAGTGGATGAATTGGAGAAACTATATGTATGATATATTTTAAACCTTCATATAGATCCTTTTATCATCATATCAGATAGAGATGCATAGTTTACATCATGGTTTTGGTAGTGCTAACATAAGGTTTTGGGTACCCAACTAAGGTTGAGTACAATGTATAATCCACATACTGATGGACAATAAAAGAGGATGATCTAAATATTAGAGTTCATATAATGGAATGCATCTTGGATTTCAGTGTTGTAAGGGACGATCACGTAGACTTGGTGGAGTTCATATAAAATAATAGTTTCCAGGATTCAATTTAGGTTCTTTAAGGATAACCATGTCACTCACCAATGTGTTGGAATGTGGAAGGCAAGGGATCTGTTGTTGGGATGAGCATGGTATAGGAAACTTATGAGCAAGTTTAGTTGACATAAAAGCATTTATTCACCACTTATAGTAAACAATGATCATGTGATAATAGGAGGAGACAAACATTGGAGTTTGATGTGGGTGGCCACTTGTGATTAACCCCTAGATTAGGGCATTGATGATTTCATAAGGAAGGGAAATTAAAATTAAGAATTTTTGAACAGTTCAAGATTATCAAATATACCAGGATAGTGGATTTCCATTTGGATCTTTCTCTATAATATCGAGGTATTCAAGATGTATTCACCATGTCTCATCTTTAAAGGTACATGACCAATATTTTTCATGTGATTGACCATGAGGACATTAAGATGGAGCCTGATGCATCACTCGTAGATCTCCTGATGTAGATCATAGACTGGAGTGAGAAAGTGTTGTGAGGGAAGATGATGCAAATAGTTTGAGTCTTATGGAAACATGGGTAGATCCAAGAAGAGACATGGGAGCATGAGTCTGAAGTTTAGGCTTAATAGATTTATTTTTTTATACAAGAATCCTAGTGGTACTTCTCAAGGTTGAGAAGTTGTTAGAGGGGGATAATTACAATTCCCTCAACATATAAGAGACAACCTAGGGTAGATCTTAGAGGGGGAAAAGGAAATTGTATTGATTTCTCTGGTTTAATTTGGTTCTATAGTGTGGTGATTATTTTTCACCATAGAGGATGTGGTTGTAGTGTGGTTGGGGAACTGTAGCATAACAACTAGTTTCAATGGTTCTTGTTATTTTTGTATAACTGCAATACAGACTTTCAAATATGGAATGGAGGTTCAATGATGGAGTTCGAGCAGTTATGGCAATATCAGGGTCACTACATCATGGAGGAGTGGTTGAGGCATAGTTTCCTTATGAATGATTAGAGTTTGTAGTATAGTGATGGTTATTATGTTTTAGTCCTCTCCCCTAGTTTATAAGATCTCATCATTGACTACAATGTGGATTCCATATGTTCTTTTAACCAGGAACCACTACGGAAAGGCCAACTCCCTGACGTTGCAGTCCTTTCCATTTTGGGATGCATTATAGCGTAGACCTATGTGATACACCATAATGATTTTTTTATATTTCCTTTAAATTCTCAAGTCATGTCAAACCCAGCCTCCCTAAGTTTTTCCTCTCAAAATTTGGATGAATCTATGTCTTCTTCAAGATATTTTTCATCCCTAACCTATTTCCATCCTTCCTGACATTGGAGGATCAACTCTTCACAATTCTAGGTGACTTTCCCTCCCATTCTATATGTGTTTTCTCCCTTATCTTAGAGTTAATTGTATATTTAAGCCTATGTTTCTTTATCCTTTGGGGATCTTGATATAAAAGCTTTTTTTTGATGAATTGAGATTGGTTCTAAGGATCCTTGATGAACGAGCTTGATCATGTTGGTGCATGAGTATGATTTTGGTATCGACACTTAGAAAATCTTGATATTGATGCTAATATTTTTGAGGTAGGAAGTTCATTACCATATATATGTAATGATATATTGTCATGTTTTTGTGTGATTGATACCTATGTTTGAGTTTGATCGCATGTGTGTGTGTAGCCTATGATACCCATGTTTGATGTTGATCACATTTGTGTGTATGTGTAACCTATGAGATCCATGTTAGATGTTGATTACATGTGTGTGTGTGTGTGGCTATAGATACTGATACTTGATTACTATGTTTTTCCTATTTGAGTTACACCTTGTTGTGTATGAATGTATGGAATTTAAAGGTTTTTATTCAGGTAACAAGTGATAGGTGGAACATTGTGGTTTGGTTATCCTTTAGAAGGGGAGTATGTGTGACATACAATGATGATGATGGTGGACCAAGACACAGGGTTGCGGTACAATGAACTTTTCTCCAGACCCAAGACAATATATGGATATGATGACATTGTGTCATGAATTGATGAAGAGGGAGGGTATGATTCTAAAGACCCATAAAGTTCAATGAAATTTTTTTCTTTATTTTCTTTGGAATTTTACAAGAATGCAATTTCTGACGGCACCAGATTCTGAGGCCCGGTGTGCCCGGAATCATTTTCCGAAGTTTAGCTCGGGTACGTTCAGTGAACGAACGAGCGGGTTTTTCTAACTTTTGAACTAGTGCTTGGAATCGAATTCCGAGGGCACCGATGGAATCGCAGCACCGGTATTTGATTAGAAACGCCTTTTCCGGAGTTGCGTTTTCTCGTGTGTGGTTTTTAATTTTTTTGGGGTTAAGTTAAGAAATAAAATAAAAGTGGTGCGTCACATTATTTTATTTCACTTAAAGCCACTTATGCTAAGTTAAGAGGATAAGGTGGAACCCACAATATCCTACCCACTTGGTAGGATAGTTGTGGGGTGGGGCCCGCACGAGCCCCATCGTTTCTTCCCTCCTAAGTAATGCACCCACAACCCCCTTTTTAATGAAAGTCAAACCTTATGTTTTTCTGGTTAAGAAACGCCCCATTAAACTGGGCAGTTAAACCATTAAAATTAATTCTTTGAATTAACTGTTTGTTTCTTATCTTTTGAATTTCAAATTCTTATGTTGATAATAAAATAAGAGGAGGACTTATTTTATTATTGTTGGGGTTTGTGTTGTGTTAAACCTTTGGGAGAAAAAATAAAGAAGATTCTTCGTTCTTCGACGAAGAACGCGAAGAACCCACCACCGCCGACGAAGAACGCCAATCTCCGATGGCGGACGACGGCGAGTGATGCCTTCCTCGGAGATCACCTAATGCCAACGACGATTCTCCTCTTCTGCAACGATCTTCTTCTTCCGCGGAGTTCCTCTTCTTCTGCGACGGTTAATTCCGCGACGAACGCTCTTTCGACGACAGTGTTGAGGTAGGGTTTTATTTTATTTGTTAGTTCATGAAATCTTTCGTCACTTTCTCATTTTCTTTGAACTGCCTGTTATCGTCATAATGGGAGGATGTCTGACTGCACGAACACGGCCAACACTCCTCCCTTTTTTTGGTTGTTGGTTTTGTTGCGGCGATCAAGGCAACGCGGTTCTGAAGCACCGTGTGGATTATTGATAAGGAAAGGGGGAGAAGTGCGGGGTCATCGTGCCGCGCCGTTGAAGACGAACGAAGACATGGAGCCGTCGCGCCGCGCCGTTGAAGACGAACCAAGACGTGGAGCCGTCGCGCCGCACCGTTGAAAACAAAACAAAGATGTGGTGTCGTCGCGCCGCACCGGAGAACCAATAAAGCACCGCGGCCAGAGCGCGGCCGCGGGGGAGGGGCGTGGCGCCGTCGCGCTGTGCCGGACGAACCAAGGCCACGGCCGGTTCCGGTCTGCGGCTGAGCAGCGGAACCAGTGGCCGGTACCGGGCCGCCGACATCGGAGCAAGGAGACCGGCCCTTGCCGGTCCCGTGGTGGTGCAGCCGGCCGACCGGTGCGGGCCGGCCGGTTCAAGGAAAATGCCGGGGGTAGTAACCCCCGGCCGGCCAGCTGAGTGGCCCCATAAAGGGGTCGCGGTTTCTCCACGCGGGGGCAGCCCCCCCCCCCCCCCCGCACTGAAACGGCTCGGTCGTTCGGTCGAGCCCCTGACCAGAGCACCCAGCGCGCCGGGCCGGCTGCCTGGCCGGTCCACCAGACCGGGCCGCGCCCAGGCCGGGCCGCGCCGACCGGGCCGGACCCGGACCCAGTTCGGGTCGACCTGGTACGGGCTGAGCCTGGGGGTATCGGGTCGGGTCGGACCGGGCCCGAACCCCCTAATACTGAACCTCTTTCGGTCTGTTGCCCATAACATGAGTTAAGGGACTCCGATCGACACACCGTCAGTTGGAATGTGATCCTTGGATCGAGACGGTCGTTTCAGTATTTGGAACATAAGGTTTCAAAAAACTTTGGGTTTGGCTGGGTTGGTTCGTACACGAAACCAACCGGGCCCTCGGAGCGGAAACGCTTATAACTTGAGCTCCGGACGTCCGATTGACGTGCCGTCTACTTTGATGGATTCCTCTAAGTGAGACGGATCTTTTGGCTTACTCCACCTGAGGTTTGGATGCAGGTGGAGTATGGTCGGGTTGGTTTTGACTTAAAAACCAACCGGGCCCCTAGGACGAAAAAGCCAATAACTCTCAGACCGGGCGTCCGATTGACGCGCCGTCTGTGGCGTTGAGTTCTTGTTGACGATAAATAACTTTTGGATACATCAACTCTAGACTATGTGTCAGTTGATGGATCATCCTCTCGGCTCGTGGAGTGGGCCCTCCCGAACAAGCTTGATGTGTGCGGGAACCCTAGAGCTGGCTGCGACTGCGACGACGACAACGAATGTACAGAGATCCTCAGTGGATTCGACGACGACGACGACTACAGCACTCAGCGATCCTACCTGGATCAGTGCTACCGATCCTGTGTGGGTCCGATCCTATGTGGGTCAGTGCTCCGCGGTCCTGTGTGGGCCAGAACCTACAGATCCTGTGTGGGTCCGATCATGTGTGGGTCTTTGCGGGGGTTAGTTACCTATCGATCATGTGTGGGTCATATCCTTTGTGGGTCATTGCGGGGGTTAGTACCTATCGATCCTTTGTGGGTCCAACAACATAGATGAATCAGTGGATATATCTGATATTCTCTATCGTCATACGAGGAAGTATACCTGTGTGAGCTGAATCATGTTTTTCTTTCCTATGTGGATTGTGTTGTGCTATCCTGTGTGGATTTGGTTTTGTTTTCCTGTGTGGACTGGGTTGTACTTGAGCTCGGAGTTGGAGCGAACTGGAATTGATGACTTAGGTATATGTATGGGCATATACATAAGTAGTGTTAAATGTTACTTCGTGATTCAATATTTTCTTTGTGGATTATCCTTTATGGATTTTGGGAGACCATCGGGGGTCTCGGGGTCCCTACTGAGTAGCTTATACTCACCCCTGCACAGGCTATGCCTGAACTACATTGTGTCGGTTGCAGACGACGGAAAGCGCTGATCACAGTTGAGGCTTGCGGAGCAGGTCGGTACCCGGAGGTGGACCACTGGGCGGGATGTACTTGTAGTGGACGTCTAGACCCGAGGAGCTGTGGAGGCTATCTGTACTCACCCTTTAGGTGGGAATTCTAGTGGACGGCTCGATGCTATGGATTTACCTTTCAGTTATTGTTTTCCCTTTCCAGTTGTACTTTACTTTTAGTTTGGGATTGTATTCTGGCCCACTTACTTTTCCGCACTTACTGTTGTACTCAGTTTTTACTTAGTGTTTACTTCTACTTCCTGCTTGCTTTGTGGTGTTTGTTTACTTTACAAAGGCAATAACTTCCCTTTTTACCGGGATTTACGCCTTGGTGCAAGTCGCCGGCCCCTGGCCTATGGAAGGCGGGCTTGGGGTAGTCACGACACGGGCCCCGAGGACGGGTCGTGACAAATTGGTATCAGAGGAGTTCGATTCTACCATAGAACTTTGGAATCTAATACTTTTTTCTAAATGAGGCAATATTGGTAAGTGTATTGGGTGTGGTTATCAGTCTAGGGAGTCCAGTGTTGGTGCGGCGGCCGACCTATCCGTACACCAGGACCCTGACTTCTGATTTTCGACTTAATGCACGAAAACATTGATTGCATGTGTGTTTTAAGTTTTCTTTGTGATTACTTTATGTCATCTCCCCAAGTATACTGTTTGACCGTGGCACACCTGTTTCTTTTCAGGATGGCCCCACGACGGTAGCCAGCTAGGGTTCCCAGAGTTGTGCATGATGACAGCCCACCGAGCGACGAGGCCTCGGTACAGGGCCCTTTTACAGCTGAGGCACCGACAGTACCTCTACCAGTCGAGCCACCGATGCTACCAGCCCCAGCTGCTGACGATGCACGTCGCCTTAGTGCACTGCCTGACTTTCAGTGCCAGCAACCCCCCAGGTTCTGCGGGGAGACGGACCCCCATACAGTCGAGGATTGGCTGGAGGTAGTGGTACGAGTTTTCAGGTTAGTGAGGACACCAGCAGACCTCATGGTGATCCTCGCAGCGATCCTACTACACGCAGCAACAGGAAGATGATGGAGCTTGATGCCCCAGGTGCACAATGAGGCATCTCTCCTCTGGAAGGACTTTGAGAGCCTCTTTCGCTCGGAGTTCGTCCCAACCACCCTCCGTGCGGTGCACATCCAGGAGCTTTTACAGCTGTGGCAGGGCAGGTTGACGGTCGCCCAGTACTCGGCGAGATTTACCAATCTCTAGCACTAATCGACAAACATGGTACAGGACCCATTCTTCTGGGCCCAGACCTTTGAGCAGAGATTGAGGCATGAGATCAGGGCATCGCTGATCTCCCTCAACATTCCGACTCAGGAAGGAGTACTGGAGGGAGTCCTTCTCATCAAGAGCTTCCTTGATGAGCCTACTTCAGCAGTGAGACCTACCGTAGGGCGGAACGTAGTAGAGTCTTCTGCAGCAGGTAGTTGATGGATGACTCATGGGTCCAGGCAGACCAGACCCTCAGGCGGACGACCTCAGGACACTGGCTCAGCAGTGCGGGGCACACAGCGTGGAGCCAGTCTTTCAAGAGGCAGACAGTGCTACACATGTGGCGGGTAGGGCCACATGTCTCGTGACTGCCCGACACGCCGTGCTGAGGAGAAACAGATGGTTGAAGGGCCACCTAGGCAGAGGCAGAGGGTCGAACGTGGCAGTCCGCAGGGAGCAGGCGGACGAGGTAGAGGAGCTGGCCGAGTAGCAGGTGGTGGGCGACACTTTGAGGCTCTACCACCACCACCACCAGGAGGTCCACCCCGACCACAGGGAGCTGGCGGGTAGAGACAGGCACAAATCCAGTCAGCAGAGGCCTACGACCACGGTGCGCCCGAGATGATTCGAGATACTATCTGTGTCTATTCCACCCTTACTTCAGTTCTTATAGACACAAGAGCGAGTCATTATTTCATAGTCACTGCCCTTGTTCGGAGCTCGGAGATTCCGACAGAGCCGTTGGCTCGATCCTTACGTCTAGAGACTCTTACGGGAGCAGACTCGACGATTACGCACCAGTGTCGACAGTGTGAGCTTACTCTAGGAGGCGAGAGCTTCGGCTGGGATCTTCTTGTAGCGGTGTCGAGGCCTTACGACATCATCTTGGGCATGGATTGGTTATCTATATTCCATGCTCATATTGACTGTATTAGGCGCAAGGTGCGATGTGTACGCACCGACGGGAGTAGGTGCACCTTCACCGGAGAGAAGGGATCCTTCGCGGCATTGGATGGACTCTCGCAGAGGAGAGGACATCCCATTATTCATCAGTTGGCTAGCCTCATCCTAGGAGCAGTTGACGTGTAGAGTCATAGTTTTCCTGCAGTGGTGGATCAGTATGCAGACGTCTTTCCCGACGATATTCCAGGACTACCTCCTCGCAGAGAGGTAGACTTTTATATTGATCTGTACCCTGGGACAGCCCCGATATCCACCCCATCATATCGAATGGCTCCCGCTGAGCTTCAAGAGCTACGGGTAAAGTTGGAGGACTTGCAGGGCAAGAGATTATTCTGACCCAATGTTTCACCCTGGGCTTCCCCGATATTGTTCTCCAAGAAGGCGGACGGGAGCTTCCGAATTTGTGTTGACTATCGTCGCCTGAACCAGGTGATAGTGAGGAACAAGTATTTGTTATCGAGGATTGATGAACTCTTCAATCATCTCAATGGAGCACGATGGTTCTCAAAGATAGACCTTAGGTCAAGCTATCATCAGCTCAGAGTTCGGGACGAGTACGTATAGAAGACGGCCTTCAGATGTCAGTATGGCCACTATGAGTTCTTGGTTATGCCCTTCGGTGTAACCAATGCTCCATCAGGGTTCATGGTCCTCATGAACAGGATCTTTCATCCATACCTCAATCGATTTTTCGTGGTCTTCATTGACGACATTTTGATATACTCGACAACTAAGGAGGAGCATTCCTACCACTTGCGGGTTGTACTGGACACACTCCGAGAGCACCAGATTTATGAAAAGCTCTAGAAGTGTCAGTTCTAGATACGCGAAGTCCACTTCTTGGGAAACGTCATCTCTGAGGCGGGAGTTGCGGTGGATCCTGTGAATATCAAGGCAGTGCTAGCTTGGGAGCCACCTAGGAGCGTGACGGAGGTGCGGAGTTTCTTGGGACTAGCTGGATACTACTGGAGATTTGTGACAGACTTTTCCATAGTTGTGGAACCACTATCATCTTTGAAGAAGAAGGGGAAACCCTTTGTGTGGTCAGACAGATGTCATCAGAGCTTCCAGGATCTGAGACAGAGATTGACCAGCGCCCCTATCTTGAGGCTTCCGGAGGAGGGAGTAGGGTATGTAGTCTACTGCGATGCATCAGGGACCAGACTCGGATGTGTCCTGATGCAGGAGTGGGAGGTGATCGCCTATGGATCACGTTATTTAAGGCCGCATGAGCAGAACTACGCTACCCATGACTTGGAGTTAGCAGCAGTGGTCTTCGCTCTGAAGACACGGCGGCACTACCTGATGGGCGAGCTCTTTACAGTTTTTTCTGACCATCAGAGTCTCAAGTACATCTTCTCTCAGAAGGACCTGAACCTGAGACAGCGGCGATGGCTCGAGTTCCTCCAGGACTATGACATTGAGATATTCTATACTCCTGGGAAGGGGAATGTGGTAGCTGATGATCTTAGCAGGAGGACGGGCATTTAGCTACTTGAGTAGGCGACAGATCAGCTAGCTGCTTTGCAGATATCCTTCGTGAATAGAGATGGGGAAGCCTTCCTTCAGTCTCTCACAGTCACCCCTCCACTACTGCAGCGGGTTAGAGAGGCACAACATGGGGACACTGACTATGAGACGCGGCGTGTGCAAATATCCTCAGGACAGGCACCTGATGTTTTCTTTTTAGGAGAAGAGCATGACGTCCTTTTCAGAGGATGTACCTTTGTAACGACCCAAGAATTCTTGTTTCGGGTAATGATATGTTTCCCTTTAATTGGACCATCTTTCTATAAAAATAAAATGAAAATAAATGAAAACCCGTAGCAACAAGAATGAATGAAATACTCCTTTATTAAGAAACACCTTGACGATTACAACTTCCCACGATCAAAACATCACTAACCAAAGATCCCAACCAAGAACCCAATTACGACGATGGGAAGAGTTCTTAGAACTACGAGGAGCCCAAGAATGCGGTAGGGATTCCGAACATCCATCATAAGGAAGATAAGTATGGATGACGCCACCACGACCGTGCTCAGCACCAAGGGGATCACACGAACCATCTTCCTTTATCTTCTTCGATCACTTGGAGTAAGGGACACAGAGACCAAACCCTTTTTATAAGCATTCCATTTTGACCTTTAAAACACCAACGGATAAAAATGTAGCTGTTGGCTCTCTCCTAATTTGTTATATTTAAAAGTTTTAATTTGCAAAACAAAGGTATTTGACACTAAGTTTTCCACTATTTGTTATATATATATATACATTTAACTTGAGCAAGTAATTATTTGTTTAATTTATTTTCTTTTATTAAAATTGTGGGCTATAATGAATTTGGTGAGGTTTTACTTCTTTTACAAATATATATGTGCAAACTCTCGGTTTGTAGATGTACCTGTATATATGTTTATGTTGTGGAAAACTGTATGTAAAATGAATAATACCTATTTTCTAAATTATATATAAGTAATAATAATAAAAAAATTTATAACTTGCTTTTATAATTCATATTTTGAAATTATGTCGATGTTTCGGGTTCTTTCTTTACAAATTTTGTGGTATAATGTTGAAATTCACTTTAATGCACATTAAATTTTCAATTTTGGAAATAACTAATAATGTTAAAATGTTAATATCTAATAGAATAATTAACTTTTCATACTTGCAACAATAATTGGTGATCTTGAATCATTAAAACAATAATAATTTTTTTAATTATCACTTTGGAAATAATTTCAAAATTTTAGTTTCTTTTGCTGCTTAATATGAACATTTAATGGTATGGTTCATTTAATGTTTTATAAACAATGTTAAAACAAAATCTTTTATTTTGTGGGTTTAAGGTATTTAAAATAAAGAAAATATCATGGGTAGAGATTAATTAATGCATAATTATATTAAACTAATCTTGACCCTCGTTAAAATAATAAAAGCTATAAATAATTGAAGTATAATTAATAATTAATGTTGTGAATAATTGAATGTTAAATAATTATAAAGTTTTTTTTATAAGAATGATAAATTAAAAAGTTTTTATAGCAAAAAAAACAAATGATAAAAAAACAACAAAAAACACGGAAAAGGGGGGGTAGGGGGAAGACCCGCGGGTGATGTTTTTTTCTTCCCTCTTTTGCGCCGCAACACACCCCAGCCACTGATTCCTTCTCCTTCAAATCTTAGTCGTCCAATGTTTTTTTTTATCCGCATCAAATTCAGTCGTCGATCAGGCCGCGCTTAATCTCAACCGTTGTTTTGTTTTCTCCTTCTCCACGTCACGCTCCTTCTTCTCGCGCCGAACCAGCAGCACTGCTGCACTTTGTTTTTTTTCTCTTCGCCGTGTAGACCCATCAACGTCCCTCTTTCCACGCGGTTGGCACCGCAGATCTCAGCCTCAATATTCTGTCATCTCCCTCACATAAAGAAACCCCGACGTCTCCTCTTAACTCTCGGACTTCACCGAAGGAGAGGAGTGGCTCTGCACCGGTTGAGAAGGGTTTTGCACCGAGCTCTCGTGTTTGCCGACCTCCGATCCGGCATCGCCCCGAATCATCTCCTGTTTCCGTCCTCCTTTCCGTACAGGTAAGGGTGTAGTTCCTGTTGTTCGCTTTGGTTATAAAAAACCTATGGTTATCATATGAAATCTCTCTCTATATATGTATATATATACATATGTATACAATCATGCAAAACCCAAGTCATATTTTACCCAATGCCTTCATCCGCCTTCTTGGTGTGCCGAATGGAGGTAAGGGGCAAGCTTGGTCCTTTTCTTTGAGTTTCAAACCTTGGTATATATATATATATACATGATTTATATATTTATACACTCCTATAGTATATACAAATACATGAGACCCTTTTCTTTTTATATATACCAAAAATTCTTCCCTTCTACCTGCTTGAAGAAACGAACTAGGGCAGGAGCTAAAAAAACCTGTTGTGTGTTTTAACTTGGGTACATATAAATATATGTATATATATAAATGTTTATATATACATATACCCATATGCATATACTCACCCGGTGTATGCATACCCAAATGAAAGAGAAAACCCCTCTACTACACTTATGTTTTGAAATATAAACGAGGGAGATCAAATTTAAGTTATGTTTTTATTACAATTCGATAAATATATATATATATACATATTCATAGGACCTAGTGAATCCCTCATGCACCAACATATAAATATGGGAATAATTATAACAATTCTAGTCCTGAGTGTATTTTCTTAAGAATCTCTTTTAATAATGGGTCGTGTTATGTAACCTACGATGCCAACACCAACCTTTAAAAACTAGGTTATGATTATATGTATATACATGTTTTTATTGTATGAAACTTCTTCCAAATCAGAACTGTTTTTGAGTACATCAAATTAAGACAAGATTTGTGGGAATCCAAAATATGAATACAACTGAATCCCTTGTCAAGTGTTAAGTTGATTTTCCTTGTGTGCTTTTTATAAAACCCTATCTACCCCTTTTGTTAGAAAATTTATGTCCTTAAGAACATGTGAATCGTGTAATTAATCAATTGAGTTTTATTTAATTAACTAAACCACGGAGACTCATATACATAATACACGGCTTCGTGCAATTACATATGTATGTAATTGTGGAATGATTGTCAGTGTTTTAGCAAAAGACAGTTAACATCATTTGGTGATTATTTTTAATCCATTTCTAGAACTCCGAATAATTACAATAAATGACTCTTGCCTTGTTTAATGATTTTAATTTCTAGCATATTATGGTTCCAAAAAGGGGATGTTTTAAAGATATCCTTAAGCCTGGAAGTAGCTCATAGTAATAATGTAATTTTACCTGACAAACCATTATATTGAGTGTTTAAGTTATTATTTCATGTGCAATAAGCTTGCTGTTTCCAGCTCTGGTTCTTTATTTATGTTCATGACATGATCTGCTTCAAATGGTGAATATGTATGAGAGGTTTTGATTATGAATATATGAACGAAACCTAATGAATGTATGACCATGTCTAAATATGAGTGGGAAGTATTGGACTTACATGTTATGGATGAGTGAGACCGGAATTATACAGTGCTCCAATACATTGGGCAAAGGATGAGTCTCATGAGACGTTATGTGCTACAGTCTTGGAGGTTATCCCCGGCCTGTGCTACTATGGAAATGGGATTTTCAGTTAGCCTTGACCCGTATTAAGTTTTGTTTTTATGGTCTTGACGCAAGGTCTTGACAATGTCTGGCATTATACTTTCCCTCCACATATGAAGATTAATGGTGAACCAGGGGATAGTTCAACTTACAGAACATCCCTAAGTGGGTAAATTCCCTGTGACTATGAGAACGAAAACATGTGATAAGAACTGAAAAACATGTGTATGATATCTTAAGAACTTTACGTGCCCTTGTCTAATGTTATGAATGACTTCTCTGCTTACAGATTTTTAGAACTGCTGAAATTTGGTTGTGAAATTATGCACATGCTTACGCCATGGATTTATGTTTGTCCTTAATGTTTATCTAGAGTACTTACTCCTTTGCAGTGAAAATGTTTTTTTTTAGAATGTAGATATTTGCTGGTTCTAAAGAAAATTCATTGCCTTGTTGATATAATGTTTTATCATTTTCTAATATGTCTGCTTTGAAAGTAAAATTGTTTGCAAATGTTTTTTTTAAAACCCCTTACTGGTCATTTTTTCTCACCCTACGTTTTGTTTAAAATTTTTCAGGTGAGTTAGTGCTTAAAAATGTTCAGAGCAGCTGGTTTCCCAGAACCCTGAGCCTCACGATCTTCTGTAATGTGAGACATGATAAAATGATTGTAAAATAAATTTTTTGTAATGTGGTTGCATCATGTCTCATAAGGCTCCCGGGAATCGGGGTCGTTACAGTTGGTATCAGAGGATGGGTTCAGGAAACTCTGGAAAACCAGGTGATATAAATATACTGCTAAGACTAACTAAGTAAAAATAATTTTCAGATGGCTGATGTACCTACTAACCTTTTGTCTCTTCCCACCGAGGCTCTAGAGAACATTATATCTCTAGTTAGCCGTGAGAACTTCCTGAACTATGCACAAATTCGCATGATGTGTAAGCACTTGTACGATGTGTCGAACTCATCTAGGGTGCTTAGTCTCCACCGGGGAATGGGGATGGACTATCTCCTAATGATGATGGCCCAGTTTCCCTCCTATGCACGTCGAGGAAGGTATCACGAAGGACTCTTCCGAGTGTTTACTGCGGGTGAGGAGTTTGGCACAATGCCAGATAACCCTTTCCAAGAAGCTGCTGCTGCCGGAGATCTTCGAGTGGCTTATCTGTGCCAGGCCCTGCACTACGGCTTCTGGGGCAAGTTAATGGACTTCGGAGTGTTGGAGAATGAGTCCACTCGTGTGTCTCTTAGGCAAGACATGTACACCGACGTTTCCCAACTCCACACCCCTCACGCTAAACTCAAGAGGCGTTATAAATGTTCCCATGAGTTTAGTCACATATGTTCATCCTATGTATGGTTTGTGGAGTTAGAGAGTTTCGCCTCTCTTTGTGGTGTCCGTCTGGAAAACTACGACTTTAATGTGTAAACTTTCTTAATTAAAAAAGTTTATGATCTCTTTCTTCTTAGTGTTGTTAAGTGACCTCTCTTGTATACTTTTTCTTCCAGATGGTAGGTCAGATGAACCTCTCATCTCTACCAAACGAGTTAGTAGAGATTATCTTGATCAGAACTTGTATGGTGGACTTTCCCTCTTTTCTCCACCTACGAGGGTCCTGTCAACGTCTTCTGGACATAGCGAATAGTCCGGAAATTCTCTGCGCATGTCAGGAGAATGAACATGTGATTCACCTCCTTGCCACCACTCAGCTCCCCTACTATAGGCGAAGGGGGAGATACCATGAAGGGCTTTTTCAGTGTTTCTCTATGGCACGAAATTTCTCCGCCAGAGCTTGCTTTCTCATAGCATCTCAGGATGGCCACCTCAATGCCGCCTACATGTTTCAGATCCTGAACGTCAGCCTTCTCAATCGCGTCGTTCCCCTCGACTATCTCGAGCGTGATGAAGTTCGAAGGGTTACTAGGGGATTCGTCCGCTCGGACGTCTCAGAGCTGTTTATTGCACGGGCCTCTCTGTGGAAGCCTGTGTGTAGTGCCCATGAGCAGGAGTACAAGTCTTATTGCTCAAAGTGTATCTGGGTCAGGGAAACAGCGGAGCTGTGTACCAGTTTAGGGGTTCCGTTAACCAAGCCAGGCCTTCAGTTTTGGTAATGTTGTGCGACCGAAGTCTTTTTCCTATCTTTTTACGGATTGAATTGCGAGGACGCAATTCTTTTAAGGGGGAGATGATGTAACGACCCGAGAATTCTTGTTTCGGGTAATGATATGTTTCCCTTTAATTGGACCATCTTTCTATAAAAAGAAAATGAAAATAAATGAAAACCCGTAGCAACAAGAATGAATGAAATACTCCTTTATTAAGAAACACCTTGACGATTACAACTTCCCACGATCAAAACATCACTAACCAAAGATCCCAACCAAGAACCCAATTATGACGATGGGAAGACTGCTTAGAACTACGAGGAGCCCGAGAATGCGGTAGGGATTCCGAACATCCATCATAAGGAACATAAGTATGGCTGACGCCACTGCGACTGTGCTCAACACCAAGGGGATCACACGAACCTTCTTCCTTTATCTTCTTCGATCACTTGGAGTAAGGGACACTGAGACCAAACCCTTTTTATAAGCATTCTGTTTTGACCGTTAAAACACCAACGGATAAAAATGTAGCTGTTGGCTCTCTCCTAATTTGTTATATTTAAAAGTTTTAATTTGAAAAACAAAGGTATTTGACACTAAGCTTTCCACTATTTGTTATATATATATATACATTTAACTTGAGCAAGTAATTATTTGTTTAATTTATTTTCTTTTATTAAAATGGTGGGCTATACTGAATTTGGTGAGGTTTTACTTCTTTTACAAATATATATGTGCAAACTCTCGGTTTGTAGATGTACCTGTATATATGTTTATGTTGTGGAAAACTGTATGTAAAATGAATAATACCTATTTTCTAAATTATATATAAGTAATAATAATAAAAATGTTTATAACTTGCTTTTATAATTCATATTTTGAAATTATGTCGATGTTTCGGGTTCTTTCTTTACAAATTTTGTGGTATAATGTTGAAATTCACTTTAATGCACATTAAATTTGCAATTTTGGAAATAACTAATAATGTTAAAATGTTAATATCTAATAGAATAATTAACTTTTCATACTTGCAACAATAATTGGTGATCTTGAATCTTTAAAACAATAATAATGTTTATAATTATCACTTTGGAAATAATTTCAAAATTTTAGTTTCTTTTGCTGCTTAATATGAACATTTAATGGTATGGTTCATTTAATGTTTTATAAACAATGTTAAAACAAAATCTTTTATTTTTTGGGTTTAAGGTATTTAAAATAAAGAAAATATCATGGGTAGAGATGAATTAATGCATAATTATATTAAACTAATCTTGACCCTTGTTAAAATAATAAAAGCTATAAATAATTGAAGTATAATTAATAATTAATGTTGTGAATAATTGAATGTTAAATAATTATAAAGTTTTTTTTATAAGAATGATAAATTAAAAAGTTTTTATAGCAAAAAAAACAAATAATAAAAAAAACAACAAAAAACACGGAAAAGGGGGGGGTAGGGGGAAGACCCGCGGGTGATGTTTTTTTCTTCCCTCTTTTGCGCCGCAACGCACCCCAGACACTGATTCCTTCTCCTTCAAATCTTAGCCGTCCAATGTTTTGTTTTATCCACAGCAACTCCAGCCGTCGATCAGGCCGCGCTTAATCTCAACCGTTGTTTTGTTTTCTCCTTCTCCACGTCGCGCTCCTTCTCGCACCGAACCAGCAGCACTGCTGCACTTTGTTTTTTTCTCTTCGTCGTGTAGACCCAGCAACGTCCCTCTTTCCACGCGGTTGGCACCGCCGATCTCAGCCACAAGATTCTGTCGTCTCCCTCACGTAAAGAAACCTCGGCGTCTCCTCTTAAGTCTCGTACTTCACCGAAGGAGAGGAGTGGCTCTGCACCGGTTGAGAAGGGTTTTGCACCGAGCTCTCGTGTTTGCCGACCTCCGATCCGGCATCGCCCCGAATCATCTCCTGTTTCCGTCCTCCTTTCCGTACAGGTAAGGGTGTAGTTCCCGTGGTTCGCTTTGGTTATACAAAACCTATGGTTATCATATGAAATATCTCTCTATATATGTATATATATACATATGTATACAATCATGCAAAACCCAAGTCATATTTTACCCAATGCCTTCATCCACCTTCTTGGTGTGCCGAATGGAGGTAAGGGGCAAGCTTGGTCCTTTTCTTTTAGTTTCAAACCTTGGTATATATATATACATGATTTATATATTTATACACACCTATAGTATATACAAATACATGAGACCCTTTTCTTTTTATATATACCAAAAATTATTCCCTTCTACCCGCTTGAAGAACCGAACTAGGGCAGGAGCTAAAAAAACATGTTGTGCGTTTTAACTTGGGTACATATAAATATATGTATATATATACATGTTTATATATACATATACCCATATGCATATACTCACCCGGTGTATGCATACCCAAATGAAAGAGAAAACCCCTCTACTACACTTATGTTTTGAAATATAAACGAGGGAGATCAAATTTAAGTTATGTTTTTATTACAATTCGATATATATATATATATATACATATTCATAGGACCTAGTGAATCCCTCATGCACCAACATATAAATATTAGAATAATTATAACAATTATAGTCCTGAGTGTATTTTCTTAAGAATCTCTTTTAATAATGGGTCGTGTTATGTAACCTACAATGCCAACACCAACCTTTGAAAACTAGGTTATGATTATATGTATATACATGTTTTTATTGTATGAAACTTCTTCCAAATCAGAACTATTTTTTAGTACATCAAATTAAGACAAGATTTGTGGGAATCCAAAATATGAATACAACTGAATCCCTTGTCAAGTGTTAAGTTTATTTTCCTTGTGTGCTTTTTATAAAACCCTATCTACCCCTTTTGTTAGAAAATTTATGTCCTTAAGAACATGTGAATCATGTAATTAATCAATTGAGTTTTATTTAATTAACTAAACCACGGAGACTCATATACATAATACACGGCTTCGTGCAATTACATATGTACGTAATTGTGGAATGATTGTCAGTGTTTTAGCAAAAGACAGTTAACATCATTTGGTGATTATTTTTAATCCATTTCTAGAACTCCGAATAATTACAATAAATGAATCTTGCCTTGTTTAATGATTTTAATTTCTAGCATATTATGGTTCCAAAAAGGGGATGTTTTAAAGATATCCTTAAGCCTGGAAGTATCTCATAGTAATAATGTAATTTTACCTGAAAAACCATTATATTGAGTGTTTAAGTTATTATTTCATTTGCAATAAGCTTGCTGTTTCCAGCTCTGGTTCTTTATTTATGTTCATGACATGATCTGCTTCAAATAGTGAATATGTATGAGAGGTTTTGACTTTGAATATATGAACGAAACCTAATGAACGTATGACCATGTCTAAATATGAGAGGGAAGTATTGGACTTACATGTTATGGACGGGTGCGCCCGGAATTATACAGCGCTCCAATGCATTGGGTAAAGGATGAGTCTCATGAGACGTTATGTGCTACAGTCTTGTCGGTTAGCCTCGGCCTGTGCTGCTATGGAAATGGGATTGGCGGTTATCCTTGACCCGTATTAAGTTGTGTTTTTATGGTCTTGACGCAAGGTCTTGACAATGTCCGGCATTATACTTTCCCTCTACATATGAATATTAATGGTGAACCAGGGGATAGTTCAACTAACAGAACATCCCTAAGTGGGTAAATTCCCTGTGACTATGAGAACGAAAACATGTGATAAGAACTGAAAAACATGTGTATAATATCTTAAGAACTTTACATGCCCTTGTCTAATGTTATGAATGACTTCTTTGCTTACAGATTTTTAGAACTGCTGCAATTTGGTTGTGAAATTATGCACATGCTTACGCCATGGATTTATGTTTTTCCTTAATGTTTATCTATAGTACTTACTCCTTTGCAGTGCAAATGTTTTTTTTAGAATGTAGAAATTTGCTGGTTCTAAAGAAAATTCATTGCCTTGTTGATATAATGTTTTATCAATTTCTAATATGTCTGCTTTGAAAGTAAAATTGTTTGCAAATGTTTTTTTTTTAAACCCCTTACTGGGCATTTTCACTCACCCTACGTTTTGTTTAAAATTTTTCAGGTGAGTCAATGCTTAAAAATGTTCAGATCAGCTGGTTTCCCAGAACCCTAAGCCTCACGATCTTCTGTAATGTGAGACATGATAAAATGATTGTAAAATAAATGTTTTGTAATGTGGTTGCATCATGTCTCATAAGGCTCCTGGGAATCGGGGTCGTTACAACCTTGGTACCAGTTTCTTTACGGGAGGAGGTGTTGAGAGATTTTCACACTTCCCCTTTGGCGGTACATCCTAGAGTGGTGAAGATGTACCAGGATCTCAGACGATGGCACTAGTAGCCGGGAATGAAGAAGGTTGTGGAAGAGTTCGTTTCTCGATGCCTCACCTGCCAGCAGGTGAAGGCAAATCACTAGGTACCAGTTGGCTTGGTACAGCCCTTGGAGGTCCCAGAGTAGAAATGGGACGGGATATCTATGGACTTAATGACTAGAGTTCCACGCACTTCCAGAGGTCACGACTCCATTTGGGTGATTTTCGACCGACTCACCAAGTCGTCTCACTTCTTACCCATCAGAGAGCAGGGCTCAGTGGAGAGCTTGGGACGTCTCTACATTCAAGAGATTGTACGGCTTCACAGTGTGCCATCATCTATCATCTCCGATCAAGATTCTCGCTTTACCTCCCAACTTTGGAAGGGGTTACAGGAGGCGTTCGGGACGCAGCTATGTCTGAGCACCGCCTTTCACCCTCAGACAGATGGTCAGACGGAGAAGACCATACAGACTCTCGAGGACATGCTCCGCGCATGTGTCCTCGACTTTGGTCAAAGCTGGGAGGACCACCTACCCTTGGTAGAGTTTGCGTACAATAATAGCTAGCTCTACACCATCGGGATGGCACCATACGAGGCGTTGTACAGTCGACCATGAAGATCTCCTCTATGATGGGCAGACCCTGGGGAGTCAGCACTCGTGGGACCGGAGATGGTCCAGGCCACGACAGAGAAGGTCCAGATCATCCAGGAGCGGATGAGGACAGCTCATAGCCGGCAGAAGTCCTATTCTGACAGGAGGTGGAGGCCACTGGAGTTCGAGGATGGCGACCCTGTCTTCTTGCGGGTATCACCTCGACGTGGGTTACGGAGATTAGGCTGAGGCGTCAAGTTGTCTCCATGCTTCATCGGACCATTCCAGATCCTCAACAGGATTGGCGAGGTGGCTTATCGCCTTGCTCTACCACCTCAGTTGCACCGAGTGCACGAATTCTTCCACGTATCTCAGCTGAGAATATATGTGCACGACTCGGCGCATATCATTGACCATGGGGAGCTGGACGTTGATGATGGGGTGACTTTTACGGAGGTTCTGGTGGAGATCAAGGATCAACAGGAGTGGGTCCTACGTGGACAGTTGATTCCTCTAGTGCGCATCAGATGGTAGCACGAGAACCTCTAGGAAAGCACTTGGGAGCGGGAGGCTCATATGCGTGCTCAGTACCCACATTTGTTTCCCTAGTTTTTGATGTGTCTTTACGGGGATGTAAATCCCTGAGGTGGGAGTGATGTAAAGACCCATAAAATTCAAGGAAATAATTTTCTTAATTTTCATTGGAATTTTACAAGAACGCAGTTTCTGACGGAACCTGATTACGAGGCCCGTTGTGCCCGGAATCATTTTCCGAAGTTTAGCTCGGGTACGTTCAGTGAACGAATGAGCGGGTTTTTCTAACTTTTGAACCGGTGCTTGGAATCTAATTTTGAGGGCATCGATGGAATCACAGCACCAGTATTTTCTTAGAAACGCCTTTTCCGGAGTTACGTTTTCTTGGGTGTGGTTTTTAATTTTTTGGGGTTAAGTTAAGAAATAATATAAAATTGGTGCGACACTTTATTTTATTTCACTTAAAGCCACTTAAGATAAGTTAAGCAGAAAAAGGTGGAACCCACAATATCCTACCCACTTGGTAGGATATTTGTGAGGTGGGGCCCACACGAGCCCCACTGTTTCTTCCCTCCTAAGTAACGCACACGAAACCCCCCTTTTTAATGAAAGTCAAACCCTACGTTTTTCTGGTTAAGAAACGCCCAATTAAACTGGGCAGTTAAACCGTTACAATTAATTCTTTGAATTAATTGTTTGTTTCATATCTTTTGAATTTCAAATTCTTATGTTGATAATAAAATAAGAGGAGGACTTATTTTATTATTGTTGGGGTTTGTGTTGTGTTAAACCTTTGGGAGAAAAAAAATAGGATTCTTTGTTCTTTGACGAAGAACGCGAAGAACGCACCACCGCCGACGAAGAACGCCAATCTCCAACGGCGGACGACGGTGAGTGACGCCTTCCTCGGAGATCACCTAACGCCAACGAAGATTCTCTTCTTCCGTGGTGATCTTATTCTTCCACAGCGATCCTCTTCTTCCGCGATGGTTAATTCCGCAACAAACTCTCTTTCGATGAAAGCGTTGAGGTAGGGTTTTATGTTATTTGTTAGTTTGTGAAATCTTCCGTCGCTTTCTCCTTTTCTTTGAACCACCTGTTATCGTGATAACGGGAGGAGGTCAGACCGCATGAACACGGCTGACACTCCTCCCCTTTTGTGGTTGTTGGTTTTGTTGCGGCGATCAAGGAAACGCGGTGCCGAAGCACCGCATGGATTTTTGATAAGGAAAGGGGGAGAAGCGTGGCGCCGTCACACCGCGCCGTTGAAGACGAACCAAGACGCGGCGCCGTCATCCGCGCCGTTGAAAACAAACCAAAGATGCGGCGCTGTCACGCCGTACTGGAGAACCACTAAAGCACTACGTCCGGAGCGGGGTCGCGGCAGAGGGGCGTGACGCCATCACGCCGTGCCGGACGAACCAAGGTTGCGGCGGAGCAGCGGAACCAGCGGCGGGTACCGGGCCGCCGGCATCGGAGTAAGGGGACCATCCCTTGCAGGTCCCGTGGTGGCGCAGCCGGCCGACCGGTGCGGGCTGGCCGGTTCGAGGAAAACGCCGGGGTTCGTAACCCCCGGCCGGCCAGTAGAGCGGCCCCATAAAGGGGTCGCGGTTTCTCCACGCGGGGGCAGCGCACCCCCCCCCCCCCCCCCCCGCACCGAAACAGCTCGGCCGTTCAGCCGAGCCCCTGGCCAGCACGCCGAGCCGGCTGCCTTGCCGGTCCACCAGACTGGGCCGCGCCCAGGCCGGGCCGTGCCCAAGCGGGCTGGACCCGGACCTAGTTCGGGTCGACCCGGTACGGGCCGACCCTGGGGGTATCGGGTCGCGTCGTACCAGGCCCGAACCCCCTAATACCGAAACTCATTCGGTCTGTTGCCCATAACATGAGCTACGGGCCTCTGATCGACACACTGTTAGTTGTGATGCGATCCTTGGGTCGAGATGGTCGTTTCGGTATATCGCACTTAAGGTTTGGGGAACTTTAGTTTTAGCCGGGTTGGTTCGTACACGAAACCAACCGGGCCCTCGGAGCGGAAACGCTTATAACTTGAGCTCCGGACGTCCGATTGACGTGCCATCGACTTTGATGGATTCCTCTAAGTGAGACAGATCTTTTGGCTTACTCCACCCGATATTTGGACGTAGGTGGAGTATAGTCAGGTTGGTTTTTACTTAAAAACCAACCAGGCCCCTGGGACGAAGAAGCCAATAACTCTCAGACCGGGCGTCCGATTGACGCGTCGTCTGTGGCGTTGAGTTCCTAATGACGATACGGAAATTTTGGATACATCAACTCTGGACTATGTGTCAGTTGATGTATCATCCTCTCGGCTCGTGGAGCGGACCCTCCCGAATGAGCTTGCTGTGTGCGGGAACCCTAGAGCTGGCTACGACTCTGACGACGACGACGACGACTATACAGAGATCCTCAGTGGATTCGAAGGCGACGACTACAGCACTCAGCAATCCTATATGGATCAGTGCTACCGATCCTGTGTGGGTCTGATCCTGTGTGGGTCAGTGCTCAACGGTCCTGTGTGGGCCAGCGCCTATAGATCATGTGTGGGTCTAATCCTGTGTGGGTCTTTGCGGGGGTTAGTTACCTATCGATCCTGTGTGGGTCATATCCTTTGTGAGTCATTGCAGGGGTTAGTACCTATCGATCCTTTGTGGGTCCGACAGCATAGATGAATCAGTGGATATATCTGATCATCTCTATCATCATACGAGGAACTATACCTGTGTGAGCTGAATCCTATTTTGCTTTCCTATATGGATTGTTTAGTGATATCATGTGTGGATTTACGTTTTGTTTTCCTGTGTGGACTGGGTTGTACTTGAGCTCGGAGTTGGAGCGAACTGGAATTGATGACTTAGGTATATGTATGGGAATATACCTAAGCAGTGTCGAATGTTACTTCATGATTGAATCTTTTCTTTGTGGATTATCCTTTGTGGATTCTGGGAGACCTTTGGGGGTCTCGGGGTCCCTACTGAGTAGCTTATACTCACCCCTTCATGGGATATTCCCACACTACGTTGTGTTGGTTGTAGACGACAGACAGTGCCGATCGCGGTTGAGGCTTGCGGAGCAGGTCAGTACTTGGAGGTGCGCCCCTAGGCGGGACATACTCGGAGTGGACGTCTGGAGCCGAGGAGCTGTGGAAGCTATCTGCACTCACCCTTCAGGTGGGACTTCCATTGGACGGCTCGACGCTGCGGCTTTACCTTTCAGTTGATTTTTTCCCTTTCCATTTGTACTTTACATTCAGTTTGGGTTTGTATTCTGGCCCACTTACTTTTCTGCACTTACTGTTGTACTCAGTTTTTAACTAGTGTTTACTTCTACTGCTTACTTGCTCTGTGCTGTTTGTTTACTTTACAAAGGAAATGCCTTCCCTTTTTACTGGGATTTACGCCTTGGTGCTAGTCGCTAGCCCCTGGCCTATGGAAGGCGGGCTTGGGGTAGTCACGGCACGGGCCCCGAGGACGGGTCATGACAATGATGACCTTATGGCCAGACTTGATGTAGAGGCAAGGTATGAAGACCTTGTAGCTTGACCCATGATAGAGACTTGGTATTATGGCCTTGTGGCATAACTCGTGACTCATTAGCCTTGTGGATGGTCATAGATACATGAGGTTTCATTATGGTCAACCATGGTTCATGACTTTTATTATTATTTTCCTTCAAGTATTGATCCAAATCAAGTATTATCGGGGTTCGTAGCGGCCTGTTTAGCACATGACTACTCGACGCATGTTTGATTGCTGTTTGGTTGTGCACTTTCCTATTGTCATAGCATACACCTCTTATTCATGTGAACATATGTAAAAGACACTTTGGTGGTGTCCTACTTGGATTATACTCACAACCATCATGGTCATATTGATGTATGTGATCCAGGGAAGAGAAAAGGCCCAGTGATAGGTAGTTGAGAAGATATAGCATGGGTTTAGAGGTGGTATCAGGATGGACTCCGGAGTGTTGGAATAGTAAATCTATTTACATTACTATTATTTAATATGATCTACTTTTAACTTCCACTTTAGGGGTCCTTTGTTTATTACATGTATGACTTGATATATTTTTCATGTCATTTGATATAGAATTGTTATAATTTGTTCTTTTGTATTACTCTGAGTTGTTTATTTATAATTGTTTATGGTTATGATGTTTGACCATGGATATTGAGGGTATATTCTCCCCACTAATGAAATTAAAACACTCACTTCTAGTCGAAAACCTATTGCATATAAGGAGGCATGTATGATTCCATGTGGCACTCTATCATGGAGCAGGAGATTCGAGTTAGGAATTACAAATTAATAAATTCAATTATATATTATTTATGTTTATAATAATGAGGATTGAATTTATTTCTCATGGAATTCACAATTTATTTAATTATAAAAAGTGAATATAAAAAATATTATTTTTTTGGATGAACATTACATGTTCAAGGTTTAATAAATAATTGCACAAGGAACAAGTTGAGTTAGTTTAATATATTTCATCATGTGGTATTTAATAATTACACAAGTTAGTGTTGAAATATGTATGATATTTATGACACATTTACTTATCATTCATTCCATTCTTGTCTGCTTTAAGAGGTTTAGCCTATAAAAGGGATTAAGTGAAGTTTTAAAGAGTTAAACCTTACTATTTAAGCTCATTTTAATCCATTAATAGTACCCTATTCTATTTTTATGAATTTTGAGATCTTATCTACTATCCGACCTTATCTCAAGCTTCTATAGAGATAAACCAAAGGGTAGATCATGAAAAAATCATTTCAATTTTTAGGATCAATCATGTGATATTTCTGTGATCATAAAAGTTTGGTAAAGAACTTTTATCCTCTTTTATATCACTTGGGAATTAGAGAACATCATTTGAGGGGATTTATTGAACATGTGACTTATCTATAGGGATCCTCACTTATATCCTTTTAGATATGGTAATATTGAGATGATCAGAGTACACCGAGACCAACCTATCCACCAAGGTAACATTTTAATTCTCCTTTCATACCTAAAATTAATTTTATGAGATTCTTGGTATTAATTGGGTATTTTCACACAAAATAAAGAATCTTGGGATAGGTTTAGTGTAAAAATTATAATTTTTCCTATTATCACACTTCTATTGAATACTCGATTCCTTTAATTTATACTCTCCATGATAATGTATTTAATTGATAGTGGTATGAGAAATATAATAACGACTCAAAATCCTTAGGAGTGAACCTATGATTTGATACTAATTAAAGTGTCTAGGGTGCGAATTAAGAATTCTATGAAGGTTCTAAGAAGAAAAAAAACTGGTTTATCCCATATCCAATAATGGTGTTTCATTGAATACAATGAAAAAATCACAAGTACATAACAAATATCACCTTGTATCATGATTACATTTATAGAAAAAAATGGAACCATGAGATAATATATTTTAAATTAAATTTATAATTAATTTAATAACAAAAAATTAACTTAATCTTTAGTATATTCTTCTATGTAGGTGTCGATTGAGTGAATGTATGTTCAGGTTCTGCCATCACTATATTAAGATGACCCAAATTAGAATCTCTCTAGTGGTAAACCACTCATACTTATTATTCTCAAATCATCACTGATGATACTCTAAGTGCTATCATGGTGGTATAGATCATCTTGCATATCTTTCCATTGATCGTAATAAAATCCTTCAGGTTTGAAGGATTTATTCTTATTCTCTCATTCTGGAGAGGATGAAGGGAGGTGGAATAATTCTATCAATATTAAGATAATCCCTAGATAAGTTCTACATGAAGAGAATTCTCTATAGAGGAAAATGTTTTGCACAAAAAAATGATTTCCACATGCACAAAAATGATATAATCAGGTATATATAGAGCTAGGGTTAGAGGATTGGTGATTGCACAAGGACCTTAATAAGTATCTTAATCATCATCAAACCCTCCATCTAATAATAATATTATCATTTTTACTTCTTTGATACACACATTTCTCACATATAATAAAAATAAAAATACATAAATTAATGTTAATTTAAATGATATTTATTACATAATTTATTTTACCAAGAAACTTGCATGGATCTTCTAATTTCCATGAAATTTACGGAACCTTGACTAATAAATAATATTCACACTACTAGAAAACAAGGCTATAGCCAAAAAACCATTGCCACAGTTTAATAAGTCTATGTATATAGCTTAGTTTATTACCACACTTCTATTAAAACTATGGCTAAATCCTAGTTTATAGCCATGACTAAAAAATCTATATCTATGTTTTTTCTTTGACCATCTATCGGGATCATCATCCCCACTGTCCGTGACACCCTATTTCTCTCCTCCCCCGACCCCTCACAACCCACCTTATACCTGTGACCTCTTCTCTCTCATCTACCCTCTCTTCTCGATGAAAATTCTCCTCTTGTACACCCTCCTCCACCCTCGTGAATTCTCCTCACTCAGCGGAGACCTCTACTCTCAGCGGCGACCTCTCCTCTCAGTAGCGAACCTTCTTCCCCAATGGCCTTCACGACCTCTCCTCTCCCCAATCCTCATCCCCCGACGGTTCCCCTATAATCATTGTGACACTGACCCATCCTCATCCCCCTCGTGACACTTCCCATCACTACCACCGAACAAGGCAACCATGTCGCCTTCTTAGTAACATCTCACCTCTCAAGCATGTCCAAGTGGAATTCATTCTTGAGATTTGATAATCTGCTTGTTCCCCCAAAATACTTCCTACTCATGATTCTAGGCATGTTCACATCCCCCATTCATACATTATTCTCTTTAGAATTGTTAATCATTTTGAGGTAGTTACATTTGTTCATATATCCCCTATTTTTGGTTTAGTTTGATTTGAAGCTTACTTCCATGTATGGGATTCTTATTCTCTAGTATTTTTTGCATCATTGAAACTAGCATATTTCAGTTTTTCTTTAGGTTTATGGAAGGATTAACTAATGAAGGAAATGATATAGATTTAAATGAAATTTTATGGGATGTAGTGTGTTTACATGTTTTATCAGTTTATTATTATTATTTCTTAGTGATGATTCTTTCTCTGAATTTGAAGGTTTTATTATGTGCATGTTGGGAATTGTTTGAAATAGTTAAACCTTATAGTTGATTTAGAGTTCTTATGGATAGGTAGATGGACAATCCATATTTTGGGCATTATTTATGGATTATTGTTGAGGTTGATATGGATTCAACCCTTGTTAAATAATTCGTTCTAACCACCAGAGATTAGGATATTAATCTTGATATTTTTCTTGAGAGGAAGCTAAAATTCTATGAAAATTTTCATTTTTTGGGCATATGGCCTCTGAATGTAATAGAAAAAAACTATGTAATCATTGAAATATTAGTGTATAAGACGATTCCAGCAGTAGGAGAAAAAATGATAAGGGTTTCATCCCGCCCTCGGGTCATGACACATCTATGGAGGCCCCTTATCAAAGGGTTGGATACAAGGGTGATCCTATCCTAGATGTTGCTAAGGGAACTAATGTGGGAATTCATCTAATGATTTTTTTCGTCTCCATACTGTTGATGAGTACAGTCATATCCATGTTACTTCCAATACTATTATCATGGACTCTAGTCAAGGTATTTTTTCCACTGAGTATCTTACTACTTCATATCTTTTGTAGGGTGTCATTCTAGAACCCGAACATGCCACTACTTCTGCACTTGTGAAGTATTCTGATGAGATGGAACTTGAGCTGTCCAATGCTTCAGTATTAGTTAAGGATATCATTGTTATGGAACCCGATCAGGTCACTGTTTCTCTACAAGTAAAGAAGCTAATGAGATGGAAATAGATAAGGCCAATACTTCAGTACCAAATAAAGATTTAAATGTTATGGAGCTCGAGAAAGTCATTTTTTACCACCATGGAAGGCTTCATGTGTTGTCTATGATGAGGAACTAGAACCTACATTACTTACACAACAAGTGATTATTCTCATCCTAATCTGGATTTTGAGCAGGATCCTATCTAGAGAATTCCCATAGTTTCTGGTTTCTTTGGAATTAAGGAATTATCTATAGAGTAGGTAAATTATCTTACAAGATTGTAAGGATATGGATATTAGCACACTATTGATTGATCAATAGTTCATTCATCCAAGATTTCAAGGAGGAAACTACTAGGAAGACTTATTTTGACCTCTGTTTAATCGGTCAACTAGTACAATTCCCTCAGTACTAAATCCTCTATGGGAGATGACAAGGATTTTTCTCTATCTGAATAGGACCTGTGTGACCCCTAATATTCTGATGCAATAGATGAAATGGGTGAAGAGGTTTTGGAAACGGCTGGTTTTGATAAAGGAAGGACACAATGTTATGATAGGCCTAGTACTAGGCTATAGTCTTCTATGTAATGATGGTCATCTTTTGGAACTTTCAAGGGCTTGGGAACTCTCCCCTAGTTAAAACCCTTAGGCACATTATTGTGAACAAAAAACCTATACTAATTAGTCTTACCAAGTCAAGATAGAAGTTTGATAATTGGGTGGAATTAAAATTTAAATCTTCCAGTTACTCATTTTTTTATAATTATCAATTTGATGCTGCCACATATTCCTTGTTGGTTCTTAATATTTATAGTGTCACTATCAATTCCTTCTATAATGATCATCAGTTAGAGAACATATCCTATTGCATTGGTAACAATACTATTTCTGTGAATTTTTTCTATGCCTTCAATTTATATACAAGATGAAGATATCTTTGAATAAATATGGAATCCATCTAAAATAATATTTCTAGAATTTGGATTTTTCTTGGTGACATTAATGCTATTTTGAGTCCTGACTAAAAAACTAGTAGTAATTTCTATAAAATCTCAGCTAGTGAATTTTTTTCTTGTATTTATAAATGTGGCTTGGACAAAGTTTCCATACTTGAAGCTGATTAAACATGGAGTCGATATACTTAAAAGGGGAGGCTAGAAAGTAGATTGGATAGGTTCTTTAAGTAGTTGGACGAAATGAATAGTGCAGTTGAGATATCTGGACTCACCCTTCCAAGATTGGATTTTGATCATAGTTCTCTATTAATATAATTATGTATTAATAGATTAAGGTCAACCCCACTTCCTTTCAAGTTTAACAATTCTTGTCTTGTTGTGCCTGGATTTATATAAATCGTTTTGGATTCCTGGAAGATTAATTTTGTGGGAAGTCCTATACATATTCTAACTTGCAAGATAAAGATTGTAAATTCCATACTAAAAGAATAGAGTAAAGAATCCTTTTTTAATCTGGATAGTGACATTAATGAGGCTTAATATCATATGATTATTTTCCAACAAAAAACATGCCTCGGGATGTGCCCTCTTTGGAGGAGATAAAATTCATATCCAAAATTGATATTATCCTGACTCTAAAAGAGAAACATTCTAATAATAAATTTAATATCAGATAGATAAAGGAGGGGGATATAAATTCACTTATCTTTTATAGCATGCATATGGGGAAAAATGGGAGAAGGAGTCTCACTAATCTATAAATTAATATTAATATGTTTAGTTCTAAGAATGAAATGAAAAATGCCATGAATTTTTATTTTGAGGAGATTTACTCAGATAATGGAGAAGGAAAAACTGAAAAACTAATCAAATAAAATGAACCAAGAATTGATGATATTTAGAATAAAAGGTTGGTTGAGGCCCCCAGTGAAAAACAAGATTCATGAATACCTCTTATAATTAAATATGGATGGTGTTCCTGGACCAGATGTCTTGACAAAACTTTTTCCATGTCTTAATCAGACATTCTTCATCTTGAGGTAATAAATGATGTGAGGGGATTTTTTATTGTTTAATCAATTCCTTTTTTGGGTGAACTCTAACATCATTGTATTAATCCCAAATAAATATAATGCTTTGTATATAAATTATTTCGGATTATTTCTTTTGGGATTTTTATAAAAAAGGTAATTAGAAAAATTGGGATGCACAGGATGGGTGAGATTTATAAGGGTTTTATTTTTACAAATCGGGTTGGGGTTTTCCCTGGGAGGAACACTCATAATTTCCTCTATAAGCTTCTAAATGTGTGAATATAATGAAGATGAAGGTAAATGATGGTAATATGTCCTTTAAGATTGATATAACAAAATATATTTGTACAATAAAATTGAGTTTCATTTTTTCTATTCTAAAAATGAAAGTATTTTCACAGAGGTCCATTGATTTGATTTGTTCTAACCTGTGAAGTGCCAAGATCTCTATTCTAGTTAATGATTCCCCAAGGGGTTTCTTCTAGTGTGCAAGAGGAGTTAGGAAGTGAGATCCATTATTTTAGATTTTATTTCCTATAGCTGAGGATTATCTTAGTTTGTATCTTATTGATCTCGTTAATATTGTGCTTTATCAGTGGATGGGGTTTGGGAGGGATTTCATTGTACTGTCACATTTTTTTATGTTGTTGATATTTATCTATTTAGTAAGGCAGATATAGTTACTATCTCATACATCAAGAGAATTTTTTCACATTATAAAGATGTTTCAGGTGAGGTTATTAGCTGGAATAAGTATTCTATTATGTTTGGAAATGGAGTTTCTATTTCTAAGCAGAATTAGGTAGCCCAAATATTTGGTGTGAAGAAAGTTTAACTTCCATTTATTTACCTTGGGGTTCCCCCTTTATAGGGTAGAGTGAAAAGATTATATATAGAGAATATTTCTCTCAAAATTGTTAACCAGTTAGGAACTTGAAAAGGGAAGGACATGTCTCAGCTAGGTAGAATTTTCTAGGTCAATTTTGTTATCACCTAAATGTTTGTATACTATTTATCACTGTATAGATTGCACATAATCATTTTTATAGAATTGAATCATAAGATTCAAAATTTTATTTGGACTGGATCAATTCATGAAAGGAATTTGGTAATAGTTTCTTGGAAATATTGTGTCAATCCTATGAAAATAAGAGTTATGGGAGTTTAAGATACCAGAATATTCAATGATACCATCATAGAAAAAATCACATGGAGGGTTATTTCCACTTATGACCCCTCTTTGGAATTTCTTTTCACTAGATTTGTCAAAAACATTCACAACTTATATACCTTGTATGTACCCACATTAATATGGTCTTCTATTAAGTTGTCATATTGTGACATTATGGGCTATTCTAAATGGGTGGTTTGTAAGAATTGTCAACTGAATATATGGAGAACTCATTGGATGTATAGATCCCTAATTGATGATATTTAAATTCCAATAACATTGAGGGATGACAATTTTATGATTTAAAAAGTAATATGTGTATCTGTGACCTGCTTCCAACTCATCTTGTTGTGGACGTTTCTAGATATGATTATTCTGAATGTGACATTTTGGTTTGGATGCCCAATATAGATAGTAAATTCATGCCATGTGATTTCTATAAACATAATTTTGGTACCAATATTAGATTTCCTCCTTAGTTTACATGTTTTAGAAATCACTTCATTTCCCCTACTGATATGCTATTAGTTTGGAAAATTTGGAAATAGTTCTTGCCTATTCAACACCTCATCTAGTGTACAAAAATGTTTATTGTTTTCCATTTTACTTTTTCTTAAATTACTTCATGGAATTTTCATTAGATTAATTTATTTAAATTTTTATAATCTATTAATAAAAAATATAAAATGTTACCATGATACTTCATTAGGAACTTCAATCTCCCACTTTGGATTTATTCCTAATAAACATTTCTCATTAATGTTTCCTTAAATTCAAAGACATATTCTCTACCTCATATTGATAAAACTTCAATGTCACTTTCTGTGTGATAAATGTATTCACTTTTCAATTCCTCTTATTAATATAAATTCAAATCACTTTCTTTGAAATTTTGAGATGAGGGAAATATTTCTTCACGTTTTTTCTTTTTCTCCCTTTATCTTCCATTGAACTGAATATGACTATTATGTTTATTGAGATAGGGATAACAACCCATTTCTTAAATAAAAAGGTCCCAAATCCACCAAATAAAAGTCTATGTGATCTATGCTCGTTTTAGAAGATAAGTGTGATATAATTAGACATTAATACTATTCAAAAAAATTAACAACATGCTTCCAAGTTCTAAAAAATCATCTCTTAGGGTTAAATTCATTATTTTTCCATTCATCTTAATTTCATCCATTTCAATAGACATATCACAATTTATAAAACATGAAATAAAAGGTTTCTACCCTTTTGTAAAATCATTTTTTTCATCAATAAATAAATTTTATCACATTTTATTAAATAATCAGTTTCCATATAATAATGGGAAAGTATAGAAAAATTTCCATATGAAAGTAACTGAAATTCTATGGATTTTATATGTTTGGAATTTCTTCACCATTATATATAGATTTAGTCTATGGGTACTTTAATGTTTACTTTACCAGAACATTAGAATTCAGTTTCTAAATCATTATCTTTATAGGATTTTTTATACTCTATACCAACTTCATTAGGTCACTAAAATCCCTAGCTTTAACATTTATTCCTTTATAGGGGTAAACACTTACTCAATTTCATCATCTTAAATTTCCTTTTTCATTGAACCACATCACTACTAATCAAGCAATAAGGTCGATCTACCTTTTCTTAACAGTTAGAGTAATAGGGTTGAGAGTATGATCTTAATAAAAAATCATTGTTCATGTTAGCTTCATCATTCTTCATGTGGCCACCATTTATTATCCTGTAATTAATCTTCTTATGCTTCTTAGACTTCATTTTATATGTTTTATTTTTTGTATGTGGGGTTGTCTTATTTATGTAATCTAGAAATGAACATTCATCCTTATTTTCTTTTTCATCCAACCTAATTGATTATTTAATTTTTTTTCTATACATCAATGAAAACCTTTGAAATATGTTTATTTGTTCTTACATTGTTATTTTTCTTTCACAGTATCCTTAATATATTATTAAAAAAGAATCTTTTTTTATCAGTTCCTCATACCTAGGTAATCATGTCATTATTTTTTTATAGTTAACATCCTTACATCATGCAAAATTATTATTTTCCTCCATAATGTTACCCATCAGTGGTAACCTCTAATTAACATTAGCTTATTTATTAGAGATGTCTTACAACATTCCAATTTTCTTGTGTTATTCTTATATTGATTGAATTTTTTTCTTTATAGATATTTCATTAACATTAATATTCAATTATTTTTTTATAGATTTCCAAAAAAGTGGCCCTTCCTTCCATAGCAGAAGCTACTTTGTTTTAGTGTGGAATTTTCATTTACTTTCATCAATGGTGTAACCTTCTATGTAAATTAATTTTCTTTACAACCCATAGTAGAGTTATCAACTATTTTCCTCTTATTTTTCTTCCACTATTGTGGTCTCCTTAGATTATTTTTACTAAATTTATTCTTGGTAGTTTTCACCAAGTACTCTCCATCACCATGACCACATCAACCAAAATTTTTAATGAATTTTCCAAGATATTGATTTTTTTTCAAAATATTTTCTCATTTCCATGTACTAATATTGAATTTATCTGAATTTTTCTTAAATCATATTGTTCACCCCCTTGAAATGTGCCATATCCTTTTTTAATAGACTGTTATATTATTCCAATATTCAACATCCTGGGGTCTGAACATTCCCCAACACTAGTAGTTTCCATGAAATATAATCTTCTTCCATTAAGTATAATTTTACTGGTAGAGAGATATTTCATAAATTTTTCCATATTGTCACCTTATGGGATAATTATTACACTACTTCTTTCTTCCATATTCACTGAAGTGGTGCATTTAACAATATATTTATTCACCCATCTTCATAGAGAATTACAACCATCAATTTTCAATGTAGAAGAATTTTTGTATACATATTCATTAGAATGTGGGGTTAACATATTATTAATATTTTAAGAATATGATTCTTTTAATTTAATCATTCTTATCCCACAGCTATAATAAGTCTTCTGGGATATATGAATTTTATTATGAACTTCATTATAGGTTCGTCTCTCAACATCAAGTGAGTATTCAACTTTAGTGTTTTCAATGCTCTTTAATTTAAATTCCAATTCTAGAAATATTAAATTTTATGTTTTTATAGTCTTTAATAATGTTTTAATTATATCTATAGTCATCATTAAATTTTTTAATATTTTATTCATTCACCTTATATTCATTCTATATTTAATTTTCACAATTTTATTCTTATAGATTAAATTTTACACTGAGAGTTATTGGCTTCAAGGGGGAGGGAGCATGGGGGTTTGCAGGGGCAGGGGTGGGGGCAGGGGCAGGGGGTGGGGGTAAGGTGCAGATGGGGTGCAAGGAGGAGGGTGTAGGGTGTGGGGGGAAGAGGTTGGGGGAGGGTGCAGGGGGGTCTGCAGGGGCAGGGGGAGAGGGTGGTGGTCTGTAGGGGGTCTGTAGGGAAGGGGGTGCAAGGGGGTGGGGTAGGGGTGTAAGGGGTCAGTGGGGGGAGGCAAAACTGGAAGGGGGGTGCATGAGGGAGGGGCAGTGGGGGGAAGTAAAACTGGTAGGGGGAGGGTGAATGTGGGAGGGGTTGGGGGATAGGGAAAGGGGTCTGCAGGGCAGTGGGGAGGTGTAGGTGGGGTGCAAGGTGGGTCTACAGGGTAGTGTGGAGGGTGCAGGTGGATTGCAAGGTGGAAGGGGGTGGGGCGGGGGGTGAAAGGTTGGTGGGGAATAGGTTAATGATGAATCCATTCATGAATAACCTTTAGATATTCACCAAATAACATATAGTGTCCCCCCTCTGTGGACTAGTTTTTCATTTATTTTTAGGAATTATAATAATTTCTCCCTTTCATGAAATCCATACATGAATAATAGCATCATTAAATAAATATGATTAAATATTTTAACCATCTCCAAACTTGATTACTCTCTCATTCTTATTTTGTTCTATTTATACCAAAAGACTCTCTATCCAATGGCCCGAAGGCCTTAATTTTTTTGTTGATTTTTGATAATCCACCTTTAAAGGGGTGAGGTAAAACCCTTCCAAGGCCCGTAGGTATAAGTATTACATGGCCCATAGGCCCTAGAGGAATTCATTGCCTGTAGGCTTCAATAATTACATACAGCCTAGACTAACTACTTAGAACTGGTCCTCCCCAACATCTTCATCGTGATATCAGCTCTCCAATTTTTCATGGTTGTTTGGCTAGGCTTTACCATGAATGCACAGTCTTGTCCTGATTGTAGGTGTTAAACCCACTCATTCGTGCAATCCGTTTAGGTTCTTCTATGGTGAAAAATCTTTTCTCATCCTTCCTCTAAAGCTTGTTCCTTGTAGGTTGTCTAGTTTTCATCTACAGTTAAGGTAGCCCAAAGGCCTTGAGGTGAACCAAAAGTCTTGAGGTGGCCATAAGGCCTTACTGACCTGAAGACCTCAGTGGCCCAAAGACCTTAAAAGACTCTAGGACCAAATCAGTGGCCTAATGGCCCAAACGGAGGAATAGTATCAGCTGCTATAGTTCCAAATAGTGCCTACTATAGTTCCTGCTATAGTACTGCTACAGTATTTCTACAGTACTACTACGGTACCCTAGAAATTATTCCTCCGCCTGGATTTTATCCCGGGTAACTTGGATGCCCTTAAGGAGTATTGTATTAGTAACATAATGATATTATATGAATCAACATATAAACATTTAATGTTTTCATTAATTAAATGTTATCTCATTTGTATGCATTATGTTTATCAAGATTCTTTGCTCCTTCTACTGATTTAGGTGCATAAACCAATGAATATTTCAATGATCATGATGGTGGTGCTGCTGGTGCTGGTCTGAGAGGAGGTGATAATGATGTTGGTGTTTCTATAGGATATTATGAGGGTCATGATGGTTCTTGTGATGTTGATATTGAGGTACATTTCAAATGTAAATTTTATTCATGGTTTATACATTTAATTTTATCAAATAGTTCTTTTTTATTATGATGAAATTTATATTGAAATTTTATACTCTTTATATTAGAGAGAGTTTGAATTCTTATGATATATATTGTATTATGCTTGAGTTCAATTTTATTTGTAAGGTGGTGTTTTTTTCTCATAGCTAGAGGATGTGAATACTGCTATAAGGTGCAACTATTATGGAAGCATTTGGTGATTATGTATAGCTCGGTAGGAATCAATTTACATGGTTATTAACTTTATGAGACCAATTTTTATGAGGGTTTATTGACAATGGGACCCATATCTACCTAATTTTAGACTACTCATGCAAACTCTATATGCTTGACCAGAATTATTATTTCCCACATTTAATACCTTTTTATTAAATAAGGGAAAGACAACTCAAAGTACATGCACCACATGTATCCTTACCGTTTCCATGCACATAGTCCCTAAAGGGACCAAATGAAACTAAATCTTTTGTTCTTATATATTGTATTGTTTATTTATTTTTAATCAATTTATATTAATCATTCTTGAAGGAATTTCTTTGTTATATTAAATGGTGTGTACCTAGGGGACACATACTGTGTTTTTTGAACCACATAACTTGGCATATATAGGTGTAAAAACCATGACTTCGCACCCGAACACACATGTTATGTGTTCTTGGGTATATTCCATGTACGATATCGATAACATGACATAGGTATCAGAAGAGGACACACCTATTAACCCTAATGAATCAGACACCGTGTGTAAAGGAGAAACATTACATTTATGTTAGGTTAGATTGGCTCGATGTATGCTAGTGGTAGATGCCTAAGTAACTCATCAGTCCTATATGTCATGTACCCTATTGGGAAAGAATATATAATTGACTCAAAATGGATATATGAAAACATTACATGCCCTGAATTTTACTAGTACTCACAAACCATGTTATGAAAAGTACATTCAGTATACTATGTGACTTCCAATGTTTCATATTTCTTCTCACCTATGTGTCAGCATCAAAAAATTAAATATTATATTCAGAGTAATTTTATATGTAGAGAATGATGGTATGATAAACATATACATAAGATAAAGTTTATAATGAATCTTAAAAGTTTTTTATATTATTTTCCTTACAAATGAGACTACTAGGTTTGGACAACTTAATAAAATATGGCACATGGTTAAGTACTCCATAAGAGATATGATAGTGACATGAAATGGTTCCTCATAATTCTATGTAGAGTTATATACTAACTTAGCTACATATTTATTATAGGATTTACTTCCTCTATATTCTTTCTAGGAGTTTAACACTACCCCACATACTCAAAGTGGGGGTCCTCCATATTAGGGGCTAGTTTTTGGAACCAGGTAAAAGGGAAGGGGGGAGGGGTAGGGGCATAGGGTAGGGGGGAGGGAAGGGGGGATGGGGATGGGTGGAGGGGCAGGGGGTAGGTCTGCAGGCCAGGTGTAGGGGGAGGTCTGTAGGGCAGGGGCATGGGGGCGGTCTGTAGGGAAGGGGGCAGGGGGTGGTTTGCAGGGGGTATGTAGGGCAGGGGAGTGGGGACGTCATCATGGCAGGGGTAGGGGGAGGTCTGTAGGGATGGGGGATGTGGAAGGTCTACAAGATAGGGGGCAGGTAGGAGGTCTGCATGCTAGGGGAAGACCTTACGAATGGTTTTTATGGAGGTCTGCAGGGAAGGGGTGTTGTAGGGGGTGGGGTGGGGGTGTCTTGGGTCTTGGTGGTGGAGGGGAGTCTGTCCAGGGTCTGGGGGGATCTCTAGGGTTTGATGGAGGGACTGATAGGGGGTGCATAGGGAAGTAGGGAAGGGAGGAGTGGGGGTATTTTCATGGGGGAAGGGGTGTTGTAAGGGGTGGGGGTGTCCAGGGTCTGGGGGTGTCTAGGGTCTGTCCTGGGGAGAGGGGAGTCTGTCCAGGGTCTTGGGGGGACTGACAGGGGGTGCATTGGGAAGGAAGGGGGTAGGGAGGAGTAGGGGGGTGTCCAGGGTCTGCCCTGGGGGGTGGGGAGTATGTCCAGGATCTAGGGGTTGCATGGGGCAGGGAAGAGTTGGGGGACGGGGGATGTCTGGGGTGGGGAGTGTCCAGGGCATGTCCTGGGGGGGTCTATCTAGGGTTTGTCCTGGGGGGGGGGGGGGGGTCTTTCCATGTTTAGTCCTTGGGGTGGAGTATGTCCATGGTTTGGGGGGCTATCCAGGATCTCCAAGGTTTGAGGAGGGACTGGAAGGGGGTGCATGGGGAAGGGGGGGCATGGAGGAGTGGGGGGGCTTTGCATGGGGGAAGGGGTGTTGTAGGGGTTGGGTGTGTCGATGGTCTGGGGGTTTCCAGGGTCTTTCCTAGGGGGGGAGTCTGTCCAGGGTCTTCGGGGGGGACTGGTAGGGGTGCATGGGGGAATGAAGGGTGGGAAGGGAGGAGTGGGGGGGGGGGACTTCTAGGGGGTGCATAGGGAAGGGAGGGGGTGCAAGGAAGAGTGGGGGTGTCCAGGTTCTGTTCTGGTGGGGAGAGGAGTCTATCTAGGGTCTGGGGGGGGACTGGAAAGGGGGTGGATGAGGAAGGGAGGATTGGGGTGGGGTGTCCAGGTTCTTTCCTTTATGGTGGGGGTTTATATAGGTTCTGTCCGGGGGTGTCCAGGGTCTGTCCTGGGGTGGGGGGGTCTATCCAGGGTCTGTCCAGGGTGGGGGTATCCAACGTCTGTCTTGGTTGCATGGGGCAGGGAGGAGTGGGGGGAGGTTGTCTAGGGTTGGGGTGTCCAGGGTTTGTCTGGGGGGGGGGTTATCCAGGGTCTGTCTTGGGGGGAGGTTGTCCAGGGGGCGGGTTGTCTAGGGTGGGGGTGCCCAGGGTCTGTCCTAGGGCTGGTTTTCCACGGTTTTTCTGGGGGGTGTTCCAGGGTCTGGGCGGGGGGGGGGGGGGTTTCTAGGGTCTGTCTTGGGGGTGGGCTCTCTAGGGAGGGGGTGTCCTGGGCTGGGGGGCTGTCCAGGGTCTGTTTGGTGGTTCTATGGTCTGGGGGGTCCAGGGTATGGGTGGTGTTTACTATCTTGGTGGTGTCTGGTGTCTGGGGGCTGTCCAGGGGGAGTGGGGGGGGGCTTTGTATGGGGTAAGGGATGTTGTGGGGGGGGTCGTCCAGAGTCTGGGGGGGTCTGTCCAGAGTCTGGTCTGGGGGGTGTCTGTCCAGGCGGTGGGGGTGTCTGTCCAGGCAGTGGGGGTGTCCGGGGGGTGTCCAGGTTCTATCTTGGGGTGTGGGGGGTCTGTCTAGGGTGTTTCTAGGGGGGAATATCTATGGGAGAGTGGAGGTAGACTTTGCAAGGGGGAAAGGGTGTTGTAAGGGGGGGATTTCCCAGGGTTTTGGTGTTTTTTTATGAAATGGAAAACCATATATCCACACTTTTAAACCATGGCTATAGACATATATCCACAGTTCAAACCGTGTCTATAGCCCTATAGCCACAGTTTCAAACTCTGGCTTTAGGTGTTTAACCAAGGTTTAAACTATGGCTATAGGGATACAACCACAGTTCAAACCATGGATATAGGTCTATATCCATGTTTTGAAACTATGGCTATAGGTCTTTCCCTATAGCCATGCCAATTCCAGCCACGGTTCATAAAACTGTGGAAATAACCTATAGCCACAGTTTATGGACTTATAGTCAGGTTTCCAAACCATGGATATAATCTAAATTTCTAGTAGTGTCAATAAATAAATATAATATAATATAATATTCATGATCTTGTGAATTATTATTTATTTTATTATTCAACTCATATAAAATAGTGATTGAATATGTGTGATAAAAAATCATGAATAAATATTACTCCTCAGGTATGAGAATAACATTTATTCAAATAATTAAATTCAAATATAATTTAACTAATATTAATGGAAAAACTAAGTCTATGAACCTCTTGTCCACTTCCTCATCAACATTGAGAAGACATGCCTAATGTTAAATATTTGTATCTAAAAACATGTAATAACACCCATATAAGAAGAAGTTAATACCACAATGATGATAACCACGTATGAATGATCATTTTGTTATACAATCCATTTGTCTCAAAATCTCATCAAGAATGTTGAATAATTGCATCATCAACCTATATACTTGATACCTATCTATTTAAGTTTCTAAAATGAACCCATTAATACATCATAACCATGGAATTTAGTATTACAGTTCTCTTCTAATCAAAGGAATAAGATATCAACTTCTATAAATATTGAAGGGATAAATCCTTCCCTAACTTATTCATTAATAACATACAATTCATGATACACCCAATATATCCTACTTCTCAAAAAATATACAGAATCATGGTTTTGGAAAAAACATCAATGTATGGGTTTCATGATATGTATTAATAATAATATTAAAGTATAAGGATCATTACACACATATATAAATTGGAATATCCACTGACATATAAACATGTGGAATTACTAATGGAGGGTCCATCCTCACAATCTCCCATCTTGGAGATTAATAAGTGTTAACTTCATTATATGAATTTCAATCCAATTTTGAGTACCTTCACCTAACATTTTACATCATATGTTTCCTATTATATGACATCATATGACTATAGGACATATAGTTTAAGTAATATCATCACATCAATTCAAAGTTTTTAGTATATTGGGGAATTACTGTGATATTTTTAATGTGATAAATACTCTTGAAAATTATAAAATTAATGTTAAATAAAATAAAAATCAATATATGATAAGGTATTTACTGATGACCAATTATATGAATATAAAATAAATCTAAATTACATAGTAGTTGGTTCATGGGATCCAACACCATCAAACACCCACTTGAACTAGAGCCAACTGCTAATGAATTTTAGTCCAATATCTTTCACATTATGTTTATGCTACTACTGAGATAGGTCTCTAGTCAATAGTTAGACTAAATTTCCTTTTATGGAAACATTTATTACTGTGACCTCACCTCAATGAGAAAAATCCTTCAAGAAATGATACTTATAGATTATATTCATTTTTTCTCCCAAGGTTGGGTGTTGCTCCCCTCGGTGTTCGTGAATAGGAATAACTAATTTTTTTAAAAAGGTTGGGACCAAAGCCTCATTTATTATTAAATCAAAGCAAAGACCTCTTCAAGTGGGTAGAGGGAGACCCATTACATATCCCAAAGTCCCAATGGGCTTTTAGCCCATTACACGACCTGTAAGCCCAATGTTTTGGCCCAAGGCCCATTCTGTGAATAGTACTACTACAGTAGCTACCTTCTACAGTACCATTCAGTACCCGCCACCGCTATAGTGCTCTACCGCCACTACCGTGACATGCCGCCTCTACAGCTATCACTGTAGCTATAGTGATGACGCTGCTATAGTGCGCTACAGTACAGCTACAGTACCTGCGCCCAATGGGTTTTGAACCACCATTTTTCATTTAGTATTATAGGGTTCTCACCACTACAGTGACCTACGACCACTATCTTTTTGTATGGAGGTTCACTTATTATCAAGTTGTGAGTCCCACATTGGGGAATGTAGCGGTTCACATACACTTAAAAAGAGATACATGGTCTAACCCCTTTCACAAGGTCTTTTCCATATTTAATGAGTGTAATTCCTAGGGGGGAAACAATGTTGGAAGGAGACCTAAATAAGATAGTTTCTGGACACTTGTGAGCACTCATGGACGATCATATGGTCTTACACCTAGTGTCAAAGCCATGGGGTAATCTTCAAACATCCTCAAGTAATGCTGAGTGGGATATTATTTTGTCTAGGGCTCTCTTAGTGTCAGTGATTAGGAATAACCACCCTACTACCTAGAGGTGCTCTTGTTAGCAAGTTATGAACCCCAAATTGGGGTGTGGGGAGGTTCACATATGCCAAAAAATAGAGGTGTGATCTAACTCCTATTATGAGACCTTTTTCCTATTGAATGGGTGTACTACCCTTGGGGGAGAAAATAGTGTGGGTGGGTGGCCCAAAGAGAGTAGTGTCATGACACTTGTGAGTGATTGTGTGTGGGGTCACATGACTGAGATCTCTTATACTCACTGAAATATCATTTGAGTGACTAATACACCAAATTATTGAAGAAATAAGAAAGAGATCCAATTCCATGAGACCCATCAAAGTAACAATAATACACTTAACCACTTCTTTAGGAACTTCCTCTAGATTATCTTTGAATTTATAATGAAGATCACTAATTGGTATATTATCATCACATATTTAATGGTATTCATTTGAAAAATCATAGTCAAAATAATAATTACTACTTGTACCACTCTAATTGCCTCTAGTTAGTGGTGTTTCTCTATTTACTTTTGGATTCTTATTCAACTTCCTTTCCTCCCTTTCCTTAATACTTTTTTGAGTCTTGGTAGAAATATCCATATGAGGAAAATTAAATAGTTCCTTAAAATTTCACTTCATTAAATATATTAAAAACAATCAAGGAATAAATTTATTTCTTTATAGGGAACCTCAATCTGATACCAATTGTAGATCCCTGGGCTAGATGAACCATGGGGGTGAATTAGTGGTTTCTTCTTGATAAATTATATCTAGAATAAGAAATTAAAGGACTAGAGGGTGAAATAATTAAGATGTTCAGAAAGTTAATCACTCTCATGGACTTAGTAAAATCAAGGGAGAAATAATTTCTTCATACTAAAGAAGTATAAAAAAGGTTTTCCTCAATAAAAGTTGTTTCTTAGATTGTTTTTGTAGAAGCATTATGTGCACTTGAAAATTTGAACATAGTTTCTATGGATTTCAAAGTTTCTCAATCAAAGGATAAAGAAAATAGGGTAAAGGATCGTGAAAATTATTTACAAGAATCAAGAAAAATGCATGAACAAAAAATAATGATTATTAAGGAGGATTAAGAAGATAGTCCGAGATCTTTTGAGGATTAAAAGAACTCCCATTACATAAATTGTTTTGATTTGGATGTGAGATTGAATAATCAGTAATCAATACAATCCGGAACATCCCAGGTTTCTAGAAAAAAGAGATATTTCTCCAAAATTTTACATTGAGAGTCATGACACTAAGAAGACTAATTTTTGTGTAAATAAGTGAATGAGATCATCCACTTATAAAAGAAAAATATTTTACAAAAAGAATGTATCCCAAAACCTAGAAATTTTCTTTTTTACTAATGTTGTTTCAATTTCTAGTATAGGTTTAAAAGTAAATAGTAGAAAAGTATTGATGGTAAAAAATACTTATAAAGGTACCACATCAAGTATGAATTATAAAATATGTATGGAGCGTTATACACAAATAAGTTTCTAAAATACTAGTGGTTCTACTAAAAAATAACAAGTTTTACAAATTATGAAATCTAATTATATTATACCTGAATGGAAGATAAGTATATTCATAAGCTATTATTAGTGTTTCTAGAAGTTTGGACACAAATATCTATAATGTTGGCATAATATTTCAATTCATAAAAATCCTATAAATCCATAAGAAATGGGGGTAAAATATAAATATAGAAGAAATCATTTTGATCAAAATAAGAAGTAAAAATAGAAGGTTCCAGTTAATGGAAACTTGAAAAAGATGGAGAATTATGTGAGAGGTGTGGGAAATATATACATGATCTACACAACTTCATAAAGATTCTACCTAAATAATGGGAGATATTAAATAAAGATAAATCACCTGGAACTTTATGTTCTCAAATGAATATAATTGATAAAGGGATTTAACACAATCGAAAGGATGATTTGGAAAGGAAAATGTGTCCTAGGTTGAGAGGAATCTATCAGCCTCAGAGTCACTTATGAGAAATCTACTGGTTCCTACTTATTCCCTATTATTTTATGTGTTTGAAACTAACATATATGGAATTGAAGGAGATGTTTGAAGCTATCACTATTGGAAGACATAAGCATATTTTCCTTTATGGAGTCTACCAAGTTCCATTAAATGAAAGAAAAGAATCCATCTATTAATGGGGGAGAAACATGGAGAAGAATCTGTCATTATACTAAATTCCAGTGAATTCAAAAATTTTGCATAGGTTTCAAACTTAAATGTTGAAGTATTACAATCACACTCTCATCCCAAATTATTAATTTTATTAATTATATTTATTAAGGGGGAGTTATTAGTTTATTAAAGGATGAGATAAAGGGGGAGATATTTTTTTTACACCTAAAAATTTTGATGTGTTTGTTAAAGTGTGTGTAGGATCATGTATTTATTGTCTTAACAACCCCAATATTGATAATTGAGAATATATGAGCATGATATCACATGCAAGGTTGTGTATGTAAAATATATAAAAACTTGGTTGTATTTATCTTTTTTTATGCACTATTGTTCTCATGTAGACTTATAGTAGACCAACTCAATGGTCTATTCTAAGTGTACTAAGTAGTATCAACCTTCTCTCAAAAAAGGGGGGAAGAGTATGAGTGTTCCTTCAAAATAAAATAAATATATGAGAAATCCATCACATTAACCTTTGAATTTGATTATCAATAAGAGGGGTAAAGAGAGACTCCTTCCAAAAAAACATATTATTATTAAGGATTGGTGTTTCCAACAAATTCAATGATGGGAATTATTGTAACTAAGTAATTCATTTGTTTTAAATGGTTCAATATGTTATGTTAATTATTATTCGAGGATTATTATAGATTAATAAGGTGGATTTCATACCTAATAATATATCTATGTAAGTTCATAAAATGATTGAGCTACTTTCATTTTCTATGGAAAATGAATTGTGAGGATATAGATTGAAGAAATCCAATGGAGAAGTTCAAGGAAATGTGTAAAATAAAGTGTGATGATTGATGAGCTAATATTCAAAAGAATAAAATACAAATGTTGGTGGATATAAGAGAACAATCTAAAATATCATTGAGATGTGGTGAGGTGTTTAAGAAAGACTATAAGTCATATAAATATGTTAGACATTTATTTGAGTAAAGTTTAGAATTTTCTAGATTCATGTTGATGAATCTCAATGTAGGAAAATCATGTAGTTGATTCATACATATAGCTACTTCACATAAATTATTCATCCATGTAGTCGATTCACATAGATGATTTAGCCATGTAGCTGATTTATTTAACTAATTTCGTCACGTAGCTGATTCACGTAGTTGATTCAGTGATGTGGGAAAATCACATAACCAATTCATCCATATATCAAATTATCATTTCCATTTAAATGACATGGATAGTTGAGAACCATGTAGTTGATTGTGATGTAGATGATTACTATAACATAGTTGATTACATAAAGAGGTTTAAATCTTAGATGTTATTAAAGAAGTGAGATATGATAATGTAGATATTTTTATAGCATGTGGAAGATTAAAGCCTGAGCCTTCAAGGGATTTAAATGAATATTTTAATGGAAATTAAAATGAGTTTAAATGAGAGATAAATCAAGAATCATTGATCTATTTGAACGATATGATCCTACTGCAAAAGATCATGGGATTTCCATAATTAAAATATAGAATCATTAACTCTGATATTTTGAAAATTATATTCATGATGATTTTTGTGAATATAAATATGTGGTGTAGGAATTTAATAAAGATAGAAGTGGTTTATTGAGAGATTTTTATCATTCAAGACTGATAAGGAGTTTCAAGGCCAACATACCTTCTACATATAGTTATTGAAGACCATGAATAATTTTATACAAGAAAAATAAACCATGTAGGCTCATGGAGGAATAATATCATCCAAAATGTTGAATATTTTTCTAGTTTCGGATCAACCCAAAAGAATGGAAGAAGTATTTCATTTAGTGTGAGAATTAGTATATGTATTTAATTTGGTGATAGAAGTTGGAGAAGTCTTTTAGATGGTGCTAGAAGTAGGAGAAGACTCCAATGGGACTTTGGAGTTGGAGAAGACACAATGGGATTCTATATTGATCACTTATGTAGGTTGGAGATTTATTATTGCTAGTGTGACTCTAGATTTGGAGCACTATGGGACTTAGTGTTGATGTGAATGATACATTATCTATAATTAACCACCTACATATATTGAATATTTTATAATTGGGGGGAATAACCGGTTATAGAAAGAATTATTTTTTATACCGAACCTTGTAAATATATGTATGGTGATTCCTCTATCATTTCAACTTCATGTAAGTTTATATTGAGAGATAATATTTAGTGGATTAATAACCTTAAAATGTTTGAAATGTTTAATTTTAATGAAATAGGATTTATAAAAATAAACCACCAATTCACCCCCCTCTCAGGGTTTAATCTGGCCCATGGATCTATAATTGGTATCAAAGTGAGGCTCCCTCTAAAGATAAACAAATTACCTAAATCTTTTTAAAATATTCTATAAAGTGAATATTTTATGAAGTTTTTGATATACCTCATATGGGGATTTTTGAAAATACACATAAAAAATAAATTAAAAGAGATGTAAGGAAGTTGAGGAAGAATCTACATGTAAATGGAGAAACACCACTTACTAAAGGTAATCATGGATTTATTACTCATTTAAACTCATTTTAATTCCCATTCAAATGTTCATTTAAATCCCTTGAAGTATTAGGCTTCAATATTCCATGTGATATATAAATATATGTTTCCTAAAATCTCCCTTCCTAAATAATATCTAAGATTTCCACATCTTCATACAATCATTTATTTCTCAACAATTAGCTACATCATAATCAGGTATGTGTTTCTCCATTAGTCACATCACCGAAATGAATATAATAATTGTCTACATGGATAAATCAACTATGTGATTTTCCTACATCATGGAATTAGTTATGTGAATCATCTACATGGTTAAAATCAAGTATGTGAATTTACTACGTGGTTGAATCGACTATGTGAATTAGCTACATGACTAAATCAGCTACATGGATGAATCAAATACATGTATTAATCATCTACATAATTTTCCTATATATAGATTCACCTATATAAACCATATACATGAATATGGAAAATTCTATGATTCACTCAAATAAATTATAAACTTCTTTAGCTGACTTCCAGGCATTCTTAAACACCTCACCACTTATCAAAGGTGTTATATAATATGCTATCAAAGACACCAACACTTGTATTTAATTATTTTTAAGATAATATCATTAATCAATAAAATTTATTTTCCACATTGTCTTGAAATTCTCTATTAGATTTATTAATGTTTTTGCCTCATAGTTTATTTTCCATAGAACTTGATAGTAGAGCAATAATCTTATGGACTTACATGGATTTATTATTAAGAATTACATCCAATTACTTCATGAATATATAATAATCCTCTTATAATCATTATCATCGCATCAAGAAACCTATTCAACCATTGAAAATAATGCAATACTTTCTTGGGAATAGTATGCTTCATCCTCCAATGTGACATTTTCTCCTTGGAAAGATCCATTTCTATATTATTATCATAGTAAAATGTGATAATATATTTACTAATATGAAATATATTGAGATATTGGATGAAGTTTAATATCAAAAATTATTCTTTATCAACATTAGAAGCTGTAATATACTCAATATCTACTACAAAATTAGCAACCACTACTTTCTTTGAGCTCTTGTAGCTCACAAATCTTTTATTGTGGGTGAAGATATATCATGATTATGATTTCAAATCATCTTGATCTATTTTGAAACTAAAATCTATATATCCCATGATTATTATATCCCCTATCATCCATAAACTAAGAACATATCCTTAGTATACCTTGGATACTTTTGGATAAACTTGACTACCATCCCTTGGTGGTCTCCTGGATCAGATTGATATCTACCTACCAAACTTAAATCATAGACTATATTTATCTTGATACATAGAATATCATACATGATAGACCCTATTATAGATGCATATAGGATCCTTATCATCCTTTGTCTCTCCTTAAATTTTTGTGGACGCATTTTCTTAGATAGATGCATATCCTTTGACATTGGCAACAATCCCCTCTTGGATTACACCATAATGAATATATTTATTATATTATCAGTGTATGTACCTTAACTTAGTCAAATAATCCTCTTGGATCTATCACAATGAATATTGATATCAAGAATTTATACTACTTCACCTAATTCCTACATAGATAAATATGAATTTAACCACGTCTTAACAGAATTGGTATCTTATCTTCAATCAGTAATATTTCATAAACATATACTATCAAGAAAATGATTACACTCCCACTAAATCTCTTATAAACACAAGGATCACATTCATTCTTTATGAAACCAAATTATATTATGGTTCTATAAAAGTTAAATGTCCATGAGAAGATTCTTAATTGAATCCATAAATGGATATTTGAAGTTTGTATACCTTTTTTGAATCATTTGGAGTCAAAAAACCTTGTTCTTGTTTCATATAAACATATTATTGAGGTTCTCATTAAGTAAATATATTTTGAAATATACCCTAAAAATATCATAGTTATGGAAACCTACTATTAAAGTAGAATTTTTATAGATTTCAACATAAAAACTGGTGAAATGGTTTTATCATAGTCTATGCCATGAAATTATTTAAACACTTTTGAAACTAGTCATGCCTTATATGTATTGTCGTTTACTTCCATGTCTAGTTTATTCTTCAATACCCATTTGAAAACAATGAGATTTATAACCATGAAGGATATACAAAAATCCAAATTTAGTTACGGTACATGGAATCCATTTTAGAATCAATAGATTTTTACCACCTAGAAGATTCTATGCCACATACTATTTCCTTATAGGTTACAAGATCATCATTATCAACTAATAATGAGTCATTATCCTTAGTGATTAGAAAACTATATCTTTTAAGTTCTCTAACCTCTCTTGTACTCATACATAGTAATTGTGTCCATGGAATAACCTCTTCCATGCGGATTTTTGTAATATTTTCTTATGACAAATATTTTTTATGTTGACACATGGATTTATCAAAGCCTATCTCACTCCCACCATCTCTTTTATAGATGCAATTCCTCTCAAGAAATATGAATTATCTTTCCACTATTATATTCTTATATAAGGGTTTTTATAGGTAATACCTTTTATTTTCCTTAGGATATCACATAAAGATACACTTTGTACCTCATGGTCCATGTTTGTTACCTGAAGTGGTATTAAAAACACTTCACATACCCAAGCACAAATATGTTAAAAGACCAAAAGATAATGGAAGACTTGCATGAATCATCACTCATCTCTTCATGTATAAGAAGGTGTGGTTTCTCCTTTCACTAACACCATTTCATTATAGTGTATAATGAGGATTGAGTTGGAATAATATCCCAAACTCCAATAGATAATTAGTGAATTATTGGTTAATATATTCTCCACTATGGTCTAAGTGGAGTTTCTTTATCTTATTACCATGTTTATTTTAAACATCATGCTTGTATTCCTTGAAAGTCCCAAAGAAATGTGACTTATAACTCATTAGGTAGACACACATATATATATACTAAAACCATTAGTAAAAGTTATGATATATGATTATTCACCCCTTGATTTAATAGGAAATGGTATACACACATCTGTATGAACCAACTCAATAATAGTTTTGTAATTTTGACCTTTTCCACTAAATGGATCTTTGGTTATTTTACCTTGTAAACATGAGTGACATATACCAACTGGTTTTAGTTAAGAATAAACTATAATACATATTGGTATAATTTTTTCAAGTTCTTTTTGTTTACATGACTTATCTGATGATTCCATAGTAGGGTCTTTTATGTGTCACTCCTTGGCCTGGATAACCCATCCAAATTGGATTCAAAAAGAACTGTGGTAAGGACCAAAGGGCATTCCCGATCCCCACATGCTAGCGATTAGAACTAATGAAATCAACAATAGATAGAGGGAATAATCTTCCTATCCAGAAACAATACACATGGAATATATATAAAGATAACCAAAATAAGAAATATACAATAAACAAAAGAGTTCCAATTGTAGAGACCCGAAGCTTGACGTACATGTATATTACATTACTTTTGCGGAATACTTAATACATAAGAAAAACAAACACACAAGGATCGTAATAGTTTAGTGTCTTTGGAAACTCGGAATAAAATCTTCTAATCATAGTGAAAGATCTTCAACATCTCTCAATAAAGATCTTCCCTTTTTTTCTTACCTAAAACCTTTCTTTATATCCTGGGGAAAAGAAAACATAAAAGGGTGAGCTCAAATTCTCAGTAATGGTAAACAAAAGAAATATCAATCACATCATATTCATAAGAACATATCTTTTGGAAATCTTAACCTGCAAAAAGAGATCATGATTTCATAACAAGGGATAAATCATAGTAGTGAAATGTAATCCCAATAATCATAACATAAAACATGAAACTTTGTGGCATACACACATAATCATAGAGAATCATATCTTATTAGTCAAGACTCATTTCCAAGACTATCTTAGTGGACAATGTCCATTCCTGAATCGAGTCACCCTTGTTTTAGTCCTGTTTCACTGAACCGGTATAACCTACCATACCAGCCATGTCTATCTCATGAGATATAAAATCTTTACCCAATGCATTGGATGGAGAAATAGGTCCCACCCATCTCATAATGATACCATTCTTATGTGTGACACAAAATCATAAATCATACTTCATTGCATAACCCATGTAAAAAAATGGGATTCTTAAACAACATGACATCATAAAACAATTCATATAAGATAAAGGAATTCATAAAAATAATTAAATAACAACATAATCAAATCAATGTAATAATAGGGTTAGAAACAGAACCCTATATTATCTTAGATGGAAAATAATTTTGATAAAACACTTGAACTCCATTCTTGAGGAAAATATCCTTTCTTCTTCAAAAACATTTTTCCTTTCTTAACATGTCAAACAATTTTAAACTATAAGAAGTTGATTAAAAATAAACTTGAAAAATTTTAAAGGAATATTCTTGGATATAATGTTTTAAAAATCCATTCATGCCGTATAAGTTAAAAAACATTCTTCTTGTACTTTTGTCGGAAAAGTCAAAAAAAGTACCTCGTAAGAAAAACGACAAAAGATTCCTTTCATATTTTTTACTAAAAATTCATCGAAGGGTAAAATTGGATTTAAACAGTTGTAGGTGAATGGAAATAATATTACATATTGAGGAAATATGGATGTGGATGATTAAATACACCCCAGTAAATACTAAAGTATAAACAATCACGGATAAAAATGAGATTGTGATATTTCCCTTACCTTAGGTCTGATATGCTTTGTACGTGTCCTAACCTCCTGTATAATGATTTAAATAATGTTATTGACTTATTCAAGAATCATACTTATTTTTATGATATCATATATGGTCATATTCTTATCTTCTTAGTAGTAATATTTCATTTCTACTTGTTATTCGGGTGTTTATAACTTTTTGTTCTTATGCGTGTTTTGTCGAATAAATTCTTATTCTTATCTTTAGGTTATAGATACCTCATTTCCAGAATGGTATTAGTGTAATATATATCATATTCATTCAATCAATTCATTTATATAATCATTATGAAATGAAGATCATGTAGAACGAGTCGCATCACATCGTGGAGACGGTATTCCGTACGTACGCACGAGTGATGGTATCGTTCCTATGATCGTGAAATTGTATTGGAGTGTATGTATACTATTTAAGAATAAATATCACTTTATAATAGTCATGTATAGTCATTATTTACACCATTATACCCATCCAAGTAAGGTGGTGGTGGAAAATAGATTACACCACGGCGTGGAGATGGTATTCCGTATGTACGCACGCGCGGTGATTTATTTTTCCGTGGGATGGATAGATGGTGAAATAGGGTTGTTTAATACTTATAATAAAATATCAGTATATGAGTGATACTGATGTTATTACTTCATAATGAAACAACTAAAGAAGAAGAAGTGGAAGAAGAAATAAAGATGAAAGAATCGGTAACATACATTACCTCTTCTTTGAAGTGCTTCTCTGAGACCATATTTTAGGGCACTAAAATTGGTCTTTGAAGAAGACCAGGACCTCTAGGATGTCCATAGGGAAGTGTAGAGGAGAAATTGGTAGGGTTTGGCCGATCTTTAAGGCTCAAAGTGGTGTGAGGAAGAGGGGGAGGAGGTGCCCTTTTATAAGGGAGGAGAGGGGCCCCTTTGGAATAACTAAAAATATTATTTTATTATAAAGTCAAGTTCGGTTTTAAATTGCTCAAAATTGATTAATTTAGAGGCTAAGGTGGGGATGGGTCGAAATCCTCTCATCCAATAGAATTTAGACAAGTTTAGGTTCCTATTTTAACCTTATCATTTAGATTTAACATTAAGTTAAATAATTTTACTTTTACTGTGTCTTCTTGTGTTCTTATACTATAAGATTAATAAAATGACTATATCAAGCCAAACGAACCCCAAGTTGTTTATTATTTATATATATAACATTATCTAAGTCATTTGGCCGAACCTTAGGTTTTTAGGAATAAAATTACAATTAATAATATAATATTTGTTTTAAAAACTATTTTATGTCAATTTTGACACTATTTAGTAATTGATTTTTTTGAAAATCATAACATAATGATACTTTCCAACAAAGTTAATTAAATAAATACTAACATGTCATATTAACCTAGAAAATTAGTGGAATTCCTAAAAAGTCTCAAATTATATTTATTTGGGTATTTATAAAATCAATTATGTCAATATTTCATTAATAAGATAATTACTACATCATCGTTGTGTCATAAATAAATTAAATTATTTAAAGTATAAAAATTAAAAATAAATATCATTATTTAGGAAATTGTTTTAGCTTTCTAATGAATATTTATAGTGGAATTTATCTTATGTATAACCCCATATTAAAAATGATTTAGTTATTAAACTTTCATTTTAACTATTTTAACCCTTCTTTAAATAAATTAATAATAAATGTCCTAATCTAATTCAAGTGGGGGTCATATTTTATTCCTAAGGTTGTTTCTGGTCGAATTACACTTGTCCAATAGAATTAGAACATGTGTTAGGGTAATAATAATATCATTTTTACCCTTAATTACCCTATTTACTTTTAACCGTGGTAAAAAAAGTAAAAAGTTACTATTCACCAAAAATTATTTTCATCTCATTGAACCACATTTTAGTCCTTGATATTAACCATGTCTCTCAGATTTTCGAAATTCCACTCACAGAAGCGGTAAAATTACGTTTTATGAATAATTCAGTTTTTTAACTACCACTTAGTGGTTTCACTATTCATCAAAAAATGAAAGTTTTCAGAAAAATACCAAAACTTTAATCTAAGCTATATTTGATATTATGAATTCAAAAATGATGTCTATTTTATCAAATTCAAGACATATCAGTTGCATTAATTAATTTAAAAATTAATTCCCGTCGTCAAAACAAATAGCATGTTCTTAAGAGATAATAACTATCAAAAGATTGACACTTGTTTATGACTGGTTTAAATGTGAAATTACATCCAATGACCAACATTGTATTAAATTGTAAAAATATATTCCAAATATAATTTAAAACCACTCAAATTAATAATTTATCACTATTAATTATTTTGATTAAAAAAGTTGTTTTTAATTATAATTTAGTAATTTTCACTGTTCATCAGAATATGAAAGTTATCCGAAAAGTACCAAAATTTCACCTTAGGCTAAATTCGATACTCCGAATCCAAAAATAAAGTCCATTTTGAGAGATAAAATTTCTAAAATTTTAAAAGGTGGTTATTACTATTCATAACGGCTAGTTTTAATAATATTTTAATAACATGTTGTTGTTTAGTGAAACTCGGTATTGCGTACTACACACGCTGTCGAGGAAGGTCACGATTGTGTGTAATGCAAGGCAAGTCAAGGATGCGTGTTGTGTAAGCTCCTTTTGGTGTAGCGTACAACACAAGACATTAATGAAATTAAAAAGAATAATTTTTTATAAAATCTTGGGCTGTTACATTCTACCCCCCTTAAAATGAATTTCGCCCTCGAAATTCGTCGGGGTTATAAATGGTTTACTACTCGAAAATTTCTTTAATAGAAACCCACATCATAAAAAGGAATACCAAAACTTGGCTTTAAAAACTAAATTATGAAATGTAACGATTACCCAAATAAACTAATCACTGGGTTTCCACATAGGTGAAAATATGGATATGGAAGAGAAATCTAACCATCATGTTCTGATGGAGAGTGGTAGAGAACATGGCTATAGAAAATCCAGCAATCACAAAGCCATAAATTTGTGACGATCTGAGGTACCATCTGATTCATCAGATATAAGAGCACTAGGACAACATTTTTGGTTTTCAAGATCATTTCCCTAAAGTTGATGAAATTGGAATTAGAAGAAATACTTTAGTGATTTTGGTATAGTCTCACCGTTTGTCATTCTTTGGAAAATTTCCACTTCATCTCTTAAAGAAATGAAGTTGAATTTGTCATTCGTGATGTGTTAGCAGATCATGTGATAGAATGATGGGTCATTCCATCTGTCTCAAACAAAAGGTTTGAAAAGTTATCAAAAAAATACATAAGTCCATCTATAGTGAGATTAATCATATACAGTTCCTAAAATGAACTTATACTTCATATATCATACCGCTTAATAAAATAAAACTAGTTTCTACTAACCAGGGGCTTCTTGTCGGCCAGTGGTAGGCGATAAAGTCCAGTCACACTTCGGTTGTGGGTTCGATTCCTACGACCTTGTCCGACGCAATGGGTTGTCGCCCGTCCTGCAGGTTGTCCTTTTTCTAAAACTTTATTACTATAACATCCCATCAATAATATTGAAAAAAAACTTCTATCATTAAACAATACTAACTTATGTCCAACATAATCCATTCCAATCTTTAGGCTTATCCATAATACTGCAGTCTATTCTCATAATATAGTGAAAACGATTACCAGAGATTTAATACCATCGTTGATCCCCATATATCATAAGATATGTCTTGTTGGTCACATTCCAAACATTCAAAGGCTTTAATCATGTATTCTCTTGAATACCCATTGAACATTAGTGAAAACATGAATGTAGTTAAAAGTTAACACTTTACACATACCAAAATCCTCAAAATTCTATATACTCACACCATGATATAACTTAGTCCTTATATCAATCATGAGCTCATGAATACTGCCAAACATTTCATTTTTTTCCTTATCCCTTCATTATGCGCATATCATATACATTCCAAAAATATCTGAATAACCTTTCATGGATACTCGTAACATTAATCATACACTTTCAAAACTCAAGGAAAGACAACAGTGTAAAAATCCTTAGATTACCATGAGATTACTTATACAACATTACACATGATAAACATGTAATAATTCCACTACATTCTTAAACCATTGATCGAGCTTCAACAATTCTTTCATCTCACATATCATTTGTAGTCTCTTCATCATCATCCACATAAATACTACCCATACGACCATACTGATTCTCTTCATGAGACTTTCCCTTAGGGAATTGGTTTGCATAATGCCCGTACATTCCACATTTAAAACATTTAACCATTGTTGATGTCGTAGCAATACCAGTATCCTCATCCCTGGTGTTAACTGAACCTTTTCCTTTTCACTTACTGGCTTTGTGTCCTTTTCCACACCCAAAGCATCTTCCAGTTCCTTTGAAACATTCTCCTTGATGCCTCTTCCCACAAGATTTACATAGGGGAAATTGAACTTTCTTTCCTCTATGATCATCATGAAACTCCACCTTTCTCTTTTTAGCCGAGTCAGGAAATTTACTAAATTTCACTTTATTGATCATATTATGAGATTGCTGATTCGGCATAATAATGATGTTTGGACTTCCAAATCCCATTTCATTTGATTGCTCATGAAGAATATCATTCCATTGTCCACCATATACTCCATTATCGTGAATCATCTTGTTTCCAGCCATTTTCTAAAACCCAAAAAGAATAGTGTGAGAGGCAAAAATCATAATAAAGGGGGAGCAACTTCAATATCTAACATCTTTGGTTTAATCTAATATCGTCACCATAGTTCTAGGACTATATCCTATACGTATACTTATCCTTAGGGACATCCCTAGACATACCTTAGAAATATCTCTAGGGATCTCACTAATGTTTTTGCATCCTAGTTTCCAAAGGTTGACTAAACTTTTCCTCTGATACCAACTATAGAGACCCGAAGCTTGACGTACATGGATATTACATTACTTTTTTGGAATGCTTAATACATAAGAAAAACAAACACACAAGGACCGTAATAGTTTAGTGTCTTTGGAAACTCGGAATAAAATCTTCTAATCGTGGTGAAAGATCTTCAACATCTCCCAATAATGATCTTCCCTTTTTTTCTTACCTAAAACCTTTATTTATATCCTGGGGAAAAAGAAAACATAAAAGGGTGAGCTCAAATGCTCAGTAAGGGTAAACAAAAGAAATATCAATCACATCATATTCATAAGAACATATCTTTTGGAAATCTTAACCTGCAAAAAGAGATCATGATTTCATAACATGGGATAAATCATAGTAGTGAAATGTAATCCCAATAATCATAACATAAAACATGAAACTTTGTGGTATACACACATAATCATAGAGAATCATATCTTATTAGTCAAGACTCATTCCCAAGACTATATTAGTGGACAAAGTCCATTTCTGAACCGAGTCACCCTCGTTTCAGTCCTGTTTCACTGAACCGGTATAACCTACCATTCTAGCCATGTCTATCTCATGAGATATACAATCTTTACCCCATGCATTGGATGGAGATATAGGTCCCACCAATCTCATAATGGTACCATTCTTATGTGTGCCACAAAATCATAAATCATACTTCATTGCATAACCCATGTAATAAAAATAGGATTCTTAAACAACATGACATCATAAAACAATTCATATTAGATAAAGGAATTAATAAAAATAATTAAATAACAACATAATCAAATCAATGTAATAATAGGGTTAGAAACAGAACCCTATATTATCTTAGATGGAAAATAATTTTGATAAAACACTTGAACTCCATTCTTGAGGAAAATATCCTTTCTTCTTCAAAAACATTTTTCATTTCTTAACATATCATACAATTTTAAACTCTAAGAAGTTGATTAAAAATAAACTTGAAAACTTTTAAAGGAATCTACTTTGAAATAATGTTTTAAAAATCCATTCATGCCATCTCAGTTAAAAAAACATTCTTCTCGTACTTTTGTCGGAAAAGTCAAAAAAAGTACCTCGTAGGAAAAACGACAAAAGATTCCTTTCATATTTTTTACTACAAATTCACCGAAGGGTAAAATTGGATTTAAACAATTGTTGGTGAATGGAAATAATATTACATATTGATGAAACATGTATGTGGATGATAAAATACACCCCAGTAAATACTAAAGTATAAACAATCTCGGATAAAAATGAGATTGTGATATTTCCCTTACCTTAGGTCTGATATGCTTTGTACGTGTCCGAACCTCCTGTATAATGATTTAAATAATGTTATTGACTTATTCCAGAATCATACTTATTTTTATGATATCATATATGATCATATTATTAGCTTCTTAGTAGTAATATTTCATTGCTACTTGTTATTCGGGTGTTTATAATTTTTTGTTCTTATGCGTGTTTTGTCGAATAAATTCTTATTCTTCTCTTTAGGTTATAGATACCTCATTTTCCAGAATGGTATTAGTGTAATATATATCATATTCATTCATTCAATTCATTTATATAATCATTATGAAATTAAGATCACGTAGAACGAGTCGCATCACATCGTGGAGACGGTATTCCGTACGTACGCACGAGTGATGATATCGTTTCTATGATCGTGGAATTGTATTGGAGTGTATGTACACTATTTCAGAATCAATATCAATTTATAATAGTCATATATAGTCATTATTTACAGCATTATACCCGTCCAAGTAAGGTGGTGGTGGAAAATAGATTACACCACGGCGTGGAGACGGTATTCCGTACGTACACACGCGCAATGATTTCTTTTTCCGTAGGATGGATAGATGGTGAAATAGGTTTGTTTCATACCTATAATAACATATAAGTATATGATTGATACTGATGTTATTACTTCATAATGAAACAACTAAATAAGAAGAAGTGGAAGAAGAAATAAAGATGAAATAATCGGTAACGGACATTACCTCTTCTTTGAAGTGCTTCTTTGAGACCATCTTTTAGGGCACTAAAATTGGTCTTTGAAGAAGGAAATGACCTCTAGGATGTCTCTATGGAAGTATAGAGGAGAAAGTGGTAGGGTTCGGCTGAGATTGAAGGCTCAAAGTGGTGTGAGGAAGACGGGGAGGAGGTGCCCTTTTATAAGGGAGGAGAGGGGCACCATTGGAATAACTAAAAATATTATTTTATTATAAAGTCAAGTTCGGTTTTAAATAGCTCCAAATTGATTAATTTAGAGGCTAAGGTGGGGATGGGTCTTAATCCTCTCATCCAATAGAATTTAGACAAGTTTAGGTTCCTATTTTAACCTTGTCATTTAGATTTAACATTAAGTTAAATAATTTTACTTTTACTGTGTCTTCTTGTGTTCTTATACTATAAGATTAATAAACCTACTATATCAAGACAAATGAACCCCAAGTTGTTTATTATTAATATATATAACATTATCTAAGTCATTTGGCCAAACCTTAGATTTTTAGGAATAAAATAACAATTAATAATATAATATTTGTTTTAAAAACTATTTTATGTCAATTTTGACACTATTTAGTAATTGAATTTTTTGAAAATCATACCAGAATGATAAGTTAGAACAAAGTTAATTAAATAAATACTAACATGTCATAGTAACCTATAAAATTAGTGTAATTCCTAAAAAGTCTCAAATTATATTTATTTGGGTATTTATAACATCAATTATGTCAATATTTCATTAATAAGATAATTGTTGCACCATCGTTGTGTCATAAATAAATTAAATTATTTAAAGTCTAAAAATTAAAAATAAAATATAATTATGTAGTAAATCTTTGTAGCTTTCTAATTAATTTTTATAGTCGAATTTATCTTATGTATAACCCCATATTAAAAATGAGTTAGTTATTAAACTTTGATTTTAACTATTTTAACCCTTCTTTAAATAAATTAATAATAAATGTCCTAATCTAATCCAAGTGGGCCTAAATGGTCATATTTTATTCCTAAGGTTGTTTTTGGTCGAATTACACTTGTCCAAAAGAATTAGGACATGTGTTAGGGTAATAATAATATCATTTTTACCCTTAATTACCCTATTTACTTTTAACCGTGGTAAAAAAAAGTAAAAAGTTACTATTCACCAAAAATTATTTTCATCTCATTGAACCACATTTTAGTCCTTGATATTAACCGTGTCTCTCGGATTTTCGAAATTCCACTCACAGAAGCGGTAAAATTACGTTTTATGAATAATTCAGTTTTTAACTACCACTTAGTGGTTTCACTATTCATCAAAAAATGAAAGTTTTCAGAAAAATATCAAAAATTAGATCTAAGCTATATTTGATATTATGAAATCAAAAATGATGTCTATTTTATCAAATTCAAAACGTATTAGTTTCATTAATTAATTCTCGTCGTCAAAACAAATAGCGTGTTCTTAAGAGATAATAACTATCAAAAGATTGACACTTGTTTATGACTGGTTTAAATGTGAAATTACATCCAATGACCAACATTGTATTAAATTGTAAAAATATATTCTAAATATACTTTAAAACCACTCAAATTAATAATTTATCACTATTAATTATTTCGACTAAAAAAGTTGTTTTTAATTATAATTTAGTAATTTTCACTATTCATCAGAATATGAAAGTTATCCAAAAAGTACCAAAATTTCACCTTAGGTTAAATTCGATACTCCGAATCCAAAAATGAAGTCCATTTTGAGAGGTAAATTTTCTAAAATTTTAAAAGGTGGTTATTACTATTCATAACGGCTAGTTTTAATAATATTTTAATAGCATATCGTTGTTTAGTGAAACTCGGTATTGCGTACTACACATGCTATCGAGGAAGGTCGCGATTGCGTGTAATGCAAGGCAAGTCAAGGATGCGTGTTGAGTAAGCTCCTTTTGGTGTAGCGTACAACACAAGACATTAATGAAATTAAAAAGAATATTTTTTTATAAAATCTTGGGCTGTTACACCAATTGTAGTGATACAACCAAAGGTAGCAAGATAAAACCAAGGTACATATCCATAAAACATTCAAAAATAAAGGATGAACCAAGATAACATCTATAACTTCAAGTGCTATTTATACAACATCCCATGGTATCACCACTAGCTACCCATACCCAACTGACCAAAAAACCTTGTTGCCCCGCTCTGACACCTTGAACTTTCTTGTGTTAGATAAAAAAAGGTCTAGACACCCTCAAGGGAGTGTGTAGTGTGTGATATAAACAATCTCAGTAGGATCCCACCTAGGTTCTCTATAATAATTCTTTGTAATACAAGCCTAATATACCCCATTTAAATAAAACATGACATGATAAGAAGTTACACAGTTTTATATAAAAATCATGATAAATAGTTCCCCTTTTTCCAAATATTTCACAAAAATAGGTGATATAGGTTCAATGAATAATTTCCATAAATAATTTACATTTTTTAAATCATTTAAAATATCATGTCAAATCCAAAATAGTAAAAATACAAAAAAACAATGGTAAACACCCCTAGGATAAAAAAGGAGGATATCTAGGTCACTCATGCCTTAATAACCATTCAACTACTAGTGTTCACTAAAGTCTTTAGAGTTAATGAATCCAAAAATTTAGAATATATAAACAACATAGAAATTAAACCCCCTAAAATTTCAATAATGTTCCTAGATCCAATGTGACTATGATATATGAATGAAATAACACCCCAGAAAGTGAACTTCTATACAATTTCAATGGACAAGGCCCAATACTAAACTGTCCACATAGGTACCCAAGGCCCCCATGTTTTGAATATATCAAATAAATTTTAAAAGTATTATCACATTTCACAAATAATTCCAAAAAATCCTTTTTCATAAAGAACATACTTTAAAACCCCATTTCACAATGCTTTTATAAACACCTTTTTTACCTAAATGAGGGGAAAATAATATTTTCTCAAAAACCCCACTTATACACACAAATAAATCAATTCAAGGATCATTAAAATTAATTTATAAAACATTTTATATAATAAATAAACGCTATTTTCAAAGAATATAGTCTAAAGGGAACCACATACCTCATTTTCAGGTTATACACCTCCCATAATAGGATCCACACACATAGGAAATCATGGGAGCGTAAGAGAAATGAAAAAGCGCCCTTTTATAGATTATAACATCTTATAACCAAATTAAATAATTGTTGAATAAGATATCATTAAGTGATCGTTAAATCCAACAAATTTTGCTTAGATTTGCTATAAAAAATCTAGAACAATGGGAGGAACAAGAAGATATCGAAAGAGAATTATTAAAACTCACTCAAAACATTGACAACCAATCAAATCAAGATTTAATCACAAATATAATAGGATAAAAGGACTCTATAATGACAATGGAAACTCTCTCTAAGAATTATGGGCATATTAGGTTTGAAAAAAGAGGACCGGTGGGCTAATTAAGGTTTTCAGGGGACAAATATCACAATTAGGCCCTTCCCTGTCTGGCCTAGCCTAACACCACTGATTAAATAGTGTCTAATAAAACCATTAAATTGATACTATCTAGAATTCTAGTTGTATATTAGAATCCCTTTGGTTGGCTGATGGTAGTAGTAACCTTGTGTGGTTGTGTCTAAATCCACCATTAAAACCAAACTCCTTTAAAACACTATGGAAATCCCCCAACACCTCTCGAACCTAAAAAAAACCTATTAAAAATAAAAATACAGTGTACCTCAACTATAATGTTATAATTCTCATGAAATTATGGATTTTCTTCACCCAAAAACTCTTGTAGAAGAAATAAACTATGGGAACAGGTGAAGCCATTACTCCCTTGTTAAAGATTCACATTCCTGAGTCTTGTGAGAATCCAATCCATGTCACCATGAACCTTTGATCAATGAAATATAATTATCATAAAATAATTTTTTATGAGTACAAATGATATCCAATGATTCCTAGTCTCAACCAAATTTACCCAATTTTAGGGTTGGGGTGATCAATTAGAGTATAACTTGGGTTGTCTAATACTTATAGACCTAATAAGAAAACTAAAGACACATGTACTTTATGTGAGGATATTTGGATATTAATTGGAAAATTTTGGTTTGATTTTACATGGTTTAAATGGAATCTAAGAGACTTATGTTAATTAAATTTATGAAAACAATTGGATGAATTTTTTAAAATTATTTCATTGTCTTAAATTTGAGAGACTTTCTTTCAACAGAATGAGAACATCCCAAATAACTCACTGATTTTTTTATTTACTATCCCAAGTGTAATCAGCTATAAAATTGGAGGATCATATTCATGATCACTCTAAGGTATAGGATTATTTTATCACTAAGAATGTGTAGACTTAAGATTATTGAGATCAAAGGATAAGGTTTACCATTGAATGAAAATCTCAAAAATAATAATTTATTAAGAGTTATTAAAATGAGAAATAACATCCAATACAAACCATTTAAGATTCCATGGATAAACACATAATGGGATTATCACTACATTGATGTAAATATTTCAATGGAATAGAAAAGTAGACTTACAAAGGTGAAATTGAAGAAGGGAAAAACAATTAAATAACGATCACTCTGCCATTGTGTGAGGAATTTCAAAAACTTTTATGTAAATAAATTCTCAAATTTATTAAACGGTTTCAATTTAATAATGAATTAATATAATTATTGAAAAATAATAAGAAATTTTATTAAGAATCCTGTGATATTCAAACAAGTTACGTGAGAAAAATAAACTTTTGATTAAAAATGACAACATGACATTATAATTGAAACAAAAAAATAACTACTAATTCATTCACCACCACCTTAAATAAAACTTTTAGGAGTATAGGGTAAATAATATATAATTTAATTTCAATAAAATTAATTAGGATAGTAAAAGGTGGGCGGTAAAAAAGGAGATAAAAGAATTTTTAACTTTGACCATAAAAAATAGACCAGATTCATCCGCCTAATTGAATTACAAATTTGTCATAAAATAATTATAATTTTGGAAAGTACATAGTATAGAAAAATTATCCTACTTATTTACTCTAGTTTCTATATAAATTTCAATCCAATTAGATCATCCATTCAGATTTTATGATCAAAATGGTGTGCTAACTTTATTTTCCTTGAAATTTGGCCCACAATTTAAACTTCATCTTGGGATTCATGGATAAACATGAAAAATTCATAATTTTATTTAGACACAATTGAATTAAATGTTCCTTATAATTTAATATATCTTAAAATAAATTGTAGATTCATTGGGATTTTATTTTGAGCACTATATCTAATTAATTGGCCCAAGTCCTAATATGAATTGTCCAGAAATTTGCATCCATGGAAAACAATGTCCATCTTGCATTATGAATATTCCATTGATCATAAAATATAAAATTTTCCACACAAAGGGATAAATAACATCCTGAAATATCAAATTAAAATAATTAAAATAATTTTTTCCACAAACTAATGAAAAATTGGGCCCATTTCGACACACATTAAACATGAATTGAATATATATTGAGAAATGAAGTTCATATTTTAAAATGAATAAAAAACAGTGTTTATGGTCATTAAATAAAATTAATATTAAAATATAAATAATTCATATTATCCAATTTTAGTGCAATATAACACCCCTTAACTTGAGTTTCTTTTTTCCTGAACAAAAAGTATCTAAAAAAATTATAATTAAATGACCTTTTATAAAAACTTTTTAACATAAAATTCTCACCAAAATTCATCATCAAAAACCATCCTAAAAACTATAAAAATAATTTAACACAGTCTAGTATCTTAAGAATATACCAATACAGAGGCAATTCCTTTGTACATATTCATCGTCACATTTCATTCAATCTCAATTAAGTATGATGACGTGTTGTGCAATATAATATACATGTGGTTTTATTTTTGTTCAATTAGAAAAGATAAATTGTATTGTTATGTGGGAATCAAATTCATCCTTAACATGAGCATCCAATTTTTTTAAAAAAATTCCTTTTTGTACCATAATGTAGATGAAGAGTCCAACTCTGAACAAGAAAACTATGGAGTCATGATCCCAAAGTTTCAACTACCATACATTGTTTCAATTAAATTCTCTATAAAATAGTAGTGAGAAACCTAACTCTTGGAAAAACATCTATAGACTCCCAGTCCCTAAGTGCTGGATGCCACACATTAGAAAAAACATTGCTCTATATGGTTAATTTTGTTCTTTTTGTGTTTTTGGATACCCAAATTAAACTTAAAGTGACCCTAATACGTATGATATGAATAATAGACCCCATAAACTCAAATCCACACCCACGATAAAAAATACGTTCATTGTGGCATTTTTAATAAAAGGATCAAAATGTAAGTAGTGAAAAAATCACATCACACAACCACATTTTCTAAAAACTATGATCATGAACTTAAACACGAATTAAAATCAAATCTAAGACAATAAAAATTATTTGATATTGAATTAAATTTTTTTAAAAGTTCATTATCATGTTCAAGGTTAAATAAACTTATTTCCCATTTATATACATAGAATATATTTTACCATGGATGTGCACACAAAAAATTTACATTGAAACACACAAAAATTATTATTTCTTTCTTTTCACCACCCCCAACTTAGAAAATCATTGTCCCCAATGTTTAAAGAAAATTAAATTTATAAAGTGGAAAAAGTAAGATACAGGAGTTTAGTGATTTATATTTGAAATAAAAATATAGAACAATGTCACTTGGTATCTTGAAGAAGAATTCCATGTTGAAACCAATTTATCCTTTGACCTCTATATTTCTTTTTGACTCCTTATCAATGATAAAATATTGTGTTTAAATTATTTGGAGAAATTTAATTTACCTAAAACATATCAACCTTAGAAACCACTAAATCTTATACACCAGAAAAATTAAAATGAAAATAGAAACCCCTTGAGGATCCCAAAAAATGTAAAAGGAAATGAAATAAGAAAAAAACACACCTATTTATTTTAAAACACAAAACAATGGGTTAAGGTATATTTAGAATCTAGTTTACCTCCAAAAAAATTATTTTTAAATATTATTAACTTGAATTAGACCCTAAACTTATCAACAATTGTCTGGTTCATAGGCTGGATTAGTTAATTCATCCTATGTATCATGTTTATTGATTGATAACATTAATGGTTTAAACCTATTACCATTAAATTTTAATATATGACCACTAGTGGGATCTTGAATGTAGACTTCCCCATGAGGGTACACATGATGCAATATGTAGGGACTTGACCATCTAGACCGTAACTTTCCTAAGTGTAAATGAAGTTTGAAACTATACAAGAGAACAAATTTTCCCGACTCACAAAACGGGCCTTGGGCCAAAACATTTGGGCCTACAGGCCATGTAATGGGCTATATTCCCATTAGGCCTTCAGGCTATGTAATGGGTCTCCCTCTACCCAGTTTAAAGAGGACTTTGATTTGATTTAATAATACAATGAGGTTTCGACCCCAACATTTTAAAAAACCGATATTCCTAGATTTTTAATCTTAAAATATTGATATATTTTTCCTTGAATACTAATAAGCCTCTATCCTAAGTTTCTCAAGTTAATTAAGGTCAAATTTACACTTTATTTAAGCTAAATAAATTTCAAAATTATTTTTTGTGATTTTTTAAAAGGCTTTATATTCAATTTTAACTTGTAAGTGGAAAGATTTTCTGTAAACCAGCCTCTATGGTGGAATTATTAAGATGGTTTTGAATAAATTACAATATTCCAAAATGGAATCAAAGAGTTTCTTAGAAAAATATTTCCATGATGGATTGACATATTTTTAATAATTTTTTTTAATTTTCCTATTTTCCAACTCAACTTGAGAATTTATTGAGGATGGTTGGTTGTGTGAGTTTTGTGATAAATCACATTCTTATACATGATTAAATATAATGGATTGTTGAAAAAATGGGTTTCATGATCAATAATTATTTCCCAGGAATCAAAAATCTATAAAATATATGTTCTTTCAAGAATCTAATCACAACATGATGGTAATTGGACATGGTGGGAATAGAATTAACACATTTTGAGATGTAATCAACTAATAAGAGGATATAGATGTACCCACTATAGTTTGGAAAGGGTCTCATGAAATCAATTCCCCACCAATAAAATATTTTGACAACCAAAATGAGAGTAAGAAGAATTTAATTTCTTTTGGTTAAGAATACTAATTGTTAACATTGAGAAAAACATTTGTAAAATATTAATGAATATTTTATGAGGTTATGACATAATAAAAAACTTTTAAAGAAATTTATAATGGGTTTCTTAGTGAAACAATTGGCCTATACATGCCTCTCTATGATAGAACTTAATAAGGGACTCTTTCTCAAACTCAAGGATATATCTCCTAATAACTTAATCAGGACAAAACTGGAAGAGGTATGGATCATCAAACACAGAGTGTTTGACATCAAAAAAAAATTTCCTCCTAGTTTGAGTCCCTAATATTTTTTGAATAATTATCATAACTAATTAGTTTTCTATGTCAACATACCATGGTTAGTCACTCAAAATATTGAGGTGCTCGTCCGAAAATGAATTAGACATAGAAAGGTGATGTGATTTTCATTAAATTCTATACTAGATAGGTGATCGTATAAAAAAATTCCACAACCATTTTATAATAAATAGTTATATAAAACTATTATATAATGAATAATAGCTTAATTAATCTATCCTTGAAATAATATTTTTTGAAAAATATATTCTAGAGTCAAATGATATATGGAGATAATGATAGGGGATCCTAAGAGATAGGATCTAAATTATTCTAAGAATAAAATAACATCAAGCAACTCTTTCTCAGTGGTTGTGAGGTTTAATTGTTCTTCATTAAATGATTTTCATGCGTAAGTGATGATGAATCGAGTTTTATCAAATCATTGTCCTAATAAGGATCCTAAAACAAATTCACTCACATCAAAAAAAAAAATTGAAAGGAATATTCCAATTAAGAGCTTGAATGATGGGTGTAGATGTAAAATATAACCTGAGTGTAGATAATGATTCCTTGCATCCATCTATCCAAAAAATGGATCATCATTCACAATCATATCACAATGGATTTTGGGGTATGATTTCTCACATCCCTCATACTTCCTTCCTTATGTTTTAAATGTTGATATATATCTTTACCTCTCATTAATACCTCCCATGTACACCTATTACCATGCCAAAATTCCATAAGGAATCTCCCTCTTCTCATTTACATTCAAGAAATTATTTTGTATTATGAATCTAAATTCCATTAAGTTTTTTGGGAAATGTATCTATATAATCCCCTTACTTTACATTTCATGTATATATGATTATACACCCCTTTCTCTCTCATAAAAAATTTTTATGAATTTTTATGTCACACAGTTATGCTGCCGAAATTGCACCTCAATTTTTCAAGCCAAAATCATTGTGTAGTGAATACCATACACATGTCTCTATAAAGGGTATTCACCTATATGAAAATATACATATTTAGTGGTACCTTCATTTATTTATTCTAGATTCCTTAGTTGTGGAATAAATTATGATGTTGAATGATTCCATTTTAAATGATCCATGTGGTACAATTATGCATGAAATGAAATGTTTAAGAAGGGTGTGCCCTGATAGCTCTCTAATGCATTGGGTAAAGATTATTATCATGAAACATAAAGTGAAATAAGGGTTTAATCATGATAATTAAATTTTAATGATTGTTTACTCATGATCTATGTGAAATGAGGCTTGGCTCATTCTAATACCATGTTAAGTGTTGTTTCCACATTTCCATGTTAAGATAATCATGTTATATAATTCATTTATGTTCATGTTTCTCTTGCACTCCATTGTTATGCCTATTGCTTGACATGTATTGTAATATTCAGGTTACTCCATGTTTAATCCCTTACTGGGATTTATATCTCACCCTTTTTTGTGCATGTCCTCAGGTTATCCTAAGAAATTCTAAGTAAGAGGGAATGAGTGGTCATGTAACAGAAGTTTTCAATGAAGATGTTGTGTTTTATGTTCTAAGTTGTTATGTAATGTTCATATGCACCAAATAAACTATACCTCTAGATCTTCTATATTTTATCAAGTAGATATTTTATGTAATAAATTGGGTTTAAGTGTGTAATAAAAATCAGGGTTGTTATAATATGGTCGTACTATTTTTGATTTGTGACTTTATTCATCAGGAATGGAATGTTTTCTTACATGGATACTCTACTATCTACGACTTCACCACCTTGAGTAAAAATCCTCAAGAGATTATTTCCTCAAATATATTCATTTTTTTACTCTTTTATATCCTTGACATATTAGCTAGTACCATTATTATAAGTTTATCATAACTTATATTATGATAATAATTTACTTTCTATGTATGATTATAAGAATTTAAACACATCATTATATATTTTTTAATACTTATTTAGTTTCATAAGAAGCCAAAATGTACTCTATTTTTGTAGATATGGATACCACTGGATCCAATGAGCTTCTCTTCCTCATTTCCTTAGCCAAACCATGAAATTATATGAAATTGGTATATATAATTACTATTTTGTGTTCCCTTGTTAACTAGAGTTACTTTTTTTTACTAGTATCGAGTATATATGCCTTATTCATTTCAAGTACTACTGGATAACTGTGACTACTTATCATGCTATTATCCTGGATTTGTCTGATATTTTCCTACCATAATGTATGTGTTGTAAATGTCATATCTAGTAAATGGAATGGAATATGTGATAGATCAATCATTTAAAATCATGTAAATATACTAACCTTTATAATCCCATATTATTTATTATACATGTCTTCTTAGAGAGATTTATTCCACATAATATTGGCAAAAATTGTCTCTTGAATTGTTTAAACTAGTATTTTTTAATACCTCATTAGCAAATGTACTTGGAATTGATCCAAGGAACCATTATATCTAACTCAATAGATCTTATTCTTAAAGTCAATCTATGGAGAGTTAATTTTAATCTATTATTAACTATTTGTAAGACTAATAACTATTTTCTATTTGTTATCAACATATTTTACTTGGAAAAATGCGATGCTCCCACTAAACTCTTAGAGACACCTATCATACTTTCATTACAAATTAATATTGTATGATCATGATTCTTATATTAATCTATAAATACATCTCAACAACTTGGATTCATTATTGGAATTATATAGTGTCACTAACCCTTTTTATTTGCGTCATATAGATTCTTTCCAATAAAGGATGAATTGATAATTAATTCCCAATATAACATTCATATAAAATTCTATGACAAGTATAATTCTAATGGATTTAAGTATAATGACATGGAATAACCAACTTAACCTTATTGGTATCATGATTTTACCACCCATTTAAAGTATCTCTTTAATAACCACCATCGAATTTATATCAATGAGAGAAAATACCAAAATACAGAATTGATTTTGGTATATAAAATCCATTTTATGAACTCATATTCACTTATCATTTTTTTCTTATTGCTATTTTCCACTTCCTTTTAGGATAAATATTTATTATTATAGATGAATAATATATCTCCATACTCATTGATCATACAACCATCTCACTTTGTCTTTATATAACCTATACAGTATATGTCTCTAGAACATTCCTTTTTAATTAGATCTTGTTAAACTTATTATTATACCTAATACTTGTACGTTTTGGGTCTAATAATTATGCAAATTAACTCTAGATCCAACTATCTTAAATGTATACATACACCCTTTTATAAAAATTTATTCTATCACTTGACTTTAAATTTTATATCATAAGTATTTATATAATATCCTATATAAACATTAGGATAATTATAGAGATGCATTTTGTGTTTTTCTTAATGAAATTTTTTTTATTTACTTAGGCTTAAAAAACTATCTACATATAAATACATGATTTGTGACATAATGGATTTATTTCATACGATAATTAATATGATATACATTTGTCATTATATTTACAATATGTTTTTGGGTTAAACTCATTATATAAGAAGCATTTCTCGAAAAGATAACGAAAGATTTTGCATGGCTTAAAAATATTATCATTTATTACCCTTGTACTTATATCATTGATATGATGTGTATGAGGAAATGTGATTTTAGGAATAAATCCACTCTATATCTTAATGATCAATGAATTTGTATAAGACTCATCATTGATCCTACCTTTACTAACATCATAGGTCTGATTTGTGAAAGGAAATGTGAGTTTATGAAGAAATCCACTCTACATTCTCATGATCGATGAGTTATTGGTTAATATATTGTTTTAATCTCCAACATAATACATATATTACCTTTTTATTAATGATATTCATTTATTAATTTTTATATTCCTTTAATTTCTTAAAATAATGTCATGAAGAACATGAATCTACCTCAAGCTTCTACTTGAAATAGTTCACACGTATCTTGTTGAACTTATTCTATAAGATTTTTCGGTTTATAAACTATAATGATTAAGGTGAATTTTTAGTTATACCTTATTATCAATCATGTCTAATATAAAATATTTTTATCTCATGAAGATTCTAAAAACCCTTCTTTATATTTCCTTTTCATTTTATTTAGGAAATTATTGACTAAGTTTTATCTTTCCACAACTGGGTATTATTGAGTCTTATATTTTATATTCATCATTTATTATAAATTATTAAAGTATTAATAAACTATTAGTTGATTATGATACACCAGAAAAAAATTCATTCCAAAATAAAATAATTTCTTAATTCATCAAATAAAAACATGTGATAAATGTTTTGGTTATACTTAACACAAAATAATAGTTCAAATAAAATCAATCAACTTGGAAAAATAGAATTCATGTCATTATTACTACTACCATAGGAATCACCCTTCCACAACTATAATGAATTCACATTAATTATTTAAATGTTTATGAACTTTCTTGGTTACTGTATGTGGATAAAAACGTGTGACACACATGTAATATCAAATACCCAAGAAGTAGGATAGAAATATCACATATAATTATGGATATACATGAAATTTAAGCCTTTGATTGCTTCCACTTCAATTAAATGAAGCTTCTCTTCCAGTGTACTTTCTTAACACATACAGAATAAACAGTAACATGTTTTATTTGATCCCAATTTACCTTTGGTTTTATAGAAATACATTATTAAATATTTTTTTACTTAGAAATATTCCTAGGGTTTTCAATCTTATCTTTCAATATATTCGCTATAAGAACACAAGATTTAACTTTCTTTAAGTTCTTAATAACTTAGTGAACCTTACCCAAAATATATTGAAGTGGTTTCATAATACTATTCATTTTATAATACTAAACAAAACTAGAGTTATTGGTTGATAAGGATAAAATAATGGGATGTATTATAAGATTATGATTCATCTTTCAATTTAAAAATGTTTAGTGTAATCATAAATTCATTCATTTATTACTTCAATTTCTCCCAAAAAACTTCTTAGAGATGAGAAAATAATGTAAGACCATTAAAATAATGATGTTTCTTACACAAATCATTGGACATTGATGATAGAATTATGATATAAACTCCAAATGTGTTATCCATGAGTCTTCTATAAGCTTCTACTTCATACTCACTTCTTAGGGTGGATCAATAGACAGCGAGAAATCTAACACATATAGTTTCCTTTCATATATTTTTACTATGTGTAAGTGATTTTACCAATCTTGGAAATTATTTTTCATTGGTACATATTCCTTGTACCAAATTTATCATAGTATTTTATGGTATTATTTTCCATTTTATACAAAATATAACTCTAGTATATTAGTTATTTTATCTAGATTACCAATTATTTGGAATTATAGACTTATTAATCTTAAATATATCCCACTCTATCAAATCCTAGTATATATCAACCACTAAATTCATAACAATTAAATGCTATAGTATTGTACTGGAAAATATCCTTAAAATATCTTCTCATAGTCCAATTTATGTCCACACCACTACTAAAATATTTTCATGGTAGAATTTCAGATAGCTAGACACACTAAATTACGACACCTTGATATGTTCAGTGAAATCACAAATTTTGTAAATAGTAACCTTCAATTACTGAACACTTGTCTCTTAATTTCCTCAATATTGATATGCCTGTTTCTTTTAAGATAATTTTAGTTCAGTTGACCTACCACTCTTGTTATAACTGACCATAGGAGGATTCCCCCTCAATTATAGCTGATAAGAACCTCAAATTGTTGTTTTGTTATAACTTTAAGTAATAGAAGGCATTAATGATTTAAAATTTTCTTTGAGGGATTTTAGTTACTCTCAATAAATGAAATCCTTTTCTATTTTACATGTTTGTTCTATCTAATCTCACTCAGAACTTAACCATGCTTTAAATAGAAACATTCACCAAGTATTAGTATATTGTTATCTATGCATTATTGTTTTTTATTATAAGTGATCCCATAAATATAACACATTTAGAAAATAATAAAACATGTATACATAAGTAAAAGTGATGTGATCTTTAGAATTTATTTAATGGTTGATCCGTTGAGTGTAAAATAGATCAACCTAGATACTAGGCATAACTCCTTGAGTCAAATCTAACTCAAGTGACAATGATCACCCTATTCAATGTATCAAAGTATTATATGGTGCTTTTCCATGTCTTATTAAAAACTAAATTACCATTCGTCTTGCTCATTATATAAGAATTCTCACATACAAGGGGGTCTCGAGAATAAAGGGTACACATGGAAAATATCACTCATGGATGTGTATGACTATATACATATAAGTATGTAAAAGAAAGATATACAAATCATCATTTATAAAATAATTATTACATACCATCATACACATGAAATAAATAAATAAATAAGTAAAATAATAGACATAAATTGGTTGGCCTCACTCATGATTAGTCGATATAAAATAAATTTACCAAAATAAATCAAATTTAAAATTCATTATACTTGAGGGATTTAATAATGAATTAAAATAAAATAAAATAATTTTAATTAATAACAGAGTCATCTCATGGTCCCATAAATAGTTTAACAAAATTACTTATATTTTTAAAATAGATTTAGGAATTCTATATAATTATTTGGGACCCAGGTTATTTTTTAACTCTCATGGGGGTTTTGGGCCTTTACTGTGATCAAACTGGGATAATAAGGTCAAGAGAGGGTGACCTAGACTGGTTTGGGTTTCGAAAATTGAAGATAAATAATATTTCCAAAAACTTTAACTTCTTTTCCTTAATAATTAACCCCACTAAGTTACCTAAAATACTGGTAATTAATTGATGTGTGTCACATTTGTTAATATGGTATTTAATTTCCGGATAACTTAATCTGTGATTTTTAAATGTTTTATTTATTTTTTGATTAATGGAAATAGGAATATTCTTATTTTTGTTTTTTTGTTTAAAATTAAAGTATTTTTAATATTTTTTTCATTATTTTAAATAATTTTGATTTGAACATGCAAGAATTGCTTGATGGGTATCTTGAAAGAGTTATGGGTTTATTGAAATGTATCATTTGGCCCTCTTCCCAGATGTGGGTTAAATAGGGGTGATATTTTATGACTTCACATTGATGCAATACAATGAAATGGTTTCTAATTGGGGGAAGTGAAAAGAAAAAAAATCGCGATACAATGTTTGGCTGCTCAACTTGGGCCTTTGTATTATTTACTTCAGCTTTCAATCCACTAGATATGTGGGACATCAAAATGTAATGGATATTTTTCCATTGGGACTTTTTATAATGTTAATGGTTACCTCTAAAACCTATTTAAAATATGGATTTTTTTTGTTAATAAAAGGGTGAGTTTTCCCATACCTCTTAAAAAAATCATTTTTATTATTAATTAAATTATGCATATACTAAAATTTTTATGTTCTTTAATGTTAATCTAAGGTAGGGAAATAAAAATGGAATAACCATAATATTTATTCTAATCATATGTATTTTTCTCAACCAAAATTATATGAATATTAAGGTTTCCCTTCATATAATTTTCCAAGCATCAGACTTACTCAATGTTATAAAGGTATCCTTGTGGCCAGACATACTGCATCAAGGTTATCTAGACCCACATAAAGGTCTTTTTGGCTCTATATATTGTGTGAAGGAAAAGTTTAGGTTTTATAAAGATAAAAACTATGATTGAGGCACTGTGTAAAGGTCCTTAAATCATGAAATAGAGGTATCACCACATAACATATGTTTTATTAAGGTAATAGATGTGTTGTGTTAAGGTCACAAAGCTACTATGTAAGGGTAAATGATCTGATCCATGGGATAATTTTGGGTAATATGCACATTAAAAAGCTATGTAAAGGTTACACTAATGCTATATAAAGGTGAAGTGTACATTGTATAGGTTCTGGAAGGGTAATCAGCGAGCTATGTAATGATACTCTCACAATCCCATTGTTGTGAAAAGGCAATCAAAGAAACTACCTAATGGTACTTCCAAGGTTCCTATAGATTCATAAACATCATTAAGTGATATTTAAAGGTGCTCCCATGAATAGTGATAATATGTAAGGGTCATTAATTCTTTAAGGAGATGAAATCCGGAATTCCAAAAGTGGATAAAAGATCTAAATCAAAACTCAGTATCTGGTTCAACCAAAGTGAGAAAGACTTTATCCACTATTTTGTGTAATTAAAATCCTCCAAAGAAAGAAAATGGATATCATGTAAAGGATTTAAAGAAAGGATTATCCAGGATAAGATTGTTGGAATAATCCAAACCCCTTGAGATGGACACATATAGATAATTAGAAGAAGGGATCATGAGATCTTATTTCTAATAAAATTCAAGGAGAAGGAAGAAGGAACATTTATTATTATAAATAAATTTACACTTTAAGAACTAAATATTTCTCTTCCTTATCCCCATATTATTTTAAATGTAAATAATAATAGGATATTATTAATGTGTATATATGAGTGATCTTTCCCTTCCTCTTAGGACAACCCTGGTCTACCATGTACTACATTATAGGAGAACTAGAAATTTTCATTAACTGTAAGGATCATGATATCCTTTGCATCACTGGATCCATTGATGGGAGGTATTAGTACCTCATTGTTGTTTTTTATATTTTACACATTCATTCTCACATTGTTTTCATTAATTTTTATTTTTCTATCTAATTTCCAATAATGGGTAGACAAAAAATGTTATCCATTTATCTCATAATTTATTACCATTATTACTACTAGTTAGGAAGGGATAGTGAGATTATTTCTATTGTCAAACAATAAAATTATACTACTATTGGCCATAAATTCTATCCATAAGTACAAAAAGAGAAAGAGGATAAAACAATCAACATGAATAAACTGAAGGACCTACTCAATCAAGTCACATCCATATTTCTGAATCCTATAGAACACAAAGAAAAAGGTGAGAATGAAATGTAATTGCCTTCATATAATGAAGAAGATCAATCAAAACCTGAACCTCTTAACTACTAGATAGTGAATTTGGAGGAAGACCATGAATAATAGACATACCTAACTTTTTTTATTCTAGGAAATATCTGCCATGTGGACTTGAATTTTTAAGAATATTTAGAAATTGATATAAATAAGGGGGATGATTCGTCCTTAAGATTACTCTATTTTGATTTCATTAAATATCATTTGAATATTCATTCTCCCTATATTTTTAATTCATATTTAACACTAAACATACAGGCATTGGATTATAAAAATATAAATGGAATAGATGTGATGTGTTTTAAGGAAAATTTGGAATGCCAATTTCTATATATACCTGTACTAGAAGACTTTAGAGAGGAATTACACTTATATAAAGAGCTAAAAGATAAAACTAAATAGGTATATAACTTTAAATTGGACTCATTTTATTCAAATTTTATTCATACCACTTTAAAATCTGATGTCCCTTATATTGTAATAGAGGATTAAACTAATATATTTCTTATCTCAGATAATGATAAAGATATGATGGAAGGAGTTTTTCTTGAGAATAAACTTGAGGACCCATAGGGAATAATAATTTAAACCAATTTCCTAAGAGTTTTTCAGGAAAAAAAGAACAAAAACCTGAAATAGAAGATGCAACAGGAATGAAATCCCAAGTTGAACAACTTATTAAAGAAAAAAATAGATGAAAATCCAAACCTAAAAGTAGGTTGAACACACTTATCAGGCTATCTAAAGGTGTCAACAGTCGAAGAGGATCTAGATAAAGAGTATTTTGACAATCTATTAAATAAATATTTATAAGAGTTGAAAGATTATTGGACAAGAGAGGTGAATAAGTATGAAGGAACCCTGGAGGAGATGATTATGTTTACAATTATGAAAGGAAAAGAAGGAATTTTGGAGTTCACATATAATGAATCCCCGTAAGAATTACAATAATCTTATAGGAGTTATAGAAAATAAGGATTTCCCAATGATCTCTCACGATGAAACAAAAGCAAATTATTCTACATATGAGGGGGGATTTTAATTTTATCTCTACTTGTTTTAATTATATTAAGTTTTAATTGTTCACTAACTATCCCATGGTTGAACATGTAAAAAAATCATTATAGTAGTCACTAGAATATGAATCCATAATAATTGTGGCTAAAGAGAACCCATACACTATAATTTCACCACCACTTTATAAGTTACACAACACTAAAAAAGGGTTTGGACTTGATGAAATCTATCAAAATGGACTTCCAAGTAGAAGTAAATATGATAAGATATGAAAGGAAGAGGATGTGATGGTCTTAGTCACAAAAATCATATCTTTTCTGGTAGATTGGTGATAATCATATGATTTTAAAGCTATGGATATCTTAAATGATTCCCTTCTTAGGAGGGAGTAACCTAATATTATTTCCCCTTTATATTTGTTTTCTCATTTTATTTAGTTTTAAATAAAATTACATATCTTTAATTATGTTTTCTATAGGATTCTCAATGTGGATAGTAACATAGGAGTCTAGATCAAATATCACTACAAAGATTCAGGGAAGAGGCTCATTCCAGTCTACTAGAAAAATAAATAGGTTATTTCTATCCCTTTATAACAATTTATTTATTGGAATTATTTTTTCAATTTACTAATATTCAATGGAAAGTTTTAAATAAGTGAGGGTTATGGGATTAAAAATGTTCAAGATTAGTTTAGGACCAGATTAAAATGTTTTTAAGATCTATTCTTTGAATCTATAAATTAAATTTTACATGTTTGTTCTTATTTTTAGATTTTTGGAGTTTTTTTTGGCTAGTAAAATTGAGCTTTAAACATTCCTTGACTAGTGATAAATAGATGTTAGTTTTTAGGGTTTCAAGAGCTCTAAAATTGTTAAATTTAGGTGATCATTGAATGAGTTTGATATTTTTCTAATCGATATTTTTTAAACACGGAAAAGTAATGTCATAGAAAATATTAAATGAAATAAAAATTATTACATAATGAAACTAGTTTCTTGAACTTGAATTTAGATAAATTATCCTTTGTGGAAAATAAAAAATTAGGTATAAAACTCAAAAGATAGTCATAAGTCCTTTAAAACAAGAGTAAAATGGGCAATTATGATCCTGCAATGAAATTATGAGATAGTTATGCATTGGGTGTGTGACTCATAAATTCCATTATACATCAATTAAGTGATTTATATAACACATAACTAGGAAATATTAAATAATTTCCTAATTATAAAAAAATTAATATATTTAGGTGATGGAAGTATTGAATCCAAATAAAGATGGGGGAAACAGACTTATAAGAACATCTGTTTATTTGTATCAAGGAAGTGTAAAATGGAACTTGGGGATATGAAACCTAGGGAGAGAGTGATAAATGAAATCTCCCCTTGATAAAGTTTTAATTCAACTAAAATATAATATGTTTCACTCTTGAAACTATAAATTTTACTTCGATTGAACTAAGGAAGTAACAGTAATTCATATATGAGGCGTGGAACTTTTAGAAATGGTTGAATCTTTGTTTTTTTTCATATCTAGTTTGTATTTTTGAACCCTAAGAGGAAAAATATTATTTAAAAATATTATTTTTTTTCATTTCCTAGGATTGAAATAGTGTAAGTGGAAGGGGGTGATGATAAACAATATTTCACAAAATTTCAATTGTATGTTTATTGATAATTAACCCCTAATTGATCTATAACCCGAGTATTTAATTGATGCATGTCAGTTTTTTGAATCTAGGATTTATTTTCTTAATGAATTAATATATTATTTTCAGAATCTTTGATAATTTAAGAATAAATATAATAGTCCACACATTGTTTTTTGGTTTTATGTTTAACATTTTAAAAGTATTTTTAATTTGGTTTTCATTGTTTTAAATCATTTAGATTTTTATTTTCATTAAGCCAACTCTAAAAGATTAATTTTTAGGATTGTATATATATGGCCGGGAAATGAAAAGGGACTGACCATCATATGAATTCCCATTGTATGAATTTATCTTACCAGGTGTCATATTACTTTAAAGGATGCCCATCATATAACTTTCTGAGCATCAAACTTCCCCTATGGAATAAAGGTATCCATGCAACCAAACATGCTTATCAAGATAATAATGGCCTTTTTAAAGGTATTCCGAGATCCATATTTTGTTTGAGTGTAAATTGTAGAAAATATAAAGTTAAAACCCATGTTAAATACATAACATAAAATTTCTCAGGGTACAGAGGAAAGGTATCACTGTAGAATGTGTGTTTCATCAGGGTGAAAAAGGTATTGCATAAAGGTCATAGAGTTTGTATGTATGGTTTAATGGTGTGATCCATAGGATGCATCAAGGTAAGAAGAGAATTTTAGAGTAGAAAAAAGGCCACACTGTCACAGCATAAAGGTTAAGGGAACATTATATAGGCTATGAAAGGGTAATTAGGGATCTATATAAAGGTACACCCATGGTCCCTCAACTATATAAAGGTAATCAAGGAATTGTATAAAGGCACCAACATAGTTATAAAGGCTATAAAAAGGTCATCACGTGAAATATAAAGGTAATCATATATCCAGTGATTGTAATAACCCAAACATTTTAAATGATATTTGTTTCTTGAAAATGTGTGTGATATTATTACACAAAAAAACTATATCTCATTAATAATTAAGTAAGTATATTTTAATGTGACCATCAGGTTTCAACCATTATATGACCATTGGTCAATATGGACATTAGAAACAATACTCTTAACTTTATGATTATTTTTTATAAATAGATTTAACAATGGAAAATTAATGTAGAAAGGAGATTCGATGGCCTCATCCAGTAGAGTTTCTCCATACAAAGCCCATTTGTTAGAGCTTGGGTGGGAGGTAGCATCTTTGGGCTTCACTCTTTACCAAGCCCATGTCGAGCTTCAACATGTTAAGCTTGAATGAAATTGGATATAGGAGAAGTTCAAGTTGGTGGAGATTACCACTTAGACAATGTTATCTGAGACACCCCAAGAGTCTATCCCCATCGTACACCTTACCCTTAGGTCGCATATAGGTGTTATAAGGGGTTATTTTTTAAGGCCTTAGTCACTTAAATTGTAATCCCTTTTTTAATAAAATTATTATTTCATCATTTCTGTTTTAAGAATAGGTTTGCTTAATGAAATATAGGTTTAATTAAAAAAAATTAATAAATTGATTTTATAGGTAAAATTTGTACTTTTTAGATATGCCAACGAACATGTACCCCAGTGTTACAGGCTCCTGCTTGGCATCCAAAAGACCCAAGATCAAATCCGGGTAGGGGAAATTTTTTGAGACTGTAGCAGTGTTGTAGCACGACACTATAGCAGTACTATAGCAGTGGTGGAACTATAGAAGCGACAGTACTATAGTGGCATAGGGGTTGTAGCAGGTATTGTAGCGGTGGCAGTACTATAGCAGGTATTGTGGTAGCATGGGTAATGTAGCAGTAATGTTCACCAAGGGGTCCTTCGAGCCAAAAAATGGGCTTTCAAGCCTTGTATTCATTCCACTTGGACTTGGTCCTCCGGGCTATGTAATGAGTCTCCTTCTACCCAGTCTAAAGTGGTCTTTTCTTTAATAATAAATTGAGGTTTTGACATCAACCTTTTAAAAAAAATTGTAAATTTTAGATATTTCTCATACATAAAGAATTATTTTTGTAAAATAAACTTCATTCTTGAACTTAAAATATCAAAATTAATCTAGGTTTAATTTTTAGTATTTTTCTAAGTTTCATATTTTTGATGAATAGTGAAAACTACTGCAGTTTTCATTTAAATAATTTTCATACATTAAATAATTGATTTTTGGAAATGATTTTTAAAAAACGTACATACATGGTTGTGATTAGTAAGATATTTAGAGTCTGATGGTATCATCTTAATTTTTTAGTGAATAGTAACTTGACCCTTTGAAATTATAATGTTACTCTTATGAATAGAAATTTGACCAATGAAATAGTAACCTCACCTAGGAAGTATAAATATAATTTAGGGAGTTTAAATGGTAATTTGATATCATTATATCATATTATAAGTAATTAAATGTTTTAGAAATTATTAGTTAAGTATTTATAATTTTATAAAACATAAATGTTTATTTACTAATTTTTAATTAATATAATGATTAAAAATATTATTTAATTCCCTAAAATATAATAATAAATTAATTTATTTTTCTTATGATTATAATTTAATTTTAAGGGATCTTATTTATTTTTTTCAAAGTATTATAAAATTAGTTATAGTTTTTGAATTGGTATTTTTCGAGTAAATAATGATTTTACATAAAAATTAAATTTATCATATTTAAAAAAATCATTTTCATAAAATGGAGTTCATTTTTTAATTCAAAATTTCAATATTTGGTCAGGGTGAATTTAGGGTAATTTTATAAAATAATTTAGTTTTTTGTGAATAGTACAAATATAGTATCAGTTTTTCAGTAAGTTTAATGACATCATAGCATTGTCATAATGATGTGATAATTAATTTAAAATTATGGATGACTATTATGTGTTAAAGTAACTAAATATATGTCCCAAGTGTCCAATACTATGGAAAAATATCATTGGAAAGTCTATGGTTTTTCAAATACCACTACTGAGGTGTCCTTAGAAATTAATATAAAAACTACGTCATTATTGTTATTAATACCCACCCATTCCGCTATTTCCTTTCATTAAAAATTTATACACCATAAATTTTTGATAGTTTTACCTCCCAAGGATTCGTCCCAAGGTGTCATCAATCCCCCAAGGTCCCAATACTCATGTTTTAGGAACACTCTTCAAGGTAAAGAAAATCTCCACTTCTCTTTTCATTTTAAGTTATCTTTTTATGTTGTATATCGTTAAAATTTTCATATTATGTTCTTATTTATATTTTACTCTATAAATTTTCTATATTAAGAGTCTTTTATGATTGTGATACAATTTTACCCTCTCATTTTAATGTTTTCTAAAACCATGTTTTATAGCCATTATGCTGCCAGATTTTCATCTCAAAATTTCTCTCTTTTTATCAAGAAATTATTTTACATTATTTTTTGAATACCAAAATTTATTTCTTATCTAGGTTTATTCAGATATATTTAAAAATTATCTATTTAATTATAGTATTAACATACATGAAACCCTCCATACTTTTCTATGGGTTTAAAATGATAAAAGTATTTTGTTTTTAAGAACTTTCTAAAACACAATGATTTTTAAATGAAACCCATTTTTTTATTCTCCACGTGTTATTTATGAAAGGATTTATTATGATATTTGTGGATAAAATTAATTAATACATATTAATGGTTCTCCTTGATAGTGGTCCAACTCATTGGGTGAGTAATTTAATCTATAGAGATGATAAGTTTTACGATACCTTGGTGAATAACCTTGTTAATTTTTATGAATCCTCGATGATAAACCTTGGTGATATGCTTATGAATGACTCAATTAAATGTTGTAGTAAAATTTACAAGTTATGATTAAAGATATTTTATTTACGATATTACTCTTACTCATTCCTTTATTTATTTCTTCAAGTTCTTATTGATATTCCTTAAGATCACAATTAAACTTCTTCCCTTGTTTTCCCTTACCAGGGCATATGCTCACCCTTTTCATTGATGTATGTCTCCAGGTTATGAGATGCAATAAATGTACTTAGTATGAAACTTGAATAATACTTTTAAGATGAATAGAATAATTTTTTAATTTTTCATGTATTATGTACCTTATTTCCAAGACACTAAACTTTAAAACATCCTCTGCTTGTAAAATGTATTGAAAAGTTATGTAATAAAAAAGTGGGATTCCATAGTGATGATATAAAAGGATAATTACTTTAAAGTGGGGATAAAACCAAGAACTACTAAAGTGGATAAAATCTATAAATCAAAAATCATTTCCTGGTTTTGAAAAATCCAGAAATATTCTCTCTAATACTCCACAAGGTTCACATCTATCAAAGGAAGAAGATGTGAATCATGGTAAGGATTGAAGGAAGGGGAAGCTTCATGATGATATTTCTGAAAGAATCCATACCCCTCATGATAGAAATGTGGAGATAATAAAAATAATGGATCATGGGAGCTTATGACACTGAAATTCAAGGAGGAGGAAAGAAGTTCCTTATTGATTATAAATACTTTTCCCCTACTTATTTAAAAGTATTCCATACTTCACCTTTATAATTTCTTAGATTAGATGAAAATTATACTATAATTTTTGTACTATTTAAAATTTCCTCCATTGATGGAACTACAAGACACTATGGCCTTTCTGGGGAGAAACTCCCCCATCCCAACTTTTGAATTCCAATTAATTCATATTGTTTGTTCCTATTATGATAATTTTAATAATAGTTAAGGTGTGAACTTGATTAGTATAAAGTCATCACTTATCATTTAAATTTATTATTGGTCTCTTATCTTTATTTGGTTTTCACATAATACCACCTCTCTAATGAAATGTCTACCTCTAAAGGAACCCCTCCTAGGATGGTAGTGAATAAAGGAAGATAATGACTCTAGAAGGATGCCTCTAATAGATCTTGGGTTGGCGAAAAGAACCGAGGGTATATCAATCAAACACATGGGATAAATTTCCATCAATATATATTTAAGAAATAAGAGACAATATGGAAACCATTGAAAAAAACATGCATAAATAAAGATAAAATCCCAATACATCATTCAATTTCATACATAAATAGAATAATAGAAATTTAAAAACTAAAATTACAAAAAGTAAATCCTTTATAGTGAACATGAATGTTAAATAGCTTGTGAATAACTCCTCAATATAGTAACACCTATATTAATCACCAACCAGCAATTATATACCTAACAAGTAGATTATATATACATAGGGAGAGCATAAAATGTATACTCAGTAGGATACTCCAAGAAACCTTTCTTGAAAAATGTGAAAAATAATACTAAATCTCAATGAATAAACAAGTGAAACTAACTCATCACATAAATAGGTAAAACTATTTTCACATTCTCACCATATCTCACTCACCAAGTATGGAATTAAAGTAAATCATTCTATATCAAAATCATACATATAAATAAAGTTACCGAGATTCCACTTTATCACCAGTTTATTTCTCTCATGCCCCAACTACTAATGACATATTCTTATTTCTTCCATAAGTTATCATGTATCTCATGTAATTGTATTACAACCATTAAGCTTCTTGTGTTGCCAGAAACCTCACCATATTCTCATTTTAACTAATGTTTTAGTCTAGAAGCCACTATATCCTGTGTAAATTCATTATACATCATGATATCATAGACCATGCATGTTCTCCCATGGAAATAAATAGCCACCATGACTATATAAGAATATGTTCTATCAACTCAAACTATTACTAATCATATATAAATTTATAGTAAAACCAAGAGAAATCATATCATGGTTATAAATTCACCCTTTTATCTAAACCATTATAGCATAGGATAAACCTACACATAACTATATCCAAAGGGAGGTCATGGGAGAGGGAGAAGTCAATAATTTGTTCCCTCACCATACTAGATGTTAGAGAAAATTCCCCCAAAACCTTTGGGTGTCAGTTTCCCAACCGATGTGGGTGGTTAATCATATAAAATTAGAAAACATAAAGTATATAACACACAATACACACCTAGGGAAACTACCTAGCCTTTGATTGATCCACCACTTTCATCCAAAAAGACACTGAACCTCCACCTCTATAGTCTAGATCTAAAAAATGCATACAAGAATCAAAGATTCATATTAATTAACAAATATTACATTAATAAATATTATTTCAAATTTATTTTCAAGAATTATTCCTTAATTTTATAAACCTAATTCAATTGGAACCATAATATTTCTTACATATATTCTTTGGTATGTCATAATCAACTATAATCACCAAGAATCATCCCCATCTATTTTTTAATTAATTTATCATTTCATAAATTTTGGGTACTATATGACTCATCCTAAGATACCGTAGATTCACTTTATATGTATAGAGATAAAGTGAATCAAGAAATTTGAAACCCAAAATATAATATATTACCATCAATACATCAAATAAGTATCATGAATAAATAAATTTCAATGATAAATCCCTGATTTTTACTCTTCCCAACCACTCGAAAGGTCATTACCATGCCATTTTACATAGTATAATCCCTCTTTGCATCACCAAATTCAACAATCACTACATCCTGGGATCCTTTACCATTTCTCACCAACTTTTCCAATCATTCTAGGTTCACAATCAACAAAACATAATAAGGATTTAAGTATACTAGATAAAAAATCCATATTAAATATATTTCATACACAAAAATCAAAGGAAACTAAGGCCAAAACATATGATCTTGAAACCCCAAACAATTTTCTTTTGAAAATAATCGTTATAATTTCCTTATAAAATTTACCAATTTATTATGCATAAGTTTTCCACATCAAGAAACCTATAAGAAGTAGCTAAAAATATATAGTAATTAAAAAAACAGGCTTTATGAAAATATTCCATATTCAAACAAATTAAATAAGGAACAAAAATTAATTATCATGCCACTTCAACTTAATTACTTACTATAACTTAATTTACATCATTTATCTATTTCAAGAAATTATACCATGCTAAATAACAACAAATAAACATTTCCAAATAGATATCACATTATCTAATCAATATTAATAGTTGGCATTAAGAATAACATAAAACTTATATGATCATAAAATACCAAAAATTTATATAAATTACCCAATAATGAAATATCAATTATCTACAAAGTATGATAATTACCTTATTTAAATTCTTAAAAAGAAAAAATTATAAAATAATTCTTATAATAAAAAAATAGATACTACTACAATATCCAATATTCCCTCCATTCAATAAATTTTACATTATTTGAATTTAATAATAACAATATTAATCAAATTCCACAATATATGATTTACTAGACTTAGGATTAATATATTCACCAAATTCTAATGATATTAATCCGCTGTGCATTATTATCTCTTTCCTCCTTTCCTTCTTTTCCAAATTCTTAAATAAGAACTTGGAATGCGATAATACGTTTATATTTCTTAGATAATTATAGGTTATTATCTTCTTAGGGTTAATACCATCTACTTAAAAGAATAAAGGTAAATAATGGTTCAAACACACCTTGCACATGAAAAAAGAGAAGAATTAGATCCCCTACCTAGAAAGAAGCCCATGTCATACTATGCTGAGAATGGAGGAGAGAGGGGGTAGCATACAGGATGTAAGCTCATAGGAAGAACAATAATGATTACAAAAGGGTTTCAAGACTCCAATAGTGAAGGATTTTTATCATCTGGATTTGAGAGAATGTATGAAAAATGAATGAGGGTAAAGAACGGTCTTTTAAAAAAGACATATATGACTCGCTTTTCTATTTCCAAAAACCCAGTCAAAATTTCCTTTTCAATTCATCATTAATTTGGTTTACATTTAATTCCCATTTAATTCCATCTACATGACCCATTTAAGAACCCTAATATTAATGAATTCAAATATAAAATTTATCTTAATCAATTCAGGTCTTAAATATTCTATTTTTATTTTAATACTTCTTTATTTTGTATTAAAAGGGGATTTTTACATCATTATAGAAATTTTAGAAATTGTTTGCACAAAAAAATTGACCAGCCATAAAGATCAATTTTGAAAATTTACCACATGGATCGACCGCATGAAACAAATAATAGATTGTATGAACAACCGAACGACCACAGGGATCGACCATACCTTTTGGATCGACCACATGAACAAACCATCAACTGTGCCGATCAACTATATGGACAAATCACATAAATAATTTATCACACAAAAAAATGAAGTATCCACTGTATAACCAAGAGAATTAATGATTTCATGACCAAAATTCCCACTACATGACCAAACCATTGACTGTTCTGATCGACCATATGAGCAAACAAGAATCTTTAAGAATAAAGAAGCGACAACATGGTTAGACCATAAACCACCTAAAAAAATTTACCACCACATGATCAATGTAATGATCCATGACTTTATTAAATATTTATCCATAAAATAAACATTGTGTTAAATAATTTATTTTATATGTTACACCGAACCAAAAATCAACCATGACACATTTTATTAATATATATATATATATATATATATATATATATATATATATAACTCTCGCTAAATATATGTTGAATTTATGAGTATAAATAAATCTAACCACATTATAAAATATATAAAGAAATAAAAATAAAATTCAATTTTAATATTAATGAATTGATGAAATTCAATTAGTATATCCAAAAAATTACTAAAATCATTTTACGCTTAAAAATGTATTTCTTCTAAAATAGATTTTTTATGTGCTATATATTTTTATTTCAAAAAATTAAGTATATTATTATTAAATTATGATAAAATATATTATTGATATGAATAATATATTAACACTAATTGAATTATTAATTGAGAGGAAATAAGAACAAGAACAATTAATATTTAAAACAATCATTTTCTTATAAAATCGACTTTTCAAAATATTTTACAATTCCATTTAATAGTTAAATTCTTAAATTATAAAATTTTAATTTGAAAAAATAAACTTATTTTTTGTATTTAGAATAAAAATATTGTCTTAGGATGAATTATTGGTATTTTTCTGAAATGGTTGATTTTTAGCTAAATAGTACAAAATACTAATTTTACAAATACCTTGAATTTTATAATATCATTAGGATATAATGATTAATTTAAAAAATTTAAAATAGTTTTCCTAATAAAATTTGTATTTAATAATTAAAATTATATATTTTAAACTATTTAGTTTAATTTATGAACCAATATTTGACATTTTGAACCTAAGTTATATTCTTATAAAACTATATTTTTATCTTATATACATTTATTATTTTAAAATTAATTTCATCACTTTTATATATTTAATATTATGTAATGGTTTTTATATTTTTAATTAGTACATAAAAATTATCTAATAAGATTATTATTTTTTAGTTCTGAAAATAAATTACCAAGGTTAAGGAAAGAGTTATTATTGTAAAATTAAATTATAGTAAAAGTTAAAATTAATGGTAAAGGAAGCCTAAAAATTCTCAAAACGTATCTAAAAATATGTGGTTAAAAGTTTTTTTGAACAAAAACATTCCCCTTAAAATTATTTCTAACTTTTGGAGCCACTTTCCTTGAATATTTCACCCCTTATTATCAAAATGTCACTCCCCTCACTTATAAATGATGACTTTCACAGCCCCACTTAACCTCACACTATATTCCCCTTAGTTTGGTAAAATTCTTCCCAAATACTCCAAAAAATTCTATCCACATTCTATAGATTTTTATCTCCCCAAAAGGCTACTCCTCAGGGCCTCAGCCCAATTTTCAAATGAGTTATTCCAAGGAGTAAGGTAAAAATTCCCAAATCGATCCTTTTCAATTCTAATTATTTAAGTCATATTATTCTACCTCAAAGCCTATTACACTAGAATAAAATAATAACATAATTATAATTAGTTTTCTGAAATTTTATTATATTTATATGACCATTATTATCTATCTTCCTACCTTCTCCTTAGAAAAATGAAAACGTCATTTGTGCATATGTGTAGGCTACCGCCTCTATGGAGCGACATGTTTCATTTTTTCTTTACCTCATTACATGGATGGTTCATAGTGGGTATTTAGTGAATAAATATTATATTTATAACATTATTAGGATTATGAAAAGATAAATCAATTAATATTTTCACCCCATTTTATGAATATGAAAATATTGTTTTGGTATACATGTAAACTATCGCCTCCATGGAGCGACATGATTTTTTTTCCACCACCTCCCAGGATGGGTGGTTTTAGTATATATATTTGATAAATATATATTATATTAAGGATTAACATATTTCATTAATATTTTTTTGAAATGATTACATAAAAATTAATATTCATTATAAATTAATACATTTATATCGATAAATTACACAAAAAAAGTTCATCATGGATTCTGTTCTTGCTAACCATACTCATAGTTTACATTAAATGAACATGTGGATGAATAAATCATATGAAAAAAAATTTAAATATATTTTATAATCCATGAATGTTGAACTTGGTGTGAAATAATGGGGCTTGTAGTCTTCATTATAAAACATATATGAAACGATCGAAACATATGATATTAAAAATAAACAATAACTAACTAATGAAAAAAATAATGAATATGAATTTTAATATCTATGAATAAGGTTATGAAATTTTTATTAATATGTTTATCTTTATGATTCATGATATTAAATCACTTCCTTGGAATATGAGAGTAAATGTAAGGGGTTTTCTTTACTCAACTTATTTTTTTGAGTCATAATTATTCCTCTTTAACTATGACTCTGTAATATTTTTTTATTCTATTATATAATGATATTATATTTCCACTATAATTATTTTTAAGGAATTAAATTTTCAAATAAAATACAAAATCTTTGATGAATTTATTTTCATAATTTTTTTAATGTTAAGAATAATTCTAACCCTCTCTAAATGTGCTTTTTATCTTTCATATCTACGTTCACTCTTTCATATAATGTCCTCATTCCTTATTTTGAAATCCAAATATATATTATTTCTAGTGATCTTAAAATTCATCTTTAATGCTTTTAAAATAAAGTATTTATCACTCTTTTTATGATGTGTGTTTCAATAAAGGTAATTTTAAAATGTTGAAAATGTTTTTCCTTTCCTAATTATATATTTTTGCTCCACTCTACATTACATCTAGATAAAATTTATTTATTTTTCAAGGATTAATTATTGATATTTATTTCCGAATAATGTTTTAAAATCCTTTATTTAAATTTCTCAAAAGTGATATTTTAAAAAGTTACTCATAACATCTTTTCTTTTCAAATATGTTAAGAAATATTTTCTAAATACATTTTTTTATGTTTCGATTCCATTTTCCTATTTAAATCTAAAATATCTATCCCATATGGAGTTAGGTTTTACAAATTACCCTTTTAATATTTTTATGAAATACTCATTTCGGGTGATTTAATTTTTTGGTATCAACTGATATAATTCTTGAATATATTTTATGTGATACCATTTCTTAAATGTTACAAAACCCATTTTATTTTCATTTGATATTTTTGATATGATGAATGATTAATTTCAAGTGGAACACATATGTGTAGATGATTAATGTTAGAGGTCTTATATATCCCTCCAATGAAATGGTTAAGGATTTATATATGATTATATAAGTATTCATTAATATGATTAAATTTGTTTGCAAGTGTGGGTGTGTGTGAGTGTCTCACAAAGGTGATTTATCCCTATGATTATGTTTGTTCCATATTTCTATGATATTATACCTTCTTATATTAAAAAACCATTATTAAAGATTATTTTCATATGTTTCTAAGACATGTTATAATTTTTATGATTCCTTGATGATCATTAAATAGTATTATGTTTCTATATCACGATCCCTAATGATTGAACTGGTTTTATGATTATCACTTATGATTCGATGATATTTTTAATAAAACATTTCATCTATATTCCGGTTTCCTCCCATGTTTATGATATAACCATTATTAGTTTTTTATAATTTTTTACTTATTGATATTTTCTCTCACCCATTTCTTATGTTTCCATTTCACCAGGTTATGAAGATGAGAATAACCTATGAGAAGTATAAAGGGCATATAGTATGGTTTGATTATATAGAAATGTTAATAAGTATTATAAAATAAGTTTCTTATGTAGTTAGTCATCAATGAAATTAAACCTAAAATTCTTAGGATTGTGAGACAATTTGTAAGATGTAATGTTTAACTTCTTAAAGCGATGTAAAACTAACAATGTGTTTAGTTTGGGTCACCTTAGTTGGTGTCATAGAAAGGTTTAGTTATTTTTTAGGATTTTTTTAGTTATTTTTGGAGATTATTCTAGTTATTTTAAATATTATTTTGTGAAATGTTTAGTAAAACCCCTAGGGATAGGTAAGAATAGGATAACATCATGAAATTTTAGAAAATTAGTGACGTGGTTTCCTAGAACCAAAATCATTATATAGATAAAAAAATTGGATATAGGCTCTGTAATATATATACCTAGGGGTAATAAAATTGAAAAGGTTCATTGGTTATTAACTATGTCTTCAACTAGTGCATGAAAAAGAGGCCTAACTATACAATTGGTTTAACACTATATAGAGATATGATTTGGTGATTTACATTCTCTTTATTAACCATTATGTTATTAGTTTTCCTTTCTTAAGGTAAAGTATTATTATATTTAACTTTATATTATTTAAGTAATGATAGGAGTAAGGAGAAGCTGAGTTAACAAAGGGTGCGATGGGTAATGTAGTGATTGTACCAATGAGAAACCAAATAGGATTGGAGAAGGGGTATATAATCTTGTGGAAATTTTTACTTAACTCTTCCAAGATATGAATAATAAAATAAATCATATTGAGATCTCAAATACACAATGTAAGGGGAAACTTTCTATCGGGTCTTTTATGTGAAAACATCCACCCTCATTCAATGGCTCTTCTAATTTACTTATTTCCAAGAAATGGATTAATGAAATGGAAAATATATTTTACATTCTCAAGTGCTCAAAACATTAGAAGGTTGTCCTATACATTTATAGTTTGGAAGGTGAGTTTTTCCAATGGTGTGCTCTCATTAAGAACATAATAAAAATGAGTAATAAGACTTTATGGAATGGTAGGAGTTCAAGAATGTATTCTAAACCAAGTATTTTCCTTGAACAATTCACATGAAGATAGAGATAGAATTATTAGATTTGAAATAAAAGTAGTATGAATCCATTGAAACTTATGAAGTAAATCACATGAGGTTTACAAGGAATGCATGTGGTTTTATCTCTGACCTTGATATTAAAATTTATTGATTATTTAATGCATTAAATCTGTGTATTCAAAATGTATTAACCATAAGAGACTTATGAAGCTTCAAATAATTCATTTGACAAGTGATAAAGGTAGAGATAAAAACTAGGGTTTCTCATTATTATGGGGAGAAAAAAAGGAAAGTATAGATTATGGAAGCCCTGATGATAAGACACATGGGGGAAAGAATGTCCAACTACCTGTATGTTAAAAATATGGGATGAAGTACCCAATTAATTGTTTTAAGAGATCTGGGATTCTTTTTATGTATAGTAAGGGAGGTCACCAAGATCACAACCATTAAAGAAATTCTAATAGGATGATTAACACACTATAGGATAAAAAGGATCTAACTAATGTTCCACCCACACTATAGTGTTTTAAATTCAAGGAGTTTGGGAATTATGAAAATAAATGACCTAACCCTAGAGGTCATAAATATAATGGGACCCAAAAACCTCTTAAACCAAGGGATTAATGAAGAGTGTATGTTATCACTATTATTGAGGCCGGTCATGATAATAAAGTGGTGGAAGGCAGACTCATCTCCACTATAAAATTGTAATTGAATTATTTGATTATTGTTCTTCAAATTATTTCATATCATATAGGTTTAATAAGAATTTTTATTTCCAACCATAATAATTAGATATTGAACTATCTATGAAAACACCTAGCGAAACAATGACCACATATAAGATATATAAATCTTCTCTAATAAAAATTTGTGTAAATATACACCCTATAGATCTAGTTCTTATTACCTTAATTAAATTTGACATAATATTAGGCATGGATTTGATTTCTCTATATAGAGAACATATCAATTTTTGGGATAAGTAAAAATACTTTCATATCTTGAATCATCCTGTTATCAAATATAAATGTAAGGTTGATCATGAATTCACTTTAGAAGAAAATTTTATTATATGGGTAATAATAACCAACAACTGGGTACTTCAAGTTCAAATGACTGAGGCAGAATTAAACATTGAAACTTTCCTATTGTATGAGAATATACTGATGTATTTATATATTAACTACCTAGTCTTCCCCTAGAGTGTAAGGTTGTGTTTTTAATTTTAATCACACTTAGACCCATGAATATCTAAAATAATCTATATAGAATGACTCTGATTGAATTGGAAGAATTAGATAAGTAACCACAAGAGAATTTAGACAAGGGTTTGATATTCCCTAGTTCGTTATTATGGGTTAACCAGCCCTCTTTTCCAAAAATCATTTTATATCAATGATTCTTTCCATTAATTATCTTTCTCTTAACAAAATAATTATAAAAATAAGTACACATAGCTATGTATTGATGAACTATTCAATAAACTTATAGGATATTGGTACTTCTCAAATATTTACCTTTGATTTTGATATCATAATTTAAGGATAAAAATTGAGGATCATCCCAACACATATTTCTATACAAGGTACATACACTATGAATTATAGTGATTCCAATAAGGGTTAAAAATTCTCCTGTTATCTTCATGGATCTAATGAATAGAGTCTATAGAGACCACCTTAATTGTGGTTGTATTAAAAGATGATATTATCATATATTAAAAAATAAATGATGATCATGAAGATCATTTATAGATTGTGTTGAGGATCTTAAGAAATAAAAAATTGTATTCTAAATTTAAAAAGTGTGAATTCTAGTGGAAAATTTATCATTTATGGGTAATTTAATCATAGGAAAGTTAGATCCTTCAAAGATGGAAGTTATTAAACAATATACCAGACTAACCATAGTAATTAATATCCAAAGTTTTATTGGAATAACTAGATACTATTGATTATTTGTGGGAAATTTATCATCATTTTAAATCCTCTAACCAAGTTAACACAAAAGGGACTAATGTTCCTATGGAAAAAAGAATGTGAGTAAAGATTCAAGGAGATTAAGAACAATAGTCATCAAACTTGTGCTTACATTAACCTATAGTGTAGAATGGTTTATAATATATAGTGATGCCTTATTAAATGAATTGGGATTTTTTCATATGAAGAATGATAATGTAATTTCTTATGACCTATTTCAATTAATAACTGATGAGAAAAATTACTCGGTGCATGATTTAGAGATGGAAAAGTTATATTTTCATTAAATATTTGGGGGAATTATTTATATAGTAAAAAGTATAAAATATAGACTAACTATAATATCTTGAAATATATATTCACATAGAAAGAGTTAAAATTTCACTAATGGATATAGTTGGAACTGATCATTTATTATGTATTTTTAAAACATTACCTCCCGATGAAGGAAAACAAGTTGTTTGATGCTTTGAGTAGGAAATATTATATTACATTATACATGATAAGGGTTAAAAAAGACCCAATACTCATAGATTTTCATGGGATAAATCTTGAATTTATAAGGGAAGGAGATAAATTTCATTTTTTTCAAATCAATGTTTAATCATAAATCCACATAAAGATCAAAGAATCTAAAAAATACGATATGAAGATACTTAAAAAGGTAGTGAATAATCCAGAGTTCAACTTTTATAAATATGGATTAATAAGATTTGGAACCCATATATGGGTACCATCAAGAGAAAAACTGAAGAAGAAACTTGTGGATGATGCACATAGCTTATCCTTATTTATTCATCCTAAAATCAAAAAAATTTATAAGGATATAAAGAAAAACTTGTGGTGGGATAACATGAAGGGAGAGATTATAGAATTCATATCTCGATGCTTGGTATACTATAAATTTAAGGTGTAATGGAAAAAGTATATGGGGATGATGAAACCATTACCCATACCAATATGAAAATAAGAAAATATCAAAAAAGGATTTAATCATAGGACTCCCCGTGATATTTAAAGTCTATAATTGCATTTGGGTTGTAGTTGATAACCTTATAAAGTCACAAAATTTTATTTCCCTAAAAGAATATTTATTTCTTAAATAACTATCAAATATATACATAAGGGAAGTGGTAAAACTATATTTAGTACCACTCTCTATTATATTTGATTGAGATATAAGGATTTTCTCAGGTTCTAGAGAAGTATTTAGTGATCATTATAGACATAGCTAAACTTCAACACTACTTATCGGCCTAAAATTTATTGTTAGTCTAAGAGAACCATTCAAACTCTCATTGATTTTCTAAGGTCCTATAAAATATATTTCAAAGGATATTGGGACCAAAAAATTCCCTTGATATAGTTCTTATATAATAATCGTTATCATTCTAACATTTAGCTGACTCTATATAAGGCTCTCTATGGGAAGAAATATAGGACTCCAACATGTTGAGATGAAGTGAGTTAGAGAAAGTTGATAGTATTAGAACATGTTTAAGAAATTATAGAGATAGTTCAAACAATTCAACAAAATATGGAAGTGGAACAAACTTTATATAATAGTTATGTGGATAATATTTGATTATATATAGAGTTTGAAGTTAGTGATAAGGTGTTCGTTCAAATATCTCCTTGGAATCAGGTTGTGATACTTTTGATGAAAGATATGTTTATTCCTTCGTATATCGGTACCTTAAAGATACTTGATCAAGTTTATTCTATAACTTATCACTTAACATTCCCTCCAGACCACTCTCAAGTATATGATATGTTTCATTTATCACTATTGGGGAAGTACATACAAGACCCTTCACATGTATTGAACATGGAAGTCATGAAATTGGAACATGATCTCTCATATGAGGAACAACCAGTATAAATTCAAGATTTAATGGATAAAGTGTTTTAGAGAAATACCATCCATTTATCCAATGTTCTATGATGGAATCATGAGTTTGAGGATGTTATGTGGGAATGTGAGGATGTAATGAGATAATAATATCCTCCTATTTTTCATCCTTGTTATAAAATTTCAAGTATATAATTGTTTTTGAGGGTGTTAAAATGTAATGACCCATGATTTTAGTAAATATTACTCTCTAAAATAAACATTTTGTAAAATATCATGTTTCATTTGAAACACTAAACCAAAAATGAACTGAAACACATTTTATTAATATAAATATAATTTTCATAAGGTAGTCACTAAATTAGAAATTATAAATAGAGGTAACTAAATTATAATATATATATATATATAAATAAAGAAAAATAAATTTCACTTTTAATACTAATTCACTAATGAAATTCAATTAGTATAGCTAAACAACTAATAAGATCATTTTAGGCTTAAAAATGTATTTTTTTCAAAAATTGTATTTTTATATGATATACATTATTATTTCAAGAAACTGAGTATGTTTTGTTTAAATGATGATAAAATATTTGTGTTGTATTAATAATATATTAAAACTAATATAATTATTAATTTATAGTAAATAAGAACATGAACTATAAATATGTAAAAAAGTCATTTCTTATAAAAACATTTTTTCATTATATTTTATGTTTCTACAATGAAGATAAAATCCTAAATTGTAATGACCCCAACCCCAATAACCCAGATCCGATGTCTTATTTTATTACATTGGAATAAGATACAAGGAATCACATCTCAAATGACCAAATAGTTTAGTAGTCTTAGTGAACTATATACATACATGATTTCCATATTACATTTGAAAACACAAATTACAACATTTGTTTTGAGAATATCATTATTCCATCTAGAATATACTTATGTATCATTCTTATTACACTTCTTAGATTCTTGGGAATGTAAAAAAATAAGGTTGAGCTCAAATTCTCAGTAAGGGTTAAATTAAGTGGAAGCTATCATTAATCAATAAGGACAATAATGGAAAGGTAAATAAATGAACAAGCATTCCCTTTAAATAAATTAAATATCTTGATAACATTAGGAATAATCAACATGTAAAGGTAAATAACTGAATCTATATTCCATTTAATCAATATCTTGAATATCATGAATTGATAAGACATAATCAATGTGGTAAGGTAAATAACAGAAAACACATGTCATTTAATCAATAATTGAGAATGAAATGCATCAATATATAATATCATTGAGAAAATATCATGGATAATAATAATTGAATTATTAATGAATGAAATTATTAATAATTGGATGTCATTTTCTCAAGAACATCATACCTCTTCCATCAAGACCTTTCACAAGATGGTTTAAAACTACAGGTAGAAACCCTTTTAAGACTAGCTTACTAATTCTCCTCATGTGATTAATGATGCATCAAGGGACTATGTAATTATGGTCCCCACCAATAAATTAATTTCCAAATAATACCTAAAACATATAATAATTTATTTAATTCATGAACAATTTTCATTATCATCAAATATCCATATTGAGTAAAGGATATAGGTTTATCAATATTTCCCTAGTTAATCAAATAAATTTCAACGTAAACACAATATATAAAAATAGAATAGAGTTTACGAAATAATAATATCCATCATAAAATAATATATATATTGAAGAGATATTTAATTTCTAATGAAAAATCATCACGAGGAAGTTATTGTTTCAAGAGAAAGTTAACAATCACACAAGAAAGTGATATTGTACAAAACAAATTACCACTTGGTAATTTTCAAGTCAAATCCCGTTGAATGAAATTATTTAAATTTAAAATTTAAATACCTTTAATTATTAATTAATCATTATATTACATGTTAAGGTCTAGTATATACACTATATAAAATAAATTAGGTTCATAACATTACAATATGCCTTAATAATGGGAAATTGAGACGAAGTCCCTTACCTCATGCTTCCTTTTTAACATGATTCAACATAAATTATAGTGGTTATAAACATGTTATTAATTTATAAAATAACCATATTAATATTTATAATATCATATATGATCCTTTTATAACATCTTATCATTTGTTCGTTAATAATCTTTCATTATTTTCATTGTTTTGGGTGTAAATTGTCTTATTTTCTCATTCATACTTTGTCATAAAAGTTTCAGTTCTTGTGAATATGATATAGTTCCATAATATAAATAATAATAAAAATGAAATAATTATAATATTTATACATAAATTATTCTTTTAATAACAATTATTAAATATGGGTTTTATAAATGAAGTACGTTGTGATCATGGAGACAGTAGGTCATACGAATGCATAAGTAACATTTCTATTTTTCAAAAATAATTATAGAAAGGTGGTAAGTCATATTTTATCTTTAAGAAATGATAATTATATCATAGATACCATATTATTATTATTTTAAATATACTTGAATATATCATCCAAGTGGTGTGGTGATGAAAAGGGAGTCATACTGCTTTGTGAATGTAGTAGTCCACAAATACACGAACGACATTATCAACATTCAGTGATAGAAAAGGTAATAAATAAAATTATATTTTACAGTTTAATAATTATAAATATATGATTAATATCATAATTATTTCATTTATATCACATATATTCATTAAATATATCCTTATTATGTTCCATGTAAAGTGTTAGTGAAAAACAAATTGCATCACTTCACAAGGCGGTAGTCTACCATACACACGATCAATGTTATCATATCCACTGTGGAATGTAAAGTAAAAATTTATAAATGATATAGTTAATGAATAGGTAAAAATAAATTACAAATAGAATATATATTATTTATATTCATCATCATTCCCAACCGTGAAAGGTGTTAATGGAAAACGTGTCGCATCGGTTCGTGAGGCGGTAGTCCACTATACACATGAGCGACATTATCATTTTGTATTTGTGGGAAGAGGAGATGGATATAATACATGAAATTAACATAATAAAATATAATTATATTAAAAATAATTTTTTCTTATATAATCATAAATGAATAATATTGGAATGAGGTGGAAGAAGAAATAAAATAAACATGCATAGTTTCGAATTTTACCTCTTCTCAGACCACCTCTTTGTGATTATACCTAAAGTATTCCTAGAATGGATTAATGAAACAAAAGGATTATATTATGAGGGTATAGAATTTGGGAAGTTCTTTTGGTAGGTATTGGATGAACCAAAATGGATTTATTGTGTGAAGAAGAGAAGATACGGGGTGGTCTTTTATAAGTGAGGCAAGTGGAATACTTGTAATTTTAAAACGAAAAAGTGTAACCACAGTTTTCACATGAAAATATGGTCATAACGGGATTATTATAGATACTAAGATATGATAAGGTATAAATATGTCCATCAAATAGATTTAAGGAATGTTTTTAGGTCATTTTAACCCTTATTTTTTAGTTTAACCCTCGGTAAATCCATTTTTACCTTAACCACGATAATTAATTTTTACTGTTTTCATTATTCATTTTGGTCAAAAATTAAGATTGCACTATTAGATAATATAATTTATTATTATTTAAAATATTTAATCCATTTTTTCAAATTCAATTGACCTAAATGGAAGAATCTAATTCAAAACTATACCCACAAACACGATGAAAAAAGCGGGTTTCAAAAGAGAAAATTATCAAAAATATATAAGGTTTAAATATCAAAATTCAATGAGAAATTAATTAAATTTTCTTAAATTAGTTAAATTAAAATATAATTTAAATTTTTTCACTTCAAAACCAATTTAAAATATAATTTAAACTCAGAAATCATTTAAATTAAAATACATTTTTCAGTAAAAATAAGTATTTTTCACTATTCATAAAAAATGAAACATTTCAGAACATCGAAAAAAATTACCCTAAGATAATTTTGATTGGATAACATCAAAAATTAATTTCATTTTATTAAATAAATTTATTAAAAGTGATAAAAATATTTTTTAATTTATGTGTGTAAAGCGCAACTACACCGTCTTTTATAAAAAATATTAATTTTTTTAAAACATTTATATTTTATATTAATTGATTATTACATTATTTATAATAAATAGATAACAATAAGTTTCATAATTTAATTATAATTATTCATACACTCAAATTTAAATGCTAGTTTATAATTGTATACTATATTATGGTTTATTTAGACTCGAGGTTGCGTGCTCCGCAAGCTACCAATGAGATTAAATTTAAAGAAATATATTTCATGGGTTGTTTAATCTTAGTTTTTTGTGTTGTGTGTGATATAGAATAAAATGTTATTATTTAATAGTTTTGGGTTATTACATTCTATCCACCTTAAATAAATTGCACCCTTTCAATTAAACTTGCTCTTGTTAGTCAATGGTTTGATATTTGAAAACTCCTTTTTTGAAACCCCACAACATAAAAAAGAGTTAATAAAACATCCTATTAATAAGAGAGAAATGGAAGTATAAATGTCATTTTGAATAACACATAAATTGGTTTCGAATTAAGAGATCATTGGTGGCAAGTAAAGATATGGACATATAATAAAATCATAAATAATTAAAGAGACTGATAGATATCATTGATATTAAGAATGTGAATTATCTATGGAAGGTTAAGGGCCTCAGAACCATAAATATTTGATGAATTAAAAAACCATTTGATTCATCAGATATGAAGGTAATAGGATAAATTTTTTGTTTCAGAATATTTTCTATAAAGTTGAATAATTATTTTACTGTCTAAAAATATAAAGAAAGATACTCCATAAATTATTATTTCATAATCACAATTTAATCATTTGGTTGTGCTTTAATAAATTCTCAGTTAATCTCTTACTACAAAAAATAAATATCCAAAAATAAATTTTTTATGACTGAAGATCTAAAATTCAATTTTAATGGATTATAAGATCTATAAAAGAGTGGAAAGTCTTTTTATCTATCTTTGAATATTTTAAAAAAACAATATGGTTAGTAAAAATTATCAAATAAAATAAATTAATCTCTAAACCTCATTAGTAACACCATCAGTTCATCATTAATATATTTTTTAAATCATTTAATTAAAAATAATGAAATATTAACTAGGAAATCACATATGATAATTATAGGCACTAAACCCTCATTGTCCTTCAATTTTGGGTTCAATCCTCATGACCTTCACCAGATGCAATAAGATTTCCTTTTTTCAAAACTATGTTAATATAATTAATATAAAATTCCTAAATTGTGATGAACCAGAATTAATAAAACATGGAATATAGTATAAACCTTAAAGGTTACCAATTCCTTTAATGTTAATTCCAAAAATATGTAAATGAAATATTCCTTAAATGACTCTTTAATATACTAAATATAAGTACCCGACCTTAAAACATTAAATAATCTTGAATTAAATTAATAATTCACATTGAGGATCTTTTTAGGTTTAGAGCTTTAGAGAATTAGGCCATAACTATTACATCTCAAAAGTTACAAAGTAGACACTTCTACTTAGTTTCCATTTTTTCATAAAATAAAAACTCTTGAAAAAAAGTGTCATGTCCAGTTCCATGTTTTAGACATCATGACTTTCCTTGATCCCATCCATGACCCTATTCCACTTTATGTCCTGTGAAAAACATTTCAAAAAATTTGGATGAGTATAAGAAGATCAGTAAGGAATACAAAAAGAAAGAAACTTTTATTTTTTTCAAAACAACAAGTAAACCATGAATACCTAATAATAAGTAATAATTTTCACCTATATGAAGTAGTAAATACTCTTCACTGGATAAAATATCATTACTTACCCTTTTGTAACCAAAAGATCACCATAAAACCCATATAAAGAAAACATAACATATAAAGGTTACTTGGAACATAAACATACATAAATGGAATAATCATACAGTCGACTTCCACACATATCACTAAATGGAATAGCCATATGGCCAACTTCCATACCCAATTCATTGGAGGTTATAACGTAACCACCCATCCTAGTTTATCACGGAACCACCTGTCATTTGGTTTATCATATAACCACCCGTCAAAAATCCAAGTACAATTATAAAATCATATCACATACAACAAATATAAAGGAAAGAAAACATTTCAACATTTCAATCACAATATATCACTAAAATATATTGAAATAAAAAATCCATTATCAAAACCATTTTCAATACCAAAATACATAATAGAGTATATGGTATTTATTTTTCCTTTTAAAAACACTATGGCTTGTTAAGGAAGCCAATGATCAAGTAATACTCGCGGCGGCGGAAAGGTCGTTTTCACCGCCTACGTTAAAAGAAACATTCTTTTTTGTCATTTAGTAAAAAAATTCATAGAAAAATATTCCCTTTGAATGAAATGAAAAGTCAAAGGTGTTTATACAGCATATAAAATAAATTCTTGTATTAAAACAAAATATGCCTCAATGAAAGGAGATTGAGACGAAATCCCTTACCTCATGTCCGACTTAACTCGATCGTTCTTTAATCTCCACAATAATAAACTAGAGTTAATTTATAATTTATTAATAACCTTTTTCAAGTTCATTATTCCTTTTATATCACTTATTACCATGTTATTAACATTATGTAATCATTTATGTTAGTAATGGTCATTTTGTCGATATTTGGTACTTGGGTCAAAAATAAACTTTTTATAATTACAAGTTGTTCATGTCATAAAATATCCACTATATCCATAATTATATTCATGATTTAGATATCATATATATAATATATATCCAGTATATACATGAATTTATAATATTACATAACATATATTGGACAAAAATGAAATGCATCGTTCATGGAGATGGTAAGTTGTACGTATGCATGAATGCTACATTCATTTCTATTTCACATTTAATGGAATAAAAACATTATGATATAGAGGTACATTATAATTCAAGTATAATATCATATATAATATTATTAAATCCATCCTTTATACGTCCCACATATGGCATTAACGATTCAAATCACTTTGAGGGGGCGGTAGTCCGGACTTCCTAAAATGAAATTATCGCATTTATCCATTATGGAAACCATAAAGGTATGCCATAAATGAAAAATATAGAAGAATAAGGAAAACATAAGAATAATATATATCATATATAAATATAGTGACATCTTAATGTCCACCATGAGAGGCGGTAGGAGATATTTTAACAATCATCATTTCGTGAGGTAGTAGTTCTCCATCCACAGAAACAGTATGTTCATCACCCATTAGATGTAGGTGTGTGTAAGTGTAGCTCAAATCCTTCTCATAACAGCATCCTAGTATATTGAAGATATTGTTGTTGTTACAAAAGAAAGGAATAAAAATATTTTAGGGAGTTGGAGAAGCAAAATAAAACAAAAGAACATAAGAGAAGACGTTACCTTTAAATCGTGTAACTCCCCTTGGTTTGAAGCAAAAGGGTTTCTTAAAGTGCATTATGCCTAAGATAAGGATTCTATAATGAAGAGAGGTATATTGGGAGATTATTTGAGTAGATTTTGGTCGAGCCAAAGGGCTTGATAAGTGTGTTAAATGTCTATTAAGTGGGGTCTTTTATAAGGGATCGGAGGGGCTCTTTTGGAAATCTTGAAAATATTATTTTGTTATATAATGTTTTCGGTTTCTAATGGTCCAAAGATCATTAAAGTCGAATATAAGGTGTCACATGTTCGAAATAAAATAATCCAATAAGAATTGAACAAGTCTTGTATTTTATTTTAAACTTTATCTTCTTATTTATTTAAATCATTCATTAATGACGTAAACCCTACACTATCATTGTGTCATAAATAATTTTATTTATAAGATTTATAAAAATTATAAAAAAAATATCATGATGTAGGAAATATTTTTATATTTCTAATTAATATTTATAGTAAAAAAGATAACTTATATAACCTCATTTAAAAATTGTTTTAGTAAAACAATACATATTTGTGACATTTTTATTTTTACTTTAAATAAAAAGTTATTAATGTCATTATTATACCCAAGTGGATCCATGGGGCCCCCAAATTGACCCATGTATTGTCTTGGTCGGACATGAATCATCCAATAAGGTTAGGACATGTTTCAAGGTATTTTTATATTTTTATAATATTATTTTTACCTTAAATTACCTTAATTAACTTTAATCGCGGTTAATAAAACTCAAAAGTTACTATTCACCAAAAATTATTTTCATCCTATTTTACCACATTTAACTTACTAATGATAACCATGTATGTCAGATTTTTGAAATTCAATTCATAGAAGCAGTAAAATTTCATTTAAACAAAAAATTAATTTTTTTAACTAACACTTAGTGGTTTCACTATTCACCAAAAATTGATGTTTTTTAGAAAAATACCAAAAAAATCACCCTAAGCTGTATTTGATATTATGGATTCAAAAATGATGTCTATTTTACAAAATTAAAAACATATAAGTTTCATTAATGAATTTTATAATTAATTCCCATTGTCAAATCAAATAGCGTGTTTTAAGAAACAATATATATCAAGAGATTGACACTTGTTTTAGTCCAATTTCAAAGTCAAATTAATTACAATATCTAAAATTGGATTAAATGGTAAAAATATATTATAATTTCACATTAAAACCAATTAAAAAGATAATATAACCATCTAAATAAATTATATTAAAAGGTTCTTTTGAATTAAAATACAATATTTTTCACTATTCATTAAAAATGAACTTTATCGGAAAAATAATAAATACATACACAAAGTAAATTTTGATGTCCCGATTCTAAAGAAGAATTTTATTTGGTCCAATAGAATGTATAAGTGTTACCAAAACTATATTTAAAGAGGTTTCTCCATCAAAAGGTGATAAATTGACCTTTTAGTGATTATTAAAGTATTCATGCTTAAAATTGGATTCATTCACATTTTAATCCTCTAACATTTATTGGATAAATGTAAAAACATTTAACAAACATATATAATCATATTTTATCTATTTATATTCATTCCTACCAATACAACAACTACATGTTAACTACCATTTAAAATAATATTATTATATTATTAGTTTGCAATGTAAGATTTCAAATAAATCCATTGCTGTGTATCGGGTACTCCATCGAACATAGCAACCCCATTAAAGTAAAATTAATATTTAATTCACAATTATTAATAAATATGAAAATGTCTTATTATTTATTTACCTGTGATGTTACATCCTTCCCCCCTTTTTGGAATTGTGTCCTCACAATTTTATTCACTTATAAAATAAATATAGGTATTTATACCTCATATCATTTTCAGATTCCCATGTTGCCTCTTCAACCATATGGTTTTTCCACAAAACCATCACCTTAAGAATTACCTTATTCCGCAACACTTTCTCTCTACGGTCAAGAATATGGACCGGTTGTTTCTCACAAGAGAGATTCTCTTCTAACTGAACTACGTCTAGGATCAAAACATGAGATGGATCTGGTATATACTTTCTCAACATTGAAACATGAAAAACATTGTGTACCTGGGACAAATTTAGAGGTAATTCCACTATGTATGCAACTAAACCAACTTTCTCTAGGATTTCATAAGGTAAAATGAACTTCGGACTCAGCTTTACTTTATTTCCAAAACGCATCACACTTTTCCATGGAGAAACTTTGAGAAAAACATGACCACCTACCATGAAAGATAGATCATTACTCTGGTTATCCGCATAACGTTTCTGCCTGCTCGAAGATGTTCTAATGTTCTTCTAAATGAACTGAATTTTTTCTACCATCTCTTCTACTAATTATGGTCCCATCAGCTTCGTTTCCCCTACTTCATCCCAAAAAGCTGGAGTTAGACACCGTTTACCATATAATGCCTCAAACGGAGCCATCTGTATACAAGAATGAAAATTGTTATTAAAAGAAAATTCAACCAAAGAAAGATGTTGGTCCCAACATCCCTAGTAATCCATCGTTTAAGCACATAACATATCCTCCAAGGCCTGAATTGTTCATTCTGACTTCCCATATGATTGCAGATGAAAAGATGTACTAAAATTTAATTCAGTACCCAATGACTTCTGAAGGCCTTTCCAAAAGTTAGAAGTAAACCATGGATCATGATCAGATACAATGGGGAAGGGAACTCCATGTAACTTGACTATCTCTTTAACATATAACCAGGAAAGTTGATCTAGAGAGAATGTATCTTGAATAGGAAGGAAATGAGCATATTTAGTCAATCGATCAACAATAACCCAGATTTCATTATTACCTCAAGATGTCTTTGGTAATCCCACAACGAAGTCCATGGATATATTTTCCCATTTCCACTATGGCATTGGTAATGACTGAAGCATCCATTTATATAACTTCCACTCTGCTTTAACCTGTTGACAAGTCAAACACTTCACAATAAAATCAGCAATATCTCTTTTCATTCCATCCCACCAGTAATACTCCCGAAGATCTCTGTACATCTTAGTACTGCTAGGATTAACTGAAAATAGGGAACTATGAGCCTCACAAATCAACTCATTCTTAAACTGTGAATCACAAGGCCCACATAATCTCTTCCAAAACCTCAAAACAAAATCATTATCAATGTTAAATTCATGAAACATACCCTTCTAAACCGGCTCTACATTTTTTTTCAACCCACTGTCTTTGTTCTATGCTTTCTTAATTCGGTCTGATAGAGATGATCTCACTGACACTTGAAAAAAAAACAGAAGAACTTCCTATACCAACAACTTCTATGCCAAAGTTAATCAAATCAAAAACCAAAGTATTTTGTTCCAAATGTAGCATGGTTAATGAAGCATTGCTTTTTCGACTCAAAGCATCAGTCACTTTATCTGATTTTCCAAGATGGTAATGAATTGTACAATCGTAATCCTTGATTAATTCCATCCATCTCCTCTTTCTCATGTTCAATTATTTACGAGTGAATATATACTTTAAACTTTTATGATCGGTATATATTTCACACTTTACTGCATACAAATGATGTCTCCAAATTTTTAAACCAAAAAATAGTAGCTAATTCCAAATCATGTGTAGGGTAATTTAACTCATGAGTTTTCAACTGACGTGAAGCATAAGCAATTACCTGATCATTCTGCATAAGGACACAACCAAGTCCTTTCAATGAAGCATCACTGTAGATAACAAACTCAACATTTCTGGAAGTCAGTGCCTAAATTAGATCATTTACCAATCTTCTTTTAAATTCATAAAAAAATCATCACATTATTTTATCCAAATGAACTTAACACCTTTTCAAGTTAACTTAGTCATTGGACTAGATAACTGTGAAAAAGTTTCAACAAACCTCCGATAATAACCTACCAAACCAAGAAAACTATGGATCTCGGTTATATTTGAGGGTCTTGGCCATTCTTCAACAACTTTTGTTTTAAAAGGATCAATAGTTATGACATTTTTTGAAACAATGTGACCAAGGAAAGAAATTTTTTATAACCAAAACTCACACTTGTTGAATTTTCGATACAGTTTCTTTTCTTTTAAGGTTTTCAAGATAACCCTTAAATGGCTTTGATGTTCCTATTTACTTTTGGAAAAAACCAAAATATCATCAATGAACACAACCACAAACTTATCCAAAAACTCATGGAAAAATTATATTCATTAGATCCATGAATACATCAGTTGCATTGGTTAACCCAAAAGGCATAACTACAAATTTAAAATGGTCATATCTAGTACGAAATAGGGTCTTAGGAACGTCTGCTTATTTTACTTTCAACTGATGGTACCCCAACCTCTGGTTAATCTTCGAAAAATACTGAGCTCCCTAGAGTTGATCAAACAAATCATCGATATGAGGCAAAGGATACTTGTTCTTAACAGTGATGTTATTAAATGCTCTATAATCAATGCAAAGTCTCATTAAACCATCTTTCTTTTTAACAAAAAAAAAGATAGGAGCACCCCATGGTGATGTGCTAGGTCGAATGAAACCTTTATCTAATAACTCCATTAATTTCTTCTTTAACTCTAAAAGTTCAACTTGATCCATTCGATAAGGAGGTTTTGAAATTGTATTAGAATAAATAACTAAGTCACCAGTAAATTCAACTTCCTGATCATGTATAATACCAGGAAACTCATCAGAAAAAACATCAAGATACTCATTTACCACTGTCACATCATTAATCTGAACAGTTCCCTTGTTTTCAACAATATGTGCAAGGTAACATTCATTTCTATCTTTTACTAGTTTCTCAACTTCTTGATATGTTATAAAAAGAAAGGGATCATTCTTGTACACAAATTGAAAATATTTCTGAAAAGAAACCTCTTTAGCTCTGCAGTCAATCTTAACATGATAATCAGAAAGCCAATCCATGCCCAAAATAACATCAAACTCTACAAGAGGCAAAACAATAATGTTTGCAGGTAGATTCTTTCCGCACACAAGGATAGGAAGCTTCATATAATTTCCTTTTGTCTCAATGTTTTCTCCGGGTGTTTTTACCATAATTTCAGGATTCATATCTTGAGATGGAATTCCCAATTTACTAGAAAAATTCTCACAAATTAATGAATGTGTAGACCCTGAATCAAACAATACATTGGCTTAATCTGAACAAAAAAAATAGTGTACCTGATACCACTTCATTTGATATCCCAACATCTGCTGAAGTAGTTGCAAAGGATTTCACCACCCCTTTCTTCTTGTAGTCTGGCTACTTTCCCTCGGTTATGTTCTTTGTTAGACACTCATTTGCATAATGACCCATTTCATTACACTTAAAACATCTTATCATTGGATTTTCATTTTCTTCTTGGTCATCTTCCTTATAGTTATGAGAAATATGACCCGACTTACCACACAAAAAGAACTTTCCATACTTCGATAAACATTCTCCATGATGCATTTTACCACACTTATCATAGGATGGATATTTGTTTTTCTTAACTCTAGGCTTCTTTGATGAATTATTTCCCTTTGCCTGCCAATTAGACCTGTTATTCTGTTGTTTGAAAAAAGAACACCTGATCATCGGCAAACTCCATTTCCACCTTCTCCTCACATCAAACAAGTTTTTCATAACTTTTGAACTCACGAGAAGCTAAAGACATTCGATACTTTGGATTTAACCCTGAGTAAAAAACGGTTGATTTTACTATTAAGATCTCGTATGAAATTTGGAGCATACCTTGCCAGTCAAGTGAACTTTTCTTCATAAGCAGCCACTGATTCATCCTCTTGCCTCAATTCTAGAATTTTTTTCTATCCTAAGATGAACCACCTTAGGAAAATATTTCTCAAGAAACATACCTTTGAATTCATCCCAGTTGAGATCATCAATCCCCTCACTATCCCTGATATTTTTCACCATCTACCACCACTGATCAGCTTCACCTTCAAAATAGTAAATAGCGAGACTAACCTTTTGATGTTCTGAATACCCCATGACATCAAAAATCTTCTCTCGTGCTTTAATCCACCCTTCTTCTAGCACAGAGTCAGATGATCCTCTGAATGATGGGGGATGTTTCCTAATAAAATGTTCCACTACTAACATGTTACTTTATGGTTTATCTAGCTGATCTCGTGTATGGATACCACCACTATTTATAGCCTGAGTCAACTGTACCATCACTGCAACAAACTATTCTGTTCCGATTCCGACCGTCTCAGGTTGCTGATTTGGAAGGTTGTTTTCCTCCTGATGTCGTCCCAACATAGCTGCCATGTTTCCTCTGTAGAAAACCATTTTGAACATAGAAGTATCTTAGGTGAAGCAACATGGCAATCATTAAATTCTATATCATTTCAATCATACCATAAAGTAATTTTTAGGCATGAATTTAACAATATTCTAACTCCTAAAGTTGCCTAAACCGACATTTGATACCAACTATAAGGACCCATCCTTAAAACATTTCATAATATTGAATTAAATGAATAATTAACATTGAGGATCTTTTTAGGTTTATAGATTTAGAGAATTATGCCATAATTACTACATCTCAAAAGTTACAAAGTAGACACTTCTACTTAGATTCCATTTTTTTCATAAAATAAAAACTCTTGAAAAAAAGAGTCATGTCCAGTTCCATGTTTTAGACATCATGACTTTCCTTGATCCCATTCTTGACCCTATTCCACCATATGTCCTGTGAAAAACATTTAAAAAACTTGGTATGAGTATAAAAAGCTCAGAAAGGAATACACAAAGAAGGAAACTGTTAGTTTTTTTCAAAACAAAAAGTAAACCCTAAATACCTAATCATAAGTAATACTTTTCACCTATATGAAGTTGTAAATACTCTTCACTGAATAAAATATCATTTCTTACCCTTTTGTAACCAAAAGATCACCATAAAACCCATATAAAGAACACCTAACATATAAAGGTAACTTGGAACATAAACATACTTAAATGGAATAACCATATGGTCAACTTCCACACATGTCACTAAATGGAATAGCCATACGACTGACATCCATAACCAATGAATTGGAGGTTATAATGTAACCACCCATCCTGGTTTATCACGACACCACCCTTCATTTGGTTTATCACGTAACCACCCATCAAAAGTCCAAGTACCATTATAAAATCATAACACATACAACAAATATAGAGGAAAGAAAACATTTCCACATTTCAATCACAATATATCACTTAAATATATTGCTATAACAAATCCATTATCAAAACCATTTTCAATACTAAAATACATAATAGAGTATATGGTATTTATTTTTCCTTTTAAAAACATTACGTCTTGGTAAGGAAGCCAAAGATCAAGTAATACTTGCGGTGGAGGAAAGGTCGTTGTCATCACGTACGTTAAAAGAAACATTCCTTTTAGTCGTTTAGTAAAAAGCTTCATAGAAAAAATATTCCCTTTGAATGAAATGAAAATTAAAAGGGGTTTATATAGCGTATAAAATAAAGTCTCTTAATAAAACAAAATATGCCTCAATAAAAGGAGATTGAGACGAAGTCCCTTACCTCGTTTCCGACCTGACTCGATCATTATTTAATATCCTGAATAATAAACTAGTGTTAATTTCTACTTGATTAAGAACCTTTTTCAAGTTAATTATTTCTTTTATGTCACTTATTACCATGTTATGAACATTATGTAAACATTTAAGTTAATAACGGTCATTTTGTCGATATTTGTTACTTGAGTCAAAAATAAACTTCTTATAATTACAAGTTGGTCATGTGGCAAAATATCCACTATCACCAGAATTATATTCATGATTTAGATATCATATATATCATATATATTTCCAGTATATACATGCATTTATAAAATTACATAAAATTTAGAGGTAAGAAATGAAATGCACCGTTCATGGAGACGGTAAGCCGTACGTACGCATGAACGCTACTTTCATTTATCTTTCGCATTTAATGGAATGAAAACAATATTATATAGAGGTACATTATAATTCCAGTATAATATCATATATAATATTGTTAACTCCATCCTTTATACATCCCACATATGGAATTAACGATTCAAATCACTTTGAGGGGGCGGTAGTCCGCACTTCCTAAAATGAAATTATCGCGTTTATCCATTATGGAAACCATAAAGGTATGCCATAAATGAAAAATATAGAAGAATAAGGAAAACATAAACATAATATATATCATATATAAATACAGTGACATATTAATGGCCACCATGATGGGCGGAAGGGGATATTTGAACAATCATTGTTTCATGAGGCAGTAGTTCACCGTCCACAGAAATAGTATGTTCTTCACCCATTAGATGGAGGTGTGTGTAAGTGTAGCAAGAATCATTATAATAAAATAATCCTACTATATTTAATATATTTTTTTTGCTACAAAATAATGTAATAAAAAGATTTTAGGGGGTTGGAGAATAAAAATAAAACAAAAGAACGTAAGAGAAGACGTTACCTTTATATCGGGTAACTCCCCTTGGTTTGAACCAAAAGGGTTTCTTGAAGTGCTTTCAGCCCAAGGAAAGGCTTATATGATGAATAGATGGATATTGGTAGCTTATTTTAGTAGATTTTGGACGAGACAAAGGGATTTAGAAGTGTGTGAAATGGCTAGGAAGTGGGGTCTTTTTATAAGGGAGAGGAGGGGCTCTTTTGGAAATCTTGCAAATATTATTTTCTTATATAATGTTTTTCGGTTTCTAAAGGTCCAAAAATCATTAAAGTCAAATATAAGGTGTCCCATGATGGAAATAAAATCATAAAATAATAATTTAAAAAGTGTTGGATATTATTTTAAACTTTATCTTCTTATTTATTTAAATCATTCATTAATGATGTAAACACTGCATCATCATTGTGTCATAAATAATTTTATTTATATGATGTGTAAAAATTATAAAAAAATTATCATGATGTAGGAAATAATTTTAGATTTCTAATTAATATTTATAGTCAAAAATATAACTTATATAACCCCATGTAAAAAATGTTTTAGTACAATAACACATGTTTGTGACATTTTTATTTTTACTTTAAATAAAAAGTTATTAATGCCATTATCATACCCAAATGGATCCATGGGGCCCCCAAATTAACCCATGGATTGTCCTGGTCTTCCATGACTCATAAAATAAGGTTAGGACATGTGTCAAGGTATTTTAATATTTTTATAATATTATTTTTTCCCTAAATTACCTTAATTTCCTTTAATAGCGGTTAATAAAACTCAAAAGTTACTATTCACCAAAAATTATTTTCATCCAATTGAACCACATTTTACTTACTAGTGATAACCATGTATGTCATATTTTATAATTAATTCCCATTGTCAAATCAAATAGCATGTTTTTAAGAAACAATATATATCAAGAGATTGACACTTGTTTAAGTCCAATTTCAAAGTGAAATTAATTCCAATGTCCACCATTGGATTAAATGGTAAAAATATATTCTAATTTTACTTTTAAACCAATTAAAAATATAATCTATCCATTTAAATAAATTATATTAAAAGGTACTTTTGAATTAAAATATAACATTTTTCACTATTCATTAAAAAATGAACTTTATCGAAAAAATAACAAAAACATACACAAAGTAAATTTTGATTTCCTGATTCTAAAGAAGAATTTTATTTGGTCCAATATAACGTATAAGAGTTTCCAAAACTATATTTAAAGAGGGTTCGCCATCAAAAGGCAATAAATCGACCTTTTAGTGAATATTAGTGTATTCATGCTTAAAATTTGATTTATTCGCAATTTAAGCCTCTAACATTTATTAGATAAATGTAAAAACATTTAACAAACATATATAATAATATTTTATTTATTTCTATTCATTCTGGCTAATACAAAGGCTACATGTTAACTACCATTTAAAATAATATTATTATATTATTAGTGTGAAACGTAAGATTTCAAAGAAATCTGTTGTTGCGTATCAGGTGCGCCATCGAACATAGCAACCCCATTAAAGTAAAATTAATATTTAATTCACAAATATTAATAAATATTAAAATCTCTTATTCTTTATTTACCTGGTATGTTACACTAAACCAATAAGTTGTATTTCTAAAAAAATCCAAATGTATTCTTAATCTTTGTAAAATCCCATCACATAAAACTTAAAAATGGGTGTTTAAAACTTTGAACTAATTATAAACCTTAAACTCATAACCCATGGTGGTATCCATAAATTTTATATTTTAATCCCCCAACCCCAAAATCCCAGATCCAGTGCATTACTTTATTACATTAGCGTGATTACAATGAATCAAATCCCAAAGTACCGAACAATTTAGAAGTTTTGGAGAACTATATTATATAAATGATACCCATTCTACATTGGGAAAATAAAATAAAACATAATACATAAAAAATAAAAATAAAATCAATCCTTTAAACTCATTCTAAGAATTAATATTCATATCCTGGGAAAAGGAAACAAAATAAGGGTGAGCTCAAATGCTTAGTAAGGGTAAGAATACAATGGAAGTAATCAAGAATCAATAAGACTAAACAATATGGAAAGTTAAATAACAGAATATGATTTCTATATAAATAACTAGATAAGGAATAATCAATATGGAAAGTTAAATTACATAAAAAATATTCCATTTAATCAATAAAATGAGAATTAAATGCATCCATATATATTTTTATGGAGAAAATACTTTGGATAATAATAATTCAAATAAAGGCAATTATTAATTATTATACATCATGTATATGGCACATGAACTACTACCATCAAGAACTTTCATAATATGGTTTAATTATGTGGGTAGAAACCAATCTATTCTTCACATAAACAAACATGAAAGGTTTTTTGCTAATTGATTTCATCTCATGAGACTACCAATGCTTCAACGGGCTTATATTTATTAGTCCCCAACATGTTTCTTGCGTGTACAAAGCATTCCTAATATATTGAGTAATTGATTTAATTAACAAAAAATTATCCTTATCATAAAATATCCATATTGAATAAATAATATGGATTTATTAATAATTCCTATGTTAATGATAAGTAAAAATATGGGTTTTTGATGTTGATGAATTGAAATACCATTGAATGATCATTAAAATGTTCTTGAGGAAAAAAATCTTTAAATATTCCAAAGCATCCTATGTCAATTTGAAACATTTGAATCATTAATAAGTATATTAATGATATTACATGTCAAAGGTCAGTATATACACTATATAAAACAAACTATGTGTATAACATTACAATATACCTCAATAAAATGAAATTGAGATGAAATCTCTTACCATGAGTCTGACTTGTTGCATGTGTATTTATCTTCCTGAATAATAAAATAATATTAATTATTTAATTTATTCATAACTTTTTTCCTGTTTATTATTACTTCAACTTCACTTATTAAAATGTTATATACAACTACTTAAACAATTATGTTTATATTGGGTGTTTTGACCAAATTCGGATCTTGTGTTAAAAATGACTTTGGTAGGTCAACTATGGTCAAAGGGGGCATTATATAAACATATACATAATAATAATCATGAAATAATTATCATATTTATACATAAATTATACTTTTAAAACTAAGGATGAAAGATGGTAATGAAAAAATGAACCAACGTTACAATTATGGAGACGGTAGGTCGTACCTACACATGAGTAGCGTTCCCATTTTTCAATGATAGTTATGGAAAGAAAGTAAGTAACATTATATATTTCAATAATGATAATTATATAAAAAATACCATGTTATTTAATCATATATACCTATATATATAATTCTTCTTATGTAAAATTTATCACATTTCTTCGAGGAGGCAGTAGTCCACACGTCCACCAACGACGTTATCACTTTTTTAGTGCATCAAAATGGTAATAAAGAAAATAATATATTATATTTATAGAAATTTAACTATTTCATTAATATAATATATATTTCATATATTTTTAATTAAAACCATACTTAATACATTCCATGTAATGTGTGGACATATCAAAGTGCTTTGAGGAGGCTTTAGTACACACATCCACACAAAATGCTATCATATTTACACCAAATTAAACACATAAAGATTTGTTATATATAAAAATTACTGAAGAATAAATACACAAAAAAATATCATATATATCATATAGAAACAATGTGTCCATCATAATTCCCAACCATGAAAGGTGTTAAAGTAAAAAATGAATGACATCATTTCGCGAGGTGGTGGTTCTCCGTACATGAACGATAAGTTTGTTACCCATTTGATGGAAGTGTGTGTAGGTAAAAAAATTAACATAACATAATTTTAGTATATTTAGGATAATGTTTTATTATATAATCATGGAATAAGAATAATTTAATGGTTTAATAAATAAATAAAACAAAAGTGATTGTTGAAGAATCTTACCTCTTTTCTGTGTAACTCTTTTTGGTCTGCACTAAATGGATTCCTTGGATTTATTTCTACCCTAGTTGAGGATTCTATTATGAGGGAAGGGATTTTGGGTTATTATTTTTTTTGAGGTTGGATGATCCAAAGTGGATATATATTTTTGGGGAATGGAAATAGTGAATGTTTGTTTTATAGTGGAGGTGGAGTAGAATTATTATAAACACCAAAAGGTAAACACTATTGGGAGGTCTACCTTACCACATCTGATTTTAAAATGGATAAATAATAGATTGAATTTAAATTATGGTCGATCCAAATCACCACCACACAAATATAAGTACATTTTTATAATTTTTTTCCTTAGTCTTTATGTTTCAATATACTTTCATTTTATTTTTTCATTTAGGTTACTACTTTTCTAACCTAAGTAATTTAACCATTAAAACTAAATTAAGGTGAGAATTATTAGAAAATATATACCCAATGAATTTATAAAATATGTTATCTAATTTAAAAAATAAAAATTCTCTGTGTGTTTGAAATTAATTTTAAAACAAGCGCATGTAACAGGTAAAAACATTACATTAACTTAGATCATGCTAATAATATTTTTACTATATATGGGTAAATATGTTAACTATAAAAGATAAATTTGTCTATTAATATACGATATTTAGTATTTATTAACACTTAAAAATCACTTTGAAGAATGTATGATTATTATTTATTTTAAATCTTTTAATAAAATATCATTTATTATAAAATAACATTAGTGTCAATTTTGACATTATTTATTTACGTTTAATTTAAATATTTCAAAAACATATTGGAATTCAAATATATTAAGTTAATATTATTGTAAAATGATATATTAATCTAAAAAATTCAATATAATAAATCATTAAATTTACTCACATTTTAATGTTTTTAGCATTTTTTTATTTGATTATTAAATAATTGATTATTATATAAATAATCCACATGTTAGCGTTTGTTAGGAGTTTAATGTAACTAATTAATCTATAAAAATTATAATTAAATTATCAAGATAAAAAAACTCATTTATCTTTAAAAATAAATTTTATAACTGAAACTATGTAGATTATTCCATACTCTAAATCTTTACAAATATTAAAGGTAAGGAAGGTTCTTTTTTTCAATTTCCTTACTTTAATTATTATATAGGTCACTTTCAAAAACATGTGTCCCAATAACTCATAAAATTTGAAACAAGATGAAATATTGTAAAAATATTTATAGCCAATGGATTTTTGAAATTAGTCTAGGTCAATCTGGACATTAAGTTTAAGGTTTAGTCTCTTTAAACCTTAATGTTTCCTTAATAGTTGTAATTAATTTTAATTACATTCACTATTTTTTTCAAAAAGTAAGTTTATATTATTATACTATAAATATTATACTTTTTAAAACCATGTATTTCCATTTTATAAATTTAATTCACATAATTGGAAAGATTAAATTTAAAGTTAATCCCACAAATGTGGCGAGAAAGAGAGTTTTTAAAGTGAAAATGTTAAAAAAGTTCATTAAGTATTTATATCTAAATTAAATATAAAAAATTCTAATGTACTAAATTGTATTAATAGATGTATAATTTATCTATTGTGACATTAATACCCAATTTAAAATATAATTTAACATTAATAATTATTTAAATGAAAAGGTAGTTTTCAACTAAAATGCTGTATTTTTTACTATTCATCAAATAATGAAAATTCCCATAAAAATATCAACAATTTACCCTAAGATAATTTTGACATTAAAATTTAAAAAAAATATTTTGACAAATAAAATTTATAAAATTTTCAAAATTTAGTTTTAAAATAGGTGGTTCATTAAAAGGTGGAAAAACCTGGTCTTACGCATAATGCAAGATAACTCAGTGTTGTGTGTAGTGTAAGATTAATATGGTGTTGTGTATAAAGAAATCTAGAAACAAAATGAAATTTTATCTAAGATAAAAATATTGTAAACTGTTGGAGTGTTACATTCTCCCCACCTTTATTAAATTCCATCTTCATAATTTAAACATGATTTTAGTAATATAAGTTTTGATATTTAAAAATACTATTATTGGAAAAACCCACATCATAAATAGGGTTAATAACACAAATTATTAATAATAGGGAAAGTAAAATACGAATTTCACCAAAAAATGGGCTATGAAATAGGATATATTTAGTACAAATATGGACATGGAAGAAAAATAAAACTATCAAGTTCTAATGGAGAGTGATAGAGAAAAGTTCATGAGAAAGTTATTGACCACAAATCCTTAAACCAGAGGTGTGAATAATGTCCATTGATATCATAAAAAATGATGATAATTGGAAACAAATTTGGTTTCATGGCCCTTTTACTAGATTTGAGAAAATATCTCACAGTTTAATAATATAAGTAAATATACATTTCTATAAAATTAATATTTTCTTTGATTATGCCTTTAAATATTTCCACTTCATATCTTAGCACAAGATGATTCATATAGAGAAGTAATTAATTAATCTCTAAAACCTCATTCAAGGATCAACTTCAACAATTTCATAAATGGGCAACCTTTCTAAATGGTTATGATCCAACACTTTTAGAAAGAAGGTTGCTGAATTTCCAAAATGCACTTCTTATTAATTGAAACAACATGAATTATCTCTCTAATCATCACATACCAAACATTTGAACACACTCATAATGTATTCTTGAAACATGTTAATAACATAAATTACCATGAAACCTTATTAGAAACATGCATTCTTCGTTTTTACTTAAATAAGACACATGTTATTGGTTATATTCCTTAAATACATAAAAGTTGTAAACTTCATCAATGATGGCATAAACCACTTTTTAAACAAACGTTTAATCTGTTCCAAGGTAGTCAGTAATATCCAATATACTTTATCCATATCAATCATTAATTTATTCCAAAAATATTATCTCAGTATCATGAATATATGGAGTGTTATCTTCCCCTAAACCATGGGTTTTCATAAAAATAAAATTTCTATTAAATCACATTTCATGGTTATCAGTACCAATCAACACACACTTTTAAGTACTTGATGAAAAAGTAATACATTACAATACTTATATATTTTATAATTATCATAATCAGTACCTTATAGGTAAAATATTCAAACAACATAATTATTAAATCTAAAAAAGTAATATTAATCATTAATATTTGTATATGGTGGTCGAAAAAGATTGGCCATTATTCATTAACCTATTTCGGGGTATATTCCTTTGGAACTTAGGACATTGACTTGCATAGTGTCCCATCTTCTTATAGTTGAATCATTGTAGAGTAGGAACATTTTTATTATCCATGCAATCACAAGAATGGTGTCATTTCCTTTCACACGTGTATCAAACTTCCATTCCTTTTATGAAAGTAAAAGGGTGATTATTTCTATAATGATTACATGTGGGAAAATACATCTTTCCATTCTTCCCTTAATCTGTATTTTTTTCAGCTGTCTTCTGGTTCTCATGCTTCCCTCAAAATCCATAATAATTATATAAGTTTTTCTATATCTCATTATCACATGATTTTATATCCTCATATGATGATAATTTTTGGTAGACTGGTCCCATTTGAAATTTCAAGTTAATAACATAAAATAAATGATCATTATTACTCTTTAGATCATGTGCATTGGTGAGGTTCATATTCTTTATTCTAGGCACTATTTCTAAAACATGAAATATAAAATATTAGATCTTACCATGTAAAATCCCCAAACTAGTGAAATACATAACATAAATTAAAAACTTTATGTATTTCTAGTCTCGTAATCATAAATATGGTTTCTTTAGGATTTTATTTTATATTTATCATTAAATTCTACCTTATGGTTATGTTCCATACTCTAACTTTTCTAAATCTTGTTTTAAATGTTACTACTAAACTTCCTTTGATACCAACTATAACTCCCCAACCCCATAAGCCTAAAGATAATGCATTACTTTGTTACATTACCATGATTACAAGGAATCAAATCCTGAAGACTAAACATTTTAGTAGTTTTGGATAAATAGATTAAATACATTATACCCATTTTAAATTGGAAAAAGAAAATAATACATAATGCATAACAAATACAAATAAAATAAATCCTCAAACTCATTTTAATAATTTATCTTCGTATCCTGGGGAAAGAAAAAAAACTAAGGGTGAGCTCAAATTCTCATTAAGTGTAAGAGTACAGTGGAAGTAATCCATAATTAATAATAATAAACAATATTTAAAGGTAAATAACTGAACACACTTTCCATTTATACAAATGGACAAGGAATAATCAATATAGCATGGTAAAGTACTAAAAACACTTACCATTTAATTAATAAACTAATAATTAAATTCATCCATAGATTTTTTCATAGTTTAAATCCTCTCGATAATAATAATTGAAATTAAGGAAATTCTTAATTATTAGACATCATGTATCTGGAACATGAAACACTATCATCATGAAGTTTCACAATATGGTTTAAATATATGGGTAGAAACCCATTTATTATGATTGAAAACAAACTCAAAGGGTTTTTGGCTATCTGATTTCGTCTCATGAGACTACCGATGCATCGAGGAGATTACATTAACCGGACCCCAACCCATGTCTTGTATGACCAAAGCATTCATTATATATCGAACAATTTATTTAATTAATAAAAAATGTACCTTATCATAAAATATCCATATTTAATAAATAATATGGATTTCTCAATATTTCATTAGTAGAGTATAAGTAACAACAATAGTTTTTGGCATTGATGAATGGAAATACCATTGAAATGTTATAAAAATATTCTTGAGGAAAATAATCTTTAAACATTCCAAAGTGTCCCATGAAACTTTGAAACATTTGAATCATAATTCCCATGAAGGAATAAAATTAAATAAAACTTTTAATATCATGAGAATAATGATATTCATGATATAACAAGTCAAAGTTCAGTATATAAAACATCTAAAAGAAACTAGGTTCATAACATTACAATATGCATTAATGAAATGAAATTGAGACGAAACCCCTTAACTTGAGTCTGTCTTGTCACATGTGTCTTTAGCTTCCTGAATAATAATATTATTTTAATTATTTACTTTATTCAAGACATTTTTCATGTTTATTTTTAATTTTACTTCACTTATTACAATGTTTTATACCCCTACTTAAACAATTAAGTTTACATTGGGTGTTTTGACCAAATTCGGTTCATGTGTTAAAAGAGACTTTGGTAGGTCGACTATGGTCAAAGGGGTAATTAAATAAACATATAAAGAATAATAATCATGAAATAATTATCTTATTTATACATTATTTATAATTTTAAAACCAATCATGAAATATGGTTATGAAAAAATGAACCAACGTTACAATCATAGAGACGGGAGGTCGTACGTACGCATGAGTAACATTCTAATTTTTCAATAATCATTATAGAAAGAAGGTAAGTAACATTATATATTTCTATAATTATAATTAAATTATAAATACCATGTTATTTAATCATATATACTTATATATAGAATTCTTATGATGTAAAAGGAATCACATCCGGTCGAGGAGGCAATTGTCCACACGTCCACGAATGACATTATCACTTTTTTAGTGTGTGAAAAGGGTAATATGTTTCTATAATTATAATTATATCATAAATACCATGTTATGTAATCATATTTACTTATATATATAATTCTTATGATGTAAAAGGAATCACATTCGGTCGAGGAGGCGATAGTCCACATGTCCACGAATGGCATTATCACTTTTTAAGTGTGTGAAAAGGGAAATAAAAAAATGATATATTATATTTCCAGAAATTTAATTTTTTAATGAATATAATATATATGTAATTTATGTCACATATGTTTAATTAAAACCATTCTTAATACATTCCATGTAATTTGTGAATGTATCACATCGCTTTATGGAGGCAGTAGTGTCCATGTCCACAAACAAGGATATCATATTTACACCAAATAGAACACATAAAGGTATGTGATATATAAAAATTAAAGAAGAATAAATACATAATAAATATCATATATATCATATATAAACAATGTTCCCATAATAATTCCCAACCATGAATGGTGGAAAAGGAAACACGAACGACATCGTTTTGTGAGGCAGTAGTTCATCGTACACAAACAGTATGTTTGTTACCCATTTGATGGAAGTGTATATTGGTGTAAGTATATACCTTAACATAACAACATTTCAGTATATTTATGATACTTATGTTATTATATAATCATGTAATAATAATAGTCCAATGGTTTGAGATATAAATAAAACAAAAGTGATCGTTGAAGAATGTTACCTCTTTCTTTGGGTAACTTATTTTGGTTTGAACCAAAGGGATTCCTTGGTTTGATTTATTCCCAAGTTTAGGATTATAGGATTAGGTTCAGAGATTATTTTTTAATATTTTTTCTGATCCAATGTTTCTTGAGATTTTTGAGAAATAAGAAGAGTTAATACATATTTATAGTGGAGGGGTGCTACATTCTTATAAATACCAAAAGCTAAAAACTATTGGGAGGTCTTTAGTATCTCATTTAATTAAAAAATATAAAAATAATAGAGTAAATTAAAATTATGCTATATAAAATTATCCAAAACACAAAAATAAGTTCATTTTTAGAATTTTGTTCCATATTTTTTAAGTTTCCAAAATTTTTTATTTTGGTTTTTCATTTAGGTAACTACTTTTACAACCTATGTAATTTAACCATTAAGAATAAATTAAGGTGTGATTTATTAGAAAATATAGACAAACTAAATTATAAATATTTTATATAATTTACAAAATAAAAATCTCCTGTGTGTTCAAAATTGATTTTAAACAAGCGCATGTAACATGCAAAAATACTACTTTAACCCGGATCATGCTAACAATGTTTTTACTATCTATGGGTCAAACTTTTATTTATAAAATATCAATTGATCAATGAATGGACTATATTTTCTATTTATTAACACTTAAAAATAACTTGGCAGAAGATAGTGTTTTTATTAATTTTAAATCATTTAATAAAATATCATTTATTGTATAATAATATTAATGTCATTTTTGAAATTATTTATTTAATTTTAATTTATTGATATCAAAAAAATATTGTAATTAAAATATATTCAGTTAATATCTGAGTAACATGATATATTCTTCTAAAAAATAATTTAACATAATAATTCCTTAAATTTACCTTCCTTTTAATGTTTTTAGCATCATTTATTTTATTAAATTATTAACTAAATAATCCTTGTGTTAGCATTTGAAAAGAGTTTAATGTAACTAATTAATCTCTAATTATTATAGTTAAATTATCATGATAAAAAACTCATTTAAATTTCAAAATAATTTTTATTACAAAAACTATGTAGCTTCTCACATACTCTAAAGCCTTACAAATTTTAAAGATAAGAAAGGTTCCTTTTTGTCTTTTTCCTTATTTGACTTATTATATGGGTCACTTTCATGAAAATGAGTCCAAATACCTCATAAAATTAGAACCTATAGGGCTTCTTTTCTAAATATAGGCAAATATTGGATTTTTTACAAGTGTCTAGGTTATTTTTGATATTAAGTTTAAGGTTTTGTCCCTTGTTAAGCATAATTTTATATCAATCCCTATAATTAATTTTAATTACATTCACTAATATTTTTGGTCAAAAACTAAGTTGATATTATTAGACTATAAATATTATACTAATTAAAAAGTTTCATATTTTTTTTCAAAATTCAGTTCATAGAATTGAAAAAATTAAACCTAAAGCTAATCCAACAGGCGTGCTGATAGAGTGGGTTTTTAAAGTGATAATGTTCAAAATTTTCATGAAGTCTTTATATCTAAATTAAATATAAAAATGATTCCAATGAAATAAATTGGATTAATAGATATATAATTTATATATTGTGAATTTCAGAACCAATTTTAGATATAATTTAACATAAATAATTATTTAAATGAAAAGGAATTTTTCCACTAAAATGTAGTATTCTTCACTATTCATTAAAAATGAAACTTCTCAGAAAAATTAAAAAAAATTAATCCTAAGATAATATTGATATTAAAAATTCAAAAACTAAGTTTATTTTGACAAGAAAAATTTATAAAAGTGTCAAATTTTAGTTTCAAAATAGGTGCGTCATTAAAAGGCGGTAAAAGTCAGTCTTGTGTATAACACAAGCTAAATAAGTGTTCTGTATTGTGTAAGATCAACCTGTTGTTGTGTATAAATAAATATATAAAATAAAATAAAATTTATTCTAAAGTTAAAATATTGTAAAGTATCAAGATGTTAAATGTGTTAGTGAATACATATGTGCTTCTTAAATTTTACATAATCCTTAGATGATTCATGATTCTTATAACCAAAATACCGTTGGTACAAAAATCTACAATTTAATTCTTGAATACAAATACATAATTAATTCATCCATTTTATTTCATCATGGTTCATTCATTGTTATATGGTTTCAACTTTAGAAGAGGTAATTAAATTGGTTAATACATAAGTTCCCTATATTTAAGACAACAAACTATAAATGGATCCCCAAGATAAGATTTATTTCCTTCCATCATACTCTTCATTTTCCTACGATGTTTTTTATTTATGAAATTATTTTACACAAAAAAATCATTTTCACATTCCTTTGAGACACATTCCTGGGTGTCTCTTTACACATTTATTACATGATGGTAATTGAGCCTTCCTTCTTCCATGGTCTCCACTACTCTAGCTCTTAGAAAAATCCATCCATCTCTTCATTAGTGAGTCTTATATTTGGTTAAGGTATAGGTTGTTAATCATATTTCAGAATAAATGAATAGACAAAATCATGATATATTTCCATCCTATCATCATCCCATTTGGTTTCTCATATTCACTACGTTGTCCTTCATGTTCAATGTTAACATGATTCTTTCAGGTTTCAGCCGCTGACTAAAACCAAAAAAAAACATAGTGTCAACAATAATAATCATAGTGGTAAAACCATATAATTGTTTATAGGATGTCTAAATCCTGAAAAATTATTTTCAATATAATACACCTTAGGTTTAATCTAGGTCATTATTTTTCATAATCTTTTCAAATCCTTCATAATGGTATGTAAAGAAAATTTGAATTATCCCAAACATATCCCAAAAGTGTTTCAAAATAGGTGCGTAGTAGGACATGTTTTCTTACACCAGGTGATGATCGAGTCAAGCCCAATGAACCCTTTATAAAGTTATTACTCCTAGGTAAAAATGTTTCAGAAACATGTCCACATATAGTATCTAGGTAGGGATGTTTGTCAGTGAAAAACCACATAATCTACACACCAAAACATTAGTATGTTCTTCTATAATTATATTCAAAGTCAAACATAGGGTTATCATCCCTAATCTACGTGTTCCTAAATCTGGATCCCAATCTTTTTACTAAATTTACTATGATTCCAACTATAAAAAACCCTAACCCCAGTAACCTGGATCTAGTGTCTTATTATATTAAAATTTTATAACATACAAGGAATCACATCCTGAAGGGATGAATGGTTCAGTGGTCTTTATAAACTAGATACATACATGATTCCCATATTATATTTGAAAAACAAAAATTACATAATTTTTTTTCTAAGAATATCTTTATTCCCTCTAGAATATTTTTTCATATAATTATTAGTATACTTTCTATATTTTTGGGAAATAAAATAAAATAAGCGTTAGCTCAAATGCTCAATAAGGATTAAGTACAACAAAATCTATCATGAATCAATAATAATAATCATAAAAAGGTAAATAACCGAACAAAAATGCCATTTAAATAAAATTACTATAATGATAAGATAAGGAATAATCAACATGTTAAGGTAAATATCTGAAAATTAATTCCATTTAATCAATAACTTGACTGTCATTAATAGATAAGGTGTAATCAATATGTGAAGGTAAATAACTGAAAACACATGCCATTTAATCAATAACTGAGAATGAAATGAATCCAGAGATAATATCTTTTAAAAAATCTCATGGATAATAATAACTGAATTTTTAATGAAGGAAATTATTAATCATTATACATCTTGTTATCCATCCTTTGATACCTCTAATATCAATACCTTTCACAAGATAGTTTAAAACTACAGGTTGAAACCCATTTAATGCTAGCTTAGTAATTCATATTATGAGACTAACGATACATCAAGAATCTATATAATTTAATGGTACACCCTTCACTACATGTCCAAATCATTCCTGAAATATAATATAATTTATTTAATTCATGAATAATATTCCTTATCATCAAATATCTATATTGAGTAAAGGATACATATTTATTAAAATTTCCCAGTTAATAAAATAACATTCACTATGATCAACATATAAAAAAAATGGTATAAAACTTATGAAATAATAATATAAATCATACAATAATATTTATATTTAATATATTGTACTTTCCAATGAAAAATGATCACAATAAGGTGATTTTTTCAAGAGAATGTTAACAATCACAAAAGAAAGTGAGATTGTAAACTAACTTGAACCACTTGGTAATTTTAAATTCAAACCCCCATGGATAAAATAATTCAAGTTGAAAATTAAAATACCATGAATTATTAAGGAATAATGATATTACATGTGAAGGTTAAATATATACACCATATAAAAAATTAGGTGTATAACATTATAATATGCCTCAATGATGTGAAATTGAGATGAAGTCCCTTACCCAATGTTTCCTTTTGGTTGAAAATGATTTAGCCTCCTATATAATGGTTAAAAACATGTCATTAACTTATAATAAAACCATATAAATATTTATAATATCATATTTTATCCTTTTATAATATATTATCTCACATTTATTAATAATACTTCATTATTTTTATTGTTTTAGGTGTTAATTGCATTGTTTTCATATTCGTGCTTTGTCATGAAATTTCTAGTTATTATATATATTATATAGTTCCATAATATCCAAAATAATAGTCATTAAATAATTATAATATGTATACATAAATTATAATCTTAATTCCAATCATTAAATATGGATTTGATAAATTAAGTATGTTACGATCACGAAGACGATAGGCCACACGTACGCATGAGTAATGTTCCCATTTTTAATGATCATTATGGTAAGAAGGTAAGAAACATTTTATATTTCAATAATGATCATAATATAATAATAATATATTATTTATATAAATATACTTATATCTATCATACATGTGTTGTGGTTATGAAAATAGATTCACATCGCTTTGTGAAGGGGGTAGTCCACATATACAAGAACGATGTTTTCATGATTTAGTGAATGAAAAAGAAAGAGAAAAATGATATATTATATTTTAAAAATGTTAAATATGTCATTAATAAAATTATTATATAATTTATATCACATATATTCATTAACTTCATCCTTATTACCTTCCATAAAAAGCATTATTGAAAAATGAATCGCATCGCTTTGTGAGGTGGTAGTCTGTCGTACACATGTGCAATGTTATCGTATCCCCTACAGAATGAAAACTAAAATAGGTATATATGATATAATTAATAAATAGGTATAATTATGTTATAAATATATTATATATACCTTATATTCATCAACATACCCAACCATTAGAGGTGTTGATGGAAAATGTGTCGCATCAGTTTGTGAGGCAGTAGTCTAATGTACTCACAGGTGACGTTATCGTTTCCCATTTGGGGGAATATGAGATAGATATAGGTCACGAATATAAAATAATAACACATAGTTAGATTAAATATTTTGTTGTTATCATATTATAATAAATGAAGAATATTTTAAGGATTTTGAAGAAGAAATAAAACAAACATGCGTAGTTAGGAATTTTATCCCTTCCCGAACAACTTATTTAGAATAATACCTATAATATTCATAGAACAAATTTATGACAAAAAAAGGTTTCTAGTATAAGGGTATGGAATTTGGGAATTTATTTTTATAGTAATTTTCTGATCCAAATGGTTTTTAAGGCATGAATAAGAGATGATAGTAGGTTTCCTCTTATAAGTGAGGTGAGTGGTACACTTGTAATTTTTGAAAAGAAAAAGGTGTAACCACATTTTTCACATCCTATAAGGGTAAAAAAATGGAAAATTATCTATAATTAGATATTATAAGGTCTAAAAAGTTCCATAAAATATATTATATACAAGTTTTTAGGTCATTTTAATCATTATCTTTTTAGTTTAACCCCATAGTGAACCCATTTTTACCTTAACCATAGAAATTAATTTTTACTATTTTCACTATCTATTTAGGTTAAAAATTAAGATGAAATCATTATATAATATAAATTATGATGATTTAAAATATGATATCCATTTTTCTAAATTAAATTAACAGAAAATTCATAATCCAATTTAAAATTATACTCTCATACACAATGAAAAAGCAGGTTTCCAAAGAGAAAAGTATCCTAAGTATATAAGGTGTTAATATAAAAAAATTAATATTAAATTAATTAAAATGACCAAAATTAGTTAAATTTTAATATAATTGAACTAATTTTACTTTAAAAATAATTAAAAGTATAATTTAACATTGTAAAGTATTTAAATTAAAGGACAGTTTTCAGTAAAAATCAATATTTTTCACTATTCATCAAAAAATGAAACATTTTAGGAAAATCCAAAAACTCCACGCCAAGATAATTTTGATATTATGGTTTAAAAAATTAAGTTAATTATTTTAAATAAATTTTCTAAAATTGGTAAAATAAATTGTAACTTATGTGCGCAAAGCGTGCCTAAGTCGTCTTTTAGAAAAAGTACAGTTTTTTTAGAAAATATTTCTTTTTCTTTTAAATGATTCTTATTTTATTTATAATCAATCGACAACCATAATTTGCATAATTTAGTCAGTAAAATTAAAACACATCAATATAAAAAACTAGGTTATAATGGTATACTATATTACGGTTCATTTAGACTTGGGGTCGCATGTTCCACAAGTTATCAAAGAGATTAAATTTAAAGAATACATTTCATGGGTTGTTTAAGATCAGTGTTGCATATCACATATGTTATCAAATAAAATTTTATTGTTTTATAATTTTTAGGTGTTAAATAAATTTTAGAACTAGGGTTTTAAAAAATAAATTCAATTTTTAGATTCAACGTAACAATATTATCATAGGATGAATTATTGGGATTTTCTAAAAAAATATTTTTTATATTAATAACAAAAAATTATGATTTGAAAAATACCGTGAATTTGATGATTTAATTATGATATAACCATGAATTTTTATTTTTTGAAACCTTTTTAATAATAAATGATTTATTTTATATGTAAATTTTTATATTTAAAACTATTATGTTTAATTTAAAAACCTATATTTTACATTTTATAAACTAAGATATTTTTTTTTTAAAACTATATTTTTTTGCGTTATGCATTTATTAATTTAAAATTACTTTTTATAAATTTTAGTAATTTAATATTATGAGTTGGTTTTAATTTTTTATGAGAATATATAGATTATCTAGTAAGGATAACTTTATTTTTAGTTATAAAAATAAACTGCCAAGGTTAAAAAGAAAGTTACTTAGGTAAAATTAAATTATGGTAAAAGTTTAGACTAAGAGTAAAAAACATAAAAAACATAAAAAATTATATTTAAATCTGTGGTGAAATGTTTTTAAACCAACTCTCTTTACCTATCTATTATTCCCCACTTTTGGATCCACTTTCCTTGAATAGTGCACCTCATATTTCCAAAATGCCACTCTCTTCACTTAAAAACAATACTTTCACCATCCCACTTATCCTCATAAAAAAATATTTTCATTTTGGATTATGTTTACCCAAATCCCTCAATAAAACTCCCAGAAAACCCCTAGAGGTTTTTTTATCCTCAAAAGACCAGTCTTCGAAACCTTAAACAAATTTGATAGGGAGTTAAAAGTTCCCAAATCGCTCCTTTTCAATTATATTTCTTTAAGTTGTATTATTATAACTAAAAGTATACAGTACCATCCTAAAATAAGAGTATAAATATCATTATTATACTAAAATTTTATTATATTTATTGAACAATTATTATCTCTCTTCCTCCCTTCAACTTAGAAAAATGAAGATGTCATCCATGCGTATGTTCAGTCTACCGCATCCATGGAGTGACATGTTCTATTTTCCCTAAATATCTTATAAGTATAGTTCAATGAGGTCATTTGATTAATAAATGTTATATTTATAACCTTATTAATATTCTTAAGGGATAAATAAATTTCTACCATCTTTTCAGTCTATGAAAAATAAGGCATCGTTTACGTGTATGTGAAGACTACCATCTCCATTAAGAGATGTTTTCTATTTTTAATCACTATCCTACATTTATTTTTCTAAAATATATTTTATGAAAATATATGATATTAAGAAATAAAATATTTCATGAATATGGTTCTGAAATATTACACAAAAATTAACAATCATTATATTGTAATATGTTGATTTGAGAAATTACTCAAAACAAGATCATCAAGAAATATGTTCTCACTAACCATACCCTTAGTTTTTATTAAATTAACATGGTGATACATAAATAATTTATAACAATGTTTTTTATATATTTTTTAATCTAATAAGGATGAAATTTTTACCAAATAATGGGGTTTTATGTCTCCATTATAAAACATATGTGAAATGATTGAACATATAATTATGAAAATAAACATTAAATTTCTAATGAGTGAATAATTAATAGATATTTTAACAGATATTAATAAACTTATGAAATAGGTAATTAATATGGTTATGTTTATAATATATTATATTAAATTACTTTCACAAAATATAAGTGTAAAGGTAAGGGGTTTTCTTGATTCAACTTCTTTTTCTTAGGGCATAGTTATTCCTCTTTGACTATGGATCTTCAATATTTTTTTATCTTAACTTATAATGATATTATATTTCCTTTCAAGTTATTTTTGGGAAATTAAAATTTTAAATTAAATACATCTTCTTTTATAGATTTTGTTTCATACTTTATTTTTGATGTTAAGAATAATTATCATCATCTTCTAACGATCTCTTTCTCTTCCATATCCATGTTCATTATTCCCTTCAATGTTCTCCGTTATTATTTTCAAATAAAAATACATATTATTTTTAGTGATCTTAAATTTTCTATTTACCACTATTTAAATGGAATATTTATCACTCTTTTATAATTTTTGTTTCAATAACGGTGTTTTTTAAAATGTTGAAATGGTTTCTTTTCTTTCGTGATTGTACAATTTATCTTTCAGTCTACATTTAATCTAGATTACCTTTATATCCTTTTCAAGGATCCATTATTGCAATTTATTTCCAAATAATGTTTGAAAAAATATTCATTTCAATTTCTCGAAATTGATATTTTAAAAATGACTCATAACATCTTCTCTTTTCAATGATGTTAAGAATTTTTTTAATCTTGTTTACATTTCACTTCCATTTTCATCTTTAACTCTAAAATATCTATCTCCTTTGGAGTTAGGTTTTAAGGATCACCATTTTAATTCCTTTATAAAATAATTATTTTTTGGTGATTCTAATTTTTGTAATCAACTGATCTAATTCTTGAAAACATTTTATATGACACCATTTTAAAATGCTACGAAACCCATTTTCTTTCCATGGGTTCTTTATGAAGTGATGAATGATTAATTTCAAGTGCAACACATATGTATAGATAATTGATGTGTGGGGCCCTATATCACCCTCCAACACAATGGTTAAGGATTTATATCTCATGATATAATAATTCATTGACATGATTAAATTGGTTTGCAAGCATGTGTGAGAGTGAGTGGCTCACATAGGTGATGTTTCCCTATGCTTATGTTTGTTCCATATTTGTATGATATTCTACTTTCTTATATAAATCAACAATTATTCAAGATTTTTTTCATATAATTATAAGACATATTATAATTTTTATGATTCCTTGATGATATTTCTATAGTCCCATGTTTCTATATCATTATCCTTAATAATAAAACAAGTTTTATGATTATCGGTTATTAATCCATGGTATTTTTAATAAGATATTTTTCCTCTATTCAAGTTTCCTCACATGTTTTTGATCTAACCATTATGATTCTCTGTTAATTTTTACCTTGCTTAGTATTTGATCTTACCCTTTCTTGTGTTTCCATTTCTATAGGTTATGAAGATGAGTATAACCTATGATATGTCTACAAGGGGTTCTAGTGTGGTATGATTATGAAGAAATTTTCACAATTATTATAAAATAATTTTATTATGTAGCTAGTCCATAAAGACACTAAAACATCAGTTTATTGGTATTTTGGAACTATTTGTAAGATGTAATATTTAAATTATGGAAGTGATGTAAAACTAAAGATGTGTTTAGTTTGGTTAACCTTAGTAAAAAAAGATATTACATGAAAAAAAAATTCAATTTCACGATAATACAAGAGACCACATGAAAAAAAACTTATAAACTAACAATGTAAAAGGTTTTAAGTACCTTATAAAAATCTATAATATTCATGAAAAGACAAAGGAAAGGTTTCAAAAATTATGTACCTTACATCAGATGCCAATAAAAAAATTATCTCTCTCAAGAATTTAAAACAAAACTCAAAAGAAGAGAAAGGGGTTTGAACAACAACCCTGCGAGATACCTCCCAAGGATTTCTCTTTATAGCTTCCCAGCCCATTTAGCCACCCGAATAGTTCTACGAGCCAAAGGAACACTCGGAATTATGATTACCTCCTCGTATGCCAAAGTTTACCGACTATTAACGAGGTTGTAAAGAGGTAATAGTGGGAAGATTTTAACCTCTGGTGATGATAATAGTAATGGTCTATATAAATATAAAACAATGGAAGAAAAGACCATAAGACAACTGGACCAGTAATCCTCCATAGTAGAAGCATAAGAAGTACAAGTAGTAAAATCAACAAGATTAAAATAAACCATTTACAGAATAAAACAAAACATGATACCAATTCTAAAAAAGTTTCATTTTTTAGATAATCATGTATAAAAGTCAGGTGATACAAGATAATAAGGATAAAAGGTTTCTCGTGTATAACATTTAGTACATAAATAAAGTAAGCATGCTGATATAGAAAGAAGATCAAAAGTAACTCCAGATGATGCTGAAACCTCCAAGGTCCTTTGCTATCCATCTGATGAAAAAGTCCCAACATGATCACTAAGGTACATCTCCTGATTCTGAACCTTTACCTAATTACAACATCATAAAATCTATATAAGTCCTAAAGGGCCTGTGTAGGGTGTGATAATAAATCTTAGTAGGTGACTAGCAATGTGTTCCTAACTTACATCTCTGATAAAGTAGGTGTGCACTAAAAGTAAATAAAGTATTGAGAATTTATGTATAAATAAATAAACTTCTTCCCTTCTGCTCAAAATATATAAGGAAGATACCACCTAATTCGACCAATTATGGTATAACATTATTGGAGAGGATCCTTAATATAAAATACAAGGAATCCTCTAATGAAAATAATATTAGGTGAACCCTCATATTCCACCTTCAAAGAAGTCACCTGACACCTTGTACCATTAATCATGTACTAGGATCCAGAACGGCATGCCCAAGCAATAAGTACTTGGTCCCTTGGACCCCTACTTGAATTCTCCAATCTGCTTGAAGACCAACATTCCAAGGCATAGTGATGTCAATCCTCTAAATAATAAACACCTCCATCTCAATAACTAACATCCCAAGGAATAATGATATTTATCATTCCACAAAATCTTAGCACATAACCTCATAATATGGTGAGAATCAGCCCCCAATCAATAGTCTCAACACTATCAATTTATGGCTCCTCACTATCCATGTGGATTTCTATAATAAACACCTCCAACCTTATTGATGTTCCATACCATCTTAAGGCGTATCTAATGGAGGCCTCTACCCATATGCGTGGTCAACACCACCTCATCATATGAGTCATATCTCTGTGCAAACGACTCCAACGACGCATCGACCAATCACAGTGAGTGACAATCACCAACATAGTACCTAAGACACATCATCCCAACACCTCATGCCCCTACAACTATGTTTCTCATCATCATAGTCAGCAACATCCAAATCAATTGGCCCATTCCCACAACCTAATTACCTCTTCACCTCAATTTGATGACCATGTTGCCCAACCAGTGATCAACATCACCCAAAGTAACTGTACCAATCCCAAACTAATGACCAATTTCACCTCAATCTAGGTGGTCATTACCACCTCAATCCCCAGGGCCAAGCTCGTCTTATTTCCATGGAACTATTAAGGAATCATAAACAATTTAATTAAATAATTAAACACACTAGGACTAATATTCCCAAGTTTTAATGCCTCTCACTAGGATTAACCAATTGTAGTCTGGTGAAAGTATTCCTATAGGCATATCCAACAATAAATTAATCAATTTAAATGAAAAATCATTATATTATTAGGTTCTATCTCAGATGGCCTAATAGTGCACTCAATAACACACCCCCAAAACATTATTGGAATAAAATAAAAAACTAGGAACCACCTACCTCATGTTGGTAGACACTCACTTGTCCAATATCAGCCTCTAACTCAAACCAATTCAGAAGAAATCATTGTTTTAAAATAATTCACTAAAAATAGTGTAAAACGAGTCACATAGATTTAGTGAATAACATGGTGAGAGAAAAGAAAAATGGAAAAAAAGGATTGAAGGTATTATTGATTCTATTCTAAGGATACTGATGAAGATCAAAATGGAGCCCAGATGGAGAGTATAGCCCAATGCCTAAGGAGGAGGAAGAGGGTGGCTCTCCTTTATTATACGTGGGAGTGGAGAAGGAAAGAGGGGAGGATAAACATAAATAGAGGGAGGGTTATTTTGGTAAATTATACAATTTAAGTGGACCACACAGTTTTTCTAACCATACTTCATGTTGATCCCTTTTATAGTCACTATCTAAGTGGCACTAATAATGCTTCCATGAGCACAATTTTTCTAAATTGTGCGTAAACTGTGCAAATACCTATTTTAAAAATAGAAGATTTCCCACATGGTTATATGACCCCTCCTTCATGGTTTGAAAAACCATTTCTAGAGCCAATGTATGGCTTCATAGTTTCACTTGGGAGGATAAAAAAATATCCAAAATGGTGCGCCTCAGTCTCTACACCCTGAAAAGTTGGGATTTTGGCCTTCGATGCACCATAAATAGACTTAAAACCCCAAGGAACATTCCATGCATTAAAACTTATATAAAAAAATTCTTTGGGTCAAAGAAACATTTGGAATTATGTTTTTAAGATCATGAAAAGATTTTTTCTAACCACCAAACTCTGAAAATTCAAATGGGTTGAGGAATTAGACCCACTCCAAAAACCCAGGGCTTTACAGTCTACCCACCTTAACATAGATCATCCTAAATATATCAAGTATTATCCATATATGGTATTGAACTTACCCAAATCTTAAGATCAAACTGGTTAACCCTAGTCATAAACTCAAAGGTCAACTCTCTCAAGGTGCTACCAACCATATAAGTTACCTTCCCTAGTCACATCCCAAACCAAAACTCAAGTAAACCAATGGTCCATTGACCATAACCTGACTCAAAATTCCTCTCGTGATGCATCGTAACCCCTGCACCTCATCAGGTTCTAACAAAATTCCTATTCTGCATTTGACACCCATAAAGTCCCACATATCATCAGATTCCTACATCATCCCCATGTCAAACATGGAACCTACGAGGTCTTGCATCTCATCATTTTTTCATAAGAATTTCTGGTTCCCCACACCTTACATAGACCCTACATCACACTGATGCCCAGATGCCAACCCATATCAAAGAAACCCACATCACATTGATGTAAAGAAGATAACTCACCTCAAGTAACCCAACATCACATCAATTCCCAGAGATGATCCTGATTCCACACACCTCAAACACACACATATATATATAACGCATCTGAACTGATTCCAACCTACTAACCAGCACTTGGTTATTGAAAAAATACATTTTCTGCACCTTGTGCACCCAAAAATAGACATGCCTACAAAAAGGTCCATACCAAAATAAAAACTAACCTAGTCACCCTCATGGAGTACCTCTAACTATCATCGGATCACCACCCTGATCCTCACTTGGAAGATCCATTGCATGCACATGTCTTGAATCTAGACTAACTGAGGCTTGGCCTCCCTAAGGCTTGGCCTCCTGGTGATGCTGCAACATCCACTAGCCACTGACCCCTGGGTCACACTATCTCTACCAAGACCTTCATGTGTAGCTGAATATCAACTACCATATCTTGGTACCACTCCTGGTCTGACCTCAGATCCCTGAGTCTGACCCGGTCCTTGGATGTCAGCTATCCTAGAAGGCTTCTGGAATATCCTATCAAGATGTCTAGCTTATTTTCATACTCAACACTTCATCAGTGCCTGATCACACTATTTCTTCACCTATCCTGGCTTTCTGCACTAGAATCACACAACCAAAGACCCAATAATTGGTCTTCTACTCATATCTCTTGCTTGAATTCCCTATTGAGAATCCTCTCAGCCTCGCTTACTACTATGAAGGTAGTTTCATATTGCATGAAGTAAATGTATCCCAGCTATTGGATGATGAACTCATGAGATCTCTCTTCCCTAAGCATCTCTGGAAAGAAGTTCTCAAAGAACCTAGACTCAAAATCATTCCAAGAGAGTCCCTCATGTCTGTCAGCCTAAACTAGTACATCCCACAAACACTTTTTTGTTCCTATGATAATGTATGTATCTAGCTTCACCCTATACCCTAGGGGTGTCTAAATATTCTCAAAGATGGTTTTCACTGACTCTATTTATCTCTCAGCCACCTATGGTCCACCCTCACTTTGATATAGTGGTGGGTGCTCTAACTGGAACTCATGAGTCAAGTATTACATAGAAGGCTCTACTCCCTGAACTCCCTTGTCGATAACCTGGATGGCATGAACCAAGATCACACTAATCTTCACATCAATACATGGCCTAAAATCTTCAATATCCTACAGCTAACCTGCTTTCACTTGAGCCTATACATGTGCCTATACATATGGCTCTTTCTTAGCCTGACCCTCTGGGGCCTCAACCTGTGAATGCTTATGACCCACCACATCACCACCTGCCTGATTCTATATTAGAATACACCTAGGTGGAACCCATTGAATAACAATATAGTGGTCATACATCTATAATAACATATATATAAATAAAACATGGAATTGGAAATCTTTAATAAGCAGGACAATCTTACTACTATTACACCCCCTATCACAACCAGGTCCCATGATATCTTCCCTCTTGGCCCCTGACCAAACCATATTAGAGCCAAGTATCACAAATAAATTTGGGCTCATGGCCACTCACCAATCCACATCAGATTCAAGAATCACATATCAATATGAGGTAGTTGAGTAAAATTCCACCATATTGGCTAATCAGGAAAATTCTATTTAGCATATTTATTGAAACTTTAAATAGATAACCCCATATCATCTTCCATTCCTGATTATATAATATCCATACCCATATATATATATCACATCACATATCATATCATATAAAAATTTCATTATAACCCCATTCTTGGGTTGGTTGAGTAGAATTGCACCAAATATAGGTTAAGAAAGAAAATATTGTTTAACTTCATTTGATGACACTTTAAACAAACCAACCACTCTTACCACAATGTTGGTTCCCAATGAAAATCACAATAAATTAATCAAAGGAACACAAATATATATCAATAATCCTATGTGCCTATAAAGAAATCGTAAATAATAATCCCTTTCCATAAAGGGCCAAGGGTCACATATCATAACAGATAACAATCATACCCAAGTGCACCATTCAAGGTGGAAATCATATCAACTGTAAAATAGAAAAGCAGAAAATTAATTCCCCCCCCTGGAAACTTGTTCTATCCCCCATGTATGGGACTATAGGAACCTAAATATGATATCTACATCCAATTTCGACTACATCCGAGTCTCCATTATACCATAACTCAAATAGTAATACCCAAAAATAGGTCAAATAAACTCCTCTAATACCATTCGTATCACCTTGACCCATTTATTTTCCCAAAAAATGCTATGGGTTGGAGGGACATTGGGCCTTAAGAGTGCCTCCCCATACTCCAAAGGATTCTGACTAGTAATGAGGGTGTAAAGAGGTGATAGTGGGGATACTATACCCTATGGTGATGAAAATAGTAATGGTCTATATAAATATAATACATCATAATAAAATACCACAAGACAACCGGACCAGTAACCCATTATAGAAAAAGCATAAGAAGTAGCAACAATAAAATCAACAAGATAAAAATATACCATTTGAAGAATAAAAAACTACAGGATAACATTTGTAAAAAAACAAAATTTATATCTAAGAATGCATAGAAGTCATGTCAAATAATACAATAAGAAAAAAAGGGTCTCCTATGGCCAACCTTAGTATATACATACAGTAAGCATGCTAATACTGAAAGAAAACAAAAAAGTAACTCTAACTGATGCAAGAACATCCAAGATCCATTACCATATATCCCGTGAAAAAGGTCCAACAAGAAAACTAAGGTCTATCTCTTGAGTTTTATCCTTTAATTGATCACAACATCATAAAATCCACACATATCCTGAAGGGCTCGTATAGGGTGTGAGAATAAAATTCAATAGGCCCCCACCAATGTGTGCCTAACTTAGATCTCTAATAAAATAGGTGTATAATAAAAATAAATAAAGTAATGAGAATGAATTTATAAAAAAATAAACTTCCATTGTGTACAATAACCACAAGTAAGGGATCACCTACTTTGTCGAATGCTGGTATAATAGCAGTAGAGAGGATCCTTTGCATAAATTCTAAGGCATTATTTGATGAAAATCATCCTAGGTGAACTCTAATGTTCCACTTCCAAAAATTTCACCAGGAACCGCACTCTATCAATAATGTGCTGGAGTCTAGAAAGGAACACCCAAACAATAAGTACCTAGTCCCCTCAGACCCCTACTCGAAAGATCCCATCAGCTTGAAGCCAGATGTTCTGAAGCCCAATGATGTATGTCCTCTAAATAATAAACATTGTCATCTCAACCACTGATGTACTAATGAACAAGTATATCTATCCTCCCACATAATACTAGACCCTAACCTAAAAATATGATGAGACTCATCCCCCAACCGATAGTCTCAAGACTATAAACTAATGGTTCCACACCATCCACATGGATTTCTATGGTAAGAACCTCTAACCTTACTGATGGTCAACACCATACTATGCCACTTCAAATGGAGACCCCCACCCACATGATTGGTTAACACCACCTCATAATCTAAGTCTTATCTATGTGCACACGAATCCAATGGCATGTCATCCAATCAAAATGAGTGGAAAACACAAACATAGTACCTAATCCACATCAACCTAGCACCCCATGCCCCTATGATAGTGTCTCTCACCTCAATAGTCAACACCATCCAAATCACTTGGTCCAATCTCAAAACCTAATGACCTTATCACCTCAATATGATGACCACGTCACTCAACTAGTGATCAAAATCACCCAAAGTAACTGGACCAAGAACAACTTGATCACCAATGTCACCTCATGACAGGTGTTCATCACCACATCAATCCTTGGTCCAATCCTATCTCATTTACATGGAACTCAGAAAGCATCATAAACACTTTATATTAATAATTAAAGACCCCCAACCTAGGCTTCAAAAGGTATAAAGCATCTCACCAGACTTAACCATTTATAGTCAGGTGGAATCATTCCCATGGGAATCTCTAATGATCAATTAATCAATTTAAAAGAAAATTATCATATTATTAGGGTCACTCTTGGATAACCCAATGACAAGATCAAGAATACACTGTCAAAACATGATTGAAATAAAAGAGAAAGCTAGGCACCACCTACCTCATGTGGGCAGAATCTATCTCATTTGATATCATCCTATAACTTGTACCAATTCAAAATAAATATGTTTTTTAGATGAATGACCTGGAAACATAGTAAAACGGATTACATAGATTTAGCACAGCATATGTAAAGAGAAAGGAAGAAAGGAAGTAATAGGATAAAAGGTCATACAGATTCTGTTCTAATGAGATTGAAGATGATCAAAATAGATCTCAAATAAAGTGTAGATCTCAATGCCTAAGGGGAAGGAAGTGGGTGGATCTCTGTTTCCATTTTCCATGGTGGATAAGAAAAAAGTGGATGACTAAATAGAGGGGGGGATATTTTCAGTATATTCACAACTTTAAGTGGCCCACAAGGTTTGGCTCCACGGTTGGATAACCATGTGTTGACCATGTGTCACCCAATATCTTGGAACCACACCATGCATGGTTGTCCTATATAGTTTTTCCAAACCATGATGAGCCTGTGCACAACCACTGTCTAAGTGGAACTAAGCGTGCGACAATGCACATGGTTTTCCCAAACCATGCGCAGGCCGTGCGAACTCCTTTGCTAAAAATTTAATATTTATTACATGGTTGTGCTCCCCTTGTTCCACAGTTTGAATATTTTTGTCCATATCCAAAGGAACTCCACACAGTTTCATCTGGGAGACTATATGTTTTTCCCAAACCAAGTACCCCAGTCTTCACACCATGAAAAGTTGGGTATTCATTCTATGGCACACCCACACCGCATTTGAAACCCAGAGGCACTTATTGTGCATTAAAATCCATATAAAAATAATGACTTGGGTTAAATAAACTCTTGGAAATGAGTTTTGAAAATCAAGAAAAGAATTGGTCCGACCACCAAACATGGAAAATTCAGACAGTTTGAGGAATTTGAACTGCCCCAAAAACTTGTCATAGTAAACTCTATATCAAGAACACAATCATCCCACTAGAAGAACGAACGCATAACCACAAAACACCATCATCCAACCCTGAAACACACTCTCATGTAATATACCTCTCAAATAAGAGAAAGTAAAAACAGTAATCAAATTTAGGAAGAGAAAAAATCTCATAAAACTACATAAGGTCAAACACATCATCTTAGCAGAAGGAAACAAAAAAAATCTCAATAAGGAAGATTATACCTTAAAAAAATTGTTTACTAAGTACTCATCTATGAATATCACTCCCATGTTCTCTCCTATAAGTCGTCATGCCACCAAAGGACATGAACTAGTGGGATAAAATACCTGCACAACAACTTCTCCCAAAAACCTTGAATCTAAATAGGCCATTACTTGATGGTTATACAATATTTAACATCATAATATCTCCTAATTGATGTTCCATGAATCATCATAAAGATATTAGAAAATCTATAATTCATAGAAGATATCACTAATCTATCTTATCTATGAGGGTATTTCTATCTAATAAGAAATAACTCTAATATACACCAACACCTAAAAAGTTCTAATTATTTCGGGAGAAATATTACACCACACACTGAAACTCTATTTCCCATGATGAGGATATACCTTCAAGATTACATGATCACAAAATTGAAACCCAAAATCCACCCTCCTATGATCCGCAAATAACTTCTGAAGACCATTCCCCACCAATAATTTCTCTTAGATCACCTATACCTTCTTTGTCATTCTTTACACCAATTTTCATCTGAGAACTGCTGAATCTATGACCTTGATCCAAGAAAATGAAGACCATAAAGTTTGGTCATACAGTTCTTTTAATGGATACATACCAATGGTATAATGATAATTATTATTTTAAGAAGACTCTTCCAAGGGTATGTGCCTCACCTATAAAACCAAAAAATCTAAAAGGTACACATGAAACATGTCTGATAAAGTATAGATAATATACTCTCTCTAAAATCCCATTTGTGGATGAAAAGTGGTGTTAAGGAATAATTATAATCTAAAATCACATTAGAGACTTCTCTAAACCCTGTAGGTGTTCTTGGGATCATTATTAGATATGATCATCTTTTAAACCCCATGAATCCTCACCCATACCTCAAGATACTACCTCGACAAATCCTCCATTAATATTGAATCCTTGATCACTAAGAAGTGAGTTGTATTCATAAAGTGGAACAAGATCACCCATATAGAATGATATCCACCCTAAGCTCTGGGTAATTCAATGATGAATTCCATCGATATGTCATCCCAATTTCACTGGGGGAATCAAGTGGTTGAAGCAAACCACCTAGAATATAATGCTCAGCTTTCACCCAATGAGAAACCAAACATAGAGAGACAAACTCTTTAACTAGGTTCTTCATACTAAACCACCAATACTCATATCTTGAAGCATGATACATATGTAACACACCAGGATGTTTTCCAAGGGATAATTATGGAACTCACAAAGTATCATATCACATATTGTCGAAGGAAAAAAAATATTTCTCTAAAACAACATCCAATGTTGTCCATACTTTGACTATCCCTTAGGAGTGTCTCTACAAACAACTCAATCACACCGAACCTCCATATAAATATCTCACAAATTAGACTCCTCCAACCACTACACCAAATATGATTGCACAGTCATCTGATAATTAAATCCCCTTCCATAAACTATTCCTATGCCAAGTTGCATCGCATCAAACTCTTATATCACCCACCAAGAGTCTCCAGACTCACGCACAACACCACCAAATGTATTCCTACTTAAGGAATCTACCAAAAAATTATTATTATTATTTATAAAAGAAATATCAAAATAATAATATTATAGAAACTCCATCCACCGTTATTATTGAAAATTCAAATCACATTGGAATAAAACATACTTTAAAATATTGTGATCTTTCAAGACCAAAAAGTGCTCACCAATGAAATAGTACTACCAAAACTTCAAAGAAAATGCCACTGTAGAAAGTTTAAGATCATGGGAGGTGTAGTTACATTTATGAGGCTGTAAATATCAAGACTCGTAAGAGATAGATTCTCTCTACTACATTAACACACAACCTAATTCATGAAGTAAAGCATCATAATAAACCTCGAACACAACTCCCTCTTAAAACTTATAAAAAACTAATTCAGTAACCATATTCTATTTCAAATACTCAAAATAATCTTGGAACTAATCATTCTATGTGAATGCATGAGACTTCCTGGTCAATGTTGTCATTGGAGTCATAATCATGGAGAAGTTGGGAACAAAACACTTATAATAGTTAACAAGATCGAGAAAAAATGTTACTATACAGTATTCTTGGGGTATACCTAAGAAACCATCATCTCAATCTTCTAAGTATCTACTACCACTCCATTTTGAGATATAATATTCCCTAATAAATAGACCTCACATGGCTGAAACTCACACTCTAATAGATTCTTGAACAACTAATAAAACTAACGAACCCCTAACACGGATTACATATGATCTGCGTTCTCCACCTACACCCCATATAACACAATGATTTCATTGATTAATATCACCATGAACTGATATATAATCTCATATAATGATATATTCATCAGTACCATGAACATGTCTAGAGAATTCATAATGCCAAACAAAATTACAATAAACTCACAATGTCCATAATGACATCTAAATGAATTTTTTGGGATATCCTCATCCTTAACTCACATATAATGATACCCATATCATAAATAAATCTTCAATAACTAGATAGATTCATTCAAATGATTGAATAAATCATCAATTTTTGGGAGGGGATAGTGTTTCTTTTCCATAACCTGATTCAAATAGAAATAATCAATTCAAAAATGAAGAATACCAACTTCCTTCTTCACAAACAGAATTAGAGATCCATAAAGTGGCATATTAAGTCGAATGAATACTCTCTTTTGTAGATCATCAATCAAAATCTGAAAATCATGTATCTCATAATTGGATATATATAAAAGAGATAACAATATCATAGAAAAACTTAGTTGTGGTCTTATACTAAATTTGATCTCATGTTGAGGGGTAGTGTCACAACCTCTTTAGGGAATACATCAGAGTAATATTCTACCACCTTATTAACACTATCGACTAATCCCCTATAAAAATCAACATCATCTCGACTATCTGGGAAGTTAGAGACTCAACATGCCCCTGACCCATCTAAGGGTCTCACTTTCCAACAAACACTGCCTAGTTCCCATCAGGATAATAATATAATTTGACTCCTGAAGTAATCCATGATAGCCTTCATCTATTATAGTCAGTCCATGTAAAAGATGATTTCTTATGACTATATCTATAAACATAGGAATTCTCCCCATGAGTGGTTGTTCCCTATCACTAACTCATAGCCTCTATACACATTATATAAGATATCTTGACATCCAATCAATATAGTCAATGATAAGGGAACTAGAGGCCTCTACACCTCAAGTACCAAATCATGGATTAGGTTTTTGGTAATAAATGAGTGGGAAATTTTTTAATAAAACATGTAATAAAACCAAGTCAAAAAATGGTTGATAATACCTCACAAGACATCCAGTTTACCTAGCTTAAACAAGCTAAGGAATGTATCTAACCACATAATACTTTTCTACCTATTTTTACCTGATGGCAATCACATACATGGTCACAATATACTAAATATCACTGAGGATTATGGGAATCATGAGGATTCCCTATACCTTCCCCATCCCCACTCTACTGATCGTAAGCCGGAAAACCCCATTATTACTGCTACCACAGTTGATACTACTGCAATGGTTGAGACTGAAATGGGCCACCGGTCATACACTATCTTCTTAGGAAGGTCAATATCTCTCACTATTGATTTATATAAACTCCATAATAGAAAAAACCATGTATGACCTATTGGAAGGGTTTTAAGAACTATTATCACTAAAAAACGAGTTGAATATGGATAAAACTTTCCCCTTGTTGAAAAAAAAATCTTCTAACTATGAAATTAAGAACCAACCAAATATGTTATATGTATAAAATCTCAAATAATCCCATATCATGATGATTCTATCCTAGAAAAAATCCTCTCAATGACCTCCACATTCCCCAAAACCTCAATATACAACTTCAATATAAACAGTGATGAATGTCTAGTTGAAAAGCCTCCTCAAAATGAATAAACCTAGACTCTTCATATAGAAGAAGGTCTGAATAATAATATAAGAGGTTATTGTATTGGATATAGAACTCTTGCACACTGTAAATTCCCTTAATAAAGGTGAGAATCTCATACCGACAAGCTTCCTTAACTGTTGAAGAAACAAACTCATCCCAAAAATGATCACAAAACTTATCCCATAAAAAAAGTAGACACATAACGATACTTGAGGAAAAAATATAACATTTATTATCTATCCCATGAAACATCCTCATATCCAAAGAAACCCAATGCTCATTCTGAGAATAAATCAAATTAATGGTTATCTCCACTTACTCGAGCCAATTCTATATCTCTCAGTTTGAAACAAACCCCTTTTACTTATTCAAAATATATCACTAAAACTATTATATTATCCTCATCCAAGTGTCATCATCACCGACCTCTAATCTATAATGATATTCTAGAATATCCTACTAAGAATCTTCAGCAAGAACATTATGAGTACATAGAACCATATCTATATCTTCAAAAGAAAAAATTATAGAAACTACTAAACCTATGGAATAAAACATTTTGATGTTAATTAATTAATTAATTATAACCTAATTTTTCATTATCTACCCAATTTAAACACAGGAATATAAAATAATGATGCATGATCCTAACTCAGGTCTCTACCCTACAAATAGTATCACTTCTCTTATCATGTTCAGTGTACTTGAAGGTCCTTGCATTAGAACACAAGACCCCCAAAATATAATGTCCTAGTCAATATCCCTTGTTTAAATAATGTATGGAACCTAAAAGTTACTATTTCCATACCATCCTAGGAATCATCACTAGTTCCTAACTCAAAACTCCATCCTATCTCTCAATAATCAACTCTGATACAACTCTATCATAAACCTCCTCCCTCCAAAGGTTCCCCTCCTAGGATGTCTATAAAGAATGGGAGATAATGAAAGCCCCAATCACGCAACGTGCACCATACGCCAGTGATCCTCTCGTCCCCTCGACTCCGTGGGAACTGGCCCAAGCCCAAGGCTGGCCACCTTGGGCCTAGCTGGGGACGTGCGACAGGGGGTGGGGTAAGGCCACCTCAATACCCTCTAAACCGACAACATGTTTGCCTGCGGGGGATGGGTGAGTTGGTTCAAGGCGGTGGCATCCCGTCATTGAGGTTTCGGGTTTGAGTCCTCACAAAGGCAACGTGCACCATACACCAGCGATCCTCCCGTCCCCTCGACTCCATGGGAACTGGCCCAAGCCCAAGGCTAGCCACCTTGGGCCTAGCTGGGGACGTGCGACAGGGGGTGGGGTAAGGCCACCTCAATACCTTCTAAACTGACAACATGTTTCCTCTCGGATTCAGTCGAGAGCTCCCTGTGCCATTAGGGTTTCTGCGTGTGCGGGTTCTCTAGCGGTGTGGGGGTTTCAGCCTTGATGATGAAGATCTACGGTGGACCAGCATCGGTTTCTTCAGCTTCCTTAGCATGTGTCACGACGGCTTGGTTTTCGGTCAGCTTCCAAGGCTAATTTGGTCCAGATCTGTCCATATCTGGTTGGATTTTGGCATAGCAAGGTGTGATGGATCTTTGTTGGTGGTCCTCGAGTGGAGACGCGTTGGAGCGCAGGGATTTGGAGGGAATCATGGACCGGGATGACTCAGTCTTTGGCGAGAAGATCTGGTTGTCTACGTCTTCTGGTTCTTCAGGTCTCTGGTTTGGTCATAGAACTCTGGTGAGCAGTTTAGGTTGTGGATCTGCTTTGGTGAGATGCATTCCGCACGGCAGCTTTGTGTTTCTTGACTCTGTCCGGGCCTTTGGTCGACAATGTCACGGCGACGGCAAGGGCGTTTCTCAGCTTGGCGTCTGGTTGTCAGCAGCGGTGATGGGGGTTTCTCAGCTTCCGGATTTCTGCGGCGGCATGGGTGGAATTTTACATTTCATCACCATCGGATTGATCAAATATTGACACAGGGTCCCAACTCGCTGGTGGGGTCCTGCGCTTATGGGATTGATGGTCATCATGGAAAGTTGCGGTCATCATTGGCGTGGCTTTGGGCTGTTGCAGGGTTGAAGATGACACAAGATCCTATTGGGTCTCAGATCTGGAGTTCTGATGCAGGGGTGTGGCTATGCGGTCCTGGATCTGAATGGATTCGGGCTAGTGGTATCTCGGAAACCTGATCTGGTTGGATCAGCAGTGTGGGGCATGTTCTCGTCTAGTTACAGCGGTGGCTCCTGTTGTATGATGGTGGTTTAATTGGGGTGTTGCCGGTGGATGCTGGAAGGCTTTCACATTTGTAGGTTGATTCATTGGGCTTGTTAAGTTTTGTAATGGGATTTATCTCACTGGGCTCTGCCATGAAGGCCTTCGGGTCATTGTATTTTAAGGCTTTTGTGCCTTGAATGTTCAGTTTCTATTGGGTTCCCCTTTTTCCAGAAAAGGGGTTCATGTGGTTTTTCTTTTTTAATAAAGGGGTTTACCCCCAACTTTTATGCTCAATCACACACATGGGAGGAATTACCCCCAATAAAGATTTTAAGTAATAAGATACAAGATGGAAACCACCAACCAAAACTATATATAAATAAACAATAAATTTCAATACATAATGTAATTTTATACATAATTTGAATAAATTAAATTAAAAAATACCAAACTTAATAATTGACATTGTCCACGAAGCTCTAATAGATCTTAAACAACTCCTCAAGATAGTGCCACCCAACTTGATCACCTACTAGCTCTTGTGGACATAAAAAATAGTTCATATATATATAGGGTGGACTTAAAATGTATACCCAATATGATTCTCCCCAAAACCTCTCATGTAAAATATGAAATAAACATACTAAATCCTATTGAATAAACTAATAAAAATAAACCATCTCCTAAATAGGTAAATTTATTTTCCCATACTCTCTGTGGATCACTCACCAAGTAATGTATAAAAGTATATCATTCTATATCAAAATAATATATATAAATAAAGTCACCCCACTTCCACTTATTCACTGGCTTTCCATTATAACACCAAAATGGATCGCATACTATGCTCATCACTTCCATAAGTCAACCTGCATGTCATGAAATCATATCATAACTATTATTCACCATATGCATCCCAATACCTCATCATCATCATCATCCAATTCACAACCAAGTGTAAGTATATAATCCATTATAACCCATGTAAATGAATTGTACCTCAATCCATTATATGCCTTACATGTACACCCATGGGAAGTCGTAACCACCGTGACTATATATGAGTCTGTTCTATAACTTTAAGTCATTACATCCCATATATAAATGTATAGTAAAACCAATAATCATCACAACTCGGTTAGAAACACACCATATACCATAATCCATTACAGCCTAGGGTATTCCTACACATAACTACGACCAAAGGGAGAGTGGGGGAGAGGGAGAAGTCATACATCCATTCCCTGAAAATTATGGATATTAGAGACAACCCCCTTTAAAACTTTTGGGTGTTAATTTCATAACTAATATGTGTAGTGAAGTGTATGAAATCAAAAAACATAATTTATATCTCACATAGACCACACTAAGGTAAACTACCCGACCTTAGAATTATCTACCACTATCTTCAATAAAGACACCAAATTATTACCCCTAAGGTCTATATCTCATGCATTAATACAATCATCAAAATTATACATTAATTGTTTAATCTTCCATTAATTAATATTATTTTGTATTTATTTCCAAGATGAATACTTTAATCTTCTAAACCCATTTTCGTTGACACCATAATTTTTCTTGCTTATATTATCAAGTATGTTATCAAAAACTATAATCACCATGAACAATCCATATTCATTTATTAATTCATTTATCATTCCATAAATTTTCGGCATTCTATTACTCATCTTAATCTACCAAAGATGTACTATAATGTCCCCAACCTGGAAGCCACTAAACTAGTGCCCCGGGCTGGGTCACTACATGACTCTAGGCATGCCTCCCCATATTCCGTAGGTTTTTGACTTGAAGTGAGGTTCTAAAAGAACACATGGGCATACTATACCCTTTTTATTATAGTAATCCATATTATATAACAATGATAAATAAAGGAAATAATAAATAATAAACCAGAAACATGCATTTCAAAAAAAAACCAAAAACTAGGTATAACCCACAACTAAATAGTAAATATGATATGTCATGTTATATAGTTATAAAATTGAATAAAAACTAAAATAATACAAACAAATGAATCCAAAAAATGTGTCCTAACTCCAAGCTCAGATCTTCATCCATGCATAACCCAATCCCAACTCAACTCCCTAGCATATGGCCTTTCCCTTATCTTGACCTGCAACCAAGAAATCTGCTTGGGTACCCAATGGAAGCCCGAGAAAGGTGTCAGTACAAATTAGTAGTCCACCACCAATGGTGTATAGAGAATATCTAGTCTAAAAAGATAATGCATTCATGTACTAAATAAATTACATGGAAAACCAAAGACAACTTGGGTTCCATTAGTTAATAATATCCACTTTAACCATTTTAATCACTAAATCCATTATCATATCTTGTTCCATTTTCTTCACTTATTTTTTGGGTTAAGAATTTACCTCATTTACATTACGGCCTAATGTGGTCAATTACTATGCATAAGGAAGTAATTGAAGTTCCTTATCTCACTAGGGATAAACATTTCACAAAAAAAACACTACACTTACCTTGGAGCCTCAATCTAGGTAGTATTATCAAATGCAAACATTAGGGGAATAGAGCCTTATTCCCCATACCCAAACCATGCATTATGGGATGGGGTTTAGAGCCTTAGTCTAACCTGATCCATGGGTTTATATCCTCAATTCCAATACCCCACAACTAACAAGCCATGTGAAAATTATTATTTGTCCATTTACCACATAAAAAATATCATAAACAATATAAAATCATTAAACATAACATTTGCATTTCATAATTATTCGACATTTGAATTAACATCAAGCTTTAAACCATTAGTGCAATTGACATTTACATTGGATATCCCATTTAACCCATTTTCCTTCCTCATTCCTTAAAACTATTAAGCATATTAAAAAAATTTCATACCTTATCCCACTTAACATATTCATAAATTCCCATACATTTATCCATTTAACACATTTATAAATTCACAATCATTTACCCTCTCTAACATGATCATTATTTCATATGATTTAACCCACTTGTGAATTTATAGTACAATTTATAAGTCATTTATCACAATCACATTATTTCATCAAACTCATTTCATAAAAATCCATTCAATCCCTTATGTTATTATCAAGGTCTAGACACAACTATCAATATTTCCTTTTAAACTCAATTGACATAAAAACATGTTAATCATGGTATATACTTGGTCACAAGTTAATTTTATTCTTAATATTATAATTTTCCATGTTCGGGAATGTTGGCGCACCCCATGGGTGGCCCTAAATCCATCTGGCCAATCTCAATGCATCCCACGGGGATCATGAGGGGGTCCAATTCATCGTTTAGCCAACTATTTTACCAAATCTCACCAAAGGAAACAATTTCAAAATAAGGGTGAAGCAATAACACAACCACACATGCACATATAAATTAAAATACTATGTAATATAAATTTTAGAGAACCTACCTCGAATCCATAGATGAATGCTCACTTAACCTTGTCCTTAGATTCAGATTCAATCACCCTTTGAATCCCCATCCTAAGATTCACTATAAAAAGAGTGGTTTAGGTATTTAGAAGAAGAAGAATGAAATAACAAGCCCTGATATAAAAATGGAATCAGGAAGTGTTATAATTACCCAAATATTTGATTCACAACCAACGACACTTTAAATGGCCTAGATTCGAAGGATACTGACCCTTGGGAAGATTTGGGGGTTGAGGTTTTTCACTAAGGCTGGAAGAGAAAGAATGAGGAAGAAAACAGGGTGAGGAACTTAAAATATTAAGGGGGGAAATGGTAAATTCTCACTTTTTTATGGGGTGCATGGTTTGGTCACACAATTTTACAAACTGTGCACTAATTGCATGACAACATCTATCTCAGATGGGTGAAGTCGCATGATTACCCGGGGATTAAACATGGTTTAAAAAACTATGTTCCAATTGTGCAGAATACCTCTGTCCAAGTCTGAATGATTTGGATTCACCCCTTTCATTATTTTATTTTACCATGCACCCATCTGCTAGGATATAATGGTTTGGTACACGGTTTCCTCTAACCGTGCACCAACTGAGCAACATGCACTGGATGACTATTTTTCTCTCTCTTTCATGTCCCAAACCCCCAAAACACCTCTAAACCTCCTCATACACCTGGTAATAATTTAATTAACCATAATTATAAGATTTAAACCAAAATTTAAACTGGGACATACCACCATGAATTCTAAGATCTAACAACCTCCCCCCTTGAAATGGCTCATCCTTGAGCCACACTTCCAAGATTCACTAAGCTTCTTAAGAAAAGAGATCAGGCCACTGGGACCACATATCTGAATCCCTTTATAAAGTTTATTCCTAAAAATTACCATGATTCCATAAAAATAGAACCAATGGAAGTATTTCCCTAAAATAATTTCTCACTACGATCCACAATATGAACTAGATGCTCCTCAGAGGATGGATCAACCTCAAGCTCAACATCCTTGGAATCAATCACATTAGATGGGTTAGGGTGATACAGCAGAAGTAGTAACACATGAAAAACATTGTGCATGCCACTATATTTTTTTCAATATCCAATCAGTATTTCACTGGTCCAATCCTCACAACCACCTCAAATGACCCCACGTACCTGAGGACCAACTTACCTTGTTTTCGAATCCGATGTTGACACAAACATGGTGACACCTAAAGAAACACATGATCACCCACAAAAACAATTTATAGGTATACGACTCCAACATTCATATGACTTCTTCCTACTATGAGATATTTCCATACATTTCTAAATTAACTGATCCTTCTTTGAAGTCTCCTGCATGAGACTTGGTCCTAACAAACCTAATTCCCCAGCCTCTATCCAACATAATTGTGACCTACATATCCTACCATAGAGTACCTCATATGGTTCCATCTAAATCATAGCCGGGTAATTATTGTTATAGGAAAAACCAACAATATCCAAGTGTTTCAACCATGATCTTCCAAATTATAGGACACATGCCCTAAACATGTCTTCTAGAACTTGAATAGTATGCTTTGATTTCCCATCCATCTACGGGGGGAAATCCATACTAAAAAATACATGGGTATCTATCGACTTTTGTAATCCCTATTAGAAGTGCAATGTAAAATAAAGATCACAATCCACAACTATAGTCCATGGTACCCCATGTGATCACACTACCTCTCGAACATACAAATATCCCAACAGATCAATGGTGAAGTTCAATCGAATCAATAGGAAATGTGCTACCTTGGTCAACTGATACACAATTACCCAGATCAAATCATTCTTACATGGTGTCCTCAGAATTTCCCCAACAAAATCCATCATCATGTCCTCCCATTTCCATTTTAGGATGGGAAATGGAAACAATAAACCACCCAATAATTGATTCTTAGCCTTCACCCACTAGATGGTAAGGCATCACACCAAGAAACCTACTACCTCTTCCTTTATCCCTACCTACCAATACTTCATATGAATATCACAATCATTTTAGTAAAACTAGGGTGTACTACCCACTTCGATGCATGAAACTCTCCCATCAAATCTTCCTATATACACGTTGGCACAACCACCCATACAAGAATATAAATTATCCCATCATGTCTAATTTTCCAACTAGAAGGTGACATTATGACTTTAAAACCTTCCCTCATAGCCAAACATTTTAGATCTTCATATTGACTTTACTTAATCTGACTTAGAGGCACAAAATCAACCTACAAGGATGTAATATTCATCTAACCTTGGCCCTCCTACACCTCAAGATTCATATTAGTGTAAAACATCATCATAATCCACTAAAAACTGGATTCCCGAACCAGTTGGTTTTGGGTCTTCTTGCTCAATGCTTCTGCAACACTGTTCCACTTTCTTAGTGTGTAAACCAGCTCAAAGTCAAATTATTGTATGCACTCAACCCATATTCACTACTAAAGATTAAAATAATGTTTAGAGAAGATGTAATTACGGATTTTATGATCGGTATACGCCATAAATAATTCTCCTAATAAGTAATTCTACCACCACTTTAAAGCATAAACCACCATGTCTAACACAAGATCATGCATAGGGAAATTTTGTTCATGAGGCCTCAACTAATGAGACCCATATACCACAACTTGGACCTTATTCATAAACACCGCCCCAATACCGACACTAGATGCATCATAAAATAGGGTATACTCTATACCTAACTTGGGAAGAATCAAAATCAGCATAGTATTCAGCCACTTCTTTAACTCCGGGAAGGCATTCTCACATGCCTTAGACCATTAAAACCTAATGACCTTTTTGGTTAATCCTAAAAATGGTGCATCACAAAAATGGAATCATTTTATGAACCTTTAGTAATATTATTCTAAGCCTAAAAAATTTTGTATATTAGAAACATTATTGGGAAACTCCTAAGACGCAACTACTTGCACTTTATCTGGGTCCACTGATATGCCTTCCTCTGAGATAATGTTACCTAATAAATGTACCATGTCAATCTAAAATTGACATTTAGATAGCTTGGATTATAGACTATGCTCTCTTAGTGTACTTAGAATAATTTTAAGATGTTTGGAATGATCGTCATGAGTCTTAGAGTACACCATGATTTCATCAACCAAGACAACTACGAACTGATCTAAGTATGGATGAAAGTTTCAATTCATTAGGGCCATAAACACTTCCAGTTCATTGGTTAACTTGAATTTCATGAAAATAAACTCATATTACTCACACAAGATCTTTTAGGTAGTCTGAGGTATATCAGAAGGTATCAAACTTAGCTGATGATTCCTTGACCTCAGATCAATTGTGAAGAAAACAAAACAAACTCTCAACTGGTCAAAAAGATCTTCAATCCTAGAAAGAGGGTATTGGTTCTTAAACTTTATCTAATTTATATTTCTATAATCAACACACAACCTCAAGGACCCATCATCCTTCTTAGAAAACAACACTAGAGATCCCCAAGGTGATGTACTCAGGTGAATAAACCCATTGTTCTCTAGTTCCTCCAACTAAGCTTTAAGTTCCTGGAGTTCTTATGATTCCATTATATATGGCAGAATAAAAATCGGTTCTTCCCCCGAAAATAACTCTATTGTGAACTCAACCCCTCTCTCGAGGGGTAACCTCAAGAATTCCTTGGGAAACACATCCTGAAAATAATCCACCGTAGGAGGGAAAACATACTACCATATTTTCCCATCATCAATCATGAGACAAGCCACTTGGGTCATGAGTTCACCCAACTTCTAAAAAATTGGCCCTGTATGGCCTTCCCAAACATCCCATTCACCATGATGGACATACATGTCTCCCTCAAGAGACATAAACATTACCCTATGATAGTAAAAATCAATATGGGATTGGTATAAAACTAGAAATTCTATACCCAAAATCAAATAAAAACCCGATATCTCAAGCACAAATAAGTATCGTGGGAAATGGTACCCACCAACCTTGAGCGTACACCCCTTACATTGCCTAATATTTTATACGCTCACCCCTAATGGTGTGTCAATTGATATAAATCCACATAAATATTCCACTTCTAGGACCAACACACATAGAAACTGAGAAGATATAAAATAATATGAGACACCTATATCAAAAAAGGTACTACAAATCGTGGAAGATACAAGAATCATACCTTGAACTATCAATGGTTCAACCTCACTACCTCTACGTGCTAGAATAACTATGTGATGTTGACCTACCCCTATACCATGGGCTTTCGTCTGAGTTCCTACCACTATACTACCCTGCAAATATGAGTGATCTCACCCCAAAGTACCAATCCCACCACCCTAATTGATATGACCAGTGGATATCCAATTGCCTTCTTGACAAGGGGATACTTACCCCCTTCCTGCACTCGATATATGCCTAAATCCTTCATTTGTGACCAGCTATCATGGGTTTCTATAGAACCTTTAGACATGCCTTATTTTTTCATACACTCGGCACTCAACTGGTAGTTGAGGCCCTGACCCTGCATGTGTCCCATCCTACCACACTAATAGAAAAACACCTGGTCACCACCTTGATAAGCTAATCCTCTCTTCTAACTACTCTGCATGCTACCACCCTAGTGAATATTTCAGAAATGACACTTAATTACCTAGAAATTAGCAGCATTGGTTTGTCCAACTAGAACCACATGTCCACCCCATAAAGCCTCTCTCCAGTTCCCTTCTGAAATAAGGGCATGATCCCCAACTTCTTGAATCCTATTTAAGAGAAATATATTCACCTGGGACTTTAACTCGTGTCTAAGTCCATCCTAAAGACATTTTTTTCATAGAAGCCTCATCCCCTTCCAACACTTGGAAATAGTCTTGAAGGTTCATGAAACAACCCACATAATCCATCACTGTAATAGTTTACTGCACCAACCTCATAAACTATATAGTTTGATCTTGTATCAAAGTATCTGAATATAATTATTCCAGAAAATTTTATTGGAAGTCCTTCCCTATAATACCATTAGCCTACTAAGACTAGACCAAGATATCCCACCAACACTTCATCAATCCCTGAAACATATATGCTTCCTACTTTAATCTCTTCCCCACATGACTCTCCAAGTGATCCAAAATCATCTGGATAGACTCTATCCAGAACTCTTCAGCCTCAGGTCCACCCACTCTAGAAAAACTTATAGGGTGTTTCACTTGAAATTATCTATTAATATCAAACATACTCAGAACCTCCCTCCCTAGGTCCCATTATATCATTTTCGTAAAATGAGAAAATTTCTCACAAAACTGCTCCTCTCATCTGTTAGCCTACACCATGGGGATTTCTTGACCCACTTATTGAGAAGAATTCTTAGTGATGTCCTCTTGTCACCCAACTAGAACACATCATCATGGTGGAATCTTCTTATAATTCCAATAACGAGTCTTAGAACACATGACATAAAGATTTTAAAATTTCATAAAAAGAATCTTCACTAGCCATAAACAATCCATCCATCATACACTATTCCAAAAAATATCATCACATCTAGAACACTACCCTCAACTATTATTACCATGGTTCATAGTAAACATGGTTAAACTGACTTATATAGTCACCATTCTATCATTAGACACTGTTTTAAAACCATTTCTGCACTCATGTAAATTCTTCCTCTTAGGCACAATTCCTATTTCACAACTTATTATAACCAACTTGTTAACTCATTTTCAACCCTTCATTATGAAAAATTATTTATTCATTCCTTAAAATTATTTCCATTTATCCATTTTCATTATCTTTATTAGACACCATTTTCTTTAAATTTATCATGAAAATATAATTTATTATACCCTTCATGTCCCACACACTCATCCCATGTGTCCATATCATGATGCATGACACATAGATCCCTAGGTGACTATAACTATTCATGAATGAAAAATTTCATTCCATTCTAGCCATGATAAAAATATCATAAAATAGTCACATCACACAAAAATTGAATCACCCAATGGTTAAATATCATTCAATCATAACAATACAAACCAAGAACAAAAATCCCACCCTAGGAACTTGGATTTTCCATTGTACATGGGTTAGCTACTCATAAGCATGAGCACATTTTCAAGACCCAAAACATACTAATTTCCCATCTACCATCACCAAATAATAAGGCCACATAAAATAACCTCTTTGATACCACTTTGTAATTTCCTCGATCTGGAATCCACTAAACCGGTGCCCCGATCCGGGTCGCTACATGACCTCAAGCGCACCTCCCCATATGCCAGAGGTTGCCGACTAGTAGTGAAAGCCAAATATAACACATAGGAAGACTATAACCAGTTTATCATTTTTTAAGGTAGTGACATGAACAGGTTTCTCTATTCATGGCCCAAAAATTTATTAAAATCAAAAAGTAATCCATAAATAGTAATCCATAGTAGATAAAAATGACAAACAAATGAAACAATAAACAACAAACCAGAAACATTTATTTCAAACCATTTTTCATAACGAGCTACAACCCACAAAAAAATAGTAAATATGATATGTCATGTCAAAAAATGCTAAAAGTAAAGAAAACCCAAAATAATAAAAATATCTAAATCCACAAAATAGGACCTAAATACAAGTTCAGATCCTCATCCTTACATAACCCAAGCCCAACTCAACTACCAAGAATAGGGCCTATATCATTGTCATGACTTGAAACCAAGAAATATTCTTGGGTAACCAAGGGTGGCCTAAGCAGGGTGTGAGTATAAATTAGTAGGCCACCACAAACAGTGTCTACAAAATATCCAGAGAGAGGGGTATATTTCTCTATTGAGATTGTTCTAGGAGTGGCACTTTTAATGACCCAAAGTTTCATTAATGGAAATCCCTCTTGATATAATTAAATGTCTCTTAATGTTTATATAAAATGTCAATTTCTTTGGTTTTATGTTAAGAATTTTAACCGTTTCTAATATAGTCATTGAACAGTGATCACATGATTTGTATAAATATAGGTCTTTAATAAATCCAATTTACACAGACAAAAGAAGTGATGGCATCATCCAGTAGAATTGCTCCATACGAAGCCCATTTGTCGGAGCTCGGAAAAGAGGTTTCATCCTTGGGCTTCTCTCTTGACCAATCCCAAGATGAGCTTCATCATGTCAATCTCGAATGGGACCGTCAACGGGAGAAGTGTAAGTTGATAGAAATTACCACTCGAGTGATGTTATCTGAGCCACCCCAAGAGTCTGTCACCATCACACACCTTACCCTTAGGTCTTATGCGGCTGTTTTAAGGGGTTATGTAAAAAATCGCTAGTACTATGTTCATGTTCATTATTTTTTGTATATAATAATGAATATACTTTATTTTCATTATTGATACATTGTAAATTGTTTTTAAAGTACAAATAGTGTTTTTAGTTATTATTTAATTAAGAATTATATTTTATTAAATTATGGGATTTTTGAATTAAATAATATTTTAATAAAATATTATTATTATTATTATTAAATTACTTTTTATTAAATATAAATGATCTTATAATTTTATGAATGCAATTATAATTTTTATTAAGGCTTTAAATCCATTTCTGTCAAAACCCGTGAATTTTCGATAAATGTCGGTTTTTAATTTAAAAGTGAAAATTAACATGTTTAGAAAATTATATAGATAAAATAAATGTTATTTCTAGAATCAGGATGTTGAAATTATCCAACGGTGAATTTTTCATAATTTTCTGAGACAGTCAAATTTTTGGGTAAAAATTAAATACCGTTTAAATATATAATGTGTTTGATGACATCATAATGACCCAATAGTGATGTAATAAAATACTATAATCTTTATGTTCGGCCAATATATGTTTTACCTTTAAAATAATGTGACTTTGGGTTTTTTTGACTTACTTTTCAAAGCATTAATGGACCCCTCAAGACTTATTAAACACCTTGTCTTTTTAAATTATTTTCCATGGGAGTGTGAATCACCTCCACATAAGCAAAACTATTATTTTAAGAAGTTAGGAATTTGGAATTATAAAATATTGTTTTCATATTCCCTTTTCCAAAAACCATGGGCAAAAACCATTGGATGGTTTGTGGTTTGGATTAATTTGATATAAGGGGTCCCAAACCTAAATAATAAAGAATTCTCTCACCTTTCCTATATAAACCCACCCAAGATCCCACTTCCTCCTCACTAAAAGCCTTTTTAGTTCGTTAAACCTCTTCCCTACTCTCTCTATAATACTCCCAAGGTGCCCCAATCTCCCAAGAAGCCTCTAACAAGCCTCTCTCTAGCCTTTGGAAGCACACTTCCAAGTAAGGGTTTTTTTCGTCCTTACTCATTTTTGTCCAATTTTCATTAAGTTGTTTTGCCCTTTTAATTTCAATTATGAATGTTGGGGTATGGTTCCTCACCTACCTCATACTTCCCTCTTTATGTTTTAATGATGGGATACCCTTTCTATCTCATTAAATGCCTCCCATGTATACCCGTTGCTATGCCAAAATTCTAAAAGGAACTTCTCTCTCCTCATTTACATTCAAGAAATACTTTTGTATCATGAACCTAAACTACATTAAAATTATTGGTACATGTATCTATATGACCTATTTACTGTCCATTAAATGTAAATATGATTATGGACCCCTTTCTCTCTCATCAACCATTTTTATGAATTCTTATGTCACGTCGTTACGCTGCCGAAATCGCACCGATTTTCTAAGCCAATGTCATTGTGTAGTGAATACCATGCCCATTTCTCCATCAAGGGTATTCACCTTTATGTACATTTACTTATTGATTATAAAGTTTCATGTATTAATTCCACATTCCTTTATCTTGTAATAAATTACTATGTTTTATGAATCCATGTTTTATGATCCATGTGGCACACTTATGCATGAAATGAAATGTTTAAGAAGGGTGCGCCCTTATAGTGCTCCAATGCATTGGGTAAAGTATAGTATCATGATATTCCATGTGAATTGAGTGTTGACTCATTCTAATTCAAGTGCAACGAGGGTTTACTCGTGCTTCATGTGAAATTAGGATTTACTCATGCTTCATGTGCAATGGGCCTTGGATCATACTAATTCCATGTTAAGTGTTGTTGCCACATTTCCATGTTATGATTATCATGCTTTATCATGCCTTTATGTTCATGTTTCTCTTGTGCTCTATTGATATGCCTAATTTCTAACATGTATTGTACTCCTCATGTTATTCCATGTGTATTCCCTTACTGGTCTTTATAGCTCACCCTTTTCTTATGCATGTCCTCAGGTTATCCCATGCAATGCTAAGTACGAGGGAATGTAGTGGTCATGTAAAGGAAGTTTTCAATAAAGATGTTGTATTTCATGTTTTAAGTTGTTATGTAATGATCTTAAGCCACAAAGACACTATACCTCTTGATCTTCCATGTTGTATCAAGTGAATAGTTTATGTAATAAATCATGTTTAAGTTTGTAATAAAAGTAGGGTTGTCATAGTTGGTATCAGAGGATAGCTTTAGTTATTTTTGGCATTAGGATTAGAAAACCCTAGTAAAGCCTTAAATACAAGAATAAGTATAATAAAAACATCTCTAAGTTTTGGTAAGTACTGAGTAAGTGGTTTATCAAGAAAATACACCCCTTTCTGGATACGATCGGGTAGAGGCAGCTCTGGCACAAATGTATCCTATGGGTAAAACCTGAAAACACCACTTTGAGCTAGACTCGAACGGGTACTGGTGCACGACAACGGGCCTTGCTTCACTCTTGGTTACGACACTCTCGGGGGATATGTTTTGATAAATTCACAAGCTTAGTATGAACCCTTATTAAGGGAATTAAAAACATGTCCCTAAGAATATATGTTACAAAGTAGATCATGAAAATCCTAGATTAAAGCCTATAGACTCATGAGTTAAGGAAATAAAAGTTTATTTATAAGTCATAAACTTTTTTCTTTGGATTACCCTTTATGTGTTACCCCCTAACATTCCTTTTATTCCAGCCAATGGCCGGTAATAGGAGAACATGGGCAAACAACCGATGTGAAGATCAATGTGATGATTGTACTAATGAGATGCCCAATCCAATGGGAGTGGGAATCGCGAACTTTGTCACGCTTCTCTCTTAGATAACTCAAGCATTGAATAGAAACACGGGTCAAGAGGAATTTCCAAAGACCCCTAAGAAAGAACAAGTTGCTATCAAGATCTTCAAGAGACAAAGGCCTCCTAATTTTAGTGGATCATCTGATCCCACGATCGCTGAACAATGGATCAACTCCATTGAAAATATCTTCTCCATCCTTCAATGTTCTGAACAAGAGAAGGTTATCCTAGCAGCTTATCGTATGGAGGGTGAAGATGATCAATGGTGGATGTTGATCAACAATATGAAGCCTGAGGAGGAGATCGAGGTGTTGGAATGGAAGGATTTCCAGAAGATGTTTTTCGATAAATATTTTATGTGCACCCTCCAGCTTAAGATGGAAAGGGACTTCCTTTACCTCAAGAAAAAAGATGAAGAATCTGTTGGAGCTTATGAGGAAAAATTCACAAGGCTTGCACGATACACTTCCGGCTTTTTCATTACCCCAGAATGCAAAGTTGACTGCTTATTTTGTGGGTTAAAGCCTAGCCTATGGAAAGCATTAGCAATCCGTGACTTCGACAGCTATGAGGAAATTGTCTGATGTGCCCTCAAGGTCGAAATGGAGATCGTAGAATCATAGGGGTATCATGGGGATAATAAGCGTAAGGTATACTTCAATGCTGGCGGTCTGATGGATAAATCCAACAGTGCTAAGAAGATCCAGCACCCCACTTTCCAAAAGTGCAGAAAGAAGCACCCTGTAAATTGCCTCAAGGGGACGAGGAAATGCTTTAGGTGTGGAAGAGAAGGGCACCTAGTTGTTAACTATCGGCAAAAAAGACCCGCGGCTGTGACAGAGGAGAATAACGCTCCGCTCGAACCTCAACTCATTGTTCAATGCTATAAATGAAAATAACTAGGTCATTTTTCAAATCAGTGCCCTAATTCAAGGGTTTCTGGAGGCAACTAACAACCTCCAAGGAAGCAAGGAAGAGATTTTGCCAACACTTCTATCGAAGTGAACCCCGACAACAAAGTGGTGACAGGTACGCTAGTTATTCATTCAAGAATAGAGAACTTACTTTTTGATTCAGGTTCTACTCATTCTTTTATATCTCTAAAGTTTAGTAGAACAATCCCAGCACCACCACAAATCATGGAAGTGAAGATTTCGGTGAGTACGGAAAATGGGGCAATCATTGCATCCCATGAATATAAGTCCTCCCCTTTTATAATCTGTGGATTTAATTTCCCATCCAACCTCGTCATACTCCCTCTGGTGAAATTTGATGTAATTCTTGGCATGTATTGGCTTTCCTTATATAGATCCAACATAAATTGCCGGGAGAGGGAAATCACTCTCCATATGAAGAATCGACCCCCAATTCTTTACAAGTGTAAGGAGGAAGATGAATCTCCTTTAGCTCCATCATCTCAAACATAGATATTACTACCCTATGAGCATGCATATCTGGCTCAGATGATTGAGTCCACGGAAGAAACCATCCTTGAATAAATGCCTATTGTGAGGGAATTCGCGGAAGTGTTTCCCGAGGAACTACCTAGTCTTCCTCCTCGAAGAGATGTTGAATTCTCAATTGAACTTATACCCGGGGCTTTACCAATACCCAAGACTTCATATAGAATGGCTGTTGTAGAACTTGAAGAGCTGAAGAAACAACTACAGGAGAATCTGGATAAAGGGTTTATACACCCAAGTGCTTCACCATGGGGTGCACCAGTCCTCTTTGTTAAGAATAATGATGGGTCAATGCAGCTTTGCATCGATTATCATGACCTTAACAAAATCACGATAAAGAACAAGTATCCTCTCCCATGAATTGATGAATTGTTCAATCAACTGTGTAGAGCACAATACTTCTTCAAGGTGGACTTGCGGTTGGGATATTATCAAGTAAGGGTGAAGAAGGAAGATATCCCCAAGACTGCTTTTCACACAAGATACAGGCACTATGAATTCATAGTAATGCCTTTAGGACCTAATAATGCTCCTGCAATCTTTATGGAATTAATGAATAGAGTCTTTAGATATTACCTCGACAAATTTTTGGTAGTCTTTATAGATGATATTCTAATATACTCCAAAACCAAGGAGGATCATGAGGAGCATTTAAGAACTGTACTAGAGAATTTACGCAAGGAGAAGCTCTATGAAAAGTATAGAAAGTGTGAGTTCTGGTTTAAGGAGGTCTCATTCTTAGTCCATATCATCACAAGCAATGGGATATCTGTAGATCCCTCCAAAACAGATGAAATTGAGGGATGGCTGAGGCCAACATCAGTAACGGATATTACTAGCTTCTTGGTGGTAGCTGGATATTATCGACGATTTTTGAGGAATTTCTCATGATTGTCCAGCCCTCTTACCAAGCTAACTCAAAAGGGAGTAAAGTTTTCTTGGAGTGATGAATGCGAAGAAAGCTTCAAGGAGTTGAAAAGGAGGCTTATCAATGCACCCATTCTCACTTTACCCATAAGTGGGGAAATTTTTTTGGTATTCAGTGATGCTTCGAAGAAGGGATTAGGTTGTGTGCTGATGCAGAATGATAAAGTGATATCCTATGCCTCAAGGCAGTTGAAAATCCATGAGAGAAACTATCCAATGCATGATCTGGAGTTTGTGGCGGTGTTCTTTGCCTTGAAAATCTGGCAGCATTATCTCTATAGGGAGAAATGTGAGATATATACTGACCAAAAGAGTCTTAAATATATATTCACATAGAAAGAGCTTAATATGCACCAGAGAAGATAGATAGAGATCATCAAGGATTATGACTGTTCAATACATTACAACCCTGGGAAAGCGAACAAGGTGGTAGATTCCCTAAGTAGAAAGGACCCAGCGATTCTATCAATGATGAGAATTGAGAAGGATACAATCTTCTTAGACTTGATGAAGATGGACATGAGAATCATAAATAAGGGAACATCATCAATCCTTTCACAAATTATTTCTCAACGGTCTCTTTTGGAAAGGTTAAAGGATGCTCAAAAGGATGATGTGGGAATTCAGGAAAAAGTGGAAGCTATCAAAAAAGGTAAATCCTTGGAGTTTAATGTTAATGAAGAAGGAATTGTGCGATTTGGGAAAAGACTATGTGTTCCATCGAGTCCGGAGCTGAAGAAGGAAATTTTGGATGATGCACATAGTTCAAATTTCTCTATTCACCCAGGGAGCAGAAAGACATATTGATATCTCCAAGAAAACTTTTGGTGGGGTAATATGAAGAAATAGATCGTTGAATATACATCAAAGTGTCTGGTGTGTCAACAAGTGAAGGCATAGAGGCAGAAGTCTAAGGGGATGATGCAACCATTTCCCATACCAGAATGGAAATGGGAGAACATTACCATGGACTTTGTCACCGAACTTCCAAGGATATCCAAAGGCAACAATGAAATCTGGGTTGTTGTTGATCGTCTTACAAATACTGCACACTTCATTGCTATTAGGTAAAATTTCTATTTGGATCAACTGGAATGAATATATATCAGGGAAGTGGTAAGGTTTCATGGAGTACCACTATCTATTGTGTCTGACCGAGATCCAAGATTCACCTCTAAGTTTTTGAAGAGTCTTCAACATGCTCTGAATATTGAACTGAACATCAGTACAGCCTATCATCCTCAAACTGATGACCAATCTGAGTGTACTATCCAAACACTTGAGGACATGTTGAGATCATGCTCAATGTACTTTAAAGGAGGATGGGATCAACATCTTCCTCTGGTTGAGTTCTCTTATAATAATAGTTTCCACTCAAACATACAAATGGCACCATATGAAGCCCTTTATGGGAAAAGGTGCAGAACACCGACGTGTTGGGATGAGGTCGGTGAACGTAAGCTGCTTGGACTGGAAATGGTCGAATAAATGGTGGAGAAAGTGAAAACCATTCAGCATCATATCAAGGAATCCCAGAGTTGACAGAAGAGTTTTTCAGATAATCTTCAACGAGACCTTGAGTTTAAAGTTGGAGACATGGTTTTTCTACACATATCTTCGTGGAATAAGGTCATGAGGTTTGGAAAGAAATGGAAGTTAAGTCCAAGGTACATCGGCCCCTTCGAGATTCTTGATCGTGTCGGGGCTGTGGCCTATCGACTAGCACTTCCACCTACCATGGCCAATGTACATGATTACTTTCATCTATCCCTCTTAAAGAAGTACATACCAGACCCTTCACATGTACTCTCTTCTGAGGTGGTACAATTGGAAGATGATCTTTCTTGCGAGGAGCAACCAGTGAAGATATTAGATCGTAGAGAAAAAGTTCTACGAAATAAGACAATGCCCCTCATCAAGGTGTTTTGGAGAAACCACAATTTTGAAGAAGCGACATGGGAATCGGAGGAAATGATGAAGCTGAGTTACCCACATCTGTTTTAGTGTGGAAAAAAGAAAATGTCAAGGGCGAAATTTCTTAAGGGGGGAATATTGTAATGACCCAAAGTTTCATTAATAGAAATCCCTCTTGATCTAATTAAATGTCTCTTGATGTTTATATAAAATGTCAACTTCTTTGGTTTTATTTTAAGAATTTTGACCGTTGCTAATATAGCCATTGAACAGTGATCACATGGATAGTATAAATATAGGGCTTTAACAAATCCAATTTACTCAGACAAAAGAAGCGATGGCCTCATCCAATAGAATTGCTCCATACGAAGCCCATTTTTTGGAGCTCGGAAAAGAGGTGGAGTGCTTGGGCTTTACTCTTGACCAAGACCAAGCTGAGCTTCATCATGTCAAGCTCGAACGAGATCATCTACGGGAGAAGTGGAAGTTGATATAAATTACCACTCGAGCGATGTTATCCGAGCCACCCCAAGAGTCTGTCACCATCGTACACCTTACCCTTAGGTCTTATGCGGCTGTTTTAAGGGGTTATGTAACAAATCGCTAGTACTATGTTCATGTACATTATTTTTTGTATATAATAATGAATATACTTTCTTTTCATTATTGATACATTGTAAATAGTTTTTAAAGTACAAATAGTTTTTTAGTTATTATTTAATTAAGAATTTTATTTTATTAAATTAAGGGATTGTTGAATTAAATAATATTTTAATAAAATATTATTATTATTATTAAATTAATTTTTATTAAATATAAATTATCTTATAATTTTATGAATGCAATTATAATTTTTATTATGGCTTGAAAGCCATTTCTGTCAAAACCTGTGAATTTTCGATAAATGTCAGTTTTTATTATAAAATTGAAAATTAACATATTTAGAAAATTATTTAGATAAAATAAATGTTATTTCTGGAATCAGGATGTCGAAATTTTCAAATGGTGAATTTTTCATAATTTTCTAAGACAGTCAAATTTCTGGGAACAAATTAAATACCGTTTACATATATAATGTGTTTTATGACATCGTAATGACCCAATAGTGATGTAATAAAATACTATAATATTTATGTTCGGCCAATATATGTTTTACCATTAAAATAATGTGATTTTGGGTTTTTTTGACTTACTTTTCAAAGCATTAATGGACCTCTCAAGACTTATTAAACACCTTGTCTTTTTAAATTTTTTTTCCATGGGAGTGTGACTCACCTCCACATAAGCAACCCTATTATTTTAAGAAGGTTGGACTTTGGCCTTATAAAATATTTTTTTACTCTTCCCTTTTCTAAAAACCATGGGAAAAACCATGGTATGGTTTGTGTTTTGGATTAATTTAATATAAGGGGTCCCAAACCTAAATAATAAAGAATTACCTCACCTTTCCTATATAAACCCACCCAAGATCCCACTTCCTCCTCACTAAAATCCTTTGGAGTTCGTCTAACCTCTTTCCTACTCTCTCTAGAATCCTCCCAAGGTGCCCCAAGCTCCCAAGAAGCCTCTCCCAATCCTCTCTCTAGCCTTTGGAAGCACACCTCCAAGTAAGGGTTTTTTTCTTCCTTACTCATTTTTGTCCAATTTTCTTTAAGTTGTTTTGACCTTTTAATTTCAATTATGAATGTTGGGGTACGGTTTCTCACCTCCTTCATACTGCCCTCTTTATGTTTGAATGATGGGAGACCCTTTCTCTCTCATTAAATTCCTCCCATGTATACCCATTACTATGCCAAAATTCCGAAAGGAACTTCTCTCTACTCATTTACATTCAAGAAATACTTTTGTATCATGAACCTAAACTCCATTAAAATTGTTGGGACATATATCTATATGACCTCCTTACTGTACATTACATGTAAATATGATGAGTAACCCCTTTCTCTCTCATCAACCATTTTTATGAATTCTTATGTCACGCCGTTACGCTGCCAAAATCGCACCGATTTTCTAAGCCAATGTCATTGTGTAGTGAATACCATGCCCATTTCTCCATCAAGGGTATTCACCTTTATGCACATTTACTTATTTATTATAAAGTTTCATGTATGAATTCCACATTCATTTATCATGGAATAAATTATTATGTTTTATGAATCCATGTTTTATGATCCATGTGGCACACTTATGCATGAAATGAAATGTTTAAGAAGGGTGCGCCCTTATAGCGATCCAATGCATTGGGTAAAGTATAGTATCATGATACGTCATGTGCAATGAATGTTGACTCATGCTAATTCAAGTGCAATGAGGTTTTACTCATGCTTCATGTGCAATGAGGATTTACTCATGCTCCATGTGCAATGGGCCTTGGCTCATGCTAATTCCATGTTAAGTGTTGTTTCCACATTTCCATGTTATGATTATCATGATTTATCATGCCTTTATGTTCATGTTTCTCTTGTGCTCTATTGATATACCTAATTTCTAACATGTATTTTAATCCTCATGTTATTATATGTGTATTCCCTTACTGGGATTTATAGCTCACCCTTTTCTTATGCATGTCCTTAGGTTATCCCATGCAATACTAAGTATGAGGGAATGTAGTGGTCATGTAAAGGAAGTTTTCAATAAAGATGTTGTATTTCATGTTTTAAGTTATTATGTAATGATCCTAATCCCCAAAGACACTAGACCTCTCAATCTTCCATGTTGTATCAAGTGAATAGTTTTTGTAATAAATCATGTTTAAGTTTGTAATAAAAGAAGGGTTGTCATAGCACTGGGGTCCATTACTCCTTATATGATGGATACACTGGAGAACAGGAGCTCAAGAAGCAGTTAGAGGAGTTACAGACAAAGGGTTTCATCCAACCTAGTACTTCTCCTTGGGGTTCTCCTATCCTTTTCGTGAAGAAGTTGGATGGTACCCTTAGACTTTGCGTGGATTGTCGGAAGCTGAACTAGTTGACGGTTAAGAACCGATATCCCTTTCTGAGGATTGATGATCTCTTTGATCAACTTTGAGAATCCTGGGTGTTCTCTAAGATTGAATTGAGATTCAATTATCATCATTTGCACGTTAGACCATTAGATATACCTCTTACAGCCTTATGAAGCAGGTATGGTCTATATGAGTATGTGGTTATGTTCAATTGGTCTCATGAACACACTGAGAGTTTTTAGGGGACTAATGAACCGATCATTCCATCATTACATGGATTCTATCTTTGTAGTATTTGTGGAAGACATCATGGTGTACTCACACACTCGATGTGACCATTCCATGCATCTTGAGATTGTTTTGAGTACACTGAGAGAGCATCATCTATATACTAAGATCTCAAATTTTCACTTTTAGATGGACCAGATTCACTTCTTGGGTCATGTTATCTTAGAGATAGGAGTTTAAATAGACCTATAGAAAGTGAGATCAGTAGTTTCCTAGAATATGTCGAAGAACTTCTTTGAGGTATGAAGTTTCCTAGGGATGGATGGTTACTAAAAGTGATTTATACAGGACTTTTCCTGCTTAGCAGCGCCACTGACGGGCCTAACTATGAAGTGTGCAAGGTACTTGTGGACAAATTACTATGATTTAGCCTTTTAGGAGCTAAATGGGAGGTTGAATTTAGCATTGATACTAGTTTTTTCAAAGTCAGGAAAGAGTTACACCATTTACTATGATGGGTTCGGTATTGGGCTAGGATCAGTGCATGTGTAGGGGGGAAGAATTCATTGCATATGTGTCTTGGTAGTTGAGGCCACATGAGTTGAATTACCCAATGCACAATCTTAATTTAGATACAATTGTGCACTCTATATGTTGTTGGAGACATTATCTTTTTAAGGAGCATTTTTTGGCTTTCACTAACCACAAAATCTCAAGTATATATTTAATCAGCGTGATTTGAATTTGAGAAAATGAAGGTGGGTTAAGTACCTTCAGTCTTTTGACTTTGATCTTGCCTACATTCCTGGGAATGGAAATGCAGTGGCTGATGCATTGAGCCACAGGACTTAAATTCAAGAAGTTCAGGAGTCCAAAACTGAGTGGAAGCTTATGGATCTGTTCTCTAAGATGCATTTGGAGGTTCATGACCGACAGGGGTAGATATTTCTTTCTTCCATATTTGTTACCTCTAATATTCTAGATCAAGTGTGAATGAGGGAGCTATCAGATTCTGAAGTCCTAGTTCTAAAAGAGTGTGTATCCGGAGAGGTCCCTACTCTGGGGTGGACCATAGGTGAGGATGAGATTTTTTTTTCATGGGTACGTATGGGTGTCAGCAGAAATATGCTAGGAGATTTTGTGAGATTTTCATTCCTCAGTTTGGCCAGTTCATCCTAGTGTCACCAAGATGTACTGAGATCTACACCATCAGTATTGGTGGCCAGGAATGAAGAGATATGTTGCTGGTTTTTTTATGAGATGTTCCACCTATCAGTAGGTGAAGGCGGAGCATCATCGGCCAACAGGTTTGTTACAACAATTACCCATTCATGATTTGAAGTGGAATTATGTCATGATGGATTTATCTGTGGGGTTACTGAGGTCACCTCGAGGGAATGATGTGGTATGGGTTTTTGTTGAAAGACTCATGAAGTTTCACACTTCTTACCGATCAAGGATACCTTCAATGTTAATGATCTTGTAAGGTTGTATATTCGAGATATTATTCAGTTGCATGGGGTTCCATGCACTATCATTTCGAACAAGGATTCCTGTTTTACTTATCATATATAAAATGGACTATGGAGGGCTTTGGGTACATAAGTACTTTTGAGTACAGCTTACCATCCCCAGACAGCCGGCTAGTATGAGTGCATGATCTAGGTGTTGGAGGAAATGCTTCAAGCATGCGTCCTAGATTTTGGGGGTTCTTGAGAGAGACATATACCCTTAGTGGAGTGTTTCTACAATAACAGTTTTTAGGAGAGGATTCAGATGGAACCTTATGAGGCTTTGTACGGTAGGCCATGTTGATCACCCCTATATTGGATAGAGGTAGTAGAGGCAGCTATGTAGGGACCTCTTCTTGTCCAAGAGACCATTGAGTAGGTGGAGTTGATTTGAAAGAGGATGTATATTGCATAGTCTCACCAGAAATCTTATGCTGACTAACAAAGATGACCTCTGGAGTTTGAGGTCAGAGATTAGGTTTTCTTGCGTGTCACACCAAGGTTGGGACACAGGAGGATTAGGAGATAGGGAAAGATTTCCATGAGATACTTCAGGCCATTTTAGGTTTTGTAGAGAGTCAGTCTAGTTGCCTATTGGTTGAAGTTACCTCATCGGTATTGAGCTATGCACGATGTCTTCCACATTTCTCCGCTACGATGATACTTTTCAGACCTGTCTCATGTTTTCCAACCCGAGGAGGTTGAGTTGGAGGTGGATGCATCCTTCTAGGAGCACTGTATATGAATTGTGGATCATAGTATGAAGGTTCTATATAACCAGTCTGTTCCTATAGTATGGGTGCTATGGAGGCACAGGTGAGTACAGGAAGAGAATTGGGAGAGGCAGGTTGACGTAAGATCACCATGGCTAGAGTTGTTTGAAGTTTCCTCTTAATCACCCTTGGATGGGAAATTTGGGGAAAAATTACTTTAAGGGGGAGTTTTTAATAGCCTGGATCTTCATTTTAGGTATTGATTTTGATTTTGAGTGTTTTTTAGGAAAAAGAAAGAATTTGGAAATTTTCTAAGTACACGCAGTGTACTCTTTGAGTGCATGTCGTGTACTCGGTTTCTACATGTAGCCGTGTACTAGACATGTAACGTCTGAGTACATGGTTGTGTAGACCACCTAAAGTGGGAGCTGGTTAAGGCATGTACACAATGTGCACATTAAATGAAAACACTGTGTAATTTTTTTTATTGTATTAATCAGATCGGGGTCACGTCTAATATCCAAAATAATATTCTTCTAATCTCATTTCTTCCAGGAGCAACTGGGAGTGATGATCAAGTCTGAGCCATTGTTTCTCCATCCAAGGTTTGATTTGAACTCTGGTGGGTGCGTTGGAATCCCACCGATGATTCCTTCCTTATTCTAGAGCATCTCTTCCTGATTTATCCACTTTCTTAAGTTATCTAGGGTTGAACATTTTTGACATTTTTAAAGATCTATGATGCTCTATGCCGATTCAAGGGCCGACGTTCAAGAGTGTTCCTTGTATGACATCGAGGTAGGTGGTTTGTTTCCCTTAGGAGTTTTTCTTTGAGTTATATATTTCTAAGTGCCTATTACCTTTTATTAAGGTATTTATTATTAAGTAATTTAACCCTGTTATCATTTTCCTTATATTTATTGATAGAATAAGGGTTTTTGTTCATATATTATGCTAAAGTTTATGTTTAGGGAACACCCTATGGTTGTGTTGCCTTGTTTTAATGTTCATGACCATTTGGTCTAGGTTACATATGGGGTAGACCTTGTTTCCCTTCCTTCCTTGTTAGGCTGGAATTGATTTCTTATTGTTGTTTGTTTAATGAATGTGTTATGCATTGTAGCTACTTAGCCTTTTAGTAGTTGAGATTACTTGGGTCTTGTGATATCATTTGTGTACGATTATATTACACAGGGCTGTAAGAACCTAGAGTAGTTGGACCATAGTGGGAATTGACATTGAGGGATTCCCTAGAGTTTCTGTTATATTTTACATTACAAGGCCATAGGGGGGATTAACGGTGAGTGATCCCTCAGAGTTTCAATAGTACATCGTTGTGAGGCCATAGGGGGAATGGATGTTGAGTGCTTCCTTAGAGAGTCAGTAGTTATTGTTAAAAGACCACATGGGGAATTGATAGTGATTGATTCCTCATAGAGTCTTTGTTTTTTTGGAACACTTGATCATAGGTGTTAGACTATGTGATCCACCCAGAGTGTCACTGTGATATTTTGAATGTTGATTGTGACAAGTTTACCAAGACAAAGCACAAGATTGAACTCGGTCTTACTTGATTGTTATATGGTCTTCTGAGACATATGTTTTTCTATTATACAGGGGATACAGAGCTTTGGCTAGATCCTAGGATTTCATTATTCAACAGTTTGAATAATTGATAAATGTAAATTAATGTAATTGGAAATTGTAGGGTTGTTTACTTTGAGTACTTCCTTGTTTATTGCATATTTTACATATTGCTTGCAATATATATTCACTGACAGTTAAGCACAGATCTTTTGGTGGTTGCCTACTAGGATTTGTCTCACACCCTGTTTGAGTCATGCTTTTGGACCCAAACAGATTATATGGTTGCAGGTGTAGATAGGGGAAGTCACCCTTCTTCATCAGGTACTTGATTATTGTTGGATCTGGAGAGCATGGGACCAAGATGAGGCTTGTGATGCTGTTGGAGTTTACTGTTTTTTGTACTTTGGTTTTAGTATTGTATTTCTGTCATTGTGACTTGTTTGGATGCTTTCCTTGTTAAATGTGACATGAATCATTTATTTATATATGTTGTAGTTGTTATACTATCAGTCATACACTATTTACTTATTTTGTATGGTATTACAGCTTCCGCTACTGTTTACTATTTTTTACACTGTGTTACTCTGCCAATGAGAGAATAGTTTCCCCACACTCACACCCAAGGCACTTGCTGCTAGTCGGAAGCCTCTTGCATTTGGGGAAATGCTCTTGAGGCCATGTGACCAACCAGGTATGGGGCACCTTTGGGCAACACCCAGATCCGAGATATTACATCATAAAATTACTAAATAAATGACAGGGTAAACAAAGGAAAACTCAGGTGCCATTAGTTAATAATATTCACTTTAACCATTTTAATCACTAAATCCATAATCATCACTTGTTTCATTTTCTTCACTTATTCCATGGGTTATGCATTTACCTCATTTACACGATGACCTAATCTGGTCAATTACTATGCATAAGGAATTAATTCAAGTTCCCTATCTCACTAGGGATAAATAGTACACAAAAAAACACACTACACTTACCTTGGAGCCTCAATCTAGGTAGTCTCATCAAATACAACTATTAGGGGCATAGAGCCTTAGTCACCTTACCTTACCCATGAATTATGTGATGGGGTTTAGAGCCTCAGTTTATCTTGCCCCATGTAAATAGATCCACAAATCCAATTTCCCACAACTACCAAGCCATGTTCACATGCTTATTTGTCCATTTGACACATAAAATATATCATAAACCATACAAAATCAACACACATAACATTAAAATTTTATAACTATTCATCATGTGAATAAACATCAAGACTTAACCCATTAGAACAATTACCATTTACATTACAGAACCTATTTAACCCATTTTCATTCCTCATTCCTTAACCTATTAATTATATTCAATAATTCCCATACCTAGGCCCATTTAACAAATTTAGCAATTCTCATACATTAACCCATTTAAAACATTCATCAATTCAAAATAATTTACCCACTTTAACATATTCATCATTTCACTTGCATTAAACCACTTGTGAATTTTGAGTACAATTCATAATTCATTTAGCACAATCAAATTATTTCATATAACCTATTTCATAAAAATCAAAACAAACCCTTATGATATTACCAAGGTCCAGACACAAATATCAATATTTACTTTTCAAACCAATTAAAATAACAAAATGTTCATCATGAGCTCTACTTGGACACAAGTCAATTATTGGCTAAACATTACAATTTTTAATGTCTGGGAATGTTGGCGCACCCCATGTGTTTCCCTAAATTGGTCTAGTCATTATCAATGCATCCCATGGGGATCATGAGGAGGTACAATTCATCATTTATATAACTATTTTACCAAATATCACTAAAGGAAACAATTACACAATAAGGGTGAATCAATAACACAACCAAACATGAAAACATCAATAATAATACTATGGAATGTAACTTGTAGGTCACCTACCTTGAATCCGTAGATGAAATCTCTCTTAACCTTGGACTTAGATTTAGAGTAGAGAACCCTTTTAATCCCCAACATAATATCCATTAAAAAATTAAAATTTTAGGGATTTATAAGAAGAATAAGAACAAAACCAAAACCCTAATCCAGAAAAGAGAAGCAAGAGAAATTTTAGACTTACCTGGAGATTTGATCTGCAACCAACGACGCTCTAAATGGCCTAGAATCGAAGGAGTTCAACCACTAGGAATATATGGGGGTTTAGGTTCGTCACTAGGTCTGGATGAGGAATAATTAAGAAGAAAATTGGGTGAGGAACTTAAATTATCAATGGGAAAATGGTAAATTCTCACTTTTTAATGTGATTCATGATTTGGGTGCACGATTTTTCAAATGGTGCACAAACAATGCACCAACCTCTGTCCGAGAGGGGTAAAGTCACACGGTTATCTGGAGATTCCACATGGTTGGAAAAACCACTCACCAACCTTGTGTAATGCCTCTATCAAAGCCCTCATGGTTTTACTTTACCCCTTATGTAGTTTTTTTGACCATGCACCCCTCCTCCTGGCATGCATAGTTTGGACGCACAGTTTCCTCTAACCATGCACCGACCATGTAGCATGCACTGAATGACCAATTTTCCCTATCTTCCATGCCCAAAACCCTAAGAACACCCTCGAACCTCATCATACACCTGTTAAACATTCTATTATCTAAAATTAAGAGATTGAAAACAAAATTTAAACTGGGATATACCTCCATGAAGTCTAAGATCTTATATGCACTTGTCATGCAAAGATTTAAATTGTGTCAAGAAGTTGGAAAATCATCATATAATATATGGAAAGTCCACCATCAAAGAATAATTAATCAAAGATTAATGACGATGATAAATCCTTACTTTAAACTCTTTTTAACCAACCCTATGACATTCATGCACTATTGTGCATTGTATAATCCCTCCCGCAATCACTGACATCAACCATCACTATATCCCAGGCTCCCATCCCATTACTCCCCAATGTTCCCAACCATTATAGGTTCATAATCAATAAAAACCAATATGTTTATAATTATCTTAGAGAAAACACACATATTAAATGTATTCTTCACATATAAATCAAAGGAAAGTATGTCTAAAGCATCGAGGCATTCAATCAACCCACAATAAGGATGTGCTCATTAAGCCCTAAATAATGTTCTATAGCAAAAAATTATTTTAATTTACATCTTGAATAATCTATTTTATTATGTATAGGTGTTCTACATCAATAATCCAATAAGAATTAGGTAATAATAGTTAGTAATCAAACAAAAATAATATTTAAACAAATCATCCATATTCAAAAAAATTGCACATAACAAAAATTAATTATCATGCCTCTTCCATTTATTCACTTAATATAAATATCTTTATATTGTTTATATTTTTCAATAAATTATACCATATAAAAAAATGACAAAAAAACATATCCAATAATATAGGAGACTGTCTAATAAATATTAAGAAGAAATATCAAGAATAATATAAAAATCATTCAATCACAAAATCCCAACCATTTTTTTAAATTCCTTAATCATAAAATATTAATTATCAACTATGTGTGATAATTCTCTTATTTTAATTCTTCAATATCCAGATTTATAAAATAATTCTTAGAAAAATAAAATAGATACTCCTACAACATGAAGTATTCCCTTCATTAATTAATTTTCCATTATTTAAAATTAATAATAATCATCATCATATTCTAGTACATATAATTTACCAAAATTTGGACTAATATATTCACTTGGTTTTAATGATATTAATCCACTACGTGTTATTTTCCTCTTCCTTCTTTATTTCTTTTAAAAAGTTACTAAATAAGAATAGGGCATGTGATAATCAATTTCACTTTATTTAATAATTACAAATTATTTCATTATTATATTCATTCCCATATTCTCAAATAAATGAATCTAAAGAATGGTTTAAATGCACCTTGTGAAAAACAAAATAGAACAGTAAGATTCCCTTCCTAGAAAGAAGATGAATTCACACAACACTAAGAACAGAGGAGATAGGGGGTTTCTCTTAGGATGGAAACTTATAGAAAGAACTCATACAATTAGAGAAGGTTTTTAAGACTCTAATAGTGAATTATTTAGATCATCTTAACTTGAGAGAAATAAAATAAAATGGATGAGGGAAAATAACTCTCCTTTTTAATAAAACAAATTCGACTATCTAAAATTTTCAAAAACATATTAATGATTTTTTTAAAAAAATTTACAAATTAATTAGTTTTTCATTTAATTCCCATTTATTTCCCTCCACATGACTCCATTAATGAACCTAATACCAAGGAATTAAAGTATATAATTTATCTTTATTGATTTGGGGTTTAAATATTCATTTTCCATTTAATATTTCCTTATTTAAAATTAAAAGGGATTTTTACATCATTCTAGAAATTTTGGTATTTTTGGCAAAAACACATTTACTAACCATGAAAATCATCCATACAAAGTAACCGTGTGAATCAACCACATGAAAAAACAAGAGACTGTAAGGATCAACCATACCGCATAGATTGAATGCATGAACAATCCATAAATTTTTAGATCAAATGTATGAACTGTATTTATAAACAAGAAACTACACAAAAAAGGAAGGATCAACCTCATAACCAAGAGAAATATTGTTCTAAAAACCAATGTATCGACCACATGACCAAATAATATATCGCATGAAAAAACTATCGACCGTGTCAATCAATCGTATGAGAAAAGAAGTGGTTTCAAGAATAAAGAAGAAACCATGAGACTAGGAAAGTTACCACACAAATTAACTCACTACTGAATGGTTAGACAAGAGACCATATAAAAAAAATTATAAATTAATAAGGGAAAAGTCTCTGAGCACCCACTCGATGGATCAAAGATTTAGGAAAATGTAAAGGGTATTATAAATATCCCACCTTATATATACCTTTAACTTATTTTATTTATCATATAGTGGAGAGAAGTGAGGATTGACGAAGTAGTGATTGAGAGTACATTGTCATTATGTTTAGGTGAAAGTAGTGTTATAGGGATCATTGTTTTCACTGCCTCACCAAAAATACCGTAGAGAGAGTGAATGACTTGAGGTTTTGAGTTACTTATTGATATTAGGTATGGGAGTGAATTTATTTATGGGAGGATTAGATATAGTGGATGATATAATTATCCAAGGTCTAACCATGCTTATTTTCACTTCTGCTTCATTTCCTCCAAGCATGCATTATTTATCATCCATCACCCCCTTTCTTTTAAATGTAAACAATGATATGATGGTTTTAGTTTTAATATCATGAGTGAGATTTCCCTTCCTCTTGGGACAAACCTAGTCAGTCATGTGCTACATTCTAGAAGAACTATAAATTTATATTTATTACAAGGCTCATCACAACCATCGAATCAATGAAACCTTTATTGGGAAGGATTAGTGCCTCATTTTTTTTACACATTTTTTATATTACTTCTCAATTTTTTCATTCATTTTTCCTTTTCTTTAAGATTTATAAAATTGGGTTGACCCAGTCATGTAATCCTTTTATTTCATAATGGATTACCATTATTACTCTTAGTTAGAAAAATCTAGTGAGCTTATTTCTATGGTCTAACAATCAATTCATACTACTACTGACCAATAATTATATCTATAAATGCAGGAAGATGAGGAGGATAGAACACCCACATATATTACTAAAGGACTCAATCAATTGAGTAAAATCTAAATTTCAGTCATATGTGGAACAGGAAGTAGAAAATGAGGAAGAAATAAAATTCAATCCCTATAATGAAAAATATTAACCAATGATTGAACCTCTTATCAGATCAATAGTTAAGGTAGAGGAAGAGATTTAAGAATAATAAGACCTATCTTTTTTCACTCTTTTAAATATATTCCCATTGGAATTTCATTTTGAAGAAGAGTTAGAAGTTGATATAAATAAGTGGGATTATTTTACTTTGAACTCTCTATATTTTGATTTCATTGAATCTCATTTAAATAATAATTATTCCTATATTATGAATTCATATTCAATACTTACACTACATACCCTTTATTATGAGGATATAAATGGAATGGATGTGATATGTTGTGAGGAAAATCTAGAATTCCCACTTTTTTATATAACAAAACTATAATAATTCCAAGAGGAATAAATTTTTTATAAAGAACAATATGTTGAAACTAAATAGGAATATGACCTTAAACTAGACACATTTTACTCATAATACATTAAAATCAGACCCCCTTTATGTTATAAAAGCAAATTTGTCTAATATATTACCTCACTTGGATAATGATGTATACAAGATGCAAGGATTTTTCTTTGAGGATAGACTCTAGGAATCATAATCCATAATAATTTAAACTAATTCCCCAAGTGTTATTCATGAAAAATAATAATAATAATCTAAAATAAATGACGGTATCTTCTTAACTTTTAATACATTTTATTCATATTTTATTAATCTTGAACTTCATTTTGATTTCCCTAATTATAACATTATTGATTTTGCACCAATTTTTCTTGAACTTACATAATATGAAGAGGCCATGGAAGAAGGATAGGAAAAACCATAATGGTTTCCTACAATGATTGAATTATTACATGGAATTGGGATACACTTTCATGATGAACAATCTATTCAAGAAAAAAAAGATAAGAATCCACTCCTAAGATAATGTTTTACATATTTAGTGGACTATATGAAGGTGTAAATAGTAAAAGAGGATCTAGAGGAATATTATTTTGATAATATATTAAATATTTCTCTGAAACAGTTGGAATAAGAGGCTACAATAGGAGTGGATAAGTTTTAGGTAACTAAGAAGGAGCTGATTCTAATACCAATTACGGAAAAAAGAAGTAAATGTGGTGTTTCCTTATGAAGATATCCCTTAATAATACTAATAAGAATATATGTAGTGAGGCATAGAAAAATATGAGTTACTAGTGGTTTATAATTAAGAAACAGTTATGTAGGTTTCTAGATAAAAGGGGTAGAATTTTAATTTAATCTTAAATTGTTTTAATTCTATTCATTTTGAATTTTTTTATTGAATCTAACCTAGTTGAATATGTATAAACAGTATCTTTGGAGTAGTTAATAGAAGAAACATCCATGAGATACATGGATGAGGAGGACCCATATATCATCCTTTCACTCCCACTTTACATGATAAAAAACACTAATAAGGGGGTGGATATGAAGAACTCTATCAAAGGGGACCTCAAAATGGAATTAAAGATGAGCTGATATGGAAGGAAGATGATGTGGGGGTTTTCATCACACAAACCACATCCACTTGTAGATTAGGGATAATCGTAATATTGTTAAGTTGTGGAGATCCTAATAAGTCCTCTATTAAGATAAAATAACCTTATATTATTACCCATTTATCTTTATTTTTTTCATTCTTTTTAGTTTTCAATAACATTGCATATGTTTGATTTTGTTTTTAGTAGGTTTCCCAAAGTCAACAATCTAATTACCTGAAGATCTAAATTAGGAACATTGTATTCGATATCATGTATGATACACAACACCAAGTTCATGATGGAATATAATATCCCAAGACTTCAAAATATATTTAAAATTTTAAATTAACCCATTATATAGCTTTCAATGCACGTGACACCGATTTAGTGTACTTCGAATTCCATAATGAGTTTATTTAATGGATTTTGTTACATGCATGACCATGTTTTACCAAATAATAATATATTATTAAAATTTTATTATTTAATAAAATAAGATATAATCTAGTCATTAAATTAGTGGTTATGAATAGGATTAACTAACTTATGAAAATATATCGTTTTCACAAATATGAAATGAATTTATTAATTACAAATTAATTATAAATGAATATAATAACAAATTGAATATAAAGGGAATTTTTTTATAGAAAACTATTTTTATGCTCATAAATCTATTTTATCATCATAAGTAAAATTAATTACAATTCGTGAGTGATATTAATGTAGTATATATATATATATTTATTTATTTATTTATTAAAATATTTTTACATTCATCCAATATATTTTATATGCATGAGATAAGAAAAAACCCAATAGTACACATAAAAACCAATATTTTTATTATTTCACTTTAACTGCCTTTTAATTGATAACCTATTTTAAATCCAATTTTTGAAACTTTTATAAATATTATATGTTAAAATAAAATTAATATTTGAAATTGGAACATAAAAATTAGGATAGGTTTATTTTTTGATATTTTTCTGTGAAGTTTCATTTTTTAATGAATACTGAAAAATAATGAATTTTACATCAAAAATGATTTTCATCTAATTTATTTATCAGGTTAAATTATATTTTTAAATTGTTTTAAAGTTTAATTATATTAATTTTTTATTAGTTAATAAAAAAATTCATTTTAATCAATTTCACTTTGAAATTGAATATAAAATCATAGAAAACCTTTGAACATTTTTACTTTAAAAACCCGCATTTTCGTCCCGTCTATGAGATTAAATTTAAATTAATTTATTCCACTTCTATGATTGGAAGTTGTAAAATGTGTTTCATTTTTTTAATCATCATAATTTATAACTTCTAATAATTTTAACTTAGTTTTTGACCAAAAATATTAGTGAAAGAAATTAAAATTAATTACAATGAATATGTGAAAAATAGCTTAAAAAGGGACTAAATCATAAACTTAAGGGCCAAAAATGACCTATAAAATTGTCCAAGAGACATTTTATGACCATATGTAGACCCTATTATCCCTTATATATATATTTTCCATTATTAGAGGCACTTGAAATCAGAAAAACATGTGTCGAATTCCATTTTCCAAAATTTAAAAGTGTGTCACTCCTCCTCTACTATAAAAAGGCACTCACCCCTTCCAGTTCCTTACACCTATCAAGCCACTTTTTCCCTAACAAGATCTCACAAAATAGATCATAAAAATACCTCCCATCATCTTATAATTCTAACTTTTGGTAGAAATCCTTCTATAGAATCCTTTTGTTGAAAACCAAAAGGAGTTACCCAAAGAAGAGGTAACATCTTTCCTCAAGCTCTTTAGTTTTATTTCTATTATCCACCCACTAAACTCCCATTATTTCATTATTATATAAAAATAGTATTATAAATATACTTAAATGTTTTTATGTAAAGTTTTCAACCTATAGTTACACACACTTCCTTCTAATGGGTAACAAACTTATCATTTATGTGTATAATGAACTAGCGCCTCACGAAATGATGATTGTTCATTCTTCCTTTAACACTTCTCATGTTAGAAATTATGATGGAAATGATGTTTTTATTATATATATATATATATATATTTATAATTTATTTATGTTTTAGTAATTTTTATATATAACATACATTTATTCTTTCTAATTTTTGTAAATATGATAATATGTTCTGTGGAAATGTGGAATACGGCCTCCTAAAAGTGATGTGATTCGATCACATGATACATGGAATGTATAAAGGATAGTTTTAATATTTGAAATAAAAAACATATATATTATATTAATTAAAAAATTAAATTTATTGAAATATAATATATATTATTTTCTTTATTACCCTTTCAAGCTTAAAAAGTTATAACGTCGTTCGTGGACGTTTGGACTACCACCTCCTCGATGCGATGTGATTATTTTTAAATCACAATAAAATATATATAAGTATATATGATTAAATAATATGGTATTTATGATATAATTATCATTCTTTAAATATTAATGTTACTCACCTTCTTTCCATAAAGATCATTAAAAAATGGGAATGTTGCTCACGTGTACATACGACCTATTATCTCCATGATTGTAACATTATTTCATTTTTCATAACCATAATTAATGATTGGTTTTAAAAGTATAATTTATGTATAAATATGATAATTATTTCATTATTACTATTCTTTATATGTTATATAATGACCCATTTGACCCTAGTTGACCTAGAAAAGTTTTTTTGACACATAAACCGAATTTGGTGAAAACACCCGATGTAAACTTAAATGTTTAAGTAGTTGTATAAAACATGGTAATAAGTGGAATAAAAGTAATGATAAATATGAAAAAAATTATTAATAAAGTAAATAATTAACATAAGTTTATTATTTACCAATATAAAGACACACGATACAACTCAGACTCAAGGTAATGGATATTCATCTCACTTTTTACATTCATAAGATAAATGTCATGTTCACCACTTAATTATTTTATGTGGTGTATATACTACCAATTTTGATATATTATATCATGAATTATTTTATATTCATGGTATTTATAGTTTCAATTTGAATTATTTCTTTTAAGGGGATTTTATTTAAATGTTACCAAGTGGTAAAGAGTTCTATAACCTAATCCTTTTTCATTGGGTTATATTACTTTCTCATTATTGTTAATATTATAATATTATCTATGTAATAATTTTTTTAATATATATTGTTGTATTCACACTTGTTTTATTTGGATTTAAATTTGATGAACATGAGCTATTAATTTATTGATTCTCACATCAAAGTTATGGTCTTTTCAAGGGTTTACTTTATAATCACATTTTATTCGAGATTGTTTATACTTGAATTTACATCAGAGGAAATTATTGAATTGTTATTTAATTAAGTAATTACCCTAGGATTATTCATTACCTTTTACAAGTAATAGTAAAATTTTCCCCTCTTTGGTACTCAAAGTTTTTTAGAATTTTTTTAAGAAAACCTGACTTCATTCTTTCTTTAGTCAAAAAACCTGTTTTATTTTAAAAACCATGTTTTCTAAAAATATTTTTAAAAAATGTTTTTTAACCTTTAAAAATGATTTATTAAATAAATTTTTACCATTTTTTTCTTTTACCCACGTTTTCAAAGGAATATTCTTATCGCTTTTCGAACAAGTCATTTTTTCTAAACTTTTACCATGCAAAAAAGAATGTTTTTTCACCTTGTACGACATGTAAGGATTTACCATCTATTATTTCTTTTAATATTCATTTTCATGTTTTAAAGGTTATTTTTTAAAGAAATTTTTTTCTAAATTTATTTTCAAATAAAAGTTTTTTTAAAAAGTATTTCAAACCAAAATAATATTTTCCTCAAGAATGTTTTTAAAATATCTTTTTATAGTATTTCTATTCATCAAAGACAACAAACATTAATTTTACTCCACTTGGGATATGTTTTATTAGTACCATACTTATTCTTCCTCTATATGGTTTATGATTGCACTATCCAAGGATATTATTTACATTCACTTCCTTGATTCATTTTAGTCCCCTTGAAATATATAAATTTCCTATGATCATTGAACATTGAATTTCCCCAAATTATCCATATCATCTGTCATGGATATTTCTATTTCCTAAATAAGGTGTCTACTTTGAAAATTATTTTATTATTTGGGGAAATATTTATAAATATTTATTATTTACTCAATACTGATATTTGATAGGCATATAATTTATTTCAATTATTTGATATGAGGAATGCTTTGGACTAGAAATAACAGGTGGTCCTAGACTTTATATATCCCCTTGATGCATCAAAAAATTCTCATGAAAAAAATAAGTTGTGAAAATTAAATGAGTCTCTACTTATAGTTTCAAACCATATTGTGAAAGGTCTTGATAGTATAGGTTTTCATGTGCCTGATTAATGGAATCTAATAATAAATCATTTCCTTCATTTTGATTTTGTTTTTATTTATCCATGTGATTTTGCGTCAATATATTTATGGATGAATTTAATTCTTAGTTCATTGATTAAATGGAATGTGTTTCAGTTTCTAACTCTTATATATTGATATTTCCTTATCTAGTTATTTGAGTGGCATGTGTTTTTATTTATTACCATTCCATACTGTTTATGCACTTTGTTCTTAGTTTATTTATTACATGGAATGCTTTCTCATTTATTTACCTTTACATATTGACTATTCTTGTTGATTCATTATTTCTTACATTGTACTTTGAACATATTGAGAATTTGAGATCACCTTTATTTTTTTCATTTCCCTAGTATTATAAGAAGTTTACTAAGAAATATATGTAACGATACACTATATGGAATAAATTTATTATCCTCAAAAGGGAAAAAAATATTTTATAATTAGTGTATTAATTTTTAATACAATACTCATTTATGTATCTGGTTTAACAATACTACTAAAATGTTTGGTCATTTGGGACATGATTTACTTATATCTTATTCAAATGTAATAGTAGTAAGACACCAGCTCTGGGATTTCTGAGGTTGGGTCTCTATAGTTAGTCTCAGAGCATGTTTATTAGAAAAATTGGGAACTAGATTTAGGAAAACATAGATTAGAGAACATAACCCTAAGGTAGAATTTTAGAATAATTATAGAATAATATACTATAATTTTCGTAAAGAAGAGATTTTGTGGGTCTTCCTAGAAATACATCCCTGACTAGATACTACAAGTTGATTTAGTTCTATTACAAATGTACAAAGGAGTAAAAACTCTGACAAGGTGTGTCGGGCCTAACTCAACATAACTTGGAAAATGACAATGGGCATTATTATGTACCAGGTTTAACACTATAATAGGATATAAATAGGATAATTCAAATTTTCATTACAAACCATTATGAATTATTTTGATATAGAATAGCCTAGGATAAAACTAATCTGTTTTATATTGATAATAACGTCTCATGATTTAGATATCTTATAAATTATTATATTATTTCTATGACTATTTTTTTACACACCTTAAAAATATTCAAAGAGTAAAAAGGATACATCAAAAAATACTCCCAAACTCTATACAATGTAGTAACATCCAAAAACGTTATGAGTGACCTACACGACCGAGCTTCACGAGAGAGCTATGCAGCCAAGCTTCACGAACCGGCGACAAGTCAGATCTACATGTGAGAAGATTTGGTATGCCTCAACATGGGGTACTTACGCGGTGGAGCTACATGGAATACCTTTGCGACCAATGTTTCTTCATCCAGGACCATCTGTGCCAATAAATAGGACCCTTGGGCACCCCATTTTCAGACTAAAAAAAAGGAAGGATTCTCTGAAGCTCCCATTGTGTAGTTATTTCACATAGATCTATCAAATTGTCTCCAATAGTTCTATAAACTACAAAAAAGGGATAATTAAATGGGATAGGCATGTTTTGAAGTTCTTCTCATTCTCTTCAGTCTTCATCCATACCTACTCACTATAGTTGCACGTTACACCTGTGCACCATACCTTAACAATAGGGAAATGCAGGTTACCTATGCAACACACCTGCGCGTGATACCTACGTGACCAGTTCAAATACTCTTCTTTAAATCCTTTCATGGTGGGGTATCTCTTTCCTTGGTTCCCTTATTTGAAAGGGGCTAAGTTGAAGCCTCCCCCAAAACCTCCTGACTTCTCAGACCTTTGGGTAAGGCACATCAGTGTGTCTCCAATTTGGGTTTGTATATCCACAGTCAGAGATTACTCACATTCATTTCACGATGGGGTTAAGATTCATGGGATGTTTTTGGGTTTCTATATCCATAGTCACATGGACTTTTCTCCCATAAATAGTGTTGGGAAGTTCTTGGTTTGGATAAGGATTGGTTATCGGCCTTGCCCTTTTCAAAGAGGTTACCCGGGACCTCAGTTCTCTAGTAGGGAAGGTATAGTTCACACTTTCCATTCCACGAAAGTATAGGAGATGTATCCCTCCCCTATGAGAACCAATTTCAATTTATCCATCCTGGTATAATCCCCTCACCTTCACCCTTTCGTCCTTACATTGGACCCTTGTCCAATGTAAATAGAATAGAGGGAAGGCTCGTCACCTCGCCCTCTTCCACGGTCGACGCGCCCTCTTCTATCAGTGGAGGAGGAAAAGTGTGAAGTGTCATTGTTGAATATTTTACATCCTCTTGTTTCTCACATAGAACATGACTCATGTGGGCTTAGAGATACGTGATGGTTGCAACATGTGCACAAACACTCATTGGAAGGAACTACGAGAACTCTGATTCCTGTTCAAACCAGGATACGTAGGAATCCCTTTTAGGGCCCGAGCTCATTAGATATCCTCCTCAGGAATAAAACCTTAATTACCCTAATTTGGTCATCCTTCTTAGTAAATAAGCCCCAAATTCAATCCTTAAATAATCAAGGCATCCTTTTTTAGGAATTAATCCCAAACTTATCTCTCTCAGAGGACTATACTCTCCTATGAGATACATTGAACTGTGTGGGCTTTGATTCCCATCCATATGGGATACCTAGGAAGCCTCCATGTGGTACAAAACCAACACTTCAAATCAAACCTATTCTCTTTGGGCCATATTCTCAATAGGTTATGATCCTACTTAGAAACCTATATCCTTTCCAAATTTCCTTGGGCTGCTTCAGCATAAGTCCCACATTGTGTTTCAACTAAGCACCTTCCACTTAGAGGTCCTTATCACATGACCTTAAAATGTATGATGTGTCCTATTAAGCGGCACCGAACTATGAGGGTTATGATTCATTTCATAAGGATATGTAGGTAGCTAATTTTAGGAGTATGATCCCAAGATTAAAACAAAATTTTGTCTCCCTGGATGATAATAAATTCCAGAGTTCCCCACTTAGTGACTTAAAAACCAGTATCATCATAACGATGATTAAAAGAATTTTTGTTAAATAAGTGATTTTAAATTACAAGGGATAATTATGATATACTTGGTGAATTAATAAGGATTCATGAAAAATATATTTTAATTTTACAAAGATAGTCCTAGAGTAGACAATAATTCCCCCCAAAAAGGGTGTGATGAGTCGGACCTCCCATCCTCTCGACCAATGCATCTTCTTATGTATCGTAAAGTTCAAAACTTATCAAACGCATTCATTTGGAAAGAAGGTCTTCTTTGGATAAATAATGGTAATAAGTTTTCAGTTCTATGAATAAATCTAATGAAAATCACCTAGAAACAGTGATTCTTAAATCTAGAATACACGTTTCAAGGAACTATGAAACAAAACTGGTGAACCTGATGTGAATCCTTAACTGAGTTAATAATGTTACCCACATGTTAGGACCCTATCAATTGATAAAGTAAGGCTAGATGAAGGAATTAATCAAGAACTTATCCACCTGAAAAGATGTAACTTTAATAGAACTTGTTGTTGTTCTTAGTTTTTATAGAATTCCCTTCAATCCAAAGAATGGCTTTCTCCAGGACAACATTTGTGAACTTCCCAACTGCTGATCAAGCTGGATCTGCATCCACGGGAAGAACGTTATCACCAACCCAACATCTTCAACGTTCGATCTCCAATGTGCTGATAAAGGAATATCGCCATCATGGTACAATTTCGACTTTGGAGGCTACTCGACGAGCCCTACAGGTCAAAAATAATCCTCGATCATATGGCCAACAACGAACAGTGATCAAGAAGCAAACGGTTCCAACCACCGTCTCCAACTGTTTCAGGTCTTTATCCCCAGAATGAAATAATAAATCCCTCCCATGCTATAGGGAGGTGGATCAAGAGGTCACTAAAGGCCTCAATTCAAAAATACAGGAGTCCTTCCTGAGGAATCCCACCAGAAATCACCACCAAAATCATGTGGTAGTGTATCCCCAACATGATGGGGGTGTTGCCTCTGGATGTTTGGCACATGTCTCTCAGACCCGGGCATGTAATACAAACCTCCAGGGACAACTTTCGATTAACAGGAAGCAGGTTTTCACCTCTACCTCCCCTATAGAAGTCCATCGATCAAAATTGATGGCAAACAATGAGCAGGCACATACACCTGTTCGTCCTAATTTGGTTGCTCAATAGTCTCGTCTGATAGGAACCCACCAATCCCACAAGACAAACCTGGTGGAGTACCATGAGCAGGCACATACACCTATTTACAAGTTATCAACCAGTCAGCGGGCTCGGCTGACTGTATTTAAAGAGACCTGCCAATCTAATTTGGTGGAAACGGGTAAGCAGGAACATACACCTGTTTACAATCACCAATTCTGTCAGCAGTCTCATCAACCAGTATTGAAGGAAACCCATCAACCACACTTTTTAGAGAATATCTAGCAGGCACATACACCTTCCAATGTTCATCAAGTCTTCCAACAGTCTCGTTTGGTAGCACCCGGAGAAGTCAGTCAGAAAGCTCCAACGATAAATTTGGAGCAGACTCAACTCTCTACCCCTATGCATAAGTACTGTCAATATCCATTGATAGGAAAAGGAGGACAGGATCAGGCACATACACCTACTCCAGATACGAAATGGATGTATATTCTCTATTCTGGCCAATGAAGTCACTTAACACATCTTGTCAATGGTGAAAGGGCAGACTCATATCCCTTCCCATATTCTGGAAGCATGTTAGGGTATTTTAACAACTACTTCAGTAGTATTAGGGGAACAAACATATAAATCTGTCCCCACACATGGTATGACATATCAGCATTCCATCCTAGAGTAGATACACACCTCTGTTCTAGTCCAGGAGGGTCATGGGGTATACTATCCCATATCATACAGACAACAAGATCAAGAACATACACCCTTTACAATTGGAGGTAATCGGTCTGTTCTAGTAACCAATCCAAGGCAGGCACATATACCTTCCCATGATAACCACTTTTCTCAGCAAGTGGCCCCAACTAAGTATAAGAGAACATCCAAGAATAAATCTCACCAAATATCATTGGAAAATCAATAGTCAAGCTGTAATTTAGCTTCTCTTAATGATGGAGTTCTTGAAGCCCTCAGACATTTATCTATTATAGCTCAAGATCCTACCATCTAATTACCTTATTTTCGGAGTGGTAGTTGTAATTCTGAAGTTTCTCACTGGAAACTTCATCATGAAGTCTTCCTTCATGAAAATTCGGTCAATCAATAGTGTCTATCTATGGATGACAGCCACGAAAACCCTCCATGTGTCCAGAAGACTAAGGAGAAAGAAGATTTATCCCTTTCTGTAATCCATCCTGGTGATCCTCCGCAAGATGGCATTCGCTATGAAATTCCTATCTGCAATAGTTTTTTGCATTATCAAAACAATTCTATAATTGAAAATATAGCAACAAGAAAACTTTCATATCTCAAGGAACTAGCAAAAAGAGGGCCAGTCATTTCTAATGCATTGTCATTGACAGGTGAAACACTTTCTCAATCAGAATATATCTAAAGGAAATGGTCATTCTTTGAACCTCCCTTAGGTCATTTATCCTCAAATGCAGAGCATCCACTTTGGTCAGACCAAGTGGAGAATCCTCTAGTAGAAGATGATGTAGACATGCTGAACATGAGGAAACAATTAACTAAAGAAGAAATACCAGTCATGTTCTGGCCTTCAGAAAATTCTAAGTTTGATATTCAAGAATTGATGACAGAAAATTGCATTCATGACATTCTTATCAACTTATGTAAAACTCTTTTTTATTTGAAAACTAATGTATTACCATATGATGAATATCAAAATCATATAAAGGTAATAGAAGGATTACGGCACCAAATTGACTTGGCATCTCTTTCAGTTTCCCAACATCCGAGGGTTGAAAAACAACAGAGAACCCTTCAGCGCGCATGTCTCAATGCTCTGAAGAGGCTATGCTAATTAATTTCTAATTCCCAATCTAATGGTCACATCAGAGGATCGGGTGCATATGGAGCATTGCATTTAACTGTACTTCGAAATTAGAAAAGTCCGCCCAAAGTGGTTTCATGAAATGTTATTGCCCACGACCGGCCACAATCAAAAGGTTTTGTGTGTAATCAAATGTATGCTCAAGAACGGGCCTCAACTAGTTCTCACCAGAATCAGGCTCAAAGAAAAGAAATTGTTGAACTACTTCTAAATCAAGCCTCTGAGAATATTGAGCAGGAATCCTATTTAGAGGATGTTAGGTGTCAGAGGATGAAAATGTCCGAAATAGCACAACGATCTTCTGAAATAGGTGATTTAAGTAATTATCGAATGATGCATCCAGCTAATGTCCAAACCAAAATCTGCAAAATCAGAAGAGCAGTTGCACAAATTTCAGTTGTAGCTGTTCAAGAATCACCCTATCTTGACAGGGTGGGGGCTCATTTAATGAAACCTTCAAATTCATTAAACAATGTTCAAATATTTGAAGAAGAATAATAGGATCAACCCCAGCCTGCAAGCTGGGGGCTATTTCACATCTTCAATCCCCTACTCAACTGAAGTCAGTTTTCTCCCGATTAGGGAAGAATCCACAAGAAAAGTGTACAGATGAACTATCCAATGATTCCCTTCATGTTACTATCTGCCAAAAAGTTCTAGGGAATTCTTCATATAGAAGAATATAGTTTCGTGAAAGATAAAAAGGGAAACTATCTACCAAAAACACTGACAGAATGCCATTATTGCATTATGAATCAGTGAATGTTATCAATACCATTGTAGAAGATCCTATAGAAAATAAGTCTAGTTCAGGGGAATCAGAAGATAGAGTTCTTGTCCACAATTTGGTACACACTGAGGCAAATGAAAAAGGTGTGTGCACCTGAAATCAAAATCTTACCTAGAATCAAGGTATGCCTTCAAATAACCAACTCCCCCCTCTCCGAAAGGTGTCCAACAAGGGGAAAGGAAATAAGTCATATTTCATCTCACTTTTCTGCTGTAGAAAGTCAATATCTTTCACTTGAAGAGAAAATTGCACAACAAGAATAGGAAATTATGGATTTTAAAAGACTCAATGCGGAGTTACTTCGAAATAGAATTTCTGCTAGACATACTCCACAGGCAAGTCCTCAACTTGAAAATCCTGTAGTAGATCCTCAGCAAAGGGGGTTTGTAGTAACTATAGAGGTAGATAATGAATTCCCTCCATTAGGTACAAAACCAAGATAAGATCATGTACATCCTGATAAACCTATTTTTGTGGGTTATCCAAGACAGATATCAACACCACCTTCAGTGGTCTTACTGGTTATTGCACCAGCTCAAGTTCTAGTGGCATTACCTGCATAGAATCTATCTCATCTAGATATTCCCCAAATTCTTATGAACACAATTGAGGAATTAACGACTCTGTTGGAAGATATGGAGGGACGAAGTGCACCAGTTCAACCAAAAAATAGATCTTACCTTGAATGGGTGGATGCAATTCCTCCCTAACCAAATTTTTCAAATACCACATTCCCAATTTTTAATGGTTCAAAAGATCCGGAACAACACTTAACACATTTTTTTTCTCATTGTGATCCTATGATTGGAAATCCTTAACAACAAGAAGTAGTTAAGCTCAGGTGTATTGTGCAGTCATTACAAGGACCTGCTTTTGTCTGGTATACAAGTTTGCAATCTTGATCAATTACTGGGTGGGAAGTTCTCCATCAGAAATTCCTTCTTCAATTTAGCTCAACATTACCAAAGATGACAGTTTTTTATCTTACCAATTGTAAACAAAGGTAAAATGAAAGAGTTTTGGATTTATTTTCTCACTGGAAAGGATTAACATATTCCTTATGTTTATCACTCCCTCAAGAAGAGTTTCTACCAATCTGTGTGTCAAATCTGTGTGATGAATTATGCACACCATTGATCCTTGTGAAATACATAGGAGGGTTTCGAGACCTTACATCAATCGCTTAGCGGATAGAAGACTCCCTTATAGAGACTAGGGTTAAAACTCATGTAATTCCATCAATTCCAGGAAGGAGAATAGGAAAGGTAGAAGATGCTACAATTACACTCAAACAGGAACCTATACCTACTTCTACCTCAAGACCTTCATCATACTGAATCCTGACCATTAGCAGCAATGACCACCTCGTCAAGATGATCAATATAATCAAATGTGGAAATAGATTTAGGAATTAAAGAATAAAATCTATTCTTTCATGAGTGATAAAGTTCTTGGCTACTTCATCTCAGCCTTAGAAAACAATTTGGTTTAGTTTCCAAGGAGGAAGAAGCCAAATAAAGATGTAGATGATGATCTTCCTAATTATTGTCCCTTTCATCAGATGTTGGGACACCCCATTCAAGAGTCATTTATTTTCAAAGAACTTTTGAAAAATTTGGTAGACCATGGATAGGTGAAATTGAAAAGTTCATCAGCTCAAGTAGCATGTGTTACTGCCACCAATCCAGAGGAAGAAGGAGAATGGAAAGAGGTTAAAAGTAAAAATGTGAAAAAAAATATGATGATTGGATGATCAATAAAATAATCAACTGAACTCATTCTATTCTACAAACACAATTGAAACAACCAATTTTGTCTTCTACCACTCCTGCCATAGAAAAACGATCTTCATAAAAGGTTCGTTCCTCAAAGAAACAACGTGGTCATAAGGGTAAAGAGCAGTCAGAAGAAGACGATCTCTCATCAAGGACAATTTTTTCCTTAACCCTGGAAGATTTCATGCCATCTGTCTCAAAATCACAGGCACCACCCCACAAAACGGTACAACCAGAAGTAATTTGTTAGGCAGAATCCTCATCAGATGAAAAATTGATCTTTGTTTCTGTTAATGTTATCCATTTAACAGATCCTTATGCCAATGGTGGTTCTAATCATATTGAGCCGGAATTCATTGTGCCTAATTGGGTAATAGAGTAAGAGGCCATGGTCGAGGATACAGGGGAAGATGTGGGAATTCTAGAAGCCAACATTTTAACTCTACCCCTACTCAAACCATATATGTAGCAGAAACTCGTTGAAGATACCTTTTGTGAGCTCAAAAAGGACAAGGAGTTTCTTCCATGAAAAACAAGTCTAGTTCTGGCACAATTATTCTAGAGGATCGATTAGAAGCTACACCATCTTCTTCTCAGTAGATGAATAGACTTTGTCAGTCTAATTTTCCAAAGTTAGTAGTATTTTCCAATTTTGTTTCAACACAAAACACATCTACAACAGAAGCATCAACTTCCAAAGCACCTGAAAGACCACATCTTCGTGCTAGGAAATGCAAAACTTTGGATCAAAAGTATAATGTATTGAAATAATTGTCCCTCGTACCAGAAAACTTATCAATTTTGGATGCTTTGAATCTATCAAAAGATCTTTGAGAAGCACTCATTGAGGCCTTGTTAAGTCCTCAAGAATTTGAAACTGAAGTTGTTGCTGCTGAGGTTTACCGTATAGAGAATGATTCTTCAGAATGTCATGCAGTCATATCTTTTACAGATCAAGATGAGGACCATGTGGTATATGGACACATCAGAACTTTGTATTTGTCTATAAAAGTTAATGACATCGATATCTGTTGAGTCTTCATTGATAATGGATCAGGAGTAAACCTCATTCCCGTTCATACACTTCGTTGATTGTGCTTGACTGAATTTGACCTATCTCTTTCAACATTAAAGTTTCAAGGATGTGACAAGAATGAACAAGAACCTTTGGGCGAAATTACACTCAGAACTCAGTTTGGAGATCTTGTTTCTAATTCAGAATTCATGGTTGTTCATCAGGACACAGCCTTCAATATTCTACTTGGAAGGCCATGGTTACATCAACATGCATCCATACCTTCATCATACCACCAATGTCTAAAGTAATATTTTAATGTTTAAATCGTAAAATTGTATGGTGACAAGGCTCCATTCAAAACATGTGAATCTCAAAACATTTAGGCATATTTTTATCACACAAAATGAATGAAGTCCATGACCAAGGAGATAACCAGAGTTAATGCTCCAAATGGACTGGAAAAGATTCCAGCAAATCCATTCACGCATTTGAGTACAGATTATTCTCTACCCATAAATCAAGTTGAAAGGGTAAAGCCAAATCCATGCACTCATCCAACAATTCCCATAATATCAATTACGACAATTGAGCCTAATAACATGGGAGAAATTATTGATGTACCAAGCAATGATGGAAACATGAATGGAGATGTTTTTATTTCATCTGCTAAAATACAATGAGCCTATACTTTATTAATCAGAATAGAAAAAATTGTAGCAATATTATAGAAAGACAAAGATGTTGATTCTCAATCCATCAATCCCTCCTTACCATGGGAATACCCTTCATCTTCAGTAGGGTCAGATATGGTGGCTTCTTCTTAGAGATGTTCAAATACTGACTCCTCCCCTAACTTTGAGAGAATTGCCTTTTTATCTATAATGCAAATGGAAATAGAAGAAGTTTCACATAATGAAGAAGAGGAAGATCTCAGGGATGCTCCTATAGCATTTGAATAAGGTGTTTCTACCACCGTGGATGAACTCAGAGAAATAAATCTGGGTATAAGAGAAGATCCATGCCCCACCTTAATCAATGCGGCCATGACCTCTGAGGAACAAGAGGTGTATACTTCCTTTCTAAAGAAAAATCGAGATATATTTTCTTAGAATTATACAGAAATTCCAGGTCTTAATCCTGATGTATCCACCCATCATTTGGGTTTTCCAGAAGAACATCGTGGTTTCAAGAAAGCACCAAGGAGAACACACCCAACTCACGCCTCTAAAATTGAAGCTGAAGTTGATAAGATTATAAAGTCTAACTTTGTAAGGGAAGTTCAGTTTCCCAAATGGCTGGACAATATTGTCCCAGTGAAAACGAAGAATGGAAAAATTAGAGTCTGCATTGATTTCAGAGATCTTTACAGGCATTTTCATAAAGATGATTTTCCAGTCCCAATTACAGAACTTCTAATTGATGCAATGGCTAGCTATGAATCACTTTTTTCATGGATGGATATTATGGGTATAATCAAATTCGAAGGGCCATAGAGGATGAAGAATGTATAGCCTTTAGAGCTTCTTAAGGTGTGTTTTGTTATTGGGTAATTCCCTTTGGCTTAAAGAATGCAGGCGTTATATACTAACGTGCCATGCACCATATCTTCAAACCCTTCTTAGGGAAATTTGTTGAATGTTATGTGGATGATTTTTTAGTCAAATAAAAACAACATTCCAATCTCTTGGCTGATTTGGAAACCATATTTTTCAAACTTTGGAAACATAATTTGAAAATGAACCCCTTAAAATGTTCTTTCGGGGTAACCTCGGGAAAATTCATTGGCTTCCTTGTCTGCCATCGTGGTGTCAAAGTTGATCCTGAGAAAACAAAATCAATCATTGGTATGTCACCTTCTCAAAATTTGAAATAATTGAGAAGACTTCAAGGACACTTGTCCTATATTTGGCGCTTTATCTCTAATTTGGTAGGAAAATGTTTACCTTTCACAAGATTAATGAAGAAAGGAATCCCTTATCAATGGACTGAGGATTGCCAAGAAGACTTTTATATACTCAAGAAATATCTCTTGAGTCCACCAGTATTAATGCCACCTGTTGAAGGAATACCACTCATTCTTTACGTGACAGGTTTAGAGTGATCACTAGGTGCCTTCCTCTCCCAAAAGAATGATGCTGGAAATGAAAATAGACTTTATTATCTCAATCGAACTATGCTTGATGTGGAAACTCTTTATTCAAGTATTAAGAAGTGATGCATGGCATTAATCTTTGATATTTAGAAATTGAGACATTACCTGCAACATCATGAGGTCCATTTGGTATCTCGTAATAACACGCTTAAATTTATCCTCAGTCATCCTAAGCTTATAGGATGGCTAGAACGGTGGGTGGTTCTTTTGCAACAGTTTGATATCTAGTTTTTTCCTCAAAAGGCAATAAAGGGACAAGCTCTGGCTGATTTCCTTACTGAGCATCCATCTGGGGAAGATACATCATTTAATACTGAACTTCCTGATGAAGAGGTCTTCTCTATTCAAGATAATTCCCAAATATGGGAAATGTATTTTGATGGTGCTTCTAGAAGTCCGATAGGGAAAAGACTGGAAAATCCTATACTAAACATGGTTGGATTAGGAATAGTCCTTATTTCCCCAGAAAATGTAGTATTTCCTTATTCTTTTCTATTATTGGAAGGTGGTACCAACAATGAGGTGGAATATCAAGCTCTCATCACAGGTTTGGAATTGGCCCTTCAGGTGCGAATGGATAATTTAAAGATAAAAGGTGTTTCAAAATTGGTAATCAAACAAATCAATGGGGAATAATGTATCATAAAATAAGAATTAATACCTCTGTGTGGTTATTTAAGAGAGTTAATGGCTGAATTTCCCTCAGAGCCGACATTGTCTTATGTTCTGCGATCACAAAATGCCCAAGCAGATGCACTGGATAATGCATCTACAGCCTTGGTAGATCCAAATCGGGATGAGACAGTTATCAGTATAACCCATCACCATGTGGTTTCACTTTTTGTTCAAATCATAAGAGAGTAAATTAATAAAATTTTCCCTATTTCTGAACTGTATGGTCATACCATGGGTTGGAGAACATCCATCATGGAATATCTTCAAAGTGGGATACTTCCACCAAATAGGGATGAGAAAGAGAAGATCTGGTGACGAGCAGCTAATTTTACTCATTATGATGGTCCAAACCACCAACAGATCCTTTACAAGTGAGGCTTTGATGGAATTTTCTTCAGATGTAATGATGGAGAAGAGACTACGGTTGTCATGAAATAAGTCCATTCAGGAGCTTGTGGTGCCCACCAATCTGGGTACAGACTCTCCGATTAGATTTGAATCCTTGGATACTTTTGGCCTTCAATGACACTAGATTTTACAGACTTCACAAAAGTAATTTCATCCCTGTTAAGTGCATGCCAAATTCATTCATCAACCCCCATATTTTCTACATACAGCTAAATAATCTTTGCCATTTTCCACATGGGGAATGGATGTAGTAGGGCCTTATCCTCCATCCATGGCTAAGCAGTTCAAGTATATTCTCACTACTACTAATTTCTTCTCTAAATGGGATAAAGAAATACCTATCAAGGAATTTGGAGCTAAAAAATCATTAGTTTTGTCAAAACTAATATCATCACCAGATTTGGCATCCCTCATTCTATTTTGACGACAATGGCACCAATTTTTGTTCTGCTAAAGTGAAAATGTTATATCAATAATATAATATCAAATCCAACCATTCATCTCACTATCATACGGCGACCAATGGAAAGATAGAGGCTTTCAACAAAACCCTATAAAATATACTCCAGAATATGTTGGATAATGATAAGAAATCATGTCCTGATAAACTTTTGAATGCTTTATGGTCTTATCATACAACTATTCATACTGCCACCCAGGAAACTCCTTATTCATTGGTATATGGAACTAAAGCATTTTTTCCAATTGAAAAACAATTGCCTTCACTTAGAGTTGAAATTTGTGATTCGTTATCTATAGATGAAAGATCTCAGAAATGGTTTAATGAGTTGGAATAATTAGATGAGAAAAGATTGCATACTTTTCATCATCTATAAGTCTATCAGAACCGAATAGTGTGGGCTTTTAATAAGAAAGTTCGTCTTCATTCATTCCTTCAAGGGGAATTGGTATTATTCATTAGGAATCCAATGATACCAAGAAAGAAACCTCCAAAACATGAACCAAAATGGGAAGGACATTATTCCATACATAAGGTATATTCAAATGGATATTATGCTTTAATCTCAATGGATAAAGAGCTCATTACATCTCCAACCAATGTGAGATTCTTGAAGAAATACTTTGTGTAATTATGCACATTATTCCTCACTGCAAGACTTAAAACTGCATATCCCCCATGTCCTAGTTGCAAAACATTAAACTGCATAACAACCATAAGTGTCCATGCTTCATGACGTTAAAGTGCATAGCATTGTCGTCATTGTCACATGACGTTAAATAGCCTAACATCATTTGTACAACTAACGTTTTCTCTATAAGATGTTTGAAGTTTCCATAAGCAAAAAACATTGAAATCATCACTAATCCTTAGTAGTACATGATTCCCTCTCTTTCCTATGTTGGATTCAGATCTGCATAGAGACCAAGTTTCAAGAACTTTGTATGGATTGATTCTCATTCATAATGAGATACGTAGAGTCGCCTGAATCTCCAATTTTGGGACCAGCCACAATCACAAAATTTTCATATTTTCTTTTCTCTTCCTGTATATGAATAAGATCTATACATAGTATTTCCTTAAGATATATGATTTGGTTCTCATACCATTTCATCTCTTAAGATTTATTATTCTTTTAGAACATATCAAAATCCACATTCCTTATATTAAACTTAGCATGAGGAATGATCATTTCAAGAACTACGTACGGCTTTATTCTCATATATTTTGAGATACGTAGAGATGCCTAAATCTCCAATATTAGGCCCAGACACAATAAAAAAACCCCCTTTATTTCTTGTATAAAAAAATCAAATCAGCATAGGGAATGTTTTAAATAAAAAACTATGTATGACTTGATTCTTTCCCCAGAAAGACATAGAGTGATACTTGTATTTTATCCCTTAATCCAGTTCCAATATGTATTTCCTTTCATATCAGTTCATTTTCGTCCTTACCTCACGATGTTACACTGAATGAAAATCTAATACTCTTATTCTTCATTTGTATCACCATTTCATTATAAAAGAAACCATTACCGCTCCTTGTTTCTTACACCGAGCATAGCTCACATGGGATTAGGAGTTGAGTAAATGGATTCTTTATATAAGGTGTTTTTAATTTCTTATGGAGTTACAAATGTTCTTACTGCATGACGTGAAACTACATAGTATAATGTCCTCACTGCATGACTTAAAACTGCACAGTACCATGTTCATTCAAAGGAAACAAAGAAAGCCTCCATTTTACATATGAGTTAGATCTATATAAAGGACCTCAAATTCATGGAGAATATTGATTCATATATTTCTCATATACATTGGTCATAACCCCCTTCCATATCTCACACTCTTAATCTTGAATTTTTCTTTCATATTTTCATAATATTTCTTACGGTTTCTGGTGACAAGGTTTTCAATATCTGAGAGATAGTTTTCATAACTATACAGCACGTGCCCTTAGGTGGCCTTGCATAAGTTGCCTGCATAGGTCTGTCAGCCAAAATATGCCACTATTTGGCTATGCAGCATATTCCCTAGTTGGCCCTGCATAATATAGCCCCCATCACGGGTTTGTCAAAATAATGGTAACTTTGTTCTTGGTTATATTATCTTTTTCCCCCTTAATCTTTGATGACAATATAAAAGAATATGTATTTTAAAACAGTCATTCAAGTGTACTTGTCCCATTATCGTTCTCACAATCTGAAAGTCTTCAAGATCATGGTTTACACATTTCCCATATCATGTGCTCGATACACTATGAAATAATCTTGAAATCACTTGTCCACATGTTATATATTGTTTCCATTTTTTTTAGTTGTATGAATTAAAACTACATACACCATATCTTTTACATTTGGGTCAAACCAGTGTAAAATTCATATTCCTATGATTCTTTGGATATCATGATTGGAAATAACCTTTCCATATTTAGGTACCTTTCTCCATAAACCAAACTCTATGCTTTGGAAAATACGAATCTCCATAAACTTTCTATGACTTTTAGCAATAGAACATCAAACTTCTAAGAGCTCTTTTTCCTGACTATGCAGCATGTGCCCTTAGGCGGCCTTGCATAATTTTCCTGAATAACTGGACTTTTAGTTAAAAGATGCAACTATTTGGCTATGCAGCCTATGCCCTGGTTGGCACTACATAATAGAGACCCTATAAAGGGTTTGTCAAGTAAACGTAACTTCATTCTTAGAAAAGACTTCCTCTAATGCTTCTAGCTATTTTCCCATACCATTCCTTGGTTTCAGAAATTCTCAAATCACAGTTTACAATTTTCCATTTCATACTTGAATATGATAGTATATTTCCAAACAAATTATCTAGAAATTAGGAGAGTTTCACACTTTTGGTCAGAGCCAAAGACCTTAAATTAAATTCACCAATGTCCTCACTGCATGACTTAAAACTTCACAGTACCAATGTCCTCACTGCATGACTTAAAACTGCATAGTACCAATGTCCTCACTACATGACTTAAAACTGCACAGTACCAATGTCCTCACTGCATGACTTTAAACTGCACAGTACCAATGTCCTCATGCATGAATTTAAACTTCCAGTAATAAAAGACTCATTATTCATTAAATTGAGAACTTTCAAGAGAAACTATAAAGAAAAGTCGAGTCCCAACACACTAAATATACAATTTTGTATGATTTAGGTAATATTGAGCAATAAAAAAAGAGGTCAAAAGACACAAAATCTATAGGGTTATTCATATGACCCTATCAACAGTCAAATTATACTCATTAGGTCCCTCGGCTTAATAAAAAAATTTGAGCACTTCATTCTTATTATTATAAATAATGATTGTTTAATATAAGGGAATCATTATCATCATTTACCTTTCATATTGTTATCATGAAAAATAGGAATGAATATTTATATGATTGAAAACAAAATTTCATTCATTTATATGAAAATAGTGGGTCATCTACAAAATGGATCCTCTCTATCATGTTTTAGAATAAACTTTCAACATGACTTTTCATTTTTTGAACCACTTCATAAGCTCTATCAACTGCTTGTTGAAGTTGAGATAGTTGAGAAACTCCATCCTCCTCTGCCTGATGAAGTGCTTCCTTATCCATTGAAATGGAAGTTATCCCCTCTAATTGGGTTTCTTCTAATGTATAATTCAGCTACTGAAGCTTGTTATGAACAACATCTAGTTGTTATTGAAGAGATAATAACTCCATGGCTTCTTTGATTTGTTGGCTAATCTCGAGTGATTTATTATTGTGATTTGCCTATGCCTAAACCACTATAGATTGAAAGCCCTTAATATTAACGAGTCCTTTAGCCTCTTCAAAACCATGTCTCGTCTTATGCTCCTGCTCCCGTCGGTAAATAGTCTCTTTCATGGCATCGTAGACCGGACGATAATTGAACCCACCAAATCCCAACACATAGAATAATTCTAGGAGTTTTGAAAAATGGGATAATAATTCATCTAAAGGATTTTCAGAAATTATTCAATAGATCTACTGCCATGTCTTCTTACATGCTATGCTAAGAGCATATTGCATCTCTAAATTTGAATATGAGTCACTACCATGAGGTAAAATGTACTCTAGAAATAGGTCGCTTAAAGAATTGTTTTATTATGCTTCTCTTGGGGCAGTAGAAGCCTCACCCTCTGATCTAAGAGCTGATAACCCTAAATAATAAATCAAGGCCATTATTAGTTTCAAATGGAGGAAACAAATATGATTCAGATAGCTAACTACATTTACCCAACAATAAGTCATCTACTTGATTGGATTCATCCCCTATATTATCAACTCTGGTATTTTGAGCAGGTGTTTCTTGAGAGGGGGGACTTAATTGAATTTGTTCAGGTATAAAATTTTAAGGCTCTGAAACATCTCTTGATGAAGGATTCTCTGTAAGTATGTATTCAGTCCCAGCAGAAGGACAAAGTGGAACAACCTGTTTCTGAAGAGCCTTTGTGACATTTTCTCTAGATAAATATGCATAAGTTGAATTTTGATGTAAAGAATCAATTTTAAGACCAAATTATGTATGGAAAATGAAATAATATGAACTTACTTCCTTACAATTCCTCATGGAAATCTCCAAACTCCTTGATGGAACCTAGAATATCAATATTTGGATTAAGGGTGTCCATAATTCCAGTGTATACGGCCTGAAATGTTACATAATCCTCACCATTTAAGGTATCCAATAATTATTGGTTGATTCCCAAATTGGATCCATTGACATTTGGTTCCATTGGATCCTTAATTAATATGGCAGCATCAGGTCCTTCCAGATTTGGGTCAATATTAGCATCTGTTTTATATTTCTCTAGATTTTCATTCCTTTCTTCTGGAGCAATGAGAATATCAGTGTTGATTATTTCAGGATTCTTTGACAAGAAGCCACTAAGGAATGTATTTTATCTTACCATGGCTTTCCTCTCTCTCAACAGAGCTAGGAGAAGGTATTGCTGAATCTTTTGGTGGTACAGATACGTCAGCATGAACCCAGGTTTCCCCTGGGACTTATTTTTTGGTTATGAAGAATTATCTCTTAATCCCTTGAGAGAGGAGAGATACAAAGATCCTAAAAGAGGATAAAATGTGGTTAATAGAACGTCTTGATCAAGTTGTATTCCCTATGGATTGTATAAATACTTACTCTTTCAGCGAATGCTTCGAAGCAATCTCATTGCTCTTTTGTGTTTCTGTTCAAAACCTTGAGGAGAGATTGAAACACTTCTCTCAGCAAGGGAAACTTGAGGTAATGGTTAAGGATTATCTATTTCCATTACCCCAGTCATGATTCTTGCTCCTGGATAAAGTTCTGGTGACTTGGAAGGATTATTCGTTGCGCCAATGGGAGAACCTACAGGACTATACTGAGGCGATTCAAGAATGGGTCCAGATCTTCCTTCTCTATATTCAAGCTGTAAAAATACATTTTCATCAAGATTAATGATGATAAAAAATAAAACAGAGTTTATATGAAAGAAAAAGGGAAATACATTCTTAGTATTAACATAAATATCCCACTCCTCAAATTCAATAATTACCCCTTCACGGACTCCTAAGTCTAGCATATGAGATACTCGTTTAGAGGCTGGGATTTTTTCATCAGTACCATATATAAAAGTCTCTAATTCCGCCATATTCTTATGTACTTCATCCTAGTTATTGTCCGGATTGAAATCAGAAGGTGCCTTGATATCACCAATCTTTGGTATTCGAATACCATGCTGAAGAAATGCCCAGGAATCCATGATATCATGGGTTATACTCTCCAAGTTATGAATGCACAAAGGTCGCACATAATTTGATCTTGGCTTGGTTGACTGTGGAAGAGGTTCGACACCTTCTAATTGAAGAGCTTCTTCAGACCTTTCTTCATCAGAAAATTCAACAAGTGGGATATGAATCTATGTTTGATGGTGATGACTAGATCGCCTTAGCTTTAGAGGTATTTATTCTTTAGCCTTGGTCTTCATGGTGTACTTCCTACGAAGATATTTTGAGGGCTCTGAAACCTCTGAAATTTTTGTATCATCTTTGGCCTTGGACTTCTTTCCATGATTTCCACATACAATAGTCATTGTATCCACCACTCGATATACTCCTTTTGTTAGAGACCCTTCAGGATATGAAGAATCCCAAGCTTTGTCATACCCAGCTTCCAATCCGATTGATGCATCTGGTGGAGGAAATGTAATTGACAATTTGGATACCTCTAAAGTTTTTATAATCAATACTTTTCACGCTACCCTTGGGTTCTTCTCATGTATAACATATGTGGGTGGGAAAATATTTGATTGTTGAAGACATATAAACTGAAGAGCAAACCTATAGGGGACATAAGCCTCATAGATAATTTTACCATCAATCCTAGTTGATAATACACCTTCCTTGAATGCCATCATATAATATCTCATCTCATAATTCTTTTCTTTACCATCGTCAATAAATGTTCTAGTTAGTGGATTACAAAAAGGAAAGAAGCTGAATTATCCTGAGACATTAAAAACCTTCAGTACCTCGTCAGGTCTCAAATTTAGAGGCTTAATACCAGAAACTTTCTATAAAAATGGGGTAAACTGACCATTAGGAAGTCTGAGTGAGTTCAACACAAAGTATGAAAAAAAATGTGGTGTAATCTAGCCCCACAACACTTGGAATGGTCCCGGAATCCAAAATGGAGCCTTCCCACTGTATAAATGCAGCATAAGATGGTAAATTCTTGCCAAAACAGAGGTTTATAGTCCAATATACTTCCCCTCTACCAATTTAGCTGCAATGATGAAAGTCCATGATATTACACCTCCTTCGGATTCACAGACTGGAAGCAAATAAACACTTAGACATATAGTAAGGAAGGAAGCTAAGTGTAATTTTTTATCTATATCAGGTTTGACTTTATAACCCCAGTGTTTGTAATCACCTATTTCCAGTGTAGGCCAATATGTTCCTGAACTGCCTCAATTATTGGAAGAAGGACAAACAGTAGGATGTCCACAGGTTGGACCTTCCTCTGTTGTTGGTTCTAAGAAGACTTCAATCCACACTCTAGCATGAATATCTTTCTTATACTTGGGTAAATTCTTCTCTATCTTAAATAATTTATGGGCTAGCAGTGGTGTTCTAGTAACATCACCCCATGTTTAAGTAAGTAGGATGAATTCATCATACATTTCCCCAAGAATAAGAGTTCCAGCTATTTGGTAATTGTCCCAGAGAATAATACCAACTTTACCATGTGTCAAATTAAGGTAATTCGTTTATGGACTCTACCGCCTTAGTAATTCAGAAATGAGTTCATTTTTGTAAACATAAAATTTCCCCATCCAGACAGCTTCATAAATATGAACGTCTGATAACACTTTTCTAAATTCTGTACAAGTTCGACGTACCCAGAATGCCCACATCCACTTGGGTTTTACACCCCCTCTAGAACAAAGGTCCCAGTCTCCTTTACAACCATTAGATTAATCTATTTGAGAAGCCTGAAAAGTGGAATCACAATAATGTGGTCTTGCCTCTACAACATGATCCTTCATGTCTGGAGTGAAACCACTGTGATAAAGGACACAACCAATAGGGATTGTTCCTTCTTGTATCATAACCCCCTTGCACTAATATTCATGCTATTACAGTTGTAATACTAAATAAACCAATTCTTTAAAAAGTACTTTTTAACATATCGAACATGGGTATCTTGAAAAATTACATGCCCGTATAGGGGTAAGTAAGGAATTTGTGGATAGTCATACTGGTACGGAATTAGTCCCTTCCTTAGCCCAGGAAGAGTACTCTCAACAATGTCATAATAGTCTAGCCCAACAATCCTCGTCATTTCATTCTGACGAACCTTAGCTTCTTCCGTATGGGTCATCAAATGAGTCATTCTTTCCTACAAAAATAATTATCAAACATTCAAGTTAGATTTTAAAGACGAAAGTGAGAAATTTTGGCAAAGGACATTGTTCGCATAGGTCATTCGACAAGATCCTTCAACAAGTTCCTTCGACAAGATCCTTCGATGAGATCACTCGTGTAGTTCCTTTGAAAAAGATCCTAGCACAACTCTATCAGTGAAGTCCTTTTGGTGTAGTTCAAATTGCGTAAACAATTTTCCCTTCAAGAAATTTCAAGAGAATTACACGAGAGAACAACGCAATGCAGCTAAGTGAATGAGATATGCAATGAGAGCTCTAAATTTTGGAGAAAACACAAGTGAAGGAAAAAACGTGAAAGGTTGAGACCTATTTATAAGCAACAGAAGACCTACGCGTCATGGTTTTGCACCATACCTATGTGGAACACCTACGCGACCTACCTACGTGACATATCTGTGTGAAATTCTTTCACGACACAATCATGTTATTCATTAATCCATCCTGATCTTTTCCCCAGACTTTCACCTCAGGACTTGACCCTCTTTGTATATTTCAGATCCAATCCTGAGGTGGGGATTTTGTTGAAACTCCTTAAAAATATTCAAAGAGTGCAAAGGAAATATCAACAAATACTCCCAAACTCTACACAATGTAGTAACTTCCAGCAACTTCATGAGTGAGCTATGCGGCTGAGCTTCATGAGAGATCTATGCGGTCGAGCTTCACGAACCAGCTACACGTTAGATCTATGCGCGAGAAGATTTGGGATACCTCAACACAAGGTACATGCATGGTGGAGCTACACGGAATACCTACGCGACCAAATTTTCTTCATCTAGGACCATCCGTGCCAATAAATAGGACCCTTGGGCTCCCCATTTTAAGACTGAAAAAAGGGAAAGATTCTCTGAAACTCACATTGCGTAGCTCTTTCACCAAGATCTCTCAAATTGTCTCAAGTTGTTCTATAAACTAAAAAAGAAGGGATAATTAAAGGGGATAGGCATGTTTTTAAGTTCTTCACATTCCCTTAAATCTTTATCCACACCTACACACTGTACCTACGTGGAAAACCTACGCACCATACCTTAGAAATAGGGCAATGTGGGATACCTACACGGCACTCCTGCATGAGATACCTACACGAACAGTTCAAATAATCTTCTTTAAAGCCTTTCATGGTGGGTTATCTCTTTCCTTGGTTCCCTTATTCAAAAGGGGCTAAGTTGAAGCCTCCCCCAAAACCTCCTGACTTCTTAGAACTTTGGGTAAGGCACATCAGCGTGTCTTTAATTTGGGTTTGTAAATCCGCAGTCAAAAGTTTCTCAAATTCGTTTCACGAGGGGTTAAGATTCATGGGATGTTTGTGGGTTTTTATATCCGTAGTCACATGTAATTTTCTCCCTGAAATAGTTTTGGGAAGTTCTCGGTTTAGAGGATGATTGGTTACCAACCTCACCCTTTTCAAAGAGGTGACCTGGGACCTCAGTTCTCCGGTATGGAAGGTACACTTCGCACTTGCCATTCCGCGCAAGTATAGGAGAAGTCTCCCTCCCCTTTGAGAACCAATTTCAGGGCATCCATCCTGGTATAATCCCCTCACTTTCACCCCTTCTTCCTTACATTGGACCCTTGTCCAATGTAAATAGAACATAGGGAAGGCTGGTCTCCTCGCCCTCTTCCACAGTCGACATGCCCTCTTCCATTAGTGTAGGAGGAAAAGTGTGAAGTGTAATTGTTGAATCTTTCACATATTCTTGTTTCTCACACCGAGCATGACTCGTGTGGGCTTTGAGATATGTGATGGTTGCAACATGTGCACAAACACTCATTAGAAGGAACTACGAGAACTATGATTCTTATTCAAACCAAGATACATAGGAAACCCTTTCAGGGCCCGATCTCACTGGATATCTTCCTTAGTAATCCAACCTTAATTCCCCTAATTTAGGCATCCTTATTAGGAAATAATCCCCTAATTTAATCCTCAAATCATCAAGGCATCCTTTTTTAGGAAGTAATCCAAAACTCATCTCTCTCAGAGGACTATACTCTCCTATGAGATACATCGAACTACGTGGGCTTTGATTCCCATCCATATGGGATACGTAGGAAGCCTCTTTGAGGTAAAAACCAAACACTTCAAATCAACCCTATTCTCTTTGGGCCATATTCCCAATAGGGTATGATCCTACTTGGAAACCTATATCCTTTAGAAAGTTCCTTGGGCTGCTTCATCATAAGTCCCACACTCAGTTTCAACTAAAAACCTTCCGCTTAGAGGTCCTTATCACATGACCTTAAAAGGTATGTGTCCTATTAAGCGGCACCTAACTACGAGGGTTTGGATTTATTTCACAAGGATACATAGGTAGCTCATTTTATGACTAGGATCCCAAGATTACAACAAACTTTCATCTACCTGGATGACAATAAATTCCAGAGTGCCTCACATAGTGGCTTAAAAACCAGTATCATCATAATGATGATTAAAAGAATTTCTGTTAAATAAGTGATTGTAAATTCCAAGGGATACTTATGATATTCTTGGTGAATTAATAAGGATTCATGAAAAAATATTTTAATTTTATAAAGAGAGTCCCGGAGTAGACAATAATGCCCCCTAAAAAGGGTGTGATGAGTCTGACCTCCCATCCTCTCGACCAATGCATGTTCTTAAGTATCGTAAAGTTCAAAACTTAATGAACACCTACCTTTGGAAAGAAGGACCTCTTTGGATAAATAACTATTGGAAGTTTCCAGTTCCAAGAATAAATCCTATGGAAACTGCCTGGAAATAGTGATTCTTAAATCTAGAACGCATGTTTCAAGGAAATACAAAACACTATTCTTACTCACACTATGATTTATATTTTTATTCAATGGTTCGTACCTGAAGGAGTAAAGTTAACATTTAACATGAAGGAGAAGGTGGTGAAAATGAGAAAACAAATGAGGTGTTGATGGTAGTGAAATATATCATATTTATTCCTAATTGGTTTTCCTGAAATATGATTAAAAACATATACCTTAACCAACTCCTAAAATCAAAAAGAAAATAAGAATGAATTTTTCTAAGAGCACAAGTGATGTAAACCATGGACAGAAGAATGCTTTATTTCCCTCATGCAAGAAATGTGGAAGGAGACACCTAGGAAAGTGTCTCACTAGAATAGGGAAATACTTTATGTGTGGGGGGGGAAGGAGACTAGCTCTCTCTATGATTCCAAGGGATGGATCTCCCATCCCATCATCATCTTCGGTGGTCTTCGATCGAGGATCCTCTAATCTCTGACATTATCTAATCATCATTGATCCAGATATTGCGCCTTCACCTAAATCGTTTAGGGATTTTCTTTGTGTTAGTGCTCCTTCATTTCTTCTGTATTTCCCAGAAATTTCTGCGGCATAGCCATACATTTCTCGTGAAGGATCCCATATCTGCATGGAATTCCCTACTTTGTCATTTGAGGAGGACTCATATTGTTTACTATGGATGTTGATTTCCCATTTTAGAGGTTTTAAACCTCCCTATTCTATTTTCAAATGGATTGTTAATTCTTGGGGTCTTTAATTCCTAGTACAAATTTCCTCAATTCACAGAAAATCTTTCTGTATCATCTTGGTTTCATGGGAAGATTTTATTCAGGCATCGTGTTCTCTCCCTCGTTCTGTTGGTCGATAGAAATTTATCTTATCCCTAGGGTCTTTGGATTCTCATCATGGAAATGAAATCTTAGTAGCAGCGGTTTGGATCAATCTCTGAGGTCTTCCCCTTACTTTCCAACATAAAAGATTTCTAAAACTAATTCGTGATTCGCTTGGTGGTTTGTTGGGTTCATATATCATGACTAAATCATGTGCGGATATATTGATGGCTTGAATTTTTGTGGAAATTAATTTGTCTCAGCTGGTACCAGAAAAACTTGTTCTATGGTTACACGATTCCTTTTCTTGGAACCAAGATATTGTATATCCTATATTTCCGAGATTTTGTTCTAATTTTCTTCTTCAAGGTTACTCTTTGTAGACATACTGATAGGATCATCTAGGAAGGATGTGATTCAATGATCAGGATGTTTGATTTGAGGAAGATAACCAATTTCATGATCTTGATATTTTCTCTAAAGGGATATTATAAGGGAATCATATCCTTGATAAGGTGGCTACTATCTCCCATTTTGTTCTATCAAATGAACAGATTCCAAAAGCTGGGATGACTAGTCAGCAGATTGTTCAATATATCCCTCAACCAGAAAATCAATTTCAAGTTAATTATTATTTCTCATTCCTTTTTAAGAACCTATTATCTTCAAATTATTTTAATATGGACAGAAGTTTTCTTCCTCAAAATATTGGACCTCTATTTTTATCTCACACAGAATCTGAAGATGATTCTAATCAGAAGAAGGAAACCTTAGACATTATACTGTCATCGATTTTCTTTTCATCAGATGATTTTCTTTCTTATAAATTTTACTTAAATGAAATTTTGGAACACTATTATTCTAATCAAATAGGAGAAATAGACTCATTTACCCTAAAATGGAATGGGAAAATACACAATTTTAACTCCTCCCCCTTCTATAGTTTTACCTCCCAAGGTTAATAGATTTGGCACCATTTCATGATCTAAATCATAGAAGGTGATATTTCTCTTCCACTTTGTGAAGGCAAAAAGTTCTGGAGCCAATCATATAACTCTTTCTTTTCAATGATCACTATTTTCATATGGAATGCCCGGGGTCTTGGAAACCTGGTTAAAATAGATTTCATTTCTTTTAAGGTATATAAACACAAGATTTTTCATATCAGTATTCTTAAACACAAACAAAACCCAGACAAGGTTGGTGAGTTTTCCAGAAAACTCAAAATTCATGGATTTTTTCATGCTTACCTAGTTAATCATCAAATATGGATCTTTTGGAATAGTTCTTTTAAGGTGGATAATATTCAAGAAGATGATAAATTCATCGCTATCAAAGCATCTTGAGACTATTATGCTTTCCTTTTCTCTTTCATTTATGGGAGTTGTGATCCCCAACACAGGTTGTTGTTATGGAGTAATCTTAATTCTTTTGATCTTGATAACATTACATGGTTCATTAGAGGTGATTTTAATATTATGGCCGACCCTAATGAGAAAAAGGGTAGAGGACCTTTTCCTAGTAGGTCCAGTAATGACTTCAATCAATTTATGGCTTTAAAAGGGCTACTTGACCATGGATATTTTAGAGACAAGTTTGTGTGGTGCAATAATAAAAAGGGTACTAATAGATTTTGGGGTCACCTAGATAGATGTTTGGGTAATATACATTCTTTATCCACATATTCTAATACTAAATTAGAACACTTGATACGAGGGGTTTCTGATCATTCTCTATTTTTTATTACTATATCTTCTGGATTTGATTATCATGAGAGATTTAGATATTTCATCATTGGAATGAGGATCCTACCTTCCATTATTTAGTGAGACAATCTTGGGAAGAACCTATTCAAGTCCATTCTTTTATTTTTTTCCAAAATAAACTTATATGACTCAAGAAGAAAATAAAAGTTTGGAAAAAGGATCTCTTTCGTCCAGATAGGGACTTTCATGACTCCAAGAAGGAAATTGATCATCTTGAACGTTGTCTGGAAGAGGAATGGGATAATCGGGTCTTTGAGAATATTTCATGTAAAAAAGATAATCCATCATATTTACTTCTTAATCAGGATAGTTTATCCAGAGATAAAGAAAAGATCAAGTGGTTGTAATAAGGGGATAAAAATATAGCTTATTTTCAAGCCTGTATCAAAGAAATAAAAAAAAATTTAATCTGAATATTCTACTTGAGAATGAAAATTTACAAATGATAGAGACCCAGTTGGGGCCCTGGATATATCTCATCTTAGAGAGATTATTACTAGTACTAATGTCAAGATTCCTAATAGATATTTGACTATAACCATATATATGTTTGATGTTATTTCTCATGGTGTTTCGAACTGTAATAATGCTGAAATGGAATTCCAACCTTAGGAAAATGATATTTTTTATGATATGATGAAACTTAATCCGTACAGTGTTGTTGGACCTAATTCTTTTCCTATTTCTTTTTTTAGATCCTCATGGGAGATTATTAAGGGTGACCTCATTGAATTGATACGTGACTTTTTCAAGGGGGGACAGTTAACCTCTGCTACTAGTGCCACCACTTTTGTTCTCATTATCAAGTCCAAAATTCCTACTTCTATTCACCATTACTATTCTATAAGCATATGTAATTTGTATTATAGAATTATTTCCATTATTATCAATTCTAGGTTGTCTATTCATCTTCCACTGTGGATTTCTCTTGAGCAGCATGTTTTTGTGAAGGGTCATAACATTCAGGGGGCTGTTGCCTCAGCCTAGGAAATAATTAGAGACATTAACCTTAAAACTAGAGGTTCTAATGTGGATATTAAACATGAAATAAACAAATCTTATGATCATTTTTAATGGGTTTTTATCAACAACGTCTTATCATGTATGGGTTTTCCACTTGGAACATTGATTTTCTTTTTTGCTATTATTGTTCTTCATTGTTGGTTGTTTCTTTTTTTAGGGAAGAAATATGGTTTCTTTAAATCTACCTGAGGACTCTGATGGGGGGATCCAATTTCTCTAAGTATTTTAATTATTATTTAAAATTTTCTTAGTAGAATTATTCACAGAATCCTGAATCAGCATTTCATTCTTCCTTAATGGAATAAAAAGGGATCCTCTTCGGTATCTCATCTAATGTTTTCTGAAGACTCCATTATTTTTATGAATGCATCAAGAAGGTAACTATGTGGTTTAAAAAGTGTATTGGATAAGTATTTCTTTTAGAGTAGTCAAGTCATTAACAAAATCAAGAGATTTTTTTCTATATCCAGTACATTTTAATTAATTCGTGTGAATTCTGTGAGTCATATCCTAGACATGCAGAAGGGGAACTTCCCTATGGATTATCTAGGTGAACCTATATCATCTAGGAGACTTTGGATTCGTGATTTTGACATTCTCATAAGAAATATTTTGGCTCAGATTATTAATTGTAAAAATTTCTATCTTTCATTTGGGGGTATAATATCTCTGATTAATAGTTTAATGCTTGCTTCTTCTATTCATTCCCTTTCTTCTGTCAAGGTTCCCAAGGGAGGGATCAAAAACATTGATAGAATTATTGATAATTTTTTATGGGATCCTAAGTCCAAGGGTAAAAGGAAATGGGTTTCATGGGATAAATTGGCCTGACCCATGCGTGAAGGTGGAATTAATGTTCATAGTCTTGAAGATACTATTAGGTGAATACATGAAAATCTGGCATGGGAGGTCCTGGAATGTCACACACTATGGGGAAGAACTATGCATGGTACCTCAGTGGGAGATATGATTTTTTTGGATGGTAATGTTTCTCTATTCTATTCTGATATTGGATCCATTGTTAATGATATTAATCCTTATTCTCGATGGTTGGTTTCGAAGGGTGATATCTTATTTTGGCATCACAACTAGATCAGTGAGTTAATTGGGTATCTGAGATGTCCTACTACTTATATATATTTTAATGAATCTTACCAGTACCCAGATTTTACTAATACATTATTGGATAGTAATCAACAAGCTCTATTCAATCTCATTATATTCTCCTCAGAACATGATAAGTGTATTTTTACCCCCTCTCCTTCTGGCTCCTTCGCTGTGAAGGATTATCTCAGGATACTTAACTTGAAGATTCCTATTAATTCATGGAATAATACACTCGGGGTTAAATATATTCCCAGGAAATATAACTTCCTTACTTATAGGATCCATAATGGGTCTACTCATACTGATTAAAATGTTAAGCGGTGTGGGATTTGTATTTCTTCCAGAAGTGTTTTCTAAAAAAGTCATAAAGAAGAAAGTTATAACTATCTTTTCTTTGATAGTGAGTAGGATCATAATGTATGGATTTATTTTGGTGATTTCACTACCCTTTCATCTCTATCTATGGCCAATCAATCCTTTCTTGATCGATGGTTTCATGGATTGGGTGTTGGTAGTTCTGAAAGAACGGCATGCGCTGTCATTTTACAAGCTGGTTGTTGGTGTCTGTGGCAGGTGAGAAATGAGTTCATTTATGAGGGTATTACTTCTAATGGCCATATGATTATATTCAGAATAAAAAATATTCTCATTGATTTTATCAAGTATTTTGGAAAGTAGAATGAGGCTTCTTCTTTGTATAAATTCTTCTTCTCTCGGACATATGGATCTGTTTCTTTTCATCAAGGCAACCAGATATGTTGTAATCATCCTCCAAGGGGACTAAAACTTAATAGTGATGGATCTTATATTTTTAGTTGGATACGTAGAAGAGGAATTGTGTGGGACACCATTGGATAGACTATATTGGTCTTTTTTATCAGACTGGGACAAGTTAATTCCATATTTGTTGAGGTGATGGCCGTGTTTATTGGTCTTAACATCTACTCGCAAAGAAATATTCAGATTACCGAAGATGAAACAAATTCCATAATTTTATATAATGCTATCATTGAGAAAGTTTTTTTCCCTTGGTCTATTTCTTATATTGTTAGAAAGTGAAAAAGCATCATGGATGTTAATATAAAATTTTCACATATCTGACACGAAGGTAATATGGCTACGAACTACCTTACCTCAATCGACATTACTGGTATGGAAAGATTGTTTTTTCATGATTTAAAAAGTTTGAAACCGTAAGGTGTGAATATCATTAGAGGAGATTCCCTTGGTCTCCAATATTTTGGTCCCCCTTGATTCTTCTTTTTCTCTTGGTATATTTATTCAGACCTTTTTATTCTTGTAATCTCTCTTTTCATTGAATAAAAATTGCATGATTGTTGTTGTTGTGGGAAAAAAGGACATAATTCAAAGAATTTCTGAGGAAAAATGAAGAGTGTGATGGAAGGAAATGAAACTCATACAAAGTAATAATTTATATTTAATGGTTAGAAATGTGGGGAACTTTAACATTACCTATATAAATTCCTTCTTCTAGAGGATAAACTCTAGACTAAGTAAGGATCTATGTGGAAGTAAGTGGATGAAGTATTTATGTATTGGGGTTGTATTGAAAACCTTAGTTGAAAGTCTATTAAGTGATTAACCTTATTTCAAGGATTTACATATTATTTATATAAGAAATTATATTAATATGGTTTTAGAAAAGTACAACCTATATTCTAGGTAACAACCCATAAAATATGATGAGGCCATAGGATTTGAACCCATGACTGAATGACAATAAGGATTTCACACCAACCACTGACCTACTCAATATCCTGGTTAATATGTCGTTGTTTCTAGTTGAACAAATTAATGAATAAATATTAATTATGAATAAGTAGTATCACTTTTTATGTTTAGAGATTAATTTATTAACCATTTTGTATTTAGAGAATAGTTAGAGACAAATATAATGATTTTTTATGGGCCTTATGATCCATTAAATGTTTATTTTAGTGCTTCAGGGGTCAAAGTTAATTTTTGGATACCCATTTCTTGAAGTAATGGATGAATTATAATTTTATTAAAGAATAACCAAAATATAGATTTGTTCATATAGAATTAAAATGTATCATGTAATTTAGTTGATTTATATTCTTAGGTAGTAAAGGAATTTCACAATATAAGTAAAATTATCTTTTTCAAATATGTTACCCTCATACCTTAATTTTTATTGAACTGATGGTCTTCTAAATCATCATAGATTTATGGATTTTAGGCCCTCAAATTTAAATTTATCATTCACTTGTTTGTAATTGATGACCTCAATCAATACCTATAAATATTTACACTTTCTGACCAAGAACATATCTCTACTTGATGTTAATGTTCTCCTACTTAGAGACCTAGTTATATGATATTCCATGTAACCTTTATACATCCCATTCTATATTTTCTATAGTATTTGTTACGATCCCTTCTCATGATATGGGATTTAAAACCTATGAAATATCAAAAAAACTAACACCGTGATCATGTTTAAATGGTTAGGACTCAATTTAATTAAGGCGAGTAGAATATAATGCCCCAAAAATCTAAAGTATTAACATTGTATTCGATAGCGTGTAGGACATGTAACACCAAGAACGGAAGGAAATATAATATCCTTAGACATTATAATATATTTAAAATTTTAAATTAACCCATTATATATCTTAAAATTCATGTACCACTAAGTTAGCATACGTCGCACACAACAATAAGTTTTTTTCAATGGCTTGCATTTCATGCAAGCCTGAGTTTTACCAAACAATAATATATTATTAAAATATTATTATTTAATATAATAAGATATAACCTAGAAATTAAATTAATGGTTATTAATAGGATTAAAAAACTTATGAAAATTTATGGTTTACACAAATATGAAATGAATTCATTTGTTACAAATTAATTAGAAATAAATATAAGAACAAATTTAATATAAAGGGAATTGTTTTATAGAAAACTATTTTTATACTCACAAATCCATTTTATCTTAATAAATAAAATTAATTAAAATTAGTGAGTGATATTAAAGTAATGTATATATTTTATATTAAATCAAATATTTTTTAGATTCATCCAATAGATTTGATAGGCATGAGATTAGAATAAACCCAATATTATACTTGAAAACTATATTTTTGTTAAGACACTTTTACCGCATTTTAATAGATAACCTATTTTAAATGAATTTTTTTGGTAGTTTTATAAATATTATATGTTATAATAAACTTAATATTTGAAATAGGACCATAAAAATTAGGATAAAATGATTTTTTGGTATTTTTCTGTAATGTTTCATTTTTTAATGAATAGTGAAAATAATGAATTTTAATTCAAAAAAAATCATCTAACTTATTTATAAGGTTAAATTATATTTTTAAATGGTTTTAAAGTTTAATTATATTAACTTTTTATAAATTAAACCAATTTATTTTTTTTAATCAATTTTAATTTGAAATTGAATATAAAAACTTAGTAAACATTTGAATGTTTTTACTTTAAAACCCCACATTGTCATCCCATCTGCGGGATTAAATTTAAATTAATTTCTAACACTTATGTGATTTTAATTTATAAAAATTGATTTAATATTTCGAATAAAAATAATTTATAATTTATAACAATGTAAAATTAGTTTTTTACAAAAAATATTTTTGAAACTAATTAAAATTAATTATAATGATTAAGTGACAAATTATCTTAACAATGGACAAAACCATAAACTTATGGGCCAACATGACATATAAATTTATCCAAAAGATATTTTATGGCAATATTTTTACCCTATCCTCTGTTATATATAATGTTTTCCATTATTTTATCCACTTTAAATGGAACAAATGTTGATGGAATCCCCTTTTCCAAAATTCACAAGAGTGCCACTCCTCCACTATAAAAAGGCACTCACCCCTACCACTTTCTCACACTTATCAAGCCAAATTATCTATAAAAATATCTAATAAAATATCACCTAAACATACCTAACTTCATCCTATATGCCTCCGTCTTTTCATAAATCCATCCAAGTAATCCATTTGGTGCAAACCAAAAGGAGTTACCCAAAGAAGTGGTAACATTTTTCCTCAAGATCTTTAGTTTTATTTCCATTATAAATCCCATAAAATCTCATTATTATATGATTATATAACAATACCAGTATCCTAAATATAATTATATTTTTTGATGTTAGTTTTTATACCTGCACTTACATGCACTTCTATCTAATCGGTAATAAATGTATCATTTATGTGTACAGTGAACTACCACCTCACGAAACGATGATTGTTCGTTCTTCCTTTCGTGCCTCTCATAATGGGAATTATGATTGACATGTGGTCTATATATTATAAATATGATATTTATAATGTATTTATTTTTATAATTTTTATATAGAACATACATTTATGTTTTCCATTTTGTGTAAATACGATAACATTATTTCTGGAAGTGTGGACTACTGCCTCCTAAAAGTGATGTGATTCGATCACATGATACATGGAATGTATAAAGGATAGTTTCAATTAAAAATATGTGACATAAATTAAATATATATGATATTTATAAAATAATTACCCTTATATAAATATAATATATATCATTTTATTTATTACCCTATCACACACTTAAAAAGTGATAATGTTGTTCGTAGATGTGTGGACTATCGCCTCCTCGACACGATGTGATCCCTTTTACATAAAAAATATTTATATATATAAGTATATATGATTAAATAATATGTTATTAATTATATAATGATCATTATATAAAGATTAATGTTACTTACCTTCTTTCCATAATGATCATTGAAAAATTGTAACGTTACTCATGAGTACATACGGCCTACTATTTTCACGATTGTAACATTGGTTAATTTTTCATAAAAATATTGAATGATTGGTTTTAAAAGAATAATTATTGTATAAATATGATAATTATTATCAGGATTATTATTCTTTATATGTTATATAATTACCCCTTTGACCATAGTTGACCTACCAATGTTTTTTTGAAACATAAACCCAATTTGGTCAAAACACCCAATTCAAATTAATTATTTAAGTAGTTGTATAAAACATGGTAATAAGTGAAATAAAATTTATTATAAACATGAAAAAAATTTATTAATCAAGTAATATATTTGCATAATTTTATTATTAAGGAATATAAAGACACACGAGACAAGTTAGACTTAGGGTATGAGATTTTCATCTCACTTTTTACATCCGTGAGATAAATGTCATATTCAGCACTTAATTATTTTGTGTGGTGTATTTACTGGACATTTTGATATATTATATCATAAATTGTTTTATATTCATGGTATTTTTATTTTCAATTTGAATTATTTCTTCTACGGGTATTTCAGTGAAAAGTTACCAAGTGGTAAAGAATTTCATAACTCGATTCCTTTTCATTAGGTTATATTAATTTCTTGTTATCATTGGTATTCTAAAATTATGTATGTAATAACTTTTTACTATATATTTTTGTATTCCCACTTGTTTTATATGGATTTAAATTTGACACACATAATTAATTTATTGATTTATTCTCAGATCAATATTATGGTATTTTTAAGGGTTTACTTCACAATCTAATTTAGTTCGGGATTGTTTATACTTGAATTTACATCAGAGGATATTATTGAATATTTGTTTAATTAAATTATTTATTTTTATTCTCCTATTGTTATTCATGAACTTTTACAAGTAATAGTACCATTTTCCCACTCTTTGGAACTCAAACTATTTTAGAAAATATTTTTAGGAAAACCCATCTTCATTCTATCTTTAGTCGGAGAACCTGTTTTATTCTAAACCCATATTTTCTAAAAATGTTTTCAAAAAACTGTTTTTTATCCTTTCCAAAATGAATTATTCAAGAAATTGTTAACCCTTTGGTCTTTTACCTATTTTTTCAAAGGAATCTTCTCATCGGTTCCGAATAGAGAATTTTTTCCAACATTTTTACCATGAAAAAGAAATGGTATTTTCACCTCGTATAGAATATATAGATTTACCCACCATCATTTCATTGGAGATTAATTTTCAAATTTAAAAGGTCAATTTTTAAAGAAATTTTTTTCAAAAGGGATTTTAAAATAAAAGTATTTTCAAAAGGTTTTTCAAAACAAAATGATATTTTTTTAAAGAATGTTTTTAAAAGATATTTTATAATACTTTTCTTCATCAATAAAAACAACCCTTTATTTTACTCTAATTTGGATATGTTGTATTTATACCATTATTATTATTCATCTATATGGTTTATGATTTATTTTTCCAAGGATAGTATTGACATTCACTCCCTTGATTACTTTTAGTCCCCTTGAAATATTCAAATTTCCCATGATAATTGAACATTGAACTTCCCATAATTAACTATATCACTTATCATGGATATTAATATATCCTAAATATGATGTCTAATTTTATATTTATTTAATTATTTTTTAAAATATTGATAAATATATATTCTTTACTCAATATGGAATTTGATAAGTCATATTATTTATTTTGATTATTCAATATGATGAATTATTTAGACTAGAAATGATGGGTGGGGACTGGACTTTATATATCCTCTTGATGCATTGATAGGTTCCCAAGAGACAAAAAAAGTTTTGAAAATTAAATGAGTTTCTACCTATAGTTTAAAATTGTGTTATGAAAGGTCTTGATGGTATTTATTTTCATGTGCATGGGACATGACATCCAATAATTAAGCATTTCCTTCATTTCTATTCCATTATTATTTATCCAAGAGATTTTTCAAATTCATATATTTGGATACATTTCACTCTCAATTCATTAATTAAATTGAATGTGTTTTAGTTTCTTACCATGTCATATTTATATTTCCTTATTCGGTTATTTGAGTGGCATGTGTTTCTATTTATTACCTTTCCATATTGTTTATGCTCTTCTTTCTCAGTTTATTGATTACATGGAATGTTTTCTAATTTATTTAACTTTTCATATTCATTATTATCATTGGTTAATTATTTCTTATGTTTTACTTTACTCTTACCGAGCATTTGATATCACCCTTATTTTGTTTCATATTCCCAAGATTCCAAGAAGTGTACTAAGAAAGATATGCAATGATATTCTATATAGAATTAAGTTATTATCCTTAAAAGAAAAAAATGTTGTAATTAGTGAATTAATTTGTAATACAATTATCATGTATGTATCTGGTTTACCAAAACTACTAAATTTTTCAGTCTATTGGTACGTGATATACTTGTATCTTATGTCAATGTAATGGTGGCATGACACTCGTTCTAGGATTTCATGGGTCAGGTCACTATAGTTTGTATAAAAGAATGTTTACTAGAAACCATGGGAACTAGATTTATGAAAACATATATTATAGAGCATAACCCTAAGGTAGAATTTGAGAATAAATATAGAATAAAATACAAGAATTATGGTAAATTAGAGATTACATGGGTGTTCCTAGAAATACATCCATGTCTGGATACTACAATTGGATGTAGTTCAAGCACAAATGTACCTAGGTGTAACAACTCTGACAAGGTGTGTCATGCCTAACTTAGTGTGACCTGGTACATGAAAACAAGACTTACTACTCATGTGGTTTGACACTACTATGGGATATTCTTAGTATAATTCACATTTTCATTACAAACCACTATTAAGGATTTTGAAAATGAATAACCTAGGTTAAACTTAAGGTGTTTAGATTTAAAATAATGTGTCATGATTTAAATATCTTATAAATGATTATACATTTTTCTATGACTATTGTTACTCACAATATGCTTTCTGGTTTTAGTCAATGGATGGTACCTGAAGGAGTCAAGTTAATATTGAAAATAGAGGATAAGGTGGTGAAAAATAGAAACCAAATTAGGTGTTACTAAGAGTTAAATATATAATGTTTATGCCTAATCAGTTTTCCCAAAATATAATTAACAACATATACCTTAACCAACTCCAAAAATCACCAAATAAGAGAAGGATTGAATTTTCTAAGATCTTAATTTTTAGAAACCATGGAGAGAATATAGAATGATTTACCTCGAGAAATAAATGTGGAAGGATACATTAAGTAAAGTGTCTCAATGTTGTAACGACCGAAAGTTTCATTAATGGAAATCCCTCTTGATCTAATTAAATTTCTCTTTATGTTTATATAAATTTCAACTTCATTGGTTTTATGTTAATAATTTTGACTGTTGCTAATATAGTCTTTGAACAGTGATCACAAGATTAGTATAAATATAGGTCCTTAACAAATCCAAATTTACTCAGACAAAAGAAGCGATGGCCTCATCTAGTAGAATTGCTCCAAATGAAGCCCATTTTCCGGAGCTCGTAAGATAGGTGGTGTCCTTGGGATTCGATCTTGACCAATCCCAAGCTGAGTTTCATCATGTCAAGCTCGAACAGGACCTTCTATGGGAAAAGTGGAAGTTGATAGAAATTACCACTCGAGCGATGTTATCTGAGCCACCCCAAGAGTCTGTCACCATCGCACACCTTACCCTTAGGTCTTATGTGGTTGTTTTAAGGGGTTATGTAAATAATCAATAGTACTATGTTCATGTATATTATTTTTTTATATAATAATGAATATAATTTCTTGTCATTGTTGATACATTGTAAATAGTTTTTAAAGTACAAATGGTGTTTTTAGTTATTATTTAATTAAGAAATCTATTTTATTAAATTAAGGGATTTTTTAACTAAATAATATTTTAATAAAATATTATTATTATTATTATTAGATTAATTTTATTATATATAAATGGTCATATAATTGTATGAATACAATTATAATTTTTATTAAGGTTAGAAAGCCATTTTTGTCAAAACCCATGAATTTTTGATAAATGTCAATTTTTATTTCAAAAGTAAAAATTAACATATTTAGAAAATTATTTAGATAAAATAAATGTTATTTTTGGAATCAAGACGTCAAAATTATCCAACAGTGAATTTTTCATAATTTTCTGAGACTGTCAAATTGTTGAGTAAAAATTAAATATCGTTTAAATATATAATGTGTTTTATGACATCATAATGACCCAATAGTGATGTAATAAAATACTATAATATTTATTTTCGGAAAATATATGTTTTTCCATTAAAATAATGTTATTTTGGGTTTGTTTTGATTACTTTTCAAGGCATTAAGGACCCCTCAAGACTCATTAAACACCCTGTCTTTTTAAATTAATTTCCATGGGAGTGTGACTCACCTCCACATAAGCAACACTAATATTTTAAGAAGTTAGGACATTGGCTTTATAAAATAATATTTTCCTCTTCCCTTTTCCAAAAACCATGGGCAAAAACCATGGTATGGTTTGTGTTTTGGATTAATTTAATATATGGGGTCCCAAACCTAAATAGTAAAGAATTCCCTCGCCTTTCCTATATAAACCCACCCAAGCTTCCACTCCCTCCTCACTCAAAGCCTTTATAATTCGTCCAACCTCTTCCCTACTCTCTCTATAATCCTACCAAGGTGCCCCAATCTCCCAAGAAGCCTCTCACAAGCCTCTCTCTAGCCTTTGGAAGCACACTTCCAAGTAAGGGTTTTTTCTTCCTTTCTCATTTTTGTCCAATTTTCTTTAAGTTGTTTTGCCCTTTTAATTTCAATTATAAATGTTGGGGTATGGTTTCTCACCTCCCTCATACTTTCCTTTTTATGTTTTAATTATGGGAGACCCTTTCTCTCTCATTAAATTCCTCCCATGTACACCCGTTACTATGCCAAAATTCAGAAAGAAACTTCTCTCTCCTATTTTACATCCAAGCAATACTTTTGTATCATGAATCTAAATTCCATTACAATTTTTGGGGCATGTATCCATACGACCTCCTTACTGTCCATTACATTTAGATATGATGAGTAACCCCTTTCTCTCTCATCAACTATTTTTATGAATTCTTAGGTCACGCCGTTACGCTGCCGAAATTGCACCAATTTTCTAAGCCAATGTCATTGTGTAGTGAATGCCATACCCATTTATCCATCAAGGGTATTCACCTTTATGCAAATTTACTTATTGATTATAAAGTTTCATGTTTTAATTCCACATTCCATTATCATGGAATAAATTATTAGGTTTTATGAATCCATGTTTTATGATCCATGTGGCACAGTTATGCATGAAATGAAATGTTTAAGAAGGGTGTGCCCTTATAGCGCTACAATGCATTGGGTAAAGTCTAGTATCATGATACGTCATGTGAAATGAGTGTTGACTCATGATAATTCAAGTGCAATGAGGGTTTAATCATGCTTTATGTGCAATGAGTATTTACTCATGCTCCATGTGCAATGAGCCTTGGCTTATGATAATTCCATGTTAAGTGTTATTGCCACATTTCCATGTTATGATTATCATGCTTTATCATGAATTTATGTTCATGTTTTTCTTATGCTCTATTTATATGCCTATTGTATAACATGTATTGTACTCCTCATGTTATTTCATGTGTACTCCCTTACTAGGATTTATAGTTCACTTTTTTCTTATGCATGTCCTCAGGTTATCCCATGCAATACTAAGTACGAAGGAATGTAGTGGTCATGTAAAGGAAGTTTTCAATAAAGATATTGTATTACATGTTTTAAGTTTTTATATAATGATCCTAAGCCCTAAAGACACTAAACATCTCGATCTTCTTTGTTGTATCAAGTGAAGTTTTATGTAATAAATCATGTTTAAGTTGTAATAAAAAGAAGGGTTGTCATAGTTGGTATCAGAGGATATGTTTAGTTATGTTTGGGATTAGGATTAGAGAACCCTAGTAAAGCCTTAGAGACAAGACTAAGTATAATAAAAACATACCTAAGTTTTGGTAAGTACTGATTAAGTGGATTATCAAACAAATACATCCCTGTCTGGATACGAGCAGGTAGAGGCGGCTCTGGCACAGATGTATCCTAGGGGTAAAACCCGAAAACACCGCTTTAATCTAGACTCGAACGGGAACTGGTGCACGAAAACTGGTCTTGCTGCACTCTTGGTTACGACACTCTCAGGGGATATGTTTTTATAAATTCATAATCTTAGTATGAACCCTTATTAAGGGAATTAAAAAAATTCCCCTAAGAATATATGTTAGAAAGTAGACCATGAAAAGCCTAGATTGAAGTCTATAGACTCATGAGTAAAGGAAATAAAAGTTTATTTATAAGTCATCAACTTTTGTCTTTGGATTAACCTTTATGTGTTACCCCTAACTTTCCTTTTATTCCAGCCAATGGCCGGTAATAGGAGGACTCGGGCTAACAACCATTGTGAAGATCAGTGTGATGACTGCACTAATAAGATGCTCAATCCAATGGGAGCAGGAATCGCAAACATTGTCATGCTTCTCTCTCAGATAACTCAAGTTTTGAATAGAAACACGAGTCAAGAGGAACGTTCAACCCCCCTAAGAAAGAAAAAGTCACTATCGAGAGCTTCATGAGACAAAGGCCTCCTACTTTTAGTGGATCATCCAATCCCACAATCGCTGAACAATGGATCAACTCCATTGAAAACATCTTCTCCATCCTCCAATGTTCTGAACAAGAGAAGGTTCTCCTGGCGGCTTATTGTATGGAGGGTGAAGCTGATCAATGGTGGACGTTGATCAAAAATATGAAGCCTGAGGAGGATATTGAGGCGTCGGAGTGGAAGGATTTCTGGAAGATGTTTTTTGATAAATATTTTCCGCGCACCCTCCGGCTTAAGATGGAAAGGGACTTCCTTTCCCTCAAGAAGAAAGATGAAGAATCTATTGGAGCGTATGAGGCAAACTTCACAATACTTGCACGATATGCTTCCGGCTTTGTCGTTACCCCAGAATGCAAAGTTGACCGCTTATTTGGTGGGATGAAGCCTAGCCTGCAGAAAGCATTGGCGATCCGTGACTTCGACAGCTATGAGGAAATTGTCTGGTGTTCCCTCAAGGTCGAAATGGAGATCGGAGAATCACAGGGGTATCATGGGGACAAGAATCATAAGGTATAATTCAATGATGGCGGTCCGATGGATAAATCCAATGGTACTAAGAAGATCCAACACCCCACTTTCCAAAAGTGCGGAAAGAGGCACCCTAGAAATTGCCTTAAGGGGACGAGGAAATGCTTCAGGTGTGGAAGAGAATGGAACCTAGCTATTAACTATCGGCAAGAAAGACCTGCAGCTACGACAGAGGAGAGGAACACTCCGTTTGAACCTCAACACATTGTTCAATGCTACAAATGCAAAGACCAGGGTCATTTTTCAAATCAATTCCCTAATCCAAGGGTTTTCAGAGACAACCAACAACCTCCAAGGCAGTAAGGAAGAGCTTTTGCCATCACTTCTGCCGAAGTGAACCCCGAAAACGAAGTGGTGACAGGTACGCTAGTTATTCATTCAAGAATATAGAACGTAATTTTTGATTCAGGTTCTACGCATTCTTTTATATCTCAAAAGTTTAGTAGAATAATTCCAGCACCACCACAAATCATGGAAGTGAAGATGTCGGTGAGTACGGAAAATGGGGCAATCATTGCATCACATGAATATAAGTACTCCCATGTTATAATCTGTGGATTGAATTTCACAGCGAACCTCATCATACTCCCTCTGGTGGAATTTGATGCAATTCTTAGAATGGATTGGCTTTCCTTGTATAGATCCAACATAAATTTTCGGGAGAGGGAAATCACACTCCATATGGAAAATAAACCCCCAATTCGTTACAAGTGTAAGGAGGAAGATGAATCTCTTTTAGCTCCATCATCTCAAGCATGGATATTACTGCCTTATGAGCACGCGTATCTGGCTTAGATGATTGAGTCCAAGGAAGAAACCATCCTTGAAGAAATGCCTATTGTGAGGGAATTTGCTGAAGTGTTTCTCGAGGAACTGCCTGGTCTTCCTCCTAGAAGAGATGTTGAATTATCAATTGAATTTATACCTGGGGTTGTACCAATATCCAAGACTACATATAGAATAGATGTTGTAGAACTTGAAGAGCTGAAGAAACAACTATAGGAGAATCTGGATAAAGGGTTTATACGCCCAAGTGCTTCACCATGGGGTGCACCAGTCCTCTTTGTCAAGAAGAAGGATGGGTCAATGCGGCTTTGCATCGATTATCGTGAACTTGACAAAATCACGATAAAGAAAAAGTATCCTCTCCCAAGAAGTGATGACTTGTTCAATCAGCTGCATGGAGCACAATACTTCTCCATGGTGGACTTGCGGTCGGTATATTATCAAGTAAGGGTGAAGAAGGAAGATATCCCCAAGACTGCTTTTCGCACAAGATACGGGCACTATGAATTCATAGTAATGCCTTTTGGACTCACTAATTCTCTAGAAATCTTCATGGACTTAATGAATAGAGTCTTTAGAGATTACCTAGACAAATTTTTGGTAGTCTTTATAGATGATATTCTAATATACTCCAAAACCAAGGAGGATCATGAGGAGCATTTAAGAACTGCACTAGAGACTTTGCACAAGGAGAAGCTCTATGAAAAGTACAGAAAGTGTGAGTTCTGGTCAAAGGAGGTCTCATTCTTGGGCCATATCATCACAAGCAATGGGATATATGTGGATCCCTCCAAAACAAATGCAATTGAGGGATGGGCGAGGCCAACATCGGTAACGGATATCTGTAGCTTCTTGGGGTTAGCTAGATATTATTGATGATTTGTGAGAAATTTCTCACAATTGTCCAACCCTCTTACCAAGATAACTCTAAAGGGAGTAAAATTTTCTTTGAGTGATGAATGCAAAGAATGATTCAAGGAGTTAAAAAGGAGGCTTATCACTATGCCCGTGCTCACTTTACCCACAAGTAGGGAAATTTTTGTGGTATTCAGTGATGCTTCAAAGAAGGGCTTAAGATGTGTGTTGATGAATAATGATAAAGTTATATCCTATTCCTCAAGGCAGTTTAAAATCCATGAGCGAAACTATCCAATGCATGATTTGGAGTTGGCGGCGGTGATCTTTGCCTTGAAAATCTGGCGGCATTATCTCTATGGGGAGAAATGTGAGATCTATACTGACCACAAGAGTCTTAAATATATATTCACACAGAAAGAGCTTAATATGCACCAGAGAAGATGGATAGAGCTCATCAAGGATTATGACTGTTCAATCCATTACCACCCTGGGAAAGTGAACAAGGTGGCGGATGCCCTAAGTAGAAAGGATCCATCGATTCTATCAATGATGAGAATTGATAAGGATCTAATCTTCTTATAGTTGATGAAGATGGACATGGGAATCATAGAGAAGGGAACATCATCAATCCTTTCACAAATGATTTCTCAACTATCTCATTTGGAAATGATAAAGGATGCTCAAAAGGATGATGTGGGAATTCAAGAAAAAGTGGGAGCTATCGAAAGAGGGAAATCCTCGGAGTTTAATGTTAATGAAGAAGAAATTGTGTGGTTTGGGAAAATACTATGTGTTCCATCAAGTCTAGAGCTAAAGAAGGAACTTTTGGATGATGCACATAGTTCAAATTTCTCTATTCACCCAGGGCGCACAAAGATGTATCGACATCTCTTAGAAAACTTTTGGTGGGATAATATGAAGAAGGAGATTGCTGAATATACATAAAAGTGCCTGGTGTGTCAACAAGTGAAGGCAGAGAGGCAGAAGTCTAAGGGGATGATGCAACCATTGCCCATACAAGAATGGAAATGGGAAAACATCACCATGGACTTTGTCACCGGACTTTCGAGGACATCCAAAGGCAACGATGCAATATGGGTTGTTGTGGATCATCTTAAAAATACGGCACACTTCATTGCTATTCAGGAGGATTTTTTATTGGATCAACTAGCACGGATATATATCAGGGAAGTGGTAAGGTTTCATGGAGTACCACTATCTATTATGTTTGAACGAGATCCAAGATTCACCTCTATGTTTTGGAAGAGTCTTCAACATGCTCTGAATACTGAACTGAACTTTAGTACGGACTATCATCCTCAAACTGATGTCCAATCCGAGCGAACTATCCAAACACTTGAGGATATGTTGAGAGCGTTCTCAATGGACTTTAAAGGAGGATGGGATCAACATCTTCCTCTGGTTGAGTTCTCTTATAATAACAGTTTCCAATCAAGCATCCAAATGGAAACATATGAAGCCCTATATGGGAAAAGGTGCAGAACACCGGCATGTTGGGATGGGGTCGGTGAACGTAAGCTTCTTGGACCAGAAATGGTTGAGGAAATGGTGGAGAAGTTGAAAACCATTCAGCAGCATATCAAGGCATCCCAGAGTCGACAGAAGAGTTATGTAGATAATCTTCGACGAGACCTTGAGTTTAAAGTTGGAGACATGGCTTTTCTATGCATATCTCCACGGAAGAAGGTCATGAGGTTTGGAAAGAAAGGGAAGTTAAGTCCACGGTACATCGGCCCCTTCGAGAATCTTGATCATGTCAGGACTGTGGCCTATCGACTAGCACTTCTGCCTACTATGGACAAAGTACATGATGTATTTCATGTATCCCTCTTAAGGAAGTATATACCGGACCCTTCATATGTACTCTCTTCTAAGGTGGTACAATTGGAAGACAGTCTTTCTTATGAGGAGCAACCAGTCAAGATCTTAGATCGTAGAGAAAAAATTCTACGAAATAAGACAATGCCCCTCATCAAGGTGTTGTGGAGAAACCACAAGTTTGAATAAGAAACTTGGGAATCGGAGGAAGTGATGAAGTTGAGTTACCCACATCTGTTTTAGTGTGGGAAAAGGAAAATTTTGAGGGCGAAATTTCTTAAGGGGGAATATTGTAACGACCCAAAGTTACATTAATGGAAATCATTCTTGATCTAATTAAATGTATCTTTATGTTTGTATATAATTTCAAATTCATTGGTTTTATGTTAAGAATTTTGACCGTTGCTAATATAGCCATTGAACAGTGATCATATGATTAGTATAAATATAGGGCCTTAACTAATCCAAATTTACTCAGACAAAAGAAGCGATGGCCTCATCCATTAGAATTTCTCCATACGAAGCCCATTTTTCGGAGCTCAAAAAAGAGGTGGCATCCTTGGGCTTCGCTCTTAACCAAGACCAAGCTGAGATTCATCATGTCAATATCAAACGGGACCGTCTATGGGAAAAGTGGAAGTTGATATAAATTACCACTCGAGCGATGTTATCCGAGCCACCCCAAGAGTCTGTCACCATCGCACAGCTTTCCCTTAGGTCTTATGCGGCTGTTTTAAGGAGTTATGTAACTAATAAATAGTACTATGTTCATGTACATTATTTTTGTATATAATAATGAATATAATTTCTTGTCATTATTGATACATTGTAAATAGTTTTTAAAGTGTAAATGGTGTTTTTAGTTATTATTTAATTAAGAAATCTATTTTATTAAATTAAGGTATTTTTGAATTAAATAATATTTTAATAAAATATTATTATTATTATTAGATTAATTTTATTATATATATATTATTATTTAATTTTATGAATTCAATTATAATTTTTATTAAGGTTTGAAATCCATTTTTTTCAAAACCAGTGAATTTTCGATAAATGTCAGTTTTTATTTTAAATGTTAAAATTAAAATATTTATAAAATTATTTAGATAAAATAAATTTTATATTTGGAATCAGGATTTTTAAATTATCCAACAGTGAATTTTTCATAATTTTCTGAGACAGTCAAATTTTTGAGTAAAAATTAAATACCGTTTAAATATATAATGTCTTATATGACATCATAATTACCGAATAGTGATGTAATAAAATACTATAATTTTTATGTTCGGACAATATATGTTTTAAAATTAAAATAATGTGATTTTGGGTTTGTTTGGATTACTTTTCAAAGCATTAATGGACCCCTCAAGACTTATTAAACACCTTGTCTTTTTAAATTAATTTCCATGGGAGTGTGACTCACCTCCACATAAGAAACCCTAATATTTTAAGAAGTTCGGACTTTGGAATTATAAAATAATGTTTTCCTTTTACCTTTTCCAAAAACCATGGGAAAAAACCATGGGTTGGTTTGTGGTTTTAATTAATTTAATATAAGGGATCCCAAACCTAAATAATAAAGAATTCCCTCACCTTTCTTATATAAACCCACCCAAGATTCCACTCCCTCCTCACTCAAAGCCTTTGTAATTCTTCCAACCTCTACCCTACTCTCTCTATAATCCTCCCAAGGTTCCCCAATCTCCCAATAATCCTCTCACAAGCCTCTCTCTAGCCTTTGGAAGCACACTTCCAAGTAAGGGTTTTTTCTTCCTTTCTCATTTTTGTCCAATTTTCTTTAAGTTGTTTTGCCCTTTTAATTTCAATTATAAATCTTGGGGTATGGTTTCTCACCTCCCTCATACTTAAATTTTTACTCTTGAATAATGGGAGACCCTTTCTCTCTCATTAAATGCCTCCCATGTACACCCGTTACTATGCTGAAATTCCGAAAGGAACTTCTCTCTCCTCTTTTACATTCAAGCAATACTTTTGTATCATGAATCTAAATTCCATTACAATTGTTGGGACATGTATCCATATGACCTCCTTACTGTCCATTACCTGTAAATATGATGAGGAACACCTTTCTCTCTCATCAAACCATTTTTATGAATTCTTATGTCACGCTGTTACGCTGTCGAAATTGCACCAATTTTCTAAGCCAATGTCATTGTGTAGTGAATACCATGCCCATTTGTCCATCAAGGGTATTCAACTTGATGCACATTTACTTATTGATTATAAAGTTTCATGTATGAATTCCACATTCCTTTATCATGGAATAAATTATTATGTTTTATGAATCCATGTTTTATGATCCACGTGGCACACTTATGCATGAAATGAAATGTTTAAGAAGGGTGTGCCATTATAGCGCTCAAATGCATTGGGTAAAGTATAGTATCATGATACGTCATGTGCAACGAGTGTTGAATCATGCTAATTCAATTGAAACAATGGTTTACTCGTGCTTTATGTTCAATGAGGATTTACTCATGCTCCATGTGCAATGAGCCTTGGCTCATGCTAATTCCATGTTAAGTGTTGTTGTCACATTTCCATGTTATGATTATCATGCTTTATCATGACTTTATGTTCATGTTTTTCTTATGCTCTATTGATATTCCTATTGTATAACATGTATTGTACTCCTCATTTTCTTCCATGTGTACTCCCTTACTGGGATTTATAGCTCACCCTTTTCTTATGCATTTCCTCATGTTATCCCATGCAATACTAAGTATGAAGGAATGTAGTCTTCATGTAAATGAAGTTTTCAATAAAGATGTTGTATTTCATGTTTTAAGTTTTTATGTAATGATCCTAAGCCCCAAAGACACTAAACCTCTCGATCTTATTTGTTTTATCAAGTGATGTTTTATGTAATAAATTATGTTTAAGTTGTAATAAAAAGCAGGGTTGTCATAAATGTAATAGGGAAATTTTTTATGTGTGGTAAATAAGGACATAATACAAATAATTTCCAAGAAAAAATAAAGAGTGTTATGAAAGGAAAAAAACTAAAACTAAGTAATCCTTTATAGTTCATTGTCGTAATTGTGGGTAACCTGAACATTACCCAAGTCAATTCCCTATTTTAGAGGATAAAATCTATACCAAAGTAGGATCTACGTGAAAATAAGTGGATGGGGTATTTATATATTGAGGTTATATTGAAAACCTAAGTTAAAATTATATTTAGTGATTAACATTATTTCAGGTATTTCTATCATATTTATTTTGGAAATTGTACTAATATGGTTTTAGAAAAGGATAAAATGTATGTCGTGTGATAACCCATAAAATCCATAAAGGTCATGAGACTTGAAACCATGACCAAAGGATGATAAGGGTTTCATGACAACCACTGACCTATGCAATGTCCTGGTTAATATGTCATTGTTTATAGTTGAAAATTTTAATGAATAAATATAAACGATGAACTATTAGTATCACTTTTTAGTTTTATAGATTTATATATTAACCATTTTGGATTTATATAATAGTTAGAAAAAAATAATGACTTGTTTTATGAGCCTTATGAACAATTAAATGTTTATTTTAGTGCTTCATGGATCAAAGTTAATTTTTGGATACCCATTTCTTGAAGTAAGGGAAGAATTAGAATTTGATCGAAGCACAACCAAAAGATGGATTTTTTCATATAAAATTAAAATTTATCATGTAAGTAAATTTAGTTATATTCTTAGGCATTAAAGGAATTTCTCAACATGTGGAAAATGTTCTTAAAAAAATTTATTGTCGTAATACCTTAATTTTTGTCAAACTGATAGTCTTCTAAATCATTATAGAATTATCGATTTGAGTATCTCAACTTTTCATTGATCATTCACTTGTTTGTTATTGATGAACTCTATCACTTCTTATGAATATTTACACTATTCCTTGTATGTATCTCTAATTTCCACTAATGTTATCCTACATAGATACCTAGTAAAATGTTATTTCAGTTGACCTTTGTACTTCCCATTATCACTTTTCTAGAGGATTTCTTAAAAATTCTTCTCATGATTTTGAATTTTAGACAAAGGATATATCAAACAATCTATCACCAAGATGGATTTTAAATCATGAAGATGTAATTTAACTAAGGTGAGGAGAATTTAATTCTCTAAAAATCTAAAGTAGGAATATTGTATTTGATCCTATGTAAGACACGCAACACCAAGCGTGTAAGGGAATATAATAACCTAAGACTTTATAATATATTTATAATTTTATATTAACCAATTATATATATTGAAATGAACATGACATTGAGATAGTGTATGTCACATGAAAAAATGAGTTTCTTCAATGGCTTGTGTTACACACAAGATCGAGTTTTACTAAACAATAATATATTATTAAAATATTATTATTTAATATAATAAGAGATAAATTAGTCATTGAATTAGTGGTTAGGAATAGTATTAACTAAATTATGAAAATATATAGTTTATAAAAATATTAATATAATACATTGGTTATAAATTAATTATAAATGAACATAAGAACCAATTGAATATAAAGGGAATGTTTTTATAGAAAACTATTTTATGCTCAAAAAGCTATTATCCTAATAAATTAAATTAATTACAATTGTTGAATTATATTAATGTAATATATATATTATATATTAAATAAAATATTTTTATGTTCATACAACATATTAGATAGACATTAGATAAGAACAAACCAAATATTATACATAAAAACCTATATTATTATCAAGGCACTTTTTCTGCCTTTTAATGGAAAACTTATATTAAATAAATTTTTGACACTTTTATAAGTATTATATGTTAAAATAAACTTAATATATAAACTTTTAACATAAAAATTAGGATATGGTAATTTTTTGGAAATTTTCTATGAAGCTTCATTTTTTTAATGAATAGTGAAATAATGAATTTTAATTCTAAACTGGTTTTTCGTCTAATTTATTTATAAGGTTAAATTATATTTATAATTGTTTTTAAAGTATAGTTAGATTAATTTTTTATAAATTAATCCAATGTTTTTCATTGGAATCAATTTCACATTGAAATTGAATATAAAAACTTTGAAAACTTTTGAACATTTTTACTTTAAAAACTCGCATTGCAGTCTCGTCTATGGGATTAAATTTAAATTAATTTCTTCCACTTATATGATTGGAACAAGTAAAATTGGGTTCAATATTTGGAATCATAATAATTTATAATATATAATAAGGTAAAATTTTCTCTTGGACAAAAATATTAGAGAAAGTAATTAAAATTAATTACAAAGATTAAGTGAAAAATTATCTTAACAAGGTACTAGACCATAAACTTAAGGGCCAAAATGACATATAAACCTTTAAAAAATCCATTTTACGGCCATATTTTGACCCTATAATCCCTTTTATCTAATGTTTTCCATTATTGGATCCTCTTTAAATGGGAAAACAAGGATATAATTCTATTTTCTAAAATTTACAAGAGTGTCACTTCTCCTCCACTATAAAAAGGAACTCAACCCTGCCACTTACTCACACCTATAAAGAAACTTTTTATCAACCAATATCTTCCCAAATAGATCCTAAAAATCCATACCCTAATCATATAATACTCCCTTTTTGAATAAATCAATCGATGGAATCCCATTGGTATAAACCAAAAGGAGTTACCCAAAGAAGAGGTAACATCTTTCCTCAAGATCTTTAGTTTTATTTCCATTCTCCACCCCTTAAACTTTACTTATTCTGTGATTATATAAAAAAAATATCCTCAATATACTAAGATGTTTTTATGTTAAGTTTTATATCTACACTTATAGACACTTTGATCTAATGGGTAACGAACTTATCATTTATGTTTACAAAGAACTATCACCTCATGAAATGATGATTATTCATTCTTCCTTTACCACCTATCATGGTGGGAATTATGATTGAAACAATATTTATATATTATATATATGATATTTATATATTATTTATTCTTATTAAATTTTTATATATAACATACCTTTATGTTTTCCATTTTGTGCAAATATGATGACATCGTTTGTGGAAGTGTGGACTACTGCCTCCTAACAGCAATGAGATTCAATCACATGATACATGGAATTTATAAAAAATAGTTTCAATTAAACATATGTGACATAAATGAAATATATATGATATTAATTAAAAATTACCTTTCTTGAAATATAATATATATCATTTTCTTTATTACCCTTTCACACACTCAAAAAGTGAAAACGTCGTTCATGGGTGTGTGGACTAATACCTCCTTGACACGATGTGATTCATTTTACTTCACATGAATTAAATATATAAGTATATATTTTTAAATAATATTTTATTTATGATATATTCATAATTATGGAAAGGTTAGTGTTACTTACCTTATTTCCATTAAGATCATTGAAAAAGGGAAACACTACTCATGTGTACGTATAGAATAGCGTCTTTATGATTCTAACATCGGTTCATGTTTTATAACAATATTTAAGGATTGGTTTTAAAAATGTAATTGATATATAAACATGAAAATTATTTCATCTTTATTATTCTGTAGATGTTAGATAATTACCCCTTTGACCATAGTTGAACTACCAAATATGTTTTTGACACATAAACTGAATTTGATGAAAACACTCGACGTAAACCTAATTGTTTAAGTAGTTTTATAAAACAAGTTAATAAGTTAAATAAAAGTTATGATAAACATGAAAAAGTTTATGAAGAAACTAAATAATTAACATAATTTTATTATTTATAAATATAAATACACACGAGACAAGTCGTACTCAAGGTAATAGATTATCATCTCACTTTTTACATTTGTGATATAAATATCATATTCACCATTAAATTACTTTTATAGTGTATTTATTATCTATTTTGATATATTTTATCATTAATTGTTTTATATTCGTAGTATTTTGAGTTTAAATTTGAATTATTTCTTCTAATGGTATTTCAGTTAAAAGTTACCGAGTGGTAAAGAATTTCATAACCTGATTCCTTTTCATTGGGTTATATTATTTCATCAATATCATTTATATTATAAAATTATGTGTGTAATAACGTTTTACTATATATTGTTTTATTCCCACTTTTTTTATTTGTATTTACATTTGACATGCATAATCTATTAATTTATTTATACTCATATCAATGATATGGTCTTTTCAAGGGTTTACTTTACAATCTCATTTTGTTTGGGAATATTTATACTCTAATTTCCATCAGAGGAAATTATTGAATAATTATTTAATTAAATCCTTTAATTTTATTACCCCATGGTTATTCATGACCTTTTTCAAGTAATTGACCATTTCTTCACTCTTTGGTACACAAAATGTTTTTTGAAAATGTTTTTAAGAAAACCCGGCTTCATTATCTCCTTAAAAAGAGAACCTATTTTCTTGTAAAAACCTTATTTTCTAAAAAGGTTTTCCAAGTAAAAACAACCTTTCTAAAATGATTTATTAAAGAAATTTTTAACCTTTTTATCTTTTACCCATGTTTTCATAGGATTATTCTTACCTCTTTCCAAACAATACATTTTTTCTACCTTTTTACCGTGAAAAAGAAATATTATTTTTACCTCATACAACATTTACAGATTTACCCACTGTAATTTATTTGAAGATTACTTTGCATGTCTAAAAGTTTAATTTTAAGAGAATTTTTTTTCAAAAATTATTTTTAATGAAAAGGTTTTTTAAAATTTTTTTCAAAACAAAAGGATATTTTCCTCAAGAATATTTTTAAAATATATTTTTATAGTATTTATTCTCATCAACAACAATAAACCTGTATTTTACTCCACTTAGGATATATTGTATTAATATTATCCTTATTCTTCCTCTATATGTTTTATGATTTATTTGGACAAGGATATTATTGACATTCACTTCCTTGATTCCTTTTAGTCCCCTTGAAGTATTCAAATTTCCTATGATCATTGAACGTTGAATTTCCTCTAACTATCCATATCATTTATCATGGATATTACTATTTCGTAAATATAGTGTCTACTTAGATAGTTATTTCATTATTTGGGGAAATATTGACAAATATTTATTCTTTAATCAATATAGATATTTGATAAGGTGTATTATTTATTTCGATTATTCAATATGAGAAATGCTTTGGACTGGAAATGATGGGTGGGGCCCATAATTTATATATCCACTCAATGAATTGATGGGTTCTCATGATACAAATAAGTTTCAAAAATTAAATAGATTTATACTTATAGTCTTAAACTATATTATGAAAGGTATTGACCGTATAGGTTTTCATGTGACTGAGACATGACATCTAATAATTCATCATTAACTTCATTTTGATTGAGCTATTTTTTATCCATGAGTTTTTTTAACGTCATATCTATGGATACATTTAAGTCTTAGTTCATTGATTAAATGTTATGTGTTTCATTTTATTACTCTTCCATATTTTCATTGCCTTATTTTTTTATTTGAGTGGTATGTGCTTCCATTTGTTACCTTTCTATATTTTTTATGTTGTTCCTTCTTAGTTTTTTTATTACATATCATGTGTTCTAATTTATTTACCTTTCCATATTGATTATTCATATTGATTTGTTATTTATTCTATTATGCTTTACCCTTACTGAGCATTTAGGATCAAACTTATTTTTTCTCATTCCCTAGGATTATAAGAAGTTTACTAAGAAATATATGTAAGGATACGCTCGATGGAATAAAGTTATTCTCCTTGAATGAAAAAAAATATTTTGTAATTAGTGTATTAATTTTTAATACAAGAATCATGTACATATCCGGTTTACCAAGATTACTAAACTTTTTAGTCATTTGGGATGTGATTTACTTGTATCTTATTCCATTGTAATGGTAGAATGACATAGGATCTGGGATTTCTTGAGTTGGGTCGCTACAGTTGGTATCAAAGAAAGTTTAGTAGCAACCTTGGGAACTAGATTTAGGAAAAATATATTATAGAACTTAAACCTAAGGTAGAATTTGAGAATAAGTATAGAAAAATATCCTATAAATTTTGTAAAGTAGAGATTATGTGGGTCTTCCTAAAAATATATCCTTGTCTGGATACTATAAGTGGATATGGTTCTGGCATAGATGTACCTAGGAGTAAAAACTCTGAAAAGGTACGCTGGGCTTTAATCAATGTAACCTAGTGCACAAAAATGGGTCTTATTGTGCACCTGGTTTGACACTCCTAGTGGATATGCTTAGTATAATTCACATTTTCTTTACAAACCAATATGAAGGATTTTGAAAATGAATAACTGAGGTTAAAACTAATTTGTTTTATATTGAAGATGATATGTCATGATTTAGATATCCTATAAATGGTAATAAGTTTTCTATGACTATTTTTACTCAAACTATGCTTTCTAGTTTTATTCAATGGATGGTACCCAAATTAGTCAAGTTAACATTGAACATGAAGGAAAAGGTAGTGAAAATGAGAAAACAAGTAAGGTTTTGATAGGAGTGAAATATATCATTTTTATTTCTAATCAGTTTTATCAAAATATGATTAATAGCATATATCATAACCAACTCCCGAACTCACCAAATAATAGAAATATGGAGCTTTATAAGCTCTCAAGTGGTGGAAACCATGGATAGAATAAGGATTGATTTTAATCATGCAAGAATTGTGTAATAAGACACCTAGGAAAGTGTCTCAATGTAATGGGGAAATTATTTATGTGTGGGAAAGGAGGACATAATTCAAAGAGTTTCTAAGAAAAAATGAAGTGAGTGGTGAAAGGAAATGAAACCCATAATAAAAATCATTTATAGTTTGTTTCCATAAATGTGGGGGACCTGAAAATTACCCAATTAAATGCCCTCTCCTAGAGGACAAAATATAGACCAATTAAGGATATATGTATAAATAATTGGATGGAGTATTTATGTATTAGTGTTGTATTGAAAACCTTAGTTAAAAGGATATTTAGTGGTTAACCTTATTTCATGGATTTCCATCATATTTATTTTGGAAATTATATTAATATGGTTTTAGAAAAGGACAAATTGTATGCTGAGTGACAACCCATTAAATCCAGAAAGGTTGGAGGACTTGATCCCACGACTAAAGGACAATAAGGTTTTCACACCAACCACTGACCGGATCAATTTCTAGTTAATATGTCATTATTTCTAGTTGACCAATTTAATGAAAATTATTTTTTTATCATTTTAAAAGCCGGTTTAAGGGTTCTGGTACCCTATATTACAACCACAAACACAAACAATAGAAGCACAAACATCAGAAAATGCAAAAAGTGGTCTGGGGAGTCATCTTCTCCAGTAGCCGATTCCCAATCTGGATGTCTCAAAAAGCCTCCACTCTGAACCCGAATCCTAATCTGATCAAGGACAGAATGGTCTGGGGATGGCTCCTTGGCCACGCTTCCCTTCTTAAAAGCCAAAGTCACCTCGTTATTCTACTTTGAGGCTGACCTAGTCTGCATCGGCCATGGAATATATGAGTAGTCCTTCCTTGATCTTCTTCTTGGTGGGGAAGATAACGGACCTTCAGCTATATCCATCATCTGCTTCCCACTTTGAACCACATCACTGAATGAACGGCCAGCTGGGCCGCCCACATTTTCCTTCCCTCCCCTAGGACTCTCCCTTCCTAAACTGGTTTTCTACCTCAAAACAGTTTCAGAACACCAAGAGTTTAAAATCGGCCTCTGGACAATAAAGTTTCTCTCCACCAAAGGGGGACGCCTATCCCCAGAAGCAGCATTATCCACTACCATGGAATGCGGTTCCATCCCCATGCCAACAACCTGAAAACTCTCCTGTAAATTCTCACCACCAACCGACCCAGCACCATCGCCCTCAGATCTCCCAACACCTTCGGAGATAGGCATAGCCTCCTCGCTAGTAGAAAACGATGTATGCCCCAAACCAACAGCCTTCTTACCAATCAAGGGCTCCGCATCACTAGCACCTCCTGCAGAGACAACCTCCTCAAGTTCTGCGGCCAACATGTCCTCAGACAGCCCTTCAAACCTATTCTTCAGTGCAATAAAGGGTTTATCCATAGGATCAAGGTTTTTTGAATCCTTAGCACTGGTCTTGATGACCACCTTCTCCATGTTGGAGACCCTTCCGTCCCCAGCCTACTTTGTACCCTTGCTAACCATGGAAGAGGTAGGTAAATCCAAGTCCTACCTTAGCCTTTGCAACACATCTGAAACCTTCAGATTATCCTGGTTTTCCCTACCACCGGGATCCCAAAGAACCTGGACATTCTCATCCGCAGCTAATCCAGAAGAACGAAGCCCTTACCCTAACAAATCAGACCGGGGAGTCATGTCAGGCCTCCCCAAATCCATCCCCAGAGAGCCCTCAGCAGCCCTATCATATCCGCCTGCTGTAAGAACCTTCTCCACCTGTCACTGAGAAGGATAAATCCTCCCATCGCCTTCCCCTGATGCCATCTACATCGGCCTAGATTCAACTATGACTGCAAGATCCTTACCCTTCCCACTCACCTCCCTCCTTGTTGTAGATATAATTTCCCAATGATGAACTTCATGGGTTGGAAGACCCTTACAACAAACCTCTGAATCATGGCCCAAATGACTGCAAAAGGAGCAAAAACCTATCCAGTTCTCATAGATGACCCATTGCCTGCAGCTATAATCTTTGCCTATCGTAATCTAGACATAATCTAGAGGCGTTCAAGAAGCGTCGACTTCCACACAGACCCTTAGATTGACCGGGTGACACACTGTTTAGTGAGACTGTCCGAGCACAAAAATCTACCTACTAGATTACCTAGAATTCGAATAACAGAAGTATTTGGGAATGGAAATGGGAGATTGGGAAAACTTACCCAAACCGCCGAAGATGGAGAATCAAGATTCATATGAAAGTCGAATGAATAACGGAGGAGGAGGAATCAGACCCCGTTAACGCTGCATGGGGTGCTCGACCAAGCCTTGATGAGGTCCGCTTCAGATTTGAATCGAATCCTAATATGACGATTGTCAAGAAACCCGATGGTCGCCCTTTCCTGTAAATCCCATGAACGAAAGATAAACCTGTCAAACGCGTCAACCAAAGGTCTTCTCTGCTTAAAGTGGGCAACCAAGGTTAGATTTAGGAGGACGGAGGTTTCAGTGAATTCAGAGATCAAAATCAAAAGATTAGGGATGCCATCAACGAGCTCCAGGACTTTAGGGCTTAATGTTTCTTTTGGAAAAGGCAGGAGGAAATCCAGGTTGGAAAAGGGTCGAAAGGCTCGCCCTGATCTCTTGGAAGGAAATGAGGCTCCCCCCCCCACCGAGGGAGGAGGGGCAGGGTCCGCTGTCATCACCGGTGGGAGAAGAGCATTCTAGGGTTTCGCCTCCAGCCCCGAGGGCCTCTATTCTTGAACAATTTAATGAATAAATATTAATTATGTTTTACTAGTATCAATTTGTAGGTTTATAGATTAATGTATTAACCATTTTTCATTTGGATAATAGTAAGAGGCAAATATAATGACTTTTTTATGGGCCTTATGATCCCTTAAATATTTATTTTTGGGTTTCAGGGATCAGAGATAATTTTTGGATACCAATTTCTTGAAGTAAGGGATAAATTAGAATTTGATAAAATAACAACCAAAAAATTTAATTGCTCATATGAAATTAAAATGTATCATGTAAGTAAATTATATTATATTATTAGGAATTAAAGGAATTTTAAATATAAGTAAAGGGGTATTAAAAAATATTTTGTCCTAATACCTTAATATTTATTGAATTGGTGGTCTTCTAAATCAACAAATATTTATGGATTTAAGGCTCTAAAATTTCTAATTATCATTCACTTGTTTGTAATTAATGACATAAATCACCCCTTATAAATATTTACACTTTTCATCCAAGTACGAGTCTCCACTTTCCACTAATGTTCTCCTACTTAGAGACCCAGTTATATGTTATTCCATGTGATCTTTGTACTTATCATTCTCTCTTTTCTAGAGGTTTTCTTACGAACCCTTCTCACGATGTGGTATTTCAAACATAAAAAATATCAAAAAATTGATCCCCAAGATCGATTTTAAATTGTGAGGATACAAATTAATTAAGATGGGGAGAATGTAATGCCCTGAAAATCTAAAGTATGAAGATTGTATTTGATAGCATGTATAACATAAAACACCAAGAATGTAAGGGAATATAATATCCCGACACTTTATAATATATTAAAATTTTAAAATTAACCTATTATATAGCTTTAAATGCACATGAAATTGAGTTCACATACATCAAATTCAATAATGAGTTTCTTCAATGGCTTGCGTTATACGCAAGACCAAGTTTTAGAAAACAATAATATATTATTAAATTATTATTGTTTAATATAATAAGATATAATATATCTATTAAATTAGTGGTTATTGTTGGGCGGAGAAGAAAAGGAAGTGATGGAAAGAGGGGGGGTGAATTGCCTTTTAAAAATTAATTAACAATTTAAAAACAATTTATAAATGCAGTGGAAATAAAAGAGGCAAGACACACAATTGATAACGGAGTTCGGCTTAAACCCAAGCCTACGTCTCCGCTCCCAACTCAACCGTTGAGAGATTTACTACCGCTTGCTTTTTAATGGTTTTAGCAAGAAACCCACTAGACTTTAAGGTTAGTCTATAACCTATTACAGCTTGCTTTTGTTGGTTATGCAAGAACCCACTTGCTTTCAATGGTTGAGCAAGAACCCACTAGCCTTCTTACAGGTGAAGGCTAGCTCACCTTTGTCTCAAGCCTTTTAAAGGAAAGGCTTGACCAACCTCTTCAGACCTTGAAGGTGGTGTGAAAACCCAAATGAAAGGATGAGAGAAAGAGTTGGGGGTTTGTAGGCACAAACCCAAATTGATGCTCAAAATAGATAAAATAATAAAAACCGTAATGGGAGAAGCCTTGGGCACCAATGGATTGATGGAGCTGATGAAGGGCGCTCCCAAGCTTCTTTGGTGGTGCTCCTTGGATGTGGAAGTGTGTTGGAGCAAGTGAGGTTCCCTTGGAGGAATGCACCGGAGGTTCACCAAATGATCAAAATGTGTCCCGTGGGCTTCCTTGGCTTGGTTATGGTTCCGGTATTAATCCTTAGGCTTCCGGGTGTTCCTAGTCCTTTATTTATAGAGGGGGAACCCTCATATGGCCTTTGGAGGTCTTCGGAGCCGTTGGAAAAGGCTTCGGAGCCGTTGGGAGGCAAGTGGACCAGCCTGGTCAAAGGCCCAACGGCTAGTTTGACTGGCTCCACCGGCTGACCGGTGCAGAGCCACCGGTTGGCCGGTGCTTTGAAAATGGGAGAGGGATCGGGCTCAGGCACCACCGGCTGGCCGGTGAGTAGGCCACCAGTTGGTCGGTGCTGAGGCAGTAGCAAACACTGTTTGTCTGGGTGCCACCGGCTCGCCGTTGGTGTGACACCGGTTGGCCGGTGCTGAGGCAGTGGCTCAGCCTTCTGTCCGGGCTCCACCGGCTGGCCGCTGGTGTGACACCGGTTGGCCGGTGGTCTGGACAGAGGGATGCCTTCTTTCCAGGCCTCTATCGGATGGCTGGTGGTCTTCCACCGGTTGGCCGGTGGACTGATTTTCAGTCCACTTTGGCTTCTTGCTTTCTTGGCCCAATTCCTTGGCCACCTGAAATCATGCCTATCAAAAAACCACTTAAAACAATATTAGATAAATAAGAGAGTGATTGTGATCATGAAAATTAAACCACGAGGGGTTCGAGAGGTACAACAATCTCCCCCTATTTTAATGATCACAATCACCAAAACAAGCAATGTAAAATACTAAAATGAGAGGCATGCTTTAAAAGATTTTTCCCCCAATCAACCAAGAATTTCTCCCCCTTTGTGATTATCAAAATAGCACGGGCCAACCGGTGGCCTACTCACCGGCCAGCCTTCTGTCTGGGCTCCACCGGTTGGCCGCTGGTGTGACACCGGTTGGCCGGTGGTCTGGACAGAGGGATGCCTTCTGTCCAGGCCTCTATCGGCTGGCCGGTGGTCTTTCACCGGTTGGCCGGTGGACTGATTTTCAGTCCACTTTGGCTTCTTCCTTTCTTGGCCCAATTCCTTGGCCACCTGAAATCATGCCTATCAAAAAACACTTAAAACAATATTAGATAAATAAGAGAGTGATTGTGATCATGAAAATTAAACCACGAGGGGTTCGAGAGGTACAACAGTTATGAATAGGATTAGCTAACTTATGAAATTATATAGTTTATGCAAATATGAAATGAATTCATTGGTTACAAATTAATTGGAAATGAATATAAGAACCAATTGAATGTAGAAGGAATGTTTTTATAAAAAACCATTTTTATGCTCAGAAAGATGTTTTATCCTAATAAATTAAATTAATTATAATTAGTGAATAATATTAGTGTAATATACATATATATATATATATATATTAAATCAAATATTTTTACATTCATCTAATATATTTGATAGGCATGAGATAAAAACAAACTCAATATTACACATAAATACCTATATTTTTATTAAGGCACTTTTACCAACTTTTAATGGAGAACCTATTAAAAACACAATTTTTGGAACTTTTATAAATATTATATGTTAAAATAAACTTAAAATATAAAATTGGAACAAAAAATTTTGGATAGGTTGATTTTTTTTATTTTTCTATGAAGTTTCATTTTTTAATGAATTGTGAAAAATAATGAATTTTAATTCAAAACTATTTTCCCCTAATATATTTATAATGTTAAATTATATTTTTAAATGGTTTTGAAGTTTAATTATATAAAAATTTTATCAATTAATCCAATTTATGTTATTGGAATCAATTTCACTTTTAAATTTAATATAAAAACTTATCAAACATTTGAATATTTTTACTTTAAAAACCTGCATTTTCATCATGTCTACATAATTAAATTTAAATTAATTTATACCAATTTTGTGATTGGGATTTAAAAAATTGAATTATATATTTGGAATCAGAATAATTTATAATGTATATTAAGTTTAACTTATTTTTTGACCCAAAATATTAGGGAAATTAATTAAAATTAATTATAAGGATTAAGTGAAAAACTAGCTTAATAGGGGACTAAAAAAAACTTAAGGGCCAAAATGACCTATAAACTTATCCAAAATCAATTTTATGACTGTATTTTGACCCTTTAACCCATTTTATAATTTTTTTTATTATTTTATCCACTTTCTATAGGAAAATGTGGGTGTAATTTTATTTTCCAAAATTTACAAGAGTGTCACTCCTCCTCCACTATAAAAAGGCACTCACCCCTCCCACTTCATCACACCTATCAAGACACTTTGGATAGACCAATATATTCCTATATAGATCTTAAAAATCCCATCCATAATCCTATAATACTATATTTGGTTATAAATCTGTCCAAGGAATCCCTTTGCTGCAAACCAAAAGGAGTTACCCAAAGAAGAGGTAACATCTTTCCTCAAGCTCTTTAGTGTTATTTCCATTATCCACCCGCTAAAATATCCTTATTCCATGAATATATAAAAACACCCATATAATCAATATTATTATATGTTTTTATGTTTAGGGTTATTCCTAAAATTACACATGCTTCCATCTAATGGGTAACAAACTTACCGTTTATATGTACGGAGAACTACCGCCTCATGAAACGATGATTGTTTGTTCTTCCTTTACCACCTCTCATGGTGGGAATTATAATGGAAAAATAGGTTAAATATGATATATATGATATTAATAATGTATTTATTCTTATTATATTTTTATATAGAATATTTCTTTTTGATTTCTATTTTGTGTAAATATTATAACATCATTTGTGGAAGTGTGGACTACCACCTCCTAAAAGCGATGTGATTCGATCACACGATACATGGAATATATAAAGGATGGTTAAAATTAAAAATATGTGACAAAAATGAAATATATATTATATTAATTACATAATTACCTTTATGTAAATATAATATATATCATATTATTTATTACACTTTCACACACTTAAAAAGTGATAACGTCGTTCGTGGATGTGTGGACTATCGCCTCCTCGACATGATGTGATTCCTTTTACATATCAATAATTATATATATAAATATATATGATTAAATAATATGGTATTTATGATATAATTATCATTATATAAATATCAACTTTAATTATCTTCTTTTAATAACGATCATTGAAAAATGGGAATGTTACTCATGCATACGTAAGACCTATTGTCTCCATGATTGTAACATTGGTTTATTTTTCATAACCATATTTAATTATTGGTTTTAAAAGTATAATTGATGTATAAATATGATAATAATTTCATTATAATTATTCTAGAGATGTTATATAATGACCCCATTGACCATAGTTGACCTTCCAAAGTTGTTTTTGACACATAAACCAAATTTGATCAAAACACCCTATGTAAAATTAATTGTTTAAGTAATTGTATAAAACATGGTAATAAGTGGGATAAAATTTATGATAAAAATGAAAAAATTTCTTATAGAAGTAAATAATTAACATAAGTTTATTATTCAGGAATATAAAGACACACGAGACAAGTCGGACTCAATGTAAGGGATTTTCATCTCACTTTTTACATTCATGAGATAAATATCATATTCACCACTTACTTATTTTGTATAGTGTATATATTTACCATTTTGATATATTATATATTTAATTGTATTATATTCATAGTATTTTAAGTTTAAATTTGAATTATTTCTTTTAAATGGATTTGAATTAAAAGTCACCAAGTGGTAAAGAATTACATAACCTGATTCTTTTTTATTGAGTTATATTACTTCCTCGTTGTCATTAATATTATAAGATTATGTGTGTAATAACTTTTACTATGTATTTTTTTATTCCCACTTGTTTTATTTGGATTTACATTTGACACAAATAATATATTAATTTATTGATTCTCGCATCAATGTAATGTTCTTTTCAAGGGTTTACATTAAAATCTCATTTTGTTCAGGATTGTTTATAATTGAATTTACATAAAAGGAAATTATTGAATCATTATTTAATTAAATCATTTTATTTTCTTCCCCTATGGTTATTCATGACCTCTTCTAAGTAATAGTTCTATTTTCCCACTCTTTGGTGCTCAAACCTTTTTTACAAAAACCTTAATTTATTCTCCCTTTAGTCATAGAACAAGTTTTATTCTAAAAACCATGTTTTATAGAAAGGTTTTAAAAACAAAATTAAACCTTTCCAAAATTATTTATTCAATACATTTTAACCCTTTTTTTCTTTTACTCATGTTTTTACATGAATCTTCTTGTTTCTTTCTAAAAAGTCCTTTTTTATAACCTTTTTACTATGAAAAATGAATGTTCTTTTTACCTCGTATGCCATGTACAAATCTACCCACCATCATTTCTTTAAAGCTTAATTTTAATTTTTAAATGGTTAATTTTAAAATAAATTTTTTTAAAAGTTATTTTTAAAGAAAATATTTTTCAAAAAAATCATATTTTACAAAAGAATTTTATAAAATATATTTTTATAGTATTTATATTCATCAATTACAATAACCCTTTATTTTACTCCACTTGGGATATGTCGTATTGATACCATCCTTATTCTTCCTCTGGATGGTTTATAATTTATTTGGTTAGGAATAGTATTGATATTCAATTCCTTGAATCCTTTTAGTCCCCTTAAAATATTCAAATTTATTATGATAATTTAACATTGAATTTCCCCTAATTATACATATCATTTATCATGGATAATACTATTTACTAAATATAGTGTCTACTTTGACATTTATTTGATTATTTGGGGAAATATTGATAAATCTTGTATTATTTAATCAATACAAATATTTTACAAGTCATGTTATTTATTTCAATTATTAGATATGAGGAATTATTTAGACTAGAAATGATTAGTGGGGACAAAACTTTAAAAACCCCTTGATGCATCAACAGATTATAATGAGAAAAATAATTTGTGTAAATTAAACAGATTTCTACCAATAGTTTTAAACCATCTTGTGAAAGTTCTTGAAGATATAGGTTTTCATTTTCTTGATACATGATGTCCAATAATTAATCATTGCCTTTATTTTTATTCAGTTATTATTTATCCATGATTATTTGCATCAAAATATCTATGGATACATTTCATTCTTAGTCCATTGTTTAAATGGAACATTTTTCGGTTTTTTACCCTTCCATATTGATATTTTATTGTCCAGTTATTTGAGTGGCATATGTTTCAATTTATTACTTTTCAATACTATTTATGCACTTCCTTCTCGTTTTATTGATTACATGTCATGTGTTCTTTTTTATTTTCTTTACTATATTGATTATTCTCATAGATTCATTATTGCTTCCTTTGTTTTACCCTTAATGAGCATTTGATCTCACCCTTATTTTGTTTCTTTTCTGTAGTATTCCAAGAAGTGTACTAATAAAGATATGCATGGATACACTATATGGAATAAAGTTATTATCCTTAAAAAAATTATACTGTAATTAGTGTATTTATTTTTAATTCAAGACTCGTGTATGTATTTGGTTTACCAAGACTAATAAATTGTTTGGTCCTTTGGGATGCAATTTACTTTTATCTTATAATAATGTAATAGTAGCATGACATCGAATCTAGGATTTCTTGGGTTGGGTCACTACAGACCCAAACCCAAGAGGCTAGATCAAAGTTGTCTACAAAGACACAGAGAAGAGGTTAACTCAAAACTGCTAAAATAATAACCAAGTTGTTTCTATTTTTTACAACTATTAATTCACTATGTTTCTTTTTTCATTTTGATGAGATTCAATGGAATGTGTTAAATAAGTATGGCTAAGGGATTCAAACCTATTTAGGATTATTTTAGTTAATGTTTAGAATATTTTTAGGATTTTTTCTTAGAATATATAAATAAAATGTTGTCTATTTTTTTCTTTTGTTTTTATCTTTTTAGAGTTTTTCTAGGATATAAAATCCAAGTTTTAAAGTTATACCATATAGTGATGAATTAATTCTAGTTTAAAGTGTTTCAAGAAATCTAAAGTTGTTTAATTTAGGTGAAACCTAAATGAGTTTTTCACTATTTTCATGGAAAATTATTTTTAGAACTAATAAAATTAGTGTGATAGAAAATATTAAGTGGAATAAAAATTATAACATAATAAAACTAGATTTTTCAACTTGAACCTGTGTAACTTATCATTTTTTGAAAATAACACCTCAAGTTACAAACTCAAAAAAAAAGTCATATGAGTCCCTTGAAACTATAGTAAAATGGGAAATTGGGATTGAACAATAAAATTATGAGATATTTAGGCATTGGGTGTGTGAGTCATTAATCTAACTGTATAGCCAATAAGTTCTATACGCAACATAATTATATTAGAAATTTAATAAGTTCCAAATTATCAAAAATTAATGGATTTACATGAGGGGAATATTTAACCCAAATAAAGAAGGGGAAATTGACTTATAAGAATATCATTTGAGTTGTATCAAGGAATTAGAAAATGGAACTTGGGAATAAAGAACCAAGGGGTAGAGTGATAATTAAAAGTACCCCTTATTAAAGTTTTAATTCCACTAAATTTGATTTCTTTTGTTCTTCAAACTTTAACTTTGACTTGTATTGAAGTAAGGTTTTGGTATTAATTCATATAGGATGCATGACATGTTCAAAAATGGATGAATAATTTATTTATTTCATTTTCAGGGTGTTCTTTTGAACCTAGGAAGGATATATATTTTTAATAGGATGAATTTATTGTATTTCCATTGAGTTCAATATTATGAGTCTGGAAACGTAATGAGAGTTGATATTTCCCAAATTTTTAACTACTTTTCACTAATAATTAACCCCCTAATTGATCTAGAGCCCATGTAATTAATTGATGTGTTTCACTTTTGTAAATTTGGGATTTAATTTCTTAACATATTAATTTGTAATTTTTAGATGTTTTATTTATTTTGGAATTCATGATAAAATCCCTGTATTTATTTTATTTTAATAAATCCTATACTCAAAGTTTTGTTTTCATGACTGAATATATAAGGATGGGAATTAAAAAAGGGACCATTTATTGTATGACTTCCCATTGTATGAGTTTTTCCTATAAATCATCATATGAATTTAAAGGATTTCCATTATATGGATTGTTGAGTGTTATATTTCTTTTATGTGTAAAGGTATCCCTATGAAAAGACATGATGCATCAAGGTAATTCGGACCCTTGTAATGGAATTACTAGCTCTAGATGATACATGACGGTAAACTATAGGTTGTTTAATGCTAAAAGTTATGTTCAAGGCAGTACATAAAGGCCCTCAATAAATGGAATAAATTTATTATCATAGAATATGCACTATGCCAAAGTAATAAAGGAATTTTCTTAAGGTCACAAAGCAGTTTCATAGGGTTAAATGGTGTGATCTACAAGTTATTCCAGTGTAAGAGGCTCATTCCATAACATTATAAAGGTCACACTGCCATTATGTAAAAGTGAAGAGTGTGTTCTACAAGATACATAAGGGTAATTAGGGAGATACATAAAGGTAATAAAGTCACTTCATGAAGGTACAACCTCAGTTATTAATGTTATGTAAGGGTCATCAAGAACCAAGTAGGTTTATTTACTCCCATGGCTAGTGCTTATATGTAAGTTTATTTACTTTTATATTGGGATTAAATATGGAATTCCTAAAGTGGATAAAATATTTAAATCTAAACTCATTCCCTGCTTCATCCAAATCAAGAGATATTCTCTCCACTATACCAAAAAACATGCATCTATAAAAGAAATAAGTCAGAGATCTTGGAAATTATTGAAAGAATGGGAAGACTTGAGATGTGTTAGCTGGAATAATATACTCCCATTGAGATAGACATATGGATACAATCAATATAAGGGATCATGGGAGCTCGTGACACTGAAATTATAGGAGGAGGAAGAAATTTCCTTGATGATTATAAATATTTTTCCCTATCCATATGAAAAGTATTTCGGACTTCACCTTCATCCTTTATCAGATTATATATGAGTTTTACTATAATTATTTTAGTGTCTATATTTTTCTATAATGATGGAACTATAGGACATTATATCCTAGCCAAAGAGAAACTCCCCCATCCCCACTATAGAATTTAAATGAATTCGTATTTAGCATTCCTCCTATGTTAATTTTCATGAGATCTTATGTGTGTATTTGAGCAAGAAAGTCATCAATGCTCATTTTAATTTATTATTAGAATATTATATTTATTTATATTTCACATAATCCCACCTCGATCTTATTTCATTTATCAGGTGATAGAGGGGAGTAAGGATTAATCAAGGAGTGATTGTGTGTCCTTGGTCACTGTGGGTAAGTGAAAGTTATGTTGCAACAATCAAAACTTACATTTCCTAATAGAAAATACTAGAGAGATTGAATAGATTGAGGTTTTTAGTTACTTATTGATATTATATATGGGAGTGAATTTATTTATGAGTGGTAGTGATATAGTGTATGGGAGAATTATGAGAGGATTAGCCAAGCTTATTTTCACTTTTGTTGAATTTCCATCAAGCATGAACTATTTATCATCCTTCTTCCCCTGTTATTTTAAATGTAAATAGTAATAGGATGGAATTAGTGTGAATAGAATGAGTGATATTTACCTTCCACTTTGAACAACCCTGGTCTGTCATGTGTTACATTCCAGGAGAACTATAAATTTTTATTGATTTCAAGGCCTGCGACATTATTCGCATCAGTGCCCCAGGGAGACACCATGCAATATATAAAAAAAATTATAATAGATCTAATGAATTACATGTTTCTATTACCCCCCCCCCAATTAGTTGGGTTGGATAAAATGGGTGATACGGGTGGATTTTCAACCCTCTATTGAATAAAATATATTTTTTTCAAGCCTACACAAAGGTAGGGTTTATTTTTTTAATCAAACCACGTTGAGCATAGTTTGCAACCCCGTGACACTATATCTTGTCCAAACACTAATGATAAAACCCATGAGATATAATCCTTCCATAAATTTTCCACCACTAGAATATATATATATATATATATATATATTAATTTTATCCCAAAAAACACTTTTCATCCTACAGATGATCATTTCTTGACCATCTAACTTTGGATCGATGCATTGTCACTTACATTGGGATTGTAATAACCCCCAATAAATTAATTCATATAAATATTTTATTAATTTAAATTAAATAAACATATTTTTTTATACCACTTTTTGTGATTAGTCTTACAGTAGAAGTATGTAATGAAAATAAATTAAAAATTAACCATGAGATTGAATTTTATAACATATTCACCAGTGAATAACAACCAGGTTATCAACTAGAGGATCTCATGTGAAATAATTAAGCATGGAAAATAAAATTTAAATACTAACTTATTATATTTTAATAAAAAATGTGTTTCGATCATCTTCAGTGATTTCTTCTTGAAGGAATTGAATCTTGGAACCTTTAGATAATCAACACCTTCCAAAGAAAATTTCTTGAAAATTAACCTTTCAGATATGGGTGCTAGTATGGATAAATAAAGGTTCATTCGATGTCGAAATGACCGTACAAGAAATATTTCTTTGATTCAGTAAGGGATTATTAGACCAGGATACTCAAAACATTTTTTTCTCACTCTATAACTTGAGGGAAGGGAGAGATAATCTCTTAAATTAGAGGGAATGTATAGTCCCTAAAATTTAGGCATATTTATCCATATATAGGTAAATTAAACTTATTAAAAAGATCAATTTATCCCTTTAAAAAGTTTAACATTCAAAATACAATTGTAATAGTACTTATGATCAAGTGAATGTATTGTAAACATAATAAATATTTTATCACTTACATGTAACATCAAAATAACGTTACATGAAAACAGATGAACCACTAAAATGACCCACTTATCCCATATAATATTTAATAAACCTTGAGTAAATATTCATTCATAAAATATTTCTTTTGTATTAATTTAAAATATTGGAATACCTAGTGTAAATAAATTCAAAAATTATTCTTCTAAACAAGAATTATAATGAATTTATTTATTTCATGTTATCATTAAAACTTTGAAATTACTTGACCCGCACCATGGGTCCCGCCATGACCTAAACTATAGCAACCGAGCATTTTCCTAAATTAATATTATATCATTTTAAAGATAAAAAACATAATAGTATTACACATAAAGGATCCAATGGTTTAGTGTCTTGGGAAAACTAGGACCATACATAACAATTACAACATTGAGCATAAACATTTATTCAATTTCTTCTTATCTAGCTTCTTACTAGCACTTGACCTCTCCTTAGTAAATGTAGTCCCATGAGGATATACATAAAAATGGGTGAGCTATAAGCCTAGTAAGGGAAAGATAAGAACAATATAGCATGGGGTGAGCATAATCCTGAAATAGGCAAAGGATTGTGAACATAATAGGAAGCATAAATATAAGACTTGAAATATGGAAAAGCATAAAAATGAAAAATCATGTCTTAGTGCTTAACTACCACACATACTTGTGAAAAAACCTATAATATTTTTCACAAATAATTTCACATTTACTCAGGATATTCATCACTTTACCCAATGCATTGGAGTGCTGTATAATTTTGGGCGCACCCGTCACATCATAACATTATAATTTATCATGAATGCCAAAATTAACATACAAAAAAATAAACATAAATAACCCATGAAAAGTAATGGGTATCATCTCATAATAACACATTCATAAACATTGGTTTCCAAAATAAGGAAGGAATAACATACATGTTACAGGAACCGTCAATCTTGAATGATAAGTAAAAGGGGTGTTCTTAAAAGAAGAGTTCTTTTGGAAAACATTTGTTTTGAAATAAATACCAGTGAAAAATATGTATATCCCATAAAATTAAAGACAATTGTGAAAAAAAATAGTTTTAAGTAGTAACCATATCAAAAGCAGTGAAAGAGGGAGAACTCAAAGTATGAAAGTTGGGTTCGAGAATTTCCCCTTACCTTATATCTGAACTCTTACTTCACTTTAATGTCCTATATAATGACATTATATTCATTAATTAGAAATTATATAACCTTTTATACATTAATAGTGTTAAATTTGGTTTCATTATGTTATTTTATGGGCCTTTTGATGAGTTGTAGGGTTTAAAAACATTGTTCGGGAATGTTTTTTTTTATGGTTTTCTTGAGGGTTTCACATGTATTTGTGAATTGAAGTTCGTGTAGATCATGGATAAACATCCAGAACATATATTAAATGTTTTTAATGATATTATATAAGTTAAAATGATCTTATAGTTAATTATATAGTATAATATGTGGATGAATCATTAGATAAGAATTAAATGATGATTGTTTGAGTTAATTTGAACGGTTTTTCGACCCCAATGAACTTGTTTTGATTAATCATTTAGTAATATGTACATAAGTTAGTTCCATAACTTTAAATAGGAATTAATACATATAACATATTCTGGTAAAACCATAAAAATGGTTTCATGACTAGATCTGAAGGTATAAATGGGAAAAATAAAACATGTTGTTCTTGAAGGTGATAGATTAACACCTCACGAACAATGTTTTCTTTTATAAAATAAAAGGAAGAAGAGAAAAAGGGTTGGATGGTTTAATATCCCATTAGTATCATAAAATTCTAGTATATGTATGATATTGGAGTTACCATACCATTTTTACAAAGATAGGTGGGAAGATAATAAGAAAAGAACTTGAAATTGAAAGGGGGTTAAAGGAAAAGAGGGAGGGAAATTACCTCTTAAATCCTCCTCTTTAGATCCTCCTTAATGGGCCTAGGCTTGGTCTTTTGATGAGACCATAAGCTCTTGTACGTGGTAGAGGGGATAGGGAAGATTCTTGGGCAGAGTTTAGACAAGGCTTGAAGCTTGAGAGGTGTGAGGGAATGAGGGTGTGAAGGGTGGTTTTTATAGTGGAGGGGAGAGGGGTTTTCTCAATATAAAATTCATTAATTTATTATTTCTCCACAAGACAAGAAATTGTGAGTCTTCTAAGACCAAGAATAGTAATTTTATAATTTTATTCCGAACCAAGTGTGCTTACATCATCATAACATCATACATGACTCTATAATTAGCTTATTTAGCTTATTTTTGTAAATTATGGCATTTCACTATTCATCAAAAATTCAAGTATTTTAGAAAAGTCCCAAAATTTCACCCCAACTATTTCTCAACATGTATAATACAAAAATGAAGTCCATTTTTCAAAAATAATTTTCTAAATATGATTAATTTAATATTTAATTAAAATCATATTTTATAATTAAAAACCCAGTTTTAAAACATTCATTTACTTATTCTAAAATATAAGTACATCATACTATCACTTGAATATTATTTTTATACTATCATAGGTAAGGTTAGTATTCATTAGGTTATATAACTATTAATAAGGGTATGTTATTATTCATAAGGTTAGGTTACTATTCACTAAAACTTATGTTTGTTCTATTAGACTCCAAAAATCATCTTGAACACAACTATGTATGTTGGATTTTCAAAATTCCAAACACAGAAGTGAAACAATTATGTTTAAAGGTCACTCAACACTTATTAGTTCATTATGTTGTGTTTTCATGTGATTTTATGACATAATTATAAGAAGGGAATTTCCATTGAAAAACTTTGGGTCGTTACATTCTTCCCCCCTTATGAAATTTCAACCTAGAAATTTCACTTTACACAAATAGGTGAGGGTACTTCTCCTTCATCGCCTCCTCTGGTTCCCAATTAGCTTCTTCAAACTTATGGTTCCCCTACATCACTTTGAAAAGGTGGTTTGTCTTGTTGTGTAGAACCTTATTTCTCCGGTCCAGAATCTCTACTGGTTACTCCTCATAAGAGAGATCATCTTCCAGTTGTACCACCCCTGAGTTCAGTACATGTGAGGGATCAGATATGTACTTCCTCAGAAGTGATATGTGAAAAACATCATGAACTTGATCCATATTCAGAGAAAGTGAAAGACAATAGGCCAGGTCTCTTATACGATCAAGGATTTCAAATGGTCCAATGTACCTTGGTCTTAGCTTCCCTTTCTTCCCAAATCGCATGACTCTCTTCCATGGTGATATTCAAAGGAAGAATTTATCTCCAACATCGAACTGAAAGTCCCTTCGATGGTTTCCAGCATATCTCTTTTGCTGACTCTGAGCAGCTTTGATTTGTTTCTAGATGACTTGAACCTTATCTATCATCTCCTGCATAAGATCAGGTCCAAGTAGCTTTCTTTTTCCAACTTCATCCCAACAGGTTGGAGTTCTACAACGCTTTCCATACAGATCTTCATATGGAGCCATTTGAATACTCAAGTGGAAGATATTGTTGTATGAGAACTCAACCAATGGGAGATGCTGATCCCATCCACCTTTGAACTCTATAGATCAAGATCTTAGCGTATCTTCAAGAATCTGAATAGTCCTTTCAGATTGGCCATTGGTTTGGGGGTGATATGTCATGCTGAAATTTAATTCAGTACTCAAATCAGGTTGAAGGCTCTTCTAGAATTTAGATGTGAACCTTGGATCACGGTCAGAGACAATTGAGAGTGGAACACCATGTAGTCTCACCACTTCCTTCACATATAACTTTGCAAGTTGTTCAAGTGAGAGGTCTTCCCAAATAGCGATAAAATGGGCAGTCTTGGTGAGTCGGTCAACCACAACCCATATCACATTATTTCCCTTCGACATCTTCAGGAGACCCATGACAAAGTCCATAGTAACATTCTACCATTTTAACATGGGTATAGGTAATGGATGCATCAACCCTTTGAAATTTTCCACTTTGCTTTAACTTACTGACATACCAAACACCTTGATATATATTTTGTAATCTCCTTCTTCATATTATCCCACCAAAAGTGTTCTCAGAGATCTTGGTACATCTTGGTGCTATAAGAATGGATAGAGAATGTTGAGCTATGTGCATTGTCCAATAGCTTTTTTTATCCCAGGTGATGAAGGCACACAAAGGCACATTCCAAACCAAATCACACTATCATTGCCGATATGGAACTCATGTAGATTCCATTCCTTTACTATATTCACCCTCTTTTGTATCTCCACATCATCCCTTTGTACCTCCTTAATCTTCTCTTGGATGGATGGTTGTAAAATCATTTGGGAAAGCTAGGATGTATCCCCTACCCTTATGATTTCTAAATCCATGCTTTTCATATCCAAGAAGATAGGGTCTTTCTCAATTCCTAACATGGATAGAGTAGCAGGTTCTTTTCTACTTAGAGCATCAGCTACCTTGTTCGCCTTTCCAGGATGGTAGTGCATAGAGCAATCGTAATCCTTGATTAGCTCTAACCATCTACTTTGACGCATGTTGAGCTCATATTGTGTGAATATATACTTTAGGCTCTTATGGTCAGTGTATATGTCAAACTTCTCACCATAAAGGTAGTGCCACCAGATTTTCAAGGCAAAAATCATGGTTGCGAGCTCTAGAAAATGTGTTGGGTAGTTCTTCTCATAGGTCTTCAACTGTTGTGAGGCATAGTCTATCACATTATCATTTTTCATGAGTACATAACCCAATCCTTTCTTTTAAGCATCATTGTATATCACAAATCTTTCTCCACTTTTCGATAGTGTGAGTACAGGTGCAGTGATCAGCTTTCTTTTTAGCTCCTTAAAGCTTCCCTCACATTCTTCCATCCAGACATACTTTACTCATTTCCTTGTTATCTTAGTTATCTGTCTTGACAATCATGAGAAGTTTCTCACAAAACTTCAGTAGTACCCAGCTAATCCAATAAAACTATGGATTTCGGTGTCACTAGAGGGCCTGGGCCATTCCTCAATCACCTTTGTTTTTGAAGGATCCACAGAAATTCCCTCACTTGTGATCACATATTCCAAGAACATGACTTTCTTCATCCAAAAGTCACACTTTCTGAACATGGCGTACAACTTCTCCATTATCAACATCACAAATACAAGTCTTAGATGTTCTTCATGTTCCTCCTTTATCTTAGATTAGATAATAATATCATCGATAAACACTACAACAAATTTTTCGAGGTAATGTATAAAGACTCTATTCATCAAATCCATGAATATTGCATGGGAATTTGTAAGTCCTAAGGGAGTCACTAGAAACTCATAGTGATCATACATTGTACGGAAGGCAGTCTTCTGAATATCTTCATTCTTCACCTTTAGCTGATGATATCCAGAATGAAGATCCACCTTTGAGAAGTATCGATCTCCACTTAACTAATCGAACAAGTCATCAATCCTTGGAAGAGGATATATGTTCTTTATGGTGATCTTGTTGAGTTCCTGATAAACGATACACAACTGCATTGTTCCATCCTTTTTCGTCACAAAGAGCACTGGTTCACCCTAAGGTGATGCACTAGGGTGTATGAACCCTTTGTCCAGATGCTCTTGTAGCTGCTTCTTTAACTCCTCTAGTTTGATTGGAGTCATCCTATATGGACACTTTGAGATAGGAGTAGCTTCGGGTATGAGTTAAATTGAGAACTCTACCTCACTATCTGGGGTAATTACATGTAAATCTTCAGGAAATACATTACTATATTCCCTCACGATGGAAATTTATGCAAGGTTGGCAGTTTCCTTTGACTCAACCATTTGGGAGAGGTATGCTTCTTCATAGGGAATCAACACCCACATAGATGAATTATTTTTCAAAGGATATTCACGATCTTCCTTGAATTGTTAGAGGAGAATGGGATGGTTCAGAATATTAAAATATATTTTCTTTTCCCGATAGTTGATATGTGCTCTATATAATGAGAGTCAATCCATTTCCATTATAGCGTATAATTCCACCAAGGTAAGTATTACAAGATTCGCTGGAATAATCTTCCGACATATTCCAACAGGAAAAGATTCAAACACTTGGGTTTCAATGATTTCACCACTTGTTTTTTTACAGATATCTCTACTTCAAGTTTTTGGGGCTTCGATTATATAGTACTAGCAAACTTTCAAGATATAAAGGAATGCTTAGAACCAGAATCAAATAATAATTTTTCCATTATTAATTGAATAGGAAGTGTACCTTGTACGACATCATTATCTTTCTCCACTTCTACAGTAGTGATGGAATAAGCCTTCCCTTGTTCCTTTGGCTTTGGTGGCTGGTGATGCTGATTACCCTCAAGAACTCGAGGTTTAGTGAACTGGCTTGCATAGTTCCCTATCTCCCTACAGTTATAGCATTGAACCATGGGTGGTTCTATCCTTTATTCCACCACATTCTCCTTCTTTTTTATGTCTTTTCGACACTCGTGAGCATGGTTTCCTTTCCCACACTTGAATCATTTCCCCGTCCCTCTAAGGTAGTTCCCATGGTGCAACTTCCCACATTTTTGGCATGTGGGTCATTGAGTTTTCCTCCTACCTTTTTCATTAGATCCACCAACTTGAAAATCCATCATTCATTTCTTATCACCATATCCATGGGACCATTCTCCAAACTCCATCTCCACTTTGAGAGCACACCGAACAACTTCTTCATAACTCCCAAAGTCTCAAATTGCAAGATCCTTTTTAAGGGGTGGTTTTAATCCACTAAAGAATCTATCAATTTTGCTATCATTGTTGATAAAAAAACCCGAAGTGTACATTTAAAGCCTTGTGAAATTCACTTTGTATGTTGTGATAGATTTTCCTTATTTTTTCTTGAGCTCTATGAATTATCTCTCCATCATTGTGTGAAGAGTTCTTGGGAAATACTTGTTAAGATACATTATCTTAAAGTCTTCCCATTCAATCTCTCCAATTTCCTCCCTTGTCTTGGTGTTCTTAATCAAATCCCACTATTAGTCATCCTCTAAATATAGATGATAAATGGATAGTGTCTCCTTCTCCATCTCAGAATAGTGAAGAATAAAAAATATCTTCTCCATGGAGTTGACCCACTGTTCTGCAATTAGTGGATCAGAAGATCCACAAAACTTCGGTGGTCATTGACTCATAAAACATTTGATAGCTAGTTTATCCCTCTATGGTGAAAAATGATGTTACCCATTATTATGGTTATTGTTCATAAACTGAGATAATTGGGTAATCATCGCCATGAAGTTTTGAACTCCACCTCTCAAATCATTGGGGATGTCGTTCGGGCAATTATTGCATTGGACCTCGCATGAGTTGTTGGCCTGGTTTCTCCTGGTTCCCATCATTTGCTAAAATAAAAAAGGATAGAACAAAACATAAGTCAAAAATTCATGAATAACTTATTCATTTAAACAATTTATACTAAAATCATAACATATGGGATCCCTATGTAACGCTTATTATGTGTGTATTTGTACTTAGTTTCATACTAGAGGTTTTATTTAGGGTTCACTAATCCTAATTCCCAAATTAACTAAACCTTTCCTCTGATACCAACTATAGTGACCCAGACTTTTCGTACATTACTATTAAATCATTTTAAAGATAAAAAACATAAAATTATTACACATAGAGGTTCCAACGGTTTAGTGTCTTGGGAAAACTAGGACCATACATAACAATTACAACATCGAGCATAAACATTTATTCAATTTCTTCCTCTCTAGATTCTTACTCGCACTTGACCTCTCCTTAGAAAATGTAGTCACCTGAGGATATACATCAAAATAGGTGATCTAGAACCCTATTAAGGGGACAAATAAGAACAATATAGCATGGGGTGAGAATAATCATGATATAGGCAAAGGATCATGAACATACGAGGAAGCATAAATATAAGACTTGAAATATGGCAATGCATAAAAATGAAACATCATATCTTAGTGTTTAACTACCACACATACTTGTGAAAAAATATAGAATCTTGTTCACACATAATTTCACATTTACTCAGGAGATTCATCACTTTACCCAATGCATTGGAGCGCTGTATAATTCTGGGCGCACCTGTCACATCGTAACATTATCATTTATCATGAATTCCACAATGAACATATAAGAAAAATTAACATAACTAACCCATGAAAAGGAATTGGTTTCATCTCATAATAACACATTAATAAACATTGGGTTCCCAAAATAAGGAGGGAATAACATATATGTTATAGGAATCGTCAATCTTGAATGAGAAGTAAAAGTGGTGTTCTTAAAAGAGTAGTTCTTTTGGAAAACATTTGGTTTTACAAAAATACCAGTGACCAACATGTATATCCCATAAAAGGAAATAAAATGATGAAAAAAAGAATTTTAAGGGGTAACTATATCAAAAGGAGTGAAAGAGGGAGAACCTGAAGGATGAAAGTTGGGTTCGAGAATTTCCCCTTACCTTATATCTAAACGCTTCCATCACTTTAATGACCTTTATAATGACATTATATTCATTAATTTGAAATTCCAGAACCTTTTATACATTAAAAGGGTTAATTTTGGTTTCATTATGTTATTTTATGGTCATTTTGATGAGTTATAGGGTTTAAAAACATTGTTCGGGAATGTTCGTTTTTATGGTTTTCTTGAGCGTTTCACATGTATTCATGAATTGAAGTTCATGTAGAACAAGGATAAAAATCCAGAACATATATTCCATGTTATTAATGATATTACAAAAGTTAAAATTATATTATAATGAATTACATTGTATACCATGTGGATGAATCATTGGATAAGAATTAAATGATGATTATTTGAGTTAATTTGGATGGTTTTTCAACCACAACGAACTTATTTTGATTAATCATTTAGTAATATGTACATAAGTTAGTTACATAACTTCAAATAGGACTTAATACATATAACATACTCTATTTGAACCATAAAAATGGTTTCATGACCATATCTGAATGTATAAATGCAAAAAAAAAAACATGTTGTTCTTGTAGGTGATAGATTAACACCTCACGAACAACCTTTTCTTTTATAAAATAAAAGGAAGAGGGTAAAGGGGGTTGGATGGTATAATATCCAATTAGTATCATAACATTCCAGTATATGTATGCTACTGGATTTACCATAACACTTGGAAAAATATAGGTGGGTATAGAATAAGAAAAGAACTTGAAATTGAAAGGGAATTAAAGGAAAAGAGGGAGAGAAATTACCTCTTGAGTCCTCCTCTTAAGATCTTCCTTAAGGGGAATAGGCTTGGTATTTTGATGAGACTAGAAGCTCTTGGATGTGGGATACGGGATAGGGAAGATTCTTGGGTATATTTTAGACAAGGTTTGATGCTTTAGAGGTGTGAGGGAATGCGGGTGTGAAGGGTGGTTTTTATAGTGGAGGGGAGAGGGGTTTTCTCAATATAAAATTCATTAATTTATTATTTCTCCAAAAGTCAAGGAATAGTGAGTCTTCTATGATAAATAATAGTAATTTTATAATGTGATACCGAACCAAGTGGGCTTACATCAGCAGAACATCATACATGACTCTATAATTAGCTTATTTAGGTTATTTTTGTAAATTATGGCATTTCACTATTCAACAAAAATTCATGTATTCTAGAAAAGTCTCAAAATTTCACCCCAACCATTTTTCAATGTGTAGAATCCGAAAATGAAGTCCATTTTTCAAAAATAATTTTCTAAATATGATTAATTTAATGTTTAATTAAAATAATAGTTTATTATTAAAAAACCACTTTTAAAACATTCATTTACTTATTCTAAAATATAGATACATCATACTTTCACTTGAATATTAGTTTTATACTATCATAGGTAAGGTTACTATTCATTATGTTATATCACTATTCATAAGGGTATTTTACTATTCATAAAGTTAGGTTACTATTCACCAAAAATTATGTTTGTTTTATTAAACTCAAAAAATCATCTTGAACACAACCATGTATGTCGGATTTTTGAAATTCCAAAAACAGAAGTGAAAAACTTATGTTTAAAGGTCACTCAACACTTAGTAGTTCATTATGTTGTGTTTTCATGTTATTTTATGACATAATTATAATAAGGGAATTTCCATTTAAAAACTTTGGATCATTACATAAACTCTAATTCATTATAATCACTCAATCTTTTGAATACACTTTGTGTGTGAACGTATAGGCCCTTATATTTATATAAGGGAATCCTTAACATATAATAAGAGTGGTAAATAGCAACACATTATGTCCCCTAAGGAGATATGGTTTAGTGATAGAAACAAAAACCTCCTATAAACGCACATTTTTCAATATATTCTCTTTGTCTCAAGACATCTCATAAAAGAAAGATGCAAAACTTATGTCATCATCCTTGGATGATTTATTTATTATTTTAATTACCATTATAGATAAAATTATATTATTTTAACATGGAAATAAATCTAATAAAGGTGTAATCATCCTGGTCAACTGGTCCCGAGATATCTCTTCCTTTTGGAAGCAACAAATTCTATCATGTTCATTCTACAAATATCATATCACCAATGATGCACCCAATACAATATACCTTTCCACGACATGAATGTAATAGTTTTACCTTGAATAAAAAAATAAAAACAAATGATAAACATTGATAATGATCTCAATTCATGAGGTCAATACACGTGTTTATAGATAGGAACACCCAATGACACCCAAAACATGTGGTGTTCTTATTTGTGGATTAGTTCTCATTACACTACTGGAAATAGGGGCTATCCCTACACCCCTATCCCAATTGTTTTCCCTAAATGTTGGGATGGGTAATTATACATAAGTTTTTCCCAATGATGGTCTAAAAACTATTGGTATATCCATGCCTATGCCATTAGATTTTAAAAACCATTGAAATAATACCTCCTTAAGTTTCCTAAACCAATCACTCCCCCTTGCACTCCCCTTATCTACTCATGACCCCCCTCACATCTCCCCCTAGCACTCCCCTTCTCCCATCCTGACTCCTACAGTGCCACTCCCATCCTCTCATCATGATCCCTTACAGCACTTCTCCCTTTAAGATCTAATCCTGAGCCCACAACTACATACACCCCTCCCCTTATCCCATCCAAATTTAATCTCTACCCCCTTCTTCAGCTGCATTTGACTATTTTCCCAACCATCCAATTACTGATTTTATTTATTTCCTTTCAATCTTCTTCAATATAAAATCAGTGGGTTCCAAATCATTGAGGTATTCTATGAAAACTCCATTTTATTTTTATTTTTGGTATAAAATTGTGCGCATAATCTTATTTTTTGGTGAATTTAATTTATTTTTATATTGTGGTTTGAATTAGGGTTTCTTATATCTAATTAATGTTTGTTTGGGTTAGTTCAAACTAGTTTGGATAAATTTAGGTTTATTCTGTTAAATTTTGGATTGGTTCATTATTGTATTTTTTTTCTTCTTTTTTGTAGTAGTTAGTTTAGTCCAATCTCTATATTTAATTTTGATATCACTGTCAATATTTTCTTTGTTTTTATTCTTCATTGAGATCAAAACAATCAATTATGTTATGTTTATTTTTTATAAAGTTGTTCAAAATGTTGTAATCGTCTAGAGAAGTTGATGTTATAGGTGGTAATTTATCTGAATGTGTATCATCATATTTAAGTGATTGAGGAAAATAATATAAATAGATTATATTTTTTGAAAAAAAGACCTCCATAATTAACTTTCTCATACAGTATGTAATATATGATTTTTTATATCAATGTTACATATTCTCAGTGTTTTCATGTTCTATGTAAATTGTTCATGATATAAATATTATATAGTGCATATAGTATTGTCTTTATATTGTAGTTTAATATTTATGAGAATTAGATATCATTATGTATTAAGTAATAAGTCGAGATAATGTGTAAGAATACATGTAAATCTTTGATATGATCAATATTAAGTAACCATAAATCAATTTTCATAAAAATAGTATAATCACAAAAATTATGGAATAGTCACATTATAATCAACCACAATCATCATGGGAACACCTTGGATTCAAAGAGACAATCTAAGAAAGAATAAATATGATATCCATATAATCAACATCTGATGAAATTAAAATACCAAAACACTCTATTTTATCCTACCTTTCCTGAACAAGGTGTAAAATCCATAAAGCATAGTGTGATTCTCACTTGGGAAAACTGTCCATAGTGGTATCATAACTAGTGCAATAGTTTTACCTAGAATTCCTAAACTTCATACCCATGGTTTCTCATGGCACTAAAAAGAAGTGAGATATCAACATATCATAACATATACATATACATATACATATATATATATGTATATGTATGGAAACAATCATAACTCAACCTGACCTATGATAACCATTCACAAAAGTGTCCCCTTTTCATTGAGAATAGAAATATAATAATCAAGTCCCCTAACAGGGAATATTTCATCCACTTTACACAATATCAATATCACATTAGCCTTTATACAACAATATGATGGAGCCCACTTCAGGGGTGTACTTGTATCAAGAAATCACTTTTTATCAAGTTCTAACCAAGAAATTAGAACATATTTAAAGAAACCATGTTATAAAATTATCTTTTGAAAACTAAATCATCAAAAAATCATTCAATCAAAAATAAGTTCACAAAACTTACAAATAACATCAAAGCATCTAAAATAATCAATCATAACCAATATTTGTTTTGGGAAATCTAAATTCACCCTTATTTTTCAAATCATCCCATAAAAATATTAGTTACTCATTTTAAATAGTTTTAGAATCAATTCCAACCCTTTGATTATCAAATTTATTTGAAATAGACTCTTAGGAATTTCTATGCACACTTTTATTGAATAATAAAATAGATTAGAATTAATGAACTAGGAAATCATGAAATAGCCATTTAATCCAAGTGATATTTTTGAGAAAAATATATTCCTTTGGTATAAAATCAATATATACACATAATATAAACTTGAAATAATATAATTCATGGGAAGAAAAAAATTAAGCATTCATGTATATAATAGTCAATCTCATATCGCGGTGCGATGCGGTAGGGTCTTATGGTGGGATAGCAGTGGCGCGGATGGCATCATAGCCTCTTTTTTATCCAATCACGGACTAATTAATTTAATTTAAATTACATAATTCTATATATATATATATATATATATTCTAAAAAATTAAAAACAAAACATAAAAAATTAAACACATCCAAATTCATAACTAAAATCATCCATAATGCATCGAACACATGTCCAATAAATGATATTGATATTATTATATAATTAAATAATTTACTTAAATTAAAATAATTTAATTTTAGAATTTAAAAAATAAATAAATATAGACACATTGGATAAAAAGAGAATAAATTGAAAAAAATATACTGTGAAAAATGCATAAATTGAATTAAAAATAAAAAATAAATAAATAAAATAGAAGCATAAAAACAAATAAATAAAATTGGTGGAAAAAAGGAAATAGAGACAACTGAAAAAAAAGACAAAAATAAAATAGAACTTGTGAGAGTTTGATGGGTTAGAGAAAAAAATAGGGGCATGAAGGGGTTTTATGAGTTACATGGGGTCTGGGGGTTGATAGGTTATGATTGGGGCGTGTGAGGTTTGGTAGTTTATGAGGCAAAAAAATAAAAAATAAAATAATTTTTTTTATTGGGAAACAATACTTGACATGGCCTCTCGCACTGTGATTGTAGTACGTCCATCACCATCAAGATCATGGGTGGAGTGGTGAGATCATGTTCTATGTGGGATCTGACAGCCAGATATGGTGGGGCGCCACTCTACACCACGCCACTAAGATCCCTCCCCCTCCACCACTTTTTCAAAACTAGTTCCATGGATTTGATTTTAAACTTTTATTCATAGAAATATCGATATTAAATCAGTGAACTTAGAATCCATAATATAATTCCACAAATTAGGGGAGATTCACTAAGGAACCTATATAAAGTTATATTATGCCTCATCAATTTATTCACACAATTATATATCATTTAAATAACACCCCTATGTATTTATATTCCATAAGAAACATTTTCATAATCAAATCCTTGAACCTAAATGAATTTGGAACATTATTACTCATTTATATAATGGAATTAAATATCAGGGTTTTATATTTATATTATTTTCTTATGTATATAGTATTTGTTTTGACTTTTATATTATAATTATCATATAGACTAGTGACTTAGTTATGGTTTCATATAAATTGAACATTTCTTGTTTCCTTAAATATATTTTTGATTAAATATCAATCTAATTTAATTTATTTTACAAAATTTCATAGAAAAATATTTTTATAGAATGGATAGCAGTTGGATGTATGAAACTGATCAGATCTTAAGTGATTTTCAAAATACTTTGGAGATATTTTTATATTTTTCATTTAAAAATGATTCAAATAGTGGTCACATACATTTATCATGTTATAGTTGTGTTGAAGGACCTTTTTTGAGCCATGAATAAGTTATCTACCATATAACCAAATATGGTTTTCAAAAAAAACTACTATCTATTGTATCACAATGGGGAGAAAATGAAATCTCAAAATGATCATGATCCAAATGCGAGGGCTGGATTAGAGAATTTATTAGATGATTGGTTTCCATTTATCATTCATCATGAGATGGAAGGGATGTTTACCCAATAATACTTTGATACAAGAACACACGATGCATCTAATGAAAATTATAATGTTGATAGAATGAAAAAAATGAATGATGCTTCCATGAGTCCAGTATATCATGAATGTGGTAAAATGAAAAGGCTGAAATTTTTAATCTGATTGTTTCATAGGAAAACATTGTATGGGATTTTTAATAATTTCATTGATTACATTCTTACCTTTTTAAAGGACTTGTTTCCATATGATGCAAATATTCCCTCAAACCTCTATAAGGAATGGAAGTAAGTTGAGTAACATGGATTTTCAGAAAACAAAATTCATGATTTCTTGAAATATTACAGCTTATTCTAGGAGAAAACTACAGAATGGAATGGTTGTATAAAATGTGGGACATCCCAATGGAATCCAAAAGCTGAAGGAACACTCTCTCATATTCAATAGAATGTTATTTAGAACTTTCCATTGATCCCCAAACTCCGGAATCTTTTCTTGTCTGATGAAATATTAATAAAAATGTGATGGAATGATACCAATAGAAAGAATAATGATGATGAGTCGGTTCACCCTACAGATGAATTTGAATGGCATATATTTTATGCTCAATATCCATATTCTGTAACTGATGTAAGTAATGTTAGGTAGGGTCTTTCATGTGATGGTTTTTTTTGTTTGTGAAAATTCTTACTTCGTACAGCACATGGATAGTTTTTATACACATTTATAACCTTCATCCATGGATGTGTATGAAAATACCTTTCACTTTCATGTGTATACTCATATTTGGACCTTCTAATCCCAGAAATGATATGGATTTATACATGAAAACTTTAAAAAATCATTGAAACACCTTTTGAATCTGGGTGTGCACACATATGATGCATGTTCAAAAGACATATTTCATATGTGTGTTGCACTTATATGGATGATCAATGATTTTCCTTCTTACGAAATGATGTATGTATGGAGCATGAAAGTAAAACTATCATGTCTTATTTGAATAAATAATACACTATCCAAAATATTGAAATATCACTATAGTTTCAGTTTTATGGGACATCAACAATTCTTGACAATGGACCATCCATATAGGAATAATCATCGAAGATTTTACAATACCATAGAGACCGAAAATACACCTCATCATATGTCTAGAATTTATGTGCTTAATGAATTACAGGATTTCATTTTTTTATTTAGGAAGGGTTATATGAAATCTAGAAAGAGGAAGAATGTTTCCATTGAATCCTGTTACAATTGGAAGAGGAGTATCTTCTTTTATTTTCCTTATTAGTTAACCAATTTGTTATGTTATTGAATATTCTTAATACACATTGAAAAGAATATATGTGAAATGTTACTTTTAATTATTCTAAATGTCAAGGTAAAGAAAAAAAGATGATTTATGATCTCGGCATGACTTGGTGGATTGAGGAATTAGACAAAAATTGCATTTTTTGTGTATCACTGAAACTAAATAAAAAGTTATGTATACTTCTTATGTGATGAAACCTACAGAAATAAAATAAATTTTTGTAATAAATAGAGACTATTTAAGTTCTTGATGAATATTCAAGAAATATATCAAAATATTTCAATAGAATATATTTGAAGCTAAAACCTTTGTAGACTCGTGATTATCTCATCCTTCTACATGAGTTGATTCTAATAGCAATACTTTATCTTCTGTCCAACAATATAAGGGTTTTATTTATTCAATTGTTCCATTTATTCAGATATCTTTGTTCTATGAAGTTTTCAAATTCTTTATTTTAAAAAATGTTGGTAGAGGCACAATTAATTTTGTGTGAGTTAGAGAAAATATTTCCTCCATAATTTTTCACATTCAAGTTGCATCTAACTATCCATATTCCAACCGAAATACTTCTTAGAGTACCTATTACTTTTCATTGGATGTATCCAACTAAAAGAAACATGTTCACATTAATGTCTTATATCCAGAACAAAAATCATTCTGAAGGTTTTATCATCAAAGGTTACTTGGCTCAAGAATTTATGGATTTATGTTTAATTTATTTTCCTGATATGACAACGAGATGGAACAGACCAATGAGAAATGAAGAACAAAAGTGTAAAAATTTTGAACCCATATTTCCAAAACTTCCCCAAATAGGGGGAATTCTTGGATCATATACATTGACTACATTAAGCATTGAAGAGATATTGAGAGAGAGATGGAACATTGCGTAGTTTTTTTAACTATTATTTGTTTGATAACTAATTCAAGTAAGTAAATTGAACACATGTATCTTATTTCATCTCATGTAATTTTACATATATGTTAAAATATTTCTATTTTTCGGTAGGGAACATAAAAATTGGGAAATATAAAGCATTACCTTTATCGTTAAGAAGTAGAGATACTTTTCATAGCAAAGAGTTTTATGCTTGGTTGAAATTGAAGGTAGAAATATTTCTGTAATAAATTAATAAAATAAATATTTAACTAAGTTTAATATTTATTTATATTTCATGTATTGAGTTTTCCTGCTGTCTATGTCTATGAGGAAATGAGATCTTTGGCTTTTAGTTCTAATTCTATGGTTCGAGAATGAAAATCAATTGTGATCAATGGGTATAGATTTACTATCACTGAATGAGAAAAGAACATGAGAACACAATATGATGGTGTAATGGTAATTTCCACAATAGACTGTTATGCCATTGCATAGGATAATAGACCTCGATTTGAAAATTTATCTAATTATGGAGTCATTGAGAAAATACTAATATTAGATTATTACACTCATGGTTGAGTCACTATAATGAAATTCCATTGGTTTGATTTGATGATGAGGCATGGCACATTTATTGATGATTGTGGATTTTGAGTTATTGACATGACTCTTACTCTTTTGAATAATAATCCATATGTATTGGCATCAATGGAGAAACAAGTTTTTTATGTAAAATATTATATTCTACCTGAATTTGGCGTCATTATTAAAGTAATTATGAGGCATATATTGGATGATATTGATGATGGAATTGAAACCATCCCTTCTCCCATTAGCCCTATTCCATTTATTACTTATGATTAATCTAACACATCAATTTTCGGAGTTGATTGTGAAGATAAAGTTGTGTTGGGAAATATATAAAATCATCCATCTATGTTCTTGGTTCTTTTGGTTTATTTTGACTTGCGTTGTTCTGGTTGGTTCTATAAAAAACTAATTTACTATTTATTAAAAATATTTTGTATCCAAATAGAGATTCATGTGAATTTTCAATATTTACTAGCTACATTTTTATTTGAGTAACATTTTCTAATATTGAATTGAACTGTATTCAAACCTACCAAACCAAGCAAAAAATGAAACAATTAAATTGTAACAAAAAACAAGATGAATTGAATTGGACATATTAAACTAGTTGATATGAAAATAAAAACCAATTAAAATAATTACAAAACTAAAAAATCAAAATAAACTAACCCAAAATATGAACTAGCTGACCTAATAAAAAAATGGAGAAATTACCTAATCAATTAAAAAAATGAACCGAATGACCTAAGATAAATAAAAATGGACAAATAACCTAATCAATTGATCCGAATAAACCAAATGACATTACCAAATTTAAATTGGATCAAATTAAAATTAGAAGAAAACTATATCATACCCATTCTATAAATGCTAATTTTAATGTATTGTTTTTTCTATGACATGTATTATGTTTTTATATTATTCCCACTAGATATAAAACATTTTTTTATATCACTATGTATATTGTATTTTCTTTGAAAAGTGGTATTCCTTAATTAAGTAATGTTGGATATTATTTCTTGTTTTAGTTACACATTATTTATGTATTTCTAATTAACTCCATATTTTTTCAAATGTAGGAAATGAAAAACATTGAAGAGTTATGAAGAAAATAAAAGAAGGTAGATAACAATCGCTAAATGAGTGAGATTGGTGTCCCTCCTCTAGTCCCCATTAGGAGTATTTTATTCAAAAAATATATATCAATGACATATAATGACATGAGAATAATTTTGTTTTAAACTTTTAATTAGGATCCTCCACCAAGGCTCAAATTATTAATTGACCAGCCTAGTGGTTCCAGTCCTCAAGCTGGAGATTCGAGGGGGTGGTACTACAGCTAGGCATTCCAGTCGGTGTACCCGATCACACCCTTTTTCTCCCCTTAACATACCATCTACCAAACCTTCTAATCTGGAAATTTCATTACAGACACCTAGAATATTTAGGCTACCCATGATTCCACCTTTATTTTCATCTAAGCCTCCTCGCCTCTCTTTCCTGTATTCGATGATGATTCCTACTCCTCATCCTTATTATGAATTTTCTCAACCATCTATTCTATCTTATTTTCTTTATACTTCTTTCTCCCCATGCTACTACATTCTTGATTATTCAACTCATACTCTAATACATTCTGAGCTTGTGGATCATACACTAGAACCCGCTCCATCTGTATAAGTTGATGTTCCTTCAGTACCTGGGGATCCATTGGCACCCACTGACCATACTACCTCAGGCATATTTATAGAACCCCAATAAATTTTTTACCATAATTTATTTTTATTATAAGATGTATTATTATAATATTTTTTCTTATTTAATAATTTGATCTACTGATAAGTAGTGTGGGTGAACATGCATGTGTGCCATGTGGAACTAATGCATGTAGCTGATGGTGGAGTACAGTGAAGAAAAAAATGAATGGAAAAATAGGACGGCGATGTAGGAGCTTTTTGTGATACTTTCCAAATACTTTGACATCATTCCTTTTCATCTACTCTCCTGGTGACGCCTTCCAAATGAAGTAAAGGATAACACTTGTGCACAAATATGGGTAAAAAAATTCAATATATTTAATGTTATATTATTATTTTATTTATATGAATTAATATTTTGGTGTCAACTTCATTTTAATTTTAGAGATGGTGAGGTTGTGAGGCTAGAACAACTTATGGAATTAGGCGAGCTCTATAGAGGTTATAAGCATGCATTGTATAGTATATGGCATGCAAGAGTTGTAATGTATTTAGAGGCCACACCTGTCATGGATGACTATATTATAGAATATTATCGGGAATTTATTACTCATTGGATGAGTATAGAGTTCAGGATATTAATAAAATTAGAGGGTTTTAAATAAAAAATACCACAATTTTCATTAATACTTAATTTTTTATTATTAAAAAAATTATGAATTGTCAGGAAAAATTTAAAAAAAATTCTATGAAATACCTCCAAACATTCGGGTAGACTATGATGTCTAACCATGAGAGGAACCAGGCATAACACTCATTTACTTAGATGTAATTAATTTTCTATATCTCTTGAAAAAATGGGGGTTAATCAGCTTACAAATTCACTTGCTAAAAAATTAGTTAAAGTAAGTGATTTGGTCCTACTTAGAGAACTGGATCATAAATTTTATGTTTTATCTATTCATGATAGGACTATAATTCTTATACCTCATATTTTATAGTTTACTTTTTCCCTAGGCATTAGGGAGTTATTCCCTCAAGTTTTACTTCCCTAAAAACAAAGATAGTAAACAGGATGATAAAGATGGAATTGATGTAACACACTAAGGTTTTGAAAATAAATATAGAATTCAATTTTATAATCTATCCATTAAAAACAACTTTGCCTCTTCTGTGTTTTAAATTTCAAGAAATGGTCATCTTGAGTTGTTTTCAGTAAGCCATTTGGTGTCTGATAGAACAAACTTGATTTTTGGTGAATAGTAACATACCCTTATGAATAGTAATATGAATAGTGATATGACCCTTATAAATAGTAAATAATATTATTATTTTATTTTCGTAAGGCAATATGATAATGGGATCATAATTAATTTTTCAATTTCACATAAAACTAATTGCACTTCAAGATTGTTATTTTTAAAATTAACTATGACCTTATTTAAAAATTAAATTAATAATATTTAGAAAATTATTTTTGAAAAATGGATTTCACTTTTGAATTCTACACGTCGAAAAATGGTAGGGGTGAATTTTTGGGATTTTTATAAAATACACGAATTTTTCATGAATATTAAAAATACATTTTGAGTATTCAGTAGTTTAATGACATCATAATGATGTAATAATTAAATATAAAAGTATGGTTGACTTTTTTATAGTAACTCGTGACATTAGGTGTCCCAAGTGGCTAAAACCATGGGAAAATACCATGGTCAAGCCCATGGTTTGGTAAAAACTACTAATGAGGTGTCCCTTTGAAATTATTAAAAAATTACCTCTCTTTTTCTATAAATATCCACTCATCCATTCGTTTTCTTTCATTCCAAATCCATCATCCTCGAAGCTCTGGTGTTTTTACCTCTCTAGTAGTCCTCATAAGGTGTCCCTAATCCTCCAAGGTCCCATCCTTCAATATCTATGATTTATTCTATAAGGTAAGGGAATCCTTCATTCTCTTCTTTAAGTCGACACTTCTTTTATGTTATCTATTTGAAATTCCTTTCTCATATGTTGAGGTTTGATTTAATTCATTCTTCTTACTATCCTTTTTATTTCAATATTATGAGATACCCTTTTTTTCTCATCATTTTATTTTATGAAATTTTAAGTGATGTCGTTAGGCTGCTGAATTTTTCATAAGGGATCTCTTAACTTTTCTTTTATTTTCAAGTTCATCTTTTTATTTTTCTCTCCTCACCTCATCTGTCCAAATGATCATGATAACTCCAGTATCATCTATATACTTTAATTATATCATTTTAATTGAAGAACCATCATAAATATTATTACTCCCTCCTTTTTATTTTTGTAAACGACATCGATGTCTATGAGGTTCTGATTTATAACCTTTGTGGATGATGAAGTTTCGTTCTTAAATTTCTTCTTCATTACTGGTCATGAAACCATATTAATGGTTGAACCATAATATAATATATGTTTTATAACATAATTAATATTCAGAAACTAGAATATGTACATATAATTAAGTTATATGACAAAACTAGTTCATAATAATCCAAATACCGACAAATAATCGAAGTGGTTCTCATCTAATGATTCATCCTCATTCCATATAACCAAATGATAGAAATTACCATTAACAATTATTTATGATTATAAATAATATATAATTCAAATCATGGAGATTTATAACCTTACCACATGAACTCCATTAATTAAAAACAAGTGAACCGAATATGAAAATAAAGGAAATGAACACTCCAGAACGACGAAATTCAATACAATAACTTGTCAATAAATATAAAAATGAACTAAACATAATTATCATAAACTAAATACATGTCTAATAGTTTTTTAAATAAGTTATTAAAAATTATAATTTCATATTCCAGGAGCTTAAGTTTGAGAGAAGAACATGTTTGGGGTTAAGATAAGGGTTTTTCACCTGAACTTCCATTTTCATTCGGGTTACTTTTATTGTCTAATTACCTCAATGAAATTCTTATGTATTTTTATGTACTCATCATATATTCTGTGTGAGTATCATATATATGTTTACAAACCATAACCCTTATTTATTTCATGTATATTTTCAGGTTTTAAAAGGAACTTTCAAAATTGTTTCCAAAATAGAAGCCTCATTCAAGGGAATTTCTCCAATTCATATCTATTTTACAAGGGCACTCTATAATATGTTTTTGGAAACCATTATATTTCTAAAAATACTTATTTTATTATAAAAATACTATCTTACTTCACTTATGGTTTTATACAAATATTTTCTAAAAGAACTCTTCTTTTCAAAATAAAAGAGTATTTATCTCAAAATTGCTTAATGATTTTATAAGAGTATTTTCGTTCAATGCTCTTATTGATTCCATGGTATTATTGGGTTTAATCATTTATGAATTCATTTACCATATTTTATTTAATGGTTTATTAATAACATTATTTTGGATGATCTATCCTAAAACCATTCATCATATTATTCCGAATGGTTAGTGTTTATGTTCAATAATTTGTGAAGGTTAGTTACATTTCATATGATAGTTTCAATATGAATGTATATGTTGTTTATATTGATCCCCACTCATATGAGTAATTAATTGGACTTATTATGTGATGGGTGGGTCCCTCTATAGCCCCTTGCTGAATCGGTAGGTCTCACGAGACAAACTATGGTCTTGGCACGAGGCCTCGACAAAATGATTATTTTATGGTACTAGAAAAAGGCTTGGACAGTATGGTTATGATGTCCAGTATATGCACTTCCCTCATTATGATGATAGTATTTTAAGTTCGTGTTGTTATTCGACTAGTAGAATACCCATGATTATGTTTTATTATGGAATTATTTATTCAGCCCATATTTCTTCTATAATTTGTTCAAGTTCATTACTAAAGTCATGTGTTTTCAATTATTCACCATGTCTAACGTTTATATTAACTTCCACTATATTTCTTACTCTTACTGAGCATTTAACCTCACCCCTTTCTTATGTTTTATTTTCTCAGGACATGAAGAAGTTATTTATGAATATGTGCAAGCATAATCTTAGATACGTGATATTTCTAATGGAATAAAATAGTGTTTTGATTCCCTTCATGTTGTAATGATAAACTTATGTATGTAACTTGTTTCCAATAATAATAAAATACTCGGCGTTTCAGGATTCATATTCCTTGTGTGTATGCTAATGTAATCAAATAAGGCACCGGCTCTAGGCAACTAGGGTCGGGTCCTTACAGTTGGTATCAGAGGAAGTTTAGTAGAATACTTGGAAACTAGATTTAGAAAATAGAGAATTAGGGAAGAGTACCTAAGTTAGTCTTTGAGGAAATACATACAATAAAGTCCTAGTATTTTGGTAAGTAATAGATAATGTGGATATTTCAAGAAATACATCCCTGTCTGGATACGAGCAGGTAGAGGTGGCTCTGGCACAGATGTATCTAGGGGTAAAACCCGAAAACACCGCTTTGAGCTAGACTCGAACAGGAACTAGTGCACGACAACAGGCCTTGCTGCACTCTTGGTTACAACACTCCTGGGGGATATGCTTAGGATAATTTACATTTTCTTTACAAGCCATTATGAAGTATTTAAATGTTAAATATTCCTCAAAGAAACCATTTTTGTGAATATGGGATTAGCCATGCGTAGGATCTCAATTTTTTTGAGTATTTTTAAGTTAAGATTATACATTATGATTCATAACCTAATCTAGTATATTCCATTATCTAGATATGGTGCCAAGTGGATGGAATGGAAATCGTACAAATGTGCATGTCCCCTGTAGGGATTTTCCTTGGTTCTGGTGTTGTGACTGGTGTTGAGAAACTCATAACTATATTGGGACAACTTACTCAGGTTATGAATAATAACCTTACCTGTATGGAGCATCCGGATCCACCACGAGGAGGAACCATGCTAGATCGCTTTATGCGACAACAACCACCATCATTCAATAGGACTACAAACCTATTTGTAGTAGAGCAGTGGATATGTTCCCTTGAGAATATATTTCTTGCTTTGGGATGTAATGAAAGAGAGAAGGTTTTCATGGAAGTATATCTTCTATCTGGAGATGCAGATCAGTGGTGGTCATTAATCCAAAACACAAAGGAGGAGGAAGAGATAGAAGAGATGGAATGGAGGGATTTTAAGGAAATATTATTAGAAAAATATTTCCCTCATGATCAGTGAGCAGATATGGAGAGACAATTCTTGAATCTAAGGTAGAAGGAAGATGAGAACGTTTCAAGGTACGAAGATAACTTCACAAGATTATCAAGACTTTTTGTAGACTACATATGAAATCCAAGGAGAAAAATTGATCGATTCTTTGATGGCCTAAAGCCATTCCTCCGGTGGGCACTGTTCTCCAAAAGTTTTTCATCATATGAAGATATAGTTTCATGTGCCATCAAGATAGAAAAATAATTCTCTAAGTCTTATGAATTTAAGGGAAGGCAAGAAAAGAAGAGGGATGCTGAAAACCCAGGGAAAGGAAATAAGGAAATAAGGAAGAGGGTAAGAGTTGAGTTTCCACCATGTGAAAATTGTGGAAAGAAACACCATGGTGCATTCTTAAAAGGAAAAGTTGTATGCTAAAAATGTGGTCAGAAAGGCCATCTTGCTGGTGACTGCAAAGGAAAGTAGGAATCCAATGATGTTCAAGGCTATATTTGTCGAGAGATGGGGCACTATTCAAATGATTGACCAAAATGTCAAGGAAATATGCAACAGAGAAGGCCAAGGGATCAGGGACAAGCTTATGCAATCACAACTGCAGAGGTTGAAGTTACTAATGACGTGGTGGAAGGTACTTTAATTGTTTCCTCATGTTTATCCAATTATTTATTTGATTCTGGATCATCGCATTGTTTCATATCTTCCCAGTTTTCTAGGAAAATTAGATATTTCCAATTTAATTTAACAAGGGAGTTGTCAGTAAAAACTCCTAAGGGAAGTATAATTGCTACAAATTTCTGGGAATCAGTTCCCATTAGGGCATATAAATGTTCTTTATCTTCTGATCTCATTATCATACCCATGATTGAATTTGATATAATCCTCAGTATGGATTGTCTTTCGGACCATGATGCAAAAATTTATTGTAAGAAGAAAGAGGTTATGATTTTTGATGACGATGATAAAGAACACCTTATATTTAGAGAAGAATCATCACCACCTAATTCTTATCTAGATCCACCCCCAGTAGCTCAACTAAATTCAATTATTAGGGAGGAAGAGAATTAAATAACTGTGGGTGAGGAAAGGAATGTTCAAATAGAGGATGTACCTATTGTGAGAGAATATGTTGATGTGTTTCCAGAAGATTTACCTAGACATCCTACAGAACAAGAAATTGAGTTTTCCATTGATTTAATTCCTGGTTCAAGGCCCATTTCATAGACCCCTTATAGAATGGCCACTGTGGAATTAGTATAACTAAAGAAACAACTAGAGGAATTGAGTAATAAGGGATTTATTTGACCTAGTGTTTCTCCATGGGGATCCCATGTACTTTTTGTTAAGAATAAATATGGATCTATGAGGTTATGTATCGACTACAGGGAGATCAATTCTATAACAATAAAGAAAAAGTATCCCATACCTCACATTGATGATTTATTTGACCAACTACATGGATCTCAATACTTTTCAAAGATTGACCTTCAATCTGGATATGATTAGTTGAGTGTGAAGAAGGAAGACATTCCGAAAACAATGTTTTGAACTAGGTATGGGCATTATGAGTTTACAGTAATGCCTTTTGGATTGACTAATGCACCCTCTGTCTTCATAGATCTAATGAACAGAGTTTTCAAGGAATATATTGATGAATTTGTAGTGGTATTTATTGATGATATCTTGGTATACTACAAAAGATACGAAGATCATGAAAATCAATTGTGCATTATCCTGAAGACTCTTATAAGACATGAATTATATGGGAAGTTTAGAAAGTGTGAATTCTGGCTTCAGGAGATTTCTTTTCTTGGCCATATTTTCTCTAAGGATGGAATCCTAGTTGATCCTGCGAAGACAAAGGCAATTCAAGATTGGCCCACGCTAACAAACATAACTGAGGTACGCAGTTTTATTGGCTTAGCAGGTTATTATCGGCGTTCCGTGCAGAATTTTTCCATTCTGGATAACCCACTAACAAAGATCACACGTAAAGGGGTTAAATTTTTTTGGACAAAAGATTGTGAAGAATTTTTCAAAGAATTGAAGAGAATATTAGTCGATGCTCCTATATTGACTCTACCATCGGGAAATGACGGGTTTTCCATTTATAGTGATGCTTAAAAGAAAGGACTTGGTTGTGTCCTTATGAAAAATGATAGGGTTATTGCTTATTCATCACAACAGCTAAAAATTAATGAGCAAAACTATCCTACTCATGATCTTTAGTTAGATGTTGTAATATTTTCTTTGAAGATATGGATACATTATCTCTATGGTAAAAAATGTGAGATTTATAATGATCACAAGATTTTGAAGTATATTTTCTCACAGAAAGAACTCAACATAAGGAAAGGCAGATGGCTTGAACTACTCAAGGATTATGATTTCATGATCCGCTACCACCTAGGGAAGGAAAATAAGGTGGCAGATGCTTTGAGAAGAAAGGATCATGGAGTTTTGAACAAGATGAGAGTTGAAATGGATCCTATTTTCATGGATCTAGTAAAGATGGATATGGGAATAACCATGGAAGGTGAAATATCAATTCTTTTTCAAATGGTTTCCAAACCATCTTTACTAGAAAGGATAAAAAGTTCTCAGGCGGATGATGAGGAGTTTCAAAAGAAGATTAAAGTTGTGAATGATGGGAGATTGAGTGACTTCGTATATGAAGATGGAATTTTGAAATTTGGGAAGAGACTTTGTGTTCCCGATATACCTGATCTAAAAAGGGAATTATTGGATGATTCTCGTAGTTCCAATTTATCTATACACCCTGGTAGCACTAAGATGTATAGAGATTTGAAGAAAAAAATTTTGTGGGACAACATGAAGAGGGAGATTGGTGATTTTGTGTCAAGATGTATGGTTTGTCAACAAGGGAAAGCTGGAAGGCAATAGCCTGGATGAGTATTGCAACCTATTCCCATACCTGAGTGGAAATGGGATAATATCATGATGGACTTTTTCATGGGACTACCAAAGACTCCTAGAAGGAACGATATAATATGGGTCATTTTTGATCGTCTTACCAAGTCAGCACATTTTCTTACTATAAGAGAAGATTTACCACTTGAACGTCTAGTAAGACTATATATTAATGAAGTTGTGAGACTTCATGGAGTACCCCTATCGATTGTTTTTTATCGTGATCCACATTTTACATCAAGATTCTGGAAAAGTCTTCAGAAGTCCTGAGATACTGATCTTTGTTTAAGCATTTTCTACCACCCACAAACTGATGGACAATCCGAACGGACTATTCAAACATTGGAAGACATGTTGAGGTCATGGAAACTTGATTTTCAAGGCATTTGGGATCATTATTTACCTCTCATGGAATTTTCCTACAACAATAGCTTCCATTCAAGTATTCATATTGCACCTTATGAAGCATTATATGGGAGGAGATGTTGTACACCAACTTGTTGGGATGATGTTGGTGAAATAAAGATCATGGGCCCAGAACTTGTTGAAGAAACAATGGAGAAGGTGAAGATCATCCAGAACCATATCAAAATAGCTCAAAGTAAGCAGAAGAGCTATGCTGACAACCGAAGGAAGGATTTGGAATTTCAGGTAGGAGATCATGTTTTCTTGAAGGTATCTCCATGGATGGGAGTTATACGTTTCAGTAAGAAAGGTAAATTGAGTCCCAGGTACATAGGACCTTTTGAAATTCTGGACTGAATTGGAGTCGTAGCTTACCGTTTGGCAATTCCTCCAAGTCTCTCCAAGGTTCACAATGTGTCCCATGTGACAATGTTAAGAAAGTACATGCCAGACCCAACACATGTACTCACTTATGAAGAAGCGGAACTTGAGCTTGATTTATCTTACTGTGAAGAGCCTATCAAGATTCTTGATACAAGAGAACAAGTATTGAAAAATCAGACGACTCGTCTAGTGAAGGTTCTATGGAGGAACCATAAGATGTAGGAAGCAACATGGGAGCCTGAGGAGCTTATGTTAAAGACATACCCGAAACATTTTAGGTAATATTTTTTGAATTTCGAGGACTAAATTTTTGTAAGGAGGGGAGAATGTAACACCCCAAGGTTTTGAAAATAAATATAGAATGCAAGTATTCGGTAGTTTAATGAAATCATAATGATGTAATAATTAAATATAAAAGTATGATCGACTTGTGTATAGTAACTTATTACATGAGGTTTCCCAAGTGGCTAAAACCATGGGAAAATACCATGGTCAAGCCCATGGTTTGGAAAAAACCACTAATGAGGTGTCCCTTTGAAATTATTAAAAAATTTCCTCTATTTTTCTATAAATACTCACTCATACATTCGTTTTCTTTCATTAAAAATCCCTCATACTCTAATATTTTGTTGTTTTACCTCTCTAGGAGTCCTCTTAAGGTTTCCCTAAGCCCCCAAAGTCCCATCCTTCAAGATCTAGGAGTTATTCTACAAGGTAAGGGAATCCTTCATTCTCTTCATTAAGTCGACACTTCTTTTATGTTATCTAATTTGAAATTCCTTTCTCATATGTTGAGGTTTGATTTTATTCATTCTTCTTACTATCCATTTGATTTCAATATGATGATAAACCCTTTTTTCATATTTTTATTTTCTGAAATTTTAAGTGATGTCGTTAGGCTGCCAAACTTTTCATAAGGGATCTCTTAACATTTCTTTTATTTTCAAGTTCATCTCTTTTATTTTTCTCTCCTCACCACCTATATCCAAATAATCATGATAACTACAGTATCATCTATATACTGGAATTATATCATGTTAATGTAAGAACCATCATAAATATTCTTACTCCCTCCCTTTTATTTTTATAAACGAAATCGACGTCCATGGGGTTCCCATTTATAACCTTCATGGACGACGAAGTTTCGTTCTTCGATTTATTCTTCATTACTGGTCATGAAACCATAGTCACGGTTGAACCAAAATATAATATATGTGTTATAACCTAATTAATATTAAGTAACCATAATATGTACATATAATTAAGTTATATGACAAAACTAGTTCATAATAATCAAAATATTTCCAAATAATCGAAGTGGTTATCATCTAATGATTCATCCTCATTCCATATAACCAAATGATAGAAATGACCATTACCAATTCATTATGATTATAAATAATATATAATTCCAATCCTGGAGATTTATAACCTTTCCACATGAACTCCATTACTTAAAAACAAGTGAACCGAATATGAAAATAAAGGAAACGAACACTCCAGAACGCCGAAATTCAATACAATAACTTGTCAATAAATACATAAATGAACTAAACAAAATTATGATAAACTAAATAAATTTATAATATGGATTTTAATAATTTATCAATAAGTATAATTTCATATTCTAGGAGCTTAAGTTCGAGAGAAGAACACATTTGGAGTTAAGGTAAGGGTTTTTCACCCAAACTTCCATTTTAATTCGGGTTACTTTCATTGTCGAATTACCTCAATGAAATTATTATGTATTGTTATGTACTCATAATATATTTTGTGTGAGTATCATTTATATGTTTAAAAACCCAAACCCTTCCTTATTTTATGGATAGTTACATGTTTTAAAAGGAACTTTCAAAATTGTTTCCAAAATAAATGCGCGACTCAAGGGAATTTCTCCAATTCATATCTATTTTACAAGGACACTCTATAATCTATTTTTGGAAACCCTTATATTTCTAAAAATACTCATTTTATTATAAAAATACTATCTTACTTAACTTATTGTTTTATACAAAGATTTTCCAAATGAACTCTTCTTTTCAAAATAAAAGAGTATTTATCTCAAAATTGCTTAATGATTTTATAAGAGTATTTTTGTTCAATGATCTTATTGATTCCATGGTATTATTGGGTTTAATTATTTATGAAGTCATATACCATATTTTATTTAATGTTTTATGACTAACTTTATTGTGGATTATCTATCCTAAAACCATTCATCATATTATTCTGAATGGTTAGTGTTTATGTTCAATAATTTGCGAAGGTTAGTTACATTTCATATGATAGTTTCAATATGAATGTATATGTTGTTTATGTTGATCCCCACTCGTATAAGGAATGCATTGGACTTATTATGTGATGTTTGGGGCCCTCTATAGCCCCTCGATGTATCGGTAGGTCTCATGAGACAAACTATGGTCTTGGCATGAGGCCTTGACAAAATGATTATTTTATGGTCCGAGCACAAGGCTTGGACGGTATGATTATGATTTCCAGCATATGCACTTCCCTCATTATGATGCTAGTATTTTAAGTTCATGTGGTTATTCGACTAGTATAATACCCATGATTATGTTTTATTATGGCATTATTTATTCAACCCATATTTCTGCCATAAGGTGTTCAAGTTCATTATTAAAGGCATGTGTTTTCAATTATTCACCATGTATAATGTTTATATTACCTTCCGATGTATTGCTTACTCTTACTGAGCATTTGAGCTCACCCCTTTCTTATGTTTCACTTTCTTGGGACATGAATAAGTAATTTATGAATGACGTGCAAGCATAATCTAGGAGATGTGATGTTTCCAGTGGAATAAAATAGTGTTTTGATTCCTTTCATGTTGTAATGATAAACTTATGTATGTAACTTGTTTCCGATAATAATAAACTACTTGGTCTTTCAGGATTCGTATTCCTTGTATATATGCCAACATAATCAAATAAGGCACTGGCTCTGGGCAACTGGGGTCGGGTCCTTACAATTGATGATGACCTGAAAAAACCCAAACCAAATAGAACTATCTATAAATAACCTAAACCAAAGTAACCATTACTAAACTGAGTCGAAACAAAAAAACCTCAACCTAACCAGACCCAAAATGAATGGAATTGAACTAAAATGAAATTAAATAAATAAAAATTAACATAATAAAACTAACTTGGTATTACATGACCTAAATCAAACCAAGCCAACCTGGCCAAAACCAAATATTACTGAAAATACTTTATCTACACTAAACATGCTCAAACAAAACCTAACTGAACCAATTAAAACTAAAGTAAACTATTTCTTACTTATTCAAGTTAAACCATTCCAAACTAAAATAAATTATAGAAACTTAATAAATCACCTAAAAACAAATTTATCTAAACTAAATCAAATTAAATTAAACTAAATTGAACCAATGAGAACTGAATGGAATTGATCCATATAAAACACTAAAAAAATAAAATTGTATTAACCTAAACTGGTCGAACTCAACCCAAACCACACTAAAATGAACTAAACAGAATCATATCAAACTTAACTAAATAAAATAGATTTGAACTAAATTTAATTGAAATTACTTGACATAAATACAACCAAATGACACCAAAAGTAATCAAACCAAATCAACTAGACATGAATAATGTTGAATTCAATTGAACTAAATAAAATACAACTGAACTAAAATAAAAAATCCTAGGAATACCTAAACATAAGTGAACCAAAAAAAATTCTACACTATTTCAAGTAGTGGTAAACCAAATGAAATTGACTATAAAGGAATATATTTATATTAAAAGGACTAAAACCAACCTAATCCCAATAGAACCAAATATTATCAAAACAAACCACACTGAACCAAATGATATAGAATTGAATCAAACTATAAAAAATAAATAAATAAATTTCTATTGTATAGAATAAAATTGAAACAAATTAATTATAACCAAATAAATAATAATTAAATTGAAAAAAAATCAAACTAACTTGGGCTAAATAGACTCAACTATATATGAACTAAATTGAACAATATTAAACTAAACTAAATTAAACAAAAATAAAGTAAATCAATCATAATAAAACCAAGTTAGATTGGACCAATATAAATTGACCCAACTTGGACTATAGTAAATTAGATTTAGCTGAAGTTGATAGGCTTGAACCATCCTGATCTGAAGGAAATGATACTAAATATAACTAAAAAATAAATTAAACTAAATATAACTAAATTAAATTGATTAAACCCAAATAGAACTAAAATTTAATGAAAAAAATAAAAAATGGAATATATATCAAACAAATTAATTCAAAATAAAAAAAATTAACCTAAATGGATCAATAATTAATTGAACTAACCTGGACACCTACAACCAAACTTAAACCAAACTAAACATAATCGAATTAAAATGAATAAAACTAGAAAAAATAAAAATTTGTAAACATGAATTAATATGTCCTAAATAAACATGATTATAATGTAACTCTACTAGAATAAACAAAATTGAATCAAAATAAACTAAATTTAGATAAAAAATAGAAAAAAACCATGAAAAATCATTCTTTTAGTCATGATTTGGATCATAGAAATAGAATGAGGGGTTACAAAGAACACTAGGACCTCATGTGATGGAGAAACAAAATTACACTTGTATCATTAAATCAAAAAAACTCAAGTAATACATTTAAAATATCAATATGATAATTTATGGAATGCAATTTGTATTATTAAATCTTACTAAAACATAATTCTTTTATTTTTTTTAGTCATGATTATAGTGTTAATAACCCATTCATGAATATTCATTTATGTTATAGTAATAACTATTCATCTTATCATTAATTATGGTGATCACATAACCACCTTATTATTGATTACTATGATGATATATTCACTTATATATATGTTATATCTATTGATAACTCATTCATCGATACTTAGTTATAATTCATCCACTATATGTTTTTATTTTCATCTTAATTTAGAATTAATATCCATTTGATTTTAGTTATGAAATTAATTATTAGTAACTTATTTAAAATTATAGTTTCCTACATTAAATTTCATTACAGAGGGAAGTTTTAAATATTGAAGGACATGTTCCTAGAGAAAAACTATTTTTATCAAGAAGAAAGAAAAAAAGATGGAAGCATGGTAAATAAACCGAAACAATAGTAAATTGTAAGTTTTAATTTATTGATTTCAAATTTTAATATATACTTTTTAACTTAATAGTATATTTATATTTGTAACAGTCTTATTTTGAGGCCCTTGATTACCAGGAACCTGACAACTTTTTCCCAAATGATCACTTACAGTAAGTTTTGGGATATGAGCACTATAGAAGAGTACGATGCTGACTATGGAATATTATTTCTATAATGACCCACTTCGGGTGCAGGTTCTAGTAACACTGAGTTGTAAAAGGCTAATACATGGGGAGCACAGGCTGAGGCTAAGGAAAAAAGGTAGAAAAAAGATTCATACAAGTGGAAGAATAAAATAAATGGGCAAACACTGATTTTATGAAACTAATATAAGTTTTATGTCCATCACTTCTACTAGATACTTTTGAGGCTTGTGATGCATATATGTCGATGATTCATATGTTATATAGTTCATCGGGTAGTAGTATTATTGGTCATTAGGATAATGATGTTCCTGGAGATGGTGATGGAAAGGATGACCATGAGGAAGAGGTTCGGGATGATGGAGACAAAGAGGGTGGTGAGGGTGAGGAAAAGGATGAGGGCAAGGATGAGGATGAGGATGGGGATGAGGATTATGTTGAGGATGATAGTGATGATAGTGATGGTGATGAGGGACATATTGATCCTTTACATTTTTTACTAATATTTATGATGTTTGATGTTTGATGATTTGTTATGAATGAATATATTCCATGTTTTGTATGTGTGTTATCACTGGTTTAATGAATTAATTAGTTTCACTCTATTGTCATTATTTTTATATTGGAAGGTGATGTATGTTTTTAGTTAATTGACTAAGGTGGGATAATGGTGTGGCTTCTCATGGATATTTGAGAAGTTTGGATATATGTTTGTTTGTAGGTTTTTCAGTTATATTTGATTTTTGTTTGTTGTTGGTTCTATGTGTAGTGTATGTAGGTTTCTTATTTATTTCTGGTTTTGTGGGCATTGTATGTAGGGTTCTATGATTTTTTTGTTTTCTTGTTCTGTTTCTTTTGATTTATTGTAGGTTTTAGGCAGAGGATGAAGGTTATTCTATATGGAATTATGGGGGGATATACCAATGGTTTTATAACCACTGGTATAGAATTACACAAACATTTTAATGTGAACTAATGGGATAATCCTATCCCAACATTTCACAGTAAACCATTGGCTAAATGGAATTTTTATGACCATATCCCAACGGTTCTTCCTGAACATTTGGTATATTGATTTCCCAATGTCATATTAACCAATGGTTTGGATAACTATTGGTATAGGCTATACCAATGGTTCCTTAACCTATACCAATTATTTTGAACCATTGTTATAGCCTTGTATTCTAGAATCTGATAGTCAAATATCATATGTGTCTCATCACTATGATGTGTCTAGACTATAGGACATATATTTAAGAATACTTCCATAGTATCTTGAGGTTATCATTATATCTAGGTACTTATATAACCTTTTTATAAAACAAATAATCTAAGCACATTACCTTATAAATAGTGTATGAAAAAAATATTAACACTATTATAGTAATGTAACATCTTGTATAACTCTCTGTATACATGATATGTTAACCAAAAAGTATTTTTCATGTTAGATCTAAGGTACTCACTTTTATAATATATTTCTTCACCAAATGACATGAAAAGTTAAACTATATTTAATGTATAATATAGGTAAATGATGTGTACCACCGATAAATTGGTCACTACTAGTCTCTAAGCACACAGAATGTGTAAGGGTATACACAAAATGTGACTTTCATGAGATCACTTAGTGTGTAGCATCATTTATCCTAGTTGTGTAGCCTCTTACTACATAATTTTCCCACTAGACACATAGTGTGTGGACTATTATAGAATACATGGGCATGTACCTCCACCAAATTCATGTCACGGTCCACACAAGGTTTTTATATCTACATGACATGTATTTTATTCTACTTTTTGTGTGATCTTTATAGATTCTCAAAACCCTAGCATCACACTCAATGGAATACACAGCATGTGCTCTTCTAAAATACACATCATATACGTAGGTTTATTTACTCATAATCTCTATATTTGAATAATCCTAACCCAAAATGCACAATGTGGTACCTCGAGCTAGTTTTCCACATGACCTCAAGAATGCCTCCACGTATGCTAGAGGTTTCTGACTAGCAGCGAGGGCCTCTGGTGAGTCTGTGGGGAGACTATACCCTCTTGATCAGAGTGTGGAATAGTGGTAAATATTAATGATAATAAGTTGTGGAAATAGTAATAAACCATAAACAATGTAATATTAAATCATTCATAATAATAAATAGGTAGAATCTAAATCAATATCTGATACAAAAATTATTATCATTCCATGATGATATACAATAAGGGAAGAACATGGGATATGGGCATTGAAAACATGATAAAAAATAAAAAAAGATAAAAATATACCTCCACTAGAATTAGAAGCATAGGATCGGTCCTCTGTTATTGTACTCCATCCTATTACTGAAAATCAAACAATGGAAGTTGGGTGCTTCCTTTTTCTATCTCTGCAGTCATGAAGTCTGTTGGGGTAACATAGGAGGCCTGAACAAAGTGTGAGATATACCCAGTGGGCCATCACCAATAGTGTCTAGAACTATCTAGTATGTGCATATAAAATGATCACTGTGTAGGTAAATAATAAATGTAAGGAAATAAATAAGTAAACCACAATAGATCGGGTTACTTGTGGAATACTCGACCGACACTACTAGCTTCGGCCTAAGCTGGGTATCTCTGAACCAATAAAAAATTGTACATATATAGTGTAGATGGATATATGTGTATATATATATATATATATCATAATACTTCTAGAATACATGTATAGAAACATAACTAGGCTTTCATAATATCCAAGGGTAAACATGGACCAAACCCAAGCATGTTATTTGGCTTGTCTACTACATTAGTAAAATTAGTGTAAATGAATCATTTGTTATTAGTCAACAAAAAAAGGAATCCTAAGGATTTTAATATAAATGGAATCTTGGGCCCATCGAAGGTGATCCATATATATTAATTCTAAGTATTTCACCAGGATCACTATATAATACCCATCACCATAATATTCCACCCATAGAGATATATAAGTGGAATCATAGGTATCACTTTTGGCACAGCGTCAAGGAATAACCCTCCAAGACCATCCCCTATATAACATATAGGGGACCAAGTATCTCCTGTGCCCTGACATAACCATATTACCCACAAATCTGGTATAATGTAATTCCCCTAGGGAATCAGTTTCACTCATGGGTAGTTATGAAATCCACTTGGTAAGAATGTCTATGGTATTATATAAAGAAACCAAATATCTCTCCTGGCATATAGAGGTACATTTACAAAATTAATTATAAATCTCGATGAGGCCATCCAAGTCATCCTTAAGTTGGGACCCTTATATCAGCCTAGGCTTGAAGTAAGATTATGGGATTTAGCTAACATGAAACTCATACCATTTAAGAAAAGAATCACAAACATTTCAGTGGTCATTTCACACACCTCAAAAGGTGGTTTAAAATAAATCAAGACATGTTGCACTTAGGCTTTCAAGGAAGGAACACCCATCAGGTGGCTCAAGTCAAGGTGGTCAACCTACAATGATAATTATTGGTATTATAGGACTATATAAATCATGATTTATCATTTAATTTAATTTATTAAATATTTTTGGGGTGTTGCCAGAGGATTACGCACAGCACAATAGCGCATCTTATAAATCATAAAAACTTTTGGTAAAAAAGAACTATACTACCTACCATAGGTTTATAGATAACCACTCATCTATTTCTAACCTTTTAAATGATCTCTAATGGAATAAAACAAAAAAAAATACAAAGACCCTAAAAATAGGGCATATTAGCTCATGCTAAAATAGTGTAGAAGAAGACAAGATAACCAGGAAAAGAAGGAATATAAATGAATAGATTATCATTGCAGATCAAATGAAATAAATAGTGAGTGAATTGGACATCATATGAGAGAGATCTTTCAAGGACTAGGTTAGGCATAGAGTAGGAGCTTCGGTTAGATGGAATCCTGTGTGAGAGAAATGAAATGTTCCCCTATCAAATAAGGAGTTATTCCCCCTTCAAAAAATCCAAACATTTAAACAATGTGTATTATATATACATGTCATGTATTTTTCACAACATGTGTATATAATACACATATAAAGATTAGTGTTTTCCCCTTATCGGGAAAAACCAATTCACGACATGCAAGGGGTATGTAAAAACCAACACACGTCGTCTACTTAAATACACACCATATATTTAATGTACATCTTATATTTGGTATGCATCTTGCCTCCAACCCTCCAACTAATTTCTTCCTAGAAGAAAACTGATTAGACTAAAGGCCTGATCCCTAGAGTCTAAGCCAATAGGATGACTCAAAAAGGGTGTGACCAAAAATTAAAAGAATCTATATCTATAAAAATACAGTATGTTAGAACCTCACTTCCTTAAAACAACTCGTCCCCAATTTTCCCTTCCAAGGGTGATAAATCATTTTATAAGAAAATTTCTGGCCACTGAGCATGTACATAGGCCTCTCTCTACTAGGTCTCATCCTGTACATGGTCGTGCTACTATAACACCTGAACTAGAGGAACCTACCTACCTCAAAGAGACTCTATACTCTGATTAGTGATATGTATCAAATTCTCCTCGAAGGATATATCAATGTCCAACTCAATATCCTTAGGATCAAATGAGTGAGATGGGTTATAGTAATGATGGCGAATTTGTAATACATTGAAGGTGTTGTTGATGGTCCAATACCTCTGAGGTAAATTTGATTGATAGACTACCAGACTAACTCTATACAAGATCTCAAAAGGCCCGATGTAATAAGGTGATAGCTTTACCTATCTCTAAATTCATCTATGATCCAATCTAGTTGAAACTCAAAAAAATATCTGATTTTCCACCTCAAACTCTAGAGGTTGATGGTGAAAATTGGTATAAGACTTATACCTAAACTGAGATGTATACATATACTTCTGAATCATTTGTACCTACTTTAAAATTCATGAAATGATATGAGGTCTCAATATTACTGCCTCACTATCCTCTAACTAGAACAATGGTGAATGGAATAGCATACCATATAGGTCCACATAGGTATCCATCTGAATAGTTTCTTGAAAACTATTATTATATGAAAACTCAATTAGAGGTATATGTTTCTCCCATGAAACTCTGAAATTAAGAACTCATGCTCATAACATTTCCTATAACACACATATCATATGCTCGAACTGCCCGTCATTCTGAGGGTGATATGTTGTACTCAAATGCACCTGTGAACCCAGTGATTTCTATAACCCCTTACAAAACTATGATGTAAATTGTGCATATCTATTTGATAAAATAAAATGGGGAACACCATGAAGGCATACAATCTCCTAAAGGTAAACCCTACCAAGATCATCAACTGAGAAAGTCTCTTGAATAAGTAGGAAGTGTGTAACCTTAGTCAACCTATCTATGATCACCCATACTACATCACTTCCTCGATGGGATCTCAATAATCCCATCATAAAATCCATGGTGAAATCATCTCATTTCCACTTAATGATGGATAGAGGTTGTAAAAGTTTAGCAGGTCACTGGTGGTCTGCCTTTACCTGCTGACAGGTGGAACACCTAATGATAAAACCCGAAATCTACCTATCCATACCCAGTCACCGATACTGATGATGTGTGTCTATGTATATCTTGGTAATCCCATTGTGTACTTACCAAAATGATGTATGATATTCCTATATCAAATATTCCCATATATTTTTTGGCACCCATATATTCCTGTGAAGGAGAAGAACCTCATTCTTATCAACAACCCAGCATGGTGGTGGGTCCTCACCTAAGACACTCTCCCTCGCGACTAATACCTTGGTATAAAAAAGTTTTCTCATCTGCACACATTACATAAGTGACTATTTCACTAATAAAGCTACTAAAATATGATTCCTATGATATTTTTGAAGATCCAGGTGCATCTTAGAAAATAGGGCCATCAACTACTACTCACAACAAGCATCCTGGTTGGCCCATGTCTGAGTCTTCTGACTTAAGGTGTCAACCACAAAATATCCCTTCTTGAGTGTATAAGAGAGCTCAAAATAAAATTACTGGAGGAATTACACCCACCTTTTCTACCTAAAATTCAAATAAAACTATTTGGAAATGTATTTGATACTTTTATTGTCTGTTTAAATGATGAATTATTCTAAAAATAGATAATGCCTCCAATAACTTAAATCATGAACCATGACTACTAGATTTTGGGTGTGAATTTGGTAATTCCACTCATGAGGTCTTAATTGGAAGGACCCATACGCTACAACTTGATCCCCCTACATCATAATTTCTCTATTCTTGATTTGTGATGCATCACAATAAACCATATAGATTCTGAGTAATTCTAGAAGAAGCAGGATTAACACTAGATTCAGTCTCTCATTCAACTCCTAAAAGGTTGATTCATAGGATTAATACCATAAAAAATTACTGCAATAGATATTAATCCCCAATAAAATAAATACGTCAAAGTCATTCTTGGTCTGCTCCTAGGAAACCACAACGTTCAATTTCTCGGGGTCAACGAATACTGTAGACTCTGAGATGTTTTAACCCAGTAAGTGAACCTTATCGATCTAAAAGTGGCATTTAGTTATCTTATCATACAATTGGTTTTATCTTAGTTTATTTAGCTTGATCTCAATATTTTTTTTCACGGTCATGTCGGGTATGGGAATACACCAAGATTTCATCCACAAGGACTACCACAAAAGAATCTAGATATGGTTGTAAAACATGATTCAACAAATATATGAAACTTTTGGTGTTTTTATAAGGATGAACAACATAACTAGATACTCACACAAGTTGTATCTACTCCAGAACACTATGAATGGTATTTCTAAAGTTCCAACACACATATAATGGTATTCTAACTTCAAATTTATCTTAGAAAAAAATTCCACTCCTTGAAGCTAGTTAAAGATATCATTTATTCAAGGTAGTGGATACCAATTCATAATTATAAGCTAGTTCAACCGGTGATATTCCATGCACACACTAAAGTTACCATCCACCTTCGTAGAAAAAGGGATAGGTGATCCCCATAGAGAAGTATTGAGTCATATAAAACCTTTAGTTTCCAAATCCTATAACTGGTTCTTCAGTTCCTAGAGCTCAGTAGGTGAAATCCAATAAGGAGGAATGGACACTAGCACTACTCCCAGTACTAGCCCAATTATAAACTCTGCCTATCTCACAGGTGGTAAAAAGGAGAATTCATCTATAAAGACATCCCTGAAACTATCCACCATTGGTGAAAATTGCATACATCATGTTCCTAGTTCACTAATAAAGAGACTAGATATCCAAGATGTCAATCCACCCAACCCATGATGCTTGGGTCCGTCTCGACTTTCTTGGGCATCTCGTTCACCATCATGAATATAGGTATCACCCCCAGGTATAAAGAAGGAAACCCTTCAAAGATAGCAATCAACATGATCATGATAAGTCACTAGCCAGTCCATTCTAATTATGACTTTAAAACATATCATCTTGAGGACAAAAAGATTCCATAGGAAGAGATATTCTCCCACTTCAAGATAGAAATCCTTGAAATGGTGTATACTCTTTGATCAAACCCCTAATAGTGTGTTGAGAGTCTTCATACCATAGAAGTAATCCATTTATATGCCCAAACATTCCATAATTTCCATAGATATGAAAGAGTGAACAACAACTCTATCAAATAAGGTAGATACTAAATTAGAGGATACTAGAATAGTACCTAAAACTGTAAAAGGCCTTGGACTCTTCTCCTTTGGAGTAGGTTTCACTGTATAGACATAGCCAGATTTGTGGCCCTGAGATGCAACCTGACTAACCTAAGTAGGTTTCCTCTATTTATATTGAATGTATAGAGCCTAACTACCTAGTCTAGGACCACCTCATCATCCTGACCAGCTGGTAGTATACTAGCTCCCTCCATGGAGTGTAGATAGTGATCCTATACTTAAATGTAGTGTTAGTATATCTCCCTTATCACTAGGAACTAGAGAAAACTTTCATCATAAATACTGAAGACCCATCCAGCCAAAATATTTACACTTGATTGGGTTCCTCATACACTAGGGATTCTTATGGTTAATCCTTACACACTTGTGACAAACCACATAAATATTGGTGCACATCTTCTAGCTAGAACTACCCCCACAAGAAAACATAAAACAATATTTCCTGCCACTAGATGAATGGTCTTCCTATCTCAAAGTTAAACTACCCTGAATCACATTTCCAGCTTCCCTCAAGTTATTCTCAATGATAAGGGCTTGTTTTTTTATCTACAAAATGGGGGTCGTCCAAGAAACATTCACCTATGATCGGATGGCATAAACAATCCCATCCTCAAACTATCTCACAGTTGTTAACCCTTCACTGGTCAGTGTTAGAGAAAGACAATGAAGTTATGTGAAACAAGATGAATACTCCATCACATACATAGAACCCTACTGTAGGTACATAAAATCTATATCATAGTCCTCTCTCATAAAATTCAAAAAGAATTAGTCATAATGGACTATTTGGAAGTGTTCCTAGACCATACCCTAGTGTTGATCAGCCTGATATATGACTTACCACCAACATTTAGCTAAGTCAAGAAGCATATATGTGGTGATATTGAATCTCTAATATAGAGGTGTCTCTATATTCTTGAATATTGATAACATAGACTCTAGTCAAGACTATTTGGCCTGAGGACCACTATCCCCCAATAAGTTTGAAGGATGTTGCTACTAAAATTCTTACATAAACTCTTCCATAGTAGGGGTTGGACATGGAGATCCATATAAAAACTACATGAATCTTAATAATCTCTCTCAAAACTGATCATCATCACCCAGTAGAGGAAAAACAGAAGGCCCCTCCAGTGGCATTGTTGGAGGTAATATGGGTGGCTCAACGCCCACCACCTCCGAAGAATATTAATCACCACCCTCCTAGTGTATGACTCAAGGACATTATGGAAACATAGATCTACAATTTCAAACACACACCTCAGATAAGATTTTACATTAGATAGGATCAATGATAATATAAAAGGATAGGTACATGGACTTTCTATAGATGAATCACACCTCTCTTCCTACTACTAAATCCATGTCTATGTGATAAGAAATATCATAGAATATCACAAGATACACTACCTAATTCTCACTACTAAGTTAAGGTTAGGGTTAATGTATCACATAACATAGCATAGATTTTGGTATATAGAGCTTCAATTGAAAGGTATAGTGGAAAACACCCTTTACTTTTAAATTGGAATACCCATTTAGCAGTAACCATTTCATTTAAAAAAATTAAATTCAAAATTTTTTATATGTATAAATATATCATAGTCTAGTTATATGTGTCACTATTCCCAATTTATAAAGGTCTATACTCTTTATAAATTGTGATTCATATGTCATGTAACTAGGACCTGACCTTTACTCTTGGAATTATGATTTAATAAGATATGTACAATGATTTTATTGAATGAAATTTGAAATTTTATAAAAGTACATGCTTAATAAATTACAATAATAATTTAAGAAATCAAATCAACTAATGTTTCTACCCATATAGCCAGTGGTTTATGGATCAAACATGGAAAAATTGGTTAATTAGGGTTCCATCATTAATCTATTTGAGAAAACATAGTTTATATTGATACATACACTTTAATTAATCTAACCATGTTATCCTTATAATAAATATTAGAAAATTTCCATATATAATAATACAGTCACTCACAACAATCACAGGAAATACAGGGAATAGAGAAATAATATATACATGTATGGAATTGCATAATGCCTCACATGTGAATCCTTAAGAACCTATAATGATGCATGAGATGATACCTACTTTCCATACTAGGACAAGGAAAAAGTAAAACCATAATAATAATATAAGAAATAATAATGTCACAAAACATGTGTATCACCCAACGGTGAAATCGGTACAACTACAACAAGCACAAACCAAAACCACAATACAAAAGGAAAAAAGACTACTCTAATACAACTTTACCAAATTTTGACATATTCCTAGTCTATTGTATAATACCCGGATAGTAATAAAAAAAGAAAAATATTGCTTTGATACAACATTGAAGTGTCCAAACCCAGAATCCACTAAGAGGTTCCCTGAGATGGTTGGCCGCATGACCTCAAGCGTGCCTCCTCATATGTCAAAGGCTACTGACTAGAAACGAGGTTCTAGGGTGATTTCATGGGGAGATTATTCCCTCTTGATCAGAGTGTGGAACAATGGTAAATAGTAATGACAATAAGTAGAAGAAATAGTAATAAACCATTAACAGTAGAATAATAAATACTTCATATGAGTAAACAAGCACAAGCTAAATCAAAATCTGATACAAAAATGATGATCATGTTAGGATGCTATACAAAAAAGATAAATACATGGGATACAAGGGTATAATCATATAAAAAATTATAAACAAAAAGGAAAATATTCCAAAAGTTTTCATCATAATCATCACAAGCATATGCTCTATCCTCTACTTCTGTACTCCATCCTAGTACTGAAAATAAAACATTGGAATCCGGGAACTTCCCTTTATCGATCCCTGCAGTCATGAAGTATGCATATGTATAATAGGTAGCTCGAATAGGGTGTGAGATATACTCAGTAGGACACCACCAATGGTTTCTATAACTATCTAGTTTCTTCATATCAAATGAGTAATATGTAGGTAAATAATAATTGTAAGGAAAAAAATAAACCACATTGGATTGGGTTCTTCATGGGATATCTGACCAACACTACCTAGTTTGGACTAATATGGATATCTTTGAACCAAATAAAAACTATAATGATATAGTATATATGGATATATTTGTTCATATATATATACCATTATTCTACTAGCATACATGTATGAAAAACATAAGTAGGTTTCCAAAAGAGCCAAGTGTAAACATAGACTAAACCCAAGCATGTTATTTGGCTTGACAGCCACTTGCGTAAACTTAGTGTAAAGGAATCCTTAGTTCCTAGTAAAGAAAAAAAATGAATCCTAATAATTTTAATATAAATGGAATCCTAGGCCCGTAAAAGGAGATCCCGATAGAGGAATTCTAAGTATCACACTAGGAGAACCATAGAATACCCATCACTATAAGAGTCTGTCCAATGTGATCCATAAGTGTAATCCCAAGTATCATTGTCGGCATGGTGTAAAGTCATAAACCTATTATCCCATACTTATTATACCATATAGGGGACCAATTATTTCTCATGGCATGGTATAACTATATTTCCCACTGTTCACATCTAAGGTAATTACCCTAGAGAACCAGTATTGCACATCAGTGGGTATTTCATCTTCCTGGTGAACCCATCCAATGTATTATATAAAATACCAAGTATCAATCCTAGTTTATAGAGATTAATTTATAAAATTATTTATAAATCTAGATGATACTATCCAAGGAATCCTTAATTCAGGACCCTTGTATCGCCCTCCACTTGAAGTAAGGGTATGGGTTTTAGATAACATGAAAATCATAACATTTAATAAAATAAGCACAAACATTTCAATATCCATTTTAAATATAAGGCCCCATCCTTAAACATTACTTAATATTGAATTAAATGAATAATTCATATTGAGGATCCTTTCAGGTTTATATTTTTAGAGAATTAGGACATAACTATTACATCTCAAAAGATTACAAAGTAGACACTTCTACTAAGTTTCCATAAATAAAAAAACTCTTAAAAGAAACATTTCTAGTTCCATGTTTTAGATAGCATGTCTTTCCTTGATCCCATCCTTGACCCTATTCATCTTTAAGTCCTCGTGTAAAACATTTCAAAAACTTGGGATGAGCATAAAAAGATCAATAAGGGATATAAAAGTACGAAAAGAAAACATTAGTCCATGTATGAAATCATACTTTACTCAGAAAACATAATCATTTTAACATACCTCATTAAATCATGAATAAATCATAGAAATCATAAGGCATAAAGGTAACTTAATGCATTCATAGCATTCTTATGTAGGGAGTAACCCTCTTGGTTATGTTTGGAATACCCATCACAGTATATTCCCTAAATCTCTTCGGATAAACCTTAACATTTAACTCCTTCGTGTTACCCAATGCATTGGAGATCTATATCGGGCTCACCCTCCCTTAGTTTATCACGTAACCACCCGTCTTCATAACAATTCCCAAGAACCATAACATAATCGTATCACATAAAACATGCATAAAGGAAACATAACATTTCCACATTTCAATCACAAGACATCAATACAACACATTGATATAATAAAAACATTATGAAAACCATTTTCAATACCAAAATAAAATAAAATTAATACATGGTATTTATTTTTCATTTCAAAAAAAATGTTAGGTTATGGAATGTAGAGGAAGCCGAAACTCAAATAATGGTCACGGCAGCGGAGAAGTCGTTGTCTCCACATACGTACGAAAAAAACAAACATTCCCTTTTGTCATTTAGTAAATGCTTCATATAAAAAGATTCCTTTTGAATAAACGTAAAATTCAAAGGGTTTTATACACCGTATAAAATAAATTTGTGTATAAAACAAAATACGCCTCAATGAATGGATATTGAGATGATGTCCCTTACAATGACGGTATCCTTGGATTAAGGATAAATCAATTACATAATTATGTGTGACAAACGAATACACCAAATATAAGAGGATATTAAGTGTAAAACAGTTACAGGTTATTCACACATATTCATAGAACAACATATTCAAGGAGTACAAGTTTATCCCAAAGAATCCAAATTTGGTTAAGAAGTTCCCTTGAAAAAAATCGACAGCCTAACGGCGTCACATCAAAATTCAGAAAAAAGAGTTGATGAGAGATAAAAAGGGTATCTTGTCACTTGGACATAAAATTTACATTAATAAGGATATAGAAGAACAAGTCCCAAATTTATAGTATGTGAATTAAAAGACATAACAAAAGAAGTCTTTTAAAAAGAGGAGGGTGAAAGGTTCCCTTACCGACTTGGGTATCTTTCAAAACATACACCCCATGAAATAAGGACAATACAACATTGATGTAAATACTCATAAACGAAATTATATTACACAAAGAGTAGAATAATGGGAAGTACATATACCAGTCAAAGGAAATGGTGGAAAATGTATCATAAATCTCACGGGAATAAAAGTGAGATGAAAAATCCCTTACGAAAACTTGGCAGCCTAACAGCGCCACTTAAAACTTCCAAAAATGGATTGATGAGATCAAATAGGGTATCTCATCATATTAACATAAACTGTACATAATGATGAATATAAAATAACATCCCCCAACATAATAAATAGGAGCTTAAAATAAGTGACATAAAGGAGAGTACTTAAATAAAGAGATAGGTTGGACCTCTTACGAAGATTCGGCAGCCTAACGGCGCCAATCAAAACTTCCAAAGTGGATTGATGAGAGAAAATAGGGTCTCTCATCATATGAACATAAAAAGTATAGTAAGAGTAATATAAAATAACATCCCAATCATAATAAAGATTAGCTTAAAAGGAATTACATAAAATAGTTTACTTAAAAAGAAAGAGAGGGGTAGGTTCCCTTACAAAAATTCGGCAGCTTAACGGCGCCACTTAAAAATTCTAAAAAAATGAATTGATGAGAGTAAGAGGGTGTATCTCATCATATAAAAATAAAAATTACAGTATGGTTAATATAAAATAACATCCTACAACATAAGAACATGGATCATAAATTAAATGACATAAAAGAGTGTACTTGAAAAGAAAGTGAGAGGTTGTATCCCTTACCCCAAGTCTGACTTGTCTTGTTCGTTTCTTTATATTCCTTTAAATGGGGTAACTCTCTTTGATTTAAGATCAAAGGATTCCTTGGAAAGGATTCTGCCCAAAGTGAGGCTTCAATGATGAAGAGAGGGATGTGGAGAGATGAAATGGGCATGGGTTTTCCAAGCCAAAGGCTTGAGAGGTGTGGGTAAGGTGGTAGAGGTTGGGGCCTTTTATAAGAGGAGAGGAGGGGAACTCTTGGAAAGTTATAAAAGGTTACTTTATCATAAAATGCTTTTCATATTTAAAAGGTCCAAAAATTATATATTTCTAGGATAAGGTGATAAGAGTTCTAAATCCACCCATCCAATAGGTTTTTGACATGTGTAGGTCTTATATTTTACATTATCTTTTCATTTTATTTAAATCGTTAAATAATAAGGTAATCGTTGCATCATCATGGTGTCATAAATAAATTAATTTATCTAATGTATAAAAATTATAAAAAAACTATCATGATGTAGGAAATCTTTTTAGATTTATAATGAATATTTATAGTGAAAAATATGACTTGTATAACCCCATTTAAAAATTGATTTAGTAAAAGAACTCATGTTTGTGACATTTTTATTTTAACTTTAAATAAAAAGTTATTTATGTCATTTTCCTAACAAAGTGGCTCCATGGGGTCCCCAAGTTGACCCATGGATTTTCTTGGTCGTCCATGACACATATAATGAGGGTAGGACATGTGTCTAGGTCATTTCATATTATTAAAACATTATTCTTACCTTAAATTACACTAATTACCTCTAATCGCGATTAAAAACTTAAAAGTTACTATTCACCAAAAAATTATTTTAATCCCATTGAACCACATTTTAATTATTAATGACAACCATGTATGTAGGATTTTTGAAATTCAAAACACAGAGGTGGTAAAATTTCATTTAAACAAAAAATCCGTTTTTTTAGTACCACTTAGTGGCTTCACTATTCATCAAAAATTGATGTTTTTCAGAAAAATACCAAAAATTCACACTAAGCTATATTTGATATTCTGAATTAAAAAATGATGTCTATTTTACCAAATTCACAACATATAAGTTGCATTAATTAGTTTAATAATTAATTCTCACTGTCAAAACAAATAGCATGTTTTTATGAAACAAAAAGTATCAAAAGATTGACACTAGTTTAAGTCTGGTTTCAAAGTGAAATTAATCCCATGAACACTATTGGATTAAATGGTAAAAATATATTATAATTTCACTTTAAAACCAATTAAAAATATAATATAATCATATAAATAAATTAGACAAAAAGAGGTTTTGAATTAAAATACAACATTTTTCACTATTCATTAAAAATGAACTTTATCGGAAAAATACCAAAAATTTACCCAAAGTAAATTTGAATTTCCCAATCATAAATAATAATTTTATTTTAACAAATAGAGCTTATAAAATTGTCAAAAGTTTTATTTAAAAATGGTTTTCCATCAAAAGGCAGTAAAATAATCTTTTAAAAATATTAGTGTATTCCATGCTTAAGATTGGATTTATTCTCATTTTAAGCCTCTAAGACACTATATAATTCATTGATAGACATAGATAAAAATATATATTATTCATTACTTACTTGGGATGTTACATCCTTCCCCCTTTAGAAAATTGCGTCCTTGCAATTTTAAAATTGGGCTTGGAAACTTCATTGAAAATCCCACATCGGAACAAGAGTCAGTAAAACAATCACTTTAAAATAAGGAAAGAGAAGTAAAAAGGTCACCCAAGTTAAACCATACTAGGATTACATGTAGGAAAACATGTATATGGAGGAAAAAATAAAGGGTCATGTTCTGAGGGAGAGTGATAGTAAACATGTCTAGAAGAAAGTTAACCATAAGAAAATCACAAACTTGTGATGGGTTAAACGGTATTCGATTCCCCAGTAGGAAAAGTTAATAGACAACATTTTTGTATTAAGTTACTCTGCATTGAGGAGTTTATTTTTGATCTTAACTAAATCATAATGAAACATACTTACTTGTCACGTAGACTTTCAACTTTTACTAGATTCCTTAATCAAACACATATTTTCTCCAAAAGATGAGTATTTAGGAAGACTTGTTCGCATTAAGATTACTATAATAAAATTCTTGAGAATAACCTAATCCACAAAAGAGAACTATATATTTCCCATGTCTTTAGACAAAAACCAAAACAAAAATTGTTAGTATGAGATTAGATAATCCACAAAAGTATAATCCTTTATAAAAATAAAATCTATTCTTAATCTCCAAAATTTTTCCAAAAAAAACCCAAAGTTCAACGAAGACCATTCGATAAACAAATGTCCATAAAATTATTCAAAGTAAACCAAACTAAGATTGAAACCCAAATATTTGAAGGATTTATTCATATAGTCTTCCAAGGTACAAATTAAATTTTATCTCCAAATAACATCAGTTACTCTTAAATTCTCATATTGAAAAGTAATTAACCTAATCACATATCCTCCATGATAGGTTAATCATTTCCATAGATAACCCAAAATAAACATACTATTGATTCATAAAATCATCTAACTAAAAATAATTAGTCAAACTAACCAGGGACTTCATGTAGTCTAGTGGTAGGCGATAAATACCAGTCGCACTTTGGTTGTGGATTCGATTCTCGCAGCTTTGTCCGATGTGACGGGTTGTCACACGGTCTGCGTGTTGTCCTTTTTCCAAAACTATATAATTCTTAAAACATTACCCAAAATGAGATAAAATCTTCAAAAATAATCATAACATATTTTAAACTCAAGTTTATCTTATGCCTTTCATTTTCCATCATATCATAGAGTAACCCATAATTACCTAAAAAGTAAGGATCATATAAACCCTAATGGTTACCTTTATAATTATTACCTGAACTTCCACATCGATTGGTCATCTCGTACATGATGCATTACAAAATATACCAAGTTTAAAGTGATTGATCATGACTCCTTGATAGTTGGTTTAGAAAAACCACGAGTTTCCTCATTGAATCCCCCATTTCATCCAGTATCTTAATCAGAGAACCACCACAGTTTCCTTCAAACCAATTGTAACTCTGGTGCCTTCTAGATCCATCCATTCACTAAAAACAGAAATTTCAGTGTGAGTATATAAACAAAACCATCATGTACTAATGAGGAAGATAAACACCAATATATACTTACTCATTCACTTTATCTAAAACTAGGACTCTTTCTGAAATCCTAACCATTATGGTAATGTCACTTATGCTTAGAGAATACCCTAACCTCTAAAGTTATCTAAAATGACCTCTGATACCAACTATAAGGCCCCAGCCTTAAACATTACTTAATTTTGAATTAAATGAATAATTCACATTGAGGATCTTTTCAGGTTTAGAGTTTTAGAGAATTAGGACATAACTATTACATCTCAAAAGATTACAAAGTAGACACTTCAACTAAGCTTCCATAAATAAAAAACTCTTAAAAGAAACATTTCTAGTTCCATGTTTTAGATAGCATGTCTTTACCTGATCCCATCCTTGACCCTATTCATCTTTAAGTCCTGTGTAAAACATTTCAAAAACTTGGGATGAGCATAAAAAGCTCAGTAAGGGATATAAAAGTACGAAAAGAAAACATTATTCTATGTATGAAATCATACTTTACTCATAAAAAATAATCACTTTAACATAACTCATCAAATCATGAATAAATAATAGAAATCATAAGGCATAAAGGTAACTTGAGGTATTCATAGCATTCTTACGTAGGGAGTAACCCTCTTGGTTATGTTTGGAATACCCATCACAGTATATTCCCTAAATCTCTTTGGAGAAACCTTAACGTTTAACTCCTTCGCATTACCCAATGCATTGGAGAGCTATATCAGGATCACCCGCCCTTAATTTATCACAGAACCACCCATATTCATAATAATTCCCAAGAAACATAACATAATCGTATCACATAAAACATGTATAAAGGAAACATAACATTTCCACATTTCAATCACAAGACATCAATACAACACATTGATATAATAAAAACATTATGAAAACTATTTTCAATACCAAAATAAAAGAAAAGTAATACATGGTATTTATTTTTCATTTCAAAAAAAAAGTTAGGTTATGGCTTGTAGAGGAAGGCGAAACTCAAATAATGGTCACGGTGGCAGAGAAGTCATTGTCGCCACATACGTACGACAAAAACAAACATTCCCTTTTTTCGTTTATTAAACGCTTCATATAAAAAGATTCCTTTTGAATAAACGTAAAAGTCAAAGGGTTTTATACACCGTATAAAAGAAAGTGGTGTATAAAACAAAATATGCCTCAATGAATGGAGATTGAGACGAAGTCACTTACAAATATGGTATCCTTGGATTAAGGATAAATCAATTACATAATTATGTGTGACAAAAGAATACACCAAATATAAGTGGATATTAAGTGTAAAACAATCACAGGTTATTCACACATATTCATAGAACGACATATTTAAGGAGTACAAGTTTATCCCAAAGAATCAAAATTGGGTTAAGAAGTTCCCTTGCAAAAATTCGACAGCCTAACGGAGTCACTTCAAAATTCAGAAAAAGAGTTGATGAGAGATAAAAAGGGTATCTCATCACTTCGACATAAATTTTACATTAATAATGATATAGAAGAACATATCCCAACTTAATAGTATGTGAATTAAAATACATAACAAAAGAAGACTTTTAAAAAGAGGAGGGTGAAAGGTTCCCTTACCGACTTGGGTATCTTTCAAAACATACACCCCATGAAAGAAGTACAATACAACATTGATGTAAATACTCATAAACGGAAGTATATTACACAAAGAGTATAATAATGGGTAGAACATATACCACTCAAAGGGAATGGTGGAAAATGTAGCATAAATCTCATGGTAATAAAAGTGAGATGAAAATTCCCTTACGAAAAATCGGCAGCCTAACAGTGCCACTTAAAACTTCCAAAAATGGATTGATGTGATCAAATAGGGTCTCTCATAATATTAACATAAAATGTACAGAAAGATAAATATAAAATAACGTACCCCAACATAACAAATAGGATCTTAAAAGAAGTGACATAAAGGAGAGTACTTAAAGAAAGAGAGGGGTTGGATCTCTTACGAAGATTCGGCAGCCTAATGACGCCAATCAAAACTTCCAAAATGGATTGATGATAGAAAATAGGGTCTCTCATCATATGAACATAAAAAGTACAGTAAGAGTAATATAAAAGAACATCCCAATAATAAGAATGATGATCTTAAAAGTAATGACATAAAAGAGTGTACTTAAAAAGAAAGAGAGGGGTAGGTTCCCTTATGAAAATTCGGCAGCCTAACGGTGCCACTTAAAAATTCTAAAAAAAGGTATTGATGAGAGTAAGAGGGGGTATCTCATCATATAAAAAAAAATTACAGTATGGTTAATGTAAAATAACATCCTCCAAAATAAGAACATGTAGCATAAATGAAATGACATAAAATAGGGTACTTGAAAAGAAAGCGAGAGGTCGGATCCCTTACCTCAAGTCCGACTTGTCTTGTTTGTTTCTTTATATTCCTTTAAATCGGGTAACTCTCTTTGATTTAAGCTCAAAGGCTTCCTTGGAAAGGATTATTCCCAAAGTGAGGCTTCAATGATGAAGAGAGGGATCTGGAGAGATTAAATGGGCAGGGTTTGGCTGAGCCAAAGGCTTGAGAGGTGTGGGTAAGGTGGTAGAGGTGGGGGCCTTTTATAAGAGGAGAGGAGGGGTACTCTTGGAAAGTTATAAAAGGTTACTTTATCATAAAATGATTTTTGGATTTAAAAGGTCCTGAAATTATATATTTCGAGGATAAGGTGATAAGAGTTCGAAATCCACCAATCCAATAGGTTTTTGACATGTGTAGGTCTTAGATTTTACATTATCTTTTCATTTTATTTAAATCGTTAAATAATGAGGTAATCGCTGCATCATCATGGTGTCATAAATAAATTAATTTATTTAATGTCTAAAAATTATAAAAAATATATCATGATGTAGGAAATTGTTTTAGATTTCTAATGAATATTTATAGTGAAAAATATGGCTTGTATAACCCCATTTAAAAAAATTAGTAAAACAACTCATGTTTGTGACATTTTTATTTTAACTTTAAATAAAAAGTTATTTATGTCATTTTCCTACCAAAGTGGCTCCATGGGGTCCCCAATTTGACCCATTGATTGTCTTCGTCATCCATGACATATTCAATGAGGGTAAAACATGTGTCTAGGTCATTTCATATTATTAAAACATTATTCTTACCTTAAATTACACTAATTACCTCTAATCGCGATTAAAAACTTTAAAGTTACTATTCACCAAAAAAATTATTTTAATCCCATTGAACCACATTTTAATTATTAATGAAAATAATTTATGTATGATTTTTGAAATTCAAAACAAAGAGGTGGTAAAATTTCATTTAAACGAAAAATCCGTTTTTTAAGTACCACTTAGTGGTTTCACTATTCATCAAAAATTGATGTTTTTCAGAAAAATACCAAAAATTCACCCTAAGTTATATTTAATATTCCAAATTAAAAAATTATTTCTATTTTACCAAATTCAAAACATATATGTTTCATTAATTAGTTTAATAACTAATTCCCGCTGTCAAAACAAATAGCGTGTTTTTATGAAACAAAAAGTATCAAAAGATTAACACTAGTTTAAGTCCGATTTCAAAGTGAAATTAATTCCATGACCACTATTGGATTAAATAGTAAAAATATATTCTAATTTCACTTTAAAACCAATTCAGAAGATAATATAATCATATAAATAAATTAGACTAAAAAGAGGTTTTGAATTAAAATACAACATTTTTCACTATTCATTAAAAATGAACTTTATCGGAAAAATACCAAAAATTTACCCAATGTAAATTTCAATGTCCCAATCATAAATAATAAGTTTATTGTGATAAATAGAGCTTATAAAATTGTCAAAAGTTTGATTTAAAAATGGTTTTCCATCAAAAGGCAGTAAAACAATCTTTTAAAAATATTTGTGTATTCCATGCTTAAGATTGGATTTATTCTCATTTTAAGCCTCTAAAACACTATCTAATTCATTAATAGACATAGATAAAAATATCTATTATTCATTACTTACTTGGGATGTTACATCCTTCCCCCTTTAGAAAATTTTGTCCTCGCAATTTTAAAATTGGGCTTGGAAACTTCATTGAAAATCCCACATCAGAACAAGAGTCTGTAAAACAATCACTTTAAAATAAAGAAAGATAAGTACAAAGGTCAGCCGAGTTAACCCATAATAGGATTCCATGTAGTAAAACATGTATATGTAGGAAAAAACAAAGGGTCATGTTCTAAGGGATAGTGATAGTAAACATGTCTAGGAGAAAGTTAACCATAAGAAAATCACAACCTTGTGATGGGTTAAACGGTATTCGATTCCCCGGTAGGAAAAGTTAACAGACAACATTTTTGTTTTAAGTTACTATTCATTGAGGAGTTTATTTTTGAGCTTAACTAAATCATAATGAATCATACTTACTTGTCACGTAGACTTTCAACTTTTACTAGATTCCTTAATCAAACTCATATTTTCTCCAAAAGACGAGTATTTAGGAAGACTTGTTCGCATTAAGATTACTATAATCAACTTCTTGAGAATCACCAAATACACAAAAGAGAACTATATATTTACCATGTATTTAGACAAAAACTAAAACCAAAATTGTTAGTATAAGATCAGATAATCCACAAAAGTATAATCCTTTATAAAAAGAAAATCTATTCTTAATCTCCAAAATTTGTCCCAAAAAAACCCAAAGTTCAACGAAGACCATTCGATAAACAAATGTCCATAAAATTCTTCAAAGTAAACCAAACTAAGATTGGAACCCAAATATTTGAAGGATTTAATCACATAGTCTTCCAAGGTACAAATTAACTTTTATCTCCAAATAACATTAGTTGCTCTTAAATTCTCATATTGAAAAGTAATTAACCTAATCACATATCCTCCATGATAGGTTAATCATTTCCATAGATAACCCAAAATAAACTTTCTCTTCATTCCTAAAATCATCTAACTAAAAATAATTAGTCAAACTAACCAGGTACTTCACGTAGTCTGGTGGTAGGCGATAAATATCAGTCGCACTTTGGTTGTGGGTTCGATTCCCGTAGCTTTGTCCGACGCGACGGGTTCTCACACGGTCTGCGTGTTGTCCTTTTTCCAAAACTATATAATTCTTAAAATATTCCCTAAAACGAGATAAAATCTTCAAAAATAATCATAACATATTTTAACCTCAAGTTTATCTTATGCCTTTCATTTTCCATCATATCATAGAGCAACCCATAATTACCTAAAAAGTAAGGATCATATAAACACTAATGGTTACCTTTATAATTTTTACCTGAACTTCCACATCGATTGGTCATCTCGTACATGATGCATTACAGAACATACCAAGGTTCAAGTGGTTGATCATGACTCCTTCATAGTTGGTTTAGAACAACCACGAGTCTCCTCATTGAATCTCAAATTTCATCCAGTCTCTTAATCAGAGAACCACCATAGTTTCCTTTAAACCTATTGTCACTTTGGTGGCTGCTAGATCCATCCATTCAATAAAAACAAAAATTTCAGTGTGAGTATATCAACAAAACCATCATGTACTAATGAGGAACATAAACACTAAGATATACTTACTCATTCACTTTATCTAAAACTATGACTCTTTCTGAAATCCTAACCATTATGATAATGTCACTTATGCTTAGAGAATACCCTGACCTCTAAAGTTATCTAAACCGACCTCTGATACCAACTATAATACCCCAGCCTTAAACATTACTTAATATTGAATTAAATGAATAATTCACATTGAGGATCTTTTCAGGTTTAGAGTTTTAGATAATTAGGACATAACTATTACATCTCAAAAGATTATAAAGTACACACTTCTACTAAGTTTCCATAAATAAAAAAACTCTTAAAAGAAACATTTCTATTTCCATGTTTTAGATAGCATGTCTTTCCTTGATCTCATCCTTGACCCTATTCATCTTTAAGTCATGTGTAAAACATTTCAAAAACATGGGATGAGCATAAAAAGCTCAGTAAGGGATATAAAAGTATGAAAAGAAAACATTAGTCCATGTATGAAATCATACTTTACTCATAAAACATAAGAATTTTAACATACCTCATCAAATCATGAATAAATCATATAAATCATAAGGCATAAAGGTAACTTGAGGCATTCACATCATTCTTACGTAGGGAGTAACCCTCTTGGTTACGTTTGGAATACCCATCACAGTATATTCCCTAAATATCTTCGGAGAAACCTTAATGTTTAACTCCTTCGTGTTACCCAATGCATTGGAGAGCTATATCGGGCTCACCCGCCCTTAGTTTATCACGGAACCATCCGTCTTCAAAACAATTCCCAAGAACCATAACATAATCTTATCACATAAAACATGCATAAAGAAAACATAACATTTCCACATTTCAATCACAAGACATCAATACAACACATTGATATAATAAAAACATTATGAAAACCATTTTCAATACCAAAATAAAAGAAAATTAATACACAGTATTTATTTTTCATTTCAAAAAAAAAAGTTAGGTTATGGCTTGTAGAGGAAGCTGAAACTCAAATAATGGTCATGGCGGTGGAGAAGTCGTTGTCGCCGCATACGTACGACAAAAACAAAAATTCCCTTTTGTCGTTTAGTAAACGCTTCATATAAAAAGATACCTTTTGAATAAACTTAAAAGTCAAAGGGTTTTATACACTGTATAAAAGAAAGTTATGTATAATACAAAATATGCCTCAATTAATGGAGATTCAGACAAAGTCCCTTACAAAGACGGTATCCTTGGATTAAGGATAAATCAATTACATAATTATGTGTGAAAAACGAATACACCAAATATAAGTGGATATTACGTGTAAAACAATCACAAGTTATTCAAACATATTCATAGAATGACATATTCAAGGAGTACAAGTTTATCCCAAAGAATCAAAATTGGGTTAAGACGTTCCCTTGCAAAAAATCGACAGCCTAATGGCGTCACTTCCAAATTCAGAAAAAGAGTTGATGAGAGATAAAAAGGGTATCTCATCACTTGGACATAAAATTTACATTAATAAGGATATAGAAGAACATATCCCAACTTAATAGTATGTGAATTAAAATACATATCAAAATAAGTCTTTTAAAAAGAGGAGGGTGACAGGTTCCCTTATCGACTTGGGTATCTTTCAAAACATACACCCCATGAAAGAAGGACAATACAACATTGATGTAAATAATCATAAACGAAAGAATATTACACAAAGATTAGAATAATGGGAAGTACATATACCACTCAAATGAAATGGTGGAAAATGTATAATAAATCTCATAGGAATAAAAGTGAGATGAAAAATCCCTAACAAAAACTCGGCAGCCTAACAGCGCCACTTAAAACTTCCAAAAATGGATTGATGAGATCAAATAGGGTCTCTCATCATATTAACATAAAATGTACATAAAGATGAATATAAAATAACATCCCCCAACATAACAAATAGGAGCTTAAAAGAAGTGACATAAAGGAGATTACTTAAAGAAAGAGAGAGGTTGGATCTCTTACGAAGATTCGGTAGCCTAACGGCGCCAATCAAAACTTCCAAAATTGATTGATGAGAGAAAATAGGGTCTCTCATTATATGAACATAAAAAGTATAGTAAGAGTAATATAAAAGAACATCCCAATAATAAGAAATATGAGCTTAAAAGGAATGACATAAAAGAGTGTACTTAAAAAGAAAGAGAGGGGTAGGTTCCCTTACGAAAATTCGGCAGCCTAACGGGGCCACTTAAAAATTCTAAAAAAAGGAATTGATGAGAGTAAGAGGGGGTATCTCATCATATAAAAATACAAATTATAGTATGGTTAATATAAAATAACATCCTCCAACATAAGAACATTTAGCATAAATGATATTACATAAAAGAGGGTACTTGAAAAGAAATCGAGAGGTCGGATCCCTTACCTCAAGTCCGACTTGTCTTGTTTGTTTCTTTATATTCCTTTAAATTAGGTAACTCTCTTTGATTTAAGCCCAAAGACTTCCTTGGAAAGGATTCTGCCCAAATTGAGGCTTCAATGATGAATAGAGGGGTGTGGAGAGATGAAATGGTCAGGGGTTGGCCGAGCCAAAGGCTTGAGAGGTGTGGGTAAGGTGGGAGAGGTGGGGGCCTTTTATATGAGGAGAGGAGGGGCACTCTTGGAAAGTTATAAAAGGTTACTTTATCATAAAATTATTTTTGGATTAAAAAGGTCCCAAAATTATATATTTCGAGGATAAGGTGATAAGAGTTCTAAATCCACCCATCTAATAGGTTTTTGACATGTGTAGGTCTTAGATTTTACATTATCTTTTCATTTTATTTAAATCGTTAAATAATGAGGTAATCGCTCCATCATCATGGTGTCATAAATAAATTAATTTATTTAATGTCAAAAAATTATAAAAAAACTATCATGATGTAGGAAATCTTTTTATATTTCTAATGAATATTTATAGTGAAAAATATGACTTGTATAACCCCATTTAAAAATTATTTTAGTAAAACAACTCATGTCTGTGACATTTTTATTTTAACTTTAAATAAAAAGTTCTTTATGTCATTTTCCTACCAAAGTGGCTCCATGGGGTCCCCAAGTTGACCCATGGATTTTATTGGTCAGAAATGACACATCCAATGAGGGTAGGACATGTTTATAGGTCATATCATATTATTAAAACATTATTCTTACCTTAAATTACACTAATTACCTCTAATCGCGATTAAAAACTTAAAAGTTACTATTCACCAAAAAATTATTTTAATCCAATTGAACCAAATTTTACTTCTTAATGACAAACATGTATGTCAGATTTTTGAAATTCAAAACACAGAAGTGGTAAAATTTCATTTAAACGAAAAATCAGTTTTTTAAGTACCACTTAGTGGTTTCCCTATTCATCAAAAATTGAAGTTTTTCAGAAAAATACCAAAAATTCACCCTAAGCTATATTTGATATTCCGAATTCAAAGATTATGTATATTTTACCAAATTCAAAACATATAAGTTGCATTAATTAGTTTAATAATTAATTCCCGATGCCAAAACAAATAGCGTGTTTTTATGAAACAAAAAGTATCAAAAGATTGACACTAGTTTAAGTCCGATTTCAAAGTGAAATTAATTACACGACTACTATTGGATTAAATGGTAAAAATATATTATAATTTCATTTTAAAACCAATTCAATAGATAATAGAATCATATAAATAAATTAGACTAAAAAGATGTTTTGAATTAAAATACAACATTTTTTCACTATTCATTAAAAATGAACTTTATCAGAAAAATACCAGTAATTTACCCAAAGTAAATTTCAATGTCCCAATAATAATGAATAAGTTTATTTTGACAAATATATCTTATAAAATTGTCAAAAGTTTTATTTAAAAATGGTTTTCCATCAAAAGACAGTAAAACAATCTTTTAAAAATATTAGTGTATTACATGCTTAAGATTGGATTTATTCTCATTTTAAGCCTCTAAAACACTATCTAATTCATTAATTGACATAGATAAAAATATCTATTATTCATTAATTACTTGGGATGTTACTTTAAAAACCTAAAAATGTGGTTTAAAAAACTCAATATATGAGTTACTTAATCCTTTAAGTAAGGAAACTCCACCAGGTGGCTCGTGTTGGGGTGGTTAACCTACAATGTTAATTTGTAGTATAAAAGAACCATATAAAGAATGAGTTATCATTTAATATAATTTATCCAAAAATTTTGGGGTGTCACTAGAGGAGTTAGGCACACAAAATAATGGATCATATTATAAATCATCAATAATTTTGGTAAAAATAACTAGACCACCTACCTTTGGTTGGGGAAATATCCTTTTCATTTTAAAATCACTTATTCAAAATCTAAAAATTTACAAAATGTTGATGAAAATATTTAATTTTAAATGAAACTTGTAAACATGTAAAGGAATTTTTAAATAATGGATTATTTATGATGTTGGTAAATTCCATTCATTTTTTATAAGTTAAAAGAAATCATCCCTTTCATACTTTTGTAAAACGTCAAAAAGTACATCGTTCAGAAAATAAAAAGAAGATTTATTTGAATTTTTTATAGAAAATAAAACATGGTTAATACTTATTATTTTAAGAAATAAATATAAGAGAATAAAATTTATTGGGTTTAATGTAGAAATATAAATTAATTTCTCTAGTGGAGACATAAACATAAGCAGTCCCTAATAATGATGAGATTGTGAAATAAACTCTTACCTCATGTTCGAATTCTTTCATATGTGTCTGAAACTCCTATATAATAAATATATATTTATTATATATATATATATATATTAAAAACCATAATCATATATATAATACCATATATAATTTAGTTATGATCTTTTATCACTTGTTTATTAACAATTCTTCATTAAAATCATTGTTCCGGGTAATAAGTGCTTCATTTTTCTTGTATGTTTTGGTTCGGTAGTTTCGGTCCTTATACTTTGATCATGGTTCCATCATATAAAAAATGTCAATAATGATTTAAATATCATATATATTCTTTATATATATATATAATAATAATAATCCATAAAAGTTAGATATAGAAAATGAATTACTTCATTTGTGGAGACAATAGGTCGTACGTACGCATGAATGTTGTTTTCACATTTTGATAGATAGAATGAAAGAAAGGTAAACAAAAATTTACCTTTAAAATAATTATTATATCATATATATCGTACATATTAATTAAATATATCTTTATCACCATCCAAGTAAAATATAAATGGAAAAAATCATATCGCTTAGTGAAGGTGGTAGTCCACACATACGCACGAGCGACGTTATTGTTTTCCAATTGATTAGAAGGTAACAAAGTTTATGTGATATTATAATTAAAAAATTATAATTATATCATAATTATAATATATAAAAATTAAACCAATCATAATAACCATCTATGAAATATGGTGGTGGAAAATGAATCGTATCACTATGTGGAGACGGTAAGCTGTAAATATGCACGAGCAATACTTTCACTTCCCATTTGATGGAAAATAGGATGGTAAAAGTGTTGTAAGGAAGAGGAAGGAGGGGTTTCCTTTTATAAAATAGGTAGATGACACACTTAGAATTTATTAAAAGATTAAAATATAATAAATTCATTCTCAAAAAAATTCTTCCAAATGGACATGAATTCAAATAAAAAGTGTGAAATTTTTAAATAAAATAATAAAATTAAATTTATATAGGTTTTGATGTCATTTCAAACCTTATCTTTTTTTTGTTAATTCCTTTGTTAATTATTTCTCTTCTTAACCACAGTTACTATTATTTTAATCATAAAGGGTTAAGAATGTTATCATAAATGGACAATTGAATCATAAATGGACCATGGATGATTTTTTAAACCATATTACATATAAATTTATTAAGATATTATTTTTTATTAATTTTAAATAATTTAATAAAATATTATTTATTATAAAATATCATCAATGTCAATTTTGGAATTATTCATTTGATTTGATTTTAAAGACACGCAATAAAATATTAAATTAGATTATAATCCTTTTATTAATCACTAATTTGTTAAATTTATCAAAAAAAATAGTGTAACACTATAAATTACTGAAATTATATTACTTTTAACATTTTTAAAATCATTTATTTTATTTTTTATTAATTGAATAAATATTTTATTAGCGTTACACAATAATTTAAGGTAATTATTTAATCCAAAAAATTATAAATAAATCCCCATTATTAATATAATTTCATTATTATAAAAATTAACATTAATATTCATTCAAAACATTCATTTTTCCTTATGTTAACACATAAGAGATATTAAAAACTAAGGGTGACATTTAATAACTTTATTTACTTTAAATATTATATAGGTCATTTTCATGGAAAAGTGTCTCTTAAAAATTAAATTTTGAGCCTAATTTTATAATTTTATAATTCCCTTTATTATATACGAATTTATATAAAAAATGGTGACCTTAATAGTAGTTTTAACCTAGATTAATCTGATTTACCCTTTAACATAGTGTTAAATTTTACAACGACTATTGTTAACAATGCCTAAAATTAAATGGGACCTATTTACCAAATTTTAACCTCATGATTGAAAATATGGAATCCATTTTTTCGAATTCAATACCTATAAGTGGTAGAAATTAATTTTAAAATAATTTCAAAAAATGTGAAGAAAACTGGTTTTTTGAAAAATATAGTTTTTAAGCATAAAACTAGATTTATTCTATCTCATACATAGTAAAAATTTGAGATGAATATTAAAAAATTTGATTTAATGTATAATATATAAATTTCATTAAGATTATTCACCAACAGTGATTAATCTAATTTATTAATATAAAACCACATTGTATGCATAAAAACATTTTTTAGAAAAACACTTCTTTTACTTTCAAATGATTGTTATTTTTATTTCTAATAAATTGATAGAAAATGAATTTATTTTATAAGTGTGTAAAGGACCAAGTTTTCATGAAAAATCAAATTTATTATGTTTTTAAGGTTGATATATAGTCTAGTGAATACCCTAGGTCGTCTCTCAAGGAGCGTTGATAGGTTTAGAGAATGCGTTTTTAATAAAAAGGTACTAAAAATGGGGGTTGATTTTGTAAATAATTTTAAGAAAGTAACTTAACGTAAAGAGTTGTAAAGTTGAAAGACAAAGTGTATTTTTAAAAATATGATATAATTAAGTTATCATTTCTAAGTTACTACAATACTTCAAGAGTTACTCATTCTTAATTGATTATTAGGTTTTAGTGCAATCCTTTGATTGAGGGTTAACCAAGATCTTGGTTCCCCTCTTTCCTCTTAAAATGATGCACAAAGATCCACCCCCTGACACAAAAATCATGTTGTCAAGGTTTGGACCTCAAGAATAGAGTTAAGTATACCAAATCATACTAAAATATCATGTATGTGTGAGAGAAAGGGGATGATTGTTTTGTCCAATCAGAATAACCCGAGATTCCCACTTGAATCTCAACCCAATCCGTATCGAAATGAGAAATGTCTCACTTAATTAAACAAAATCAATTCATTCAGAGAAAGAGAATATAAATATTAAACATAAGTGAAATAATTCACACAAAAATTACATAAAACCAGTATAATATAAGGTGTCATAACTCCCTCTTCAAGTGTGTAGCTCCCTCACAATGATCACCCACTGTTTAGATCGACATCGGGAGGAGGAGGAAGAACGGGTGGAACTCCTTATTCATTATTGATCCCCCTATAAGGATAGGGTCTTCAAGAACTTAAAGGATGATGAGGAGACTCCTCTAGGACTCCAAAATGGAATATATTTGCCTCCTGGCCGAACTTACAAATGAGGATCCCAAGCTTCCATTTTATAGGCAAATGGAGGGTTATTTTGGGCACACATATTTTGTAAAATCACTTGGCCTATGGTTTTTGACTACATGACAGTAGAATATCACTTTGTAAAAAACTAGAAACAAGATTCCCCACCTCTTGAATGTATCCCCCTAAATTTTTACACCATTTGGAAATGTAGATCCCTAGATATATACAGATCACAACACTCAACTTTTGATTTCATGCAGATTCAGTGTGCTGGATAGATCAGGTCGGTTGGGACAGTAGATGGACGAATGAATCTTGTGTTTCTGCATATTAAATTTATCCCAATAAAATTTGGACCAGACCAAAAAATGTTAGATCATTTGGATGCAGGGTTCAGTAACAGTGTTTGGATGAGTCCACTGGTGTGCATGGATCCTACGCAGTTTGGACCATTTTTCTTGGATATCATCATGGGTCCTCCAAATCACCTCCTCCTGCAATGGAATCATCAAAACAAGTAACATTACCCCTTTTTAACATTTATAAACAAAAAATAAATGATTCAAACATGGAATGAAATTTGTTATTATTTTTATAATTTTCAATACAGAACAAGATTAACACAGTGGTGTAAGGGTGAAAATGAAATAGTGAATCGCGGTGCGATCACACCCCCACACCTAAACATTTTAACTCCTGGGAAAAGTCATAATTCCAAAAATTATTCATGTATATACTTCCAACTTCATAAATATTTAACATTAAATTAAAATTTAATAGATATGTGATCAAATAAAAAATCACACTGAGGAGTTATTCTCAGTGATCATGGAAAAAGACATCTCAAAAATTGTATCCAAATGAAATTACAAGAGATGCGTGATACCAATCAAAGAAAATAATTCAAAATTTAATCATGTCACAAATTCTCCACATGTGTGTGTGACAACCATTTCATGCTATTCTTTCCACTTTTTATCGAGTAAATATAAGTTATTTTAATAATTGTTTACTTACAAGATCCTTTCCACTGAACATGACCCACATCCTTTGCAATCAAATTTCAAGACCCACTCACTTAAGCATTCCCAGAAGTCAAACCATAAGCTCCCGACCTAGATATCGCCATACATTTTACATTTCATCACTCCCCTCATTTATTAATTTTTCAAAATTTTCACTTGGAACAAATCTCACACTCTTCTCCCAACCCATGTTTAATCTCCTCACAACACTAAATGTAATAGTTATAACAAAATGAAAGATCAGGGAAGGGTGGTTTTTGAACTGCCCAATATGAAAACCTTTTTTTAGGGTGTACAATAGTCAGATAATAGGTACACATGTATAGGAAAATCTGGTACAGTAATGTAATAGATCATATAAGGAAAAAATGTAAGGAAAAATGATTTTTCAAAGTAGAGAAAAATAAACCTAACTTATATTTACCTTCTATTAATTAAGAAATTTTCACACATCATGGTTGGGTGCAAAAATGTGTGGAGAGATTAAGTGACACAATTTTCCCTTAAACTATTCACAAAAAAGGGCACCATTTTTCTCAAAGGTTTCAAAATGATACAAAAAATTATATAATCAACAACCAAAAAAATTTCAAAATAAAGTCACACCACAGTATTGAATTCTTGATGAAATGCACATTTAATAAAAAAAATTGAATATTAAAACAACATGAAATATGGATATTTCACATGCATTCTCAATTACTTCTATGATTAAATGGGAATCATTTTCTATGATAAAGTGAGCATAAAAAAAGTGATATGATGGCAAAAAACGTGAGGGGGGAAGGGGGGAAGGGGGGAAAGTAATAATATAATTAAGAAAGATAAAAAGAGATAAAGAAGAAAGATGATGAAAATTCCTAACTAACCTAGTAATATACCTATTCCCCCCACACCTAAAGTGTGCAATGTCCTCACTGTAATAAAATATAATGTGGGAAGGAAGGATAAAACATGGTGAGTTTTATTCATAGATTGCTTCTTGGACATGGAGTTCCTCCATTGGGGACTCCAGAATGGATTCATGGAAGTGCTTCAGCCGCTGCCCATTGGCAATGAAGTTTTTCTTGGTTTCTTCATTTTAAACCTGGACAACACCAAATGGAGAGACATTAGTAACGGCATATGGGCCAAACTAGTGGGAATGAAGCTTACCTGGATGCAACTTCAACATTTCATTTTAAAGGAGAACCTTCTTCCCAATGTGGAACTGGTGATGAAGGATGAGATGGCTATCGAAAGTCTTGGTTCTCTCCTTATAAATCCTGGAGTTCTCATATGCATCTCTTATCATTTCTTCTAGATCCTGAATTTGCAACTTCCTTTGATCACCTACACTAGAAATATTATAATTTCATTGTTTGATGGCCCAGTAAGCCCAGTGTTGAATCTCAAACGGGAGGTTAGAACTATTTCCAAACACCAGTCGATATGGTGACATGAAAATGGGAGTCTTAAAAGAAGTACTGCAAGTCCATAATTAATCACCAAGTCTAAGACTCCAATATTTTTTGTTGGGTTGAACCGTTTTTTAAAGAATTTTTTTTAACTCTCTATTTGACATCTCGGCTTGACCATTGCTCTGTAGGTGATATGAAGAAGACACTCGATGACTAACCCCATACCGACACAAAAGTGATTACATTGTTCAATTGTAGAAATGAGAACCCTAATCAATGATGATGAACCTAGGTAAGCCAAACCTATAAAAGATTTGGGTTTTCAAAAATTCTTCAACTACCTTAGAATCATCAGTCCTCATCGCTCGTGCCTCTACCCATTTTGACACATAATCAACTTCCAGAAGAATTTACAAGTTTCCAAAGAAATTGGGAAATGGCCCCATAAAGTCAATACCCCAAACATCAAAAATGTTATGAAAGAGTAATGGTTATTGTTGAATTTCATTTCTTTTAGAGACATTATCCATTCTTTGACAATGAGGACAATATTTACAAAAATCATGGGCATCTCGAAAATGTTTTGGCCAAAAGAGAAAAGAATCAAGGATTTTGCGAGCAGTCTGTTGGGGACTAAAGTGGCCCCCACAAGAAAGAGTGTGGTAGAATCTAAGGATGGACTAAAACTCATTATCAGGGACACAATTCCTAAGGACATGATCACTACATGTGCGCTGTATGTAGGGGTCATTCCAAATGTACCAACTAGACTCATGTTTTAGACGGTCAGACTAGTTTTTGTTGAAATTAGTAGGAATGCAAGATTCTACCAAATAATTTACAATTTCGGCATACCAAGTAATAACATATTGAACTCAGTACAATTTCTCATTAGGAAACATGTCATTAATGGGAATATAGGGGGATGATTCAATGTATGAGGATGGGTGAATCCTACTGATATGGTCAACCACCACATTCTCTGCTCCTTTTTTATCTCTAATTTCTAAATTGAATTCTTGAAGGAGGAGCATCCAGAAAATGAGATGTGGTTTGGATTTTGGTTTCTTAAGGAGATACCGGAGGGATTCATGGTCTAAGAACACAAAGACTTTAGACCCTAAAAGATATGACCTAAATTTATCCAAAGAAAACACAATGGAAAGAAATTCTTTTTCAGTTGTGGTGTAGTTTTCTCAGGAAAGATCCAATGTATGTGAGGAATAGGCATTGACATCTGGAGGTCGATCAACCCTTTGTGATAAGACTTCCCCAACAGCATAGTTAGAGGCATCACACATGATCTCAAATGGTAAATCCCACCAAGGTGGTTGGATTACCAGGGGTGATGTTAGACTCTATTTTAAGTATTAAAAGCTTCCTCACATTCATTATAAAAAACAAATTCCTTTTCTTTTTGGAGTAAGCGAGAGAGGGGGAGTTCAATCTTACTAAAGACATGAATGAAATGACGGTAAAATATAGCATGACCCAGAAATGACCACACATCCCATACATTTTTGGGGAATTTTAGCGAATAAATGACATCCACTTTTGATTTATCTACTTGGATACCATCCCCAGAAATGACATGTCCCAAAACTATACCTTGTTGCACCATGAAATGGCATTTCTCATAATTTAATACGAGATTATTTTAAATACAGTGATGTAGGACTAAAGCAAGAATAATCAAACATTCATCAAAATATGATCCATAAATAGTGAAATCATCCATTAATACTTCCATGCAATTCTCTAGGTAATCTGAAAAAATATTAACCATGCGTCATTGGAAAGTAACTAGAGCATTGCACAGACCAAATAGCATCCATCTATATGAAAATGTGCCAAAGGGGAAAGTGAAGGTTATCTTTTTCTAATCCTATAGGGAAATATGGATCTGAAAGTATCTAGAATACCCATCAAGGAAATTGTAGTGGTACTTACCCACTAGCATATCAAGCATTCGGTCAATGAATGGAAAAGGTAAATGGTCCTTACTAGTTTGTTGATTTAGTCGACAATAGTCTATGCAGACACACCAACTATTCTGCACATGATTTGGAACCAATTCATTGTTTTCATTTTTGATTATTGTAGGGCCTATTTTTTTTAGTAACTACTTGAATGAGACTAATCTATTGGCTCTTAGAGATGGGGTAAATGATTCCAGAAGACAATAATTTTATTACCTCCTTTTTCACAACTTCTAGGAGGATTGGGTTCAGTCGACATTATTCCTACCTCACTGGTTTAGACTCATCATTTAATAAAATATGATGTGTACAAATTGATGGGCTAATACCAGGAATGTCATCTAGTGTCCATTCCAAAGCTAGTTTATACTCCCTCAAAAGTTCAAGCAGTTGTAATTTACGCTCAGGGGGGATTGAACTAGCAATGATGATGGGAAACTTGTTTCCATTATCAAGATATAAATATTTTAAATCTTTAGGTAGTTGTTTAAGTTCTAATTCAGGTGGATTTTGGATTAATGGGAGTGTGTGTGAAAGTGAGAGATCACTAATCTCATCTAACTGCTCATTGGTATCATCTTCAAATAAGGAATGAGCTTTTACAAGATTATCAGTATCATTGATTGTCAGTGGATCCTTATTGTTCAATAAATCATCAATTAATAAACATGCATGATAATTTTCTAGACCACTATAACAATCAATGCATTATTCATTACCTAGAATTTCAATCAATGAATAAAACTTAGAAAGTAGATCAGGGGAATGATAAGAAGTGTTTTCAGGGGAAGGGAGTACATCAATTGAATTTACTGAGAGAGATGAATGTTCTTCTGAGTGGTGCTTCATGGAATCAAGGATGTTGAAATGGACTATGTCACCACAAAATTCCATAGTTAATTTACCATTATGGACATTAATTATGGTTTTTTAGGTTTTCAAGAAAGATCTCCCCAATATAATTGGGGCATGTTCATTCATCCTATCATCTTCCATTTTAAGCATGTGAAAATCAACAGGAAAAATTAAATTGTGAACCCTCAAAAGAACATCCACGCACACACCAGAAGGGTGTGTGGTACTCCGGTTAGCAAGTTGAACAATAATTCCAGTGGGATTCAATTCCCCGACCTTCAATGTACAGTAAATAGAGTGAGGCATCACATTTATTATAGCACCTAAATCAAGCATAGCATTAGAAAAATAATACTCCCCTATAGTGCATGGAATTGAGAATGTTCTAGGATCATTTCATTTGGTAGGCAGTGACAGTTCTATTAATGTTGATATGTTCCTCCCCAAGATCACCTTTTCATATCCAAAAATTCATCTTCGGTGTGTACACATCTCCTTCAGAAACTCGTTGTATCTTGGAATTTGCTTCATGGAATCAATCAAAGGAATGTTAACCTTCACTTTTTTAAAATTTTCCAATATTTCCTTATCAAGTTTAGTTTCCTTTTGTTTTCTTGGTTGGGTGGCCCTTTGTGGAAATGTAAGAGGAATTTTTGGGATAGGAGACTCATCAACATACACACTCTTTCCTTTGGAATGGATTCTCTCAAGACATGGTTTTTTAATATTTGGAATATTTTCAGTAGTTGGGATGGTGGTTTCCTCAAGAGTGTATGAATCTTATGGAGGGTTCCTTTGGGTTTTAAGTTATTTCCCACTCCTAGGGGTGATGGCACTAACATTTCTATTATCCCTAAGGTTAAAAACTGGCTGAGAGGGTAGTTTACCCGACCCCTAACTTTGAATTTCCCCCACTGAGTTAGCTAGATAACCTAATTGGGTTTTTAGGTCTTGTATAGCATCTTGGGTGGTTTTTTGTAATTGGATATTGTTGGAAGCCATTTTTTTCATTATATCTTCTAGACTAGGCTCGGGTTTGGGAGGGGCGGTTGGAAAGGCCTTTGGGGTGGTTGAAGATTTCTGGGTGGTGGTGGTGGATGAATACTCTGACCATGTTGATTCCATGGTTGATGAGGCTGGTTTGAATACCCCCCCCCCCCTTCTATAAGCTTTATTTTCTTTCCACCCAGAGTTGGATGGATAGTATGGTTCTTTCCTAAAGGGTTGGTTATAGGGGAGTCCTAGGAAGATTGCCTCACAACTCTCAGAATTTTCTCTTAATTGGGGGTATTGTTCAGAATAATGGGTGTCAGAAGAGTATATTCCACAATGTATGGGAGGAGGATATTGAGATTTCCCTTGGGAGAGATTAAGTTTTTGTATAAGGGTACTTACCTCCTCAAACTTCTTGTCCACCTTCTTCTCGAATTTAGTACTTTACACCTCATGGACAACTTGAATGGGTACATTGGAATTTGAACCAAATTGTTGAGTGTTTTGCTCCATGTTCTCAATTAAGGTATTTGTAGAAATTGGGGTCTTATCTACCAGCGCACCACCTACATCAGCATCAATAATGTTTCTATCAATAGGGATTAAACCTTCATAAAAATATTGTATTAAAAGTTGGTCACTTATTTGGTGGTGTGGACAACTTGAACATAACCTTTTAAATCTTTCGCAATATTCATGCGGTTCTTCCCCTTGAGATTGTCTTATACCACATATTTTCTTCCTTATTGTTGTAGTTTGAGAGGCTGGGAAATATTTTTCAAGAAAAAGGTATTTCATTTCCCCCAGCCTCTTATTGGGTAATTAACATAATGTAACCAATATTTTGTTATATCATCTAAAGAAAAGGGTAATTATATAAGCTTTACTTTTTCTTCATCCACATTAGTAGGTTTTAATGTTGAAAAAATAGTATTAAATTCTTTTAAGTGTTTATGTGGATCTTCTCTAGGAATTCCATGGAATATTAGCAATAAGTGAATTAGACCGGATTTCCGTTCAAAATTGGGTGCCTTGCCTTGTATTTGAATATATGTGGGTTGGATATCAAAATCAGGAGAGGTTAGTTATTTTAGTGTTTGATTGTTTTCATCCATTTTATACTCGTTAATTTTATGTTCTAATTTGGTTCTAGAAGAATAGGAGTTTAAAAAAGTCTCAAGTTGTGGTGTGTCCTCCTTCAAAGAGTTGTCTTCTGCGTCTCGGGGTCGCTGACATAAGATCCTCTCCGGTTCGGGTTCGAAAGGTGGTGAATCTCCCGGATTATAATGCGTCATGCACAAAACCTAAATAAGAAATAAATCAGAACACAAAGATATTGGTATAGGTATAAGATAAAACAAATAAATATTCACAAAATTTACAAAAATATTATCAAAAATACACACTTAAAACCAAAGTGCTCCCCGGAAACGGTGCCAAAATATGACCACGTTGTCATGACACGTAAAATTTAATATGTTTTTTAGGTTTATTTATAGACTATGGTAGACCCTAAGTTGTCTATCAAGGAGTGTTTATAGGTTTATAGTATGCATTTTTAATAAAAAAAAGTACTAAAAATGGGGGGTGATTTTGTTAACAAATTTAAGAAAGTAACTTAACGTAAAGAGTTGTAAAGTTGAAAGACAAAGTGGATTTTGAAAAATATTAGATAAATAATTTATCATTTCTAAGTTACTATAGAACTTTAATAGTTCCTCGTTCTTAATTTATTATTAGGTTTTATTGTAATCCTTTGGTTGATAGTTAACCAAGATCTTGGTTCCCCTCTTTCCTCTTAAAATGATGCACAAAGAACCACCCCTTGACACAAAAATTGTGTTGTCAAGGTTTGGATATCAAGCATAGAGTGAGTTATACCAAATCATATTGAAATCTCATGTATGTGTGAGAGAAAGAGGATGATTGTGTTGTCCAATCGGAACAACCCAATATTCCCACTTGAATCTAAACCCAATCGGTATTGAAATGAGAAATGTTTCATATAATTAAACCAAGTCAATGAATTCAGAGAATAAGAATATAAAGATTAAACATAAGTGAAATAATTCAAACACAAATTACAAAACATTGGTAGAATATAAGGTGTTGTAACTCCCTCTTCAAGTGTGTAGCTCCCTCGCAATGATCACCCACCATTTAGCTCGACATCGGGAGGAGGTGGAAGCTCGGGCGGAACTCCTTATTCATTATTGATCCCCCTATGAGGATAGGGGAATCCAGAACTTCAAGGATGGGGAGGAGACTCCTCTAGGACTCCAAAATGGTAGAGCTTTTCCTCCTATAAAAACTTACAATTGAGGAGATCAAGCCTCCATTTTATAGGTAAAGTGGAGGGTGGTTTTGGGAACACAAATTTTGTAAAACCACTTGGCCCATTGTTTTTGACCACTTGACAGCCTAATATCACTTTTGAAAAAACTTGAAACATGTTTCACCATATATTGAATGTCTCCACATAAATGTTGGCATCATTTGGACAAATGGAGCCTGAGATATGAATAACTCACAGAACACCACTTTTAACTTTGTGTAGATTCGATGTGCCAGACAGGTCAGGTAGGTTTGGCTACCAGATGGCAGAATGAGACTTGTTTTTCTTCATATTAAATGTATCCCAATGATGTTTGGACCATCACACAAAATTTCAGTCCATTTGGATACACAGTTCATTAGAAGTGTGTGGATGAGTCCACTGGTGTGCATGGATCCTACGTAGTTTGGCCCATTTTTCTTGGATATCATCATGGGCCCTCCAAATCACCTCCTCCTGCAATGTAATCATCAAAACATGTAACATTGCCACTTCTAATAGTGATAAACACAAAATAAATGATTCAAACATGGAATGAAATTTTTTATTATTTTTATAATTTTCAATATAAAACAAGTTTAGCATAGTGGTGTAAGGGTGAAAATGAAATAGTGAATTGTGGTGTGATCAGTAAACCATATACTTTTTAAAATTCAATTATTCCTATTAAAACCCACCAATTTAATAGCTAGGTTATAACAGTGTACTATCTTATGATTCATTTAGACTTGAGGTTATGTGTATCTCAAGTTATTAAAGTGATCAAATTTATTTAAAAATATATATCATAAAATAGTAGGGTATTACATTATTCCCTACATAAAAAATCATCCTTAAAATATCCATAATTTCATCATATTAATAGATTTTGGTAGCTCTTCATCTTAATTTATTCAGGTTCCTATACCACCTCTTCTATCTTATGATTTCTCCAAAGTACCTTAACCAATCAAGTCATTCGATTCCTCAACACTATTTCTCTACTATATCAAATATAAATAGACTCTTAAAAGTAAGATAAATTAGGTGATCACATATGGGATATAGAATGTAATTCTTTAATATTGATATATGGAACACATCATGTACTTTAGAGATACATGGTGGCATTACCAAATGGTAATCCACAAATCCAATTATTTCAAGGATCTCAAAAGGTATAATATACCTGGGACTCGGTTTCCCTTTCTTACTGAACCTTATAACACCCTTCTATAAAGATACTTTTAAAAAAACATGATATCTCACTTGAAATTCCAAATCATTCCTCTAATTATCGACACAACTCTTTTTCATACTTTGAGCTACTCTAATATGAGTCTGAATAGTATTTATCTTTTTCATTGTCTTCTTAATACGTTATTGGCCTACAATATTCCTTTCACCAACTTCATCCCAAAAAGTTATTGTATGAAATATATTTCCATATAAGTATTCATACGACACATTTTGAATACTTGAATGGAAGCTATTATTATAGAAGAACTCTATAAAAGGTAAATACTGATCACACGTACCATGAAATTCAAAAGAGAACCACCTAAACATGTATTATAATGTATTAATAGTCCTTTTATACTATCCATAAGTTTGATGGTGATAAAAATGATCAAATGAATCTTGGTATCAAGAGTCTTCCGAATAATTTTCCAGAATTTCAATGATAATCATGGATCATGCTCAGACACAATTGAAAGAGGTGTTCCATGAATTCTTACAACTTCATTAATATAAAGTAGTGAAATAAACTCAAGAGGTAAATCTTATCTTATAGTAAGTAAATGTATATATTTAGTAAGATTGTAAGGACCTGACCCCAATTTCCTAGAGTCGGTGCCTTATTTGATTATGTTGGCATATATATAAGGAATACGAATCCTGAAAGACAGAGTATTTTAGTATTATTGGAAAAAAAATTACATACATAAGTTTATCATTACAACATGAAGGGAATCAAAACACTATTTTATTCCACTAGAAACATCACGTCTCCTAGATTATGCTTGCACGTCATTCATAAATTACTTCTTCATTTCCTGAGAAAATGAAACATAAGAAAGGGGTGAGCTCAAATTCTCAGTAAGAGTAAGTAATAAAGTGGAAGTTAATATAAATGTTAGACATGGTGAATAATTGAAAACACATGTCTTTAATAATGAACTTGAACACAATATGGCAGAAACATGGGCTGAATAAATAATGCCATAATAAAACATAATCAGGGTTATTCTACTAGTCGAATAACCACATGAACTTAAAATACAAGAATCATGATGAGGTAATTGCATATGCTGGACATCATAACCATACCGTCCAATCCTCGTGCTAGGACCATAAAATAATCATTTTGTCAAGGCCTCATGCCAAGACCATAGTTTGTCTCATGAGACCTACCGATGCATCGAGGGGCTATAGTGGGCCCCACCCGTCACATGATAAGTCCAATGAATTCCTCATATGAGCAGGGATCAACATAAACAACATATACATTCATATTGAAAATATCATATGAAATGTAAGTAACTTTCCTCAATCATTAAACATAAAACACTAACCATTCGGAAGAATATGGTGAATAGTTTTAGGATAGATCATCCACAATAGATCAAGTCATAAAACATTAAGTAAAATATGGTATATGACTTCATAAATTATTAAACCCAATAATACCATGGAATCAACAAGAGTGTTGAAATAGATGAAAACACTCTTATAAAATCATTAAACAATTCTTGAGATAAATACTCTTTTATTTTGAAAAGAAGAGTTCTTTTGGAAAAATCTTTGTACAAAACCAGAAGTGAAGTAAGATATTATTTTAATAATAAAACTAGTGTTTTTATAAGAATAATGGTTTCCAAAAAAAGATTATATATTTCCCTCTAAAATAGATATGAATTTGAGAAATTCCCTTGTATCGGGCTCGTATTTTTGGAAACAGTTTTGAGAGATTCTTTGAAAACATGTAACTATCCGGAAAATAGGGAAGGATTATGGTTGGTTTACATATATATAATACTCACACAGAATTTATGAGGTGTACATAATAATAAATAATAATTTCATTGTGTTAATTAGACAATGAAAGTAACCCGAATGAAAGTGAAAGTTCGGGTGAAAAAACCCTTACCTTAACTCCAAACGTGTTCTTATGTCAAACTTAATCTTCTGGAATATGAAATTATACTTATTAATAAATTATTTAAGAACCTATTAGACATGTATTTAGTTTATCATAATTCTGTTTAGTTCATTTATGTATTTATTTACAAGTTATTGTATTGAATTTCATCATTCTGGAGTGTTTGTTTCCTTTATTTTCATATTTGGTTCACTTGTTTTTAAGTAATGGTGTTCATGTGGAAAGGTTATAAATCTACAATATTGGAATTATATATTATTTATAATCATAAATAATTTGTAATGGTCATTTCTATCATTTGGTTATATGGAATGAGGATGAATCATTAGATGAGAACCACTTTGATTATTTGGCGATATTTGGATTCTTATGAACTAGTTTTGTAATATAACTTAATTATATGTACATATTCTGGTTCCTGAATATTAATTATGTTATAAAACATATATAATAGTTTTTTTCAACCATGAATATGGTTTCATGACCAGTAATGAAGAAGAAATTGAAGAAAAAAACATCGTCATCCACGAAGGTTATAAATTAGAACCTCATGGACGTCGATTTCGTTTATAAAAATAAAAGGGAGGGAGTAAGAATAATTATGATGTTTCTTCCATTAACATGATATAATTCCAGTATATAGATAATACTGGAGTTATCATTATCATCTGGATAGAGGAGTTGAGGAGAGAAAAATAAAAGAGATGAACTTGAAAATAAAAAAAAGTTAAGAGATCCCTTATGAAAAATTTGGCAGCCTAACGACGTCACTTAAAATTTCATAAAATAAAATGATGAGAACAAAAGGGTATCTCAACATATTGAAATCAAAAGGATAGTAATAATAATGAATAAAATCAAACCTCAACATATGAGAAATGAATTTCAAATAGATAACATAAAATAAGTGTCGACTTAAAGAAGAGAATGAAGGATTCCCTTACCTTGTAGAATAACTCCTAGATCTTGAAGGATGGGACCTTGGGGGATTAGGGACACCTTAATATGACTCCTAGAGAGGTAAAACCACCATATATTTGAGGATGAGGGATTTGGAATGAAAAAAAACAAATGGATGAGTGGGTATTTATAGAAAAAGAGAGGTAATTTTTTAATAATTTCAAAGGGACACTTCATTAGTGGTTTTTGCCAAACCATGGGCTTTCCCATGGTATTTACCCATGGTTTTAGCCACTTGGGACACCTCATGTCATAAGTTACTATACAAAAGTCTACCATACTTTTATATTTAATTATTACATCATTATGATGTCATTAAACTACCGAATACTCAAAACTGTATTTTTACTATTCATGAAAAATTCATGTATTTTAGAAAAATCCCAAAAATTCACCCCTACCATTTTTCGACGTCTAAAATTCAAAAGTGAAATCCATTTTTCAAAAATAATTTTCTAAATATTATTAATTTAATTTTTAAATAAGTTCATAATTAATTCGAAAAATAACAATCTTGAAGTGCAATTAGTTTTATGTGACATTGAAAATGCAACATAAGAAAGGGGTGAGCTCAAATTCTCAGTAAGAGTAAGCAATACAGCGGAAGTTAATATAAACGTTAGACATGGTGAATAATTTAAAACACATGCCTTTAATAATGAACTTGAACACATTATGGCAGAAATATGGGCTGAATAAATAATGCTATAATAAAACATAATCATGGGTATTCTAGTAGTCGAATAACCACATGAACTTAAAATAATATAATCATAATGAGGGAAGTGCATATGTCGGACATCATAACCATACCATCCAAGCCTCGTGCTAGGACCATAAAATAATCATTTTGTCAAGGCCTAATGCCAAGACCATAGTTTGTCTCATGAGACCTACCAATGCATCTAGGGTATATAGTGGGCCCCACAAATCACATAATAATTCCAATGCATTCCTCATATGAGCGGGGATCAACATAAACAACATATACATTCATATTGAAACTATCATATGAAATGTAAGTAACTTTCCCCAGTCATTAAATATAAAACACTAACCATTAGGAAGAATATAGTGAATAGTTTTAGGATAGATCATCCACAATATAGTTATTGATAAAACATTAAGTAAAATATGGTATATGACTTCATAAATTATTAACCCCAATAATACCACGGAATCAACATGAGTGTTGAATTAGACGAAAACACTCTTATAAAATCATTAAGCAATTCTTGAGATAAATACTCTTTTATTTTGAAAAGAAGAGTTCTTTTGGAAAAATATTTGTATAAAACCAAAAGTTAAGTAAGATAGTATTTTCATAATAAAACTAGTTTTTTTAGAATAATAATGGTTTCCAAAAACATATTATATATTTCCCTTGAAAATAGATATGATTTTGAGAAATTCCCTTGTATCGGGCTCCTATTTTTGGAAACGGTTTTGAGAGATTATTTTAAAACATGTAACTATCCAGAAAATAGGGAAGGATTCTGGTTGGTTTACATATATAGAATACTCACACGGAATTTATGAGGAGTACATAACAATACATAATAATTTCATTGGGGTAATTAGACAATGAAAGTAACCCGAATGAAAATGGAAGTTCGGGTGAAAAACCCTTACCTTAACTCCAAACATGTTCTTCTCTCGAACTTAATCTCCTGGAATATGAAATTATACTTATTAATAACTTATTTAAAAACCTATTAGACATGTATTTAGTTTATCATAATTCTTTTTATTTCATTTATGTATTTATTGACAAGTTATTGTATTGAATTTCGTCGTTCTGGAGTGTTCCTTTCCTTTATTTTCATATTTGGTTCACTTGTTTTTAAGTAATGGAGTTAATGTGGAAAGGTTATAAATCTCTAGGATTGTAATTATATATTATTTATAATCATAAGTAATTGGTAATGTTCATTTCTATCATTTGGTTATATAGAATGAGGATGAATCATTAGATGAGAACCACTTCGATTATTTGGCGGTATTTGGATTATTATGAACTAGTTTTGTCTTATAACTTAATTATATGTACATATTCTGGTTCCTGAATATTAATTAGGTTATAAAAGATATATTATAGTCTGGTTCAACCATGAATATGGTTTCATGACCAGTAATTAAGAAGAAATTGAAGAACAAAACTTCGTCGTCCACGAAGGTTATAAATCAGAACCTCATGGACGTCGATTTCGTTTATAAAAATAAAAGGGAGGGAGTATGAATATTTAAGATGGTTCTTCCATTAACATGATATAATTCCATTATATAGATTATACTGGAGTTATCATGATCATTTTGACAGAGTAGTTTAGGAGAGAAAAATAAAAGAGATGAACTTGAAAATAAAAGAAAAGTTAAGAGATCCCTTATGAAAAATTCCGCAGCCTAACAACGTCACTTAAATTTTCATAAAATAAAATGATGAGAACAAAAGGTTATCTCATCATATTGAAATAAAAATGACAGTAAGAAGAATGAATAAAATCAAACCTCAACATATGAGAAAGTAATTTCAAATAGATAACATAAAAGAAGTGTCGACTTAAAGAAGACAATGAAGGGTTCTCTTTCCTTGTAGAATAACTCCTAGATCTTGAAGGATGGGACCTTGGGGGATTAAGAACACCTTAGGAGGACTCCTAGAGAGTTAAAACCACCAGATATTATAGGATTAGGGATTTTGAATGAAATTAAATTAATGGATGAGTTGGTATTTATAGAAAAAGAGAGGTAATTTTTTAATAATTTCAAAGGGACACCTCATTAGTGGTTTTTGCCAAACCCTGGGCTTGCCCAGGGTATTTTCCCATGGTTTTAGCCACTTGAGACACCTCATGTAATAAGTTAATATACACAAGTAGACCATACTTTTATATTTAATTATTACATCATTATGGTGTCATTAAACTACCGAATACTCAAAACTGTATTTTTACTATTCATGAAAAATTCATGTATTTTAGAAAAATCCCAAAAATTCACCCCAAACATTTTTCGACTTGTAGATTTCAAAAGTGAAATCCATTTTTCAAAAATAATTTTCTAAATATTATTAATTTAATTTTTAAATAAGGTCATATTTAATTCAGAAAATAACAATCTTGAAGTGCAATTAGTTTTATGTGACATTGAAAAATTAATTAAGATCCCATTATCATATTTCCTTACGAAAATAAAATAATAATATTATTTACTATTCATAAGGGTCGTATTACTATTCATATTACTATTCATAAGGGTATGTTACTATTCACCAAAAATCAAGTTTGTTCTATCAGACTCCAAATGACTTACTGAACACAACTCAAGATGACCATTTCTTGAAATTCAAAACATAGGAGAGGCAAAGTTGTGTTTAATGGATAGATTATAAAATTTCATTCTATATTTATTTTAAAAACCTTGAGGTGTTACAAAGATGATCAATAATAACTCATATTGAATCATTCTTTCGAGGAGTGTTTGGTAATCTAGTGAAAACTTATATAGTAAATCTATCCCATGTCCACATAGGCATAAATAGAGGTTTCATGAATCCTTTAGGATGATATATCTAAAACTTTACCTATTGATAAACCAAAAATCTTGACACATAATCTAAAATTCCCCACTTCATATTATCCCACCAAAAATGTTCCTTCAAATCTCTATACATCATGGTGTTACTAGGGTGTATAGAAAAATTCGATCTATGAGCATCATCCAACAATTCCCTCTTTAGATCTAGTATATATGGAACACATAATATCTTTTCAAATTTCATAACACTATCTTCAAAAATAAAATCTTTTAATTTTCCATCACTTATTTCTTTAATTTTATTTTGAGAATTGTCATAATCTGTTTGAGAAATTGTTATATTTTACAACAAAAATGGTTTTTCAATCATTTGAAAAAGAAGTGATATCTTCCCTTCCTTAATAATTCACATTTTCATCTTTAATAGATCTATGAATATATGATCCCTATTGGTCCTCATTTTGGTTATAACTTCATGATATTTCCATCTCAAAGTATCTACTACCATATTTTCCTTCCCTGGGTGGTAGTGTATTGAGAAATCATAATCTTTGAGTAGCTCAATTTGTGAAAATAAGTATTTATGACTCTTAGGATATATTTATATTTCACATCTTTCTCCATTGAGATAATATATCCATATCATTAGAGAAAATATTAAGGCTTCCAACTCAATATCATGAGTTATATAGTTTTGTTCATGGGTCTTTAAATACCTTAATACATAATAAATAATTTTATCTTTCTTCTCAAGGATACAACCAAGTCATTTCTTCGATATATCACTATATATCATAAATATATCATTTCTTAATGGTACATTCAAGATTAGAGTATTCACCAATTTTTTATTCAATTCTTCAAAACACTATTCACATGACTTTTTCCCTATGAACTTAACCCCTTTTTGAATAATATTGGTTAATGAGTTATCAAATTAGGAAATTTTTTAAACAAATCATTGATAGTAACCTGTTAAACCAATGAAACTGTGTACCCCAGTTATATTCATTAGAATAGGTTAATCTTGGATTTTCTTTGTCTTTATATGATCAATTGAGATTTCATTCCTCGAGATAATATGGCTAAGTAAAGATACTTTATGAATTCAGAATTTATACTTTCTAAATTTTCCATAAAAATATTTTCTTATAAGAGTCTCAAGAATGATTCTCAAGTGATTCTCATGGTCCTAATATCTCTTATAGTATACCAAGATATCATAAATAAATACCATAATAAAATCATAAATATATTCCTTGAATACTCTATTCATTAGATCCATAAAAATAGTGGGTGAATTAGTCAATACAAATGGAATTACTATAAGCTCATAAAGTCCATACTTTATTCAAAATACTATATTTGGAATATCTTCCTTCTTTAATCATAATTTTTTATACCCAAAACAAAGGCAAATATTTTAAAAATATTAAGCTCCATGAATTTTATCAAATATTTCATCAATGTGAGGCATAGGATAATTTTTATTTATAATAATAGCATTAATTTACCTATAATCAATACAAAGTCTCATATATCCATGTTTCTTTATAATGAAAAGAACAGGGGCTTCCCAAGGTGAAACACTAGGTAATATAAATCCCTTATTACAAAACACCTCTAATTTTTTCTTCAATTACACTAATTCCATAGTGGTTATTCTATAGGGAGTATTTGATATAGGTATTGCATTATGGATTAAATCAATGGAAAACTCAACCTCATTCTCTATTGAATGTCCAGGTAATTCCTTGGGAAATACATCAATATATTCTTTTATAATAGGTACATCCTCAATTTGAAGATTACATTTTCCATCCATAGGTTGTTCCTATTATTCTTCCCCAAGAATCTCATTTAAAAGAGTTTTTGCGGGTGGATATAGACATGACTCAGATAATGAATTCTACCCTATAAAGATAATGAATTCCACATCTTTATCACAAATTGTAATTTCCTTCTCTTTACAATAAATTTTTGCATCATATTTTTTAATTCAGTACATACCAAGGATTATATCAAAATCCACTATAATTATAATAATAAATCCAGTAAATAGGGCATGTTTATGTGTTATAATGGGAACTAACTAACAAATCCTTGTTGTGGTGAGACTTCCACTAGGAGTCTTGACTGATAAGTCCCTTCTTAAGGTTCTATGAAAATATCAAATTTTCTTTGAAAATATGGTAGATATAAAATAATACAAAGATCCATAATCAAATAAATAATTAGTTAAATTTGAGTATATGATTAAAGTACATAACACCACATCTTTAATAACTTCAAATGTAGTTGTTGTGATCACATAAACATGGACTTACTCCCTTTTCATTTTTTGGTGAAAATTCCATTGAAGCCTTGGAAAATAATTTTCATAATACCCTATCTTCTTATAGTTGAAGAATTAAATATTGGTATATTCTTTCTTTCCCCTGAAATCAGGATCCTAATAGATTTTCTCCCCACACTTTAATCAAACTCACATTCCCAACAAGTATGTTCCTCGGTGTTTCTTTCCATATTTATTAAAATTTGTAAATTTCACCCTTACCTTCTTCCCTTTTGCTGTATTTATTTTTATAGAGTGTTAATCCACCATTTTTTATTTTTTTTCATTAGAATTCATAGTACTTAGAGAATTATTTCTATTTCTTGATAATAGATGATATTATATCCTCATATGATGAGAAGGTTTGGGATATTATATCCCTTAAAATTATTGGATTTATCCCATCAAAGAAACAATAAATATTAATCTTTGGATTATGTATGTATTCTGCAACATTTATTGAAACCTTGTAAAGTTGGATTCATACATATAAACATTTTCCACTTCCTTTTATCTCATCCATAATAATTTTATCTCCATATCCAATCATTGTTCATGAGAAAAATATTTTTCCAATAAAAGTTTCTTAAAATCCTTTCATTCCATGATAATTATTTCCTCCTCATCCTTAGTGTTTTGAATAATTGGCCACCATTGATCTTCATACCTTTATAGATGATAAATTATCACAAAAACCTTCTAACTTTCATTACTTCACAATGTGATAAATACATTCTTTAGGGAACTTATCCATTGCTCAGCTACAAATTGATTTATAGTTCCATTGAATGATAGATATTGATTACACATGAAGTGGTCTAAAATTATTACACCTCATTGTGGATCTTAAATATAGTTCATATGATTTGGGTTATTGGTCATAACTTGAGTCAACTTCCCCAAAATATTTATAATTTTTTCAGATCTAATTACAACTCTAGCTTTAGCTTCATTATCTTTTCTATGATGGAAATATATACATGGATTATGTTAACTGATATGGTTTCCATTACTTCTTCTAGGAAATATTTCTAAATAATGGAATGCACTAGATTATAACATAACATTATGAATCATAATGTATAATTTTTCAACTACTAAAACACTTAATCTTAAATTGAAATTTTGTGTATAACTAATCTCATAATCATATTCTCAAATTCTATCATAGTGTTATGTTCCCTAATATATGTTTTCCTAAATCCAATTCTCAAGGTTTCTACTAAACTTCATATGGTACCAAATATAAATACCTAGACCCTAGTATCCTATATTCAGTGGTTACTTTATTACATTGACATAAGATACAAGGAATCGCATCCTGAATGATTTATTAGTTTAATAGTCTTAGAATACTAGATACACAATTGAATCTCGTATTGCATTTGAAAACTTAAAATAAATCAGTGTATATTATTTTTGAACATCATTATTACCTTTATAATATCCCTATATATAAATCATAATTCACTTCCTATCATCCTTGGTAAAATAAGCATAAGAAATGGGTGATCTCAAATGCTCAATAAGGATATACGTATAGAAGAAGCAAACATAAAGTAAATACAACCTGAATAATATGTCCAAGATAAAAAATAATAAAATATTTTATATAAATAATACCATAAAATAGGGTACTAAATCCATGGATAAAATAACCAAATAAATAATCACATGGATAATAATAACAAGTTTCATAATGTTTTAATGCATAATGTTGGACATCATAAACTTACCATCAAGGTCGCATGCCATGAAATATTACATAAATGGGTAATGCCTCAAAAAAATACCCAAAATAGTTTATCTCCTGATACCTATTGATTCATATAGGGGATATATCAGGGCCCTCTCATCACTTACTAAGTCTAATGCATTCATCATATGGAAGGGGTGAAACATAATCAATGTAAAAATTTATATTTAAAACTAGAATACAAAATTTTAATAATTTCCCCAATCAATAAACATAATCATAAAACATCCAGAGTAATATGGTGAATGGTATAATAATAATACATCTCAAATAAAGAATAATATATACTAAATAATTTTGACATAGATGAATATACTTTAAAAATATCATTGGAAGATTTCTTGAGGAAAATACCCTTTTTATTTTGAAATCAGATATTCAAAATTGAAAATTTTCCGAAATGATAAGGAAAAAATTAAATTTGAAAGGAAACTTGGAAACTTTTAAAGGAAAATTCAAATCATTGATTGTTCATGACAGTGGTAAATTCAATTCATTCCTTATAAGTTAAAATAAAACATTTCTTTCACACTTTTGTGAAAAGTCAAAAAGTACCTCATTCAGAAATCAACATGAAGACTCTTTTGAAAAAAAATATAGAAAATAAAACATGGGTAAAACTTATAATTTTAATAAATAACCAAATTATAATGAAATAGATTGTTCATAATATATAAAGATGAAACAATTTCCCCAGTGCAGACATAAATATAAATAATCCCGAATAATGATGAGATTAGGAAATAAACCCTTACCTCAGGTTCAAATTCCTTCGAATGTGTATGAACCTACTGTATAATAAATATATATTTATTATATACCTATTATATAAACATAATCATATATATCATATCATATATAATTTACATATAATATTTTATCACCCCTTTATTTATAATTATCCATTAAAATCATTGTTCTTGGTAATAACTGCTTCATTTTTCATGTATGTTTTGATTCGGTAGTTTCAGTCCTTGTACTTTTATCATGGTTAAATAATATATATAATGTTAATAATGATTTAAATATCATATATATTAATTATATATATATTTATAGTCATCCATAAAAGTTATAGATAGAAAAAATAATCACACCATTCATGGAGACGGTAGGTCGTACGTATGTGTGCACGCCGTTTTCACTTTTCCGTGGATGGAATAAAAGAAAGGTAAATAAAAATTAAGATTTTAAATATTATTATTATATAATATAAATAATTTATATTAGTTAAATATATCTTTATTACCATCCAAGTAAAATACAAATGAAAAACATCTCACATTGCTTTGTGGAGGTGGTAGTCCACATGTTCGCACGAACAACGTTATTTTTTCAATAGATTTTAAGGTAAGAAGATATATGTGATATTATAATTAAATAATTATAATTATTTCATAATTATTATATATAAACATTAAACCCATCGTAATAACCATCTATGAAATATGGTGGTGGAAAATGAATTATATCGCTACATGGAGACGGTAAGTCATATGTACACACTAGTGATAATATCACTTACCATTAGATGGGAAAGAGGGTGGATAATATCGAACTAATAATAATAATAACATTTAAATATATTTAATATACTGAGGTTATTATTTTATGATAAATACCATAGATTTAAAAAAGTTAAAGAAGAATTAAAAATAAAGTGATCGGTTAAGGTGATTACCTCTTCTTTGAAACAACACCTTTAGATCTCCTATTAAGGGTCTTAGGGTTGGTATTTTTGAAATATTAGAACCTATAGAATGTGTATAATAAATTTTATAAGGCGTTTTATTATGTTATTAAGGATATATATGACTCAAAGTGTTGTAAGGAAGATGAAGTGGGGTGTCCTTTTATAAGGGAGGGAGAGGACACACTTGGAATTTCTTGAAAAATTAAAATATAATAAAGTAATTATAAATAAAAATGATTTGAATTGGATTTGAATTTGATAAAAAAGTGTACAGGGTTTAAATAACATCATATAATGAAATTTATACAGGTTTTTGGGTCATTTTGAACCTTATATGTTTTATTAATCTCTTTGTTAAATATTTTTTACCTTAACTATAGTAACAACTATTTTAATCATAAAGGGTTAATATTGTTACCATAAATGGAAAAGTGACTCATAAATAGAACATGTATTCTTTTTTATAAACCATATTAAATTAACATTTATTAAGATAATATTTTTATGAATTTTAAATCATTTAGCTAAATATTGTTTATTAAAAATATCATTAATGTCAATTTTGGAACTAGTAATTTAATTTGACTTTAAGACACTAAGAAAAAGATTAAATAATAATATAATACTTTTATACATAAATAATATGTTATATTTATCTAAAATGTTCATGTAATATTATAACTCACTCAAATTATATTTCTTTTAATATTTTTAAAATTATTTATTTTATTTTATTATTAATTGAATAAAAGTATAATTAGCACTGCATAAGAATTTAATTTGATTATTTAATCCCAAAAAAATTATAAAAAAATTACCATTATGAATATAATTTCATTATTCTAAAAATTATCATTAATATTTGTTCACAACTTTCTTTTTTCCCTATGTTAATGCATAAGAGATATTTAAAACTAAGAAAGTGACATTTTGTAACTTTCTTTTCTTTAAATATTATATAGGTTGTTTTCATGAAAAAATGTCTCTTAAATAATTAAATTTAAATAATAAGGTGATTAGGATATAATTACTTTCATGAAATAGGGATATATATGAAAAATGGTGACCTTAACACTTAGTTTTGACCTACATTAACCTAATTTACCCTTTACTGTGATGATAAATTTTACCACGGTTGCTATTCATAATGCCTAGAATTAAAAGAGACCTATTTACCAAATTTAAACCTAATGATTCCAAATATGGAATCCATTTTACCAAATTCCATACATATAAGTGACAAAAGATTAATTTTAAAATAAGTGCGCAAAATATGATGAAAATCTATTTTTAGTAGAAAAAATCATTTTTTAAACATAAAACTAGATTTATTCTTATCCCATGCATAATAAAAATATGAGATGAATGTTAAAACATTTTATTGAATATATAACATATAAATTGCATTAAAAACATTCACTGATAGTGATTATTTTAACTTATTAAGATAAATACTTATTTTTTGCATAAAAATATATTTTCATAAAAACTCTTCTTTTACTTTCAAATGATTTTTATTTTTTATTTTTAATCAATTGATTACCAATGAATTTATTTTATAATTGTATAAACCATATAATTTTAAAATTTAGTTATTCATATCCATACCTACCAAATTAATATCTAGGTTATGATAGTATACTATATTATAATTCATTTAGACTTGTGTTTGTGTGGTTTGTAGGTTATCAAAGAGATAACTTTTATTTAAAAATAAATATACTATAAAATATTGGGGTGTTACATTTATTTTAGAAATAAATATCCAAAATCTCATAAAACTCAACATTTTTGTAAATTCATGAAAACCCTACCTAAGGGTAAACATCACCCTATGAGATTAATTGGATCCTCGTAAAATTTTTCCAAGATCATATTCTTAGTTAAATTTTCCATTTACACATGGGGAAGTCTTGGGAATCTGATGACTCAATAATTAAGCTCAGACTCAATCATGAAAATCTTAGGTCATTATAGCCATAATCTATATCTAATACCCAATTTTTAGAAATAGATAGATTGAACTTGAAAATGAACTCACATGAAGCATCCCCATGGTTCCTTACCCATGTATAATTCTTCTTCCAATATCCCTTCTTGCAACATGAAAAGAAAAAAACATCATTTTCCCTTATATGTCCCTTGATCTTCCTTCTCTTGGATGGAAATTTTAAATAATCCTTATAATGAGTGTCAAACTTTGGTATTTTTTATTTTTCCCCTCCTCTTATTCACTATAAGTATATAAGGATTCTCAAATTTAATTTTGTTATTAACCTAATGAAGAAGAGTAAGGATATCATATTGAGACTTTTCAATGTTGTTCATATTAAAATTCAAAATAAAGATATAGAATCTTCAAGAGAGTGAGGGAAAAATGAGATCAGCGTGCAATTCATCAAATATTTTAAACTCTAAAATGTTTAGATGCTTGATGTTGCTAATCATATTAACTACATCAGGTCCATTTAGTGTTCCCTCTATAATTATTTAGGTAAATAATGCCTTTGATATCACAAACCACTCCTCTCCAACTCTCTCTATATAAACATCATGGAGATACTTGAGCATTCTATATGAATACATTCTCTCATGAGCATTAATGAGTTCTTAAAACATGTTTTAAATCATTAAACATTATACATATGTCACATCATCAAAGTATTTTTTTATATAAAATACGATTTTCCTCACCCATCTTCATGGCAAGAAGATCATAAGCTATGGACTCTAGTGCATAAAGCTTCTATTTATGGAGTAATACAATGTGTAAGACCTATTTCATTCTTGGAAGTTACTTCCAGTAATGAGATTATCTTTCTATAGTATTAAACACATGGATAATGTGTTGATGAACTTTCTATTTTTAATAAAATAATATTAAGTAAAAATAAGTACTTTATCTTGATTACCAAAATATATAAGATGAAATAATTTAATTTTATTATTAGTATGGAACTATTTTATCATGTCTCAGTATCCATCACCATTGGACTCAGAATGTTATATCTTCTGGATATTCTAGTAAAAAAGATCCATATTTCCTTTATTATAACCCATATTTTTTCTGACAAGTTAATTGAAGTTATTTAGGTAGGCGTTCTTTCCACCTACTAGATTATAGATCCTTGATCCATTGATTAGACTCCCCAATCCTAAAATCCTAATTTAGGTTTACTCAAAAGCTTTCCTCCAAGTTATACCAATCCCAAATTTAGTAATAATCCCTTGGTGATAACTTAGTTAATTCAACCCAAAACTTTAGTTATAACTTCTTGATAATTTAAAAAAACCCTGAATTTGGCCAAACAATCACTTTGAACTATAGTTCCATTCATAACATAAATAATAAATTGCTTTTATAGCTTAATATTTATTTGAGGGATTTTGTTTATTATTTGAAAAACATTTCTTGTTAATATTATATGGATTTTAGATAATTAATTAACCATGTATTTGATAAAATCAATTTATACATAATCTATTTATTCTATTTTATCTTGTATGCCTTGTTATCTTGTTTAGTTTATGTGATCATATTTAATATCATATAAACTTGCATCATATAAAATAGACATCCATGCACTTGAAAAAATTAAATAAATAAAGTGACTTGATCATGAGCTTTCTAATGGTTGATTTATTGATCAAACAAAAAATCGATATGTGGCCCTAGGGGAAACACTCTTTGAGTTTGGTGTAGATTGAATTGCAGTATTCCACCACAAACCATTGTATCTTCTAGGTTGATTTCACCACAAATCGGGTTCTGAACCACCTCCTCACCTTGGAGTTCCATGCATATTTTTAAAGTCACACATATTTTATGGGAACTAATGGAATGATTATGGAGTTTACATAAAACAAAACATGGACATATAGGATTTGCATTATAAAGGTGGGATTAATGACACACAAATCGTAATATTTAATTTAATAAAATTATATTAAATATGAAAATACATGAAATAATATTAAATTCAATAAAAATACAATGGATGCATTAGTTGGTCAACCTCATGATCATTCACACAAATGCATCAAATACACATTTTATAAAATAACTAGAATTCACTCCAATCATTATTAATTAAGATAAATTTCCTAAATTAATAAATTTATTATCTGGTTAATTAATTCATTTATCCTAATATATATCCAAAAAATACCATACAATTCCATCCAATATAATTTTAAACAAATTTATTTAATTAATTAATTTAAAATTAATTAAGTACATGTTGTGTACTTGGAGGCCACATGGTGTGTGTTCGTATAACTACCCATAATATCCCTTTGTCTTGTACTATAAACTCTCACAGCATGTAGCATACATGGAATGTCACATAATTACAAGGAATGTATTGTTAATTAATGAAACACAAACATATATTGAATTATGTTGTGTGTGCCACATTTAATACATGCGAAGTACATAGTGTGTCACAAAAAAACAAGGATTATAGTTATGAATTTAATGCGTAAATTAATTTAGTATTTAATATTCCTTAAAACCTATCACTCAACGTGTATTGTCAATTAATGAAACATGTCTACATGTTTATTAGGATTAATGGTATGATTAATTTTATTTTCTTTTTAAATTACTTACACGGTGTACTATTAGGATTGGTGTGGACACCACATAAACAGGTATTCCATACATGACATATATAGTTAGTGAAACACCATGTATCACTATTCGTGATTGTAACACCCGAGAATGATAAATGGTTAAATTAATTCATGATATGACTCATGTCAACATGGTACACCTTTTTTTAGGAACCAACCTAATTGGAACTCCACGGTTAAGCATGCTTGACCTAGAGTAGTGATCAGAAAGGGTTTTCCAAGGTGTGTGTGAGTGAGGAAAAAGAACATTATAAAAAACATGTGTTGGCCTATGGGAATATTAATTATTCTGATGAACCGTTTGGGTATGTGGGTGGTCCTTAAAAAGGGGACCACCTTTCTGTGGGGAAACAGGTGGTACTTGGTGGGCTAGGACCTGACGACCATGTTAAGGTGGGGTGTTTTTGATATCAACGGGCCACAGTTGTTACATTGGTATCAAAGGAGGAACTCATCCTTAAGTGTGGTGGCACTGCATGGGTTAAGATATAGTGTCCACAATGAGGATGTTGTTCTCTAAAGAGGAGATAGTCATTAGTTTGATGACCCATTCGGGTATGTAGGTGGGCCCTACGGAGGGGACCACATGCCTATGGGGAAACTGGTGGTACCTAGTGGGTCAAGACCTAATGCCCATGTTATGGTGGGTCATTTTTGCTATCAGTGGGGCCCATTTATTATAGTGTTACACACTTAGGGACTCGAAATGTATTCACCATAGATATTTACGGATTACACGATGTGTATGATAACTACATGCCTTGCAATCCATTTTATCTTGTACCTTGACATTAAGTCCTTACACATCAAGTAATCAATAAATGAATTGTATTTGACCACATGGTTCTGAACTGTGTAGGACTACACATTGTGTATGCTAGCTACACAACATATAGTTCCTAAAGTTATTTGTCAGTTGTTTTGGTCAATACACAGTGTGTAACGACGCAATGTATTCATCCACATAACCATCCATGTATTTCATAACTTGGTCATAGTGTGGTGAATATGGGTATATGACATGTACATTTGGGTTACACACCATGTAGTCCCACGTTATCCAACTATAAATCTTAGAACCTCTAGATGGGTTCTTCGTATTTTCTTCATGCTTTCTTAACCTGCTATTGGTCATATGAAGATGAACAAAAAAGATAACTTGACTTTCAGATTATAGAATTAATAAACTGAAAATAAAATCTAACATAAAATACATAAATTGTATAATTATTAATAAATAATTATAAATTTAAAAATGATTGATATTGTACCACTTGAAGGTTTCAGGCATAGAAGAATTTGGTTGATCTCATTCCCAACAATGGTTTTTCATTGAATCCAATGAATAAATCACAATAACATAGAAAGGATCACCATATCTCATGATTATATTCAAAGAAAAAATATAAAATAATCCAAGAACCACGAGAGAGGATCTTTATCTTTAAATTTATAATTAATTTAATAATAAAAAATTACCTCGGTCTTAATTATTTTCTTTGATTTTAGGTGTTGATTGAGAGAACATCCATTCAGTTTGTACTATCATTGTGTCAAGAGGATATATAGTATAATCTCTCTAGATTCAATCCACACATGATCCTTGATCTTAAATCATTATTGATGGTACTCTAGGTGATAACATGGTGGTACCAATCATCCTATATCACTCACCTTTGATCATAACACAATCCTTTGGGTTTCAAGGATTGATTCTTATTATATTATTCTTGAGAGGATTGAGGAAGGTTGAAAAATTGTCCTAGTCTTGAAAAAATACCTAGATATGTTATTTAGGGAGAGATTTATCTTGAGTGGAAATAATTTTGCACAAAAATATTATTTCCACATACACACAAATGATATAAACAGATATATAGAGAGAGAGAGCTATAGTTAGAGGATTGGTAATTTCATAAAGGACCTTAGATAATTTCTTAATCCTTAGTGAACCCCATGTCTAATAATAATATTATTATTATTATTTAATTAACATGTTCATGCCTCATAAATAATATAAATATCAATAAATTAATTAATATTTATTGAAATTATATTTAGTGCATCATTTCTATTATCGGGGGCCATACTCAGCCCATCCACCTTCCTTAGCATTTACCAAACCTTGAATAATAAATATTATTCATTAAATAAATAAATATATTATAATATTTTCATTATTGAGAATAAATATTTATTTTAGTATTCAACTCACTTAAAATAGTGACTGAATATATATGGTAAATAAATCATGAATAAATTTTATTTCTTGGTTTGGAGAATTACATTTATTCTGATAATTAAATTCAAATATAATTTAACTAAGATCAATGGAAACACTAATTTTGTAACCCTATAGGCCTCTTCCTAAGTGGCATGAAGAATAACTATCTAAATTCCAATATTAATTCCCATAAACACATAAAGGAACCCATAGAGAAAAATGTTAATGTCACAATGACAACAACCAAGCACAAATTCACACTATGTAATATAATCACTTTGTTTCAACATCTCATGAAGAAGCTTGTGTACTTATGACATCAACCTATATGGTTGATCTATATTTCATTAAATTATTGAAATGAACCTATAAATATACCATGGCCATGAAATTTTGGTTTGATGGTTTCATTCTAATCAAAGGGCCAAGATATCAACATCTATAAAGATGAAAGGAAAAAATCCTTCCTCAACTTATTCATTAATAACATACCATTATGACACATCCAATGTATCATACTTCACCATGAACATATAGTGTAATGGTTTTTGGAAATACATCAAAGTATGTGAGCCATGATATTTATAAATAATAACCTTAAGTCTAAGGATCATTATTCATATCCATAGATAAGAAGATCCAATGATGTGTAAACATGTGGAATTCCTACTGGTGTGTTTGTCCTCATAATCTATCACCATAGAGATTACCAAGTGAGACCTTCATCAGATGAAGTCTCATCCTCTTATGAGCACTCACACCTAAAATATTTCATCATTTATGTCCCATCAGATGATATCATATGACCATATATTATATAGTTTAATAATATTGGCATGTTACATCAAGGTTCTCATCACAGTAGAGAAATTCAATGAACTTTTCAATGAGATGGATACTCTATGATAGTATCACATTAAATTTATATAGAAAAACAATCAATATATGATAATTTATTTATTTATATCCAACTCTATGAATATAATATCAATCTAAAGTATATATTTTTTTTGTTCTAAGGCACCAAATCCAACACACTGAGGTGGGTGAATTGGTGCTAACGAAAATTTATCCCAAAAAATTATCATGTTCTAGTTATTTCATATAATCTTAAAATTAATTAAATAATAATAATGATAGATATTGAAATGAGAAATAATAGAACATGAATATGTGGGTTTTAACAAGGTTTATCAAGTCTTTATGAGTGACTAATCCTTAGTGATCAATGGGTTTTATCCCAAATCACATGGTCTTGGTATTATTAATCTATGGAAAGAAGATAAGGTAAGAAACTAGTCTTGAACCATGTAAAAGATGTCACATCCCAACCTAAAAAAATGATCAACTATTATATAAACTGGAATGTTGCAAGACCTGAAGGTCATTCCCGATCCCCATGGGCTAGAAACTAGTACCTGGGCATCGAAAAAAAATCAAAGGAAATGATTTTACCCAACCTAAAACAAGATACATGATATATATATATATATAAAGGAAACCGAAATAGAGAACATTATATAATCTAAAAAAGATAGTTATAGTGATCCAACTCAAAAACCACAAGATAAAACTCTAAGGTATATGTCCAACAACCAAAAAGGATAACCCAAAATAGGAAAAAACAACTCCATGTTATATATGGGAAATGTCAAACCATATCACCACCAGCTAGCCATACCCAGCTAGAATAAACCTCTTTGCCTCATTTTGGTGCCTTTCCTTTCTTTTCATCAAAAGATAATACAACGTTTTCACACCTCTCAGAGAGTGTACATAGTGTGAGATAAATAGGATTGGTAGGATTCCAACCAGGTGTTCCATATCAAGTATCTATAAAATTATCCCAATATGCTCAATTTACAGTAAATAAGGAGGGATAAGTGGTTAAATAGTTTTTATATTATAATCATGGTAAAAAATTACCATTTTCCCATAATTCCAAAAAAAAATTGGTAAAATAGTTTCAAATCATATTTCAAATAACCAGTTTCATTTATCAAAATTGGTATATCAAATCCAAAACTAAACAAGTCGTATCATAGTGGTAAGAATTCCTAAGGTCACAACAGGTCAGGCTAGCTAGACTACTTATACCATCAACAATAATAGTGTGCACTCGAGTCCCTAGAACATAGGTCCTAGGTAATAGAAGAACACCCCATGATTGAACCCCCTATAGTGTCAAGATCAAGTCCTTAGAACCTATGTATCAAGACAAAGGAGCACAGGAACACCCCATAAAATGAACCCCCTACAAACCAATGGATGAGACCCAATGCTACACCTTCCACCTAAGTACCAAAGGCTTCCCATGTGTTACATTTATCAAATTATTTCAAAAGGCCTTATCAAATTTCATAATACAATTCCAAATGAACCTTTATCATTTAAAAACATGCTTTGAAACCCAATTTCCATGATCCATTACATAATTCATTGAAAACATGTTTCATTCACCAAAATGAGGGGAAATCCATCTTTTATCAAAACCTAATTTACACACACAAATAAACCAATATCAAGATCATAAAAATTAATTAATAAAAAAATATATAAAAGAAATATAAATGATAGTTAAAATTTCATAGGCTAGAGGTAGGACCACCTACCTCAAACTCAGGTCTCACACCAACTGTGATAGGATCTACACACCAAAAGGAATACAAAAATAATTAATGGAGACCCTGACAAAAATTATCACATATTATAATCAAATTCCATAAAAAAGGGTTAGTGAAGAGGTTAGAACAACACATACCTCAAGAAACTCATGTTCTACACCACAACCAACTCAAGGACTGTCCCTTGGAAGATGATCACACAACAGATCTAGAAGGGATAGAAGAAACATCATTACATGATCACAAATCCCAAAAATGTATCCCAACACCGCTTCCAATTTGAGAGATGGGAAACTAGTGAGAATAGAACAAAATGATTACCAAAAGGAGAGAGACCAACCAATCCATTGATCAACCACCAAATAGAGGAACCCCGAAGGGATCGAACCCACCCAAAAGTGCCTAGGGGGCTTGGGGTTTAAGGTAGAGAGAATTTTTTCAATATAATAGGATTTAGGAAAGTGCAATATAAAAACCCACTGGGAAGAATAGATCTACATCATGAATCAGTGATTCATGAAATAAATCTCCCATATTTCATGTATGCCAAAAACAACATTTCCTTCCTTTAAAAACATGGATAATGGATTTATGACCTGAATTCATTTCACATTATGAATGTTTTTCATTATTTAAATTGTTTATTCATGGATTATTCTCTAAAATAACTCACATTAAGAATCTAGTTCATGGCGTGAACTAGTTATGCGCCTAATGCCTAGCACAGGCCCTGTAGAGAACTCCCATTTTATCCATGACGCCCTCAAAACCCAAAGTACAACCTCTTATAAATTAAAAAAAGAGTTTACCTTAACCAGGATGCTAGAATTATCTCTACCTTAGGTATTTGCATCCATAAAAATTCACATGAAAGATGGATGTTCTAGAAATAGGTGAGGCCATTGCTCCCTCTCCAATGATTTCTGCTCCCAAGTCTCATGAGAATCCAATATATACTGCCATAACACATTGACCAATGTAATATACTTCCAATGCAATATTTTCATCCTAGAATCAATGGTCTCTACTGGTTTCTCCACAATAGAAACATCTAGATCTAACTCAATATCTCCCAAACTCGGAATATGAGAGGGATCTGGATGGTACTTCCTGATATGGGATATGTGGAAAACATTATGCATACCTAAAAATTGAGCTAGTAACACTAACTGATAGGAAAACTGACCAAGATTCTTAGTGACCTCAAATGGTCCAACATATCTAAGAGATGTATTTCCATATTTCTTGATCCAATGATGGCCTAACCGAGGATAAACTTTCAAGAAAACTCAGTCACCATTGGAAATATCCTAAGGATGATGCTGACAATCCACATATGATTTCTTCTGACTCTAGAATATAACCAAGCATCAATCTATATCTTGAATCCTCACTAACATCTCTTGAACATGACTCAGTCCCAAAATATAGGCATCACCCACCACTTCACAACAAAGAGGTAACCTACACATGCAACCATATAAATCCTCAAAGGGTTCCATTTTGATCAATGATTGGTAACTATTATTGTAAACAAACTCCACTAGTCTCATATGGCTATCCCATGGTCCACTAATTTCCAAGACATAAGAATGGAGTAATTTATCTAGTATTTTAATAGATCAGTTATTCTTTCAATACATCTATGTATGGTAAGTTGTACTTAACCTGACCTAATACCCCATCACCTCTTAGAGCTTTTCTAGAATCTAGAAGTAAACCTAGGATCCTTGTACAAGACACATATGACTTCTTCCAACTCTATACTATAACCAAGTATCAATGTATATCTTGAATCCTCACCTACATCTCATAAACATTACTCAATCCCACAATATAGGCCTCACACACCTCCTCCCAACAAAGAGGTAACCTACACATGTGTCTATATAAATCCTCTAAGGGTGCCATTCTAATCAATATCTGGTAACTAATATTGTAAGTAAACTCAACCAGTCTCAGATGGTTATCCCATGGTCCACTGATTTCCAAGACATAGGAATGGATTATATTCTCTTGGATTTTAATATCATTCTTAGTCTTTCAATACATATGTGTATGTTATGTTGTACTCAACCTGACCTGAGACCCCATCACCTCTTGGAGACTAGTCTAAAATCGAGAAGTAAACCTTGGATACTTTTATAAGACAATGGTAAATATAACCCCATGAAACCTCATGATATTTTTTACATATAGCTTACCCAAGATATTCAAACTTGGTGGTGTCCCTAATTAAAATAAAATGAGTTGATTTCATCAACTAATTAACCACCATCCATATATAATTATTCCCTTGGGGATCTAAGGTAATCCAAAAATGAAGTACATGGACACCTCATCCCATTTCTAAACTAGAACCAAAAGATGTTGTAGTAAACCAGAAGTCCTCGGGTGGTATTCCTTTATCTACTGGCTGGTGTAACATTGGAACACATAATTAGAAATTTCATGCTTCATACTTGGCCACTAGGAATGTTGTTTCATGTCATAGTACATATTTATAGTTCTAGGGTGAATGACCCATGAAGATATATTAAAATCATGAAACATTAAATTCCGCACATATGATGGGAAGAAAAACTGATTCCCAAAGTGGATAATATCATAAAAAAGGGAGAAACTGACCAAAAATTGTCTCCCCACCATGAAAGGTGTCAATGGTTCCTATGAACTCATTATCTTTCTACTAAACCTATAGAATGGACTCAAAGATAGATAATTATAACTAAAAATTAGTCATAATCATACCTAAAACATACTATCATGAATTCAGATTCAACTGAGAGAAGATTCCAATAAGGTTCCACTCTTACTTTGATTCCAAAAAATCTTGTAGTGTAACTTTCCTGCTGAGTGCATCAGTAATAATATTTCCCCTCCCTAGGATGTAGGTGATGTCAAAGTTGAATGTATGGAGGTATTACACCCATCATATCTATCTAATATTTAGTTCCTTCTAAGAAAAGATATATCTCAAAACTATTATGACTTAAAAATATCATGAACCTCTCCCTAAAAAGATAGTACTTCCAATATTTAAGCATATTTGTAATTGAAAAAATATCCAAATTCATGACTGAAGTATTTTTTTCTCATGATACCAAATATGATGAGATCCATAGGCCAAAACATGATCATCATTCATAAGATCACAACCCTATCTAGAACCAGAAGCATCATAGTATACCACATACCCTTTACTGATCTTAGAAAATATCAAAATAGAAGCTGACATTAAGAGTTGTTTCAACTATTCAAAAGATGTCTAAAATTTATCATCCCATTTGAATTTAATCCCTTTTTAGTAATATTGGTCAATATTGATTATAGATTTAATAAATCCTTGATGAACTACTAAGAGTATCCATCCAGACCTAGGAAGCTCTATATCCTAAAGAAATTTTGTGGATCTTCACATGAAAAGACATACTTCACCTTCTCAAAATCAAATGAAATTACATAATTTAAAATTATGTTCCCTAGGAAATTCAATTATCAGATCCAAAAAATCATTTTGAAAGCTTCCCATAAATGTGTTGACTCGTCAAGATCTCTAAACCCATTTTTAGATGGTGATCATTCTCATGATAGGATCTATAATATACCAAGAATTAATCAACAAAAAATGTGAAAAAGGAGTCGAGATACTAATGGAATATCCAGTTTATCATAGCCATAAAAACTATAGGAGAGTTAGTAAAAAAAGTCATTATAAGATATTAATAATGGCCATACCTTATCCTAAAATTGGTCATCGGAATATCAGACTCTCGATCCCAGAGTTGATGATAACTCGACCAAAGATTAATTTTCAAAAACCACTTCACCCCCTTTAACTAATCAAACAAATCATATACACATGAAAAATTTTATTTATTCGTAATCATCACCCTATTAAAATTTTGATAGTCTATGCACAAATGAAGTGAACCATCATACTTCTTGTCTAAGAGCATGGGGGATTCCCATGACAAAATATTAAGGAAAAGAAAACCTTTCTCCATCAAATCATCCAACTAGATCTTGATATCTTTCAATTTAGTTGGTTCCATGTGATAAGAGGGTATGAAAATCAGTTGTGCACCCAACACCAGATCAATCATAAACTCTACCTCCCTATCTAGAGGAAGATAAGATAATTCTCCTAGGAAGACATTTGGGAAGTCCCTAACATCCAAGGGAAGATAAACAATAGAAGGAACATTATTAGGCTCAACTGCAACAAAAAAACAAAATTTTGAGCTCTAGGTGGGAAGATCCTTCATGATCAGACATCAAATCCCACTCTCTCTGAAACACCCAAGAGCTCCCATTATCAGCAAACAATGAAAAACACTTATGATGATAATCGATATAATCTTAATGAGAAAATATCCAATCCATCCTAATGATTATTTCAAAATAATACATATTAAGAACTAGGAAATCCAATATTAAGTTCGCATCAATTATTGATAGAGGATAGTACATACATTTAAACCCATACTCATTTCACATTCCAAGAGGTTTCACCAACTCCATAACAAAGTAAATGAGGTCTGTTGGAAGTTTTAGAACATTTAAAAATTTTAAAGATATAAATGAGTAGGAGGAACCTATGTCAAATATAGTAGTTGTTATAGAAGATGTTATAAAAATGGTAAATCTCACCATCATTGGTCCCACGTCAACCTCTATCATAAACTCATACAATACATAAAGGTGTTTCACTCATGAGGCATGTGGATAGAGCCATATGGAATTTGAAGATTTGGACAAACCGGAGAATCCTTTGGAGCTAAAGATTCCTAAAAATAATGGGGTATAGTCATAGCCTGGTAGATCCTCTACAGATGGCCTTGGTGACCACAATCATTACACATATTTTTGGGTGAAGGACAAATATATCGGGCATGTCCTACCTTTCCACATTGATAATAAGTCAAAGTCACACTACTAATAATGGTGTAGAGGAGGATCTCTTTAAAGAACTACCTCCACCACTCTTAAGATTATCCTGCCACTTCCTCTTCTTTCCTAGTGCATTACTGAAATTTCCAATGGATGGAAGAGAAGAACTAGGGAAGCCAATATTTCCCAACATATAAATTTCTTCCATCATATCACTATCAACTATGTCATTATAGGTGGTCAACTTTAGCATATACAACTATGATCATATATCAGGTCACAATCCTTATAGGTATTTCTAAGCTCTTAGTTGATCATTCATCACCACCTCTAAAGAAAAACAATCTCTAAAAAATGATTGGTGTATCCCAACACCAAATAATCTCCCTAATATAAAAAGAGGTACTCCAAATACTTTTCCGTCATAAGAGACTTGGGCTAGAACTACTAAAATAAGAGGGTCTTAAAAATCTTTTAATCCAAGCCCACATTCCAAATTTCATGCACCATGGAATCCCAATAAGGATTTTTCTGTCCTAGGGCTCTCAACAAAACAATTTTTGAACTGGAGAAAAATATAGTACAAGTGGGACTCGAGTTTATCTCTAGGGAGGATAGTGGTATTGATATGTTCTACTTTTTTTAGTGGGTTCATTTATTAGAAATAATAATACAAGATTGAACTTGGTTGGTTTTAAAGTCGATTTAGAAGAAGTTTCATAACCTTAGATATCCCCTTACCCACCCTATCAAATCATTATTCTAGTTTTTACTCTCATGTTTTCTCTCTAACCGAGTGAAATTGAACTTGATTACTCTCTCCTAGAATTTTCAATTTAACTAAAAGGATTAAATGATCACTAAAAACTCCATTCTCCCATATCCTAGAAATCAGATATCTCTGGTTACACTTAATTCATCCCACTACTCATGATTGAAATCAATGGAGAAGACCTAAACAACCTATGTGTGTGATCTAGTAAATAAGATAAAACTAAATCAATGTGAAAGAAATAATAAATCTTCTATTTCTTAAATATTTTTAATAAATATAGATATTAATAGAAGAGATAAAATAGTTACAATAATGAATTCATCAGCAGTGGGGATAGGGGGAGTATCCTTAGATCAATCACTAAGGGATTAGTGTGCCATCACGAGAGTTATTACGATGAGAAATTAAAAGAAAGTAATAACAACAATGAATGGTTATATAAATAATCTTCGAGAGTGATTCATCCAGTGAGTCCCTTGGTATAGTGAATATTGCATTATTTGTAGAAGGAAAATTGGAGGTCCTTTCCGTGGTTTAAAGTTATCCATGTAAACAACACAAATTTCTTCAAATTCTTCAAGAATGTTTATGAACTTCCAGTGCCCAGCCTCAGTGAATTTTAAATCCTTGACATGCATCCAACTTGATGGTAATGATGGATTTTTCACAGCATCAAGAATCTTTCCAAACTGATTTGCACTTGTCCCATGATCAAGCTTCGTACAATTTGGAGGTGAGGTTCTCAAGTACTTCACAACACAGTGGACGTCATCCTATGCTCTAAGGAAAAAGGTGATAAACTTGGACTTTGATTCCAATTGATTAAGAGAGTGAAGAATGGGATTGGGCATGGGATGTCACTATAATTCAGTATGGGCTTATTGTCTTTGAATACGAATAATGAAGTTTGGGCTACATTATAAGGTTTGATTCACTGCCACAAATCGACACAAGGGAAGCATCTGCTTTTATCCGTGTTAACCAGAAAGCTCTGATAGAATCCTCACCTTTGTTAGTGCTAGCTAAAAGTGTTGATTAAGGTAACATTTATCAATGCTAAAAAGAACTGATGAAGGTGTATCCTTTATCATCACTTTTTTTAATGTAGATAAATGTTAGATTTATCAGCGTTATTCTTAGCACTGATAAAAAAAATTCATAAAAAATATTATTAATAGATATATAATTATTATATTTATATTCAAAAATAATTTTATTCATATACATTAATTCAAAAATGCATCTTTATAATTAATATAAATATGATATATTAATATATATTTTTAATAATTCAAATATATATATAATGTTTTAAAAAAAGTATTTATATGATTATAAATATATAATTTATTATTTAAATAATCATAAAATTATAATAATTTTAAATATAATAAATATATTTATTATATTTATAATTATATATTTACAATTGTATGTAAATACTTTTAAAATATATTTATTTATAATTATAAATATAAATAAATGTATATATTTAAATAAATATATGTCTCCAATGAATTTGGTCTATATATATATATATCATGAGATAATGATGATAATCATGGACATGATTGGTGTTATTTATGTCCATATATTGATGCATGAGTATAATTGATGTTATATGATCATAAGTTTATTTATGAACATGATTATGGGTTACTATATTCCAAATGTTAAGATTACCTATATTATGATGAGTCATGCATATGTTATGTATTCATGACTCGTGAATGTTCATTTATACATTAACATCCTAATTATTCATGCTTTCCATATATTTGTTGACTCGTTTTTTATGATCTATATTTTACTAGGTATGATTCATTCATGTTATACTCATTAGCTAATTATGTTCTCATAAATACTTATAAAATTACAATAAATATATTTATTATTTTTATAATTATAAATTTTGAATTATATATAAATACTTTTCAAATATATTTATTTATAATTATAATTATAACTATATATATATAAATAATTATAAAATTACAATAAATACATTTATTATAATTTTATAAAGATATATATATATTTAATTATATAAAAATATTTATAAATATATTTATTTATAATTATAATTATATATATATAAATTAATAAATATAAAATTATAATAAATATATTTATTATATTTATAATTTTTTAAATATATATAATTATATAAATATATTTATAAATATATACAAATATTTATAAATATATACAAATATTTATAATTATAATTATAGATAAATATATATATATATATTTAAATGATTATAAAATTATAATAAATATATTTATTATTATTATATAATTATAAATAAATATTTATTTATTTAAATAATTTTAAAATTATAATAAATATATTAATATATATTTTTTTAGTATAGGTTTTCTGAGCATGATGATTGTCGATATCATTAACTATTTAAATTCCTTTGAGGTATTTCTTGGTCCTCTAAAAAAGATTGAGGTTGCACTATGCTCAAATCATGCAGTGAAAGGGTTGGAACACTAGCTTTTCTTCTTGGAGTGTAAGAGTGAGTCTTATTCAAATCAAATCATGTGAAACAGATCATTGGCCATTGTTGAAGTGAATCCTTAGACCCATGAAGTGTGTATTGATGAGCATAAGTATTCTATTCTTATGTGATTGATTATTTCACAAGAGGAGAAACCATGGATCCTCGAAGATCTGCACACCTGACTTCTTTGTTTTTGGGGATTTGACGGGTGGAACATTATCTCAACTGGGAAAGGCTTATATCACATTGTCTTCCCATTGATGGATCTCAAGACTATAGTGTGGGGTCATGGACTAGTACCTCTCAAACCTGGCTTCCTGAAAATACCATATTGGGATCCTCTCTTTGATCCAGAGTAGATCAAGAAATTAGTCACCCAATCATGAGTTCACATTTATGGATTGAGTTGGTTTTTTGGTATTCTAATATCTTGTGGTACATTGCTTCAGTGATTGAGGTCCCAATCAAATTAAACAGGGAGACAGAATGAGCTCTTTGTGGGTTCTTTTCAAGGGTACAAGTTTAGGTTGATTTCTCTAGCATCTTGATTGAATCTATTATTCTGGTTGTTACAGATCATCATATCGATCTCTCTGTTGAGTATGTGAGACGAATGGGTTATTATAGCACTTTTAACCCTATTGGGAACCTGCCTAAAAAATGTTGAAGGAATCTTTATTATTACAACTATAAAATTGTTGGACATTCCAATTCTAATTACATAAGTTGTATGAGCACTTATTCTTGTATGAATGTGGATGGGAAATGAGTGACTTCCTGAGATATGGTGCATTCTTCTCCCACAAATGGAGTTGTGTTGGCTTTCCAATTCAAAGAAGGGGCCTTGAATGATTCTCCCAATGAATCCAATCTGGGAGGGTTTGGCTATCATGACCCATCCCCACGGGCTCGTGTTGTGACTACCCCATGCCTGCCTTTCATAGGACAAGGGCTGGTGACTAGTATCGGAAAGCAATATCCAAAAAAAGGGAAGGAATTGCCTTTAAAACTGTATACACATGTGCCCAGCCACATCCCAACCCACTGAAAGGGGAAAAAATATACCACTAAAACAAATCTGAGTGCAATTATAAGTGAAAGTAAGTGGTCTAGAATACAAACCCAACAAGGAACTGAAAATAACAAAGTACAAAAGGAAACTCTGATGGCCATCCGTGGAAAACCCCACCTGATCGTGAGAGTAGTGAAGCTACTGGAATCCGAAGTAGTATGTAATGACTGCTCGGTCCTAATGTCCCTCACCTGGTCCTAGGAAACTAAGTCCACCATCGTAGCATTTGTCAGTCCCGTCCCCCTAAGCACCTCTATCGAAATGTCAATTGTATGCACTAGACACAACACGTGACGGTGAAGCCCATGTAGGGGTGAGTATAACAATACTCAATATGGACCCCAAGACCCCTAAATGTATCTCAATAATCCACTAAAGAAAACACCACAAAGAAAATTCCATAGAGGTAATACCACCAAGCAATATCACAACCACATAGCACAAAGAAAAAGATGCAGCTCACGCCGTGGATATTCTAGGGTAGTGATAGTAGCATCATCAGTCATATCATTGAACTCTTCGGCTGCTGGAGAACTCATCCTCTGTCAAGTAAAGTGGGCCTATTGGGTCACACATATTTTCTTCCCACTAACCTTGGTATATTTTTGTATTCATCCCTGATAAGTATCGTGGGTATGTTGGGTCACACAGAGCCGCTCCCCACTATGGGTCTGCCGAGTCACACAAAGTTGCTTTTAACCTTGGATGAACTGAGTTACTCCTCCTATCGAGTACCATGGGTCAGTTGGGTCATATAGAGTCACTCCCCACCATGGGCCTTTCAGGTCACACAGAGCCTCTTCCCACTAGGCCGTCATTGAGAAGTCTTCAGGTCTCCGCCAACCACAGGGTTCTGTACGTAGTGCGCTTGGGAGAACCACTCCTCAAGCCATTCGTTGCATATCTTTGTCCATTAAAGTCACCAAAAATAATTCCAAAAGATATGCCTCATCAAAAGGGTCCCAATGTCGCAAACATCTCGTCAATCAAACATGTGGTTTGCAAGATACGGACATTATAGTAACCAGGGGGTCGGTTGTGATAGGGCCCACTCCGACCCAATTGGACGAACCCAACCAACCTAGCCTGGGGGTGCCACATTCCTCAATTTAATTAGATGGACTCGACCTGACCTGGTTCAGGTTGGGGTCAGTCTAGTCTATCATGGCCAGTGGGCCAGGCCCAACAGGACTCACTGGACCTGGCCTGGTTTGGCTGAGGGTCCAGCCCACCGGGTCACCCGACGACCCGATATAGTTCGGGTCAGCCTGAAGGGTGCGGGTTCAGTCTACCAGCATAGGTCCAGCCTACAAGGTGTGGGTTTGGCCCACTGGGTGTGGGTCCAACCTGCTGGGCCGCAGGACCGGCCCGACCCGTTGTGATGGGGGCACGACCCGCTCGCCTTAGCCTAACTGAGATGCGGCAGTCGAGCCACATCCAGCTCTAGATATCCCCGTGGATGTAGGGCCTCTCTAGTTACGGTCAATAGACTATGTCTCGCACCACTCAGGTAGCCCGGGTTCACGTCACCCCTTTCACGTGGTGCCCGCCTGGCAAAGTGACACCCACTATCGTGACCGGTTGGTCGCGGCCTCCTGTCACCGCCTTCACTGCTCGCAGTCGCTGCTATCGGCAGGATGTTCATAGGACCACCAAACACACTCCGGTGGTCCATTCTTCGCGTTTTCTACGCCTATGGGCCTCTTGGGTCACCATCATCCTTTTTTAGGCCCTAGAATCAAATTTCTGCCACTTCAAGAATGAGGCTACCAAGAACGCACAAGTGGCGGTGCTCGGGCCTTGTTCGTGTTGGCCCGGGCCCTCCATGTTAAAGGTTTATAATTGAGGGGGGATCAGGGATTGTTGCTTGATATTACAAAAATAATCTTAATCCTAGATAAAGAAATCCCAATGAAAGGTCACCCTCCCACATAAATGTATGAATTGCAGATCAACCTGTTCATGGGTTGATCCGCGTTCGTCATTTCTAGAAAATAAAAGGGAAGAACATCAAAATAAAATAGACCCTACCTCTTTGACATTCTATGTCGAATCATTCATCCTCAAGGATTCAAGATGTCAACATCGCCACTTCCAGTTCCATTCTTTGAGGCACATCGAAGCCGATTATGATCCATTGGTGCGTCATCATTCTTCGTTGGAGAGGAGATTCTCTAGAGTTTCGTCAGAGAATCCTATAAGTTTAATTCCCAAACACCACATGTTGGATTTTTAAAAGAAAACAAAAAAGCGCAGCGATGTTTCACTCATTAATAATGCTCATTAAATTATCCACATTTAATGATCCACATTTAATGGGTCCTTAAGATAACAATGTTGTGGTTTCAAACGAGCCATTATTGCCCCTCCATTAATGTGTCTCATCTCCACCTCGTCACTGCACCGCAGGGTCGTCGTCTTCCACTCAATGGTAAGAAAGAAATAAAATAATTCCTTTAAATTATTTTATTATTTTCTTGAAAAGTATGAAAAATAATTTTTTTTTTGTTCGGCTCTTTCTGGCCGAAGTTGAGTGATATTTAGGTGAATCCCAACGCTCAGAGTTCAATGATTTCCTCTTATTTTTTATCTGATCACTGGTTCTAAAGTTAGAAAAACCCGCTCATGCATTTACTGAACACACCTTACAAAAAGTTCAAAATTCCATTTTGGACTCTCCAGACCTCAGAATCACGTGTCGTCAGAGCGTGAAGTCTCATAATAATTCCATATAATTAAAAAATCAACATGGAATTTCCGATACATTAAATTCTTACCACCTTAGGTATTTAGATCCCCAAAAGACAAAACAAAATCTAAACAAACATATGGGGGTACTGAGCATGAATCTGAGCCTCCTACTCCTATGTGCTCTCCTAGATATTCCTATGCTACCACTGAACTCATGCTAGAGGAATCAACCACCCACATAGAACCCGATCCTATCGATCCTCTATCTCCACCAGTAACTCCGCAAACATCACCCCATCATCAATGTCTAGCTTTCCCCAGTCAGTGATATGCCATAGATCATGCACATACCTCCTCAGCTATGAAACATAGAAAAAAATTATGCACCTAGTGCATATGGGAGAAGGTATAGGCAGTACACCACCTTGTCAACTATACTCAGGATCTGAAAAGGTCTTATGAACCTTGGAGATAGCTTATCACCTTAGACAAATCTCTGAAATCCTCATCGAGGTGAGACCCGAAGGAATACATGGTCTCCCTCATCAAACTCCAAGGGTCTCCATATCCTATCAGTATAAGACTTCTTCCTTCTCTATGTAGTCCTCATCTTCTCCAGGATGATTTGCACATTCTCAATGGTAGATCGTACCAACTCTAAACCCATGAGTGTCGACTCCCCTGGGTCTATCTAGCATATGGGTGATCTTCAAGGCCGCCCATACAAGGCCTCAAATAGTGACATGCCGATGCTGGAGTGGTAGCTTTTGTTGTAAGAAAACTCCACAAAAGGCAGGTGGTCCTCTCAACTATGACCAAAGTCAAGGACGCAAGAACAAAGCATGTCCTCCAAGGTCTGTATGGTTCACTTTGTCTGACCATCCGTCTGGGGATGAAAAGTTGTGCTCAAACACATATGTGTCCTGAATGCCTCCTATAATCCCTTACATATATGGCCTGTAAATCATGCATCATGATCTGAGAGGATCTTCAAAGGAACCTCATAGATCCACACTATCTCCTGGACGTAGAGGTGTCCCAATCCCTCTACCGGTCCCTACTTTTGGATGGGTAGAAAATGAGCTGACTTGGTGAGTCAGTCAATGATCACCTAGATAGAGTCGTGGCCCCTGGGCGTATGTCGTAACCCCATCACAAATTCCATCGAGATACAATCCTCCTTCCACTTTGGTACCTCAAGTGGATGGGCCAAGCCTGCTAGAACCTAATACTTAGTCTTCACTTGCTAACAGGTGAGGCATCATGTAATGGCCCGGACCCTCCTGGTCAGGCACCTTTCCAAAACACGGCTCCACCGAAACGGTGGAACTGGTTACGGTGGCGCCGTGAGGATGACACCGTGATGGTGGCACCATGATGGTGGCACCTTGATAGTGGCACCGTGACAGTGGCACCATATCCTCACCAAGTGGTCTTCGTTCCTTTTTCCAGTTTTCCCGAGTTTCCTTGTTCCGCTCCCGCAATGTAACTCTTGATGTAAAAAAATTTTAACACCACTTTCAAAGACATTTAAATCCCATAAATAATATCTAAAATTCCCCAAGAGTCAGGAAACCTTAACTTACCAAATGTGTAGTTTTTCCTCAGTGTCACACCCTTTCCCTATGCCTTCCAGTGCCGCCCCTATTGCGCGTTTTTCCTCTGATTAAAGGAAACTGTTTAACGCACAGCCATTATGGCCACCACCCTGATAAGAATAATTAAATAAGAATTAATCCCATTGTGTGAAACCTCCCAACCGCATGGGAAACCACGATTCGACTTTAAAGCGGTTCAAAATTCCTTATCTCGTAACAATAGGATCTCATATTTATATCACGATAAAATTTCTTCCTTCTTATTCTTGGCTAGATTTATTTCTTCCCCTTGGTGTGCTTGGAGTCCCTCCTTCCCAAGGCTTGTGGTGCACCTGTGTTGGAGCTTTTCTGTTCATCCTTGGAGTCCTCAGAGTTCCTCCCTTTCATGCCACGCATCCTCAGTTTCTGGCATGTGGAGAAAGACTTCATCATTGATCATCCAAGTAGGGTTTTCCTTTATCTCTCTTTATTGTGTATCATGCGGGGAGGGTATGTTATTTGTTTCTGCAGGATGGATGAAACCAAACATTAATTAAGATAACAAAAGGACTTTTAAAGAATGAAGGGGGGTGTGATTGAAATTCCTGTTGTATTTCCTTACCCGTGATTATTTATGTTGTGAATTATGCGGGCCTATGACCACTGAAAATCATGTCTGTTCATGGTCTTTCTTTGTTCATTAATGAACATCTGTCCTCTTTGATGATTTAATGGCTCCAACATGGAAATTTGGTTAATCACATAAACTGGGATGATTAAATGAATGTTCGGTGAACAACAATCCTTGTGTGATCACCCCGGTTAACCAAATAGAAAGAAGAAACTTAGTGAATGATATACTTGAGTCTAGAAACTTCCTTGCTCTGTCTTGGTGGTATGTCTGTTTTTTATTCTTGATGCATATGGGGTGATATGGATGAGGATGGGATCCTCTATTTTTATACGATTGTTGGTTGTGGATCTGAGGCCATGTGGGGATGTATCTTGGGGATTGGTTGGGTTCTAGTACTTTGAGGGATCTCAAAGATCCCTTTGTTGTAACTTTACAAGAGGACCAAGTGAATGCTTAAGTTTTGTTTGGCTGTTTTTCTTTCCCAGCTTGTGGTTATGCCTGTTAGTTTCCCAGTAGTGCAAAATTTACTTAAATGGAGTAACCTCAACATGAAAACAAGAATGAGTTCAATGGGGAATTGGTTTTGGGAATGAGTTGTGACTTGACTGTGAGTGTTGTGCCTTTCTTTTATGAATGAATAGTAACGAAGGTGTTTGTTCTTAGGTTGGTTTTGTAACCCCTAGGTTGGGATGAGTGCTTGTTACCTATACATATAATTGTAATTTTATGTTTCTTATTCACAACCCACCCATGTAGAGCACTTCATGCTGAACACCCCCATTTCATGGGGGAGGGTGTTTTCCCAGCACTCCTATGAGTGGATGGTTATTAGATCCTTTTCTAATCCCTTCCCCAAATATCCCAAGACTCATCAGGTAGGCTGTGATGTCCTGAGGTCCATTATATCCCAAGATTATTCAGGCAGGGTAGTTTTGGTGGTTGTCCCAGGTGTGTGCAGGCAGGTTGTTTCTCAAGTGTCTTCGGGATGAGGCCTAGGTGTCTTCAGGCATGGAAATAGTTGTTCTGGCCTAGGTGTTTGCGGGCGTGGTTATGCATGGTTATTGTGGCCCAGGTTTTTGAGGGTGGGATGTGTGGTTGTGGACCAGGTGTGTGAGGGCGGGGTGTGGTAGTGGGACTGCGGTGAGAATGGCGGGAGAGGTTCGATGTGTATGATGTCTTCAATAACAATTAGGGAAGTGGAGCGAGGTACCCAAACATCGATGTGTTATTACTATTATATTTCTTGACTTGCGTTATTTGGGGAGTGTGCCTTGGTGAGGCTTGGTTGGGCAGTTTTCCTTTCTAGGTGTTTTGGTTATCTCTTTTCTCACGGGACATTAGAATGCCTCCCCACTTGTGCACGGGAGCTTTTGGTTTTCCCTAATGATTATACTTGTATTCTCACCCTATGTATATAAAACTGCTTCTAGGTTTCTAGGAGGACTTTAGGGATCGTGCAGGTTCGTACTAGGTCAGACGTTGGGACAGTCGTTGTTGCTGTTTTTATTTCATTTGGTACTCTCTTTTGGGGTTTTTCTTTTTATTTTATATCATTTACTTTTGGAACATGAATATGGGAATGGGATGTTTTTTACTTTTCTTGTACTTCCACCTTTGGTGTTGTTAGGAATTACTATCTTATATCCCGATCCTACTAAATAAAAAAGGGTAATGCCTTCCATATTAGGTGTGATTCTATACCGTTGGTGCTAGTCGCCACTCCAGGACCTATTAAAGGTGGGTCTAGGGGGTCATTATGTCTCCTTCAACTTGAAGAAGGAAGGGTCTGGCAATTAGTTGTCCCTTCTCTCATCTTGGTGAAGGTGGGTCATGACAGAATGGTATCAGAGGTAGGAGGTTGAGAGATAGGATGGAGTTTGGAGTTAGGCACAGCGAGGGTTGCATGGGATGGTCGGGAAACAGTGTTAGTCAATCTTGGTACATGAAATAGGCCAGGGAAGACCAGATAGGACACGGGATTTTAGGGTCCCCCGTGATCCGATGCAAGGATTCTGAGCCTACCGAATGACCAAGTGAGGCTACACTGATTGCAGGTTTGAGACCCTAGGGAAGGTGAATTCATCATAATGACTTGTGTTCTTGTGTTTCTTGGGTATTTTGGGGATTTAAAATGAATAATAAGTCTAAGAAAATTTAAAATCAATCTTTACACTACTCGGGCTTAGGCATTCCTTGTTTACTTTGCAGCTATGGAACCCGGACGGTGACCAAGGGTAGTGCAGGCAATCGATGCCCAGGAGGTTGATTTGGATGATCGACAGAGGGATGACCGAGAGGAGGAGGATGATCAGTGGTAGAGGACGCTTCGTGCCTTTCAGCAGCAGACCCTCGGGAAGTATGAGGGCAGCATCTCTAACGTGGAGACAGAGAGCTGGCTAGAGGAGCTGGTGATAGCTTTCAGCTTGATCTAGGCTCTAGCGGAATACTGGGTTCCTCTGGATGTAATCCAGATGTGTGGAGCATTGCGTCAGTGGTGGATGCTTTATCTTGGGGAGAAGAGGGAGGATGAGGTGACGTGGACTGACTTCGAGAAGGAGTTCTGGGTGGAATTCCTCTCTTCCACGATGAAGGCTTAGAAGAGTCATGATCTACTCTCCCTCCAACAGGGGAGTATGTCAGTAAGAGCATTGGGGATCAAGTTCAAGGATCTCCTTCGCTTCACTCTGAACCTTTTTTCAGATGAGGAGTCTCGGGAGAGACGTTTAGAGGAGGCACTTAGACCTTCCCTTCAGTATTCTGTTACCCCCTTCACCCTACCGACGTACTTAGAGGTCCAGAAGAAGGATGAAGTGGCGTAAAGGATGCACACTCTGGGAGGTGTATCACGAGAGGGAATCCAGTTGGGCTCGTCGAAGGGGAAAGCCATCAGCAGCAGGACCCCGGCATCAGGGCCCTCTAGGTTTCGACTAGTAGGGAGCAGGCCTCAGCAGTTCCAGTTCTGATCTCCCGGTCCCCTCCCTTTCCTTTCGGGCCCAGGATCGAGATGATTCATCTGTGGCAGCCATGGGAACCTTTATAATCAGTTCTCGGACCGAGTATAGTAAAGTGGGTGTGGGCCAGTGCAGCACTCGCCCCAGGCATAGTAGTTTCCAGACAGGACCTTTTAACAGTAGCAGTAGGGACAGCGAGCTCCCACTCCTCCAAGGGCAGATGTCGCGGAAGGAGGCCAACCTCAGGGCGCTCCTTAAGGACCTCAACCAGGGCACGGTCAGGGAGGCGACCAACAGCTGAGGGGCAGGGGAGCTGGGTGTGGGATGTTACACGCTGTGGAGGCAGCATCTCTAGTAGGGTTGGAAGTCGTTTGAGGTACGATCATCTTGTTTAGTTCTCTTTCATATTCCTTGTTTGATAAAGGATCTTTGAACTCCTTTGTTTCACCCATTCTGGACCATGGTCTGGGTCTAGACGCTAAGAGACTTCCAGTGCCCCTGGTATTGAGTACACCAGTCAGAGGTCAGACCGACTTGTTTTATGTTTTCCAAGGATATAGACTGATGATAGGGCTACATCAGTAAATCAGGGATCTTATACTGTTGTAGATACATACATATGATGTCATCCTAGGAATTTAATGGCTATTCTCTGTATGCAATGTAATTAACCACTTCTGAGGAAGGATCGGTTTTTCAGACTTGGGTGGATGACGTGTGACTTTCATCAGTGAGTGGGGTTACCAGGAAGGTAACCGGCGAGTGCATCCCCTCCATTACTTGTTAGCTGAACTGTCAGTGGAGTCAGCGGATACAGTGATGGTGGAAGTCCCAAGGATCGTCAATGAATTCATGGATGTATTCCCTGAATAGGTGGCAACTCTACCCCCTCAACGTGATGTTGAGTTCAGGATATACTTGAAACTCGATGCCCGTCTGATTTCGATGGATCCCTACCAAATGGCACCTTCTAAGTTGCGGGAGTTGAGGATTCAGATTGATGATCTGATGAAGAAAGGTTTTGTTCGACCAAGTGTGTCACCATGGGGTGCTCTAGTCTTATTCGCAAATAAGGAAGATTGTGGTCTCAGGCTGTGCATGGACTACTGGAGACTGAACCAGGTAACGGTCAAGAACTGTTACCCTCTCCCGAGAATAGACGACCTTTTTGACCAGTTAAAAGGGGCAGGGTGGTTCTCCAAGATTGACCTACGGTTGGTATATCACCAACTGAGGGTGAATGAGGGTGACATCTCGAATACTACCTTCAGGTGAAAATATGGGCACTTTGAGTTTGTGGTCATGTCGTTTGGTGTTACGAATGCTTCAGCTATGTTTATGGGGCTCATGAACTCTGTTTTTCGGGAATACCTGGACTGGTTCGTAGTCGTGTTTATCGACGACATCCTAATATACTCAAAATCAGAGGACGATCACGCCAAATATATGAGAATGGTTTTGAAGGTCCTCTGACAGCACAAACTTTATGGGAAATTTTCCAAGTTCAAGTTCTGGACTTGAGAAGTGCAATTCCTTGGACACGTGGTGTCTGAGCAAGGAATAGTGGTGGACCCATCGAAGGTTTAGGTGGTTGTTTCTTAGGAAGCACCCAAGAATGTGGTATAAGTTTATAGTTTCCTAGGTTTCGTAGGTTACTACCGAAGGTTTGTTCCCAACTTCTCCTGATATTTAGCACATTTGACAGCCTTGACCAAGAAGGGCTGGTATTTCATGTGGAATGGGCAGTGCAAGGCAGCCTTCAGCTATCTGAAGGGGAATTTTCTTATTGCCCCAGTGCTGAGGTTTCCAGAAGAAGGGGTAGCGTATGAGGTGTTCTATGATGCTTCAGGATAAGGCCTCAGGTGTGTTCCGATGAAACAACAAGGGGTGATCTCTTATGGGTATGGGCAGTTACGTCCCCATGAGTGTAACTATTCCACCCATGATCTGAAACTTGTGGGGGTCATGTTCGCACTGAAGTTGTGGCGGCATTACCTTGTCATGGAGCACTTCATGGTCTTCACGGATCACAAGAGATTTAAGTATATCTTTACCCAACAGGACCTGAACTTGTCACAACAAAGGTGGTTGGAGTTTATCTAGGACTACAACTTTGAGATATCTTACGCTGAAGGTAAGGGGAACTTGTGGATGATTCATTGAGCAGGAAGTCACGGAGGGAAGCTGTTCAGGAATCTGTGGATACTTGGAAGGCAATGGAGGGGTTGGCTTTCCTACACCTGGATGTAAGGAAGGATGGTGGTAGAGGTTTTCTGTTTCAGATGATAGTGCAGTCCTCTCTACTACGGCAGGTGGAGGATTCTTAGTGGGGAGACATAGAGAGTGAAGTGATGTGTGATCGGGCTAACCAAGTAAATGCTTCGGAAGGATTGTCAGAGGATGGTCAGAATCAGATTCTTTTCTGAGGGAAGATTTTTTTCCTAGAGACGATGCGCGAGAGAGTTCTTGGTGAGTTCCACAACTCACCCCTAGAAGTACACTCGGGAGCTTCCAAAATGTACCGGGGCTTGAGAGGTCAGTTCTAGTAGCCCAGGGTGAAGTGGACAGTGGTAGAGTTCGTAGAAAATTGCATCGTGTGTCAACAGGTGAAGGATGAACGCCGCATCCTAGGGGGTCTATTACAACCTTTAGATGTCCCTGAGTGGAAGTTGGATGACATCTAGATGGATTTCGTCACAGGACTACCCAGAGTTCAAGGGGGTTGCGATGCTATCTGGGTAGTGGCGGACCGACTGAGGAAATCTTCCCACTTCCTGGCAATCAAGGAGTCAAGTATGGTGGATTCCCTAGCACAAAGGTATGTGGATGAGGTGGTGTGGTTGCATGGAGTCCTAAGATCCATAGTCTCCAATCAGGATACCTGGTTTACCTCGCGGGTCTGGAAAGGATTGTACATGCTTTTGGCACCCAGCTATGCCTCAGAACTGCCTTCCACCCCCAGACAGATGGACAGACAGAACACACCATCCAGACTTTATAGGATATGCTACGAGCATGTTTTTTGTACCTTGGAGGATCATGGGTACGAAAATTGCCTCTGGTAGAGTTTTCTTACAACAACAGCTATCACTCTACCATTGGCATGGCTCCCTTTGAAGCTTTGTATGAGAGGCCATGTCGCTCACCTGTATGTTGGAAAGAGGTTGGGGAAGTAGGTTTTCTTGGCCCGGATGTGATGTAGAGCATGACAGAGAACTTTCAGCTTATACGGGAGAGGATGAAGGTGTCTCAGAACCGGCAGAAGTCATATGCCAATAATAGGAGGAGACCCTTGGAGTTCGAGGTCAGGGACCACATATTCTTGAAGGTCTCCCCTCGGCATGGCCAATAGAGGTTCGGTAGGGGGAGTAAGCGTTCTCTTAGGTTCATCGGACCATTCAAAGTGATATGGTGGGTTGGTGAAGTGGCTTATCAGCTAGCGATACCATCGCCGCTACTGATAATGCACGATGTCTTCCATGTGTCTCAGCTTCGACGGTATCTACACAGCGATTCACATGTCCTCGACTGGGGAAAGTTGGATATCGACGCTGATGCAACATTTTTAAAAGACCGGTGAGGATCAAGGATCGCGATAAGAAGGTGCTCTGTGGATGAACCATCCCTTTGGTTCATATGTTATGGAGGCATGGTGGGCTTGAAGAGAGTACCTAGGAGTGGGAGGCACAAATGCATGCTCAGTACCCAGATCTGTTTTTAGTTATATTCTATTTTATTTTATATACTTGTTCATGATGAAGTGTTTTTACCTTGTTAACTATGGAATGTGTTGTTTTACTTGTTATCTGAATGTGTGTGAAGAGTCCTAACTATGGGGATGGGAGGACCAGATCCCTAATCAAGATGCATTACGGTGGATGTGATTAAACCCGTGTGGGAGAGTCAGTGCCGCCCAAAGCGGATAGTATCTTGACATGGAGGAAGAAAACTCCCTAATTCATATGACTGGACAATTTGACCCTTGAATGTTTATGTGTTTACTTGGGGGAAGAGAAGCAGTAGTATATCCATAGTTGTTAGAAAGATGGATGAGGTTTACTCCTGAGAGTTATCTTTCGAGGTGATTGTTCGGACCCCTCTTTTCTCCTGGTCTAGTTTCGATTCTCGAGGACGATAATAGTTTGAGAGGTATCTGATGTAATGGCCCAGACCCTCCTAGTCCAGCACCTTGCCAAAACACAACTCCACCTAAATGGTGGAACCGGTTACGGTGGCATTGTGACGGTGGCACCGGTTATGGTGGCATTGGTTACGGTGGCACTGTGACGGTCGCACACAGGTCACAGTGGCACCGTGACGGTGGAACTGGTTATGGTGGCACCGTGAACCATGACGGTGGCACCGTGAGGATGACATGGTGACGGTGGTACCATGACGGTGGCACCGTATCCTCACCAAGCAGTCTTCGTTCCTTTTTCCAGTTTTCCCGAGTTTCTCGGTTCTGCTCCCGCAACGTAACTTTTGACGTAAAAGAATTTTGACACCCCTTTTAAAGACATTTAAATCCCATAAATAATATCTAAAATCCCCCAAGATCCGGGAAACCTTAACTTACCAAACTTGTAGCTTTTCCTCAGTGTCACACCCTTTCCCTGTGCCTTCCAGTGTTGCCGCTGTTGTGTGTTTTTCCTCTGATTAAAGGAAACCGTTTAACGCACAGCCGTTATGGCCACCACCCTGATGAGAATAATTAAATAAGAATTAATCCCATCCTGTTTAACCTCCCAACTGAATGGGAAACCATGATCCGACTTTAAAGCGGTTCAAAATTCCTTATCCCATAACAATAGGATCTCTTCTTTATATCATGATAGAATTTCTTCCTTTTTCTTCTTGGCTGGATTTCTTTCTTCTCCTTGGTGCGCTTAGAGTCCCCCCTTCCCAAGGCTTGTGGTGCACCTATGCTGGATATTTTTTTCTCATCCTTGGAGTCCCCGAAGTTCCTCCCCTGCAAGTCGTGCATCCTCAGTTCTTGGCACGTGGAGAAAGACTTCATCGTTGATCATCCAAGTAGGGCTTTCCTTTGTCTCTCTTTTCTATGTATCATGCGGGGAGGGTATGCTATTTATTTTTGCGGGATGGATGAAACCAAACATTAATGAAGATAACAAATCGAATTTTAAAGAATAAAGGGGGGGTGATCGATATTTTTGTTGTATTTCCTTACCCTTGATTATTTATGTTGTGAATTGTGTGGGCCTATTCCCACTAAAAATCATGGTCATTGGTGGTCTTTCTTTGTGCATTAATGAACATTCATCCTCTATGATGATTGAATGGATCCAATATGGGAATTTGGTTAATCACATAAACTCGACTGATTAAATGAATGTCTAGTGAACAACAATCCTTGTGTGATCACCCTGGTTAACCAAACAGAAAGAATAAACTTAGTGAATGATGTACTTGAGTCTGGAAGATTTTTTGCTCTGTCTTGGTGGTATGTCTATTTGTTCTGCTTGATGCTTATGGGGTGATATGGATGGGGATGGGATCCTCTATTGTTATGCGATTGTTGGCTGTGGATCTAAGGTCATGTGGGGCTATATCTTGGGGCTTGGTTTGGTTCCAGTACTTTGAGGGATCTCACAGATCCCTTTGTTGTAACTTTACAAGAGGACCGGGTGAATGCTTAAGTGTTGTTTGGCTGTTTTTCCTTCCCATCTTGTGGTTATTCATGTTAGTTACCTAGTAGTGCAGAATTTACTTAAATGGAGTAACCTCAACATGAAAATAATAATGGGTTCAATGGGGAATTGGTTTTTGGAATGAGTTGTGACTTGACTATGAGTGTCGTGCCTTTATTTTATGAATGAATGGTAACAAGGTGTTTGTGCTTAGGTTGGTTTTGGAACCCCTAGGTTGGGATGAGTTCTTGTTACCTATACATATAATTGTAGTTTTTATGTTTCTTATTCACGCCCTACCCATGTTGATCACTTCGTTCCAAACACCCCCATTTCATGGGGGAGGGTGTTTTTCCAACACTCCTATGAGTGGATGGTTATTAGCTCCTTTTCAGCTCACTTCCCCAAATAGACCAAGACTCATTGGGTAGGCTGTGATGGCTTGAGGTCCATTATAGCCCAAGATTCTTCAGGCAGGTTAGTTGTGGTGGTTGGCCCAGGTGTGTGCGGGCAGGTTGTTTCCCAAGTGTCTTTGGGATGAGGCTCAGGTGTCTTCAGGCATGGTAGTAGTTGTTCCGACCCAGGTGTTTGCGAGCATGATTACACGTGGTTGTTGTGGCCCATGTTTTTGCAGGCGGGATGTGTGGTTGTGGCCTAGGTGTGTGCGGGCGGGGTGTGGTAGTGGGACTATGGTGAGAATTGCGGGATAGGTTCTATGCGTAGGATGTCTTCAATAACCAGTGGGGAAGTGGCGTGGGGTACCCAAACATCGATGTGTTATTACTATTATATTTCTTGACCTGTGTTATTTGGGGAGTGTGCCTTGGTGATGCTTGGTTGGGAAGTTTTCCTTGCTAGGTTTTTCATTTATCTATTTTCTCATGAGGCATTAGAATGCATCCACACTTGTTCATGAGAGCTTTTGGTTTTCCCTACTGAGTATACTTGTATGCTCACCCTACGTATATAAAACTGCTTCCAGGTTTCCAGGAGGACTTCAGGGATTGTGCAGGGTCATACTAGTTCAGACATTAGGACAGTTGTTGTTGCTATTTTTCTTTCAATTGGTACTCTCTTTTGGGGTTTTTCTTTTACTTTTGTATCATTTAATTTTGTAACATGCATATGGGAATGGGATGTTTTTGACTTTGCTTGTACTTCCACCTTGGGTGTTGTTGGGAATTATTATTTTATCTCCCGATCCAACTAAATAAAAAGCGTAATGACTTCCATCTTATGTGTGATTCTATACACTTGGTTCTAGTCGCCACTCTGGGACCTATTGAAGGTGGGTCTCGGGGGTCATTATCTCTCCTTCAAAGTGAAGAAGGAAGGGTCTAGCAATTAGTTGTCCCTTCTCTCATCTTGGTGAAGGCGGTTCGTGACACATCGTGAAATGAACTCGACCACCGCTCTCTTCATCCCCGGCCACCAATACTGATGTCAGAGGTCTTGGTACATCTTCACCACTCTGGGATATACCTCCAAAGGGTATTTATGGAACTCCATCAACACCTCCTCCAATAACGTCAATGATGCTAAGGTTCACCCTCTTAAAAGGATGGTGTGCTCCCCACCTATCAAAAATCCATCAGGAGCCCATCCTAAGGATAATTGGGCATGTTGTCCCTCATTGTCAACATCCACCAGTTGTGTCTCCTTGACTCGATGTAAGAGTGGAGGAGTAATAGTCATCAACAGAAGGTAAGATCCTTCATCATCATCCATAAAGTATATCGGCATCGCAGCTAACTACAATGTCGCCTCACTTAGCAGTTGCAAACCGGTCCTCCGGTTGAGTGCGTCTGCCACCACGTTCCCCTTCTCAGGAGTATAGTCTATCTCTAATTCATAGTCTTGGAGGAACTCTAGACATATCCATTGTCTCAGGTTTAGGTCCTTCTAGTAGAATATATACCTGAGACTCTTGTGGTCGGAGTAAACTTTAAACCACCCACCCATCAAGTAGTGCTGCAACATCTTCAAGGAAAACACCATTATTTCTAACTCTAGGTCACAGGTCGCATAGTTCTATTCATGTTGCCTCATCTAGTATGAGTCTTAGGTGATCACTAGTTTCTCCTACATCATGACACAACCCATTCTGGTCCTTGATGTGTCGGAGTAAACTACATACCCAACTCCCTCCTTTAGTAGTCTCATGATGGGGGCACTAGTCAGTCTCCACCTCAGCTCCTAGAAACTCTGCTAACATTTATCCATCCATACGAAGGTTTTTCCCTTCTATTTCAAGGTCTATAAGGTTTCTCCCACTATGGAGAAATTGGGTACAAACCTTTGATAGTAACCAGTCAACCCCAAGAATCTCCAAACCTTAGTCACACTCTCGGGTGGTTCCCAAGAAAGCATTGCATCTATCTTCGCTGGATCTACTGCAACTCCATCCTTTGAGATGACATGTTCCAAAAAGTAGAACTCCCGAATTCAGAACTGGAACTTAGAGAACTTACCATAAAGCTAGTTCTATTAGAGTGTATTCAGGACTATCTAGAGGTGTGTAGCATGCTCCTCCTCCAATGCTGAGTACACCAAGATTTCATCAATGAATACCACGACGAACAGGTCAAGTTAAGGCTAGAAAATCCTGTTCATGAGACCCATTAACACTACTAGGGCATTGTTCGCACCGAAAGGCATCACTAGGAAATCATAGTGGCCATATCGGCACTTGAAGGTTTTCTTTAGTACATACTCATCCCATACCTAAATCTGGTGATAGCCTAATTTGAGGTCTATCTTTGAGAACCACTTCACTCCCTTCAGCTGGACAAAGAGGTCATCAATTCTCGGTAGTGGATACTTGTTCTTCACGGTCACCTAGTTCAGGTGATAAAAGTCAATGTACATTCTCAAAATTTCGTATGCCTTCTTGGAATAAATCACTGGGGTTACCCATGGTAAAACGTTGGGCCTTATAAACCCCTTTGTTTTCAAGTCCTCTAGTTGTACTCTCTTCTCACGAAGTTCTGCGGGAGCCATCCGATATGACAGTGTGGATTATGGTGTCATCCCGGGGTATAGGTTGATGAAAAAGTCTACCTCTTTGCGAGAAGGTAGTCCTAGAACATCCTCAGGAAAAACATCCTCATACAAATCCACCACTACAGGAATGCTTGAACTCTGATCATCCATTGCACTAAGGGTGAGGCTATCCAACTGATGATTGATCAGCTGCACCCTCCTCCAAGAAAGTTCATCCTATGCTGCAAGGGTTTCCTTCTCACCGGTGAAGTAAAACTTGGTCCCATCTCTGCAGACACACCACACTGTATGCCTAAAATAATCGATTTGAGCATGGACTATGGATAACCAGTCCATACCCAAGATGACTCCATAAGGCCTCGACGCCACTACTAGAAGATCCCAGCCAAAGATCTCACCTCTTAGAGTAAGCCCACACTCCCATCACCAGTGTTTAATCATTGAATTGTCTCCTGAATGAATCTCTAGTAGTAAGGATCGAGCCAATAGCTCCATCGGAATCTCTGAGCTCCGAATGAGAGTCATGTAAAGGAAAGAGTGACTAGCACCTGTGTCTATAATAATAACAGCTAGAGTGGAGAAGACATAGATCATACCTCGGATCATCTCTGGAGCATCGTGGTCATAAGCCCTTACTGCCTGGTGCTGATCTCTCCCATGCACGCCTTCTCCCTAAGGTTGGGGTGGACCACTTGGGGGTGGTGGCATAAATACCTCAAACCATCGTCCACCACCTTCTGCTTGACCAGCTTCCCTGCTATGTCCGCCGCCCTATAGACTTACTCTCTCAAACCACTACCTCTTCCTTGGCAGTCCCTCGATTGTCTGCTGGTCATCCGTACGGTGGGTCGGGCAGTCACATGCCCTATATCACTTCTCGCCGCACGTGAAGCACTTCCAGGCTCCTTGCTGGCTCCCCCAGGACTAGGATCCCCACACTACCGACTTTGAGTCCTAAGTTCATCCTCTGAAAGACTTATACCTCTTTGTCCCACGTGTATGTTATCTTCAACCTACTAAAGACTCTTATTCCTTGGTTCTACTAGCGGATCTAATTGCTGGTACATGATCCGCCAAGAAGCTCTCCACAAGAAGGGATCAATCTAGAACCCCATCCTAGGTAGGAATACTGAGAGACAAAACGGGTTCCCTGATCTCTCACCTGAGTCCCTGCTCAAAGGCTCAATCCCTGAAGAAAGGGCCTTGCACCATTTTTTGTGGAGTAGAGAGATAGATTGGTGAACCTTGTTGAGTACTCAACTACCATCATGATTCCCTGCTGTAGTTGAATCATCTCTTGAATGAGCACAGAGCTCAAGGTCACGGGGAAAACTCCTCCCAAAAAAGCCGCTCGAAGTCTTCTCAGGTAAGGGTCTCCCCATCGTGCATCTGGGTGGTCAAGCTCCACCATCTCCCTGTCAAGCCATGTAGAAGGATCTCTTCCAAGATCATCATTTAGTCAGGTGGTGTCCTCACTAGGAGGAATACCCACATCATAGCCTCTATCCAGTCCTCAGCGACCTAAGGATCTTCTCTCCCATGAACGTGAGAGGTCTCTATCTCTGAAACTCGTGCAACGCACTAAGTCTATGCACGTCCTCTACTGGAACCACCGACAATAAATGATGACCATCAGGTGGGGGTAGTACTGGTGCTCCACCCAATGGGGATATCTCAAGAACTGGTCCCTGAACGAATGCCTTTTCACTAGGTGGGTTTTCCTCACGTCTCAGTATCCTAACTGGTCATCCACATGGAGGCATCCTGAGATAAATCAATATATACCATGATTAGAAGGTTATACCTGTTGAGCTGACTCTTACTCAAAATAACATAAGGAGGCTCTTATGCAACCAATGTTTTCATGTATTAAGATGAAAAGAAGAATTCAAGGTCCTGGTGTATAGATACGTCGACCGTTGCACCAACACTGTGTTCCCCAAATCTGAAAGTCAGACTCGTAATACGTAACAATGTTGCCCCAAAACAAAACATAGACTCTCGGTATTTGCAGCAGGACCGAACGCCCTCTGATACAACTTTTTCACGACCCGTCCCTCGGGGCCTATGCTGTGACTACCCCAATACCACCTTCCATAGGCCAGGGGCTGGTGACTAGCACCGGAAATGCATATCCCCAAAAAAGGGAAGACATTGCCTTTAAACCTGTACACACAGACACCCAACCACATCCCAACACACTAAAAGGGGAAAAATTATACCACTAAAACAAAGCTGAGTTCAAGTAAAAGTGAAAGTAACTGGTCCAGAATAAAAACCCAAAAAGAAACTGAAAAGAGTAAATTACAAAAGATAACTCAGATGGCCATCCACGGAAAACCCCACCTGATCGTGAGAGTAGTGAAGCTACTGGATGCTGAATTAGTATATCCTACTCGCTCGGTCCTACTGGGCCTCGCATAGTCCTAGGCAACAAAGTCCACCATCTTATCATCCGTCAGTTTTTTCCCCCTCAACACCTCTGTTGAAACGTCAAATGTCTGCACCAGACACAACACATGTGAATTAAGCTCGTGCATGGGTGAGTATAACAATACTTAGTAGGGACCCTGATACCCCTAAAGGTATCTCAGTAATCCACAAAAGAAAAAACCACAAATAAAATACCATATAGGTAATACCACCAAGCAAGACCTCAACCACATAGCACAAATTAAAAGATGTAGCTCACACCAGGTATATTCTAGGGTAGTGATAGTAGCACCATCAGTCAAATTGTCAAACTCCTCAGTTAATGGAGAAATATTCCTCTTTTGGGTATAGTGGGACTTCAGGGTCACACAGATCCCCTTCCCACTAAACTTTGACTATTTTGCTACTCATCCTTGATGAGTACTATGGGTATGATGGGTCACACAGAGTCGCTCTCCATCGTGGGTCTATCGGGTCACACAGAGTCGCTTCTCACCTTGTCTGACATAGGTACTCCTCATGTCGAGTACCATGGGTATACCGAGTCACATAGAGACACTCCTCACCATGGGCTTTTTGGGTCATACAAAGTCTCTTCCCACTGGGCCATCGTTGAGCAGTCTGCAGGTCTCATCCAACCATAGGGTTTCGTACGTAGTTTGCTTGGTAGAACCAATCCTCAATCCATTATCCACACCTCTTATTCCATGAAAGTCACGACAAAGTATTACAAACTATCCATCTCATCAAGAGGGTCCCAAATCCACAAACGTCTTGTCAATCGGATGTACGATTTGCAAGATATAGGTGTTTTAGTAACCAGGGGTCCAGTTGCGATGGGGCCCGGTCCGACCCGACCAACTCAGCCCGGGGGTGCCACATTCCTTGAATTAATTAGAATGACTCGACCGAACCTGGTTTGGGTTGGGTTTGGTCTGGTCTGGTCTATCCGGTGGGCTAAGCCCAACAAGCCTCACTAGACCCAGCCCGATTTGGTTGAGGATCCAGCCCGCTGGGTCGCCCGACGACCCGGTCTAGTTTGTCTGGCCCGAAGGGCGCGAGTCCAGCCTACTGGGTGAGGGTCCCACCTGACCCACTAGGTTGTGGGTGCGGCCTACTGGGATATCAGCACAGCCCACTGGGCTAGGGGCACAGCCCGCCAGCCTTAGCTCGGTCTGCCAAGGGGCAGACCGGCGGTGCACCGCCTAGCTGGGACGCGGCAGCCGAGATTTTTCTGGCTCCAATTGCCCCCGCGGATGTGAGGACCCTCTAGCTGTGGTCGGTGGACTATGCCTCGAACTGCTCAGGTGGTCCAGACGTGGGCCACCCCCTCCATGTGGCACTCGCCTGGGGCCGTGACTCAGGTCAGCACGGCCTGCTGCCACTACGGTGTGCTGATGGGCACGCCACCGAAAGGATGTTCGGCGGACCACCGAACACGCTTCGGTGGTCCGTTCCTCGCACTGTCAGGGCCTACGGGACTCTCTGGTCTCTGCCATCCCTGCTCATGCCCTATAATGAAATTTTCTCCACGTCGAGAATGCGGCTACCAAGAACGCACAAGAAAAGGTACTCAAGCCTTGTTTGTGTCTACTTGGGCCCTCTGTGTTAGAGGTTTATAATAAATGGGGAGGATTGAGGATTGTTATTTTATCTTATAAGAATAATCCTAATCCCGAATAAAGAAATCCCCAAGAAAGGTCACCCTCCCGCATAAATGCACGAATCATGGATCAACATGTTCATGGGTTGATTTGTGTTCGTCATTTTTAGAAAACAACAGGGAAGAATATAAAAATAAAACAACCCCTACCTCTTTTATGTTTGATATCGAAGCATTCATCCACAAGGATTCAAGATGTTGACATCGCCACTTCCGGCTCCGTTCTTAGAGGCACGTCGAAGCCGGTGATAATCAGTTAGCACATCATCATTCTTCATTAGGGAGGAGATTCACTGGATTTTCATTAGAGAATCCTCCAAGTTTAATTCCCAAACTCCACATGTTGGATTATTAAAATAAAACAAAAATTGCAGTGATGCTGCGCTCATTAATGATTCTCATTAAATTAGCCACATTTAATGGGTCATTAAGATGACAACATCGCAGTTTCAAATGATCCATTATTTCCCCTCCATTAATGTGCCTCGTCACCGCATCATCATTTTACCATAGCGTCATCGTCTTCCACTCAATGGTGAGAAAGAAATAAAATATTTCTCTTAAATTGTTTTATTATTTTTCTTGAAAATTTTGAAAAATAACTTTTCCGCTAAACCCTTTTCAGCCAAAGTTAAGTTATTTCTAGGTGAATCCTCCTAGCACTTTGAGTTCAATGGTATCCTCAGATTTCCAATCCGAGCACCAATTCAAAAGTTAGAAAAAACTTGCTCATGCATTTACTGAATGTACCTTAAAAAAAGTTAAAAATTCCATTCCAGGCTCTCCAAGCCTCAGAATCACGTGTCATCAGATCGCGAGTTCTCAGAATAATTACATATAATTAAAAACATTCACATGAAATTTCTGAGATATTACACTGGTGGCTTAGCTACAATTGTGAAATTGGATCCCGATATGAGGAAAATTAATATCGAGACTGCCAGCCTGAGATTTGATAGTGGGAAGAGGGCTGGTTGTGAGTCAACACCTGGTGTAAAGGATTTATGGACTAATATTACATCCGAATAGAAGGGGGTGGTGTAGGTGGCTCATATTAACCTATCATTTAAATATTCTCTCTACATGAGCACTGAAATTGGATGTAAATCCCCAAAAAACTAAATTAGGAACATTATATTCGATAGCGTGTATGACACGCAACACGAATCGCGTAAGGGAATATAATATCCTGAGAATTTATAAAATATTTACTATTTTAAATAAATTTAATATAATTTATATCTTCCAATGCATGTGAAACTGAGTTAAAATACATTGCACGCAACAATTAGTTTCTTAAATGGCTTTCATTATAGGCAAGATCAAGTTTTACTGAACAATAATATATTATTAAAATATTATTATTTAATATAATAAGATATAACCTAGCAGTTAAATTAACAGTTATGAATATTATTAACTAACATATAAAAATATATGATTTACAAAAATATAAAATTAATTAATTGGTTACAAATTAATTAGAAATCAATATAAGAACCAATTGAATATAAAGGGAATGTTTTTATTAAAAACTATTTTTATGCCCATAAAGCTATTTTATCCTAATAAATTAAATTAATTATAATTATTGAGTGATATTAATGTAATATATATATTATATATTCAATAAAATATTTTTAAAATTCATCCAATAGATTCAATAAGCATAATATTAGAAAAAACCCAACATTACACATAAAAACCTATATTCTTATTAAGGCACTTTTACCACCTTTTAATGGAGAACCTATTTTAGATCCAATTTTTGATACACTTATAAATATTATATGCAAAAATAAACTTAATATTTCAAATTTGTTCATAAAAATTAGGTTATGGTGAATTTTTGATATTTTTTGTGATGTTACTTTTTTTATAAATAGTAGAAAATACTGAGTTTTAATACAAAACTATTTTTTATTATAATTTATTCATAAGGTTAAATAATATTTTAAATTGGTTTTAAAAGTTTAATAAGATCAATTTTTTATTAATTAATCTAATTTATGTCATTGTTATTAATTTCTCTTTGAAATTGGATACAAAAATTAAACTCTTAGATATTTTTACTTTAAAAAACCCGCATTATCATCTCGTTTGTAGAATTAATTTTATATTTATTTCTACCACTTATGTTATTAGAATTTGGAAAAATTGATTATATATTTATAATAATCATAATATATAATGTATAATAAGTTTAACTTAGTTTTTTACCAAAAATATTAGTGAAAGTAATTAAAATTAATTACAATAATTAAGGTAAATTTGAGCTTAACAAGAGACTAAAATTTAAACTTAAGGGAAAAAATAACCTATAAACATGTCCAAAATCCATTGGCTATCCATATTTCGACACTATAATCCCTTTTATCTATTTTGGTGTGTTTTAATCCAATTTTTAGGTAAAAAAGTGGGTTTACCTAATTTATTTTCAAAAATGTCAAGTGAGTCCTTTTCCCCTCTTATAAAAGGCCACCATCCCTCTCACTTCCTCACACATCTCAAACCACTTATGTTTAGACAATATATGCTCAATTAACTTCTCAAAATCCCTAAATTAATCCTTAAATCCTTATTTTTGGCATAAATCCATTCAAGGAATCCTTTTGGTATAAAAAAAGGATTTACGCAAAGAAGAGGTAGCATCCTTCCTCAAGCTCCTTTATTTTATTTTCATTCTTCACCCCCTAAAATATTATTATTCCTTTATTACATAATTACAACAGTATCCTCAATGTAATGATATATTTTTATGTTAAGTTTTGTACCTACACATACACACACTTCCATCTAATGGGTAATGAACTTATCGTTCGTGTACGATAAACTACCGCCTCGTGAAACGGTGATTGTTCATTTTTCCTTTACCACCTTTCATGGTTGTTAATTATGATGTAAATGCTATTTATATATGTTATATTTTTTATTTTTTTATTTATTTGAACTTTTTTAATTGTTTTATATAACATACCTTTATGCTTTCCATTTTGTGTAAATACAATAACATCGTTTGTGGTTGTGTGAATTGCCTCCTCCTAAAAGTCATGTGATTCAATCACACGATACATGGAATGTATAAAGGATGGTTTTAATTAAAAATATGTGAAATAAAATACATAAATATTATATTCATGAAATAATTACCATTCTGGAAATATAATATATATCATTTTCATTATTACCCTTTCACACACTTGAAAAGTGATAACGTCGTTTGTGGAGATGTGGACTACCACCTCCTCGACACGATGTGATTCCTTTTACATCACAATAATTATATATATAGGTATATATGATTAAATAATATGGTATTCATGATATAAATATCATTATGGAAAGATTTATGTTACTTACCTTCATTCCATAACGATCATTGAAAAATGGGAATGTTACTCATGTGTACGTACAACCTATCGTCTCCATGATTTTAATGTTGGTTCATTTTTCATGACCATATTTAACAATTGGTTTTAAAAGTATAATTTATGTACAAATAGAATAATTATGTCATGATTATTATTCTTTAGATGTTATAAAATGAACCCGTTGACCATAGTTTACCTACCAAATTTGTTTTTGACACATAAATTGAATTTGGTCAAAACATCCAATGTTAACTTAATTATTTAAGTAGTTGTATCAACATGATAATAAGTTAAATAAAAGTTAATATAAACATGAAAAAATTTATGAATCAAGTAAATAATTAACATTAGTTTATTATTTATCAATAAAAAGATATATGTGACATGTAGAACTCAATGTAAGGTATTTTTATCTCACTTTTTACATCTGTGAGATAAATGTCATATTCACCACTTTCTTATTTTTTGTGGTGTATATACTAACATTTTTTATATATTATATCATTAATAATTTTGTGAATAATTTTATCTTTATGGTATTTAAAACATTCATTTAATGTTATTCCTTAATGAGGATTATGATTTAAAATGTTTCAAAGTGGTATGGGACACTTTAGAATGTTTAAAGATTATTTTCCTCAAGAATAATTATAATGATCTATAATTTCTATTAAAGGAAATTATATGACCATTGTATAATAAACCCTTTCAATTTCCTATAATCTGTTTATTCATGACCTTTTTCAAGTATTAGTACCATTTTCCACTCTTTGGTACCAAAATGTTTTAGAAAATTTTTTTAAGAGAACCCAAATTCATTTCTCTCTTTAGTCAGAGAACCTATTTTATTCCAAAAACCTCATTTTCTAAAAAAATTAAAAAAACGTTATTAAACTTTACAAAATTATTTATTAAATACATTTTTATCCTTTTTGTCTTTTACCCATTTTTTGAAATGAATCTTCTTGTCGCTTTCTGAGCAATGCATTTTTCTAACCTTTTTACTACACAAAAGGAATATTCTTTTTACCTCGCATAGAATGTATATATTTACCCATTTTCATTTATTTGAAGATTTGTTTTCATGTTTAAAGGTTTACTTTTCAAGGAAATTTTTTTCAAAAGTGATTTTCAAAGAAAAGATTTTTTAAAAGGTTTTTAAAACAAAAGGTTATTTTCCTCAATAATGATTTTTTAAAAGCTCTTTTTATAGTATTTTTATTCATCAACTAAAACAACCATTTATTTTTACTCCACATGGGATATTTTGTATTGATACCATCATTATTTATCCTTTGTATGGTTTATGATTTATTTGTCTAAGGATAGTATTCACATTCACTTCATTGATTCCTTTGTTAGTCCCCTGAAAATATTCAATTTCCTATGATCATTGAACATTTAATTTCTTCTAATTATCCATATCATTCATAATGTATATATTAATTTCCTAAACCATATATCCTTTTTTACATATGGTGTTTACTTTGATAGTTATTTTATTGAATGGTGAAATATTGATAAATCTATATTCTTTACTCAATAGGAAAATTTTATAAGGCACTTTGTTAGTTTAAATTGATTTTTCAATATATGAGGAATGATTTGGACATGCACCACATAGGTTGGGGACCATTTAATGTAAGCCATATGGGTTGGGGATCGGTTAATGTAAGCCCCTCGATTCATCGATAGTCTCATGAGATGAAATTAGTTGGTGATAAACACTTCAAGTTTATTTCCAAGTAAAATAGATGGGTTTCTACCCATAGACATAAATTTTATTGAGGATAGATCTTGGCATTATAATGGTTCATGTTTTAGATACATTACATCTAATAATTAAGAATTTCCTTCATTTTGATTCAGTTATTATTTATCCATAAGATTTTTCGTTGTCATATATATGGATGCATTTCATTCTCAGATCATTGATTAAATGACATATTTTTTTAGTTTCTTACCTTTTCATATTGATTTTTCCTTATCCAATTATTTGAGTGGATTTTGTTTCCATTTATTACCTTTACATACTATTTATGAACTTCCTTATTAGTTTATTGATTACATGGCTTGTGTTCTCATTTATTTACCTTTTCATATTGATTATTTACATTGATTCGTTATTTCTTCCCTAAATGAGGATTTGAGCTCACCCTTATTATGTTTCCTTTTCATAGGATTTCTTTAAGTGTACTAATAAAGTTATTCAAGGATAATCTAGATGTAATAAAGATTTTATCCTCAAAGAAAAAAAATATGTTTTAATTAGTGTATATATTTGTAAAACCGGAATCATGTATGTATGTGGTTTACTAAGACTAATAAACTATTTATTCCTCTGGGATTTGATTTACTTGTATCTTATGGCAATGTAATGGTAGTAGAAATTGGCTCCAGGATTTCAGGGGTTGGGTTGCTACAGTTACTATCGGATCAAGTTTAGAAGCAACCTTTGGAACTAGATTTAGGAAAACATATATTAAAAATCATAAACCTAATATAGAATTTGAGAATAAGAATAGAACAACATCCTATAATTTTGTTAAAGTATAGATTATGTGGGGATTATTAGTAATACATCCTTTTCAGGATACTACAATTGGATGTGGTTCTGGAATAGATGTACCTAGAAGTAACAACTCTGACAAAGTGTGTCAGGCCTAACTTTGCTTAACCTAGTACACAATAATGTTCCTTACTTCACACTTGGGTTGACACTCCTATGAGATGTGATTAGGATAATTCACATTATATTTACAAACCTTTATAAAGTATTTTAATAGATAATGAATGGACTAGGTTAAACTTGAGGTGTCATAGATTGAAAATAATATGTCAAGATATAGATATCCTAAAAATGATTTTATTTTTTCCCAATATGATAATTGATGATCACATAATAGTTTTTGGTTTTAGGAAATTCCCACCTCTATATAATAAACTCTAAACCAACGAAAAACTATATGGAAATAAATTGATGAATTATTCATGTATTAAGGTTGTATTGAAAACCTTAGTAAAAAGGATATTTAGTGATTAATCTTTTTTCAAGGATGTCCATCATATTTATTTTGTAAATTATATTAATATGGTTTAATAAAAGTATAACCTATATTTTGGGTGAAAACCAATAAAATATGATAAGGCCATGGGTATTTAACCTATTAATGAAGGACGATAAGGGTTTCATGACAACCACTAACCTACACAATGTCCTAGTTAATATGTCATTATTTTTAGTTAAACAATTTGATGAATAAATATTAATGATGAACTAGTAGTATCACTTTTTAGAATCAAAGATTAATTTATTGACAATTTTTTCTTTGTTGAATAGTTAGAGACAAATTTAAATACTTTTCACTCTTTTATGGGCCTTATAATCTGTTAAATTCTTATTTTAGTGCTTCAGGGATCAATGTTAATTTTTGGATACCCATTTCTTGAAGTAAGGGATGGATTAGAATTTGATTGAAACTTGACCAAAATATGTAATTTTTCATATGAAATTAAAATGTATCATGTAAGTAAATTTTCTTATATTCATATGTGGTAAAGTAATATCTCAATGTGAGGAAAAGAATCTTAAAAAAATGTTGTTCACATACCTTTTTTTTAACTAATGGTCATCTAAATCATTAAATATTTATGGCTTTGAGGCCCTCAAATTTCCATTGATCATTCACTTGTTTTTTATTCATGACCTCAATAAATCCCTATAAATATTTACACTTTTCCTCTAAGTACGCATCTACACTTTCCACTAATGTTCTTCTACTTAGATTCATAGTTATATGTTATTCCATGTGACATGTGTACTTCTTATTCTCTCTTTTCTAGATGATTTCATATGAACCCTTCTCATGATGTGGTATTTTAAACATATGAAATATCAAACAATATATCAAAAGGATTTATTTTAAATTTTTAGGATGCAATTTAATTATGGTGGGGAGAATGTAACACCCCTAAAATCCAAAGTAGGAACATTGTATTCGGTAGCATGTATGACATGCAACACCAAGCGCATAAGGAAATATAATATACCAAGAATTTATAATATATTTACTATTTTAAATATATATATATATATATATATATTATCTTACAATGCATATTACACTGAGTTAGCATACATCGCACACAACAATGAGTTTATTCAATGGCTTGTATTACACACAAGACTGAGTTTTACCGAACAATAAAATATTATTAAAATATTATTATTTAATATAATAAGATATAACCTAGCCACTAAATTATAGTTTATATATAGTATTAACTAACTTATAGACATTTATAGTTTACAAAAATATAAAATGAATTCATTAGTTACAAATTAATTAGAAATGAATATAATAACCAATTGAATATAAAGGTAATGTTTTTATAGAAAACTATTTTTATGCCCACAAAGCTGGTTTATCCTAATAAATTAAATTAATTAAAATTATTGACTAATATTAATGTAATATATATAATATATATTCAATAAAATATTTTTTAAATTCATCCAATATATTCGATAAGCATAAGATAAGAACAAACCCATCATTACACATAAAAACCTATATTTTTATTAAGCCACTTTTACCACATTTAAATGTAAAACCTATTTTTAATAAATTTTTAGAACTTTTATAAATATTATATGTAAAAATAAACTTAATATTTTAAATAAGAACATAAAATTTAGGTTAGTGTGAATTTTTTATATATTTCTGTGAAGTTTCATTTTTTGATGAATAGTGGAAAATACTGAATTTTAATTCAAAATTGGTTTTTATTCTAATTTATTTATAAGGTTAAATAATATTTTAAATTGTTTTTAAAGTTTTATAAGATATATTATTTACTAATTAATCCAATTTATATCATTCGAATAAATTTTACTTTGAAATTGGTTATAAAAAAATTTCAAACTTTTAGATGGTTTTACTTTAGAAACCCATATTGTCGTCCCATCTACGGGATTAATTTTAAATTAATTTTTATCAATTATGCAATTTTAATTTTGAAAATTTTATTCCATATTTGGAATAATAATAATTTATAATGTCTAATAAGGTCAAATTAGGTTTTTACCAAAAATATTATTGAAAGTAATTAAAATTAATTACAACGATTAAGGTGAAATTAAGTTTAGCAAAGGACTAAACCATAAACTTAACGGACCAAATGACCTATAAAATTATCAAAAATTAATTTTATGGCCATATTTTTACCCTATAATCTATTTTATATATTTTTTGTGTTTTTTAATCCACTTGTTAGGTAAAAACGTGGGTTCACCTAATTTATTTTCAAAAATGCCAAGTGAGCCCTTTTTCCCACTTACAAAAGGACAACACCCCTCCTAATTCCACACACATCTAAAAACACTTAGGTTTAGAAAATATATTCCCAATTAACATCCAAAAATCTCTCTATTTCTACTTGAATCATCCCTTTGGTCATAAATCCATCCAAGGAAGCCTTTTGGTATAAACCAAAAAGAGTTGTCTGAAGAAGAGGTAACATCCTTCCTCAAGCTCCTTTATTTTATTTTCATTATACACCCCATAAAATATTATTATTACATGATTAAATAATAATAAAAGTATCCTCAATGTGCTTATATGTTTTTATGTTAAGGGTTCAACCTAAAATTACACACACTTCCATATAATGGGTAATGAACTTACTGTTCGTGTACGGAAAACTATCACCTTGTGAAATGATGATTGTTCATTTTTCCTTTACCACCTTTTATGATTGGTAATTATGAAGTAAATTATGTTCATATGTGTTATATATTATATTTATTATGTATTTATAATTCTTTGATTCTTTTATATAACATACTTTTATGCTTTCCTTTTTTTTAAAATATGATAACATCGTTTGTGGAAGTATGTACTACCACCTCCTAAAAGAAATGTGATTCGATAACACGATACATGGAATGTATAAAGTATGGTTTTAATTAAAACTATATGAATTAAAAACTATATATATAATATTAATGAAATAATTACCTTTTTTTAAATATATATCATTTTCAATATTACCCTTTCACACACTTGAAAAGTGATAATGTTGTTCATGGACGTGTGAACTACCGCCTCCTCGACGTGTTGTGATTCCTTTTACATAAAAATAATTATATATAGAATTATATATGATTAAATAATATGGTATTTTTTATATAATTATCATTATTTAAATATTAATTTTACTTACCTTCTTTGTATAATGATCATTGAAAATGGGAATGTTACTCATGTGTATGTACGACCTACTGTCTCCATGATTGTAATGTTAGTTCATTTTTCATAATCATATTTAATTATTGGTTTTAAAATTATAATTTATGTATAAATATGATAATTATTTCATGATTATTATTCTTTATATGTTATATAATGACCCATTTTACCATATTTTACCAACCAAAGTTGGTTTTGACACATAAACCAAATTTGGTCAAAACACCTAATCTAAATTTAATTGTTTAATTAGTTGTAATAAACATGGTAATAAATGAAATAAAATTTATGATAAACATGAAAAAGGTTCTGAAGTGATTAAATAATTAACATAAGTTTATTATTCAGGAATATAAAGACACATAAGACAAGTCAGACTCAAGGTAATGGATTTTCATCTCACTTTTTACATTTGTGAGATAAATGTCATATTCACCACTTAATTATTTTATGTAGTGTATATAATACCCATTTTCATATATTAAATCATTAATAATTTTATCTTCATGGTACTTAAAACTTTCAATTAATTTTATTCCTTCATAAGGCTTAGGATTTAAAATGTTTCAAAGTGTTATGAGATACTTTGGAATGTTTAAAGACTATTTTCCTCAAGAATAATTTTAATGGTCTTTAATTTCAATTATAGAAAATTATATCACCATTCTTCAATAAACCATTTCATTTTCCTCTCCTATGGTTATTAAATATCTTTTTCAAGTATTAGTTCCATTTTTCTACTCTTTGGTACTCAAAAAAAATTAATTTTTTTTAAGAAAACCCGAATTCATTTCTCTATTTAGTCGGAGAACCTATTTTATTCCAAAAAACCTATTTTCTAAAAATATTTTTGAAAAAAGATTTTAACCCTTCCAAAATTATTTATTAAATATATTTTTATCCTTTTTTTACCCATGTTTTCAAAGGAATATTCTTGTCATTTTCTGAACAAGGAATTTTTCTAGACTTTTTACCGTACGAAAGGAGTTTTCTTTTTTCCACATATTTCATGTATGGATTTACCCACCATCATTACTTTTAAGCATCATTTTCATGTTTAAAAGGTTACTTTTTAATGAAAAAATTTTCAAAATTTATTTTCAATGAAAAGTTTTTTCAAAACAAAAGGGAATTTTCCTCAAGAATGTTTTTTTTAAAATATATTTTTATAGGATTTATTTTAATTAATGACAAAACCATTTATTTTTACTCTAATTGGGATATGTTTTATTAATACCATGCTTATTCCTCCTCTGAGTGGTTTATGATTGATTTAGACAAGGATAGTATTCACATTCACTTCCTTGATTCCTTTATTAGTCCCCTTGAAATATTTAATTTCTTATGATCATTGAACATTGAATTTCCCCTAATTATCCATATCATTCATCATGGATATATTATTTTCATAAACCATATATCATTTTTTTACATACGATGTTTACTTTAATAGTTATTTGATTGATTGTGGAAATATTGATAAATTTGTATTCTTTACTCAATATAGATATTTGATAAGTCGCATTGTTTTTTTAAATTGATTTTTCAATATATTAAGAATACTTTGTACATGCACTAAATGGTTTGGGGACCATTTAATGTAAGCCCTACGGGTTGGGTACTGGTTAATGTAAGCCCCTCTATGCATCTGTAGTCTCATGAGATAAAATTAATTGGAGAAAACCCCTTTGAGTTTGTTTACAAGCATAATAGATGGGTTTCTACCCATAGAATTAAACTGTATTGAGGATATATCTTAACAGTATAATGGTTCATGTTCCAGATACATGATATCCAATAATTAAGCATTGTATTCATTTTGATTTAGTTATTGTTTATCCAGTAGATTTTTTGTTGACATTTCTATGGATTCATTTCATTCTCATTTCATTGATTAAGTGGAATGTGTTTTCAGTCTTACCTTTCCATATTGATATTTCCTTATCTACTTATTTGAGTGGCTTGTGTTTTCATTTATTACATTTGCATACTATTTATCCACTTACTTCTCATTTTATTTATTAAATTTAATGTGTTCTCATTTATGTAGCTTTCCATATTGTTTATTCACATTGATTAATTATTTCTTCTGCCATAATGTAGGTAAGGTTTATGGTGAGACTTTGATAGTACAAATCTTATCTGAAATTTATGGGGCTCACATGCCTAAAGAAAAAAAATAATTTTTTAAGGAGGGTATCTCTTTAAAGTATTCCTTGTTCAGGAGTCCTTTTTCTAAGAACACTAGATGCCTAACTCTAATATCTCATTCTGATGAGGTTGTTACAATGGGTGATCCCATTATGAAAAATAATTTTGTGTTTGGGATTGATTTGTATTTGAATGATGTCAATCAAGTTCTAGGTAGCATTGGGACAGATCTTCTGGATGTTCAAGATAAAATGGATATTCAAGAAATGGATGATGAATAGGTAGATAAAGAAAACATGATTGTAGCAAAAAACCACAAATGGAAACAGATTGTTGAAAAGATTATTAGTAAGTAGGAAGTTTCTCAACCTCATGATAATCAGGTTAGAGCAGTGGTTTTTTATCCCTATAAACCCCCATCCCCGTCTATTACCTAGGATGAGGAGGTATTCCAGATGTTACCCTCTAAAAAGATCAAATATTTGGATCGTTTCCAAAATAAAGTACATCCTTCAAAATAGAACTTTTGTCCCAATTTTACTGAGCTTATGAGGCAAGATTATAACTCATTTGGTTTAGCTTCTGAGCAGGAGAGTGAGGCTGTGATAGTCTGAAATAATAACATCAACATTCCAGCTAAGGTCTTAGAGGGAGAATGCCTACCAACTGGTCTATAAAAAGAGTAATTTGAATGATTTGATTCATAGATTGAAGTACTTCTAGCCAAAATGGTTCCTGAAACCTTCAGAGCCAAGGACTATCTTGTAGTGGTGAAATTTTTATCCACCAATTTGGAAGAAATATTTTGTGTTTCATCAGAGTTTAATTTATGTGATCTTTCTTGGAAGTACAAGAAATTCCACGTCTCAAATGAGCCTACTGATATATCTTTAGATGATGAACTCAATACACCCCAAGAACCCAAATCAGGGAGGCGAGGATGGAATCCTCGGAGTAGAGGCTGGTTTCCCCGAAACATGGGTTCCATACTGACTCATTAGTGAGTTTTTATTTTTTCGTTTTGGCTTGGTTTTTTGAACTCATCCCTACTCCTATACTATTTCTTTCATATTTTATCTAGAGGTTATGCCTCATATTTATAAAAAAATATTTCTTCCACCATAATTTACCCTTACTAAGCATTTGAAACCACCCTTATTATGTTTCATTTCCCTAGGATTCCCTGAAGTGTACTAAGAAAGTTATGCAAGGATATTCTAGATTGAATAAAGTTGTTATCCTCAAATAAAAAAATTTGTTGTAATTATTGTATTCATTTTTAAAGCATGACTCATGTATGTATCTAGTTTACTAAGACTACTAAACCATTTGGTCCTTTGGGATGTGATATACTTGTATCTTATGCCAATGTAATGGTAGTAGACACTGGCTCTGAGCTTTCTAGGGTGATTTCACTATACTAGAATGGAGGATGAGTCTTCTTCAGAATAGTTAGACTGTGAGACCGTTCTCTAAGAAGAATTTGATCATTATTTGTATCATGATATTTTAATTTATGCCAAAAGGGAGGGTAAAGCTAAAGTTGTGGATCAAGATGGATTCCAACTGGTCACTCCTCAGAAGTCCAGGGCTTCTCTACCTCTAACTATATAGGTTTCACCTATATAGATTGAAGTGAATGATTGGGAGTAGATATTAAGGGATGTTTCTAAATATGTTCAATCAGTGATGTTTATAAAGAATATTGTGGGATATAATGCCGATGATGTTGGTGTTTCGGATCGGTTTCAAAATTCCCAACGGTTCTATATCTGACGATACGTGGACCTTCTTTCCAAAGGCAGGCGTTCACTGGGCGATTTGGCCAGCGACACTTAAGAACTCACATTGGTCGAGAGGATGGGAAGTCGGGCTCAGCGCACCCTTTTGGGGGGGGGGGGGAATTATTGCCTGTTTTGGGACTCCTTTATAGATTTAAGATGTATTCATATGTTCTAGAATCTTTAGTTTATACCCAAACATAGTATCCATAGATTACTCCTGGTTGGCAATGGTCAGCTGAACGCAGGGGTTTGGAATCATTTATGCCTGAGTTCTACCATCCCTCATTTGATTAATGACCCCGAGGAGTTTGGACTCATTGAGGCGGCACTAGGAGTGGTGCGGTGAACCGATGTGAAGATAGTCGGATTGACCGGTTGTTGGGCTTGAACCTCGGGGAGGATTCCTACGTATCCCTATGGTAGGGAATCAAAGTCCTCATAGTTTTCATTAGCTTGGGGATTACACTCTGAGGAGGCCCATAGGAGGATGTCATGATCGATGCCTACTCTGAGCCCACATGAGTCATGCTCGGTGTGAGAAACAAGAGGCAATAGGGACCAGATGATCACATTGTGAAAGGTGTGTCCGTGGTAAGGGGAGTGGGTCTTACTCATAGAGGCGGCCCATAAAGTCGGGGCTTACTCCGAAATGGATGCCAATGGAGACAAAGCGCAATGGTAGAGGGACTTGACCCCAAAGGAGGATGGGGCAGCATCCTTCCCCACCACGCCCTTCCTTGGCCGTAGCCGTGGGGAAGTACGGAGGTGCATGGGGGCTTCCTTCTGATGGGTAGTCTGCCACGCCCCAGGGAAGGGAGAAGTGCCCTCGTCCTAACAGGTGGAGGGGCAGAGAGGGGACTCTCAGGCTCGGACTCCGCATTACCGTGGTAATGTGAACCCAGGAATGTTTCAAAAACATGCTCAAGGGCCGGAGAAACCCCTTCGCCCTCGCTTATCGTGGGTATGTGAACTCAAAATGGCACGCTGATGCGTCTGAGGGTTACACCACACGGGTCTGGTGGCTCTGGAGGAGGCCTCAGATCAGGGCCGATGAATGGGCCAATGAGGGGGTTGCGGAGGATCGGGTCAGATTGGGCGGATTTTATCTGGATCGGGGAATAGTAACTCTGAAGGATCTGGTGGGCCACACAGGTGTATGAGTGGTGGTGCCCTTTGCGTAGGGAGGTGCTACAAGGCTGGAGAAGCCGTCCGCGAACCAGGTGGGTTCGCGGCTTGGCAGGGATCCTGCAAACTAGGGTGGTTCGCGGCTTCGAGTTCGGTCTTGGTACCATGTTGGTACGCGGAGGGGTCCATGCGAGTAGCGGTGGACAAGGGCAGCGCCGGTTGGGGGTTTGTCTATCGGGGCTTTGCCCGTGCAGGAGGGTGCTACGCGGCACGATGGATCGGAAAAGGGGCATAAACTCCCTGGTCCGTGGGGAGTGCATCCGCGGAGGGGGCATGGTTTTTGGTCTTCTTTTCTTTGTTATTTTAAGTTCGCGGTTCACTAAGTTATTATGCGTTTTCAGTTCCTTATTAATTCACTTCTAGCTTCTTACCTTTTTTTGTTCGCGGAATAGAACTTCGTTGTTTGCAAAATCCTAATCTCCTTCCTTCGAAATTCTTCCACCTGAATCTGCTCGATCTCCCCAAAAATCTTTTGGGATATTCCCCCTCGGTCCCCTTTTATAGAGTGAGGAAAGAGATGTATCTATGGTCATGCAGAACCTTTTGCAGAGGCCCATGATCGGGGACCCAGTTTACAGATGACTTGGTCAATCCGTGATTCACAGGTGCATTAAACCCCCCCCCCCACAAACCAAACTTGCTCGGGGAGTGCTTCACGGCCACACAGGGTTCCGCCTCTATTTCACGAACGACAGTGGATGTGGCCTGGGCCAGTTGACGCGGTCTGTGGCTGGGACAGTTTGTGATGGTGGACCGGCTCGGTGCCCATCCTGCTTCACAACCGCAGAGGATCTCCGCCTCCATTCCGCGAATGACAACAGTGTGCAGAGGGGGTGCTTCGCGGAACCGGCCGCCTGGAGTTATCATTGGACCGGTACGCAAACCGGTTCGGCTTGTGACGTCCTTGGAGTATTCTCAACACTTCTCCCTAATTCTTTTGGGGGAAATTGGGTAGAATCTCCCTTGGATTAAAGGGGATTTTCATTCTCCCTTTGAGTATTTTTCAGGACCCTACAAATGCCCCCCATCAGAATGGGGTCCGATCGGAACGAAGAGGAGGCCATTCCGATGCAGAGTGGTCCTGAAACTTAGATGGTTTGTAGAAGAGGGGTGGACCCAGTAGGGGACCACACCTTTAAATACGAGGGCCCTTCCTTTGTCTTTTACTGGATTCTTCGTGAAACCAAAGCTCTCGTTTCCGTGTGCTCGTCCCTTCACGAAACGCCTCGTTCGCGATCCAGCTGCCACTTCCCCAGACTATTCCTCGTTCGTGGCCGCCTTCATCCGCGGACCAATTCCCAGCCGTGAACTAACACTTTTAATTAATTAAAAAGTAAGTCACGACGAGCCGTGTAGGAACTTGATCTGCAGTTTTGATGGTCCGCGGACTGAAATCTTCCAGACTTTGAAAAATTATTTAAGTCTTCTGAATCTAATTATTTAAATCCGAGATTAAGATTCCGCGAAGCAACCTGGTTCGCAGTTTTCTGGCCAACACTCCGCAGCCCAGGGTACCATGGACTACTTCTGCATAGAGTTGGTTCGCAGGATGCATTCATCGCGAACCACATTTTGAGGCCTGCTCGGGGACCTTGTTATGAAGGCTCCTTGACTGAATCTTTATCAATATATTCGGTATTTTTGTCTAGATTTTATTATTCTGGACTAACCATTTTCCTGGACTTTATAATGCAGGGATAAAATATGTTTCCCCCTCATCCTACACCCAGGCCTACTGCCGAGCCTCTCCCAATTGGTTCAGGGAGACTTCTAGCTATGATTCGTAGAGCGGAAAACATAAAAGAGGTCCCCAGTCGGCCCATTATTCCTGATGATGGTGTCTTGAAGCACTTTCTCTCTCCTAAGCTCCTGGGTTATCCACTATAAAATCGGATTCCTCTTTATGGATTCAGTCTTCAAGACGATGCCCCTATTCCCCCCACCTTATCAGGTCTTCTGTCACCTTGCTTGGAAGCATCGCCGAAGTGCATTCAGGCGAACCTCGCCCAATCAGGGGAGATAATTTCTGGTCCTGATCTGAAATACAATTTCATTTTGAGAGGCTCTATCTAGACCCAAATCGATCAGTACGCACAAGACTTCTCTCAAAAGGTTGTCTTCAAGAGTTGCCCATCCATAATCAACCTTACTCGGTTGGATCCTGACACGGGGTGGATTCCTAAGTGGGATCTTCGGTCAGGTGGTATTTTCTCAAATGACTGGGGTTGGGCCTTCTGGGTCCACCATCATTGTTGGGAATCTTCTAAGTCACTAGAAGCAGTCAATTTGTACTCCGCAGTGTGGGCCTCCAAGTTCACTGTTTAACTCCCATCTTTGGTCCTGCCTGACCTACTCAGTCGCTGGTGTTCAAGCACTAATACATTCCACCTAGAACATGGTGAAGTTGGCATTAGCTTGTGGGGCATTTACCAATTGGGAGGTCTTCCAATCATCGGTGAGATGTACGACGAGTTTATTCCCTCTCCTGATGCGTGGGACGACGTTGAACAAGTGCCTTCATTGGTGAGGGATCTGTTGGTTATGGCGGAGCGGTCACTAGGTCAGGCCTTGCATGCCCGCTCTCTTATTCCCTATAGCACATGGATAGGGTTATTTATGAACACCATTGGTCCTGTGTCAAAGATCAATCTCCCCAGGACTCATCCCTCTCAACAGTCATGAACCATCCCAGATTCCTACTGGGCAGTTCTGGAAGCAGGCGACTACCTTTCATGGGGTTACGAGGTGAGCCCTGGCGTGCCGCCTATACTCATGATAGCTGGTCTGTTTACTATGTTTTTGAGTGTGTGGCTATTCCCTTATCGGGATATCTCCTCGAGAATCAGAGCTTTCACCTTGATGACGGCAGTTGATCTGGCAGAGGGCCGCCCGGTGAACTTGGTTGTGCCCACTTTGGCTCGTATTTATGAACTACTGAGCCACATGCAGGAGGGAAGGTCACCCTATCATCTGAGTGGGCCATTTAAATTCTTATACGACTGGATATTGGATCATTTTCGCTGTTATGAATATTGTCACAACACAGTCATCCCGCTTCCTACCTTTCGGCCTACCTTGCTTGATATAGTCGGGGTTCTCTTGATGTCCCTCGGTTTTGATGAAGACATCAAGCTTCTGAGTGAATTCTCTCAGTTTTCTTTCTTTCCCTACCCTACCCCTTTCGGCGTCGTGGTCGACAACTGCAGGGGAATACTCGAAGAACGTTCTTACATGATTTCACTACAGGATGGGTTCCTGTCTGCGCGGATTGACGGGGTTTCTCTATGGGATTTGTATGCCCCCAACTGTTTTTCTCACCAGTTTGGGTGTATTAAACTCCAAGATTCCCTTCCTCCTCTTCGGGCTCGAGGACTGCACCCAGCCACTCTCTGTTAATAGTGGTTGATGCTGATGTGGGAAGGATCGGACATAATCATTCACTTGCCTGGCGTAGAAGCGGCTTCCAGGTTATCCTTGGAGTGCGCAAGAATGTGGGTAAAACATTATCCCAATGGAATCCTGGGGAAGGATATATGGAAAGTTCCCAGATCAGGATTTATCACGGTGGTTATGCCTATTGTTCCTTCCTCATCAGCTCTGAGGGAGGATCGACTGATGGCTCGTCGGTCAATGCGACTCAGGGGATTTTCCTCCCCCAACCCCTCTGCGGCCTAAGTTCAGATGGACCAAACCTTCTTGGATATGGGTGAGGATGACCCTGTGGTTTCGGGTCCTAGAAAGACAATTCTTGAAGTTTTAACGGCCGATACCAGACTTAGCAACTTGGTTCCCAAGCCCAAACCAGGGTTGAAAGCTTTAGGCCTTCCAGTTTCAGAACCATCTTCTGGCGTGCACATGTCTGTGCTGATCGCAATGCCAGACTTCATTCTCAGGCTATCTAGCGAGGATACCAAATATCCTTGTGTCATGGAAGACCACCGATCAGTGCGCAGGTGGTTCTGGCCCCAGATTTGTGAGATTGTTGTCGAAACTCCTCTAGCTGAGATGTAAATTAAAATCGAAGCTCTCTAACAACTCTTTCTGGGTTTGGGGTCAGGTGGCTTTGACTATCGGCAATTCCATTCTCTTGCTTTCCAGGTTGTCATGGCCCATGAGGAAGTTTCCACTAATGAATGAAAACTTTCTCACCTCACTGCCTCTCATTGCGGGACCCGATCCCTGGATGAAGCCATGATAAATCTCCCTCAGCTGGTAGCGCAGGAGGCGAGCTCTCGAGATCAAGCGGACATCCTATCCTCTGAGTTGCATGAATGTGAAGTACGGGCAGCGATGCTAAGGGATCAATTTTCAACTACGACTGGTCGCCTTGAAGTCACTAGGAAAGGGATCAACGATCTCCAATCAACAGTGGAGCATACTCGTTCGGTGGCCGAGGTTGAGGCTAGGGAGAAGGCCGTGCTGGAGCAGACTTGCAACAACCTCTGTCGTACGGTTGCTAATCTGATGGAGAGAGTGATCTAGGGCCTTTTTTAATGATTAGAGCCACTCTTATACACTCTATTTTTCTTACCCCCCCCCCTCGTTTCACTGTAGGGGGAGAGGCCCTAGTTTGTGGATATCCTCATCTCTTCTTTTTTTTAATGGATTACAATCTATGCCAATATTTTTCTGCTGTAAAATTTGATTGTTACTAGAACAATTGTTGCATGAATAACAACTCACCGAATCAGAATTAATCACAACTCAGGAAAATAGAAACAAACTCTAACTTTTTCCTGGACCATGGGATCCAGCAAGCATAGTTCGACTATTGCTAGGGTTTTGTAGAAAATACCCACAAACTTTTTGTCTTTTTCTTTTAAATGCCCCAATTTTGACTGGGACCATTTAGTGTGGACCCAGTGGGTATGGCCCGACTTTTTCTTAGGTCTCCCTTTTCGGGTTTTCGGCCTAACAGGCTTTGTGCCTCTTTTTGTGAGCAGTTTAAAGTCATGCCGACAAGACTATCATCACTGATGTTTTAGGTCGAACAGCGTTGACCAGATACGGTGGGGCGAGGGCCCCAATGAGGTTTGGTTGATTTAAAGATGTCTCAATATCCTCCAGATGCATGTGGGTGGATCATGTGTAAATTTGAATGACAATCAGGGCATGTCTCAAGTCAAGGGAGTCGTATCGACGTATAGAGATAGGAAGGGCATCGCTTAAGTAAATCTTGCCTTTGGTAGACGGGCCAGGGGCGATCAATATACAGAGCCGCTGAGGGCATGGTATGCATAGTCATGTAAAGGTGTCCCTAAGTCAATGAATCTCCATTTCTGACGGCCTAAGGACTTCATGGAAGTCCAGCTTATGGAAACCACCATGGGTGGCTTGGAGAATTATGAAACCACTGGGGGTGGCTCGGAAAGGGTATGTGATGTCTGAAAAGGGTTTGAGGACATCTGTATTAATCATGAGTGTCAACTCAGGGTCCCTGTGCTACGCATTTAGTTAGCGTAGAGGATGATTAAGGCTTGGTGCAGTTTAAAGTCATGCAGCTGGGACATCATTTAGAATGGAATGGCTTCTCCTGGTTCTTGGTAATCTCATCAGAGACGCTCCACCATATTCAGGAAGGGTTATGAAAGAGGTTGGTAAACTGTAGCTCAGAGGGATTCCGAATCTTGGGATAGACATGGGGGCTAAAAGGCCAAGACGTGTATGGAGAGAATCATTGCCTAAGGAAATATTGCCTTTGGTAGATGAGCCAGGGGTGATCAATATGCAGATCCGCTGAGGGAATGGTATGAATAGTAATGCAAAGGTGTCCTTGGGTCAATTATTTCATTCTCTCGATAGCCAAGAAACTTCAAGTAAGTTTGTGATTCAGGACCACCAGGGGTGGTTTATGAGAGTTCAGATCTTTCTGAGTATAGAGTATGGTTTATGAGGAGAGGGTGCCTGGATATGGGAGAAACATCTAGGCTAAATTTCTCGAGAATGGATTAAGTCATTCCTTCTCATGCTGCTGTGAGACGGTGGTTTGTGCAGGTCTGACCCGTGCACTGAGGGATAGAGAAAAGCCTATGTTCCTTTCTGAACCCATGACAGGTTTGACCACACAGTTTACCGTCATGCGGTAAAGACGGCTTCCGTGCAGTTTAATGTCATGCGGTAAAGACGAGGAACATTATTAAAGGATGTTGTGCAGTTTAACGTCATCCAGTAAGGACGGGAATCATTTTTGAAGATGCTATGTAGTTTAACGTCATACAATGAGGATGTAGTTTCAAAGGTTGATCTTGATCAGAATTTAACTGGGCTTGAATATCCTGGCATGCCTCAGATGTGGAAAAGGGTTTGATTGGTGTAAATCATGGTTCTAGGGCATCTTGGATCAGGAGAAATGATATGGAGGCTCTGAGGCCGGTAAGCATACGGAGCTAGGAAGAGTGTCGCCTGAGGAAATCTTGCCTTTGGTAGACGAGCCAGTGGATATCAATATGCAGAGCCACTGAGGGCATGGTATGCATAGTCATGCAAAGGTGTCCACAGTTCTATAACTTTCCAATTCTGATGTCTATGAATGGTTATAAGGATCCGCAATTGTCCGGGCCACGAAGTCTATTATCTGGTAAGAAAATATTTGGGCATGTCGAGCATATTTGGCCTTGGTTTCTATTATATCTTAGAGAGCTCCCTGTGTTGATTTATCTTGCACGTGGGGGTGTAACTTAACTCCATGCATTTTAACATCGTGCGGTAAGGATGAAGTACTCCTAGTTTAGCGGTCATAGAGCTCGGACCAACGGGCGGATATCGCTGAAGTCACTCGAAGGATAACTAAGTTACCATGCTCTGATATAATCTGAACAGGGTGGGGTGAAGGTTGTAAACTGTAACTTTGAGGTTTCCTGGATCAGGAGATGTGGTGTGGGGGCTCTGAGGCCGATAAGCGTATGGAGCTAGGAAGAGTATCGCCCGAGGAAATCTTGCCTTCGGTAGATGAGCCAGGGGCTATCAATATGCAGAGCCGTTGAAGGCATGGTATGAATAGTCATTCATGACTTTCCACTTCCGATGGCCATGAATGATTATGAAAACCCGAGATTCCTCACAATATAGATTTCATCATATGGGGATAATGGTGTCCGAGCATACAAGAAACATCTTCACTGAAATTGTTCATTGAGTCAAGGTAGGCTAGTCGTGGCCTGATGTTCATGGATTCAGGTCGTCATGTGAACCACAGGTAGATACATAGGATAACCGGGTAGGGATACCCTGGAAACATTTGGATGTGAAAAGGGGGATGAACTTGTAAACCGCTGCGCCATAAATTTCTGGATCAGGAGATATGATATGGGGGCTCTGAGGCCAGTAAGCGTACGGAGCTAGGAAGAGTACTGGCTGAGGAAATATTGCCTTTGGTAGATGGGCCAGGGGATATCAATATGCTAAGCCGCTGAGTTCATGGTATGCATAGTCATGCAAAGGTGTCCACGGGTTGATAACTTTCCACTTTCAATGGTCGTGAATGGTTATGAAGATCCATAATTGTCCAGTTTGTGGAGTCTGATGTATGGAGAGGATTCATCCAAATGCGCAAGGAGTATTTCCATCTCGTTTTTTCATATATCTTGGGTGGGTCAAGACGAAGTCCGTGCAGTTTAACATCGTGCGGTGAGGATGAGGAATAAATCCCGTGCAGGTCTGGTCCATACACGGGGGAAAAGGACATTCTTACCTCTTATCTGTGCAGTTTAACGTCGTGCGGTGAGGACGAAGAGTACACCTCGTGGAGGTCTGGTCCACACACGGGGGACAAGACATTTTTATATTTCATTTGGGGATGGTTAGGTCAGGGTGGGGGACCCTGGTGTCACTACGTATCCTGCGAAGGTAGAAATCAAGCCACACGTAGTTCTTTCCTAAATAGGCCCCATGTAGGTCTGGTCCTAACACAGGGGGAAGGGGATTTTTTTTCAAAATGGTTGGGCCAGGATACAGAGTCCAGGCGTCACTACGTATCCTGGGAGGGCAGGAATCAAGCCTCACATAGTTCTTTTCTAAATGAGTACACCCCGTGCAGGTCTGTTCCATGCACGGGGGAAAGGGGGATTTTTGAAAACTTCTAGTTGAAGGGGTGGCTGGGCCAGGATGGGGAACCCTGGTGTCACTACATATCCTGCGTGGGCAGGAATCAAGCCATACATAGTTCTCTACTAAATACACCTCATGCAGGTCTGGTCCGCACACGGGGGGAAGGGGGCATTTTTAGCTTTTATTTTAGGGGTGGTTGGGCCAGGGTAGGGGATCCCAGCGTCTCTACGTATCCTGCGAAGGCAGGAATCAAGCCATACGTAGTTCTTTGAAAGGAGTAAACCCCGTGCAGGTCTAGTCTATACATGGGGGAAGAGGGCATTTTTAAAACTATTTTATCCATGCAGTTTAATGTCGTGCAGTAAGGACGAGGAATACACCCCGTGCAGGATCGGTCTGTACATGGGGGAAAATGGAATTTTTAAATCTATTTTGGCGATGGTTGGGCCAGTATTGGGGACCTTGGCGTCGCTACGTATCCTGTATAGGGAAGGAATCAAGTCGTACGTAGTTCTGTGAGATCCGTGCAGTTTAATGTCATGCTGTGAGGATGGGATACTCTTAGTTTAAGGTTATAGATTTTAGACCGTCGAGTGTTTGGCAGTTTAACGTCATGCAGCTCGGACGAGGGGAATTTTAGTTATGTCGGCTGAGGACGAACTACTCTTAGTTTAGGGTCCTAGATTTTGGACCATTGGGTGCTTGGCAGTTTAACTACTTGCAGCTCAGACGAGGGTAATTTTATTTATACCGACTGAGGACAAACTACTGTTAGTTTAGGGTCATAGAGTTTGGACCGTTGGGTGATTGGCAGTTTGACGTCTTGCATCTTGGACGAGGGGAATTTTAGTTATGTCGATTAAGGAAAAACTACTCTTAGTTTAGGGTCATAGAGTTTGGACCGTTGGGTGCTTGGCGGTTTAACATCTTGTAGCTTGGAAGAGGGTCATTTTAGTTATCTATGAGAAATACTTCTTCAGAAATCTCGCATTTGTATGAGTGGTGGTGAACTGACCATCCATCGAGATCAGGGCATATGCTCCATTGGAGTAGACCTTGTGTATAACATATGGTCCCTACCACTTGGGCTACATCTTTGGAGGTTTCTTTTTGGGTATCATTGTGGTCTGGAGGAACAACACCAATTCTCCCTCCAAAAAAGACCAAAGACGAACCTTTTTATTGAAGGCTCGTGCAATCTAGTTCCGGTATACTTCTAGATGGTGCAAAGTGTGAAACCGCTTCTCTTCTAGATGTTCCAATTCACCTAGCCATTTTTATGATTGCTCATCGTTGGATAATAGATCACAAATGGAAACACGGAGCAAGGGCAATTGGAGCTCAATGGGCAGGACTGCTTCTGTTCTATATACTAACGAGTACGGATTATCCCAAGTAGTGGTGCGGATGGTGGTTCGGTAATCCCACAATGCATGGAGGAGTTTATCCGGACATGACTTCTTGTCTTTGTGCACCATTTTCTGGAGAATGTTGGATAGGGTCTTGTTGAAATCCTCTATCTGTCCATTGGCCGCTGCATGGTAGCGGGATGAGCGGTTAGCCTTGATACCATATTCTTGGTATAGTTTCTCCAATTTAGTAGAGCAAAAGTTAGTGTCGTTATCCGTCAGTATGGTATGAGGGACACCAAATCTAGTGATGATATTGGTTTTTACAAAGCTGACAATGCTTCTTGCCTCGACTTCTTTAAGGGGTACATCTTCTACCCATTTGGAAAAGAATTCAATTTTCGTGAGGATATACTTCAGCTGTTTGGATGTGGCAGGAGGATATGGCCCCATGACATCCATTCCACAGATGGCAAATGTCCAGGAGTACATAGCCTGATGAAGTAACTCCGGGGGTTGGTGTATGAAGTTGGCATGAATTTGGAATGAGTGACATTTTGCGGAAAAGTGCTCGCAATCTTGTGCCATGGTGGGCCAATAGTACCCAAGCCTTCAGACCTGATGGGAAAGCTTAGACCCCAGCTGATGTGCCCCACATACCTTGGCATGGACTTCAATCATGACGGAAGCAGTTTCTTCTCCATCAATGCATCTGAGGAGGATCCCGTCGAGGCCTCATTTGTAGAGGACCTCTTGCTAACCCACGTCACCGTATAGGGCAAAGTTGATTTCCCTTCTCCTTATTTTCTCTCGTTCGGCCTTGTCTGATGGAAGTTCCCCCCGTTGAAGGTAGTTTTCAATGGGGGTCATCCAGCCGGTGGCAGGAGCATATGGATCAGGGACAGGACTGACTTCGTTGATTTCTTCCGTCTTGGCCTGAACAAATGGCAGGACCATTCGACGATGGGCGATGCTGATAACTATTTCATCCCAGTCTGGGTTGGCCAGGGTTGTGGCCGCGTTGGCTAATGCATCAGCCTGATCATTCTGGGACCAGGGAATATAGGTCAATATTGGTTCTATGGAGAATTCCACCATTAACCCTCGGACATGGTCAAACAGGGGAATCAACTCCTCCTTTTTAATAGAAGAGTCACCATTGACTTGATTGATAACCAGTTCCGAGTCACCTTTTACCTTAAGTTGTTGTACTTGTTCTTGGAGTGCGAGCTCCAGGCTTGCAATGAGGGCTTGTTACTCCACTTCATTGTTCATACATCCTTCTGAATGGAGGAAGAAATATAGAAATACTACCTTTTTTGGGGACATGAGTATTATCCCCAAACCCACCTTGTTATATTTGGGGTCCTCCATCCTTTTCCTGGTTGGGCTACGGTATGCGCCATCGAAGTACATTTCCCATGTTGGGAACTCCTCTTGAACCGAGAAGATGTCCTCATCGGGTAGCTCGAAGTTCGGTGCGGCGGTCCCTGTTGAAGGGTGCTTTGCCAGAAAATCTGCTAGTGCCTGGCCTTTGATGGCCTTCTGAGGCACAAACCGGATGTCAAACTGTTGCAGGATGACTGCCCATCTGGATAGGCACCCGGTCAGTATCGGGCGGCTGAGGATATACTTGAGCGGGTTATTACGTGAGACCAAGTGGACTTCATGATGCCACAGATAATGTCGCAACTTTTGAACTGTTAATACCAGGGCCAAAAAACTCTTCTTGATGTTTGAGTATCAAGTTTCAGCATCAATCATGGTTCAACTGAGGTAGTAGAGACTTTTTTCACTACCGGTGTCATTTTTCTGTGCGAGGAAGGCCCCTAGTGACCGCTCTAGGGCCGTCATGTACAGGATGAGAGGTCTTCCTTCAACCGGGGGCATGAGCACCGGTGGGCTTAAGAGGTACCTCTTTAGGCTGTCAAATGCCTCCTGGAAATCCTCTGTCCATTGGTACGTGACTCCCTTCTTCATTAACCTGGTAAAGGGAAAACATTTTCCTGCCAGGTTGGCTATGAACCGCCTGATATAGGCCAGGTTCCCTTGGAATGCTCTCAACTCAGTGAGATTGTGGGGGGGTGGTAGGCCTAGGATAGCCTTTGTCTTTTCAGGGTCAACTTCGATACCATGATGGAATACGATGAAGCCAAGTAATTTCCCTGAGGTAACCCTTAAGGCGCACTTCAAGGGGTTCATCTTCAGACTATGTTGTCGAAGTTTGTTGAAGACGATCTCAAGATCTGACAGGTGATATGAGTGCTGCCTAGACTTAACCACCAAGTCATATATGTAACATTCGACGAATATCCCTAGAAATGGTTTAAAGATACGATGCATGGCGCGTTGATATGTGGCGCCAGTGTTCTTAAGACCAAAGGGCATGACCCTGTAACAAAATACTCCTTGGGGGCCCTGAAGGCAGTGGCTTCTTCATCTTCTTGGGCCATCCTGATTTTATTATATCCAGAATATCCATCTATAAAGGATAGAGCCTCATATTCAGTCATTGCATCGATTAATAACTCAGTGATTGGGACTGGGAAATCATCTTTCGGGCAATGCTGATTGAGGTCTCTAAAATCAATGAAAACACGGATTTGTCCGTTCTTTTTCTTGACATGGACGATGTTGGCCAACCATATGGGGTATTGGACCTCCCGAATGAATCCTGCTTTAATGATATTATCGACTTTAGCCTCTATTTTGGCAGTATGCGAGGGTTGTGTCCTTATGGCGTCCTGTTTATAGCCCCGGTGGTCTTCTGGCAGACCTAGGAGATGCGTCGCCACTTCGGGATCGAGTCCCGGCATTTCTGTGTAATTTCAGGTGAATACATCCCAGTGTTGTCTCAAGAAGGAGGTATATACATCATGCTCCTATGGGGACATGGCTGCACTAATGAGATTGGGCCTCGTGTCTTCCTTGGTACCCAGGTTTATTTCCCTGAGCTCGTCCATAGTGGTGGAGATGCCTTCCTCAAACGCGGGAGGTGCATCCCTGAGATCTTCCTCCTCTTCTTCTCCCAAATCCTTATATTCTTGATCTGGATAGGGGAGATCTCTTAACTCGGGCTCCTGGGAGTCCGAAGGCGTGGCATTGTGGGTGTCCTCACTCAAGTATTCACCCTCAGATTAAGGGTTGGTGGATGTTCCCGCATTGTCACATTCGGCTGTTATGGCTAAAGTCATGAAGACAGTTGAGTGTGTGTCTAGTCTTGAACCCCTACTCTCAATATGGTTGATGGGCAGTACGTAGTCTCTACCAAGCTACCTGATGGGGTCGTCAGGAACCATTTCCAGACCATTTGGAGTGGGGATCCAGTCAATACCATCGAACGAAGTCTTCTTCCTCTTTTTTCTCATAAAACCCGGCATCAATGAAGTGTGACTCAGAGAGCTTCAAAGGGTCCTTGTCAGCGTGAAATGTCCCACTTTGTCCATTGACGCAATATTTAATACACTGGTGGTAGGATGAAGGAACGGCCATGTTCTTATGGATCCACGGCCTTCCCAGCAGGGCATTGAATGTTGTGTTCTGTCGAACCACCAGGAATTCCGAATAGGCCACAAGGTCACCAAAATGGGTCTTTAGCTTGATTTGTCCCATCGGATTCTATTCACTCTTTTCATAACCCAGTAGAGTTATGGCCGAGGGTATTAAATCACCCTCACTAAAGCCCAAATTATGGAGTGTTTTTAGGGGAAGGAGATTAACTCCAAATTCGTTGTCAATAAAGACTTTTTGGATCTCAACATCATCTAGTGTTCCAGACACATATAATGGTTTGATGTGTCCCTTCATGATGGCATCTTCAACTAGATCAGTGAAGGAAATCACTGCATCGCATTCAGCCAGGCCAGTCTCCATCCAGTAAATCTCAACGGCAACTACCTCGGCTTGAAACTCATGGGGGCTGAGCAAGGCTTTTATAAGTGCCTCACTGAGGTTGGTTGACAAACTCAAGGCGTCCAAGATCGACAGTTTGGCTAGTACCGATTCCAGCTGCTTAAGAATGTCGTATTTCTGTTCCAGTGGTCGATGCTTCTCCATTGGTGGGAGAGTTTTATCAGGAAGATTGGGAGTTGGAATACGTGATGAGGAGGGACCGGCTGCGGGGTCAGATGTCAATGATGTCCCTAAGTTCTGGGGACTCGGCCCGACCGGTCTATTTGTGCGCACTAGGTGGTTGGACACTTGTTCCTCATCTGATGGGTACCACAGAATGACGGGGGCAGAGTGGCCACTTGTGGAGGTGGAGGGATGTTCTTTCTCCTACTGAGTCCATTGAATGGATGTCCCATGGGTTTCCGTGATATTGACAGTTTGGGCCGAGGTCCAACCGTAGGGTTGATTTCGGCCTCAACTGCGCCTCCCCTGATATCACATGCCTCTGTGATTCCCCCTCCTGTCCCTTCACATCGGGAACTCGGGTTCATAACCATACCCTTCTTCAAGGAACGATTCCATAAGATGGATGATGTTGATGGAACCAAAGATTGGTTCTTCATCCTCTAACAGGTCAACCTGGTCGGTTGTCCCTGATGGTGTCGTTTGGTGGGTCGGTGCCCGTGGTGCCAAATTTGAGGGCATGAAATACAAAGGTGTCGAGGCTAACTTCGACCTCATCTTGGACTACTCCTATTGTGCTTATCTCCCCTTTCTTTGATTACACCTGGATGACTGGCTTGTAGAGGGTTGTGAGGCCAATATTGTTGGTTGTGCGGCGTCAGGGGTTGTTGGTGGCAACACCGGCTGCAGTAATTAAGCTCGAAGTATTCCCTGGGCTCGATTGAAAGTCTTCCGAGTCATCCAGTTATCAAATTTCTACCCCTTTTTGCTGGTGACTTCCCTCCACCCCTCCCCTTCATCGGATCTGGTGGTAGAAATATATGTCACATGTGCTGGGGGTGGTCTCAGATCGACTTGCCCGGAGTCTACCATCCTTTGTAGGAGGTCCTTGAAAATGAAGCATTCCAGAATATTGTGCCCCAATATTCGATGGTAGGGATAGTAATCTAGCATGTCATCGTGGCTGACTTCTTCGGGTTTCCTAGGCTCCAGGAGGCGGAGCATGTTGCAATTCATGGCATTTATGAAGTATCCATGGACTTGGTCTTCTCTGAATGAGTATAATTTATGTCTTCATTCCCCAAACTGGTTCCACTTCGATCCTATCTGATCATCTCGTTTAGGCAGAGGCGGCCGCTAATATATAGGGGGCCCTTGACGATTTGGCGGAGGCCTGAGCGATGGATTAGGAACAGGGGCTAGCTTGAGCATGACATAGGACGCTTCATCTCTAACTACTCTCTTTGTAGGATCCTGCTAGGCTATTCAGGACATCAAATTAGTCCGCTGTAGGGAGTCCTCAATTCTTTGGGCAATGGCCGAGAGATGGAGGAATCCAGTGGTGCACTCCACTGGTATGAGCGGTGTTCGTAGCTCATCTCAAAGATTATCGATGCATATGGAAAGCAAATCGTCTTGAGGCATTGGCCTGTTCAGGGAGTAGGTCAGACCTTTCCATCTAGTGATGAAATCTGAGACTCTCTTGTTATCTCTCTGCTTGCAGTTCATGAGGTCGTTGACCGTCGTTTTAGGCAACGTTGAGCTGAAGTGAAATAGGAACTGCTGCCAAAGGTCTTCCAAACTTTTTATTGACTGGGATGGTAGACTCGTATACCAGAAGAAGGCGGGTTCTTTCAAGGTCCATACAAAGAATCTGAGCTTCACTGCTTCTTGTTGTTCTGGAGTTCCCATCATAGGGTCGCAATAAGACACGTAGTGCATCAAGTGTTGTTCTGGATCGCCTGATCCATTGAAAATAGCGAATACAGGGCTCCCAAAATTGGGTGGAGGTGGTGTGTTTCTCACCCAATCTAGGTAGGGCTTCCGCTCTGGCTGTATCGTAGCGCATCGACCTTTCATTGCTTCTAATAGAGCTGTTAGTGCCTCGATGGTGTTGGTGAGACCCTAGTTTACATCCTATTGGGCCCGGTCCTAAGAAGGTGTAGCCCGAAGCATTGCCTTAGGATCCAGCTCGGTTGGAACCAGGGGTGCATGTGCCATTTGTAACACCTTTGGAGGGTTCATATGTACTCCCTCTGGTTGCTTCTTGAGTGGAGGGAAGTCCTGGTATTCATCCGAATCCACATTTAGGTAGTTGGATGGGTCGGGCACCTCGTTGGGCGGGGACCCTAACCGTGCTTCATTTTCCAGGGAAAACCTTGGTCTTTGAGGTGCGCTTACTGGGATTACATGATGTGGCTGCTCTTGGGATGCGCTTTCAATAAGATGGTTCCTTTGGAGTAGCTCGGTGTTAAGCCGCCTCAATTCTTTCATTTCCTCTTCTTGTCGAGAAAATCTCTCTTTGAGCGTAAGTGGCTTGTTTTGATCGAGAGAAAGAGGCGGGTTAAGGGTAACTGGTCCTTTGTTCTTATCCTTATTGGATGCTCGCAAGGTCAGTGGAGGAAGGTTAGCTGAAGGAACAACCATATTTAGGGCGGCCCTCTGGTTCCGGGTGTGCACACCTGGTGGGTTCATTGTGAGTCACAGCCTGACCAGAACCATCATCTCCTGATCCATCCAGATTTGCATCATCTTCGGTGCTACCCATGGGGTTAGCCTCTATGGCGTTGATGGATGTGTATTGTAGGGAATAGAATATTTCATCTTCCAAATAGGAAGAGGATCTCCTGCGTCTGTTACTGGTCTTCCCTCTCTTGTCTCGAGATTGCTTTCGGGCTCCTTGACGAAGGGTGACGTGGAGTGTTCTCTGATGTGATCTTACAGTACGCCTCCCTTTCGGAGGGGATGATGATTCAAATGATGGGATATGGTAGGAACCTCCTCTTCTGACTGTCCTCCCTAGATGAGAGAATACTGATTCTCGTGGGGGAGGTTGTTGTTGAGGAGGTAATAATGCCCCCATCCCTGAGGGTTGGGGTTGGCTCTGTTCCTTAGACGTTGAGTCTCTTCCCGTTTTTATTGGTCTTACGGGGGCATTTGTTGTTAAAAATGCCCCCAGCCCTATAGGCTGGGGTTGACCCTGTATTGCGGCAGTGGCTGCTGCCATCGCTACCTGCCTGATCTTGTGTGCTCCCATTCGGGGGTGAACTGGGTTTGGTTCAGAGTTCTTCTGTGAATCGACCCCTTGTGGGGAGGCAGGCAATGACCGCTGATTGGACTCTCTTAGGAGAGAGGCATGTTGTATGCTCTCGGTGGCCTGATTCAATAGTTCTTGAATGGCTTGTTCCCGTCAGTCCTGACGCTTCTAGGACTTACTAAAGGACCGACTCTGTTGGGTGTGTCTCCTTTCTTGAATAGGTAGACCACTCAATTTCCGCCTTGATGTGATGGCATTGCAAGATACTATGCCGAATGGGTTCTACTAGGTGGGGAGCGGAGTGAAATGCAGATCTCCATGTTCTCCCCATCCCCTAATATGGACTCCCATCGGGGCATTACCAATGATGTGGCGTAGCTGGTGCAGCGCACGGAGGCAGGCTATCTCAATGTTTCCTTTACGCCTCTCGGGTCGCTATTGTTGTGCCGAAGGAAGAGCTTCTAGGTCGATGTGGCGCAGGAGGTATCCTATTATCTTGATGCGGTCTACATACCCGTCGTAGGGCAGGAAGCTTGATTTCAGTCAATGGAGGGTTGTCCATATATTATGGCAGATGTCGTGTACGCATTCTTCCGAAAACTCTCTGGGTATGTCAAACTAAGAGGTGGTCGTGGGCCAAAACATAACTGGTATATCATCCCTGGCCATTCGTTTCCTCAGTTGCAACACGTCAGCATACTCTTCCGCTAGTGATTCCTCCACCTGGTCATCCCAACTGAGACGCTCGTTGTCAGTGTGGTCAGAGGCAGTGGGACCGGTAGGTATTGAATTATCATGTGGGCAATTTTGGGGCGGTTCTGAAGATGAACATGGCCCCGGAATATCTCCTTATTGAAGAAGGTTGTCGTTAGCGATTGACTGGGAATCTGACATGCTTGATCCCGTCCTTCTGAGTGCCTCAGCATACGAGGGCTTTTTCGTGCTTGATTCGGCAGAGGGAGGACCTTCCTGTCGATATGATATGTCATTGCGGGAGGACCTTCGCAATGGCAGTCGTAATGGTGAGGAATACCACTACTACTTGACGCCTCACTGCATAGAGGACTTTTGTAGTGCATACCCTGGGGAGGACCTTCAAGGCATGTCGCAGCAAGTTGAGGACCTTCAGGCTATGTAGTGTTGTTACGGGGAGGGCCTTCACAACAACTGCCATCATGGTGAGGATGACCATCATGGTTTGACGTTCGATGTGTATCCTGGGGAGGACCTTCAAGACATACTACGACAAGGGGAGGACCTTCTTGTTTCTTGGGGCCACTGCAGGGAGGACCTTTGCAATGGCGACCGTGGTGGCAAGGACTACCATCACAGCTACTGTAATGGCAAAGACTACCATTACAGCTGCCATAGGGAGAATATTTGTGGGGTACACCCTAGAGAGTGCCTTCAAAATGTATCGCAACGAGGGGAGGGACTTCTCATTACTTGACGTCTCCACGGGGAGGACCTCTGTTATCAGGGTGGTGAGGACTACCACCATGATCTGATGCCCGACTGTGCAGAATGTTGTTGCAGCATAACCCCTGGGGAGGACCTTTAGGGTAGGCTACGATAAGGGGAGGGCCTTCTTTTCGTGATGAGACGTCACTGCAGGGAGGTCCTCCATAGTTGCGACTATGATAGCGAGGACTACTATCAAAATTTGTGGTCCCACGGCATGGAGAGTGCTTGTAGTGTATACCCCGGGGAGGACCTTCAGGGTGGACCACATCAAGTGGAGGACCTTCTCGCTGCTTGATCTTCTGGCCACGTGGAGGGTTTCCATGACTCACATCAAAAGAGTAACTCTCGTGATCGATCGTTATATGCCCGCAGGGGTGGCCCCTGGGGTGCTCTGGGGAGGACCTTCAGAGCTGCTGGTAGAGACATTGCGGGGAGGACCTTCGCAACTGCTAATGTTGCTCCCATAATATGGTAATGGGAGGGTAGGGTTATGAGCCTTTGATATGAGCTTAGCGGAATTAGGAACCCCAGCTTCCAGTAGAGAAGATTCAGGAACCCGCTTTTTATTTTTCGACTGCCTTCAGCGCGTTCAGGGAGCTTTCTTATGGGCAGCGGGGACCGTCTACTATTGACAATGACCTTCACCTTTGGTTCCCTGTCTAATTGGATTACAATATGCTGTCGGGATACGCTGACGAACATCTTGACTTTTAGCAGGGATATATGTCTGCTCTGGAGCATCCACCATGATGGATGGGTGTCCCCCAATTGGAACGAGTGAAGCTGCTCGATCTGGTTGCCCTTGCGTCGCGGAATATGGTCAGCAACCCTCTTGGGCTGAAGCAGGGATGTAGATCTGCTCTGAGGCGTCTATCTCATCTCTTAGATGAGTTGCCTCAATTGGGGAGACGGGCTCATGGGCCTGAGTCCTTGCTGTTGCCGCTGATGCAATTACATTCTGGAAAGTCTGTAAGATATGATCTGGGATCAATACCTGCTCCACCATCATTAATAGGATATTCAAAGAGACATCTTTGGCTGGAATGGGTATGAAGGCCCATTCTGGTATCGGAGTAGGAATATCCTGCTCCGGTCCTCCGGTGGTCAGTGGGTACTGACAATTCTCCTATGTTGGGGCAGGTGAATGAATCTTCCCCTGGGCCGGGATATGCCGATTTATCTCTCTGTTTGTCGCTACATCAGGATGGCGGACTTTACTTGCATCCATAGGGATATGGACCTGCATATGTTAGTTTTCCACCGTATTGAGTCGGTGGCCTTTGTTGGCAGGGAGACATGCCCGCCTATTAATTTCCGCAACATCTGGATGGTAAGATTTATTGATCGCCACCACATCGGGATGGTAGGCGTCAAGAGCATCTGCTAGGAGCTGATCCTGCAGGCGCTGGGTCTCCACCACGTCGGGTTGGTGGGCTTCATGACCCTGGGCAGGGAGAGGTGCCTGCCGGGTAGGTGTCATCCTGTGTGAGCGACGGGTGTGGCGGAGCTTGACAGGGATGCGTGCTTGCGCATATGATGCTGCCATGTCTGGATGGCGGGCTTCGAAGGAGTGAACAGGTGTATGTGCCTGTTCGTGGTACATCTCTGTGACTGGGCAGCAGAGCTCCTCCTCAGGGACAAGGGTGATGACCGGTCCCCGGTTGTATGTCTGCTACCCTCATCGGGAGGTCCGAGGGGCCGGAGCTCGGGGAGTGTGGGCCTGGATCCTCAGGTTGACATCCTCCTGAGCATGAGGATGTCGGGTCGCGGCGTGACCGCGATGACGTCTGTCGGTGGGGGCCTTGGAGTGGAACCCCCGTTCAGCGGGGATGAAGTCCCCAGCGTCGACCTCATCTGCCTCCCTAAGATAAGGGAGGTACACGTTGTCTCGTTCTGGGGATAGACTCCCAAAATGGTTGGAGACAACAACAGGGGCTGTCTGGATCTGCCTTCACGGCCGCTGTTGGGTGGGCGACTGGCGGGTCCTGGCGGATTGGAGGGTGTGCATGGTCGCCTCCACCATCAGGAGAGTACCGTTTACGTGGTACTCTCGGATCAATGCATCCGAGACCCAGCGTTGAAGATGATGGGTAGGTGATAAGGTCCTCCATTTGTGAGGAATTCCGGTCATTGTGTTGTTGGAAGCATGTGCTTGTGAGTTCCTCCGTGATGCCATTGGATCGAAGGGAGTTCTGTGTTGTGCATGTAAAACATTTTAACAAATACAAACAGAAAACCCGTAAAAGCAGCATCTCATGATCCCATGCGTAATTAATGACCTTGCTTGGCCCTCCTTGTGAGTATAAAGGGTGAACAGAGTGGGATTAGGTTAAATCCATCATTCTTGGTTAAATATTCACATTGGGTTCACCATTTTTTGTTTTGGATCAGTTTTGAAACGCCCAACGGTTCTATATCCGATGATACGTGGACCTGCTTTCCAAAGGCAGGAGTTTGCTGGGCGATTTGGTCAGCGACACTTAAGAACTCACATTGGTCAAGAGGATGGGAATTTGGGCTCATCTCACCCTTTTGGGGGGGAAATTATTTCCTGTTCTGGGACTCTCTTATAGATTTAATACGTATTTATATGTTCGCGAATCTTTGGTTTATACCCAAACATAGTATCCATGGATTATTCCTGGTTGGAAATGGTCAGTTGAACGTAGGGGTTTGGAATCATTGAGGCCCAAGGTTTACCATCCCTCGTTGGATTAATGACCCCGAGGAGTCTGGACTCATTGAGGCGACACTAGGAGTGGTGCGGTGAACAGATGTGAAGATAGTCAGATCGACTGGTTGTTGGGATTGAACCTCGGGGAGGCTTCCTATGTATCCTTGTGGTAGGGAATCAAAGTCCTCGTAGTTTGAATTATCTTTGGGCTTACACTCTGAGGAGGCCCATAGGAGGATTTCACGGTCGATGCCTACTCTAAGCTCATGTGAGTCATGCTCGGTGTGAGAAACAAGAGGCAGCAGGGACCAGACGATCATGTCGCGAAAGGTTCGTTCGTGGGAAGGGGAGCGGGGCTTACGCATAGAGGTAGCCCATAAATTCGGGGCTTAATCCAAAATGGATGCCCATGGAGACAAAGCGCAATGGGAGAGGTGTTGTACCTCTCGTATCCCCTCGTGGTTTAATTTTCATTATCACAATCACTTTCATGTTTATCTAATTGTGTTTTAAGTGTTTTTGTTGATAGGCAATTGATTGACAAAGGATTGGCCCAAGAAAGCTGGCAAAATGGACTGAATTGCAGTCCACCGGCCAACCGGTGTGATAGCACCGGCCAGCCGGTGGACCTGGCAGAGGCATTGCCCACTGCCAGGTTCCACCGGTCAGCCGGTGGCTCTGTCACCGGCCAGCCGGTGGCACCCAGATGAATAGTGGCAGCTACTGTCTCCCCACCGGCCAGCCGGTGGCTCCTCCACCGGTCAGCCGGTGGAGCCTGGACCAAATTCTTCTCCTCTGCCAAGGCACCGGCCGGCCGATGGCCCTGCACCGGCCAGCCGGTAGCCCAGTCAAACTAGCCGTTGGATTTGACCAGTCAACCCTCTTTTGGCCTCCAACGGCTCCGAGGCCTTTTCCAACAGCTCCGAAGACTCCCCAAGGGTTCCATGCCTATAAATAAAGGCCAAGGAAGCCCCGGACACCTACTGGAACTATACGGAAGCCCACGGACACCTTGTTGATCATTTGGCGTACCTCCGGCGCATTCCTCCAAGGGAACCCCAATAGCTCCAACTCAATTCCACATCCAAGGAGCATCACCAAAGAAGCTTGGGAGTGCACGTCTTCAACTCCAATCATCCATTGGCGCCCAAGTCTTCCTCAATTACGGTTTTTCTTGCTTTATATATTTTGAGCTTAAAATTGGGTTTGTGCCTACAAACCCCAAACTTTTCTCACCCCGTCTTTCTTTTGGGTCTCACATCACCATTAAGGTGTGAAGAGGTTGTCAAGCTTTCCTTTAAATAGCTTGAGACATAGGTGAGCTATCCTTCACCTGTAAGAAGGATAGTGGGTTCTTGCTCAACCATCAAAAGCAAGTGGGTTCTTGCTTAACCACCAAAAGCAAGCTGTAATAGGTCCTAGTGCTACCTCAAAGCCTAGTGGGTTTCTTGCTAAAACCATTGAAAAGCAAGCGGTAGAATCTCTCAACGGTTGAGTTGGGAGCGGAGACGTAGGCCGGGTTTTTGGCCGAACTCCGTTAACAATTTCTTGTGTGATTGCCTCCTTTATTTTCCGCTGCACTTTAACTTTGATTTTAATTTGTTAATCATTTTTTTAAAAGGCAATTCACCCCCCCTCTTGCCATCCTTCCCCTTTTTCTCCGCCTAACAATTGGTATCAGAGGGAAATTTGAGTAATACCTTAAACGGTTTCAAATTCAAAGATCCATTGTGATGGCATCCACCTCTTTCGCCCCCGAGGGCTACTCATTGGGTCGGGCTCCATTTTTTGATGGGACCGACTATAATTATTGGAAAACCCGCATGACCACTTTTTTAAGAAGCATAGGATATCCTATTTACAAAATTGTCATGCAAGGTTATTCTTTGTCTTCCCCCGACGAATCCAAATGGACCCCCGTCGATATTAAGAATTTTGAGCTTGATGGCAAAGCCATGAATGCTCTTCATTGCGGGTTAGATAGAAATGAATTTAATCATGTATCCACTTGCACATCTTCACATGAAATTTGGAAGCTTTTAGAAGTGACCCATGAAGGCACTAATAAAGTCAAAGATACTAGATTAGATATGTATAGACAAGACTTTGAATCTTTTTCAATGCATCCAAATGAGTCTATTTCTGAAATGTTTACACGCTTCACTGACGTTTGCAATGGTAGAAAATCTCTTGGTGATGATGTTTCAGCTGAAGCAATGGTCAAGAAGATTCTATGGGTCCTTCCGAGCTCATGGGCACCTAAAGTGACGGCAATCCAAGAAGCTAAGGATGTCAAAAACATGCCGGTCGAAGAACTCATCGGATCTCTCATGACGTACGAGATCACAATGAGGAGGCAAGCACAAAAGGAGGGCACCCCTATCAAAACTCCAAAGAACATCGCCCTCAAGGTACAAAAGGAAGAAAGCTCCTCCTCATCATCCTCTTCATCTTCTTCATCTTCAAGCGGCGATTCGGAAATGGAGAATCTTGCCCGCCAAATGCACAAGTTTATGAAGAATCACAAGAAGAAGAAATCCCGCAAGCACCGAAAGCAAGAACCCACCGAAAAATCCGAGCCCAAGGTAAAATGCTACGGGTGCGGCGAAAAGGGCCTTTACAAGCCCGATTGCCCACTCAACAAGAAACAGGCCACGCAAAAGGAAAAAGGAAAGAAAAAGGTCCTTAAGGCGACATGGAGTGACACCTCATTATCCTCCTCCTCCTCCTACTCAAGCAACCAAGGTACAAAATGCCTAATGGCAAAACATGAGGTATCATCATCCTCTTCCTCTTCTTCCTCGTCTTCTAGTTCTTCAAATTCTTTCAATCATTTGTCATATGAAGAACTCCAACACGTTAGAGATCAATTAGAAAATGGTTTTCATGAGCTTTCATCAAAATTTGTCGCTTTGAAAAAGAATTTCAAAAAACGTTCCTCCGAAAAAGAACAACTTCTCAAAGAGAAGGAGGAACTCTCCCTAAAAATCCAAAATTTCCCAAATGTTGATTCTTTGGAATCAACCATCAAGGACCTTAGAGAATCCTTAGCCAAGTTCACCCAAGGTGAACAAAATTTGTCCAAACTCTTAGGTTCTCAACGAGTATCTAGAACCACCAATGGACTTGGCTACACCAACCAAGCTTCCTCCTCCCATGCTCCAACTGTTTTTGTAAGGGGGAGCTCTAGTTTTAAATTTTGTAATTATTGTAAGAAACCCGGGCACCTCATTTATGAGTGTGATTGCAAAAATGCCTGGTATGGTAGGCCCAAATCAATTTTTTATTCGGATGAATTCTATAGGAGAAGACCCGCCATGAGACAAGTATGGATTGAAAAATCCCTTCTAGCGAGTCTCTCTGGGCCTAAAATTGTCTCTTTTCAAAATCCCTCTCCCCGGTGATTCATTGTTTTTATTTAGGGGGAGAATTTTCAAAACCTTGTCTTAGATTCAAAACTTTCAATTCAATTTTTGGTTCAAAATTTTCATTTCAATTTTGATTCAAAACTTTCAATTCAAACTGTTATTCAATCTTTCAAATTCCAAAATTTCAATTGCTTTTCAAATCTCAAATCTTGTTTTACAATGCTTTCCCTCAATCAAGTTTTATGCCCCACGCTATTTTGATAATCACAAAGGGGGAGAAATTTCTTGATTGATTGGGGGAGAATCCTTTTCATCATGCTTAGCATTTCCTTTCAATTTCAGTATTTTACATTAATTGTTTTGGTGATTGTGATCATCAAAATAGGGGGAGATTGTTGTACCTCTCGTATCCCCTCGTGGTTTAATTTTCATGATCACAATCACTTTCATGTTTATCTAATTGTGTTTTAAGTGTTTTTGTTGATAGGCAATTGATTGCCAAAGGATTGGCCCAAGAAAGCTGGCAAAATGGACTGAATTGCAGTCCACCGGCCAACCGGTGTGATAGCACCGGCCAGCCGGTGGACCTGGCAGAGGCATTGCCCACTGCCAGGTTCCACCGGTCAGCCGGTGGCTCTGTCACTGGCCAGCCGGTGGCACCCAGATGAATAGTGGCAGCTACTGTCTCCCCACCGGCCAGCCGGTGGCTCCTCCACCGGTCAGCCGGTGGAGCCTGGACCAAATTCTTCTCCTCTGCCAAGGCACCGGCCAGCCGGTGGCCCTGCACCGGCCAGCCGGTAGCCCAGTCAAACTAGCCGTTGGCTTTGACCAGTCAACCCTCTTTTGGCCTCCAACGGCTCCGAGGCCTTTTCCAACGGCTCCGAAGACTCCCCAAGGGTTCCATGCCTATAAATAAAGTCCAAGGAAGCCCCGGACACCTACCGGAACTATACGGAAGCCCACGGACACCTTGTTGATCATTTGGCGTACCTCCGGCGCATTCCTCCAAGGGAACCCCAATAGCTCCAACTCAATTCCACATCCAAGGAGCATCACCAAAGAAGCTTGGGAGTGCACGTCTTCAACTCCAATCATCCATTGGCGCCCAAGTCTTCCTTAATTACGGTTTTTCTTGCTTTATATATTTTGAGCTTAAAATTGGGTTTGTGCCTACAAACCCCAAACTTTTCTCACCCCCTCTTTCTTTTGGGTCTCACATCACCATTAAGGTGTGAAGAGGTTGTCAAGATTTCCTTTAAATAGCTTGAGACATAGGTGATCTATCCTTCACCTGTAAGAAGGATAGTGGGTTCTTGCTCAACCATCAAAAGCAAGTGGGTTCTTGCTTAACCACCAAAAGCAAGCTGTAATAGGTCCTAGTGCTACCTCAAAGCCTAGTGGGTTTCTTGCTAAAACCATTGAAAAGCAAGCGGTAGAATCTCTCAACGGTTGAGTTGGGAGCGGAGACGTAGGCCGGGTTTTTGGCCGAACTCCGTTAACAATTTCTTGTGTGATTGCCTCCTTTATTTTCCGCTGCACTTTAACTTTGATTTTAATTTGTTAATCATTTTTTTAAAAGGCAATTCACCCCCCCTCTTGCCATCCTTCCCCTTTTTCTCCGCCTAACAAGAGGGACTTGACCCCAAAGGAGAATGGGGCAGCATCCTTCCCCACCATGCCATTCCTTGGCCGTACCCGTGGGGAAGTACGGAGGTGCATGGGGGATTCCTTCTGATGGGTAGTCCGCCACACCCCAAGGAAGGGAGAAGTTCCCCCGTCCTAACTAGTGGAGGGGCATAGAGGGGACTCCCCAGTTCGGACTCCACATTACCATGGGAATGTGAACCCAGGAATGTTTCGGAAACCCGCTCAAGGGCTGGAGCAACCCCTTCGCCCTCGCTTACCGTGGGTATGTGAACTCAAAATGGCGCGCTGATGCACCTGAGGGTTACACCACACAGGTCTGGTGGCTCTGGTGGAGGCCTCAGCTCGGGGCCGATGAATGGGCCAATGAGGGGGTTGCAGCGGATCTGGTCAGATTGGGCAGATTTTATCTGGCTCGGGGAATGGGAACTCCGAAGGATCTGGAGGGCCACACAGGTGTATGAGTGGTGGCGCCCTTCACGTAGGGAGGTGCTACACGGCTGGAGAATCCATCCGAGAACCAGGGTGGTCTGCGGACTGATGGGAATTTCGCGAACGAGGGTGGTTCGCGGCTTGGTAGGGATCCCGTGAACCAGGGTGGTTTTCGGCTTCAGGTTCAGTCCGCGTACCAGGTTGGTACGCTGAGGGGTCCATACGAGCAGTGGCGGCCAAGGGCGGCACCGGTTGGGGGTTTGTCGGTCGGGGCTTCGCCCGCGCAGGAGGGTGTTACACGGCGCGACGGATCGGAAAAGGGGCATAAACTCCCTGGTCCGCGGGGAGTGCATCCGCAGAGGGGACATGGTACGCGTTCTTCTTTTCTTTGTTATTTTAAGTTTATGGTTCACCAAGTTATTATGCGTTTTCAGTTCCTTATTAATTCGCTTCCAGATTCATACCTGTTCTGGTTCGTGGACTGGAACTTCACTATTTGCGAAATCCTAAGATCTTTCCTTTGAAATGTTTCCACCCGAATCTGGTCGATCTCCCCAAAAATCCCTCGGGCTCTTCCCCCTCGGTCCCCTTTTATAGAGTGGGGAAAGAGATGTATTTGTGGTCATGTGCACCTTTTGCGGAGGCCCATGATCGGGGACCCGGTTCACGGATGGCTTGGTTAATCTGTGATTCACGGGTGCATTAAACGCACCCCCCCCCCCCCCCCCGCGAACCAAACTAGCTCAGGGAGTGCTTCGCGGCCGCGCAGGGTTCCGCCTCCATTCCATGAATGACAGCAGATGCGGCCTGGGCCGGTCGACACGGTCCGCAGCTAGGGCGGTTCGTGATGGTGGACCGGATCGGCACCCGTCCTGCTTTGCGACTGTAGAGGATCTTTGCCTCTATTCCGTGAACGACAATAGTCCGCGGAGGGGGTGCTTCATGGAACCGACCGCGTAGCGTTATCATTGGACCAGTCCGCGGACCGGTTCGCCTTGTGTCGTCCTTTGAGTATTCTCAACACTTCTCCCCAATTCTTTGGGGGAAAATTGGGTAGAATCTCCCTTGGATTAAAGGGGATTTTCATTCTCCCTTTGTGGATTTTTCAGGACCCTACAGCTAGCACATTGGAAATGAAGTTGGAAACTGAGGTTGTCATTACCCCATTGGACTTAGTTCCTGGTAATACTAGTCTTTCCCTAGATGATATTCTCATAAGATCTAATTATAAGGATGTGTTTCGAGAGTAATTTGGTAACATCCATGGATCTTCCCTATTTGAAGAGTTCACTAGAGGTCAAGGCTTTGAGAATCATGTTGAGGAAGAGGAATTTCCAGTTATGGTTAATCAAAATGATATCTGGAATGCTCGTAAGTAGTGGTAGAGAGGTAGGCATATAAGGAATTAGGGTCACTATCGAGGAAGGGGTGGTCGATACAAAGGAAGGTGACTGATATTGGATCTGTTCTTTTAGTGGAAATGTTTTTTCCACTTTTTTCATTTTCTTTCCTTATCTTTCTTTTCATGTGTATTTCCTTTTTTAATAATTTTTTTGGGACCATAAGTTTTAACTCATGGCTCGCACCATTTTGAGTATATTTTTAATTATATATAAATACTTTTTAAATATATTTATTTATAATTATAATTATAAATAAATAAATACATATTTAAATAATTATAAAATTATAATAAATGTATTTAAATAATAAATATATTCATTATATTTGTAAATATATATTTATGATTATATATAAATACTTTTAAATATATTTATTTATAATCATAATTATAAATAAATATATATATTTAAATAATTATAAAATTATAATAAATATATCTAAATAATAAATATAGCTATTATATTTATAATTATATATATTTATATATTGATATAAGTATACGTAATTATATAAATATATCAAAGTAGTTTGGGTCAAGAGATATTATTTTATAAATATATTTATAATCATATAGAAATATTTTAAAATATATTTATTTATAATTATAATTTGAAATAAATAAATATACAAATAATTATAAAATTACAATAAATATATTTAAATAATAAATATATTTACTATAATTTTATAGATATACATATATATATATTTATATATTAATAAATATGTGTGTGTGTGTGTATTTATATAATAATAAATGCATATATATTTATATATTAATAAATATATATATATATATATTCATATAAATATATAAATAGATTTATAATTATATAAAAATGTTTATAAAATAATAATAAATATATTTCTATAATAAATATATTTATTATATTTATAATTATACAAATATATATAATAATATAATTATATATAATTATATAAATATATTTAAATAATAAATATATTTTTTTATTTAAATCTTTATCATTGCCTTTTTAGAGCTAATAAAGATTCCCCTTTATCAGTGCTAAAAAAAGCAGATAAAACAAGTATTTATCAGCACTCTAACTTTAGCGCTGATAAAGACTCGTTATATCAATGTTTTTTAGTAATGATAAAGGGGAATCTTTATCAACACTTTTTTGAAAGCACTGATAAAAACTTTATATGTTCTTATAAAAATAACCTTAATATATTCTTCATATCCTCATGCCTTCGGGCTTTCACAGAACTATAGTGTTATCACCGTCGCTCTCTGTGACATCGCTGCCTACCGTTGCTCCCTGCCTTCGCCTTCACTGTCACTGTCGTTGTCGCCATCAATCCCTATCATCGCCAATGTTCCATGTTATTGTCACTCCCAATTTCACCCTCACCGCTCTTCATCAATGAATCATCACCGCTCTAAGGTATGAGATTATTATTTCTCCTCTTTATCACTTCTTCCATCTAGGTTTTTACTCCCTCTAACCTCGGTTCATATTGTTCGAACCTGATTCAACCCCTTAGTTATATACCCACATCATACATGTGCACTAATAGTGTATATGTTGATTTAATATTAATTTACATTTCCTATTTTGGAGGACTTCCATTTTGAAAGGGGTTTGAATATAGGTTCATCAAGGATTCTATGGATTAGGTGTGATGCACATATGTAATGTGGGTCAAATGATGATAATTATATGTTTTAATTTTAGAATTAGTGTCAAAGAGTATTTTATGTCCATGTAGGCCCTTTTATGGATTTATTTTATTCTTTTTCAATGATTATATTTTCTCAAAATTATAGTTAGACATAAAATACATCCATGTTATAATGGATTCTTTTAATTGTGTTTATTAGGATATAATTATTTTCATAATGTTTTAAATAATAATTTGTTCAATATAATTATTCAATTTATTATGAATTTATTTTGTTTTTCTAGATGTTTAAATTTTAAACTATTCATGATTTATCTCTTATAAAGTCCCAAGAATTATAAATTAAATTACTTTTTAATATTTTAAATTAAATGATTTAATATTATCATGTTGTAAATGGATTTGAAAGATGTATGGTTGAGTTTTTATTGATTTTAATGAGTATATATAATTTTTGGGGATGATTTTAAAATGTTGATAATGTGTTATTTATTTTTCATAGTAAAATTTAGATATTTTATAATTCTATTTTATATAAATTAACTATGAATATATTCATTTGTTTTATGTCTCGGTGTTCATGAATTGATCTTAAATTCCATATGTGTATTTTTATGATTTTATTTGTGTTGGGGATGATTGGTACGTTTATATTTAGTTTTTCTTTATTATAAGTGTAATTAATTGGGATGGGTGTTTTTTTACTATACTTTGTTTGGTTATTAGTATATCATAATATTTGACAAACCCAATGTTAATTTAAATGTTGTTTAAAAAGAATATAACATAGGTTAAATGGTTAGCTATAATGGTGACATATTTAGTTAAAGGATTCTAATACACTTTTTGATTATTGTGATTCTTTATTTTCATATACATATATCAATATATTTCTTTTGTTTAATCCTGAGAATTTATTTTGTTAATAGTGTTTGGTAAAAAATGGATTTCATATTTTCTTTTTTTAAAATATTTTTCATTTTTTAAGATTTTTGTTTAGGTAAAATCATTATTATCATATTTTAAAGAATAATATATCATCATATTACTATGAGAATCAATTCTTGATGCTTTATCCATAATGAGAAATGAGTTTTGATGCTTGATTGACAATGGGTAAGGAATTTTGATGTTCGATCCACTTTAGGAAATTATTTTTTCTTATCAATAAACTATGAGAAATAGTTTGTAGTTATTGATCCACTATGTTATGATGGTGTTCCTATATAAACTTGACATATGATATTTTTTCTATGATTATGTTTGTGCCACATTTTATATGCCACATTTCTATGTTATTCCACATGTTTATGTAATTCTCTAGGGATCATAATTATTGTCATATGTCTTTAATCCACCTAGGTTTAAACCAAAAGTATTATAGGATAAAATTAATTTTTTCGATATTAGTACATGAGTTTGAATTTTCATTTAGTTTTTATTTTATGATATTATTGTTTATTTCACATGATTCATGCTTTTGGTTTTAGTAAGGGCTAGATTTAGGAGGAATCGATATAACAATGGGTGTGATGGCCAATGAGCTGATTTTCCCAATATGAAACCAAATGGGAAGAGTGATGTAGTTAAAAATATCATGATAATACTTACTCAACATTCTCAAGAAATGAATAATAATCTAAACCATTTCAAACTCCCAAAAATGCTAAGCATGAAGCAACCCACTATAGACTCATTCATGTGGCAATTCCCTCTAACTATTTGGGTTCCTATGGTCTAATATTTTTGAAGAAATGGATAGTCATTTAGAATTTGTAAGTTGAAGTAGATAGATGGTGGGTGTTGATTATGAATATGAGTAAAAATGAAGAAGTTTATAGTATGTAATATTAGGTTTTTAAAGAAATATTATTCCCCAAATATTTTCCCCAAAACTACTCACAACAAAATAGAAAGAGATTTTTTTTTAAAAGTAGTTTGAATCCATTAATACCTATAAATGAAACCTCATGGGACTCTCAAGGTATACCTGGAGTTTTTCTATTAACTATAAAATAAAGATTGATCGTTTCATTAATGGACTAAAATCAAATAATTTTATACTTTTATACTTTTATAAGTTTTAATTTTATATATTATAATTTTATACTTTTATAAATTTGTAAAACTATATACTTATATAAATTATGTATATTTTTATATAGTTTTATAAGTTTATATACATTTATAAATTATGTATATTTCTTTAAAATATATATTTTTTTGTAAATTATATACAATTATATAATTCTATAATTCTATATACGTCTATAATTTTATATACTAATATAAATAAATATAAATTTTTAATTTATACTTTTATACCTATATACTTTTTTGAATTTATCAGTACTTTAATACTTTTATACTTTAATAAATTCAATGTTAGTGTTGAAAATATTTTAAAAAATATAACAATTTCTTTTTTTTATTTTTGAAACCATTATTATATTCAATAGTCGTATAATCTATTATGAAAAGGGTTTTCAAATAATATAGCTTTTTCCATTATTACATTCAATATTTATATTTCACAAGTTTTTTATAATGTAAATGTGATTTTATACTTCATTTATGCTCATGAAAAAAGGTTTTTGATCATTAAAAATATGAAATAAATTATCGATTGATCACTAATCCTTTATGATGATAGTTTTATCATTTGATCTTCTAATGACTCATTTATTCTAACATAAAATATTTTCATTCTATTTTCAAAAATTTAAGAAATTCTCAAGGGATTGTTCCTAAATCCATCAACAAAGATAACATTATTTGATCTAAAATTCTTCACTATAATTTTAGTGCTTCCTACACCATTCAATTAAAGTGAAAATAGTTTTTAAAAGTGAAATATCCTCTATTATATTTATAAATTTCCTTTAATAAGTTTTTTTATCGTGTGCGATAATAAACCATTTTTCAATATTTCCATTTTCTTTCAAGAAATTAATGAGATCCATATTTAATTAAACATAATTTTATGTATTTATTTTTCTAAATATTAATATTAAAAATCATATGGAAGAACAGACTATAACGAAGGTGTAATGTACCATATTTTTCTAGGTATTTTCTCTCTGAGTTTTTCATTTGAACCTTAGTGGCCAAGTATTGTTCGGTGATGGAGAGACTTTGTTAGAAAAAATGACCTAAAGTTTAGGGATGTGTGCCTATTTGAATTAATATTGTCTAGGTATAAATGGGATCAACTGTTAAATGGGTTTACTGGTAAGTTGATAAGATTTAAAGGGAAAATGGGTTGAAAAAATCAACCACATAACATTTACATGTTGTGTAAAGGGACTATACCTCATGTAATTGTTTGTGGGTTTTAATAAAATAAATCTTAGGTGATGGGTTTTACTGTGGATTACATGAAAAAGATTTACATGATGTGTAACTGAACTACACAATGTGTAAATTCCTAATCAGTGGTTGTAAAGTTGTTATGCGGGTGATTTTCTTTCCAATCGGCTATAGCTCCTCTTCTATCATCCGTAGGTAATCCTCCAAGAAATTTTGGAGTGCCAAACCCCTTTTTAGGTTTCCCTTTCACACGATCAATCCTTAGTAAGCTCCTTAGGTTAGGTTTTTTTCTCTTCATTCTTCTTCAACCTGTTGCAGTGAAATCCCTTGACCAATTGCATTGTTGGTTTTGATATTGATCAATTTTGAACTATGAACCTCTTTTAAATCATTCGCACATTCTTCCTTATGGGTGTCGGCCATTGGAATCATTGTTGGATCTTCAGTTAAAGGTAGGGGGTCTAAATGTCAACCTTGTGGTTTGATAAATTTCCAAGTTGTGAAATAGTGTGATCATTCCATCATTGCATGCACTAAAACTAATTAAATAATTGAATGAGATTATCCCTTGTAATTGGATAATGGATTAAAATATGTTTACAATGACATGTGACCTAAGGTGATTTCTTGTTATCGAATCCCAAAATTGTGGCTTATTGGTTTTGATATAATTATTAATCAATTTTGAATTGAATTTCAAAGTGGAATATAAAAGAATCATGGTAATTTACATAATTATACATTGAGATATATGATGTGATATTGTGATATCCATGTTGTATGATAGGAATTGTGTTCTGCACTAAGATGATTATATAACGGGCTAGGCCCAGGCACTTTCATGCGTATATGATGTAATGCTAATAGTGAGCGGGCTTGGCCCAGTCCATGTCGTAATTCTTATAGAGAGCAAGCTATGCCCAGTCCCATGTTGTAATGATTATAGTACACTGAACTAGATTATTAGTTATGACTTTACCTTGGTTATATGGTGGTGTTGGCATGGTTGTAATACATGCTCGGATATATTTTGGCTTGGCACTAAAGTAGGTTATTTTCCTTGGTTATATAGTTGTGGTTGGCATGGTCGTAATACATGATCAGAGATAATCTCACATAGAGCCGAAGTAGGTTGTTGTATGTATTTAATTGTTGAATTAATTAATACACCTATTTATCGCTTTATTGTGTACACTTCTTATCAGACTAGTTTTGTTTAGACATGATGGTGTTAACCTACTAAGTTCTACTCCCACCCAATCCAGACTGCCATTTGACACTTGAGAAAACGTTGTGGATGCGGGTCTATACAAGGGAAATAGACTTTTCTATTGATTTCTAGTTTGTTTTTGGGATGATGTTTGGATATGTTTCACACCCGAACATTCGTAATAATTTTTATTTTTATTTTATAATTTTTATCTCGCTTTAAATTTGTTTTGCCGAGGTGCGGGCTGAGCCCGAATGAAATTTTTTTACTTTTTCTAATAAACAGACATTTTTGGATTGGTAATGTCTGACACACACAGAACATAGTCAAAGTTGTGTGTCTTTTCCATAACACCGTGCAGCCTTCCCAGTGCGCAGTTAGTCAATAAATTAACCGATTGTACATGAAAGTCAATGCAAAAATAAAATGAGTAAAATAAAATTATTTAAGTGTTGTTTTAATAATAATAATAATAATAATTAATATTATTATTATTAATTGTGTTAATATTTTAATTAGGTTACTATTATTATTAAGTTATTGATGTTATAGTCAAAAAAATTCACATCATTAATACTATTATTATTTCTATTATTAATTATTAATTATTATTATTACTATTGTTATTGTTAATTATTATTTTTGGGGTTGGTTTAGGTTTTATTTTGTTTTTATTTTCATTGTTCTCTCTTTATTTCCCTTTCCACTCTTCCTCCCCCATCAAGCCCATCACACTACACCCCCTTTCCCCCCTGGTTCGCACCACGCCTCCTCCCCCTAGCCCTAGCAGCCATTTCCTTCTCTTGTGCCTCCCTCCAGTGACAAAACCGACAAGTGCGCCTCCTTCTAGATCGTCCCATGCCACCTTTTTAACCCAACTTACAGTGACCCCCCCCCACTGCCTCGCACCAGTGCACCGCCCCTGCCTCCCTCTCCTAGCCACCGCCCCTTGGTCATGCCCCCTTCCAACAAAACCGGTCGGCATCTTGCCCCCAGCCCTACTTGATCGCGTCACTGCCAACACCCCCCCCTCTTTCTTGCCGATTCTACTCGTGTTGGTATGTTTTATTTTTCCTCAAGTTTTTTTGTTTCTTTGGTTTGATTTTGGGTATAAATAGTTCCATGTTTTGATTTTAGGGTCTAGTTGAGTCGTTTGCGGTGCGATTGAAGTGCGGTGGTCTTTTACACACCAATTTGAAAAAAATCTCCACACCAATTTCCATTTTTAAATATTATTTGATGATTTATTTTTCTTGATTTAATTATTTACCATGTTCTTTGATTCATATGTTGGGTGAGAAAGCTGTTTTTTCAAGATATTAATATGTGTTTGATTTTTATATGGTAGACTTGTGTGGAATGGGGTGTTTTTTGGATATAAATCCATTTGAGATCTCTTGGTTATGTTTTATGACTTGTGCACTTGGTTTATTAGATCATGAAAGGCCTTTGGGCCATTGGATGGATGGTTATAAAGTGACATTTTAAATAAAACTGGGTGTATTTTTAGTGAAAACATATATTGCGTCATTTGTCAACATTTTACAAACTACTCAAATGGTTTATTAAATAATTTTCATGGTGTGAAATTGGTTTTAATTGAGGTTTGATTTGCTTTTATTTACTGGTAACATGTTTATTCAATATGAGTTTGATTCTTTTGGGGGGGAACCCATGTCAAGTTGTTTATCACTATTTTATAAACTATTTTGTTAGTTTATTCAAGTGTGTAAGGGCTACATTTGGTGTTTTTTTTGTGGTGTCAAGGTTTGTTTGGTTTTAAAAGGATGAATTGAGTGAGCTTTGGTATTTTGAATCATGTGACATATTTTGAAACTATTTAGTAAGTTCTCTTAGTGGTTTTCTTAATTATGAAAGTGTTTTATTAACTGCATAGTTTGTGGCTTAGCATGACATCAATATGTGTTTAGTTACAAAAGAATATTTGAGTGAATTTTTTGGTGTTTAAAGTCATGCGGCATATTTTTAAGTGTTTAATAAATCTTTCTGGTGGTTTTTTCGACCGTGGGAATGGTCTTTTTAACTGTGAAATTGGTTTCTTTAATTGTGTAAGTGATGAGGATCATATTTTGAAAGGTGTTAGAGTGCGTATGGTTTTAAAATATAATTTGGGTGTGTAAATGGTGACTTTTTCATGTGTGGTGATTTGGTTTGGATTTTTTGTGTGCTAAAACGTGTTTTATGGTTTAATTATGTAGTGCGTAGTCCCTACTTTGTGTTTTGGAGTTGTTGGGTATAAGGTGACTCACATGTGTGTGCATAGGTAAGTTTATATGTATATATATATATATATCTTTGTGTGTGAGTGTGTGTTCCCTCGTTACATGTATAGTCATCCATGGTAGTGAATATACATGTATGGGGATAGGTGTGCCCATGTATATATATGAAAATGCAAACATAGGTGAGTGGAAACGAGTATATGAATATAAGCATATGTGTAATGATCCCCTTTAATATTTTCATGTCCATGTGGGTGTGTTCATAGGGTATAGGTTTCCTTATATGTATGTGTAAATTCATATGCCTAGTAGGGGAGTAGCAGCTTCTGGTTAGAAAGTACCAAGAGCCAAATGTTTGGTTCAGTTCCACCCTATGGTAGGTCCCATATGCCTATGCCTTTAATTTGAATTCCATAATTGCTTGCTTGTTTTAAAAATATGTTTTATATTTATGCTATATATACATGCTATGAAATCTGGTTGTGGTCGCTAGAAAATATTATGCATTTTTTTAAAAATTGAAATGCATTTCTAACACCCATTGGTCTTAAGTGAATTTTCTTGAAAAGTGATTTCCTAAGTCATTTTGAATTGGTAATGAATATTTCCAAATGCATTTTTCCTTTTGGTCAATTAGTTATAAAAAGAGTTCCTTGTATATAATTAATCACATTTTGCACCTTAAGAATGGTTTATGAAAAAGAAAAATCTCTCTTGAGGCATGCCTCCTTGTTTTAGAAAATTATGTGTGTGTTGAATGTGTGATTTTTGATATGTGCCTATTAAAGAGTCTTGTGCATTACTGTGTGACATAAAAAGGGGGATGTGCTCAAGGAGGGAGATCGGTGGTGAGAGGATGGATGTGTTTTTAAGTAAATAAAATGATAAGTATATTTATGTTTTCTTGATAAAAACTCACCACCACTTGAAATGGAGTATGATGGAAAATCTGGGTATCTAGGTGGGCATACTAGTACTTGTACGCTAGATGATACATAAGTGGTTAGTCCTAGTTTCCTCTATCAAGATTGAATCTATAACACTAACTAAAAATTTGTGATGATTGGATACCACTAGGTTATGGTTGTATTCCCTACAAGTGGCTCGTTCATGAGAACATAGATCATTGTGGTTCATATGCCACGTTTCACTGAGGTACGAGGATCCTAAGTCCCCAACTAACACTAGCTGCTTAGGGATTTCCCATTGAGCTCATTTATGACACAATGTTTGTGAAATGATTTTTCATTTTTGTTGCTTCAATTTTGTTTCCTTCTTTGAAAAGTCCATGTTTTTTATTTGAACTATTTTCCTTTAATTTTGGAATATTAATTCATTTTTGGAAATTATTTTGAAAAATATAGTGGAATATAAGCGCTTTCCTTAAAAATGTAAACTTCTGACTAGAATTTGTAAAGAAGGAAAAATATTATTTTATTATGTCTTGTTTTCAAACTAGCATGTTTTGGATTTTTTATAAAAGGCAAAGGCATAGGGTGTTGTTGTATATTAACATTCCTACTGAGAATCTCGGTGTTCATGCCTACTTTAAATTTCAGTTTTAGTTTCCTTTAGTTTTGGATCTCTCTTTCAGTGAGTATCCTTCTGTGTGGTGGTGACCCACGAGGTCACTTGGAGTTTTATTTAGTCACCCAGTTCTTTTTTATTTCTTCCACTAGTGTTGTATTTGTTTCATTCTATTTACATTTTTTATTTATTTTTCATTTTTTATGGGTCAAATCATTCGCAACTGCTTAATTTTGATTCCAAGAACTAGTTTCCAGACCATGGGGATTAGGAACGCCTTTCGGGCCTTATCGCGGGTCAACTTGGGTGACCGGTTTAGGGTTGACTCGGGTTGGTTTGTGAAAAAATGGTATTAGAGGAGTTTTTTTTTCTTGTTATTTGGGGTGTCTCGTAGATCGGAGATGATACTTTAGGTACTCGAGTGGTAGGTGTGGGAAGAGCATCACGAACTCTTGCTCATTCTGATCCTAGAGTAACCAAGGGTAGTTTGGGATTTAAGTTTTTGGCTTTGGTTTATGTGGATGGGGGATGAAAGTAGGATTAAACCAGTACTGTGTGTGATATCACATAGAGTAGTGACCCATGTGATGCCCAAGTGTACGATTCGACAGTCCTAGTGGTTGGTGCTTGCTTAGGGCATGGTCTGCTAAACCATGTAGGTGGGTTAGGCATGACCACTAGTTCTCCATCCTGGTGCTTTAGTGTTGGTGATGTCTTGGTTCAATTTTGGGTTGGCGTGAATGGGTTTTTTAAATGTAAAGTGTACTTTTGGGTTACTCTTATTTTCTCTTGGTGTGAGTTTGACATGATTCTTGGGGTATGTTTCCCTTGGACCTTATTTTTGGAATTTGTCATTTGATTTATTGAAATCAAATTTCTAAAATAACGTCTTGGGATATTTTAAATTGAAGTGAGTTATTTTGGAAATGGAAAGTATTTCAAAAATTTGTCTTGAATTTTTGAAATGGTTTTAGAAAAAGGTATTTTCAGAATATTGGAAATGTTTTTTTAAAGAGAAAGAGCCTTGTTTTTTCCAGTGGTATTCCTATGGGTGATCACATGTGCATGTTGACGTGATTAAATGGACGGTTGGTGGATCATGTGGATGGGTGCTTGAGTGGCATGAAAATTCATATTTTCAAGGCATCATGGAATATCAGTGGTGGGTGGTTGATTTCTAAGGCTACTTCTTGTTTCCTAAAAAGTGTATTTGGATAAATGGATATAAAATTTCTCGATGTTTTCCTATGTTTTTTGGTTATGTTGGGAGTTTTGGGATGATTTTTTCCGAGAGGACCTGAGAAGAAAAGTGGGTTTTTTCTCTAAAATGGGTTTTTGTTCTTAAATGGATTTGTAATTGGAAAATGGTTTTGAGTCCGGAGTGAAGACAATGGTTTCAAAATAGATTTTGGGCTTTGTTGTACAGTTCTTGGTTTTTCAAGCGTGTGTTTTTCTTTGATAATGGATTGATTCCTTAAGTTTGAATTTTTTGATTTTTGTCTAAAGTGTGGATGTTTGTTTTGCGAGGTGCTTGGTTTTTTGGAAGGTTGGTTTTGTGTTTCTTGTTTGGGATATTCCCCCTAGAAAGGTCCCATGGGTTTCCAGTTGGTTTTTCTCAGTATTAAGCTCATACCAGACTCTTAGTGGAGTGGCGGAGTTGGGTTCTTCTCGGTTTCATCGGCTGTTTGTAGACATTGAGGTCGGTTGAATGTTGTTGAGTGCTTTGGAAAAGTTGGGAGTGTCTCCAGTTTTTTTGGAACTCCAAATGTTGTGTGGGTGTAAGTTGTCTCGAGTATGTCTAGAGGGAGGTACTGGACCAATAAACAGTTATCGTTCCATTTTCTTTGCGAATCGGGATACCTTGAGCAATCCTAAAGACTAACTTCATCATGTGGTTTTACCTAAGGAAGTGAAGGTGAGGGAAAGTGGTGGAGCTCGTAGGTGCTAAACTAGTCAATAGATGGTGAAGGAGGTGTGTTAACCCTTTGATAAGCCATTTTCTTTTTCCCTAGAAGTAGTGTGGATATAACAGATTAAATCTTATAATAGTTGTTGGTCTTGTTCATATTGTGGAAAGTGAAGGTTCCTCATCAGATGAGGAGTGTGAACCGAAGGGACTTGTTCTTGGAGGGATCCTTCCATAAAATTGTGTTGCATGTTTGACAGACCACTCAATCTCCTATCTCTAGTGTGGTTATTGGGCACTCTAAGTCGTTTTTTGTATTTCTCAGTTGGTATGTTGATGAAGTGGCCTCTTGAGACATGAGGAGAAGTATGTAGGTTGCTTTTCCAGTGTAAGAATTTCCAGTCGGAGATGGTCATCTTATGACTGTGAGTTGGTAGATGCTTTAGACATCAGGGCCCCAGCTATAGGTCCTGGGGTGAAGCTTGCGCACAGTCAAAAATTGTCAGATGTGGGATGGGTTTGGTTCGACTTAAGTCTGTAGTGTCAGGATGGGGACGAATTAAGTTTCCCTATTGTAGTATTATCTCTAAAAGCTTAATTTTTTGTTGTAAGGGGCATAATGGCCTTGTCTTCTTATTGTGTTCTTCATTTTTGGGAGTCCCTCTTGGGATTTAAAGAGATTTGGAGAATTTTTCTTTTGTAAATCTAGAGGGTGTGCTCTATGAACCTTCTTTTGGTTGGTTATGGATCGAAATTGTACTTGTTTTGAGATTCCCATGTCTTGTGTGATTGACGCACATCTGTCCAGTTTACTGCTAGGTTAAAGGTTTCCACTTTCAAAACCTTATCATGTGGTGGAGTGTTGTCCGGTATGGTAATTTTCTATGTAGGTTTGCCTTTGTTAGTGGGTTCATGATTAAGAGTTCAGTCCTTATCGCTCATAATATGTGGGGAATGTTGCATGGATGTCGTGGTGTTAAGAAAATTCTAAAATGGTGGGGAGAACCATTGGGGGGTTTTCTGGAATCTCCTCTTGTATTGCTTTGTTTTAACTTAGGGATATTGGAGGTTAAATCCAGTTTTAGAGGTTTGTTTGGGTTTGTGAGTTTTTTTTATTTGAAAAACCAATGTTTAACAAGAATCCTAATATAGTGGGGAGACCAAAATAGGATGAACTTGTGGAAAACTCTGTCTTCAAAGTGTACTTGGCAGGGACATCCCTTGCTTCTATGCCACCTGACCCTGATCATAGTAATTGGTTAGCTCAAGTAATGGGTTTCTTTACATGTGTTCTTGGAGTTCTCGAGCGGGACATGGTGTTTCCTAAGTTAGGGGTTAGAGTGTTCTATGTTGAAGTTGTGTTGAAGGTGAGTTCCTTATTGTTGGTTATTTTTCTTGGTGATTCGAGTTTTGAGCTCAATGGAGTTTCAGGTTGTGGTTGTTTTTAATGCTCAATCTTTTAGTGATTGAGCTTTTTTTTAAGTTTATTCACGGTATTGCTTGGAATATTGGGTCGATCAAGTATTTTGGGACTTTCTGGGTGAAAAAAGTGTCACAATTGGGATAATTTTCACACTCGGACATTTGTAATAAATTTTTTTTATTTTATATTTTTTATCTGGCTTTAAATTTGTTTTGCTGATGTACGGGCTGAGACCGAATAAAATTTTTGCGCTTTTGCTGATAAATGGTTGTTTTTGTCTTGGTAATGCCAGACGCATGTACAGGGCATAGTCAAAGCCATGTGGCTTAGCCACAACACCGTACAGCCTTCCCGGTGCACTGTTAGCCAATAAATTAACTGGTTGTACATGAAAGTCATTGCAAAAATAAAATGAGTAAAATAAAATTATTTAAGATTTGTTTTAGTAATAATAATTATAAAAATAATAAAAAAAATATTATTATTAATATTATTAATTGTGATAATATTTTTATTAGGTTATTATTATTATTATTAAGTTACTGACAGTATGGTCAAGAAAATTTTCACATCATTAATACTATTATTATTTCTATTATTAATTATTAATTATTATTATTATTATTTTAAATTTTTTTGGGTTGGTTTAGCTTTTATTTTGTTTTTATTTTCATTATTTTCTCTTTTTTTTCCTTTCCACTCTTTATCCCCCTGAAGCCCATTGCGTTACACCCCCTTTTCCCCCCGGTTCGCGTTGCACCTCTCACCCCTTGCCCTAGTAGTCGTTTCCTCCTCATGTGCTTCCCTCCAGCGATAAAAGAGACCATCATGCCTCCTTCCATCTTTCCTCATGCCACCATGTTGACCCCCCCCCCCCTGCCTCACACTGGCGCACTACCCCTACCTCCCTCTCCTGGTTTTCACCCCTTAGTCACGCCCCCTTCTGGAAAAATCAGCATCCTCCCCCCAGCCTTGCTTGGCTGCAACACCCCCCCCCCCCCACTCTTTCTCCCCAGTTCTGCTCATACTGGTAAGTTTTCTTCTTACTCCTTAGGGTTTTGTGTTTCTTGGGTTCTATTTTGGGTATAAATGGTTTCATGTTATGATTTATGGTCTAGTTGAGTTAATTTTTGTGAGATTTAAGTGTGGTGGTTTTTACGCACCAATTTTCAAAGTTTGTCTACACTGAGGTCGGTGGTTACATTTTTAAATATTATTTTATGAGTTATTTTTTCTTGATTTATTTATTTACCAAGATCTTTGATTCATATGTTGGGTGTGAAATTTGTTTTTTCAAGAGATTAAAATGTGTTTTATTTTTATATGGCATGCTTGTGTGGAACGGGGTGTGTTTTGGAGATAAATCCATTTGATATCACTTGGTTGTGTTTTATGACTTGTGCACTTGGTTTATTAGATCATGCAAGTGCTAAAAATTATATTTTATTATGGTGTTAGTGTGCATCTGATTATAAAAAGGGAATTTGTGTGTGTTTCTTACTTAAGTCCATGTATTGCTTCTTTGGTCGGTTTTTATAAATTTTCAAATGTTTTATTTAATGATATTTGTGGTGAAAATCATGTTTTAATACGGTTGTGCTGTGTGTGTTTGGTTCAAAAGTGGTGTTTTAAATGAAACTGGGTGTATTTTTAGTGAAAACATCTGTTGTTCCATTTTTTACCATTTTTAAAATTAATCAAATGGTTTATTAAATTATTTTCATGGTGTGAAATTGGTTTTAATTTAGGTTTTATATTCTTTGATTTACTTGTAACATGTTTATTCAATATGAGTTTGATTCTTTTGGTGAAAATACCATGCCAAGTTGTTTATCACTATTTTATAAACTATGTTGTCAGTTTATTAAAGTGTGTAAGGGCTATATTGGGTAGTTTGGTGTAGTGTCAAGGTGCGTTTGGTTTTAAAATGATGTTTTGAGTGAGCTTTGGTATTTTGAATTGTGTGACATATTTTCAAATTGTTTAGTAAGTTCTCTTAGTGGCTTTCTTAATTATGAAATTGTTTTATTAACTATATAGTTTTTGTCTTGGCATGGCGTCAATATGTGTTTAGTTACAAAAGAATATTTGAGTGATGTTTTTGGTGTTTAAAGTCATGCAGCATATTTCGAAGTTGTTTAATAAATCTTTCTAGTGGTTTGTTCAATTATGGGAGTGGTATTTTTAATTATGCAATTGGTTTCTTTAATTGTGTAAGTGATACAGATCATATTTTGAAAGGTGTTGGAGTGTGTATGGTTTTGAAATGTAATTTGGGTGTGTAAATGGTGACTTTTTCATGTGTGGTGATTTGGTTTGGATTGTTTGTGTTCTTGAAAATGTTTTATGGTTTAATTGTGTAGTGTGTAGTCACTTCTTTGTGGTTTGGAGTCGCCGGGTATAAGGTGAGTCACCTTTGTGTGCATAGGTAAGTGTGTGGGGGGGGGGTCCCCCATTACATGTATAGTCATCCATGGCAGTGAATATACATGTATAGGGCCATGTGTCCCCATGTATATATATATATATATGAAAATGCATATATAGGTGAGTGGTGACTAGTATATGCATATAAGAATATGTTTAAGGATCCCCTTGCACATGTTCATGGCCATTAGAGTGTGCTCATAGGGTCTAGGTGTACTTATATGTATGTGAAAGTGAATATGCCTGGTGGGGGAGCAGCAGCTTCTAGTTAGAAAGTGCCAAGAGTTGAATGTTTGGTTTGGTTCCACCCTGAGGTGGTTCCCCCATTCCTATACCTTTAATTTTAATTCCATAATTTCTTGCTTGTTTTAAAAATATGTTTTATATTTATTATATATACACATTCTATGAAATCTAGTTGTGATCACTAGAAATGTTTATGCATTTGTTTTGTAAATTGAAATGTATTTCTAACACCCATTGGTCTTAAGTGTCTTTTATTGAAAAGTTATTTACTAAGTGGTTTTGAATTGTTAATGAATATTTCCAAATGTGTTTGGCCTTTCGACTGGTTAGTTATGAAAAGTGTTCCTATTATGTAATTAAGCTCGTTTGGCACCTTAAGAATGGTTTATGAAAAAGGAAAACCTATCTTGAGGCATGCCCCCTTGTTTTAGAAAATTATGTGTGTGTTGAATGTTTGATTTGTGATATGTTCCTAGTAAAGAGGTTTTTGCATTATTGTGTGACAAAAAAAGTGGGGATGCGCTCAAGGAGGGAGATTGGTGGTGAGAGGTTGGATGTGTTTTTAAGTAAAGAAAATTATAAGTATATATATGTTTTCTTGATAAAAACTCACCACTACTTGAAATGGAGCACAATGGGAAACCTGGGTATCTAGGTGGGTGGACTAAGACTAGTATGCTAGATGATATGGAAGTGGTTAATCCCGGTTTCCTCTAGCAGGATTGACGCTACAACACAAACTAAACATTTGTAAAGATTGGAGACCACTAGGTTATGTGTTTGTTTCCTACTTGTGGCTTGTGCATGAGAACATAGATCATTGTGGTTCCTATGACACGTGTCACTGAGGTATGAGGATCCTAGGTCCCCAACTAACACTAGCTGCTTAGGGATTTCCCATGGTACTCATTTAGGACACAGAGTTTGTGAAATGATTTTCCTTTTTTTTGCTTCAAGTTTGTTTCCTTCTTTGAAAAGTGCATGTTTTTTATTTGAAATATTTTCCTTTCATTTTGGAATGTTAATACATGTTTTGAAACTATTTTGAAAAATTTAGTGGAATAGAATCACTTTCCTTAAAAATTTAAACTTTTGACTTGAATTTGAAAAGAAGGAAAAACATTATTTTATTATGTCTTATTTTCAAACCAGCATGTTTTGGATTTCTTATAAAAGGAAAGGGAATAGGGCATTGTTGTATCTTGACATTCCTACTAAGCATCTCGGTGCTCATCCTACTTTACATTTTAGTTCAAGTTACTTTAGTTTTCGATCGCTCTTCCAGTGATCGTGTGATCGCATTGTCGAGTGCGTCAAATTAGATGTTTATTTTTAACTGGAATTTCTACAGCATGGCAACAACCCTAGGTCATCTCTCGATGGATCCTTATATCATTAATTTAAAAATAAGTTTATTATTATGAAAATAAGAGGAATGGGGATTTATAAAACTTGGGGTTTGTTTATTTTAAAACACAAATTGAAACTATACTACTAAGTGAGGGAAACAAGATAGAGAAATCGTGATCAACCTGGTAAGTGTCCCTTTATGCTCAATCCATCATCGCTCTCAAGTGAATGGGAAGGATCATTGACTACTTGATTTATGCACACTGAAACTAGTATGGTATGTGAGTTCTTACTAGGTTACAACCTAGGATTCGATTGATCAACGATATTGATTATCGGCAACCACTCAAAATCAACAAACTTAAATCGATGTAGAAGTAGAACACAATCAAGGTTTAAAGACCCTGAAAATTCCATGATTTTTTTTTAATTATTAGGGATTATTATGAGACTGAAAAAATTAATGGTGCGTGATTATGTGGCCCAGTGTGCTCAGAATTATTTTTTTCACTTTTTTTAAGGTATGTTTAGTAAACGTGTGGGCGACGTTTTCTATATTTTGAATTGGTTCTCAAAATTGAAATCTGAGAGCACTGTTGAATCTGTAGCACTGAGATTTGCTTAAGAGAAGCTTCAATTCAACTGCAATAGGTTGGAAGAAAATGTTAAATTTTAGAATTTATAAAAAAAACTTGACAAAGTTATTTTATTTCTTTTCTGTAACTGTTGAGCAGTGGTGGTGGGACCGATGACTTGTCAAGCCATTTAATGGATTAAACCTTTCTTTTCATAACCAATCTATTGAGACAGATGGGAGGTGAATTAATTTACTAATTAATGAACCTCATTAATGCTTCGTTGTGTTAGGATCTCATCCTCTGTCTATTTAAGTGAGGCTTGGGATGGAGTTTTGACACGGCTTCACCAAGCAAGGAACCTCTGGCGAAGTGATGCGATGTCTTCCACCGATAAAGAATGGAATCTTGGATGTCATTTTAGGAAATCGATGATTAATGCTGGCAGATTACATGGTCTAGGATTCTTCATCCACCACTGCGACTTCCCTAATGAATCATGAGGTAGGGGTTATCTTTTAATTCAATAAATTCCCACATTTCTTCTCCTTGTTCTTGAATTTGTGGGTGGTCCTTGTGGGGGATTTGAATGGGGTTTATCATTATTTTAATGTGATTTATAAATTACCCCCACTTGTTATAATGCTAACTTGAAGGACGCGGACCAAACAAACAAGTCCCAGACCCCCTACCGCTTGTTTTTCATTTCATTCTTCGGGGATGGGTTTTTCCAACTTGATGGAACCTTGAAACCGGGAGGCGCGTAATGAAGAAGTCATCCTAAGAGGACCACGGGTGCATCTAGAAGGAATAACGGACCATCGGAGCTCACCTAGTGGCCCATGGAGGATCTTCTAGTGCGGCACCGGCACGGAGGCACCGAAAACTGGCGCCGGCAGTGGAGGCGGCGGCCGGCACTCACTGGTCGCAGAAGAGGTTGGCGTCATTTGGCACCGCGGAAAACCCGAAGGGACAGCTAGAAACTGGCCGGCCACATTGGTGAGGTATCGCGGCAGTAGGGGGACCCACGCCCCACGAGTCCCGTGAACCATGTGGAAATGCCACATGGTGTCTCTAATTGAATATCCAAACGACACTTCTTGAGCCATTCGGGGAGCTGGAGACCACCCGGCTGGCGAGCTGCGCCAGTGCACCAGGCCGCATCGCCCAGAAGGCCAATCCCACCACGGGCCAGGCTGGTTCAGGCTGGGCTGGGTCAGACCTAGACTGGGTTAGGTCGGACCGGGTCGAACCGGACCCAGACCCCTCTCGGGCCCAGATATGCTTAAATGACCATAACTTGCAAATCGAACGTCCGTTTGACAAACCATCTACGGAGCTGGGATCCTTGGAGTGAGAAGGTCCTTTTGAGATAATCCGCATGAATTTTGGAGAAAGTTGAAGTTTGGATGGGTTGGATCGTGCCCGAATCCAACCGAGCCATAGGCGCTAAAATTCTTATACCTTGCATGCCAGGTGTCTGGTTGATTCGCTGTCTATTATGTTGGAACCCTTATGACATGACAGATCATTAGGTTACTTCTTTGTGGAACTTCATGGAGGTTGAGGTATGATTGATAATCGGAGGAGCAGAACTAGTGTTTTTCTTGTAATGAAAGTTAGGATGTCTACTCCCTTTATGACTCAAGGCGCGAGTATTTCTTACTCCTCTGCTCCGGTAGAGACGGGACTCCCCACATCATGAGTGTGGGTTTGTTTCCCTCTAATTGGTTTTTCTATCTTTGGAGTCGGTAATCTTCTATTGGACTAGGGTGCGGGTCCTCCATACTTAACTCACATAGATTCGGGTACTCCCTTACCAGGTAAGGTGCGGGTACTCTATGTTAGGAGTAGGTATTCCCCTGTCAACCCAGGGTGCGGGTCCTCCTTATGTAGTGCTACAACAGAGTCGGTACTCCCCTACCATTCTAGGGTGCGGGTACTCTAGCCTGGGGTCGGTACTCCCCTGACGTACTAGGGCACGGGTCCCCCATAGCGAACAAACTACCATAGGTGCACTCCCCTATCAGGTATGGTACAGGTCCTCACATATAGAGTCAGCACTCCCCTATCGTGCTAGGGTGCGGGTCCTCTAGCCTATGGTCAGTACTCCCCTGACATACTAGGGTGTAGGTCCCCCACAATGAACAAAATACCAGAGTTGTACTCCCCTACTGGGTAGGGTGTGGGTCCACACATATAGATTTGGTACTCCCCTGGCGTTCCAGGGTGTGGGTCCTCTAGCATGGGGTCGGTACTCCCCTGACGTACTAGAGTGCAGGTCCCCCACAGTAAAAAAACTACTAGAGTTTTACTCCCCTACCAGGTAGGGTGTGGGTCCTCACATATGGAGTAGTACTCCCCCATCTCTGAGTAGGGATGGGGAGCAGGTCCTTCAGGGAAGTTGGAGCTCCCTCGACTATAGGACACAGTGTCTAGGAGTGGTCCTCTTCACTTGGTTTCCCTTAGTCTTGCCTTGGGTGCAAGACTATGACTGTGAGACCTCTAGTATTGGGCACTAGAGGCAGTTCTAGGAGAAATTTCCCAATGGATCATGTCCTTTCATACGTTCCTTTAGGAATGGTTGAGTTGTGCCTAATGGAGTACATCTCTCAGACTGGTGCCATCAGGGATGGCCAGTTCATGGAGCATATACTCCTCATCATTGAGTTACGCTTTCAGCCATTTTTGGAAATCCTTGAAATGGCATGAGGTCGGGGCCTTATGTTTCTTTGTGGATGACACAAGTATATTTGGTTTGAGCTGAGTATTTTGCTTTGTGCTTTGTGATTGAAATCATATTTTTTGGTTATTCCTTTATGGAATTCTGAGAGACCTTCAAGGGTCTCAGGGTCCCTACTGAGTATTATTATACTCACCCCTTCATGGGATTCACCCACACCTCATTGTGTCTTGTGCAGACAATGGATATCGAGACTGAGTCTTGAGGAGTCATGGTTTGATAGATTTTGGAGGTGATTGACTGACAGTGTATGGAGGTGACCAGTAGATGTAGAGGACAGGGGAAGGGAGTATCTACATTTAGTCAAGGAGCATGACCCAAGGGATCTAATAATGATTCAAGGTATGATCTATGTCTACTTATAGATTCCATATTAATAGACATAGGTACTAATCATTCCTTTTTGTCAAAAATCTTGTTCAAGACCTAGATTTTCTAGTTAAACTGTTGACTTGACCCTTACGTCTATAGATACCTTTGGGAGGAGACTTGATAATCACACTTATGCCGATGGGGTGATCCGACCCTTGAGGTGAGAGTTTCGGTTGGAACCTCTTAGTGGCAGCGTTGAGGCCTTATGACGTTAGTTTGGGTATGGACTAGTCATCAACATTTTATGCTCAGATTAACTATTTTAGAAAAAAAGGATGTGGTATATCTACAGTGTTGTAATGAGGTTTTCCTTGGTTGGAGAAAAAGAAAACCCATGCAGCATGGGTTAAACTCATGAAAATGAGGGTGCAGTTGATCACTCTTTAGTCTTCTAACCTTACCCTTGTGGCAGCAGGTGTTTTTAGTTTTTAGTTCCCAACAGTGGTGGTAGAGTACGGGAGCATTCTTTCAAAATATGTTTCCAGGATTAACTCCCCGTAGGGAGAGGGACTTCTGCATTGACTTCTACCCAAGAACGGTTTACTGTTTAATCTGATCACAAGAGTCTCAAGTATAACTTCTCACAGAAGGACTTGAACCTGAGAAATCAATGATGGCTAGAGTTCCTCTAATACTATGACTTCAAGATAGTCTATTCTTCAGGGAAGGGGGATGTGGTGGCAGTCGCGCTCAGCAGAAGGTCTGGTTTGCAGTTGCTGGGTGGGGTGACAAAGAAGCTAGTTGCATTGTAGATATCCTCCGTGGATAGTGATGGATCATATTACCTCAAATCTATGACTGTCACTCCCCCACTCCTTCAGCGATTCCGGGAGGCGCAGCTTGGGGACATGAACTTCGAGACCCGAAGTGCTCAGATATCCACAGGATAGGCTCCTGAAGGATTTTCTGAAGGTGGGGAGCACGTCATCCTTTTCAGAGGACGCACCATGGTACCAATGATGATACGAGAGGAGGTGTTGAGGGAATTCCACACATCCCCTTTGGCAGTACATCCAGGTGTGGAAAAGATGTACCAGGACCTCTGGTGTCAGTACTGGTGGCCAGGGATGAAGAAAGCGGTGGCAGAGTTTATATCACAATGCCTTACTTGTTAGAAAGTGAAGGCTGAGCATCGGGTACCAGCGGGCTTAGCTCAACCACTTGAGGTGCCGGAGTGGAAGTGGGATGGTATCTCTATGGAATTTGTGACAAGGCTACCACATACGTCCAGGGTCCATGATTCCATTTGGGTGATTGTTGACTGACTCACCAAGTCGCCCCACTTCCTAACCATCCAATAGCATGGATCAATAGAGAGCTTAGGATGCCTCTATGTGTAGGATATTTTTCAACTTAACAGATTGCCATCGACGATCGTCTCAAATCGTGACGCACGTTTTACATCCCGCTTGTGGAAGAGATTGTTGGAGGCATTTAGAACTCAGTTGTGTTTGAGCACCTCCTTACATCCTCGGACAGATGATCAGACAGAGAAGACCATTTAGACACTCGAGGATATGCTTTGTGCTTGTGTCCTCTAATTTGGCTGCAGTTGGGAGGACCACCTGCCCCTGGTGGAGTTCATATACAACAACAGTTATCACTCCACCATTGGAATGGTTCCATTTGAGGCCTTGTATGGATGACCATGCAGATCACCTCTTTGCTGGACAGACCCGGGGGAGTCAGTTCTAATGGATCCAAAGTTGGTACAGGATACCACATAGAAGGTTCAGATCATCCAGGAGTGGATGAAGACTTCACAGAGCTGGCAGAAGTCTTATGCCGACAGGATACGGAGACCCTTGGAGTTTGAGGAGGGGGACCATGTCTTCCTATGGGTCTCACCCCGGAGAGGATTACAGAGGTTTGGCTGGGGTAGCAAGCTATCTACGAGGTTCATCGGATATTTCCAAATCCTCAATAGAGTAGGTGATGTAGCATACCATCTATCTCTTCCCCCACAAATGCACCGGGTGCATAATGTTTTCCACGTGTCACAACTGAGGAGATATGTGCATGATCCATCGCACGTTATTGACTAGGGAAAGATAGACATTGACGACGGGGCGACGTTTGCGGAGTTCCCAGTGGAGATAGAGGATCGATAGGAGTGGGTCCTTCATGGGAAATCGATTCCTCTAGTGCGAGTTTGTTGGCATCATGGGAACCTCCATGATAGCACATGGGAGTGGGAGGCTTAGATGCATGCTCAGTACCCCCATTTGTTCCCCTAGTTTTGTTGTAGCCTTCACAGATGAAAATCCCTAAGGTGGGTAGAATGTAAAGACCCTAAAAATTCCATGTAAATTTTTTTTATAATTATTTGGGATTATTAAAAGACTACAAAAAATAATGGCGCATGATTCTGATGCCCGATGTGCCTGAAATGATTTTTTGAACTTTTTTTAAGGTACGTTCAGTAAATGTGCGGGTGGCGTTTTCTATCTTTTGAATTGGTGCTAGGAATTGAAATCTGAGAGCACCATTGAATCCGCAGTGCTGGGATTCACTTAAGGGAAGCTTCACTTCAACCGTAGTAGGTCGGGAGAAAACCATAATTTTTGTACTTTACAAAAAAAATAAAAAATAACTTGACAAAGTTATTTTATTTATTTTCTGTAACTGTTGAGTGGCGGTGGCGAGACCGAAGACTTGTCAATACATTTAATGTATTGGCCCTTTGTTTTCTTAACCACTCCATTGAGAGATATGGGAGGTGCATTAATTTACTAATTAATGAACCTCATTAATTCTTCATTGTGTTAGGCTCTCATCCTCCATCTATTTAATTGAGGCTCAGGATGGAGTTTTGACACAGATTCACCAAGCAAGGAACATCTGGCAAAGTGACATGATGTCTTCCACTGATGAGGAATGGAAGCTTGGACGTCATTGGGGGAAATCTATGATGAACTTCAGCGGCTTCCATAGTCCTGGATTCTTCATCCACCACCACAATGTCCCCAATGAATCACAAGGTAGGGGTTGTCTTTTAATTCAAGAAATTCCCACATTTCTTCTCCTCATTCTTGAATTTGCGGGTGGTCGTTGTAGGGGATTTGAACGGGGTTGGTTTATCATTATTTTAATGTGATGTATAAAATTCCCCCACTTGTTATGATGCTAACATGGAGGGCATAAGCCAAATGAACAAGCCCCAGACCCTCTTCCACTTTTTTTTCATTGCGTTCTTCAGGGATAGGTTTTTCCAACTTGACGGAACCTTGTAACAAGGAGGCACGTAATGGCAGCGACATCTCGGGGAGACCGCAGGCTCATCTGGAAGGAATAACAGACCATCGGAGCTCACCCAGTGGCCCACATAGGATCTACCAAAGTGGAACCAGTGACTGGCGGCATCAGCGATCGGCAGAACCAGCGACCGGTGGCACCGGTGACCGGCGGCACCGGCGACCGACGGCATCGGCGACCAGCGGCACCAGCGACCGGTGGCACTGGAGACCGGCGGCACTTATTGGGTGGAGGTGGGTGAGTCAGCACTTATTTGGCCTAGTCTCATTTAGGAGACATCTGAACAGTTTTAGTTGATCAGACAGTGGTTGGTGACTGCGTAGAGGAGCCAAAAATCATATGTTGACCATTGGAGATGACCTCTGGAATTCAAGTTTGTTCAACATGTTTTCCTTTGGGTGTTTTCTATTTTAGGGAAATTTTGTATCAGGAAACAAGGGAATCTATCACCTAGGTTTGTTGGGCCGTTTGAAATAGTGGCAAGGGTTAGTCTAGTGGCATACTGTCTAGCCCTTCCACAATGCTACAGTGCCATGCATGATGTGTTCCACATGTCACAAATGTAAATATATCATCCAAATCCTTCCCATTTGATAGATTTATCAGACAATAAGATTTTTTTTCCGATGCATCCTTTGAGGATCATCCTATACAGGTTGTGGATCGTAGCGAGAAAATGTCAGACTGTACCGTTGGTTCAGATGCAGTGGTAGCATGGGTGAGTTTAGGAGGATACCTGGGAAAGGGAGTCTGATATGTGAACACAGTGTCCATACTTGTTCACTGATGCCTCATAGTTATGTTTTGGTTAGTTTAGAGATGAGATGTTATAAGGTTCGGAGGTTGTAATATTCCATCTTTTTTCATGTACATTTCTCTCTAAGATTTTCATTTGAACCTTAGTGGCCAAGTCTTGTTTGAAGACAGAAATCCTTTGTTGGAGAAAATGACCTAAATTTTAGGGATGTATGCTTTTTTGAATTAATGGAGTCCAGGTATAAATGGGATTAAGTGTTAAATGGGTTCTTGGTAAGTTGAGAATCCTTAAAGGGGAAATGGGATGAAAAACTCAACTACAGAACATTTACACACCGTATAAAGGGATTACATGTCGTGTAATTGTGCTTGGGTTTTAATAAAAAAAATATATGGAAACAAGTTTTTTAGTGGATAAAATGAAAAATATTTACATGGCATGTAACTGAATTACATGTTGTGTAAATTCCCAATCAGTGGTTTTAAAGTTGTTATGAGGATGATTTTCTTTCCAATCGGCTACATATCATATTCTCTAAACCCTATAGAATCCTCTTGGTGATTTTGGAGTGTTAATCCCCTTTTAGAACATCTTTTTCACATGATCAATCCTTGGTAAGTTCCTTTGGTTAGGTTTCTTCCTTCTCTTCATTCTTCTCAAACCCATTGTGGTGAAATCCCTTGACTAATTGTGTTATTGGTTTTGATCTTGATCAATTTTGATCTAGGAACCTCTTCGCAATCATACTCTCCTTCTTCCTTATGAGTTTTGGCCATTGGAAGTGTTGTTGGATCTTTAGTTAAAGTTAGGGGTCTAAATCTCAACCCTGTGGTTTGATAAATTTCCAAGTTATGAAATATCATGATCACACCATCGTTGAGTGCGCCCAAACTAATTAAATAATTAAATGAAATTATCCCTTGAATTCCTTTGGTTTCAAATATATTTATAATTAGATAATGGATTAAAGTATGTTTAGAATGACATGTGACCTAGGGTGATTTCTTTTTATTGAATCCCTACATTGTGGATTATTTCTTTTGATATAATTGTTAATCAATTGTGAATTTAATTGTAAAGGGGCATATGAAAGAATCATGGTAATTTTCATAATTAACCATGGATATATATGATGTGATATTGTGATGTCCATGTTATATGATAGGAATTGTGTTCTATGCTAATATTCTTATATAACAGGCTAGGCCCAGGAACTTGCACACATATATACTATAATACTGATAGTGAGCGGGCTCAGATCAGTCCATAATGTAACGCTTATAGAGAGCAGGCTATGCCCAGTCCCATGTTGTAATTCTTTTAGAGATTTTACACGGATTGTTTTTTGTGACTTTACCTTGGTTATATAGTGGTGTTGATATGGTTGTACAACATGCTCAGAGATATTTTGGCAAGGAGCCAAAGAAGGTTGTTGTATTTATTTAATTGTTAAATTAATTAATACACCTATTTATCCTTTTATTGAATACACTTCTTATCAGACTGGTTTTATTTATACAAGATGGTGTCAACCTACTGAGTTTTACTCACACCCTATTTGGGCCACTGTTTGGCACCCAAGAAGACTTTTTGGATGTAGTTTTGGATAATTTAAATGGACCTTACTGTTGATTTCTTGTTTGTTGTTGGGCTAGAGTTTGGAGATGGGACCAGCATGGGGCTCGGGATCCGAGACTTTGAGTATTTTATTAGAGTATGTTAGTCTTTTTATTGTATTTTAATAGCATGACATATAGTTACATTCCAACATTTCATTACATTATTCCTTATGATTTATAGGATTATTCAGTTCTTTTTTATTTTTGTCTCCTATATTATTTTACTCTAATTATTTCTATTTTATTATGAAATGTTTCTTCTAAATAACACTTCATACCAAGGGGGTATAGTCTCCCCACTATACTATCCACACCTCCGCCCCTAGTCGGAGGCCTCTGGAGTATGAGGAGGCGTGCTTTAGGTCCCGTAATCAACCTTTTTTAGCCACATGAGAGAGTTCCATATTGGGGGACATTACAGAAGGAAACCCTTTGGGAAGATTTAAAGGTATTGTTACAATATGCTTTCTCTATTTTACTGAAAAATTATATAATGAACGCTGATTTAATTTTCATTATTCCTTATAGAGTTTGTTTATTTTAGAATATATTTTCCCATATTTCACGTCTTTCTTCACCAAAACTTCCATAGACTTCTTCTCCCTCAAAACCTTTTCACCCCTCCAGTGTTGGAATTTATCACCTTCCTTCATGTCCCCTCCACTATCTTTGTAGGAAGTGAAATGATGTTGCCTCTACTCAATCACATAGGTAGTATTGATGTTTTCACGGTAAAATAATTTCCCATATAATTACTTTATTGTTTCATATTTATGTTTAATTTATTTATTTTTAGTATTACTCACATAATAATTGTTTTCTTATACAGGTGGATTCTTTTGATCGATTTGGGTGGTTTGTTCAAATTTTCTCATACTCTTGAGATATTGGACTTAGAGGTTACAACTGAGATAATGAAAATAAGTAAATGGGTCAAGAATGTATACAAACATCATGAAAAGGTGAATTACAATTACTTATTTAATTAATTTTTTCATAATTTTATCTACTATTTGTAAGTTAATTTCCTTATCATATTTATCTAATTCTTATTTAGTTTTTTCACAGATCTTTTGAGAAGTCATATTTTTCTTTAAAAAATCTATAACAAGACACAAAATAAATAACATGTTCCTTTTTTCCAATGTTACCACACTTTCCATTGGCTTTCATTATCGAACTCCCAACACTACATATTGGGTCGATGTTCTTAGCATAAAAAACTTTTTCGGATAAGAACATCGACTCATTATGGAGTGTTGGAAGTTCCAAAAGGAAATACAATGGAAATATTGGTAACATTGCAATTTGGTTTTTTTTTTGAGACTTAAGGATGTGTAGGAATCATCTACACCGCAATTTGACACACGGTGTGATCTTTATGACTCCACGTTCTTATTTTTATATAAAATTGACATTAATTTTAGTAAAAAATAAAACTAACATACTCAAAACTGAAAAAAAAAACATTTGTATTGTTTTGATACATTAGTAAAATGATCCATAACTCATTTGTGACATGTAGTAATCAACCTCACCTCAATCTGATACACGATGTTTCCGGTATGACTCAAAGTGTCTATTATCAGTTCAAAATTAACATTTTAATTCAAAAGGTTTCACTCATTGAAAAACAAGAAAACACATTCATATTGTCTTGATAATTTAGGAAAATTGATTCATAAGTCATTTGTAATGTGTATGAATTATCCTCACATCAAACTGACACACGATGTGACCGGTATGCCTCAAAGTGCATGTTTCCAGTTTAAAATGACATTTAATTAAAAAAGACAAGTGACATACTCAAAAAACAATCAAATGCATACATATTTTTATGATACTTTATAAAAATGATCCATAAGTAATTTGGGACATTTAAAAATCATATTTAACTCAATCTGATACATGATGTGATCAGTATGACTCCAAGTGCATCTTTTTATTTAAAATTGACATTAATTTTAGTAAAAAGAATGAGTAACAAACTGAAAACCAAGAAAACACATTAGGATTGTTTTGATACTTTAATAAAATGATCCATAAGTAATTTTTTATGTGTGAGAATCAACAACACCTCAATATGATGCATTTTGTGACTGGTATAACTCAAAGTGTCTCTTTTTATTTAAAATTGACATTAATTTTAGTAAAAAAAGAAGTGACATACTAAAAACTAAGTAAAAATATTCAAATTATTTTTATAATTTAGGAAAATGATCCATTAGTTATTTTTGATGTGTAGGAATAAACTGCACCTCAATCCGATGCATGGTGTGATCTATATGACTCAAAGTGTGTCTTTTTATTTAAAATTGACATTAATTTTAGTAAAAAGGACAAGTGACATATTGAAAACTGAGCAAACACATTCGGATTGTTTTGATATTTTAGGAAAATGGTCCATGAGTCATTTTTAACATGTAATAATTAGAAAAACCTCAATATTATGCATAGTGTGACTGGTATGACTCAAAGTGTCCGTTATCAGTTTAAAATAGACATTTTAGTTCAAAATGTGTGTCATTCATTGAAAACCATGAAAATGAGCTCTGATTGTCTTGATAATTTAGAACAATGATTCATAAGTCATTTTTGATGTCTAGGAATTAGTGTTACATCAATCTGACACATGATGCGACTGATATGACTCAAAGTGTGTGTTTCTAGTTTGAAATGACATTTTAGACAAAAAATACAAGTGACATGTTGAGAACTGAGAAAATGCATTCAGATTGTTTTGATGCACTATAAAAATGATCCATAAGTAATTTTTTATGGGTAGTAATATTCTACACCTCAATTTGACACACGGTGTGACCTGTATGACTCTAAGTGTTTCATTATTTAAAATTAACATTAATTTTAGTAAAAATAACAAGTGACATACTCAAAACCAAGAAAATTAATTTGGATTGTTTTGATACATTAGGACAATGATCTATAACTCATTTGTGACATATAGGAATCAACCAAAGCTCAATACAATGCATTGCATGACCGATATAACTCTAAATGTGTCTTTTTATTAAAAAATGACATTTTTTCATGTATTATTTCATATTAATGTTTAATTTATTTCATTATAGTATTACTAAGATAATATTTTTTTTATTATATAGGTGATTTTTTTGGTTTGTATTGAGTTGATTTGTTAAGCAACTAATACCATGGGGAGACTTTTTTGAGAGAGGATCATGGGTGCCAAAGATGATGAAACATTAATGTTTTTGGATAGTAATTGTAAATGTAATTATACAAAAAATTGTTTGAAATGTATATAGAAGCGTGTGTGTTTTTATTCTTGATGTAAATTTTATTTCAATTAAATTATATATTTTTCATACAAGTTATATAGGTTGGTGTAGAGTATAGTTATACAAACATCACACTACAGTAGGTTGGGCCTTTATCAGTGCTAAATCTAGTGCTAATAAAGTCTCCCCTTCATCACCACTGATAAAGGGGACTCCCTTTAATGATGAAAAGGACAAAGTCCATTTTTGCGCACTTTTAAAGGACATATTTGGAGTATTTATTGGTTTATGTGATGTCGGGATTCCAATTTGAGGCATTCATCACTAAATGTTATTATATTCACATATAATGAGAATTGATAATGTGCGGAAGGAATTCAAATGGTGAATTTGGATATTGTATGGTTGGTTATCCTAGGGGATTTTTAATGGTCATTCCATTGGACATAATGTGTAAAATCTATTCTGAACCCACTAATATATTCTTGGGGAGTTTACCTCAGCCTTTCCTATCTCATAATCTGCAAATAAAATACAAATACAATAAAATGATTGAACAAATATGTGTATTCTTTTACTAGTCAGAACAGGATTGGTAGTCTTCTTCAACCGATGGAGTTCGCCCTTCACCTTGGTTGGGCGGTGCACTATAGTGGATATTAGGGATTTCAGGAGGTTAGTGGATTTGGTCAGTTCCTAGAAATAGTGGAAATTATAAAAAAAATGAAATTCAGAATTTCAGCCTTTGAACAGATGATTTAAAATTCATTTAAATCAATTAATTAAAAATCTAATTTTGCAAAACAATATCAATTTCCACAATTAAAAATATCACATTAATCCGAATTGAAAAATCAAAATTCACAATTCATTTTTGAAACAATTTTTATTTATATATTTTCTTTTAATTTAACAAAATTTATGAAAGAATTAAAACTCAAAATTGATCCATTTAATAATTTAATTCTAAATTGAATATTTATAGTTTTAAATTCACAGTTAAAAATCAAAATCAAAATAAATTTCAATCAATGTATGGATTTTCAATTAATTCCAAAATTTAAGTATTGCATTAAAATCAATATTAAATCCAATTTTTAATAAAGTTCAAATTCTCAAAAAGTATAAAAAATGAATGAATTACCTAGTATTTGAATTAATAATGGGGTTATTACCAATGAAAATCAAATAAAAATTTCAAAAAATTGGTCTTGCACCACTCCCCCACACTTGAACTATTGCACTCCCAAGTAATTTTATCATTGAGTTCTAAAAATAATAATTATCCTGCCTAACTTTAAATGTATAGTTAGAATTGAAGAACATCACAAAATCCATCTACAACATATCCATGCCTCTTATGTGACTTTCACATGCTATTTTACTTCATTCAAATTCAAATTCTAGTTCCATGAGTGAATGTTATAAATGTAAGATCCCGGGTTTTTTGATGAGGTACGGATCCTTTTATTTCTAGTTAAACTCGTGTTTAAGTTCTCTTTTTGGATCTGACCCAAAAGATGAAATTTGGGCCGGTTGGGTTGTTTTTGGGAAAGAGGGAAAATGATGGTTGGTTTTAGGAAAAATACATGTTGTGTATTTGGAATACATGGTGTGTACTCAATACATGATGTGTATTGGTCTAGGCAGAACCTTTCACGATGTATGATGGTTTTTTCCTAGAGGGGAAAAACTTGAACATTAAATGGAGTGTAAATCTTACACATCATGTAATCTCCCCGAGTCAGTTTTTAAAAATAAGAGGTAGGGCCTCCTTTTTCTACAAAAGCCAAACTCTATCCCTTCTCTTTCACACAGGAGCTTCCCTTGAAGCCTAATTCTAGGCTTTAGTATCGTTGCACCATATCACCTCTGTTTTGAGATTTGTTCATATCATTGGATCAGCACCAGTGAGTTACCTATTCCTTTTGCACCTTTTATCATTTTCCTTCCCCTTTATGATGATATTTTGGTGTAGGATCTTATGCCCTATTTTCAGGGTGTTCATCCGTTCTTCTATTTTCTTATAATCTGGACCAAATCAAAGGATGATACTAGAAAAGTGTTCTGCCAAGGGTATATAGTAGTTGGTTTATACCTTTTCATGCAAAGCCTAGTTGTTTTATAGCTAGTTTTTTATGTGTCTCATGTCAAACCTTTCGAGCATTACTCCTAAATTAATTAAATCTATTGATTAAATTATTGGAACCTTGATAGGTTTCCCTCTTAGTACCATGATATGGTTGGGGGTTCTCAACCTCAACCTAGAAAACCCGTGAGGTGTGTTTATGTTTCTTCCCCATGAGTTACCACCTTATTCAGTGTGTGTGAGAGTTCACCATTATGGTGGGAGCCTTACAAATTTAAACATGATATTATGAGAGGATTTATGCCTCCTTTTCCATGTGGAAACATGATATTAAATTTATTAAATTAATTAAATGTATTATGTGGAATGAGTTGTATGCCTCAAACATTTCTACTCCTTGGATCTAGTTTTTGGATCTGACACTTGATTTCACAGCAAATGTTGTTGAGGATTCCTTGGTCATTTATACATTAGATCTAACCCTTGGTTTATGACACTGGATTACTCAACATAGACCACAGTGGATGTTTATCATGATTTACAGTTAACCCCTGTTATGCATGCTTGATCATAGTTGGTAGACTGGACAGTATCCTGCATGCTTCATTATGCTTTACGAGTATCCTGTGTTTACAATTGATGGTTATAGTGAGCCTTATTTTCTAGATTGTATTACTCCTACTTATTTATTTATAATATTGTCATATATTGCATACTACTTCATCTTATATACACATACTGAACTTGTTATAGACACCATTGGTGGTGTCCTACTGAGTGTTATATCACACCCTATTCAGTCTATTTTTGGGTACTCGTAAAAACTTCATGGATGTAGGTAGGGACCAAGTCAAGCACCAGCTTTGCGATGATTGATTACTTATGCTTAGGAGAAGGTGATCCCAAGACCGAGTTATTCTCATGATGCTAGCTAGAGATAGTTCATTTTTGATATTATGGTATTTTGATACATGTATCGTAATGGATGTCTATTTCCATGTATTGCCTGAATTTTTGTATAGAGACATGACATACATCATTTTGTATATGATATCACCTTTATCCCAATGGCGCCTCATTCACCTATCGTTCTCGAGCTATCAGCTCACCTTTCACCTCCTAGGGTTTTGTCCTCCCTGGTGGCAATGAATTCTTTGCCTCGCTCCATTTAGGTTATACTTTCTCTTCCTCACACTCTCTGGCCTGCATTTTCCCCTGGTTCCTTCTTCTATCTTTCTCACTCCTCTCTGGGTTTCCCATCTTTGTTTCGCCTCCCTACTCTGTGAGGCGCTTTGGTCTCTTCTCGGCCGCCTCTCCCTCACTCTAACCTTTTGTTCCTTTGATCCTCTCTAGGTCAGATTTGGAGCGAGTGATACTTCGAGGTTTTGGGAAAGCGGTTTGGTGAACGTTGGGTTCCTAGGCACTACCAGATTTGGCCCTTCCTTCTTGGGTTCCATACCAGTTTCTTCCTTTTATTGCTGGGTTTTGTTCATAGGGTTTCTTCCTCGGTCACCTCACCTTTCTCTGACCTAGTGTTCCACCGCTCCTTTCCAGGTTGGAATTGGATAGATGGAGGCACAGGGGTTTTAGGCCTTGCGGTTCGGCGGTCGCGGATTCCCCTATGTTGGCCTTCTTTTGTTTTCTCTTGTTCAGGTTTCATTCTCAGTTACCTATGGATTCTGTTTCGTTTATGGATACATCCCTAGTTTCGTTTATCTATTGGTGTTCTTCCTCTATGGTGGTTCATGATCTAAGGTGGTGGTTTTTTTCTCTGGTGTTGGTAGTTGGTGGCGTGAAGATGAGACAATGGTGATAGTGGTAACATTGTTTGGTGTCTCTTGATGGTGTTCTCTATTCGACGATGGTATCTGGTGATGTTTTGAGGTGACAAATATAGTGTTTCTTTTGATGTTGTGAATTTGGTGACACGAAAGTGCCGAGTTCATTTGGTGATGAGGATGATGGTGCGACGGTAAATGGGATTTTCTCCTTCATCGATTTGTTGGTGTTTCTGTTCTCATGGTACTAATACAGGCTGGTAGTTCTGGCCGACGGTCAGTGATTCATGATAACGGTGCTTGGAGAGGGGGTGATAGTGAAGGGAATGCCAAAGGTGATGTGATGATAGTGGTAACTATGTGGATGTGACTCGACAGGCCTTTCCTTAGTCACATAGTGGATCTCATGGCCTTCGAGGGGATGATTTGGTTGGAATTGAGGAACACTTTATTTTGAATTCCTGTACCTTTTTTGGTTTTAATTTTTAATTTTGAATTTGAAAATTTTAATTTTGTAATCCTCATGTACAGTTACCACTAACCATAAAGTTTATTTCAAAAAATTCAAAAAAAATATTTGAGGTATATGATACTAACTTGGTTTTGATTATCATTATTGTTTTCGTCTACTGATGTTAGTGATTTATATTAGGATTTCATTGATTTATTTACTTGATACGCCACTATGTTACTCTGATCATGAGGGAATAGTCTCCCCATTGTACCATTACAGACCCTCACTGCTAGTTGGCAGCATTTGGCATACAGGGAGGCACACTTGAGGCCATGTGACCTACTAGCTCAGGGCGTAGTTTAAGGACTTCCAATCAATGTATTAAAAAGTGGTATCAAATGAGGTTTTCTTTTCTTTTCTTTTTATGACTTATGGTTTGGGATGGTATAATGGAGAAATGGTAATCTATTGGAATTTTATAATGAGTTGTTCCTGGGAGTAGACATCCCACATACAGGAAAAATCCAAATTTCCTGCGATGGGATATGTTTTTTTGATTTTTCCTATTATAATTTATTTGATTCCATCATTGGGTGATTAACATGATATGTGATTTTATTATTTCTATGATTGAGTAATTTAATTTTCATCCTTAGATTGATATGGTGAGGAATTATGAACCATTCATCATTTTAGGCACCTTACTGAATTCACATGGCATGCATATGTCATGCCATATAGGATGCATTGCTTGACCACATGAAATTTATTATGTGTTCCTTTTGTTATGTAATTTTTTTTGGATAACTTACTCGTCTGATTTTGAGAAATTTAATTAGTACTTTGAGTGCATGTTGTAACCTAAACAATTTTTTTCTACATATGCTATAGTAGAAACTCTAAGCAGTCAATTATGGAACGTTGAATCATAGGCCATTGGTCTTATAGACTAGAACATGCTATGGTTGGGATTAAATGGACATCACACTTTGGTTTATAAGTTTTATGGTCCCTTATAGATTGTAAGTGGTGATCCATTTGGTTCAACCTCTAAAAATAATTGTAAACAATATGAATTAAAATTAAATTGAAATTATAAAATGGAAAGGTCATTGATAAATGGATTTTTTTAATTGTGCTAGATAGTCCATATACTGGGACCCGTTCTATGAAATAAGGATCATGACCCAGACCTAGCTTTAGAGTGGGTGGTAGGCAGTGTCTCTGATGCTCTTTATGGTTGTTCCTTTTACCAAGTTCTGGCTTTAGGAGAAATTAGAGAGGTGTGGCTTGTTTATAGGAAGGATTGTTCCAATCCTATGCTTATATTGGTGATCTAGTTGTTACTGAATCATTTCTGAGGTGTGTGTTTGGAATTTGTAGAGATATTCCACCATGAAGACCTCCATTCATACACCAAGAGGGTAGAGACAACCATGCTCTGAAGGTGGTGCGTCTTGGGATACCAGTAGAACCTTCAGTATTTTCACTTGTGGAACCGCCCACTATTCCTGATATGGGTGTTGATTCACATTTATAAGGGGGTTTCCTATGCTTTATACAAACTATTCAAGGAGCTCTATAGCCTATATCAGTTATGGAAGAGCTTATGCATGTCTTCCAGCAGCAGCATTCACCCACTTTTTCAGGGGATGGTGGTCTATAGGTTGTTGAGTTGTGGCTTGGGACTACTTTATCAATTTTTGAGCATCTCGAAACACCTCCTAAGAGGAGAGTGAATCTCATGATGTATATGATTGAAGTATCTACCAATCATTGGTTGGATGTCCTAAACTTGGTTGATGGGCTTTGAGATATGGTTTGAAAGTATTTACAAACCTGGTTTTATGATTACTTCTTTCCTGATACCCTGAGATTTTAATGGTCCAATGAGTTTATGCATCTGAAGCAGGGTACAATGACCATTAAGGAGTATTCATCTTTCTTTATAGATCTTCAGTTCTTTGCACATATCTATCATGTTGATTAGCTATCTTGAAAGTGATGCTTTAAGTAAGGTCTCAAGCATATCACACGGTCACAGGTGAATGTGTTTCGGTTGACTACTATTATTGAGATAGGTAATCAAACACTGATTATTGAACATAATTTGAGGGAAGATGGAGGCCCAGAGTAGGGTAGTGTATCTTATCGACCTAATATTTTAGTGATGGGTGGTAGGAAGTACCATTTTGAGGTTTCTTGTGAGGGTAATACTATCTATAGTGTGAGTTATAAGAGTTTTATCTTCTTTAATTGGTGTGGAAGGTAGGGACACATGAGGAGTTAGTGAAATAAAGACCCAGTCAAGTGTTGAGATTGTGGTAGGATGATCTATCTATAGATATAGGTATGATTTTAGTAGGTTCTACACTAGTATATTCTCTTTAATACATTTTCTTCACATAGTTTCATATATTTACCTATTATGGAGAGCCTCAAGGTTTTTTTATCTTTATGATGGAATCATGACACTCTATACTCTGCTAGGAATCAAATTGGAGAGTGTATATTGGTTCAAGGAGTTCCCCCTTAAGGTAGGTGGGTGTCACTTTGCATGGTACCTCTTTGTCCTTGATATGACAAGGTTTGACGTCATTATAGGGATATATTGGTTGGTGATATTTCATGGGTTAATTGACTTTTATCATCGGAGGGTGACCTTCACATCACTTGAGGGTGGGGATTTTATTCACATGTGAAAATGAGATGTCTAGGAGAGCAGAGCTGGACTCGAGAATTGTGGCTGGATGGGATGACATTTCATATTACTAGATTATATCTGGATGACCAAGTAATGCATTAGGTAGACTTCCCTCTAGTGGTTGAACATTTTTGGGAAAATTTCCTTAATGAATTTTTAGGACTACCTCTTAATAGAGAGGTAGAGTTTTCTATTGAGCTAGTTCCTGGAGCTGCACTAGTATCCATTCCTCCTTATAGGATGACTACTATAGAGTTTTAGGAACTCAAGAGGTATCTAGAGGACTTGGAAGAAAATGGGTTTATATGACCTAGTACTTCTCTATGGGTTTCACTGATCCTTTTTTCGAAAAAGGCAGATGCAACCCTCAAGATATGTGTGGATTATTGGAAATTAAACCAGTTGATGGTTAAGAACCAATATCCCTTGACACTGATAGATGATCTCTTTGACCAAATCTGAGGGGCTTGGTTGTTTTTGAAGATTGATTTGAGGTTAGGTTATCATCAAGTGCATGTTTGACATTCAGACATACCTCGTAGAAAGTATGGTCTATATGAGTATCTGATTATGCCATCCTATCTTATGAATGTGCCATTATTTTTCATGAACATGATGAATTAGGTTTCCACCCATATCTAGATTCATTTTTTTTGTATTCAAGGATGATATCTTGGTGTATTCTCACAATCTACATGACCATAGAAAACATCTTGAGATCATTTTGGATACACTGAGATAGCATCAGTTATATGATAATCTCACAAAGTGACACTTATGGATGGATAAGATTCACTTCCTGGGTTGTATTATCACATAGAAAGGAGTATTAGTTGACCTAGAGAAGGTGAGATATGTAGTTTCTTGAGAGAATATCAAGAAATTCTTTTGACATACAGAGTTTCTTAGGGATATCTAGATATTATAGTCATTTCATACAAGACTTATCATGCTTAGAAGCACCTATTATGGGATTTACTAATAAGGGTATGAAGTTTGTATAGTTAGATACTTGTGAGACATCATTTAAAAAGATTAAAGGGAGAGTAACTTCAGTGTCGATCCTGATTCTTCTAGAGCTAGACAGTAGCTATACATTGTATTTTGATGCATCAGGTATTGGGATAGGAGTCATTCTAATGCAGGATAAGTGATTCATGGCATACAAGGATCATCATTTTAGGCCATACAAGAGGAACTACCTAATTCACAATCTCAAGTTAACTATTGTTGTTCCTTATTTGTGTTTTTTGGGGAATTATTTATTAGGAGAGTGTTTTTTAGTGTACACAGACCACAAAATCCTCAAGTAAATTATTGGGAAAAATCCATCAAGGTAATATTGAATAGTTTTTGGGTTGATTAAGTTTTTTGATAAAGAGGGTTTCCATTTTCTATTGTGGGGTTCCGTAGGTATTTTTTAAAATATATGTTGACAAAGAATGATGAAAATGAATGGATGGTCTGGAGGCAGTACAAAAATAAACGATACAAGGTGGTTCTGTTTTCTAGTGTATGCCAAATTTTTAGGCCTCAAAATCAAAAAAGGGATAAAGGTGTTTTTTAGAAAATTAAGTTGTGTGCAATATTGAAAGTGATTTGGAAAATTGTGTGCAAGGCATGTTTCAGGATCAGAACATTGAATTATGGAAAAGGTATGAAGTGCATGAAATATTTGGAAATGTTTGCGAAAGATGAGGTTATGCGAAAGAAAATTGCACACCCAATGTGATGTCAAATTGGTTTTTTTATGCACATAGGGTATATTATGTGACACGTTGAATCTTTTATGCAGGGGTCGGTGATACCTATAAATAAGAGGTGACCCCCCCCCCCATTCAAACAAGATCGACACTTAAAGAGAATATGAGCTCTGAATCATGTAAGAAGTTAATGCAAAGGGATTTGTGCGAAAGAATTGAATTTCTGCACAAAATGAGGAAGTTACACATATGGTTTGAGTTACACATAATATTAAAGTTACACACAAGAGGTGTTTCGCAAAAAAAGTGGAATCTTGCACGCAAGGAATTAAATTTGCTCGCAAGACATAGTAAGGGTTGCAATAAAGATTTGGAGTTACCTAGTACATATATGGTAAAGTGGTATTCATTAGTGGATGAAAGTAGGACATCAAAATAGAATCTATATACATTGGAGGATGCATTCATTAGAGATAATTAAAGAACCTAAAATTCTTTAAAATGTGAGTGAAGAAGTAGTGAGAACACTTCTGTTGAGGGATAAGTGAGCTTTCAAATTGTTATTGGTTTCAAACTAGGAGGGACAGCGAGTGTGCTCCAAACATTATAAATAGCATTGTGCTTTTAGTGGATTTGGTATATTGGAACATTATTGTTTTATGCTTCTTGTACATAGCCTAGTGAGGGTGAACCAGGTAAAAGTTTTTGTGTCTCGTGCATGCTTTAATTTCTATTCATACTTTGATATGAGAAAGAGATAGAAGAGAGTTTTTTTTAACAATGAAAAATATCAAAAGGGGTTATTGTTTTAATCTATCATACCCTGATTCACCCCCCAATTGTATTTGACCTAGTGGACCTAACAATTGGTGATAGAGGGAAAGGTTAATTTCTGTGTTTCTCTCTCAATAGAGGTCATCAATCACAAAGGGATTCTGATCTTTTACGGGAATAAATTTTAGTTTTGGAAGAATCTGATGAAAAACTACTTCTGATCCTTATGAATGGATGTATTTACAGCAGCGATGCATGGTATTTCAGCCAACATTGATAGTGATTCTTTATCAAAAGCTGAACGATGGGAACTTCCAAAGGAATCTATGCTTTAGGGGGATCCTGATCCAATAAAATATATACAAAGGTAATGTCATATAAAACATCACATGCCATGTGGGAAAATCTATTGAATATATATGAAGGCGATTCAAAGGTCAGAGAGGAAAATTTTTAGGTTTTGTGGAACAAGTAAGAAGACCTAATAATGAACCCAAATGAGTCTATTGATGCATTATTTGATAGGATAAATGTTGTATTAGAATACATGTGTGGTATTAGGGAATTCATTGAAGATATAAAGATTTTGAATCATATCTTGAGGAAACTTCCACCACATTTCAATCCAAAAGTTTCACTATCAGAAGATAAATATCTAGAAGAACTGACATTGGATAACTTTCATAATTCCCTTATAGCATATGAAATGATAAATCATGATAACAATGTTGTGGAAAAGGGGAAATCTAAAGAGGTTTCATTCAAGGACATGAAGAAGATTACTATTGAAGGTTTCAAAGAAGAAAGAAGAGATGGAGGAAGTGATGTCATTCTTTTATTCAAATTTACAAAGAGGAAAATTAAAGTTAAAGGGGAAACTTCCACTTTCTTCCTTTAGATGTGGAAAGTTTGGTCATCTTGAAGTAAGGTTCCCAAAGAAGTTCCAAGAATATGATGAGGATGAAGTTGAAATCCCTATGAAAAAGTATCCATCCTATGTGAAAGGAAAGAGAGATATTAAGAGAAATTTCTTCAATAAAAATAATCCTCTTTAACAATAATGTGACAATTAAGATGAATTGGAGGTTGAAAAGGTTGAAGAGATAGAGAACTGCAAAGATTGTGGAGAAAATTTTGTGGTGGTAGTTGTTGGTAGTTCTCAGAAAAAGAAATAAATTGGTATTGATGAGGAAGAAATTGAAGGAAGAATCAATATGGATGATGAATTAGAAGAAACTCTTAAAGAAATAGATGTTTGGAGAGACAAAACAAAGAAATTCAACAAAGTGTTTTGTGATGACAAACTCTACATATAGTAGCAGGATGAAGAGAAGTTTGAGTTAATGGAAGAAATTGAGAATCTCAAGTCTTCATTTCCAATGGACTCAAAAACAGTTAGTGAGAAAAAACTCAAGTTTGAAGAATAGATAAGGGATATTGATGGTTTGAATAACACAGTGAAATATCAAATCAAAAACATTAAAGAACTTGATGAAGAAGTTGTTGGTCTATAACAAAAATTTAATTATCAAGAAAAACTCTTGACTCCCAATATGACATCGATAAAGCAGATCACTCAGAAGATAGAAAAGTTAGAAGTGAATCATAAAGGTCCAGAAAAATAGAATCAATAGACAAATATAAATGATAAGGCTGGTATGGGGCTTGATCATAAATAGAAAGCAGTCATAGTTGAAGTCAGACTGCAAGAATCTACTCTAAGACTAAAGATTTATTTGGGTATGGATCAGAATCAGAAGATGCAGAGAACCCAAGAGACAACTAGAAGTATAAAAGTGACACACATGAATTCTCCCTATATCATATGTTATTACTGTGGAAAGTTGAGACATTCACAAAATATGTGTTCCATAGCCAGGAGATATCAAAGGGAACATGAACAACAGTGGAAGCCACACAGATCTCGATACTATAGAATATATTTTGAGGTGAATTTCTTTTGGTACATAGGATTTACTCACATGGTTAGATATTGTACATCAACCATTCAAAAGAATGTGCCAAATTAGAACCAAAGTGGTCGCAAGCAGCAGATCAAAGAACCAACAGGTGAGCTGAAAATGTAAAATCAATTTATAGCTCTATAGAATGAATCTAGTCCATCATAATTTGAGGAAGATCAATATTTCAAATCTATACCAAGAATGAAGTCAAAAACTTGGATCAAGAAGAAGAGAGATGATAAGGTATCGGTTGCTAAAATTGGCATTAAAACATCAAATAATTCTGGTGTATGGATCCTTTACAGTGGTTTCACATCCCATATGATAGGGAATAAGGATCTTGTTATAGGAATAAATTATGACAAAGGAGTTGTTAAATTTGGAAACGATGAAGGCCTGAAAATAATTGGTTTGGGGAAGGTTAGGTTTGGGGAAAAAGAAATTAGATGTGTTGATGTCTTAGTATTAGAAGGTCCCAGTCACAACTTTCTTAGCGTCAGTCAACTATGTGACTCATGGAATTCTATAATATTTACTAAGAAGATGTTTTTCATTAAAGGAAGATATGGTGCTATTTTTCTATAGGGAAAAGGGATAGAGGTAAATTTATACCTTGTAAGTGGGTAAGAAGATATGTGCTTTTTTCAGAGAAGAAGAATACAAGTTGTGGTAAAAATGACTTGTTCATCTATGCCAACCATCCATGGAAGATCTGGTAAAGTGTGATGTAGCAAGAGAACTCCCTAATCTATCACATGATCGTACTCATACGTGTGATGCATGTCAACAAGGAAAAATCATCAGAAAGACGTACAAGGAAAAAGAATAGAAGTCAATGAGGGTGCTCGAATTGGTACATGCTAATGTATGTCGCCTATCTCACCAAGATACATTGAATTAAAGATATATTATGTTCTTTTTATTGATGATTATAGTAGAATAGAATGGGTATTTTTCATTTCCTATAAGTTCGATATGTTTAGCTACATAAAACAGAATTGGAGGGAATCTGAAAGGATGATTGGGTAGAAAATTGTAATGTTCCATACTGATAATGTTACGGAATTCAAAAATAGTCAAGTGGAAGACTATCTCGAGAAACACAGGATAACACATCAATTTTATTTAGTGAGAACTCCCTAACCGAATGGAGTGGTTCAGAGGATAAATCATATTATCAACAACATGGCCAGAACTATGCTTATTGAAAAGGTCCTATCGGAGAAATTCTAGAAGGAAGCAATATTGAAATCGGTCTACATTTCTAATAGAAATTTATTGTATCTGGAGGAAGGGAAGACATCATATGAGATGTGGTATAGAAATAAACCAACATTAAAATACTTTTGAATCTTTGGAAGTAAGTGATTTATTCTCAAAAAATAAAAACATAGGAAATTTGAGTCATGTGGAGATGAGGGGATATTCCTTGGATAATCAGGAAAAATAAAAGCATATAAATGCTTCAATAAGAGTCTAGGAAAAAAAGTTTAGAGCAATGATGTCACTATAGTGTAAAATGAAGAGAATATTCAACAACATAGTGAGAATTTTCCTGATGAAAGTTGTGAGGAGGTAAGCAACACAGGGGGGAGAAGTGGCAGATGCTGATTTAGAAAAAGATATTGATGATGATCAAGAAGAAGTCAAGTCTATATCTATTAAGAAGCCAAATATTTGAGCTGGAATTGAAATGAAAAATATCATTGGTGATCATATAATTCCAATTTAAACAAGAATAATGAAGTCATTACAGCAGGCATATTTCCTATCATAGGTAGAGCTTAAATGTTTTTTTATGTAGTTGGAGATGAAAATTGTGTTCAAGAAATGAATGATGAGATAGACTAGATTGAGAATAATCAGATGTGAGAGATTGTTTTGAGGCCAATAGATAAGAATTTCATCAGGACTAAATGGGTCTTTCGCAATAAGATGAATAAAGATGTCATGGTGATTCGAAACAAATCATGAATAGTGTGAAAAGGATACTCCCAAATAGAGGGTATCAATATCGATGAGACATTTGAACTTGTTGCAAGATTGGAGAAAATAAGATTATTCTTGGCCATTGTAGTGCAACAGAAGTTCAAAGTTTTCCAAATGGATGTCAAGTCCACATTTTTTAATGGGGTTCTGGAAGAAGAAGTGTATATTGATCAGATATATGTATTTATCATTCATAAAGATGAGAAAATAGTTTGTCGACTGAATAAGGATTTATATGGTTTGAAGCAGGCACCAAGAGTGTGGTATTCAAGGCTTGATCGGTTTTTGAAGAAACTCAGTTTTCAGTATTATGGAGTTGATTAAAATCTATATTTGAAAAATGATAGTAATAAAAGGATGATGATGCTGGTGTATATTGATGAAATAAACTTTGGTCGATCAGATGAATCACAATTTAGATAGTTTTCTAAATTCACGAAGAGTGATTTTGAAATGTCAATGATTGGTGAACTGACATTTTTATTGGTTTACAGGCGACACAAGGAAGGAATGGCACATTCATTTCTTAATAAAAATATGACAAGGAAGTTTTGAGAAGGTCTGTAATGGATAATTCCAAGGAGACAAAGACTCTTGTTTTTACCCAGACAAAACTATCAAAATATGATGATGGCAAGGCAGTTAATATCACTAAATACAAGAAAATTATTGAAATTTTACTATACTTTATAGTGAAAGGACCTGATATTTTTTTTGCCACATGCCAAGAAGTGAGATATCAAAGCAATCCCAAGGAAATCCACATGATTGTAGTGAAAATAATACTTTAGTATATCATGGGCATTGTGGGTTTCAGTTTAATATATAATGACAAATCTCAACCAAATCTATTGGGATATACAGATGTAGATTGGGCTGGTTTAGCAGATGATAGAAAATCAATGTCCAGAGGTGAATTTTATCTTAGTGGATTTTGTATTTCTTGGATCAGCAAGAAACAATATTTCATTTCATTGAGCACCATAGAAGCTAAGTATATTACAACCACTCAATCTTGTAGACAATTATTTTGGATGAAGCAACAACTTGATGACATTGGAGTTTAAGTAATGTCTTTGATTAGAATCCATTATGATAATTCAAGTGCTATCAATATTATAAAAAATACAATCCATCACTCATGTAAAAAGCACATTAAAATAAAATAACATTTTATTAAGGAGAAGTTAGAACAAGGGCTTGTGAAATTGAAGTATGTGCCTACAGAACTACAGGTTTTAGAAATTATGACAAAGGACTTACCTAAAAAATCATTTGAGAATCATTGACTGGCTCTGGGATTCCAGTCAACTCCTTTCCCTTGAAAAGGTATAGATGTGGATCCCCCTCTCCTTGAGTTATGGTGTGTTTTTACCTAATTAACTGATCTATGTTCTCTAATTTGTTTCAAACCAAAAAGGAGTGATATTTGGATTCGTTGACAAAGGGGTAGAAAGTGTGTCTCTTTAAGGGGGGGAAATTATGGCTAAAAAGGGAGAAAATGTCTTAGTCAATACAAAGGGAGGATCTGATAGGGGGAGTATTAAATCTAATGATGCTAGACATGATCGGTCAAAGGATATATATCACGAAAGTTGTGATTCATGATGAAATAATTTGTTTGGTTTCAAGAATTGGTGTTAATAATGAAGTTATTCATTAATGAACTTTTCACTATACTCTTGTTTCTCACACCGATGATTTCTTATGTGGGATTAGAGTATGTATTGAGTAAATCTGTGATCACTGTCAAAATTTCATGAAGTGAATAATAATAGAATATAAATGAAGCTAAAGAGGTATCAATTTATGAATGAGTTGTCAATAAACCCAAAGTAGGAGATTGTTTGGAAAAAATCCCTTAAGGTAACATTGAAGCATTTTTTGGTTAATTGTGTTTGTTGATAAATAGGGTTTCTATTGTCAGTTGTGGGGTTCCATAGGTATTTTTTACAATATATGTTGACAAAGAACCATGAAAAAGGAATGGATGATCTGGAGGTAGTACAAAAAGAACAAATACAAGGTGGCACCGTTTTCCAAATTTTTCCAAATTTTTGGGCCTCAAAATCAGAAAATGGAGAAAGTTGTTTTTTGGTAAAGGAATTTTCATGCAAGATTGAAAGTGATTTGGAAACTTGCGTGCAAATAATGTTTTAGTAACATAATGTTGAATTATGGAAATGGCATGAAGTGCACAAAATATTTGGAAATTTGCGTGAAATATGAGGTTGCACGAAAGAAACTTGCGTGCTCAATACGACATCAAATTGGGTTTTGTGCACACATAGGGGATCTTGCGCAACATGTCGAATCTTACATACAGGGGTTAGTGATGCCTATAAATAAGAGGTGACCCCCCTCATTTGAACAAGCTCAACACTTAGAGAGAATTCAAACTCTGGATCATGTAATAAGTTCATGAAAAGGGATTTGTATGAAATAATTGGAGTTGCGTGCAAGCTAAGGAAGTTGCACATAAGATTTGAGTTGTGCGTAAGATTGAAGTTGTGCGCAAGAGGTATTTTTTGATAAAAGTGGAATATTTCATACAAGGTATTAAATTTGCGTATAGGACATAGTAAGGGTTTCGGGAAAGATTTATAGTTACCCAGTACATCTGTGGTAAAGTGGTATTCATCAGTGGATGAAACTGGGACCTCAATAGAGCATCTACATATAGTGGAGGATGCATTCATTAGAGATAATTAAAGGTACTACAAGTCTATAAATTATGAGTGGATCTTCTGAAAAAGTAGTGATCACACTTCAATTGAGAGAGCAATGAGCTTTCAAATTGTGATTGGTTGTAAACCAGGAGGGATAGTGAGTCCTCTCCAAACATTGTAAAAAATAGTACGCTTTTAGTGGATTTGGTACATCATCACATTTTCATTGTATTCTCCTTGGATGTATCCTAGTGCGGGTGAACCAAGTAAAAATTGTTGTGTCTCATTCATTCTTTAATTTATGTTCATACTTTTCTACAGGAAAAATATAGAATATAGTTTTGTTTTAACAACAAAACAAGATCAAAAGGGGCAGTTTTTTTAATCTATCATACCCTGATTCACCCCCCTCCCCCTCAAGGTATTTGACCTAGTGGACCTAACATAAATATTTACACGGTGTGACTTAAATTTCAGGAAAAAAAGGTACGTTTAGTACCAATGATCTTTTTACTTAGAGCTTACTTATATACCTTTTAAAAGAAATGGTGTTGGAGAGACTCTGAGTAGGAGGTCTCAGATAAAGGTAGTTTAGGAGGCCAGTAGTGAGTATAATCTTATGTCCTTAATTTCATAGATTCACTTGGAGGTGAAATATGGTCAAGATCATACATTTATCACATCTTTGGTAGTGACTTCCACTCTTCTATATAGGGTGGGGATGAGACAACTATCATATTCAGAGGGATCAATCCTATGGGAGAGTGTAGTAGGTGAGGACCTGCCTCATTGTGGGACCATTGGAGAGGATGAAATTCTATGCATACATGGTCTCATTTGGGTCCTATCAGACATACGTGAAGAGAAGATGTGATATTTTCATGCCTCATTTTAGGTAGTATATCCCAACATGACCAAGATGTATCAGGATTTATGTTTCCAATATTTGTGACTAGGTATAAAATGAGATGTAGACGGTTTTTTCGTGAGGGGTTCCACCTATCAATAGGTGAAGGTAGAACAATAGTGATCGATTGGGTTTTTATAGAAGTTTTCCATTCTTGAGTGGAAATTTGATGATGTTGTGATGGATTTCATGACTTGGTTTCTGAGGACAACTCGAGGTAGTGATTATGTATGGGTTTTTGTGGATAGTCTCATTAAGGTATCTCATTTATTTCCAATCATAAAGACCTTATTAGTATATTATATTGAGAGACTTTATATATATGAGATTATGCGCCTTCATGGGGTTCCTTATACCATTATATCAAATAAGGACGTATGGTTTACATATCAGTTCTCAAAAGGCTTATAGAGTTCCTTGAGTACACAGGTGCTTCTGAGCATGGAATACCACCCTTAGATGAATGTACAGTTAGAGAATACTATACTGGTTCTAGAGGAAATTATTTGAGTATATATCCTTGATTTCAGGGGCTCTTGGGAGAGGCATATACCCCTGGTTGAGTTTACATACAATAATAGCTATCAAGTGACTATAAAAATGGCACCTTATGAGGATTTGTATGGTAGGATATACTGATCATCTCTTTGATGATTAGAGGTGGGAGAGGTAGTGCTACTTGGACCGTATCTTTTATAGAAAGCTTCAGAGTATTTCTAGTTGATCTGAAAGAGGATGGTTACTGCACAATCTAGAATGAAATCCTATGTCGATCACTATCAGCAACCTCTGGAGTTTGAGGTCAGGGATTAGATATTTTTAAATAGATCTGTGAGGATGGGGCATAGATGAATTCAAAGATAGAGTAAGATTTCACTATGATATGTCAGGCCATTTGAGATTATGGAGAGAGTAGGGCTGATAACCTATCAGTTATAGTTACCTCAGAGGTATTGATCCATGCATGATGTCATCTATATTTTTCATCTATGTATTTATCACTCAAACCTATCTTATACTCTTCAACTAGATGAGTTTGAGTTATAGGTATAAGAATCCTTTAAGAAACATCCTATATGTATCATTGATTAGAGCACAAAGGATCTCTGAGGCAAGTCAGTTCCTCTAGTATGGCTGTTATGGTAGCACAGTCATGTATAGGATGATACTTGGGAGAGGGAGGTCAATGTACATACTTAGTGGCCAGAGTTATTCTTAGAAAATTATTTACCACCCTTGGAAGGTAAATTCAGGGATGAATTGATTTAAGTGAAAAATATTATAAGATCCCAGGTTTTTTGATGAGGTACAGATCCTTTCATTTTTTGTTAAACTCTTGTTTAAGTTCACTTTTTTAGCCTAGACCTAGAATCTGAGACTTTAGTTTGGTTGGGTTGTTTTTTGGGAAAGAATAAAGAAAGGGGTGAAGGTTATCTATAGGCTAAATAAATCGTTTGTGTTTGGAATGCACAATGGGTACTCAATACATGATGTGTATTAGTCTAGACAAAACCTTTCACGACGTGTAATGGTTTTTCCCTACAAAGGGAAAAGCTAAACATTACACAGTGTTTAAATCTTACACATTGTGTAATCTACCTAGGTTAGTTTTTTAAAATAATATGTAGGGCCTCCTTTTTCAATAGAAGCCAAACCCCCTCCCTTCTCTTTCACACATGAGCTTACCTTCAAGCCTAACACTGAGATTTGGTACTATTTCATCTTTCGACCTCTATTTCAAGATCCATTCATCATGTTGGATCCAAACTAGTGATTTCCCTATTCCTCTTGAACCTTTATTCATTTTCCTTCCCCTAAATGATGTTATTTTGGTGCTGGATCTTATGCCCTATTTTCAAGGAATTCATCCGTTCTTTCATTTTCTTCTAATCTGGATCGAATCATGGGATAATACTGGATAAGTGTTCTACCACAGGTATAAAATGGGTGGTATATACCTTTTCCTATAAATCCTAATTATTTTATAGCTAGTTCCAGATGTGACACACATTAGACCTTCCAAGAATTTCTCCTAAATTAATTAAATTTCTTGATTAAATTGTTAGAGCCTTGATAGGTTTCCTAATTATTACTATTATATGATTAGAGGTTTTCAACATTAACCTCAACCAATTGTGAGGTGTGTTTATATTTTTTCCCCATAATTTACCACCCTGTTGGGTGTGTGTGAGAGTTCTCCATTATGGTGGGATCCATGTGAATTTAAATATGATATTAGGAGAGGGTTTATACTTCCTTTTCCAAGTGACTAAATGATATTAAATTTATTAAATTTATTAAATGGATTATGTGGAATGATTTGGATGAACTCATGGATTGTGAATGATTAATGAAATGGAGACCGTGAGGTTTCGATCTCACCTCCCTTCTTCCCGATGGAGTAGGCCATGGCCGCGGCGGCGGCGCCCCCCCTCGGTTCTCTATGGATGAGGAGGGGGGTTGATCTTTCGTCTTCACTTCCTTCTCATAACACCAGCTTATCCCCCTTCACTAACCCATCTTCTTTATCTCACTTCCCTTTAATCAATGTAATCCCTAAGGTCCAATCCTGCACGGATGGAGTTATCTCGGTCCCGATTTCTTTATTGGAGTTCACGGATGCTTCAGCGCTCTTGAAGCTCACTATGGTGGCTCGATTTGGTAATAAAAGTCCATCCTTGGATGATTTTGATAGGTTTTTGCATTCTTCTTGGAATCTAAAGGAACGTGTGTTTGTTGGTCTTCTAGATGTGAAGCATATTCAAATATGTTTCTTGATCGAAGATGACCTAGTTTGTGCTTTGGCTTCTGCTCTGAGGTGTATGGAGGGTTTCCGGTTTTCCCTCTTTCGGTGGTCCTTCGACTTACACCTGATGCGAGATCCTCCAGTTTCTGCACTCTGGATTTCTCTTCCCGGACTTCCTTTATTGTTCCAGAATCAGGTGATTCTTTGGTTGATTGGCAACATGGTAGGGTGCTACCTATGCTCTGATTCTCATACAGATGTTGTTTTCCATCTAGTCTCTCTGAGGATATGTGTTGAAGTTGATGTGTCGAAGGGCCCTATGGATAACGTTATCATTGAGATTGAAGTTGAACTCCTATGTCACCATAAGTTATGCTATGAAACTTGTACTGATTATTGTGATATTTGTGGTCGCCTTGGGCACTTGGATTATGTATGCTGGTGAGGGTGTCATTCCACCCAAGCTCAGCCCTCAAAGGAGGGAGGGTGGTTCTGATGTTGGAAAGGAGCAGTTGAGCACCGTCGGGGAGAAAAACCGTGCAACCTCAACACAGGAGACCATTCCTTCCCCTATTTCACATTTGATGATTGATGATACTAAGATCACCCTCTGTGAGGCAGGGAGGAGGGGGGCCAATTCTTTGGTTACGGACATCTTCGAGTGCCTAAAGGAGGACCTGGGTGTCCCTAAGGAGATGCAGAATGATTCAGGGCCTAAGTTAGCTTGTATTTAGGGAATCCAGAGTGCTTCAGAGGGGTCGGTGCGAGAGGTGGTAGCTCAGACAACACAAGTTTTAGGTGCCAAGTCTCAGGTTCTGGGGGACTCTTTTGGAGCTATGGGTCTAATTTATAAGGGTGAGGCGGGACTAAATATGTGTACCTATTCTATGTCAGTGCGTGATGGTAGTAGCAACAACTCAACAAGGGGGACACGGTCTACTAGTGATAATAAGGATAAGGAGGGGCAGGAGTGGGAGAAGACTTCATTTGGTAAAGGCAGGTCATTGAATTCCAAACAGGAAACCATCCTAAGGAGGACCTTGTCCTGTCTAAACTTAAACAACCAGTTTGAATGTTTGAGTAATGATGGAGAGTTTAAAGGAAATCTCAATTTCCCCTCTGAGATCGAGTCTGATGATTTTGGGTTATCCTCATATGGTAATGGATTGGGAAGGGCCAGAAAAGGTCTGCACAGTCAAAGAAGGAAGAAAGGGAATAAATAAAACAGAGACTCAGGGAGCTTCATTGTCTCCAAGAAGCTGAAACCAAAGGGGCGTAAAGATTACTCCTATCTCCCTAGGCTGATGGAGACCCGATCGGCCAAAAAAGAGGGGAATATAAAAGAGAACGTGACCCTTCCAGTGGAAGGAGAGGAGGGTCAGCAAGGCAATGTAATCCAACCCCAAGAACAAGAGTAATAAACATCTAAGGCAGATGACCAATAGGAGGATATGATCTTACAATATTAGGAGGTAATGCCAGTGGTGGAGGATACCACTCCCCTTGGACAGCGGTGTGAGGCAGGTCCCCCTGGTGCCTTGAAGGGTCTGAAAGATGTAGAGGTGGATAATCAGATGGAATTACTCATACATTCTGGTGAAGAAATTAAGGAGGCATTTCTGGTGGTCAATGCTATGATGGAAGATATTGATTAAATGATGGGAATATTAATTCAAGTGGAATTTACCAGAGATCAAGCCGATTGGATTGATAAGCAAGACCGCATACTGGTTAGAGGCTTTAATGCGAAGAAGATTATCAAATATGAATATATGAAAGCTTGGGATTATCTAGCACGACATTATGAAGAAATGCTGGAGGCCGATCCAGACTTCCAGGTTAGTTACTTTCCCTGGAATCTATTTAGGGAAGGAGATTCCAATCGCCTTAGACTTGTGTTTAATAAGTCAGTTGTATCCTTTAATGCTTGATCTGTTTTATCTGTGAGGGTTCTCACTTTCCCCTTAAAATTTTTTGAAAATAAAAATGTTAATTTGGTCTGGATGAAATGGTTATGATAATATTGAATTTCAGGTACATTTCTACTCCATGAATTAGAAACTACATTGAATTACATGGACATTTCTACTCCATGGATTCAGGATTATATTGGATTTCATGGACATTTCTACTCTATGGATCCAAATTATATTAGATGCCTCATAAATTTAAATTTCTTGGATATGACTGTTTGGTATGACACTTGATTTCATGGCATAATCCATTGAGGATTCCTTGGTCGTTTATACCTTGGATCTATCCCTTAGGCTATAATATCAAATTACTCAACATAGGCTATAGTGTATGTTTATCATGCTTTGAAATTGACCCATATTATGGGTTTTTGATCACATTTGGTAGAATGTACAGTATCATGATGCTTCATTGTGCTTTATAGTTAGCCTGTGTTTATAGTTATCGATTACAGGGATCCTTGTTTGATAAATAGTATTACACTAGCTTATTTATTTATATTAATTTCATATATTACACACTACTTTAGATAATATATATAGACTAAAATTTTTATTGACACTGTTGGTGGTGGTCTACTAAGTGTTATCTCAAACTCTCTTCAAGCCACCGTTGGGTGCCCGAACATACTTCATGGATGTAGGTAGGTACCAGGGAAAGCACCCACTTTACGATGCTTTATTTTTTGTGCTTAGGAGTAGAGGAGTACAAGACTGAGATTTACTCTTGATGATAGCTCGATATAGTTCATTTTTTGTCTTTTTGTATTTTGATACATGTATTGTATTGGATATCTCTTTCCTTGTATTACCCACTTTTTTATAGATACATGACATACATAATTTTTTATATGATACTTCCTTGGTTTTTATTATCATTATTATTATCATATGGAAGTTATTTACCACTTTTAGTTATTTATATTATGATTTTTATGATTTATTTACTTGAGATATTGTTGCATTACTCTGATCATGAGGGTGTATTCTCCCCACTATACCATCACAGAACCTTGATGTTATTCGGAAGACTCTGGCATACGGGGATGCATGTTTGAGGCTATGTGACCCACTATCTTAGGGCACCATTTAATGGTTTTAGAGTCTAGGTATTACAATATATTTAATTGGAATTAAAATTTTAATAAGTAGCACTTCCATCTTTCCCTCATTCATAAGATTCTTAAACCAAAGTTCATTTTCACACTTTATTGACACTTCCTAAATTTCATTTTTCTAAGTTGATTTCCTCCTTTATGGGTCAATATTCATCTCACCTAAATCAATTCATTTTTTATATATAATCACTTTATTCATTTTTTTTGTTTTTTAGGAATCTTTCCCAGGTATGCATGTGTAGAGAATTTTTCAAAATTAGTTATTGAAATTTGTATAGAGGGATACTCACACACACAATTCCATTGTCTCAGAGATTCATTGTGGGATATCAATTTCCCATTTTATTCCAGATTCATATGACTTAAATAAATTTATTTTAGGGAGGATCCCTGAGGTGATATTAAAATATAAGGGTCAATTCACTCTAGATCGAGTTCAAAATTCCAGTGACCATTTGTTTTAATTTTGATTCCACAATAATATTTTCAGTTTTCACTCTATTTCCCTATTAATCAAACAAAATTTCCATGTAACAGGGGCTATGTTCACTCATAAATCACTCACATTTAGTAATTTTAGAATTAATGAGTCTATCAATTCTATCATGGTACTTTAATTAGGTAGGAAACATTAAGGTGCAATGTTATTATCTCTTTTTTTTTATTTACACTCCAAAAATAAAAAAAAATAGAAACCAACATAAACTATATATAGATTCATAAAAAATTTATATTTGGTTTGTTTTTGTTTTTTGTTCTTTTTTTGTTTTTTTTTTTTTAATATAAAATGTAGAAAATTATATTTACATCCTAAAACTACTTTGTCCCTCTCCCCATACTTATCTCAGACATCATTCCAATTAATAAAAACATGTATTTTTTAGGAAAGTAAAAAAATTAAAAGATTAGTATCAGATAAATATAGAGGAAAGAGACAACATGGTATTTCTTTAGTTAATGGTATCATGGAGGACTTTAGAATCCTCCATGTGTCCTTATAGAAATGATTTATCTCCTATACATTCACCTTAAATGGGTTTTGTGATTCAACACTCTTTATTTCAACTATATCAAATGGAAAAATATTAATTACTGTTTAAGGTCTAGTAAAAATGGAATGATTCTTACCAAACATTATCTTCCTTCTTTAAGAGTGTATCAACACTTTATTTCCTACTTGAAAATATATCTTTTTAGTGATTCTATCATGGATATAACTATACTTTTCCTTGTATAGTAGGTTGTTCTTATGGGATTCTCATATTAGTTTCTCTATCTCCATATTCTATAGATTCCTATATTTTCCATCTTTAACAAACATTAGGTTTACTACTTTAGTATCCCAATAATATTTTTTATATATCTCAATAGATAATTCATCATTTATCATACTCTTCATGGTTAAGGTAGAAATGATAGTTGAAAATTTGATCAAATTCCCTAAATACTTCTCACCAATTTCTTTAATCTGTTCAACACTTAAATCAAATTCTAGATTAAACTCATTTTCAATAATGGTTTTATTAGTAAAATCATGTGGTTTCAAAGACTTTATTAAAATAATTACTTTATTCAAAGTACTAATATCTTATTTAGGAAAAAATGATAATTCAAAAGGTATCATAGTGAATGCATTTTGTACCTCCTGTGGGTATTTCATTGAATCGGTATGTTAAAATCCATTATTTCCTCACCAAAGGTCATGGAAAGTGTTCCTTAATTAACATTTATTATTATTTTGGTAGTATTTAGAAATTATCTACCTAAGATGATGGGGGATATACTGTTACCTTTTTATTCTTCCATGTTCAAAATATAGAAAATATAAGGGGATGGATAACCTTTTACACTTACTAGAATATCTTCTAAAATAGCTATTGGGTAGAAAATGGCTCTATTAGCAAGTTACACAATCACTCGAGTGGATTTGAGTTATCCTATCTATATAGATGATAAAATTGAGTAAGTCATAACATTTATTAATGCTCTTAAATCACATAATTCATTGGAAAAATTAAATTCTCTTATAGTATAAGGGATAGAAAAGATACCTAGATATTGGAATTTATGGGGGATTTGGGGGCTACAAGAATCGAAACATTTTTATTTAAAATTACCTTTTCATTACCTCTCAATATCCTTTTTTTATGAATATATCTTTAATGAACATTTTATACCTTGGTATTTGGTGGATGGAATCCACCAATGGTATGTTAATTTCTACTTTCTTAAATAATTCCAGGATCTCATGTTTAAATGACTCTTCATTGTTTTTCTTGAGTTCTTACATCCTTGTGGGGAATAGTGGTTAGGGTTGAAGTTGGTATTCCATATTGGATTTCCCTTTATCCTTTTTCATAGTGGGTGTTTCCATGGGTACTTCTTCTTTAGGTTATTTTTTAGGGGTAAATTCTTCAGGTTTCTGTTTAGTGAGTTTTCCACTTCTAGATTCTTCTTAGGATAGTGGTTATTCACTTCCACCCATATACTTTCCACTCTTTAGTGTAATGGAACTAGTGTTCCCTATGAGGTTAGTTATGGATTTGGTAGTAATCTTACCTAATATTTTTTTATTCATTTTATTAATACCCATTAGGATATGACCATTGGTCTTCTCAATTTCTTTTAGAAGGTCCACCAGTGAGGGTTCAAGATATTTATTTAGTTGGTAAATTTTAAAAGGTTTGGATTTATTTTTTGGAAATGTGGTGGCTAGAAATTTTGTTGGTAACCTTTTTGAAAGGTAGGTATCTGAAGTTATTGATTTTCAGCTCCATACTGAGTGTTGGAGTACTCTATTATTCCTTGATTATATCTTGGATATTGCTAGTATGGTCTTTGGTATATGGATTCATAGTTTTATTAAACTTGTTGGAAACCATCAGTGAAGTGTTCCTAAGAAAAAAAACTGGAAATCCCAAGGGGATATGTTGGGTGAAGTCTCCCACAGTTTTTTCACAGCTATATTCTTTGCAAAATATGTTAGTAGTTCATCAACTTTTTCAACAAGAATAGAGTCAGAACAGTTCACCTCATATACTCCCTGTGTGGTAGTTATCTTACTAAATTGATAATAATTCTAGGAGATCCTTTTTATGAGCTCTTTGCCTTTAGCAGGTGATTTAGTGATCAATTCTCCTCCATATGAAGAATCCAAAAGGTTATGGTTATTATCCATTAATCCTTGGTAAAATAATACCAACAGATGATGTTATTTATAGGGTTTGTGTGGGTATGAGTTTTTTAACCCCTTGCATCTCTCCCAGTATACATAAATGGTCTCCACACTTGCTTGTTTTATTGCATAAATCTCCTTATTAGTCTATACATTCTTTGATGCAGGGAATTATAACTAGAGGAAGTCTTGGCCTAGTTCATCCTAAGTGATAATCTCTCTAGTTTGGATGTTGTAGATCCACTCCTTACTAGATCCTTCAAGGGAGAATGGAAACACCTTACAATTGATTTAAGCCTCAATGGATACTCTAGGATTAAATACATTATAGATTTATATATGTGCTTGCAGATTTCTATTGGGTTATTCTCCCAATAAACCATAAAACTTTTCTAAGTGAGTTAGTATTCTAGTTTTAAGCTTATAATCTTTTTTATCATTCATTTTTAGCTACCGATTGTTGTTATTGTAATTAGTTTCATATAGTTATCTTAAGGTTATATTTAATTGGAATTTATTATCTTCCATGTTTTGTTTTCCTAAAGTAACTCTCATGGAAGAAAAGGAAGTATGTGAGGAGTCAGTCAATGGAATAGTGATAAACTCTCTTTCAACTTCCTCTATGATTATCAAAGTTATGAGTCGATCCAAAATATTTTTCTCAACCACAATATCAAAACCAAATAGGTGAGATAAATTTTATCTTGTAATTTTTTCATTCATTTAAAAAAATGAGAAAAAAAACTCTTGACTCCTTGATAACGATGCCAGGTTTACTGAGCCACATATCGTATAGATCTCAACAAAAAAAAAATTAAACCTAAGAAAAATGTAGTATTAATGGGACTTGGGTTTTTATCTAGAGAGTAAAGTTTTATAGTTGTGTTCTACTTTTGTTTTTTGGGTTCGATTATTGGAAATAGTAATGGAATATTGAACTTGGTTGGTTTTATATTCAATTTATAAGAAGTGGCATAACCTTAGATATCCCCTTACCTACCCTATCAAATCATTATTTTAGTTTTTACTCTCCTATTTCCTCTTTAACCAAGTGAAATATCAATTGATTACTCTCTCTTGGAATTTTTGGTTTAACTAGAGGGATTAAATGGTCATTGAAACCACCAATCTCCCCTAGCCTAGTAATAAAATATCTCTGATTACCCTTTAGTCAACCCACTGCTTATGATCACAAGCAATAGAGAAGACCTGAGCAGCCTCTTTGTGAGATCCATTGAAGAAGAGAAGATTAATTCAAAATTAAATAAATAATAAATCTATTATTTCAAAAAAAATCAAATAAATATAGAGATTAAAAAAAGATATTAAATATTTAAAATACATAATTCATTAATATAGGGGATAGGGGGAATATCATCATCTCATCCACTAAGGTATTAGTTTTCCATCACTATATTTATTATAATGAGAAATAAAAATAAATCAAGAACAATAATGAGTGATTGTAGAAATAGCCTCTAAGAGTGATCCTTCTAGAGAGTCCCTAAACATAGTGAATAGTACATTATTTATAAAAAGAAGATTATAGGTCCTTGGCCTAATTTGAAGTTCTCCATGAGAGTAGTATGAATTTCTTAAAATTATTTAGGAAAGTTCCTTGACTTCAAACACCCAACATCAATGAATTTCATATCCTTCACACATGTCCATATCAAGGGCTATGATGGATTTTTCATGTCATAAATAATATTCAAAAACTGATTTGAACTTGTCCCACAATCAAGATCAGTAAAAATTGGAGGTGAAGTGGTTCATTACTTCGTAACACATTGAACGCCATCCTAAACTTTAAGGAAGAAGACAATAAACTTAGAATTTGATTCCAGTGGATTGAAAGAGTGAAGATCATAATTGGTCCTAGTATGTCACTATAATTGAGCCCAGTCTTAGTGAATTTGAATATGGATAATGAATTTTGGGCTGCATTATAAGGCTGGATTGGGTTATGTGATTTCAAACTTCCAATTTGAGGAAGTATTCATTGAATTTTCTTAGATTCACATCTAACATGAATTGATAATGTGAAAAAGGACTTTGATGGTCACTTTGAATTGAGTATGGTTCATTGCCCCATGGTATTTTTCATTAACACCCCATCGGGAACAATGTGTGTTCTTTCTTCCTGACCCACAACCAGTGCCCAGGGAGTATACCTTGGCCTTATCAGTCTTAAAATATATACATAAAATACAAATAAAATAAAAAAATTGAACAAATATATATTTTTTTAGTGCCCAGAACATAGTGGATCTTCTCAGGGTGGTAGTCTTTATTCCCAATTGATATCAATTCTGGTATGGTGGGGTTTCACAGTGGTGACTCCCAATGGTTTTTGGTGGCTCATGATGTTTCACAATGATGAACTCGGTTTTCATCGGTGACACTCATAATGTATTTATTCAATAGAGGAGGCATGAGGGTTCAGTATCTTAATCAAAAAAGGAATAGTGTTGATAAAGACTCTTTAATGTAAAGCGGTGGAACAACTCAAAAGATCTCAACTTTGGTTTCTCCATTAGCTTGTGACGATAGGTGGTGAGACTTGGAGTTCATCACACCTCTGACTAGTGTGGAAAAGCTCAATATTCCTTTGAAATATTTAGGAACTCTCACCATGGTAGGCTTGGAATATCTTTTGGTAAGCTCAAGAATTGGATTGAAGAGGTGATGTATATCTTCGACTTCAAACTTTGATGGCACAGCTTCAACAGTGGATCATGGTTTGGCCTTCTCCTCTGGTGGAATGTCTTGGTTTTCTATCTCACGGTAGTGTTTCGGTCGGATTCCATGGAAAGGGTGGTAGGGAAGATTTGGGGTATCTTGTTCTTTGTATGGATTGGGTGGTGAGCTATGATGTATATTAGGTCTTGTGGTAGTTTGGTGGAAGTGGTCATGGGTGGCCTCTTTAACTTGATTCCAATTCATAGTAGATTGGAGAAGTGTGAGGCACGGTCACTTGGGAAGTGGAATGGTCACTTGGGAAGTGACCCTGAATGAGGTTCAAGAAGCTTCATAGAGTCATAGGCATAGTCACTTTTTAAGTGACCATGAATCTAAGGAATATTTAAGGAGGTGGTGGTTCTTTTTCTCTTATGGTCACTTAAGTGACCATGGGAGTCAACAGCTTTTTGGAATTGAATGTGAGAGAGGCTCCTATTAGCTTGTCATTTTCACATGTGTTTAGTTCCCAAAACTTATAGTCACTTTATCTTAACACGTACGGTCAGATGTTATGCATGGTCACTTAAGAGACCATTCATCCTTCATGAAGACACTTGGACACATTAAAAAAATCAACTTGTAAAATGAAAAAGATTCATATTTCTGTGTAGAATTAATTCTAAAAAAGGATAAAACAATTGAAATCCATAATTTTAACCTCCTAAGAAATAATTTCAAATTCATTTAAATCAATTAATTAAAAATATAATTTTTCAAAACAATATCAATTTCCAAAATAAAAAAAATCTCAATCCAATCTGAATTGAAAAATCAAAATTCTTTTTTTAAAATGGTTTTAAATTATATATTTTTATTTAATTCAAAAAATATATGAAAGAATTAAAACTAAAAATTTATACATTTAAGAATTTAATTCCAATTTGAATATTTATAGTTTTAAATTAATAGTTAAAAATCAAAATCAAAATCAATTCCAATCAATGTATAGCTTCTCAGTTAATTTAAAAAATTAAGTATTCCATTAAAAATAAATATTAAATACAATTTTTAATAAATTTAAAGTTCTAAAAAAGTATAAAAATGTATGAATTACCCAGTACTTGAATTATTAATGGTGTTACTTTCAATTAAAATCAATTAAAATTTTCCAAAATTTGGTCTCGCATCACCCACCAACACTTGATGGAACCCTTGAGTATGAACATTGATCACTTCACCTTAATAGCCTCAGGTGTATCCAATAATTCAAAGATATGATCAATATTTTCAAGATAGTACTCTTCCTTTTGGGGATCATTCATACCCTTAAATAATGGGGTCTTCTCACATAGGAACTCTCAAGATCAATCCTTGTCTCCTCTAGCTCCTAGTTGCGACTCAGTAGCTTGGTTCTGGACTCATGGTACATTTTGATCCACTAAAAGAAATGATCGTATGATAGTTGTTATAAGGTTATGATCCAAAGTATAATTCCCTTAAGGAGTATCTCTCGCTGAACTATAAAACCCCCAAATGATAAAGGGTTAAATGACTAAATGATATGACTCATGTCAACAAGGTGTACCTTCCTTTTCGGGAGTCTGTCTGATTAGAACTACACAGTTAAGCGTGCTTGGCTTGGAGTAGTGATCAGGATGGGTGACCTTTTGGTAAGTTTCCCAGGGTGTGTGTGAGTGAGGACAAAGCACACTAGAAAGGACATGTGTTGGCCTGTGGGGACAGTCATTAGTCAGATGACCCGTTCGGGCACATGGGTGGGCCCTAGGGTGGGCCCCATGTGTCTATGGGGCAACTGGTGGTACCTGGTGGGCCAAGTCCTGGTGGCCATGTTAAGTTGGGGTGATTGTGCTGTCATCGGGACCCGGTTGTCACATTTGGTATCAGAGGAGGAACCCAACCTTAAGTGCGGTGCACTGCCTGGGTTGAGTTCTAGGGCCCACAACGAGGATGTTGTGCTCTAAAGGGGGGTAATTGTAACACCCTAAAATGATAAAGGGTTAAATGACTAAATGATATAACTCATGTCAACAAGTTGCACCTTCCTTTTCGGGAGCTTGTCTGATTAGAACTCCACAGTTAAGCGTGCTTGACTTGGAGTAGTGATCAGGATGGGTGACCTTCTGGGAAGTTTCCCAGGGTGTGTGTGAATGAGGAAAAAGCACACTGGAAAGGACGTGTATTGACTTGTGGGGACAGTCATTAGTCAGATGACCCATTCGGGCACGTGGGTGGACCTTAGGGTGGGCCCCACGTGTCTGCGGGGCAACTGGTGGTACCTGGTGGGCCAGGACCTGATGGCCATGTTAAGGCAGGGTGACTGTGTTGTCATCGGGACCCGGTTGTCACAGAACCCTCCTTTGAAACCTATGGAAGTAATCTTGAAGTCATGTCACTACACACCAAAAATAGAAGAGACAATCAGACAACAGGACAATCTTAGTTTAAACCAAAAAAGCATAAGAAGCAACTGAGATTACCAGACACTCAATGAAACCTACCTCTCAATTCCTAACAATCCTATCACCTGACTACCAAACATTCCAATATAAGGACACTTGAGGAAAAAAACCTATGATGTCAAAATATTAAATCCCAACTCAGAAAACCCATCAAATAGGATCTGAACTAGAATGTGAAAATACCTAAAGGTAATTCCCGTTCCCCATAGTAGTGATTAGGATGGGTGACCTTCTGGGAAGTTTCCTAGGGTGTGTGTGAATGAGGAAAAAGCACACTGGAAAGGACATGTATTGTCCTGTGGGGACAGTCATTAGTCAGATGACCCATTCGGGCACGTGGATAGACCCTAGGGTGGGCCCCACATGTCTGCGGGGCAACTGGTGGTACCTGGTTGGCCAGGACCTGATGGCCATGTTAAGGTAGGGTGACTGTGTTGTCATCGGGACCCGGTTGTCACAGAACCCTCCTTTGAAACCTATGGAAGTAATCTTGAAGTCATGTCACTACACACCAAAAATAGAAGAGACAATCAGACAACGGGACAATCTTAGTTTAAACCAAAAAAGCATAAGAAGCAACTGATATTACCAGACACTCAATGAAACCTACCTATCAATTCCTAACAATCCTATCACCTGACTACCAAACATTCCAATATAAGGACACTTGAGGAAAAAACCTAAGATGTCAAAATATTAAATCCTAACTCAAAAAACCCATCAAATAGGATCTGAACTAGAATGTGGAAATACCTGAAGGTAATTCCCGTTCCCCATAGGATGGCGACTAGCACTCAAGCATCAAACAAAAACTAGAAGGAATGATTCTTCCCAACCTAAAACAAGATACATGTCATGTATATATAAAGGAAACCATAATAGAGAAAATTTCGTAATCAAATGAATACAGTGGTAGTGAAACAACTCAAAAATAGTAAGATAAAACTCCAAGGTATATGTCCAACAAAAAAAGGACAACTCAAAATAGGAAACAACTACTCCATGTGATAAGTAGTCAACGTCCCACTATCAAACCACCAACTACCCATACCCAGCTAACATAAACCTTATTGCCTCACTATGATGCCTTACCTTTCCCTACATCAAAATACAATACAAGGTCTACACACCCTTGAGTGAGTGTGAAAGGTGTGATCTAAATAGGCTTAGTAGGATCCCACCTAGGTGTTCCATATCAAGTCTCTATAAAATAATCCCAATATTCTCAATTTATAGAAAATAAATCATGATAAGCAGTTAAACATTTTTTATATTAGAAGCATGGTAAATAGTTTCCCCTTTTACCATGGTTCCAAAATAAATCCAGGTAAAATAGTTTCAAATAATATTTCAAATAACCAATTGAATTTATCAAAGAAGGTATATAAAATCTAAAACTGAACAATCCATAACACAATGGTAATCATGCCTAAGATCATAAAATTTCAAGCTAGCTCAACTATTCAAACCATCAACAAAACTAGTTCACACTCGAATCCTTAGGACATAGATCCTAGGGAATAGAGTAACACCCCATGATTAAACCCCATACAGTTTCAATATCAAGTCCCTGTAACCTATTCATTAGGACTAGGGAGCATAGGAACACACCATAAATTGAAGTCCTCGATAAACCAACAGATGAGGCCTAATACTACACCTTCCACTTAAGTTCCCAAGGTTTCCCATGTACTTCATTTATAAAATCATTTCAAAAGGGATTATCAAATTTTACAATACATTTTCAAACAACCCTTTTATCATTCAAAAACATTCTTTGAAAATCACTTTTCACAATTCATTACATGATGCTTTGAAAACAAATTTACTTTACCAAAATGAGGGGTAAAATATTTTATAAAAAACCCAGTTATGCACACAAATAAACCAATAAAAATATCATACCAATTAATTTATAAAACAATTTATAAAACCAAGAACAATTATGGTTCAAATGAAATAGGCTAGAGATAGAACCACCTACATTAAAATCGAGTTGTACACCAACTGCAATGGGATCCACACACTGAAAGGAACGAAAAAAATTAACAGAGGCCCTAATAATGATTATCACATCTTAGAATCAAATTAAAAAAACAAAAGGGTTAGTGGAGAGTTTATACCAACACATACCTTGACAAACACACATGTTACACCACAACCAACACAAGGATCATCCCCCATAAGATGATTGCATAATGTATCTAGAAGGGATAGAAGAAGCATCATCACATGATCAAAAATCATAGAAATTCATCCCAACACCACTACTAAACTATATATAAGAAACCAATGAGAAGAAAATAAAAAACTTACCAAAAGGAGATCAACCAACCAAGTCAGAGATCAAGCACCAAACGGAGGACCCCAAAAGGGATGAAAACCACCCAAAAGTTCATGGGAGAGACCTAGGGTTTGAGGGAGAGAGTGCCTATTGAATATGAGAGGATTTAGGATATTAAAAGATAAAAAATCATTGGGAATAATGGATTATAATTGTGAATCAGTGATTCATGATGTGAATATACTACATTTTTCATGTACATTGAAAAAGGCGTCGCCTTCCTTTAAAAAACTTGTATGATAAATTCATGAATTGAATCACTTTAATGTTACAAAAAATTTTCATTCCTTAAACTAAGATTTCATGGATTCTACCAGAAAAAAACTTGATTCATGAATCCATTTCATGAAATTAACCGGTTCTGCACTCAGTACTCAGTGCAAGCCCTATAGAAAACTCCCAATTTGTCTCTGATGCCATATGAACCCAAAGTAAAAACTCTTATACATTAAAAAAATATAATTACTTAACCAATATGTTACACAAGATGTATCCTAACAATATCAACATTCCACACAAGTATTAAAATATTAAATAGAAAAAAACAAAAATAATGGCCAGTAATGAGTGAAAGAAATCAAGTTTTATGTTCTTCCTTCCATCTAAAGTGTCTTTGATCCATAAAATATGTGTGCACTACATTATTCTATCAAGATTAGTTCCCTTTTATCCAAATAAACCTCTATGAAAAGTTTTGGAATTTATATCACCCATGATCCAAGAGAAACACCATATTTATATTGATTTCGATAAACCATGACATAGTGGCATGAACCACAACATGGTTTCACCTAGTCAACCAGAGATCCAAAAATCATGGAGAAAATATTAAACCTCTTAAAAATATGAAATTAATTTCTCATTTTAACCTTCATAGATTTTACTGAAACCACAATGTGATTTCATGTGGACCAAAATATGTTTTTCTACTCCATAGCTTTCAATAGCTATAATCACCAAACCATGAGTGTATTTCCTCCAAACTATGGAACGATTAATGAAACGGTGATGTGTTTTCTCCATGTGATGGACGTTTACTTCCAAAATATTCTCCAAAAACCTCCATCATACCATGATTAATGACCATTTCCATTTTAATAAAACTATAACATGGTTTTCAAAAAAAGAGTGTGGTTTTCTACTTGTGGAAACTAGTGAGATTTTCTATTCATCACCATGAACCATGGTAAAAAACATGGTCATTTTTTAACCAAGGCCATTTTCCAGTCTTCTTTAGAGGTATTTTTTTCCATTCATGAACAACAACATACTTTAAACCACACTATTATGTGGTTTACATATGAGTGATAACTATTAATTACATCAATCAAAAACACTGTGTGGTATGTGTCTCACCACGATGTAATTTTTTCTTTTCTTCAATTCCTTCATTCTTTTGCAATGTGTAGAAGACTAATAAATCTTAAATGAATTCATGAGAATTTTGAAAATAAATTCAATATGAAAACAAGTTTATATATCATGAATCCATATCTCAAAAAAATATTCATTGTATGCTTCTAATGTGAGAGTTATCTAAACACCACATTACCAGATAAAGTAAGGTTTTTGAGTGAACTACATCCCTCTATGTGGAGAAAAATTCTGCATTCACCAAGTCTAATTGAGTACTCTTCAATATCCCCCATTAATCTGTTTATCTCATTGATGACTCCCCAATGGATCCCATCAAAATGTCATGTATTGTCTAAAAATTTTTATTTAATTATATGAGATTCATTTTATCCTTAATTAACTATCTCGGGCCAGGGAATAACAATAAATTTGAGGATCACAGTTTGATGAGATTATTTTTAATTTTTTTCAAATATTTAGATATAATTAATTATAAATCCAAATAAATTTTTTTAAATAAAATGAGACATTGTCTCTGTATATCTAGTGATAGGGATATTTTATTATGTTCCTTGTTTAGGGTTGAAGATAAGGGGGTTCTCATGTACATGGTTGGGGAAGGTTAACTACAAAAAAAATAAAACTCTTCCCAAATCATTGCAATGAAATAAAAAGAATAAATGAAAAAATTCAATAAAAACCAATTGGAAAACATTTAGAAGAGTCTCTAGAGTAAAACAAGAATTAGAGGGAAAACATATAAGAAAAAGGAAATAGAGGATATGAGTTAAGCTGGATGAAATTCGTATTGAGTACTCACAAAGAAGAGTGAGGGGATATTCAACTAATAAAGTTTTAAAATTAATTTGATTCATTATGTGAGGTTGTGTCAATTATTTATTTTCCTTATATACTAAATTTTATGTGCATGATTTCAATCTCATATGCTATTTTCTTTGCTCATATAGGTGTATTGATAATTTTATTTAATTAGGAATTATTTGTTAGTAAATAACTTCTTACAAATCATGAATAATATATCTTGAAGTAGTAACCTTATTTTTGATGAGTTCCACTACTTTTTGGGCATCTTTTATAGTGATAAATTTATATTAAAGATTTTGATTAGTCCAATAAGGTGAATAGAGACTAGAAAGTGACCCGGTATATAGGGTTCCCTTGATATTTAAGTGTTTAAAGGAAGTAACAAGGATAAGGTTATACAAATTTTGAGAAACCAAAGAAATTTCACCCATTTGAGCCTTGTAAGATGCATAAATGTTGATTTTATGTATCTCTTTAGGGGTGATCTAGTTAATAACTATAAAAGGATGATTAATTGAAAATATTAAACATAAGTTTAAAGAATAAATTTAATGAATTTTTATATTGGAATGGTATTGTAAAGTGTGAGCAATGTAAAATAAATCACTACTATAAAATTAACCTACGTCCATGATTTTATAACCCTGATAAAAAATATTGTGGTCATAGGTTGCCAAAAGTCATGGGAAAACATTTCACATGACCATAGGGTAGCATTGAAGGTCATATAGTCATGGTGCATATGGTATGTGGCTAAAGTACCCTACAGAAAAGGATTATCACTACTGGTTATGTGGCATGTGGTGATAGACCATGGAAGGAAAGGCCCTATGGTTTGGGAATAATGCGGGAAGGGCGTATGGACATGGGCTACCACACTCATAGTTATAGCTCCTCCCTATAGTGGCTTATGACCATGGGCCCACATTTCTTATGGCCTTAGGTCCTCCACACAAGTTTATATACCTAAATTAAATTTGGCCCATGGTTATAGCACCATACAGGGAGGACCCATGACCATGGATAACACAAATCATGGTTGTAGGCCCTTCTCATGGTCTTATAGACACTAGCTCTTACTTTTCATGGTTATAAGGACTCCCTTTGGGGTTCTATCCCCACTGTCCCTATGGATCATGGTTTTAGGACCATGCAAGGAGGGCCTATGGCCAAATGAAATATGAAATATAGTTATAAGCCCTCCCCGATATCTACATGGCCTACCGGAATTAATTTACTTTATATATAATAATTATAATATTAAATATTTATTAATATATATATATATATACATGAATTAATATTCATATATAAATGAAATAATATGTGACTAAGTGGTAAAAAGTCCTTACAAAGTAACGGTGAGGTCGTGGGATAAAAACCGACTAGTGAAAAAATTAAAAAAATTACAATTACTGTGTCCATGGGAATAGCTTACGGAAATCAGTCTATTTCTATGGGAATGGCCCCTAGAAAAAGGACTATCACCACATACCATGATCATTTTCATATATTTCATTCCAAATGGAAAAATACCTATTGTCATGGGTTATGCCAGTTTCCATAGTCCTCGGAGCTACTACCACAATAATAGCCCCATGGGAAAAAGGACTATGGTTGTAGTCCACAAACACGGTCCTCGGGCCTATATTCATAATTTTTAAAGGGATAAAAAGGGAATAAATGGAGTTCAATCTCAAACCCAACAATTTTTTAATCTTATTATTCAGATAAATCCACAAAACTTGATGATAGAAACCCTAGAAGATGTGAAAAGAGGACCTTTTAAATATAATTTATAGTTAATTTATATAAATAAGAATTAACTCAGCTTGTAATTCACTCTTAATTGTTGAATTTACTGAACTCTTATTGTCATACCATTATTGCGTTTAATTATCCAAGTATAAAATCCCATTTTTGATATCCACATGTGCTCCATGAACCTAAAAACATCACCATAGAATCACTAGGTGCTATCATGAATGATTCTAACTGCCTTCATTGTTTGTTGTTGATCGTAATAATAATTCCTTCAAGGATTAAAGGATTTATTATAGTTCTATCAAGGTCTTCAGAGGGAGGAGTAGGATCAGAGTGCTTTATTCTTGAGATCATTTTTTAGATATTTATTTCTAGGAATTGATAGAATTATCTCTAGAGAATGTTGTGCACAACAATTTTCTAACCTTAGAAATGATATATCTAGGTTTAAATTCTTAAGTTAAATAATCAATAATTTCATAGAGACCATTTACCATTCTCTTGATTCTATGCAAACCCATACTAAATAAAAATAATATTTTTATTTTTATTCTCTTTATGTGTGAAAAACTCATAGATAAATTTAATATCATTTCTTAAATAAATTAATTAATATTTATTTAAATTATATTAAATATATCATTCTCATTATATACTTAACTCGGTCCATCAATCCTCCTCAGCATTTATAGAACCTTGAATAATAACTATTTATTTAAATAAATAAATATCACTAAATTATTCATTTAATAAATAAATAAGTATTATATTAACTAAATTTGTGAATAAATATTTATTTAAAATTCAACTCACATATATATTCTTTTAAATAACTGGTGAATGGATATGTACAATCAACATAACCCAAATAATTATTGTTCCTCAAAACATGAGAATAATATTTATTATAATATTAGATAATAATATAATTTAACTGAGGTAATGGATACACTTAGTGAGTGGCCCTTTAGGCCTCTTTTTTAGCAGCATTAGTCTAACTTGCATGAAGTACTAGATTAGCATGTATCAACGTGTCTAGACACCAATATAGAAAGAAGTTAAATATAATAATGAAAATAACCACCTATTAATGATCACTATGTAATATATTTTTTTTGTCTTGATATCACATCAAATAGGTTGTATCACATGTCTCATAAACCTATATGCTTGATATATATATTCTTTGACTTTCCTGAAATGAACTCACTGGAAAAAACCCGTGATCATGGACTTCATCAGGTTGTTTCATTCTAATCAAATGGATGAAGATATTTAATTCCATTAACTCAAAAGGGGTAAATCCTTTCTTGGATTATTCAATAGTTCTACATCACTTATGATTCTCCCAATATATTCTACCTTACCTCAAGTAAATTTCATCATAGTTTTCATTAATACATCTAAGTACACAACCCATGGTGTGCATTAATAATAATATAAAGTCTGAGGAACAATATACACATTTTTAGATAAGAATATCCAATGACACATAAAACATGTAGAATTCCTACAAAACATTTTGTTCTCATAATCTTCTATCTTGAAGATTACCAAGGGAGAACTTCAAGATAAGAAGTATTAATGTCCTATGAACCTATTACCTATGATAACAAATATTATATGTGTCTATTAGGATGATTTCATCCATCCATATAACATTTATTTAATAATATTGTCAAAACACTTCATAGTTCTAATAATAATAGAAAATTGTTATTACCTTTCGATGTGAAAAATATTATAAGGACATTATCACATTAAATGTTATATAGAAGGATGATCATCATGTGATAAGAAACTTATTAATATTAAAGACCATAAACATGAAATTAATTGAAAGTGAAAATTATTTGGTTCTAGGGCACCAACAACAACATAATCTCACTCTCATAAGATCCAACTGCTAATGAATTTTGATCTAATAGCCTTCATATGATGTTCAGGATTTTGCTAAGATAATGATTTGGTAAATGGGCCTACCATATTATCCTTTATAGAAACTCTACTTATTGTGACCTCATTCATTTGATAAAAATCTCTCAATAGGTGATACTTCTGAAGTATATGCTTTATTTTTTGATATGGCCATGGATCCTTGGAAAGATCCATGACTGTATTATTATCACAATATAATGTAATAGGATATTTACTATTATGAACCACATAAATCTCCTTGAAGAAGTTGTGTATCCAAATTTCTTCTTTAACTATGTCAGGATCCTCAATATACTCTAAATATTCATTAAAATCAGTGAAAATTGGATATTTTGAGTTTTTTCAGCTCACGGTTCCTCTGTTGAGATAGAAGACATACCCTGAATGTGATTTTAGATCATTTTTATCCATCTTTAAACTACCATCTATGTATCCACTAATAATTAGCTCCTCATCTCCTACATAAACCAGGAACATATCCTTAGAAACCCTTGGATACTTAATGATATCCTTTACAACAATCCAATTTTTTCTCCTAATTCTTCTTGATATCTATCTACCATTCTCAAGGCATGGGAAACATCAATCCTAATACATATATCATTCATGATGGAATCTATCATAGAATCCAGAGGTATTCTATTCATTCTATCTCTCTTATTGTTCTGAGGACACATTTTCTCGGAGATATGTATATCATGTGACACAAGAACCAATCTCCTATTGGATTATTCCATACTAAAAGTATTTAATATTTTCTCAATGTATGTACCTCGACTTAGTCTAAGAAATATCTTGGATCTATCATGAATGGTCTTGATCCTTAGAATGTAGACTATTTCACCTAAGTTTTCATAGAGAATCACTTATTAAACCATGCCTTAAATGATTTTAAAACAAGTATCTCATTTTCATTAAGTAATATGCCTTTGACATATACTACTAGTAAAATTACTGCACTCCCAATAAATTTCTTATTGAAAAAAGACTCACATTCATTCTTTATGAAACTAAATCCCCTTATGGCCCCATCAAAGTGAACATTCTATGATTTGGATGCTTTCTTCAATACATAAATTGATCTCTACAAATTTCATACCTTATTAGAATCCTATGGAGTATCAAATTATTTTGGTTTTATCATTTAGATATCATCCATAAGTTTTCCATTAAAGAAAGTTATCTTGACATTTATTTGTAAAATCTCATAATAATGGTAAGTTTCTATCATAAATAGAATTATGAAGGATTTTAACATGATAAATGGTGAAAAGGTTTCATCAAATTCTATGTATTGATGTTAGTTAAACCCTTTATCCACTAGTTGTGCCATATAGATACTAGATTTACCTTCCATGTCTAGTTTCTTCTTGAATACTCATTTACACCCAATAAGATTTATATCTAATAAGGGATTGAACATAGCCTAAACATTGTTCTAGTGCATGGAATCCACATCAGAATTAATGGATTTTTTTCATCTCATAACTTATGGGATTCTTATTTACTTATTTTAGGGCATAGGTTCATCATTATTAACCATTAATGTGTCATCATCCTTGGTTACTAGAAAACTATGTCTCTTTATTTCTCTAAGATCTTAGGTGCTCTTATATAGTACTTGTGTTTCTAGAATAATCTCTTACATGGGGTTTTGTGAAATTATTTCTTGTGTCAACTTATGTGTATCTTGATAATGAACTTCATTAAAGTCAATCTTTATCTCATAGTCTCTTTTCAATATGTGCTCCCTCTCAAGGAATATGGAATTTCTTTCCACTATTTCCTTTTTTTCTGAGGGGTCGTATAGATAATATCCCCTTGTTTCCTTGGGATATCCTATAAACATAAACTTTGTCACCCAATTTTCTAGTTTATGTTTATAAATGGACTTAACAAATTTCTTTCAACCCCATTCACATGAATTTGGAAACAAATATTTATTCCCATACATTAACACATCTGAAATTCCATTTTTTTCTTTAGTTGAAACTTGGTGTAGTATGTGTGTTATAGTCTGTAATTAATATCCCCAAAAGGATAATTTAATATTTGCATGGCTCGTCATTGACCTCACCACAATTTATGATTCCTCCTTTCACTAACACTATTATACTATGATGTTTGAGGAGAAGTGAGTTGAAATGGAATCCAAAAATCCCATAGATATTTGATGAACTATTTTTTAAGATATTCTCAAACTCAATCTGATCAAAGTTTCTTTTTCTTCTTACCAATATAATTCTCTAATTATTTCTTGAAGTCCTTAAATTTCTCAAAGTATTCAAACTTATACCTAATTAAGAATACATATTCATATCTACTCAAGTCATCAGTAAAATTAATGAAGTTTGAGTATCCACCTCTAACTTCAACTAAAAAATATCCACACACATATGTATAAACCAATTAAAGAAATTATATATCTCATTAACCCTTTCCACTAAAATTTGGTTTTTTTATTTTACCTTGAAAACAAGTGTGACATCTATCAAGTGGTTTTAGTTTGAAAGAATCTAAATACCCATCATGATACATCTTTTTCAAGTGCTTCTTGTTTATTTGAATAAGTCAGTGATGGTACAATTGGGTGTGATATGAGTCATGAGAACTTGATTTTTTATCAATTGAAAACACTTGATTATCATATTATTGTATATAACGACCATTATTAATGTGTGTCATACCATAACAAAATATATCATTGTAAAAGTATCAGCTTTTATTCCAAAACATGAATACAAAGTCATCCATGTCTAAACACAATACAAATATAATGTTTTTGGTAACACTAGGCATGCAATAATAATTCTTCAACACTTGAATCATTCTTTTTTGCAGTGTAAGGTGATAATATCTAATAGTTGAAGCAACCAGTCTTTCTTTATCAGTAGCTCAAAGATCCACTTCACCTCAGGAAACCTTTTTGAATCTACTTGGTTCTTATATTGTGATAAAAATGTTAGCACCACAAGTTGTATCTAATACCTAATCGGTAGATATATAAATATTACGCTTGATAAGAAACACACATTAAACTTCTTATTTCTTCCTTACAATGGTGTAATTCTTCTTCCAGTATCCCTTCTTGCCACATGAAAAATATTCTTCATCTTATTCCATTGATTTCCTCTGGATCTTCCTCTTCTTATAAGGATAATGCTCAAAATAATTATACTTGGAGTGATTCTTGGTTCACTTTTCCTTCCCTCTCCTATTGTTCAACATAAGGAATCTAGGTTTTTCACACCTTATGTCCTTATATTATTTGTGAATCAATGTAAGGATTTTTCAAAAGTGACTTTTCAATATTGTTTATATTATAATTTACTATAAAACTTGAGAATCTCGGAGAAGTGATGTAAGTGTGGGGTTAGTGCATAACTCATCTGGAAGCTTGAAGCCCAAGATGTTCAAATTCTCAATATAGCCAATCATTTTGACTTCATAAGGTCCAAATAGAACTAATTCTCCAAGATTTCATGTGAAAATTTACTTGAATATCTTGTACCACTATTATTTATCCTTATCCAGATAAAGATCATAGAGGTGGTATAAAATGCTATATGAATCTATATCCTTTTTTAGCTTCTAAAAATCAATGGACATGGACAATAACATGATTCATTGGATGTATATTTCATCATCTAAGTGTTTTTGGTAGACAAATATCTCTTCCAGACTATCCTCCTTAGAGGTCACATCAAGAACAAGGGAATCCATCACGTAAGACTTCCACTCTTAGTGTATTATGATGTGTAAGCGTATATACCACTCTTCAAAGTTACTATCACTCAGCACATTTTCTTTCTCCAATATATATCATAATGATAATTTCAATGTCATTTTAGTATTTTCTATAAAAAATAAAACACAAGTTTTAATACTTTATCCTGATTATAAAAAATTTGATGCAATAATTTTTATTCATTAGTCTCCCACTATTTTATCAAATCTCAATATCCATCACCATTGTATTCAAAATATCTTATCTCGTGGATATTATAGTGGAAATGATTCATAGTTCTATTCTCATAACTAAAAAAAGGGCTCAGTAAATTAATTGAATATATTCATGTGGTCGGGTCTTTCCAACTGCATTAACTCATAGCCTTGATATATTGAGTGGACTCTCCAATCCTAAAATTCTAGACTTGGATTTCCTCAAAAATTGCCTCTAGATTACACCTAGTCTATCAAGGGATACTCCTATTTATGTCAACTTTGTTAATTCAACTAAAGAAATTCATTATAACTCCCTGATAGATGGAAGTTTCCTAATAAGGTCCAGATTGACACTTTGATATATGGTTTCATCCTAAATCAAGTAATGGATGATGATGTCTGACTTGATATTTTCTATGAGATATTTTTATCTTTATGCATAATTTTTCTCCTTTTTATATTTTACATTATTTTTAATGCTATATAGATTTTAAAAAATTAATTAATCATGTATTGATAAAATAATTTACATATAATCCATTTATTTTATTTTATCTTTCATGCTTGTTAATTCATTTATTTTATGTCATCATGATAAATAATCCAATAAAATGAATTGAAAAGTTAAATTTTTATTAGAAAAAGGGGGGACATAACAATAGTAAAGTTATACTAAAGTTGTGAAGACCAAGGATGTCACCCCTAACAATAATATTACAATCCTCTAAGAGAGAGCTTATACTAAAATATAAAATTATCGCCTCACCCGGTACTCATTTACTAGCTAAAACATCCACCACAAAGTGTCCTTATCTCCATGTGTGACCAAACTTCAAACCATGGTCTAACAACCTCCTCCCCTTTCTAATTAATTAGACCATCTCCCATGGTGGATTAGATTTACCTTGTATAATCCTAATAAGAAATTTGGAACCTATTTCCACTTCCTTGATCATAATGTTGTATAGTTTGAACAACTGAAGACCACTGATCAAGGCCCTTTCCTCAAATCCATGGGAATTTCCTATACCATAGAAGGTTCTAAAATCCATAATAACATATACTCTATCATCCCCAACAAGCCCTCCCCCTCTCATGGACGCTGCAACAAAATATCCATCCATATTTAATTTCAGACCAATTGAGGGGGGGTCCAGCATACCCACACACCCCTATTAATCCTTGGATTTCCCTCTGCCAATAAAACCACCCTTTTAATGTGCTTCTTAAGAGAGAAAGAGGCTCACTCACAAGGTTGAAATCTTCCTAGATCATTCACTATTGATCTGAATTGAACTAGGGTGAGAGATTGGGAATAATATCCACCCTCTCTCACCTTGTTATGTGCTTCCCAGATGACCCAACATGCAGCGGAGAAGATCATGCTCCTCAACTTTGACTCCTCACTACTAACATCATTCTCCTAGAACCAGGTTTATAAACATAAATAATTAACCATGCACCAGAAAAAAAAATATGTGGAATGATCATGATTTTTTCTAATGATCAGTTTATTAAGTGAACAATAAACTAACCATTTTCCTTAGGGTAATAACTCCTTAAAAAAATCTTGGTTAGAGTTGCAGCATTCCACCTATCCTCCCATGTATCAACTTGGTTGGTTTTACCTCATATCCACCTTGAAATACCTATCCTTTCCTAGTAATGTATTCCTTTAAATATTCTTACTCACATATAAGTGAGGGGAACCAAGGGTATGGGGTTACATAAAAGAAACCACGGTCATGAAAGCCCGTACATGATAAAGAAGAGGGGTGATGATAATACCTTTAATTTAATAATAATTATCAAAAAAACTCATGCAATAATAATTAAATTAAAATAAATATAACACATACATAGGTTATTCAAGCTCATGATCATTCACACATGTAATTATTATGCTTTTAAAACTAGTTGGCATTTATTTCAAATCATTCTTTATTAAGATAAAATCCTCAAATTAATAATTAATCCTCATATTAATTAATTCATTCATTTATCTTAATTTTCTATCCAAACAATCCTAGAGATTCCCATAATCTTTAATTTTAAATAAATTAAATAATTTGGTTTAAAATTAATTAGGTGCATGATGTGTACTGAAGGAAACACAACGTGTACCCCTCTAAACTACTTGATGTTTTGTATAGTCCTTGTCATGTACTGTGTACTTACACAGTGTGTAGCATAAAATACATATAATTATATGAGTCATTCCAAGTAGTTATCTCATCATTTATAAAACATGACATGCATTAATATATGCAGTGTGTACTTCTATTAATTCCCATGAAATATACTATGTATACGATGACCATACATGATTTGTAGTTCCAAAAATAAAGTAGAAAATTAATTAAGCATTTGATACCCTAAAAACCCTATCACATGATGTGTACACTACTACACACTATGTAGTATGGTTTAATATTGTAATTAATTTCCATTATTTACAATAAATACACATGGTTATGGTCTATCTCAACATGTAATTTATATGAAGGGGTATGAATTGCATGACATGTATATTATACTACAAGATTTTTATTCTACTCTCTGACCATCTGCACTACATGCCTAAGGACTCGAAATTTTTTCCATGAAAACATTTATGTGTTATATGGCATGTATGAGAGTTACATGTTGTTTAGTCACAACTTACCTGTGTTGCTTGACCTTTTTTTCAATACTCGGTGTGTAAAAAATACATTTCATATACTTTGACCACATGGATTTCGTGATTCTTGTAGGGCAAGCCATGTGGGGTTACATGGAATGTAATAAAGTTACATGTCATGTAACCCTTCAAGTTTCTTTCCATATGTATTTTCAATGCATGGTGTGTAATGATGCCACATATTATTCTCCCATATGACGTGTCTTGATTTGAATGGATCATCCTAGTGTGGTGAATTTGGGTACACTATATATACTTTTCAGTTACATGTCGTGTATCCATATTACTCATCCAAAATCTCTGGTGCCTCCGGATGGGATCTTCCAATGTTCTTCATATATTTGGCATGTTATTGGTCAATTAAAGGAGAACGAACATAATATCTTGACTTTCAGATTAAATAATGAAAGTAGGAAATGAAAAACTAACAACAAATGTGAAAAATCAATAAATAAATAATAAATAATTATAAATTAATATATAACCATGTTAATACCACTTGAATGGTTTTAGGGACAATGATAATGTTCAGTCTAAGGTCCAAAAATGTTTTCATCTGGTTTTTTGGATAAATCCTCAAAACATGATGATAACAACCTTAGAAGATTATAAAAGAGGATATTTCACATATAATTTTTAATTAATTTGTATAAATATTAATTACCTTGAATTATAATTATTTCTTAATTATTTAATAGCTTTACCTCTTCTTATTGTACCATCTTCTCATCGAAGGATCCAAATGTAAAATACCTCTAGCGGTATATACACATTCTCCACAAACCTCGAAACATCATCGTAGAATCATCAAGTGCTAGCATGAATGATTATCACTGCTTGAGTTAGTTTTCATTGATCAAAAAAATAATTCCTTTTAGGATTGAAGTATTTTTTTCGTTTTCTCAAGGAATTAAGAGGGGGAAGGGGGATCAAAGCTCTTCTTTTTTGAGAGCATTCTTGAGATATTTCTCTATAAGGATTGAGAGAATTATCTCCATATAATATTTTTGCGTAAAAAATCATCTAACCTTGAAAATGATATAAGAAGTTTTAAATACTTAGGATATAGAATAAATAATTTAATAGAGAACATTTTCCATTTTCTTAATTCTAAGTGAACCCTACATCAATTATTTTTATTATTATTATTATTATTATTATTATTATTTCTTTGACGTGTGAAAAAATCATGGATAATTTGAATATCATTTATTAAATAAATTAATTAATATTTATTTAAATGGTATTAAATATTTCATTCCCATATAACCCTTAATAACTATTTATTTAAATAAATAAATATCATTTCAATATTCATTCAATAAATAAATAAGTATTATATTCACAAAACTTGTGAATAAATATTTATTTAATATTCAACTCACATATATATTATTTCAAATAACTAGTGGAAAAATATACATGATAAATATATCCTAGAAAATTATTATTACTTAAAACTTGAGAATAATATCTTTTCAAATATTAAATTCTAATATAATTTAATTGAGGTTTAGGATACACTTAGTGTGTGACCCTTTGGGCCTATTTCTTTATAGCATGAGGATAACTCACTTAAAGTCCTAGATTTTCATCTAGAAACACATCTAGACATCCATAGAGAAATAAGTTGAATATTTTAATGACAATAACCTCCTATGAACACTCACTGTGTAATATAATCTCTTTATCTCAATATATCATCAAGAAGGTTACATCGCTTGTGTTATCAACCTATATGATTGATATATATATTATTTTACTATACTGAAATGAAATTTTTAATAAAACCATCATGACCATTGGTTTAATCAAACAGGTCCATTCTAATTAAAGGGTTAGAGATATCTACTATTATTGACTCAGAAGGTACAAATCTTTTCTTGACTTATTCATTAATTCCATATCACTCATGATGCACCCAAAATTTCCTACCTCACTGTGAGAATATGTCATTATGGTTTTTGTCAATTCATTTCAGGAATTTTTACCTATACTCCTTTGGTCCATGTGTTGTAATAAAATAGGTCTAATGTGTTTTTTCAATCCTTATAGTGATGGATGAGTCTTGATCCACTGGGGTTCCTTAGTGTGTGTATGTTTTTTGGTTGCTTGTAATACCCTCTACTTATACTAATAATCTAAATTCTAAAGACCAGTGAACATATCCACATATATAAATATCCAATGACACAAAAAAAAGATTGGAATTCATATGGGAAGGTATGTTATTATAACCTCCTCTCTTAGAGATTACTAAGGGAAAACTTTGTGAGAATAAGTCTCAATGTCTTATGAGCCTCCTACCCCTGATAACTTGTATCATCTATGTATGTTCTAATGATATCATCCAAGCATAGAACTTGTATTTAAGAATATATTCATACCACTACAAGGTTCTCATTATAACAGGAAAATTCTATGATCTTTTTATGCAACATATACTCTAAGGAAATTATCACATTAAATGTTATACAGAAAAATAATCATCATGTGATAAAAAATTTATTAATATTCAAGACCATGAATATGCATGTAATCGAAAGTATAAAGTATTTGGTTCTATTCTAAAAACAACAATATTATTATCTCATGGCCATATCCCTTTTTTCTAGTAGTGAATGTAGGTCATGATAAGAATCATGAATAATAGTACCATCACTACAATTCCCTCTTTCATGAACAAATCTACTATGAATAAATTTGGTTCTCCAAATCATAGTAATCGAATATAAAGGTAAATAAATCATATCATCCCTTCTTTTGGTAGTGAGATATCTATTGAGAACATAAACCTTTTAAATATAACACATTATAGTAATTTAGACACAAGACAATATTTTTGGAAAATTGATCCTAACTATTTTGAATAATAACATGGTGTAAAAGAGTATGATTAATAAAATTTTCATTAAATTTATAGAAAACCCATCTAGAATAAATATGTAAATATATATTGTATAGGAAATTGTTAATAGGTAGAGTATTTTTAATATATTTCCATACATTAATAGAAACCTTAATATAAATGTGATCATTTTTAATTGTAGTGCACGCAGTGAATGTGATTTTTTGATTGTGAATAGAGTTGTTATAAGCAAATTCATTATGAGGAAGAGAATTAGTGAAGACCGAATGGTTAAAATAAGGGTTATACGAAGAGTTATATATTTTCTTCAATATATCCTAGGGATTTTTTGCATTTATGAGTATATTCCAAATATTAATTAGGAAATATTTTGAAATATAATTAATGTTTTTAACTCCTAATCCATTTTCATTAATGGGATATCATAACCCAATGAAACTTGGGATCATAATCAAATTCAACCTCGATAAATTCCTTTTATTTTCTGAGGCTTGAATAATGATTTTAGGAAAAGGGTGAATAACCAAAAAATCTAGAGTGAAAGTGGAAATAACATGATTTATAAGTTAAAGTTTAGCACCAATGGATAATAAACTGGTCTTTTGGTTCCAAATTGATTGTCAGATTTAGTAAGGAGAATTTGGAAATGATATTGTTTGGGTTTTATGATATAGAGGGGCGGCCTTCATAAGAGTTGGGGAGGGGTTGAATATTTTCATGTTAATTTTGTGTTTAATGAAGCTAATTATATTAGTATGATAGGTTTATTCAACAATTTATTTTATTTTGGTATTGTTAACAATAAGGTTAATGGTATTTTGAATACTATTGAGGAAGATCATGAAATTTTTTAAGGTATTTCCATCATATTTACTGAATATAATGATGTCATCAACATAAGTAAGATGGGTAATTGTGTTTTAGTTGTGAGGAGTTTCAAGAGATAACATTTTAACAATTTTAGGGACATTATTTAGAATTTGATTCATAACTTCAAAAGAAATCATTTATAATATTGTAGATAAAGGGCCTCATTGTTTTTCCCATCTAAATGGTCTAAAAAATCCATTAGGGATATATTAATGAAGATAGGGGTTTTATAATATTGATGAAGTTATTATTGAAAAAAAATATTTCAAAAATAGCATAAAAAAATCAAGAGTATCAAAAGCTTAAGGATGTGCATTATTTCACTATCAAACATGATATTTTAATTCTTGGGTAAATTTTTAACATATTTGGATTTTTGGTTTAAAGTAATAAAATCAAGAATATTATAAATTCATAAGAAAATAAAATGAGTGATGGCTTTTCTATTCAAAGTGTATGAAAAGATAGGATGATGAACCTCAAATTTATAAGGATTCTCTATTTTGGGAGCAAGTAAAATTTGGGTACTGCTAATAGTAGTATGAATTATGTTGTATAAGAAAATCATTTACATTTCCTACAAAATTATAAGTTATGGTATCCCAAAAAAAATTAAATAAATCCACAAATAAGCCATTGGGTCCATAAGTAATGATTGATTTGAGGTCCTAGTTAGTTTTTTTAACTTCTTCCATAGAAGAATGAGAAGTGATAATAATGCTTTTCTTGAGATATTGGTGTGGAAATATTGTCAATAATGTCATTTTTGGGAATAATCATTTAAATCTTATAAATATAATAGTATTAATTGAGACCATAGTCATTGATATGATTAGAATTTTGAATCCATCATTGATGATCTTAATGAATTTAATAGAAGTAAATTAACACTTTCATTTTACAAGATCATGGTCAATTCTTAACTTAATCATTTGATTATAAGTTTTTATAGTCAAAAGATCTCTTTGTTTGTAAGAGCTTCATAGAGAAAAACTTGGGAATGATGAATTCATTCAATATTAGAATTAAATGGATTGAGGTCAAAGTTTCCTTTATGAGCCATAGAATTTGACATTAATTTCTATAAAAATTATTCCAATAAATTTTCTATGTAATCCATATATGTTATATGTTTTTTAAGGTTTTTATATTATTATTATTTTGAATTTTCCCTATATCCATTCATTTTTCATTTATTTTTTATGTTCATTGTTCTCCAACATTTGGTACTATTATTTTATTCCTTTAACAAAAAAAATGATAAATGCTTTATGATTAAAAATAATATTTAATATACATCATTCAAAATTCACAAATATTTAATTGATTTGAGTATTAAAATAATTTAATTTATTTGATATTTCAACATATAAATTAATGTGTATACATAACTTTAAAATAATTTGGGACCAAAAAGTCATACATTTTGAGGGTAAACTGAATAATTGTTACATTTAAGTGATTATTGGAAAGTATTATATTTAACAATGAAATGAAATTATTTCATTTGAATTATGATCCAAAATCCTTAAATTTTTTAAGACAGGTAAAAATGTTCCAATAATACATTGTTAGGTCACACATTTAGGTTTTAACGAATATATTTACTAAATAACTCATTAGTGAAATGGTTAGATTTATTGTCAAAAACATCTTGAAGAGACTACATGATATACTATTGATATTGATTCTCAACCTAGATTTACTTAATAGTTAATCTTAGGAATTTGGGGGGGGGTGTTTTCACTGATAGGAATGAGTGTGGGGTTAGTGGGGTTGTTCATGTGTGGACATGGGTATTAGCTACCAGGGGTAGTATTTTCCATTTCTTTTCATAATTTTTTAATGTTGGGTGGTTAGTTAAGTGATATTAAATATGGTTTATTGGTAGTAGTTTAGAGGATAAAGATATTTTTTGGTTTCATATAGGGCTGGTATGGAGGTTTTGACCTTGGGAGAACTTATCCTTGGCCTCAAGGGGTGGTCTTTCATGGAGAGTCTTCTTCTTTGTTTCCTTCTTCTATAAATTCTTCAGTAATACTATATAAAGATATTTTATGTTTCTTATACTATAGATAATATAATTTATTCTTCTTCCTTTACTCACACTCACATATATGGTCCTAACATTTGGTGCTTCCATTGAGAGAAATAGAAAAAATTATAGAGTATAAAAAATTCTTAGAAGTGTTTGATAATGGATATAAGAAATATCAATAGGAAGTTTCATGATCTTAAAATAATGTTTTAGGAACTTATAAAGGGTTTTTATGGTTCTTTATGATATTGGTTGAATTATGGATAGATGACATAATTCATAGAGGAGGTAGGAATCTAGAAAACTTGTTGGTCTATACGAGATAGGTACAATAAGGAGGAGTTGTTTGATTCTAATTTGGAACATATTAAAGAATTTATTTATGATTTTAGTTATATCATGGATAAGTGTGAAAGGAATGATAAGGAGCAACAACTTGATCCTGGTTTGTGTTTGAAACCTCTGGATGTAGAAGTAGTGAGATTAAGAGTTCTTCTAGTTATATATAAGCAGGAGTTAGTAAATTTTAAATTTTTAACTCTAAATATATCATAAGATACTTTATTCGTCTTTTTGATACCTAATTCATGCCAAGGATCTCATGAAATTCAATTTAAGTATGAAAATGGAATCAAATGGTACCTTTATGGAAATACATGATCCTAGTATAATCCCCCCTTCTTTGGGACATCGATCTTGAAGAAATCAAAGTATATTTCCTATAAATTGTCCACACGTGTACCATAGATCCATGAACATTTTATTTGATTCTTGGGTTTTATCATGGAAAATTTAAGTCTTTACATCGCTCATACGATCACTGAAAAACATGAAATCCTTCCCCAAACTTAGATCGATATATTCTTGATCTTTATCCCTCTATAATCTTGAAAGAAGGTAGGAGAAGAGATAAACTCTCTAAATTAATGAAAATAGACTCTACCACTATTCATGGATCAAAAATGATCTTAAATAGTTATGCATAATTTTCCAGAATTTCATTTAAGCCCTTTAATAAGTTAAACCTCTTAAACCAGCCCAAAATGACTTGAATAAATAAGTAAATGTGTTATACCTATCACAAATATTTCATCACTCACTGGTGAAAAAACTAAATGTCACATGATAAACTATGATCCATTAACTCATCTTGTATCCCCCATGATTATTTAACAAATATTAAACATGTAACGTTTTTTAAAAATAATAATTTCTCATATTCACTTATTTATAATTAAATAACTTGTGAATACCTTGAGAAATAAATTTAGTTCTCATTATTCTAAAATGAAATAATATAATTGAATTAATTTAACTTTTATAATTCACTTGAACATTCAATGGTCCTCACACCTAGGGATCACTTTATTCTAAACTCCAATTCATCCAAATTGTTAGAACTTGTGAATACACTTTGTGTGTGACCCTCTAGGCCCCTGTCTCAATAGTAGTGAGACCAACTTATAGACTAAGAGTTGTATCTAGCAACACATCGTGATCCCTAAATAGATATGGATAATTCATAGATATGATTTCCTTATACGAATGTTTACTATGTAATATAATTATTTTTCCTTGATGTCTCATCAATCAGGTTTCATCACTTGTGTCATCAACCTATATGCTCGATATATATTTCTTTTTCTTTATAGAAATAAACTCATCGATAAACTAGAATGACCATGAACTTAGTCATACATTTCAATTTTCATTAAATGTTCAAAGATATAAACTTCTATTAACTATAAAGGGATAAATCCTATCTTGACATATTCATTAATGTCATATCATTCATGATGCACCCAACATAACCTATCTCTTTGTGAGCATATGTTGTTATAGTTTTCATCAATATATCAAAGTACAAAACTCGTGATATAAATTAATAATAACATCAAGTCTATTGACCAATATATACATGTATGGATAGAAATATCCAAAGAAACATAAAATGCATGGAATTTCTCTAAGCGGATCATTTTTCATAACCTCCTCTTTTAGAGATTATTGAGGGTGAACTTTATGAGAAGAAATATCAATGTATTATGAGCTTCCTAAAACTAATAGAATATATCATCTCAGTCAAGTCACATAATTTCATTTGATCATAGATCATTTATTTGAGAATATCATCATGAAATTTCAAGGTTCTCATCATAGTGGGGAATTGTTATGACCTTTCAATGAGATAGATACTTTAAGGACTTTATCACATTAAATGTTATGCAGAATAACAATAATCATGTGATAAGATATCTATTAATATTTAAACCCATTTATATATAGGTAATCAAAATTAAAAAGTAGTTTTTTCTATATAACGAAATCTAACAAACCCCCACTTACACTAGAGATAACTACTAATGAATTTCAACCTGTTGTCTCTCACATTATGTCAATGCTTCTACTAAGATATGGATTTAGTAAATGGTTTTATCAAATTATCTTTAATGGAAACTCAATTTACTGCAACATAACTCCTCTTAGAAAAATCCCTTGATATGAGATACTTTCTAAGTATATGTTTCATCTGTTGATGTGATTTTGGATCCTTATCTAGAACCACTATTGTAGTATTATCATAATATTGTTTGATAATATCTATAATGTTCAATAAAAAATTAAACTCATAGATGAATTTCTGTATCCAAATTTCTTATTTAGCTACATTAGAAGTCATAACATACTCGGAATCCACTTCATAATTAGCAAAAACTAACTACTTTGATCTCCTACAGTTCATAACTCCTCTATTAAGGTAGAATACATATCCAGACTATGATTTTAGATAATCCCAATCTATCTAGAAACTAGAATCTATATATCCTATGATGACTTGTTCCTCATATTCTTCATAAACTAGGAACATGTCAATAGAATGCCACAAATACTTTATAATATTCTCAACAACATGATAATATTGTTCTTATGGATATACTTGATATTCAACTACCATTTTCAAGTCATAGGAAACATCAAACCTGGTACATATCATGGAATTTTGGAACCTACTGCAGATGCATAAGGTATTATACTCATCCTCTATTTCTCTCTCCTATTTCTCCTAGGAGAAAATTTTCTTTGAGAGATTTATACCATGTAATAATGAAACCAATATCCTCTTGGATTATTCCATACTAAATCTCCTTAGTATATGAACAATGTATATACCCTGACTTAGCTCAAGAAACCTATTAGATCTATTTTTAATGATATTTATCCCTAAAATATAGGTTTCTTATCTTAAGTCCTTCATAGAAAATCATGTTTTCAACCATGTATTAACTAACTATAAGACTGTTATATTGTTTCTAATAAGTAATGTGTCATCAATATATACTACTATAGAAGATACTACACTTCTATTAAACTGATTATAGATTTAGGGACTATAATCATGGTAAGTTTCTTTGAAAAGAAGAATTTTGATTGATTTTAACATGAAAACCGGTGAAAAGGTTTCATCATATTTTATGTATTAACTTTTCTTAAACCCTTTATCCATTATTCATGCCTTATAAGTACTAACTTTACCTCCCATGTACAATTTATTCTTGAATACTCATTTACACCCAATGGTCTTTACATATACTAAAATATTGACCAAAACCCATACTTGGTTCTGATACATGGAATCCATCTCAGAATTCATGGATTCTTGTCATCTTATAGATTTTGATTTTCTTATGACCTCATTGCAGTACATAAGTTCATCATTCTAAACTAATAAAGATTTAACATCCTTGATGACTAGAAAATCACATCTCTCAAGTTCTCTAACATCTCTTGTTCTTATATGCAGTACATGTGTCTCTGGAACAACCTCTTCTATAGGTTATTGTGTAATTTTTTCTTGTGTAAACTCCTGTGTATCTTGAATATCAACTTCATCAAAGTCAATCTTATTCCCACTATCTGTTTTGAATATATGATCTCTCTCAAGGAATACAACATGTATATTCACTATTAATTTCTTGTTTGAGGGGTTTTATAGATAATAAAATTTTGTTTCCTTAGAATATCCTATAAATATAAACTTTATTCCCAAGTGTTCTAGTTTATTTCAAGAAGTGGCCTTAACAAACATCTCACAAACCTATACATGAGTATGTCATAACACGGGTTTCTTTTCACTCCAGAACTTGAATGAAATCTTTTTTCCACCTTAGTTAGCACACAGTTTATTGTGTACACCATGGTCTATAATACATGTCCCCAAAATTATAATGAAGTATTTTCACCTCACCATGTCCAACAAGGTTTGGTTCATTATTTCACTAATATCATTCCACTGAGGTGTCTAATGAGAAGTGAGTTATAATATAATATCAAACTCACTTGGGTAGTCTATTAACTCTTAGTTAAGATATTCTCCACCTAAATTCGATCAAAACGTCTTTATCTTCTTACCAAACTTATTTTGTACTTTATTCTGGAACTTCTTAAATTTCTAAATTGATTCAGACTTATACCACATCAAGTAAACATATCCATATCTACTCAAGTCATCAGTAAATATAATGAAATGAGAATACCTACCTCTAGATTCTATCAAAAAAGGTCTGCACACATCAGTGTACACCAATTATATAATCTTTGTGTCCCTTTCACCCTTTCCACCAACTGTAGGTTTGGCCATTCTACCATGTAAACAAGTGAGACATCTATCATGTGGTTTTTGTTCAAAAGAATATAAATAACCATCTTAATAGAGATTTGTCAGGTGTTTTTTATTTACATGATTAAGTTGATGAAACCAAAATTATATTTTATATGATTCATGTGAAATTATTTTGTTATGGATTTCCAATAATTGGTCTTCATATTCTAGTACATAAAGACCATTATTAGATGCGCCATACCAAAATAAATGGTATCTTTGTAAAAGTAGCATATTTTATTCACAAACATGAATAAAAATTCATAAATGTATGAACTATACATGGATATAATATTCTTGGTAACACTAATAATATAATAAAAATTCATTAAATTCATAATAATTAATTTTTACAATGTAAGGTGGTGGTCTAATATAGTTAAGAAATCCAGTTTTGCGTCGTTGGCAGCTTGAAGATCCACCTCACCTCTAGAAACCTTCCTAAATATATTTGGTTTATGTATAATAATACATATGTGATAACCACATAAAGTATTTAATACCCAACTAGTATATATATAAAGGTTACACTTGATAAAAAATACACCCGAAGCTTCCCCGTGCTTCTTCACTGAGGTGTGGTTCTTCACCCAGTGGCCCTACTTTCCACATGAAAAATATACTAGATCTGATCCTAGGCCTATTTTTCATTTCCTTACTCTTGTTCAACATAATTATTCCATGTTTTTTATTCCACATGTTCTTATCTACTTGATTAATCATTTTGAGAAGTTCTGGGAGCGACTTCTCACTATTGCTCATAATATAATTCATAATGAAACTGGAGATGCTCTAAGGTTACAATGACCCACACTTTTCATACATAGATAGTACATCTAACTAGATGAATATTCATTACATAACATATCAAAACCACACCAGAATTGTATAGGTTTATTTTATTTAGAAACTTGGAAACATAAGCAACTGGTTCATAAAAATCTATATCATCTCCTAAAATTTCTTCACATCTAGAACCCTTCTTAGACATATCTTACTTTTAACCTTTCTTCATAACCTGGGGAAAAGAAAACATAATAAAAGGTCAATATCAGATTCTCAGTAAGGTTAAAAAAGGGAGATATCAAACATAACATAAGAATAAGGGTATATGAATGTGAACATAACATGTGAAAATTATACCCTGAATATCAAAGATCATGATATTGAGTCATGGTATAAGTCATATAAGTTCATAAGACATGAATCATAATAGAATGAAATTAGAATAATACATGGAACTATGAAATACACATAATCATATAAAATCATTTCCTTAGTAGTCAATTCTCTTTTCCAAGACTATCATATTGGAATAGGTTCACTCCCCAAACCATTGTAGTAGTCAAGGTTCACTCCCAAGACTATTGTAGCAGACAAAGTCCTTTAATGAACTGAGTTCACTCCCCATTCCATCCATAACTATATCATGAAATATAAATCATTAACTAATTAATTGGAGGGATATATAAGTCCCACTCATAGTTGATTATAATTCAACCACTATCCTTGGTTATAACATAACCACCATCCTTAGTTATCACATAACCATTGTCACATAATTAAAACCATACATATAAAGGTACTTGAGATGCATTAGAATCATGAAAGAGATGCAATTTAAAATTTGGGTTTGTATTTATGTTAAAAACATATAATCCACTAACACCTTCCCCATATTTATAAAAGTATCTCATGTAATTCAATTTAAGTATGAATAATAAAATCAAACAAAAGCTTAAACAGTACCTCATCCATTTGTAGTTTCAGGTTTAAATTGATCACCATCAATGTTTCATGGTTGTAAGATTCCAAAATATATTTACTCTAGATAATACACACGTTATCCACAATTATAATATCATCGATCTATGTTTCCCAGGTGCTATCATGGTAAATTTATTAGCTTTACGATGTCCCTCCAATCACTTGAAGAACGCGAACTCGATCGATAAAGCCAGATCGATCCAACATTGTTCTTCCTTTAGAATATCTATCTATTAACTTGAGAGGAGATAAGAGGAGAACTCACCATACTAAATTCATTAAAATGGTGGTTATTACCATTCAAGAGGCTTAAATGAGCTTTTATACTTAGGTTATACTTTCCAAAATTGGACTTTGATCCCTAGAAAGTAATAACCTTTATTTTAGACTTTTGAACACATGTATGATTAAAATAAACTTGTCACAAATGTCAAAAATATTTTATCACACACTTTTAACACTATAAAATGTTACATTATAAAATAAGAACCATTAACTTGGTTTGTAATCTCTCTAAATAATTTAACGAACCTTGAAGATCCAATGTTCATTAAAAAATTATATATTTCTTGAATTCACATTTATGATCAAACAACTTGTGAATACCTTGAGAAATAAATTAAATCATCATTATACTAAACATGAATAAAATAATTTAATGAGTTTTAATTGTGATCGTTCATATGCATACGTTCACTATCCCTCGTATATGGGGCCCACTTCGTCCTAAACTCTTATTCATTAGAATATATAGAACTTGTGGATACACTTAGTGTGTAACCATCTAGGTCCTTATCTAAATAGTAGTGAGTCTAATCCAAAGACCAAGAGTAAAGTCTAGAAACCCATCATATCCCCTAAGGAAATAAGTAATTTCATAGCTATGACTTCCTCCTATGAACACTTACTGTGTAATATAATCTCTTTGTATCATGATATCTTATAAAGCAGGATACACACTTGTGTCATCATCATTTTGTTGCTTTATATATTTCATGATCTTATTGGATAGACTTACCTTATTGTACCATGGCTATAGATTTATGAAGTTGTTACTATCCTAGTCAAACTGGGCCCATGAAATATCTCTTACTCAACTCAGAAGTGACAAATTATACCTTGATAAATCAACCAATGTCATACCACCAATGATGCACCCAACAAAAATTAACTCACCATGATTTCATTATCATGGTTTTCTTCTTGAATCAAAGTATGAGATCAAATGGAACACAATGATAATGATATCAATTTCAGTGACCATTACACATTTACTTAGATAGGAACAACCAATGACACTTGAAACATGTGGTATTACTATTGGAGGGTATGTTATCATGTTCTCACTACTAAAGATCACCAACTACGAACTTCATGAGAATAAGTCTAAATGCTTATTATCCCCCAAAACTTGATAGTCAAAAACCATATTGTTGAGTTAATAAGTTCCCTTATGACTTTTCCATTCCTTTATGTTTTGAAAATCACAACACATTTTCTTAAGGAAAATTATCTTTCTCTAAGAAAATTTTTCTTAAGGAAAAATTTCTTTGTCTAAGAATAGATTTTGAATTTACCTATGATCTTAAATACCTTATCTAATATTTTTTCAAACCAATTATAACCATATTTTTCATAAAGAAAAAAATAATTTCCTTATCTAACTTAGAACCTTAAAAAACTTAGAATCCAATTTCCCCATAATTTTGAATTCAATTTCTCTAGAAATTAGACTCTGATTTCTTTGGAAATCAGACTCCGATTTATTTTGAAATCATACTTCGATTTCTTCTAAAATCAAACTCCGATTTCTTCTAAAATTAGACTCTGATTTATTCTAAAATCAGACTCTAATTTCTTCTGAAATCAGACTCCGATCTATTCATAAATAAAATTCCAAATTCATTAAAACTCAGACTCTGATTCTCAATTTTCATATAATCTAATTGTTAATATTTATAGAGTCTAGTTTTCAATATATTAAGAATCTGATTAAATGATTTTCTTATAGTTACCTCATTTCCTTAAAGAAACGTTCCATTTTATTAGATCCTATTATGCTTAAGTTTCTTGATAATTTTTTTCTTACATATTATTTTTTCTTAAACATGATAATGTTTCCCATGTTTTCTTACATGAAGTGATGTAGTACAATATTTTTTTAACTAACTATTGGCTAAGTGACACGTGTACAGGTCCCTCCAAAATTTAAGGAAAATATGACTATTAGAGGAGGAAGTCGGCCATTGGGATTTTCGCCTATAAATACCCAATCATTTCAATGCTCAAAAAAACAATGATCATGTGTAACTCCAACGTGTTGTGAGAGATCTGCTCAATATTCCTTGTGCAAATGTTGTGAACAACTTGTTCAAGTTGATAACATCTTGTTCAACCTACCTAGTGTGATTCCAATTGTTGCTGATCAATCTAGGGAATTTGGGGATAGGAAGACAGAGGTTTTGATCACCTTAGAGATTGAGGGCTTGTGGGGATAGAAAGGTAGATTCCGATATTCATATTGAGGGCTTACCCTGGTGTGGGTAAGACAGACTTTCTTGAAAGTATAAATCAAGGTAACTTTATCCAAGTTTGTTAGATACCCTTCTCTTTGGGTTAAAATATTTCTTATACTTTTCTTGTTTTGTTAAAATTTTTAATTATGTTGAATTTTGTTAAATAAAGAAAGTGTAACTTTCTTATACTTGTATACTCTAATATAAATAAGATTCGATGCGCTTTAAGGTAGAATATTTCCCTAAGTAATCTTGTCTTAAGTTTCTTTATCAGATCCCAAGAAAGTTAGTTTCTTTGTTAAGAACTAAAGAGGTTTTATGAATCCATCTTGTTTAACTTTATTAAACATATATTTTCTTAAGGTTAAAAATTAAAATCTTTAAAAATACAATTAATCCCCCCCCCCTCTTGTATTTGACCAATCTACATCTACATCAACATTTCAATCCTACAATTGGTATCAAAGAAGGTATCTGAAATACTCATAATTAAATATAAGTTTTCTTTCTCAACTTTTCTTAATTAAATTTTCTTATTCAATTTTTCCTTAAAGATTTTATTTTTAGAAAATTTTACTACTAATCATTTTTGTGGAAAAGATCTTTTGTATTTTCTTATAGAATGGTAGGAATGGACATTGGTTCTATAGAAAATCTAAATCCTACCAATCCTCCAATTTTTTATGGAAATGACTATGAATACTGGAGAGATAGGATAAAGACCCTTATTATCAATACCAGTGTTGATAACTTTGTTATGTTAACTAGATACTACAAGATTCCACACAAGGAAATAAGACAATTTACCAATCAAGAAAAACAAGAGTATCAGCTTAACTTTAAGGTATTCAATACTTTATTATGTTCAATGACTTGAAATATTTATATACATATTTCATCATGTGAAGCTGCTAATATAATCATGAAGAAATTAGAAGTAACACATTTTAGAACATCCAACGTTATTGAAATGAGAAGATCTATGCTTAGAGATTAATATCATGGTTTTATGTTTCCTTATGGAGAACCTATATGAAATGTACAATAAAGGTTTATGACTATTGTAAATAGCATTAATGCTATGGGTGAGAAAGGACTTGATGATGAAATTATTATGGATAAGATAATAGATATTATGACCAATGAGTGGGAATCTGAAAGAACAGTAATTCATGAGAATATGAAAGTTTCAAGCATCACTCTTGATGAGTTATTTGGGACTCTTCTACATCATGAAACCAGAAAGAAGAGATATGTAGAGATCAATAAGAAAAATAATGGTAATGGAAGTGTTTCTTTCACTACTACATCAAATCACATGAAAGCTAAGACTCCTGAAAGAGTTACTAGATCAAAAGTCAAGAAATATACTATTATATCTGATTCAAGTAATAGTGATCATTCTAAGAATGAACTTTCCAATCTTTCTCAAAGAATGAACAAGATTGTGGGAAAGAAATATTTACAATATAGACACAAGAAAAAAGACAGAAAGGATAAGAAGGATTCAGAAGTGACTTGTTATGAATGCAAGAGGGTAGGTCATATCAGACCAACCTATCTTATGCTCAAAAGGAAAGAAAGAAAGGATGGGAATTTAGAAAGAAACAAGAAGAAGTACTGCAAGTATAAGTCTAAGAAAGTAATCAAAGCTAATGGTACCTAGAGTACTAGTGGTGATGATTCCTCTGATGAATCTTAGGATAGTGAATCTTCTGGATAGAAGAATATTGGTCTTATATCCAGAATTCCTACTGAAAATCAATGTTTCATGGATAAGGTACACACAACTGAATATTTAACCAACATTTCCTTAAATACAAATTTCCCTGATGAAAAGTATTATGAATCTTTGAATAAAGAACCTTACTTGGAATAAGATAATGTTTTGCCATCTTTTGAAGAAGTATCTAGGTTTTACAAGTTACTTGAGAATGAAAATAGAAAGATCAATAAGAAACTTGATAAAGAAAATTCTAGAATCTCTATTTTAACAAAAGAAGTGTCAGATCTTTCAAAAGATATTTATCATAAAATCCTTGATTTAGAAAATTTTTCCAAAAACCTTGAGGAAGTAAATTCTAAGAACGATAAACTTTCTAAGGATCTTGAAAATGTTATTCATAAGAAAAAAATTTTAGAGACTAACTCAAATTCTAATAAAAATGACTATGAGGATAAGAATTTATTCATTAGACTAAAATCTGAAATATTTTCCTTAAATATACATTTGTAAAATTTTACTTCTAGAAGGAAATAATTTGATAAAATATATTAACAACTTCATCCTCTAAGTAATAATTATGGGTTTGGTTATTCTTTTTCAAACCTAGTTTTTAGTCATAAATATTTTGTTCCCAAAAGTGCTCCTTTTTTTACCAAGTGTCAAAGTTGTGAACATTGGTAGAAAAAATGTTCTTTAAATAAAATACAATCCTTAGATTTTCATAAAGCTTATTTTTATAAACAAATGTAGATAACCTAAGATTTTAATTTATAACAATTCAGGATCCAATAAAGTTTGTATTCTGAAAGTCTAAATATTTTATTTTCTAAAAAAAAGGAAGTACCAACAACAATACATGGTATATGGATAGTGGATGTTCCTAGAACATGACTGGTAACAAAAACTTCTTTGAAAAGATTATTAATATAAAAGGTGGGAAAGTAACTTTCATAGACAATGCTCAAGGAGAAATTGTTGGTATAATTAACATTGTTCATCTTGGAAAATCTTAAATTTAAAATGTTTTATTTGTTAAGGGTCTTAAGAACAACCTTAAAATAATAATACAATTATGTAATGAAGGCTAACTTTTGAATTTTAGGAATGATAAATGTATAGTACACAACTCTAAGGAAGAGTTTATTCTCTCTACCCATAGGCATGATAATGTTTATACACTTAACTTAGAGGAGCTTAGGAGCCAAAAATTACATTTCCTTAGTTCAATGGAAGATCAATCTTGGTTATGGCATAGAAGACTATGACACTATAACCTTAGGAACTTATGAAAACTCTCAAAGAAAAGGCTTTTCAAGGATCAACCAGAGCTTAGATTTGATTCTTCAAAAGTCTGTGATCCTTTTCAATATGGCAAGCAACATAAGTCAAGCTTTAAATCAATTAGTAAAGTATCAACTTCTGGTTCATTACAGCTAGTGCATAGGGATATTTTTAGTCCAACACAAACTAGAAGTATTGGAGGCAAATACTATATATTTGTTTTAGTTAATGATTACACTAGATTTACATGGTTCTATTTTCTAGAAAAGAAATATGAAGTCTTTTCGTATTTTAAATATTTTTCAACCAAATTTAAAAATGAGAAATACCTTCCATTGATAACTATTTGTAGTGATCATGGGGAAGAATTTGAAAATTGATATTTTGAAACTTTTTGTAGTAATAAATGCATTACTCATAACTTCTTGGCACCAAGAACTCCTCAACAAAATGGTGTTGTTAAAAGAAGAAACTGAATTCTTTAAGTGATAACTAGAACCATGTTGAGTAAATATTCTATTTTCAAACACTTTTGGGCTGAAGCTGTAAGTACTGATTTCTATACTATAAATCATGTTTTAATCAAACCTTTTCTTAATAAAACACCTTATGAGTTATGGACTAATAGAAAACCTAAAGTTTATTACATAAAAGTATTTGGATGAAAATTATTCATCTTGAATACTAAATATAACTTACATAAATTCACACCCAAATATAATGAAGGAATTTTCTTAGGTTATTCTACTACTTCTAAGGCATATAGAGTTTTTAACAAAATTTATTGTACTGTTGAAGAAACAATACATGTTAAATTTGATGAAACTGATCCTTTTATTTTTAAACAACACCAACCTACATCCTCGGATGTGTTTTCAAAAACTAATTATCAACCTTTTATGGAAGATTATTCTAATAAGTAAAATACTCAAGAAAATTTTTCTAAAGTATTTACCCCAGAAGATTTTTTACCTTATATTTATGAAAAGGTTTTACAAAACCCAAATCAGTTGTTTCTTAAGAATCATATGAATGATAGTATCATTAGTGATGTAAATCAACCTATAAGGAATATAAGTTCTCTTAGAAATGAAGTAGAGCATCTATAATTTCATTCCCAATTATAACCTAAAAGCACTGATGAAGCTTTAGGTGGTGATTATTGGATTAAGGCTATGAAAGATGAACTAAATGAATTCGAAAGGAACAAAGTTTGGGCCTTGGTTGAAAGACCTAAAGAAACTTCTATAGTTGGAGTAAAATGGGTCTTCAAAAATAAATGTGATGAAAATGGAATCGTTGTAAGGAATAAAGCAATATTAGTTGCTAAAGGCTATAATAAACAAGAAAGAATAGACTATAAAGAAAACTATGATCCAGTATCTAGAATTGAATCTATTAAAATTCTCTTATCATTTACAACATTCTTTAATTTCAAACTTTTTCAAATGAACATGAAGTGTGCTTTCCTTAACAGATATGTTCAAGAGGAAGTTTTTGTTGAAAAAAATCCTAGTTTTGAAGACACAAAACATCTTGAACGTGTTTAAAAGCTTACCAAAGCTTTATATAGACTTAAAAAAGCCCCTAAATCCTGATATGATAGACTTATAGGATTATTGTTACAAAAAAAATATGTTAAGGGAATTGCTGATCCAACCCTTTTTATAAATAAATATAAGAAAAATGTTTTTATTGTTCAAATTTATATTGATGAAATTATTTTCGGATCAACTCAGCAATCCTTAACAGATTCATTTGCGAATCTCATGAAATCTGAGTTTGAAATGAGTATGATGGGTGAGTTTACATCTTTTATTGGTTTTCAAATTTCTCAAAAACCATAAGGAACTTATATATCTCAACATAAGTATATTAAATATCTTCTTAATAAGTATGGATATAACAGAACTAAAAGTATAAGTACTCCAATCGGTACCTCAAACAACCTTGATCTTGATGACGCTAGGAAACCAGTAGATTAGACATATTTTAGAGGTATGATAAAAAGTTTATTATACTTAATATCTAGTCATCCAGACTTAAAGTTTTTAGTATGATTATGTGAAAAGTATCAATCTAATCCAAAAGAATCTCATTTAAAAATAGTAAAAATAATTTTTCACTATTTAAAAGGAAACATGGATTTAGGAATTTTCTATTCTTCTAAAAATAATTCTTTTTAAAAAAGATTTTCAGATGATGACTTTAGTTGATGTAGAATGGATAGGAAAAGTATATCCAAAACATGTCATTTTTTATGAGATTCATTAGTTTCTCGGTCATGTAAGAAACAAGACTCAGTATCACTTTCCACTGATGAAGCTGAATATATAATAGTTGGAAGTTATTATGCTTAAGTTTTGTGGATGCAACACACACTCATAGACTATGGCATGAGTTTTACCAAAACATAGATAATGTGTGATAATACTAATTCCATTTCCTTAAGTAAAAAACATGAACATCACTCTCATTCAAATCACATAGACATTAGGCATCGCTTTCTTAGGGATCACGCACTTAAAGGAGATATCATTCTTCGATTTATCAGAACGCAAGATCAACTTGCTAACATATTTACAAAACCTTTACCCTTTGATATATTTGAATACATTAAACAAATGTTAGGAATGATAAACATAAGGTAATCATCCATATTAATTTTTTTGTTAAAACCTATCTCCTAACATTAAAATACTCTTTTTCATAGGGGGGGTACATATGTTTAATCTTTTATATATTTCCTTTTCAAAAAAATCAGAACCTAAAATTTTTTTCTTTCCCTAATAAAATTTTTCTGAATCTAAGTTTTATTAAAGGAACCTTATCAATACTGGAAAATATTTCTAAGTAATCCATAAGGTATGTTTGCTTACTTATATCATTATAATTGAAATTTTTTGTTTATTGGTATTTTTTATCTTGTTTTAATAAAACCTTATCAGATTCATTTTCCTTAAATACAATTTTTCCTTAAACCCTCAATAGATCTGAACCTATAAATCATTATTCAACATTGATATCAATCATTAGATCAGATCAAGAAAATATCAACTATTGGATTGATTCAAGAATATGAATTGTCATCGCGAAGTCTATATAAAGGACCCCCCCCCCCCATTTGAATCCCACATCAGTTATCTCAGTGATTTTGTGTCGAAGCTCTGTCACTCTTCAAAGTTGTCATTCAGTTTTCCTTATTTCCCTTAATATCTAAACATCTCTTGAAGTTTACTCACAAACCCTGATGGCCTCAAACAAGGAATTCAAGGATTGTCTTATTTTCAAATAAAGGTTGGTGGATCCAAATTTCTTTGTCAAGTATGACTCCTTAATTTTAAAAATCATAAAGTATAATGGATGGGAAGGTCTATGTGTACCCAAGGAGAAGAATTAAGATCCAGTATATCCTGATCTTCTTATAGAATTCTATGATACAGTTCAATTTTATGAACAAGGAGGTGGAGAAATGTTTTCATTCAAGAGTTATAGAAAGACTTATTCCTTGTATTTCAATAAGGATACAAGTATCTTAGATATTCCTTATGATGGAGAGGTCATATTATGTTCTCACAGATTACTTGATAAGGAAGGTTCATTTGAGAAGGTTAAGGCTATTGAGCGCCTTGGACTTAAAAAATTTAAGTCACCAAAGATCACCCATCTTTCAATAAACCACATATTGTTATCTCTCTAGATGCAAGGTTTTATGATTCTAAGGAAGGGATACAAGGATTCCCTTAAGACATGTGATATCTTCATGATGGAATTTTTGGTAAATGTAAGGAAGTTGAACCTCATCACATACATTCTTTTGAACATCAACAACATCAAGAATGGCACCATCAAGTGTCAATTCATAATATACCTAGAGATCTTGTCCAAGATCATTGTCTAGTGTTTAGAATCCTTAAAAATACCATGCATCACAAAGGACAAGGTCTTAAATATAATTTTGTTAAGTTATGATAACCTAAGAAGAATGAATATTGGCTTCAGTATTAAGATAGGATATTTCTTTGAACTTCCTGATAAGAATGATCAAGCTTCCAACAAGAAAGTTGAAGTTGTAGAAATCTCTTAGTAAACTCCAAAGAAAATAAAAGGTAAAGATCTGGAACAGAAAGAACAAGCACCAGCACCTAAGTCGGTATCTTCTCCACCCAAGATGAAGAAACAAAAGACCTTTTCTAATGAGGTTATAGAAAAATGGAGAGAGCATAAGAAGAAAAATAAGGAAGGAGATTAGTATTTGGATTATACCCTGCTGAGGCTAAGGCTTTAAAAATCCAAGCAGCAAAAGAGATTGAGAGACAAGATAAAGAAAAGAAGATGAATAATAAGATGTTGGAATCTGAGATTGTCCAAGATTTACTTTGAGGTACCTAGAAGGCATCTAAATAAGTTCAGGTACCAGAATCATTCCTATAAGAACCAATGACAACCAAGACTCTAGTAAAATAAAAGGGAAGTAAATAAGTTTCAATTATGGAACTCATAGTTGAAGAACAAGAATAAGAATAAGAAGAAGAAGAAGAAGAAGAAGAAGAAAGTGATGATGATGTGATAAGGATGGTGGAAGAATATCAAGGTAAAGAGAGCCATTCTAACAATATATCTATTAGAACTTCCCAAGATGAATTCACCAAGATAATTTTAGAAGGACAATCTAGTCCTAAAAATGATGATTATCATGATGAGGTTGATAAACCTTCAGATAATGAAAGTAGTAATGATGATATTTTTCAAGAAGTTGATGACAAGGTTGGAAAGGAAATTAATGATAAAGGTGCTGATAAATAAGTTGATATTGATGATGATAAAATATTTTAAGTTTCTGATGATGAGTATGAAACTCATTTGGTCGAGAGGAAATTTTCAAATAAAGAGAAAGGCAAGGAGGTTGTTGTTGAAACACCAAAGAAAGATATTGTTGCAAAAAGAAAGAAGGATGTTACTCGAACATCAAAGAGCAAAAAAGTAGACCAAGATAAAGTTCATTCTCCAACAAAATAATCTTCTTTAGAATCTTTATCTTCCTTAGGACAATATTTTTTGGTTCATTCCTTAAAGAAGATTGTGAATACCATTCCTTTATTTCCAATCATTGATTCTAGATTTTAGATACTTCAAGAATCAGTCAATCAGAAGTCATATTCAACAAATATTCTCATGGAAAAGTTTATCAAACTTGAATCCGAATTCAAAACATTTCACATCGGTTATGATGCTCATAGGAGATCTTGTAAAAAGATAGCTAAGTGCTCTAAGTCAGTAATAGATGATCTTAAAATCTTTGATAATTTCACTGATTCAGTTAAGAATGATTTTGATAAGTACGATGATAGAATAAATAATATGTCAACATGTTTTTCAAAAAATCTAAAGAAAGAGCAAGTTAGCCGACGATAGGAAGATAAAGATTTGAATAAGAAGATGAATTCAGTTTCTCTCAATTTGAAAAGAGAAATGGAACTAACATAAGAGATGGCTGAAAAACTTAAAAGTTAGGAAGAAGTGTTAAAGTCTCAAGGATAAATTCTTAAGTCTTGATAAGATAGGATCAAAGATATCAAAAAGAAAAATCAAGATCAGGATCAGTTGATCAAGAATTATGAAGAAGATCATAAATAATTGAAGAAGTTGAAAAAAACCATGAAAAATCTTATTCCAAAGGAGAAAAAGAAGGATGAATGATTTTATCTTAAACTCTGATCTTTTTTTTGTATTTTTTTTTTGTAAAAAATTTTCCAATCTTAATGAAATTTGTTATTTTTACATTGTTTTGTTTTTTCTTGTACATTCCTAACCTTTCAGGTACAATTTTTTTCTTACCCTATATTCCTTTTTGAAAATCACAAAGGGGGAGAAAAGAATGATTAAAAAGAATATAAAGTTAAAGGAAGATAATTACTAAGGGGGAGATTACTTAAAGAATAAATTCTTAAGTAAGGAATATTTTTTTCTCTAAGATAGTCAGGAATTTGATCCTTAGGGATTTCAAATCCTAAGGGGGAGTTAGTCATATTCACTATGAATCATAAATTCATAAGGAGATAAGTATTTCTTTTAAGCTTAAAATAAAAACTTTTGTCCTTATATTCTTTTATGAAAAGTTGTTTGTGATTTCCAAAAATGGGGAGATTGTTGATTCAATAAGTTCCCTTGTGACTTTTCCATTCTTTTATATTTTGAAAATCACAAACACATTTTCTTAAGAAAAATTATCTTTCTCTAAGAAACATTCTCTTAAGGAAAATTTTCTTTGTCTCAGAATAGTTTTTGAATTTACTTATGATCTTCAATACCTTGTATAATATTTTCTCAAACCAATTCTAACCATATATTTCTTAAAGAAAAAAATAAGATCCTTATCTAACTTAGAAACTTATAGTTCCTTATAATCCGATTTCCCAAAAAATATGAATCTGATTTCTCTAGAAATTAGACTCTGATTTCTCTAGGAATCAGACTCTGATTTCTTCTAAAATCATACTCTAATTTCTTCACAAATTATAATTTCATTTCTTCTGAAATCAGAATCCAATTTCTTCTAAAATCAGACTCTGGTTTCTTCTAAAATCTGACTCTGATTTCTTCAAAAATCAGACTTCAATTTCTTCTGAAATCAAACTCCGATTTCTTCTGAAATCACACTCTAATTTCTTCTGAAATCAGACTCCGATCTCTTCAGAAATCAAATTATAAATTCATTAAAACTCATAATCTGATTCTCAATTTTCTTACAATATGATTGTTAATATTTCTAGACTCAAATTTTCAATATCTTAAGAATATAATTAAATGATTTTTTTATAGTTACCTCATTTCCATAGAGAAATGTTTCATTTTATCAGATCCTATTATGCTTAAGTTTCTTGATAATGTTTTCCTTACATATTATTTTTTATTACACGTGATAATTTTTCCCATGTTTTCTTACATGAAATGATGTCTTACAGTCTATTTTTAACTAACCATTGGTTGATTGACACATTCATAGGTCCCTTTTAAATTTAAATAAAAATATGACCATTAGAGGAGGAAGTCAAACTTTGGTATTTTTTCCTTTAAATACCCAGTCATTTCAATGCTCAAAACAAAAACTATTGTGTGGAACTCTTATGTGCTGTGAGAGATCTACTAAACCTTACTTGTTAAATTGATATAAAAAACTTGTTCAATATAGGAACATCTTTTTTAACCTATCTAGTGTTATTCCGATTGTTTTTGATTAATCGAGAGCTTCCGGGGATAGGAAGACAGAGGTGCTGATCACCTTAGAGATTGAGGGCTTGTAGGGATAGCAAGACAGATTCCAATCTTCGTATCAAGTTCTTACCATTATGTGAGTAAGACAAACTTTATTGAAATTATAAATCAAGGGACCTTTATCCAAGGTTGTTAGATACCCTTCTCTTTGGGTTAAAATATTTATTATACTTGTCTTTTTTTGTTACAAGTTTTAATTCCACTGCATTTTTTAAAAAAAAGTGTAACTTTCTTATAATTTATTTTACTTGTATACTCTGATATAAATAAGATTCTATATGATTTAAGGTAAAATATTTCCATAAATAAAATTGTCTTAAGTTTATTCATTGGATCCCAATCAAGTTGGTTTCTTTATTAAGAACTAAAGAGGGTTTGTGAAGCCATCTTGTTTAACTTTGTTAAACATAGATTTTCTTAAGGATAAGAATGAAAGTTTTTAAACCTACAATTCACCCCCCCCCCCTCTTGTAATTAAGAAATATACATCTATATTTCGATCCTACACATATTTTTCCTATCAATTTGATGTATCTAGACCATAGGACATATTTTTAATATTACTATCATAGTATCTTGTGGTTCTTATTATAACTGGGAACTGATATAACCATTTGATACGACATGTAATCTAAGGATATTATCATATAAATAGTGGATTCATAAATATCAACACTATTATGGTAATAATAAACACATATAAATATAAAATTATATACATGTAATGGTAATCAAAGTATATACAAGATTTGGGTCTAGGGAACCCACTTACAACACTCCCACTTTCACTAGAGCCAACTTCTAACAATTCTCAACCTACTAGATCTCACATGAGTATCATGCTTTTACTGAGATGTGGATTTAGTAAGGGGTTATTCCATGTTATCCTTTGTGGCTACTCTGCTAACAGCGACTTCACCTCTCTAAGTAAAATCCCTCAAAAGATGAAAATTATGAAGTATATGCTTTGTTCTCTTGTGTGACCTGGGCTCCTTGTCAAGCACCATTGCTACAGTATTATCATAGTATACTGTAATAGGATTCATACTACTAGGTATAAAACCAAGCTAAAAAATAAAACTGCTTATCCTAACTACTTTCTTAGTTTCATCGAAAGATTCTATATACTCGGATCCTATTGTAGAATCGATAACCATAGACTGCTTCAAGATCCTCCAGCTCACTCCACCACTATTCAAGAAAATGAAATAGCATGACTACAATTTTAGATCATCATGAGTTTTTTGAAACTAGCATCATCGTATCCCCTTTTGACTATCTCCTCATCTCCTCCATACACCAAGATCATATCCTTTATACATCGCAAGTACTTTATTATAGTTTTCACAATTTCCTAATACGGCTCTCCTAGATTGGACTGATATCTTGCCACTATGCTCAAAGAAAAGGCAACATCAAACCTAGTACATAGCATGAAATACATGATAGATCCCATTGATAAAGCTTAATGGATTTTACTAATTATTTCAATCTCCTCTTGTGTTTGTGGACACATCTTCTTGGAGATATTAATGCCATGTGACACTGGCAACATTTCTCTCTTGGATTTTTCATAATATATCTTCTAAGTACCTTTTCAATGTATGTACTTTGACTTATCCCAAGTAGACTATGAGGTCTATCTCAATAAATATTTATCCCTAGAATGTAAGTTTCTTCACCTAAGTATTTCATGGAGAAGAAATTATTTAACCAAGTCTTAACTAACTGTAATAATTTCACTTTATTTCCCATAATCAATATGTTGTCAACATATAATACTATGAAATCAACAACATTCCTATTAACCTTATTATAGACACATGGATCACTTTCATTCTTTACAAAATCAAATTCTCTTATAGCCTCATCAAAATGAATATTCCATGATCATTATTCCTACTTCAAACTATAAATGGATCTCTTTAGTTTTCACACTTTATTAGCATTATTTGACTTAAAACCCCTTCATTTTGAGTCATATAGACGTCTTTAATCAACTTCCCATTTAGAAAAGTGGTTTTTAAATCCATTTTATAAATATCATAATCATTTAAGGCTTCTATTTCAATCAATATTCTGATGGATTTTAGCATTGCAATTAGTGAAAAGGTTTCATCATATTCAATACCTATACATTATCTGAAACCCTTTTCTACCAATATTTCTTATAGGTATTTACATTACCATATTTTTTCATATTTTTCTTGAATACCCATTTTCACCCAATGGGTTTTACATCAGTTAGAGGGTCTGAGAAAATCCAAACTTGATTTTGGTATATGGACTCTATATCATAATGCATGGATTATTTCCATTTAGTAGCATCCTCACCATCTACTGCTTCCTTGTAGGTCAGAGTTCATCATTGACTAGGATAAATGTGTCACCTGACTTGGTGATAAGAAAAACATATATCTCTAGTTCTCTAACCACTTTAGTAGACCTATGTAGTACTTTTGTCTCAGGAGCATCTTTCTCTCCCACTGTCTCTTGTAGAGATTGTTCCCATACCAAATCTTGGGCATCCAGAGCTTTAACTTCATGAAATTCAATATTAATCCCACTATTTCCATTATAAATTTGTTACCTTTCTATAAATATGTCTTTTCTTTCAAAAATAATTTTTTCATATAAATGGTTTTATAGATAATATCCTTTGGTTTCTTTATAATAACCTATAAAATTTTACTTTGTGCTTCAGGATGATAATTTTCCACTTGGTATAGTCTTGAAAAATCTTCACATCCCCATACATGTATGTGTGAAGGACTGGGTTTCTTTTCATACCAAAACTCATATCGAATCTCATATATAGCTTTAGTTGGTACTTGGTTAAGAGTATATATTGTTGTCTTCAAGGCATATCCCCAAAAAGATAATAGAAGAGGTTTATGAATCATCATTGATCTAACCATGTCAAGCAAGGTTTGATTCCTTCTTTCACTAACACCATTACACTTTTATGTATAAGGGGGAGTGAGTTGGGATAAAATCCCATAATCCTTCAAGTTATCAATGAATTCTTGGTTAAGATACTCTCCACCTCAATCTGAGTGAAGTTCCTTAATCTTATTACCAATATGGTTTTTTACTTCATGTTGATATTCTTTAAACATCTGAAAGGAATCTAACTTATACCACATTAAATAGATATAATCATACCTACTATAGTAATCAATAAAAGTAATAGAATATGAAAACACACCCCTTTCCTCTACTATAAATAGACCACATACATCAATATTAATTAATTCTAGTAATTCAACAGCTCTTTCTCCCTTCCTATAAAAGGTTGCTTTAGTCATTTTTTCTTGTAAACAAGTGTGAAATGCATCCAATGGTTTTAACTCAACTAAGTATAAATACACTAATTGATTTAGTTTTTGTAAATTATTCTCATTTACGTAGCCAATTCTAAAGTTCCATAGGTGGGTAGGATATGTGTCATTCTCGCTGGATTTTTCATTGATTGCCAATACTGAATTTTATAGTTTAAGTATATACAACTCATTGTTAATATGTGTCATACCATAACATATTTTATCCATATATATAAGAAAACATTTATTTAAAAAATTTATATAAAGTCTCATAGTGTCTAAAATCAACGCTGAGATTATGTTTCTGGTAACTGAAGGAACATAATAACAATTATTCAATACAAGAATCAAACCACTAGGCAAAGTAAGATGATAGTGTCCCACTTACAAGGCTTCTAGACTCGCAACATTTTCTACTCAGATATCTACTTCACCTTTTTCAATTTTATTGAACCTACTGGTTTCTTATATTTGAATAAAAAAATTGATCCACAAGTAGTATCCAATACCCAACTTGTAGAAATAGACAGATTGCATTCGATGAAAACAAATACCTAAAGTAGAAGTGTCACCTTGCTTCTTCTTCCTAGCTATGTAGTTCCTCTTCCAGTGTTATTTCTTGCCATATAGAAATAATATAGCCTATTTATCATTGCACTCCCTTTGTATATTTGTATTTTTGGAAGGATGTTTCACCGGTACCTATGAACTAAACTTTTCTATAGACCCCTTTGTCTTTCCCTTCCTCCTCTTGTTCACCATAAGGGCTGAAGAATTTGTATTCTTCATATCCTTATCATCCTGGAGAACTAAATCCAAAATATTTGTGAGTGACTTATTCATGTTATTCATATTATAATTAATAATGAAATTTGAGAAGTTATGCAGTAAATAGACAATAATGAGATCAGTTGCTAGATCTTGGTTCAATTTGAACCTAAGGGACTCAAGTCTCTCAATGTACCCAATCATCTTGAGTACATGATTTCTTTCGTGATTTCCTTTTTCTAGACTACATCTATACAGAGCACTTGATATCTCATATATTTCATATCAATATCTCTCTTGGTATAACTCTTGGAGATAAGATAGAATTTGGAAATAATCTTTATCCTCATACATTTTTTGTAGCACACTAGATATAGATGAAAACATGAAACACTAAACATCTAGTGAATATTACATATGCTTATTTTATTTATCTTTATCACCTTTATTTCTCCCTGAGTAATATCATTAGAAATTGTGGATTCCATCATATAAAGCTTTCTCTCATGGAATAGTACCATGCGCAACCTCCTATACCACTCCTAGAAGTTATAGCCGGTAAAGATATTCTCTTTATCCAATATTGATCATAGTGAAATTGAATTGGTGGTTTCTATTTAATCTAAAACAAATAAACTTATAAAATTAGTACTTTATCATGATTACTAGTATAAATTTTTAAATTATTAATTTTAAATGTTTCCCATTATTTTATCAAACCCTAGTATCCCTTAACTATTAGATTCAGAATACTCAGTCGCTTGAGTATTATAGTGGAAAGGATCATTGAAACCTCTCCTTATAGTTTATAATATATGGATATTCCACTACTTAGAGAGTAAAAGTTAGTAATATGATTGGCCAACCACATTAACTCACGGCTCCTTGATCTATTGAGTGGAGTCCCATCTCCTGCAAAGAATTACTTCACATTGCTCAATGATTTTCCTCTAAAGTTGCAACAATCTAGATATGGATACTAATTTGCTGCCAAATTTAGTTAATTAAACCCACCACTCTCATAATAATTCCTTATTAGTAAAAGGTACCCCTAACTATGGTTTATGAGCACCTCGAACACATGGTTTTTCTCAAATTTGAGCGATATAAGGAATTTAATGAATTAATATTTCCTTTGAGGGATTTGGTAATTTAATATCAGTGAATGAAATAATTTTATATTTAACATGATTATTCTATGTGATCTCACTCACAACTTAACCATGATTTTAAATAGAAAACGTTCACCGAACATGTTCATTTTATCTTTGCATGCTTGTTTATTATTATACAATGTGATCGAGCATAATAAATACACATTCACAAAATAATAATTCATGTACACAATAAAATAAATAAATAATTAATTGATCATGATCCATTAATTATTAGTTAATTCATTGATAAAATGATGGATTAACTGATACCCTAGGGTAATTCCTTGATTCAATACCTAACTTTAATTGCAGCGGCCGCAACTCCCATGCATTCCACTTGTTTTGTCTATGCCATCTCTCAACTTGAACTGTGTCACCGTGAACTCCTACGATCATTACAATGTATACTCACACATAATTGAGGGGAACTTGGGGTGATAAATTACATTTTTTATCACTTAAATATTAACACGCAAGACCTTATGCAAATTGAAGATGGAGGAATGATGCGCAGATCGTCAAAATAAAATAATTATTGCATTTTCTAAAACTTAAATGAAATAATTAAATTAAATAAATGATAAACCAAACATGCATGGGTTGGTATTAGCTCATAATCATTAAACATGAAATTATATTGCATAATAAAAATTAAATTTTTTAAAATTCAATTCAAGGGTATTTTTAATGCATTAACTTACATTAAAATAATTTTATTTAATTATTTATATGTCCTATAGGACCCAAAATAATTTTATTAAATAAAAAACAATTAAATTTAAATTCTAAAATTTTATTTATAATTTTTTTGAGTCTATTTAGACCTATAGAAGATCCCCATAAATTAATTTAGGATTAGTGATGGGTTAAATGAGTCAGGGTGGTCAGACTCGGACCGAATTGGTCTGGACCAAAATGAGATTTCCATTTAAAGGATATATATATATATATATAATATATAAAATAATAACAAGCTTCCAATAGAATCTTTGTCCCTTTTATATATAAATATTAAACAAGATTCCATGGGAAGCTTTGAATAAGCTTCCAAGGGAAGATTTTTCCTTTTAATTAAACAAGCTTCCAAGGGAAGATTTAAACTAGCTTCTAAGGGATGATTTATACTTTTAATGAAACAATGTTCCATGAGAAGATTTATCCTTTTAATTAAATAATCTTACATGATAATATTTAAACTAGCTTGCATGGGAAGATTTATCCATTTAACTAAAGTAGCTTCCATGAGAATCTTTAAACTAGCTTCCATGGGAAAATTTATCCATTTAATTAAACAAGCTTATATGAGAATCTTTAAACTAGCTTCCAAGGGGAGATTTATCTGTTTAATTAAACAAGCTTCCAAGGAAAGCTTGTATTACCAACGAACAACCTCAACTGGCTTTTGATATATCTAGATAACACGCAACATTCTTATATCATGCTCTAGATAGAGATCCACCACAATGGTACCCATAAAAATAAATCAAAAATTTAAAACTTTAATTTTCACAGTAATTTTTATACAAAACCATGTGATCTTCCATCATCCATAACTTGGTGATATAAACTCGGATCGATGCGTCGTCAATTTCTTTGGGATTCTATCAAAACCCTATTTCAGATTAATAGAAAATTTAATCAAAATTTTAATGTTTTTAACTTAAATAATTATACATTCACTCTGATACTAATTGAAGGAGCCTAATATGGAGTGGAAGCGTGAAAGATATGAAATTTAAAATGTTGGGTTTACATTTATATTAAAAACATTGAATCCAATTAACCCCTTCACCTAATGTAATATTTTTAGTTTTTTAGAGAGGGTTGAATTCTTTGTCCGTTTTTGAATTTCTAGAGTTTGGTGGGTAGACCAACTCTTTTCTCATTTAACAAAACTTAATTCTGGTAGTTTCTTTAACTATAGACCTTTTTTAGATGATTTTTAATGTTCGATAAGTATCTCACGGGTTCAGTTGGGTTTTGGGTCTATCGGAGGTTGAATACCCAAGTTTCCTAAGTGCGCATGATAAGGTGTACAGTTTGGGTAAACCATGCAGCTTCCAAGGAGAAATTCTGCGCCCTCCTTTTTCACTAAGCAAGGTTTGGGAAATCACGCAATAGGAGGTGCACGACCATGTATGACCTATGTAGTTTTTCGCAGAGGGAATCTGCATGGTTTGTACATGGTTTTGGAAAACCGTGTGCAAGTTGCACACTTAGTGCCAAATGGGAAATACCCTTGAACTGTAGCATGCACGGTCGGTGTACTCTTTGACCAAACCATACGGGCTAACCATGCAGGACTTGTCTCTTAAGCAGCAAGATCTACAAGGTTGGAACATGGTTTTCCAAACTGTGTGAGCTAATCGTGAGACCCATTAAAGGTGTGAAATGACCATTTTTCATCCTATTCTTTTTCTTTATTTTCTTCTTCCTTTCTCCTCCATGGATCGTGTACAGTAGGAATCTTCCTCCCTTTTCCTTCTCCACTAGGGTGTGATCCAAATCCTCCATCCAAAATCCTTTTTGATTTCCATTAGTTTTGTTGGATCCATCTCGGTAAGGATATCCATCCTCTTACTTCTTTTATTTTTTTACCTCGCCAAATGGTGCACTAAATCAATGTGAGTGGTTTTACCCTATATTTAGGGAGTCCACCTAAAATACTGATTTCTTTCAAATTGGTTTGATTTAGAGGGAAATACTGGATGTTTGGGTGTCTACCAACCCAAGGTAGGTGGTGCATACCTTTCTTTTGTGATTTTATGGGTGTTTTGGGGGTTCGGATTTTAGTGTGTCATTCTTTTGACCGAGTGAGACCCCATATTTTAAATGGTTTCTTCTAATTAATCAATTGAACCTTATGATGTTCCTATGAGCATTCTCAATTGAGACTACAAATGGTTGAGGCCTTGTGAGAGGCTTGAACCTTGGGAAGATTTGGTATGGGGTGTTATATTCATTTCAATTGAGTTATTTTAATTAATTTGATTTGAATTATATATATATATATATATATATATATATATATTAGTTGATTGTGAGATCCATGGGATCGTGATAGAATCAGCTCAAAGATTAATATGGCATTGACCATTTGGATTGTGGTGATGTAATCATCAGGTTGTGCAAGGCCTAGGTTTCATGAGTGATTTTGATCACTGGTTGGGTGACTTAGTCATCAATTTGAGGCGGCAAGGGCATCAGGTTGTGGGCATGTTCTGGGATATATGTGATGGCATGTCCATCAGATTGAGAGACATAGTCGTAGGGGCATGAGGTTCTAGAATGGTGTGTATTAGGTCTTATTTGGTGATTTTCACTCACTTGTGTTGTCTAATGTGTCATTTGGAGTTGTGTGCACACATGATGAATCAGTTGATGAGGTGGTATTAACCACTCATGTGGGTATAGGCCTCTGGTAGTTGAGTCTTAGGGAATTGGTTGGAGTTTCTTGCCATATAAATCCACGGGAATGGTGAGGATCCATCAGATGATAGTGTTGAGGCTATTGGTTGGGGGTTGAGGCTCTTCGTGCTTGAGTTCATTGGGCCAGGATACTTTTGGGATAATGGACATCACTATTTCTCAGGATGTTGGTTGTTAAACCAATGGTGATATTGTTGGAGGATAGATATTTGTGTGCCTCAGGATGTTGGGATTCTAGCCAATAGGTTCTTTTGAGCAGGGGTCTGAGGGACTAGGTTTCTATTTTCATAGGCATGATTTTGGGATGTCGGTGACATAATTGGGATGTGAGGTGTTATTTGGCACATGGTGTCGAGTGACTTTACTAGAGGTGGAACTTGAGGGTTTACCTAGACTATTCTATATCAGTGGATTCCATGGGCTATGAGCTAAGGGTCCCCTCCCCTTTTGTTATTCCACTATTGTCCAAAGTAGGTGATAGCTTCATGGTAGTTGTTGAGTACCAGGGAAGCTTGCAATTATATGGATTCATGTGCTACCTTTTATTTATTTTTATTATACACCTACTTAATCACAAATATAAGGTAGGTGAATTTTGGTGGTGACCTACTGAGACTCATTCTCACACCCTATATGGGTCCTTTAGGATGCATATATATTTCATGCTTTTGCAATTAGGTAAAGTTCTGGGCTTAGGAGCTTGATCTTAGTGGTTGTTTAGCATGGGATTGAAGGAAATGGACCATTGCTTCTTTCCCCAACTAGAGTTATGTTTTTTTTTGTATCAGGATTCTTATATGTATGTGTGTATTGTGTTCATCCATTGGTGTCCATTCTATTTATTGTATGTATGGCCTGTTTTGATATGCATGCTTATCTGTAACTAGTTTGTTTGGCTTGTTTATTTTTTTCACTTTAGTTGTTTAGTTATGATTCCTCTATTGTATGATATTTTTGGTCTTAAGTTTGTATTTATTTTCTACTAATTTATATTTATATATTCCATTATTATATCATCACCAAAGGGTGTAGTCTCCCAACTATCACCTCTTTACACCCTCACTATTATTCATAAGTCTTTTATGTACAAGTAGGCATGCCTAAGGCCAGTGGCACTCATTCCAAAGAACTGTTTGGGTGGCTAATTAGGTCGGGGTTCTACAAGTGGTATTAGAGCAGTTCTTTACTGAGAATTAGTAGTATTGTACAATTGGATACTAATAGTACCAAATTATTTTATTTTTTGTTGGTTATACTATTTGGGCTATGGTAGACCAGAGATTAGGATGTTGTTAGAACTAGTTTTAGAACTCGTGTTTGGGTGCCTACATTCCCATGAATGAGTGATGGACCAAGTTTCTAGGGGTGGTAATTATTGCTCTATTTTTCTCATTTTATAGTTGATTTGATTTCCACCTTGAGTGGTTCACTTGGATGTGTAATTATTACTTATTGTGATATGTGACCTTGTCCTAGTATGGAAAGGTATGGGATGTTGGTCCCTTATCCTGGTATGGAAAGGGATGCTTGTTTATTCTTTGATAGGAACATATTAGGATGTTATATATATGTGTGTGTGTGTGTGTGAATGTGATTGTGGTAAAAAATGTGTGTGATTTTCATTGGGGACCTAGATTGTGCTAAGAGGAGTTGGGTTGTCTAAAGTGTCAAAAAAGGAAGCTAAGTAGTGTTTTCCTACCTAGACTCTCTTTGGTGGAATCTTATTCAATCAATATAGGCAAGAGGACCCAATGAAATATATTTTTGATATGTGATATATATGTATGTATGTATGTATGTATATATGGGCCTAAATATCATAGGAGAAGACATGTATGATTATATGGGGTGATGTTGATCACTGGGTTGAGTGATGTAGTCATCGGATTGAGGTGATGTGGTTCGTCAAGACGGGTGTGGCCCGAGGCATATTTGATACTTTACTCTGATAGGGGGCAGTTAAGGAGGCCATGAGGCTAGGATATCTTATGAAATGGTTATGATGGGTAATGATAAGGTTAGTGAGATTGCGCTTCCTTTTATTGCTTTCCCTATTTGAGTTATATGCGTGTGTGTGTGTTTGTGTGTGTGTGTGTGTTATATGGGTTGTCTGAGCATTTAATGGTATTAAATGGGATTCCACCTAGATGGTATCTAATGGAGCATCAGGTGGGTGGTGATGTGGTGATATAAGATAATGCATAGGTTGAGACCCATAAGGGTTAGGATGAGGCCCCTTAGGGTTAGATAGATCATGAGCCACATGTGCAGGCTCAAGTTTAGGCTCAGGTGTAGGTGGGGAAACTGCTAGATTTGAAATCTTTTGGGTCATGGATTGACGATCATCTCAGAGTAATCTTGATGCATTTTATCCAAGGTATTTATAGGAGAACTCAATGAGTATAGCCTTCTATGGCGTATTTGACGCAGGAGTTCTAGTCACAACACCTTCCACTATTTCAGGGTGAGGGTGAACCGTAGGTGGTTGAGAACTAGATTGAATCGATGTAGATAATCTTTGAGCAGCATGATATTCCTCCAGGGAATAGGGTAAATCTAGCTACATACATTCTCAAGGTTCCATCAAAGTGTAGGTGGGACATGTATGTTCAGTTACAAAGACATGAGGGACTAACCTGAAAGAATTTTGAGGTTAGGTTCTTTGAGCACTTATTCTTATAGACAATGAGGGCCAAGAGATCTTGGGAGTTCTTGAGCCTTAGGTAGGGTTACATGTTCATCATGGACTATGAAGAAACATTCATTGAGTTGTCTCTCTTCACACTTGGCATGGTGGTAGATGGCACCTTGAGGGTGAGGAGTTTCGAGGATGGTTTACGGTACATCATTCAGGTGCAAATAAACATATTCAGGTTGGCCTCATTCTCAGAGGTGGTGAATCAAGAACTCATATTCAAGGTAAAATTGATGGATATGTTTTATTTGAGTCAGTTGATGACATAAAGTGATATCAGTGGCAATGATTCATATAGTAGGAAGCGATAATAATATGAGATAAAGCAAGGAATTCATGCCATGGACTTAGGTAGACCACCTCAGAGTGGATTGTTGATGGTGTGCTTACAGTGTGGGTAGCCAGGACATGTATGGACTTAGTGTGAGTGGAATCTAAAGGAGAACTAGGCATGTGGATAGGTCAGGAATCTCGATAGGTTCTATATGAATCCTTCTCAGATAGCTAGTAGTTAGGGACCAGGGTAGACTCAGGGCTCCGATATTGGACCGGGAGTAGTATTAGGTGATAGTATCTAAGTTGAAACTGCACATAGAGGTCATGGTAGAGAAAGAGTGACCCGGTAGTGGGGTTAGTGGATGTGGACTAGTGTTTCACCATAGGGAGGTCAGGCTTCATGCAGTCAAGCTTTAGGCTGGGTGCATGTTGTAGAGCTACCAGGGTTAGAGAAGGATAATGATCTGTTGATGGTTAGAGGCATTTTGTGGTAATAGCCATGTTTTTGTTTTGTTTTGGCATGTACTTTTTAGATTAATGTCTATTTTGGGTGCATGAGGTGCATGGGGTATATATTTGGACTAACCATATATATATATGAGGTGCATGGCACCAAGATTTATATGTGATCATCATTGGATGTGTGACTTGTGGGGTGTGTTGGCATCAGGGAATTGAGGAGATGTAGGTTACTTGAGGTGTGTTGGCATCTGGGAATCAGTGCAATGCATGAATTTTTTTGAGGTGCAAGGAACCAAGATTTATTTTGATAATATGATTATATATGGGAACTCTTAGGTGTCATGTTCAAGATGGGTATGAGGCGTTCATCGATGTGGAGTGGGATTTTGATGGGTGATGGGTATGACAAGGGAGCACATTATGTGGTGCAAGAGTGATGATGTGTCACGTGAGGACTTTTGAGTCTGAGGATGGTTGGAGGACCATCAGTTTCTATTGTGTTTTGGATCAATATGCAACCAAGGTAGGTAACTCCTGAGGTGGGAAGTCCCCTTAAGGCATTTGACCTGTGCCCTTTTTTATTAGGGTATCCCTAGTTAATTTTAATGAGATGAGTATGTTTGGTACCATCTCGTCTTTATGTTTTATAACTTAGGGATGATCTATGTTAAGGTGGGAATATTATAATATCCTCTATTTTTAGATTGAGTTGAATTCTTCACCCGTTTTGAATTTTCAGAGTTTATTGGGTAGAACAACTCTTTTCTCACTTAAAAGAACTTAATTATGAGAATTTCTTTAATTATATACCTTGTTTTTAGATGATTTTTTAATTCTTGGTAAGTTTATCGGGGGTTCGGTTAGGTTTTGGGTCCATTGGAGGCTGAAAACCCAAGCTTCCTAAGTGCGTAGGCTAAGCCACACAGTTTGGGTAAACTGTGTGGCCTAAAGGAAGAAAATATGCACCCTTCTTTTTCACTGAGCACAATTTGGTAAACTATGCAGGAGGAGGTGCATGGCCATACAATACCTCTATATTTTTTAGTAGAGGGAATCTGCATGGTTTGCAAATAGTTTGTGAAAACTGTGTGCAAGTCGCACACTTAGTGCCAAATGGGTAATACTCTTGCACTATAGCACACACAGTTGGTGCATTTTTTGACCAAACCATGTGGGATAACCATGTGGGGCTTGAATCTTAAGAAACAGAAGCTGCATAGTTGGCGCACGATTTTCCAAACCATGCAAGCTAACCATGTGTCCCATTAAATGTGTGAAATGACCATTTTTCCCTAATATTCTTTTTATTTCTTTTCTTATTCCTTTCTCATATGTGGGTCATGCATAGTAGGGATCTTCCACCCTTTTCCTCCTCTTCTAGGTTGTGATCTAACTCCTCCATCCAGAATTTGTTTTGATTGTCGTTGGTTGCGTTGGATCCATCTTGGCAAGGATCTCCATCCTCTTTATTCTTTTATTCTTTTCCCTCTCCATACAGTGCACTAAATCCATGTGAGTGGTTTTACTCTATTTTTAGGGAATTCATCTAAAAATACAATTTCTTTCAAATCAGTCCAAGTTAGAGGCTAATATTGGACATGTAGGTGTCTACCAACCCGATGTAGGTGGTGTATACCTTTATTTGTGATTTCATGAGTATTTTTGGGGTGCATATTTGAGCATGTCATTATGTTGATCGAGCGAGACCCCATAATTTAAATGGTTTATTTTAATCAATTTATTGAACCTTATGATATGCCTATAAGATTTCTTGATTGAGACTACAAATGGTTGAGGCCTAGTGAGTAGCTCGAACCTTGGATAGATTTGGGTCGGGGTGTTATATTCATTTCAATTGAGTTGTTTTAATTAATTTGATCTGAATTATATTATATATGAATTTATTATGAGATACATAGGATCATGATAGGATTGTATCAAGGATTGAGATGTAATTGAACATTTGTATTGAGGATATTTAATCATTAGGTTTGGATAGGCCTAGATTTCATGAGTGATGTTGATCACTGGTTGGGTGACTTGGTAATCGTTTTGAGGTGGTGGGGGAATCAATTTTTGGGCATGGCCTGGGATATATGGGATGGAATGACCACTAGATTGATAAAATGGTCTTAGGGGAATGAGGTTTCAGAATGGTGTGGCTTAGGTTCTATTTGGTGACATCCTCTCACCTGTGTTGGCCAATGAACCGTTTGGAGTTGTGTGTACATAGGATGACTCAGCTGATGAGGTGGTATTGACCACTCATGAGGGTAGAGGCCTCTGATAGTTGAGTATTAGGGAATTGTTTGGAGTTTTTTCCATATAAAGAAATAAGGATGGTGAGGATACATAGGATGAAAATGTTAAGGCTATCAGTTGGGGGTTGAGGCTCATTGTGCTTGAGGATGTTGGGCCAGGACACCTTTAGGATAATGGACATCATTGTTTCTCAGGAAGTCGTTTGCTGAGATGATGGTGATATTGTTGTAGGATAGATAGCATTGTGCCTTAGTATGTTAGTATTTGAATCTATGGGTGATTTTGAGCATAGGTCATGTTTGTATTTTCTTGGATGTGCCTTCAGGATGTCAGTGACATAATTGGGACATGAGGTGTCAGTTGGAACATGGTGTTAGGTGAATTTACTAGAGGTGGAACTTAAGGGCTCACCTAGAATATTATATATTAGGGGATTCCTTGGGGTATGAGATAAGGATCCCCTCATCTTCAATTATTCTGACGTTGGCTGAAGCAGGAGATAGTTTCCTAGTGGTTGTTGAGCACCAGCGAAGCTTGTGATTATTTAGATGCATGCACCAACGTTTCTTTATTTTTATTATACACCTACTTAATCAAAAAATTTAAGGTAGGAACATATTGGTTGTGACCTATTGATACTCATTATCACACCCTAAATGGGCCATTTTGGACACATGTAGATTTCATGATTTTGTGATCTAGTAAAGGTTTGGGCTCAAGAGATAAATCTTAGTGGCTATTTAGCATGGGATGGAAGGAAAGAGACCATTGGATATTTCCTCGACTAGAGTTCTATTTTGTTTTCTTTTTTATCATCATTCTTATATGTTTGTGTGTACTATGGTTAGCTATTATTGGAACTTTTATTTATTTTATGTATTCCCATTTTTATATATATACTTATTTGTATATGGTATGTTTAGATTGTTTTTTTTTTGTTGTTTAGTTATGATTCTGCTATTGTATGATATTTCTGGTCTTAAGTTTTTTTTTATTTTCTACTAATTTATATTTATATATACTATTATTATATCATCACCAGAGGGTATAGTCTCCTCACTATCACCTCTTTACACCCTCACTACTAGTCGGCAACCTTTGACATATGGAGAGGCGTGCCTAAGGCCAGTGTCACTTGGGCCGAAGCACTATTTGGGTGGATAATTGGTTTGGGTGATACAATTTATTTCTAAAAGGATCATGTGTAATTAAATTTAAGAAAAAAAATCAAGCAAAATCTTAAATAGTGCCTCATTCATTTGTAGTCACTGGTTTGATTTGCTCACTGTCAATATGTTGTGGTTGTAAGATGCCAAACTAGAAATTCTATATATCTTCCACACATGATCCACAATTCTAGGATCATAAATCTATATTTATTGAGTCCTATCATGGGAAATAAAATATATTTATGATTTCCCTTTGATCTTTTGAAGAATATGGACTCGATCGAGAAAGAAGGATCAATCTGGCCTTGTTATTCCTTCAGAATATCTCTCTAAGAAATTCAGAGGAGAGGATGGGGGAGCTTCTCTCACTAAATTTATGAAAGTGGAGGATCATAATATTCTAGAGTCTAAAATGAGGTTTTATACTTAGGTTATTCTTTACAAAATATCACTTTGATCCCTAGAAAGTAATAATATTCATTTTAGACCTTTGTACACTTGTATGACTAAATAAACTTGTCGTAAATGTCACAAATATTTTATCAATCACCTGTAACACTATAAAATGTTACATGATAAAATACAAACCATTAACTCAGTCTATAAGCTCTTTAAATATTTTAATGAACCCTAAACGTCTAAAGTTAATTTGAAAAAATATATTTTTCTCATATTAACATTTATGATCAAACAACTTGTGAATACCTTGATAAATAAATTCAATCATAATTATTATAAACTTTAATAATATAATTGAATGGGTTTTACTTGCAATCATTCATAATCTAATGTTCATCATCCCCGTGTGTGGGTTCCACTTCAACCTAAACTCATATTCATTAGAATATGTGAAACTTGTGGATACAATTAGTGTGTAATCCTCTAGTATTTTATCTCAATGGCATTGAGTACAACCCACAGATCAAGAGTGGATTCTATAAACCCATCATAGAGCCTAAAGAGATAAGTAATATTATGTCTATAACTTCCTCCTATGAATACTTACTATGTAATATAATCTCTTTGTCTCATGATATCTCATAAACCTGGATACACACTTGTACCATCATCCTTATTTTGCTTTATATATTTTGTGACCATACTGGATGAACATACCTTCTTGTACCATGTCCATGGGTTTATAAAGGTACTACCATCTTGGTCAACCTAGGCCTATAAGATATCTCTTCCTCAACTCAGAAGAGACAAATTATATCTTGATCATTCAACCAATGTCATACCACCAATGACGCACCCAACACAAACTACCTTGCCATGATTTCATTATCATGGTTTTCACCTTGAATCAATGTATGCAATAAAATAGCACACAATGATAATGATCTCAAGTTCAAAGACCAATACACGTGTGTGTAGATAGTAACAACCAATGACACTCGAAACATGTGGTGTTCCTATTGGAGGGTCTATATTCATGATATCACTACTAGAGATCACCAAGTATGAACTTCATGAGAATAATTCCAAATCCTTATGAGCCCCCAACACTTGACAGTTAGAAATTATTTTTTTCCTTCCAGTATGATGTATCTAGACCATATGACATATGTTTAAGATTAAAATCACAGTATCTTGATGTTCTCATTATAGTTGGGAATTGCTATAACATTTTGATATGAAATGTAATCTAAGGAAATTACCATGTAAATAGTGGATGCAAAAATATCAATACTATTATGGTAAGAATAAACACATGTATATATCAAACTGTATAAATGTAATGGTAATCAAAGTAAATACAGGAGTGGGGTATAGGTAATCCACTCAAAACAACATATGTGTTCCAAAAGAACATAATTCATTCATCATATCATAACCCATGTAAAGAAATAAGTTTCATAAAAAATTTATCATAACATAACTCATGAAAAAGAAACAGGTTTTATAAAAATTATTCCATTATAAAAATAAACCAACCATAGAAATAATAAGAATAAATCCTTGAATAATAACCCTAGTAAAGAATAAGTAATATCAAATAATGTTATCTAAGATGGGGAAATGGTTTTTTAAGGATTAATATAATAATTCTTGAGTAAAATATCCATTATATTTTTAAAAAAAATTAAAATGTCATACAATTATAAAAGAAAAAAATTATTTGAAAATAACCTTGTAATCTTGTAAAGGAATATTAAAGGCATTATTAAGGTATCATGATGGTAGGAAAATATTCCAATGTTGTATAAGTTAAAAAACATTTCTTATATATTTTTATCAAAAAATTCATAAAGAACCTCGCCTATAAAATGAAAAAAAAATGAATCCTTTAAAAACATTTTTTAAAATGTAAAACATGATTAAAAATAAATTTATAAAATTATAAGAGAATAGTAAAAACATTTTTTGGAAACAATTTTAGAAAACATGGGCATGGAAGAAAAATATAGTTTTAGGGAAACTTTAAAAAGATAATTTTTAAAAGAAATTCACTTATAAATATAATATTATTGAAGTGAGCATTAAAAAATCAATCGATTATGTGTATTTACTATAAATCCACATAAAAAAGTGTAAATGAAATCATAAGATAATCAAATTTTTTTCCACACATAATTTTATCATGACATAATCAATGAAGTATAAGTTTAACCCAAAGAATGGAATTTGGGTTAAGAATTCCCTTACCACTTTGTAATCAGTCGAATCATATGCCTCATGAAAGTAATAATTATCATATGAAACATTTAATAAAATTAAGATAATGATATTCAAGGTATGATATATCAAAGGTCGTTATGTACACCACACACTAGAAATGAGTGGTGAAAAAGGCATGTATCTCACAGAAGTAAAAGATAGACAAGAAACTCTTACCTCATGCTTCCCTTTAATTTTATGTACCTTAACATCCTTTATAAAGGTTTAAATAATGTTATTAATTAATTATAGAACCATATTAATATTTATAATACCTTATATTATACTTTTATAACATCTTACCACCCATTCATTAATAATGTTTCATTATTTTAATTGTTTTTGGGTGCGTCCGTTTCATGGTTTCATGGTCGGTTCAATTGTGTATAATTATGGATTTTATTATCAAATGCAAATAAAACAACAGAAGTGAAATTAAATAGTATTCATGTACATAAAAAATTTTAAATGGTCCCATATATCATTTTTATTTCTAAAAATAGGATGATTCATCTGATAAAATGTTAATGATAAATTTTTGGTTTATTTTGGTGGTTTTTCTAACCATCACAAACTAGTTTTGTTTTATTTAATATTATATCTATATATTAGTTACAGAACATGAAATATGTTATAATATACATAGTTAAATCTGATTTATCTATAATAATACTTTTATGACCATCCATGAAGGTGGTAATGGAAAACGAAGAAAATCATTATTCATAGAGACGGTTAACCACCATAATTTGGACAATGGTTTCGTTTATTTGGATAAGAGGAGGTAATAAAAGGTATGAATATAAGATATTACATTAGAAACATAATATTCCAGTATATAAATGATACTATATTTATTATTCCTTGATGGATGAAGGAGGTTAGGAGAAGGTGAAAAATGAAAAAAATTAAGAGAGGTTGTTTTAGAAAGTTACCACTTGTATATCACCTCCTTGAAGGACCACTTAAGGAACTTGGAATTGGTCTTTGGGTGATAACAGCATAACTTGAACATAGAGATATTTTTGGGGATAGTTTTTTAAAATATTTTAATATATTCAAGGATTGTGGGGAGAAATAGGTTGGTGATGGTTTATATTTATACTTTAATATTAAATAATGATTATTTTATATTTAAAGTCAATCACATTTGGGTGACATTAATTAAAATGAATTAAGATGATAATTAATGTTTTAAGTGATTTTTAAGTTCTATAAACACATCAACCATCCATTTAATGTTGTATTTTTTAGGTATTTTCTCCTTTTATCATTTAACATTAACCTGCTATGTAATTTTACCTATACTATGGTAAATCATTTTTTTACCATGGTAACTTTTTTATGCCTAAAAATGAAAATGAACTTATAACATAATTTGGACCTAATAATTAAAAATATGGATTAATTTTTAAAAAATTCAAAACATAGTGGTTGCAGAATTACATTTAATATTAAATTGTTAAAACACAACAACAAACAATTTTTTTTGGAAAAATGTGTTTTTAAGCCCAAAAAATGTACTTATTCAAAAATAAGGTATAAAAATTGATTGAATGTAATTAATTATATTATATCTAACTAAAAATTACATATGTTAATTTGATATAAATTTAAAATCATAAAATTAATTTTAAATATAAAGAAAATGAGAGTTTTATAAAAATCGGTATTTTTACTATTCACTAAAAAGTTAAACTTTTCAGAAAATTTTCAAAAAATCATCCTAATATACTTTTGAAATGCTAAATAGAAAATGATTTTCATTTTAACAAATAAATTTTGTAGAATTTTCAAAAATAAATTATATTTTTTTTCTCATAGAAAGCAATAAAAATCACTTTTTGAAGAAAACATATATTTGAAGAACAAAATGAATTTACTAAAAATTATGTGTTTATTTACTAAGAATAAATAAATTTTTATTGAACATAAAATTCATATATATTTCATTATATAGTTAATCCTACTTACACCCCCCCCCCCCAATTTAATGACTAGTTTATAATGGTCATTTTAAAATAATAATATTTTGAAGTGAATTTAAGCTCGGTGTCTCATGCAACATAAGTAATCAAAAATATTAAATTTATTTAAAAAGAGACATGCCATAAAATCTTGTGGTGTTATATTCTACCCCCCCCCCCCCATTAAAATGAATTTCTCCCTCAATATTCATTACTTGGATATAAAAAGATGAGGATACATCTGCCTCATTGCATCATTAGGTTCCCACATAGATTCCTCAAATTGGTGGTTTCGCCACAATAATCTAACCAGGTGAGTGGTATTGTTTCGTAGAAATTTATCTCTATGATCCATATTCTCTACTTATTTTTCTTTATAAAAATTATTTTTATCCATCGGTATAACCTCTGATTTTAGTACATGTGAAAGATCAGGTATGTACTTCCTCGAGAGAGATACATGGAACACATCATGAACTTGAGAGAGATTTGGTGGAAGTACCAATTGATAAGATACCATCTCGATATGGTCAATAATTTAAAAAAAATTCTTCCTCACAAATTTTAAATTGAACATCGAAAATAAAAGGTGGATGTTTGAAAATTACTTTTTGGGAAACCCACATCGTAAAAAGGGTTAATAAAACTTACTCTTAAAAATAGGGAAAGAAAAATGAGAATATCACCATAAAACTAGGATTATGATTAGGATAATATTCATGGAAAGTGAAAATATGGACATATAATGGAATTATGAATATCAAGTTTTGATGGATAATGATAGATATTGTGGTCATTAAATGGTTAATGACCACAAAACCATAGACTAAATAAGTCTGAAAATTTTTCATTGATATCATCAGAAATGATGATAATAGGATAAAATTTTATTTCAAAATAATTTTAGAAGATATAATTACTTAATTTCATATTATAAGTACAATATCACTCTTTGGTTGTTCCTTGATAAATTCTTAATTCATTTCTTACTCCAAGAAATTAGGCTAAAATTATAATGCATGCGGAACTAGTGGATCGTAAGATTCATAATGGGATGACAAGTCATTCCTTTTATCTCTAGCTATCATCATAATAAAATAGTTATCATAGGTTATCTAATATGCTTAAATCATAATATGTTTAAGTATTACATTAATCTCTAAAATATCATCCAAAGTTCAATGTAAATAATTTCATAAATGGTTACCCTTATGAACCTTTCAAAAAAATTAAAAAAAAACTTTCGAATGAAGGTCACTAAATTTTCAAAATCAACATATCATTAATCTCCCAAACAACTTTATGTATTTATTAATATTCACACACCAAACTTGTGAAGATCGTTATCATGTATTCTCGTGAAACATGATAATAACCTGAATTTCCATAAAACTTTAATGAAAACATGCATGATTTCAAAAATTAACACTTTCCTCGTACCAAAAATTCTATAAACTCAATTAATAAATCACATTTTCATCATATTACTAATCAGTTCCTAGGTTATAAATACTATCCCAATTATTTTATCATAATAAAAAATATCTTTATATCATTATTATCCCAACATCATGAACATGTTAAGGTTTATCTTTCCCTTAATCATGTGTTCTATAAAAATATCACCTCAATCAGTTTTCATGGTTACCAGTACCATTAAAAAAATACTTTAAAATAATTAAGGAAAAACTATTGTGGAACAATCCTTATATGTTTCATTATTCTGGAATTCATGTAGAGGGAGATAATCACATGAAATTTCACTAAAGGATGAACAATAATATTTTCATAGGTCTCGCTCATACAAAGTTAGACTTGAAATTCCCAACTGAGGAGGTGAGGATAAATATTCCCTAATTAACATGATTTACTTCATCCATTGTGATTTCATAATATTTCCCTTTGTCCTTTTCCTTCAAAGGTTTTTGTGGCTTATCATTCATATTATCCCTTGGATTGGGGAATTAATTCACATAATACCAAAAATCCTTGCATTTGAAACACTAGAGTATGGGTGGTTCATTCTATAAAGATTTATCTCTTTTAACATCATTAGCTAACTTTTTCCCATCACTTCAGCATTCATCTTACATATGGAATTCTTTTCCACACTCGAAACATTTATTAGTCTACATAATAAAATTTCCTCCATGTTTCTTCCCACATATTGAGTATAAAGAAAATATCATCTCCTTATCTCCATGTTTCTTAAAATTTCATTTTAATTCCATTTTTCTTTTCTTATAAAAACCATGATATTTAAGGGTAGTTCCAATTTTCATATCCACCTTGAGAGCACATATAATAATTTCTTCAAAGGTATTGAAGTCTCTTATAGTTAATTCCTTTCAAATACTTGGTTTTAAGCCACCAAAAAATTGATAAATTTTACTTTCAAGATTGATAATTAAACCAGAGGCATACCTTGAAAGCCTTGTAAAAATTTTCTAATATGTGCCAATGGATTCATCATCATTTTTCTTCAGCTCAAGAAATTAATTATCCATATTTATACATATAATATAATGGAAATAATTTCTGAGGAATATCCCCTTAAACTCAAATCATTACATTGATTCAATTTATTCTTCTTGACTCGTATTTTTGATAATAGTCCACCATTGATCTACTTCACCTTCTAGATGATAAACAGTTAGGTAATATTTTTCATGTCCTGAACATTGAAGAATAGAAAATATTTTCTCAATTTTGTTGATCCATTGCTCATCCACTAGTGGATCAAAATATCCTTTGAAAGAAGGTAGACGTTTCCTCATGAAGGACTAAATAGGATGTTGTTCCATAATTTACTAATTTGTAAGACCAATGTGATTCATATATTGTGTGATTATAGTAATAAAAATCTTCATCCTAGATCTCATAACATTTAGTTTCTTAGGAGGACAATCATTTCATTACCCATATCATTCATCATTAACACAGTTCCTTTGGGTTTCATCCATTGACTAAAACCAAAAAGAATAGCGTGGGTAGCACTAATCATACTAGGAAAACCACATAATAAAGGGAAATTACTTATAACATTTCAATCTATAAAACCTTAGTTTTAACTTAGGTTATTCATGATTATTACCAAAACTCTAGAATTGTAACCTAGACTTACACTTAGGGTTCTTACTAAGGTTTTCTCATCCTAGTTTCCAAAGGTTAACTAAACTTTTCTTTGATACCAAATATAATGACCCACTCTTTTCATACTTATATATTACATATAAATAGATGAATATTCATTATATAACATATCAAAAACACACCATAATCATATGGGTTTCATGTCTTTGGAAACTTAGAAACATAAACAAATGGTTCATAAAAATATATATCATCTCCCAAAATTTATTCACATCTAGAACCCTTATTAGACATATCCTACTTTAAACCTTTCTTCATAACCTAGGGAAAAGGAAACAAAATAAAATAGTGAGCTCGGATGCTTAGTAAGGGTAAACAAGTGATATATCAAACATAACATAAGAATAAGGGTATATGAATATGAACATAACATTTGAAAATTATACCCTGCATATAAAATATTATAATCTTGATTCATGGTATAAATCATAGAAGCTCATAAGATATGGATCATAAGATAATAACATTGTCATAAGACATGGAATTGTGGAATACACATAAGCATAGAAAATCATTTCCTTAGTAGTCAAGGCTCTTTTCCAAGACATTCGTAGTGGAATGGGTTCACTCCCCAAACTATCATAGTAGTCAAGGTTCACACCCAAGACTATCATGGTGGAAAAATTCCTTTACTGAACCATGTTCACTCCCCATTCTAGTTCTGGCTATCTCATGAGATATAAATCATTATCCTATGAATTGAAGGGAGATATAGGTCCCACCCATCGTTAGTTATAAAGTAACCACTATCCTTAGATATAATGTAACCACCATCCTTGGTTATAACATAACTACCATCACATGATGAAAACCATACATATGTGTGCCACAAGAACATGATTCATTCATCATATCAAGACTCATGTAAAGAAATAAGTTTCATAAACATTTCATCATAACATAACTCATGGAAAAGAAACAGGTTTCATAAAAATCATGTCATCATAAAAATAAACCAACCATAGAAATAATAAGAATAGTATACTTGAATAATAACCCCAGTAAAGCATAAGAAACATCAAATAATGTTATCTATGATGAAAAAATTATTTTTTTTGAATGATCACTTCAAATAATTCTTGAGGAAAATATCCTTTCTTTTTTGAAAACATTTTTTTAAAATGATGTGAAATTATAAAATAAAACATTTTATTTGAAATTAACCTTATAAAATTATAAAGTAAGCTTCAAGGAATTAATGAATCATGATAGTGGGAAAATATTCTCATGCTGTATAAGTTAAAAAACATTCCTTCCATATTTTTGTTGGAAAACTCATAAAGAACCTCTCTTAGAAAACAAAAAAAAATAATCCTTTCAAAGAGTTCTGTAAAAATTAAAACATGAGTAAAAATGAATTTAAAAAATAAAAAAATAATAGTAAAAACATTTTTGGAAACAATTTTAGAAAACATGTGCATGGAAGAAAAAAGATAATTTTATGGAAACTTTAAAGAGATAATTTTTAAAATAAAGTCCCATATAAATATCATATCATTTAAGTGAGCATTAATAAAATTAATCGATTGTGTTTATTCATTGTAAATACACATAAAAAAATTTGAAATATAATCAAATGTATTTTCTCACATAATATTAGCATGAAATAATCAATGAAGTGGAATTTTAACCCAAATAATGGAAATTGGGTTAAGAATTCCCTTACCACTTTGTAATCAATCGAATCGTATAAATAATAAAAGTAAAAACTATAAAATGAAACATTGAATAAAATTAAGATAATTATATTCATGATATGATATATAAAATGTTATCATATACACCACACACTGTAAATAAGTGATGAATAAGGCATGTATCACATAGAAGTAAAAGTGATACAAGAAACCTCACGCTTCTATTTAGTTTTACATACTTTAACCTACTATATAAAGGTTTAAATAATGTTATTAATTAATTAAATAACCATATTAATATTTATAATACCTTATATTATAATTTTATAACATCTTACCACCACTTAATTAATAATATTTCATTTTTTTTAGGTGTGTTCATTTCATGGTTTCATGGTCGGTTCATTTGTGTATAATTATGGATTTTATTATCAAATGGAAATAAAACTCCAAAAGTGAAATGAAATGGTATTAATGAACATAAATTATTTCAAATGGTCCCATATATAATTTTTCTTTCTAACATGATAATTATTCATTTGATAAAATTTTAGTGATAAATGTTTAGTTTATTTTGGCAGTTTTTCGGACCATCATAAACTAATTTTGTTTTATTTAATATTATGTCTATATATTAGTTACAAAACATGAAATGGGTTATAATATACATATTAAAATCTGATTTAACTATAATAATACTTTTATGACCATCCATGAAGGCGGTAATGGAAAACAAACAAAATCATTATTCATATAGATGGTTAACCGCCATAATTTGGACAATGGTTTTGTTTATTTGAATAAGAGGAGGTAATAAAAGGGGTGTATATAAGATATTACATTATCAACATAAAATTATATTATATATATGATACTGTAGTTATTATTCCTTTATGTATAAAGGAGATGAGGAGAAGGTAGAAAAATAAAAGAAATTAAAAGAGGTTGTTTAAGAAAGTTACCTCTTGAATATCACCTCCTTAAAGGACCCCTTAAGGAACTTGGAATTGGTATTTAGGTGAGACCAGTAGAACTTCGACATGAGTAGAGTGGGAGGAGATTTTTTGGTAGATATTTGAATATATTTAATTATTTTTAGGAGAAATGGGGTGGTGTTTATACTTGAGGAGGGGTGGTTTTAAGTGATTAAATAATTATTATTTTATATTTAAAGTCAAATACATTTTAGAGGCATTAATTCTAATGAATTAGGATGATAATTAATGTTATAATGTCCTTTTGGGGTCTATAAACACATAAAACTCCCATTTAATGTTGTATTTTTTAGGTATTTTAAGCTTTTACCATTTAACTTTAACCTGCTACATTATTTTACCTATACTGCGGTAAATCATTTTTTTCACCACAGTAAATTTTTTATGCCTAAAAATGAAAATGGAATTATAAAATAATTTATACATAATAATTCCAAATATTAAATTTATTTTTAAAAATTAAAAATATATAGTTTTCAAAATTACATTTAAAATTAAATTGTTAAAACGCAATGAAAACAGTTTTTTAGAAAAATGTGTTTTTAACCCCAAAAATGAACTTATACCAAAATAAGATATAAATATTGTTTAAATGTAATAAATTTAGATTATATATAACTAAAAATTAATTAAGTTACTTTGAGATCAATTTCATATCATAAAATTACTTTTAAATATAATAAAAATGAAAGTTTTATAAAAATCGATATTTTTTACTATTCAATTGAAAATTAAACTTATTAGAAAATTCTAAAAAATTCATACTAAGATAATTTTTACATGTTGAATCCAAAAATTATTTTTCATTTTATAAAATAAATTTTCTAAAATTTTCAAAAATCAATTATATTTATTTTCTCATAGAAAGCAATAAAAATCACTTTTTGAAGAAAGCGTATATTTGAAGAACAACCCGACTTTACTAAAAATTATGTGTTTATTTACTATAAATAAATAAATTTGTATTTAACATGAAATTAATATGTATTTAATAATATAGTTAATCCTACTCACACCCTCCAATTTAATTGATAGTTTATAATGGTCATGTTAAAATAATAATATTTTGGAGTTCATTTAAGTTCGGTGTCTCGTGCAATGTAAGTTATCCAAAAGATTAAATTTATTTAAAAAGATAAATACCGTAAATTATTGTGTTTTTAAAAAGGTTTTGGGGATAATGTGAGATATTTTCACAACTCATCAAGTATCTTAAAACTCAAGATGTCCAAGCGCTCAATGTAGCCAATTATTTTGACTACATAAGGCTCAATTGGCACCCCCTCTCCAAGATTATGACAACTCATATATTTCATACACTTTATTTCATCATTTATTGCATAAAGATACACTTAATATAATCCCAAAATATCATGAAACCTAGTGTCTTTGGGTAATTAGGTACATATCATAACAACTTTAAATATAAATACAAATACATAAACTAAAACTTTATAACATGCCCTTAAATTTCCTTGATCTTCTAAAACAGCACAGGATAACCTGAGATGTATATAAGAAAAGGGTGATCTATAAATCCCAATAATATAATAATAAAATTATAACATGAAGAAATTAATGCATTTGATCCAATAGGAATATCAAGATATCATAATAGGGGTGAGGATCATAAACTTGAACATTTAATCATGATATAAGATGATAACATAAAGGCGACATTGGAATGTGGAAACAATATAAAACATGACATAATAAGCATAATTCAAGGATAAACACCGATACATCATAACATAGTGTACTTATTATAACCTCATGTGCACCATACATGGCTTATCATGAGATAAAAACATTACCCAATGCATTATATGGCTATATAATTTTAAGTTCACCCATCACATTCATATCATGTATATGTATAAGTGTGCCACATAGATCACACAACATAAGAATTGATTTCATCAATTTTAATCCCATGATTAAATATTGTGTTTTGTATACATGTAATTCCCCAATTAATTAATAATAGGTACACCTGGGTGAATACCCTTGACTAGAAATGGAGATGGGTATTCACTGCACAAATGTTTGGCATGGAAAGTCGCAAGATAATTTCAACAGCATAATGGGGATACATAAAGATTCATGGAAATGTTTAATGAGATTTAAATAGGTCTATAATCACTTTAACATCATAAATAAGGTATTTTTAATGTATAAAAACTTATCCTAACATGAAAAATTTTGAATCAAAAGGCATAATATAAAGAAGGTGCTTGAATAAAGAGGAGATGGAGAAGATCCCTTACCTCAAGAGGGCACTTCTAAAATTTTGAGAGGAGTTTATTAAGAGTTTTTTGGACCTTGGGAGGAATATATAGAGGGAAATTTAGAGTTAATTCATGCTCCAAGGGTTTTTAGTAAAGAGGAGTGGGGGGTTGGGTGAGTTTTTATTGAAAAAAAAGAGATGGGGATTCTTTATTAATTTCTAAACATAGGTTTTTGACTCTATGATAAATTGATCCAAAACACAAACCATACCATGATTTTTTACCATGGTTTATACAAAAGGGAATTTGATTTCATTATTTCATTAGGCTAAGAACCAAACTCCTTAAAATAATACCCTTACTGAAGTGAAAGTGAGTCATGTTTATAAAGAATTGATTTTGAATCCTTAAAACATAATATAGGTTTTGGAGGATTGATTAAGGGTTTATAAAATTAATAAAATAACACCAAAAATAAATTATTTTAAAGGTGAAAAATAATTCTGGTCGTGGATACTCTTTATATTATTTATTACATCACTTTTGGTCTTTTATAATGTCATAATATATATAGTATAATTATATCGTATTTAATTTTTAGCTGAAAGTCTGATTGTCTCCAAAAATTATAAAAAAATTATTGTTGTATAATTTTGATGTTATGATTTCAAAAATAATATCTATTTTATCAAAATAATTCCCTAAATATGATAATTTATAGTTTTAAATCAAAAAAATCATTTATTGAAAAAAAGTTTCTTTTGACAATAACAATTTTCTGAACCTTATAAAAATTGAATTTGAATTTGTAAAATTATATTATCATTTATATTTAATAAATATTAATTAATAATTATATTTTGAAAAAAAAAATAATTTATTTCATAAAAATTTGAATTCATCAAAAAGAGTGTCTTGACTGAAACTATATATTTCTCAAAAATACAATTTGTGTTTCATCATATCAAAATATAATTTTTATCAAACTTATTATCTAATCATTTAAAAAGTGATAATAAAAATTAATAAATATAATCATTATCTTATTGAAAATAAAATACACAAATTTATATTGTTAGGTTCTAGATACATATCCCTTTATTACACCGGTGAATTCCCTAAGGGTAAGGTGTGCGATGGTGATATTTTCTTGAGGTGGTTCAAAAAAAATGGTCTGGGTAATGATCTTGATGATCTTGAACTTCTCATAAAAATGATTCTTCTCATAATTTATTTGTTTAATCTTAGCTTGGGCTTGATCAAGGGCAAAGATCAGTGATGTTATATCCCTTAGAAGCTCTGATAAATGGTCTTTATAGAGTACGATCATACTAGTCAAGACATAGCTTCTTTCATCTGTGTCAATTGAAATTTATCATAACCCTTTATATACTAATCTTAATGGTCACTGCACGATGGTTATATTATCAATAGTTATTGTGCTTAATGTTATTTTAAATCCAACAAAATATAACTTATAATAGTCCAAAATAAACAAAGTAGTGCATGTGGTTTCTATAATTTAATTTATTAATAAGTAATTTACTCATTTAAAAAGGTAATTTCATTTATAAATGTTCGATTTATTATATTATTCCACCTTTAGAAATTTCACTGATGAAATTTCATTTGTACACTAAAACAGATGTGGTTAATTATATTTCATCACCTCTTCTAGTTTCAAAGTTTCTTCCTCAAACTTGTGGTTCTGGCACAACACTTTGACCAAGTCTGTTGTCTTATTTCATAAAATTTTTATCTCTACGATCTAAGATCTCCATTGGATGCTCCTTATATGAAAGATCATTCTATAATGGTACCACCTTTGGATTCAATGCATGTGAGAGGTCTAGTGTGTACTTCCTCAAGAGGGAAGCATGGAACACATCATGTACTTGAATGAGTTAGGTGGGAGTACTAGTTGATAAGCCACTGCTCCGATGGATTAAGGATCTTGAAGGGGAGGATGTGTCTTGGACTAAGATTTCCCTTTTTCACAAACCTCATGACTTTATTCCATAGTGATATATGAAGTAACACTTTATCTCTGACCTCAAATTCTAGGTTTGTATAGATTTTTTTTGAATTTGTATGGATTTCATATGATGTTGAATGGTTTGAAACTTCTCTGTCGTCTATTGGATAATATCAATTCCCATCAGATTCTTCTCTCTAACTTCTTCTTATCATGTTGGAGTTTGACACCTCTTCTCATACAGAGCCTCATAAGGTGTCATTTGAATGATAGAATAGAAACTATTGTTATATGAGAACTCCATTAGGGGAGGTGTCAATCCCAACATCCTTGGAAATCCATTGAACAAGATCTCAACATATCTTCTAGAGTTTGAATGGATATTTCATATTGACCATCATTTTAAGGATGATAAGTAGTGTTGAAGCTTAGTTCTATATACAATGCTTACTAAAGTCTTCTCCAAAACCTTGAGGTAAACCCAAGATCTTGATCAGATACAATAGAGATTTTAATTTCATGTAGTCTTACCACTTCCCTTATGTATATCTTACTGAGTTGGTCAAGAGAGAAATATTACTTGATAGCAATTAAATGTGATGTCTTGGTAAGGTGATTTACTACCACCCATATGGTTTTATTTCCATTAAGGTTCCCGGAGAGTCCTATAATGAAATATATGGTTATGTTTTCCTATTTCCATACTAGTATGGGAAATGGTTACATCATACCCTTACACTTTTGTTGTTCAATATTGACTTGTTGGCATACCAAGAATTGAGATAAAAATTCTATAATCTCCCTTTTCATGTTATCCCATCAGAATTATTTCTTCAAATCTCTATATATATTAGTGATTCTTAGATTAATAGAAAAGGATAAGCTATGTGCATCATCCAGAAGTTCCCTCTTTAGTTTTGGTTTTGATGGGACACATATCCAGGTTCCAAACCTTATAACTCCATATTTAGCATAGTTGAACTCTAGAATATTCACTGCCCTTTTTTTAAAACCTAATCATCCTTATGATCCTACTTAATCCTCTCAAGAATAGATGTTTGATCAGTCATTTGAATATGGTAGGATGGTGATCCTTTTATTATTCCCATGTCCATCCTCTGTATATCCAATAAGATTGGATCCTTTTCAATTCTCAACATGGATAGAGTTACAGGATCCTTTATACTCAGAGCATATGCCACTTTGTTCACATTACCATGATGGTAATGGATTAAACAATCATAATTCTTGATCATCTCTAACCACCTTCATTGATTTATATTGATCTTATTTTGTGTGAATATATACTTGAGGCTTTTATGATCATTATATATGTTTCACTTCTCCCCATAGAGATAGTGTCACCAAATATTCGACACAAATATCACTATATCTAATTATAGATCATTTGTTGGGTAGTTCTATTCATGGTTATTTAATTGGTGGGAGGAATAGAATATAACTTTTTCATCTTACATGAGTACACGAGCCAAGACTTTTTTGAATGTGTCATTGTAGATCACAAATCCTTCCCCACTAGTGGGTAATGTGACCACAGTTGTAGTGATTAGCCTCATCTTCATCTCTTTAAATATTTCTTCACATTCATCATTATAGACAAACTTCATCCCCTTCGAAGTTATATTGGTTAGTGGGCTTGAAAATTGTGAGAAGTTTCTCACAAATCAATGATTGTACCCAGATAATCCAAGGAAACTATGGATTTATTGTCATAGAGGTTGGTTTGGGTCATCCATCAAATTCCACTACTTTTGAAGGATCCATATATATCCCTTTACTGGTGATAACATGCCCCAAGAATGTTACTTCATCCTGGTATAAGTTTGATTGAGAACTCAACCTCTAGTTTAGGAGGAAGTCTAAGACATTTTTTAAGGAACATATTCTCTCACAATGGGCATGTCATCAAGGATGATCTTTTCCTTAGTCTCAAACATTTTATCTAGATACACTTGCTTATAAGGAAATAATATCCATGATTAATATTGTAACACCCCAAGGATTTAAAAATAAATTTAATATAGAATGAAATGCATGAAACACTGATTTTCTGTAAAATAAAACTTTTTTACAGTTATATCCTAACTATTAAACATAATTTTTCCACTTCTGTGAATAGAATTTCGAAAAACGGACATACATGGTAGAAATCAGTGAGATATTTGGAGCTTTATAGGACCAACTTAATTTTTTGGTGAATAGTAACTTGACCCTTTTGAATAGTAATGTTACCCTTATGAATAGTAATGTGACTAAATGAATAGTAACCTCTCCAATGAAGGTATAAATAAAATTTAATCATCTTATAAGTGACAATATGATCATAGTATAAGTAAATAAATATTTTTAAAGTGTTGGTATTTTTGTAAATATTTAATTACAATTTTATGATTAATTTAATAATTTAATGAAAATTTATTTTCATTAAATGTAATAATAAATTATTGTCTTATGGTTATAATATAATTTTATGATACCTTTATTAATTTTCAAGGTGTTATAAAATCAGTTATAGTTTTAAAATTCTTATTTTTCGAATAAATTATAAATTTATTTAAAAATTAAATTTATCATATTTATAAAATTATTTTGATAAAATGGAGTTCATTTTTAAATTATAACCATCAAAAAATGGTTGGGTTGAATTTTTGGGATTTTTCTGAAATACTTGAATTTCTTGGTAAATAGTGGAATACAGTAATTTGTGGTATATATACATTATAAGTTAAATACACTATTAATAACATAATAAATGATGTAATCACCATAATATCGAACTTACCTTGATTATTTTATTATATTTTATGATAATTATCATACTATTCATAGTCTTGATCCAAATTAATAAACTAATGAATAAAATAATCAAAAAACCCTCCTCTCCTCCACTATAAATACCACCCCTCACCCTCTCTTCTCCTCGCACCTCTCAAGCTTTTAGAATTTTCTAAATTCTACATGATCTATTCCCAAGCCTCTTCTTACATAAAATACCTTCTAGTCTCACCAAAAGTCCAAAACCAAGGTCCTTAAGGAGGATCTCAAGGAGAAAATATCAAGAGGTAAAAATCATCTTTCATTTTCTTTTATTTTCTTTTTGATTCTTTATCTTTTATTATACTCACTTAAAATTCCCTTATCCAAGAGGAATTAAAACTCTAGTATCATATATATACTGTAATTTTATCATGTTTATGGAAAAATTCATCATCATGCTTCTTCTCTTCTCACTTTTATTCTAAAAATAAAAACCTCATCTGTGATGTGTCGAATTACCAACCTCGTGGACGATGTGTTTTCAATTTCCATTACTTCTTTAAAATCTGGTCATAAAACCATTAATATAGTTAAATTATATTTTATTATACATATTATGTGATATATTATATTCTGGAAGCAGTGTTTATGCATACTATTAATTAATAAAACAAAAGTGGTTTGTCATGATCAAAATTCGCCAAAATAAACTAACGATCATCACTAATGATTCATAATCATACCATATAAAAAATGATATATAAGACAATTTAATATTATAAAAATATATTAATACCATTACATTCCACTTTCTCTTCCATTTGAAAAGAAATCTTTTACGAACCGACCATGGAAACCATGTAAAGCACACACCTGAAACAATGGAAATAACAAAATGTTATTAATAAATGGGTGGAATTATATTATAAAATGATCATATAAGGTGTTATAAACATTAATATGTTTCTATAAAATATTAATAACACTCTTTTAACCATTATACAAGAGGTTTAAATGCATTTAAAATAAGATGAACCTGAGGTAAGGGAATTCTTAACCCAATTTCCATTCTTTGGGTTAACCTTACACTTCATTGATTATGTGGCACTAAGATTATTTGTGTGTTAAATTTTGTTTATATTATGTTTTATTATGTGGATTTATAGTGTATACACATAATACTTTCATTCTATCAATTCTCACTTCAATTATATGATATTTTTAAGGGACTTTTCTTTAAAAATCCTCTTTTAAAATTCTATTTTACAAAATTCCAAAGCAATGTTTTTATGAAATTGTTTATATTTTATGATTATGTTCTGGTTATTGGGGATTTTTTATAATGAATTGTGGGACCTATATCTCCCTCTAATTCATTGGTTATGTGTAAGTTGGAGGTCGTTTTTATGGTTACTCAAAGTGTAACAACAATGGTTACACTATAAGGTAGCCATGAGGGTTACATTGTAAGGTAGCAGTGAGGGTTACAAATCATAAGGTATCCATGAGGGGTACAATATTAAGTAAGTAATGCCCCAAATTACTTATATGGTTTATTTATGTTTTTCTATGTTTTATGGAAATCTCCATTTCACATAGTAATTATATGATACATTATGGGTGAGAAGTATGTCTTTGTGGAAATGATTTCATACATTTATAATTATTAATGGGATAATAGTTTCTTTCCTTGTTTTTATATCCCTTACTGAGATTTTTAGGTTCATCCTAAGTTTTAAAATGTTTTTCACTGGGTGTAAGGATGGGTAAGAGAAAATGAGAATCCAAGATGAATGTTGTGAAGATTATTCATTAAAATATTTCATGTTTTATTAAAAACTTTTGTATTATGAAAGAAATGGATAATATTTTAGTGGTACCCACTTTGTATGCTTGTGGGTTGATATGTATGAAATATATCCTCATTTTATAAAACTCTAAACTGAAAATATATTTGGGAATGTAAATAATTTAATACTAGTTGAATTAACTAGATTATGAAATGTTTAAGGTCGGGTCCTTATAGTTAGTATCAGAGAACAGTTTAGATAACTTTAGGGGTTAAGATAGTGTTAATAGAATACCATAAATGGATTTTACCTTATTTTTATGTTAAAATGATATATAATTTTAATATTACCATGTTTCTTCATCTAAGATATGTGTTTTTAGAATGGTTTTGTATAGAATAAACAGGGAAGCTGAAGTTGAAAGGCACTGAGAGGCTGGTATCTTTCTGAATCCACAACCCGGAATGGTGGGAATTAGAACGGAATAGTTTGTGATAGTAATGGATCAGTTGATACATGATATAAATGGCAGTGGAATCTATGAAAGTGAACAACCAGAGCTACCAAAAAGGAATATGATGATAGTGGAACATTTTATGATGCAACACACTCCTGCTTTCAGTGGATCTTTTGACCTAGTAGAAGCTAAAGGAGGGATTAAATCCCTTGAAAATATATTTGATGTCATGGGGTGTTCAGATAATCAAAAATTTAGTCTTTCCATTTATCATTTTGAAGTTTAATTTGACTAATGGTGGTCAATGGTCAAGAATATTAGGGATAGCAAGGAGATTGATGCCTTGGAATGGGATGAATTTATGATTTTTTTTCCTTGAAAAATATTTTACTAAGGTGGTTCGACTTAGGATAGAAAATTAATTCCTCGAATTGAAACAAAAGGAGGAGGATTCAGTGGTTGTGTATAAAGCAAACTTCACCCGATTGGAAAGGTACGATCCAAATCTTATTCAGGGTCTTAATAGTAAAATCAATAATTTTTACTCAGGATTGAAGCTAAGATACCAAAGGGAATTGGCCTCCCGAGAATTCAAATTTTATGAGAAACTTGTTTTTTGTGATGAGAGGGTAGAAATGGAGTTTTCTGATGATCATGTGTACTTTGAAACAATCATAGGAAGAGGTCCATATAGAAAGTTATGGGTAATAATAAATCAAAGAAATCTGAAGGTAAGAAATTTCAGTTTCTAGTTTGTGAAAAGTGTGGTAAAAATCACCCTAGGGAATGCCTTACTAAAACTGGGAAATGTTTTTGATGTGGTAGGTTTGGATATATGGCCTGATATTGTAATAAAAATGATCCTAAGATTAATCCTTATAAGAAAACTATAAAGTGTTTTAAATGTGGTGAGATGGGTCATTATACAAATACTTTCCCAAAGAAAGATCTGAATGATAGAAAGAAACTAGATTATAAGCAGAAAGGTGTATTGATATCCTTTGTGACTGCGTCAGTAGATGTTGGTCCATCCAATGAAGTGGGATCAGGTACTTTGTATGTTTACTCTGATTTTTCTAAAGTCTTGTTTGATATGTGATCTACACATTCCTTTATTTCTGAGAAATTTTTTGTAAATTGGAAATTTCACATCGAGAAATGAGATCGGAACTTATAATTAAAATACCATGGGGAAATATTATAACAAAAATGAATTATAATAATCTTCTAGTTGTTAACTATAGAAAGACTTTACCTAAAAATCTTATTGCTTTTCCCTTAGTAGAGTTTGATGTTATTCTGGGTATGGATTGGCTATCTGTTTATCATGCTAAGATTGATTTTACGGCTAAATAAGTTGTCTTTTAGAAAGAGTTTAAGCTTATATACAAGAATGAACCCATAAAATTGATGACATATCAGGAAGCTGAGAAACTGTTAAAAGATGGAGATGAAATTTATCTTGCTCATGTTGTTAAAAAAATGGAACTCTTCAGATTAATGATGTTCTTATGGTAAATGAATACCTGGATGTTTTTTCTTATGAGTTTCCTAATGTTATATATGATTGGGAAGTTGAATTTATTATTGACTTGGTTCCTAATGATAATCTAATTTCAAATACCCCTTATCGAATGGATCAAGTGGAACTTCTTGAATTGAAAAATCAATTACAGGAGTTACTTGATAAAGGATTTATTCATCCTAGCACTTCACCATGGGGTGCTCCTATTTTGTTTATTAAAAATAAATATGGTTCTATGAGGATTTTTATTGATTATAGAGATTTGAATAAAATTATTTTTAAGAATAAGTATCTTTTTCCTCATATCAATGACTTTTTTTATCAGCTCCAGGGAGCTCAGTATTTTTCTAAGATTGAATAGAGATCCAGGTACCATCAGCTGAATGTGAATGAGGATGAAATCCCGAAAACATCTTTTTGTACTAGATATGGGCACTATGAGTTTGTTTTTATTCCCTTTGGTTTGAAAAATTCCCCTGTTATATTCATAGATCATATGAATAGAATATTATGTGAATATTTGGATAAGTTTGTTATTATTTTTATTGATGATATTTTGTTCTTTTCAAAAAGTTATGAGGATCATGAAAAAAATTAAGTTTTTCCTTACAAACTCTCAAAGAAAAGAATTTATAAGGAAAATTTAGAAAATGTAATTTTTGGTTGCAAAAAAAAACTTTTATTGGTCACATTATAAATAAGGATGGAATAATAGTTGATCCTACCAAAAAAAAGTGGTTGATGAATGTACAATACCTACAAATGTTATAGAGATTCGTAGTTTTCTTGTATTAGCAGGTTATTAATGATGGTTTGTTAAAAACTTTGCATGATTATCTAGAATGTTAACTAAGTTAACATGAAAATGGGTTAAATTTATTTGGTCAGAAGAATGTGATGTTTGTTTTTAGGAACTAAAGAAGTGATTAGTGAATGCTCTAGTTTTATACCTGCCTTCTAGAAATGGAAAATTCATTATCTACAATGATGCTTCATATAAGGGACTTGGTTGTGTTCAGATGCAGAATGATTAGGTAATTTCTTATGCTTCAAGACGACATAAACCTGATGAGTTAAATTATCCCTCACATGATTTGAAATTAGCATCTATGGTTTTTGCTTTGAGAATTTGGAGTCATCATTTATATGGAGCCAAATTTGAAATATATACTAACCAAAAAGTTTTAAGTATATATTCACTCAGAAGGAATTAAACATGAGATAAAGAAGATGGATTGAACTGATAAAGGATTATGATTGTATGATCAATTACCATCTTGAAAAATAAAATAAAGTGGTTGATGCCTTGATTTAAAAATATCATGCATCATTAACCATATTATGTTTGGAACAAGATCTCTTGATTAATGATTTGATTAATTTTGGATTGAAAGTTGTTGGTGCAAGAAATTCTTCTGTTTTGTTTCAGGTTTTAGTGCAGTCGTCTCTATTAGAAAGAATTAAGCAAGCGTGGAAGGAAGACTATGAGTTGCAGAAAAAGGTAGAATTGGTTAAAAATGGTAAGTTTCCAAAATTCAATATTGATAAAGCTTGTGTTTTGAGATTTGGAAAGATATTATGTGTGCCTTGTGATCCCCATATGAAGAAATAATTGTTAAGTGAAGATCATAGTTCTATGTTTTCAGTTTATCCAAGAAGTACTAAGATGTACAGAGACCTTCGGGGGTATTACTAGTGTGATGGAATGAAAAGAGATATTACTGATTTTATAAAGAAATGTTTGAATTTTCAACAGGTTAAAGTAGAGAAACAATTACCAAAGGGGGTGCTTCAGCCTTTTCCAGTGCCATAGTGGAAATGGGAAAATATATATATGGACTTCATGGTGAGACTACCAAAGACTTCTCGAGGTAATAATGTGATCTGGTTTATTGTTGACTGACTGACTAAATCTGTACATTTCCTTCCTATTTGAGATATTATGTCTTTGGATCAGATTTCTTAAATTTAATTCAAAGAGATTTTCAGATTACATGGAGTTATTCTTTCCATTGTATCTGACCGAGATCTCAGGTTCACTTCTAAATTTTGGAAAGGACTTTAGAAGTCATTGGGAACAGAATTAAATTTCAGCACTACTTTTCATCCTCAATCTGATGGATAGACCAAGAGAACAATTCAGACATTGGAGGATATGCTTCAAGCTTGTTCAATGGACTACCAAGGATGTTGGGGTCAACATATGTCTTTAGTCGAGTTTTCTTATAATAACAGTTTTCATTCTAGTATCCAAATAGCACATTTTGATGAATTATATGGAAAGCGGTGTCGAACTCCATCTTTTTGGGATAAAGTTAGAGAAAGGAAGTTGATGGGACCAGAATTAGTAGAGTAAGTGTCTTATAAAGTAAAGATGATCCAACAACACATTAGGACAGCTCAGAACAGGCAGAGAAGTTATGCAGATAACAAAAGGAAAGTCTTTTCTTTCAAGGTAGGTGATCATGTTTTTAATAGAAACTCACCATGGAAAAGTGTTATATGTTTTAGTAAGAAATTAAAGCTAAGTATGTGGTTCATTGGACCTTATGAAATCCTAGATAAAGTTGGACCAGTCGCCTACCGAGTAGCTTTGCCTCTGAGTTTATCTCAGGTACACAATGTTTTTCATGTTTCGATGTTGAGAAAGTATGTGCGAGATTAATCTCATGTTTTGATCCCCTAGAAGTAGTTCAATTAGAAGATAACCTTTCTTATGAAGAGAAACTTGTTCAGATTCTTGATTGTAGAGAGCAAGTGTTATAGAATAAGGTAATCCACCAGGTTAAGGTTTTGTGGAGAAACCACGTGTTTGAAGAAGCGACATGGGAATCTAAAAATTCTATGAGTGAAGGGTACCCTGATTTATTTAATAAGTAAATAAAATTATGAGAATGCAATTTCCAGAAGGTGGGGAGAATGTAACACCCCAAGGATTTATAAATGCATTTAATATAGAATGAAATTCATGCAACAATGAGTCTCTACGAAACAACACTTTGGTATAGTTATAACCTAGTCATTAAACATAATTTTGTCACTTCTATGATTTAAATTACAAAAAACAGACATACACAGTTGTGATCAATAAGATATTTAGAGGCTAATAGGACCAACTTAATTTTTGGTGAATAGTAACTTGACTCTTTGGAATAGTAATGTTACTCTTATGAATAATAATATGACTAAATGAATAGTAATATCACTAATGAAGGTATAAATTAAATTTAGGCATCTTATAAGTGACAATATGATCATATTATAAGTAAATAAATATTTTTAAAAGTGTTTGTATTTTTGTAAATATTTAATTACAATTTTATGATTAATTTAATAATTTAAATGAAAATTTATTTTCATAAAATGTAATTATAAATTATTTTCTTGTGGTTATAATATAATTTTATGAGACCTTGATTAATTTTTCAAGGTGTTATAAAATCAGTTCTAGTTTTAAATTTGTTATTTTTCGAATAAATTGTGATTTTATTTAAAAATTAAATTTATCATATTTAGAAAATTATTTTGATAAAATGGAGTTCATTTTTAAATTCTACACATCAAAAATGGTAGGGGTGAATTTTTATGATTTTTCTAAAATACTTGAATTTTTTGGTGAATAGTGGAATATGGTAATTTACGGTATATATATATTATAAGTTAAATATAATATTCCTAACATCATGAATGATATAAGAACCATAATCTCAAACTTCCCTTTATTTTTTTAGTATATTTTATGATAATACTCAAACTATTCATAGTCTTGAGCCAAATTAATAAACTAATGAATAAAATAATCAAAAAAACTTTCATCTCCTCCACTATAAATACCACCCATCACCCCCTCTTCTCCTCACACCTCTCATGCTTTGAGAATTGTCTAAATTCTACCCAATATCTTCCTAAGACTCTTTCCCATGTCTAATACCTTCTGGTCTCACCAAAAGGCTAAAACCAAGTGCCTTAAGGAGGATCTCAAAGAGAAAATATCAAGAGGTAAAAAACCTCTTTCATTTTCTTTTATTTTCTTTCTGATTATTTATCTTTTCTTATACTCTCTTAACCTTCCCTTATCTAAGAGGAATGAAAACTACAGTATAATATATATACTCTAATTTTATCATTTTTATGGAAAAATTCATCATCATACTTCTTCTCTTCTCACTTTTATTCTAAAAATAAAAACATCTGTGATGTGTTGAATTACCGACATCATGGATGATGTGTTTTCAATTTCCATTAATTCCTTAAAATCTAGTCATAAAACCATTAATATGGTTAAATAATATTTTATTATACATATTATATGATATATTATGTTCTGAAATCAGTGTTTATGCATACTATTAATTAATAAAACAAAAGTGGTTTGTAATGATCAAAATTTACCAAAATAAACTAACGATCATCACTAATGATTTATCTAATTATTCATCCTCATACCATATAAAAAAATGATATATAATACCATTTAATATTTTGGAAACATGTTAATACCATTACATTCCACTTCTAGATTTTTTATTCCATTCAATAAGAAAATCATTTACGAATTGACCATGGAAACCATGTAAAGAACGCACCCGAAACAATGGAAATAACAAAATGTTATTAATAAATGGGTATAATGCTGTTATAAAATGATAATATAATATGTTATAAACACGAATATGTTTATATAAAATATTAATAACACTCTTTTAACCATTATATGGTAGGTTTAAACACGTTTGAAGTAAGACAAACCCGAGGTAAGAGAATTCTTAACCCAATTTTCATTCCTTGGGTTAACCTTCTACTTCATTGATGATGTGGTACTAAGATTATTTGTGTGTTTAATTTTGTTTATATTGTGTTTTATTATGTGTATTTACAGTGTATACACATAATCCTTTCATTTTATTAATTCTCACTTCAATTATATGATATTTGTAAGGGACTTTTCTTTAAAAAATATCTTTTAAAATTCTATTTTACAAAATTCCAAAGCAATGTTTTTATGAAATTATTCATGTTCTATGATTATGTTCTGGTTCTTGGAATTTTTTTATGATAAAGGGTGGGGATTATATCTCACTCCAATGCATTGGGTATGTGTAAATTGGAGGTCGGTCGTGTGGTTATTCCAAGTGTAACTGCGATGGTTACACCATAAGGTAGCCAAGAGGGTTACATTGTAAGGTAGTCGTGAGGGTTATAAATCATAAGGTGGCCACGAGGGCTACAATATTAAGTAAGTAATGTCCCAAATTACCTATATGGTTTATTTATGTTTTTCTATGTTTTATGTAAATCTCATGTTTCACAAGGTATATGATACTTTATGGGTGAGAAGTATGTCTTTGTGGAAATGGTTTCATATGTTTATAATTATTCATGAGATAATGGTTTTTTTCCTTCTCTTTATATCTCTTACTGAGCATTTTGTGCTCATCCCAAGTTTTAAATTTTTTTCCCACAAGGTATAAGGATGGGTAAGATAAAAGGAGAAGCCAAGATGAATGTTTTGAAGATTATTCATGAAAATATATCATGTTTTATTAAAAACTTTTGTATTATGAAAGAAATAGATATTGTTTTAGTAGTACCCACTTTGTATGCCTGTGGGTTGATATGTATGAAATATTTCCTAATTTTATAAAACTCTAACTTGAAAATATCTTTGGGAATGTAAAGAAGTGAAATCCAGCTGAATTAACTAGATTATGAAATGTTTAAGGTCGGGTCCTTATAGAGATTATGATATAAAAGGAGATCAATCCTCCTCCTGACACTTGTATAGAATCAGAGGATGATTTGTGATATGTAGGGTGATTTCCTTCTCTCGGTAATTTATGTTGGCTCTATACAAGGAAAGCTAATCCATAACTAGGATAACATTGAATTTTTCTAAAGGGTGAATAGTAATATTTTCAAGAAGAATATTCCCACAAACTTCAACTTGTGATACAATAATCATAGAAGTTTTTCTCGATGGTATCAAATCATTTCAGGTGGGGACTCGATGTTCTTAGAAAACTTACAAGATATGATAGTATGTCATGAATTTAAATACAAGAAGACATAAATAAATCCGGAGTAGGGGTTATGTGTACTCCAATCATCATGTTCCATCTCAGTATATGACCTTCCTTTTTTCCTTACGCTTAGAGATAAATTGTGCTCATCATCCTTGTTATCCCTTGAAATAAATCATTTCCCTAGATAATGTCCAAGTTCCCCACATTTACGACATGGAACTGTTAATGATACCTTTGATTGAACTTTATCTTCTTTTGTAATGTTATCTGAATTCTTCATTTTTTCACGGAAATTAGCTACTTTATGCCCTATTTTTTCACACTCAAAACAACTTCCAGATCCTTTATGACATTTCCCTTGGTGCCTCTTTCCACATTTTTGACACGTATAAAATTTAATAATACTTCCTTCATCACCTTTATCATAGGAACTTCCATGATATGTTGTCCTCCTCTTCTTTAATGTGTTTATAGATTCAACTATGTAGTAGTTGTTGATTGTAATTTGTGATATCTGGTTTGGAATAATCACAAGATGTCTTACTTTATCCCCCATCATTTTAGGAATCTCATTTGGACAGTCGTTATGTTGCCCATCACATTGGTTATTGACTCGGTTCCTCCAATTTCTAGCCATTGATTAAAAATAAAGGGAAAATTAGGGATGAGAATTTTTAAACTATTAAACACATAAATGGGAAACAATGATCATTAAAGGGATAACTCATAAATGACATATATTCCTTAACTTGTGAATTTCTAAGTTTCAATTTAAGTTATCCATGATCTATTTCCTAACATAAAGCCTTATGGGTATTTTTGTCCCCTTAATAATGGTTTGTAATGAGCATGTGAATTTACCAAAGTATATCCTCTAGGAGTGTCAAACCATGTGTGTAGAAAAGCCTCTTTTTCATGCACCAGGTGACGATCGAGTCTAGATCAATGCACACTTTTCAAGGTTATTACCCCTACGTACAATTGTACCAGAGTCACATCCACTTGTAGTATTAAGATAGGGATATATTTATTTGGAAACCACTTACTTTGTACTTTACCAAAATTTAGGGATGTTTTCCTATCTTTAGTCTTATTCCTAAAGCTTTCACTAGAGTTTTCTTATCCTAACCCCCCAAAATAACTAGAATTTCCTCTAATACCAACTATGACAACTCATATCTTTCATACACTTTATTTCATAATTTATTGCATAAAGATGAACTTAATGCAACCCTAAAAGAACGTGAGGCCTAGTGTCTTTAGGTAATTAGGTGCATAGTATAACAAATTGAAATAGAAATAAAAATTCATAAAAAAAACTTTGTAACATGCCCTTAAATTTCCATGATCTTCTAAAATTGCATGGGATAATCCAGGGACGTACATAAGAATGGGGTGAGCTATAAAGTTTATTAAGGGAATAATCAAAGCATAACATGTATAAAGTAATACATGTGAATCAATAGGCATATCAAGGTAGCATAAGAGGGGTGAGAATCATAAACTTGAACACCGAAGCATGATATAAGATGATAACATAAAGCCGACATGGGAATGTGGTAACAACATAAAACATGATATCATAAACATAAGTCAAGGCTAACCGTCGAGTCATCACAACATAGTGTTCTTAGGATAACCTCTCATGCACCGTACATGACATCTCATGAGATAAAAACATTACCCAATGCATTGGAGAGCTATATAATTTTGGGCTCACCCATCACATTCATCTCATGTACATGCATAAGTGTATCACATAGATCATACAACATAAGAATGTCTTTCATCACTTATAATCCTGCAATTAATGAGTGTGGGTTAGATATGTAAAATTCCTCAATAAATGAAGGATAGGAACACATAGGTGAATACCCTTGAATGTAAATGAGGATGAGTATTCACTACACAAATGTTTGGCATGGAAAAACACAGGATAATTTCTACAGCATAACGGGGTACATGAAGATTCATGGAAGGGTTTAATGAGAGTGAAATGAGTCTATCATCACTTGGAAATCATAAGGATAGTAAGAGGGGTCTATAAAAACTTACCCCAATATAAACAATTGGGAATCAAAAGGCATGATATAAAAAAGGTGTTTGAATAAAGAGGAGAAGATGGTGATCCCTTACCTCGAGAGGGCGCTTCTAAAAGCTTAGAAAGAGCTTCTTAAGAGCTTAGGGGGCATTAAGAGGGCTCTACATAGAGAAGGGTAAAATAAATTTGTGATCCAAAGGTTTGGAGTGAAGAGAAGTGGAAGGTTGGGTGAGTTTTTATAACAAAAGAGATGAGAATTCTTTATTAGTTTTTAAAAATTTAGGTTTTGGACTCTATATGATAAATTATTTCAAACCACAAACCATCTCATAGTTTTTTCCCATGGTTTCTACCAAAGAGGAGTGACTTTAATTATTTTATAAGGTTAAGAACCAAACTCCTTAAAATAATACATTTGGTGATGTGGAAGTGATTCATGTTTATAAAGAATTGATTTTAAAACCTTAAAATATAATATAGATTTTAGAGGATTCATTAAGAGTTAATAAAATTAATCAAATAACTTCAAAAACACATTATTTTAAGAGTAGTGTAATTTTGGTCATGGATAATCTATAGTATTTATTACATCATTTTTGGACGTTTATGATATCATAATACATACCGTCTAATTATACTGCATTTAATTTTTACCCAAAAATCCAACTGTCTCGAAAAATTATGAAAAATTCATCGTTGGATAATTTCGACATGCTGATTTCAAAAACAATATTTATTTTATCAAAATAATTTTCTAAATATGAGAATTTCAATTTAAATAAAAAATCATCATTTATTAAAAAATATTGGTTTTTGACAATAAAAATTTTCTTACCCTTATAAAAATTACATTTGACTTTATAAAATTATATTATCATTTATATTTAATAAATATTATTTAATAATAATATTTTATTAAAAAATCGTTTATTTAAAAAATTCTTGAATTCATCAAAAAAGAGTGTCTTGATTGCAACTATATATTTCCCAAAAATATAATTTGTGTTTTATCGTATCAAAATTTAATTTTTTTATCAAACTCGTTATCTAATCATTTAAAAAGTAATAATAAAAATGAATAAATATAATCATTATTTTATTGAAAAGAAAATACACAAATTCATACTTTTAGGGTCTAAATACATGGCCCTTTATTACACCAGTGGATGCTCTAAGGGTAATGTATGTGATGGTGAGATTTTATTGGTGTGGTTCAGCGAACATGGTTTGAGTTGTGATCTTGATGAGCTTGAACTTCTCCTGTAAACGGTTTCGATCGTGCTTTAGTTGTTGAATCTCAGCTTGGGCTTGGTTAAGGGAAAAGTCTAGTGATATTATCTCCCTTAGAATCTCTGATGAATGGGATTCATAGGGTACGATCCTACTGGTCGAGGTCATCGCTTCTTCCATGTATGTCAATTGGACTTTATCATAACCCTTAATATTCTAATCTTAATGGTCACTCTTCGATGTCTATATTATTAATAGTAATGATGTTTAATGGTCTTTTAAATCTGATAGGATATGACTCATAACGGTCCAAAATAACCATAGTGCATGTGTTTTCTATAATCTCATTTCTTAATAAGGCATTTACTCATTTAAAAAGGGAATTTCATTTATAAATGTCTGGGTCGTTACAAATATTGCATGTGAAAAGTGTCTTGGAGATCTCATAACGTTCTTGTCTTGCCTTCCCCTAATAAATATCATGGAGATGGGATGACATGTTGTATGCATTCATATCCTCATGTAACTTCTGGAGCTCACTCGACATGGAAGATAAAATAAGACACTAGACATCCAGAGCATCATCAACATGTTTCGAGAAGATAATTATCTCCTCCCCACTACCCTCCTTAGAAGGCTCTTTCTTAGGGACATGGGACTCCTGCGTGTAAAATTTACACTCATAGCATAGTACAATGTGCAAATGCCTTTACCACTCCTTGAAATTTGTGTCGGTGTGAAGATTATCTTTCTCCAATATTGATCGCAGTGATAATGTCAAGGTCATGTTACTTTCCATTTTCTACAACAAAATAAAAGCATGTTTTAATATTTTATCTTGATCGCCAAAATGTAACATAGTATATTTTATTTATTAGTCTCTCATTATTTTATCAAATCTTAATAGCTCTCACCATTAGATTTGAAATATCCTATTACATGGATATTTTAGTGGCAATATTTCTCCTCATAACTCAGACTTGTGGTTGACAAACTATTCAAAGGTATTTAGGTAGACGTATCTTGAAAACTGCATTAACTTGCAACACCATGATCCGTTGAGTGAATTCCTCAATCCTGAAATTTTGGACTCGGATTTCCCCAACACTTGACTCCAAGTTACACAAAGTCATGCTTAGACGACCAACCCTTTATGTGAACTTTGTTAAGTGAGCCTTAAACTCAAGTTCAAAACTCTCCGATAATTGAAATCACCCTGACTTGGGCCAAAAAAATACTTTGAACTATGGTTGCATTTTAAGTCAAGTAATGAAATGCTATTCCGACTTAATATTTCTTAAGGGATTTTTATATGGTTTATGCGTAAATATCATTTATTTTAACATTTTACATCTTTGTTAATATTATGTGGATTTTACATAATTGATTAATTATGCTTGATAAAGTAATTTATGCATAATCCATTTATTTTATTTATTTTGATGACTAAAATCCGATTATATTTATCATGTTTGTTATTATGTGATCACACAAACATCTTAACCACGCATTAATAGAAACATTCATCACGCAATTATTCATTTTTATCTCTACATGTTTGTTGACTATTATATGTATATCACCCACACAATGACATAATTAACCATGCAAGACAAAAGTGAATAAATAATGACATGATCATGAATTGTTTTCTATTGGTTGATTTATCGAGCAGATAATGGATCAACCGAGACTCTGAGAATACCTTGTGTCATGTCTCAACTCATATTACAACACTCGTCAAACTCCTATGTGTTTCACTTGTTTGGTTTCACACTGTCTCTCAACTCGAACCACATCGGCACAAACTCTTCCAATCTTTACAAAGTATACTCACACACAGATGAGAGAAACTCAAGATGTGGCAATTACATTTTATCACTCAAATGTGGACACGCAGACTCCTATACATTTAAGAGAGATGAAAGATTCATAGATTATCAAAACAAATACAATTATTACATTTTAAAACTCAAATGTAATAATTAAATTAAATAAATAAATAATCAAACATGCATGAGTTGATCACAATTCATAATCAGTCAACATGTAATAAAATTGCATAATAAAAATTAAAAATGTTAAAATTCAACTTGAGGACATTTTTAATGCATTAAACTAACATTAAAATAAATTTAATTAAATATTGATACAACTCAAAACCCTCTTTCTGAATTCTAGCGAATTTAATTGAAATTTCAACTTAACTAATTGCATGGTCGCTTTGAAACCATTGAAGGAACCGGGTACACAACGAAAGCATGGAAGCGGGTAAATTTTCAATTTTTAACTCCAAATCTATCATCAAATACTTGATTCGGCTTTGCGATATCTGATTCATGCCAAGGATCTCGTGCAATTCAATTAAAGTAAGAAAACAAAATCAAAACAACTATGATCTTTCAATATGACAAATACTCCAAGAACATTATCACATTAAATGTTGCGCAAATGAGCAATCATCATGTGATACGATATTTATTAATATTTAAAACCATGAATATGCAAGTAGTCAAAAGTACAAAATAGCTGGTTCTATGCCATCAACTCCAACAATACTAAGATGGATCAGAGGCATATGAGAGCATGATTATCATGACCGGAACAATTGCTCTTGAGGAACTTAATCCATTGGAGCACAGTTAGATTTTATTTCTGAGGATCATAGGCCGGAGATATAGCCAAAAGTTTCCAAGGCTTACAAAGTTGAATAATACAGGAATTTCTGTTTCTGTTTACAATCTACCAGAGAATAGAATCTGTCTTACGAAAGTGGAGGGGTGACCTGAATGGATTTCAGAGGTTCATATTTCTAATTATGAGACCAATGCAAGCAAAGCTTCTTGTCCTAGCTTGGGGGATATAGAAGATGACGTGCACAGCTTCCTCATTGTGCAGGAATGACCATCTATTGTGGGTGGCACTAAAGACCAGCGAATAAGACGTGTGCAATCATTATCCATATTCACATGGCAGCTACTAAATAGTATGGTCGAGTGCAATTATAATTTCAATGTATGGAGTGTTTCATGTTCAACGGATGGCTCAACATCTTGCTTTGTGTTAGTTTTTTTTCAAAGGGAAACATCTTTAATTCTTTGGCGATGCCTGGAGGGGACTCCCTATAAGCTTTCGACTATATGAGATCCTCTACCGAGGGAGGTGGACTCGTGATTTTCTTGTTACTATGGCTGGTTCAAGTGGGCAAAATTTTTCATCAGAGATGGAACGTCTTGCTGCAACTGTAGCAGCAGAGCCATGTGAACCAATTAGTTGTGTCTTTGTATCATTTAGGGGTTGTGTAGAAAGGTTGAAAATACAAGAGCCGAATAAGGCACATAAATAGAAGGTGTAAAGTGAATATGCATTTCAACTAGCCTATTAAAAAAGGTTGTTCCAAGTGTAAAATTATTGAAAATCAATGTGAAACCTCATAGATCGGAGAAACTGCTTAAAAATGAAGAAAATGGTGATTTGCTTTCCTTGACACATACATTCCTTGACACGTAAGAGTGAGGAGAGAGAAAACTGATAAAAGCAATTGAAGTGAGGAGATCGATTACTTGAAGATTGAGCACATCAACTTTGAAGTGAGAAAATCGATTACTAAAGATTGAGCAAGAAAGACTTTTGAGCCTTCCAGAAGGAACTCCGATCACTTGCTGGCAACTGATAAAAGCAACTGAAGTGATTTGATGATGCTTTATCTTTCTGCTCAGAAATCCTTAGCATTTCAATGAATCGGTGGGGGGAGAAAACACCAAATCACCCGACCAGATAAATGAAACATCCATTCAAATACGCAGCAACACCAAACAGGGAGGAAAAAATGAAAACGCAAAACCAGTTGAACAAAAAACAGTTGAGAAGGAACAAGAAAAGGAGGCACATAAAGAAAAACAATTCATGCTAATTTTAACACCGTTTTGCAGGAAAAAATGTACTGATTAACTTTTTCTGCAGCAGATTCTCATATCAAAGCTAACCCGGAATAAAACCGCAAAATCACATAAACAGAAAGCACACACAAAGAGCAAGTGCGCCAAGGTCACAGCTTACTTCTTCTTGTCTCCAACTCCAGCTGACCTGAACAAGAAAATGAGAAAATGAAATGCAGAATGAGGGGCTGTTATTTCATGGAGAAAGCTCATTCAATGAAATGAACAACCCAACAAGGGTTTTTTACTCATTTGATACAGAATCCCGGAAACATATCACAATATCTTGGTGATCTTACTCATCTATATTATATTGGGCTACTATTCAATCAGAAGAATGACAGTGCCAACAGAAGATATCAGCCATTTAAACATGACTGATGCATTATAAATCAGGAGTATAACTTCATTTCAATCTAAACTATTTGCAGGTTGGAGAAAAGAGATAAAAAAACATGGAAGGCCTCAACAGTTGCACCAACCTCATCTTACGGAGCACGTTAGCCATTTCCTCGCGCTTCTTCTTTGCTCTCTTGTGGGTGCCCAGCTTTCTCTTTGCCACCTTCAATGCACGCTTATCCTTCCCAACCTTTAGAAGCTCAGTGATTCGCTTTTCATAAGGAGCAAATCCAGCAACCTCCCTAATGAGAGACCTCACGAAATGGACTCTCTTACTTGTTCTCTGGTTTTCCATGGTTTAGTACAAAAAACAATTGATCTATAATGAATACAAGGGATATTTCACTCAAAAAAAAAAAAAACGCCGTAGAACATTTAACGAGATGGGTTGCAGAAAAAGCAACTTACACCACGTCTATCAGAAGGGCGTGGAGGAAATTCCTTCTTGGTTACAATATGACCCTTGTTCAGACCCACAAAAAGGCCAGTGTTTGGTTGTTTTGGAGCCATCAGCTGAAAAATAGCATTTTCGTCTTTTAATCCATATTACAAAATGAATGGTTGTGTCAATAACAAAATAGAAGCAGCAGCAGTTTTAATACAGCTGTAACATGACACTAGAAATGACAGCGTGCATACAGATCTAACGCCAAGCACGGCAGAAGATCACTCTGCAAATTCATGAGAAAGCATGGATTATAAATAACACGATTTTAACAACATTTGCAAAAACACGTGGAATCCTTCTGACTGCAAATTAGATATCAATATCGTCGTGAGACTCGAGCGTGTAGGTCAACTAATGACTATTATTAAATTTTATTTTGGCAATTGCCAAGCTTATCATCCAAAGTCTTTAATTTAGAAATTCCCAGGCCATTTCAAGATGAAACGCAGACAACCAAATCAAAGGAATGGGTAGACATCCCAGATCATAAATCGTCGTTTCCAAACCAAAAAACTACTGAACCACAATCGGTACAAAGAAAAAAGGTAATCCGGAATAAACAAAATGCTTAGAACAGGGGGAGTGGAGAAACTAAAGACTCTGGAGAAAGAGAGATCGGAAGAGAACCTTAAGAAAAACGAATTGAGGTCAGAATAGAATCGACATAGTTGAGTCAGTAAACTTCGGAAGAACTCACCTTGTGAAGGCGCAGGGACTAGGGTTTCGACAGCGGCGGTGCTTTCAGATTCCAATTGGCCTCCTTCGGGGTTGGCTTCGGATATAAATGACACATCATACGTTTAAATCGAATTTCAAAATAAAAAACATTGTGAATTGAAAATTAATAAAACGAAGAAAAATCTCTAATACTTAATGACATTTACGAACCAAAGGGGACCCTAATTCCCGTAAAAGACCAAAAATTGGGGAAAAACTAAAGAAGGACCTCCGCCGATATCAAAGGACTGAAATGCCTTTATTTTTTTTCTCTCCGCAGATCCACGCGCACTGCTCCCGCCCATCTCGTTGCTCTGAGTCGCGCTCCGTCGCCCTCTCCCTCCTCGGCGTGTTGTTCTCCCAAAAACCCTAGTTCGTCGTCGGCTCTTCCTGCGCGGTAGTCTCGTCGTCGTCCACACTCTCGTGCGGTCTCCCTCTCCTCTGTGTCTCCCCCGCCGTGACCCTCCACCGCGGTGCCATTAATCTCCAGTCCCGGGCCGACCCCTGCTGTCGGGAAAACCCTAGCTGGTGTTGCCTCCTCCTGGTATCTCCTGCCAGTGAATATTTTGTGACATATTGATGTCTTACTGTCATTGTTTTCCTCCTGCCATTGTGCTCATTCCATACATGCTTGATAATTGTTTTACAGTTTTGTTCCTTGGTTCAAGTTCAAGTGATTGCAATGGAGAGGAATGGATCATCTGGATTGACAAAGTTTAGGTATGATTTTATGTTCGGTATGTTTTTATTTGTTCTAGAAAACCATGCTATATTTAGGTTGTGATAGAATTTTATTTTCTTTTGTGATGTACAGGCAAGAATTTTTTAAGAAAAATAAAGGGGTGTATAAAAATGCTAGGGATGCCAATTCTGTCATAATAGATGCTTGGTCTAAGCTTTCAAAGCGGCAAAAGAATAAGTATAATATGATGGCAAACGATGAAAGGGATGCTGCAGAGGGTCAAAAAGTAAGACCCCAAACTATTATAAATTGTAGATGTTCTCCAAACTTATTTAAAGATGTTGTTGATTTCATTCTTATATATGGGAGGCAAAAACAAATGGTCATAGAAATGGGATTTGGTACATTGTTGGAATTTAACTTTCAACGCTTGCCGAGAGAATTGTGTGAGAAGATTATAGATGCCTTTGATCCTCCTACATGTACTGTAGCAATTAGAGGGAAGGAAATGATGATCACTGCAGCCTATGTGAATTATATGTTAGGCATTCCTTCGAGAGGAAAAGTTGTCTGTCTTGAAAGTGACACAGATGAATATAAAGAAATGAAGAGGTGTTATATGGGGAAAAAGTTAACAGCATTGAAGGAGATGATTTTGGAAGGCTTGGTGGGAAAGGAATTGTTGACATCGTTTATGTTGTTTACATTGGGCACAATGTTAAATCCTAGCTCTAGTTCATTTGTTAATGAAAGAAATATTAGGATGTTGTGTGGGTGTCAACAAAATGTTAGAGAATGAGATTGGTCCCAATTTGTTTTGATGGAGCTGGTTCGAGAGGTAAACATCTATAAGAAGTCTATAGAAAAAAGCCAACCGAAGAAGCATGTTGGAGGTTGCTTGGTTGTCTTATTGGTATGTTTTAAAAATGTTTAACAATGTTTGGATTTTATTTATTAGTTAGTAAATTTATTTTATTAATATTAACATGTTGACACTGCATTGTAGCTGTTTTTCTTCACCCACTTCCCAATTGGAGAAGTTCGTAATTTAGGTAGCGAAAGTGTTTTGGAATTTTGGGATGAAGATAAACTTCAAAGGCGATTGAAGTTGGAAAAAACAAGCAAAAGAGGTATCTTATATGCAGGTCCTACTTCATTAGGGAGCAGGCTGCCCGAGCAGTCTTTGTTCAGCCATCCGGTAAAAATCTCATCTTTATATTTGTCAAAGCTTGCTGTAAATAGTGTGAATTGTTCCTTTTTGAAGGTCTGTGTTAAATACTGTTAGATTGATGTTAAATACTGTGAATTGTTCCTTTTTGATGTCGATCTGTATTTATTTCGTTGCTTTTCAAGGATAAAACAGGGAATTAGAGCGTCAAACATCTGCATTTTACTGTTAATATGGGGTGTGTTAAATTAAAAGTCTTCCTCTTTGATTCTCCCACTGCTAAAGAAAGCATGGGGATGACCGATGTTAAAACCTGGATGCTGCTTGTTAAATTCTGGTTGGTTCAGTGTTAAATGCCTTGAAATCCTCTTTAGAAATGACCATGTGCTTAGATGTGTAATTTTAGTGGCAAAACCCTAAAATTAGAGTGGCACAATGTGGGATTTTAGAGGTGCCAACATTGAAATGGTCTATTGGAAGTCGTAGTTGTCATTTAGAAACGGTTAGTGTCAAAAAACGGAGGCTGAGAGTTAAATTCTGGAAGGTCTGTGTTAAATACTGTTAGATTGATGTTAAATACTGTGAATTGTTCCTTTTTGATGTCGATCTGTATTTATTTGGTTGCTTTTCAAGGATAAAACAAGGAATTAGAGTGTCAAACATCTGCATTTTACTGTTAGTATTGAGTGTGTCAAATTAAAAGTCATCCTCTTTGATTCTCCCTCTGCTAAAGAAAGCATGGGGATGATCGATGTTAAAACCTAGATACTGCTTGTTAAATTCTGGTTGGTTCAGTGTTAAATGCCTTGAAATCCTCTTTAGAAATGACCATGTGTTTAGATGTGTAATTTTAGTGGCAAAACCCTGAAATTAGAGTGGCACAATGTGGGATTTTAGAGGTGCCAACATTGAAATGGTCCATTGGAAGTCGTAGTTATCATTTAGAAACGGTTAGTGTCAAAAACCGAAGGCTGAGAGTTAAATTCTGGAAGGTCTGTGTTAAATACTGTTAGATTGATGTTAAATACTGTGAATTGTTCCTTTTTTATGTCGATCTGTATTTATTTGGTTGCTTTTCAAGGATAAAACAAGGAATTAGAGTGTCAAACATCTGCATTTTACTGTTAATATGGGGTGTGTTAAATTAAAAGCCTTCCTCTTTGATTCTCCCACTGCTAAAGAAAGCATGGGGATGACCGATGTTAAAACCTGGATGCTTCTTGTTAAATTCTGGTTGGTTCGGTGTTAAATGCCTTGAAATCCTCTTTAGAAATGACCATGTGTTTAGATGTGTAATTTTAGTGGCAAAACCATAAAATTAGAGTGGCACAATGTGGGGTTTTAGAGGTGCCAACATTGAAATGGTCCATTGGAAGTCGTAGTTGTCATTTAGAAACGGTTAGTGTCAAAAACCGGAGGCTGAGAGTTAAATTCTTGAAGGTCTGTGTTAAATACTGTTAGATTGATGTTAAATACTGTGAATTGTTCCTTTTTGATGCCGATCTGTATTTATTTGGTTGCTTTTTAAGGATAAAACAAGGAATTAGAGTGTCAAACATCTTCATTTTACTGTTAGTATGTGGTGTGTTAAATTAAAAGTCATCCACTTTGATTCTCCCACTACTAAAAGAAAGCATGGGGATGACCGATTTTAAAATCTGGATGCTGCTTGTTAAATTCTGGTTGGTTCGGTGTTAAATGCCTTGAAATCCTCTTTAGAAATGACCATGTGTTTAGATGTGTAATTTTAGTGGCAAAACCCCGAAATTAGAGTGGCACAATATGGGGTTTTAGAGGTACCAACATTGAAATGGTCCATTGGAAGTCGTAGTTGTCATTTAGAAACGGTTAGTGTCAAAAACCGGAGGCTGAGAGTTAAATTCTGGAAGGTCTGTGTTAAATACTGTTAGATTGATGTTAAATACTGTGAATTGTTCCTTTTGATGTCGATCTTTATTTATTTGGTTGCTTTTCAAGGATAAAACAGGGAATTGGAGTGTCAAACATCTGCATTTTACTGTTAGTATGGGGTGTGTTAAATTAAAAGCCTTCCTCTTTGATTCTCCCACTGCTAAAGAAAGCATGGGGATGACCGATGTTAAAACCTGGATGCTGCTTGTTAAATTCTGGTTGGTTCAGTGTTAAATGCCTTGAAATCCTCTTTAGAAATGACCATGTGTTTAGATGTGTAATTTCAGTGGCAAAACCCTGAAATTAGAGTGGCACAATGTGGGATTTTAGAGGTTCTAACATTGAAATGGTCCATTGGAAGTCATAGTTGTCATTTAGAAACAGTTAGTGTCAAAAACCGGAGGCTGAGAGTTAAATTCTGGAAGGTCTGTGTTAAATACTGTTAGATTGATGTTAAATACTATGAATTGTTCCTTTTTTATGTCGATCTGTATTTATTTGGTTGCTTTTCAAGGATAAAACAAGGAATTAGAGTGTCAAACATTTGCATTTTACTGTTAGTATTGGGTGTGTTAAATTAAAATCCATCCTCTTTGATTCTCCCACTGCTAAAGAAAGCATGGGGATGATCGATGTTAAAACCTGGATGCTGCTTGTTAAATTCTGGTTGGTTCAGTGTTAAATACCTTGAAATCCTCTTTAGAAATGACCATGTGTTTAGATGTGTAATTTTAGTGGAAAAACCCTGAAATTAGAGTGGCACAATGTGGGATTTTAGAGGTTCCAACATTTAAATGGTCCATTGGAAGTCGTAGTTGTTATTTAGAAACGGTTAGTGTCAAAAACCGGAGGCTGAGAGTTAAATTCTGGAAGGTCTGTGTTAAATACTGTTAGATTGATGTTAAATACTGTAAATTGTTCCTTTTTGATGTTGATCTGTATTTATTTGGTTTCTTTTCAAGGATAAAACAAGGAATTAGAGTGTCAAACATCTGCATTTTACTGTTAATATGGGGTGTGTTAAATTAAAAGCCTTCCTCTTTGATTCTCCCACTGCTAAAGAAAACACGGGGATGACCGATGTTAAAACCTGGATGCTACTTGTTAAATTCTGGTTGGTTCGGTGTTAAATGCCTTGAAATCCTCTTTAGAAATGACCATGTGTTTAGATGTGTAATTTTAGTGGCAAAACCATGAAATTAGAGTGGCATAATGTGGGGTTTTAGAGGTGCCAACATTGAAATGGTCCATTGGAAGTCGTAGTTATCATTTAGAAATGGTTAGTGTCAAAAACCGGAGGCTGAGAGTTAAATTCTTGAAGGTCTGTGTTAAATACTGTTAGATTGATGTTAAATACTATGAATTGTTCCTTTTTGATGTTGATCTGTATTTATTTGGTTGCTTTTCAAGGATAAAATAGGGAATTAGAGTGTCAAACATCTGCATTTTACTGTTAGTATGTGGTGTGTTAAATTAAAAGCCTTCCTCTTTGATTCTCCCACTGCTAAAAGAAAGCATGGGGATGACTGATGTTAAAACCTGGATGCTGCTTGTTAAATTCTGGTTGGCTCGGTGTTAAATGCCTTGAAATCCTCTTTAGAAATGACCATTTGTTTAGATGTGTAATTTTAGTGGCAAACCCCTGAAATTAGAGTGGCACAATGTGGGGTTTTAGAGGTTCCAACATTGAAATGGTCCATTGGAAGTCGTAGTTGTCATTTAGAAACAGTTAGTGTCAAAAACCGAAGGCTGAGAGTTAAATTCTGGAAGGTCTGTGTTAAATACTGTTAGATTGATGTTAAATACTGTGAATTGTTCCTTTTGATGTCGATCTGTATTTATTTGGTTGATTTTCAAGGATAAAACAGGGAATTAGAGTGTCAAACATCCACATTTTACTGTTAGTATGGGGTGTGTTAAATTAAAAGCTTTCATCTTTGATTCTCCCACTGCTAAAGAAAGCATGGGGATGACCGATGTTAAAACCTGGATACTGCTTGTTAAATTCTGGTTGGTTCAGTGTTAAATGACTTGAAATCCTCTTTAGAAATGACCATGTGTTTAGATGTGTAATTTTAGTGGCAAAAACCTGAAATTAGAGTGGTACAATGTGGGATTTTAGAGGTTCCAACAATGAAATGGTCCATTGGAAGTCGTAGTTGTCATTTAGAAACGGTTAGTGTCAAAAACCGGAGGCTGAGAGTTAAATTCTGGAAGGCTTGTGTTAAATACTGTTAGATTTATAATCATTTATCAAGGTTTATGTTATTGTTGAATGGTTTTATGGAATGATGTTTATGAATACATGAAGTGGTTATTTTCATGAAGGGTTCATGGGTGTTGTGATGTCTGTTTAAATAAATGATTTTATTTTATTCTTGTATGACAAGATGGTGATATGATCATAGGACACTAATTGACTTGCTTTGGATTTGTAAACTGTAATTAAAAACCTTGGGTTTGTAAGAGGGACACTCATTAGGTTTGTTGAATACCAGTTCGGGTATGAATGGTTAATGTCAAAAATTGGAGGATGAGTGTTAAATTGTGGAAGGTCTGTGTTGATTTCTGTTAGATTGTTGTTAAATACTTTGATTTGTTCCTTTCTGTTATTTGTTACTAACATTTATGTCCCCATTTTCTATTATAGGATATCAAGGTTTTGTACGATGGATATATGAAAGGTGTCAATGAGCACCTGCATGATCTCCTTCGAGTTCAAGGAAATTTGTTAGCTACGGGCTCTACTGCTAAAGGGGCTACATTTGATTATGTTCTAGATGACGAAAAAGAGGCTGCTGGAGAGTCTGGGGAGCATACAGAGGATGTCGAAGAGGAAGAGGAGGAGATATATGAAACTGAGGAGGTGGGGAAAGATGAAGAGGAGGAAACTCTATTGGAGGCAGATGACGAAAGTGATGAAGAGGGGGGAGCAGTGGACGGTGATAAGGAAGTGGAAAAGGAAGAGGATAAAGTTGTGTTCGAACCAACTTTGGGAGACCCATCTACTGGGATGGCTCTTAGGAGGTCACTTCGACAAAAGACTGAAAAAATGGTCTCCCTATGTGCAACAACCTGTCAAAGGCAGAATAGACCTTAAAAGGAGGCTTTATGACTTGTGCACCTCGGGAAAGAAGCAGGGTAACAAAGAGCAGTAGGTTATCATTGTATTGATATGTTGAATATAGGAACTGTTTAAAAATGTACTTAATGTACTTATGGGCTATGATTTAAATGCAGAATTGTTGTTTACATGCATAATTACTATTTGACTAAAAATGAATGTCGTTGTTTAGGCCCTATGGAATGGGTGAACAACAAGGTTAGTAAATGCTTCCTTTATAATCAACTATTGTATGATCACTAATTAGTTACATATGAATGACAATGTTGGAATCACAGATGGTGACCATGATTGCAAGAACTCTTGTGAATGATCAGAAATAATTTGGAATAGTGAATAGACACATATTTGATCCATTATTCATGGTACTAATTTTAGGCATATTTTGATGTACAAAAGGCTTTTGTATTTTGTTTTATATTTTGTGATAATCTATTGTTGTAGGATAAGATTATTTCATGTCAGGAAGAGTGGAAAGTCGCTGATGTTCTGATGTATGTCATGCCTAATGTTGTTGGACACAACATAACACACTGTTGACTTCTGTTTTTCCCCACATTGATGAATTTTCACTGGTTTTGCTATTGTGCTGACTTAAAGACAAAGAAATTGCAAGTTTTGGACTCACTCGGCACTGCTTCCACCGATAAACAACAGAGAAAACTGTCTACATTGCTGGTACTTATAATGGCCTTTGTCATCATTTTCTTTTTGGTTACCAAACATACTGATTTATAAAGTACTAATTTATTATATCTTTTGACTTTCATATAGGGTGATTGTCTTGTTACCATGTTGCGACATCTTTCACGACGAGACTATTCTTCCCCATTCAAATTTGACATTGTGTATGAATCTGTTCAGCTGCAATCTAATTGGTAGATTAAATTACCCACTACTTTATTTTCCAAATCTAGTTTTGTTATCTAAAAGGTGTGTTTTTTTCAGTAATGATTGTGGAATTCACTTGATCAGATACCTGCAAGAATGGGACACTATGAATAAGATAAAAGACTATACTGATGTAATTATTTTACAACTCTATATATTTTTCTTTGTCTCTAATATATAGAAAGTTTTGCATGATATGTTTGTAGATTCAGCTTCAAAGGAAAAGAGTTGATTTACTATGGTGTTTGGAAAACCATGGCTACAATGCAAGGAGAACAATGTTTTTGGAGGATTTGTCTAGTTAAACACATAATTTGTGGGGAAAATGGTTGTAAAGGAAACTGTTAGTGAGTAGTTGGAGTTTGGTTGAAGTTGGTGGGTGTTTAGTTCTATTGTGACAAAACATTTGTTGAATCAATGGCTTACTCAATTTGATTGTCACTTTGCATTTGTTTGTTGAACCAATGACATACTGAATGTAGAGTGTCACCAATTTCTTTACAATAATGAACAGTCCATTATGTAACAATTATGAACTGTTATTTGACTCTTCATGAAAAACATAAAAGAAATCCAGCAGCAGGTCTGTCAAAAGCTGGAGGCTCCCTATTAAAACCTGGAAGGGTAGTGTTAAAATCTGTAATTTATGCCATTTTAACATGTTCACATGGTTTATATGTTAGAACGTCAAGCATCTACCAGAATCCATCAATTAAATTGCAAACACCAGCATTTATTCACACCACAACTTCATTGTAAGTAACACAAAACCAAAATTACAAAGAAATCATGTGAGTTAAACATCATACCTCCACAAAAAAAAACAGATTTCATTTCTTTTCAAATATACATCCTTGTCCGCACTAACATGACCTTGTTTAGCGACATATAATCCAGCACACACATACTTGGATTGGGATTTCCACAACTTTTTCGTGTGTCACCAACTTCTTTGTGATGATGAAGACAACTCTTCGGTGGAAGAAAATAAGTTTCATCCATGTCATTGCTATAAGTCAACGCATTCAACTGTAAAATAGGAGTTACAATCTAAACATCCCATTATGTAACAATTATGAACTGTTATTTGACTCTTCATGAAAAACATAAAAGAAATCCAGCAGCAGATCTGTCAAAAGGTGGAGGCTCCCTGTTAAAACCTGGAAGGGCAGTGTTAAAATCTGTAATTTATGCCATTTTAACATGTTCACATGGTTTATATGTTAGAACGTCAATCATCTACCAGAATCCATAAATTAAATTGCAAACACCAGCATTTATTCACACAACAACTTCATTGTAAGTAACAAAAAACCAAAATTACAAAGAAATCATGTGAGTTAAACATCATACCTCCACAAAAAAAAATAGATTTCATTTCTTTTCAAATATACATCCTTGTCCGCACTAACATGACCTTGTTTAGAGACATATAATCTAGCACACACATACTTGGATTGGGATTTCCATAACTTTTTCGTGTGTCACCAACTTCTTTGTGATGATGGAGACAACTCTTCGGTGGAAGAAAATAAGTTTCATCCATGTCATTTCTATAAGTCAACGCATTCAACTGTAAAATAAGAGTTACAATCTAAACATCCCATTATGTAAAAATTATGAACTGTTATTTGACTCTTTATAAAAAACATAAAATAAATCCAGCAGCAGGTCTGTCAAAAGCTGGAGGCTCCCTGTTAAAACCTAGAAGGGCAGTGTTAAAATCTGTAATTTATGTCATTTTAACATGTTCACATGGTTTATATGTTAGAACGTCAAGCATCTACCAGAATCCATCAATTAAATTGCAAGCACCAGCATTTATTCACACCACAAATTCATTGTAAGTAACACAAAACCAAAATTACAAAGAAATCATGTGAGTTAAACACCATACCTCCACAAAAAAAAAACATATTTCATTTCTTTTCAAATATACATCCTTTTCCGCACTAACATGACCTTGTTTAGCGACATATAATCCAGCACACACATACTTGGATTGGGATTTCCACAACTTTTTCGTGTGTCACCAACTTCTTTGTGATGATGAAGACAACTCTTTAGTGGAAGAAAATAAGTTTCATCCATGTCATTGCTATAAGTCAACACATTCAACTGTAAAATAGGAGTTACAATCTAAACATCCCATTATGTAACAATTATGAACTATTATTTGACTCTTCATGAAAAACATAAAAGAAATCCAGCAACAGGTCTGTCAAAAGCTGGAGGCTCCCTGTTAAAACCTGGAAGGGCAGTGTTAAAATCTGTAATTTATGCCATTTTAACATGTTCACATGGTTTATATGTTAGAACGTCAAGCATCTACCGAAATCCATCAATTAAATTACAAACACCAGCATTTATTCACACCACAACTTCATTTTAAGTAACACAAAACCAAAATTACAAAGAAATCATGTGAGTTAAACATCATACCTCCACAAAAAATAGATTTCATTTATTTTCAAATATACATCTTTGTCTGCACTAACATGACCTTGTTTAGCGACATATAATCCAGCACACACATACTTGGATTGGGATTTCCACAACTTTTTCGTGTGTCACCAACTTCTTTGTGATGATGGAGACAACTCTTCGGTGGAAGAAAATAAGTTTCATCCATGTCATTGCTATAAGTCAACACATTCAACTGTAAAATAGGAGTTACAATCTAAACATCCCATTATGTAACAATTATGAACTGTTATTTGACTCTTTATGAAAAACATAAAAGAAATCCAGCAGCAGGTCTGTTAAAAGCTGGAGGCTCCCTGTTAAAACATGGAAGGGCAATTTTAAAATATGTAATTTATGCCATTTTAACATGTTCACATGGTTTATATGTTAGAACGTCAATCATCTACCGGAATCCATCAATTAAATTGCAAACACCAGCATTTATTCACACCACAACTTCATTTTAAGTAACACAAAACCAAAATTACAAAGAAATCATGTGAGTTAAACATCATACCTCCACAAAAAAACCAGATTTCATTTCTTTTCAAATACAAATCCTTGTCCGCACTAACATGCCCTTGTTTAGCGACATATAAGCCAATGTACACTAAACACACCACCCTTTCAAAGTTGTCACATCAAGTTGGATTGGGATTTCTACACCTTTTTCATGTGTGACCAACTTCTTTACAGCGAGAACAATGATACAACTTCTTATTTTGAAATTGAGACTCAATACGATTATGAGATGGTCTCCTAGGAGGACGAGAAGTCTTCGGTGCTTGCAAAAAAGTTTCATCCATATAATCCTTATACATCAATTCATTCAAATGTGGCATATCATTGGTCTCAAACGGATGCATAACTTCAATATAAAGCTTCTGTTGGGTGTTGAGCAGATAACAATCTTCTACATATCTGTACAGGTTACCATATACTTTTCTTATTGCTGCACATGCATGAGCACAAGGGATCCCACTCATTTGCCATGCTTGACAAGTGCATTCCCGAATGCCTAATTGTACAGTGATATCCACATTACCGGTCTGAAATAAGAAAACATTATGTCCATATTGTTCTACTATCAAAGTTTCATCCCTTAACACATTCATCTTCAATTTTTCCTCAACATTGGGACCAAATCCATTTCTCCACCTTTTCATCTCTTTCTTGGTTGTAAAAAATTTCTTACTCAATTTCTCATGATGTTCATTAATCAACACACAAATATTTTGTCTCCTCTCATTTGTAATCCATGCATTGAATGATTCATCTAAATTCGTTGTAATATGATCCCATCGACGGTGTGGAAATTGCGAAATTTCCCACCTATCAACATCACCATCCTTTTCAACCCATCTTGAAAATTCTGGACAAAATCTTGCCAAATTATTCATAGCAACATTGAAATCACAATCCAACCGAGAATAAGCAATGGCATCCAATAATTTCAATTCCCTTTCCTTAGTTCCTCTTCCCATTCCCCTACAAAATTTTGTAACTTCAGAGCTGGAATTTTCTTTCACATGACGATAATAATATGCATGTCTATCTTCACAAAAAATTGTTCTAACTGCACCTGTAATTGCATTGTGTCGATCAGATACAATAACCAGTTGAGTAGAACCTACAATCTCTTTTATGTTGTTTAAAAACCATGTCCAATTATCATATGTTTCACCCCCAACAATTGAATAAGCCAATGGAAAAAGGTTGTCATCTGCATCATATGCAGACGCTGCCAATAAGGTACCTTTGTAAGGACCACTGAGGTGACACCCATCCACAAACAACACAGGTCGACCACCTAATAAGAAACCATTTATACAGCACCCATATGCAATGAATAATCTTTCAAATCTACCATTTTCTGAGGATACCCACTTCGCTATTGTTTCCGAATCAACTTCCATTAGTCTTTTGCATATCCAAGGGATTAACATATATGACTGCTCTGGAACCCCATATATTCCACCAACTGCTTTCTCCTTGACTCTTAACGCTTGACGGTATGTAAGTGATATACCATAGTCTCTGTACAAGTCAGCTTTAATTTCATTGGCAGATTTTTCCACATTTGGATTCACCTCATCAGAAATGATAGATGACACTAATGATGCCCTTGATTTGTGAGAAATTGTGAGTCTATCTTGGGCTGAGTGCTTATGAGTATTTTGAAAAGTTTTCACACAAAGAAATGGAGTCGAGTTCCCCAAGCCATATGCTGTTAACTTCCACATGCAACTCTCAACTTTGCATTTGACAATAATCTTTTGAGGACTATTCCTGATATATTCATAGTCAAACCCATGTGCAATGCTATACTTGAAAAGTGTCTCCCACAATGCTTTGGCTGAAGGAAAAATCTAGCCAACATCCACTAATAATTCATTCCACTTTGAAGCATTTAACTCTGGGATTGAACATGGAACACTACTAATTGCACAAGTTAGCATTTGTAAATCACCATCCATTGATAAAATTTGTTCTGAATTCCCACCAACTACTTCAACACTACAAATTAAATATCAAATGTAAATACATAACAGGAGAACAAAATATTGATATAAAGAATTTTGACATGTCATTACCTTTGAGCTACATCCACTGTCGACTGCAAGCTTTCATCCAACCTCAAAATAATGTAGATATTAGCAAAACTGTCATTGAATGTAAACAATTGATCAACTCCTTCATCATCTATAAGGTCTAAAAAGTCCCATTGTCAAACTTTAACGTGTATTTTAAATCTAACGATGACATATCACACTTCAGAATCGACGATGCCAAACTTGATATTTCATCAAATTTCATTCCTTCTATTAGCACTCAACCCATAGATCTTCCACCTTGATAATGCATTTTTCCATGTGAATCACCAACAAGTGCTCCATCAAAATGAAAATAACAAAAAATTTCTTTTTGAAAAAAACTTGACATCATGTGGTATCAATCAACCTACAACATTAATGAATATAAGATATTAAAACTCATTCTCAGTTCATATTTACATCAATTAGCAACATAAATCTACAAAAATATAGGCAACATACAACTTATAGAAAATGTGGTTTCAGATACACTAGGTGCTAGGAGAAGGGAAAGATACAACTTGACGGAGAGGAGGTAGAGGCGAGCTAAGCTGAGGAGATGAGTCAGCGGTTGGACGAGCCCAGGAGAAGAGGCAGGGAGGATATAAATGGCATAAACTCATCTGCTGCTGGAAGAGCGCAGAGGGAAGATGTGCCGACTGGACAATCACAAGGGGAAGATGTGTCGGCTGGATGAGCGCAGGGGGAGATGTGTGGTGGGAGCAGTGCGCAGGATCGGTGCGTGGGATCGGAGCGCGGGAGTAGTGCGCGTGGATCTGCAGAGAGAAAAAAATAAGGGCATTTCAGTCCTTTGATATCGGCGGAGGTCCTCCTTTAGTTTTTCCCCAATTTTTGGTCCTTTACAGGAATTAGGGTCCCCCTTTGGTCCGTAAATGTCATTCTCCCAATAAAATATAAAGACATCAAATAAAAAAATTGAAATGTAACTAATGTAACAAAATTGCATAAATAGATTTGGGGTCTTTCATTGAAAAGGTTTAGAATTGTTATGAGATATTATTTAATATGTTAATGTCACATTTCTAATAATAATAATGATGATGATGACCACTCATTTCTCAACAAACCCCTTTGTATGATCAATCCTTCGTTTTCTCTAATTGTTGGAATTTCAGCCGTTAGATTTGACGTGGGAGATTGAAATTGATTAAAAACTATAAACTTCATGTACCCTATATATATGTCACCATGTCAATGGAACATGAAACGTTTGGCCCTCTATATTTTCTCCCCAACTCTTTTCTAATGTCTTTTACATTATCATATTTCTTTCTCCACTATCAATATAAAGATTCAATTTCATGTTTCGTCAATGCATCTTTTCACTTACAATTGATTAAGATTTTTTGTTTTTGAAATTCATTGTAGTTTTAATTGGCGTTTGATCAGTTCCATAGCACGTTATCAGGATGATCATATTCTCTATTGTGCATCATGACGATACTACCTTCATCATGACCATTGACATATTATTACATGAAAAATGTATGTTTTATATTTTTTCAGATATTATCTTGACATGCTTCGTCATGTGTGCATCACCTCAACACATTCGAAGAGCTATATCAATAAGCGAGTCTTATTTTACATGTCACATATTATTGTATTTATTTTCCCGCTCCCAATAACATTGAAAAAAATATATGAATTATTTTTTTAATATTTTTTATGGGAAAAAATGAGTTTCTAAAGAACACTAATGACCCACAAACTGTTAAATTCCACTTCATTTCCTAAAGTGAATGTGATTGGTTATTATCAAAACTATGTTAATAATCGACGTAATCGATGTTGAGACAAACATCATTCATCAAATGAAAAGATGAATCATCATCATGAAAAAAATCGAATGATGAACATCATTTATCTTCCGTATGCCGAGGTGAACATCCACCAGTAGAAAAAGACACGTTAGCGCCATAGTTTTAACGTTGGTTTTTAAAAACCAATGTTAAAAGTGAAGCATGGGTCTTTTAACTTCGATTCCCTTTAAAATCTACATTAAAAGTGTTTAAAAAAATTAGTTTCCATAAGCATCCCTACATTTTTTCAACGTAATCTTTCTGAAACTCTCCTCCTACCGACTCTCGACAACACCTGACCATGATCGATTATCACTTTTATTCGATTTTCAACTTCTTTTCACATTGTTTCTCCTCAATATTTCAACCTTTGTCATTCTTCTATGACTCTCGACATTATTTAGTCCATGAAATCTCTAATCCGCTCGACCCACAACCACACTCCAAGGTTTTTATTAGTTCTTTTTTCTTCTTCGCTTTTGCAACTGTTTCTCTTCAATATTGCAGTGTTCGTCTTGTTACTACCGCCTTCGAGTGAGTTCATCCGAATTCGAGAACTATTTTCCATTGTCGATCTCCAAATTTTGTAAGTTATATTTTTATTTTTGGAATATAAATTAATCATTTGTTAGTTATAAATTGCATTCATGTATTAATTTTTTCTCATGCATCTTATTATCGATTATAATTTTGTTTGTTAAAATTTGCTGATGTTATAAAGTTTTTTATGATTATAAATTTTATGTGACTGTAATTTATTTTTGGTTGTAACTGTTTGTATTTATAATTTTTTTATCGTTATAATTTTTTTGTGGTTGAAATCGTTTTTTCTTCAATTCATTTTCATTTATAATTTTTTTTATTGTTATAATTACTTTTGATTATTTTTTGTTGTTGTAACTTGCTTTTCATTTTTCATTTTTTTAACATATAAATTATTTGTTAAAAAATCTATGCACGTTTATATATTTATATTCTCATATGTTTTAATTTTATTTTTGTATATATATGTTTAAATTTTTATATGTATTTATATATTATCTATTATATTATGACTTTTTAGGTAATTAATGGATCCTAATTGGATAAATGCACGAGTAACTATCGATGAATATAAGAAAGGGGTTGACAGTTTCTTGGAATTTTCTAAATAAAATCTTGAAAACAAAGATGTGTGACATCATAATGAGTGTGAAAACAAAATCTGGATGACAAATCCAACCATGATTCATAATCACTACGGGAAAAAAGGCTTTTTGCGACGGGAATAAATCCCCATCGCAAAAGCTTTGTCCAAGAGGTTATTTGCGACGGGATTTCGTCTCCCGTCGCAAAAGGTTTGGCGCGAATAACACGTCAAACCGTGCGATGGTTATTTGCGACGGTGCGATCTCACCGTCGCAAATACTTCACTATTTGCGACGAGCCCCGTCACAAATACCCGACGACGATTAATAGCTTTTTGCGACAGGATGTCGTCCCGTCGCAAAAGGTGTGTCGGCAGGGACTATTTGCGACATGACCCGTCACAAAAAACCTTTTAACCGCCGACAGTAATTAATGCGGGCGTAGGTATTTGCGACGGGTCTCGTCGCAAAAGATACTATTTGCGACGGGATACCCGTCACAAATAATCTAACCTACATATACCCCCATCCGGTTTTCCTCTCATTACTCTGAATTCTCAGATCTTGTTTCTCTCTAAACTCTGATTTTAGAGGGGAAATTTTTCTAAGTTAATTTTTTTGTTCACGAGGAAGTTGTGAAGCCGTCTACATCGATAGAAAATCATGCTTAAAGGTATTTATGTTTTATTTAATTTATTATTTATTTCATTTTTATGTTAATTTTTATTATTGTTGATTAGTTGTAATTAAATTAAATTTAAATTGTTTTGTCATGAGTATTTATTTGTACTAATAAATTGAAAATTTTAGTACTAATTTTTAATAATTAGTAGTAATTAATAATTATTAACGATAATTAGTAATGTATATAATTAATTTGTAGTAATTAATAATAATTGGTAATAAATAATAATAAATACTAATAATTAGTAATAAATACTAATAATTATTAACAAATAGTAGTAAATAGTAATAATAAGTAATAAATAGTAATAATGAGTAATAAACAGTAATAATTAGTAATAAATAGTACTAAATTGTCATAAATAGTAGTTAATTGTAATAATTAGTAATAAATCGTAATAATTAGTAATAAATTGTAATAATTAGTAATAAATTGTAATAATTAGTAATAAATTGTAATAATTAGCAATAAATTGTAATAATTAGTAATAAATTGTAATAAATTGTAATAAATTGTAATATTTAGTAATAAATTGTAATATTTTGTAATAAATTGTAATAATTACTAATATTTAGTAATAAATTCCTAATATTTAGTAATAAATTGTAATAATTAGTAATAAATTGTAATAATTAGTAAGAAATTGTAATAATTAGTAATAAATTGTAATAATTAGTAATAAATTGTATTAATTAGTAATAAATTGTAATAATTAGTAATAAATTGTAATAATTAGTAATAAATTGTAATAATTAGTAATAAATTGAAATAATTACTAATAATTAGTAATAAATTGTAATAATTAGTAATAAATTGTAATAATTAGTAATAAATTGTAATAATTAGTAATAAATTGTAATCATTACTAATAAATTGTAATAATTACTAATAATTAGTAGTAATTAGTAATAAATTGTAATAATTACTAATAATTAGTAATAATTAGTAATAAATTGTAATAATTACTAATAAATTGTAATAATTACTAATAATTAGTAATAAATTGTAATAATTAGTAATAAATTGTAATAATTAGTAATAAATTGTAATAATTAGTAATAAATTGTAATAAATTGTAATAATTAGTAATAAATTGTAATAATTAGTAAAAAATTGTAATAATTACTAAAAAATTGTAATATTTAGTAATAAATTGTAATAATTACTAATAAATTGTAACATTTAGTAAAAAATTGTAATAATTAGTAATAAATTGTAGTAATTAGTAATAAATTGTAATAATTAGTAATAAATTGTAATAATTACTAATAAATTGTAATAATTACTAATAATTAGTTATAAATTGTAATAATTAGTAATAAATTTTAATAAATTGTAATAATTAGTAATAAATTGTAATAATTAGTAATAAATTGTAATAATTAGTAATAAATTGTAATAATTAGTAATAAATTGTAATAATTAGTAATAAATTGTAATAATTAGTAATAAATTGTAATAATTACTAATAAAATGTAATAATTACTAATAATTAGTAATAAGTTGTGATAATTAGTAATAAATTGTATAATTAGTAATAATTTGTATAATTAGTAATAAATTGTAATAATTAGTAATAAATTGTAATAATTAGTAATAAATTGTAATAATTAGCAATAAATTGTAATAATTACAAATAAATTGTAACAATTAGTAATAATTTGTAATAATTAGTAATAAATTGTAATAAATTGTAATAATTAGTAATAAATTATAATAATTAGTAATAAATTATAATAATTAGTAATAAATTGTAATAATTAGTAATAAATTGTAATAATTGGTAATAAATTGTACTAATTAGTAATAAATTGTACTAATTAGTAATAAATTGTACTAATTACTAATAAATTGTACTAATTACTAATAAATTGTACTAATTACTAATAAATTGTAATATTTAGTAATAAATTGTAATAATTAGTAATAAATTGTAATAATTAGTAATAAATTGTAATAATTAGTAATAAATTGTAATAATTAGTAATATATTGTAATAATTAGTAATAAATTGTAATAATTGGTAATAAATTGTAATAAATTGTAATAAATTGTAATAAATTGTAATAATTAGTGATAATTAGTTAGGAATAATTGAAAGGAATTTTAATAAATTTTAATAAATTTTAAGAACTTGGCACAATTTCCAGTGGATTGACGGTACTCCTTTTGCTCGATGACTTTTCTCCTTTCAACTCTCACTGAATCAAAACATTATGAAAAATGTGCTGCTATATAGACATATTCGATATCTTATGCACGAGATTGGATATGCATTCGTAGGATCATATTTTTTATAATGTTTTCAGGCGGTGACAGTTGGAAGAAGACGATTCATCGACGAAAAGGTGACTCTTTTGTCCGACGACTCATTTACTTGCATCTTTCTCACACTGAAATCAGAATGAAGAATCTGGTCGGAGATACACATATTCATTCTTGTGCATACGAGAATGAATATGCGTACCTCCGACCACATTATTCATTGTGATTTCAGTGTGAGAAAGATGCATGTAAATGAGCTGTCAGACAAAAGAGTAGCCATCAATCCACTGGAAATTGTGTCGCCCTTAATTAATGGTAATTATTAAGAAGTAGTAGTAATTATTTATCTTCTTTTTTCAGATAGTGTTTTTATAATTTCAAATTATTCAAAAATAGTGATGATTTTATATTTTGTAGAAAAATATGGAACAAGGAAGTCGACATCAGTTATTATTAGATGATCACACTTGGATAAATCAGCACAGAAATCCAAATGGGTTTGGTTTAAATCCTGTATATATTGAGGGTGTTAAAGCTTTCTTAGCATTTATATCATCAAAACCAGAATATGTTTCAGAAGACACAATTAAGTGTCCTTGTAAAAAATGTGCTCTGAGAACGTTTGACACATTTGAAAAGGTTGGGGTACATCTCTTGCGGTTTGGTTTTCAACCAGATTATGTTTTTTGGTATCAACACAGTGAACGCAGTTCCAAAGAAGATACTAATAACTTGATTCTGAATCCATCACGGTTCCAAAATTTAGTACATGATGTTGCAGGTCCATCTGTTCAACAAACTGAAACTCACGATGATATTGATTCAACTTATGAGTTGGCACCATCCGAATTTTATGAGTTGTTGAGGTCTTCTGAGGATGCATTTTATCCTAGTTGCAAGATAAGTAAATTAGAAGCGGTTGCAAAATTTATGGATATTAAATCTGATAATGCAATATCAAACAACTGTTTTGATCATATATTTTCTTTGATTAAAACACTGTTACCTGAAGGAAATGTGTTGCCTGAAAATTAATATGAGAGCAAGAGGTTGGTTTGTAATCTAGGCCCTAGTTATCAGAAGATTCATGCAAGTGAAAATGATTGCATATTATATTCTGGTGAAAACGAGTCGTTGGATAATTGTCCCACATGGGGACAATCGAGGTATAAAGAAGCTCAACCAGGGAAGTCTGGATCGATTCCTGTAAAATAGTTGAGATATTTCCCCCTTACACCCAGGATGCAATGTTTATTTATGTCTCATAACACATCGTCAATGATGTCATGGCACAAAACCAATATTTCAATCAGTAAAAGCTTGAATCATCCATCTGATGGTGATTCATGGAAACATTTTGACCGTCTGCATCCATCTTTTTCTTTAGAAGCCCGAAACGTGCGATTGGGTCTTTCTACTAACGGTTTCTGTCTGTTTGGTTCTTATGGTAGTCAGTATTCATGTTGGCCTGTCTTTATAACTCTGTACAATCTACCTCCATGAATGTTGATGAAAAATCCCTATATCTTTTTGACCTTATTAATCCCAGGACATCCGAAAAATAATATTGATGTTTATTTGAAACCATTGATTGATGAGTTAAATGCATTGTGGAGTAATGGTGTTAGTACATATGATGTTGTTGCGAAACAAAATTTCACATTAAAATTTGCATTGATGTGGGCGATTAATGACTTTCCAATATATGACTTATTATCTAGCTAGAGTACACATGGTCCGAAATCATGTCCTTACTGTATGAAAGAAAAAAAATGCTTTTATGCTCATCAATGGAAAAAAACCTTGTTATTTTGACTGTCATCGCAGATTTCTTCCAACCGATCATCCTTTTCAAAGGAACAAATCTCATTCCAGAAAAGGCACAATTGAAAGGGATGAACCTCCAAAAATGATCTCAGGTACAGAGTTAAAATCAGTTGTATTTTCATTACCTCCCATCACATTTAGGCCAATAGTAAACTAACAAAAAATTCATGGATTTGGGAAAGAACATAATTGGATAAAATGAAGAATTTTTTGGGATCTCCCCTATTGGTCTGATTTGTTGGTCCGCCAAATGTTGGATGTCATGCATACTGAGAAGAATTGTTTTGATAATTTATTTCATACAGTTTTGGATACACCAAGTAAGACCAAAGATACTGTAAAAGCACGATTAGATCTTGCCCAAATTTACAGGCGACCAGAACTTGAACTATTTGAAAATGTCAGATCACAAAGGTTAATGAAGCCAAAAGTAGCTTATACACTGTCCAAAGAGAGTCGCTTATTATTTTTTCAGTGGATTTCAGATTTGAGACTTCCAGATGGATATGCTTCCAATTTGGGCAGATGTGTTAAGAATGGTCATATTACCGAATTAAAAAGTCATGTTTGTTATGTTATAATGGAAAGAATTATGCCAATTGGATTCAGAGGTTTGTTGAATTCTATGATTTGAGATTCGATAACAGACATATCATATTTTTTTTGAGACATTTGTGCAGTGATAATAAACTATGATGCGCTAAGAAAACTGGAAGAGTATGTTACTGTAATTATATGTAAACTGGAAAAAATAATTTTGCCTAATTTCTTTGACTCAATGGAACATCTGATATTACATTTTCTACATGAAGCTAAATGTGGAGGTCCAGTACAGTTTCGATGGATGTATCCATTTGAGAGATGCATGCAGAAATTGAAGAAAAAAGTAGGTAACAAAGCATCAGTTGAAGGCTCAATTGTTGAAGCATATTTGTAAGAGGAGATTGATTTTTTCTGCTCTCACTATTTTGAATCTGAATATACCTCAAAACAAAACTACATGGGATGGAGCAAGGGAAATGATAATGATGAAATAGACAATCAATTATCAGTTTTTAATCAGCCAAATCTTGGCTTCGGTGGAGTTCAAGAACGATGGCTTTCAGACGATGAATATCACAAAGCTCATACATATGTTCCGCTCAACTGTGAAGAAATGACAACATTTGTACTGTGAGTGATTCTATCACTTATTCTATAATTTCTGTTACAGTATGTAAACTTATTTTATTTGTAGGTTATATGATAATCATATCAAGAAACAACTTCCACAAATTACAGCAGCTGATCTTGAAGAACGCAGACAATTTTTTTTTCTCAATGGTTTCAAAAACTAGTAACATAAATTATTGATGGTTTAATATCAATTTAGTTTACTATTTATTATATTGATAATTTTTTTACAAATTTTCAGGCGTCTCAACATACTGATAAAATTGATAGACGATTATGTATATTGAGTAACCCACCATCCAAAATGGTTAAATATTATAATGAATATGTGGTGAATGATTTTTGATTTTATACACGTGTATATGGGGAATCAAAAAAACAATGAACAATGGAGTTTGTTTGAGAGGATCGCATCATAGAGAAACTGAAGTTGACTTTTATGGCATTCTGGATGAAATTATTGAGCTATGTTATCTTGGATAGAATTATATAATGATGTTTAAATGTCGGTGGTTGGATACTGAGAGAGGCTTGAGTGTTCATCCGACTCATGGAATCATCGATATTAAATATAAAAGTCTTCTTATAGTAAATGAACTATTTTTACTAGCTCAACAGGCACATCAAATTTATTATGTAAAGTACTGTGCTACTTCAAGAGACCTGAGTGATTGGTGGAGCATAATAAAAATTAAATCTCAGGAAAATCAATTTACTCAAACTAAATGTGGTTCCGCTGAAGTGAAAGGAATTGAAAATTTTCAAGAGACTACTCAAAATCCATCTTTTTTCACAAAGAAATGTGAATATTGATGATGGCACCCCACATTTAAGGGTTGATGGTGACAAAGATGTTAATGATGTTACAAATGAATTTGAAATGACAAGGGATGGTAAATGTAACGACCCGAAATTTTGAATAAATCTTGTTTCCTAATTTTATGTGTTATTTTATTTTATTTTTGTACTCAACAAAAATGTTTCATTTGATAACATGAGTATAATTAAAATGATAATGTTGGGTTTTGACCGTTATTTGACCATTGGTCAATATGACCGCTGTAAACTAAACGTTTCGATTATTGTCTCTAAATACAAGTAATCTTGGTTAATTAATATAGAAAGAAGATTCGATGGCCTCACCCAGTAGTCTTGGACCGATCGAATCCCATCTAACAGAACTTGGGAAAAAGGTAGCACCACTGGGCTTTGCTCTGGACCAAACCCAAGCTGAACTTCATCGTATAAAGCTAGAACGGGATCGCCTTTGTGAGAAGTTCAAACTGATAGAAATTACTACTCGTGCGATGTTGGCCGAGCCTCCCTCGGATTCTCTCACCTTAGCACACCTTACACTTAGATCCTATGCTGGTGTGATAAGGGGCTATGTAAGGAGACCGTAACTGTCTTGTGTAATCCTTTTTTTTAAATAAAAATTTCAATTTCTTTTATGAATTTTCAAATAACCGGATAAATATAGTATGCATATTTTTGATGAATTTTAGAAAAATGATATTTTAAAAATGTTTATGTAAACCTTAAATAATTAAAAATGTGTAATGATTTTCAAAAAATGGTCTTCTACAATTATGTTCAGTACGAAATTTAGAGTCTAATAAGATCAACTTGATTTTTGATGAATAGTAAATTATGAATAGTGATTTTATGATTAGGATTAATAATGTGTCCAAATGGATTAGTAATATCACTTAAAGAAAGTATTAAAATAAGCTAGGCACTTTGATTAAGTAGTGTGATTCAATAAAATGGTTAAATAACGGTTTCATAAATTATTATTCAAGTATTAGTTTTTTCGGATGAATAGTGTTTTTTAATTAAAATTTTAATTAAAAATATTTAGAAAATTATTTTTATAAAATGGACTTCATTTTTGAACTCAGAGCATCGATATTATGTTAAGGTAATTTTTGGGGATTTTTCTGAAAAAAATAAATTTTCGATGAATAGTATTTTTAATTAAAAATTTAATTAAAAATATTTAGAAAATTATTTTTATAAAATGTATTTCATTTTTGAAACCATAGCATTGATTTTTGGTTAAGGTGAAATTTTGGGATTATTCTGAGAAAGTTGAATTTTCGATGAATAGTGAAAATACAGTTTTTAAGTTACGCATGTTTAATGACATCATTAAATGATGTATTAAGTATGTAATCAATATGGTCGACTTATGAATAGTAAGATAAGGTATGAGGTGTCCCAAGTGTCCAATACCATGGGCATATACCATGGGCAAGCCCATGGTTTTGCCAAAACCACTAATGAGGTGTCCCTTGGCCATTAATGCCTTGTCCCCTCACTTTCCCTATAAATACCAAGCCATCCTCTCATCCATTTGAATCCCCACTCTCCCCCAAAGAAGTCCTGGTCTCCTTACCTCCCAAGAAGTCCTCCCAAGGTGCCCCCAAGCCCTCAAGGTCCAAACCTTTGAGTTTTAAGAGTTACGTTTTAAGGTAAGGGATCCGATCTCTCTCTTTCTTTTCAAGAAATCTCTTTTATGTAATTTCTTTTATGCTCCATGTTCTTATGTTAAAGGGTGTTCTTTTATACTCCTCTTACTTCCCTTTTCATGTTCAGATAATGAGAGATCCCCTCTTACTCTCATTATTTCGTTTTATGAAGTTTTAAGTGGCGTCGTTAGGCTGCCGAAATTTTTGTAACAAATTCTTTCTCCCTTCTCATTTTTCAAGATCTATTATCATGTAAAGTATTTCAAGTTCCTTTTTATTATATTGGGGTATGATATATAAATTTATTATACTGATCTTTTATGATCATATGATGAGAGACCCCATTTGATCTCTTCAATTCAGTATTTTGAAGTTTTAAGTGGCGTCGTTAGGCTGCCGAATTTTTAAGTGGTTCTTCACCCTTCTCGTTTTGAAGTTCTACTTTCATGTAAATTCTTTCAAGTTCCTTTTTGTATGTTGGGGTATGATCTCTATATCTATCATACTGGACTCTTATGTTCATATGATGAGAGACCCTATTTGATCTCATCAATTCATTTTTTGTTGAAGTTTAAGTGACGCCGTTAGGCTGCCGAATTTTTAAGGGATTCTTTCACCCTTCTCCTTTTCAAAGTTCTAATTCCATGTCAAGTCTTGAAAGTTACTTTTTATTATGTTGGGGTATGATCTCTATATCTATCATACTGATCTTTTATGTTCATATGATGAGATACCCTATTTGACATCATCAATTCATTTTTGGTTGAAGTTTATGTAACGCTATTAGGCTGCCGAATTTTCATAAGAGAAATCTTATTTTTGTCTTTCTTTCATGTCCTTCATTTCATATGGTATATTTTCAAATTTCATTACCATGTTCTTAAATCCATTATATTCTATTCCCCTACTTTTTTATGGATCATTTATGAGTGGGTGACCCATGTCCCCTCTCTTTTCAATGTTTTCTAAAACCTTGCAATATAGCCGTTATGCTGCAGAATTTTCATCTCAAAATGCCTCTCTCTTTTTCTCAAAATTATTTTATGTTATTAAGTGAATACTCAAAGATCTTATTTCTATAGGGGTATTCACATATATATCAAAAGGTTCTATTTTAAATTCTGGGATTTACATACATGAAACCCGCTTTCCCTTTCCGTGGGTTTAAAGTGACGTAAAGATCATGTCTTTAAAGAAGTTTTTAAAACGTTATGATTATGAAATGAAACCCATTTATTTTATGCTATATGGGTTATTTATGAAATGTTTGATGATGATATATGTGGCTCACATGATAATAAAGGCAAATTTAAGGGTGTGCCCTGATAGCGCTCCAATGCATTGGGTAAAGACTTGATCTCTAGAGATGACCATTTTTAACGACGCCTTGGTGAATAACCTTGGTAATTTTTAACGACGCCTTGGTGAATAACCTTGGTAATTTTTAACGACACCTTGGGGATGGACCTTGGTGAAACGAAACGATTGTCAATATTAAATGTTGCAGCCACATCTTCAAGTTATGAAAAAGTTTTATTTTTATTATGATATGCCTCATGATTTCATTTTCATGCCTTAAAGTTCTTTTCATGACTTTATTGATATATCTCAAGTTCATATGTAAAATGTTTCACTTTTTTCCCTTACTGGGCCTTCTGCTCACCCTTTCTTTTGATGTATATCCCCAGGTTATGAGATGCAGTAATGAGCCTAGGGTGAACATTAGGAGAAGCCTTTCAAGTGTTTAAGAAGAATGTTTTTTTTGTTTCATGTTTTATGTTCCTTGTTTCCAAGACACTAAACCTTAAAGATCCTCAGTTCCGTGTAATGGAATGAAAGTTATGTTATAAAAAGATGGGATGCTATAGTAAAAGTGAAACTCATATGGATATTGATGATACCAAGGAGGAATATGAAGACATTGACATCGTCAGATATGAAGATGACAATGAAGGTGAACATTGACACAATTAAATGCTGGTTATGATCATAACTAATATATATCTATATATAATAGTTATTTTCAACTATCTACTAACAACAATCATTTTGTGTTTCAGATGGACTCTGATCTATTACGTGAGCTAGAGGAGGTTGATCTACCTTTGGATGAGGGGGATGTGGGATCATCTAACCCTCAGCCTACTGGTGGTTTAGGAGGTACGCGGAGGGGGTGCGGTCTTGCACGACTGATGATTCCTAACCCCATCCCCGAGTGACGTCCACATATTGGCTTTGATACACGCACACGGAGGTATGGTAACCTGTATATTTTAGTTAGATTTCATTAATTTATTTATATATATACTAATTGTTTGATTATTTATTCTTTTTTCACAGTTTTGCACATGTAGCTGTTGGACAGGGGAGCGCTATCTTGCGTAATTATTTTTCTCAGCCACGGATCACATGGGAACAGATTCCCGTTGATGTGCGGCTCAGCATGTACAATCATTGGTTGGTATGTAAATAAATAATATTTATTTTGAAATTTATTTTGAAATTTATTTTATTAATAACTTGATATTATAAATTATTTGTAGGGTTTATGGTATCCCATCGATGATAGCATACATGAAGATATCCATGCAACTTGGTAAGTGGCTATGCGTGAGCGTTTGCATCAATTTTTGAACAATTTGAGAAAGACGACCATTAAGAAAGTAGGAGCGACAATATTTGATGAGTCATGTAGAGCCCACCAACCAGAGTACATTTCATCTCAGGTTTGGGATGGATTATGTGTACACTGGTTGGGTGGTGGATTTCAGAAGAGGTCTTCATTGGGTCGGCAGAACCGGGGGAGACAGGAGGTGATGCATCGAGCTGGTAGCCGTACATTCAGTACGCATAGAGAGCATCTGGTGAGTATTTTTTTTAAATATTTTATATAAATTCAAATATAAACAGTTTATTTTATATTCATATAGGTAGTCGGGCATCCCAATATTATAGAGTTCGATTTTATCGGATGATGTACAGTGATCCAGCCACCAGAGAGATTAGAGGTGATTGTCAGCATCAGATTGTGGTTAGTCTTATTTTTTTAGTTTGAAAATTAACTGCATATAATATTTTCACAATTTTAATTTCAAATTAGATTTGAAGGAGTCATATGAGGCTGTGACCTCTCAGACACAGGCTGAGGGTCAGGACGAGGTGACTGATCAGACCAATGCCCACCATTTTGACGAGGTGACATGGATACAGGCGACTCAGTATGGCTTTGAGAAGGGCCGAGTAGATGGTATCAACTCTCATGTGACTCCTGGTACTTATTATGGTACTGCTGCGATGTCGGTATCCAGCTCGAGAGGAGCTCGTGGAGAGGCATCGGCTTCTGCCTCATAGTATCAGGAGCAGTTCTGAGCTTAGAATGACCTTATAGAGAGTTTGCAGAAGCAGCAAGAAGAGATGCGTCAGCAGCAGCAACACGAGGAGGAGATGCATCGATGACAGCAGAAACATCACAAGCAGATGAAGTACATGCGCCGTCTGACTCATAGTTTATGGATGAAGTTTCCTTCACCATCTCCTTCATCTCCTCCACCTCCTCCAGAAGATGACCCCCAATGATTTTTTTGTTAAAAACATTTGAATTTAACATTTTTTGTAATATGAACTATTTACAGTTTCTATCTTTTATATCGGTGCAAATATTACATAATTTAATTTTTAATATTTTATGATTTTTTTTGTGAATATTGAGAATTTTAATATTTTTTAATTTTTTTTTATTTTAATAATATTAATATTATTGTTTCATTAATCATAATTTTATTAAATATATTTTTTCAGTATTATATTTTTTAATGTTTTTTTATTTTACTAATAATAATAATAATAATAATAATAATATTTAATGATTTTTTTTATATTTGTGAATATTGAGAATTTTAATAATTTTTTTTTATTTTAATAATATTAATATTATTGTTTCATTAATCATAATTTTATTAAATATATTTTTTCAGTATTATATTTTTTATTTTACTAATAATAATAATAATAATAACAACATTTAATGATTTTTTATATATTTTTTGTGAATATTGAGAATTTTAATATTTTTAATATTTTTTATTATTTTAATAATATTAAAAATAATTTTTCAATAATCAAAATTTTATTAATTTTATTTTTTAAAAATTTATTTATTATTTGCAACGGGTTCCCATCGCAAATAGACTAAATAATTTTTTTAAAAAGTATTTGCGACGGGATTAGGGGCCCCGTCGCAAAAAGTATTTGCGACGGGCCCATCACAAATAGTCTAAATAAACACTTTCAAAAAAGTATTTGCGACAGTATTACGGGCCCGTCGTAAAAAAGTATTTGCGACGGGCCCATCCCAAAAAAGTTTATATATAAAAAGTATATAATCAGAGACTTATTTACGATGGGCCTGTCACAAATAATAGTTTTTGCGACGTCGTTTTCTACGACGGGACCCCGTCTGTAACACCCCTGAATGATAAAGGGTTAAATGACTAAAATTATATGACTCATGTCAACAAGGTGTACCTTCCTTTTCGAGAGCATGTCTGCTTAGAACTCCACAATTATGCGTGCTTGGCTTGGAGTAGTGATCAGGATGGGTGACCTTTTGGGAAGTTTCTCAGGGTGTGTGTGAGTGAGGACAAAGCACACTGGAAAAGACATGTGTTGGCCCGTGGGGACTGTCATTAGTCAGATGACCCATTCGGGCATGTGGGTGGACCCTAGGGTGGGCCCCACGTGTCTGCAGGGGCAACTGGTGGTACCTGGTAGGCCAGGACCCGACGACCTTGTTAAGGCGGGGTGTCTGTGCTGTCACCGGGACCCGGTTGTCACATTTGGTATTAGAGGAGGAACCCAACCTTAAGTGCGGTGCACTGCCTGGGTTGAGATGTAGGGCCCACAACGAGGATGTTGTGCTCTAAGGGTGGGGGGGTGATTGTAACACCCCTGAATGATAAAGGGTTAAATGAATAAAATGATATGACTCATGTCAATAAGGTGCACCTTCCTTTATGGGAGTCTATCTGATTAGAACTCCACAGTTAAGCGTGCTTGGCTTGGAGTAGTGATCAGGATGGGTGACCTTATAGGAAGTTTCTCAGGGTGTGTGTGAGTGAGGACAAAGCACACTGAAAAGTACATGTGTTGGCCTGTGGGGATAGTCATTAATCAGATTACCCGTTCGAGCACGTGGGTGGACCCTAGGGTGGGCCCCACGTGTCTGTAGGGGCAACTGGTGGTACCTGGTAGGCCAGGACCCGACGACCTTATTAAGGCGGGGTGTCTGTGCTATCACCGGGACCCGGTTGTCACACCGTCGCTAAAGATTATTTGCGACGGGATCCCGTCGCAAATAACCCATCGCGAATACTTAGAATTCTAGCAGTGAATGAGTGTGTGTTGTATAGAAAGAAATATGAAAGTTTATCATAATGTCCTAAATGTGGTACATCATGATATAAAATGGATGACAAATCCAACTGTGATTCATTCTGAAGAACATACACCAAACCTCCTGCTAAAACAATCTGGTATCTTCCAACAATTCCTCGTTTAAACCATCTCTTTTCAAATTCAAATGATCCAAAGAGGCTAAAATGACATACAAATGAGTGTATCTCTGACGGGATCCTATTTAATATCACTGATTCACCACAATGAAAAACATTTAATCAGGATGGGTGACCTTCTGGAAAGTTTCTCAGGGTGGGTGACCTTCTGGGAAGTTTCTCAGGGTGTGTGTGAGTGAGGACAAAGCACACTGGAAAGGACATGTGTTGGCCTGTGGGGATAGTCATTAGTTAGATTACCCGTTCGGGCACGTGGGTGGACCCTAGGGTGGGACCCACGTGTCTGTAGGGGCAACTGGTGGTACCTAGTAGGCCAGGACCCGACGACCTTATTAAGGCGGGGTGTCTGTGCTATCACCGGGACCCAGTTGTCACACCGTCGCTAAAGATTATTTGCGATGAGATCCCGTCGCAAATGACCCATCGTGAATACTTAGAATTCTAGTAGTGAATGAGTGTGTGTTGTATAGAAAGAAATATGAAAGTTTATCATAATGTCCTAAATGTGGGACATCATGATATAAAATGGATGACAAATCCAACTGTGATTCATCCTGATGAACAGGCACCAAACCTCCTGCTAAAAAAATCTGGTATCTTCCAATAATTCCTCATTTAAACAATCTATTTTCAAATTCAAATGATCCAAAGAGGCTAAAATGACATAAAAAATGAGTGTATCTCTGATGGGATCCTATGCCATCTCGCTGATTCACCACAATGGAAAAGATTTAATCAAGATGGGTGACCTTCTGGGAAGTTTCTCAGGGTGGGTGACCTTCTGGGAAGTTTCTCAGGGTGTGTGTGAGTGAGGAAAAAGCACACTGGAAAGGACATGTGTTGGCCTGTGGGGACAGTCATTAGTCAGATTACCCGTTCGGGCACGTGGGTGGACCCTAGGGTGGGCTCCACATGTCTGTAGGGGCAACTGGTGGTACCTGGTAGGCCAGGACCCGACAACCTTATTAAGGCGGGGTGTCTGTGCTATCACCGGGACCCGGTTGTCACACTGTCGCTAAAGATTATTTGCGATGGGATCCCGTCGCAAATGACCCATCGCAAATACTTAGAATTCTAGTAGTGAATGAGTGTGTGTTGTATAGAAATAAATATGAAAGTTTATCATAATGTCCTAAATGTGGGACATCATGATATAAAATGGATGACAAATCCAACTGTGATTCATTCTAAAGAACAGGCACCAAAACTCCTGCTAAAACAATCTGGTATCTTCCAATAATTCCTCGTTTAAACCATCTCTTTTCAAATTCAAATGATCCAAAGAGGCTAAAATGACATACAAATGAGTGTATCTCTAATGGGATCCTATGTCATCTCACTGATTCACCACAATGGAAAAGATTTAATCACAAATTTTCTGATTTTGGAAATGAAGTTAGAAATCTTAGAATGAGTCTGTGCACAGATGGAATGAATCCATATCAAAGCCTCAATAGAAAACATAATTCATGACCTATTTTGTTGGTTGTCGACAACTTTTCCCCATAGATATGTATGCAGAGGAAATATTTGGTGATGAACTTGATGATTTCTAGACCGAAACAGTCTGAAAATGATATTGATGTTTATCTATCACCATTGATTGATGATTTGAAATTTCCATGGGAGATGGGTGTTACAATATTTTATGCATACAAGAAAGAGTATTTTCTTTTGTGTACTATGATAATGTTCACTATAAATGACTTTCCTACACATGAAAACTTATTTGGATATAATGTTAAAGGACATAAATCTTGTCTAATTTGTGAAGAGGGGACTTCATATCATCAATTGTGGAATGGAAGAAAAACTGTGTATATGATACATTGTAAATTTTTGCAAATGGATCATCCTTATCGAAGATTAAAAAATGCATTTGATGGTTTACAAGAGTATGATTATGCCCCACAACCATTGTTAGCTAAATAATATTACAACAAGGTATCAATGTCGCATTTATAAAGAAAAAATGTTTTGGTCATCAAAAAAATACATGAAATAAACAATCTATTTTATTCGATCAACCTTATTATAATTTTTTGGACATAAAAACATAATATTGACATTATGTGTGTTGAGAAAAACACTTTTGATGGTCTAATTGGAACATTTTAAAACCTAAATGGAAATATAAAAGATGGATTTTAAGAAAGTTTGGACTTAATAACCATGGGGATACGTTTAGAGTTAGCTCCCATAATGAAAGGAAACTGAACATATTTACCTTCGTCTTGTCACACATTAAGAAAGAGTGAGAAGATAAATTTTTATCGGCGTATATATGGTATTAAAGTACCTAGTGGATTTTCTTCAAATGTAAAAAATTTGGTGTCATTGAAGAATTTAAAGTTAATAGGTATGAAATTACAGGACTATCATGTATTAATGCAACGGTTTCTACTAGTTTCATTGCATGGCATATTTTCAATACCTGTCAGAAAGTCTTTAATCGAGTTTTGTTACTTTTTAAATTAAATTTATAGAAAATTCATAAATCTATATTTGTTATATGTGTTATATAATGAAGCTTTCCTCATACCTTTTCAACTAGAAATATATTTTCCACCATCATTTTTTGATATAATGGTTCATTTTTTGATTCATTTAGCGTGAAAGATAAGAATATGTGGGCCTGTTTATTTACATTGGATGCATCCTTTTGAAATTTATATGAAAATTTTAAAGGGATATGTTAAGAATCTACACTGACCAATGACTTATATTATTCAAATATATATATCATAAGAGGAAATTGAGTTTTGTACTAATTATTTTTCTAAAGTGGAGCATGTTGGTCTCTTTATATATTAAAATTTGATAGTTGATAGTGAAGTTAAAGGGATTTGTGGTTTAAAGGTAAAGTTAATTCCACGTGATGAAGTGATGCATGCACATTTAGATATTTTGAACAACATAGATGATGTTAAACCATATATATCATCACATATTGTTAGATTGAAGGTATGATATCCAAGAAGAAATGAAAAGTGGTTGATGAATTAACATAAAAACACATTTGTGTCATGGTTTAAGGAGAAAATAAACATTGATGTATTCGTACTAAAAACATCGAAATGGTTATCAGGGGGACCAAGTTTTAATGATATCATGTGGTTTGGTTTTGATATTAATAGTTACACATTTTACAAAAAAAACTAGGATGGCAGGAGTACCATTCAAAATAGTGGAGTAAAGGTTGTTACTGAAGCACTGCATTTTTCAAGTACCAAATATAAAAACCCAATTTTTTCATCAAAATAATATTTTTGAGTTGTTGAGGATATATGAGAGATTTATTATACTAAATTTTGGGAACTGGTATTTAAGTGTAACTGGTTTGATAGTAATAGTGGTGTGAAACATGATGATCATGGATTTACATTTGTTGATTTGAAAAAATTTAGTTGTAAGGAGAAATCATTTATCATAGTGATTTATGCAAAGAAAATATTTTATGTTGTTGTCCCATCAAATGATCATTGGTCCATTATTATTCTAGGGAAAAAATTCATTTGGGTGATGAGAATATTCATTATATTGAAGACTTATTGTTTCCCTCGGAATCCGGGGATTGACCGCCTTGATGGGAGGTTCAAACATTCCGATCGGTTTCTAACAGGTTTGTTTGTAGAACCGGAAACATCCAATGATTCCACATCCATTTAGACCTACTATCCAAAGGTAGGCGCTCATTAGTTTGTGGACTGATGAGGCTTAGTAATTTGCATTGGTCGAGAGGATGGGAGGTCGGACTCATCACACCTTTTTGAGGGGAATTATTGTCTACTTCGGGACTCTCTTTATAGATTTAAGTTATGTTCGTGAATCCTTATTACATTACCAAGTATAAAATGAGCTTTCCTTCAGCTCTGACAATCAATGATTAAATATGTAGGAAATTTAGAGAATCTTTTATATGTATTCGAGGTTCTTCATCGATAGAGAATCATCTGTATTTATTAGAGATTCTTGGTCAATGGTACCCTTCGACACATTTATATAGAAGTCTCTTGGTCATTATGATGACCATGCTGGGTTTAAATCCACTCAGTGGGACACTTGAAGTTTATTGTCATTCAGAAGGAAATGGATTATTTCAGAGTTGGGATCGAACCCGCAGATGGGCTACCTACGTATCCTTTGTTTAGAAAAGGAATCAGAACCCACGTAGTTCGAGTAAGGGAGTATGATATTTATGATTGATGGCTCAAAGAAGGATTTCATAATCACTTTTACACTCTAAGCTCACGTGAGTCATGCTCGGTGTGAGAAAAAAGAGGTATTGGTAAAAATTAGACAATTGTGCCATAAAAGATGCAATCATAAGAAATAATGTGGGACTTATATATGTATGACTGCCCAGATAAATGAAGATTAGGATTTACTTCAGGGAAGAAATCCAGGAACAGGGTCCATAAAGGTATATGTGCTTCATGGAGATTTGAATACTCTAACTTGGGAATTACTCTTGAAAAGGAGGCCCAAATTAGGATAGGACTTGTGATTGGGTTTTACTCCTGAGAAGGAATCCCAGATCAAAGGTAAATTAGGACTGGTTAAGAAGAATTAAGATTGGGGATTACTCCTGAAGAGGATGCCCATATTTGTTACTGGGGCCTACTCCTAAGGAGGATTCCCAGATTAGAGGACTTGGGGATTACTCCTAAAGAGGATGCCCAGATTAGAGAACTTGGACTAGGGCTTACTCCTGAAAAGGAGGCCCAGGTTAGAGGAATTAAGGTTTGGGGCTTACTACTGAGGAGGATGCCCAAAATTTGGGGAATCATGACTGGGGCTTACTTCTGAATAGGAGGCCCAGGTTAGGGGATCTGGGGCGTACTCCTAAGGAGGATGCCTAGATTAGAGGACTTGGGACTTACTCCTAAAGAGGATGCCCAGATTTGAGAATTATGATTGGGGATTATTCCTGAAAAGGAGACCCAGGATAAGGATTCTCTCATCTTAAAGGATGAGGTTGAATGAATGAAATCTCAATATTTAGTGACATAAAGATGTGTAAATCACTAGGTTTTGAGAGATATTCCACAGAATTCCTTTCAGATAAGGAAGTCAAATCAAGAAATCATGCCATAAATGGCTTTGAAGAGTGTCTTGAAGACTGAATCTTGAATAGGAGAGGTGGAATGGCTTAAGAGGGGTGAAATGGGCAAGAGGGGCACCCAAAAAGGCAGGGGCATGCAACTCCTGGCAGGCGCGCAGGTACTGCGTGGGTGCGTAAGTCCTGGTCGCACAGGTATACCTGCGCGACACATGGGTACTTTCACGACGGTTAACCAGCAGGGTAATACTTGAGCGACTCTTGATTAAAGCCTTTAGAATCCTCTTGAGGTTCTTCCAGAAGAGGGGCACGCAAGTTCTATTGAAGGAGTAAGGCGACGCTCAAGTGTGGCCTTTTCCCTTAAGGTATGGCCACTCAGGCACGCAAGTGTTGATGAATTTAAACACTTAGGCCTTACTCCCCCTCCTTAGATCTTCCTTTCTAGGTAAGAAATTACCTTAGAAGTGTTTTAGAAGCTTTGAGAAGAGACTAGGGCGCCGAGATCTCAAATCTGAGTTTCTGAAGAAAAAAAAATCCTTCTCAAATGGGGGGCCCACAGGGTCTATTTATAGGCAGTAGAAGACCCCAGGCGGTTATCACTTAGGTCGCGCTAGTCAATTGCGCGACCATCATGCGTCGTGAAAGTGGACTTGCGCGACTATGAGGGAACTTGCGCGACCTATGGGCAATGTTCTACTTGTTCACCCCTTTTTCGATTTTTGATATTTTCTTTAAAGGATGAATCAATTTGTGCTAAGTCATTTCCCTTTACATTCCTTTGGACTCTGTGATGAAAAAAGAGCGTCAACAAAAGTCCCCCCTCAGAGTTGGATCTGGAGAGAAAAGAGGATTTGACTTTGAGGAAAAGAAGAATCCAAAGGAAAGGTGGCGCGTAAGTGTTCAGTGCGCAACACTTGGCGCGCAGGTTCTAGTCGCGCAGGGCTGGAGCGCACTGGGTGTAGGCGTGCAGATAGGCTGCCTGGCCTATAAATACACGGTCATTGGCCGCGCATAGCATCTAATTCCGAATTTCTCGAGCTCTCACCGTGCAGGTCACCTTAACCGTGCAGGTTGCTCTGTTTTCCAGTGTTTCCTTGATTTCGCGCTACTATCAAGGTATCTGGATTTACGTGGCGATATTTGCGCACCAAATACTTGCGCGACACATTCATACTTGCACGCCAAGTTTTAGACTTGCGCACCTTAATGCCTTTTCCATTTTTCTGAATTCTTTCACAAATTTTATGAAAAAATAAACCCATTTTAGAGTTAGTTTATTCAACTTTTGTGCAGATTCAATGGCTCCCAGTAGAATTGGAACGGCTAATGAACTGGCTAGAAAGCGGATTGATGACATGATGAACATTGTTGGCCATGATTACTACGATATCTGTGACATCACTTTCCTAGATTTGGCTAAGTACTTGAAGAAATATCATCTTAATTTCCCACAGAGAATCTACCTATCCCTGTATGGTCATGGTCATCTGCAAGGAGTCAATGTTCCAAATGCAAATAACTATACACCTGAAATGCAGTTGCACTACTACTCCTCTATTTCGGTTATGCTGTGCATTAATAGCAACAACAATGGTGTGAACTTTCAAATTTTCCTTCTATGCCATTTCCTTGTAGATATGAAAATGGAAAACCCATGGGCTGAAATATTTTCTGTTGCCAGTTGGTGGAGAGAAGACAAACATGGCATTAGATCAATATCTGAAAAGAGTACTCTCTCCAAATGGATCTTTACTTCCAATGCTCCATTCTCAAATCCCTGTATCCATCTTCCAAGTCTCTTGGATAGAAACATAGTCACTATTTGATCGGCATAAAATTTCCTCAAACCGCACTCAAGAACATCCTTTTACAACTGTTCCAAGAAGAGCTGGTATCACTGCATCTCTTATTGTATCCAGTTGAATGAATGAATTCCAGGTGGTTGCTGATGAATCTCGGGATGCTGTAAATCAAATGAAGATTTATGTTGACAGTCTTTTGTAATTCCTTGGAAAAGAGAAGAGACTCCAATCTGTGGATGTCCTTCTAACTCTTGTGCATCAATGAAAAACACTTTCACCTTCACTCATTTGTACCTACATTCTTTTTCTATATGATTTAGATTTTACCTAAGCAAATGGGCCTAGCAAGTATAGTTTGATTTTTACTAGGATTAATGTAAATAACCCTACAAACTTGAACCTTTTAATTTCTCAATATTACCTAAATCATACAAAATGTATATTTAGTGAGCTGGGAACTTGACTTTTATTCAGAGTTCCTTTGTCTTTTGTGGGCAGTTTAAAGTCATGCACGTTGGACATAAAAAGGCTAATGTTTAAGGTCGAAATAGCTTTGACCGAATGAATTAGAATTGACTCAATTCCTTGAAAATTCATCTGAAAACATATTACCATACTCAAGTATGAGGGAAAATATGTAAGCTATGACTTAATAATATTTGAATATGAGGAATGACATGAAAAAGAGCTAAAAGGCATTAGAAGAATTAGTTTCCAAGAATGAAGTTACCATTATTTAACAAACCCATTAGGGGGTTGAATTATACAGGGCCACCTAAGGGCATTGGCTGCATAGTCAAATAAATAGTATCTTTTGGATAACAAGTCTGTTATGTAGACAGTTTATGCAAGGCCGCCTATGGGCACGTGCTGCATAGTCAGGCAAAAGAACTCTCAGAAATTTACTTTCTTAGTGCTAAAAGCCAGTGAAAGTTTATGGAGATTCAAATCTTCCAAAGTATAGAGTTTGCTATATGGAAAGAGGTACTTGAATATGGAGAAGATATTTCCAAACAAGATTATTGAAGAACTGGATGAATATCACTCCTACGAAGGTCTGACCCAAACGTAGGGAAGGATAATATAAACCATAGACTTGAATACCTTCAGATCATGACAAAGGATATGGGACAAATATGTTAAGGATGGCTATTTTTGCGGATCCCTATATACTGTCATTTAAGACAAATAAGGACAAAAGAGGCATTATTCCTAAGAATGAAGTTACCATTATCCGACAAACCCATTAGGGGGTTGAATTATGCAGGGACACCTAAGGGCATTGGCTGCATAGTCAGATAATAGTATCTTTTGGATAATAAGACTATTTTGTGAACTGTTTATGCAAGGACGCCTATGGGCACGTGCTGCATAGTCAGGAAAAAGAACTCTCAGAAGTTTGACATTTTTGTGACTAGAAGTCATGAAAAGGGTTATGAAGATCTGAAAATATTTAAGGTTAGGATTATGACACATAAAAATGGGTATTGTCCAATGTATACAGAGATACACAGATCAATGCTAACCATAATCATGTTGTGGCTGGGTCCTGAATTGAAATGTTGGACTTCACTACGTATCCCATAAGGATGAGAATCAAGCCATATGTAGTTCTTAAACTATAGTTTAACGTCGTGTAGGACAAAAGGATTAGAGATCTTAGTTTAGGGTCCTAGATCTTGGACCATTATAAGAAATACACAGTGTGTGTTTTCATGGGGACTTTTCAGCCAAGGGACTGAAAATGGAATTTGGGGTTAGGCCCAAAGACTTGGAGCTGAATTCGAGGGATACTCAAACGTTCCTACGTATCCCATTAGGATGGGAATCAAGCCCACGTAGTTCTAGAAATACCCTTTGTACAAATTTGGTTCGTATATGTGAAGGGTGAAAGGGGACTTTAGTACAATGATGGTTTAACCCAAGATAAAAGGTTTGGGCATTGCCATGTATGCACGTAGTCTTTGAAATGAAACATGATTGAAAAATCAATGTAAATAATGGTTCCTTCTCAAGTGAGGGTATCAAAGAATATTCTAGTTTATTTTCATACTGGACAAAAGTTTTGTAAAGTTTAACGTCGTATAACAAGGACGAAAGTGAACCAATGTAAAGATATTGATTCTAGGGGCGGTTTCATGAATCAACATCGTATGAGATGGAGGTGAACCGATGTGAGGAGATTGGTTTTGGGCTTGAACCTTGGGAGGTTGCCTACATACCCAGCCTAGAAGGCAAGGATCAAAGTCCATGTAGTTCAATTAAAGAATGAATTAATGATCAAGTTGTTCTTGGGGACAATGACCTAAACAATGATGTTGTTGGGACTTACATATGGTTAGAGGCCCAAAGAGAGTGTTATGGTTGAGGTTTTCTCTAAGCTCACATGAGTCATACTCGGTGTGAGAAACAAGAGGTAACAACAACCTTAACGATGCATAGTTTAATGTCATGTAGGACATATAAAGGGACTATGCAGTTTAAAGTCTTGCAGTTAGGACTATTGGTGCTGCACAGTTCAGTGTCATGTAGCAGGGACAAAGTACAGTTTAATGTCACGTAGGACGTATCACAGACTTTCTGTACAATTTAACGTCATGTAGTTAGGACGATGGGGACAATAGAGTTTAACATAATGTTGGACGAAAGGGGGACTGCGCAGTTTAATGTCATGCAGTGAGGACAAAAGAGTACACTATTTAACGTCATGTTGGACGCATTGGGGATTTTTTCCACAGTTTAGCGTCATGTTGGACGAAAGTGCGAATAGTTTAAGGTCATATGCATGGACCGTGGATGGTTCAGTTTAATGTCATGCTGGACAAAAGTGTAGTTTAAGGTCATACATGACCTTTGATGATTATGTAGTTTAACGTCTTTCCGGACGTAAGGGACTTCTATATAGTTTAGCGTCATGTAGTTAGGACATCATAGTTTAACGTCTTGCTGGACGTAAGGGACTTGCAAATAGTTTAGGGTCATATGCATGGACCATTGATGATGTAGTTTAAGGTCATACAGGACCTAGTTGCAGCTTAAGGTCATACTGGACCATTTAGGGAACTTTTTTCACAGTTTAACATCGTGTGGGACGAAATTAATACAAATAGTTTAAGGTCATATGTATGGACCGTTGTTGTATAGTTTAACGTCATATAGCAAGGACGAAAGAGGGACTTTGCAGTTTAATGTCATGCAGTGAGGAAAAATTAGGGAATTTTTTCCCATAGTTTAACGTCATGTGGGACGAAATTAATACAAATAGTTTAAGGTCATATGTATGGACCGTTTCTGTATAGTTTAACGTCATATAGCAAGGAAGAAAGAGGGACTTTGCAGTTTAATGTCACGCAGTGAGGACAAATTAGGGAATTTTTTTCCATAGTTTAACGTCATGTGGGACGAAATTAATACAAATAGTTTAAGGTTATATGTATGGACCATTTCTGTATAGTTTAACGTCATATAACAAGGACGAAAGAGGGACTTTGAAGTTTAATGTCATGCAGTGAGGACAAATTAGGGAATTTTTTTTTCTATAGTTTAATGTCGTGTGGGACAAAATTAATACAAATAGTTTAAGGTCATATGTATGGACCGTTGCTGTATAGTTTAACGTCATATAGCAAGGACGAAAGAGGTTTTGTGTTTATACAAAATACTTCTTCAAAAATCTAGCATTGGTTGGAGTAGTGATGAGTTCTCCATCCATAGAGATTAATGAATAAGCTCCATTGGAGTAGACCCTATGTATTGAATAAGGTCCTTCCCATTTTGGATCAAGCTTGGGAGGTTTCTTTCCTGGTATCATTGGAGTTCTGAGAACTAATACCAATTCTCCCTGAGTTAATGAACGAAGACAAACTTTTTTGTTAAAAGCTCATGCTATTCGATTCTGATAGACTTCCAAGTGGTGCAAAGTGCACAATCTTTTCTCATCTAACTGTTCCAATTCATTCAATCGCTTTTGAGATTATTCATCTGTAGATGATTGATCACAAATGGCTACTCTGAGCGAAGGAAATTGAACTTCAATGGGCAAGACGGCTTCTGTTCCATATACCGGTGAATATGGAGTAGACCGGGTTGCAGTGCGGGTGGTAGTCCAATAAGCCCATAAAGCATGAAAGAGTTTATCAGGCCATGACCTCTTATCTTTATCCACCATCTTTTTCAGTATATTTGAAAGAGTCTTGTTAAAGGATTCTATCTGGCCATTGGCCGCTGCATGATACCGAGATGAATGGTTGGATTTGATGTTGTATTTTTGATACAAATTCTTCACCTAGGATGAACAGAAGTTGGTGCCATTGTCCGTCAATATGGTATGAGGGAAACCAAATCTGGTAATGATGTTAGACTTGATGAAGCTAACAACGTATTTAGAACTGACTTCCTTGAGAGGTATTGCCTCTGCCCATTTGGAAAAGAAGTCAATAGCAGTAAGAATGTACTTAAAATACTTGGCCGTAGCCGAAGGGTAAGGTCCCACCACATCCATTCCCCATGTGGAAAATGGCTATGAGTATTTAGCTGTATGAAGAAACTCTAGAGGTTGATGAATGAAGTTGGCATGTAATTGGAATGAATGACACTTCTTTTTGAAATTGACACAATATCGTATCATTGAAGGCCAAAAGTATCCAAGCCTTCAAATATGATCAGACAGTCTATGTCCAGACTGGTGGGCACCACAGACTCCTGTATGCACTTCTTTCATGACAGCCATTGTCTCTTCACCATCAATGAATCTGAAGAGAACTCCATCAAAACCACATTTGTAGAGAATTTTCTCTATGTGATCTGGGCTATCATAAAGAGTAAAATTGACCACATGCCGCCAGATTTGTTCTTTATCAGCTCTATCAGGTGGAAGTGTTCCATTTTGAAGGTATTCCCTGATAGGTGACATCTATCCTGTAGTATGACTATACGGTTCAGGAATGGGATAAATTTCATTAATTTCCTCTGTTCTGATTTGAACATAAGGTGAAATTGCACGACGGTGGGCAATACTGATGGTTGTCTTGTCCCGATTTGGATCTGCCAGAGCTGTGGCTATATTAGCCAGTGCATCAGCTTGATCATTTTGTGATCTTGGGACATAAGAAAATGTGGGTTCCAGAGGGAATTCCACTATTAACTCTCTGACGTAATCATACAAAGGGATTAGTTCTTCTTTTCTAATAGAATAATCCCCATTGACTTGTTTGATTACCAGGTCTGAATCACCTTTCACTTTTAAGTGATTCACTTGTACTTGAAGTGCTAATTCCAAGCCTACGATGAGAGCTTGGTATTCTGCTTCATTATTGGTACCACCTTCCCACAATAAGAAGGAATAAGGTAACACTGCCTTTTCTGGAGAAATGAGCACAATTCCTAAGCCAACTTTGTTGAATTTAGGATTTTCCATTTCCCTCCCTATTGGACTTCTAGAATCACCATCAAAATACATTTCCCATGCCTGAGGACTTTCTTGAATAGAGAAGACTTCCTCATCAGGGAGTTCAATATCTGAAGATGTGTCTTCCACTGAAGGGTGTTCAGCCAGGAAATCAGCCAGAGCTTGGCCCTTTATCGCCTTTTGAGACACATACTGAATGTCAAATTGCTGCAAAATAACTGCCCACCTTGCCAGACGTCCTGTAAGCATTGGACGACTAAGGATAAATTTAAGCGGGTTATTGCGAGATACCAATTGGACTTTGTGATGTTGCAGATAGTGTCTCAACTTCTAAACTGCAAAGATTAATGCAAGGAAGCACTTCTCAATACTTGAATACCGAGTTTCTGCTTCAAGCATGGTTCGACTGAGATAGTAGAGGCTGTTTTCATTCCCAACATCATTCTTTTGAGCAAGAAAGGCACCCAATGATTGCTCTAAAGCTGTCACGTAGAGGATAAGTGGTCTTCCTTCAACAGGTGGCATGAGTACTGGTGGAATCAAGAGGTATTTCTTGAGAATATCGAATGCTTCTTAACATTATTCAGTCCACTGGTAAGTGACTCCCTTCTTCATCAATTTGGTGAAGGGTAAACTTTTGCCTGCCAAATTGGTGACGAAACGCCGAATATAGGCTAAGTGTCCTTGAAGTCCTCTTAATTCTTTCAAATTTTGAGGAGGTGACATACCAAGGATTGAATTGGTCTTCTCAGGATCAACTTCAATACCACGATGGCGTACAAAAAAGCCGAGGAATTTTCCTGAGGTTACCCCAAAAGCACATTTTAAGGGGTTCATCTTCAAATTATGTTGTCGAAGCTTGCGGAATATGACTTCCAAATCAGCCAAGTGATTAGAACGTTGTTTGGATTTAACTACAAAATTGTCTACATAGAATTCAACAAACTTCCCTAAGAAGGGTTTGAAGATATGATGCATGGCACGCTGATAAGTTGCAGCTGCATTCTTTAAGCCAAAGGGAATTACTCGGTAGCAAAACACACCCTGAGGGGCTCTGAAGGCTGTGGATTCCTCATCTTCTGGGGCCATTCAGATCTGATTATACCTGGAATATCCATCCATGAAGGAAAGTGCTTCATAGCCAGCTGTTTCATCAATTAAAAGTTCTGTAATCAGAACTGGGAAATCATCCTTAGGACAATGCCGATTAAGATCTCTGAAATCGATGCAAACTCTAATTTGTCCATTCTTCTTCTTTACAGGGACAATATTAGCCAACCACTTGGGATATTGAACTTCTCTGATGAAGTTATCTTTGATAATATTATCCACTTCAGCCTCAATTTTGGAAGCATAAGTTGGGTGTGTTCTTCTCGCGGCTTGCTTAAATCCTTGATGTTCTTCTGGTAAACCCAAATGACGAGTAACAACATCAGGATCAAGCCCAGGAATTTCTGTATAGTTCCAAGAAAATATATCTCTATTTTTCTTTAGAAAATAAATATACATCTCTTGCTCTTCAAGAGTCATGGCCGCACTGATTAAAGTGGGGCGTGGATCTTCTTTTGTACCCAGATTTATTTCTCTGAGTTCATCCACAGTGGTAGAGATACCCTCTTCAAATGCTGGAGGAGCATCTCTGAGGTCTTCCTCTTCTTCTTCATCATGTGTTATTTCTTCTGTTTCTACTTGCATAGTAGATGATAAAGCAGAACTTTCATGATTAGAATAGATGTCACAATTTTCACATCTTGAAAAAGCTTCCATTTCCGACCCGATTGATGATGAAGGGTCTTCTTTGGGTATTAAAGAGGAGATGATGGATTGAAAATCAATATCATTATTCACCTCCGATGTTGCTATAACTTATTCTGGACTAATTGGTGAAGTATAGACTTGTTGGATTTCAACAGATGAAATGAAGACGTCACCATTTGTGCTTTCATCACTGCTTGGTGGGTTACCAATTTCTCCCATGTTGTTTGGATCGATTGCCGTAATTGACATTATGGATCTTTCCATAAGAGTATTTTGATTTGGGTCTATCTTGTCAATTTGACTGATAGGAAACACATAATCTGTACTCACATGTGTAAATGGATTTACTGGAATCTTCTCCAAACCATATAGAGCATTAACTTTGGTAATCTCCTTTGTTATGGATTTCTCCCTTCCCTTCATGTGATAGAATTCCGCCTCAATGTATTGAGACTCACATGTCTTGAACGTGGCATTATCACCATACAATGTCCCAACTTGACCATCAAAACAATATTTGAGACATTGATGGTATGATGAAGGGATAGCCGCATGCTGATGTAGCCAGGGTCTTCCAAGCAAGATGTTGAAAGCTGAGTCTTGATCAACAACCATGAAATCTGAATTGGATACAAGATCTCCAAACCGAGTTCTGAGTGTAACTTAGCCCAGTGGTTCTTGTTCATTTTTGTCATATCCTTGTAACATCATGGTAGAAGGAGATAAATCGGATTTCGTGAGGCCCAATCGATGAAGTGTACGAATGGACATGAGGTTGACTCCTGAACCATTGTCAATGAAAGCTCTTCGAACATCTACACCATTTACCTTGCCAGACAAGTACAATGGTCTAATATGTCCATGCACAACATCATATTCATCTTTATCAGTAAAATATATTATTGCATGGAATTCTGCAGGATTATTCTTTATGTGATAGACTTCAGCTACAACAATTTCAGTTTCAAAATCCTGAGGACTCGACAAAGCCTCGATGAGTGCTTTTCGAAAATCTTTTGACAGATTCAAAGCATCCAGAATTGATAACTTGGTTGGTACTTGGGCCAAGTGTTTCAATACATCATACTTTTGATCCAGAGGTCTGTGTTTCCCAATAGGAATATGTGGTTTAGCAGGTACCTTGGAAGCAGATTCTTTGGAAGTTGATGCATCTTGTATCGGAATAGGAGTTGACAATATTCCTGGTTTTGGAAGATTATACCGATTAGATCCATTTACTTGCTGAGAGGAAGAAGATGGAAACTTCAACCGGTCTTCCCAAATAATTGTGCCAGGACTGAATTTTCTATTGGTAGAAGAACTTGCTTGTTCTTACTGAGCTTGCTGAAGGGCTCTACCACAAGTTTCTACTGCGTACACAGTTCTAGCAGGGGTAGAATTGGAGTAGTGGCTTCTGAAAGATCCACTTCTTCCCCTGTATCCTGAGCCTCTGGAACTTCCTCTGATTCCCTTGTTTGATATAGGGAATTCAGGCTCATCGAAATTGAAACTGCGACTGGCATATGGATCTGTTAATTGAATCATATTAACAGAATCGAAGACTAACTCTTCGTCTGATAAAGAATCTACCTGATTAGCCTATTTAGGCTGTGCCGTTTGGTGGGGCGGTGCCCGTGGCTTTGAAGTAGATGACATGAAGTCTTCCAGAGTCAAAGACAACTTAGGATTTGACACATACTCATCTTCTTCTGATTCTTTTTCTGTAAAGACCCGTATCTTGACGTACATGGACATTACATTACATTTGCGGAATACTTAGTACATAACAAAAACACACACACAAGGACCGTAATAGTTTAGTGTCTTTGGAAACTCGGAATATAATCTTCTAATCGTGGTGAAAGATCTTCAACATCTCCCATAAAGATCTTCTTTTTTTATATACCTAAAACCTTTCTTTATATCCTGGGGAAAAGAAAACATAAAAGGGTGAGCTCAAATGCTCAGTAAGGGTAAACAAAAGAAATATCAATCACATCATATACATAAGCACATAACTTTTGGAAATCTTAACCTGAAAAAGAGATCATAATTTCATAACATGGGGTAAATCATGGCAGTGAAATGTAATCACAATAATCATAACATAAAACATGAAACTTTGTGTCATACACACATAATCATAGAGAATCATTTCTTGTTAGTCAAGACTAATTTCCAAGACTATCTTAGTGGACAAAGTCCCTTCTGAATCGAGTAACCCTCGTTTCAGTCCTGTTTCACTGAACCGGTATAACCTACCGTTCCAGCCCTGTCTATCTCATGAGATATAAAATCTTTACCCAATGAATTGGAGGGAGATATAGGTCCCACCCATCTTATAATGAATCCTTTCTTATGTGTGCCACATAATCATAAACCATACATCATAACGTAACCCATGTAATAAAAATGGGATTCTTAAACAACATGACATCATAAAACAATTCATATAAGATAAAGGAATTAATAAAAATGTTTCCATCACAATATAATCAAATCCATGTAATAATAGGGATAAAAACAGAACCCTTTTATTATCTTATATGGAAAATAATTTTGATAAAATACTTGAACTCCATTCTTGAGGAAAATATCCTTTATACTTCAAAAACATTTTTCCTTTCATAACATGTCATACGACTTTAAAATAAAAGAAGTTGATTAAAAATAAACTTGAAAACTTGTAAAGGAAGCTTCTTGGAAATAATGTTTTAAAAATCCATTCATGCTGTATAAGTTAAAAAAAACATTCTTCGTACTTTTGTCGGAAAAGTCAAAAAGTACCTCGTACGAAAAAGCGACAAAAGATTCCTTTCATATTCTTTACTAAAAACTCACCGAAGGGTAAAAATGGATTTAAACAATTGTAGGTGGATTGAAATAATATTACATATTCATGAGACATGGATGTGGATGATAAAATACTCCCCATTAAATACTTACGAATAAACAATCTCGGATAAAAATGAGATTGTGATATTTCCCTTACCTTAGGTCCGATTTGCTTCGTATGTGTCCGAACCTCCTGTATAATGATTTAAATAATGTCATTGACTTATTATAGAATCATATTAATTATTATTATATCATATATGGTTCACTTATGACATTATATTACCCGTTCTTTTGTAAATTCCATGTTAAAGAAGCGTTTTGGGTAAAATCGTTTCATTTATCGTAGGTGTTTTGACTTGTTGTTCTTGACATTATTATTACTTATATAATTATTTACTTACTTACAGAATATAAAATTTGATTTATATATCATATATATTCAGTATATATATATATATAATAGATATATAAATAAAATGAAAAACACCGTTCATGGAGACGGTAGTCCGTACGTACGCATGAACGCTGTTTTCCATTCCTTATTGTCTTGAAATGGAAGTAAGTAGATGACATACATATATTTATATATACATAATCCAGTAGCTTTATAATGTCATATATTTCATTATTATTTCTTATATATACTTTATAATCATTCTTAAATGGTTAACATGGAGAATGAATCTCATCGCGTCGTGGAGACGGTAGTCCGTACGTACGCACGAGCGATGATATCATTTTCATAAATATTGAATTGAATCGGAGTGGATTATACAATATATCAGAATCAATATGATGTTGTAATAACTATGTATAGTTATTCTTTACACCATTATACCCATCCATGTAAGGTGGTGGTGGAAAATAGATTACACCACGGCGTGGAGACGGTATTCCGTACGTACGCACGCGCAGTGATTTCTTTTTCCGTAGGATGGATAGATGGTGAAATAGGGTTGTTTCATAATTATAATAACATATCAGTATATGAGTGATACTGATGTTATTACTTCATAATGAAACAACCTAAGAAGAAGAAGTGGAAGAAGAAATAAAGATGAAAGAATTGGTAACGGTAATTACCTCTTCTTTGAAGTGCCTCTTTGAGACCTCCTCTTAGGGCACTAAAATTGGTCTTTGAGGAAGACCAGAACCTCTAGGATGTTTCTAGGGAAGTGGAGAAGAGATTTTGGCAGGGTTTGGCCGAGCTTGAGTGCTCAAATTGGTGTGAGGAGGAGGGGGAGGAGGTGTCCTTTTATAAGGGAGGAGAGGGGCACCTTAGGAATATCTCAAAATATTATTTTATATTAAAGTCAAAATCGGTTTATAATGGTTCCAAAGGGTCTTATTTAGAAGATAAAGTGGGTATGGGTCGAAATCCTATCAACCAATAGGATTTAGACAAGTTTAGGTTATTATTTTAACCTTATCAATTATATTTAACTCTAAGTTAAATAATTTAACTTTTACCGTGTCTTTTTGTTTTCTTTCACTATATGGTTAATACACTTACTATAACATGCCAAAAGAACCCAAAATTGTATATTATTAATAAATATATCCTTATCTAAGTCATTTGGCCGAACCTTAGATTTTTATGAATAAAACAACAATTAATAATATAATATTTGATTTAAAAACTATTTTGTGTCAATTTTGACACTATTTGATATATGATTTTTGTGAAAGTCATAACAGAATTATATGTTCGAACCAAGTTGATTAAATCAACACTAATATATCATAGTAACCTAGAAAATTAGTTTAAGTCATAAAAAGTCTCAAATTACATTCATTTGAGCATTTATAACATCAATTATGTTAATATTTCCTTGAAAGGGTAATTACTGCATCATCATTATGTCATAAATAAATTAATTTATTTAAAGTCTAAAAATTATAAATAAAATATCATTATGTAGGAAATCTTTTTAGCTTTCTAATAAATATTTATAGTCGAATTTATCTTATGTATAACCCCATATTAAAAATGTTTTAGTTATTAAACTTTGATTTTAACTATTTTAACTATTCATTAAATAATATAATATTAAATGTCATAATCTAATCCAAGTGGACCTAAATGGTCATATTATATTCATAAGGTTGTTTTTGGTCGAATTACACTTATCCAATAGAATTAGGACATGTGTTAGGGTAATAGTAATATCATATTTACCCTTAGTTACCCTATTTACTATTAACCGTGGTAAAAAAAGTAAAAAGTTACTATTCACCAAAAATTATTTTCATCTCATTGAACCACATTTTACTTACTGACATCAACCGTGTCTCTCGGATTTTTGAAATTCCATTCACAGAAGCGGTAAAATTAAGATTTATGAAGAAATTAATTTTGTTAACTACCACTTAGTATTTTCACTATTCATCAAAAATTGATGTTTTTCAGAACAATGCCAAAATTTCATCCTAAGCTATATTTCATATTCTGAATTCAAAAATGAAGTCTATTTTACCAAATTCATATCATAGAATTTGCATTAATTAATTTTATAATTAAATCCCGCTGTTAAAACAAATAGCGTGTTTTTAAGAAACAACATCTATCAAAAGATTGACACTTGTTTATGTCTGGTTTAAATGTGAAATTACATCCAATGACCAACATTGTATTAAATTGTAAAAATATATTCTAAATATACTTTAAAAATACTCCAATTAATAATTTATCACTATTAATTATTTCGATTAAAAAAGTTGTTTTTTTTAATTATAATTTAGTAATTTTCACTATTCATCAGAATATGAAAGTTATCCGAAATGTACCAAAATTTCACCTTAGGCTAAATTCGATACTCCGAATCCAAAAATAAAGTTCATTTTGAAAAATAAGATTTACAGAGTTTTAAAAAGTGGTTATTACTATTCATAACGGCTAGTTTTAATAATATTTTAATAGCATATCGTTGTTTAGTGAAACTCGGTATTGCGTATTACACACGCTATCGAGGAAGGTCGTGATTGCGTGTAATGCAAGGCAAGTCAAGGATGTGTGTTGTGCAAGCTCCTTTTGGTGTAGAATACAACACAAGACTTTAATAAAATTAAAAAGAATATTTTTTTATAAAATCTTGGGCTGTTACATTCTACCCCCCTTAAAATGAATTTCGCCCTCGAAATTCGTCGGGGTTATAAATGGTTTACTATTCGAAAGTTTCTTTAATAGAAACCCACATCGTAAAAAGGAATATCAAAACCAATCTTTAAAAACAAAAGTATGAAACGTAACGGTTACCCAAATAAACTAATCATTGGGTTTCCACATAGGTGAAAATATGGATATGGAAGAGAAATCTAACCATCATGTTCTGATGGAGAGTGGTAGAGAACATGGCTATGGAAAAGCTAGTAATCACAAATCCATAGATTTGTGATGATATAAGGTACCATCTGATTCATCAGGTATAAGATCACTAGGACAACATTTTTGGTTTTCAAGATCATTTCCCTAAAGTTGAAAATTTGAATTAGAATAAATACTTACTTTATTTTGGTACAATCTCACTGTTGTTCGTGCCTTGAACAATTTCCACTTCATCTCTTAAATAAATGAAGTTGAATTTGTTATTCATGAAGTGTTAGCAGATCATGTGATAGAATGACAGGTCATTCCATCTGTCTCAAACAAAAGGTTAGCAAAAATTATATGCATAAGTCGATCTATAGTGAGATTAATCATATATGGTTCCTAAAATGGACTTATACTTCATATATCATACTGCTTAATATAATAAAACTAGTTTCTACTAAATAGGGACTTCCTGTAGGCCAGTGGTAGGCGATAAAGGCCAGTCGCACTTCGGTTGTGGGTTCGATTCCCACAGCCTTGTCCGAAGCGATGGGCTGTCGCCCGTCCTGCAGGTTGTCCTTTTTCCAAAACTATATAACATCCCATCAATAATATCGAAAAAACAAACAATACTAACTTATGTCCAACATAATCCATTCCAATCTTTTAGTCTTATCCATAATACTGCAGTTGACTCTCATAATATAGTGAAAATGATTACCAGAGATTTAACACCATCATCGATCCCCATATATCATAAGATATGTTTTGTTGGTCACATTCCAAAAATTCAAAGTCCTTAATCGTGTATTCTCTTGAATACCTTAGTGAAAACATGAATCACTTTTCACATACCAAAATCCTCAAAATTCTATATACTCAAACTTAGTCCTTATATCAATCATGAGCTCATGAATACTGTTAAACATTTCATTTTCTCGTTTTCCCTTCATTATGCGCATAATATCTCAATCACTTTGAATACCACATTAGACCAATACATAAATATTCCAATATTCCAAGATACAACATTATTTTGGAATCCCATTACATAAACACTTAATCATTCCACCACATCGTTGTCATATTCAACATTGCCAATAGTGATCGCATTTGACTTCCCTTTGTCCTTTGCCTTAAGCGGTTGCTCATGTCGATCATCACTAACCCTTGGATTAGGGCATTTATTAGCATAATGCCCCATTTCCTTGCACTTGAAGCATTGAAGTGTTGGTTGTACATTCTCTGCAGTGTTTGCTTTATTCACTTCATTAGAATCCCATTTTCCATTACTTCGACACTCAGCTGCTCAATGACCTTCTTTTCCACACTTAAAACATTTTCTAGTCCCTTTAAAACAATCTCCACCATGCTTCTTTCCACACTTTGTGAATAAGGAAACATTCATCTTCTTTTCACCATTATTCTGAGTTTTCTCCTTGAACTCCATCTTTCGTTTCTTGTCAAACCCATGAGATGGATATGTAACACCAACTTCCATTTCTACCTTGATAGCACAACGCACAATTTCTTCATAGCTACTGAAGTCTCTTATAGCTAATGCCCTTCAAAGACTTGGTTTTAAGCCACTGAAAAATCGATCAACTTTACTTTCAGGTTGGATGATAATACCAGAAGCGTACCTTGCAAGTCTTGTAAAATTCGCTTCATAGGTACCAACAGATTCATCATCCCTTTGCTTCAGTTCAAGAAACTCTTTCTCCATCTTTGTTCGGAGAATACGAGGGAAGTACTTATTGAAAAATAAGTTCTTGAACTCGTCCCATTCCATAGACTCAATTTCATCCCTTTGCCTCGTATTCTTAATAAGATTCCACCATTGATCAGCATCTCCTTCCAAACGATACACTGCTAGGATGACTTTATCATGTTCAGAACATTGAATAACTAAAAATATCTTTTCATTAGTACTAATCCATTGTTCAGCAACTAATGGATCAGTAGACCCACTGAAAGAAGGTGGACGCTGCCTCATGAAGGATTCAACAGAATGTTGCTCCTTCCTTTTCTCATTTGGAAGTCCTGCATGATTCATAGCTTGAGAAAGTTGTGTGAGCATGGCTACAAGATTTTGCATTCCGGCTCCCATATCGTTTGGTTGCTCAGGGGGACAATCATTGCATTGCCCATCACATTCCGCATTAACACGGTTCCTTCGGGTTCCAGCCATCGTCTAAAACCCCAAAAGAATAGTATGAGAGGAAAAAATCATGCTAGGGAAAACAACATAATAAAGGGGTAGTACCCTCAATATCTAACATCTTAGGTTAAATTTGAAGATCGTTAGCGCAATTCTAGGACTATAACCTATACGTATACTTAACCTTAGAGACATCCCTAGACATACCTTAGAAATATCTCTAGGGATCTCACTAACGTTTTCGCATCCTAGTTTCCAAAGGTTGACTAAACCTTTCCTCTGATACCAACTGTAAAGACCTGTATCTTGACGTACATGGACATTACATTACATTTGCGGAATACTTAGTACATAACAAAAACACACACACAAGGACCGTAATAGTTTAGTGTCTTTGGAAACTCGGAATATAATCTTCTAATCGTGGTGAAAGATCTTCAACATCTCCCATAAAGATCTTCTTTTTTTATATACCTAAAACCTTTCTTTATATCCTGGGGAAAATAAAACATAAAAGGGTGAGCTCAAATGCTTAGTAAGGGTAAACAAAAGAAATATCAATCACATCATATACATAAGCACATAAATTTTGGAAATCTTAACCTGAAAAAGAGATCATAATTTCATAACATGGGGTAAATCATGGCAGTGAAATGTAATCACAATAATCATAACATAAAACATGAAACTTTGTGGCATACACACATAATCATAGAGAATCATTTCTTGTTAGTCAAGACTAATTTCCAAGACTATCTTAGTGGACAAAGTCCCTTCTGAATCGAGTAACCCTCGTTTCAGTCCTGTTTCACTGAACCGGTATAACCTACCGTTCCAGCCCTGTCTATCTCATGAGATATAAAATCTTTACCCAATGCATTGGAGGGAGATATAGGTCCCACCCATCTTATAATGAATCCTTTCTTATGTGTGCCACATAATCATAAACCATACATCATAACGTAACCCATGTAATAAAAATGGGATTCTTAAACAACATGACATCATAAAACAATTCATATAAGATAAAGGAATTCATAAAAATGTTTCCATCACAATATAATCAAATCCATGTAATAATAGGGATAAAAACAGAACCCTTTTATTATCTTAGATGGAAAATAATTTTGATAAAATACTTGAACTCCATTCTTGAGGAAAATATCCTTTATACTTCAAAAACATTTTTCCTTTCATAACATGTCATACGACTTTAAAATAAAAGAAGTTGATTAAAAATAAACTTGAAAACTTGTAAAGGAAGCTTCTTGGAAATAATGTTTTAAAAATCCATTCATGCCGTATAAGTTAAAAAAAACATTCTTCGTACTTTTTTCGGAAAAGTCAAAAAGTACCTCGTACAAAAAAGCGACAAAAGATTCCTTTCATATTCTTTACTAAAAACTCACCGAAGGGTAAAAATGGATTTAAACAATTGTAGGTGGATTGAAATAATATTACATATTCATGAGACATGGATGTGGATGATAAAATACTCCCCAGTAAATACTTACGAATAAACAATCTCGGATAAAAATGAGATTGTGATATTTCCCTTACCTTAGGTCCGATTTGCTTCGTATGTGTCCGAACCTACTATATAATGATTTAAATAATGTCATTGACTTATTATAGAATCATATTCATTGTTATGATATCATATATGGTTCACTTATGACATTATATTACCCGTTCTTTTGTAAATTCCATGTTAAAGAAGCGTTTTGGGTAAAATCGTTTCATTTATCGTAGGTGTTTTGACTTGTTGTTCTTGACATTATTATTACTTATATAATTATTTACTTACTTCCAGAATATAAAATTTGATTTATATATCATATATATTCAGTATATATATATATATAATAGATAGATAAATAAAATGAAAAACACCGTTCATGGAGACGGTAGTCCGTACGTACGCATGAACGCTGTTTTCCATTCCTTATTGTCTTGAAATGGAAGTAAGTAGATGACATACATATATTTATATATACATAATCCAGTAGCTTTATAATGTCATATATTTCATTATTATTTCTTATATATACTTTATAATCATTCTTAAATGGTTAACATGGAGAATGAATCTCATCGCGTCGTGGAGACGGTAGTCCGTACGTACGCACGAGCGATGATATCATTTTCATAAATATTGAATTGAATCGGAGTGGATTATACAATATATCAGAATCAATATGATGTTTTAATAACTATGTATAGTTATTCTTTACACCATTATACCCATCCATGTAAGGTGGTGGTGGAAAATAGATTACACCACGGCGTGGAGACGGTATTCCGTACGTACGCACGCGCAGTGATTTCTTTTTCCGTAGGATGGATAGATAGTGAAATAGGGTTATTTCATAATTATAATAAAATATCAGTATATGAGTGATACTGATGTTATTACTTCATAATGAAACAACCTAAGAAGAAGAAGTGGAAGAAGAAATAAAGATGAAAGAATTGGTAACGGTAATTACCTCTTCTTTGAAGCGCCTCTTTGAGACCTCCTCTTAGGGCACTAAAATTGGTCTTTGAGGAAGACCAGAACCTCTAGTATGTTTCTAGGGAAGTGGAGAAGAGATTTTGGTAGGGTTTGGCCGAGCTTGAGTGCTCAAATTGGTGTGAGGAGGAGGGGGAGGAGGTGTCCTTTTATAAGGGAGGAGAGGGGCACCTTAGGAATATCTCAAAATATTATTTTATATTAAAGTCAAAATCGGTTTATAATGGTTCCAAAGGGTCTTATTTAGAAGATAAAGTGGGGATGGGTCGAAATCCTATCAACCAATAGGATTTAGACAAGTTTAGGTTATTATTTTAACCTTATCAATTATATTTAACTCTAAGTTAAATAATTTAACTTTTACCGTGTCTTTTTGTTTTCTTTCACTATATGGTTAATACACTTACTATAACATTCCAAACGTACCCAAAATTGTATATTATTAATAAATATATCCTTATCTAAGTCATTTGGCCGAACCTTAGATTTTTAGGAATAAAATAACAATTAATAATATAATATTTGATTTAAAAACTATTTTGTGTCAATTTTGACACTATTTGATATATGATTTTTGTGAAAGTCATAACAGAATTATATGTTCGAACCAAGTTGATTAAATCAACACTAATATATCATAGTAACCTAGAAAATTAGTTTAAGTCATAAAAAGTCTCAAATTACATTCATTTGAGCATTTATAACATCAATTATGTTAATATTTCCTTGAAAGGGTAATTACTGCATCATCATTATGTCATAAATAAATTAATTTATTTAAAGTCTAAAAATTATAAATAAAATATAATTATGTAGGAAATCTTTTTAGATTTCTAATGAATATTTATAGTCGAATTTATCTTATGTATAACCCCATATTAAAAATGTTTTAGTTATTAAACTTTGATTTTAACTATTTTAACTATTCATTAAATAATATAATATTAAATGTCATAATCTAATCCAAGTGGACCTAAATGGTCATATTATATTCATAAGGTTGTTTTTGGTCGAATTACACTTATCCAATAGAATTAGGACATGTTTTAGGGTAATAGTAATATCATATTTACCCTTAGTTACCCTATTTACTATTAACCGTGGTAAAAAAAGTAAAAAGTTACTATTCACCAAAAATTATTTTCATCTCATTGAACCACATTTTACTTACTGACATCAACCGTGTCTCTCGGATTTTTGAAATTCCATTCACAGAAGCGGTAAAATTAAGATTTATGAAGAAATTAATTTTGTTAACTACCACTTAGTAGTTTCACTATTCATCAAAAATTGATGTTTTTCAGAACAATGCCAAAATTTCATCCTAAGCTATATTTCATATTCCGAATTCAAAAATGAAGTCTATTTTACCAAATTCATATCATAGAATTTGCATTAATTAATTTTATAATTAAATCCCGCTGTTAAAACAAATAGCGTGTTTTTAAGAAACAATATCTATCAAAAGATTGACACTTGTTTATGTCTGGTTTAAATGTGCAATTACATCCAATGACCAACATTGTATTAAATTGCAAAAATATATTCTAAATATACTTTAAAAATACTCCAATTAATAATTTATCACTATTAATTATTTCGATTAAAAAAGTTGTTTTTTTAATTATAATTTAGTAATTTTCACTATTCATCAGAATATGAAAGTTATCCGAAATGTACCAAAATTTCACCTTAGGCTAAATTCGATACTCCGAATCCAAAAATGAAGTTCATTTTGAAAAATAAGATTTACAGAGTTTTAAAAAGTGGTTATTACTATTCATAACGGCTAGTTTTAATAATATTTTAATAGCATATCGTTGTTTAGTGAAACTCGGTATTGCGTATTACACACGCTATCGAGGAAGGTCGTGATTGCGTGTAATGCAAGGCAAGTCAAGGATGCGTGTTGTGCAAGCTCCTTTTGGTGTAGCATACAACACAAGACTTTAATAAAATTAAAAAGAATATTTTTTTATAAAATCTTGGGCTGTTACATTTTATTCCTTTGAATCATGCCATTTCTTTGAGGACTTTCCCTCTAATGAAGAGGGTTTTGCCGCAGCATTCATGGCATAAGACACAATCGGTTTCTTTAATTGTGTTCGAAAAATAACATGAGTTCGGTTGATTGTATTTCTGACCATCCAATCATCATACTTCTGTGCATTTTTGCTTTTGACTTCTTGCCATTCACCTTCCTCCTCTGGAACTGTAGCAGTGACACATGCTACCTGGGATGAGAATCCTTTCAATGTGACTTGTCCCGAGTCGACCATCTTTTGCAGGAGGTCTTTGAAGAAAAAACACTCCTGGATGGGATGCCCCAACATTTGATGAAAGGGGTAATAATTGGGACGGTCTTCAACTCCTTTCTTATTTGGCCTCTTGGGCTTTGGCAATTGAACCAAATTGTTTTCCGGATCTGAAATGAAATAACCAGGAACTTGTTCATTTTGGAAAGAGTATGTTTTGCTCTTCAGATCCTAAAATTGTTTTCGTCTTTGATCTCTTTGATCATCTGGACGAAATGACCTTTGTTGTTGGCGCTCAGATGGTGGAGCCCTTCGAGAAGATGAAGGTTTTGAGGTAGAAACAGGTACAGGTTCTTGTTTAAGCATAACTGTAGCAGTTTCTACTTTACCCATTCTCCTTCCTGGAGCTGATGGAATTACACAAGATTTAGCCTTATCCTATATAAGGGAATCTTCAATCTGCTGAGTGATTGAAGTAAGGTCTCAAAACCCTCCTGTATATTTCATAGGGATCAACGGCGTGCATAATTCGTCACGCAGATTTTCCACACAGATTGGAAACAATTCCTCTTGAGGAAGTGCTAATCTTAGGGAATATGTTAATCCCTTCCAGTGAGTAATTAAATCTGATACCCTTTTATTCTCTCTTTGCTTACAGTTTGTAAGATCGAAAACTGTTGTCTTTGGAAAAGTTGAGCTGAACTGAAGGAGGAATTTTTGGCGAAGATCCACCCATCCGGTAATTGACCGGGATTACAAGCTTGTATACCAGACAAAAGCTGGTCCTTGAAAGGTTCACACGAAGCATCTGAGTTTCACTGCTTCTTGCTGCTTGGGAGTTCCCATCATAGGATCACAACAAGACACATAATGCATCAAATGCTGTTCAGGGTCGCCTGATCCATTGAAAATAGGGAATATAGGGTTTCCAAAACTGGATGGAGGAGATATTGAATCTACCCATTCAGGGTAAAATTTATTTTCTGGTTGAACCTGCACACGTTTCCCTTCCATAGTTTCTAACCGAGCTGTTAATGACTCAAAGGTAGTTATTAACTTTTGAGAAACATTCGGTTGAACTTGGACTTGGGTAGGTGCAATGACTGGAGCTTGGACAGATGTGGTGGCTGGTGCTGCAACTGATGGTAGCACTTCCAACTGTTGTTGCACTTGACCCATAAGATTAATCCTGTGAGGGTGTAATGATAGAGGAGGATATTCCTGATCCATCTCAGTAGCTGCAACAAATTCCCTTGGCTGACTGACTCCAGCATGCTAACAAAGAAGACTACCATGAAGTAGTTCTGCATTCAACCTCCTTAATTCCTTCATTTCTTCCTCCTATTGTGAAAACCTTTGCTCTAGTGAGAGCGATTGGCCTTCTCCAGAGGAAGGATATGTAACCTGATTCTTTCCCCTCCCTTTGTTGGATCCTTTTCAGAGAGGGGGAAGTGGGTTACTTGAAGGATTAACTAGGTTTTGAGTAATCCTTTGATTTTGTGTACGTACACCTTCTTCATTTGTGTCAGTGCGTACATCTTCTTGAGTAGGACCCTCTTCATTTGAGTCCCCTGAGTGAGCCTCATCTGGTGGATCAGCAACAACGACATTGATGACATTGATTGATGCATAACTCATCGCATCCCTTCTATCAGCATTTCTGTGATATTTTCTTCTTCCATGTCTTTGATGAGACATTTCATTTTGTTGATTCGATCCCTCAGGAACTTCTTGACGAACCATAATTTGGAGGGAATCTTCTGATAATTTTGCTCTTCGTTCCTCTTGAAGCTTCTTCCCCAATTGAGAAAAAACTGACTTTCTCTGAGGAGGGGATTGATGATTTGAAAAAGTCCCCAGTCCGGTGGACTGGGGCTGTTCCTGCTGTTCTCGCTCAACTCCTTGAATCCTATTTGTTGATTTCGAGGGTTGGTTTAAAAGAGTCCCCAGTCTGGCGAGCTGGGGTGGCTCTTGACATGCTTTGTCTAAGAATTTCTTAAAATATCTCCTAATCTTGTGAACCTTAGTCTGGAAATTAGCTGGATGCATTAACCTGTATCCACTTTTATCACCCGGTTCAAAAGACCGTTGGATGATTTCTGACACTTCTATCACTTGGTGACGTGCTTGCTCCAAACGAGAGGCCTGTTCAATATTCCCATTTGCTTGATGCAAGAGTAATTCAACAAATTGTTCTTTGTATTCTTGATTTTGAGAGGAACTAGTTGAAGCCTGTTCTTGGGAAAGCTTTTGATTACAAACAAAGCCCATTGACTGTGGCCGGCCATGGGCAATAACATTGCATGAGACCATTTTCGGCAGGCTTTGCTGACTGGAGAGCACCGTGAAATGCAGTGCTCCATGAACACCCCATCCTCTGACACGAATACCAGATGGGGCATTGGCAATTAATTGACTCAATATTCTTAGTGCGCCAAGGCATGAACGTTGAAGGGATCTCTGTTGTTTTTCAGCCTTCAGATATCGAGAGACTGATAGAGATTCCAAATCAATTTGACATTGTAACCCTTCTATTATCTTAAGATGATTTTCATATTCATCATAAGATAATACTTTATTTTTCAACTGACAAAGAGTTTTCCATATGTTGAGACAAATATCATGAATTTCATCTTCCTTCAACATTTCTGGAATGTCATACTGAGAGTCAGCCAGAGGCCAAAACATGACTGGCACTTCACCTTTCGCCAGTTGTTTTCTCATGTTCAGCATTTCCTCTTTATCATTTGATGAAGATTCTTCTACCTGATTTGACCAGAGTTGGTGTTTCCTTGTTGCTTCATTGGATTCAACGGGATTGGTAGAGAAATAATTGATCAAACTAGAAGATGCATGACTTAGGGGTGGTTCGGAGAATGACCTACACCCTGGGCTATCTTCTGATTGAGAAAGTATTTCACCTGCTAGCAATGAAGCATCAGACATGACTGGTTTTTCATTTTCAAGTGCCTCAAGATAAGAGGGATTTCTCGGCACTACATCGTACACTGGAGCATTTTCTGGGCAATGTGCATCACTACTGCAGAGAGGACTTTCGCAGCGAAATTCATCATCATGGGGAGGACCACCATAATGGGTTACATCAAAAGATGAGATCTCTTGCTTCTTGGTCTTCTGACCACACAAAGGGTTCCTGTGGCTCTCATCTGAAGATGAAACTTCGAGATCGACCGAATTGTCATGAAGCAAGCCTTCATGAGGAAGTGTCTGTTGAAGAAATTCAGAATTAATGTTCCCATTATTGGGAACCGAGGGAGTAGAATCTTGAATTCCAACAGATAACTATCTGAGGGCTTCAAGAACTCTAGCATCGAGCAAGAACTTGTTACAGATTGACTCTTGATCTCCTGATTGTGCTGGGCAGGTCTTTTTCTTAGACGCTTTATTACTCGCCTTGGAAACCACTTGTTGACGAAAGTGGCTGCTCTAAGCAGGTGTATGTGCCTGATCAGGAAATATGGCTAGGTTAGGCTGACGATCTCCACTCAAATCAGGTGTATGTGCCTGACTTGGTTGTCCGTATGATATGGGGGAGTATTCCCCACAACCCTCTTGGACTGGAACATATGTGTGTGTTTGTTCCAGAGTGAACTTTTGATGTGTCACTCCACTGGTAGGGATAGATTTATGTGTCTTTCCCTGAGATGTTGCTGAAGCTGTTATAATATCCTAGAAAGCATCCAGAATATGACCAGGGATTTGCTTCTGCTCTTTCACCATTGATAGAATATGCTTGGTGACTTCAGCTGCCGGAACGGGGATATACGTCCATTCCATGCTTGGAGTAGGTGTATGTGCCTGCTCCTGTCCTCCTTTTCCTGTCAGTGAATCCTGAAAGTACTCAAGTATGGGGGTAGAGAGTTGAGTCTGCCTCCTGTTTGTCGCCGGGGCTTTCCAACTGACTTCTATGAATGCTACCAAGCGAGACTATTGGTAGGATTGATTAATACTAGCAGGTGTATGTGCCTACTGATTGTACTTTGAAAAACGTGGTTGACGAGCTTCATCATATGTAGTCAGATGAGCCCGCTGACTAACTGATGATGTATAAATAGGTGTATGTTCCTGCCTATAGTACTCCACCGGAATTTCCTGGTGGGATCGACGTGATGCTGCCAGACGAGTCTGCTGAACAGCGGAATTAAAACGGGTAGGTGTATGTGCCTGCTTGTTGCTTGCCACCAAGTTAGGTTGGTGGACTTCTCCGGAGATGGCAGAGATGAGAACCTACTCACTGTTGACAGGATTCCGCCTCTGGTGGTTCGTCTTGCCTGCTCGGGTTCGAGGAACCTGATCCGAATGCCTGGAGTTGGTACCCTCATCATGTTGAGGGCGCACTGCTGCACGAGTCTGGTGGTGATTATTGGTGGGAACCCTCGGGAAGGACTCTTGTATACTTGAATTAAGGCCCTGAGGGACCTGCTCATTCACCTCCTCAGAATAAGGGAGTGAATGGTGATTGCATTCTGGGGATAATGACCCAAAATGTTTGGAGATGGTAGTCAGCACCGCCTGCTTCTTGATCACTGGTCGTTGTTGTTTGGACGACCGGTGTGAGTTGTTCACTTGGAGGGATTTTCGGCCAACCTCCAGAGTTGGTATGGTACCATGTTGACGGTACTCCTTAACCAACACATTTGATACCCAGCGTTGAAGACACTGAGTAGGTGATGTCATCCTCAGAACGGATGACGATCCAGCAGGAGTAGCAGCAGTGGCATTTGCAGCAGCAACATTCACAGGTGTGAATTTGAGAGAAGTCATTCTAGAAATGCAGAAGATCTTGGAAAAGAGTGCTTGTTTGATATAACAGATGTAATGAAGATAAATTCAGCCACTACATCTTTTAGATGAATACATATGTCAATGATTGTTTTTGTTGGCCCTATCATTGAGTTTTAAATAGGGGCCTAACAAATAGGTAAAACATTATTTTAACTTGGTTAAGGATTCACGTCGGTTTCACCATTTTTTGTTTCCCTCAGAATCTGGGGATTGACCGCCTTGGTGGGAGGTTCAAACATTCTGATCGGTTTCTAACAAGTTTTTTTTGTAGAAATGGAAACATCCAATGATTCCACATCCATTTAGACCTACTTTCCAAAGGTAGGCGCTCATTAGTTTGTGGACTGATGAGGCTTAGGAATTTGCACTGGTCAAGAGTATGGGAGGTCAGTCTCATCACACCTTTTTGAGGGGAATTATTGTCTACTCCGGGACTCTCTTTATAGATTTAAGTTTTGTTCATGAATCCTTATTACATTACCAATTATAAAATGATCTTTCCTTCAGATATGAAAATAAATGATTAAATATGTAGGAAATTTAGAGAATCTTTTATATGTATTCGAGGTTCTTCATTGATAGAGAATCATCTGTATTTATTAGAGATTCTTGGTCAATGGTACCCTTCGACACATTTATATAGAAGTCTCTTGGTCATTATGATGACCATGCTGGTTTTAAATCCACTCAGTGGGGAACTTGAAGTTTATTGTCATTCAGAAGGACATGGATTATTTCAGAGTTGGGATCGAACCCGCAGATGGGCTACCTACGTATCCTTTGTTTAGAAAAGGAATCAGAACCCACGTAGTTTGAGTAAGGGAGTATGATGTTTATGATTGATGACTCAAAGAAGGATGTCATAATCACTTTTACACTCTAAGCTCACGTGATTCATGCTCGGTGTGAGAAACAAGAGGTATTGGTAAAAATTAGACAATTGTGCCATAAAATATGCAATCATAAGAAATAATGTGGGACTTATGTATGTATGACTGCCCAGATAAATGAAGATTAGGATTTACTTCAGGGAAGAAATCCAGGAACAAGGTCCATAAAGGTATATGTGCTTCATGGAGATTTGAATACTCTAACTTGGGGCTTACTCCTAAAAAGGATGGCCAAATTAGGATGGGACTTGTGATTGGGTTTTACTCCTGAGAAGGAATCCCAGATCAAAGGTAAATTAGGACTGGTTAAGAAGAATTAAGACTAGGGATTACTCCTGAAGATGATGCCTATATTTGTGACTGGGGAATACTCCTAAGGAGGATGCCTAGATTAGAGGACTTGGGGCTTACTCCTAAAGAGGATGCCCAGATTAGAGAACTTGGACTGGGGATTACTCCTGAAAAGGAGGCCGAGGTTAGAGGAATTAAGGTTTGGGGATTACTCCTGAGGAGGATGCCCAAAATTTGGGGAATTATGACTGGGGCTTACTCCTGAAAAGGAGGCCCAGGTTAGGGGATCTAGGGCTTACTCCTAAGGAGGATGCCCAGATTAGAGGACTTGGGGCTTACTCCTAAAGAGGATGCCCAGATTTGAGAATTATGACTGGGGATTATTCCTGAAAAGGAGACCCAGGTTAAGGATTCTCTCATCTTAAAGGATGATGTTGAATGAATGAAATCTCAATCTTTAGTGACATAAAGATGTGTAAATCACTAGGTTTTGAGAGATATTCCATAGAATTTCTTTCAGATAAGGAAGTCAAATCAAGAAATCATGCCATAAATGGCTTTGAAGAGTGTCTTGAAGACTGAATCTTGAATATGAGAGGTGGAATGGCTTAAGAGGGGTGAAATGGGCAAGAAGGGCACCCAAAAAGACAGGGGCGTGCAAGTCCTAGCAGGTGCGTAGGTACTGCATGGGCGCGCAAGTCCTGGTCGCACAGTTTTACCTGCGCGACACATGGGTACTTGCGCGACGGTTAACCAGCAGGGTAATACTTGAGCGACTCTTGATTAAAGCCTTTATAATCCTCTTGAGGTTCTTCCAGAAGAGGGGCGCACAAGTTCTATTTAAGGAGTAAGGTGGCGCTCAAGTGTGGCCTTTTCCCTTAAGGGCTTGCCACTCAGGCACGCAAGTGTTGATGAATTTCAACACTTAGGCCTTACTCCCCCTCCTTAGATCTTCGTTCTAGGTAAGAAATTACCTTAGAATTGTTTCGCAAGCTTTGAGAAGAGACTAGGGTGCCGGGAGCTCAAATATGAGTTTCTGAAAAAAAAATCCTTCTCAAATGGGGGGCCCACAGGGTCTATTTATAGGCAGGAGAAGACCCCGTGCGGTTATCACTTAGGCCGCGCAAGTCACTTGCGCGACCATCATGCGTCGCGCAAGTGGACTTGCGTGACTATGAGGGAACTTGCACGACCTATGGGAAATGTTCTCCTTGTTCATCCCTTTGTCGATTTTTGATATTTTCTTCAAAGGATGAATCAATTTGTGCTAAGTCATTTTCCTTTACATTCCTTTGGACTCTGTGATGAAAAAGGAGCATCAACACTTATATGAGATTTCTCCATCTATTACATGATTTCCTGATGATAATAATAACTATGATATGAACATTGTCTATGAAACATGAAATGATCATGTAGAATGGATATGATAAAACACTCCATTACTCTCCTAATTAATAAGGAAATCTATTTTTTTTATGAAACTGACATAGTTAAAAAAATTTATTTTTTAGATTTGATATTTAAATATATAAATGTTTATTATTCCTGCTATTTTTTGTAATATTTTTTTATATTTATCATAATTAGATATCCATTTTTTGGTTGAAATTTTTTGCCTTTATCATTTTTTGGGACTTTTTTATTTATAATTTTCTTCTTCAGTTATATGCTTTTATTTAATATTTTTTTTTAATTTTATTAATATTATGAATAATTAAATGTTCACTTATAACATTTATTTATTTATAAAATAATATAGGTACACAAAATTACACATTTTTAGATGATAACCGCTTCTGTCATTTTTTATTGTAAATTTTAATATACACTAGTTTAGTTACATGTTTTTTTTGGTTGAAAAATCTAACATTCAATGTTTTTTTATTATTAAAAATAATTTTTTTATTTATTATAGTTATTGAATTTTAATTAAATACATGTACAAATACTTTTGTTGAAGTAGAATACATCTTTCAAAATGGTAGACACTGAGGCAGGGGAACCGAGGTATGTAATTTTTTTCATATAAATATATATCTATAGTAATTAAATTATTTAATTAAATTAAAATTATATTTCTTAAAATTATGTGCAACTCTTATTCTTCTCTAGAGAGAATGGTACCTAAAGATGGTGGGCATGGGATTACATGTTTACTGAAACTTTCAATCACATGTGGAGAGCAGAGGTTGATAATTAGCTTTGATGACACTACTAGAATTCTACTCTATACCAACACCCATATACCAACGATTCTATGAAACCATTGGAATAAGGTACCTATCCCAATGGTTTTCTCAAAACTATTGGGAAAGGGTATATATTTTTATGGCTTCCCAACAGTTTTGAAAAACCATTGGGAAAGGGTAGTCTATGCCAATGGTTATTCTAAACCATTGGCATAGGGTTATAAAAAACCACTCTACGCCAAATGTTTTTATTAACCATTGGTATAGAATATATATTACAATGGGTTTTAAAAATAATTGGGAAACATTTTCCCCAAATAGAGCGTGATTCCCCCCCTCTCCATTCCAGATCTGATTTTTTTTCTAACAGCGCGCAGCTCTCTCCCAGCCCGCGACCACTCTTCCAACAGGTGATCCATTTTTGTTTTAATTCATTTTCTTCCACTTCAAATAAGTTTCTTCCACTTCAAATCAGTTTTTTCCTACATTTATCTTTAAATTGGTGAGTTTGGTTTCTTCTATTTATTTTCAGTTTCCCCATCGGTCTGCAATCTCTCAGCATTTAGATGTATTGATTATGTTTCATATACTATATCTGTATACACATAGATTCATTGTTTCTTTTGCATATATGACATCTGTATACTCATAGATACACTAATTTTGTATAAATCCATTATATTGCATCTGTATAGATACACTACATCTTTACACACATTGATTTTGATTTTGTTTCATATACTACATCTGTATACATACATTACATCTATTTTGTATACATATACTGCATCTATATAAATCCATTATACTTTTTATATGTATACTGCATCTGTATTACTATTACATTGTGAAATAGCAATCTATTGCAATATAAACCATACACTATTCAATATATAATCTATTTTTCTATTATATTGTGCATATGTAATATTTTTTAATATGTATCATAAATTGCAGTATATAATAAATGCATACACTATGAAATATGTAATATGTTTTTCTATTATACCATCCAATAGTAATTTGTTTCAATATGCATCATACCCTAGGAAATAAGCAATTTATTACAATATAAATTATACATTTTTCAATAGTAACCTATGCATAAAGTATCATTCATCATGTAATAGTAATTTATTACAATATGCATCGGTATACTATTTGTTTTTTTCTATATTTCATCATACAACATAAATTGTGCAATGACAATATGTTTTTCAGTACACAATGTAATAGTAATATCCAATGAGTGTCTGCAATACATTGTTATTAGATACCCTACTATATGAAATAGTAATTCATCATGTAATTTGTTTTCCTATTATATATTGAATTAATATTGCATATAATAGTGTATGCAATCTATTTTTAATACATGCAGTACACTATGTATAAAATATTATTGTATGAACTATATGTAATACACTACTATTGCATACAATAAAAAATGAAATAGTAGTTCAATATGTTACCTGTGTGAGGCTTGTTGGTGAAGTGACCTATGGGGTGAACTTGGGAGAAGTGACCTGTGTGAGGCACTTAGTAATAATTCACAACTTTTCCAAATTCATGCCCAAGGATACACAACCCACTTGATATGGAATTAACTCAACTTTGACCCATGATATCCTTTACTCAATGATACATTAAAATAATTACACTGGTACTAATAAAATCTTGTATGCCAACTTCCATACTTCAAATGGCTTATAAAACTATTTATATTTTAGATGAAGATGTTGATGCATGCATCTATGAGATATTGGATATTTTTGTACCATGATATCGCCTATTATATGACCCCACACTTCTAAAACTTATGAATCATTTGAAGAAGTGCCATTTTTTATCCCAAGGGAGAACAATTACTATTATATGACCACAGAGTTAGAATGAAGTTCTCATCCTAAAGTGGGGTGTCCCTTGAAAATATTGGTAGGTATTGAATTAAGGTAAATATAACACATTGGGGTATACCTTGAAGTCCTTCAACCCTTCAATAACTCATCTTGCTGGATTTATATCATTTTCGTTGAGTACCTACATGTTTCTAGTTCATGACACCAAGATGGCTACATTTTAAATAACACACCCTATAAAAAATATCATTGATCACTAATACTACAATGATACCATTGATTAGAAATATACAATTAATTATAAAATACAATGATCTCTATAAATTTAGACTTAATGCCAACTGTTATCTCATAATTATCCTAGAGAGATCATTCTTTATACAATGATTTTCCATCATATCCACCATGTTTCAATTCAATATAGTGGTTTTATATTTATAGTATTTTGTTATATACATAGTATTTTGTTGTCTTTCATATTATTATTCTCATATAGAGTAGTGTGTCAGTTATGGTTTTATATAAACTAAACAATTCTCGTTTATATAAATATATATTTTTATTAAACTTTAATATTATTGAATGAATTTCACAAAATGACTTATTACAATTTTTTTACAGAATGGATAGAATTTGGATGTATGAAACCGACCGGATCTCAAGTGATTTTCAAAATAATTTGGAGAGTTTTTTAGATTTCACATTTGATAATGATTCAGATAGTGGTCACATACATTGCCCATGTTATAATGGTGTTGGAAGGCCTTGGTTGATTCATAAAGAAGTTATCTACCATATAACCAAATATGGTTTTCAAACAAACTACTATGTGTGGTATCACAATGGGGAGAAAATGGAATCTCAAAATGCTAATGATCCAAATGATAAGACTGGATTGGAGAATTTGTTATATGACCAATTTTCATTTATTCTTTATCATGATAAGGAAAGGATATCGAACCAAAAAGACTTTGATACGAGCACACATGATGCGTCTAATGAAAATGATGACGTTGACAAGGTGAAAAAATTGAATGATATTGCCAAGACTCCAGTATATCAGCAATGTGGTTAAATGAAAAAGTTTGAATTTTTAATCTGATTGTTTTATGGGAAAACCACGTATGGGATTTATAATACTATCATCGATTACATTCTTACCTTCTTGAAGGACTTACTTTCAGATGATGTAGATATTCCCTCAAACCACTATATGGAATAGAAGTTTGTTGAAGAAATTGGATTTTCAAAAAACAAAATTCATGCTTTCCAAAAAGATTACAACTTATACTAGGAGGAAACTACTGAAAGAAATGATTGTATAAAATTTGGAACATCCTGATGGAAGACAAAAGCTGATGGAACACCATCCCGTGTTCCACATAAAGTAATGTGACACTTTCCATTGATCCTCATACTCTATAATCTTTTCATTTTTAATGAAATATTAATAAAAATGCGATGAAATGATACTAAGAGAAATAATAATAACGAAGAGTTGGTCCACCCTGCATATGGATTTTCACGACCGAGATTTGATGCTTGATATCCTGATTTCATAGATGATGTGTGTAATGTGAGGTTGGGTCTTTCATGTGACAATTTTAATCCATTTGGGAAGATACATACTTCGCACAACACATGGTCGATTTTCATACACATTTATAACCTTCCCCCATGGTTGTGTATGGAAAAACCTTTCACTTTCATGAGTATACTTATACCTATCCCTTTTTATCCTGACAATGATATAGACGTATATATGAAACCTTTAATAAAATAGTTGAAACTTCTTTGGGATATAGGTGTGCGCACATATGATGCATGTTCGAAAGAGATATTTCAGATGCATGCTGCACTTATGTAGATGATCAATGATGTTCCTACTTATGAAATGATGTCTAGATGGATAATGAAGGGAAAAATATCATGTATTTCTTGTATATACTTGATCCAGAAGACTAAAATATCACCATAGTTTTAGTTTTATGGGACATCAATGATTCTTCCCAATGGACCATCTATATAGAAATAATTATCAAAGATTTGACAATATCATGGATACTGACCATCCACCTTAGCGTATATCTAGAACCGATGTGCTTAATGAATTGAAAGATTTTAGTTTTTCATTTGGGAAGGGTCAAATGAAATCTAGAAAGAGGAAAAATGTTTCCAATGAAACCTATTACATTTGGAAGAATAGAAGTATCTTCTTTAAGCTGCCTTATTGGTCAACCAATTTTTTACGTCATTTCTTAGACGTAATGCACATTGAAAATAATATATGTGAAATGTTGCTTTTGATTATTCTAAATGTCAAGGGAAAGGAAAATGATGATTTATGATCTCGGCGTGACTTGGTGGATTGGGGGATCAGACCAGAATTGCATCCTATATGTATCAGTGAAAATAAATGGAAAGTTCCATGTGCTTCTTATGTGATGACACCTGTAGCAAGAAATCAATTTATAGAAGTACTAGAGACTATTAAAGTTCCTGATGGATATTTAAGCAATATATCAAAATAGGTCAATAGAAGAGATTTGAAGTTGAAATATTTGAAGACTCATGATTATCACATCCTTCTGCATGAGTTGATTCCAATAACAATCCATCATATTTGGTCCAATAATGTTAGGGTGTAATTTATTCATCTGTATCATTTGTTTAGATATATTTGTGCTAAGAAGTTTTCCAAGTATATCTTGCAAAAAATGTTGGCAGAGACACCATTAATTTTGTGTGAGTTAGAGAAAATATTTCCTCCATAATTTTTTACATGCATGTTGCATCTGACTGTGCACCTTCCAACCAAACTACTTCTTGGAGGACCTGTTGTTTTTTGTTGGATGTATCCAACTGAAAGAAATATATACAGATTGAAATATTATGTCTGGAACAAGAATCATCCCGATGGTTCTATCTTGAATGGTTACTTGGCTCAAGAATGTATGGATTTATGCTCAATGTATTTATTTGATCTTACTATGAGAATGAAAATACTAATGAGAAATGAAGAAGAACAATATGAGAAAATTGAACCCAATTTTCCATCACTTACACAAATAGGAGGAATTACTGAATCATATACATTAATGGTATTAAGCTTTGAAGAGTAGGAGATGACACATCGCACAATGTTGTTCAACTGTGATATGTTCGATGACCAGATCAACTAAGTAAATTGAACATATATATATTATCTCATCTATTTTAATTTTACATATCTGTTAAACTATTTCTATTTTTATCTACAGGGAACATAAAGAAATGATAAATAGAAAGCATCATTCATTATCTTTGAGAAGGAGAGAGACTTTTCATAGAAAAGAGTTTTCTGTTTGGTTGAAATTGAAGGTAGAAATATTACTGTAATAAATAAACAAAATCAATATTTAATTAAGTTTAATATTCATTTATATTTCAGGTATTGAGTTTTCCTACTGACACTGTCTCTGAGGAAATCAGAGCTTTGGATTTTGGTCATAATAATGTGGTTTGTGAATGTAAATCAATTATGATCAATGTGTATAGATTTATTATCACTAAATGAGAAAAGAACATGAGAACACAACATGATGGTGTTATGCTAATTACCACAACATATTGTTATGCCAGTGCATCAGATAATAGAACTCCTTTTGAAAATGTAGCTTATCATGGAGTCGTTGAAAAAATAATAATATTGGATTATTACTCTCAAGGTCGAGTCACTATGATAAAATGATAGTGGTTTGATTCAATGAAGAGGTAGGGAACCTTTATTGATGATTTTGGATTTTGAGTTATTGACATGACTCACAATCTTGCTACTAATGAACCATATGTATCGCCATCAATGGAAAAAAAAAGTTTTTTAAGTCAAAGATCACATTCGACTTGAATTTGGTGTCATTTTGAAGTAATACCAAGACATATTTTTGATGATGTTAATGATGGAATTGACACCATATTTACTTCCATTGGCCCCAATACATTTATTACTTATGATGACTCCAATACTTCATTTTTTATAGTTGATTGAGAACCTAAAGTTGTGGTGGGAAATATATAGAATCATTTGTCTCAGTTCTCAGTTCTTTTGGTTTAGCTCATCTTGAGTTGTTGAGGTTTGTGCTATACAAATTTATTTACTATTGATTACAAATATTTTGTATCTAACTAGACCATCATTTGCATTTTCAATATTTACCAGTTTTAGTTTTCTTTAAGTTACATTTTATAATATTGAATCGAACTGTATTCAAACCTACCAAACCAAAAAAAACTGAAATAGTAAAATTGAAAAAAAAAACAAGATGAATTGAATTGGACATATTAAACTAATTGATATGAAAATCAAAATCAATGAAAATAATTACATAACCAAAAAATAACTAAATTACCTAACCGAAAATATGAACCAAATGACCTAAAACAAATAAGTCATGTATTATATTTTTTGTTTTTTGGGTTACACGGTAGTTATCCTTTTCTAATTACTTCCATATTTGTTTTCAAATGAAAAAATGAAACCTATTGAGGAGCAACGAAGAAAAAGGATGAAGAAAAAAACTCCAAATGGCTGAGATGGGAATTCCTCTATTAGTGCCTATTATGAGTATTTTATTTCAAATATATATATATCAATAACATATAATATCATGTGATTAATTTTGTTTTAAAATTTTATGTAGGATCCACTAATTAAGCGCAAATTATTCAATGAGAAGCCTAGTAGTGGTCCTAGTACTCAAGCCGGCGGTATGAGGGGGGTGGTACGAGAGCTAGGCACTCCATTCGGTGTACCCATTTAAACCCTTCCCCTCCCATCGACGTACCATCTTTCACACATTCTGATCCTACCGTGTCGTTAGGGACACATAGGATATTTAGATCTCCCATGTTTTCACCAGCCTTTACATTTGAGCCTACTCACCCATATTTATCGTATCCCATGATGATTCCCACTCCACATCTATATTATGCATTTGGCCATCCATCCATGCCATCTTCTTTACCATCTACTTCTTTTTCTCCGAGCTTCTACATTACTTCTTCGACTCCTACTCCGAAACAGTTTGTGCCTATAGAGCATACACTAGGACCCACTCCACCTATATAGGGTGATATTACTTCAGTGTCAGTGGATCCAGTAGCGCCCATCAAGTAGACTACCACATGTATATTTTAGAACCCTAACCATTTTTTTACCATAATTTATTTTCATTATAATATGTATTGATATAATATTTGTTTTTATTTCTTAACAGATACATCTATTGAGAGGTGGTAGGGGAGTACACACATGTGTTAGGTGTGGAACTACCATACACAGTTGATGGTAGACTACAACTAAGACAACCAAATGATAAAAAAATAGGGCAATAATGTTAGAGTTTTTTGGCGATGCTTGTCAAATACTTTTACATCATTCCTGTCAGCCCGCTCTCATGGAGATAGTTTCTAAACAAAGTCAAGGATAATTCTTGGGCACATATATGGGTAAAAAATTCTATTAGATTTAATGTAATATTATTTTTGTATTTATATGAATTAATATTTTGGTGTCAGATTCAGTTTAATTTTCTTCATGGTGAGGGTGCACGACCAACCCGTCTAAATGAATTAGGTGAGATTTGGAGAGCCTATAAGCACAAGTTTTATATTGGATAACATTCTAGAGTTGACAAAGATTTAGAGGAGGTACCTATTAATAATTATTGTTCTGATATAATAGAATCAACAAATGATTACTTATTGGATGACTTCCAAGTTTAAGGCATTAATCACATTTAAGGTTTTTAAATGAAAATTTTCATGTATTTAATTAATACTATCTTTTGTATTATTGAATTTTACTTAGGAATCATCCAAAATAAAATAAAAAAACATTGATGCTAAAAAATACCTCTACACTTTAGGGCATAATACGATGTCAGATCGTGAGAGGAAACAAGTACGATAATTGTTTATAATTTTTCTTTAGGACTTACACTTTCTATTGTTTCCTCCATAATTTATTTGATTTCTAAAGTTTTGATATACTTTTACTTATGAAATTAATTATTGGTAACCTATTTTAAATTATGGTTTCCTATATTCAATGTCATTACAGAGGCATATATTGAATATTGAAGGACACGTGCCTCGAGTAAAACTGTTTTTCTCGAGTAGAAAGAAAAAAGATGGAAGTGCAATTAATAAACTGACACAACAATAGATTATAAATTTTACATTATTGATTTCAAATTTTAATATCTATTTTGTTACTTAATAATCTATTTATAATTGTGACAAGCTACTTTGGAGTCCCTTGATGCTCCAGAACTTGACAGTTTTGGGCCAAATGATCACTTACATCAGGTGTTGGGAGATGAGAACCCTGGTAGAGTACGCTTTCAACCTGGGAAGAGTATAGTTCCGATGAGGTACTGGCCCTATTTAGGTACCATTTGTAGTACATCTGAGTTGGAAAAGTTTAAGGAACATGCATAACGAGATGAAAAAAGGGTCACACAGGTAGAAGAATGGGTTGATAGTGAAAACACTGAATTTATGGAACTGATGAAAGTTTTATGTCCATCACTTCCACTAGAGGCCAACACAGATTGTGATGAATATATGTCATCAATGATTTCATTATATAGTGCACCAGGCAGTAGTCCTAGTGGTGGTTGAGATAAAATCCTTCTTATTAATTCACTTATCACACATACCCCTCATGCACCAATTTCCATAATAAAAAAAACAAAAGCCATAGCCACATGATCAAAATGTAACTCTATCATCGGCTCTCTAAAAGGTGAGTGGTCTCTCGCCATTTTGATCTAGTCTCATGGGACACCATTTTGATCGAGTCTCATTCCCACTTTCTAAAGGTGAGTGGTCTCTCACCATCGGGGTGATGATGATGGCTCCCTTCATCCATATATTCATGGATGGTTTCTTCAATCTATATTTGAGTAAGCATTATACTCAATTTCATTACAACCCTTCATTTAAATACATCTATAAAAATCAGTACCTACCATCAAGAACCTATTCTAAAACATCATTCAAGTGTTGTAAATACTAAACTCATCAATCAATAATAGCAACACAATAAGGATGTATAATGTTTGTATGGGAAGTAAAAGATATTTTCTACCCAAGAAATGGGATTTTTTATGCCATTTTCTAAAAAATAAGTTTTAACTATGTCATGGTGTAGTAGATAACACATTATAGTAGAGAATAACAAGAATTTCAGATTAGAAATGAGAATTTTTTAGTGAGTGTCTGGGAACCAAAAATGACATTGACTACTCCATGATAAAATATTTGTGACCATTTTGAGTAAAGTGAAAATTTTGAGATGTCTGCACCAAAGAAATTGAAATGGGTTAGTTAGAAGAGTGGTTGTCATATGAAGATTGAAATGTGGAATACTATGTTGTAGTACATTTTATGGTTAGAAGAGTATGCTATTTTTATGTGCTATTACATGTGTTTTTTGTGATGTTTTAAGTGTTGTATGCAGGTGTATACAATGGAGGGGATTCTGGTTGGCTGTTGTACAGATTTATGGAAATACCCTATACCAATAGTTTTAAACCATTGGTATAGTACTGAACAACATGTCTTTACCAACAGTTTTAATAAACCGTTGGTAAAAATCTATACCAATAGTTTATCAATCGTTGGTAAACTATTTAATTATGCCATATACCATCAGTTTATTAGTTGTTGGTATAAATCTATACCAACGGTTCTTTTGAAACTGTTGGTATAATAAAATTTACATTGCCCTTTACCAATAGTTTGGGAATAACCATTGGTATAGGCCTATCCCAACACCATACTACCCAACGGTTTGGAAAACCATTGGTATAAGGTATACCGACAGTTTGAAACCGTTGGTATAGACTGCCTTTCTGGTAGTGTGAGAATAAACACCCAACTAGCCCACATGCCACATAGTTTAGAACCTATCTATCTATACAAAGTCATTATAAGATAAGTATTTTATTCCCTAATTGGAGAAGCATCGACCAGTCGACAAAAGATCTATTATGGGAGTCTATAACAGTAAAATTTCTAAACTTAATTACTTATTTTTATAATGGTTTTAATATTATACATTTCTTAATATTTTATCTATTCAATTATAGATGACATTTAACTTTCAAGGGACAAAAGTAATTAATAAAAATTGGTTATCCTTTTCGAAAATAAGATGAAGAGATTTTAAGACAAAGTTGACTTTATTTTATATTTTTGGGAGTAAACATAATCAACATCAATGCCTTAAGTATGAGTTTATAGATAGGTATACTTGATAGAAGTTTGTCTCTAGTTGGTGATATAAAGCCTCTATATATGTTTTTTTGTTGGCTAAATTTGTTATATGCATTTTTTGTTTTGTTTATGTTTTTTTAATAAATATTTTTTTAATTATTTACTCATTAATATATTTATTATAATTAATTAAGGATAAAAAAAAGTCATGAAAGGGTAAATAAAATCTTGTACAAGTTAAGTAAAGGTAAATTAAAGTTAAATAATAGTAAAATAAAGTTAAGTAAGGGTAAACTAAAGTTAAGTAAGGGTAAAAAAAGTTAAGTAAGGGTAAAATAAATTTAAGTTAAGGTAACCTAAATTTATGTAAGGGTAAAAAAAGTTAGGTAAGGGTAAACTAAAGTTAAGATAGGGTAAACTAAAGTTATTTAAGGGTAAAAAAAGTTAAGGGTAAAGGAAAGTTAAGTAAGGTTAAACTAAAGTTAAGTAAGGGTAAACTAAAGTTAAGTAAGGGTAAAACAAAGTTAATTAAGGGTAAACTAAAGTTAATTAAAGGTAAAATAAGTTAAGTAAAGGTAAAATAAAGTTAAGTTAGGGAAATATAAAGTTAATTAAGGGTAAAAAAGTTAAGCAAGGGTAAAATAAAGTTAAGTAAGGAAAAAATAAAGTTACATAAGGGTAAAAAAAGTTAAGGGTAAAACAAGTTAAGTAAGGGAAAACTAAATTTAAGGAATGGTAAAATAAAGTTAAGTAAGGGTAAAAAAAGCTATGTAAGGGTAAATAGAAACTTATGCAGGTTAAATAAGGGTAAACTAAAGTAAGTAAGGGTAAAAATAGTTAAGGGTAAACTAAAGTTATGTAAGAGTAAACTAAAGTTAAGTAAGGGTAAAACAAAATTATGTAAGGGTAAACTAAAGTTATGTAAGGGTAAACAAAAGTTAAGTAAGGGTAAAATAAAGTTATGTAAGGGTAAATAAAAACTTGTACAGGTTATGTAAGAGTAAACTAAAGTTAAGTAAGGGTAAAACAAATTTATGTATGGGTAAACTAAAGTTATATAAGGGTAAACAGAAGTTAAGTAAGGGTTAAATAAAGTTATTTAAGGGTAAATAGAAATTTGTACAGGTTAAGTAAGGGTAACTAAAGTTAAGTAAGGGTAAAAAAAAATTAAGTAAGGGTAAACTAAAGTTAAGTTAAATAAGGGTAAACTAAAGTTAAGTAAGGGTAAAACAAAATTATTTAAGGGTAAACATAAACTTGTAAAAGTTAAGTAAGGGTAAACTAAAGTTAATTAAGGGTAAAACAAAGTTAGTAAGGGTAAAAAAAGTTAAGTATGGGTAAAATAAAGTTAATTAAGGGTAATACAAAGTTAATTAATGGTAAACTAAAGTTGTGTAAGGGTAAAAAATGTTAAGTAAGGTTAAACCAGTATAAAGTTAAGGTAAACTAAAGTTTTGTTAGGGTAAAAAAGTTGATTAAGGATAAACCAATATTAAGTTTGGGTAAACTAAAGTTATGAAAGGGTAAAAAAAGTTAAGGGTAAATTAAAGTTAAGTAAGGGTAAAGTAAAGTAAAGTAAGGGTAAACTAAAATTAAGTAAGGGTAGACTAAAGTTAAGTAAGGGTAAACTAAAGTTAAGTAAGGGTAAAACAAAGTTACGTAAGGGTAAAAAAAACTTATACATGTTAAGTAAGGGTAAAATAATGTTAAGTAGGGGTAAAAAAAAGTTAATTAGGGGTAAAAAAAGTTAATTAAGGGTAAAATAAAATTTAAAAAGGGTAAATAAAATTTAAATAAGGGTAAACTAAAGTTAACTAAGTGAAAAACATAGTTATATAAGGGTAAATAGAAACTTTTATAAGTTAAGTAAGGGTAAACAAAAATTAATTAAGGGTAAAACAAAGTTAAGTAAGGGTAAACCAAAGCTAAGTAAGGGTAAAAAATGTTATGTAAGGGTAAACTAAATTTAAGTAAGGGTAAACTAAAGTTAATTAAGGGTAGAAAAAAGATATATAAGGGTAAAAATAAACTTATACAGGTTAAGTAAGGGTAAACTAAAGTTAAGTAAGGATAAAGAAAAGTTAATTAAGAGTAAAATAAAGTTATGTAAGGGTACAAAAAGTTAAGTAAGCGTGAACTAAAGTTAATTTAGGGTAAACTAAAGTTATGTAAGGATAAAAAATTTAAGTAAGGGTAAATTAAAGTTAAATTAGGCTAAAATAAAGTTATTTAAGTGTAAAAAAAGTTAAGTAAGGGTAAAGTAAAGTTAAGTAAGGGTAAAATGAAGTTAAGTAAGGGTAAAATACAATTAAGTAAGTGTAAAAAAAGTTAATTAAGGGTAAAATAACGTTATGTATGGGTAAAATAAAGTTAATTAAGGGTAAAACAAAGTTAAGTAAGAGTAAACTAAAGTTAAGGGTAAAATAAAGTTAAGTAAGGGTAAAATAAAGTTATGTAAGGGTAAAAAGAAACTTTTATAGCTTAAGTAAGGTTAAACTAAAGATAAGTAAGTGTAAAACAAAGTTATATAAGGGTAAAAAATGTTAATTAAGGGTAAAATAAAGTTATGTAAGGGTAAATTAAAGTTAAGTAAGGGTAAACTAATTTTTTTAATTAATTTTAATTACTTGAAAACTTATTTACTTTTTATTAGATAACAAGACTCTAGAAAAACTGACCAAGAGATATAGTCTCATAATTCATACCCTAATACATTTTCACATAGAGGTTATTCTTTGTTTGAGCATCAAATAATTATTGAAATATTTAATAAATTAAGATACAAGTCATGTAGTGGCTCCGAAGAGGTTCTAATTGACCCTCCATCTCTTCACCCTCACCATGAAAAATGGAAAAGGGAGATAATGAAAAAAAGAGGAAGTATATTGCTAATCCAACAAAGGAAGTAGTTGATAAGATTGTAAGTAAATAATTGATACTTTTTCATCAATATTAGTATTTAGTAAATTTATCTCACTAATATTACATTTGAAAATATTACTTAAGGACACCCATCATGAGTAACTGAAATAGGGGACCTTTATCCATAAGGTCAGAATATATATTCTTTATACTACTTTAGGAAATTTGGAACACCTATGATACATTATAGGGTATTAGTTTTAAAAACGTTTTTGGTCGTTCTCGCGGTGCGACATCGATGGGGGCATAATATAAGGAAGAAATATATTATTTAAAGGATGAGCTACGACACTTAAATGAGTTTATAGAGGATAGAATTAAATCATATGTATTAACTATGCCTGTAGAAGTGATGAGATAAACGTGGCCTACGTATCCTGCCTACCTAGATCCTCCACCTCCACATTCAGACCCGACCATATACTATGAGTCACATACTAGGGATCCCCATGTACATATTATAGCATGCATAATTGTACATGGGGAGTATATACATCATCAATTTATGCAGTTGGGTCATGTAAGAGTAGTGGTACATGATATTATTGATCCAATTGATCTAGTGTTTCTGCCTATTGAGGAGGATTCTATAGTTGGATAGAGTATTATCCATTTTTTTACTTTGTCAAGCAAATATTTTCCACTAATTGACATATGAAGCATGCATTGTTTTTCATTTTTTATTTATCATTACATTTAGAATTAATTATAATATTTTCCTATACGTAAATTATATAAGAGTATATAAAATTGAAGTAATAACTATAAAGGAAAGGAAAATTTCAGGTTCGAGTGCCTTAAGATACTCCTCAGGAATGTGATTGGGTAACAAATTTGTCACACGTTTTTCTATATTAGATAATTATTATACTTTTCTGATGAGTACTGATATATGTGAAAGATATTATATGTTAAATATTTTTAAAAATAACATTATGGATATTGTAAAGTGTGATCAGCTTAGTGTACTCGTGTTACAGTTTTTTTCCATGTAAGTAATTTTCAATTTTCAATTTATTTTTATTAAGTAAAAAATATTTTATATTGAATAAATTAATTATTTTTCTAATTAGGTATCTCTACACTCTTTGAATTTGAAATGATTACACTTATGTTTATGGTTTTATGGACCCATAATAAATTTCAATAGAGGTGAAATACTTGAACCAAGAAGCCAAAATTGAATATGTATATGAAAGATTAAAAAAACACATAGATTACATGTTGGTTTTTTCTATTAGTTGATTGGTAAGAATAAATATATAATTATGAACCAATATTAATTATACTATTATTAATGATGAATTTTTTATATTTTAGTGTACATTGGGTTTTATTCATATTTTTCCCAAAAAATGTAAATCATATTGGTTATTCTATTTATTGGGAGGTGTTTGAAGAAGATTTAATAAGTTGTTAAAGAAGTAAGTTTTATTCTATTATTTTAGTAATTTAATATTATTTTATTTACACTAGTTTTGATAATTAATATTTGAAATTATAATAGGTCATGGATTGAGTTCAATAGGGAACACTATTTAATAATGGAACAAAAAAATAGAATCTTTGAAAGTTTAGGTAATTTTTTTTATATTAGTGAATACTTGTTTTTTCTTACATATCTAGTGTTTTTATTTTTAAAATATTGCTTCATAAACATAGTTTTATCATCAATAAGGGAATGTTGAATATGGATATTATGATTTGCAAGTAATTTATGAGATAATAACGAAAAAAAACAACATATTTTTAAAAGGTTAGTTTCATTATAACACTTATAATTTAAACAAATATGTTATTTTTTAAATTCATAACACTTTATTTTATAGGGTTTTGATGATTTTATTCATATAAATTAAAATAATTGAAACACCTTAAAAATTTATTTGCATAATTTTTTCTAAGTTTGAATAATTTGGAGTTTTAGTTTTAGTTAGATGTATATTTTTAAAAATTTTGTTAAATTTATCAATGATATTTGCTTCTGTTGTTCTATTTTTTCCGTTTTTTATGCATTTGGTTCTATATTTTGAGTTTTCAGGCATGGGATTTAGTAATTTTGTAATATTTTTTTAAAAATAAACTTTAAATATTGGTTTTACTGAAAAATGATGTTGAAATCCATTTACATTTCACCTTTTATAAATGTTTCCATTGTTAGTTTAAAAACCGACATGGAAAGTACCACTTTCAATGCTACCTATATTAACATTTATTTATGATTGATTTTTAAAGATAAAAAACCAATGTTAAAGGGGTTTTTTTCTAGTGATTTATGATCATTTGATGAACCATGATGATGACATAATAAAATTTTACATTTTCTATTTCTTTATAAATACCAAGGGTGTTGAGCTTAATTATTATGTATAAATGTCCACTTTGAAGATAATGTTTTTTTTTATTTTTTATAAATATTGTATTATTTTATTTATTTTTTCTTTAATTTTATTTCTTATAAAATATTTAAATAAATTAAATATTCATGAAGCATAAAATAAATTTATTTGAGTTATATTTACCCCTAAAGTGGATAAAAATATTAAATTGGATATTCATGTTATCACCTTGAAGACTTCATAAAACCTGATTAAACAATTTATTATATTACTTGAAGTGAATTTAAATATTCATTATTTTATTTTAAATCAAGTTTAGGGTAAATATGATATTTTACAGTGATCACTATGCCTTATTTTTTATAAATAAAATAAAATAATAATAGAAATATAGCCATCAAAAGTGATTTGATGATGAAATATATTGAAAGAGCACATTGAATTTCATTAATGAATTATTTCCCCCCAAAGGTTGATATGAAAATGGTATCATTTGACATTATGTCGAAGAGTATTTTCATTTATCAAAATTTTCTCTTGTAGTAGTAATATCAAGAAAAGTTATTATTATCCCCTAAAGTGGGTTTTCAATATCATCTTATACAATTCATTCAATATTATCCCCCAAAGTGGATGGTATTCTTCTCAAAGTTCATATATGAGGCAATAAAGTTGTATAACTTTTATAATTCAATATATTTTATGAAAATAATTTTATCCCCTAGAGTGGATAAATAATGATTATCATGATAAATAAAATTAGTACTTTTGTACAAGATGATCATTATTGATAAATAATGAATTATCATTCATGAATCATGAAATCTAATAAATGAATTCACCCATGATGTGAATGTAATTTTAATTGTTTTATTTAATTTATTTAAAATAATGAAATTATTCATAAAATTTTGATATAATTTGTGTTAATCATATTTGATTTTTTATCCTAAATATCTGAGATGTTATAAAATTTGATTAAATTATTTCTCCTTTACTAAATTGAATATTATTATAAAAATTATCATATGAATTAAAATTATTATCGTGATGAGGTGTGTGTGTTGTGAATCTAGAAAATTATCCCACATTACTCATCATCACCACATTCACCAGCCTTAAAATGCATGGGGGATCTAGTCCTTATTGGATTTATTTTAAAATGGTTTGGGATAAAATTCCCAAAGTATAAAATATCTGCTAGGTGATGGGCCTAACCAATTATGATTATATTATGAATTCATTAATTGAAGATCATCCATTAGCAGTGGAAATTTTAATGTAAAATATAAATATTTTAGGGTTTTTTAAATACCATGAACATGTTAAATATGCACAATGGAAGATCCTAAAGATCTTATATACATTGATCTTGAAGAAATTTTTTATAAATATTATTTTGATTAAATGATTCAAAAGAACTTATATATGTTTATTGTTATTCAAAACTCTTATAGAGTTAGTATATGATCATGTCAATACATTTATTGAAAATGAAATTAATCAAAGACTCTATAAGAGCGAATATATTCCTACCAAGTGGTAATTTTTTTTAATAAATGATGTTTTTTTTATATATGAAGTCTCAATGAAATGTATTTCTAATTAATGATATTCTTGAAAATGAATATCATATAGAAACATTGGATAATATATGTATCAAATATATTTATATATAACAAGTATTCATAATAAAAAAAATTATTCTAAATAATTTGTTAACATTTTTTTTTACTATGCACAATTGAATCAATTATAGAAAACTAGAAGTTTAGCGACTCTTGCACCTCAATACACGACATGATCATTTAGGTTATACATAATCAATTATATTAAAAAATATTTATATGAATATATATGATCATCAATTTATTGATAAAATATTAGACATCCATTAAGGGGAAAATGATGAATTTATTTAATGGATGCATGTCTATTAAATTATCACTTATAAGAGAATTATTGATTCTTGTTATGTTATTATAAATTCTCCTTGTACGATGATTTACTATAGGTTACCTATTAATAAGTTAAATTATTCATATCATATTTATCTACATTGAAAGTGAATTTAAAATATTTATATGAAATATAAACCTTGGAATATATATGTTTCACTAAATGGAACTATGATATGAAAGATGCCTTTAGGACCTTTACCTACAGAACAATGATCGAAAATTTATCAAAATGTAGTGACACTCGAAATTGGTGTATCTAGAATTGAGAATAAAATCACCCTAAACACACACTGAATTTCTACACTCTCACAAATATAGAGCTTTTGGACCATAAACACACAAGCTAAAACACACTCACATATAATAACAAACACAAGATATTTACATGGTTCAGGCTTAGTCCTACTCCACGGGAGAAGAACTACTATTTTTATTAGAAATTAAATAAGAAAAGAACAATTACAAGTTACTTAAACAAGTATCATCCTTGAATATATATAGAAAATAACGATTGGTTGATTTAGTGACACCACCTTATGATCCTTGAGGACGACCCCCGGTTGATCAAGGCCACTGTCAACAAATGCATTGCCTCAGTTTCCAACTTCTAATGAAAAATGTAAATCCAAACCATTTAGTATCATGTTACCTCTAATTAATCTTATATATACTTTGAAAACTCTAGGTTATTTTAACATATCGATAGAGTTACTCCTACACAAGTCAAATTTATTCTTAACAACACTTTCATAATTTTCTATTTGTTATTCCTTGCCTTTGTTCTAGAACCTAGTTCTATTTCCTCGTATTCATTCAATTCAGAATCATAACTTCTAGAAATCCCAATTTTGGAAGCTTATAACACTTAGTTGAAAAATATTTCTCATATCCAAGACTAATAATATATAGGTGCACCCACCTACCATTTGAACCATTTAAATATTTCAAGAAAGATACATCTATTAAACAATCACATGAGTTATTATTTTTTGGTGAGTATACATATCATGCTATACATACTAATTAAAATAAATATTGAGCATAATATACCATATATAAAATGGTCCAACAGAACCATTGATAAGAGTATCACAACACTTACATGAATAATTAAACTGTAAAGTGTTGAATAATTTAATTATACACACTATAATTATAGTTCAATTGGTTATATAAAATCATTTTTCATCATGAGTGGAAAGTAATAAATGTATTTTACCTTGAAGATGAAAAATAATATATTGAAAACAATATTATCCCTGAAGTGAAACTAGTATCAAATAAATTATGATATATTCTTAAATATAGTTGATGATGTATTTGAATTTTTGGACACTTTCAAAACTCATTGATGAAAATAGATTCTAATATATGCCGACATCAAAACAATTGTCCAAAAATAATTAATAAAGAAACATTTTCCATGTTAAAATTATAAATTTCTAGATTAGTTATCCAAATTTCTAAGACTATTGAATATATATAATCTTATTATTATAAAATATTCTTCCTTATAAATATAGATATTTATATTTTAATTATTTATAATTTATATTGTAATTGTTTATATATATAGTAACATTGATTACAATATTTATGAATCCCTAAAGGGTTCAAAATTCCTAAAGAATATTCAAAATTATGAATGTTTCACCCAATCAGTGAAATCAATTTATAGGTTGAACTAAATAAGATATATATGATATAAATATTCATAGATAAAAGAATATAAAATTTATTTTATCATCACATGGTTTGTATAAATTTATGTTTTTCATTAATTCATATGTTTTGGATAACATAAATATTCCTAAAGAGTTCACAACATCAATGGGATGTTTGATGATAAAAATTATAAGGAATATCCTTACATTTTAAATTAATCACCCAGAAGATGGAAATTTAATTTTTAAATGATTTTATTCATGAAAATACCCTTAATAAATAATTAATTTTCTTTTTTTAAAAGATTTAATTAATTCATACATGAGGATATAATGAAGAACTATCCCTAAAGGATTAAATATAAGTAAAAAATTTATTTATCCCTAAAGTATATACATTTACACGTGAAAATCTACCTTTCGAAAAATACAAGCTCTTATTATAGTGAATTTGATTTAAGGTAATGCTATTCTCCTACTTGTTGAAATTTCAAGGGCATAAATTATTAATTATTCCAAAATTAATAATTAAGAATTGGTTGGTTATATAAATTTTGGATATTTATCTAATCTTCATAATGCTAGATCTCAATCTAGATATTTATTCACATATGATGAAATTAATTTATCTTGGTGTTCTATAAAACAAAAAAATTTCTATAACTTCCTCAAATCAAGTGGAGTTGATTTATATTTATAAAGGTAGTTGAGAATGTGATTGGTTGAGATAAATTATTGTAGATTATATATGAATAATGATATCCCCACCATATTATATGAGGATAACGTGGCTTGTATAGGGGAATGAAAAGGTGGGTATATCAAATGTGATAGGGGAAAACATATCTCACTAGAATTATTCTTCACACATGAATTTAAAAATAATGGTAGGATTGATATCCTCTAAATCAGGTCATATGATAATATTATAGATTTATTGATAAATAAATTGCCAACTGAAATTTTTAGAAATTAATTAATAAAAATGGGATGTGAAGACTGAAAAGTCTATCATGATTTTATGGGGGGGGGGCATTGCACTCCTTTTCCCTTAATCATATTTTCCCACTAGGTTTTCTTGATATGGTTTTTAATGAGGAAAAATGATATGGAATTCAATTACATTGGTTTCACTTATTTTTTCACATAAGGTTTTTTAAATGAAGATTATATAAGATTCTATATAATTATAACATCCAAGGGGGAGTGTTTTGAAATATTATTTAATATGTGTATGTGATAATTCTTATAATAATGATGATTGTGACTCCCTATTTTCCAAAAAACCCCTCTATATGGATAACCCTTTATTTTATCCAACCATTGAATTTGATGTGAGAGATATGTTTTAATTTAGTTTTCTAATTAAAACCTCCACACACCCTATATATATGTCACTATATTAATGGAAGATAATTTTTTTGGCCCTATATACTTTCTCACTAACTCTTATCCACCTTACTTTATATTATTGTATTTTTTCTCCATCGTCATTATAAATATTCAACTCTATGTTTCATCAATATGAACTTTGACCTATGAATGATCACACATTTCCAGCTTCAAAATTACTCATAGTTTCAATTGTAATTCAAATTTTTTCACAATAATAATTAGTTTTTTGTTGATAAACTCTACTCATTCATTGTCCAAAATCTTATTCCTCACTTAAATCTCCCCTTATCCAAATAGTACCAAATCTTGGGTATTAAATGTACCCCAAAACTCAACCAGATAAAATTTATAAATTTTAGTTTAAATATTTGATTTATAGTTATTTTAAATTTATTATAGATGTATAATTGAAATTTAAGATTTATAGTAAATTTAAAATTTCAATTAATAGTTATTTGTAATTGAAATTTAAATTGAATTTAGAATTTAAATTAAGACTGGAATTTAAAATAAAAAATCACATGTTTATATAAATATGAATAATAAAATAAATACAATAAAATGAACACTCACATATATTATACTTAAAGTAAGATAAATTTATAAATATATATATATTTATGAAAAGTCATCATATTTTTCTAATTTAGACACCTTTTATCATAACATGTTTAGCCCTAAGAAATGGTTCAATTTTCTCTATGGAAAAAATATTGAGAAATGTTTGATTTCACAATGCTAAAAATAAGTAATGAGAAGGAACATTATTTCTCAATTTTTTTTGAAAAGGTACTTTTCATAGCATTTTTTTTCTTTTAGTGCTGAAAAAGTATATTCACTTATAAATAAAGCATATCAACAATATTTTTTTCCTTCTTATCTCTACTTAAAACCATAATCCCCTTTTATAAATTGGGATTCCCTCTAACTAATTTATTTCCCTACACCAATCTAATTATAAAATTTATTTTATTTTAATAAAACAATCATCATTTTGTTTGTTCAATATATACATATGTGTGTAGATATATATTTCATGTCATAAACCAACCCGGGTCAACCTTGAACCGGTCACCCAAGTCGGCCCGCAACAAGGCCCGAGAGGCATTCCCAATCGTTCTGGGCTGGAAACTAGTGTCGAACATCAAGATAAAGCAGTTGGGAACAATTTGGACCATAAAAAAAGATAAATAAACAAATATAAATATAAAAATAAAAAGATAAACACTAGAAGCGTAAAATAAATAAAAATTTATATACCTTCATGTGACCTTGCGGGTCACCACCGACCACTAAACCAATGTCGCCACACAATGACCAAATCCAAGATAGAAGCAGCATTATAACCTAAAAATATATATGAAACTATAGGCATGAGTATTAAAACTTAGTAGGCATACCCAAACAATATATTCCCATTTTCATTTTCTTTAAATCAAAGATCCATCAATTTTAAGTTTGAAATACAATATATAAAAATAGGTTTTTCACACAATTTCTTAAAAAAAACCATGGTCCATTTCCATTTTCATTTAAAATTAGTTTCTTTTAAAAGAATGAAACTTTAACATTTTAAATAAATAGGGATAGATAAGAAGGAATTATGTATTTATTTAAAAATAGAAAATAAGTAAAAAATCATTCTCAATTTCCATAAACATTTGAAAACCATTTAATCACCTTTAAAAAAGTGATACACCACATAAGGATGCATAAGCAATGATCACACAAGGGAAATGGAAAGTGGAAAGCATGAGTAACCAACCAAATAGGACACCTCAATCATCCTCTATAGAGAACTAAGTGCCTAAGTACATAGGAGAACATATGATCTCAGTGAATAATCTAGAACATACTATACATCTGACTCATCTTGTAGGCATGCCTCACCTGATGACATCAATTTCACCCACATGCTTGGTTCATACCCTACTTGGGATAACTGAGGGGCACTATCCCAAAGTATAGAAAGATCCATACTAAGGGACACTTGCCAATGCGTAATCTAAACTAGTGCAATAATTGTTTCTAGAAAATCCGCTAGCTATACCAGGTTCCCATGTCAAGACTAAGTGGGGGTGTGCCAAGTAATGCCAAACAACTAACCACACATACATACATACATACATACATACATACATACATACATACATACATACATACATACATACATACATACATACATACATACATACATACATACATACATACATACATACATACATACATACATACATACATACATACATACATACATACATACATACATACATACATACATACATACATACATACATACATACATACATACATACATACATACATACATACATACATACATACATACATACATACATACATACATACATACATACATACATACATACATACATACATACATACATACATACATACATACATACATACATACATACATACATACATACATACATACATACATACATATCAAACATAGTCATCACACAACCACAAAATGATGTATTACCCCTGAGTTTCTCCAAGGGATTTCCCCCCTCTTGCCTTCAACTGTCAACACACGAGGGAAGTCACATCTGAGGACCTCCCATTTCTACTAGCATCTAACCAGGCAAGAGGTGCATCCCAATGAGAGTTTTCAAAGTAACTCATTTTATTAAAGTACTAAACGGGACTCAAACAACCATTTAATGCCAAACCATTTCCACAAGGACCAACACATGCCACTTTAAAAACCAAGAAACCACTTAGAAACCCATTTAAGAAACCCAAGCCACTATTTTGAATCCAAGACACATTTATAAAGTCCAAAGGGGAATTTAAACAAATACATAATGTGCGAAGTTAAATAAAACAATTTCATACATTTCTATACTCATTTCACATAAAAAAATTATTCTAAAAGTCATACATCACAATTTATCATTAAAAAGAGGAGAAAAAAACAAGAAAAATAATGTTTCTAAAATTTAAAGGCCAAAATGAAAAGGGAAACCTACCTCAAACATGCCGCTTTTTGATGATGACCACTCGAATTTCCCTTTCCACTTGCACGCATATGAACGTTCACTTATATGTATAGACACCTAGCCTCTATGTACATATTTTCATGGCCAAATATATACAAGGGGGTCCTTACATATATGCTTACATATGAATATACCCCTTTACCTTACACAAGTATGAATTTTCATATATATACATAAGAACACCTAGCCCCAATATATATATATATATTCATACTGCCAAGAGAGAATATATATATATATATATATATATGGGGGAACTTATATATGAATATTCCTACCCATGGATACATGTGCAAGTCACCCTGGATAATGGAAATCAGAAACCACCGTAGCAAGGTCCAATGCACTCTAGAAAAATACCAGGAACTCAAAAACAAAAAAAAACCTAATTTAAAATTGAACCAAAGAAAAGGAACCAAAAACCCTTACTTGAAATCAAATCGAAACCCACTGACATTTTCAATCACAATGAGAACGATCCTCAATAGGGACAATGAACCCTAACCATTAATAATTATCTAAAACAAAATACACAAAAATCAATTTAGAGTTCAGGAAAGGTGTGTGAACCACACGAAAGAGAGAAAAACCACAAAATAGAGGGAGAAAAAGGGAGAGGATACTTACTAGAGAATAACTCACCCAAAATCAGGAGGAGAAATAGTCGGTTGAGGGAGGGAGGTGGCGCACTAGAGGGGCTTCAGCTGGGGGGGTTGCATGAGAGAGGAAGAAGGGGGGTGTGCTAATCAAAAGGGGAGGGGGAATCCCTTTGGGGTTAAAAAAACTAAACTTAATAATAATAATAATATTATTAATAATAATAATATCATCATCATCATTATTAAAAAATTTAATTTAATTTTTCTTATTTTTTTCATTTAATTTTTTTGAGAAGAAAGTGGGTCACACGGTTTGGACACATAGTCTACCGGACTGTGAACCAACCATACAGTTTCCTCTGTCCTAAGGAAGAGGGACCACATGGTTTGTTAGGGAGGGGTGCATGCCTGTACACCTAGCCACGTTCCCTGGACAACTCCACCATCTAGACCACACAATTTTCACTAGGATGGCGCAAAATTTCCCCTAACCATGTGGCAATTGTGTGCCTAGGTAGGAACTCCTAACCGTGTGCCAATTGTGTGCTTAGGCAGGAAACATCAAAAATTCAAAACTCTCAATGAAAACTCAATGCATAACTCAAGAAAAAGACTGAACACTAAGAAATAAACAAAAATAAAAGGAAACCCTGGCTGGGGTGTGATATGTCACATTCATTATATAAATATATATAATTTATATTTATATATAAAATTATAAAATTATATACGCAATAAAAAATTTATTATATATATCTTTTCACATGCATAAATACATATATACTTGTGTGTCTATATATGTATGTATATATATATATGATTTTTATGTGTGCGTGTGTGTGTTATGTATATATGTATATATATGTTATGTGTGTATGTATATATATATATATGTATATATGTATACATGTGTGTATACACATACAATTATCATGTGTGTGTGTGCATACACAGACACGCATAAAATTATCTTATAGACACATGTATGTGTGTATATATGTGTATATGCACATATAGTTAACCAAATCCCTTCTCAGCGGCCTCTATTTATTCCAAGATTACAACATCACCATTTCTATAGTCGAATCAGACTCCAATCTTCTGGTTAACTTCTTACTAAAAAAATCCATCACCCCATGGTATCTAACCTACCTAATCAGGAGATGCAACCTCTTGATACATAGTGACATGGAAGTATTACACACCTAGAGGGAGGGTAACTTCCCTGATGATTGTCTTGCTAGTAAAGGGAGTCCTATTGACAGATTAACTATCTACCACAGTATAGGGTCTCTTCCTAGTGATTGTAACATTTTTTGTAAGTGATTATGCCCTGGGCTTGTATCATTTTAGACCCCCCTGATTTTGTGGGTCTTTTATTAAAAAGTAATTTTCAGTCAGTTAGTCAAAGGAGAATGCAAAATGAAAACTACTGGTATATATTTCATTTTAATTTTTGAATATTTTTTAAGATTTATTTATTGTTTGTTTAGGGATGTATGAGTAATTTTTTAGTTCACATCATTTGATAGTTATTATCAAATATTATCTATTATTATTTTCAATACTTGCCTATTAAATATGATGTGTTCTGACTATCACTTTAAATTTTTTACATAAAAATATTCAATGTCACAATAATAAAATTTACAGGACTTCTGATTATTTTTTATTATATATTTACTTTAATAATTTATCTATTATTTTTTATTGATGAACCTCATAGGATAAACATGAATTGAAAATGCATTAATGTCAATTGTATACCAAAAGAATATGAGGATGAGACCAAAGAGTTCATTATGTCCACAATAAACCATGATAACGACCCTTATAGAATTACATATCATTGTTTACATTGTTATTATACAAGGGGAATTGGTCCTAATGAATCATAAAAACACTTAATTTGTTATGAAAATTGATCAAGGTTAAAATTTTAGACTAAACATGGAAAAAGGAAAATGTATCCAATGAGTGGAATAATAATATGAGCTAATGATCACATGATTTTGGTATAAGTGTATTTGTAGACACATATTGTATTGAGAAAATGACAATGGTGTTTGAATATAAACTTCAATAGCATCCTGATACGTTTGGGAGGTTGAAAAATTATAAAAACATGCCATTAAATGATTATCATACTAAATTTATAATGCTACCACCAATAATAAAACTATATAACATGAAAGCGAGCAATATATGATGTGACATTGGTTTTATAGAATTACTTGATATATTGAAGGATCTTTTACCATATGATAATGAATTTATCTATCAAACATATGAAGCTAAAATGATGTTATGTTTTATGGGTATGAGATATGAAATGATACATGTATGTCCAAATTATTGCATTTTATTTCAAAAGGACCAAGACTCACTAAAAAATTCACCATGTGTGATGTGTCTTAGTTTAATAAAAATGAATCAAGTCAGTTGAAAATTATATGGTATTTTTCAATCATTCTAATATTCATATGTTTGTATATAAATTCAGAGGTTTTAGGTTAGTTAATATGACACACAAATGAAATACTTCAAGATAAGAAACTTTGACACCTCATAGATGCTCCACAATAAAATAAAATTGATCACGAGAATCCTAAATTTTGAAATGAAACATGATGCATTTATTTTGAATTATCTATGGATGACATGAATCCTTATGGTGTGTAAAACAACCCTCATAGTACATGGCTAGTTATGTTGGTAAATTATAACATAGTGATGGGTTTTCTGGGAAATCATAATTTCCATTTTCAATAGAATAAGACATGAAACACATATTCCAAGATTAACCAAGAGAGAAATTAATTGGATGAATAGGAAAACAATAAAATAAACACACCTCACCATAAAATCTTTCAATATTCATTTATAGTGAGTTTGACCGTGTTCCCTCAGTAATAACCAATGAATTATTGCCTTTGACGACATCCATCATCTACTAGAATCACCAAACACTTCTACTGGGCCTCAATTATTTGAACGATGTGATAACACCTCATTCTTGAAGGGAAATGGAGAATTAAGAAATTTAGAGAGAGTCTTGTCCAATAGAATGATCTTCAATGTCACAAGAGGTATATGAAACTTCACTTTATAGGCCTCCTTTATTAAATAAATGTGTATCACTCCTAACCTAGTTCACCTTCACTATGATTGATCCAAGTCACCATGTACCTTATGTGTGACTCCTCATACTCTAGAGGATGCTGATTAGAAATGAGGGTCTAGGGTGTGATCATGGATATAATATATCCTCTTATTTAGGTAAATAAAAAACAATAAAAACAATGTAATGGTTCATAAATATGTAATAACAAAATAAATGAACATAAATTATTTTACTATATAATAAATATCTATAATGTCATGCGAGTAATAAAAATACAACCAAAATTTCCCATGGGATGATCATATACATACATACCCAAAATGTACAAAATAATGCTCCAATGAGCCACCAGGGGTCCTCCCAATCTATCTCTAAAAATATAAACATCAAATTACCTTGTACATTCACTCCACTACCAACCACTATTCTCTAATCGTATGGACTTTTCCCTTTCCTGTAACATAAGGCATGAAGTATACACACATCCCAAAGGTCCATGTATGGTTTGAGTATGAAATTAGTAGTCCACAAGCAATAGTGTCCCTAGATAATATTCACATGTATATGAGTCTATGCAAAGTACAATATACAATAACCATAAAGTAAATAACCCAACTCCACCTTAAGCATGACCAACCATAAGTGAGTAGCAACCTACTTTGTCCAATGTTATAATGGTATGATGTACCCATAGTCTAAACATTATTTACGGGAGAACAATGTATCCCCCTCACCTTATAATCCTAGAAATAAGTTATTTCCATGATCATGGTCTCTCGATGAACGATGCATCATCAAATAAAAATCCAACAACCATCTAATGGAATTTTGGGACCAATAGCCCCCAAAAACCCATACATACCAAGTATCCCACTCCCAACCGGTGATCACAGTCACCCATTGAGACTCCTGTGGGAAACATATATGGTGTATTAATCCTTTAGTTTGGTGATCAACATCACCACCTGATGGGACTAAGTTGACATAAATCACACTATGGGGGGGGGGGTATTAGAGTGAATATTAATTAAATTTTTTCTATTTTCATTGGCACTTTTTCATATGAATCTTGTTCCCATTTTAGAAGAAATATGTTAAATATATCATTTTTACTCTCCCTTTTATTGAAAGATACAGAATGCAAAGTATGAACATAAGGAAGATTTTACTTGGTTCACCACTGAAGGATAATCCAAGGAGAATATACTGACAATGTTTCGATGCACCAGAAGATAACACCATACACTATATGTGTGACAAAGACTTTGGAAAGGTACATTGTTGATCTAGAGGAAACCCCACTTCTTATCTACTTTTTTACTACTTTAAGACACGGTTTGGATAGTTTATATACTTTTATGTCTTCTTAAAAATTTAATAGATATAAGGGTATGTCTCTATTCATTATAGGTCACTAATAAATCTTTAATCTTTATATCTAGGTAGATTCTCTTTTATACTTCACTCCATTGTGCTCTTTTTCTTTAGATCCATATGAGACCAAATCCTCGATGTGAGAGTTGGGTCTATGTTTTTCATGATGTAACAATAATAATGATTCTCTTCCAAATAAAGTTAACTCCAAAATGAAATTATCTTATTGCTCTTCCTTCTCTACAATTCAGATATAGTAGTGAGGTTCCTCATCTTCTCTCAGTCATAGATATATAAATATTCTAAGGATCTATCCATATCTACTAAAAAATAAATATTCAATATGATTCATTCTTCTTTTCCAAAAATGTCACAAACGGTTTTATATGCCTCCTTCATTCAACCATTAATCCGAGGGTCAAGATTAATTCCCCTTCATAAAAATATGTATAAATATGCTTGGAATACCACATAGTTTTTTTGTGATAATTAAGTGTTATTTAATTCAAATAATACCCTAAAATCATGATCCATTACTCTATATTTAAATTCACATTGTCACTGCAAGATAATTTAGAAACCACCTCTTTATGGTGAAACCTCCCTCATTATGGAATGGTATTCTAAAAAACTCCATAATAATGGCGTGGTTTTCTTAAATGCATCATGATCTGAGTCAATAACTAGATCCACTTTTTCTGTCCAGCTGTTTTACTTTTTAATTCCTTGAAAACATGGTGAAAAATTCTCGAGATATCAACCATCACCAGATCTATTATAGTGTGTTCTATTATTCCATGATGAAAAAACCTGTAAGAACAAAAATATGATTTATTTTATTCTACCAAAAAAAAATCCTTCATGACATAGACAATACGATGTAGTGTAGTCCCCTATGCCATGACATGGACCCATTTTAATTGGTAACCATCAAGATTTTATAAACTTACTTTGTAGCATGGCTACCTATGTTATGGTGTGTAACTCATTATTCTTAAGTGCTTTATATTTTTAACAACATCTGTGTAGTGTGAGAACCAAATCATTGCCCTGTTCCATGACCACTGGATCCTTCTCTACCAAGAACCTCCTCACGCTAGTTCTTACACACTATCTTTGACTTATGACAGCTCTATGCTCCTCCCCATCACTTAGTCTAGTTGTTGATGAGCTTAGCCACAACCTCACGGTGGAATATCCTAGCTCTCATGGCTCGATAAAGGTTGAAACTTTTTTATTTTATTTTGAATAATAAGTAAAACCACATCATGGAAAATATTATTGTAGTGTGGTTTTTGAAACATTGAATATGGAAAAACATATGAACCTAATGAAAATTCTGGCTAATCCTTACACACACAAGGTTCTTTAGGATTTTTTCCATTTTTTCAAACATTTCAGCTCCATCCACAACATGGACCATCTCATTGCACTGTGGTTTCTACCTGCTTATTATAGAATATATCTCAACCTTATCAAATAATACTCATTTTAATAGGTTATCAATGTGAGTACTCCTTCAGTGATGGATAGAAAATCTAACACCACTATTTGGTTCCAACAAAAAATCTTAACCTAATCACATATTTGGTTCCAATATCCCCCTTTGGATTTTGTTACCAATACTATCATAAATCATTCCTTAATCAGATATATCAAAATGCCTCCAAGGATATGAATTTTATGATCCTTATATTTTCTCATCCTTTGACATCAAAATGAAAATGGCCTTATAGATCTTCACTTCCCATTTTATAAGAAGGGTTAAAAGGGTTATCTATATTTTTCATTCAAATTATCTCCCCATATGGGGTTTCTCTAGTTTTTCCTTTACCCCCCTTTTTAATAATTTCCTTGCACTAGATTTTCATTGAGATTTAAAATCATGTTAGGGAAATATATTCTCCTACAACTTCAAAAATCTAGATAATGAGAGATTATTCTCCCCCTTTTTCGTGCATTCTATCATTTCCCAGTTGACACTATAAGCTGAAATCCATAAATCACTTGTCTCTTTCAACCATTTGAGAGTTTACTTCAAAAAACATGGATGTATTTTAAGTCATATTGATTTTTTAACTTTTATCTCTATCCAACAATTTTTGGTACCTTTAGATGATACCAATTGTTGCATGAAATAATCCCATATTTAGAACCTTTCAATCTCTAAGCCACTTTATTCCAAAATCAGATGAAATTTTCTTATATATTTTAGTGAGTGAATTCACCAATTGAAATTTGAGTCATCAAAAAATACTCTATGTCTATTGAGTTAGAAATTGATGTAAGAAATAAGAGTTTAAGTCAAAAAACTTCAAACTCATCCATGACACTCACCCACTTTAAATAAATGATAGAAACTTGAATTTTTAATTATTTTCAACACATCATCATATAATCTCCATCACAATAAAACAAAACCATCAGTAAATGAGAAATAACATACAAGTGAGTGAGACATACCACATGATGAATAAATTGTACCACTCATTTATGATAAACTTATGATATCACTTAATATTCATCATCATACATTATTCATAGGGAAAATTCTTTCTTATATATGACTAAATAGACTTTAAGGTCTCATCACAAAATCCCCTTAAGTGCCTTCAATTATTGACAAAATATTCTATGTGAATTTTTAGTTCAGGGAACTGCCTATTTGGTTATTCTATTTTTTTCTATCAACTTCTTGGTATCTTGAAAGCAATCATCTAATGTCACAATGTTAGTAAAATTAAAAAATAAACATGTAATACATAAATGTTACTACTTCTATTATAGTGTTGTCTTCTCATTATTAGCAGGCTATTACCACTTGAGAAATGACCTATTGCTACTTTTTGATTATTCAATGATAGGTTTATATCCCCGAGACTATCATATATATCTTTCCAATCTATTCAAATCAAAATCAAGATCTACATAATTTTTTATCCTTAGTCTCAGTATGAAACTTCTATATTTATCTTTGGAAATCCAAAGTGGTTAGTAGTCACCAACTATTGATTCAAATTAGGGCCTTGATACAATGTTAAAGCTTGATACCAATTGAGAACTTTAGGAATTCTGACTCCTCTGGTTTCATTTATCTTTCTACCCAAACCTAATTAATTTTTCATTACAATTATAACATGTTTCCATCTATTTTGAATACATATACCCTATGGATCATATCTCCCACTTAAGTCGACATCACTTATAATAAGATATTAAAAATATTTAAGTATATTGGGAGATGGGTACCTCTAAAATCCTCAAGTTGAGGAATGTGGTTGGTCTTGATGGATCAACCCTTTTCTTCTCACTCTCTTCCAAGCCTTTCTATTGGTTATTTTTTCAATACCACCTATTCAAATTTCATACTAGATGCTTTCTCTAGGTTTCATTATCTTCCTCATCTTGGGATCTATATCTGTATTGATATCAATACCACTTGTACAAGTTTATTCTTTCAATGAAATATTGATGCATCTTTATCTATACTTTATCCACCATATAAGGTATCTTCCACCAATCTCCATCCCTTTACTAATGGAGTGATTTGTGAAACCATCAATCATTCCTTATGTTTATCCTCTTCAATAGACATTATATTCATTTTATACTTATTTTTCCTTAGTGATTATTTCATGGAATATCTCTCCACCTTTCTCATATTTAGAGATACTTCATTATTTTTCTTCCTGATTTTATTTTGTTCTCTAGAAGAAGGCTATTGTGAGAGTAACATAATAGGAGATTAATACACATTTTATTGAGATCCAGTTTCTCCTCCAAAGTAGTAAACCTATTTTCTAGCTTAAAATATTTATTTTCATCATAGATCTTCTATTTTTATGTCATAAGAGTGCAGGATTTCCTTATGATTTCTTTTGTTCTCTTCATGCTTCAATTTATTTCAATTTTTCTAGAATTAGAACATACAAAACATCTCCTATAAAAATCATACCACATGTTGTCTCTCCGTGGTTGAGATGTTGTTTCATTGATTCTTCTTCCACCATTGAGGCCTCAGGCTTCTATACACACACTCATGGTATGCCCCAATTTTCCAAAATAGTAGCACTTTGTAGCTATTTCCTCTAAGAGCCTTTAATTTTAGATTTGGTATAAACCTATTTCATTATTTCCAAATTTTTAGCCTTGTGCACTCTAATTGTTGATGCTCCCATGGGATAGATCTTCATCTTCTAATTATATTTCCTCAACCTCTCATCAAGCTCCTTGATCTTTTTTCTTCTTCTTATTCAATTGGGAAACTGTTTCTTTCATATTTGAGGTAGATTTAATTCCAAACCATCTCCCCACTTATAGTTGAGTCTTGAGAGGGAGGATACTCACCTTCCATTTTTCTCCATGGTTATTTTTGTCACGACCCGTCCTCGGGGCCCATGTCGTGACTACCCCAAGCCCACCTTCCATAGGCCAGGGGATGGTGACTAGCACCAAGGCGTAATTCCCGATAAAAAGGGAAGGCATTGCCTTTGAAAAGTAAACAAACACCTCAGAGTAAGCAAGCAGAAGTAAACACTAAGTAAAACTGGATACAATAGTAAGTGTGGAAAAGTAAGTGGGCTAGAATACAAACCCAAACTGAAAGTAAAGTACAACTAAAAAAGGGAGTACAACAACTGAAAAGTAAAGCCACAACGTCGAGCCGTCCACTGGTACTCCCACCTGAAGGGTGGGTACAGATAGCCACCTCAGCTCCTTGGGTCCAGCCATCCGCTCCGTGTACGTCCCGCCCAGTGGTCCACCTCCAGGTACCGACTGCTCCTCTAGCCTCTACCACAATCAGCGTTGTCCGTTGTCTGTATCCAACACAACGTAGTGCGGGCATAACCCGTGGATGGGTGAGTATAAGATACTCAGTAGGGACCCCGAGACCCCCGAAGGTCTCCCAGAATCCACAAAGGATAATCCACAAAAGAAGGATATAATCACAAGTAACAACTAACACTACTTAGGTATATGCCCATACATATAACTAAGTCATCAATTCCAGTTCGGCTCCAGCATCCGAGCCCAAGTTTGATCATGTCCACACAGGATAGGACAACACAATCCACATATGAAAGAAAGTCAATCATATCGAAGATAATGATTGTAAGTCAAGACTCAGCTCACACAGGTATACTTCTTCTTAAGACGATAGAGATGATTAGATGTAGCCAATGATTCATCTAAGCTGTCAAACCCACACATGATCGATAGGGACTAACCCCCGCAATCACCCACACATGATCGATAGGTACTAACCCCCGCAATGACCCACACACGATCAAACCCACACAGGATCAGTATGCGCTGGCCCACACAGGACCAATGAGCGCTGACCCACACAGGATCGGTAGGCACAGATCCACACAGGATCGCTGAGTGCTGTAGTCATCACTATCGAACCCACGGAGGGTTTCTGTATAGTCGTCATCGTCGTCGTAGTCGCAGCCAGCTCTAGGGTTCCCGCACACAACAAGCTCGTTTCGGGAGGGTCCGCTCCATGAGCTGAGGGCTGATACATCAACTGTCACGAAGTCCAGAGTTGATGTATCACAAAGTCCCGTATCGTCAAAAGGAACTCAACGTGATAGAAGGTGCGTCAATCAGACACCCGGTCTGAGTGTTATTGGCTTTTTCATTCCGGGGGCCCAGTTGGTTTTTAAGTCAAAACCAACCCGACCACACTCCAAATGTGTCCAAACCTCGAGTGGAGTAAGCCAAAAGGTCCATCTCACTAAGAGGTCCAGAAATAGGGGGTTCGGGCCAGGTCCGACCCGGCCCGATACCCCCTGGGTCAGCCCGAACCGGGTCCGGCCCATTAGGGCGCGGCCCGGCCCGGCCTGGCGCGCTCGGCCTGGCCAGCATGGCTAGGCGGCTCAGCCATAACGGCCGAGCGGAAGGGGGGGGGGGGGGCTCGCTGCCCCCTTGTTTGTGAAACCGTGACCCCTATGTGGGGGGGCCACTCCTTCAACCAGCCGGGGGTTACGACCACCGGCTTCTTGGAAGCTGGCCAGCCCGGTCCGGCCGGCCGGTTTCTGCTGCCACGGGACCGCCGGGGTCCCGCCCTCCTGCTCCGGTGCCGGCGGCCAGAAGCCGGCCGCCGCTTCCTGCTCCGTCGCGGCCTTAGTTCGACCGGCGCATCGCGATGGTGCCGCGCCCCTCCGTCGCGGCCTCACTCCGGCCGCTGCCTCTTCAAGGTTCTCCGGCGCGGTGCGATGACGCCGCGCTTCTCCTCCCATTCCTTATTATTTCCGCGCGGTGCAACGGCACCGCACTGCCTTGATCGTGCCACAAACAATTCAAACAATCAAGGGGGGAGGAGGGTTGGCCGTGTTCGTGCGGTCCAACCTCCTCCCGTTATTGCGATAATAGGAGGCTCAATTAGAGACGATGATCGGTGAGGAAAGTATTCATGAACAGAAACAAAATAATCCCCTACCTCAAGCGTTGTCGTCGAGCGAGGTTTGTCGCAAAAGGGACGTCGCGGAAGGAGACTCCGTAAGCATCGCGGAAGGAGGATCGTCGGCGTCGCGGAGAAGATAATCGTCGGGGTCGCGTCATCAATCTCCGAGGATGGAGTCTCACACTGGCTGCAGAGAGGGAAGAAGATGGTACGACGAACTCCCCTTTGTGGTGATGAAGTTCTTCGTCGAAGGCTTGGTGTTCTTCGCGTTCTTCGACGAGGAAGAAGATGTTTCTTCAAGAGTTAGAGAAAATCCTCTCCCAAAATCCTCTCGCACAACCAAACAACCACTTAATGAAATAAGACCTTGTCTTATTTAATTAATACACAAGCCAACTCAAAATTTGAAATTCTAATTGAATTAAAGAATTAATTACTTTGAATAAGTTAATCAATTAATGAGTTGACTTTTCAATTAATGGGGGTGTAGGTGCATTACCTAATTAAAATAGGGGGTTTGAGGAAGTTGAATAGGTGGGGCTCGTGTGAGACCCACCCCACAAATATCCTACCTAGTAGAGTAGGATATAATAGGTCCCACTCCAACCACTTAGCTTAGGTTAAACTAATTTAAATAAAATAAAATTGGTTGCACCATTTTATTTTTATTCTTTTACTTAACCCAAAATTTTAATTACTACACCCGAGAAAACGCAACTCCAGAAAAGGTGTTCCTAAGCAATTACCGGCGCTGCGATTCCATCGGTGTCTTCAGATTTCGATTCCGAGCACTGGTTCAAAAGTTAGGAAATCTCGCTCGTTCGTTTACTGAACGTACCCGAGCTAAACTTCGGAAATTTATTCCGGGCTCACCGGGCCTCGGAATCAAGTGCCGTCAGAAACTGCGTTCTTGTAAAATCCAAAAGAAAATTAAGAAAAAATTTCCCTTGAATTTTACGTGTCTTTACAATTTTCTTACCCATCTCTTGTTCAAGGTCTCTAAAAATATCACTTCATCCTTTATTTTTTAACCCATATTCATTATGTCTTATTTTAAGGCCACCTCCACTTTCTTAAATAATTTTTTCTCCATAGAAAGATCATAAATGAAGCTAAATCCAGTTGGTGAATTATTTCATGTCAATCCACCTTCTCATATAGGGATTAGATCTTGTCTTTATTATTGTAAGAACATTTATTAGATTGATGAATTGATATTGTCACCACATCATCACTAGAACCCACACTTTTTTCTATCTCTTAGAGAGACTCTAAATTTATATATTTGAAAACACCCTTCAAAACATTGTTAGAATCAGATTTATTAATAGAATTTTAATTTTTGACCTCAATTTGCATGCTAGTATTCCTAGGATTCTTCTTCCCATTATTCTTCTATTTACCTTTAGACATAAAGAATTCTTCAACAATTCTAAAGGACGGTTTCCCCATCTCCTTTTATTTCACTTATTTCCCATAAATTATCTCAATAGTCTTCCATATCTTGAATGTAGTAACACAATGAGTGTTTTTCTTCTAAACATTATTGGACAGTGATGTTGCCAAGATATTCTCTATCCTCGGATCACCCATTATTTCACTATTCTTAGTCATATTAGAATATAAAAGAATATATTACGTCACCTTCTTTAACACAAGCCTGAAGAAACATAAAAATTTATTTTTTCAAAACATTATAGTTAGTTCCTCTAAAAAATAAAGGCTTCATCATAGATTCCATGTGAACAAAAAATTTAAACAAATAAAGATATTTAACCTTCAAGTCGGAAACTTTAGGCTCTGATACCAATTATTTGGACCAAGTTGACCCAAAGAATCCTGATAGGGGAGGAGTGGGGTAAATCTAGGTGAATACTGATTACAAACTTTCCTTTTTTTGGTACTTTTGTTGTATGGATCTTATTACCATGTTTGTAGGAACATGCTTAATCCCCTATTCTTACACTCTATTTCCCCAAAAGATAATATATATATATATAATATAAAGCTTGCACACACATGAGATTTTACTTGGTTCACCACTAAGGGATAATCCAAGGAACATATGCAGATAATGTTTCAACACACCAAAAGATAACACTATACACTATATGTGTTACAAAGATTTTGAAAAGGTGCATTGCTAATCTCGGGGCACTCACTATTTTTCTTTACCTACACATGGATTTAAGATAAGGATTATATATTTTATAGACTTGTAGGTATTATTAAAGAATTTATAGGCATGATTGTCAGTCACTATTCATTATAGGTCATTGAGAAACCATACATATTTATCTCCAAGTATACGCTCCTCAATACTTAACTTTGATGTGTGCTTCTTCTTCAATTCCAGATGAGACCAATACCTCGATATGATGGTTGTGTCTGTGTGTTCCATGATGTAGAAACAACAATAATTATTTTTTAGATAGAGATAAACCAAATTTTAATTATATTATTTCTCTTCATCCTCTACAATCTAGATATAGTAGTGAAGTTACTCTTTTTCTCTCAATCTTAGATATAAAAATAAGCTTAGGATCTCTCCTTCTCTAATAAGAAACTGAATATGAAATATGATTCATTATTCTTTTACATAATTTCTACAAGTATTTTTATAAACCTCTTTAAATTAACTCTTAATCCAAGTGTCAAGATTAATTCCACTCCATAAAAGTATTTATAACTATTCCAGGTGCACCACATGGTTTGTGTGGTCATTATGTGACATTTAATTTGAATAAAACTTTGAAATCCCAAGCCATTAATATATCTTTAAATTCCATATATAACTACAAAATAATTTAGAAACCACCTATTCATGGAAAAAATTACCTCATTGAACATTGTATTCTCAAAAACTCGCTGATTTTGGAGTGGTTTTCTTCACTTCAATGTCACCTAGGTCAATAACTAGATATACACTTTCCAACCAACTATATTTCTTTTTAATTCCTTGAAATCATGGTGCAATATCCTCTAGATATACTCCATCACTAAACCTATGGTAGAATGGTGTATTGTTCCATGACACAAAAAAACTATATGCACAAAAAAATTATTTCTTCTATTTTTTCAAAAACAAATCCTTCATGACACAAGCAATACATTGTAGTGTTGTCCCCTATGTTGTGGAATATACCGCTTTAAATTTTAAGATCCACTGAGATTTAAAAAAAATACTTTGTGGCATGGACTCATGTGATATAGTGTGTAACTCATTATTCTCACACGATTTATATTTTAAATAGTTCCCACATAGCATGAGTCCCACATCATTTTTTTTCCACCAGGAAAGTGTTTCTTCATTAATCAAGATGCTATATTGTTTCACATTAAACTCCCATGGTATCACACTGTTCCATGTCCATTGGTTCCTTCTATTCTAAGTACTATCCTGTACTGGTTATCACATGCCAGCGCTGACCCACACTATATATATGCTGCTCCTATACCGCCTAGTATAGTTGTGATTAATCCTGGATATTTTCTCATAATGTTAGAGCCTAGATTTTTTGGCTGGCCAAAGGTTGGTAATTTTTATATTTTCTTTTTAAGTATAAGTACAAAAACATCATGATCATTATTATTGTAGTATGGTTATTGAATATTCGAATCACTACTAAAAAATAAGTCTTTAACAACACTATAATTGGCCTTTATCTACATTAAAAAAGTGTTGAATACCCAAGCATGATTAAAATCCCTAGGATTTTATCAATGAATTTAGAAGCGCTGATACAATCTCCATTTATTAGCGATTTTATTTAGTGATGATAAATGAGGACTTTATCAGTGTATTTTGTAGTGATGATAAAGAGACATACTGCATTGTGATCTAACATCACACTATGGCACCAAAAACAGGTTAGTGTGCTATAAAAACACATTGTAGCACCATAAATTAGAAAAATCCGATACAATACAAAATTTAAATTAAATAAAATTTACAACACAAATAAAATAAAAAAACACTATATCATAGAGAAAAAGAACACACCTGTATAAAATAATAAACCACCCCTGATCGAGAAAAAGAAAACATCTGTATAAGAAAAAAAATCTTATGTTAGTAATAATATAAAGAAATAAATTAAATATAAAGTGTTAATTTTAAACTAAACTTTGAGTCATACCATGAACACTATGTATCAAATTGAGTTACAGTTGATTCTTGCACGTCACACCATTTCTTGTACATCTTTAAGAATTATCTATGTGAAATTTAACTAAATAAGTATAAGATAAAAATGATAAGGAAATTAATTAAGTAATAACATATAGAATGATGAGAAAAAAATCTAGGCTCATTTTCTCAGTTTTAGTGATGTGAGGCACATTTAAAACTAAAATGACACTTATATATTAAAAAGATACACTTGGACTCATACTGATCACACTGTATGTCATATTTATGTGATGATAATTCCTACACATCCCAAATGACTTATGGATCATTTTTATAAATTATAGAAACAATACGAATGCGTTTTCTCAATTTTGAGTATGTCACTTATGTTTTTTACTAAAATTTCATTTTAAACTAGAAACATGCACTTTGAGTCATACCAGTCACATCGTGTGTCGTATTTATGTGAGATTGATTCCTACACATCAAAAATGACTTATGAATTATTTTTCTAAATTTACAAGACAATATTAGTGTGTTTTCTCAGTTTTCAGTGAGTGACACTTTTTTAACTAAAATTTAAATTTTAAACTGATAATGGAAATTTTGAGACATGAAGGAAACATTGTGTATCAGATTGAGTTTCATCTAATTCCAATATTTCAAAAATAACTTATGGATCATTTTCCTAATGTATCAAAACAATATGAATGTGATTTCTTAGTTTTAAGCATGTAAGTTGTCCTTTTTACTAAAATTAATGTCAATTTTAAATAAAAAAGATACACTTGGAGTCATACCGGTCACACTATATTATAGATTGAGGTTCATATTATCCCTACACATTCCAAATGACTTATTTATTGTTTTACTAAAGTATCAAAACAATCCAATTTTTTTCTGTCATTTTTGAGGATGTAACTTGTGTTTTTTACTAAAATGTCATTTAAAATTGGAAACATGAACTTTGAGTCATACCAATCACATTGTGTGTCGGTTTTATGTAAGACTAATTTATAAATGTCACAAATGACTTATGAATAATTTTACAAAATTATCAAAGCAATATGATCATGTTTGTCCAGTTTTCAGTGAGTAACACTTTTTGAATTAAAATGCCAATTTTAAACTGATAACAGACACTTAAAGTAATTTCAGAAACATTATGTATCAGATTAAGGTGATAATAATTCCTATATGTCAAAAATGACTTATGAATCATTTTAATAAAGTATTAAAATAATACAAATGCGTTTGATCAGTTTTGAGTATGTCAGTTGTCTTTTTTACAAAAATTAATGTCAATTTTAAATAAAAATACACACTTGGAGTCATACCGGTCACACCGTGCATCATATTGAGGTGTGGCTGATTAATATATTTCAAAAATTACTTATAGATAATTTTAATAAATTATAAAAAAATATGAATTCATTTTCTCAGTTTTGAGTATGTCACTTGTGTTTTTTTACTAAAATGTCATTTTAAACTGGAAACACGCACTTTGAGTCATATCGGTCACATGATGTGTCAGTTTGATGTGACACTGATTACTACACATAAAAAATGAGTCATAATTCATTTTAATAAATTAAAAATACAATACAACCGTGTTTTCTAAGTTTTTAGTGAGTGACACTTTTTGAACTAAAATGTCAATTTTAAACTGATAACGGACACTTTGTGTCATGACAGGTAGATCATGTATCAGATTGGGCTGAGGCTGATTCCTACATTTAAAAAATGACTTATGGATCATTTTAATAAATTATTAAAACAATATGAATGCGTTTTATCCATTTTGAGTATGTCAATTATATTTTTTACTAAAATTAATGTTAATTTTAAATAAAAAGACACACTTGAAGTCACACTGGTCACACCGTGCATCATATTGAGGAGAGGATGATTACTACATGTCCCAAATGACTTATGGATCATTTTAATAAATTATTAAAACAATATTAAATTTTTTTCTTGGTTTTGAGTATGTCATTTATGGTTTTTACTAAAATGTCATTTTAAACTGGAAACATGCACTTTGAATCATACCGGTCACATCGTCTGTCAGTTTGATGTGAGAATTATTCATACAAATCACAAATGACATATGAATCATTTTACTAAATTAACAAGATAACCCAATTATGTTTTCTCGGTTTTTAGTGGGTGACCCTTTTTGAACTAAAATGTCAATTTTAAACTTATAACAGACACTTTGAGTCACACCAGGAACATCATGTATGGATTTAGGTGAGGATGATTCCTACACATAAAAAATGAATTATGGATCATTTTCCTAAAGTAAAAAAATAATAAAATTGTGTTTTCTATGTTTTTGAGTATGTTAGTTTTCTTTTTTATTAAAAATAATGTCAATTTTAAATAAAAAGATGCACTTGGAGTCATACTGGTCACACTATGCATCTGATTAAGGTTTGGATGATTCCTATACATCTCAAATGACTTTTGGATTATTTTACTAAATTATCAAAATGATATAATTTTTTTTTGGTTTTCAGTACGTAACTTGCGGTTTTTACTAAAATGTAATTTTAAACTGGAAACACACACTTTGAATCATATCTTTCACATCACGTGTCACTTTGATGTGATACCAATTCCTACATATAAAAAATGACTTATGAATCATTTTAATAAATTATCAAGACAATATGGGCATGTTTTCGTGGTTTTCAGTGAGTTAAAATTTTTGAACTAAAATCTTAATTTTAAACCAATAACAGATAATTTGAGCCATGTAAAGAAGATTTTGTATCAGATTGATGTAAGATGTAAGACCCTAAAATTTCATAGTACGTTATTTCTTCAAAGTAATTCAATAACTTGCGCTACACGCAACACCGAGTTCAAGCGCACCATGACTTACCAAACTAGAATTTCAAAAGAGATTGTGGATAGTATTAACTGAATTTTGAATTTAATATATTCCATATAATTTTAACATCCATATTATGTGTTTCTTAGACATAATATAAGAACAAATTCATTTTTTTCAGATAAAGGAAGTATTTTTCAGAAAATGTAATTTTACAAACTTTTAATAGAGAACCCTTTTTAAATCCAATATTTGACACTCTTATATATTCAATTTGACAAAATAAACTTCTTCTTTAGAATCAGGACATAAAAATTTAGTTTCGATAAAATTTTGTTGTTAATCTGATAACTTTCATATTTGGGTGAATAGTGAAAATACTAAATTTTAACTGAAAACAACTTTTTTAATAAAAATAATTTATAGTATTAAATTATACATTTGAATGGTTTAGAAGTATAATTAGATTATATTTTTATCATTCAACAAAATTTTGATAATTATAAGTAATTTTACATTTAAATTTGACATAAACACATGTCAATCTTTTGATAGTTTTTACTTTTTAAAAATCTGCTTTTTGGTTTTGAAAATGGGAATTAATTTTAAATTAATAAATGAAACTTCTATGTTTTTAATTTGGTAAAATAGAATTAATTTTTGAACTCATATATCAAAATTAGCTTAGGGTGATTTTTTGATATTTTTCAGAAAACTTTCATTTTTTGATGAATAGTGAAAAACACTGCGTTATTGTTTAAAATTGACTTTTTATTTAAATAATTATTTATTTTATTTAAATTTATTTTAGGTAAATATATATATATAATACCTATATAAGTTAAATTTAATTAATTGGATTCATTTTATAATAATTTTAGATATATAAAAATTTTATTGAATTTTTTATTGTCTTTTACCCACCTCCTAGGAGCATTTCCAAATTTACATAAAACTTAATTTTACTATTTCTATGAATTGAATTTCAAAAATAAAAGAGACAAGATTGATATTAGTAGGTAAAATGTGGTTCAATAAGATGAAAATAATTTTTGGTGAATAGTAACTTTTAACTTTTATTTACCACAGTTAAAAGTAAATAGGGTAATTAAAGGTAAAAATGATATTATTATTATCCAAACACATGTCCTAATTCTATTTAATAATTTTATTTCAACCAAAAACAACCTTATAAATAAAATATGATCATTTAGGTCCACTTGGATTGGATTAGGACATTTATTATTATTTTATTTAAAGAAGAGTTAAAAGTGTTAAATTCAAAATTTATTAACTAAACCATTTTTAATATAGGGTTATACATAGGATAAATTCGACTATAAATATTCATTAGAAATATAAAAATATTTCATAAATAATGGTCTTTTATTTATAATTTTTAGAGATTAGATAATTAAATTTATTTATGACACAATGATGACGTAGTAATTACCTTTTTAATGAAATGTTAAAATAATTGATGTTATAAATATCAAAATAAATGTAATTTGAGACTTTTGATGAATTAAAATAATTTTATAGCTTAATATGACATTTTAGGGTTGATTATATAAATTTTATTCGAAGTTATAAGGTTGTTATGACTTTTAAAAAAACAAAATACCAAATAGTGTCAAAATTGACATAAATTAATTTTTAAAACAAATACTATATTATTGATTGATATAATATTCCTAAAAATATAAGGTTAGGAAAAAGGGATTAAATAATATTATATATGTCATTAATGAACCACTTTAGGTTCTCTTGGAAGTTTATAGTAAGTTTATTAACCATATAGTGTAAGAATACAAGAAGATATGATAAAAGTTAAACTATTTAACTAAGAGTTAAATCTAAAAGATAAGGTTAAAATGTTAACCTAAACTTGTCTAAAATCTATTGGTTGAGATTATTTAGACCCATAAACACCTAAGTCTTGAAATAAATTCATTTTGAGCCATTATAAACCGAATATTATTGTATAATAAATTAATACTTTAATCTTTTCCTAAAGTGACCCTCACCCCTCTTATAAAAGGGAACTCCCCCTTCTCTCAAAATCACAGCTCCAAAGCCATTTGGATCGGCCAAAACATACCCAAATATCCTACCAACTATCCTAAATTAAACCTATAGGCCTTATTTTGATTATAAATCCAACCTAATGAGCCCTTTTGATCAAATCAAAAGGAAGAACCTGGAGAAGAGGTAAATATTTCATAACATCTTTCAAGTTCTTTTCTTCTTCCACTTCCTATTTCTTTGTTGTTTTCATTATAAAATAATAAATCCAGTATATTCTATATATTTTTATGTTATTATAAAAATGGTACAACCATATTCATTATTCTATCCATCATATGAATGACAAAGTCACCATACGTGCATACGTACGACTTACCATCTCCACCTTGTGATGTAGTTGTTATTCAATACATTATTATTTGGATGGTATAATAATGAGTATAACTGATGTAAATAATAAATATAACCTTTTAATTATTCTTTATATATGATATACCATCCAATTACATACGATTTCATCATCAATATAATGATATTGTCGCTCGTGCGTACGTACGGATTACCCTCTCCACGAATGCGATGAGATTCATTTCCACGTTCACCATTCAACGATGATTATAAAAATATATATTATTAATAATTCTGTAATATATGACCTAATAATGCTACTGGATATATATATATATATATATATATGTACTTACATATATTTTATTCACTCACTTCCGTTCAATATGATATGAAAACGGAAACAACGTTTACGCGTACGTACGGCCTACCATCTCCATAAATGGTGTTTTCCATTTCATATATAAATATATTATACATATATATATAATATATATATATATTTATTATATATAAATCATGTTTTATATTCTGTAAGTATTTAAATCATGATCTAAATGACACGAACAAGAATAACAAGTTAAAACACGTACGATAAAGAAAGAAATTATTACCCAAAATGTTATTTTAACATGGATATTATTATTCAATAAGTAGTATAAAGTCATAAATAAATAAAGTATGAAATAATAAATATGAATATGGTTCTGGTATAATTTAATAACATACTATGGTCATTATACAAGAGGTTAAATGTACCCTCGACCAAAGGAAACTGCAAGGTAAGGGTTAATTTCTCAATCTCATTATTATCCGAGATTGTTTATGTGTAAGTATTTTTTGGGAATTATCTATTATCCATGTCCGTGTTTCATAAAAGACATTTCAAAAATGATTCTTTTAAGCAACTCTTTAACTAAAACATCATTTTAAATGTTTTAAATATTTATTCTTCTAAATCATTCTCATTAATGTCCATGTTTTCAAAATGGTTTTAAGGATTTATTTATATGGACATGAATGCTTTAAAATGTTAATTCCTTTAAAAATTTTCAAAGTGGTATGGGGCACTTTGATTCAAAAATTTCTTTTAAATTTCTTCATTTCTAAATTGTGTGAATTTTAAATGTTTTTGTGAAAAGAGATATTTCTCTCAAAGAGTTTTACTAATCATTTTCAACTACATAAACATCCTTTTAGGATATTATTCACGATTGAGGTTGATTTATTATTAATACACTCTTCAATATTGTATTTAATGAGTTATGATATGTTTGACTATGAATGTTCTATTTTTATACCTGATTCTCGCTCAAATTTACCCAAGAGAAGAAGGTAAGACGGTCCTTGTAGTTTTGCTTGGGTTATCGAATCCACAGAGACCTAAGAAGAAACCTATAGACACGTACATTCTATGGACTGTTTTCAGCTATGAAGTGGGCAACTTGGGTTGATTTTATATGTGTTTAAAGTATAACTAACTGATTTAAGTGAATTCAATTTAAAATAATGAGTTGATCCTAGGTTATCGCTCGGGGTGGATTGGACGTATTTTCTTTTTAATGATTTCAATTTCTTAAATTTGAGATGAGTTCATTTAAGGAGATAAAACAACATCATCACTTACTGGTTTAATGCCTACACCCTCTAATACTAATCACCTATACACTTGAAGGATCAAAGTTTTGAGCACTTCAAGGTAAAAGATCGTATTAGTAATTGAAGTGTGTGGCCTTAAATTCAACAAGGACGATGGAGTTTAAAAATCATCAAATAAAAATCCCAATTAAAGAAGTGATTATACATTAATTAGGTGATAAATAACATCCAATCCATCCCCTTTCTACTCCCTTGGATCAACCCATAAGTGGGTTATCCCTCCATTGATCCCATGGTTTCAATGGAAGCGGAAAGTAGACTCATGAGGGAGGAAATGGAGAAGTAAAGAAAACAACAAAAATAAAATGATCACTCCACCGTTGTGTGAATAATTTCACAAGGGTTGGTGTGAATAAATTCACACCTTGATGCAAAGGTATCAAAGTGATATGAATAACAACATAATAAGAGTAGAAGAAGAACTTTTATTAAGAAACTAAAGTGAATTGAACAACTTACATGTGAAAGACAAATTTGAGGCAACAAAAATGCAGCATAACAATACAATTGAACAAAGCATCCAAGATTTCCAAATCCTTAACCACCACTGACTTAAATAGTCATTTTGGGAGCCTTGGGTCGAGCATCCAACAGTACAAAGCATCTCAATTAATTTTGGTAGGCCATAGGTGGTGGAAAGCTTGTGGAATTTGAACTTTTCCACATTTGACCCGAGGTGACATCCAGCTTTCCTTCACCGAACAGAAGCGTCTGGATGACCTTCTAGACGGACGAATCAGAGTGGGAAATAGAAGAATAAAATGGACCTCCGGATTTCTTCTAACCTCCTGTAAAATATGGGACCATTTTGATTTGTGGATTTCTAGATATGATTAAATTAGTGGGCTGTTTTTCTGGGCGGCAGAATCTGGCCCAGAATTGTATTTCTAACTTGGGCCGCCTCAATGACCACCATAGAGGCCTAATTATCATTTTATCATGAATATTGATTTGTTACTATACATGTATTCTATAATCCCACAAAATTTGGGATTAATTGGGCCTGTATGTTGGGCCCCACAGTCTCATCAGTGGGCTGGTGTCCAATCTGTCTTCTCTAGAATTGCTTCCTTTCATCACAAAATATCTCCATCTTCTTCCATGAATTCTCCATTGATCCCTGAATGAAAAATGTTCACATTTAAGTGTAGATAAAGTTCCCAAAATATCAAATTAAAAAATTGATAATTACATTCCTTATTATCAGATGAATCATTGGGCCTAAATTGGTGTATATTAGGCATGAAGTGCACAAATGATGAGAATGAATGTTCATAATGAAAATGCACTAACTCAGGCCCATAAGATCAAAAATGAACATTTAATACCATTAAAATGTAATTAAAATATATGTTTTTATTGGATAATAACACCCCCCCAACTTGAGATTTGCTAGTCCCGAGCAAATAATTCAATGATTTTATTTGAATTCCTTTCTTCAACCACATTATAACAAACAGTGCTCACAATGTAAACTGCACACAAATATATTTTTATAAACTATCAAGATAATTTAAAACAAGATGAATTTAAAAGAAGATCCCAATCCCAAGCCCATTCCTTTGATCAAATCCATCATCATACTTCATCCAACTCAATTAGGTGTAATGATGTGTTGTGTATCACAATAGATATGGGGGTTCATTTTCATTCAAGGGGGAAATCATGGAAGCGCTAGGTAGAATCACATTTAATCCTAATATGAGTATTCTTCATTATTTTTTTTTTGATTTTTTTTTCAATATTGCCATAGTAATTGAGATTACAGTTAATCAAATTAACCCATGTAGCAAGACTTTGCTGATGACTCCCAGACTCAAAGGCCTTAGGGCACCAAGTGAAGCCCACATACTCGGGTATCGTCTCGAGTTAAATTAATAAAAAACAAAGTCATATTACCATAAATAGAGATATATTGAAAAATTCAGGGCTAGAAAACTCTGGAGTCACGATCCCCAAGTGCCGAAAGCCTCAAATTTTATCAATCCATTGCTCTACACGCAAAAAAAAAAAAATTTGTTGTTTTTTTTAATTTTTTTGAATACTCATATTATTCATAAAAATAAAACCAGCCTATGCTATTTATTATGAGACCCCAAAAATTCAAATTATTACCCCACAGTCTAAAGGATGTGCATTGTGGCATTTTGATTTAATGGATGAAAAAAAAATGATGAAAATTTTCATTGGACAACCAAACTTCCAAAATCAATGCTTTTAAACTTAATCATGAATTAAATTAAGAGTCAAGGAAATAATAATTATTTGATATGTAGTTTTTATGTAAGAAAATATGTTATTATATGAATGATAAAGGAATTTTACTTCTTTTTGTTATCATTGTTGTTTTTTTTAAACAAACATTTTGTTTCCACACCCCCCAACTTAGAATGAAACTGTCCCTAGTTTCGTAAAAACAAAATTTAGAATGGGGTAGAGGAATAAAAAGGGAAGTTCAATAAGGAAATTGAAATATGAGGATCATGGAATGAAGTCACCTGGTGGTTGAAGTTTGAAGTTCTTTCCGCTCGAATTTATTCCTTTGATATCCGTGTCGCTTGCAAAGTTCCCTAGTGGAAAAAGGAAAAACAAAACAAACAAAACAAACAAAAACAAACAATATATATATATATATTTATATAATAAAGGAAGTAAAATATAAGAATATATATAAAAATTATAGAATAAGGAAGCACAAGAAGCCACAGGTCAGTGGTAAGCGCGCGCCCCTGTCTCCCTTCGGTCCCGGGTTCGAGTCCCCGCGGCTTCGCCGGTTGTGACGGGGTTTTCCCCACGGCCTATGGTGTGGACTTTTTTTATTATTATTATATTTTTATTTTTATCTTAACCTATAAAATAATAAAAAAAAACAAAATAAACTGATGATACATTGTCTTCTTTTTAAATTTCTGGGTAAGGTATTACTCAAGGATCACACCACGTGACACAGATGAATATGGTGCTCCTCTTTCGTACCCATCCATACTCATAATAGAAGAACAGGTCAAAAGTCTATTTTTTATTTTTAAATATAAAAATGATTAAGTAATCTTATTTTAAAAATAAAGATGATTCAGAAAGATTAGAAACATAAAAACCATGGGTTGCCTCCCGTGCAGCGCTTTGTTTAACGTCGTTAGCCCGACATAGATCCTAAATTTATCAATTTTTTCCTGGTTTATAGATTGGCTCAATTAACTCAACATTTATTTCCTGTTTATTGAATGATTCAATGAATGATTTTAACCTTTGACCATTGACCTTGAAAATGTGACCACTAGTGGGATCTTGAATCTCTACTACCCCATGGGGGTATACATGATGCACTATGAAAGGACCTGACCATCTAGACCTTAACTTTCCCGGGTGTAAATGAAGTTTTGAACTATACAAGAGTACAAGTTTTCCTGGTTCAAAATGTTTGAACTTGATATTCCTAGATTGGTAGGCTTGAACTCTAGCTTTATTGATCCTTGAATTTTCATAAGACTCCATCCTTAGTTCCTCCAGTTCAGTGAGATCTAATTTCCTTTTTGTTCCGGCCAATGAGAGGTCATAATCCATTTTCTTAATTGCCCAAAAGGCCTTATGTTCAATATCCACTGGCAAATGGCATGCTTTACCATAAATCAACCTATATGGGGACATTCCTAAAATGGTTTTATATGCAGTTCTATAGGCCCAAAGAGCATATAAGAGTTTCTCAGACCAATATTTCCTAGAAGGATTGACAGTTTTCTCAAGAATTTGCTTAATCTCCCTATTCGCTAACTCAGCTTGACCATTGGTTTGAGGATGGTATGCAGTGGACACTTTATGAGAAATACCATACTTAGACATGAGTGAAGAGAATGGGCGGTTGCAGAAATGGGTTCCTCGATCACTGATTATAGCCCTAGGAATTCCAAATCTTGAAAATATGTTCTCTTTCAGAAATCGAATCACAACTTGATGATCATTGGACTTAGTGGGAATGGACTCAACCCATTTTGAGACATAATCAATAGCTAAGAGTATGTAGAGGTATCCCCGAGAGTTTGGGAAGGGACCCATGAAGTCAATTCCCCAACAGTCAAATATTTCAACCACTAATATGGGAGTGAGTGGCATTTGATTCCTTTTTATGATGGACCCTACTTGTTGACACCTAGGACAACTTTGAAAAAATGTGTAGGAGTCCTTTGAGAGGGTGGGCTAGAAAAGACCACATTGAAGAATCTTAGCAGATGTTTTCTTAGAGGAAAAGTGACCTCCACATGCCTCACTATGACAGAATTTAAGGATGGACTCTTGTTCAGATTCTGGAACACACCTACTAATGACTTGATCAGGGCAGAACTTATAGAGGTATGGATCATCAAACACATAGTGTCTAACATCAGAAAGGAATTTCCTTCGATCTTGAGTCCCTAAGAATTTTGGAATGACTTCTGTCACTAAGAAATTTTCTATGTCAGCATACCAAGGGCAGTCACTCACAGAGTATAAGTGTTCATCAGGAAATGAATCAGACACAGAAAGGTGATTTGAGTTGTCTTTGAATTCCATCCTAGAGAGGTGATCAACTACAACATTTTCAACTCCCTTTTTATCCTTGATTGTGAGGTCAAATTCTTGTAAGAGAAGGACCCACCTAATCAGTCTAGCCTTAGCATCTTGTTTTTGGAAGAGGTATTTTAGTGCAGAATGTTCAGTGAACACAGTGATGGGTGATCCTAAGAGGTAGGACCTAAACTTCTCTAAGGAAAACACAATATCAAGTAACTCTTTTCAGTGGTGGTGTAGTTGATTTGGGCATCATTTAAGGATTTTCTTGCATAAGCAATGACATAAGGAGTTTTATCACAACGTTGTCCTAACACAGCTCCAACAGCAAAGTCACTGGCATCACACATAAGTTCAAAAGGAAGGTTTCAATTTGGAGATTTCATAATGGGAGGAGAGGTGAGAGAGGATTTGAGGGTTGAGAATGAACCCTCATAGCTTTCTGTCCAAACAAAAGGAGCATCCTTTACTAAGAGAGCACAAAGGGGACGGGATATTGAACTAAAGTCCTTGATGAATCTTCTATAGAAACCAGCATGTCCTAAGAAAGACCTTACTTCCTTGACAGTTTTGGGTGATGGAAGGTGACAAATGATTTCAACCTTTGCTTTATCAACTTCAATCCCCCTACTCGAGACCAGATGGCCTAGAACAAGTCCCTCTTTAACCATGAAATGACATTTTTCCTAGTTTAGGACCAGATTCTTTTCTTCACATCTTGACAAGACTCTCTCAACATTTTGCAGACATCCCTCAAAAGTATCCCCAAACACAGAGAAGTCATCCATGAAGACCTCAAGAAAATCCCCTACCATGTCTGAGAAGATTCCCATCATACACCGTTGGAAGGTTCCAGGGTCATTGCATAACCCGAAGGGCATGCGTTTGAAAGCAAAGGTTCCGAAAGGACATGTGAATGCAGTCTTCCATTGATCCTCTAGGGAGACCTCAATTTGATTGTACCCTGAATACCCATCTAAGAAACAGTAGAAGGCCTGACCTGCCACTCTCTCAAGGACTTGGTCAATGAATGGTAAGGGGAAATGGTCCTTCTTGGTGAATGAGTTTAGTTTCCTATAGTCAATGCAGACCCTCCATCCACTACTCACCCTTGTTGGAAGAATCTCTCCATCCTCATTGGTTATCACTGTGATTCCAGCCTTTTTTAGAACCACTTGGATTGGGCTCACCCATTCACTCTCAGGTATGGGATATATGATACCATCTTTCAACAATTTCAGAAGTTCTTTCCTTACTACCTCCATGAGATTAGGATTGAGTCGCCGTTGAGGTTGACGACATGACTTTGAATCAGATTCCAGAACAATCCTATGAGTCCCAATAAGTGGGCTAATCCCAGGAATATCATAAAGGTTCCAACCAATGGATTTCTTATGCTTCCTAAGGACATCTAGAAGCATCCTCTCATGATTGGCTTCAAGAGAAGAAGAAATGACAATAGGATGTGTTTGATTGTCCCCTAGGAAAGCATACTTGAGTGTAGCAGGAAGTTCCTTCAATTCAAGATCAGGTTGGTTCAGAATTTCAGCAGAAGATTGGGACATTGGATTAAGTTCAATTTCTTTTTTTAGAGTTTCAGATAGGATTGATTCCCCACATGTAGAATTTTCAGCTACTAGATTGGCTTGATCAGCTTTAGGGAAGGAATTTGGAGTGGTCTTCATGAAAGTGGTTTCTTGAAAGGTTTCACTGATTGTTGGACCTAAGACTTCATCATAAGAGAAATTTGAAAATGATTCAAGCCAAGGAGATAAACTTCTTTCATATGAACAAAGGAAATCAATCTCATTCTGACTTAAACATTCATCAAATATTCCTTGATGTTCCATGGATTCATTATCAATGCTTCCTATCATGCTTACTTCATGAATGTCCTTGTCATCCCCTATTTGTGAGCTTTCATTATAGATGTTCAAGTCTAGACTCATATTCCCAAAGGTGATGGTCATGTTCCCATTTCGGACTCGGATAATAGAGTTGATTGTTGTAAGGAAAGGACGACCAAGGATGATTGGGGTTTGTTCCTTATTTCCTAAGTTTGGATGGTTGTCAAGGACAATGAAATCAGCAGGGTAGATGAAGTTTTCAACCTTTACCAGAACGTCCTTTAAAATCCCATTTGGAACCCTAATGATACGATCAGCAAGCTGAAGTGTGACAGATGTGGGTTGGAGTTCTTCTAGGCCTAACTGGCAGTACACAACATATGGGATGAGATTGACACTAGCACCTAGGTCACACAAGGCCTTGACAACTTTACTTTCTCCTAGTTCAACATTGATGTAAGGGCAACCTGGGTCTTTCAACTTAGGAGGAATGGTCCCTTGAATGGTGGTACTCACATTAGCAGCCAAAAGGACTTGGTTTTTATGTGAAAATTTTCTTTTAAAAGTGCACAAGTCCTTAAGGTACTTTGAGTAGGTAGGTATGGTTTGGATTGCATCGAGAAGGGGTATGTTCAACTTGACTTGTGAAAATATTTCCCTCAATGTTTCATTCAGTTCAAGCTTGGGTTTCCCCCTCATGCGTTCAGGAAATGGTGCAGGTTGTGGGGTTGTTTGTTGAAGATTTGTTTCCTTCACATTGTTATCAGTTTCCTCAATTTTATCTTGGGGTTCATTTGAATTTTCATCCAAGTTTGAATCTTTGGGTGGGTTCTGAATTAGTTGTTCAGGTTTCTCAATTTATTTCCCACTTCTTAAAACAGTCACATCCTTTAGTTGTTCATGAGTTGTTTGAGCACAACTTGACTCTCCCCTTGAAGTTGAGGATGGCACCGCCTGAGTAGGCATGGGTGCCTTTCCAGTTTTTATGGTTTGAAGTTCTTGTTTTAGGGAAGATACCTCCGAGTTCATCCTCTCCATTTGTTTGCACAATTGTTCTAGTAGGCTTTGTGGAACAGTTTGGGTGGGTGCTTGAGTAGGTTGGTTTATCCCAAGGGGATATTTTGGAGGTGGGACGGTTTGTTGAAAATGGACCGGTGGCTGTTGGTATTGGATAGGTTGGGTTTGGAACTGGTTATGGGTTTGGTAGTTCTGATGGGGGTAAGGATTTTGTCCCTGTGGTTGGCTAGGTTGTTGGTTATCTTTCCAGTGGAAGCCTGGGTGGTCGTTATACCTTGGGTTGAAGGTGTTTTGGTATTAAGGCTTTTGAAAGTTAAAAGCATTTACTTCCGCTGGGGGTCCTCCTAAGAGAACATCCTTGATGGATGGAATGGTTGGGCAGTTGTCTGTCTTATGGTCATGTTTGTCACAAATTGTGCAAACAGGGTCAACAGTTTGGATTTCATGGACTTTCCTAAGGTCTATCTCTTCAACCTTCCTAGAGAGTGCTGCGAGTTTAGCCCTAAGGCTTTACTCTTCTCTAAGTGTATGAATTCCAGTATTTATTTGTGGCTTTTCAGAATAAGGTGAAGTTCCCCATGTTTGGTTTTGTTCAGAAAGGCTTTCTAGATACTCGTAAGCATCATTTGGGGCTTTGTTTTTAAAGGTTCCATTACACATCATGTCAATGAATTGTTTGTTCCCCGGACCCAACCCTTCATAAAAAATTCTCACTTGTCCAGGAATAGAAAAACCATGGTGTGGAACCATGTTTAGAGTGTCTTTGAACCTCTCCCATGTTTCATAGAATGACTCTCCCTCTTTTTCAAAAAAGTTTTGGATACTCTTTTTAAGTGCAATTGTTTTGTGGTGGGGAAAGTATTTTTTGTAGAATTCTCTTTGTAGTTAGTCCCAAGAGTTTATGGATGATGGTCTCAAATTGTTTAGCCAATTTTTAGCTCGATCCTTTAAATAAAAAGGAAATAGCCTCATCTTAGCTGATTCTAGTTGATGTGGGGGACACATGGTTTCTACAATGTCATTGAACTCCTTAATGTGCAGGTATGGCATCTCGGACTCCATTCCATGGAATGTGGGAAGGTGGTTTAGGACATGGGGTTTAAAGATGTAGTTGGAATCTCCTAGGGAATTGTGTCTAATGCATGAGGGGGCATTGGTCCAAGAAGGTGTGAGGTAGTCATTCATGGTTTGATCAATTGCATTCCCCAAGTTTGGGGCTGCCTCATTTGGGTTTCCATTTTGGTTTCCACCTGGGTTTATGAGTTGGTTTCCTTGAAGACCTTCCATTGAAATTGGCTCAATTTTGGACTCTAGATTATTAGGAATATTATGATCTAATGTAATGAGTTCCCTTGGTGTACTTGATTCCCCCACCCCAGGACTATCCACCCTAACAAGACAGTTTGATTGATCGCGGGTGTAGGCGGACATGCGCCAAAAGAAAAAAAAAACGAGAAAGGGACAAGATAAGAGAATTTGGATGAGAAAAGAAGAAATGGGGGAGAATATAATGGGTGTTTAGATGAATTACTTGGGTCCCCGACAACGGTGCCAAAATTTGATTCTCGCTCAAATTTACCCAAGAGAAGAAGGTAAGACAGTCCTTGTAGTTTAGCTTGGGTTATCGAATCCACAGAGACCTAAGAAGAAACCTATAGACACGTACATTATATGGACTATTTTCAGCTATGAAGTGGCCAAATTGGGTTGATTTTATATGTGTTTAAAGTATAAATAACATATTTAAGTGAATTTAATTTAAAATAATGAGTTGATCCTAGGTTATCGCTCGGGGTGGATTGGACATATTTTCTTTTTAATGATTTTAATTTCTTAAATTTGAGATGAGTTAATTTAAGGAGATAAAACAACATCATCACTTACTGTTTTAATGCCTACACCCTCTAATACTAATCACCTATACACTTGAAGGATCAAAGTTTTGAGCACTTCAAGGTAAAGGATCTTATTAGTACTTGAAGTGTGTGGCCTTAAATTCAACAAGGACGATGGAGTTTAAAAATCATCAAATAAAAATCCCAATTAAAGAAGTGATTATACATTAATTAGGTGATAAATAACATCAAATCCAGCCCCTTTCTATTCCCTTGTATCAACCCATAAGTGGTTTATCCCTCCATTGATCCCATGGTTTCAATGGAAGTGTAAAGTAGACTCATGAGGGAGGAAATGGAGAAGTAAAGAAAACAACAAAAATAAAATGATCACTCCACCGTTGTGTGAATAATTTAACAAGGGTTGGTGTGAATAAATTCACACCTTGATCCAACGGTATCAAAGTGATATGAAGAACAATAGAATAAGAGTAGAAGAAGAACTTTTATTAAGAAACTAAAGTGAATTGAACAACTTACATGTGAAAGACAAATTTGAGGCAACAAAAATGCAGCATAACATTACAATTGAACAAAGCATCCAAGATTTCCAACTACTTCACCACCACTATCTTAAATAGGCATTTTTGGATCCTTGGGTCGAGCCTCCAACAGTAAAAATCATCTCAATTAATTTTGGTAGGCCATAGGTGGTGAAAAGCTTGTGGAATTTGAACTTTTCCACATTTGACCCGAGGTGGCAGCCAACTTTCCTTCACCTAACAGACGCGTCTAGATGACCTTCTATAAGGCCGAATCAGAGTGATACATAGAATAAGAAAATTGAGCTTCAGATATCTTATAACCTCCCGTAAAATTTGGGCCCATTTGGAGTTATGTATTCCTAGATATTATCAAATTAGTAAGATGTTTTTCTGGGCCGCAGAATCTGGCCCAGAATTGTATCTCTAACTTGGGACGACTCAATGACCACCATAGAGGCCTAATTAGCATTGTATAATGAATAGTGATTTGTTCCTATACATGTCTTATAGCATAACACGAAATTTGGGATTAATTGGGCCTGTATGTTGGGCCCCACAGTCTCATCAGTGGGATGGTGTCCAATCTGTCTTCTCTAGAATTGCTTCCTTTCATCACAAAATATATCCATCTTCTTCCATGAATTCTCCATTGATACCTGAATAAAAAATGTTCACATTTAAGTGTAGATAAAGTTAACAAAATATCAAATTAAAAAATTGATAATTACATTCCTTATAATCAGATGACTCATTGGTCCTAAATTGGTGTATATTAGGCATGAAGTGCACAAATGATGAGAATGAATGTTCATAATGAAAATGCACTAACTCAGGCCCATAAGATCAAAAATGAACATTTAATACCATTAAAATGTAATTAAAATATATTTTTTTATTGGATAATCAATACCATTCATGGTTTATGGTTAATTTATTAACATTTCGTATGATAGTTTTAATATGAATAATTATGTTATGTTTAAACCTTTTAATATGAGGAATACACTGGACTTAGTAAGAGACAGGTGGAGCCTGCTATAGATACTTGATGCATCAGTAGGTCTCATGAGAAAAACTAGTGTCTTGGTACAAGGCCTTGAAAAAATCTTATTTGTAGTCTTGGCACAAGGCCTTAACTATGTGACTATGAATTCTGGCATTCTACATTCCATCATTATGAAATTAGTTATTGATATTACATGTGATTATTCGACTAGTAGAATATCCATGTGAGTAAGTAAATGGAATTATTTGATTTATCTTTGCTGTATTATGATGAAGTAAAAGGCTTGTGTTTTAGTCTTATACATTTCCTTAAATGTTTATGCTTATTTATGAAATATTCCGCTATATTGTTATCCTTACTGAGCATCTGAGATCACCCCTTTCTATGTTTTATTTTTTCCCAGGATTCCAAGAGGTGTATTATGATTGATAAGCAGGGTTAAGCTAAGGGATTAATGGCATTCTCAGAGGATCATTTATGTTGTGTTTTATTTTCTAATGTGTAATGTAACATTCATGTATGTAATCTATTTTCCAAGACTGCTAAACTAATCGGTCTTTTGGGACTTGATTCCTTGTAATCATGCCAATATATTAAAATAATGCACCGACTCTGGGCTTCTGGGGTTGGGACGTCACAGTTGGTATCATAGGAAGTTTAGCAACAAACTTGGAAATATATTTAGAAAAACTCTGATTAGATAACAATACCCTAAGATAAACTTTTAGGATTTGCATAGAAGAACTTCTTAGAATCTTGATAATGTAGAGATTTTGTGTATTTTCTAAGAAATACATCCCTGTCTGTATATGAGTAGGTAGAGGCGGCTCTGGCACAGATGTACCTAGTAGTGAAAACTCTGACAAGGAGTTTCGGGCTTAACCTGGGGTATCTTGGTACATGAAAAAGAGCCTTGTTGTGCTCTTGGTTATAACACTCCCATGCGATATGCTTAGGATAATTCACATTTTCTTTATAATCCATTATGAAGGATTTATGAGTAAATATTTCCTCAAATAAAACATTTTTTTTATGATTATAGATTATATGCATAATCTTTTCAATTTATGTTAGGTATTTTACAAGTTTGGAATTAGGAATTATGATTCATAAAATTAATCTAGTGTATGCCATTATTTAGAAATGGTACCCAGTAGATAGAATGAGAACTCCAACAATACGTATGATAAAAAGAGTAAGAAGTATCATATCTTTCATGGTATTAAGCCAACATTTAGAAAGGAAATAGTCTCCCACATATTATCATCACATGAATAAATAGTATCATGTGTTAATAAGATAAGTAAATAATTTTCTAAGTCCTATGGCTTTGAAGGTAAGCCATAGAAGAAAAGGATGGTATAAATAAAGATAGATAAATGGAATAAGGGAAAGAAGGATTTTCCCATATGTGATAACTGTGGAAAGAATCACCTTGGTAAACTCTTAAAGGTAATGAGAGTTTGTTATAAGTGTAGAGAAAAAGGACACCAAGTACGTGATTTCAAGGGTAAGAAAAAGGTTTCAAAGCTACAATGCTTCATTAGCAAGGAGTTGGGACACTACGCGAATCAATGTCCAAATCATCAGAGTATTCCCCAAATGATGCTATTGGATAATAATAAAGTTATGATACTACCAAAGATGCAGTGGAATTACTAGTGTTCTTATGTTGTTATTAAAGATTTATTTTATTTGAGTGTTGAATCAACAATGTACTTGTTATATGAATTATGGAAATAAATAAGGATTGTACTGCAGTACCATTTCATTTAGGATTTGAGATTATATGGTACTAAGAAAAGTGAATCAATATCAAGTTAAACTTTTTGGAAAATATATGTTTGAAGGAAAGATAAAAATTTAATATGGTAATGATACTGAGGTATTTATTTTGGAATAAGATATGATTAATTTTGATAAATTATATTGGATATTATTGAAATCTTTGGAACTAAATAATTGTTTTTTTATTCCATCATTGTTGGAGTTTACAACATTTTTGGATATAAGGAGTATATCCAGTATTCTATAAGGAATAAGGGAGCATGAATGTAATCAATATGGTTTTATAGTAATTCAGAGTGTTACTATGTTTTAAAAGAATACACGATGAAGGTGTTCGCATGTTATTACGTGGAAAAAAGGATCTTTATTGTGTTTACCTTCCTTATAAATTTTAGACCGTGAGTTTGGACAGAAGTATTTTGGATAATTCTAAATATTGGAATCAATTAAGTTTGACATTGGATACTATTTTTAAGTTTAAATAATTTCTTGAGATTATTTTTGGATTGTCATAAAAAGGACAACTCGAAGGTCGGCCAACAATCCTTTACGTCTGGCAAGCCCGCGAGACTTGAACCCTCAACCGAAGGGCAACAAGGGTGGATCACCTACCACTGACATATGTGATGTCTTGGTTTGTATAATGTAGTTTTTTTTAAATAGTCTGACAAATGAATTATAAATTCATTATTTTTGGAACCCTATACGATTAGGATAAATAGAATATTATTAAATTCTATTATCTTTTGAAGTGAAAGATGAGTTTTTGGTAAGAATTAGTTGAATGATGAAACTCCACTTGTTAAGTATATTTTTTCCCTCTTATTATATGAATAAATTAATTCTTAAAATTTAGGGAAGGGATCTTAAAACCAAAAAATGTGTTATCCTAATACCTTATGTTTTATTGAACCAATGATATTTCAAATCATCATAGATTGATGGCTTTGAGGCCCTTAATTTTACACATGTTTTTAATTGATGACCTTAATAACTCCCTATAAATATTTACGTTTTTCCTCTAATTATATGTCTTTAATTTCCACCAATGTTCTCCTAACGAAGATCATAATTTTGTGGTGACTTTTTCATTTACCTTTTCCTCATATTAAGACTAAATTTTATTAACCCAATTTTCGATGTGGGTTTTCCACAAAGGTATTTTTCTATTTTTTAATGTTTTATTTTCAAAGAAAATTTTCAAATTGCGAGGATGCAATTTATTGAAGGAGGGGAGAATATAACACCCCAAGATTTCATAGTATGTTTTTTATTCAAAGTAATTCAATAACTTGCGCTACATGTAACACCGAGTTCAAGCGCACCACGACTTACCAAACTAGCCGTTCAAAAGCGGTTATGAATAATATTAACTGAATTTTAAATTTTATATATTCTATATAATTTTAACATCCATATTATGTGTTTCTTAGACATAATATAAGAACAAATTCATTTTTTCAGATAAAGGAAGTATTTTTCAGAAAATACAATTTTACCACCTTTTAATGGGGAACCCTTTTTTAAATCTAATATTTGACACTCTTATATATTAAATTTGAAAAAATAAACTTCTTCTTTAGAATTGGGACTTAAAAATTTAGTTTCGATAATTTTGTGGTGTTTTTCTGATAACTTTCATATTTGGGTGAATAGTAAAAATACTAAATTTTAACTGAAAACAACTTTTTTAATAAAAATAATTTATAGAATTTAATTATACATTTGAATGGTTTTGAAGTATAATTAGATTATATTTTTATCATTTAATACAATGTTGTCCATTATAAGTAATTTTACATTTAAATTTGATATAAACACATGTCAATCTTTTGATAGTTTTTACTTTTTAAAAACCCACGTTTTGGTTTTGAAAACGGTAATTAATTTTAAATTAATAAATGAAACTTCTATGTTTTTAATTTGGTAATATAGATATCATTTTTGAATTCATAATATCAAAATTATCTTAGGGTTAATTTTTGGTATTTTTCTGAAAACTTTCAATTTTTGATGAATAGTGAAAAACACTACGTTATTGTTTAAAACTAACTTTTTATTTAAATTTATTTTAGGTAAAAATAGATACATAATACCTATATAAGTTCAATGTAATTCATTGGAGTAATTTTATAATAATTTTAGATATATAAAAATTTTATTGAACTTTTTACCGTCTTTTACCCACCTCTTAGGAGCATTTGCAAATTTGCATAAAACTTAATTTTACTGTTTCTGTGAATTGAATTTCAAAACTCCGAGAGACACAGTTGATATCAGTAAGTAAAATGTGGTTAAATAAGATGAAAATAATTTTTAGTGAATAGTAACCTTTAACTTTTATTTGCCACGGTTAAAAGTAAATAGGGTAATTAAAGGTAAAAATGATATTATTATTACCCTAACACATTTCATAATTCTGTTGGATAAGTTTATTTCGACCAAAAACAACCTTAGAAATAAAATATGACCCTTTAGGTCCACTTTGATTGGATGAGGACATTTATTATTATTTTATTTAAAGAAGATTTAAAATTGTTAAATTCAAAATTTATTAACTAAATCATTTTTAATATAGGGTTATACATAAGATAAATTATACTATAAATATTAATTAGAAATATAAAAATATTTAATACATAATGGTATTTTATTTATAATTTTTATAGATTATAAAATTAAATTTATTTATGACAGACTGATGACGCAATAATTACATTTTTAATGAAATTCTAAAATAATTGATGTTATAAATATACAAATAAATGTAATTTGAGACTTTTGATGAATTAAACTAATTTTATAGGTTAATATGACATGTTAGGGTTGATTAGATAAATTTATTTCGAAGTGATAAGGTTGTTATGACTTTCACAAAAATAAAATACCAAATAGTGTCAAAATTGACATAAATTAATTTTTAAAACAAATACTATATTATTGGTTGATATAATATTACTAAAAATTTAAGGTTCGGCCAAAAGGCTTAAATAATATTATATATTCCATTAATGAACCACTTGAGGTTCTATTGAAAGTTTAGAGTAATTTTATTAACCATATAGTGTAAAATACAAGAAGACACGATAAAAGTTAAACTATTTAACTAAGAGTTAAATCTAAAAGATAAGGTTAAAATGGTAACCTAAACTTTTATAAAACCTATTAGTTGAGAGTATTTCGACCCATAACCACCTAAGTCTAGAAATAAATTTATTTTGAGCCATTATAAACCGAATATGTTTGTATAATAAATTAATACTTTAATCTTTTCCTAAAGTGATCCTCACCCCTCTTATAAAAGGGAACTCACCCTTCTCTCAAAATCACACCTCCAAAGCCATTTGGATCAGCCAAAACCTGCCCAAATATCCTCCAAAATATCCCACCTTAAAACTAGAGGCATTATTTTGATCATAAAGCCAACCTAAGGAGCCCTTTTGATCAAATCAAAAGGAAGAACCCGAAGAAGAGGTAAATATTTCATCACATCTTTCAAGTTTTTTTCTTCTTCCACTTCCTATTTCTTTATTTTTTCCATTATAAAATAATAAATACAGTATATTATATATATTTTGATGTTATTATAAAAATGGTACAACCATATTAATTATTATATCCATCATATGAATGACAAAGTCACCATACGTGCGTACGTACGGCTTACCGTCTCCACATCGTGATGTAGTTATTCTTCAATACATTATTATTTAGATGAGTATAATAATGAGTATAAATGATGTAAATAATAAATATAACATGTTAATTATTATGTATATATTATATACCATCCAATTACATACGATTTCATCATTAATATAATGATATTGTCGCTCGTGCGTACGTATGGATTACCGTCTCCATGAACATGATGAGATTCATTTCCACGTTCACCATTCAACGATGATTATAAAAATATATATTATTAATAAGTCTGTAATATATGACATAATAATGCTACTAGATATATATATATATATACATATTTATATATGTACTTACATATATCTTATTCACTTACTTCCGTTCAATACGATATGAAAACAGAAACAACATTTATGCATACGTACGACCTACTGTCTCCATAAACAGTGTTTTCCATTTCATATATCTATATATTATACATATTTATATTATATATATATATATGATATATAAATAATGTTTTATATTATTTAAGTATTTAAATCATGATCTAAATTACACGAACAAGAATAACAAGTTAAAACACGTACGATAAAGAAAGCAATTATTACCCAAAATGTTAATTTAACATGGATATTATTATTAAATAAGTAGTATAAAGTCATAAATAAATAAAGTATGAAATAATAAATATTAATATGGTTCTAGTATAATTTAATAACATAATATGGTCATTATACAGGAGGTTAAACGTACCCTCGACCAAAGAAAACTGCAAGGTAAGGGTTAATTCCTCAATCTCATTATTATATGAGATTGTTTATGTGTAAGTATTTTTTGGGACATATTTATTATACATGTATGTGTTTCATAAAATAAATTTTAAAAATGGTTCTTTTAAGTAACTCTTTAACTAAAACATCATTTTAAATGTTTTAAATATTTATTCTTCTAAATCATTCTCATTAATGTCCATGTTTTGAAAATGGTTTTAAGGATTTATTTATATGGACATGAATGATTTAAAATGTTAATTCCTTTCAAAAGTTTCAAAGTGGTATGGGACACTTTGATTAAAAAATGTATTTTAAATTTCTTCCTTTATAAATTTTGTGACTTTTAAATGTTTTCATGAAATAGTGATATTTATCTCAAAGAGTTTTACTAATCATTTTCAACTATGTCAACATCCTTTTGGGATATTATTCATGATTGAGGTTGATTTATTATTAATATAGTCTTAAATTTTTTATTGAATGAGTTATGATATGTTTGACTATGAATGTGCTATTTTTATACCATTCATGGTTTATGGTTAATGTATTAACATTTCATATGCTATTTTTAATACGAATGTTTATGTTATGTTTAAACCTTTTCATATGAGGAATGCATTGGACTTAGTAAGTGACGGGTAGAACCTGCTATATCTCCTCGATGCATCAGTAGGTCTCATGAAACAAACTAGTGTCTTGACACAAGTCCTTTAAAAAATATTATTTGTAGTATTGGCACAAGGCCTTGACTATTTGGTTATGAAGTCTGGCATTATGCATTCCATACTTATGAAATTGGCTATTGATATTACATGTGATTATTCGACTAGTAGAATATCCATGTGAGTAAGTAAATGACATTATTTGATTTATCTTTGTCGTATTATGATGAAGTTTAAATTTAAAAGGCTTGTGTTTTAGTCTTATACATTTCCTTAAATATTTATGCCTATTTATGAAAGTTTCTGCTATATTGTTATCCTTACTGAGCATCTGAGCTCACCCCTTTCTATGTTTTATTTTTTCCTAGTATTCCAAGAAGTGTATTATGATTGATAAACCGGGTTAAGCTAGGCTATTAATGGCATTATCAAAGGATCATTTATGTTGTGTTTTATTTTCTAATGTGTAATGTAACATTCATGTATGTAGTCTATTTTCCAAGACTGCTAAACTAATCGGTCTTTCGGGACTTGATTCATTGTAATCATGCCAATGTATTAAAATAATGCCCCGAATCTGGGTTTCTAGGGTAGGGGATTTATATGGGATTGATTCCTACACATCAAAAATTAATTATTCATCATTTTTATAAAGTATTAAAATAATAAAAATTAATTTTCTCTGTTTTGAGTATGTCAGTTTTCATTTTTACTAAAATTAATGTCAATTTTAAATAAAAATAAGAACTTGGAGTCATACCAGTCACACTGTGCATCAGATTGAGGTATAGATGATTACTACACATCCCAAATGAATTATGGATAATTTTCCCAAAGTATCAAAATAATTAAAAATTGTTTTCTTAGTTTGAGTATGCCACTTTTGGTTTTTACTAAAATGTAATTTTAAACTGGAAACACACACTTTAAGATACTGGTCACATCGTGTGTCTATTTGAAGTGAGACTGATTCCTATATGTCATAAATGACTTATGAATCGTTGTCCTAAATTATCAAGACAATCTGAACATGTTTTCTCAAATTTCTCACTACAGTGATTGATGAAATCATTTTATATTTCTTACTTTATAATGTGTGCATAACTAAATGGTTGGTGGGAATTTACTTTTCTCTCAGCATCCCTAAGATTTAACTTGGTAAGAAGAGTTCAGAAGACTCTATGGGCTTTTCCAATGTCCATGAAGAAAAATTTCTTACAAAAATATTCTAAAATAAATAAACTTTGCAAGGAATAATGAAAATTAAATAAACATTTCATTGTATAATTTTTAGCTAAAATAGAGAAAGTATATCATAACATTGCATTTATATATTCAAAAAGTCTATCCTTCATTATAGGCTGGACATGGCACCATGAATAAATATCATTCAGTACATTCATCCATGTTGTGACCCTAGTATAACTAATGAACATTGACTTGTTAGGGTCAATAGGTTGGTTGAGTTGATTCCAACCAACCTCAAATTTTATACATTTACTTATTACCTTTATAATTTTATTCAACACTTTAATTTTGCACCGTTCTTATTTTTTTCATCAACATGTTGTTGATCCACTAATAATTCTACAGTTTTACCATCAAAAGTCTATTCTTCCTTAGGATTTGTAACATCATCATGTGATGAAGACATTTTCTACATGAGTAGTTAAACATTTAATTTTTCTTGAATAAAAATAGCATAAACATGGACAAAGGATTTGAGAAGGGTTATATGCATGCTATAGTTAAAAATTGATGAACTCTTTTACTCCATCTTCATACTCTTTTTTCAAATGATTAGCGTGCATCCATTTTTAAGGAAATGGGTAATTGAATTTAAGAAAATAATTACTCCATTGTGATAGGTGTTATTTTATGAATTCATCTAGAGGTGAAAGTTATAGAAAAATATAATCCTCATCAACTTCATCTCCTGAATAATTATTATTGAATTTTGTTACTTTGAGACCCATCCTCCATCTCTTCTAGACATGAACCTATGTTTCTTAAACTACTATAAGTAGTAATAATCCCATGTTGGGTTCTAGTGATCATTTTGAATGAATACTTCTCAGAGTAGTTCAAGAAACAAAGAAGAGATAGGGGATGATTCTCAAGAAACAAAATTCAATAATAACTATTCGGGAGATAAAGTTATTGAGGATAACAATCATAACCTTAAAACTTTTTAAATTACCACATATTAATTTAAAATTTCAAATATCATCCTAAAATGATAAAAGATATTTTACACTACCATGAGAACATAAAATCCTCCCCAATGAGCTACACTTCCTCTAATATATGTTACTAGTACTTTTCCCTCACATGTATCTCAAATATAAGCTCTATATCCACTAAGGTTCATGTGTAGGGTGTGAATATAAAAATTAACAAGTAAATACTAACAGGTCCCCTAAAATATACAATAATGAAAATATTTGAGTATATATTCAAAGTAGTAACACTCAAAATACACATGTAATTAAAGTCATTGTGTACTAAATAGGACACCATGATAATAAAATGTACCCACTTCATTTCATACCAGTGAATTATACTAATCATACCATAAGTTTATACCATGGTTATTCCTTGTAATTAAAATCATTTCACTAATAATAGATTAACATTTGAATCATATGAGATTAAAAAATATTTATCTACCTCTAGAAATAACCATATCATAGGTACCATGAGATTCAACCTCAGACCCCTAAAGTCTAAGACTATCCCTCAGGGATAACCATCACATGTACTTATTGCATCCAAATCATGAAATGGGTATAATATAACCATTTTTATTAGGAAGTTCATTTTAAATATGGGGAATTATTAACATAATTGGTTATCTTAGGAAATAACCAAATAATGTGTGCCACAATACATTCTCTAAACCTAACTTCTGAAAAAACATAAAAGAGAACAAATAACAACACAAATGTCACATCAACCTCACCATAGCCCTCAATGAATCACTAACATGTCTATAATAACTAACATTCTAACATACTGTACCTAGACCTCATATAATACCCATCATATTATAATATAAGATACTCAAAGACATACTATATTATATATTTATGTTTTGTTTATTATGTAAGGTATGTTAAACATGTTTACTTGTTTTAAAATTATTTATTCTACAAAATTAAAGTTTGAACTTGTGTTCTTTAATTATTTACATTATTTAATTTATATAATTTCATTATTAGAAATTTTATAATCTCCAAATAATTTTAAGATCCATAAAGACATGTAGTTTTCATATGTTTGGTCCAACAAATTGGATCTACCTAGATTGGAAACCACTCCTTGGACCAAATGTGGTTTCCAGTCCAGATGCATTAGGTGAAACTACAAAAGTGGGAACCAGATCAAACTATTGGTCCTAGTTTTCTATATTAAAATTAGATCAGGATCCTTACCTTGAAATATAATATCCCAACTCATGCAAGGTAATGATATAACATTTAATAAACAACCTAATACCTTAGAAAATAAATTACCCAGGGTTTAATTTAGAAATTCATTAATGAAACCATAAATTTTATAAAACCTAGATACAATGGTTTTTCAATATGACCATATAAGAGTGTCATCATTAGTGTATTCTCAATTTCCACTACTTTAATATCAAAAATAACTTCTTCAATTTGATCAAACTTATCAACCTGATAATCTTCTTCATTAATAGATCTTGAAATCTACCCAATTTCACCATGCCAAATCTAAGGACTGTAACATGTATTAAAACCATAACAAATTAAATGATCTTTAATTTCTATACTTTTAAAATATTTCATATGTAAAAATTTCAACCAAATATAGAAAACACGCCATTTTTGGAATATTCTATTTTGAAAATTCTAAAAAATCATCAACCCTTTCATCATATCCATCACTTGTTCATAGTGTTGGAGTCCAACTATGATTCATTATCACCTATAATAAATTTCAAGTACTAAATATATTTTTTTTGAAAAAATAAATTTAAATTTACCTTTATAAATAAAAATAGAATAAAATAAATGAAAAATATTTCACAAATAAAAAAAGGCAACAGATTTAAAAAAAAGGCTTCACCTTAGAATTATTTAATTATAAACCATTCATAAAAAATACAAAAAAATAAATCTTAACATTGATTTTAAAAGGTTGATCACAAATAAAACACAACTTTTCTTTCTTTTAATTATATAATTTGGTAATTATTATTTTCAAAATATATAAATAAATATAAATTATAAAATAACACTAGGAATAATATATTAGTGATGAAAACAATATCGATAGTGATAAGGACCGAAAAGGAGGCATACAACTTTATACATTATATTGAAAATGAAAATGTCACTTCATGTAGTAAATGCAAAGTGATATATACTATGAACAAGATTAAATAGGGAGATGATTTTATTATTATTTTTCTAATTATAATCAAAATAAATTTCAAGCATCTTCTCCTTATCATATCCTTTTAGAATGATCAATATTAGTGTAATATATGAATAGAGATGATGTAGAAAGTAACATTAGGGAAGTGATGATGTTTTTTGATGAAATAGTTATAGTACCGGATGAGGGTTGAGTTGAATAATTCAGATAGGAATTGTATATAAATATTAAACTATAAAATGGAAAATAAATAGGAGATAGCTCTAAAAAACTATTATATTATTCTTGTATTATTCAGACTAAATTATAAAGTAACTTCCCCTATACTGAAATTACACAATAAACATAATCAAAACTTTCCCAGGATGATCATTTAAATATATATCATCAATACTCCATATTCAAATTCCATAATCCATTATACCTTTGAAACACCCATTCAAAATGCAAGAAAACAATATTCATTAATCACCCAAACACTCATTTTGTAAATTAAACATACCTTAAATGTTGTAAAAAGATTAATAAGTAAATTAAATATACTTTAAATTCCATGAAAAAGCATTAGAATATTTACAAGACACCCATTCATTAAAAAATAAGTCCTCGAATATAAAACTAGTTAAATAACCATTCAAGAAAATTAAACATACTTTAGTTGTCCTGACACTAATTAAATAATCATTTAGTCAAAGATAACACCCACTAAAAATACCTTAGATACCCATTTATAAGAAAATCAACATGATTTATAACACCCATTCGTCAAATAATCATACAAGAAAAACACAAGCCCAAAACAAAAAATTATCAAATAAAGCAGACCTTGGATGTGTGAAAAAATCAAAAATATGATTAAAAGCCACGGAGAACTATAAAAAATAATCAGTGGTAGAGGATGAAGAAAAATGGGAAGTTGATGATGGTGGTGGTGATGACGACAGTGATAATACTAATAATAGAAAGAGCCAGGAGTGACGGTGGCAATAAAAATGAAAATAATGAGGAATAATGAGAGAGACCAATCACAACTAGAGTTATGGGAGAGGAGAACTAGGTTTTATTATGGTTGAGAACACCATAATAATGCAAACCATGGAACCCAAACAAGCAATAAATGAGAGATGAGGAGGAGAAAATAATATACCTTGGATTTTAGCCTTGATTCATATGAGAGAACGTAGAGGAGGAGCACTGACAACAAAGGAGTTCTGTGAGAGTTTGATAATCACTACTGAATCAGTCATGGTTAGGGTTCATTTAAATAGACCGGGGGACCTTTATCAACACTTCCAAAAAAGCATCGATAAAAGATGTATTTATTAACACTTTTTAGAACTGATAAAGCTCCATCTTTGGTAATATATTTATAATTATTTATGGATAATTTTAAAAATATATTTATATCATTATATATATTTATATAATTATATATATATTTAATCAATATATATAAATAAAAATATAGTAAATATATTCATTATTTAAATATATTTATTACAATTTTATAATTATAAATATATTTATGTCATTATATATATTTATATAATTATATATATATATATTTAATAAATATATATAAATATAAATATAAATATAGTAAATATATTCATTATTTAAATATATTTATTATAATTTTACAATTATTTAAATATATAATTATTTATTTATAAATATATAAATATCTTTTTAAAAAATATATATTTATATCACTATATATATTTTTATAATTATATATATATTTAATAAATAAATATAAATATAATATAAATATAGTAAATATATTAATTATTTAAATAAATTTATTATAATTTTATAATTAGTTAAATATATATAATTATTTATTTATAATTATATACACAATTTTTTTAAAAAATATTTATTTATTTATAATTATAAATATATAAATTTATAAATATAGTAAATATACATTTATAAATATATTTATTTATAAATTTTTATTTACAAATATATTTATAAAATTATTAATATATATATATAATCTTAAATGTATGCATCTTAAAAATTATTGAAATTGAATAATTAAAAATGAGTACACTTTAAAAACATTGAAAAAATGGACATAAATTTTATTAATTAAATATAAATTATTAAAAAAATATGGATATATATTGAAGTAAATATGAATACATATTGAGAAAACTAAAGCATAGTAAATAAATATATATAAATAAATAATATAAAATGATTAAATTCAAAAAAAAATTAAAAATAAATAAATAATACCCAACTTTAATAATATTAAAAAATGAATAAAATTTACCAATTAAAAACATAATATATAAAATGTATCATATGTTATAATGAAATTATAAAATGAATACTAAAATTTGAATAAATTAAATAAATATTAGGTGTATGTGTTTCTATATAAGATTTCATTGCGTAAATATTTGTGTGTGTGAGTTGTATATAAAAATGCATTAATTATGTATATGTATGTGAAATAAATGTAATACACATTTGATATATGTTAAATTGAAAAATAAAACTACATTTAATTATGTCCATTACTCGATGCAATTATAGTCAGCATTTTTAATTAATATTAATTTTTAATTATAAATCATTTTTCACCAAATATATTATTTAATGTAAGAATAAATATTTTGTATTATATAAATCATATTTCAAGAAATGTTATTTACATTAATATATATATATATATATATATATATAAATATATTTGAATATATTTCTATATTAAATGTATTAATGAATAACAACTTTGTATAAAAACTATTAAAAATGAATAAGACATTAATATGCATGTTTTTAATTATTAATTTTTATTCATTTTCAATATTTATATTCAATATATATTATTTATTACTATTTATAATTAATATATATATATATATATATATATTAAACTTATTCATTTATATTAATAATTGTTTCATTAATAATTTTTTTAATAATTTTTTAATTTATAATTTTTTAATTTTTATTTAATTATTATAATTTATTCATTTTATATATCTATATTTAATATATAATATTTATTAATATTTATAATCTATATATATGTATATTAAATTTATTCATTTTTATCAAAAAATATTTAATTAATAAAATGCTTAATATTTTTCTTAATTTACTCATTTTTAATTTTTATTTGTTTAATTTATTCATTTTATTCATTTTTCATATCTATATATTTAATATATACTATTTATTAATATTTATAATATATATATATATATTAAATTTATTCATTTTTATCAATAATTATTTAATTAATAAAATTGTTAATTATTTGGGACCTTATCATCGCTAAAAATAAAGCGATGCTAAATGACACTGTTTATCAACACTATAGAAAAAAACTAATAAATGATACCTTTTATCAGTTCTCTTTTAGTGCTGATAAAAGTTGCCATTTATCAACACTTTTTTCAACGCTGATATAGGTACCCTTTATCAGCACTTTTTTCTAGCACTGATAAAGGCCAGCGTAGTTAAAGGTTTGTTTAATAGTAGTGAATATGGAAAAGTATATGAACCTTATGAAAATTTAGGATGATCCTTACACACGCAGATGATTCAAGACTTTTCTATTTTTCAAAAAAATTTAGATCCATCCATGACATGGCCCATCTCCATATATTTTGGTTTCTACCTACTTCTTACAGATTATATTCCAGACTTGTCAAATCATCCTCATTTAAAAATATCCTCAATGTGAGTACTCCTTCAGTTCTAAACAAAAAAATACAACACCACCATTTAGTTCCAACAAAAAATCTAGTGTTTGAAAACAAATACAACACCAAGAACACCTTTGGTTCCAACACCACCCTATGCTGCTTATCTATAAAGGATACTTCCAATCATCTGGTAGTCAACACCAACCTCTGGGTCCCTCTATCTACATATGATCCTCACAACCTTAGACCCAACAGTGAGCAACATCACTAACATCCTATGACCACAAACTTGGTGAACCTTAATTGTCCCTCCATTAGTTAATGATATTGTAAGGAACCAACCATAAAAAATTACATAATCTTGAGATTTTAATTAAGAATTCATTTTCTTACATTCTCAAGGATCTTTATGATTTTGAGTTTTAAAGAATTAGTTCATAAATCTTACATGAAAAACCCATATATTACAACGTGTACACTTCTAATAAGTATCCATTTTTCCCACAATATAAATCTTTTAAAAAGAAACATGTTTTATTTTCATGATAAATATTAATAGCTCGCATCTTAACTTTTTTATTTATTCTTACCCATCCTTAAACCCCATGTCACGACCCATCCTCGGGGCCCATGCCGTGACTACTCCAAGCCCACCTTCCATAGGCCAGAGGCTGGCGACTAGCACCAAAAACGTAAATCCCTATAACTGGGAAGACATTGCCTTTATAAAACATAAACACAACCAACCAGTGTACAAGTGGAAGTAATACACTAAGTACAAAAGAAAGTGCTGAAAAGTAAATGAGTCAGAATACAAACCCAACTGAAAAGTACAGCTACAACCGAACGAAAGTACAACAGAAAAGACAAACAACTGGAAGATAGAAGCAGCTCCTGGATCGTCCACCTAGGATCCTACCTGAAGGGTAGGTACAGATAGCGCAGCTCCTGGATCGTCCACCATTGATCCTACCTGAAGGGTAGGTACAGATAGCCTCCTCAACACTATCGCCCGTCAACCTCCACCGTGTACCGTCTCATCGTGAAGTCCACCTCCGGATACTGACTCGTCGTGAGGTCCACCTCCGGGTACCGTCCAGTCCTCGAACACTCGGCCTTCATCAGCGCTGTCCGTATTCTGCATCCAACACAACGAGGTGCGGGCATAACCCATATAGGAGTGAGTATAACGATACTCAGTAGGGACCCCGAGACCCTCAAGGTCTCACTAAATCCAACATGGATAACCACAAATAAGGATCTAAACAGATAACCCTTACTTAGGTATAAGCCCATACTTATACCTAAGTTATCAAGTAGCCCATCTCAAACATGAGGTATCACACATATATGAAATCAATGGATAACCACTACTTAGGTATTTTCCCATACATATACCTAAGTTATTGAGTAACCCATCTAAATCATGAGGAATACACAAAGGTCATTGACTCAGCTCAAACCAGGATTTTCATTAATGATATCGAAACCAAAACTGCTGAAGAGATCCTCTATCGTGTATGGTGATCCTGTCATGACTCCAAGGCACTGCTCACTAACCCTAGACTGCTGAGATACTCCTCTTGTCGAGTACCGTGGGTCTGCCACCCAAACACAGTAGTGCTCCCCGCCATGGGTCTGCCACACCAACATAGTAGTGCTCCCCCTAATAGCCTACAAAGGTACTCCTTATGTTGAGTATCGCGGGTCTGCCACCCAAACACATTAGTGCTCCCCGCCATGGGTCTGCCACTCAAACACAGTAGTGCTCCCCACTGGGCTATACAAGTCACTCTGACTCGAATCGAATAAGCAGTCATCATGTCTCAGCTAGCTATAAGGTATCCGTACTCACGAGTCACTGGTCGATACTCCAAGTATCACAAAGTCCCATGAAGAAGTATCACAAAGAACCACCTCGTCACAGGAGTCTCAATGCAATAAACGTCGTGTCAATCAGACGCCCAGTCTGTGAGTTATTATCCCTTTCATCCCAGGGGCCCGGTTGGTTTCGTGTACGAACCAACCAACTGTATCTCAACTGTACCCCAAAATCTCATAGGGTATACTCATAGGGACCGTTTTATCAACGTGATTACCAACGCCGCTGATGGTTCTTCAAACGGACGTCCGGTCTGAGAGTTATTAGCTTTTTCGTTCTAAGGGCCCGGTTGGATTTCGGGTACAATCCAACCTAACCATACTCCAACTGCATCCAAACCTCAGGTGAAGTATTCCAAAAGAACTGTCTCATTAAGAGGAATACAACAAAGTCGACGACACATCAATCGGACGTCCGATCCTTAAGTTATAAGCATTTTATTATCGAGGGCCCGGTTGGATTCATGTTCGATCCAACCCGGTCGTACTTCAAATGACACTGGTTAACCAAACTGGTCACACCATTGCGATCCATACCTAAAAACATATGAGATGGACTACCCATTGGTCCAAAACCGATAGCTGGTGAAAAAGTTGCATTTCACCGTAACACGCGCGAACCGGGCCTTGTGGGGCCCGTGCCTCAGCCTCAACTTAAATATCCAAAACTTTTCTTGAAACATTCGTCTTAATTTTAGGTTTGCAACGTCGCAGACGGTTTGTCATTCCAACACCGTATGAGAGAGATATGTCAGATACAAGATCCCGTAATAATAATAATATTATTATTATTCGGTGTTTCGTGGACCTGAGCCATGTACCAGAATTTAGTATCCAACATTAAACTTGAATCGACCTTATTAATGACGGGATTACATTGCCACTGACGACAAGCCAATTGGACTTCGTACGCATGTGTTATGGCGGGTCGAAGATTTAATAATAATATTAAATCTATTATTTTCCAAGCGCTTCAGGTACCCGATCCAAAAACCCGAAAAAGACATCCAATATTGGACTCGGAATGTACGTCTCGGAATCTGGGTCGTACTGCCGCAGACGGTTCACGAAACCGAGGTTGCACGAATAAGTTACGGTCGAAAAAGTGTTTTATCAACAAAAATAATAATATGATTATTATATTATTATTTGTGATTGATTTATTTGAAGGATGTCATGTCACGCACCACCTCTCTCCAATTTTGGTGCGCCTCACTCCCTTCTTCACGCATGGCCAACACGCCCCATTGGATTACTTCTCTCATTTCTTTTCATTTAATCTTATCTTTTAATTTATACCATCATTAATATATTTTTCTTCTCTCTCTAATCTTACTCTTCTCCCAAGAAATTCATGACTTCTTTCTCCCAATTAGCGCCCCAACATGCTGCACCGACAAATTCTGCCTCGGCCTGCCATCCTTGCTCCGCCAGACCACCCTACTCGTGCCATGAGATCCTTCTGCACTCCATTCCGACTTCGATTTAACTCGGAAAAAAGATACGAACGCATATCCATGATACTCGGGTCTAGATCTTCTCATCTGTATGTCACGCTCAGGGAAACATTGAGTTTCCAGCGTGCTTAATTATTTGGGGATGAAGAACATGCGAAGAATGCGCAGACAATGAATAAGGAAAGATCATGATCAAAGTGTGTATCGATAGCCGTGTTAGTTTGGCCATCGTTTTTGAGAATTAAGAACATGGGGAATTGGAAATTAAATATTTATCATGCTTTAAGAATTTCAAATTCAAGATAAACAAGAAGAAAATTAGTTCAATCAATTTTTTATCGATCCGCGAATTAATTTATTTAATTCGCGTTCAACATGAGAAATTTAAACCGGGGTAAGGAATCCATAAATATATATCCTACAAATAAATGCTCAGCCTCGAGGGTATAAACAACATAAATGAGAAATATACAATATTCCCCTACCTCGCAAAGACGTCGCACGTCGTCGATCCGCGGAAGACGAACGTCGCGGTAGATGACGTCGTAAAGAACTGCGTCGTGGAGAAGAGAAGAACACTTTCTTTATCTATATCTCCAGAGCTTTCCTAGGTTTTCTCCAACACCACAATTGCCCAACTAAAATAATAGCTCTTCCTATTATTTTATTCCCATAACAATTGATTTAAGAATCAAACACTATAATTAATTAATTAGAGAATCCCCTTAATTAATTATAATGTGTTGGCAATTTAATTGGGAGGAAGGTGGAGAGTTTAACAAACTTAATAAAGTGAATGGTTTTTACAATAAATGTAAGGGAGTTTAAGGGGGGTTTCAAGGGAGATGAAAGGTTGGAGATCGTGTGGGCCCCACCTCTCATATATCCACACATGGGTAGTTAGGTTCCACCCTTAACTCCCCTTTGTAGGATAAAACTACCATAGATATAAATAAAATTGTACACTACCAATTTTATTTATTTTATTCTAGATTCCCAAATAAAAATTCTCAACCCGCTTAAAACGCAGCTGCGGTAAAGGTCCTCTTAAGCAATTACCGGCACTGTGAGTTCATCGATGTCCTCAGATTTCAATTCTGAGCACCGGTTCAAAAGATAGAACAACCTGGTCATATGTTTACTGAACGTACCCGAAAAAAAGTTTGGAAAATTATTATCAGTCACCCTCGACCCGCGCCGGTCGAGGTTAGACTCTACCTAAGTAGAACACGCCCCAAAGAACCCAATGGTACTCTCGGTTTTTCAATCCGACTTACCGTTTAGAAGTTATGAATTTTACAATAAAATAATTGTTACTTAATTATTTTATTTGCGGCAAAAAACTAACTTTTTCTGGTGGCCCGCGCCGACCAAAGTTAGTATCTACTTAAATAAAGCATACCCTCACGAGTTCAGCGGTGGTCTCATATTTTTAATCCGAGCTACCGTTTGTGAGTTATAAGTATTCAAAAAATAAAATAATTTATTTAATTATTTTATTTACGGTTATGCCATTTTTGGAATTTCTCACAGGAGATCCGCGCCGACTAAACTTAAGTCGTGCCTAGGGTAAATCAGCCATCCTGAGCGCAATGGTTCCCTCGGATTTTGGATCTTAGTAACCGTTTAAGAGTTATTCCACATTTTCATTAAAACTACTTACGCACGTTAATTTAAGCTTAACAAAACTTCAAAAAATTATTTCGGGCACACCGGGCCTTAGAATCAGGTGCCGTCAGAAACTGCGTACTCGTAAAATTACAAAGAAATTAAGAAAAAAATTTCCTTGAAATTTCCGGGTCTTTACATTACTCCCACCTTAGGGCTTTATGTCCCCGTAAAGCTTCAACACACACTAGGGGAAACAAAAGTGGTACTGAGCATGCATCTGAGCTTTCTGCTCCCATGTTCTCTCCTAGAGGTTCCTGTGTTGCCAGTGGAAGCGCACAAGAGGAAGCGATCGTCCACGTAGGACCTACTCCTGTAGATCCTCGATCTCCACTAGAACCTCCGTGAATGTCACCCCATCATTGATGTAAAGCTCCCTATGGTCGATGATGTGTGAAGGGTCATGCACGTATCTCCTCAGCTGAGATATGTGGAAGACGTCGTGCACCTAGTGCAATTACGGTGGAAAGGTCAAGCGGTAAACCACCTCACCTACTCTGCTGGGGACCTGAAAAGGTCTGATGAAACATAGAGTTAACTTGCCGCCACGGCCAAATCTCTGTAGACCTCGTCGAGGTGAGACCTGTATAAAAATGTGGTCGCTATCCTCAAACTCTAGAGGCCTCTGTTCCCTGTTTGGAACTAAAAACTAAAAACTCCTACTGCCATGAGGGTAAGGTTGGCCGACTCAAGAGTGATCGGCCACACCCTCCTATGCATGAGTTTATCCTGTGCTGCCTGGGGTTTATTTTTCGCATACCAAGGAAAAACCATCCCATCATTGTAGGTAAACCACAACCTTTTTTCCTAATACATTCAATCTGTGTATGAACTGTGGTTGCCCATCCATACCCAAACTAACGTCATAAGGCCTCGATGCTGCCACCAAGATATTCCAACCGAAACTCTCGCCTCAAGGGTCATATCACATCGTCGGTGTAAGTGTGATTATTGAGTCTCCTCCCAAAGGTATCTCCAGGCGTGAGGGTCAAGTAAACGGCTTAACCGGAAACTCTAGGTCTGTGACAAGATTCGTGGAAGAAAGGATTGATTCATATCAATGTTTGCTATTACAAAAACTAGTAATAGATAGAGACCGTACCTCAAATCATTCCTAGAGCCCTTGGGTCACACTCCATGACCGCATGTAGATACTCTCATCCCCTGCCCTCCAGCTCTCTGAGCCTAGCGGGGACTACAAAGGCGGGTGGTTGTAACATGTAAAAATGTTCAGCACCTCATGCTGCTCTCCTAGCTCTGCTTCCGCGTCTGCTGCTCTACAGATTCATCTGTCCCTAACACTTCTTCTTCTTGAAACATTTTACACACCCAAGTCTCTGAGACTGACGCCAGTTTCCTGTTTCTTACTTCTTACTTTCACTAGCTATATACGTTCAACCAAAGAACATTCAACCACAAAGGTTCTCTCTAGAACCCTATCATAAGTAGGAATGCGTAGTGGAAGAAGTGCTGGCTTAGATATCCTTAAACACACCACGCTCAGAAGTCCGAGCTCCAAAGAACTAATCGCATCGTATTCATCGAGTACCAGGAATTGTCGGTACGCCCCGATGAATACTCAGCTACCGACATATCGTCCTACCGAAGCTATATAAGCTCTAGAAAACTCTCAGCCACATCCCCAAGCCAGTCCTCAGCCACCTGTGAGTCGGGCTCGCCTCGGAACCTGAGGGGTATCTGATGCTGAAACACATGTAAGGCACTAAGTCTACATGTGTCAACTACTGGTATTGCCGGTTGAAACTATTGACCAACAGGTAGTGATATAGCTGGAACAAAACCCGAAGATACTATCTCAGCCATCGGTCCACGTACCGAAGTACCATCACTATGCCAACTATCCTCATGGTCACTCACTGGGAAACACCAGTAGCTAAGATCACCATCTACTCTAATAGTGTCTAAAATAGGTGTAGAACTCTAGCAACCGCCTCCATCCAATCCTCTGCTGCCTGGGAATCTACCTCGCCTCGTAACCTTGAAGGCCTCTGCTGTTGGAACTCATGCAACGCGCTCCGTCAGTGTGCCCCATCCACTAGTACGACTGGTGGCATCTGCTGCCTAACGGGTGGTGGTGCTACTGGTACACCACCCGAAGGTGCCAACATAGAAATATGGCTCTGCACCGGAGCCTCGTCGCTCAGTGAGCCATCATCGGGTACTCTATCAGAACTCCAAATAACTATCTACGTGGAGACATCCTGAACAGATGCGACACGGTCAAACGATTTAAACCTGGTGAGATGACCTGGTTGAGCTGACTTAAAGAAAACTTTTGAAAACAGACATGCAATAAGTATTTTCGTGCACTGAGTCGGAAATCAGAAGTCAGGGTCCTGGTGTATGGATATGTCGGCCGCCGCACCAACACTGGACTCCTTGAACTGAGAACCACACTCAGTACCCTTAACACTACTACTTCATAGAAAGAAAAATCAGAGTCTTGAGTTCTGCGGTAGAACTGACTCTTATGATACCAATTTTTCACGACCCGTCCTCGGGGCCCGTGCCGTGACTACCCCAAGCCCGCCTTCCATAGGTCAGGGGCTGGAGACTAGCACCAAAGGTGTAATTCCCTATAACTAGGAAGGCATTTCCATTATAAAACATAAACACAACCAACCAGTGTACAAGCGGAAGTAATACACTAAGTACAAAAGAAAGTGATGAAAAGTAAATGGGCCAGAATACAAACCCAACTGAAAAGTACAACTACAACCGAACGAAAGTACAACAGAAAAGACAAACAGATTGAAGATAGAAGCAGCTCCTGGGTCGTCCACCTAGGATCCTACCTAAAGGGTAGGTACAGATAGCACAGCTCCTGGATTGTCCACCACGGATCCTACCTAAAGGGTAGGTACAGATAGCCTCCTCAACACTCTCACCTGTCAACCTCCACCGTGTACCGTCACGTTGTGAAGTCCACCTCCAGATAATGACTCGTCGTGAGGTCCACCTCCGGGTACTGTCTAGTCCTCGAACACTCGTCCTCCGTCAGCGATGTCCATCTTCTGCATCCAACACAACGAGGTGCAGGCATAGCCCATGCAGGGGTGAGTATAACGATACTCAGTAGGGACCCCGAGACCCTCAAGGTCTCACTAAATGCAACATGGATAACCACAAAGAAGGATCTAGATAGATAACCCCTACTTAGGTATAATCCCATACTTATACCTAAGTTATCAAGTAGCCCATCTCAAACATGAGGTATCACACAGATATGAAATCAACGGATAACCACTACTTAGGTATTTTCCCATACATATAACTAAGTTATCGAGTAACCTATCTCAATCCTGAGGAATTCACAAAGGTCATTGACTCATCTCAAACCAGGATTTTCATTAATGATATCAAAACCACAACAGCTGAAGAGCTCCTCCTCTTTCGTGTACGGTGATCCTGTCACGACTCCGAGGCGCTGCTCACTAACCCTAGACTGCTGAGATACTCCTCCTGTCGAGTACCGCGGGTCTGCCACCCAAACAAAGTAGTGCTCCCCACCATGGGTCTGCCACCCCAACACAGTAGTGCTCCCCCTAATAGCCTACAAAGGTACTCCTTCTGTTGAGTACCGCGGGTCTACCACCCAAACACAGTAGTGCTCCCCGCTGGGCTATACAGGTCACTCCGACTCGAATCGAACAAGCTGTCATCAGGTCTCAGCTAGCTATAAGGTCTCCGTACTCCGTACGATCGTCTCCAGGAGGATCCGCTCCACGAGCTACTGGTAGATACTCCAAGTATCACAAAGTCCCACGAAGAAGTATCACAAAGAACCGCCTCGTTACAGGGGTCTCAACGCAACAGACGGCTCGTCAATCGGACGCCCGGTCTGTGAGTTATTAGCCCTTTCGTCCCGAGGGCCCGGTTGGTTTCGTGTACGAACCAACCCAACCATATCTCAACTGTACCCCAAAATCTCATAGGGTATACTCATAGGGACTGTTTCTCAATGTGATTACCAACGCCGCTGACGGTTTGTCAAACGGACGTCCAGTCTGAGAGTTATTAGCTTTTTCGTTCCAGGGGCCCAGTTGGATTTCGGGTACAATCCAACCCAACCATACTCCAACTACATCCAAACCTCAGGTGAATTATGCCAAAAGAACCATCTCATCAAGAGGAATCCAACAAAGTCGACGACATGTCAATCGGACGTCGGGTCCTTAAGTTATAAGCGTTTTATTACCGAGGGCCCGGTTGGATTCATGTTCGATCCAACCCGGTCATACTTCAAATGACACTGGTTAACCAAACCGGTCACACCATTGCGATCCATACCAAAAAACACACGAGATGGACTACTCATTGGTCCAAAATGGATAGCTGGTGAAAAAGTTGCATTTCACTGTAACACGCGCGAACCGGGCCTTATGGGGCCTGTGCCTCGGCCTCAACTTAAATATCCAAAACTTGTCTTGAAACATTCATCTTAATTTCAGGGTCGCAACGTCGTAGACGGTTTGTCATTCTGACACTGTATGAGAGAGATATGTCAGATACAAGATCCCGTAATAATAATAATAATAATAATATTCGGTGTTTCGTGGACCTGATCCATGTACCAGAATTTAGTATCCAACATTAAACTTGAATCGACCGTATTAATGATGGGATTACATCACCACTGACGGCAAGCCAATCGGACATCACACACATGTGTTATGGTGGGTCGAAGATTTAATAATAATATTAAATCTATTATTTTCCGAGCGCTTCAGGTATCCGATCCAAAAACCCGAAAAGACATCTAATATTGGACTCAGAATATCCATCTCGGAATCTGGGTCACACTGCCGTAGACGGTTCATGAAACCGAGGTTGCACGAATAAGTTACGATCGGAAAAGTGTTTTATCAACAAAAATAATAATATGATTATTATATTATTATTTTTAATTGATTTATTTGAAGGATGTCATTTCATCCACCACCTCTCTCTAATTTTGGTGCGCCTCACTCCCTTCTTCATGCATGGCCAACACGCCCCATTGGATTACTTCTCTCCTTTCTTTTCATTTAATCTTATCTTTTAATTTATACCATCATTAATATATTTTTCTTCTCTCTCCAATATTACTCTTGTCCCATGAAATTCACGACTTCTTTCTCCCAATTAGCACCCCAACATGATACACTGACGAATTCCACCTCGGCCTACCATCCTTGCTCCGTCAGACCGCCCTACTCGCGCCACGTGATCCTTCCGCACTCCAATCCGACTTCAATTTAACTCGGAAAAAAGATATGAACACATATCCATGATCCTCAGGTCGAGATCTTCGTGTCCGTATGTCGCGCTCAGGGAAACATTGAGTTTCCGGCATGATTAATTATTTGGGGATGAAGAACACATGAAGAATATGCGGACAATGAATAAGGAAATATCACGATCAAAGTGCGTATCGATAGCCGTGTTAGTTTGGCCATCATTTTTGAGAATCAAGAACATGGAGAATTGGAAATTAAATATTTATCATGCTTCAAGAATTTCAAATTTAGGATAAACAAGAAGAAAATTAGTTCAATCAATTGTTTATCGATTCGCGAATTAATTTATTTAATTCGCGTTCATCATGAGAAATTTAAACCGGGGTAAGGAATCCACAAAGATATATCCTACAAATAAATGATCAACCTTGAGGGTATAAACCACATAAATGAGAAGTATACCATATTCCCCTACCTCGCAAAGACGTCGCACGTCGTCGATCCGCAGAAGACGAACGTCGCGGTAGATGGCGTCACGAAGAACAGCGTCGCGGAGAAGAGAAGAACACTTTCTTTATCTTTATCTCCAGAGCTTTCCCAGGTTTTTTCCAACACCACAATTTCCCAACTAAAATAATAGCTCTTCCTATTATTTTATTCCCACAAAAATTGATTTAAGAATCAAACACTATAATTAATTAATTGGAGAATCCCCTTAATTAATTATAATGTGTTGGAAATTTAATTGGGAGGAAGGTGGAGAGTTTAACAAACTTAATAAAGTGAATGGTTGTCACAATAATTGCAAGGGAGTTTAAGGGGGGTTTCAAGGGAGATGAAAGGTTGGGGCTCGTGTGACCCCCACCTCTCATATATCTACAAATGGGTAGTTAGGTTCCACCCTTAACTCCCCTTTGTAGGATAAAACTACCATAGATATAAATAAAATTGTACACTACCAATTTTATTTATTTTATTCTAGATTCCAAAATAAAAATTCTCAACCCACTTAAAAAACAACTGCGGTATAGGTCCTCTTAAGCAATTACCGGTGCTGCGAGTTCATCGATGTCCTTAGATTTCAATTCCGAGCACCGGTTCAAAAGATAGAACAACCTGGTTGTACGCTTACTGAACGTACCCGAAAAAAAGTTCAGAAAATTATTATCAGTCACCCTTGACCCGCACCGGTCGAGGTTAGACTCTGCCTAAGTAGAACACGCCCCAAAAAACCCAACGGTACTCTCGGATTTTCAATCCGACTTACCTTTTAGAAGTTATGAATTTTACAATAAAATAATTGTCACTTAATTATTTTATTTGCGGCCAAAAACTAACTTTTTCTGGTGGCCCGCGCCGACCAAAGTTAGTATCTTCTTAAATAAAGCATACCTTCACGAGTTCAGCGGTGGTCTCAGATTTTTAATCTGAGCTACCATCTGTGAGTTATAAGTATTCGAAAAATAAAATAATTTATTTAATTATTTTATTTACGGTTATGACATTTTTGGAATTTTTCACAGGAGGCCCGCACCGACTAAACTTAAGTCACACCTAGGGTAAACCAGCCATCCTGAGCGCAACGGTGCCCTCAGATTTTGGATCTGAGTAACTGTTTAAGAGTTATTCCACTTTTTCATTAAAACTGCTTACGCGCGTTAATTTAAGGTTAAAAAAACTTCAAAAAATTATTCTGGGCACACCGGGCCTTGGAATCAGGTGCCATCAGAAACTGCGTACTCGTAAAATTCCAAAAAAATTAATAAAAAAATTTTCTTGAAATTTAGAGGTCTTTACACTCCATGAAAAACATTTTAAAACATGGGATGAGAAAAAAAATCTCAACAAGGGACATAAAAGTCATAAAATCCATTAATCCAATGAAAATCATGAAGAATCATAAAATATTCATTTTTATAATCACATTCTTTGAGTGTATCAAATAAATCATATTTTCATGAAAACAAACACTTTAATCAAAGAAAATATTTAAAACCCAGTGAAAGTAAATAGAAAACCTTTGAGGTAACTTAGAGAATCATATTCATAACCTATATTAACTCATGTTATAAATAACTGAATCCCAGTTAAATACATAGGATAAAACTCCCTAGTTAACTACCAGAATCAATTTTTTTTGTATTTTCAAATGAAACTTTTAAAGGTTAAGTTTGAACCCTAACAACTTCACCCAATAAAAACCATTAAAATGAAAGGCAAACCAGAAATATACTACAAGAAATGCCCCTCCTCAGTGATTACATCATTATGTCAAACCTCCACCATCGCATGACCACTTGCCTAGCTGTCCCATGCAGGGTTTCACAGGCCTAGTATCGATGGAAAAAGTAATACCCTCTCATTCTTCCAAATCCTTATCGCTAAACTCTGGTGAATGCTTCCTGCTCTGAAAACTCATCTGGAGCAGATCCTTATAGCTTGTTGAGAAGCTTTCACATACCAGAATCACAAAATCATAAAAGACCAAGCATGCCGATGCAAACCATGAAGAGCCGTGCATGGGTAGGTTTAAAATGTAAAAATCAAGGTCAAAAGGACCACCTTTTCATCCTCAAACATAACAGCCTCCTCAGAACCTTCAAGAGCATCACCAGGAGCCAATAGAGATAGATCCACCACAAGATGCCAGCAGTCGATCGCCCTCACATCCCAAAGCACCAAGAAGACCACCACTCGAATCCATCTTGGAGAGAGTGACAAAAACTTGAAGCAAGAGAAGAGGAATGCGCGACCAAGGCCCTCAACATAGCCCATCTCCAAGGTCCCCCAAAAGTTCAAATTTCAAATTAAAAACCAAAAGGAGAAGGTGACGGAATTCCATGCCTCTTGGAACACCCTACCGCTCACAAGCACACCGAAAAACCTAAAGACCTCCAGAGTGTGACATGATGAATCCAATACAGCCAACCCCTCAATTCCACCAATACAAATTCCAGGATCTATATGCAACTTCATTCCATCATCATCAGAAAAAATCACACCGATAAATCCAGCAATGAAAAATCAACACATGACCACGCTTGGAAATCTCAAACAAAGTGCAAGCATTAGATCACATCTGAAGCACCGCTGATCATTTCGGAAAATATCTCGTTCAGTTTTCACGAATCTAGACTGGAACTCACGGATCTCAAAACCTCAAGAAAAAGGAACAAAAAACAGGGGTACCTTCAGATTTCCAAACCAAAGCGGCTCAAATTTTTCTAGAGAATCTTTGATAGTGGTCACCTCCACCGTAGAATAATATCTATCTGAATCCATCTTTGGAAGAAAAGGCGACGTTGCCTCATTGAAGGGCACACCGAAAGACATCCGCACCGAAGCCACTTCAGGATTTCTTCAACAACCACTGTGGGAAAGGGACCCCCGCATCTTGTATTCGAAACCAAAATTCATTATTCTTAAACAACAAAGAAGTGTAGATCACTTCACACTGATTACCATGAAGGCGGAAACAGGTTCTGAAATCTTCATGGGATGGTGACACCGGAACTATATCCTCACACGGGCTTGAGAACCTGCAGCGACAACGGACCATGCCGAAAGAAGGAGGAGGGGTAGACGATACCGGAGAATCCCTCTGATTCAATGCTGAAGGCAGCGATCAAGCCTCCCCCTCCGGATCGATGCCGAGAACCCTAGATTCGTGAGGGGAGGGATAACCGTTGCTCAGAGGCCCATGGTACCTCCCTAGTTAACTCCCTCCCCTTTTCCTTTGAAGACAAGGAACATTACCCAATGCATTAGAGAACTATATCAGAATCCCCCATTGTATAATCTGTATCAGGCATACCCATTGTATAATTTGTATCAGGATCACCCATAATCATCTATAATGATCAAGTACCAAATCATTAATAAAAAAATTATTCTTATGCCTTTACATCATAAAACCCTTGAAAAACTCTTTTAAACCAATATGCAAAACACTTTCAGATATCAAAATATAATTTTCTTTTAAAAACCCATTTTCAAAACTAAAATACCTATAAGAAAAGGAAAAATGGGTTTTCTTTGAATAAAACATGAAATATTTTAAAGGAATCTAAAACATAAAATAATGGTTTCAGTGGTAGAAAAATCCTTTGGCATTGTATATGTTTAAATATAACACTCCTTTTTTCCTTTTGTAAAGAAAGTCAAAATGTTCAGTAAAAAGGTTCCTTTTTAAAACCTTTGAAAGAAATTAAAAAGTGACATAAAATATAATTTATAATTCATTTTTTTCTATATAAATTCATCCAAAAAATAATTTTAATAAAATGTACATGGAAGACAAATATTTATAAAAAAAATCTTTAAAAAATTTAAAACGAGGTTTTAAGTTAAATTGTCTCTTACCTCGAGTCTGAATCATCTTGTACATTCTTTATCTTCCTAAATAATAAAATTATATAAATTATTTAAATTATTAATAAATATTTTCAAGTTTATTATTCCTTTAATTTTATTTATTACCATGTTATATATAATTAATTAATCAATTAATTTCATGTCGGATGTTTTGATGATATTCGGTTCATATGTCCAAAATGACGTTGGTGAGTTGAAATTGTCAAAGAGTTAATTATTAAATCATATCTAAAATATTAATAATGAAATAATTATAATTTTTACACATTAATTATACTTTTAAAACCAACCATGAAAGATGGTTATGAAAAATGAACTACATTACAATCATGAAGACGGTAGACCGTACGTACACATGAGTAACGTTTCCATTTTTCAACAATCATGATGGAAAGAAGGTAAATGTTATTTTATATTTAAAGAATGATAATTATATCATAAATATAATATTATATATTTAAATAAACTTATATATATATATATATATATCACCCATGTGATTTAGTAATAAAAAATGAATTACATCATTTTGTGGAGGTGGTAGTCCAAACATACGCACAAATGATATTATCATTTTTCAATGGAAGGAAAGGTAATAAAGTAGATGATGTATTATCTTTATGTAATTATAAATATATCATGAATATCATATATATACATTAAATTCGTCATTATAACCAGGTGTGATAGGCGATGATGGAAAATGAATTTCATCGGTTTGCGAGGCTGTAGTCTGCTGTACACATAAATGGTAGTTTTGTTTCATATTTGATGAAAGAGTAGATGAATATAGTTGATTAAATTAACATAATAAATTCTAATTATATTTAATATTTTTTCATCATTTCATCATGTTTTAATAATATTTTAAAGAGGTAGAAGAAGAAATAAAATGAAAATTATTGGTTAATAACTATATCTATTCTTCGAACAACCTTTTTAGGTTTATACCTGAAGCCTTATTAAGTTAGTTTTATTATACAAATATGTCCTATAAGATGTGGTTAGGGATGTTAAGAAGTTATTTTAGTAAGTATTTTTAGATAAAAATGGTTTGTGAAGTGTGAATAAATGAGGAGATAAGGTTCCCTTTTATTGGTGAGGGGTGGGGCACTCTTAGAATTACTTAAAGAATTAAATTAATATAAATTAATTTTTATAGAAAAATGGATTAAAAATTATATAATTATAATATGGGATGATTATGAGTTCAAATAATAACATAAAACAAAATTCTGATAAGTTTTTTTAACCCTTATCTCTTAGTTTTAACCCCCATTAACCCTTTTGACAATTACCACGATATCAATGTTTTTTACACTTTAGGGGTAAAGAAAGTTACTATAAAAGGAGCAGTGACCCATAAATTAACCATGGTTAATATTTTAAACCACATCCCATTAATTTTTCCTAATATAGTATTTTCATGAATTTTAAATCATTTAATTAAATTTTGTTTATTATAAAATATCATTAATGTCATTTTTAGAAATACATAAAATATTATAAAACAATATACGTATAACTCATTTAAAATGGTTCAAAAATGAAATTTATTTGAATATAATGATGGTAAAGTATTAATATAATTATCTAAACAAAATTTTATAGGGTTTGATATCATTTTAAAACATGTCTTTTAGTTTAACCACTTGGTTTACCAATTTTAACTTTACCCATGATAATGAATTTTTCAATATTAAAGGGGTGTAATTTTACTTATATGGTGATAATTGTCTCATAAATGTATAAGGTATAAAACTTTATACCATTTATCATACTAACTATACTGTTTCAACATTTTTAAGATTTTTAAATAATTTAATAAAATATTATTTAACATAAAATACTATTAATGTCATTTTAAGAATTATTCACATTATTTGAATATGAAAATAACATGAAAATAATGGAATTAAAAATAAAACTTTAACACATGTATAATTTATTATATTTATCTTAATAATTCATGGGATACTTTGACTCACCCAAAAAAATACTACTTTTAGAGTTTTTAAAATTATTTACTTGATTTTTCTATTGCTTGCACAAGCACTGTGTCAGCATTGCGTAAGCAGTTAATTTACCATCATAAAAAAATAATCTATATTTCAAATAAAAATTCATAATAGAACATGATTTAGTTTTATCCTTTTCAAAAAAATTTATAGGTATTAAAATTAAGAGAGTTACATTTTATAATTTTTTTTACTTAAAATAATATAAATGTTATTATCAAGAGAAAATGATATAGAAACGCCACATATTCAAATTTAGGATGAATATGACCGAATTTATCCCACAAAATAAAATTAATTCAAGTTTTTGGTTGATTTTTGAGATCTTATTTCATGGTTTTAACCCCAATTTACCCAATTTACCCTTACCAAGGTGACACATATTTACCAAAGTTATTATTCATAATGACCAAAAATAAATGTGACATATATACCAAATTTGGATCTCATGATTACAAATATGTAATACATTTTTAAATATTCAATTTTTATAAGTGGAAAAAATTAATTTAATTTTGAAATGCAAAATGTATTGAAAACTAGTTTTTAGAAAAATATATTTTTAATCTAAAAAAGAACTTATAAAAAAATTAGGTATAATGGTGATTAAAATATTATTAATTATATTATATATAATTTAATAATATTTATCTTACTTTGAGAAAAATTCAAATCATAATGGTACTTTTTAATGAAAATAAACAACAATTTTACAAAAAGTTATATTTTTCACTATTCACTGAAAAATCAATCTAAAAAAACAAAAACTTCAATCTCTGATTTAAAAAATAATATCCTTTTTATCAAAATAAAATCTTAAAATTTTTAGAAATTAATTATATTATTTTCTCTCAAAAATCAATAAAAATCGTTTTTGAAGAAAACAAATCTTTGAAGCATAAAATGACTTTACTGAAAAATTGAGTACTTATTTCTTAAGAATTAATCAATAAATTTATATCGAGTATGAAATTTATATATATTTCATAATGTGGTTATTCCTATTCATACTCACCAATTAAATAATTAGGTTATAATAGTTATTTTTAAATAATAACATTTAATGGTTCATTTAAGCTCAGAATTGTGTATTTTATACACTATCGAACATAGTGTTATGTTAAAATCTAAGAAAATTAAATTCTTACCCCATTTAATAAATTTTGTACTCTCAATTTGAACTTGATATTGGTAATAATGGGTTTAAAATTTGAAAATATCTTGTTGAAATTCCATATCATAAAAAGGGTTAATAAAGATTCCTCTTGAAAATAGGGAAAGGGATATACAAAGGCCATCTGGAATGAAACATAATAGGTTTATAAATAGAAGAACATTAGTGGGAAGTGAAAATATGGACATGGAAGAAAAATTAATGTCCAAATAATAATGGATAGTTATAAAGAACATTGATCACAAGAAGGTGAATGATCATGAGAAAGTTAATGATCACAAAACTGTAAATCAACGAGGAGTGAAAAAGACCATTGATTCATCAAAATTGAATGTAATAGGATAATTTTTTAAGATACTTTTATTAGAGTTAATGGATTACTTTACCATATATAATAATAATATACGGAAATATACTTACATTACATGTATAATTTCGTCCTTTAATCAAGTTTCATTACAATCTTATCTTTTTCTCCAAACGATAAGTATTCAAGATGATTTTTTCATGCCTGAAGCACTAAAATAAACTTATAATTGATCACATAATCCACAAAAAGATAAAATCTATTACTCATATCTTTATACATTAACCAGAACCAAAATTCTCATCATAAGATAATTCAAAAAATGAATAAACCTTCATATGATAAAATAAAACATTAATCTCCAAAATCTCAACAATAACACCAAAATTTTAAATCAGGCCATTTGATAAATAAATAACCTTAAAATTATTCAAAAAATTCCTTATTAAGTTTGAAATCCAAAAACCAGATGGATATAATCACATATTCTTCGAAGATTAATTTAATATTCATCTCCAATCACTTTTCAATCCCATGGTTATTAATAAAACATATGTTCCCAGATTGTAATAACACATAATTACCTCAAAATCAAAGATAATATATACCCTAAAGGATATTAATAACTTTAAACTTATGTTCATAAAATGTAAATTCATTCTTCCTCAAATAACCTTTTCACTAAAATACATACTAAACCCATGGGTTATGTTTACATAAATTTCTCCCAAAATACTCTTAATCATCTTAGACTTCCATAAATTAAGAAATAAAAAGTGGTGTCTAAGGCTTTGAATTTTTTAGAAGCCTTAAACTTATAAAACCATGATGGTTGTCATGACCTGAACCACTAAGGCCCGCCTGGCCAGTGGAAGGCCAAGTGTGACAACCCCAATCCCACCTCTAATAGGCTCGGGGCTAGAAAAAAGTATTAAGAAGGCATAACTAAAATGGGAAGCCTTTGCCTAAAGTACCTATATGCATGAAAATAACCATATACATGAAAAGTTCTAGAGGAATAATAAAATTTTTCAACATTTAGAGTATAACCATGCATACAATAACCTCTAGGGAACACATCAGAGTATGATAATGCAAAGACAAAGAGTAAAGGGTAAAAATACATGCCAAACTAGAAATGAAGTCCCAAACTGAAAAAACGAGAAAAATAGTAAAACTAAGAGAGACTGACTCTAGATCTCCAAGTCTAACTGCTGAACACAATCAATGAACTCGAGTATCACTAAGCTTCATTGATGTCACCATCAATCTACCTATCATCTGCAAAAGTCACAAAACATATGATAAAATCCCATATAGAGGTGAGTATATGCAACCACAAAGGGAGGAATAAAAAGATACAATAGTAGTCAGCTCATCCCAAGAAGGTTTATCCATAAAAAAAATTGTAAAAAACCATAATAACCTAGATATTATCGACAATAATCCCAAACGATATAGAAATGGGATATTCATATCTATATCCCAGCTAAGAACGATGAGTCTTTCTTCACCTCCAAAGTTCTATCTTCGATATATAACATATCATGTGTCCGTATAAGAAACCATGTGGAGGAATTGCACCTCACTATTGTGTTGCACAATTTAGGGGGAACAATATCTAATACAGGACTTTCACCCTAGTACGATAGATGGGTACCGCTCAGTAGATAGAGGACCCACACCCTAACATGATAGGGGGACTTAGTGGATAGAGGACCCAATCCCTAGTGTGATAGGGGGAACCACTCAGTAGAGAGATGACCTACATCCTAGTGCCTCAAGGGGGGGGGGGGAGGGGGTTCTACCTAATAGATAGATAAAAACTAGGAAATTGTTTATTTGTGACTATTTGTGATGGGATCCCATCGCAAATACTCTGTCATAAAAAACGATGTCGCAAAAGGCATTTTTGCAGTGTTTAATCGAAAAAAACTATCTTTTATGATGGGAGGGCGGACCATTAAAAATAATTTTTTACTATATTATTTACTCAGGTATTTATGATGGTCCAAGTGACCCATCGTAAAAAAGTATTTTCAATGATACTACAAATTTTCACAAATAAGTTTAAAAAATAAAAATAATGAAAAATAAAAAAATATTAAAAAATATAAATATATGAAAATAATTTTAAAAAATGTAATAAATAAAACTATAAACATCTAAAATAATAAAAATATTTACATTTAAATTTTAACATAATAAATGTGTACATCACTTTAAAGGGGGAGGGGGAGGGGGAGGGTCATCTGAAAGAGGAGGGGGGAACTCCATCCCTACACCTTGAGCCAACCGTCACATGTACTCCATAATATGATCATGCTACTGCTGGAGGTGTTGTCACATATCCTCTTACTACTACTGGTGCTATCTATAAAGCTCTTCCTGCTCCCTACGCATGGCCTTTATAACCTCACTCTGAGCTCATATCTTCTCCTCATACTGTGAGGTTGATGATGATGAATCTTGATAAGTGTAATGTCATAGATTTTCCGTGTATTATTTTTGAATATTATATGGAATTATTTTGAGACCGAATCTTTTTACGGCATGCGATTCTGAGGCCCAGAGTGCCTAGAATAAATGTTTGAAATAAATTAAAATTTTAAACAGTGCGTGTGAGCGGTTTTCCTGAAAAAGTGGAATATCTTTTAAATGGGTTCCTAGATCAGAAATCTGAGGGAACCGTTGCGTTCATAGCAGTGACTTTACCTTAGGTGAAGCCTAACATTGACTGGTGTGGGCCAGCTGCTAGAGTTTTTTGGACGTTTAATAGAAACAAAATAAAATAATAATTTATTTTATTTAAAAGTTTCCTTTTTGTGCAGCGACCAAATTCCTCCCTTTTAAATACCTACTTAAGGCAAGTTCATAGGGTTATCCTCATAACCCTATGAATTGAGAGAGAGGCTCTTGGAGATTTGTAGGAGAACCTGTTGGCAGACGACGACGATGCATCTCAGATCTGACGAACCTCACTCACGAACGTGACGCAGAGATCATTCTTTAACCAGATTGAGGTAGGAGTTGTTGTTTTGATTCTTCTTTCCCCATTTTTGGATTTAACGATGAACGTGGATCAAACACAAACATGTTGATCCTCGGATCATGCGTTCTTGCGGGAGGGTGTTATTTTCTATTTCTTTCGGGGTTTGATTCGGGAATTTTAATTGTGATAATTGTTGGATTATCATTTTGATTCACCCTATTTAATCCTTCTAATAGAAGCAGATCAAAGCCGTGATGAATGATGGTGGAGTTTCATTCCTCATTTTGGTTTATTGGATTTCTTCCTCCTTCCTTCGCGATCTTCGCATTCTTCGTGGGGCGACGAACAACGGATCATTGTGCATCTGTTTTGCGATGCAATGAACCCAACTTGAAGATCCGACATCGCAACGACCTAGAGGAGGTGTGAAGGTGATGGAAGTTAATGAATTAGATTGGATTGGGAGATACCATTCTTTGAGCGTTCTTCACACGGTTGGATTAACACGCATTTTTGGAGGCGATCGAAGGTCGGAAAACAATGGAAACAAATTTACGGCATTGGGGTGACCTAGAATCTAGAGTTTTGGGGTGATCAGACGGATATATCAAAGAACAAAACACCATGGGAGGCGCGCTGGTGAGAAGTATCGTTTCTGGAAATTTTCGCAATACAAGGCATGTATCCCGATGAACATGCCGTGTGGTATCAACGGTGGTGGCTAGGGTTTCGGGCGTCAGACAGGTATCACATGGTATGTGACCCCAGTCACACGATGTGTTAAACCTTCCCCGAAGGTTGGAATGTATTCTGGTAAGTGCACATACACGGGATGGACTACACGGCTTACACACATGGCGTGTAGACCCTACGCAGCATGGAAGAGGCGACTACGTGGGACTCGGCGTGTCTCTAGGGGATACACGGACACGAGGTGGGGTATTTGTCCATGTACTCCACCACACACCCAGGTAAGGCCAGTAATGTGGGTCACCCCATGTATCGATTACACGGGTTGGTGTACATGGGTTGAGACCGTGTACGGGCACATGGCCAGCGTACACGGGGCAGACCCCAGATAACTTGACACGATGTGTGATCTTTTTTACATTCCATGTAGTTTTGTTTTACATGACTAGCCTTGTGAAACAGGCCATTATACACGAGAAGTACCTGGGGTTAGAAGACACGACGTGTGACACTTCTACACATCGTGTACTTTTCTGTACATGGCTTGATCTTCTTGTCCACTGTATCTTGGACATGTTTCATTTGGGTTAGTTCCCCTTTTTCTTGTTCCCCTAAAGGTTAGGTATCTTTTCCTTATATAGGAGTATAATCCCTTTAGCAGGACTTTCTGAGATAGAGTTAGGCATCCCTCCGAGAGGCCCGGAGCAAGATCCTCTATCCATTCTTGAACCTAGGTAGAGTCAGGCATCGACGTGACCAACTCCACCGAGCATCAATCCTCTACCTGGAAGGTGATTCCAGATGAGTTGTGGTATCCTCCAAGGCCCTGGAAGTGATCCTCGTATGTGTATCGTTATCTTTCCCACTCAGGAGTGTTTTCTCCCATAATGAGTGTATCTATCTCTCGTGGCTTTTCCCAACGAACTGTACTTCTCAGATGGACATCATTAGAGATATCAGACTCATGGAGTGAGTTCTCCCAGAATGAGTGCTTTGTGAAATCTTTGAACTAAATTCCTAGCAGGGGTATGCAGTTGTGCGACATGTCTCTAGACTGTGGGTCTAGGTTTTAAGTATATCTAGTTTGTGTTCACCTATTATATGTTCGGTAGACATATATTTCTTATAGATGACTATGCCTTCCCTTTGTGTATTTCTTTGTGGTTTTTGGGGTCCTCTACTGAGTATTATTATACTCACCCCTGCACAGGATTTTCCCGCACGTGTTGTGTCTTGTGAAGACGAGCAACCTTTTGACAGAGTCCAGGGTGGACCAGGACAAGACCGAGCTTTCTGAGTTCCCCACATGCCGAGGTGTTCCTATGGATATGAGCAGCAATCCCAGTACCTCTTTGTGTTTACAGGTTGGACTTGTAGTTTTCAGACTCTTGTTTTTGGTGGGCTTGTACTCTGGCCCAGTTTACTTTCAGTACTTTACTTTATGTTGTACTCTATTGGTTGGGTTTAGTTGTATGCATTCATTTTTGTTCCTTAGTGGTTTTTACATTTCATCATTGTGGGCTTAGAGATGTGTGTGTGTGTGTATAGGTATTTAGGAAATGTCTTCCATGTAAGTAATATGCCTACTCGGTGCTAGTCACCAGCCCCTGGCCTATTGTAGGCGGGATTTGGGAGTCACGGTACGGGCCCCACTGGGACGGGTCATGATAGAGTGGTATCCGAGCAGGTCGGTTCTACCTAAGGACCAAGAGTCTGTGAGTTTGGGTTGGGGAAATAGTGTTAAGTGTTTTGAGATCGACTTTCAGGCCATAGACTCCAGTTTTGGTGTGGGAGGCCGATGTATCCATACACTAGGACTCTGATAACCTACCTTTCAACTCGGTACATGAAAACACTAGTTTTCTAAAAGTAAAAGAATGGTACATGCGTCATATAAGAATGGGTTGTGTTTTCCATGTCCTTTGTGTCAGCTATCCACATATACTCATTGATAGAGGTACATCTTGTTTCCTTACAGGATGACTCCGGGATGCATACCCACTAGGATTCAGAAGTGAGATCAAGAGGATGACCCCCTCAGTGATGAGGCTTCGATACAGGGACCAGTTCCCTAGGCGTTTCGACCATGTGGTGCACCTGCTATGCCACCACCAGTGGAGTAACCCATGGTACCTGCAGTATCGACCAATGAGGGGTGAAGGCTTAGCGCACTCCATGAGGTCCAGAGATAAATACCCCTCAGGTTTTGAGGCAAGCTCGACCCTCAGGAAGTTGAGGACTGGCTTGAGATGGTGACCAGAGTTTTCCATTTAGTAAGAACACCAACAGACCAGATGGTGATCCTAGGAGTGAGCCTTCTTTAAGGTTCGGCAGGACGATGGTGTAGTCTGACCACATAGACTCACAATGACGAGACTCTTTTATGGACGAAGTTTGAGAGACTCTTTAGGGAGGAGTTATCTCTGTTTTTGCTGAGAGTAGTGTGCATCCAGGATCTTCTTCAGCTCCAGTAGGGTAGTTTGATGGTAGCTGACTATTCATTGAGGTTTACCAACCTTGCCCAGTACTTGATGGATATGGTCAGGGATCAGTACTTCAGAGCTAATACCTTCAATAGAGGTCTATGACGGGACATACAGGATAGTGTCATATGTCTATACATTTCAACTTATGCTGGAGTGCTCGAGCGGGCCTTGGTGATCGAGAGCTTCTTGGTGGAGTAGAGACAGCCAGCGGTAGTTAGCAGCAGGCAGACGGGTATGGAGACCTCGGCAGCAGGGAGCCAACGTTAGGCACAAGGATCAAGACATGGTAAACGTCATAGGAGGACCCATGATAGGGGATCAATAGTCTAGGGATCTCATGATGGATCGAGTCAGCCTAGGGAGAAGCGATGCTACATGTGCGATGGTAGGGGACATCTTGCTAGAGATTTTCCGACCCGACGAGCTACTGACAGGGAGGCGGTGGATTGACCACCGAGGTAGAGGCAGATAATAGAGCAGATAGACCCTCCAGGCGGTGGAAATGGCAGAGGAGCAGGGAGAGATGCAGGTGGTGGTAGACACTTTGATTTTCTTCCACCAACACCCCCAGGAGGTCCGCACCAGGCTCAGCGAGCTAGGGGACAGGGGAGGGGACAACTATATGCGGTCGAGGCGTATGACCTAAGGACTCCAGGGATGATCTGAGGTACGATTTTTGTCTTCTATACCTTAGCTTCCATACTTATAGTCATAGGTTCCAGTCATTCCTTCTTCGTTACATGTCTTGTGTGAAACCTTGAGATTTCGGTAGAGCTATTGACTTGATTCTTACACTTGGAGACACCTATGAGAGGAGACTCGACGATCACACACCTTTGGAGACAATGTGATCTTACCCTTGGAGGTGAGATTTTTGGTTGGAACATCTTGGTGGTATCATCAAGGACTTATGATTTCATTCTCGGTATGGATTGCTTATCTTTGGTCCATGCCCAGATTGAATGTTTTAGGTGAAGAGCATGGTGTGTCCGCAGTGATGGGACCGAGTTTTCCTTTGTCGGAGAAAAGGAGACCCAGGCATTATAGAATGGGATCATTCATAGGAGGGTGAAACTGATCACTCATGAGTTGGCTAACCTTTCCCTCGGAGTATTAGATGTTATGAGCTCTCAGTTCCCAGTAGTTGTGGTGGATTACAAGGATGTCTTTCCCAAAGATGTTTCAGGACTACCTCCCCGCCAAGAAATCGATTTCTATATCAACTTACACCCTAGGAAGACACCGATTTCTTCACTAACATATCAGATGGATCTAGTAGAGATTATCAAGATGAGGGTGTAGTTGGAGGATTTGCAGAGCAAGGGTTTCATAAGACCCAACATTTCACCCTGGGTGGCCCCAGTCTTGTTTGCCAAGAAGGAAGACATGAGTTTAAGGTTGTGCGTGGATTACCGACGCCTAAACCAGGTGATGATGAAGAATAAGTATCCACTTCCTAGGATCGACAACCTCTTTGATCAACTAAAAGGGGCATAATGGTTCTTGAAGGTTGAAATTCGATCAAGTTATCACCAGTTATGAGTACGGGATGAGGATATACCGAAGACGACATTCAGATTCCACTACGGTCATTATGAGTACTTTGTGATGCCTTTCGGCATGATGAATGCCCCCGCAGTGTTCATGGGACTTATGAATCATATCTTCAATCCATATTTTTATTGGTTCATTGTGGTCTTCATCTACGACATCCTTGTGTACTCGGTGTCAGAGGAGGAGCACGCGAGACACCTACGGATGGTTCTGAATGTACTCCAGGAGCACCGGATTTATGGAAAGCTCTCAAAGTGCAAGTTTTGGATTCAAGAGGTCCACTTTCTTGGAAATGTCATCTCAGTAGATAGAGTAGATATGGACCCAGCCAAGGTGGAGGCACTATTATCATGTGAGCCACCTCGGAGCGTGACAGAGGTGCATAGCTTCCTTGGGTTGGCAGGATATTACTGTAGATTCATTCCCGATGTCTCCCAAATATCAGCACTGATGATAGACTTGACCAGGAAGGGGAAACCCTTCACGTGGATGGATAAGTGCCAGCAGGCTTTTGAGTAGTTGAGACAGAGTTTTACGAGCGCCCCAATTTTGAGATTACCAGAGGAGGGTGTCAGGTACGTAGTTTTCTGCGACACATTAGGAGCCTGGCTTGACTATGTCATGATATAGAAACAGGTAGTGATTGCTTATGGTTTACACTAGTTTAGGACACATGAGAAGAACTATGTGACCCATGATCTCGAGTTGGAATTAGTGTTCTTCGCATTGAAGATGTGGTGACACTATCTTATGGGTGAGCGGTTTATCGTCTACTCTGACCACAAGAGCCTCAAGTACATATTCTTGTATAAGGATCTGAATATGAGACAAAGGTATTGGATAGATTTCCTCTAGTACTATGATTTCGAGATCATCTATACTCCTGGGAAAGGGAATAAGGTGACATATTCTCTTAGCATAAGGTTAAGCTCACAGCTGTTGAGTGAGGTGATAGAGCAGTTAGCCACATTGCAGTTATCCTTCATGGAAAGAGAGGATGAAACTTACCTACAGTCGATGTTTGTCACCCCTCCACTCTTACAGCAGGTTAGGGAGGCACATCTTGGGGATGTCAACTGTGAGGCTTTACGTGAACAGTTATCCACATAACATGCTCCTGATGGATATTCGCAAGGTGGGGAGCACATAATTATTTTCGGAGGATGCATTGTTATACCAGTGGAGTTGTGAGAAGAGGCCCTGAGGAAGTTTCATACATCCCCCTTGGCGGTACATCCTGGAGTGGCGAAGATGTAACAGGATCTCCGACAGCAGTTTTGGTGGCCAGGCATGAAGAAGGTGGTAGCAGAGTTTGTTTCACAATGCCTTACATGCTAGCAGGTGAAGGCTGAGCACCAGGTTCTAGTAGGATTAACTCACCACCTATAAGTTCCAGATTATAAGTGGGATGGAATATCAATGGACTTCATGAAAGGATTACCACGAACGTCCAAGGGTCATGATTCCATCTGAGTGATCATTGATCAACTCACCAAATAATCCCACTTCCTATCTACCAGGGAGAAGAGTTCTTTAGAGAGCTTGGGATGGCTCTACGTGTAGAAGATAGTTCAGCTACATGGAATCCCTTTGAAAATAGTCTCATATGGAGATGCCTGTTTCACATTCCGATTGTGGAAGGGATTGCAGGTGAATTTTGGGACTCAGCTACGCTTGAGCACGACATTCCATCCCCAGACTGATGGTCAGAAGGAGTGGACCATTTAGGTTCTGGAGGATATGTTGCGATCCTATATCTTCGACTTTGGTTGTAGTTGGAAGGACCACCTACCACTGGTGGAGCTTGAGTACAACAACATCTGCCACTCCACCATTGGTATGGCACCATTCGAGGTTTTATATGGGAGACCCTTCCGGTCACTGCTTTGTTGGACCGACCTCAGAGAGGCAGCACTCATGGGTCCATAGTTGGTGCGAGATACCACTAAGAAGATGAAGATCATCTGATATTGGATGAAGACTACACAAAGTTGGCAGAAGTCTTATGCTGATAGACGACAGAGACCTCTGGAGTTCGAGGAGGGAGACCATGTCTTTCTTTGGGTCTCACCTCGATGAGGGTTACAGAGGTTTGGCCGGGGTGGCAAGCTATCTCTGAGGTTCATCGGACCTTTCCATATACTGGGTAGAGTTGGCGAGGTGGCATACCGCCTAGCTCTACCGCCACAGTTGCATCAAGTACATGATGTCTTCCACGCATTACAGCTTAGGAGATACGTGCATGACCCATCACATGTCATCAACTAGGGCAAGCTTAACATCAAGGATGGAGTGATCTTTGCTGAGCACTTGGTGGAGATCGAGGATTGGCATGAGAGTATCCTTAGTGAGTGATCAATTCCCTTGGTGCGTGTTCAGTGGTAGCACGAGAATCTTCAAGAGAGCACGTGGGAGCGAGAGGCTCAGATCCGTGCCCAATACCCACATCTTTTTGAGAAGCCTTTGTTTTGGATTTTTGGGGAAGCAAAGCCCCAAGGTGGGGAGAATGTAATGTCTCATATTTTCCATGTATTATTTTTGAATATTATATGGAATTATTTTGAGACCATACTTTCGATGATGTGCGATTCCGAGGCCCAGAGTTCCCAGAATAAATGTTTGAAATAAATTAAAATTTTAAACAACGCGCGTGAGCGGTCTTCCTAAAAATGTGGAATATCTTTTAAATGGGTGCCTAGATCAGAAATCTGAGGGCACCGTTGCGTTCAGAGCAGCGACTTTACCTTAGGTAGAGTCTAACATCGACTAGAGCGAGTCAACTGTGAGAGTTAGTTTTTGGATGTTTAATAAAAATAAAATAAAATAGTAATTTATTTTATTTAAAAGTTTCCTTTTTGCGCAGCAACCAAATTCCTCCCTTTTAAATACCTGCTTAAGGAAAGTTTGTAGGGTTAGCCTCATAACCCTAAGAATTGAGAGAGAGGATCTTGGAGGTTTGGAGGAGAACCCATTGGCAGACGACGACGACACATCTTAGATCTAACCAACCTTGCCCACGAACACGAAACGACAATTTTTCTTCAACCGGATCGAGGTAGGGGTTGTTATTTCGATTATTCTTTCACCATTTTTGGATTTAACGATGAACACAGATCAACCACAAACATGTTGATCCTTATATCATGCGTTCTTGTGGGAGGGTGTTATTTTCCGTTTCTTTCGGAGTTTTATTTGAGAATTTTAATTGTGATAATTTTTGGATTATCATTTTGATTCGCCCTGTTTAATCCTTATAATGAGAGTAGATCAAAACCATGACAAATTATGGTGGAGGATCATTCCTCATTTTGGTTTATTGGATTTATTTCTCTTTCCTTTGCGATCTTCACATTCTTCGTGCGGAGACAAACAACAGATCATTGCAAACAACAGATCGTTGCGCACCCATTTTGCCATGAAATGATCCCAACTTAAAGATCCGATATCGCAATGACCTAACAGAGGTGTGACGATGATGGTGGATGATGAATCGAATTGGATCGGGAGATACCGTTCTTCAAGCGTTCTTCGCACGGGTGGATTAACACGTGTTTTCTGAGCCGATTAGAGGTATGAAAACAACAGAAACAACTTTGTGGCATTGGGGAAAACTAGAATCTAGAGTTTTGGGGAGATCAGATGGACAAATCAAAGAAAAGAACACCACAAGAGGCGTGCCAGTGAGAAGTGTCATTTCTAGAAATTTTCAGAATACATGGCATGTATCCCGATGAACACAACGTGTGGTATCAGAGGCGACGACTAGGGTTTCAAGTGTCAGACAGGTATCACACGACATGTGACCCCAGTCACACAACATGTTGAACCTTCCCCGAAGCTCGGCGTGTATTTTTGGAAGTACACAGACACGGGATGGACTACACGGCTTTCAAACATAGCATGTATACCCTACGCGGCATGGAAAAGGCGACTACACGGGACTCGACATGTATCCAGGGGATACACAGACACAAGGTGGGGTACACGGCCGTGTACTCCACCAGACAGCTAGGCGAGGCCAGTAACATAGGTCACCCCATGTATCGATTACACGGGTTGGCGTACATGGGTTTAGACCATGTACGTGCACATGGCCAACATACATGGGGCGGACCCCAGATACCTTGACACAACGTTTGATCATTTTTATATGCCTTGTAGTATTGTTTTACACAACCAACCTTGTGATACGGGCCGTTGTACACGGGCAGTACCCGGGGTCAGAAGGCACAGTGTGTGACACTTCTACATGCTGTGTACTTTTCTGTACATGTCTTGATCTTATTTTACACCATATCTGGGACATGTTTCGTTTGGGTTAGTGCCCCTTTTTCTCATTCCCCTGAAGGTCAGATATCGTTTCCTTCTAAAGGAGTACGATCCCTTCAGTAGGAATTTTTGAGATAGAGTCAGGAATCCCTCTGAGAGGCCTGGAGCGAGATCATCTATCCATTCTTGAACCTAGGTAGAGTTAGGAATCGAAATGACCAACTCCACTGGGCATTGATCCTCTACCTAGCAGGTGAATCTGGATGAGTCGTGGTATCCTCCAAGGCCCTGGCAGTGATCCTCATCTGTGCATCATGATCTTTCCCACCCAGGAGTGTGTTCTCCCATAACGAGTGTATCTATCTCTTGTGGATTTTCCTAATGAACAGTACTTCTCGGATGGACGTCATTAGAGCTATCAGACTCATAGTGTGAGTTCTCTCAGAATGAGTGCTTTATGGAATCTTCGAACTGAATCCCTAGTGGGGGTATGTGGTTGTGCGACTTGTCTCTAGACTGTGGGTCTGAGTTTTAAGTATATCTAGTTTGTTTTCACCTATTATATGTTTGGTAGACATATATTGCATTGAGATTACTGTACCTTCCCTTTGTGTATTTCTTTGTGGTTTTCACGGTCCTCTACTGAGTATTGTTATACTCACCCCTTCATGGGGTTTACCTACACATGTCGTGTCTTGTGTAGACAAGAAACCTTTTGATAGAGTCCAGGGAAAACCCAGACAAGACCGAGATTTCTGAGTTCCCCACATTCTGAGGTGTTCCTACGACTATAAGTAGTAGTCCCAGTACATCTTTGTGTTTTCAGGTTGGACTTGTAGTTTTCAGACTCTTGTTTTTGGTGGGCTTGTATTCTGGCCTAGTTTACTTTCTGTACTTTACTTTCCATCATACTCTGTTGGTTGGGTTTAGTTGTATGCATGAATTTTTATTCCTTAGTGGTTTTTACATTTTAGCATTGTGGTCTTGGAGATTTGTGCATGTGTACAGGTATTTAGGCAATGGATCCCATGTAAGTAATATGCCTACTCGGTACTAGTCACCATCCCCTAGCCAATTAGAGGTGGGCTTGGGGAGTCACGGTGCGAGCCCCACTAGGATGGGTCATGAAAATGAGGTACCCTTGAACTAGACACCAACCATGTAGTGGTACCATAAAAATGGACAAATGTCAATCGAAAACCAATACCAACCACCCATCCCATCTCGAAATAATTCTAAGTCACCTATATCCATGTTGCATGATCAAATCCTTCCGTATTAGTGGCCTGCCTCTCAGTCTCAACCTGAATCTCATTCTATGTCTAAGAAGTCTAAGCCTTATATTACTCCTTCAATTTTGATTTGAAATTTAAATAGTTAAAATAATTTTTTAGTTAATTTTAAAACTCAAAAAAATATACTAACCAAAATATGACACTGGCGACCACCTATAATCTCTCCAGTGACCGGATCACTATACATCCTCTTATAAACATCTAACTCTATAATATAAGGATTTTCAACTGCCTATATGATTATAAAATAAGTAGTTTACATTTAAAGTTATATAAATTATTAAAAAAAGTACTTACCATATGTTGTCGATGAGTACTGAATGTATGAAAACCAACTTAATGTGTCACCTCCTTCCTCCTATGGTTCTTCCGACCTAATGATTCCCTCCTCTAAAAACTATCACCCATCCAGTATTAACATAATCCATCTCAAACCTGAGATGAGATGTAATCTAGTCGATAGACATAATAAGACTGATCAAAATCTGTGAATCATGCTTTCTTCATGGCTATACTCCTCAGATTGTGCAAAAAATAATGACAACGATCACACATAAAGACCTTATAGGCCTCCTAGATAGAAGTATGCATGCTATCATCGATGAGATACCATAAACCCTATAAATAATTAATAATAGAAAGTTAATAATTAAATAAATTTAAAAATTACTATTATTTATTTGTATACAATACAATGATAAAACATGTGGTGTTGAACATCAATGAGAATCTTATCCCATGTCACCCATGCTCCAGAAAAATAGTTCTGCAAAATAACACTCCCCTGTCCAACAACTATATGGGAAAATCTATGAAAAAAATAGAACAAATAATCAAACAATTAGTAAATAAATAAATTAATGAAAATTAATGAAAACTAACTAAAATACACAACTAAATATACCTCCACATGCATGAATCAAACTCAAGATGTGGACTTAACTTGGTAATAGGGTTAGGAATCATCAATATCTCAATATCTTGACCCCTCCGAGTCAATGATAAACTGAAAGGAACCTGAGGGTCAGATGATAAAGCATCTAGCTTATCACCAGGTAGTAAAACCTCCAAGATTCTATGAAAGATATCATCATAAGTCTCATCAGCCATCTGAAACATGAAAATAATGTTGTCAACAAATAATTGAAAATGAGTAATATATATACATATATTTATTTTGATTATAACTAACAATTAATTATGTAATTATTCATCTTCATCATCATCTTCATATACAATGATGTCAATATCTTCATTTTCCTCCTTAGTGTCATCAATTTCTATAGGAGTTTCAGCTTTACCATCAATTGTTAATTTAAATTCATTTTTTACATCATCAACATCATCCCCACCATCAACCAGTAATTATGGGGTGTCATCATCGATATTCATGTCTCTTCATTGAAAAGTTGTATTTGGAGATATCTCTTGAAAAATTTCAATTCCTTTCACTTAAATAGAACCACATTCACTTTGCATAAATTGATTTTTACAAGATTTAATTTTTATAATGTTCCACCAATCAATTAAATCTATTAAAGCAACATAATAATTGGCATAATATATTTTTTGTTCTTGATAAGCTAATAAAAATGGTTCATTTACTATAAGAAGGATTTTATATTAATATTAATGATTTCATGGTGTAGATAAACATGCAAGCCTCTATCATTATCAAACCAAATCCATTTAAACATCGTTACATAATTTTGTCCAATATAACACAACTCAATTATTTCATCCAAAATTCCATAGAAGTCAACTTCACTTTCTCTATGATGAGATCCTCTCAATAAAACACCACTATTCATTGTTTTTTTGATTCACCATATTCACGTGTATAAAAGAGAAAACCACTCACCATGCATGCTTATAATATTTAACCATTTTGGATAGTGGGTTACTCAATACTACTAATTTTTTTTTGTAATTACCGCTAGTTTTTAGTAAGAGTTTTTTATTTTTACTAAGTACCACTAATTACTGCTATTTTTTACTAATTACTACTAATTACAACTAATTTTTACTAATTACTTCTAATTACCACTAATTTTTACTAAGTATCACTAATTACTGCTAATTTTTAGTAATTACCGCTAATTTTTAGTAATTACCACAAATTTTTAGTAATTACCACTATTTTTTACTAATTACCACTATTTTTTACTAAGTACTACTATTTTTTACTAAGTAACACTAATTATCACTAATTTTTACTAAGTACCACTAATTATCACTAATTTTTACTATGTACAACCATTTTTTACTAATTATCGCCAATTATCATTAATTTTTACTAATTATTGCTAATTTTTACTAATTTACACTAATGAATACTAATTACTTTTAATTTTTACTAATTATCACTAATTATTACTAATTACTACTGATTATGACTAATTACTGCTAATTTTTACCAAGTGTCACTATTTTTTACTAAGTGACACTTATTTTTACTAGGTACTGCTAATTACCACTAATTTTTACAAAGTACTGATAATTATTATTAACCACTAATTTTTTCTATGTACCTTTTTACTAACTACCACTAATTTTTACTAAGTACTACTAATATTTAGCAATTAATGCTAATTTTTACTAAGTACCACTAATTATCACAAATTTTTAGTAATTAACACTAATTATCACTAATTTTTAGTAATTATCACTAATTTTCACTAATTATAGCTAATTTTTAGTATTTACTGCTAATTATTACTAATTACTACTAATTATTACTAATTACTGCTATTTTTTAGTAATTATCCTTATTTTTTACGAAGTGACACTTATTTTTACTAAGTACCACTAATTATAGCTAATTTTTACTAAGTACTACTAATTACCCCTAGTTTTTACTAAGTACCACTAATTAATACTAATTCTTTCTAATTAATGTTAATTTTTAGTAATTACTACTAATTTTTACTAATTTCTGCTAATTTTTACCAATTACCGTTATTTTTTAACAATTACTGCTAATTTTTACCAAGTACCACTAATTTTTACTAATTATCACTAATTTTTAGTAACTACTGCTATGTTTTAGTAATTATTGCTAATTTTTACTAAGTACTGCTAATTACCACTACTTTTTACTAAGTACCGCTAACTACCACTAATTTTTACCATGTATCACTAATTACCACTAATTTTTAGTAATTATTGCTAATTTTTAATAATTACTGCTAATTTTTAGTAATTGCATCTAATTATCATTAATTTTACTAATTATCATTAATTATTACTAATTACCTCTCATTTTTACCAATTTCCTCTAATTGTTGCTAATTTTTACAAATTACTGCTAATTTTTACAAATTACTGATAATAATTACAAATTACCCCTAATTATTACTAATTACCACTAATTATTACTAATCACCACTAATTATTACTATTTACCACTAATTTTTAGTAAATATCATCAATTTTTATCAGTTATGACCAATTTTATGTAATTATCACTAATTTATAATAATTACCATCAATTTTTAATAATTACTACTAATTTCTAATAACTACCACTAATTTCTAATAATTACCGCTGATTTCTAATAATCATGTCACGACCTTCCTTCACAAAGATGAGGGAAGGGACGACGGATTGCCAGACCCATCCTTCCTCAAGTTGAAGGAGAGATAATGACCCCCCAAACCCGCCTTCAATAGGTCCCGGAGTGGCGACTAGCACCAAGTGTATAGAATCACACACAAAATAGAAGGCATTACCCTTTTTTATTTAGTAGGATCGGGAGATAAGATAGAGAATCCCAAACAACACCAAAACTGGAGGTAAAAGTAAATCCAAAACAAACCATTCCCATATGCATGTTCCAAAAGTAAGTGCTACAAAGTACAAGAAAACTCCAAAGGAAAGTACCAAAGAAAAAAAAAGCAGCAATAACAATTGTCCCAATGTCCAAACTAGTATGGTCCCACATGATCCCCAAAGTCCTCATAGAAACCTGAAAGTTGTTTTATATACGTAGGGTGAGTATACAGGTATACTCTGTAGGGAAAACCAAAAGCTCTCGTGCAAAAGTGGGGAGGCATTCTAATGCCCCATGAGAAAAGGAGACAACTAAAGCACCTAGCAAGGAATCTATCCACCCAACCTCACCAAGGCACACTCCCCAAATAACACAGGTCAAGTAAAGTAATAGTAATAGCACATCGATATTTGGGTACCCCACACCACTTTCCCACTGGTTATTGAAGACATCCTACACATCAAACCTCTCCCGCCATTCTCACCACAGTCCCACTGCCATCCCCCACCCGCACACACCTCGGCTACCACAACCACACATCCCGCCTGCAAACACCTGGGCCACAACAACCACATGTAACCACGACCACAGACACCTGGTCCAGAACAACTACCACCACGCCCGAAGACACCTGAGCCTCATCCCGAAGGCACTTGGGAAACCACCTGCCCGCACACACCTGGGCCAACCACCTCAGCATACCTTGACCGAAGAATCTTGGGCTATAATGGACTTCAGGCTATCAAAACCTACCCAAAGAATCTTGGGCTACTCAGGAAAGGGAGTCGAAAAGGAGTTGATAACCAACCACTCATAGGAGTGTTGGGAAAATCACCCTCACCCATGAAATGGGGGTGTTCGACATGAAGTTCTCAACTTGGGTGGGGTGTGAAAAGAAACATAAAAACTAAATTATACCTATAGGTAACAAGCACTCATCCCAAACTACGGGTTCCAAAACCAGCCCATATACAAACACCCTCGTTACTATTCATTCATAAGAAGCACCACAACCACAACCATGTCACAACTCATTCCCAGAAAACAATTCCCCATTGAACCCATTCTTGTTTTAATATTCAAGTGATTCCATTTAGATAATTATTTACTACCGGGCAACTAATAGGCATAGAAACAAGCCAAGGAAGGAAAAATAGCCAAGCAGCAATTTAAGTAATCACACCTAGTTATCTTATAAAGTCACAACAACAAAAGGGATCTGTGAGATCCCTCAAAGTACTAGAACCAAACCAAGCCCCAACATATGGCCCCATATGGCCTTAGGTTCAAAAAACAATGACTACTCAATAGAGGATCACATCCCCATCCACATCACCTCACAAGCATCAACTGTAAACATCACCAGAACAGAACAAGGGAGTTTTCAAATTTGAATATGCCATTAATTTAGTTCTGTTTTTCCATTTGGTTAACCGGGGTGATCACACAAGGATTCTTATTCATTGGGCATCCATTTAATCAACCGAGTTTATGTGATTTACCAGTTTCCATGTTACAACCATTCAATCACATAAATATCTAAAAAAATATAGGTTCATTAGTATGCAATAAAGGACCACCAACGACCATGATTTTCAGTAGACATAAGCCCATTAAATTCACAACATATAGGAAAAGATAAAAGAGTACAACAACATTATCAAACACACCCCTTCATTCTTTAAATCTATTTATTATCTTCATTACGGGTTGGTTTCATCCATCCCTGTAGGAAACATTATCATACCCACCCCACATCATACACAGTTAAGAGAGAAAAAGGAAAAAACCTACTTGGATGATCAACTATCGAAGTTTTTCTCCTCGTGCCAATAACTGGGATGCGTGACTTGTAGGGGAGGAAACTCCGAGGACTCCAAGAATGAGAAAGAAGGGCTCTAGCATAGGCACACCACTAGACTCGAGAAAGTGGACTCCAAACACACCAAGGAAAGAAAGAAAACAACCAAGAAGAAGAAATAAAGAATTCTAGTGCGATAAAAAGGGTGAGATCTTGGAGTTATGAGATAAGAAAATCTTGAACAGCTTTAAAGGCGGATCATGGTTTCACCTCACGGTTAGACGGTTACACACGATAGAGTTAATTGTTATTTAATAATTCTCATCGGAGGGGTGGCCAAAACAGCTGTGCGTTAAAGGATTTCATTTAAAGAGAGGAAAATGGGTCCGTTGAGGGTCTCCCCACTCTTGGGGGATTTAAAATGTTTTTTATGGCACTAAAAACGACTTTGAACCAATTTAAAAAGTTTAAAATACTTAAAAGTGGCATTATGGAAAAAATGGGAAAGGAAACCCCGACACCCCTCCATGGCCGATTGGTGAGACTGATAGGTGAAACTGATCGGTGGAGCTAATCGGGTGAAGCTGATCCCATGAAACCGATCTGTGAAGCCGATCTATGAAACTGATTGGGTGAAACTGATCTGTGAAACCAATTGGGTGAAACCGATCTGTGAAACCGATTGGGTGAAACTGATCTATGAAACTGATTTGGTGAAACCGATCTATGAAACCGATTGGATGAAACTGATTTGTGGAACCAATTGGGTGAAGCCGATCTGTGAAACCGATTGGGTGAAACCGATCTGTGAAACTGATTAGATGAAACCGATTTGGTGAAATTGATCTGTGAAACCGATTGGGTGAAATTGATCTGTGAAATCGATTGGGTGATACCGATTTGTGAAACCGATTGGGTGAAACCAATCTGTGAAACCGATTGGGTGAAACTGATCTATGAAACCAATTTAGTGAAACCGATCTGTGAAACCGATTGGGTGAAACTGATATGTGGAACCAATTGGGTGAAACCGATCTATGAAACTGATTGGGTGAAACCGATCTATGAAACTGATTGGATGAAACCCATTTAGTGAAACCGATCTGTGAAACCGATTGGGCGAAACTGATCTGTGAAACCGATTGGGTGATACCGATTTGTGAAACCGATTGGGTGAAACCAATCTGTGAAACCGATTGGGTGAAACAGATATGTGAAACCGATTGGGTGAAACAGATCTGTGAAACTGATTGGGTGAAACCAATCTGTGAAATTGATTGGGTGAAACCGATCTGTGAAACCGATTGGGTGAAACCGATCTGTGAAACTAATTTGGTGAAACCGATCTGTGAAACCGATTGGGTGAAACCGATCTGTGAAACCGATTGGGTGAAACCAATCTGTGAAACCGATTGGGTGAAACCGATCTGTGAAACCAATTGGGTGAAACTGATCTTTGAAACCGATTTAGTGAAACTGATATGTGAAACCGATTAGGTGAAATCGATCTTTGAAACCGATTGGGTGAAACCGATCTGTGAAATCGATTGGTTGAAACTGATTGGGTGAAACCAATTGGGTGAAACCAATTTGTGAAACTAATCACGCAAAGCTGATCTGTGAAGCTAATATATGAAACAGATGGGTGGAACTGATCAGTGAGTCTAGGACACCTTAACACTTAGAATTTGGCAAATTAATAGACCGGGAGGGTTTGAGACATTACATCAGATTCCTCTCAAAATTATTCTTTCCCTCGGGAATACAAGAGTAACCCGAACAACCACTCCAGAAGATACCTCCCAGGGAAAAACCACCCCAAACAGCCATAAAAAACCCAATGATAAAATTTTCCCGACACATGGATTAGGGAGTTCCTTCTTCTATGTCAAGATACTATCCGCTTTGGGCAGCACTGACTTGCCCGCACAGGTTTAATCGCATCCGCACTAATGCATCTTGATTAGGAATCAGGTTCTCCCTTCCCCACATATCCAGACTTTTCATAAACATTCACAAGGTAGGGAAATCAATCATCTCAAAAACCAACAGGGTCAGAATTACATCACAGTAGGTCACAAAAACAAGAACAACAAGGAAGGCTCAAAATAGTAATTCAAAATAGCTTTGGGTAATGGGCACGCATTTGAGCTTCTCACTCCCAAGTACTCTCTTCAAGGCCACCATGCCTCTAAACACATGAACCAAAGGGATGGTTCATCCATGAAGCACTTTCTCCTTTTGATCTTCAATCCTCACTGGTCGTTTCACAAATATAGAATCATCCCCTATATCCAAATCTCCCCAGTCAATGACATGGGAGTCATCGTGTAGATATCGACGAAGCTGGGAGACATGGAAAATGTCATGGATCCTTTCCAACTGAGGTGGAAACACCAGCTGATATTCCACCTCACCGACTCTCCCCAACACTTCTAAAGGCCTGATGAACCTAGGAGAGAGCTTTCTTCCCTTGTCGAACATTTGCTACCCACGTTGAGGGGAAACCTTCAAGAACACATGGTCTCCAACCTCGAACTCCAAGGGCCTCATCTTATAATTGACATACAACTTCTTCCAGTCCTGGGCTACCTTCATCCTCTCACGCACAAGCTGAAACTTATCTGTTGTGCTCTGCACTACCTCTGGGCCAAGAACACCTACCTCCCTAACCTTGGTCTAGCAAACAGGCAAACGACATGACCTCCCGTACAAGGATTCAAACGGTGCCATGCCAATAGTAGAGTGATAAATATTATTGTAGGAAAACTCTACTAATGGAAAATGTCCTTCCCATGATCCCCTGAAGTCCAAAACACATGCTCGTAGTATATCCTTCAACGTATGGATGTTTCACTCTATTTTCTCATCTGTCTGGGGGTGGAAAGCAATGCTGAGATGTAGCTAGGTGCCAAAAGCATGCTGCAATCCCCTCAAAACTTGTGAGGTCAACCATGCATCCTTATCTGAGACTATGGAACTCGAAACTCCATGAAACTACACCACCTCATCCATGTATCTTCGTGCTAAGTCATCCACCGTACTTGACTCCTTGATCGCTAGTAAGTAAGCTAATTTCATCAGCCGATCTACCACTACCCAGATAACATCACAACCTCCTTGAACCTTGGGTAGTCTTATGATGAAATCCATAGAGATGTCATCCCACTTCCACTCGGGGACATCTAAAGTCTGAAACAAACCTCATGGGATGCGGTGTTCAGTTTTCACCTGCTGACACACCAGGCACCTTGCCACGAACTCCGCCACTTCCCGTATCACCCTAGGCCACCAAAACTGTTCCCTCAGGCCTCAATACATCTTGTAAACTCCAGGGTGTACTGCTACTAGTGAATTATGGTACTCACGGAGAACTCCCTTATGCATGATCTCTAGGACAAACAAATTCCCTTGGAAAAGCATCAAATTCTAACCATCCTCCGACCACCCTTCCAGAGCATTTCCATAGTTAACCCAACCGCACATCAATTCACTCTCCATGTCACCCCACGGACACTCCTCCACCGACCACAATATAGAGGACTTCACTTTCATCTAAAATAGATAACTCTACCACCATCCACCCTTGCAGCCAGGTGTAGGACAACCAACTCCTCCATTGCCTTCCAAGCATCCACATATTCCTGAACAGCTTCCCTCCATGACTTCCTGGTCAAGGAATCAGCCACAATGTTCCCATTACCTTCAGTGTCAGAGATATTGAATTTGTATTCCTGAAGAAACTCCACCCACCTTCATTGTCTCAAGTTCAGGTCCCGCTGAGTAAAGATATGCCTCAAACTCTTGTGATCTGTGAAGACCACAAAGTGCTCCCCGATTAGGAAATGCCGCCACAACTTCAATGAGAACACTACTGCTGTAATATCTAGGTCATGGGTGGAATAGTTATGATCATGAGGATGTAAATATCTATACCCATAATATATAACTCCCCACCACTAAATCAGCACACACCCCAGGCCAAGCCCAGAAGAATCAAAAAACACCTCAAACAACAGCCCTTCTTCTGGTAACCTCAGCACTGGGGCACTAACCAACTTCCCCTTTAGATAACTGAAGGCTTCCTAACACTTCTCACTCTACATGAAGGCATGGTCCTTTCTAGTCAAAGCTGTCAAAGGAGATGAAACTCGAGAGAATTCGGGTACAAAAATCCGATAATATCATTCCAGACCTAGAAAACTATGAACCTTCGTCACATTATTGGGTGCTTCCTAAGAAACAACTGCTTTAACCTTTGAAGGATCAAATACTACCCCTTGTTGAGGCACCACGTGTCCAAGAAAATGCACTTCCTGTGTCAAGAACTTACACTTGGGAAATTTCCCATAGAGCTGGTGATGTTGAAGGATCTCCAAGACCATCCTGAGGTGCTTAGTATGTTCTTCCTATGATTTTTAGTAGATAAAAATGTCATCAATGAACACAATGATGAAACGATCCAGAAAATCATGGAAAATAGAGTTCATGATCCCCATGAATACAACAGGTGCATTCGTAACACCGAACGACATGACTACGAACTCAAAGTGCTCATACCTGCACCTAAAAGAAGTCTTCGGGATATCACTTTCCTTCACCGTTAACTGGTGATACCCAGACCATAGATCGATATTAGAGAACCAATCTACTCCCATCAGTTGGTCAAAGAGATCATCTATCTTCAGGAGAGGGTAACAGTTATTGACTGTTACCTGATTCAGTCTCTAGTAGTCTATGCATAGCCTGAGACCACCATCTTTTTTCTTCACGAACAAGACCGAAGCACCCCATGGAGACATGATGGGTCAAACAAAACACTTTTTCATTAGTTCATCAATATGAATCTGCAACTCCCACAACTCAGAAGGCACCATCCGATAAGGATCCATCAAAATCGGATGGGCACTAGGATGTAAGTATATTCTGAACTCAACGTCATGTCGAGGGGGTAAAGTCACAACCTACTTGGGAAAAACGTTCGGGAACTCTCTGAAAACTACCAAAACATTCATCATCTCCACATACACTAATTCTTTTGAAGGCTCATCCAAATTAGAAAAAAGAGGCTCCACACGCCGTCTCCCCACCTAACAACTCTGTTCGCCAACAAAAGCCACATGCTGTCCATCCTCATCGGAAAACATGACTCTTCTTCGGAAGAAATAGATAATATCATGGACCAAAAACAGCCATTCGATGCCTAGGATGACATCGTATGGCTGTATTTGTAGTATAAGGAGATCCCCACTAGACTGATGCGGCCCTAACATCAGTCTGCATCCTTGAAAAACATCAAACATGCTGGTATGACCCCTAACTAGCGTACTCAGCACCAGGGGCTTGGAGAGTCTCTCTATGTCAAGGACCAAGGAATGTGCTAGACTGGGTGTAACAAAGGAGTGAAAATCTCCTGAATCAAACAAGGTGCAAGAAAGAGTGATAAACAAGATGATCGTACCTCAAATGACTTCCGGCCATGCTAGAACCGCTGCCTCTATGGCGTGCAACTGCCCACGCCCATCTCCTCTACCTCTCAGCTATCGGTTGAATCCCCGACCACGCCCTAGTCGAGGTCCTTGAGGAGCACCCTGGGGTCATCCTCCTCCTTCCACATCTACTCTCGGAGGATCGGGAGCTCGTTGTCCTTGCTGCTGCTGCTGAAAGGGCCTGGCTGGAAACTGCTGTAGCTGAGGTGGGCGCTGAACCTACCCACCCCCACTGTACTACACTCTATCCAGGCACTAATTCCAAAAGTTCCCATGGATCCCATAGTTGAAGCACCTCAGTCCTTGGCCCACGAGGAAAGGGCAAGGACTGGGAGATCGAAACTAGAACTGTTGGGGCCTGCTCCCCACTGTTCAAAACCTAGAAGGCCCTGACGTTGGAGGCCTACTACTAACGACCATCCCCTTTGACGAGCCCAACTGGATCCCCTCTCGCAGCACACCTACCAGCGTGTGCATCCTCTATACCACTTCATCCTTCTTTTATACCTCCAAGTACGTCGGTGGGGTGAAGGGAGTAACAATATACTGAAGAGAAGGATGAAGTGCCTCCTCTAAACGTCTCACCCAAGAATCCTCATCCGAAAAAAGGTCTGAAAAAAATGAAGGAGATCCTTGAAATTGATTCCCAGCTCCCTTACAGACATGCTCCCCTGCTGAAGGGAGAGTAGCTCCTGCCTCTTTTCTACCTTCATCATGGAAGAGAGGAATTCCACCCAGAATTCCCTCTTGAAGTCAGTCCATGAAACTTCGGCCTCCCTATTATCCCCAAGATAGAGATTCCACCACTGATGCACCGCTCCATGCATCTAGATTATAGCTAGAAGAACCCATTACTCTGTCGGTGCCTGGATCAAGCTGAAAGCTATCACCAGCTTCTCGATCCAGCTCTCTGTCTCCATGTTTGAGACGCTGCCCTCGTAATTTCTAAGGGTCTGCCTCTGAAAGGCATGAAGAGTTCTCTTCCACTGGTCATCCTTCTCCTCTCGATCATCCCTATGCTGATTAGCCAAATCAACCTCCAGGGCCTCGATCTACCACACTACTAATGGTCATTATACGAGTACCATAGCTATAAGGTAAACAAGGAATGCCTAAGATCGAGTAGTATAGAAGATTGCTTTTAAATTTTGATTAAATTTTTTATTTATTTAAATTCTCAGAACACCCAGAACACACAAGGACACAATTCATTATGATGAAGGTACCTTTCCTAGGGTCTCTACCATGTAATCAGTGTAGCCTCACTTGTTAGTTTGGTAGGTCCTAAGTCCTTACATCGGATCACGGGGGGCCCTAAAATCCTATGTCCTAGACGGTTTACCCTGACCTATTTCATGCACCAAGATTGCCTAACACTATTGCCCTACCATCCCATGAAATCCTCACTGTGCCTAACCCCGAGCTCCATCCTATCTCTCAACCTCACTTTGATACTATTCTGTCATGACCAGCCTTCACAAAGATGAGGGAAGGGACAATGGATTTCCAGAACCTTCCTTTCTCAAGTTGAAGGAGAGATAATGATCTCCAAAACCCACCTTCAATAGGCCCCGAAGTGGTGACTAGCACCAAGGGTACATAATCACACAAAAAATGAAAGGCATTACCATTTTTTATTTAGTAGGATTAGAAGATAAGATAGTAAATCCCAAACAACACAAAAAATAAAGGTAAAAGTAAAGCCAAAACAAACCATTCCCATATGCATGTTCCAAAAGTAAGTGCTACAAAGCACAAGAAAACTCCAAAGGAAAGTACCAAAGAAAAGAAAAGTAGAAATAGTAACTATCCCAACGTCTGAACTAGTACAATTCCACATGATCCCTGAATTCCTCCTGGAAACCTAAAAGCAGTTTTATATACGTAGGGTGAGTATACAGGTATACTCATTAGGGAAAACCAAAATCTCTCATGCACAAGTGGGGAGACATTCTAATGCCCTGTGAGAAAAAGAGACAACTGAAGCACCTAGAAAGGAATCTATCCACCCAACCTCACTGAGGCACACTCCCCAAATAACAAAATTCAAGTAAAGTAATAGTAATAGCACATCGATATTTGGGTACCCAACACCACTTTACCACTGGTTATTGAAGACATCCTACACGACAAACCTCTCCCGCCATTCTCATTGTAGTCCCACTGCCATCCCCTGCCCACACACACCTGGGATACCAAAACCACACATCCCGCCCGCAAACTCCTGAGCCACAATAACCACACGTAACCACGCCCACAAACACCTGGGACAGAACAACTACCACCATGCCTGAAGACACTCAGGCCTCATCCCGAAGGAACGTGGGAAACCACTTGCCCGAACACACCTGGGGAAACCACCCCAGCATACCCTGACCGAAGAATCTTGGGCTATAATGGACTTTAGACTGTCACAGCCTACCCGAAGAATCTTGGGCTACTCAGAAAAGGGAGCAAAAAAGGAGTTAATAACCGTTCACTCATAGGGGTGTTGGGAAAATCACCCTCCCTCATGAAATGGGGGTGTTCAACATGAAGTTCTCAACTTGGGTGGGGTGTGAAAAGAAACATAAAAACTAAATTATACATATAGGTAACAAGCACTCTTCCCAACCTAGGGGTTCCAAAACCAAACCATATACAAACACCCTTGTTACTATTCATTCATAAGAAGCACCACAACCACAACCATGTCACAAATCATTCCCAGAAAATAATTCCCCATTGAAACCATTCTTGTTTTCATATTTGAGTGATTCCATTTAGATTATTCTTCAGTACAAAGCAACTAACAGGCATAGCCACAAGCCAAGGAAGGAAAAACAGCCAAGCAATAATTTAAGCATTCACACTCGGTTCTCTTGTAAAGTCACAACAACAAAAGGTATTCGTGAGATCCCTCAAAGTACTATAACCAAAACAAGCTCCAACATACAGCCCCTCATAGCCTTAGGTCTACAAACCAATGAATTCTCAATAGGATATCACATCCCTATCCACGTCACCTCACAAGCATTAACTGTAAACATCACCAGAATAGAGCATGGGAGCTTTCAAATTTAAATATTCCATTAATTTAGTTCCATTTTTCCGTTTGGTTAACGGGGGTGATCACACAAGGATTCTTATTCATTGGTCATACATTTAATCAACTGAGTTTACGTTATTTACGAGTTTCCATGTTACAACCATTCAATCACATAAATATCCAGAAAAACAGAGGTTCATTAGTGAGAAATAAAGGACCACCAATGACCACGATTCTTAGTGGACATAAGCCCATTCAATTCAAAACATATAGGAAAAGATAAAAGAGTAAAAAAACATTATCAAACACACCCCTTAATTCTTTAAATCCATTTATTATCTTCGTTACGGTTTGGTTTCATCCATCCCTACAGGAAACATTATCATACCCACCCCGCATGATACACAGTTAAGAGAGACAAAGGAAAAACCATACTTGGAGGATCAAAGATTGAAATTTTTCTCCTCATGCCAATAATTGGGATGCGTGACTTGCAGGGGAGGAAACTCTGAGGACTCCAAGAATGAGCAGGAAGGTCTCTGGCATAGGTGCACCACTAGCCTCGGGAAAGGGGACTCCAAACGCACCAAGGAAAGAAATAAACCATCCAAGAAGAAGAAAGAAATAATTCTATGCGATAAAAAGGGAGAGATCTTGAAGTTATGGGATATGAAAATCTTGAATGACTTTAAAGGAGGATCGTGGTTTCACCTCATGGTTAGATGGTTACAAATGATGGAATTAATTGTTATTTAATAATTCTCATCAAAGGGGTGGAAAAAACACCTATGTGTTAAAGGATTTCATTTAAAGAGAGTAAAACGGGTCCGTTGAGGGTCTCCACACTCCTAGGGGATTTAATTTTTTTTTATGGTGCTAAAAACAACTTTGAACCACTTTAAAAAGGATAAAAGACTTAAAAGTGGCGTTACAGGAAAAATGGGGAAGGAAACCTCGACACCCTTTGTGGACGATTGGTGAGACTGATAGGTGAAACCGATCAGTAGAGATGATTAGGTGAAGATGATCCCGTGAATATGATCCCATGAAGCTAATCCCGTGAAGCTGATCCCATGAAACTGATCGATGGAACCGATTTGTGAAGCCTATTGGGTGAAATCGATCTGTGAAACCGATTGGGTGAAACCAATCTGTGAAACCGATTTTGTGAAACCAATTTGTGAAACCGATTGGGTGAAAAAGATCTGTGAAACTAATTGGGTGAAACTGATATGTGAAACCGATTTGGTAAAACTGATCTATGAAACCGATTGGGTGAAACCATTCTGTGAAACCAATTGGGTGAAACCAATCTATGAAACTGATTGGGTGAAATCGATATGTGAAACTGATATGTGAAACCGATTGGGTGTAACCAATCTATGAAACTAATTTGGTGAAATGGATCTATTAAATCAATTGGGTGAAACCGATCTGTGAAACCGATTGGGTGAAACTGATATGTGAAACCGATTAGGTAAAAACGATCTATGAAACCGATTGGGTGAAACTGATATGTGAAACCAATTTGGTGAAACTGATCTGTTAAACCGATTGGGTGAAACTGATCTGTGAAACTGATTGGGTGAAACCGATATGTGAAACTGATTGGTTGAAACCGATTGTGTAAAACCGATCGGGTGAAACTGATTTGTGAAACTGATCACATGAAGCTAATCTATGAAGCTGATCTCTGAAGCTGATTTGTGAAGCTGATAAGTGAAGCTGATTTGTGAAGCTGATATGTGAAACAGATGGGTGGAACTGATAATTATCATTTATTTCTAATAATTATCATTGATTTTTAATGATTATCACTTATTTGTACATATTATCGCCAATTTTTACTCATTATCAATATTTTTTACTAATTATTTTAAAATTATTAATATTTATCATTAATTATTAAAATTTAGTATTAATTACTATAAATTATTAATTTCTAATTACTGTTCCGCTTATTACTGCTAATTTTTACTAATTACTGCTAATTTATAATAATTATCGCTAATTTCTAATAATTATGACTAATTTCTAATAATTACCATTAATTACTGATAATTAAAACTACATACAAATAATTAAAACTAAATATTACTGAAAGGCGCTGTCGTGTGTGCTCTCAAATGATATTCGGTTTCAGGTTATTTAGGTGCAACAGAGTGGCTGACTAATATCATCTCTCAAAGGAATAAGTAATTTAAAACAACATAAGAAAGTTATTTTGAAAATAAAATAAAATAAAATAAACAACTTAGAAGGATGGAAGGCTATTCAATGTTTATAAAATAAGAAGAATAAGTATATTTTAAAAAGAGTGTATTTTTTTTATTTTTGAGATGAGATTAAGAAAACACAATGAAAATATGTTTTTTAGAAAATAATTTAAAAGGAATAATTGATCTAACTATACCTCTTCACTTACTTATTGATCATTATCATTTAAATTAAAATCCAATTAATTATGATCCTCTAATTTGTTAATCTTCATACCCTACAAGAATTAACATTACCACAAAGATGAAAAGAGTTAAACCCTAGGCCAGCTTCAGAACATACAATCACAACACCCTACTTTGATTATCATTATAAGACTAGTTTATGGTTAGTGGTAAATTAGGTCATAAATATATTCTAAAAATAAAGATGAATTGATTTTTAGGATTATATTTTAACTCTGCAAATTTATCCCGCGTGGTTCAGTTTTACCGATTAAGTTTTCACTCTCACAATTTACAGAAATTTTGACCACACATGTTTTTGTGTCAATTGTTTAATTGCTTTATTAGTTTTAATTAAATTAAAAACTCAATTTATAGATCATTTTAAGTTAATTATAGTATCTAATTGATTCAAAATAAATGAATGAAGAAGGTAAGAGGTAGACTGATTACTAAAAAGAACTACTCTTCCATGGGCGGTGTAGTCAGTGTAGAACGTTTTGCATTTGCAAGGGTTTAGAAAGGGTATAACCCAATATTGATTCTACTATTGAATTCCAGCCCAAATAGTAAGATTAAGAGAAGAATAAAATTAAAAATAATAGAATAAATGGAAGAGAAATTAAGAGTTTATTGAAAGTACAACAATATTACAAAGTGAAGAAGAAGAAGGCTTCGATAAAGGGATCCTAGCTTCAAGAGGTATCCCTCTTGAAATGCCTAGAGAAATTGTGTGAAAACAATTATACTAGGCCTTAAATCTACAAATTCATATCCCAACCCCTACAAATTAATAAAACACCAATTTATAGTGTGGAGGGGAGGCTAGGTTTCAAGTGTGAATGGAGAAATTCGGCCAAATATTTTATTCCAAGTTGCACTTCCTATTTGACCTTCAAAATGCATGAACCATATATCCTTCCAGGAGTATGATTTGTGAGAAATTGTTTTGTCAATCTCCTCTCCAAATTTGGGACCAATACAAGCACGAATAAAGAAGTTATAACCCAAATACAGAATTGATTTCCAATCTGGAGAGTCCAGCACAACTTTGACTTCATGGTCCATTTTATCCAACCAAATGCACGATTTAGCTTGGATGTCCTGAATAAAAGTTTCAGCCATTTAAGTAAGGAAATTTTTTATAAAATATTAAGTTCAAGTAATTCAAATAAAATTATTTATGTTTGAAATACTACAGTGAATTTTTAAATGGTAAAACTGGAATTTTCATTAAATTTTCAAATGAATGATCTAATCCCAAATATTTTATAAATAAACAAATTTAACACTATGTGATATTTTTTTTCATTTATTATCAATAAAATATCCAACAATTTTTTTTATCAACTCCCCCACACTTAACCTTTTGTACTCCTGGGAAAAACCTCATATCATGTATTCAAAAAAAATTGTGACAAGATATGCATACTCATATTTCTCAATCCACAGTGGAAATATAGGCAAAGTAAGAATCCCATCAAGAGTCAATATCAATAAATTTTAAATTATTGTCTCATAAATTGTGTTAAAACAAAATCCAGTGAGATTATTAATACTAATCATAGCGAAATATGTCATGGGTATACCATGGAACTAATTCTCCACGTGTGTGTGTGCCAACCATTCCAAGATCATAAATAAACCCTTTATTTAGTATATTCAGGTCAAGTAAAACAATTCCTCTTACCTGGTTTAATTCACCGAACCTATTCTACATTACTTTGAAATCGAATTTCAAGACCCACTCACTTAAGTATTCTTGAAAGTCAAACCTTAAGCTCCCAACATAGATATCCCCATATGTTGTACATTTAATCACTCCCCTAATTTATTATTATTATTTTTAGTTTCACTTGGAACAAATATCACACTCAAATCTCAAATCATGTTTTATCTCCTCATGACACTAATTATAATAGTTATAACAAGATCAAAGGTCAAGGAAGAGTGATTTTTGACCTTCCCAAGACACAACCCATTTTTTTGTTTTTTTGAGGGCGTACAATAATCAGATAACAGGTACACACGAATAGGTTAATTTGGTATAGTAATGAAACTAATTGAAATAGAAATGAATGTATGGATTAACCAATTAATTTTTTTACCTAACTTGACAATACCTTTAATTGAGTAGGAAAATTTTCACAAGTCATGGTTGAGTGAAAATTTGTGTGGATAAATCAACGACATAATTTACCATAAACAAATATCACAAATAATGATGTCAAAATCTAAAAGGTTTTATAATGAAACAACCAATCATATCATCGATGACTTCAATTTTTATAAAAATCAACCCTTGATGATGAAATCTTACTCATGATTATAATTCTACCAATGAATTTTGAAATCATGCATTTTTTATATGTTCCGCATGATATTATTACATGATATATTTGTTATTTTTATTTTTATTTTTTATTTTTTTGAAAATTTTAACAAAAAACTTAATATAAAATACACACAAAACACACAAATGAAAATCCTAAATATCTTCCCCAAAATTTTGTCCCCTCCGCCACACTTAAAATATTTCATTGTCCTCAATGTGAACTTATGAAATGATATGTGCACATAAAATGTAGAATTTTAAATAGGACAAAGAATATAAAAGTGAAAGGGTTAGAAACTAATTGATATTCTCAAGTGATGATGGGGTTATATAGTGTGATGAAATCCACTGTATCAGTAGAAAGTCCCTTAATGTATTGCTTCAAGCATTGCCCATTGACTGTAAATATCCTTCCAATGTCCTCTTGTGTGATATCCACTACACAATAAGGAAAAAAATTAGATACAATATAAGGACTAAACCATTTGGAATTCAACTTACCAAGCATCAGCTTCAGTCATGAACTGTAGATAAGGAATTTATCTCCAACATGAAACTCCCTTTATTGGATCATTCTATCATGATATGCTTTTTATCTTTCCTTGTAGAGCCTTGAGTTCTCATATGATGACAATAAAATCTCCTCAAGCTCTTGAATTTTAAGCTTCCTTTGGATTCCAGCTTAGGCCAAATCCATGTTGCATTTCTTTATAGCCTAATAATCCTGATTCTCGACTTCCACAGGGATATGACACACTTTCCAAAAAACAATCTAAAATGGGGACATACTGATGGGTGTCTTTTATGATGTCCTATAATCCCATAGTGAATCATCCAAGTGCTCGCTCAAATCCTTCCTATTCGGCAACATGATTTTTTCCAAAATTTGTTTCAACTCTCAATTTGAAACCTCATATGGGCTATTTTTTTGGGGGTGGTATGGTGTTGATGTTTTATGTATCACCCCATACTTCCAAAGGAGGTAATCCAAATTTTGATTACAAAAATGTGTCCCTTGGTCACTGATGATGGCCTTTGGTACTCCAGACCTACAAAAAATCTGTGTCTTGACAAAGTCTACTGCAACATGAGAATCATCAGTCATGGTGGCCTTAGCCTCCACCCATTTACTCACATAATCAAAAACAACAAAAATATACAAAAAAAAATAAACTAGGAAAAGGACCCATAAAATCAATTCCCTAAACATCAAAAATCTCACAGAATAATATGGGTTTTTGGGGCATATAATGTATCCTAAAAATGTTCCCAGTGTGTTGGAAATGTGAGCATGACTTAAAAAACATATAAGCATCATGGAATAAGCTAGGACAATATAATCCAGAGTCTAAGAATTTCCTAGGTATCCGTTGGGGTCCAAAGTGTCCACCATAAGCAAGTGAATGAAAAAAAATGTAAAATAGACTCAAACTCATGATCAGAAACACACCTCTTAATAACTTGGTCACTACGCATGCGCCATAACTAGAGATTATCCCATACATAAAATCTAGACTCACTTTTTAATTTTTAGACTTGATGTTTCTTTAAATTTGCAAGGTTTTTAGAGGTAATAAGTTATTTAACTAAATCTCCATACTAAGGATGCATACCTAATATGGCATAAAGATGCTCATCGGGGAAAGTGTCCTAAATTGGTACTTGGTCTAAGATGTCAGCCTATAATGTGTGAGTAAGCCTACTCATGTGGTCCACCACCAAGTTCTCTAACCAATTCTTGTCCTTTATATCAATATCGAAATCCTGAAAAAGGATAATCCATTGGATAATTCTGGTCTTTGCATCTGGATTCTTCAAGAGGTGCCTCAGAGTTGCATGGTCAGAAAAACAACTACTTTAGATCCCAATAAATATGAATAGAATTTATCTAAATAAAATATGACAGTGAGAAACTCATTTTTCATGGTTGTTTAGTTTGATTGGGCTGAATCCATTGTCCTCGATGCATAGACAATAACATGTGAACATCCCTCCACCCTCTGAGATAAGACAGCTCCAACCATGAAGTTGGAGGCATCACACATAATCTCAAGAGGAAGCTCCCACCGTGGGGGTTGTATGATTGGTGGAGTGGTCAGATACGTCTTTAGCTCATTAAATAAAGTAATGAAAGGATCATCAAACACAAAATTAGAATACTTTTTTAGTAATTGCGACATAGGAAGAGAAATCTTACTAAAATCCTTGATAAAGTTCCAATAAAGTCCTGCATGCCCTAGGAAAGGTCTAACATCACGCATATAAGAAGTATAGGGTAGGGATGAAAAAATATCTACCTTATATCTATCAACCTCTGTCTCATGGTTTGACACTACATTCCCTAAGATAATCCCATGATCTACCATGAAATGACACTTTTCAAAGTTTAATAACAGATTCTTATCAATACAAATATTCAACACCTTTTCCAAACTAGAGATACAATCATCAAATAAAGACCCATACACTGTAAAATCATCTATAATACCTCCAATTAGGTCTTAATTAAATCTGATAAAATACTCACCATGTATCTATGGAAGGTACCTGGGGCATTGAAAAGTCCAAATGGAATCCTTAGGTTGGAAAAAATACCAAATGGACACATGAATGTTGTCTTATCCTAATCCTACAAAGCAATAGGAACCTAAAAATATCCAGAAAATCCATCCAAGAAACAATAGTGTGTTTTCCCAGCTAGTCTCTCAAGCATTTGATCAATAAATGGGAGGGGGAAATGGTCTTTGCGAGTGGACTGATTTAGTTTCCTATTATCAATACACACATGACAACTATTTTTCACCCACATTGGAACTAACTTCTCTTTATCATTTTTAACAATAGTAACACCACTTTTCTTAGGCACAACCTGAATAGGACTCACCCACTGAGAATCTGAAATGGGATAAATTATACCTGCCTTGAGCAAATTTTCAACTTCTTTTTTAACAACTTCTAGAAGAGTTGGATTCAATCTCCTTTTTAGATGCATCACTAGTTTATCCCCATCCTCCAAAAAGAATACTATGCATTCAAATGGAGAGGATAATACCAGATATGTTATCTAAGTTCCACCCTATTACCATGATGTTCTCCCTCAAAAGATTCAAAAGTTTTTCTTCATGTTCAAAAGGGAGATTGTTAGAAATTATAACAGGTAATTTCTTACCACCTAACAAGTATGAGTATTTTAGATTAGGTGGAAATGGATTGTGTTCCAATGAAGGGGGTTGAAGTATGGATGGATATATTGAAGGAAATGAAATATGTGCACAATGAACATTAGTAACAGAATAATCATCATCAAAATCATATAATAATGCTTCAAATTTATCAAAATATTCAATAGAAAAGTCATAATCAGAGTGAACATGATCAAAATCAGAATATGAATCCATTTAAAAATAAAATCTAAGAGAGTTTTGTGCAATAGAAATAGGTGTGAAAGTGCTATTAGACATCAAACTAGAACCAATACTCATAATATTCCTAATCACAGGACAATAAAATTCCATGGGATTTTTATATGGTGGTTGAAAATGGGAGATAAAAAAAGAAAAATGTTCCTCTGAAGGGTACTTCATGGAGTCCATAAAATTAAATATCACAACTTCATCCCCAAAATCTATGGAAAGTGTACCCTTATGGACATTTATGATAGTTTTTACAGTTTTAAGGAAGGTCCTACCTAAGATAATGGGATCATGAGAACTTACCTGATCATCATCTATGTTAAGTATGTAGAAATTTACTGGAAAGATCACATATCTTACCCAAACAAGTATATCCTGAAGTACTCCTGCTAGATATACTATAGCTGTATTTTCCAACTGCACCACTAATCTCATCGGCTTCAACTCAACAACTTGTAAAGAAGAGAATACAGAGCAATTCATCACATTTATGGAAGCTCCTAAATCACATCAAGAATCAGAAAAGTGTAACTCCCCTATGGTGCATGGTATGGTGAATGTCAAAGGATCCTTGCACTTTTTGGTCATTGCTAGAGTTGGTGTAATGAGTTATGAAAAATTCCTTCCAATATTGATCCTCTCATTTACCTTGATCCCTCTTCGATTAGTATTAAGTTCTTTTAAAAATTTGGCATACCTTGGGATTTTATTTATTGCTTCAAGTAGAGGGATGTTGATCTCAACATGCTTGAATGTATCGAAAACTTCTTTTTTGCATTACCTCTTCAATAATCTTCTTGGTTTGTAAAACTCTATTTGTAAATTGGAGGGGTTTATGAGGAACATCATCAAAATTTTTCTTACCATTATTTTTCTCCTTGGTTTTCTCATCACTGGTTCTTGAATGGGGGTTTTCAAGAGTTGAGGTGAATCCCGATGGAACGACAAGTGCATATGTATTAGTTGTTTTCTTCCTACTTCTCAATGTCATGGCACTGAAATTACTATTGTGATTTGGAGTAGGTTGGGAAGGTATGTTTCCATAATTCTTACTTACCAGTTCATGGAGGGAAATAACAATCTAAATCATTTGAGTCTTCAACTTTCTCAACTCCGAACCTTGACTCTTCAACTCATTCTGTTGATTAAGAAAATTTTGTTTCCAAGGATCATCAGTGTTAGAATCTACCTTGGGTGGGGGATTTCCTTGTTGTTGTCTTGTTTATGATTGGACTTAAAATCTATTTTGGGGTTGTTGGAAACACTACTGGTAAGGTAGAGGCTGCTGGAAGTTTTGTAGAAAAGGGGGACTTTGTTGTTGTCTAGAGCCATACCTCATGTTTGACTGATCCTTCCACCCTTGGTTTTATGTTGGAGTAAAGGAATCATACTTCTTATAAGGATGTGTTTGTTGTTTCTATTGATATGGTATCCTAGGGAATATTTCCAAACAATCTTCTGTCTCTTGTAGTTGGGGGAAACAATCAGTCGGGTGGTCTGTTTCAGTGAAAATTACACAAGGTCTCGCAGGAGTGGGTTGGGAAGTATTTTGAGCCAAAGAAATATATCTCACCATAGTGTTCAATTATTCTAACTTGGTATCAATTAAATTACTTTCAAGAGAATATGAAATTACCTGGTGTACTCCTCTAACATGTGGTGTACCTCGATTGCCAAATTATTAAGAGTTTTGTCCCATTTTTTCAATCAATACACGTGCAGTTACTGGTGTTTTTGTCCACCAATTCTCCTCCAACTGCAGCATCTACCATTATCCTCTCCATAGGCATGAGTCCTTCATAGAAGTACTGTATGAGGAGTTGCTCACTAATTTGGTGATGTGGGAAGCTTACACACAACTTCTTGAATCACTCCCAGTACTCATATATTGACTCCCCTTGTGCTTGATTGATCCCAGAGATCTCATTATGAATGTAAGTGGTCCTTGTTACTGGAAAAAATATTTGAAAGAAACTATGTTTCAAATCATTCCAACATGTTACACTTTTAGGTTGTAAATAATACATCAAATCCTTTTCAGCTCCATCAAGTGAAAATGAGAATTCCTTTAGTTTTATTTGATCTTCAGAGACATTTCTTGGTTTAAGGGTTGAGAAAAACACATTAAATTCTTTTAAATGTTTCTTTGGATCCTCACTAGATAATCCATGAAATTTTGGAAGAAGGTGAATTAAAATAGATTCCAATTCAAAGTCCAATTCAAGGTTTGGGTATGAAATACAATTTGGTTGATAGTTAATGTCAGGTGCAACCAATTCTCAAATGGTTCTATTAAGTTAATTATTATTGTTTTCAGCCATTGGTTCTTATTTTATGTTTGAATTATAATTTATTATAATTTCAATGTTACTACAATGGAGGAATTATCCAACTTGTTTAATGTTGAAACTTCCCATAGACTGAGAATGTCGGATTCGAGCCCTAAGGCTACGCTCAATATTATGGTCAAGATATAAGAGATCTTAGGGATTAGTTTGTGCAATAAATAAAATAAAAATGAAATTATGAAAAGTGAACCATAATAAAAAGACAATAAGTTTGTTTTGATGGTCTGATAAAAATAAAAGAAGAGAGATAAAAAAATTAAAACTTGAGAAAGGGGAAAGAAGAAAGAAAGAGGAGAAGAAAATAATAAAAAAATAAAATAAAATAAATACCTCTAATTGGTTTAAAAAATCACTTGCCTCCCTGACAATGGTTCCAATTTGATAGGCACTATCGTGGGAGCTCTCAAATGATATTTGGTTTTAGGTTATTTAGGTGCAGCAGAGTGGCTGACCAAGGTCTTCTCTCAAAGAAGGAAGTAATTTAAAATAACATATTAAAGGTATTTTGAAAATAAAATAAAATAAAATAAACAAATTATAAGGATGAGGGGTGTTTTAAATGTTTATGAAATAATAATAAGAAGTATGCGGGAAGAATATTTTATTTTTTGGTTTTTTTTAAATGAGATTAAGAAAACACAACGAGAAGATGTTTTTTTAGAAAACATTTTAAAAGGACTAATCGATATAAATCTACCTCTTCACATAATTATTGATAATTATCATTTAAATTAATATCCAATTAATTATGATCCCCTAATTTTTTAATCTTCATACCCTATGAGAATTAATATTACCACAAAGATGAAAAGAGTTAAACCCTTTGCCAGCTTCAGAACATGCAATCGCAGCACCCTGCTTTGATTATCATTCTAAGACTAGTTTATGGCCATTGGTAAATTAGAGAATAAATCCAATATATAAATAAGGATGAATTTATTTTAGGGATTATATTTTAACTCTACAAATTTATCCCATGTGGTTCGGTTTTACCGATTAAGTTTCCGCTCTCACAATTTCCAAAAATCTCAACCTCGCGTGTTTTTGTGTCAATTGTTCAATTTATTTATTAGTTTCAATTAAATTAAAAAATAAATTCAAATATCATTTTAATTGAATTAAAGTCTCTCATTTATTCAAAATAAATTAATGAATAAGGTAATAGGTAGACCAATTACTAAAAAGAACCACTCTTTCATGGGTGATGTAGTCATTGTAGAAACATTTTGCATTCACAAGGGTTTAGAAAGGGTATAACCCAATATTTTTTCTACTATTGTATTCCAACCCAAATATTAATATTAAAATAATAATAAAATTGAAAATAATAGAATAAATGGAAGAGAAACTAAGAGTTTATTGAAAGTTCAACAATATTATAAAGTGAAGAAGAAGAAAAAAGCTTCGATAAAGGGATCCTAGATTTAAGAGATATTACTCTTGAAATTCCTAGATAAATGGAGTGAAACCAATTATACTCTACCTTAAATCTACCAATTCACATACCAAACCCTCTAAATTATAAAAACACCAATTTATAGAGTGGATATGAGGATAGGTTTCAAGTGGTTTCAAGTGTGAATGAGGAAATTTAGCCAAATATTTTATTTAAATTTGCACCACCAGTTTGAACTTCAAAAAACATAAACCATATATCCTTAAATAAGGATTATTTTTTATTTTTGTTCTCAATATAATCTCCAGATTTTGTCCCAATCAAATCATGGATGAAGAATTTATGGTCCAAATATAGAACTGATGTCCAATCTGGTGAGTCCAGCCCAACTTTGACTTCATGGCCCATTTTCTCCAACCAAATGCATGATTTAGCTCAGATGTTCTCAATAAAAGTTGTATACAATTAAGTTATAAACATATTTAAAAAATATTAAGTTCAAATAATTCAAATAAAATTATTTAAGTTTGAAATACTATAGTGAATTTTTAAAGGGTAAAACCAGAATTTTCATCAAATTTTCAAATGAATGATCTAATCCCAAATATTTTATAAATAAACATATTTAACACAATGTGAGAAATTTTTATCATTTATTATCAATAAAATATTCAAAAAAAGTGTTTTTTATCAACTAATAATTTAAACTCATTACTTCTAATTAAAAATAATTATTAATAATTAAAACTAAATACTTCTAATTAAAAATAATTACCAATACTTAAAAATAATTACTGAAAAATAAAACTAAGTAAGTATAATTAAAAATAATTACTGATAATTAATTAAATTATTAATAATATAAAAAAATACTTAATTTAAAATTAAAAACATTAAATAAATATCTTAAAACTGAACTTTTTGTCGGACACAAACCTGAAAATTTGCTTTCTTATAAAATTTATAACTTTTAAAAGTTTATGGACAAGAAGAGGAGAGAAGATGAAGAGAGAATAAAGTGGGGGGGGGGGGTATATAGGTTATATTATTAGAGATGTGACTAATTGCGATGGGTTTCCCATCACAAATAGTGTTAGTTGCGACGGGTCCCGTTGCAACTAGTACCCACAATTAAGAACCCCATCAATGATAAAAAAGTATTTTCGATAAGACCCATAAAAAATACTCTTATGTTGACAGTTTATTTGTGAAGGTAATTAATTACCATCGCAAATAACAATAATGACGGAAGATATTTGTGATGAGGGTATATTATTGTTGCAAATACCTTTCCTGTGGTTTGGTATGCAATCCGTGCTTAATGTATTTATGATGAGAATGTTTTCCCACCAAAAATAGTTTTTTAAAGATTATTTATAATAGGATTTGTTTCCCATCACAAATAGTCCCTTAGTAAGGACTATTTGTGATGGGTGATGGGCTCATCGCAAAATCCCTTTTTTCCCGTAGTGTAGGACTCGTGCCCTAGTGCATTAGGGGAGTGCCGCTCAGTAAATAGAGGACCCATTATCTAGTGTGTCAGGGGGATACCACTCGGTAGATAGAGGATCCACACCCTAGTGCATCACTAGGGGGGGGGGGGGGGTACCACTCAACCAGAAAAGAGAGTATGGTGGACCCACACTCTAGTGTGATAGGGTAGGGGGGGTTGCCTAACCCAAACATCTCTTTGACGATTCTGCTCAATCACCACTATTAGTCAGTCATCTCCTAAAGAAGCATCATTCTCACAATACCTCACACCATATCTCAAAAATCACTGTGAAGGCTACTGTCACATTCTATACGGAAAAATACTCATGATAAACTGCTCGTGGTCCAGAATACAAGTCCCAAAGAAGGAGATTCAAAAGGTATAAGTTCTTGGGAGAAGTAAACGATGTGTATGTGGGGTATCATGACGTTTGACCTCACCCTATAACTTGGTTATGTTCTCCCCTATACATGAATTTATGAAGCCATGTGACAATACATAGTGTGTACTGGTGGTATGTGATTCTTTTCCACCTAGGGCCTACCCATGTCCATATGGACCATTCCCATTAACATTACCCATACTCGTAAACATTGGCCATGTATGGGTACTCTGTTTGTGTCTGAGTACATGGTAGTGCCCATGTGTTTGGACATGTTCATGCCCGTGTACTCCCAGAGTACACACCGAGCTTCCAAGACCAGGTCACATGGAATGTACGAGCATACATAACGTCTAATATTTATCTCCACCCAAAACCCTAGATGTTGTGTCCAGGGTACTACACGACATGCATTCCTTCGGGATACACAGTGTGTAGTCGTGTTTTTCATAGAAACCATTTTTCTGCATGTGGATCAAAAATATGCTATTTCTACTGTGATTTGTGTTTGGTTGACCACAAAAATCCACCAAAATTAGAGGAACCATTACTGGATATCAATTCTTGGCCTTTAATGGACGAAAATCGGAAGTGGGATTGATCACGTTGGACCCCATAATGAATCCACCACTACTCCGAATCTCAAATCCACAAATAAATCACCCGCATCCAATAACACACCTTAATCCTTCCCCAAATTATCTGTCGATACATCATTTTCATAACCATATTGAATTAGGGGGTTTGATCATGCTCGAACCCACCCTAGAAATATCGAACCATGACCCTATAGGCCAATGATGAAGAACATGAATCATAGTTGGGGGGAGGCCCAAGAAAAAAGTGATGAGTGTTGTTGTCTGATGCAATCCCATCCAACAATCATATTACGCGGGATCAAGGGAAATATCATGAAAACAAATATAAACCAATTTAAACAATTCAATTTATAAAACGGGCTCATGCGAAGGGTGTATAATTGAAGATCAAGATAAAGTAGCTATGAAAATACATGATCATTAATCAAATAGGGATTAAACCAAAAATAACAAGAACTACCATGAATAAGGATCAATCTTTGTTGAAGAGCAAGTTCACCAGTGATGAAGAAGATCGACTGCATTTGTTGCTTGTATCTCGATTCACCTTGATCCAATCACCGTCGTTATCCAATCTTGATCTTCTAATGAAGAATGATTCCCTCATGCTCTCTAATCTCCTATGGTTATGAAAATAACCCTAGATATTTTACTTAATATGGTATTTAAAGAGGATTTCTTAGTTTAGGGTTACTTAATAAAAATAAATAAAATAAAATATATATTTTATTAAACACACCTTCCAACAGTCACCTCCCAGGGAACGTTTGATGGTAACCAACCTTAGGTCACAACTAGGGTAAATACTATATTCTAGAATCAACCATGGTCTCAGGTTTCTCATATGAGATTCTATTTGGGAGTCATTCCATTATTTATGAAAAAATGCTCACATGTGATAAAATATATTTAATATTTTTATTATATCAATACTGGGCCTCCTCTAGCCCTGAAATCTCATGCTAACTCAACTCCTACCTTTGAAAATATTTCTTAAAATATTCCAAAACTTACAAGAAAAAAACAAAGTCATTACATTCCACAAACATTCAAGTCTTTTCATCCCAAAAATGTATAACCTAATCACAAGTGAGGATGCTAAGATCTCATCGAGGTTTTCCCACTCCCATGTACTCTCTTGAAGGTTCCTGTGCTATCAACAAACACACACCCAAGGGAAACACTTACCCATAAAGGGTATTCTATTTACAGTTCTCAAAGCCACCAGACACCTCAAAAAGGTAAATCTACCTTCAATGTCCATCTTACCACATTTAACATAAGGTAATGATTCATGCACATATCTTCTACACTGTGAATTGTGGAATACATCAAGTACCTGGTCTAACTATAGACACAAGGTCAATCAGCACACCACTTCGCTAACTCGTCACAGTAACTGGAAATAGTCTTATGATCTCTAGAGATATCCTACCATCTCAAGAAAATCCCCATGATCTTTAACAAGGTGATATTTCTCGAAACACATGATCTTTTCACTAAAATCTAGATTACACCATTTTCAGTCCACATAAAGCCCCAACATCACTGGGAAGTCCTCATCCACCCCCAGATGAACCAACTCTAGGCCCACAAGAGATATCTTCCCCTGGTGCCAACCAGTACAATGATGGCTAGAAATCTCTTTCATACATGGCCTCAAATGGTGCTACACTGATGGTGGAGTGGTAACTAATGTGATAATAAAACTTCATCGATGGCAATTTTTCCTACTAGTTATGGATCAGAACCAACATACAAACCTAAATCATGCACACCAAAAATCAAATAATCCATTTTACCTAAAAATATTTATGGGGTAGAAATAATATTCTCAACTACAACCGATTCCAAAAGGCCTCCTATATCCTCTCTATAACTATGATGTGAAGTGAGCATTACAAACCAAAATGATTGTTAAGAGAATTAAATGAAGCCAAAATACCTACCACATGCACAAGAATCCCAAAATCTCAACTAATCTCAAATATTAGATGGTTAGGAAGTGGTCCAACTTGTAAATCCAGTATATGATCACTTAGAAAGCATTGTGACCTCTTACTGGTCATGGAAACCCCCATCATGGAAACCACATAGATTCTATCCCATTCCACTTCCATTTGGGAACCTCTGCCATAACCTATATATAGGTGAGACATTAAGAGTTTAACTTAGAAATATGCTACAATATCCTTGTCCACTGATCCTGATTCCAAAGGATCTTAGTACAACCACACCTCTCTTGGGTGTACTATTAAGGTAAATAAACTTCATTAGAATCTCTTATCACAACATTATTTGTGTCACCATCTATCCTCGAACTAGGATAACATGATCCCCAACTTCAGGAAATCAATCTTGATCATGTCTAGTGGATATCTGGCCCTGCAAGATCTCAAAGTCAATATTCCCAAACTATACCTCCCAAAATCACTAAATAAGTGGTGGGGTAACAAATATCTATTGAAGATATGTTGTTCCATACTCACCCACAAGGGAAAACTACAAGGAGATCAGTTGATCTGTGAACTCACTCTATATCAGCAGATGAAAAACATTGTTATGAGCATATGCCACTATGGCCAAGACTTTTGATGACCCTAAATGTAGAACAAAAACAACCATTTTTGGGTCCACTATCACAACTATGTTTGAGAAGACAAATACTATGGAAGTGGACCTCCTGAATCTAGAACTAACTCTACAAGAGTTCCCCATAAATCTAGTACTCTCAGAGGATGTCCCAAGCCATCCTTAAGTGTATTTAATTCCCCAAAACTTATGTTGAGTACTTGAGGGTTTCACTATAGAATATTACTATAAACCTATCCAAAAAGGGTTAAGGATCCAGTTTATAAGACCCACAAACTCTATTGGGGAATATAACATGCTTAAGGGTATCACCAAGAACTCAAGGGTACCATAGTGGCTCTAAAAATCCATGCTTGGTACATCCTCCTCTCAAACTTGGAGCTGGTGATGACTTTCCCTGAGGTCAAAATCTGAGAAACACTTCTCCCCTAACCACCAGTTGAAGAATTTATCGATTCTTAGTGGGGATGGATACTCATCCCTGGTAGTCACCTGGATCGAGTAACATCAATCCACACTCAGCCTCAAGATCTCATATGCATCCTAGGTGAAAAAAACTAGGTTTCCTAGGAGAATAAATTAGGTCTTACAAAGACTTAACTATACAGATCCTCCAGCTACACCTTCAGCTCTCACAACTCTACAAGGTCATCCGATATACTGGGGAAACTATCGGGTTGTCCATAGGTGCAAGTCTATATAGAAAGAAAATTTACAATGAAGTTAATCCCAGTACATCATCATGTAATACACCTTTACATCTATTCAACATCATAGGAAACTAAAATATCATGATATCTATTACTCTAAGGGTCATACTATCCAACTGATAAGAAATCTACTATATCCTCCTGCACATGAGCTCGTCCTACTCTGCCTGGGGTCAATCCCTACCAAAGAAGGAAAACTACATCCCACAACTTGTAAACACTATAATCCTCTTTGGTAATATTCAACTGAGCATATATGTAAGAAAACTATTCCATACCAAGGAAAATATCATAGGGTATCATTTATACTATGGAAAGATCCCACATAAGGATCTCCCTCCTCCTAGAGTTAGGTCACACCGTCAACGGAAGAGTGTGATCACCGATACTCTCTATAGGAGACTCCGAATGTAAGGGTCAAGCTAAAAAGGCTCCATTTGCAAAACTAGTCCTCAAAAGGGGATATTTATATGGTAAAGTGGCTTGTGACTATGTACCAAAACTACAGCCAAATCAGAAAATACACATCGTACCTTTATCACACCCAGAGCCTTGGTGTCACAAGACTCTACTGCTTGAATCCATATTTATATTTTTCTGCCTATTATAATTAACTAGGGAACACCATGAAACCTTATCACATCAAAATTAACTCAAAATACAACTCAAAGTAACTTATCCACCACACCTTGACACTGTTCGATTTGGGCGGCACTGACTCTCTTGCATAGTTTTAAACCGCATCATAAGAATGTGTCTTGGTGGGGGAAGTGTCCCTATTACTTGTATGCATGAATCCACATAAAAAATCACCAACTCATGGCTCTAATTATTCCCAACATCACGTTAGATAGGTCTCACCATGTGGACCACCATCGAGAGGGGTCTTACCAAAGTAGAAATTTTGCATCACAAGATCACGCCAGTCCTCTACCACCTAGGGAGAAAGTGTGTGTGTGTGTGGGGGGTCTAGATCACTATGATGCCTAGGATATATCTATATCTTCAACTTGTGAAGAGAAATTAGCATAAGTGTGTAATCTATTAGTACTACTGGAATCAGCTACTACTCTGTAAAGAAGACTGGTTTCATGCACAACCACCTGATCGATCAGGGTCCACACAAGCTGAAAAACCGAATCACCACCATGATCTAATCCTCCACTGCCTGAGGTTTTGGCTCACCAAAAAACCTTAGAGGTCTCTATTATAAGAAATAATTAAATGATCCAAGAATGTGTGCACCATTGTCCTGTCCTATTAGAGCCACCAACTATTCAACATGTGGATGATAATCCATCTAGACCACTATAGGTGGGTCTATGTGCTACTCAATAGGTGATAACACTAATTGGTGCCCTGCTTAGAGAAAAAACCTCATTAATGGGTCTCTGAACTATGTAATTATCACTCAACTAGTCATCGTCATGACACTATCACAAAATCCTAGTCATTTATCATTGCAAAGGAATATTGAAAATTATCAAGATGTACCGTGGTTAATGATCATATCTAGGGATCTAACTCAAGGAAAATCAAAATACTCAATACTACATGATGCATGTAATAATATTTCTCTACAACCAATATCTCAATATCCTGAGTTGAAAAGTAGGTTATCATATTACTGATGAATGGATATGTCAGCCATTGCACAAAATCTAGATTCACTAGCCTAAATTCCACACTCGAGACACTCCAACACTATTTCCCTAAGTTCTTAACAAATCCTCACCATGGGTCCCACTCTAACACTGACATGAGGATGAACTCCTTTGATACCACTCTATCATGACCCAACCCACCGAGGTCCACCTAGTTTACGAAAGGATGAGTGTGACAACCCCAATCCCACCTCTAATAGGCTAGGGGTTGGTGACAACCACTGAGAAGAAATAACTAAAATAGGAGGACTTTGACTAAAGTATCTATACACAAGCAAGAAACTGTATCCATGAAAAGGTCCATAGGAATAATAAAATAATGAAACATCTAGAGTATAAACATGAATGTAATAACCTCTAGGAAATATATTAGAGTACGATAATGTAAAGACAAAGTGTAAAGGGAAAAAATACACACACAATAGGAAATAAAGTCCCAACCTGAAAACAAATAGAAAAACATTTATACTAATAGATACTAGATCTAGATCCTCAAGTTCGACCATCGAACATGTTCAATTCACCTGAGTATCACTAATATCCACTAATGTCATTGCTGATATTCCTTTAATCTGCATAGAACACAACACATGAAAGAAAATCCCATGTAGGGGTGAGTATATAGATACCTAGTAGGATGCCCCGAAAACTACAAAGGGTGTAATAAAAATATACATTAGTAGTAAGCTCAAACCATAAAGGCCTTCCAATTAGAACATGATAAAAAACCATAATGACCCATATATTCTCAAAAAAAATTCCAAATTAGTGAGAAAGGGTATCTCTATCTCCATAGCCCAACAAATAATGATGAGTCTACTTGAAACTTCAAAGATACATCTCTCGTGACCAACATATCACATGTCCATAAAAGAAACCATGTGGAGGACCCACACCTCACCATTGTGCCACACAATTGAGGGGGCATAATATCAAATAGAGGACCCACACTATAGTGTGATATGGGGTACCACTCAGTAGATAGAGGACCCATGTCCTAGTGTGATAGGGGAGGGGTTCCACTCAGTAGATAGAGGAACTATGCTCTAGTGTGATAGGGGGAATAACTCAGTAGATAGAGGAACCACACCTTAGTTTTTCAAGGGGGTGGGGTTCCACTAGGTAGATAGAGGACCCATGACCTAGTGCGTCTGGAGGGTTCCACTCAGTAGATAGAGGAGCTGCACCCTAGTGAATCAGGGGAGTTATTCTTGATAAATAGAGGACTTGTTCCATAGTGAATCAGGTGGAGGGGGGGGGGGTGCCACTCAGTAGATAGAAGACCCTCACCCCAGTCCATCAGGGAGGTTCCACTCAGTAGATAGAAGGCCTATTCCCTAGTGCATCATGGGGGTTACCAATCAACCTAAAAAGAGAGTACAGGGGACCCACACCCTAGTGTGATAGGGGGTTGACTAACCTTGGAATATTTATGATGATACTCCCTAATCACTAATATCAATCAACTGCTACTGGAAAAAGTGTCATGCTATCAACACATCATATCATATATCAAAATACATGAAAAAGGTTGATATCGTGTTCTATGTGGAAAATTACTAAGAATAGGCTACTCACGAGCCAAAATATGAGTCCTGAAGAAGTAAATATGAAAGTTATAAGTTCCTTGGAGAAGTACATGATGTATACATGGGGTCACATAATGTGTGTCCCCACCCCACCTCCTAATCAAGTTCTCCATTGGACACAACTTTATAAATCCATTTCATACTACATGTCATGTACTAGTGGTACACAACATGTCTAGGACACCCAAGGCCTGACCATATCAATTTGGCAAGTGCCTGTGTACACTACCCATGCCCATGTACACTAGTTGTGTCTGGGTACCCTGTCTGTGTCTGAGTACATGACCGTGTACATGTACTCTGGCTATGCCCATGTGCCTATCCATGTCTGTGCCCATGTACTCCCAAAGTACATACCGAGCTTCCATCATCGAGTCACATGGAGTGTATGAGAATACATAACATGTAGTATTTTTCTATACTTGAAACCCAAGTCACTACAAACAGAGTACTACATGGCATGAGTTCCTCTAGGATACATGGCATGTATTTGGGTTTTTCATAGAAACCCTGTTTCTGCCCTTGGATCCTAGATCATTTGTTTCCTCCACCATTCATGCCTGGATAACCATAAAAATATTCCAAAATCACAGAAACCATAATTATCCATCAATTCTAGGCCTCTGATGGTTAGAAATTGAATGTATGGTTGACCACATGAGATCCTTTTTCATGTCCTCTATCACCCCAAATCTCAAATCCACAAAGAAATCACCTCTATGCCACAACATACCTCGATCCATCCCCAAAACATTGATCCAAATTTAATTTTCCCAAATTCCATGAATCCCAGGTTTGATCATGCTCAAACCCACCCCTAAAATATCAAACCAAGACCTCATGATCCAAAGGTAAAGAATGCGAAGAATGGTGGTGGGGGGAGGCACAAGAAAAAAGGTGATGAGAATCATTGGATGATGAAATACTAACCAATGATAATATTGTGTAGGATCAAGGGAAATATTATGGAAATAAATATAAACTAATTTAAATAATTCAATTTATAAAATGGGGTTATGCGAAGGGAGGATAATCATAGATCAAGATAAAGCATATATTCAAATCCATTCACATCAATAAAATAGGGTGGAAACAAAAAATAATGAGCCATACCTCAATTAAGAATTGATTATTGGTGAAGATCATGATCACTAGAAATGAAGAAGATCTGTTATGTTCACTGCCTGCCTCTCGATTCACCTCAATCTAATCATTATCATTCTATAATCCCGACCCGCCAATGAAGAATTAACACCCCCTCCTATCTAATCTCCCAAGGTTATGTGGACAACCCTATATATTTTACATAACATGGTATTTAAATAGGGTATCTAGGTTTAGGTTTATTTAATAAAAATAAATAATATTAATTATTTATTTTATTAAACACACCCACAAATGGTCACCTCCCACAGAACATATAACACTAACCAACCTTAGGCCATGCCTAGGGTAAATCCCACATTCTATATTCAAACATGGTCTCAAATTTCCCATACGAGACTCCATTTTGTATTTATTCCATTATTTCTGAAAAACTACTCATATGTGATATAATATATTTAATATTTTTATTATATCAATACCGGGCCTCCCCAGGTCTTGAAATCTTATGCTGACTCAACAACTAGATGTGAAAATATTCCTTAAAATATTTTAAAGTCTTATAGGGATAAAAAAGTCCTTAAAATGGTACGAATAACTCTTAAGTTAACCTATCAAGAAAACATATTAATACCCAATGTTATCTAAACCCGTCCTCTAATACCAATTGGAATAACCCCAAACGTACACTCCAAGATCTGGTGCTAAAAACATAATCTTTACATTTTTTTTTTGATTATGATAAATGTGACTAAATTTTATCCATCCAAAACTTTCAAAATCATATAAAAATATTTCTTCACTTACATACCTAAGGACCTTTATAGTTTATATTTTTAGAGAATTAGGTCACATCTCTTACATAACAGACCCATATATTATAAAGTGGACACTTCTACTCAGTATCCATTTTCCCCACAATATACAAATTTTAAAAAGAAACATGTTTTCTTTTATTGATAAATATTTATGACTCTCATCATGACATCCTCTTTATTCTTATCCACACTTAAACCTTGTGAAAAACATTTTAGTACATGGGATGAACATAAAAAGTTCAATAAAGGACATAAAATTAAGAATGTTCATTAATCCAGTGAAAAAAATAAAAACTGATAAAATGTTCAGCTTTATCATCATATTCTTTGAGTTTATGAAATAAATCACATTTTTATGAAATCCCACAATTTTTATCAAAGAAAATATTTAAATCCCATATCAATTAAATAGAAAACCTTTTAGGAAACTTAAAGAATCATATTCATAACCTATGTTCAATTATGTCATAAATAACTAGATCCTAGTTAAATCTATAGGATAAACCTACCCAGTTAAATCTCTCCTTCTTTCCTTTGAAGATAATAAACATTACCCAATGCATTAGAGAGCTATATCAGACTCACCCATCATATAAGATGTATCAGGATCAGCCATTTTATAAGTTTCATCAGGCCACCCATGATCATATATAATTATCCATTACCATATCATGAATAAAACATTTTATAATTTCCCCTTTTCATCATAAAACCATTTAAAAAATATTTTAAACTGGTATTAAAAATACTTTCGAATATCAAAATACCATTTCCTTTTAAAAGACCATTTTCAAAACTAAAATACCCAGAAGAAAGGGAAATAGATTTTTTATATGAAGAAAACATGAAATATTGTAAAGAAATCTAAAACATCAAATAAAGGTTTTGGTAGTAGAAAAATCCATTGATTCTGTATATGTTAAAATAGAATATTCATTTATCCTTTTGTAAAGAAAATCAAAACATTCTGTAAAAATATTACTTTTAAAAACCTTTTAAAGAAAGTCAAAAAGTATATAAAATGTTATTTATAATTCATTTTTATCCACATAAATAGATCCAAACAATAATTTTAAGAAAATGGTCATGGAAGAAAAATATTTTGAAATTGAAGCTTTAAAACATTTAAAACGAGGCTTTAAGTTAAAGTGTCCCTCACCTCAATTTTGAATCATTATGTACATTCTTTATCTTCTTAAATAATAAAATTAAGTTACATTTTTTTACTTACTTAAGAACATTTTTCAAGTTTATTATTACTTTTATTTTATTTATTATCATGTTATATAAAATTAATTAAATAAGTTCACATTGGATGTTTTGATGATATTTAGTTCATATATACAAAATGCATTTTTTAAGTTTACTATGATCAAATAGGTCATTATTCAACCATCTATAGAATAGTAATCATGAAATAATTATCATTTTTATACATTAATTATACTTTTAAAACCAACTATGAAAGATTGTTATAAAAAATGAACTATGTTACAATCATGGAGATGGTAGGCCATATGTATGCATGAGTAATGTTTCCATTTTTTCAACAATCATGTGGTGTGGTGATGAAGAATGAATCACATCACCTCATGAAGGTGGTAGTCCACACATACTCACAAACGATGTTATAATTTTTCAATGGATGGAAAGGTAATAAATTAGATGATATATTATCTTTATTTAATGATAAATATATCATGATTATTATATATATACATTAAATCCATCATTATAACCATTCATGAGAGGTGGTGATGGAAAATGAATTTCATTTATTCATGAGGCTGTAGTTCTCTGTACACACAAACGAAGGTTTGATTTCCCATTTGATGGAATATGAGATGGAAATAGGTGATTAAATTAACATAATAACTTATAAGTACATTTAATGTACTAATTTTATTATTTCCTCATGTTTGAAGAATATTTTAAGGAGGCGTAATAATAAATAAAATGAAAATGATCGGTTAAGAACTATACCTCTTCTTCAGACAACCACTTTATGTTTATAATTGAAGCCTTAATAGGTTGGTTTTATGATAAAATAAGGGAATCTAGGTCTTGTTTATAGATTTTAGGAAGCTACTTGGGTAGTTATTGGAAAAACCAAATGGTTCTTGAAGTGTAAATAAATGAGGGGAGAATCTGCTTTTTATAAGTGAGGGGAGGGGTACTCATGGAATTACATAAAATATTAAATTAATATAAATTATTTTTTATGAAAAAATGGATAAAAATGATATAATTAGAATATAAGATGAGTATGAATTTAAATAATATCATAAAATATAAACTTTATATGTTTTGGTTATGTTTTTACCCTTGTCTCTTAGTTTTAACCCCCTGTTAACCTTTTTGACAATTACTGTGATATTAATGTTTTTTTACTCTTTAGGGGTAAATAAAGTTACTATAAAAGAACAAGTGGATCATAAATGGACCATGTTTAATATTTTAAACAATATAATATCCAATTGGATGAATATATTATTTTTATGAATTTTAAATCATTTAATAAAATATTGTTTATTATAAAATATCATTAATGACATTTTTGGAAATACACGAAATATTATAATATAATATGTGTCCAACTCATGAAAAATGGATACCAAATGAGATTTATTTGAATATAAGGAGTTTATGGTATTAATATAACTACCTAACCAAAATTTTATAGTTTTTGATATCATTTTAAACCTTATCTTTTAGTTTAACCCCTTGGTTAACCAATTTTAACTTTACCAGTGGTAATGAATTTTTCAACATTAAAGGGGTATAAATTTACTTATAAGGTAAAAATTTTCTCATAAATGGGAAAGGAATGAAAATTTAGACCATTTATAATCCTAATTGTTCTCTTTAAATTTTTTTATTATTTTTAAATAATTTAATAAAATATTATTTAACATAAAACACTATTAATGGCATTTTAAGAACTATTCACATAATTTAACTATGAAAACAACATGGAAACAATGTAATTTGAATATTAACCTTTTAAAAATATATAATATGTTTAATTTATCTTAATAATTCAGGGGAAACTTTAAATCATCCAAAAAATATTTATTTTATAGTTTCTAAAATAATTTACTTGATTTTTCTACTTCTGGCACAAACAATGTGTCGGTGTTGCATAATCATTTAAGGTAATTATTTCATCACTAAAAATTAGAAATAAATTACCATCATAAGAAATAATAATTTATATTTAAAATAACTATTTATAACTAAACATAAGTTTTTTATCCATGTCAAAAAAATTTATAGATATTAAAAGCAAGGACTAACATTTTGGAAATTTCTTTACTTAAAATAATATAAATTTAATTATCAAGGAACAATGGTTCCAAAATGAAATATATTATATTTTATGATTTATATGGTATAAGTTTCCCCATAAAATGTAATTAATTCAAGTTATGGGTTGATTTTTAGACCTTATTTTATGGTTTTAACCTTGATTTATCCATTTCACCCCTACCAAGGTGATAACTTTTTACCATGTTTACTATTCATAATGAACAAAAATAAAACAAAACTATTTAAAAACTTTATACCTATTGATTAAAAATATGTAATATAATTTTTAAGATTCAATTTATATAATTTTTAGAAATTAATTTAATATTAAAATGAAAAATGCAACGAAAAACAGTTTTTAGAAAAATGCGTTTTTAATCCAAAAAAATAACTTAAACAAAAATAGAGTATAATGGTGATTAAAATGTAATTAATCATATTATTTCCAATTAAATAAGACTTATCTTATCTTGAGAATAATTTAAAATCATAATGGGAGCTTTTAATGAAAATAAATAAAATTTTTACAAAAAACAGTATTTTTGACTATTTATTGAAAAATCAATCTTTTTAGAAAAATACCAAAATTTAATCCTAAGATAATTTTTCTATGATGATTTAAAAAACGATATAATTTTTATAAAATAAAATTATAAAAGTTCCATAAATTAATTATATTATTTTCTCTCAAAAAGTAATATAAATCATTTTTTGAGAAAAGAAGTTTTTGAAGAATAAAACGAATTTACTGAAAAATTGAGTGATTATTTCCAAATAATTAATCAATAAATTTTTATTGAGTATAACCTTTATATATATTTCATAATTTTTTTTATTCTTATTCCTACCCACCAATTCAATGACTAGGTTATAATGGATATATTTAAATAATAACATTTCATGGTTTGTTTAAGCTTAGTGATATGTGTTTTATACTCTTTCAAACGTAATGTTCTTTTAAAAAATCAGGATATTATAGATATATCACCACCACATAATACCAATGAATCACATAGATAACTAGTAAAAAAAACATATACAAAACTAATCGATCATGTTCCAAATCTATTAACCACCACTCGATAGGCGGTCAACATAACTGAACTCAACCCACACAAACCCACACTAGACTGCCCCTAGGACACTTCCCTTGAATGAAAAAAACCTCAGTTAGTACTGTTTCTAGATGTTCACACACTCCTCCATTGATGATCATATATCAAACAATACAAAACACAAATATAATAGTGGAAGTATCTAGCCACCACGTACCTGGTATAAGGAGGATCATGATTTTTCGATTCCATGCCTTGATTTGAATTGAGGAGGAAGAAATCTAGAATTTTAAGAAAAATACATAAAATATATATTTTAATTGCAACCCAAAACAATAATTATGAAACTATAAATATATAATAAATCATGATATGCCTTACCCATAATGACTCCTTATGATATATAACTTAAATAATGAACCACATACAGTTTAGATCTCTAACTATGAAGAGGACAATAAATGGAGAGGGTTGGGTAAAACACCCTATTCTTTAGGGAAAAAAATTAGAGCCCCTCTAATTTAATACAATTTTAAATCAATTAATTTAATTCGAATTTTAAAAAATACCCAGGTACCCATCGAGTTTCGATCACCTTTTACCAAGTACCCAATGGCCACTTAGGGTGTTTAAAGGGCCTAGAACCATGATCTAGGACCACCAAACTACATTTATGGAGCATTATAGACTACAAAAAATGGATCCCATTTTAAATATTATTAAATTAAATGGAGAGAAAATCTCATAGTCTTAAGTAGACCAATTGTAAAATATGCATGACATCCCTTGGGCCATGAATATTTTTTTCTTTTTTATTTTAATGTTATATTATTTTAATTTATCATTTTTATGAAACATATATAGTTATTTTTAATTATGTTATGAATATATTTATAAATTAAAAATTATGTGATAATTATTACATTTTTAATATTTAATATTCCTTAATAATATGTTTTTTTATATTTTTAATATTGATTACAAATGCGATCTGACACATGGATCAGTTTGCTTAATATGCGGACCATACTGGACCAATTTTTTTAATCCTATGTTAAATGAAGGATTTGGAACTCACTTTTACTAAGGTTTAGGGAATTTAGTTAGATGATGAGAATTTTTATTGGAAGGATGCTTAGGTCTCCTTACACGAGGGGAATCACACACATGGATCTCGTGCCTGAGTCTCCTTATGCGAGGGGAGTTGTGAACATTGCTTCTACACCTAGGTCTATTTATATGAGGGGAATCACATGACTAATTCCTATGCTTGATTATCCTTATGTAAGGGGTGTTGTATTCTAGGATTCCATGCCCAAGTCTCCTTATTCAAGGGGCTTCATGTGCCTTGCTTCTGTGATTAGGTCACTTACATGAGGGATGTCATATGCCTTGCTTCAATTCCCAAGCCTCCGTACGCAAGCCTCTTCCACATTACCTATCTTATGTTGGGTTACTTGGAAGTTATATATGCTCCAACGGTGCCCAATCACCATACTAGAGTATGAGAAGTGGTTATGGGTGGTTACCCTCTTAATTTTGTTCCCTACCCTTTTTTGCCTTTAAAAAGACTGCATGCCTCCCATTTGAAGGAGGTGAGACCTAAAGGGATCAGAATATGAGTTCTAGAAGGTGATTCATTGACCTAATTATATACATGAACAAGACTAAAATTTATTATTCAGTTAAATCCCTAATTTAAAACCTATGGAAAAGAATGAGAACTCTAAATAATTGAATCATCCAAAGGTTTTGGCACCAAAATTTTATGAAATATCACTTCCCATATAGACTATAGTGAAGGATACCCACTTTTGGAGAGCCCCTATTTGGGTTACATTCACTTATTCCTCCTTGTACCAGCCCTACTGAGATTCCACCTACCCAGAATCACATATATTATCCTTACTAGGGCGTGATTTACTTGGTCACCCTAGATCAGACCTACTTGGGTGCTATTTTCGATGTACATTGAACCATTAACATTTTGATCTAACAAAAACCTTATTTATAAAGGAAAGTGGTTATCAGGTCTTTACAGATGTCTATTTGGTTTCACATTGATCAAGAGTATGGGTGGTTGGGCTCATCTCACCCTTTAGGGTGGGATTATTGCCTACCCTGGGACTCTCTTATTGATTTAAACATGTTCATAAATCTTTAATAGTGAAATTAGTAATTCTACATGTTTCTATTATGAAATTGATTGATTTAAAACATATATTTAATAGGAAAATACATGTGTGGATTATATTATATATTTTTTAATCCTAGTATCTGAGTAATCTATAGTTTAAAGTCATATAAGAATGCACTATAGAATTTATTTTCATACATATAGGAATTAGTATAAAAAATCATTGAGATGTGTTGTGGATTTGGGATTGGGTACACTAAAGGGGATTCCTACATATCCCTATGAAGGGAATCATAACTCATATAGTTCAATGCCACTTAATAAGACACATCATACCTTTTAAGGTTGTGTGATAAGGACCATCATGGTGTCTTTTAAGGTTATTCAACCATGACTAAGTGACATGAATTTTAATGTTATCCATATAGAACTTTTTATGACTAGTTTAACATTATGTATAATGGAATACTAGGCAAAAGGTTCCTAGAGATTTTGTGTGTGGGGCTTATGCATATGCGTCCCTTTTTGGTTCATCCTGTCTATTGGTAACTAGATAAGAGAAGGATTGGTTGGGGATTTCACCTATTAAGAGGCCCTTTTAACTTCCTTATATCAACCCATGAGGGAATATTATTATTATCACATAATGATATATGGTTCATATTATACTCATCACATAAGACATATTATGCTTGTCACATAAGGAAGAATAAGTCATCCTATGATCATCACACAGGGGAACTTATGATTATTGTATAATGTGGTTGGATTATAATGCTTATCATATAAGAAAAAGTTGAATCCACTATTCTTATCACATAGGGAAGTTTTTAGGTTTAATTACCAATTGGTAAGTGGGCACAATTTAGAGTTTAGTGGGGGGATTTCAAAGTTTAAAATCTAGTGGGGACTAGGTTCGGTCTATGACACCTCTCTCTCTCTCTCTAGAGAGGATGAAAAGGTGTAAGATGTTGGGATTGAACCTCAAAGAGGTGTCCTACGTATCTTGTTAGAAATAAATCAAAACCCATGTAGTTTGAGTTACATATTTTATGGTCATATAGTAAAATTGAATAATGTATTTTAACATTATGCTATAAAGAAACTTGTGTCATGAAAAGGGAGACAACAAGGGATTGAGTGGGGGCTTATTCAATGGGATTCCCTTTATAGTTTATCTTATTTGTTTATAACTAAACATGAGAGTATGGTTGGGGCTCACACCTAGTAGGATACCCATACTTGTTTACTCTAGAAGGTGAGCTAAGTGAAAGTTTTTTTGGGTGCTAAGAGGAGTATTTGGACTCTAGGAATTTTGTAAAAAAAGAGTAGTGTCTCAACACAAGGAATTATGAAGAAACTATGAGGAGTATCTCATCTCAATGAGATTTTGTGGGGATTATGGATGAGTGGTTCCCTTTATAGTCCCTCATTTTTATTATTGACTAAATAGGAGAGTATGGTTGGGTATTACAACTAATAGAATGCATAGACTTATCATGGTAGTTTTTGGGATTTTACCATGGAAAAAGGAATATGAGAAGGTTATTTGGATAATCCCAACATAGGTTGATAACTTGGGTAGAAGAAAATATGATAAAAAATATCAGTTACCTATAATTTAGTTGATTCATGAAGTGTCCATCCTTGGGTCAAATGCTTCACACTCATAGACCATTGGAAAGTAGCTAAAATGTATTTTAGAAAACCTCAGTTCCACATGAAATTTGATGTTACATGTGAATAAAATGGAATTTAAGGATTATATTTCACAAATTATGCTTCATGAAATACCCTTTGTGTAGGAGTCTCATAAAATTATCTCTATAAACTTTGTTTGTGGGGTGGATTTGTGAAAGGGTTTTGGAAAAGAGATTTTCATTTAGAGCTCTACATGCTGTGCTTTGTGAAATGGATCTGAGAGCTGTCCTCCATAAAAGAGATTCACATATATTCTTTGTGATATTCCCTATATGAAATTTATTAGTTTATTAGATTTTCAAAGGATCCTTGTGAGCTTTGTCTGTGAATTGTATTCGTGGGGTGACTCTGTGAAGTAGTCTCATAAGCTCCCTCTATAAACTATATTCATGGGGTGGATCTATAAAGGAGGATCATGATATCCCTCTATAAATCATGTTTATGGGGATAATATATAAATTATACTTATGTTATCTCTTTGTGAGGGACTTTATGTCACTTTTCCTTATTAATTATCTAGCTTAGGATCCAAAATTACCCATGCAATTTATTCTCAAGCACAGTAATCTCCAAGAGTAGAAAGGTTCCCCCCAAAATGGAAAATTCCTTTTCCCATAAAATAGTGTGTAGTGTATTTATAAGTAACATCTTCCCAAAATAAGTGGTAGTGTAGGAATTATAAAACCACTTAGGAATCCCATCAACATATAATGAATGATTTCTTGGTTCATGAAGCAACCACACACACATGAAGGGAACACATTAACTAGATTAAAATGATAGTAAACCATGAAGTTAATAACAACTATAAATAAATCCCATGACCATAAATGAATCTCATAACCACAAAGAAAGTTCATGACTATGAAGAACGGTCATGACCATGAAAGATTCTCATGAGAATACTATAAATGACCATTAGTCATGAAGTTAGTACGCTTTAACAAAGGGAATACATGGTAACAAAAATTTTATGTGGCCGTAAATGGACTAAACAACTGAAAAGTGACTCTATGAGATTTCCAAAAATGGATTCCAATCCTTCATAGAAAATTTTATTTTTTAAATTTCACTAAAATATGAAATTAATTCCAACTTGAAACAACCATAAATTTTAATCTATAAGTTATTTTTGGCTCCATGAGTAGTCAAATTGAAGCCTATGAAGCGAACTTAACCCATAATCACTAGGTTTATCCATAATATGTGTTTTTCAAAGGCAATAAGTTCCCATATAACCCTAAAAAATGTGTTTTATAGTCTTTATGTATTTTTCATTAACTTTGGATAAAACCTATAACCGACTCCCCGTGGGAGGTTCTTACCACCACATCACTAAATTGGGAAATATTTTTGAGAAATATCCATCCATTTATGTGTAATAAATCATATAGAACATGGACATACCAATTTATTTCTCTAGTAATGGAGATAATTTCATTCTTGAATTTGTATTAAATCACTTATATGAGGACCAAATCATGGATTCTATGACCAAGTGTGTGGCACACATTTTTTCAGTGCAAAAAAATACACCCCATTAGAATTAGGCTTGTTTGGAATGAAAATTATTTGAGTATAAGGTAATATAGGGAAATTTTACATATTAATTAAAAATATTGTAGGATTTTGGAGTTGACTAACTTGTGGGGGGATACTTTCCAAAAGGAGGATCTCAACTCAAGGTTTTTTTAGTCTCACCAAGAAGAATAATTGATTCAAGGATTTTTGTTTTTCTAAGAGGAATAATTGAATCAAGGATTTTGAAATCCTAACATAGAGTTAATGGAGAAAAAAATGACCTAAATTGGTAGGCCAAAATTCTTGGATAATAAGGGGATTGTAATAAAATTGGATCAACTAGATTCAAGAGAATAGATCTAGATGTCAATATGTATCTTGTGAAAATAAGAACCAAGACACACATAGTTCTTGACACGGGTCACTATATAGATCAAGATAATACATAGGAGAAAATATTATGGTTTTATCCTATTATAGGGATATTGGGAAAGACCTTAAATTAACTATTAAAACCATACATGTGGAACCCCTATGTAGATCTATCTCCAACATAAGGGAATTAGGTCATATAGAATAGAAAACTCTAATTAGTTTAAGGTCTTGTAGGATGAATCATTGAGTATTTTAGTTTAATTTCATGAAACAAGGACCTATATGTACCCTCATAAGAATAATCTAAACCAATATACATTAGGAACAAAAGTTTTCTCCTATTTTTACCTTGATCGAAGGACCTATAGAGCATAACTATTTTTTTATGGATGAATAATAGTCTCCATGGGGTTTATATTTTTAATTTTCACACTAAATTTTTATCAATTTGTTAATGGAGATACTTAGTGATAAAGAACTAAATTTTTTCTATGGCTACCCTTTTCAAGTTTTTAACCTAAAAAGTTTTATACCTCTCATTTTCTTTCAAATGATGACTTTTTTCCTAGGCTATACAAGACACATGCCTAGATATTGGAGAATCAATTTTTTCATAGGATTCATTCTGTGGGTTTTCAATATGGAAAGTGATATATCTATTTCCATTGTAATTTTAAGGTAATTTAATTTATAATAGTGAATCTAGTGTTTAAGGTTAGAAAACTTTGACTACATGATGAGCTAGTCTACCTAGTAAGATGAGATAGGTAAACCCAACATGAATGGAGGAACTAATACTAGTATAGATAGAACCAAGTAATGATTTATGTAGTTTAAGGTCACAATACTTAGACTATTATGTCATGTAGTTTAGGTTAATGTAACGAGGACCATAGTACTGATAATAAATTTTTGAGTCCAAGAGGCTTTGAGGTATTTCTATAATACAAAGATGCTTGTTTATGAAGAAGAAGGATTTATTGAGTGTTGTGTTTTTTTGTTAAACATTTATAAATTTACATTATTGAGACTATATATCAATTAAAATTATTACCTTTCTTAATAATATTATCAAACAAAGTCCAATGGATTGAGTCCAACAGAAAGATTCTAGTGGATCAATGTAATTGGATGAAGATTTTCTAAGTTCTATCTAACAAAAATGTTTAGTAAAGTTAATTAGGTAACGATTTTATATTCCTAAAGTATTATACATCATTATTAATTAAAATTATCATGATAAAAGATTTATTACAAAGTTATTTTACATAGTATACTAGATAAACCATTGTTTATCATTGTTGGGAAAAAATCCCTCATGGTAAATTTTTAGTGTTTATGGGTTGATTGTGTTTGTTGGAAAAGTAGGTTGAAAAGGTAAGTTGTGGAGTTCCATCATGATTATTGAATAGTTATATTGAAAAAGATTCAAGATATAGGTTTTTAAGAACTATTAGTGTTACAAAATATTTCATGTATAAGGTGACATCATTTCCCAGTGTTTTTTAAATTTTTGGGGTCCAAAATTTGGAGGAAGGGAAAAGTTTTTTGAAAGATGGATTTATAGGACTACCTCATGAAAATATGAAAAATTCATGTAATTTGAGATTATTTTTTATGTCATGAAGGTTTGGAGATTTGTGAAAGAATGTTTTGTGAAATATAGTTGAGGCGTGAAGGAAAGATGGTAGGTTACGATATTATGAGAAGTTTTGTAAATGAAAAATTTCCCTAAAGTTTTGCGAAGAAATGGAGATTCACGAATAATAATGAAGAGTTTTTTTTGAAAAAAAAGTGTTAATATTTAAAGTTTCATTAAGGTGAGGAAATGTCTATAAATATTTGGGTACCCCACTCATTTAAATAGATAAATCCTTAATAAATATCCAAAGGCTATGAATTCATTAAAATATTTCATGAAGAATTTTTCTTGTGCGAAGGTTTTCATAAGACCATCAGTTTCACTAAGAAATGATGTTTTACAAAATTTGTGAGTTTTGAGAAAGTTAATGGTTTCACTAAAGTTGCATGTTTCATGAAAACCAAAATTTTCATGTAGAATTGAGAAATTTCATGGTTGTTAGGTTTGATTTTTGTGGAAGTGAATCTTATACTAACAAGAAGTATTTTCCAAAAAATTATATGGTAAATTGGTATTCATTAAGTGTATGAAAATGAAACTTAATGATGCACCAAATGATATGTATACAATATTGATTGATGTAATAAATGGAAGAATCTTATGAATGAGCAGTTAGAAAACTTTATTTGAGTGACCTGTGAACTTTCAAATTATGATTGGTTGTAAACCAGGAGAGATAGTGAGTCTTCTACAAACTTTTTAAATAGAATCTTGATTTAGTGGATTTGGTACATTGGAAAATTTACTTTTTATGATCCTTGGATTTATCCAAGTGGAGATGAACCAATTAAAATTGATGTGTCTCGTGCATTCTTTCATTTTCTCTCATACATTGTCATGGGAAAGGGAGAGAAGAGTTTTTTATTTAATGAAGAAACATGATTTGAAGGGAAAGTTGTTTTAATATATAATACCCTAACTCACCCACTCTCAGGGTATTTAACATAGTTAGGATAATAATTGGTATTATAGGTAAAGGTTAAAATCAATATTTCTATCCTATTGGTTTCAACAGAGGTTGTTAATTACAAAGGGATTCCAATATTTGATGGAAACAATCTTCTCCATGATCCTTATAGTTATCTATCTATTTTACCTCAGATTCTTATGAATAGTTATTCTTTCAACAACACTGTAAACAGTTTCCTGATGATAATGATGATGAGGTAAGAAACTCAGGGGGTGTAGAAGTGTAAAATGATGATTTAGAAGAAGATACTGATGATAAGAATCAAGAAGTAAAATATGTATCTACATGGAAACTGAAGAGTCAAGTTGAAATTGATACGAAAAAAATAATTGGTGATCAGGAAACACCAGTTAAAACATGGATAATGAAGCCTTTACAGCAGGAAAGCTTCCTATCTCAGGTTGAGCCTAAATGTTTTGAAGAAGAAACTAGATATGAGAACTAGGTTCAGGATATGAATGAAGAGCTTAACTAATTTGAGAAAAATCATACATTATAGATTGTTTTGATACCATAAAATAAGAATGTCATCGAGACCAAATGGGACTTTTAAAACAAACTAAATAAAGTTGTATTTTTAATTTGAAACAAAGCATGACTAGTGTGAAAGGGATACTCCCAAATAGAGGGTATCGATGTTGATGAGACATTTTCACCTATTTCAAGGCTCAATACTATTCATCTATTATTGGCTATATTAGTGAAAAGGAAATTCAAAGTTTTCTATATGGATGTTAAGTCAAAATTTATGAATGGGGTTTTGGATTAAGAAGTATACATTTAATAACTAGATGATTTTTCCATGAATATGAGAAAAACATTTGTTGACTGAAGAAGGAATTATATGGATTAAAGAATGCACTGAGAGCATAGTATTCAAGACTTGATTAGTATTTGAAGAAGCTTAGTTTTTATCATGGTAGAGTTGATTACAATATTTATGTCAACAATGATAGTAATCGAAGGATGGTGGTTCTAGTGTATATCAATGACATAATATTTGGTGGATCAAATGAAGCACAATGAAAAGTATTCATAGAATTAATGAAAAGTGAGTTTGAAATTTCAATGATTGTTAAACTAACATTTTTACTTGGTTTATAAGTGATTAAAGGAATAAATTTCATATTCATTTCGCAATCCAAATATGTCATGGTGGTTCTGAGAATATTTGGAATGGATAATTCCAAGTAAATGAATACTCTAGTGGATACTTGGATGAAACTGTCATGAGACGATGAATGAAAAGTGGTTAATGTTACAGAATATAGGTAGATCATTGGAAGTCTATTTTAATTAACAACAACCTGACAGTATATGTTTTTCCTACATTCCAAGAATCCCAATATCGAAGAAATACCAAGGAAATACACTTAATTATCATGAAAATAATACTTCAGTATATTAAGGAAATAGTGTATTTGGGTTTGATGTACAATGAAAAATATCAGTAAGATTTTTTGTATTATACAAATATATATTGGTCTAGTTAAATATATGATAGAAAATAAAAATCAAGTGGTTAATTCTATCTTTACAGATTATGTATTTCTTGGATAATAAAGAAACAAGACTATGTTTTATTGACCACTATAGAAGTTGAATACATTATGACCACCCAAGCTTGCATGCAATTATTGTAGATAAAGTAGTAACATGAAGATATGGGAGTTGAAGTGAAGTCTCTAATCAAAATAAATTGTGATAATTCAAGTGATATAAATCTCAGAAAAAATCCAATTCATCACTCATAGAAAAAGCACATTGAAATCAAGTATCATTCTATTAAGGATAAGGTGGATCATGGTCTTGTGAAGTTAGAGTATGTTCCTATAGAACTATAGGTTGAAAACATTCTTAAAAATGCCTTACCCAAAGAGGCATTTGATTAGTATCAAATGTCTCTTAAAGTTTAGTAAACTTCCCACACTTAAACAAGTTTGGAAGTATAACCCCTATCCTCTAGGTATGGTGTGTTGTTTCCTATATGCTAATATGTGTTCTTTACCATGTTTTATACACAAAGGAGTGAACTTTGGTTTCATTGAAAAATGGGGATAAAATTTATTGATCAAGATATGGGGATAATCTAATAGGGGGATAAGAAAAATATGGGAGGTTTTAAATTTGATGATTCTGAAGATGTTTGATAAAATTTTATATATCATGAAAAATGAGGTTCATGATGAAATCAGTTGCCTGTTTCAAGAATGAAGTGATTTATTGTTGAAATTTATATGCTACTCTTGTTAATCACACTAAGAATGACTCATGTGAGGTTAGAGTGCATGTTGAGTAAATATTTGATTTCTACATGGAATCAAAAGAGGATAAGAAGATGGAAGAATACAATGTATGGTCAAAAAATTGGAAAAAATTTATTTAAAGTGAAAAAAAAGGTTCAGAGTTGTCAAAAATCCCAAAGGGGGATATTTTTTTGGAAAATATACCTCAAGGTAACATTGTAGTGTTTCTAGGTTGACCGATTTTGTTGAAAAATAATGTTGACAAGGCTAGTCGTGAAGTTCCAGTGTGATTATTGACCAGGCATGTTGGTAAATCTTAAGGAAAGGGGTTTTGAAGCACTGATAATGGTACATAATTTTGTGTGTATAAGGTGGAGTCATTTCCCAGTGCCAAATTTTTAGGGTCCAAAATTTGGAGGAAGGGAAAAGTTTCATGAAATATGGATTTCTAGGACTTCCACATGAAAATATTGAAAATGTTTAGAATTTATGATATTATGGTGTCATGAAGGTTTGGAGATTCGTGAAATAATTTTTTACGAAATATGGATGAGGTGTGAAGGAAAGATGGTAAGTTACGTGATTACGAGAAGTTTTGTAAATGGGAAATTTCCCCAAAGTTTCATGAAGAAAGGGAGTTTCATGAACAAGAATAAATATTTTCATGAAAAGGTGGTGGATAGCTTGAAATTTTATAAAATAGGGGAATATCAATAAATAGGTGGCTACCCCCCCTAATTTGAAGAGAGTAAGACTTAATGAAGATCTAAAGCCTCTGAATTCATGAATTTAGTTCACAAATGTATTTCATGAATGTATTTTTAAAATGTATTTTGTGAAGGATTTTTTTTGTGTGAAGGTTTTCATAATACCATCAATTTCAATAATAAAATAATTTTCATGAAATTTTTGAGTTTCTTAAAATTTTTTAGTTTTGAGAAAGTTGTGGGTTTCATGAAAATCAAAAGTTTTGTAAATAATTTAAAGGTTTAATGAAAGTGATGTTGGAGTTTTTGTGAATTTAATCTTACATAAACAAGAATTATTTTCCCAAATATTCTATGGTAAAGTGGTATTCATCAAGTGTATGAAAGTGGAACTTAATGATGAAACAAATGAGTTGTATACAATATTGATTAAAGTAATTGATGGAAGAATCTTTTGAAGGAGTAGTGAGAATACTTTAGTTGATAGAACAATGATATTTTAAATTTTTATTGGTTGTAAACTAAGAGGGATAGGGATTCCACTCTGAAATTTTTAAAAATAAGTCTTATTTAGTGAATTTTACATAGGCACATTGCCTTTGTATGCTCCTTAGACGTAACCCAGTGCTGGTGAACCAAGTAAAATTTCTATATCACGTGTATGATTTTATTTATACGCATACATTTCTATGAGAATGTGAGAGAAGAGTGTTTTGTTTAATGATGAAAAAATATCCTAAGAGACAATTGTTTTAATCTTTCATACCTTGATTCACCCCCTCTTAGGTTATTTAACTTAGTTGGTATAACAATTAGTTCATCAGTTAGAGAAAAAGTTTCGAGTCCAATGAATGAACTTTTATTGGTTCATCAGATATAAGAAAGTTTTATTGTGTATTAATTCTATCATATGAACTTATATAAATATATGAAGTGAATAAGTTACAAAATTATAGGACAAAATTATCTATACGAACTCATCAGACAAATGTTTCCAAAAGAAGTTCATATGAAATAGGTTTCCTAGCAATGAAAACAAAAAAGGTATTCAAATAAACTCATCAGATGAAGTAAGAGTCTTGTTAAAGGTTTTTAATTTTTCCTAGGAAGTTGTGAAGGAGAACCATATGATGTTTCACTAAACAAAAAAGTTTCTTTGGAGTTATACCAGATAAAAGGTTTGAATATCTTTATAAAGTTTATATATATATATATATATATATTAAATGCGATGATGTAGAGATGTTCATGAAATGTTTCAATAATCATAAAATAATGATCATGATTCTCACCGGGTTTTAAGTATGTTTAAAGATTAATGTCATTTCCAAGACATAATGAAAGTTCCTAACTTTTAGGAAGTTTAAAGTTTGTTAAAATGATGAAAGTTTTGAATGGTCTTCCCAAAATATGAGCAGAAAAAATTGAATTTAAATTTTTAGAAGTTTGTGGTTTCTCTTAAAGTTTTAGAGGATGGGTGCCTATATAAAGGGTTGAAGGCTCCATATGAAGTAAGCATGTTGTTACAAGCAAGAGAGTAAAATTACCAGAGGTTTTTTGGAAAAAGTTTCCAACTAGGGAAACTCTCGGTTGAGGAAGAGATACCAATTATATTTTTCCAATATTTTGGTATTATATGAACAATGTATAAAGAAGTGATTAGAAAAAAAATGTGTAGAGGTATTAGGTGAAAAATTTGTAGAGGCATCAAACAAATAGTGTAAATAGAAGATCAAATAAACAAGGATTCAATTGATATCAGTTTAAGTATCACCAATTTTTTTTCTTTATGAGTTGGTATCAGTTATATGAAGTTCCAGATAGAGGGTATTAGATCGAGCATATTGGATGGATCTTATTGAATGGACTACTACTAGATGAAAGAATGTTCTTGCTCGCTATTGTACAAGAAAGTGAAGAGAAAGAAGAAGTACTTGCAAGAAATGAAAGTGTAAAGAAATTTCAAATAGTACAGTAATAAATTACTGAATTATGTTAGTGAGGGTTCTTACTATTGTTATAAAAAATTATTATATGATATTATTTAAATGACGAGAACATGTATTGTAGAAGGATTATGGTTCTATACAAGTTATGGATATTCTATTCTTACTATAACCACTAAAAGGATTACTTTCTAGTGGTTTGTGCAGTCTTGGATTACTTCCAAACAATGCTAAGTACTATCTACTCTTATTGAGTAAAAAACATTTTAAATTGTTATATTCCTTTGGTTATTCTTATTTTTTTCCAGTAGAGTAATTTCTCATTAACTTGAGGTGAATGTTGTTTCTTAAGTAATAAAACATAAAAATAGAATATCATTGATTCACACCCCCCTTACAATTATCACATAGATCATAATTGGTGATTTCAATTGGAATCAGAGTAAAGGTTTCCTTCATTGAATATTTATTGAATTTTGAAGAAAATGAAGGTTTCTATGGATGTTTAGAATCTAGTGAACAATAAGGGGATTCCTATATTTGATGGAAAAAACTATCATATCTAGAAGGATAAAATGTTACATTATCTTATATCCATTGGATACGAAATTATTGAAGCTGCTACATATGGTTTCCCTCCTCTCACTAAGGTTTATCCCTTAATAGTTACTGATAAAAAGAATTTGGAGAATGATGGGTGAGTCAGAAATGCTATACTCTCTGAAATTAAATTTCCTAGGGTTAAGTGTATTGAAATAGCTTAAGTCATATGGGACAATATAAATTTTTTTTTGAAGGAAATATGAAATTAAAGAAAGAAAATTAATAGATATGGATATTTAATTATGAAGATCTTAAAATGGGTGAAGCTGAATCTGTTGGTGAATTCTTTATAAGAGTTAATGACACTATAAGCACCATAAGATGTTTTAGTGAGAAGTTGGAGGATTTAGTATTCATTGAAAAGATTATAATAATTCTTCTAGATAAATTTGATTCCAAGGTATCATATTTGGAAGATAGAGATCTTGAAACTCTCTCTTTGGATGATCTTAATAGCATTCTCACTACTTACAAATGATAATAAAAAAGGTAGTCAAGAATAAAGATAAGGTTTATTAAGAAATATCTTTTAAATATGCAAGTAAAGAAGATTATAAGAAAGTTCCCAAGGAAGTATTTAGTGACTCCAAAACTGAATATGTAGTTAGTAAAAAAATTTATGAATTCATGTATTTATTTTTTAGAAATTTGAAAAGAGGCATAAGGAAGTACAAAGAAAATTTAACATTTAAGTGATTTGGTTGTGGGGATATTGTACACTTTGCTAAAAATTGTCCAAGATTAAATGAAATTGAATATAGTGATAAATAATATTGAATATCAAGAAGGTCTCTGAAAAACAAGATAGACAAATTGAAGGCCTATTCAAAGGGAAAATATAAGAAGTTCTCTAAATAAAAAAATATCAACTTTTTTTTTCTAATTGTGGGGAATATGAAGATGATAGTGAAGTGGAAACTGAAAACTCCAATGATGATGCTACTTAAAAATTTCTTATTGAAAAAGTAAATTATGATAATTTGATTAGTGATTAAAGTAGTAGCTCTGAAAAATAAGAATTGGAGAGCTGAATGGACTTCTTAAAATAGAATTCAAAGAATGTATCTTGAAGATTGTTAAAGTTGAAATATAGAATAAGAATTTTAAGAAGTAATATATTCTAGAAATAAGAAAATAATTTTTTCTTAAAGAAAAATCAATGTTTCTAAAAGGTATTGGTGATATAAAGATGTTAATTGATGATGAAAAAAACCTCAAGATCAATCTGAATGAAAAGTAAAAAGTGAGGGACAAATAATTTAATTTTGTTTAGAAAAAATTATTGAAGTTGATAAAAGAATAAAAACTTAGTTCTGAAATTTGGTGAAGTTTAAAAGTATTTTTAATCTTATAAGGATCTAAAAAAATCATCCTCAGAGGTTAAAAACAATTTTGAATAAGTTTCTAAGAAAAATAAAGTTGAGAAGACCATGTATATAAAAAATTGAAGTAGATATGAAAATCCTAAAATATTTAAGGTATCTAAATATGAATCGAAATGTACTAAAAATAGATATTCTATTAAGGATGAGAATAAATCTAAGATGAAAAAGAATATTTTAGGATTCAACTAAAACTTTAGTGCACAACAAAGTGCCAAGGTGTATAGTAAGAAAGATGATGGAAAATAGGTACACGGTTTGGGATAACATGTATCCTAAAAAGGAAAATAAGCTTTATATGGTTATTATAAGTACTGTGGATGCTTTATTCATAATATGAAATTTTTTTGGTTCAATCATAAACACTATAATGAATCCAAGAGGAACTAGATCTGGAGTTTGAGGGGGAGACAACCCACTCAAAGAAGGAAATTTGAAAAATATATTTTGAAAACTGAGAATATATCTCAACCTATGATTTTTTTTTGTAAGATGTGATAAACCTAGAAATCATACTAAAGGATATATTTTTATATTTCCACCATAAAAAAATTTATATAAAAAATCTCAAAAGTTGCATGTGAAGGAAGAAAAAGGAAAGGAGAAGGTCTTAGTTTTTGAAACTGATCTCAAATCTACAAAAGGATAATTACTGTGGATATTGGATAATGGGTTTTCTTCAAATATAAAAAATATTTTAAGTTTTTAAATAACGTAAAATATTATAAAAAAGAGAAAATGAATTTTGGAAATGATGATTACCATATAATCAAAGGTGTTGGATTCGCTATCATTAGAGAAGAAAAATTAAAATCTAAAAGATCCTTATTTGTTGATGGACTGAAACAAAAATTGTTAAATATTTTACAACTTTGTGATGAAGGGAATGAATTAAAAAGATATGGTTTTTTTTGTTAAACATCTTGAATTTGGGAAATTTGTAACAAAATTACAACAAACCAAAGGAAACTTGTTTCAATTTAGATATGCATAGGGTTTATACTATATGAGAATGATAGAAGAAAATCATCTATAAAATAAGAGGTTGTGATATATGTGTGAGAAGAATATGAGAAAAATAAAAAATATAGAAATTATTTTTGATATATTGGACATGATAAGAAGAAGAGATTAATGTTATTTAATATAACAAAAAGGAAAGATTGAAAACCTAGTACATAAGAAATTAGAGATACATTTAACTCACCCCTTGAGCTTATACATTATTATATATGCAGACCCCTAAGAAAGTAATAAAAAAACAAAGATAAGTAAATTATTTCCTTTATTAAGTATTTTACTTGTATGATATTTATTATTTTTTTAAACATAAATCAGATTCTCTCAAAATGTTTAATAGTTTTAGGAAAAGTGTAGAAAAGGAACATGGATATTCTGTTAAGAAAATTTTAATTGATAATGGAACCAAATACAAAAACAGAAATTTTAGATATTATCTTGAAAATAATGGAATTATTTATGAATTTTTTACACCATAAAAACTGTAATAGAATGATGTTACTGAAAGAAGGAATAGAATTTTAGTTGATTTGTTATGAACTATGTTGATTAAACATGATACTTACCAATAATTTTGGAGGAAATCCATTGTAGAACTTGTTCAAATTCAAAATCACCATTTTTATAGGCTAAACTATGATATGACTTCTAATAAGATGTATTACAAAGAAACCCCAAGTTTAAAATACCTAAAGGTATTCAGGAGTCCCCGTGTTATCAAAGTTAAGGGTGAAAATATTGGGAGGTTTGATCAAATAGGTATTAATGGAATATTTCTTGGATACCATCCTAATGGTAGATGATACAAATGATATAATAAATATATAATAAAGATTTTTGACTCTAAAGATGTGAATGTGTTAGAAAATTTTGACAAAAAAATTTCACATTCATATGTAAATATAAGAGAATGTGAAGATGAAGTTGTTATTGTTAAACAACATAACAAAGTATCTGACATAGGTAAATATATAGAAGCTATTCAAAATAAATATTCCAAATCATATATTTAAAATGATTAGGTAAAATCTCATTCATCTCATCCTAGTATGAGGAAATAGTTGGAAGACCAAAAAATCATTGGAGGACAAGGACAATAAGTTAAAACTAGAAGAACATCAATCTTAGTTTCACATATGTCCATATATTCATAGATTTATCTAATAGATGTTTAATAATATTTGGAGCATCAAGAGTGTATTTATTCCTTGAATAAAGAGCTAGATTATATTGAGAAGAATTTTACATGGGATCTTATACCCAAACTAGAAAATAAGAATGTGATTAGAACAAAATGAGTTTTTTTTTCAAAAACATTTAAATGAAAAATGTGAAGTGATAAGAAACAAGGTATAAATAGTTTGTAAATTCTACACATAGATTGAATACATTGATTTTAGTGAGACCATTACCCCAGTATAAAGACTTGAAACTATCCGAATATTACTTTATATTGATATAAAATAAAGATTTAAGATATTCTAAATGGACATCAAGTCAACTTTTCTTAATGGAGATATTGATGAAGAAGTTTATATTGAAAAACCATGTGGCTTAATGCTTGGTCAAGGTGAAAGATATATGTGAAAACTAAGAAATTATTTGTATGGTTTAAAGTAAGATTTCACATCTTGGTATTATAAACATGATACTTTCTTAAAGAAGTTTAATTTCAAGAAAGGAAGAGTTGATAGTAACCTATATATAAAAAAAATCATTAGGTTCCCCTCATTTTGATTATTTATGTTGATGATATTATCTTCACAGGGAATGATGAATAAATGTGTGACAAGTTTACTAAGAATATTAAGAAGTTATTTTAAATGTCTATGATAGGTAAAATTAAATACTTTCTTGGATTAAGAATACCTCAAAAGAAGAAGTAAATTTTCTTATCTCAAAATAAGTGTGCTAAGTAACTTTTGAAGAAGTTTATCATGAAACATTCAAAGCATTTTTCCACACCCATTTCAGTGGGAAAAAGTTGGAAAAATATTGTAAAGGAAAGAAGGTTGATCCTAAAGATTTTAGAAAGTTAATTGGAAGCCTATTGTATCTGATGACTTCAAGGCTAGATATAGTGTATGTTTTTACTCTTTATTCCAGGTATCAAAGTGAACCAAAAGAATCTCATCTTATGTTTAGAAAAGTAATTATTGGATACATCTAATACATAATTTATTTTAGAATAAAATATGACAACACATAAAATATTGATCTTATTAGTTACATAGATACATATTAGGTAGGTTGTGTTGACAATTGAAGATCCACTTTTGGTAGAGTTTTCTTCTTGATATAAATATGCATGAGTTGGAATACAAAGAAGAACAATTTAATAACTCTAATATTTTCAAAGGTTGAGTATATATCTTCCACTCAAGTTGAAACTAGTTAATATGGATGAAGACATAACTATAATATTTATTATTTAATGTGAAGTTACCTCTTATCTTGGGTTGTGATAATAAAATTGCTATAAATATCTCTAAGAATCCAGAACAACATTCTATTTCTAAGAATATTGATATTAAATATCACTTCATCAAGGATCATGTGGAAATAAATGAACTAAAGCTTAATTTTTTTCCCATAATGGATAAAGTTACATATATCTTTATTAAACCATTATCGAAGAAACCATTTTATAAGATGAGGCTGATCATGGGTGTATAACCTCACTCTCTTTAATGATAAGGCATGTAATATCTTTCCCTCTTTCATCTTTTCTTTGGATATTTTTGTTAAGGGGAGGATATGTAACATAAATCTATCCATTTATATATAATTTACCTATATAAGGAGTGCATATATTTAGGGGAATTTTTTTAAAGGGGTAAGGTGTGATTTTAGAATATGTGAACTATTTTAATAGTTTAATGAAGTGGATGTAAGAAGTTTTTTTTATTATTGATGAAGTTTTGGGTGTATATAAGTGTAACGCCCCGACCCCAGTTACCCAGAGTCGGTGCATTATTACATAACATTGGCATGATCACAAGAAAGATCAAATCTCGAAAGACCGATTGGTTTAGTAGCCTTGGAAACACTAGATATATTCATAAGTTTTATATTACATCATAAAATGAAAAACTACTACAACAACATAATGTTTCCACAGTCCACACTATAATCCCCTCATAATATTCCTGCAGGTCATTCATAACTTACATCTTCACTTCCTGGGAAAAAATAAAACATAGAAAAGGGGTGAGCTCAAATGCCCAGTAAGGATAACAATATAGCGGAACATTCAAAATAAGCATAAACATTTAAGGCAATGTATAAATAAAACAAAAGCCTTTTAAATATGAACTTTCAACATGGTATGGCATAAATAAAATGAAATAATGCCATTTACTTATTCACATGGATATTCTACTAATCGAATAATCACATGCAAAAATCAATAACCACTTTCATAATGTTGGAATGCATAATGCCAGACTATCATAACCACATAGCCAAGGCCTCGTGCCAAGACTACAAATAAGATTTTGTCAAGGCCTTGTGCCAAGACACTAGTTTGTCTCATGAGACCTACCGATGCATCGAGGAGCTATAGCGGGCTCCACCCGCCACTTATTAAGTCCAATGCATTCCCATATGAAAAGGTTTAAACATAACATAAACATTCGTATTAAAACTAGCATACGAAATGTCAATAATTTCACCATAAACTATGAATGGTATAAAATAGCACATCCACAGTCAAACATATCACAAAACCTTCAATACAATATAGAAGTTTTGTATCATAATAAATCAACTTCAAATAATCTTAAAATCCATCAAAGGATGTTGACATAGATGAAATCAAAATTCTTTTTAAAGAAGTATCTCCTTTTATTTTGAAATCATTTAAGGTCCATATAAAATAAAACATTTTCTTTGAAAATATTCTTATAAGCTTGTATGGAAAGCTTCGACGATTTTATAACGGCGGAAAATAACCGCACCCGCCGTATAAGTTAAAAAAAAACATTCTTACCTCAATTCTGTCGAAAAGGTTAAAAAGGACCTTGTTTTGAAAACGACAGAAAGATTCCTTTATAAACCTCTTATAAAAAGTCAAACAAGGGTATAAATGACTTTAACCCATATTCTTGTAAATAGTAAAAATGTTTTGAAATACATTTCGAAGAAACATGGATGTGGATGATAAAGAGATCCCAGTAGATTATTACGTATAATACAACCTCGGATAATGAAGAGATTGTGAAATAACCCTTACCTTGTACTTTTCCTTTGTTGGGGTAGGTTAACCTCCTGTATAATGGTGAAATAATTGTTATTAAATTATACAAGAATCATATACATTAATATGATATCATATATGATCTTTTAACATTGCTTTATTAATAATATCTTAGTATTATCGTCGTTTCGGGTGATAATCGATTCGTTCTTCTTAAATGTTAGGTTACGTAAGACATGTTTGTAATGGATAGATTATATCTTATTCATAATCAGAATGATATTAACATTATTTTTAACCCTAAAATGAGAATAATACTTGAATGGATATGATGGAGAATGAATCTTATCGCGTTCGTGGAGACGGTAGTCCGTACGTACGCACGAACGCTACTTCCATTTAATTTTTATTTTAAAAGAATCAAATCCAAATGATACATAGGTATATTAATATTCCAGTATAATATAATATTTTATATATGTTACTTAAGTTCATTAACACCATCCTTTATACGTTCCATGTGTGGTATGAACGAGTCATATCATTTTAAGGGGGCGGTAGTCCGCACTTCCTCAAATGAAATTATCGTATGTATATACAACATGAAACGAATAATGGTATGAAATAAAATGGAATTACAGAAGCTTATATATAAAATATATATCATTAATATCATATTTAATTAAAGTTCCATCATAATGGCCACCATGAGAGGCGGTAAGATGTATTTGAACAATCATCGTTTCGTGAGGCGTTAGTTTGCCATCCACAGAAACATTATGTTCATCATCCATTAGATGGAGTTGTGTGTATCTGTAGTTTGAATCCTTCTTATAAAAACATCCTAGTATATTGAGGATACTGGTGTTGTTACAAAAGAAAGGAAATAAAAAGAGTTTGGGGGTTGGAGAAGGAAAATAAATGAAAATAATTTAAGAGAAATCGTTACCTTTAATCTAGGTAACTCACTTTGGTTGGAACCAAAGGACTTCTTGAAATGATTTCTGCCTAAGGGGAAGCTTCAAGGAGGAGGAGAGGGATTTGGGGAGCTTAGTTGGGAAGAGTTTGGACGAGCCAAGTGGCTTGAGAGGTGTGAGTAAAAGAGAAGGAGGAGTGCCCTTTTATAAGAGGGGTGAGGGGCACTTTTGGAAAAGCTAGAAATATTAATTTATAATAAATTCATATTCGGTTTCCAAAGGCTCCAAAGTTGACTATTCAAAGTATGAGGTGGGGATAGGTCGAAAACAACTCATCCAATAGAATTTAGACAGGTTTGGGTACTTATATTAACCTTATCTTTAAGTATTAACTCTAAGTTAATTAGTTTCACTTTTACAATGTCTCTTTGTATTTTTATATAATATGGTTAATAAACTTACTATATACATCCAAGAGACCCCCAAGTGGTCCATTAATGATTAACCTATAATAATATAAGTCTCTTGGCCGAACCTTAGATTTTTAGGAATTTAATATCAATTAATAATATAATATTTGTTTTAAGAACTCTTTTATGTCAATTTTGACACTATTCAATAGTTGATTTTTGTGAAACTCATAACAGATTGATTACTTCAAACAAAGTCAATTAAATCAATCCTAATATATCATATTATCCTAGAAAATTAGTGTAATTCATTAAAAGTTTCATATTATATTTATTTGGGTATTTATAATATCAATTATGTTAATTTTTTACTATTTTAGTAATTACTGTATCATCATTGTGTCATAAATAAAATAAATTATTTAATGTCTAAAAATTATAAATAAAACATCATTATGTAGGAAATCTTTTTAGATTTCTAATGAATATTTATAATCGAAAATCCAACATGTATAACCCTATGTAAAAATTGTTCTTCTAAAAGATGTAAGCTTATGCCATTTTTATTTTTATTTTAACTTTATTAATATAATGTGTCCCTACCACATACAAGTGGCTCCAAGGGGACCCCAAATTGACCCAAGGATGCCCATGGTCGGGTATGTGTCCAAAAATAAGGTTAGGACACGTTTTAGGGTAATTTTGTATTATTATAATATTATTTTTTAACCTTTATTTACCGGATTTACCCTTTAACCATGGTAAATAAAATATTTACCGCAGTAATTATTCAAAATGTCTAAAAATAAAAGTTACCTATTTACACAATTTGAACATCCTGATTCCAAATATGGAATCCATTTTTCTAAATTCAAAACACAGAAGTGGCAGAAATTAATTTAAAATTAATTCCCGCTGTCAAAACAAAAAGCGTGTTTTTAAGAGATAATAACTATCAAAAGATTGACACTTGTTTATGTTTGGTTTAATTGTAAAATTATGTCCAATGACCAACATTATATTAAATGGTAAAAATATATTCTAAATATACTTTAAAACCACTCAAATTCATAATTTATCACTATTAATTATTTTGATTAAAAAAGTTGTTTTTAATTAAAATTTAGTAATTTTCACTATTCATCAAAATATGAAAGTTATCCGAAAAGTACCCAAATTTCACCCTAGACTAATTTCGATATTCCGAATCCAAAAATGAAGTCCATTTTGAAATATAAAATATATATGATTTCAAAAAGTAGGTATTACTATTTACAACGGCTAGTTTAATTAGTTGTGGTGTGTGTTAGAACTCGAGGTTGCGTACAACACACGCTATCGCATTATTCGAAGGGAAACGTATCGTAGAAGCTTGGGGTGTTACATTCTCCCCTCCTTCAAATAATTACGTCCTCGCAATTTCTAGGGTATTACTGCATAAAAAAGACTCGGGTGGTTCTTCATCATAAGTTCCTCGGGTTCCCACGTTGCCTCTTCCATCTTATGATTTCTCCACAAAACTTTTACCAGACGCGTCGTCCGGTTTCTCAGTACTTGTTCTCTTGTATCAAGAATCCTGACGGGCTCTTCGCAATAAGACAGATCGGGTTCCAGTTCTAATTCCTCATAGGTGAGTACATGCGTCGGATCAGGCATGTATTTCCTCAATAGAGATACGTGGAACACATCATGAACTTTGGAGAGACTTGGCGGCATTGCCAATCGGTAAGCTACAGCCCCAATTCGTTCTAGAATTTCGAAAGGTCCGATGTACCTGGGACTCAATTTACCTTTCTTTCCAAAACGTATGACTCCCTTCCATGGAGATACCTTTAGGAAAACATGATCACCGACTTGAAATTCCAAATCCTTCCTTCGATTATCGGCATAGCTCTTCTGCCTACTTTGAGCTGCTTTGATGTGATTTTGGATTACTTTCACCTTTTCCACCGTTTCCTCCACCAGCTCTGGGCCTACAAGTTTTCTTTCACCAACGTCATCCCAACAGGTTGGTGTACGACATCTCTTTCCGTATAACGCTTCATATGGTGCCATCTGTATACTCGAATGGAAGCTATTGTTATAGGAAAATTCTACCAAAGGTAAATATTGATCCCACATACCCTGAAAGTCAAGTGAGCAAGATCTCAACATGTCTTCTAAGGTTTGAATAGTCCGTTCTGATTGTCCGTCTGTCTGAGGGTGGTAAGCAGTGCTCAAATGAAGTTCAGTATCCAGGGATTTCTGAAGACTTTTCCAGAATCTTGAAGTAAAACGGGGATCACGATCAGAAACAATTGATAAGGGTACTCCATGAAGTCTCACAACTTCATTAATATATAGTCTTGCTAGATGTTCCAGGGGTAGATCTTCTCTTATAGCAAGAAAATGTGTTGACTTGGTAAGACGATCAACAATAACCCATATTGCATCATTCCTTCTAGGAGTCTTTGGTAGCCCCATGACAAAGTCCATCGTAATATTGTCCCATTTCCACTCCGGTATGGGAAGAGGTTGCATGACTCCTCCAGGCTGTTGCCTTCCAGCTTTCACTTGTTGACAAACCATACATCTTGACACAAAATCAGCAATCTCCCTCTTCATGTTGTCCCACCAAAAATGTTCCTTCAAATCTCTATACATTTTGGTGCTCCCAGGGTGTATAGAGAAATTGGAACTATGAGCATCATCCAGCAATTCCCTTTTTAGATCAGGTATATTGGGAACACAAAGTCTCTTCCCGAATTTCAGAATTCCATCTTCATACACAAAGTCTCTCAATATCCCATCATTCAAAGCTTTAATCTTCTTTTGGAATTCTTCATCATCGGTTTGAGAACTCTTAATCGTTTCTAGTAAAGATGGTTTGGCAACCATTTGAAAAAGCATTGATGTTTCACCTTCCCTGGTTATTCCCATGTCCATCTTCACTAGATCCATGAAAATTGGATCCCTTTCAATTCTCATATTGTTCAAAACTCCATGGTCTTTTCTACTCAAAGCATCTGCCACCTTGTTTTCCTTCCCTGGGTGGTAGTGTATCGTACAATCATAATCCTTGAGTAATTCAAGCCATCTCCTTTGCCTCATGTTGAGTTCTTTTTGTGAGAAAATATACTTCAAACTCTTGTGATCAGTATAAATCTCACATTTTTCACCATAGAGGTAGTGCCTCCATATCTTCAAAGCAAAGATCACTACTGCTAACTCGAGATCATGAGTAGGATAGTTTTGTTCATGAATTTTCAACTGTCGTGATGCATAGGCAATAACTCTATCATTCTGCATAAGGACACAGCCAAGTCCTTTCTTCGATGCATCACTATAAATAACGAACCCATCATTCCCCGATGGTAAAGTCAATATAGGAGCATTGACTAATCTTCTCTTCAGTTCTTCGAAACATTCTTCACACTCTTTTGTCCAAACAAATTTAACCCCTTTACGTGTGAGCTTCGTTAATGGGTTAGCCAATCGGGCAAAATTCTGGACGAAACGTCGATAATAACCTGCCAAACCAATAAAACTGCGTACCTTAGTTATACTCGTAGGTGCTGGCCATTCTTGGATTTCTTTGGTCTTAGAAGGATCAACAGAGATTCCATCTTTAGAGACAATATGGCCAAGAAAAGAAATCTCCTGAAGCCAGAATTCACACTTGCTAAACTTTCCATATAATTCATGCCTCCTCAGAGTCTTCAAGATAACGCGCAAGTGATTTTCATGATCTTCGTAGGTTTTGGAGTATACCAAGATATCATTAATAAATACCACCACAAATTCATCGAGATACTCCTTGAAAACTCTATTCATTAGATCCATGAATACAGAGGGTGCATTAGTCAATCCAAACGGCATTACAGTAAACTCGTAATGCCCGTACCTGGTTCGAAATGCTGTCTTCGGAATGTCTTCCTTCTTCACACACAACTGATGGTATCCAGATCGAAGGTCAATCTTTGAAAAGTATTGAGCTCCATGCAGTTGGTCAAATAAATCATCAATACGAGGTAGGGGATACTTGTTCTTTATCGTTATAGCATTGATCTCCCTGTAGTCGATACATAACCTCATAGATCCATCTTTCTTTTTAACAAAAAGAACAGGGGCTCCCCATGGAGAAACACTAGGGCGAATAAATCCCTTATTACTCAATTCCTCTAGTTGTTTCTTTAGTTCGACTAACTCTACAGTGGCCATTCTATAAGGGGTCTTCGATATAGGCCTTGATCCAGGAATCAAATCAATAGAAAACTCAACTTCTCGTTCTGGAGGATGTCCAGGTAAATCTTCTGGAAATACATCTACAAATTCTTTCACAACAGGTACATCCTCTATTTGAACATTCCTTTCCTCACCCGCAGTTATTTCATTCTCTTCCTCCCCAATAATTGAATTTAGTTGAGCTATTGAGGGTGGATCTAAATAAGAATTAGGTGGTGACGATTCCGCTCTAAAAATAAGGTGTTCCTTATCATTATCATCAAGAATCGTAACCTCTTTCTTCTTACAATAAATCTTCGCATCATAGTCCGAAAGCCAGTCCATACCGAGGATTATATCAAACTCAATCATAGGTATGACGATGAGATCAGCAGATAAAGAAAATTTATGTGCTCTAATGGGGACTGATTCACAAAACTTTGTTGCAACGATACTTTCCTTAGGAGTTTTAACTGACAACTCCCTTATTAAATCAAATTGGAAATATCTAATTTTCTTAGCAAACTGGGAAGATATGAAACAATGCGATGATCCAGAATCAAATAATGCATTTGCTAAACTTGAGGAAACCATTAAATTACCTGCCACCACGTCTTTCGGAGCCTCTACCTCAGCAGTAGTGATATCATAAGCCTGGCCTTGATCCCTTGGGCTTTTCTGAGGTAAGTTCTCCTGACGCTTAGGACATGTATTTGCATAATGCCCCATCTCCCTGCAATTGTAGCACTGAACGTTGGTAGCTTCCTTCTTCCCCTTACAATCATGAGCTTGGTGGCCTTTTTCACCACACTTGTAACAGACACCCATTCCCTTCAGGCAAGCACCGGGGTGTTTCTTCCCGCATTTACCACAAGATGGATATTCAACCTTTCCCTTCTTCCCCTTATTTCCATTCCTAGATTGATCAGCAGGTCTCTTCTTCTCTTGCTTCGCTTTAAAGTCATAAGACTTAGAGAATTCCTTTTCGGTCTTGATAGCACATGAGACAATGTCTTCGTACGATGAAAAGGATTGTGAGACTAATGCTCGACGGAGAAATGGTTTTAACCCATCAAAGAAACGATCAATCTTACTTCTTGGGTTGCATATATAATCTCTAGCATACCTCGCTAACCTTGTAAAGTTAGCCTCATACTTTGTGACATTATCATCCTCCTTTTGTCTCAGACTTAGAAATTGCCTTTCCATATCTGCTCGATGGTCGCGAGGAAAGTATTTTTCTAAAAACAGATCTTTGAACTCCCTCCATTCCATATTTGATACTTCATCATCTTCCTTCATGTTCTGAATCAATGACCACCATTGATCAGCATCTCCAGTGAGGCGGTAAACTGCCATGATAACTTTTTCCCTTTCACTGCTCCCCAAAGCCTGAAATATTTTCTCTAGGGAATTTATCCATTGCTCAGCTACTAAGGGATTTGTACTCCCATTGAACGTTGGTGGTTTTTGCCTCATGAATCGATCTAACATTGATCCCCCACGCTGCGGATCAGGGTGCTCCATACGGGTAAGGTTATTATTCATAACCTGAGTAAGTTGTCCCAGTATGGTGATTAGCTGATCAGCACCAGTTGCATCACCAGCCCCACTATAATTATCTTGAGCAGGAGGGCAATCCCTACATGGAGTGCGTGCATTGATACGGTTTCCATTTCTTCCACTAGGCGCCATTTCTAAACAATGGCATAAACTAGATCAGTTTATGAATCAAAATACATAATCTCATACTTATAAAACACTTAACATAAATTGAACTATTTATGGATATAATCCATAATCATAAAAATGTTTTCTTTGAGGATGTATATACTCATAATCCCTTCAAAATGATTTGTAAAGAAAATGAGAGTTATCCTAAGCATATCCCCCGGGAGTGTCGTAACCAAGAGTGCAGCAAGGCCCGTTGTCGTGCACCAGTTCCCGTTCGAGTCTAGCTCAAAGAGGTGTTTTCGGGTTTTACCCCTAGGTACATCTGTGCCAGAGCCGCCTCTACCTGCTCGTATCCAGACAGGGATGTATTGCTCGGAAAACTCACAAAATCTCTACAATACCAAAATTCTAGGAAGTTCTTCTATACTAATCCTCAAAGTTCATCTTAGGTCTACGTGCTCTAATCAGAGTTTATCTAAATCTAGTTTCCAAGGTTTGTACTAAACTTCCTCTGATACCAACTGTAACGCCCCGACCCCAGTTACCCAGAGTCGGTGCATTATTACATAACATTGGCATGATCACAAGAAAGATCAAATCTCGAAAGACCGATTGGTTTAGTAGCCTTGGAAACACTAGATATATTCATAAGTTTTACATTACATCATAAAATGAAAAACTACTACAACAACATAATGTTTCCACAGTCCACACTATAATCCCCTCATAATATTCCTGCAGGTCATTCATAACTTACATCTTCACTTCCTGGGGAAAAATAAAACATAGAAAAGGGGTGAGCTCAAATGCCCAGTAAGGATAACAATATAGCGGAACATTCAAAATAAGCATAAACATTTAAGGCAATGTATAACTAAAACAAAAGCCTTTTAAATATGAACTTTCAACATGGTATGGCATAAATAAAACGAAATAATGCCATTTACTTATTCACATGGATATTCTACTAATCGAATAATCACATGCAAAAATCAATAACCACTTTCATAATGTTGGAATGCATAATGCCAGACTATCATAACCACATAGCCAAGGCCTCGTGCCAATACTACAAATAAGATTTTGTCAAGGCCTTGTGCCAAGACACTAGTTTGTCTCATGAGACCTACCGATGCATCGAGGAGCTATAGCGGGCTCCACTCGTCACTTATTAAGTCCAATGCATTCCCATATGAAAAGGTTTAAACATAACATAAACATTCGTATTAAAACTAGCATACGAAATGTCAATAATTTCACCATAAACTATGAATGGTATAAAATAGCACATCCACAGTCAAACATATCACAAAACCTTCAATACAATATAGAAGTTTTGTATCATAATAAATCAACTTCAAATAATCTTAAAATCCATCAAAGGATGTTGACATAGATGAAATCAAAATTCTTTTTAAAGAAGTATCTCCTTTTATTTTGAAATCATTTAAGGTCCATATAAAAGAAAAAATTTTCTTTGAAAATATTCTTATAAGCTTGTATGGAAAGCTTCGACGATTTTATAACGGCGGAAAATAACCGCACCCGCCGTATAAGTTAAAAAAAACATTCTTACCTCAATTCTGTCGAAAAGGTTAAAAAGGACCTTGTTTTGAAAACGACGGAAAGATTCCTTTATAAACCTCTTATAAAAAGTCAAACAAGGGTATAAATGACTTTAACCCATATTCTTGTAAATAGTAAAAATGTTTTGAAATACATTTCGAAGAAACATGGATGTGGATGATAAAGAGATCCCAGTAGATTATTACGTATAATACAACCTCGGATAATGAAGAGATTGTGAAATAACCCTTACCTTGTACTTTTCCTTTGTTGGGGTAAGTTAACCTCCTGTATAATGGTGAAATAATTGTTATTAAATTATACAAGAATCATATACATTAATATGATATCATATATGATCTTTTAACATTGCTTTATTAATAATATCTTAGTATTATCGTCGTTTCGGGTGATAATCGATTCGTTCTTCTTAAATGTTAGGTTACGTAAGACATGTTTGTAATGGATAGATTATATCTTATTCATAATCAGAATGATATTAACATTATTTTTAACCCTAAAATGAGAATAATACTTGAATGGATATGATGGAGAATGAATCTTATCGCGTTCGTGGAGACGGTAGTCCGTACGTACGCACGAACGCTACTTCCATTTAATTTTTATTTTAAAAGAATCAAATCCAAATGATACATAGGTATATTACTATTCCAGTATAATATAATATTTTATATATGTTACTTAAGTTCATTAACACCATCCTTTATACGTTCCATGTGTGGTATGAACGAGTCATATCATTTTAAGGGGGCGGTAGTCCGCACTTCCTCAAATGAAATTATCGTATGTATATACAACATGAAACGAATAATGGTATGAAATAAAATGGAATTACAGAAGCTTATATATAAAATATATATCATTAATATCATATTTAATTACAGTTCCATCATAATGTCCACCATGAGAGGCGGTAAGATGTATTTGAACAATCATCGTTTCGTGAGGCGTTAGTTTGCCATCCACAGAAACATTATGTTCATCATCCATTGGATGGAGTTGTGTGTATCTGTAGTTTGAATCCTTCTTATAACAACATCCTAGTATATTGAGGATACTGGTATTGTTACAAAAGAAAGGAAATAAAAAGTGTTTGGGGGTTGGAGAAGGAAAATAAATGAAAATAATTTAAGAGAAATCGTTACCTTTAATCTAAGTAACTCACTTTGGTTGGAACCAAAGGACTTCTTGAAATGCTTTCTGCCTAAGGGGAAGCTTCAAGGAGGAGGAGAGGGATTTGGGGAGCTTAGTTGGGCAGAGTTTGGACGAGCCAAGTGGCTTGAGAGGTGTGATGAAAAGAGAAGGAGGAGTGCCCTTTTATAAGAGGGGTGAGGGGCACTTTTGGAAAAGCTAGAAATATTAATTTATAATAAATTCATATTCGGTTTCCAAAGGCTCCAAAGTTAACTATTCAAAGTATGAGGTGGGGATAGGTCTAAAACAACTCATCCAATAGAATTTAGACAGGTTTGGGTACTTATATTAACCTTATCTTTAAGTATTAACTCTAAGTTAATTAGTTTCACTTTTACAATGTCTCTTTGTATTTTTATATAATATGGTTAATAAACTTACTATATACATCCAAGCGACCCCCAAGTGGTCCATTAATGATTAACCTATCATAATATAAGTCTCTTGGCCGAACCTTAGATTTTTAGGAATTTAATATCAATTAATAATATAATATTTGTTTTAAGAACTCTTTTATGTCAATTTTGACACTATTCAATAGTTGATTTTTGTGAAACTCATAACAGATTTATTACTTCAAACAAAGTCAATTAAATAAATCCTAATATATCATATTATCCTAGAAAATTAGTGTAATTCATTAAAAGTTTCATATTATATTTATTTGGGTATTTATAATATCAATTATGTTAATTTTTTACTATTTTAGTAATTACTGCATCATCATTGTGTCATAAATAAAATAAATTATTTAATGTCTAAAAATTATAAATAAAACATCATTATGTAGGAAATCTTTTTATCTTTCTAATGAATATTTATAATCGAAAATCCAACATGTATAACCCTATGTAAAAATTGTTCTTCTAAAAGATGTAAGCTTATGCCATTTTTATTTTTATTTTAACTTTATTAATATAATGTGTCCCTACCACATACAAGTGGCTCCAAGGGGACCCCAAATTGACCCAAGGATGCCCATGGTCGGGTATGTGTCCACCAATAAGGTTAGGACACGTTTTAGGGTAATTTTGTATTATTATAATATTATTTTTTAACCCTTATTTACCGGATTTACCCTTTAACCATGGTAAATAAAATATTTACCGCAGTAATTATTCAAAATGTCTAAAAATAAAAGTTACCTATTTACACAATTTGAACATCCTGATTCCAAATATGGAATCCATTTTTCTAAATTCAAAACACAGAAGTGGCAGAAATTAATTTAAAATTAATTCCCGTTGTCAAAACAAAAAGCGTGTTTTTAAGAGATAATAACTATCAAAAGATTGACACTTGTTTATGTTTGGTTTAATTGTAAAATTATGTCCAATGACCAACATTATATTAAATGGTAAAAATATATTCTAAATATACTTTAAAACCACTCAAATTCATAATTTATCACTATTAATTATTTTGATTAAAAAAGTTGTTTTTAATTAAAATTTAGTAATTTTCACTATTCATCAAAATATGAAAGTTATCCGAAAAGTACCAAAATTTCACCCTAGACTAATTTCGATATTCCGAATCCAAAAATGAAGTCCATTTTGAAATATAAAATATATATGATTTCAAAAAGTAGGTATTACTATTTACAACGGCTAGTTTAATTAGTTGTGGTGTGTGTTAGAACTCGAGGTTGCGTACAACACACGCTATCGCATTATTCGAAGGGAAACGTACCGTAGAAGCTTGGGGTGTTACAATAAGTAGTTGTAAAGTTTCATAATAAAATTATCTTAAATCACATATTAAGGAAATCATTGTATTATTTTTTAGTGATTCTTGTTTCCTATACCGAGTTCACTCATATAGGACTATAATTAGTGGATAAGTGAACCCTTTCATAAGTTACAATGTTTCAGTGATTTATATTCCTCAGTTGAAAAAAATACAAAGGGGGTATATTGTTGAGGCCAAGAGGTTTTGAGGTATTTCTATGCTAAGAAGAAGCTTGTTTATAAATGAAAAAGGACTGCTTTACTGTTATATTTTTTTTGTTCAAAATTTACCACTTAATATTATTGATATTATAAATCACTAAAAATTATTTCCTTCCTTAAAAAGGTGATCAGATGGAGTCCAACAGACCAAGTATAATATGTGGAGTGTAGGGTATCAATTTAATTAGATGGAGATGTTCACAGTCCTATCAGAAAGAGATGATCGGTAAAGTAAACCAGGTGATGATTTGTTATTTCTAAAGTTTAAAACATCATGATTACTAAATGTTACCATGATGAAAGATTGAGTAAAAAGGGGAATATTGAGGTTAGGCTATACAAAGTTCATGCTAAAAAGTATTGTGAATTACACCAGAATGATGTTATCAGACAAAGGCGTGACTGTACAAAGTTCAAGATGTGAAGTAATGAAGTTATAAAATTCAGAGTTTGAGTTTTATGAAGATATAGAGTTGAATAGGTATAAAGTATTATTGAATAGAAATTTATGAAGCCCATTTATCATAGGAATTTTGAATAATTATCAAATAGAGTAATTTGGTTAATGTTATTGGATGGAGTCCATTGGGTGACCTTTTACAAAGTCATCTTATATAGTCTATCAAAAAAACCAAAATTTATTTGTTTATCTTTCAGATAAAAGGTTTCATGTCCACTGAATGAACTTTTATATGTTCATCAGAAAGAATAATGTTTTCTTGTGTATGAAGTCTATTAGACATACTTGTATGAATATGTGAAGTGAATAATTTACAGAATGTGTAGATAGAAGTATCTGTATGAAGTCATCAGAAAAATGTTTCTGAATGAAGTTAATCAGATAGAGGTTTCCTAATGAAGTAAATATATGAAGGTTTCTGAATAAAGTCATCGAAGGAAGGAAGAGTCCTGTGAAATATTTTGAGAAGTTTCTATAAAGTTTTGAAGGAGAACCATATGAATTTTCACTGGATGAAATATTTTCTACGAAGTTTTACCAGATGAAAGGTTTGAAGATATTTAACAAAAATTTATAAAGAAATTAAATATAATGATTTTGATCTGTTTGTTTAATGTTTCAATAATAATGGTGTGAGTATAGTTATTTTAATTGTTTTTAAAGGATTTTTGAAGATGAATGTTTTCACCAAGATATAAAATAAGTTCCTAACTTCTAGTAAGTTTTAAGGTGGTAAAAACATAGAATGTTTTGAGTGGGATTCCCAAAATATGAGTGGGAAAATTAAAATTTGAATGTTCAAAATTATTCACTTTCTCATAGATTTTCAAAGTACGGGTTCCTATATAAAAGGGTGAAGGAACCATATGAAGTAACACTATTGTTATACGTAATAGATTGGAAGTTCTAGAGGGTTTGTGGTGACAGATTCCAACCAAGGAAACTGTTGGTTAAGAATGAGATACCGATCAGAGTTTTCCAATATTTTGGTATCAGATGAGAAGTGTGAAGTGAATTTATTAGACAAAAAATGTACAGAGTTACCAATGAAACACCTCAATATTTTTATGAAATATTTCTCTTTAAATAATTTTATTTGTTTGATATCTTGTGTTGCAAACAACAATGAGTTTAAATGAACCATGTAAAATTATTAAAATATTATGTGTTCATTATCACCTATCCATTATATTGTAAGGTATAAATTTTAAAAATTAAATTATTAAAAATATATGGTTTATAAATTTATAAAATAAATTCATGATTATAATTAAAAATATTATTTTAAAATAAAAGTGGTGTTTTTCTGAAAAAAATTGTTTTACTCGTGCAATGATTTTTATATCAATATATGAAATTAAAACCTATTGGTGAATTATTTTAATGAAATGCATATATTATTTACTTTATCAAATGTTTTAAACATTCAATTATTTTAAGAAAAGTATATAAATAAATACACTTTTATGCCTGTAAATGTATTTCTTTCCAAAAAAGAATTTTTTATCACATTTTTCACTTACTTTAAAATTATTATTTTTTTCTATTTATAGGTATTGAATTATATAAAATTAATTAAATATTTATAATTAGTTGGCTAAAATTTGGTAATTAGGCCCCTTTTATTTTTAGTCAATATGAATAGAAATCGTGGTAAAATTTATCAACTCAGTAAAGGATAAATCAGGCTCATCATTAATAAAACTAAGAGATAAGGACGTAATTATTCTTCCTAATTCTTATCGAAATAATTAAATTATACCCTTAACACCTAAGGTTAAAAATTGAGTTATTTAATGGACACTTGTCCACAAAAATGACTTCTATATTATTTAAACCAAAGGATGTGACAAAATGTCACTCTCTTAGTTTTAAATATCATTTATATGTTAAGATAGGGAAAAATTTGTTATGAATGAATATTAATATTAATTTTGTTACTATTAAAATTATATTGATTATGGTAATTTATTTATAATTTTTAGGAATTAAAAAATTACTTTAAATACTTACACAATGTGAGTGTAGTAATTATTCAATTAATAATAAATTAAAATAAATAATAGTATTTTTTTAAAAGTAACATAATTTAAGATATTTAAGGTGAACCAAAAATTATCCAGTTGAACATAAAAATTTTAGGATATAATAAAGTAGTTATTTTGAATTTGACTTGTTGTATTAATGTTTTTAAAGTCAATGTAATAAATAATATCAAAATTGTCAATAATGATATTTTATGGGATTAATATTTTACTAAATTATTTGAAAATCAAAAAAATATTGAACAAGCACAAAATGGATAATATATGATCTAAAATATAATCCCATATGAATTTATATTCCATTTGGAAGCATTTTTATCTAGAATAGTCTTATTATATTTTAATATTTTGGGAAATTCCAAAAGAGGCCCTTACCTCAATTGTCAAAAGGAACTTCATCCTTCACTTCATTACACAACTCTGTCACGAACCGTCCCCTGAGGCCCATGTCGTGAGCCTTGGGAGAAAGCTCTCCAATGAAGAACACCAATGAAGAATGCCAACTTCGACTCCAACTTCTTCCTCGGGACATTCGTTGATGAGGAACGTCTTCAATGACAACGAACCGACGATTGAGGTAACGCCAACGTCACCGACGCCCGTCTATTCCCAATGACATCATCTCCTTACCCATGGACAATCTTCAATGAATAAAATGAGGTAGGGGTGTGTCTTAATTTGATCAATGTTAAATTCCCTATGATACCAATTAGTCACGACACAGGACTTGGGGGACGGGTCGTGACAAATTTGTCATGACCCGTCCCCTGGGGCCCGTGCCGTGACTACCCCAGGCCCGCCTTCCATAGGGAAGGGGCTGGCGACTAGAACCGAAGGCGTATTCCCTATAACTGGGAAGGCACCACCTTTATAACTTGTAAGCACATGCAACCAAGCACACAGTAAGATACGAACTCAAGTAATCTGAATAGTAATCAGAGTAAGTGCAATAAGTAAAAGGGCCAGAATACAAGACCAACTGGAATCTACAAGGAAAACTGGAAAATACAAGACAACTGATAGGTGAAAAGCAGCTCCTAGATCGTCCACCACAGATCCTACATGAAGGGTAGGTACAACTCACGAACGACCGTCTCTGTGGTTTGCCTTGTCTAACGTCCACCTCTGAGCTACCTCAAATCCTAGTACCCTCGTCCTCAGTCAGTGCTGTCCATTGTATGTACCAAACACAACGAAGTGCGGGCATAGCCCGTGTAGGGGTTAGTATAATGATACTTAGTAGGGACCCCGAGACCCTCAAGGTCTCACAAAATCCACAAATAATAAACCAAAAAGAAAGGAAACAACTGATTTCACTACTTAGGTATATTCCCACACATATACCTAAGTTATCAAATAAACCCATCTCAATCATTAGTAAATATAGGGTCCAACCCAAAATCCCAAATCTTCAACTATTCCACAAAGGAAGGAAAACCACAAAGGAAAGTACAACACAGGCACAAACTCATCTCACACCAGGTATAACTTAAGTACAGTAGTGGAGATGATTAGATGTAACTACTGAATCATCTTACTCTATTAAGAGGCAGACCCACACAGGATCGCCAGGTGCTGAACCACATAGGATTGTAAGGTGCTGACCCACTCATGATCGCTAAGTGCTAACCCACACAGGATCGCAGGGTGCTGACCCACAGAGGATCGCAAGGTGCTGACCCACACAGGATCACTAAGTGCTGACCCACACAGGATCGCAAGGTGCTGACTCACACATGATCGCTAAGTGATGACCCACACAGAATCGCAAGGTGCTGACCCACATAGTATCTCTAGGTGTTGACCCATGCAGGATCGCTCTAAGCGCTGACCCACACAGGATCGCTCTACATTCTTCACGTCACAGCCAACTACTGGGTTCCCACATAATGATCACTCGTCTCTGGGAGGATCTGCTCCACAAGCTACTGGTTGATACTCCAACTATAATTAAGTCCCACTAAGAAGTATCTCAAAGGACCGCAACGTCATAGGGGTCTCAACGCAACAGACAGCGCGCCATTCGGATGCCCAGTCTATGAGTTATTAGCCTTTTTGTCCCGAGGGCCCAGTTGGATTTGTGCTCGATCCAACCCAACCATTCACCAAATTTATCCAAAAATCTAGTGGGGTAAACCAAAGGGACCATCTTACTCCAAGGTTTCCAGCGCCACTGACGGTTCATCAAACGGACGTTTGGTTCCAAAGTTATGGCCCAAGTAAAGTATAGGGTCATATCTGGTCCAGGTCCGGTCCGACTTGGTCGGACCGACCCGGCCCGACCCGGATTGGGTCTACCTAGTTCGGGTCAACCTAGACCGACCTGCTGGGTTCGGCCTGGCAGGCCACGAGGGTCATGAGGCCATGGGGGTGCCACGAGGGCACGGGGCGGCTCGACCGTGGGGGTCCCGTGAGGGCGCAAGGTTGCGGGGCGGCTCAGCCAGAGCAGCTCTGCCGCGGGGTGTTGTGAGGGCGAGGCTGCAGGGCATCTTGACCATGGGGTGCCATATGGTGAGGCCATGGGGTGGCGCGACAAGGTCGAGGGGCGGTGCGGCGAGGCCACAGGGCGGTGCGACAGGCCATAGCGGCGGAGCACCGTGGGGCGGCGTGGCAGGCCGCGGGCGGCCGAGCGCCATGGGGTGCAGAGGCTGCGGGTGGTGGAGCACCGTGGGGCATGGAGGCCGCAGGCGGTGGTTGCTGTGGGGCGGCGCCGTTTCCTTTGTCACCTTCGTTGCATTTGATATCCGTCCTCCTCTATCGTGAAGAACACAAGAATTATCCCATAAAATTTGGAGAGGATGAGCCATGTTTGTTTGTCCTGCACTCTCTGTATTAGAGTGGTAGCAAGCGGCTATAAGACTTGAAAATCAAGAACAGGTAAAGGAAAATAATTCACACCCTCCCTACAACTTTGCGCAAATAATCATACAAAAATAAACCCCTACCTTGGATTGTTCGTTGAGATTGGCACGAGAAGGAAGTCGAAGAAGGTGAAGAGAGTGCCAATATTCGTCGCTTCTGAAAACACGCTTTGATGTCTGGCTCGATCGTTGTCCTCTTCCTTGATTTCTGAAGAACGTTCTTCGATGGCGTTCTTCATTGGAGGATGTGTTCCTCCAAGTTCTCCCAAGCTCCCACCTTTGCCAATGATTAATTTTCCCTCCCAACCCACCAAAAAGAAAAGGCATCCAATATAATAAAATATGTTGGCATAATTTCAAATTGGAATAATTAATTAATTGAGTTGGTGTATTAATTGAAGGGGGTGGCACGATTAAGGGGGGTAGTTCAAGAGGTTTCAAGCCTCGATTGGTCCCCACCACCATAACCTCTCATTGGAGGTTAGTTTAGGTGGTCCCCACCACCATAAACTCTCATGGGAGGTTTAGTTCAGGTGGTACCCACCTATGAAACATCCACATGGAAGCTCAAAAAAATAAAATAAAAAGGTTACACAATTTTTATTTTATTTTATTCTTTCACAGAAAACCCAAAAATTAACTTTCACCCTCGACCAACTGCCATCGAGGTGAAAGTATCCTTAACCGAATACCAGCACTGCAAGTTCAATGGTGTCCTCAGATTTCAATTCTGATCCCTGGTTCAAATGTTACAAAAACTCACTCGTACGTTTACTGAACGTACTCGAAAAAAGTTCAGAAATTCCTTTTGGGCACATCGGGCCTTGGAATCACGCGCCGTCAATTTTCGCGGACTCGTAAAATTCCCATATATTAAAAAAAATTACATGGAAATTCTAGGTCTTTACATTCTCCCCACCTCAGGGATTTATGTCCCCATAAACCACAACTCAAACTAAGGGAACAAGTGGGGGTACTGAGCATGCATCTGAACCTCCCGCTCCCATGTGCTCTCTTGGAGGTTCTCGTGCTGCCAGTGAATGCGCACCAGAGGTATCGACCGTCCACGAAGGACCTGATCCTATCGATCCTCAATCTGTACTAAAACCTTCATAAAAGTCTCCCCATCGTCGATGTACAACTCTCCATGGTCGATGATGTGGGAAGGTTCATGCACATATCTCCTCATCTATGATATGTGGAAGACGTTGTGCACCTGGTGCAACTAAGGTGGAAGAGCTAAGAGGTATGCCACCTATCCAACTCTGCTAAGAACCTGAAAAGGTCCAATGAACCTTGGTGATAACTTTCCGAATCAGCCAAATCTCCGTAAACCTCGTCAGGGTGAGACCTATAGAAAGTCGTGGTCGCCATCCTCGAACTCCATAGGTCTCTATCTCTTGTCATAATAAGACTTATGTCTGCTCTGTGCAGTCTTCATCCGCTCCTGGATGATCTACACCTTCTCTGTGGTATCCCATACCATCTCTAGTACCACAATTGATGACTCCACTGGGTCTATCTAGCACAAAGGTTATCTTCAAGGTCGCCCATACAACGCCTAAAAAGGTGCCATCCCAATGGTGGAGTGATATCTATTGTTGTATGGAAACTCCACCAAAGGAAAGTGATCCTCCCAGCTGCGACCGAAGTCGAGGATGCAAGCACGCAACATGTCCTCGGGGGTCTGAATGGTCTGCTTAGTATGGCAATCTGTCTGAGGATGGAAGGCGGTGCTCAAACGAAGTTGCATCCCGAAAGCCTCATGCAACTCCTTTCATAGCCGAGAAGTAAAACATACATCATGATCGGAGAAAATTGTCAAGGGTAATCCATGTAGTTGCACAATCTTCTGCACATAGAGGCATCCCAAGCTCTCTACTGAACCCTACTCTCTATTTGGTAGGAAGTGGGACGACTTTGTGAGTCTATTGACGATCAACCAAATCGAGTCATGACCCCTAGATGTATGTGGAATTCCTATCACGAAGTACATGGATATACCATCCCACTTCCACTCTGGGACCTCCAAAGGCTGAACTAATCCTGGTGGTACTTGATGCTCTACCTTCACTTGCTATCAAGTGAGGCACCAAGAGACAAACTCTGCTACTTCTTTCTTCGTTTCCGGCCACCAGTGCTGTCGTCAGAGATCCTGGAACATCTTCGCCACTCTTGGTTGTACCACTAGAGGGGATGTGTGTAACTCCCTCAAAACTTCCTCCCGAAGTAACATTGGTACCATGGTACGCCCTCAGAAGAGAATGACGTGCTCCCCACCTTCAGAAAATCCATCAGGTGCCTGCCCTGTGGATATCTGAGCACATCGAGCCTCAAAGTCAGTGTCCCCAGGCTGTGCCTCCCTAAATTGCTGAAGAAGTGTGGGAGTGATTGTAAGAGACTGAAGAAAATCTTCTCCATCCCAATCCACAAAGGATACCTGCAAAGCGGCCAGCTGCTCTATCGCCTCACCTAGCAGCAGTATACCAGATCTCCTACTGAGTGCATCTGCTATAACATTACCCTTCCCAGAAGTATAGACTATCTCAAATTCATAGTTCTGGAGGAACTCAATCCAACGCCGCTATCTCGGGTTTAGGTCCTTCTGAGATAAGATATACCTGATACTCTTGTGATCAGAGTACACTGTAAAATGTTCGCCCATCAGATAGTGTCGCCACATCTTCAAGACGAAGACCATTGCTTATAACTTCAGGTCATGGGTAGCGTAGTTCTACTCATGCTGTCTCAGCTGTCAAGAACCATACGTGATCACTGCTCGCTCCTGCATCTGGACAAATCCGAGCCCGGTCCCTGATGCGTTGCAGTAGACTACGTACCCTACGCCCTCCTCTAGAAGCCTCAATATGTGGGCACTAGTCATACTCTACCTCAGCTCCTCAAAAATCCACTGGAATATCGCCAACCACACGAAGGGTTGCCCCTTCTTCGTCAATGGTGTTAGAGGTGCTACAAATCTGGAGAAATCTGTCACAAACCTCTGGTGGTATCCATCCAAACCCAGGAAACTATGTACCTCCATTACACTCTTGGGTGGCTCCCAAGCAAGTACCGCCTCAATCTTTTCTGGATCCACTACAACTCTAGCCTCCAATATGACATGTCTCAGAAAGTGAACCTCTCAGATGCAAAACTTTCACTTCGAGAGCTTACCATAAAGCTGGTACTCATAGAGTGTGTCCAATACTACCTAAAAATGATAGGCATGCTCCTCCTGAGTAGCTGAGTAGATCAGAATTTCATCGATGAAGACTACTACAAAGTGATCAAGGTATGGCTGAAAGATCCTATTCATGAGTCCCATGAACACTACTGGAGCGTTGGTTACACCGAATGGCATAACCAAGAACTCGTAATGGACGTACCGACATCTGAAAGTCATCTTCTGCACATCCACTTTTCATACTCTAAGTTGGTGATATCCTGATCTAAGGTCTATCTTCGAGAACCATCGTGCTCCCTTCAGCTGATCAAAGAGGTCGTCAATCCTCAGAAGTGGGTACTTGTTCTTCACAGTAACCTGGTTTAGGCGCCGATAGTCAAAAAAAGTCTCAAAATCCCATCCACCTTCTAGGAGAACAAAATCAGGGTTACCCAAAGAGAAACACTGGGCCTAATGAACCCCTTTCCCTGCAAGTCCTCTAGCTATACCCGCAGCTCACAAAGCTCTACAGGATCCATCCGATACGCTAGTGTAGATATTGGTGTCATCCCGGGGTACAAGTAAATGTAAAATTATACCTCTCTGTGAGGAGGTAGAACCAAAAAATCATCAGGTAAGACATCCACATACTGGTCCACCACTATAGGATAACTCAGACTCTCCACATCAACCGCTCCGAGGATAAGGCTATCCAACTAATGAGTAATCAGCTGTACTATCTTCCAGGTAAGTCCATCCTGTGATGTAAAGGCTCCCTTCTCACCGGTGAAGGTAAACATAGTCCCATCTATGTAGACACACCACACTTTGCGCCTAATACAGTCAATCTGAGTATGGACTGTAGATAACCAGTCCATACCCAAGATGACATCGTAAGACCTCAATGCTACTACTAGGAGATCTCAGCCGAAGCTCTGACCTCCTAGAGTAAGCCTAAACTACCGGCACTAGTGTGTAATCATAAAACATGCTCCCATAGGAGTATCTAGCCATAAGGATCAATCCCACAACTCGATCAGAATCTACGAGCTCCGTACGAGGGCAGTGGCAATAAAAGAATGACTGGAACCTGTGTCTATAAGTTCTGCATCTAAAGTAGAGTAAACACAGATCGTACCTCATATCATCTCTGGAGCACGATGGTCATAGGCCTCAGCTACCTGGATCTAAGCTCTCCCCTATCCTCCTGCTCCCTGTGGTTGGGGTGGACCACCTAGTGGTGGTGGTGGTAACATCATGAATCATCACCCACTGCCAGCTGCATGGCCATCTCCTCTGCCATGTCTGCCTGCTTCCTGCAGACCTCCTTGGTCAAATATTTGTCTCTGCCTGGGTGGTCCTTCGACCGTATGCTGTTCATCCGTATGATGGGTCAGACATTCACGATCCATGTGACCCTGCCTACCGCATGCGTAACACTGCCTGCTCCTGGCATGACCGGCTATGACTCGGGTGCCCCGCACAACCGACTCTGAATCATGCGGTCGTCCACCTGTAGGTCTGGTCCTCTTGGACCTCGGTTTAATCTATCTGCTTAAAACTGCAGAAGACTCCGGTATGTGATGACTGGTAGTGGGTCTCGCTGCTGGTGATTTCTTTGTAAGGAAACTCTCCACTAAGAGGGCTCGCTCTAACACCCCCGCCTATGTCGGGATGCTGAGTGAGATCATCGAATCCCTGATCTCCCACCCGAGTCCCTGCTCGAAGGTTTGGGCCCTGAAGAATGGGTCCCGCACCATATCTATGGAGTAGCGTGAGAGGTCAGTGAACCTCGCTGAGTACTGATCCACAGTCATGCTGCCCTGCTGCAGATGAAGAAGCTCCTGAATGTGCACTGCGCAAAATGTTTCTGAGACAAACTCTTCCCAAAATAGCCTCTCGAAGTATGCCCAAAGAAGCGTCACCACGTCGTGAACTTGAAGCATCAAGATCCACCATCTGCCTGCTACTACCTGTAGAAGGCTGGCGGCAAGGATCACCATGAGATCGGCTGGTGTCCCTACTAGTCGGAAGACTCTCACTAAAACCTCCAACCAATCCTCAGCCGCCTGTGGGTTCATCTCTCCCCTGAACCTAGGTGGACTCTAACATTGGAACTCATGAAATGTGATCAAGCGGAATGTAATCTCTACTGCTGGGGCTGGTGGCATCGGTGGCCCAATGGGTAATGGTACTGCTGGTGCCTCCACTGGTGCCTCTACTGGAAGAGGGGCCTACACCAAGGCCTCGTCACTCGGTGGGATGTCAGTGCGTAAAACTCTCAGAACCCTAGCTGGTTGTCTTTGTGGAGGCATCCTGAAAAAAAAACAAGTGCTCCATGGTCAAAAAGTTATACCTGGTGAGCTGAATCAAAGAGATCAAAAAGAAAACTCTTCAAAACACACATGCAATCAGTGTTTTTGTGCACTGATTCGGAAATCAGAAGTCAGGGTCCTGGTGTATGGATACGTCAGCCGCCGCACTAACACTAGATTCCCTAAATCGAAAACCACACTCACTACACTTAACACTATTTCCATTAAAAGAAAGATCAGAGTCCTATGTTCACTAGTGGAAATCCCATCTATACCAACACTTTTTCCCAACGGTTTGAAAAAATCGTTGGGATAAATAATCTATACCAATGGTTATGTGAAAAGCATTGGCATAGAGTAATATATGTTGGGTTTTCCCAACGTTTTTAGGAAACCATTGGGAAAAACCACCTCAAATACCAACGGTTCAAATGAACCATTGGAATAGAAACACCTAAACCTGGTTTCCATCAGGATTCTTCTCCCATCTGCACTTCCCCTCACGCCCCACTTCTCCAGCCCTATGACACCACTCCTCCCGAACCCACCTTGCCGCCGCTCCCATCCCAATCCCCCTCACCGCCGCTCCTATACCGATCCCCCTCACCGCCGCTCTCATCCCCCTCATGCTCCCCTCCTCCCATTCCAACTCCTGTTCACCGCTCGACGCTTTCCGCTTGCCGATCGATGCTCGATGCTCGCCTCTTTCCGCTCGCCTCTTCCATCCTCCCATCCCGAGCCCTAGCAGCCATCACTAGCCCCTCCCCCTCAAACTTTGCGCTCTGCGTGTCATCCACAATAAGTGTAAATAGGTAGCATTTCTGATTTCAGAAGTGTATGTTTCAGGGTTATTCATCGATTTCACTGAATTATGGTGAAATCAATCATTTGTGATAGATATTTTTCTATACTTAGGAACAGGGGAACCCAAAATCAATGTTTCATATTATTTTTTAGGGTTATTAAATGTTTCATATTCAATGTTTGCTATAATTAGGATTAGGAAGAGTTATTCATCGATTTTTATATAATTAGGAAGGGTTATTCATACCTTCCTGTTTTTGCACATCGATCCATTAAGGCATTCAATGTTTCATATTATTCGAAGGGGTTTTACCCAAAATCAATTTTATTAGTTATTGGATAGTCATTTTCAATTGGGGATTTGTGCATCCGAGATTCATGGATGCATTGGAAGTGACATAGCATAATAAAAACACTATATGAAGGATTCATTTTTCAAAATTATTTTCCTTTACAAAATATATATATATATATGAAGTGCGTGTTATGTGACATTTCCAGTCTGCCTATGCTTATAAGTCCTCACCACCACACTAACTCAGGTACCATGTTCTATCAGTATCATAAGTGCTCTCAAGACCACTTGTTGAAGAAAAAATATCTATGTCACACCATTTATAGTCCTTGAGAAATAATTCTACATATTTCACACATCATATGTCATTCCACCATTAGGAGTGTGCTCCCTTCCCCAAATGGGGGGGGGGTACTTTCTGTTTTTTTGCATGTGACTAGTTTTTGTATCATTCACAATATTTTGGTCCTATAAGATTATCCATGACTTGACTTTAAATGGATTATACTTTACTGTGAATTTCTCCTTCTAGTAACATGTCTCATGTATTTTTAATTGAACCATCAAAATGGGCCTAACCATTGCATGTCTTAACTTCATAATCCTCATCTTGGATATTTCCATTTAAGGATGATTTTATGGGTATTTTAAAATACTTTTTCGACCTCTTTTCCAATATATGTTAACCTATATAATGTTATCCCTATTGAATTTACTAAAACTATGTGATACCTTAGCCCCAACCTTAGAGGATAATCCCCACATGACATTGGACTCCCACCACACTGCCCTCTAGGAAAATGTATGGCTTAATTCCCACTATACATGATACATAGTGATTTCTAGAAATCATGTCCGGAACCAACACAATTTTCATTCCATCCTAGATCTTAGGGATTGTGACACACTCAAGTCGAGCCCCTGCCCAGCCTAATTCTCAGATAATGCCCCTTCCCCCGAGTATTAGCTATATTTGTGTGAGTGGTTCACTTGGTTTTTCTTGGGTGATAAGGACATACTAAATTCACATAAATAATTATTTCCCATAGTATCATTTCCCATCCTTATGTACATGATCATGATCTTTATAGAAATATGATAGTCCAAACACCATGACCTTAAAAGCTATGCACTCATACTTGAGGTGTTCTTAATAATCCCTAGGCTATGAAAACACGCTAAGTTCATTTCCCCCCTATTTATTTATTTTACATCTATCCCCTTGTTCCTTGCTACAAGACCTTAAAAATTACACCCCTACACTCTAGGCTATATGAACTTAAGGGTTATCCCCCCACTACTAGAAATCGAGCCTATACCAACACTTTGTTCCCAACGGTTTAGAAAACCCGTTGGGAAAAAGAACCTATACCAATAGTTCTAATAAACCGTTGGTGTAGGCTATTTTATTTTGTGTTTTCCCAATGGTTTAAGAAAACCGTTGGGAAAGAGAACTATTAAATACGGTTTTAATTAACCATTGGGAAACATTATACCCAAATTAGGGCTCCCTCCCTCGTGACATTTCATCCCTGCGCACTCCTCCCCTCCCTGACCTCGACCTCCTCCTGGCCTCTGCCTCTGCCTCCCAGCCTCCGCCTCTGCCTCTGCCTCCCGACCCCTCCCTCTCCTCCAGAAACTTTACCCTTCCCTGCTTGGCTCCTTATCTGATGACGACGTCCCCTCCCCTCTCGACTCCTGACGACGTTCCCCCCTCCCCTCTCGTCTCCCTCTCTTGGTGACATCCCCCTCCCCTCTTGGCTCAATCTCCTCCTCCAACGTCCCCCGACCCCCTCTCAAGTCGCGCGCAAGACTCCCCATGGACGAACACCCCATGGGACGTCCCCCCCTCTCAGCACCCTATCCTTCTGCTTGGGCAATAATATTTTCAGGGCCGACCCCTGCCCCCCAAGAGTTAGAGGTAAATCTTTTCCAAATCAATGCATTGGACTACCCATATGAGGTAGACCTGACCTCTCCTGAAGTCTAATATCTTGGTTTCTGTGTTTGTGGATATTTATTTGATGATTTGCTTATGGTTTAGGTGTCATCACAATTTTACATTTTTGCGTTTGTTTGTATAGTCCGAATGGACAAAATTTTTCATCTGTTAATTCTTCATAGGTCTAGCTCAACCATGTTATTTTTTTGTTCATTCAAATGTGCAATTAATGGTTTAGTTATTCCCATGATGCTTTTAATTGAAATAGTTAGATCATGGATAATGCATGTGATGAGAGGTATAGGAGTAAAGGAATCTATTGGACTGTAAATGGTGAAAAATGTCTTTTTTAAGTTAATCAGGTATTTGGAAATGTGCAAAAATTTGGTTCGAAAATCAATATAATGAGTTCTTAGTGGCCTATTTTCAAGAGTCTATTGGTTATAAAAAATGAAAATTTTAGTAGTTTGGTTATATTTTATAGATCATAAATCCAAAGGCATAGAAAACGAATCATTGTCACTCATTAAAGGGAATAAGTAGGAAATTAGACAGTTTGGTGTGGTGGGAGAGGATGGGGGGATGAAATTCCAATGACTTTAACCCAATTTGCGACATAAATGGAAAGGGGTTAGTTGTGACATCTGGTGTTATACAAATTGCTAAATAGGTATGTAGTGAGGCATGGTACATATCAATACTTTGGGCCGAGTCCCGATCCAAGTCTTTTAAAAAATGTAAAATGTAAAAAATAACATAAATTAACAATAATAAATATAGTAAACTTACAATTCATCAAACTAAAATAATATTGAACAAAATTATCAATTGGGCTAGACCAGGCTTGGTCTGTGATTGGGTTTGGTCTAGCTTTGTTGGGACTTCACTAGTTTGAGTCCTGACCTAAACACTACTTGGGCTGGGCCCATTGTAAGAAATATGTCTCACAGACTGTCCAGGTCCATGCCAGACATCATGCCATTTTTACATCCCTATTGAGTTTAACAACTAAGTTGTTATGTTATTGTTTTTTACATTCAAGAGTATTTTTGGACTCTAAACATTGCGTTATTACATTCATGTTACTTTAAATAGAACTTTTACTTAAATAAACATTGCAATGTTACAGTTTTTCCAATCCCCAACACAACAACCACTTTCTCTGCAATTATTTTACATTATAACCACTCAATAGGCTAGTAAGATGGGGTGTTGAGAGTGATAATGCTTGGATTTATATATGTATTAATTTTGTTTTAATGCATTATATACCGAGTTCACAATTGACTGGGGAATGGTGGATGCTAGCAGGAGAGCTATTTAAGACACAAGGGCAATCTATGCCAAATTTCATTTTATGATGCATCAGTTTTTATTCACCATAGTAGTTAATCTCAGATCATGGTGCGACGCAACGGGGTTCTAGCAGGGTTATGTGCACAATCTTCAACTCAAATAATGTATCATAGGTTCATATTCAATGGATAAGTGTACTAGTATGGTGTTTCCAACGAACGTGCTATATAAAGAACATAATGAAAAATGAAGAGATTATTAAATGGAACTATTTCCCCCTTGCTTGCAGGAACATGATTTGACCCATGGTGTGGTGTGGTTCTTATATATTGGGAGGTGACATGTATAGTCACAGGATACAGGTATGTTTTTGTTTAGTTTTTATTTTATTTTCTTTATCGCATTGGCCACTTAGGTATTTTACTTCTTTCTACGGACGGAGGGTAGTGATGCTATCCTGACTAGTTGACGTAGATCACTAGTATACTGTAATACCATGAGGTGTGAGTGTGAGGAAACATTGGAAGATAGAGGAGCCTTGGGGTCTTCCATAAGATGGAATTGTTTTTCTAAAACATTGTGTGGGAACATTTCTGGAGTATGTTGGAGTCATGAAATAACCCAAAGTGTCTCCATGCATTGTATCATCCTCGCATGGGTTGGCCACTCACCCAATCCTATCAAACCTATCCTGTTCTATCCTCTTAGTAAAATAGTCTAGACTCATCTCTTGAGGATTATCCCATGCCTCGATGCACATCTCATCATCCAACTAGACAAAGAGGATTATTCACCTTATGATTGTCCTAGTCACAAAATCACACCATGTCGAACATATCTACATTATATTCTCAATAATCCGGTGAAGAAAATCATCAAAATCATGTATTATAACCCAGCCTAACTAACCAGGTTCCATCCTAAGCTAAATCACACCAAACCTCTTGGCATTATAATGCCAATCTGTTTGACAATACCCAATACCCACACTAGCATCTCATCCTTCATCTCTTTAGTTGAACTCTTGAATCATTAAATGGAGTAAAACCTTTCATAATACATTTTATATACTCAGAGGGACCATCCCACTCTAAGAACCTACCAAGATTCCAATCCATCCTCATAAGTATTTCCTCATCAAACGCTAGATGTACAATTGCCACATTTATCACTACAAGGCTCAATTCTCTTAGGAATATTTTACTTGATCTAAATCCTCATCGTTAGTGACATCAATCACATTAAAGAACATAAATGTCAACTGAACCCTACATTCCAAGAATTATTCATTTGGACAGGCCCCATAGCAACAAACTAAGAACTAAAACCATAAATAATAATGCCAAATACATGCATCATTTTTAAATAAATATCTCAAGTGTAAACATAAAAACCAAGAATAACATGACCTCATCCCTTATATCAAACAAAACCAAACTAAGTTGAAACTCAGGCCAAATTGATTATATACCATTAATAGTAAGATTAATTGTTAATTAATAGGAATGTACTATTTGATAGTATCATTTTGAAACATTTATCTGTTTCCCCTTTTCTTGCAGGAACATGATATGACCCATGGGGCGCTGTGGTACTTATATTTTGGGCGGTGACAAGTATAGTCACATGAGAGGTATGTTTTAGTTTAGTTTTTATTTTATTTTCTTTATCACATGGGTCACTTAGATCTTTGACTACTTTTTAGTTTATTTTTTATTTTATTTTATTTTCTTTATCGCATTGGTCACTTAGATCTTTTACATATATGAATTCTCCCATATGATTTGTGTTGCATCCTGAGATGTTAAAATATACTCAAATTCTATTGTTCTCAAAGTGACTGAAGTTTTATTATTGGCATTCCAAGAAATGCATATTCCATTGATAAGTAATACACTTGCATAATTTGACTCTCAATCAGTAGTTTCAACTACCTAGTACCACTTTTAAAAACAATGAATATAAAATATATATCTTTATCATACCACAATCTCAAATCAAGAGTCTGTTTTTTATAACATAAGATCAGTTTCTATAATGTGAAGGACAACTACATAGGATTTATTTGGAATCCTGGCCAGAAGATACTACACCACGGATGTCGCTGGACCAATCCAAAACATCGCGGTCACACCGCTGTAATTCCGTGATTTGGCCCTAATCTAGGATGAAACCCCACGACAGTTCGTAGTCCTGTCGGAATTTAATGTATGATACCTAGATAGATTTTTAAATACATTACCCACCCATAGTTAATGGGGAGGGAGGCGATGGACGGAATGTTTCCCCACTTCCTCTAGCTCCCTTCGATCCTGGCCGGAAGATGCTGCCCCGCGGATGTCGCTGGACTGGGCCAACACGCCGCAGTCAAGCTACGATCATGCTGCAGTCACGCCACGGTCATGCCGCGGTAATGTCGTGATTTGGCCCTTCTCCAGGATGACACCTCGCAGTGGTTCGCAGTCCTGTTGGAATTCTATGTATGATACCTAGATAGAGTTTTAGATATATTACCCACCCATAGTTAATGGGGAGGGAGGTGAAAGCCGGAATGTTGCCCCGCCTCCTCCCTCTCCCTTCACTCCTGGCCGGAAGATGCTTCCCCACGAATGTCACAGGATCAGGCCAACACGCCGTGGTCACATTGCGGTCACTCCGCGGTCACGCTGTGGTCATTCCGCGGTCATGCTGCGGTAATGTCGTGATTTGGCCTTGCTGCAGGATGACACCCCGCGGCGGTTCGCAGTCCTATCAGAATTCGATGTATGATACCTAGATAGAGTTTTAGATACATTACCCACCCATAGTTAATGGGGAGGGAGGCGATGACCGGAATGTTACCCCACCTCCTCCCGCTCCATTCACTCATGGCCGGAATATGCTGCCCCGTGAATGTCACTGGACCGGGCCAACATGCTGCGGTCACGCCGCGGTAATGCCGTGATTTGTCCTTGCTCTAGGAAGACACCCCACGACGGTTCGCAGTCCTGCCGGAATTCGATGTATGATACCTAGATAGAGTTTTAGATACATTACCCACCCATAGTTAATGGGGAGGGAGGCGACAACCGGAATGTTTCCCCACCTCCTCCCACTTTCTTCGCTCCTGGCCGGAAGATGCTGCCCCACAGATGTCACTGGACTGGGCCAACATGCCATGGTCACGCTGCGGTCACACCGCGGTAATGCCATGATTTGGCCCTACTCAAGGACGACCACCCACAACAGTTCGACGTCCTGTCGGAATTCGATGTATGATACCTAGATAGAGTTTTAGATACATTACCCACCCATAGTTAATGGGGAGGGAGGTGATGACCTGTAACGCCCCGACCTTAGTTACCCAGAGTCGGTGCATTATTACATTACATTGGCATGATCACAAGAAAGATCAAATCTCAAAAGACCGATTGGTTTAGTAGCCTTGGAAACACTAGATATATTCATAAGGTTTTACATTACATCACAAAGTGAAAAACTACAACAACAACATAGTCTCCATATTCCACACTCATATCCCCACATACTATCCCAGCAGGTCATTCATAACTTACTTCTTCACATCCTGGGAAAAATAAAACATAGAAAAGGGGTGAGCTCAAATGCCCAGTAAGGATAACAATATAGCGGAAACTTTCAGAAATAAGCATAAACATTTAAGGCAATGTATAACTAAAACAAAAGCCTTTTAAACTTGAACTTAAACATAGTATGGAAAAAGAAAAATGAAATAATGCCATTTACTTATTCACATGTATATTCTACTAATAGAATAATCACATGCAATATCAATAACCACTTTCATAATGATGGAATGCATAATGCCAGACTATCATAACCACATAGCCAAGGCCTCGTGCCAAGACTACAAATAATATTTTGTCAAGGCCTTGTGCCAAGACACTAGTTTTTCTCATGAGACCTACCGATGCATCGAGGAGCTGTAGCGGGCTCCACCCGTCACATATTAATTCCAATGCATTCCCATATGAAAAGGTTTAAACATAACATAAACATTCGTATTAAAACTAGCATACGAAATGTCAATACTTTCATCATAAACTATGAATGGTATAAAAATAGCACATCCATAGTCAAACATATCACAAAACCTTCAATACAATATAGAAGTTTTGTATCTCAATAAATCAACTACAAATAATCATAAAATCTATCAAAGGATGTTGACATAGATGAAATCAAAACTCTTTTTAGAGAAATATCTCTTTTTATTTTTGAAATCATTTAAGAGTCATATATTTATAAAATAAAATATTTTCTTTGAAAATATTCTTATAAGCTTTTAAGGGAATCTTTGACGATTTTATAACGACGGAAAATAGCCGCACCCGCCGTATAAGTTAAAAAAAACATTCTTACCTTAATTTTGTCGAAAAGGTTAAAAAGCACCTTGTTTGGAAAACGACGGAAATATTCCTTTATAAACCTCTTATAAAAAGTCAAACAAGGGTATAAATGAGTTTAACCCATATTCTTGTAAATAGTAAAAATGTTTTGAAATAAATTTTTAAGAAACATGGATGTGGATGATAAAGAGATCCCCGTAGATTATTACGTATAAACAACCTCGGATAATGAAGAGATTATGAAATAACCCTTACCTTGTACTTTTCCTTGGTTGGGGTAGGTTAACCTCCTATATAATGGTGAAATAATTGTTATTAAATTATACAAGAATCATATATATTAATATGATATCATATATGATCTTTTAACATTGATTTGTTAATAATATCTTTGAATTATCGTCGTTTCAGGTGTTAACTTACTCGTTTTCTTTTATATGTTTTGTTACATAAGCCATGTTTTTCATGGATAGCTTGTATATTTTTCATATACAGAATGATATAAAGTCCTTAAACATCATTTTTAAATCATCAAATGATAATTATACTTTAATGGATACGATGGAGAATGAATCTCATCGCGTTCGTGGAGACGGTAGTCCGTACGTACGCACGAGCGACAATATCATTCTTTTGATATTAAAATAATATATAAATGGATGGTATATCATATATACAGAATAATTAACATGTTATATTTATTATTTACATGAGTTACACATCATTATTATACCCATCCAAATAATAATATATTGAATAACAATTACACCAAGACGTGGAGACGGTAAGCCGTACGTACGCACGTATGGTGACATGTTATTCAAAGGGTGGATAGAATACTGAATATGGTTGTACCATATTTATAATAACATCAAAGTATATATAAGATACTGGAGTTATTATTTTAGAATGGTAATAACAAAGAAAGAAGAAGTGGAAGAAGAAAGGAACTTGAAAAGGGGTGGTGAAAACATTACCTCTTCTTCGGGTTCTTCCTTTTGATTTGATCAAAAGGGATCATTAGGTTGGATTTATGATCAAACTAAGGCCTCTAGGTTGTAGTGCGGGAATTTTAGAGAGTATTTGGGAAGAGTTTGGCCGAACCAAAAGGCTTTTAAGGTGTGAAGAAATGAGAAGGAGGAGTGCCCTTTTATAAGAGGGGTGAGGGGCACCTTTGGAAAAGCTAGAAATATTAATAATAAATTAAAATTGGGTTTCTAATGGCTCCAAAGTTGATTATTAAAAGGTTAAGGTGGGGATAGGTCGAAAACCATTCAACCAATAGAATTTAGACAGGTTTGGGTTACTATATTAACCTTATCATTTATTTTTAACTCTTAGTTAATTAGTTTGACACTTACCATGTCACTTTGTATTTTTATAATATATAGTTAATAAACTTACTATATACATCCAAGAGACCCCAAAGTGGTCCATTAATGATGATCCTATCATGATATAAGTCTCTTGGCCGAACCTTAGATTTTTAGGAATTTAATATCAATTAATAATATAATATTTGTTTTAAAAACTCTTTTATGTCAATTTTGACACTATTCAATAATTGATTTTTGTAAAAATTATAACAGAATGATTACTTCGAACAAAGTTAATTGAATCAATCCTAACATGTCATATTAACTTAAAAAAATATTTTAATTCCTAAAAAGTCTCAAATTATAATTATTTGGGAATTTATAATATCAATTATTTTAATTGTTCACAATTATGGTAATTACTGCATCATCATTGTGTCATAAATAAATTAAATTATTTAAAGTCTAAAAATTATAAATAAAATATCATTATGTAGGAAATCTTTTTAGATTTCTAATGAATATTTAAAATTGAATTTATCTTATGTATAATCCTATATTAAAAATGTTTTAGTAAATAAACTTTGATTTTAACTCTTTTTTGAATTAAATAATAATAAATGTCCTAATCTAATCCAAGTGGACCTAAATGATAATATTTTATTCCTAAGGCTGTTTTGGTCGAGATACACTTTTCCAATAGAATTAGGACATGTGTTAGGGTAATATTAATATCATTTTTACCCTTAATTATCCTATTTACTTTTAACCGTGGTAAATAAAAGTAAAAAGTTACTATTCACAAAAAATTATTTTCATCTCATTGAACCACATTTTACTTCTTTATATTAACCGTTTCTCTCGGATTTTCTAAATTCCATTCATAGAAGCGGTAAAATTAGGTTTTATGAAAAATTCAGTTTTTTAACTACCACTTAGTAGTTTCACTATTCATCAAAAATTGAAGTTTTTCAGAATAATGCCAAAATTTCACCCTAAGCTATAATTGATATTCTGAATTCAAAAATGATGTCTATTTTACAAAATTCTAAACATATAAGTTGAATTAAATAATTTTATGATTAATTCCCACTGTCACAACAAATAGCGTGTTTTTAAGAAACAATATATATCAAAAGATTGATAATTGTTTATGTCTAATTTCAAAGTAAAATTAATTATAATGAACACCATTGGATAAAATGGTAAAAATATATTCTAATTATACTTTAAAACCACTCAATAATATAATTTATCACTATAAATTATTTTGATTAAAAAAAGTTGTTTTTAAGTATTTTTCACTATTCATAAAAATTGGAAGTTCTCAGAAAAATACCAAAAATTCAACTTAGGATAATTTCGATATTCCGAATCCAAAAATGAAGTCCATTTTGAAATATAAAATATATATAATTTCAAAAGGTAGGTATTAATATTCATAACGGCTAGTTTGATTGGTTGTGGTGTGTTAGAACTCGACGTTGCGTACAACACACGCTATCACATTATTCAAAGAGAAGCGTACCGTAGAAGCTTGGGGTGTTACATTCTCCCATCCTTCAAATAATTTCGTCCTCAAAATTTCTAGAATAGTTATCACATGAAAAGACTCGGGTGGTTCTTCATCATAAGTTCCTCGGGTTCCCACGTTGCCTCTTCCATCTTATGGTTTCTCTACAAAACTTTTACCAGACGCGTCGTCCGGTTTCTCAGTACTTGTTCTCTCGTATCAAGAATCCTGACGGGATCTTCACAATAGGACAGATCGGGTTCCAGTTCTAATTCCTCATAGGTGAGTACATGCATTGGGTCAGGCATGTATTTCCTCAACAGAGATACGTGGAACACATCGTGAACTTTGGAGAGACTTGGTGGGATTGCCAATCGGTAAGCTACAACCCCAATTCGTTCTAGAATTTCAAAGGGTCCGATGTACCTGGGACTCAATTTACCTTTCTTACCAAAACGTATGACTCCCTTATATAGAGATACCTTCAGGAAAACATGATCACTGACTTGAAATTCCAAATCCTTCCTTCAATTATCGGCACAACTCTTCTTCCTACTTTGAGCTGCTTTGATGTGATTTTAGATTACCTTCACCTTTTCCATCGTTTCCTCCACCAGTTATGGGCCTACAAGTTTTCTTTCACCAACGTCATCCCAACAGGTTGGTGTACGACATCTCTTCCCGTATAACGCTTCATATGGTGCCATCTGAATACTCGAATGGAAGCTATTGTTATAGGAAAATTCTACCAGAGGTAAATATTGATCCCACATACCCTGAAAGTCAAGTAAGCAAGATCTCAACATGTCTTCTAAAGTTTGAATAGTCCGTTCTGATTGTCCGTCTATCTGAGGGTGGTAAGCAGTGCTCAAATGAAGTTCAGTATCCAGGGATTTCTGAAGACTTTTCCAGAATCTTGAAGTAAAACGGGGATCATGATCAGAAACAATCGATAGGGGTACTCCATGAAGTCTCACAAATTCATTAATATATAGTCTTTCTAGACGTTCCAGGGGTAGATCTTCTCTTATAGTAAGAAAATGTGCTGACTTGGTAAGACGATCAACAATAACCCATATTGCATTGTTCCTTCTTGGAGTGTTTGGTATCCCCATGAAAAAGTCCATTGTAATATTGTCCCATTTTCACTCCGGTATGGGAAGAGGTTGCATGACTCCTCCAGGCTGTTGCCTTCCAGCTTTCACTTGTTGACAAACTATACATCTTGACACAAAATCAGCAATCTCCCTCTTCATGTTGTCCCACCAAAAATGATCCTTCAAATCTCTATACATTTTGGTGCTCCCAGGGTGTATAGAGAAATTGGAACTATGAGCATCATCCAGAAATTCCCTTTTTAGATTAGGTATATCGGGAACACAAAGTCTCTTCCCAAATTTCAAAATTCCATCTTCATACACAAAGTCTCTCAGTCTCCCATCATTCACAGCTTTAATCTTCTTTTGAAATTCTTTATCATCGTTCTGAGAACTCTTAATCCTTTCTAGTAAAGATGGTTTGGCAACCATTTGAAAAAGCATTGATGTTTCACCTTCCCTGGTTATTCCCATGTCCATCTTTACTAGATCCATCAAAATTGGATCCCTTTCAATTATCATCATGTTCAAAACTCCATGGTCTTTTGTGCTCAAAGCATCTTCCACCTTGTTTTCTTTCCTCGTGTGGTAGTGTATCGTACAATCATAATCCTTGACTAATTCAAGACATCTCCTTTGCCTCATGTTGATTTCTTTTTGTGAGAAAATATACTTCAAACTCTTGTGATCAGTATAAATCTCACATTTTTCACCATAGAGGTAGTGCCTCCATATCTTCAAAGCAAAGATCACAGCTGCTAACTCGAGATCATGAGTAGGATAGTTTTGTTCATGAATTTTCAACTGTCGTGATGCATAGGCAATAACCCTATCATTCTGCATAAGGACACAACCAAGTCCTTTCTTCGATGCATCACTATAAATAACGAACCCATCATTCCCCGATGGTAGAGTCAATATAGGAGCATTGACTAATCTTCTCTTTAGTTATTCGAAACATTCTTTACACTCTTTTGTCCAAACAAATTTAACCCCTTTATGTGTGAGATTTGTTAATGGGTTAGCCAATCAGGCAAAATTCTGGATGAATCGTCGATAATAACCTGCCAAACCAATAAAACTACGTACCTCAGTTATACTCGTAGGTGCTGACCATTCTTGGATCGACTTGGTCTTAGAAGGATCAACAAAGATTCCATCTTTAGAGACAATATGGCCAAGAAAAGAAATCTCATGAAGCCAGAATTCACACTTGCTAAACTTCCCATATAATTCATGTCTTCTCAGAGTCTTCAAGATAATGTGCAAGTGATTTTCATGATCTTCGTATCTTTTAGAGTATACTAAGATATCATCAATAAATACCACCACAAATTCATCGAGATAATCCTTGAAAACTCTATTCATGAGATCCATGAATACAGAGGGTGCATTAGTCAATCCAAAAGGCATTACAGTAAACTCATAATGCCCGTACCTGGTTTGAAATGCTGTCTTCGGAATGTCTTCCTTCCTCACACACAACTGATGGTATCCAGATTGAAGGTCAATCTTTGAAAAGTATTGAGCTCCATGCATTTGGTCAAATAAATCATCAATGCGTGGTAGGGGATACTTGTTCTTTATTGTTATAGCATTGATCTACCTGTAGTCGATACATAACCTCATAGATCCGTCTTTCTTTTTAACAAATAGAACAGGGGCTCCCCATGGAGAAACACTAGGGTGAATAAATCCCTTATTAATCAATTCCTTTAGTTGTTTCTTTAGTTCAACTAATTCTACAGTGGCCATTCTATAAGGGGTCTTTGATATAGGCCTTGATCTAGGAATTAAATCAATAGAAAACTCAACTTCTCGTTCTGGAGGATTTCCAGGTAAATCTTCCTAAAATACATCTACAAATTCTTTCACAATAGGTACATTCTCTATTTGAACATTCCTTTCCTCACCCACAGTCATTTCATTCTCTTCCTCCCCAATAATTGAATTTAGTTGAGCTACTGGGGGTGGATCTAAATAAGAATTAGGTGGTGACGATTCTGCTCTAAAGATAAGGTGTTCCTTATCATTATCATCAAGAATCATAACCTCTTTCTTCTTACAATAAATCTTCACATCATAGTCCGAAAGCTAGTCCATACCGAGGATTATATCAAACTCAATCATAGGTATGACGATGAGATCAGCAGATAAAGAACATTTATGTGCTCTAATGGGGACTGATTCACAAAACTTTGTTGCAATGATACTTCCCTTAGGAGTTTTAACTGACAACTCCCTTGTTAAATCAAATTGGAAATATCTAATTTTCATAGAAAACTAGGAAGATATGAAACAATGCGATGATCCAGAATCAAATAATGCATTTGCTAAACTTGAGGAAACCATTAAATTACCTACCACCACGTCTTTAAGAGCTTCTACCTCAGCAGTAGTGATAACATAAGCCTGGCCTTGATCCCTTGGCCTTTTCTGAGGTAAGTTCTCCTGACGCTTAGGACATTCATTTGCATAATTCCCCATCTCCCTGCAATTTTAGCACTGAACATTGGTAGCTTCCTTCTTCCCTTTGCAATCACGAGCTTGATGGCCTTTTTCACCACATTTGTAACAGACGCCCATTCCCTTCAAGCAAGTACCGGGGTGTTTCTTCACACATTTACCACATGATGGATATTCAACCTTTCCTTTATTCCCTTTATTTCCATTCCCAGATTGATCAGAAGGCCTCTTCTTCTCTTGCTTTGCTTTAAAGTCATAAGACTTAGAGAATTCCTTTTCGGTCTTGATAGCACACGAGACAATGTCTTCGTATGATGAGAAGGATTGTGAGACTAAGGCTCGATGGAGAAACGGTTTTAACCCATCAAAGAAACAATCAATCTTACTTCTTGGGTTACGTATATAATCTGTTTCATGCCTCACTAACTGTGTAAAGTTAGACTCATACTTTGCGACATTATCATCCTCCTTCTGCCTCAGACTCAGAAATTTCCTTTCCATATCTGCTCGATGGTCATGGGGAAAGTATTTTTCTAAGAAAATATCTTTGAACTCTCTCCATTCCATACTTGATACTTCTTCATCTTCCTTTGTATTTTGAATCAATGAACACCATTGATCGACATCTCCAGTGAGGCGGTAAACTTCCATGATAACCTTCTCCCTTTCGCTACTCCCCAAGGCATGAAATATTTTTTCTAAGGAGTTTATCCATTGCTCAGCTACTAATGGATTTGTACCCCCATTAAATGTTGGTGGTTGTTGCCTCATGAAGCGGTCTAACATTGATCCTCCACGTTGCAGATTAGGGTGCTCCATACGAGTAAGGTTATTATTCATAACCTGAGTGGGTTTTCCCAGTATGGTAATAAGTTGATCATCACCAGTTGTATCTCCAGATCCACAATAATTATCTTGAGCAGGAGGGCAATCCCTACACAGAGTGCGTTCATTGATACGGTTTCCATTCCTTCCACTAGGCACCATTTCTAAACAATGGCAGAAACTATATTTGTTTATGAATCAAAATACATAATTCCATACTTGTAAAATACTTAACATAAATTGAACTACTTATGGATATAATCCATAAAAATGTTTTCTTTGAGGAAGTATTTACACATAACCCTTCATAGTGGTTTGTAAAGAAAATAAGAATTATCCTAAGCATATCCCCCGGGAGTGTCATAACCAAGAGTGCAGCAAGACCCGTTGTCGTGCACCAGTTCCCGTTCGAGTCTAGCTCAAAGCGGTGTTTTCGGGTTTTAACCCTAGGTACATCTGTGCCAGATCCACCTCTACCTTCTCGTATCCAGACAGGGATGTATTGCTCGGAAAACTCACAAAATCTCTACAACAACAAAATTCTAGGAAGTTATTCTATACTAATCCTCAAGGTCTATCTTTGGGCTATGTGCTCTAATCAGAGTTTATCTAAATCTAGCTTCCAAGGTTAGTAATAAACTGCATCTGATACCAACTGTATCGTCCCGACCCTAGTTACCCAGAGTCGGTGCATTATTATATTATATTGGCATGATCACAAGAAAGATCAAATCTCGAAAGACCGATTGGTTTAGTAGACTTGGAAATACTATATATATTCATAAGGTTTTACATTACATCACAAAGTGAGAAACTACTACAACAACATAGTCTCCATATTCCACACTCATATCTCCACATACTATCCCTGCAGGTCATTCATAAATTACTTCTTCACATCCTAGGAAAAATAAAACATAGAAAAGGGGTGAGCTCAAATTCCCAGTAAGGATAACAATATAGTGGAAACTTTCAAAAATAAGCATAAACATTTAAGGAAATGTATAATTAAAACAAAAGCCTTTTAAACTTGAACTTCAACATAGTATGGCAAAAGAAAAATGAAATAATTCCATTTACTTATTCACATAGATATTCTACTAATCAAATAATCACATGCAATATCAATAACCACTTTCATAATGATGGAATGCATAATGCCAGACTATCATAACCACATAGCCAAGGCCTCGTGCCAAGACTACAAATAAGATTTTGTCAAGGCCTTGTGCCAAGACACTAGTTTGTCTCATGAGACCTACCGATGCATCGAGGAGCTATAGCAGGCTCCACTCGTCACATATTAAGTCCAATGCATTCCCATATGAAAAGGTTTAAACATAACATAAACATTCGTATTAAAACTAGCATACGAAATGTAAATAATTTCATCATAAACTATGAATGGTATAAAAATAGCACATCCACAGTCAAACACATCACAAAACATTCAATACAATATATAAGTTTTGTATCTTAATAAATCAACTACAAATAAGCATAAAATCCATCAAAGGATGTTAACATAGATGAAATCAAAACTCTTTTTAGAGAAATATCTCTTTCTATTTTTGAAATCATTTAAGAGTCATATATTTATAAAATAAAATATTTTCTTTGAAAATATTCTTATAATCTTGTAAGGGAATCTTTGACGATTTTATAATGGCAGAAAATAGCCGCACCCGCTGTATTAGTTAAAAAAAACATTCTTACCTTAATTTTGTCGAAAAGGTTAAAAAGCACCTTGTTTGGAAAATGACAGAAAGATTCCTTTATAAGCCTCTTATAAAAAGTAAAATAAGGGTATAAATGACTTTAACCCATATTCTTGTAAATAGTAAAAATGTTTTGAAATACATTTTTAAGAAACATGGATGTGGATGATAAAGAGATCCCATTAGATTATTACGTATAAACAACCTCGGATAATGAAGAGATTGTGGAATAACCCTTACCTTGTACTTTTACTTGCTTGGGCTAGGTTAACCTCCTGTATAATGGTGAAATAATTGTTATTAAATTATACAAGAATCATATATATTAATATGATATCATATATGATCTTTTAACATTGATTTGTTAATAATATCTTTGAATTATCATCGTTTCGGGTGTTAACTTACTCATTTTGTTTTATATGTTTTGTTACATAAGCCATGTTTGTCATGGATAGGTTGTATATTTTTCATATACAGAATGATATCAAGTCCTTAAACATCATTTTTAAATCATCAAATGATAATTATACTTTAATGGATACGATGGAGAATGAATCTCATCGCGTTCGTGGAGACGGTAGTCCGTACGTACGCACGAGTGACAATATCATTCTTTTGATATTAAAATAATATATAAATGGATGGTATATCATATATACAGAATCATTAACATGTTATATTTATTATTTACATGAGTTACACATCATTATTATACCCAACCAAATAATAATATATTGAATGACAATTACACCAAGACGTGGAGACGGTAAGCCGTACGTACGCACGTATGGTGACATGTTATTCAAAGGGTGGATAGAATAATGAATATGGTTTTACCATATTTATAATAACATCACAGTATATATAAGATACTGGAGTTATTATTTTAGAATGGCAATAACAAAGAAAGAAGAAGTGGAAGAAGAAAGGAACTTGAAAAGGGGTGGTGAAAACATTACCCCTTCTTCGGGTTCTTCCTTTTGATTTGATCAAAAGGGCTCCTTAGGTTGGATTTCTGATAAAACTAAGGCCTCTAGGTTGTAGTGATGGAATTTGGGAGAGTATTTGGGCAGATTTTGGCCGAACCAAAAGGCTTTGAAGGTGTGAAGAAATGAGAAGGAGGAGTTCCCTTTTATAAGAGGGGTGAGGGGCACCTTTGGAAAAGCTAGAAATATTAATAATAAATTAAAATTCGGTTTCTAATGGCTCCAAAGTTGATTATTAAAAGGTTAATGTGGGGATAGGTCGAAAACCATTCAACCAATAGAATTTAGACAGGTTTGGGTTATTATATTTACCTTATCTTTTAGTTTTAACTCTTAGTTAATTAGTTTGACATTTACCATGTCACTTTGTATTTTTATAATATATAGTTAATAAACTTACTATATACATCCAAGAGACCCCCAAGTGGTCCATTAATGATGAGACTATCATGATATAAGTCTCTTGGCCGAACCTTAGATTTTTAGGAATTTAATATCAATTAATAATATAATATTTTTTTTAAAAACTCTTCTATGTCAATTTTGACACTATTCAATAATTGATTTTTGTAAAAATCATAACAGAATGATTAATTCGAAAAAAGTTAATTGAATAAATCCTAACATGTCATATTAACCTATAAAATTTGTTTAATTCCTAAAAAGTCTCAAATTATAATTATTTGGGAATTTATAATATCAATTATTTTAATTTTTCACAATTATGGTAATTACTGCATCATCATTGTGTCATAAATAAATTAAATTATTTAAAGTCAAAAAATTATAAATAAAATATAATTATGTAGGAAATATTTTTATCTTTATAATGAATATTTACAATCTAATTGATCTTATGTATAACCCTATATTAAAAATGTTTTAGTAAATAGACTTTGATTTTAACTCTTTTTTGAATTAAATAATAATAAATGTCCTAATCTAATCCAAGTGGACCTAAATGATAATATTTTATTCCTAAGTCTGTTTTGGCCGAGATACACTTGTCCAATAGAATTAGGACATGTGTTAGGGTAATATTAATATCATTTTTACCCTTAATTATCCTATTTACTTTTAACCATGGTAAATAAAAGTAAAAAGTTACTATTCACCAAAAATTATTTTCATCTCATTAAACCACATTTTACTTCTTGATATTAACCGTGTCTCTCGGATTTTCGAAATTCCATTCACAGAAGCGGTAAAATTAGGTTTTATGAAAAATTCAGTTTTTTAACTACCACTTAGTAGTTTCACTATTCATCAAAAATTGAAGTTTTTCAGAATAATGCCAAAATTTCACCCTAATCTATAATTGATATTCTGAATTCAAAAATGATGTCTATTTTACAAAATTCCAAACATATAAGTTGAATTAATTAATTTTATAATTAATTCCCGCTGTCACAACAAATAGCGTGTTTTTAAGAAACAATATATATCAAAAGATTGATAATTGTTTATGTCTAATTTCAAAGTAAAATTAATTCTAATGAACACCATTGGATAAAATGGTAAAAATATATTCTAATTATAATTTAAAACCACTCAATAATTTAATTTATCACTATAAATTATTTTGATTAAAAAAAGTTGTTTTTAAGTATTTTTCACTATTCATAAAAATTGGAAGTTCTCAGAAAAATACCAAAAATTCAACTTAGGATAATTTCGATATTCCGAATCCAAAAATGAAGTCCATTTTGAAATATAAAATATATATAATTTCAAAAATTAGTTATTACTATTCATAACGGCTAGTTTGATTGGTTGTGGTGTGTTAGAACTCAACATTGCGTACAACACATGCTATCACATTATTCAAAGAGAAGCGTACCGTAGAAGCTTGTGGTGTTACACGACCGGAATGTTTCCCCACCTCCTCCTGCTCTCTTTTCTCATGACCAGAAGATTCTACCCCGCGAATATTGCTGGACCGGGCCAACACGCCGTGGTCATGCCGTGGTCACGCCGTGGTCATGTCGCGGTCACGCCGTGATTTGACCCTGCTTCAGTACGACACCCTGTGGCAGTTCGCAATCCTGTCGAAATTTGATGTATGATACCTAGATAGAGTTTTAGATACATTACCCTCCCATAGTTAATAGGGAGGGAGGCGACGACCAGAATGTTGCCCCGCCTCCTCCCGCTCCCTTCGCTCCTGTCTGGAAGATGCTACCCCGCGAATGTCGTTGGACCGGGCCAACATGGACAGCCCACCGGACATCCCCCCCACCATACTCCCTGGACCCCGAACAGCCCCCGGATAGCCCACCAGATAGCCCCCAACCCTCCTCCCTGGACCCCGGATCCCAATCTAAGTTCTCTTCAAGATTCCCCCTAAATCCCAATGGAAAAGAGGGTTTTAGAGCTTCGAAAGAAGATGAGAGAAGAGTGCAAACCCTAATCGAAAAGAGGAAGCAAGGAGAGGATTAGACTCACCCAGATATTCAATCTGCATTTGACGACACTCAAAATTCCCAAGTGATGTGTATGAGTCAACCCCGCCTCAATCCGAGGCACGGTGTGGCCGACACCACTCAAAGCGTCTCACTTTTCTTTGAAATGGACAACATTTTAAGTGAAAACAACAACTGCCATATAGAAAACTAACCAAACGCATTTGTATTGTGTTGATACTTTAGGAAAACGATCCATGGGTCATTTGTGATGTGTAAAAGTCAATACTACCTCAATATGAGGTGCGGTGTGGCCGGCACCACTCAAAGTGTCTCTCTTTTGTTTCAAAAGGACATCATTTTAAGTGAAAAAAACAACTGACATATGGAAAACTGAACAAAGCATTCAGATTCTATTGAAACTTTAAGAAAACGATCCATGGGTCATATGTGACGTGTACGAGTCAACCCCGCCTCAATCCGAGGGCCGGTGTGGCCGAAACCACTCAAACTGTCTCACTTTTATTTGTAATGAACTAAATTTAAGTGAAAACAACAACTGACATACAGAAAACTGACCAAAAGTATTCAGATTGTGTTGATAATTTATTAAAATGATCTATGGGTCATGTTTTACATGTACGAGTCAATCCCACCTTAATCCGAGGTGCGGTGTGGCCGACACCCCTCAAAATGTCTCTTTTTTTTAAAAATGGACACCATTTAAAGTGAAAACAACAACTGACATACATAAGACCAACAAAACACCTTCAAATTCTATTTAAAAATTAGTTCAATGATACATGAGTCATTTTTGACATGTACGAGTCAACCCTACCTCAATATGAGGCACTGTGTGGCCGCTACCACTCAAAGTGTTTCACTTTTATTTGAAATGGAAATCATTTTAGGTGAAAACAAAAATTGGCATATGTAAAACCAACCAAACACATTCAGATTCTATTGATACTTTAGGAAAATGATCCATGGGTCATTTGTGACGTGTATGAGTCAACCCCACCTCTATCCAAGGTACGGTGTGGCCGACACCACTCAAAGTGTCTCTCTTTTGTTTAAAATGGATACTCTTTTAAGTAAAAACAACTGGCATACAGAAAACCGACCAAACACATTCATATTGTGTTGATACTTTAGGAAAATGATCCATGGGTCATTTGTGATGTGTACGAGTCAACCCTTCCTCAATCCGAGGTGTGGTGTGGCCGACACCACTCAAAGTGTCTCTCTTTTGTTTAAAATGAACATCATTTTAATTGAAAACAACAGTTGACATACGGAAAACTGACCAAATGAATTCATATTCTATTGAAAATGTAGGAAAATGATCCATGGGTCATATGTGACATGTAAGAGTCAACCCCACCTCAATACGAGGTACGGTGGCCAACACCACTCAAAGTGTCTCTCTTTTGTTTAAAATGGACATCATTTTAAGTGAAAACAACAACTGACATATGAAAAAACAACCAAATGCATTCAGATTCTATTGAAATTTTAGGACAACGATACATGGGTCATATGTGACATGTACAAGTCAACCCCACCTCAATCGGAGGCACGGTGTGGCCGGTATCACTCTAACTATCTCTCTTTTGTTTAAAATGGACATCATTTTAAGTAAAAACAACTGACATACGAAAAACCGACCAAACATATTCAGATTGTGTTAATACTTTAGCACAACAATCCATGGGTTGTATGTGATGTGTAAGAGTCAAACCCTTCTCAATATGAGGCATAGTGTGTCTGAAAACACTCAAAGTGTCTCACCTTTATTTGAAATGGAAAACATTTTAAGTGAAAACAACAACTGGCGTACAGAAAACTGACCAAATGCATTCATATTCTATTGATACTTTATGAAAATGATTCATGAGTCATCTGTGACGTGTACGAGTCAACCCCGTATCAATCCGGGGCACAGTGTGGCCGATATCACTCAAAGTGTATGTCTTTTGTTTAAAATAGACATCATTTTAAGTAAAAACAACTGGTATACAGAAAACCGACCAAACATATTCAGATTCTGTTGATACTTTATTTTGGGGTTATTAGCTTCTAATTTTTGAATTCAATCATGTATGTGTTATAAAAAATGCAATTTTGTATGTATTCTTAATTCTGTATAACCCACCCCCTAGACACCCCACCCCCGTGGACATCCCCTCACCCCTGGACACCCCCACCCCCGGGACACCCCAACCCCTTGCATGTCATATTATATATGTGTTATATATAATTCAGAATTATATATGCAACATAATTTATTTTGTATGTGTTATTGATTCATAATTCATAATTCATTACATAATTCATTCTGCATGTATTCAGTTGAGAATTCAATTATGAATTCTATATTGCATAGGGTAATTGGGTTCATATACATGATTATAATTGTGGTACATTCTATGGTAATAAGAGTATCCTATTTTTATGTGCTTTTGTGTGATATTTGCTGTTAAGAGTGTATACTAGTGTATGTAGTCGAGTGTGCAATGGTTTTGTTGCTGTTAAGAATGTGTGCAGTGTTTTTTTGCTGTTAAGAGTGTGTGTAGAGGTATGTGCAGTGGTTTAATTGCTTGAGGCTGCATGCGTGGTAAGGATCTGGTGTTTCTAGGGGTGTATGTGGTTTTAGCTGCTGATTTGGATGCTGCATGTGCTGCTAGAGTGGACCTTAGTTCTGGTTGCTATTCTTGGGTCCTGGATGATGGTGCAAGGATATTTCTACTTTTCTGGTGTTGTGGGGTGCTATGAGGTAATGCATTTGATGGGTATCAATGCGGCTACTGGGTGATTTTTCTGAGTTTTGGGGGTGTTTTGGGCATTTGTGTTGTGCTCGTGCTGTTGGAGTTTGGGAGATGGCTATTGGTTACTGAATCAGGGAGCTGGGTTTGGTTTTTTTGGTCTACTTGGGTTGCGGTTAGTGGAAACTGGTGCAGGGGCTAGCCATCTTGGTGTTGGGCCTCATTCTATTGAAGTCAAGTGGGCTGTTGATTGGTGGTTATGATGGTATAGTAGGGAGGGATGCTGTTGTTCTAGCTGTTGGAGTGGGATGCTGGAAGCTAGTGCAGTGGTGCTTGAGGATACTGGAGGAGCTGGTTGGGTCTGGTAGGTGGTGGTGTTGTTCTGTTTGCTGGGTGTTGGGTGTTGCTTCTGGTGCTAGGCTGAGACTGCAGGGATTTATGTTGAGAGTTTTTCTAGGAGATGGACTTGTTAGGTCTGGGTTGCTGCTGGAGTTTGTGCTGCTGGCTGGGCTGTTGGAGTTGAGCGGGGTGTTGCTTGGTGGGGAGTTCTGATCGTGTAGAGTGTATGGTCTACAAAATTCTGGTAATACACTATACCAATGGTTTACTAAACCGTTGGTATACTGATGTATATATTTTTACCAACGGTTTTAGTAAACCGTTAGTAAAACATGAAAATAATAGTATTTCCAATGGTTTTAGAAACCGTTGGGAATACTCCTATACACTGCCTGTATTGCCAACGGTTTGCACCATTGGGAATACTCCTACACTTCCTTTTCCAATAGTTATACTAAAACCGTTGGTAATGGGCTATCCCTACGCCTTACTTGCCAACGGTTTTCCAAACCATTGGTATATAGTATACCAACGGTTTGGCAGCCTTTACCAACAGTTTGAAACCGTTGGTAAATGCTTAGTTTCCAGTAGTGGTTCTACGGTAGAACCGACTCCTCTGATACCAATTTGTCATGACCCGTCCCCTGAGGCCCATACTGTGACTACCCCAATCCCGCCTTCCATAGGATAGGGGCTGACGATTAGCACTGAAGGTGTATTCTCTATAACTAGGAAGGCATTGCCTTTATAACCTGTAAGCACAAAAAACCAAGCACACAACAAGATACAAACTCAAGTAAACTGAATAGTAATCAGATTAAATGTAGTAAGTAAAAGGGCTAGAATACAAGCCCAATTGGAAAGTACAAGGAAAACTGGAAAGTACAAGACAACTGATGGGTGAAAAGCAGCTCCTGGATCACCCACCACAGATCCTACCTGAAGGGTAGGTACAACTCACGAATGATCGTCTCTACGGTTTTCCTCATCTAACATCCACCTCTGAGCTACCTCCAATCCTGGTACCCTCGTCCTCGGTCAGCGCTGTTCGTCGTCTGCACCAAACACAACGAAGTGCGAGAATAACTCGTGCATGGGTGATTATAACGATACTTAGTAGGGAACCTGAGACCCTCAAGGTCTCACAAAATCCATAAAGGATAAACCATAAAATAACTAAACAATTGATATCCCTACTTAGGTATATGACCATACATATACCTAAGTTATCAAGTAAACCCATCTCAATCATGAGGAAACATAGGGTCCAACCCAAAATCCCAAAGCGTCAACTGTTCCACAAAGGAAGGAAAACCACAAAGGCAAGTACCACACATGTACGAACTCAGATCACACCAGGTATAACTTAAGTACAACAGTATAGATGATTAGATGTAACTACTGAATCATCTTACTTTGTTAAGAGGCAAACCCACACAGGATCTTCAGGTGATGACCCACACAGGATCACAAGCTGCTGACCCATACAAGATCGCTAAGTGCTGACCCACACAGGATCACAAGGTGCTGACCCACACAAGATTGCAAGGTATTAACCCACACAGGATCGCTAAGTGCTGACCCACATAGGATCTCAAGGTGTTGACCCACACAAAATCGCTAAGTGCTGACCCACACAGGATCACAAGGTGCTGACCCACACAGGATCTCTAGGTGCTGACCCACACAAGATCGCTCTAAGTGCTGAGCAACATAGGATCACTCTACATTCTTCATGTCACAACCAGCTACTGGGTTCCCACACTATGCTTGCTCGTCTCTGAGAGGATCTACTCCAAAATCTACGGGTCGATACTCCAACTGCCACAAAGTCCCAGAAAGAAGTATCTTAAAGGACCGCCACATCATACGGGTATCAATGCAATAGACGACACATCATTTGGATGCCCGGTCTGTGAGTTATTAGCCTTTTTTGTCACGAGGGCCCGATTGGATTCATGCTTGATCCAACCTGACCATTCCCTAACTTTATCCAAAACTCTAGTGGGGTATACCAAAGGGATTGTCTTGCTCCAAGGTTTTTGGCATCACTGACAGTTCTTCAAACGGACGTCTGGTGCTAAAGTTATGACCCAAGTAAAGTATAGGGTCATATTTGGTCCAGGTCCGGTCCGACTCGGTTGGACCGACCCAGCCTGGGTCGACCCGGTTCAGGTCGACCCAGCCCATTGGGCGGCCTGGCAGGCCGCGATGGCCACGAGGCCACGGGGGTACCATGGGGACGAGGGGTGGCTCGACCACGGGGGTGCCGCGAGGACGCGAGGCCGCGGGGTGGCTCAACTGAAGTAGCTTGGACGTGGGGTGCCGTGAGGGTGAGGCCACGGGGTGGCTCGGCCAGAGCGGCTCGACCAGAGTGGCTCAACCACGGGGTGCTGCGAGGGGTGAGTCCGCGGGGCGGCTTGCCAAAGAGGCTCAGCCGAGGCGGCGCGGTAGGCTGTGGGGTGGCGCAACTAGGCCACGGGGCGGCGTAGGGAGGCCTCAGGGCAGCGCGACGAGGCCGCAGGGCAGCGCGGCAGGCCGCGGCAGCGGAGCACTGTGGGGCGCAGAGGCCGCTGGCATCAGAGCACCATGGGGCGTGGAGGCCACATATGACGGTGGCTGCAGGGCGGCACCGTTGCCTTCATCGCGGTTGATAGTCGTCCTCCCCCATCGCGAAGAACACAAGAATTATCCCAAGAAATTCGGAGAGGACGAGCCATTTTTGTTTGGCCCACACTCTCCACATTAGAGTGGTAGAAAGCGACTATAAAACTTGAAAATCATGAATGAGTAAAGGAAAATAATTCACACCCTCCCTATAACTTTCTGCAAATAATCATACACAAATAAACCCCTACCATGGATTGTTCATTGACGTTGGTGCGATAAGGAAGTTGAAGAAGGCGAAGAGAGTGCCAATGTTCGTCACTTCCGAAACCATGTTTTGATGTTGGGCTGGCTCGTCATCCTCTTCCTTGATTTCTGAAGAACATTCTTTGATGGCATTCTTCATTGGAGGATGTGTTCCTCCAAGTTCTTCTAAGCTCGCACCTTTGCCAACGATTAATTTACCCCCCAACCCACCAAAAAGAAAAGGTAGCCAATATAATAAAATATTTTGGCATAATTTCAAATAAGAATAATTAATTAATTGAGTTAGTGTATTAATTAAAGGGGGTGGCATAATTAAGGGGAGAATCTCAAGAGGTTTCAATCCTCAGGTGTTCCCCACCGCCATAACCTCTCACGGGAAGTTAGTTCAGGTGGTCCCCACCACTATAACCTCTCATGAGAGGTTTAGTTCAGGTGGTCCCCACCTATGAAATATCCACATGGAAGCTCAAACAAATAAAATAAAAATTTTACACAATTTTTATTTTATTTTATTCTTTCACAAAAAACCCAAAAATTAACTTTCACCCTCAACCGACTGCCATCGAGGTGAAAGTCTTCTTAAGCGAATACTGGCGCTAAGAGTTCAACGGTGTCCTCGGATTTCAATTCCCAGCACCGGTTCAAAAGTTACAAAAACCCGCTCGTACATTTACTAAATGCACCTGAAAAAAAGTTCATAAATTCATTCCAGGCACACCGGGCCTCAGAATCACGTGCCGTCAATTTTCATGGACTCGTAAAATTCCCATATATTTAAAAAACAATTTACATAGAAATTCTGGGTCTTTACAAAATCTGAGACTTCTAGATCAACTATCCTCTAAAAAATTATTTTATCCACTTACATAGACAAATTATAGATGTTCTGGTATTCTAAAAATACCATCCCTATATCCCTTTAGAGGGGATCTAAAGGAGTTGTTTCAAAGAAGAGTTAATTTCTCTAATCGATCACTTTCTTTTGATACCTTTATTTACCTCCTATAAATCTATAATATTAATCATAAAATAATAAATTAATTATCCTAAATATTATAAAATTTTAATATGATTTTTAAAACACCATTATACACCCTCTTTCTAATCAAATAAGAAGTGAATGTATCGCTCGTGCGTACATATGACTTTCCATCTCCAGATAATGATACAATTAATTTTTCATCACCATATTTTATGGATAAGATTTATGATGGGTTAAATATTTATATATGATATTTATTACATAATTATACTTATATAATTATAATATAATGTCTACCTTCTTATCATACAATCTTTTGGGAAATGATAACGTCGCTTGTGTGTACGTATGGACTACCATCACCATGATGCAATACGATTTGTTTTTAATTTATATCTCACATATACGGTGATAAGGATGATTTTCATGAATATATATTATATATATAACATAATAATGATTTTTTAAAGGTGTATTATTATTTACATTTCTTTCATTCTATCATATGAAAAATAGAAACAATGTTCATGCGCACGTACGACCTACCATCACCATAAATAGTGTAATTAATTTTTCTTTATCTAATTTTTATGAATTATTATAATATTTATATAATGAATATATATTATTTTTATACCATGATTAAAATTCTATAAATTATGGTACCATGATCAAAGTATAAGGATCGAGACTACCGAACCAAAATATGCTTGGCAAACAAAGTAGTTATCATCCAGAACAATGATTTTAATAAGAAATTATTAATAAACGGTTGATAAGATGTTATAAATAAATAAAAAATGGTAGGATATATATTTTTATGGAATACATGTATAATAAATTCATATTTATTATATATGAGTTTTGAACATGAACAAGGAAAGATGAGACTTGAGGTAAGGGTCTATTTCACAATATCATCATTATTCGGGATTGTTTACGTTTAAGTCTCCACTAGGGAATATTTCTATTCCATATACATGTTTTCTAAAAATTATTTCAAAAAGGGATTTACTACTATTTATAATCATTTTTACCCATGTTTTCTTTTTTTTAAAAATAGTTTTAAATGAATCTTTTTTTCTTTTTCTAAATGAGGTTCTTTGTGACTTTTCTGAAAAAACCCAAAAGGATTTTTTAACTTATATGACATGAGTGGATTTTCCCTCCACAATGAATCCTTAATTATTTGAATCAAAATTTTCAATATTACAAGGGTTTTTTCAAATAAAATGTTTTTCTTTATAATTTAATGACATAAAAAGATGATTTCAAAATGGAAATGATATTTTCCTCAATAATTATTTTAAGTGATTTTTAAAAATCATTTTCCATCTAAGATAACATTATTTTTTTTACTTATTATTTACTGGAGATATGATCCAAGTATATTATCCATATTCTTTATATTTCTGGTTTATGTTTATGAAACTTGTTTCTTTTCCATTGGTTATTATATGATGAAATGTTTATGAAACACATTTATTTTCATGGGTTCTAATATGATGAATGATTTATGTTTTTGTGGAACACATATTTATGGTTTTCATTATGTTATGAGTGGGACCTATATCTCCCTCCAGTGAATTGGATTAATAATGATATATTTTGAGATAAATAGGACTATAATGGGGAGTGAACCCAGTTTAGTAAGGGACCTTTTCCACTATGATAGTATTGGGAGTGAACCATTACTACTATTATGGTTTGGGGAGTAATCCCATTCCACTATGATAGTCTTGAAAAAGAGCTTTGGGTACTAAGGATGTGATTTATAATACTTATGTGTATGCCACAATTCCATGTATTATGCTATTTTTATTCTCTCATAGATCATGTTACTTTATAATTCATGTCTTATGAACTACCAAGATTTATTCCATGACTCAAGATTATGATTTTTGATATGCAGCGTATAATTTTAAAATGTTATGTTCTTGTTATTATTCCCTTATGCTCATGTTGTGCTTATGTAATCATTAACATATCCATTTTTTACCCTTACTGAGCATTTGAGATCACCCTTTTCTTATGTTTCCTTGCACCATTATATGAATAATGGTATTTAGTATGATATGTCAAAAGGGTGTTAGTTATGAAGAAATAAGTGGGAGATGATATAGATATTTTATAAACTAGTTGTTTATATTTGCAAGTTTTCAAATACACTATACCTTTATGATCATCAAACATGTGTTTGTGTAATGTGATGAATATTCATATAAAGGGATGTAATATCTATGTATTAAAATCTTGGGTTGCTATAGTTGGTATCATAGTATAGGTTTAATTAACCTTTGGAAACCATGATAAGAAAACTTTAGGGATAAGTCTAATTATAGGATAAAATACTAAAGTTTTGATAATGATTATAAATAAAATAGTTTAAACCTAAGGTGTCATAAAATAAGGTGTTGTGATTTAGACATCATATAAACGAATTTTCATGATTATGTGGTTTTCAACTATGATTATTTTCTCTCACACTTGATTTTTTGGTTTTAGTCAATGGTTGGAACCTAAAGGAATCATGTTAATAATGAATGAGATAAACAATGAAATGATTTTCCTCATAATAATCTGAATGTTATGGGATCTAGAATACATAATATTACTGTTATGATCAAAAAGATTTCTTAGTTTATAAATCATAATGAGTTTCTAAATGATCAAAGGAGGGAAAAATGTACTGTTTAATCATTCATGAGGCAACATTCACCTTCTTTTAGTGGATCTTCTGATCAACTAGTCCCTGAGCAATGGATCAACACAATTGAGAAAATATTTTCTATTCATCAGTACTTAGGACATGAAAAATTTGTCCTAGATATTTATCATATAGAAGGTGAAGAATATCAATGGTGGAATATTATCAAGAATATGTGGTAAGAAGAATAAATTGAATCCATGGAATGAGATGAGTTTAAGGGGATATTCCTCAGCAAGTAATTCCCTCGTATTCTATGTGAAAATGTGGATAAGGAATTTCTTGACATGAAACAAAGGATTGTGAATCCATTATTACATATGAGAAAATTTTTACAGGTTTTGTAAGGTATATGTTTAGTCTAATTATAATCCCAAAAAGTAAAATTTACTGATTCTTTGGTGACATAAAAACAAGTATTAAAATAGAATTAGCTATAAGAGACTTCAGTACCTATAAAGAAATTGTTCGATGTTCTCTTAAGGTGGAGCTGGAGATGGAGATTGGAGTTACCCATCAATCTCAAGGTTTTGATAAGAAAAGAAAAATTAAATTCAAAGTCAATTCTAAAAACCACAGAGAAAAGAAGACGATCTTTCCATTATATTAAAGTGTGAAAGGAAACATGAGAAAAATTGTCTTAAGGGGACTAGTAAATGTTTCAAGTGTGGAAACAAAGGTCATCAAGAAATATAATTCCAAATTTATGGGAAGAATTCAGCTACTGATTTTAATAGTGAAAAAGATCCATAAAATGCACCACACATGCTCCAATTCTACAAATTAAAGGAGTATGGGAACTATGCCAATCTGTGCATGAATATAAATGTTTATTATGATCATTATCAACAAACTATTAAGCCTAAAGACAAAATAAAATATTATAAAATCATGAATTCTAATGTTTATTATGAGAATGACATGGTGAAAGGTACACTTATCATCTACTCTAGAACATATAATGTCTTATTTAGTTCTAGAACCACCCAATCTATTATTTCTAAAGAATTTTCTAAGGGTATCACCATATAACCCCAAAAATTAGATGTTTATTTAGCTATGAAAACTCCTAATGGAACAAAAATTGCATCTCAAGATTATAGTTCTTCTTTGATTGAAGATTGTGGGAAAGTGCTTCCTGAAAATCTTGTGATTCTCCCTTTAGTTGAATTCAATGTGATTCTTAGCATGGATTTTATTTCTCTATTTGGAGCCCATATTAATTTTTTATGAAGGGAAGTCATATTTCATATTTTTAATGAACCTATAATTATTTATCGAAGTAAGGATGAATATAAAATTATAATGAAAATTGATTCCATATTGTGAGTCATAATTCCTATAAATGAAGGCAATATATCTCAAATGGTTAGGGAGAAACTCAAAATTTAGGATACACCTATTTAAAAGATTTTTTTATATCTTTCCTAAATAATATCTAGGTCTTTAACAAAATCATGAAATTTATTTTTCAATAGAACTCATACCTAGTGCTATGCCTATTTCAAAGACTCATTATAGAATGACCCCAATTGAGATGCAATAATTAAAGAATAAAATCCAAGAGAATCTTAATAAGAGATTCATATGTCATAGTGTTCCAACTTAGGGCGAACCTATTCTATTTGTAAAGAATAAAGATGGTTCAATGCATATTTTCATTGATTATCAGTATATTAACAAAATTAAATCAAGAACAAGTATCATATCTCCTGTATTTATGAATTATTTGATAAACTATGCATATCTAAATACGTTTCCAAGATTGATCTTTATTTAAGATATCATCAATTGTGGCTCAAGAAGTAGGATATACCTAAGACAACATTTCATAAAAGGTATGGACACTATGAATTTATACTTATGAATTTTGGTCTTACTAATGCCCTCTTTATCTTTATGGACTTAGTGAATAGAGTCTTTAGATACTGTCTTGATCCATTTGTGTTATTATTTATAGATGATATTCTTGTATATTCAAAGATCAAGAAATAGAATGAACATCACTTTATAATTGAGTTGAAGACTCCAAGTAAGGATAATATTTATGAAAAATTTACAAAGTGTGAATTTTGGCTTTAGAAAGTTTCATTTTTGGGTTATATAATCTCAAGTGAGGTTATATAAATAGATCCTTCAGAGACAGAAGTTAATGATAAATGAACTAGACTAACCACAGTGACTGAAATCCATAGTTTTCTTAGGTTGGATGATATTATCAATGTTTTGTGAAATATTTCTCATGATTTTCTATTCCACTCACCAAGTTGACTTGGAAAAGAGTTAAGTTCGCATGGATAGAGGAATGCGATGAGAATTTCAAGGAGATGAAAACAAGGATAGCTAGTGAAACTATGATCACACTACCCTATAGTGGAGAAAGGTTTGTGATCTATATTGATTAATCAAAGAAGGTAATAAGATGTTTTATCATGAAAAATGATATAGTGATAGATTATGCCTCATTCCAAGTGATGTTCAATGAGAAAAATAATCCAACTCGTGATTTGGAGTTAGCTATGGTTATTTTTACATTAAATACATGGATGAATTATAACTATAGAGAAAATTGTGACATATATAATGATTACAAAAGATTAAATTATATTTTCACTTAAAAAGATATAAACATGTGCCAAATAAGATGGTTTGAGTTGATGAAAAATTATGAATACTCAATATATTACCACCATAGGAAAGCGAACAAGGTGGTAGATGCTTTAAGCCAAAAGGATCACGCTAGATTATCTATGATTAGGGTAAAAATTATCAAATATTTATGGATTTAAAAAAGATGGATCTGAAAATATTAATGAAAGAGGAGAAATATTATATATCTTAAATGAATGTTCGAACATCTATCCAAGTAAAGATTAAAGAGGAATATAAGGAATATGTAGAACTACAAAAGAAGGTGAGAAATGATCCTAAGTTCAAACTTTATTGTGATGGAATAATATGTTTTAAGAACCATGCATGTGTCCCACCCATACCAGATTTGAAGAAGGAACTATTGGATGAGGCTCATAGTTCATCATTCTCTATTCATCCTGGAAGTAAAAAGATGTATAGAGAACTGAAAGAGTATTTATTGTGTAATAGAATGAAGAGAGATATTGCAGAATATATTTATTAGTGCTTGGTTTGTACGAAAGTTAAGTTTAAGAGACATAAGTCTAAGGGGATGTTACAACCATTTACCATGCCTAAATGGAAATGGGAAAACATCACCATGGATTTTGTCGTTAGACTCCCCAAAAAATCTACAAGACATAATTCTATATGGTTTATAGTCAATCTACTTAATAATTCAGAACTCTCTATTGTTATCAAATAAGATTTATCTCTCAATCAAATTTCCAGAATATATATTGAAGAAGTGGTAACATTGCATAGAGTACCACTTTCCACTGTATCTAACCATGATCTGAGGTTTACCTTGAAGTTTTAGAGAATTATTCATCATGCTCTAGATACAGAGTTAAGTTTCAACACTCCTGATCATCCTCAAACATATGGTCAATATAATAGGACCATTAAAATTCTATAATACATGTTGATAACTTTCTCCATGGATTTCAAAGGTGGTTGGGATAAACACCTTTCTTTGGCAGGATTTTATTATAAAAATATCTTTCACACTAAAATTCAGATGGATCCTTATGAATCCCTATATGGTAAGAAGTGCATAAATACAACATGCTAAAATGAAGTTGGAGAAATAAAGTTATTAAGACCTGATCTAGCTAATAAGATAACAAAAAGGCTACATCCATTCAATAATACATAATATCATCTCAATGTATAAAAAGGTTATGCTGATAATCATTAGAAATATCTAGAGTTTTATGTGGGTGAAAAGGTATTCCTATAAATGTTTCCCTAGAATAGAGTGATGAGATTTGGAAAGAAGGGTAAACTAAGACCTCAGTATATTGGTCCTTTAGAAATTCCTGATCGTATAATGATGATAGATTATTGATTAGTGCTTCCACCAATCTCTCTCAAGTTGATGATGTGTTCCATGTATATCTATTAAGGAAGTACATACCCAATACTCCATATCTACTAAACTCAGAGGTCATAACACTAGATAAATATCTTTCTTATAAAAAAAAACTGGTAGATATTCTGTATTATAGAGATAAAGTTCTAGGAAACAAGCCCACTCACCTAGTTAAAGTTTTGTGGTGAAACCACCAATTTGAGGAAGCTATGTGAAACTTGAGTATGTGATGGGGTAGAGATATCCTAATATTTCTGTATCTGAGTGAAAAATTTTGATGGAAAAATTCATTTTAAAGGGGTATAATGTAACACCATAATGTTTTTATGAAATATTTCTCTTTAAATAATTTTTTTTCTTTGATAGCTTGCATTGCACACAACAATGAGTTTAAACGAACTACATCACATTATCAAAATATTATATGTCCATTATCGCCTATAAATTATATTGATAGGTATGAATAGTAATAAATAAATTATGAAAAATATACGGTCCATACATTTAAAAAATAAATTCCTGATTATAATTTTAAAAAATTATTTTAAAATAAAAGTAATGTTTTTTAGAAAATAATTGTTTTAAGTGTATAATGAGTTTTATATCAATATATTAAATTAATACACATTATTGAATGATTTTAATGAATTTTATATATTATTTAATTAATCAAATATTTTAAATATTCAACAAATATTTTTCTAAGCATAGGATAATAATAAATCCAGTTTTATGCTTAGAAATGTATTTTTTCCCTAAAAAGAAGTTTTTGTCACATATTTCACACCTACTTTAAAATTAAAATTTTCCATTTATAGGTATTTAATTATATAAATTTAATTACATATTTATAATCAATAGGTATTTTTTTAATTAGACCCTTTTTATTTTTGGCCAATATGAATAATAACTACGGTAAAATTTATCACCTCAGTAAAGGGTAAATTGGGTTAATCTAGGTTTAAACCAAGTAATAAGGTCATAATTATTCATCATAATTATTTTTAGATGAATTAAATTATACCCTTAACATTTAATTTTATAATTTGAGTTATTTAATGGACACTTTTCAATGAAAATAACTTATATATTATTTAAACCAAATGAAGCGACAAAATGTCACTCTCTTAGTTTTAAATATAATTTATGTGTTCACATAGGGAAAGAAATTATTTATGAAATAATATTAATATTAATTTTGTTAATAATGAAATTATTTTCATTAATGTATTTTATTTATAATTTTTAATAATTAAAAAATTACCTTAAATACTTACACAATGTTGATGTAGTAATTATCCAATTAATAGAAAAATCAAATAAATGATATTAAAAATATTAAAAGTAACATAATTTGAGATATTTAAGATAATAAATGAATTATTTATATTACCATGACATGTTTGTATATAATAAAATAGGTATTTCTAATTTTACTAGCTGTCTTGATGTTTTTAAGGTAAAAGTATTAAATAGTATCAAAATTGACACTAATGATATTTTATGAGATTAATATTCAATTAAAATATTTAAAAATCATAAAAATATTTAATAATAATAAAGGAAATAATATATAGTTTAAAATTTCATATCATATTTATTTATAGTCTATTTTAATCATTTGAGTCTAAAACAATCTTATTATATTTTAATCATTTGAGAAATTTGAAAAGTGCACCCCACCTCAGTTATAAAAGGGAACTTCCTCCTTCACTTTGTTACAACACTTTTATCCTTCTATATTGATCATACTATACCAAATTATTTTTATCCAATTACATATACACATTCTAGATGTTTTTTCTCAAAATACTAACCCTAGAGCCCTTTAGGCGAGATCTAAAAGAGTCATTTCAAAGAAGAGATAATCTCTCTAACTGATCAATTTATTTTTATACTCTTATTTAACTCCTATAAATATATGATATTCATAAAAAAATAATAAATTAAGTATCCTAAGTATGATTAAATTTTATTATGATTATGAAAACACCATTATACACCCTCTTTCACATTAAATAAAAAGTGAATTCATCGCTCATGTGTACGTACGACTTACCGTCTCCACGTAGCAATACAATTAATTTTTCATCAAGATATTTTATGGATGAAAATTATGAATAGTTAAATGATTATATATTATATTTATGGAATAATTATACTTTTTTAATGATAATATCATTTATAACTACTTATCATCCAATCTTTTGAAAAATGATAATGTCGCTCTGGCATACGTAAGGACTACTATCTTCATGATGCAATGTGATTCAGTTTTCATTTATATTTCAAATGAATGGTAATAAGGATGTTTTTTTTGAATATATATTATATATATAACTTAATAATGATTCTATAAATGTTTATTATTATTATTTAAATTTCTTTTATTCAATCAGATAAAAAATGGAAACAACGTTCATGCATACGTACAACCTACTGTCTCCATGAACAGGATAATTAATTTTTTATCTATATTTTTTATGAATGCTTATAAATATGTATATAATTAATATAAATGATATTTATACCATTATTAATATTATAAAAATGATGGTACTCTGATCAAAGTATAAGGATTGGGACTACTGAACCGAAACATGCTTAGAAAATGAAGCAATTATCACTGAGAACAATGATTTTAATAAAAAACTATTAATAAATAGGTGATAATATGTTATAAATAAATAATAAATGGTATTAAAGATATATTATTATGGAATAAATGTAGAATAAATCCATATTTATTATACATGGAGTTTGAATGTGAACAAGGTAAGACAAGACTTGAGGTAAGGGTTTATTTCAAAATCTTGTCATTATTTAGGATTATTTATGTTTAAGAATCATCTGGGGAATATTTATCTTACATGTATATGTTTTCTAAAAAAATTCAATTTTTTACTATTATTTAATTTTTTTTACACATGTTTTAATTTTTAAAAAATAGGTTGAAAATAATCTTTTTATCATTTTCTAAATGAGGTTCTTTGTGAAGTTTCCGACCAAAATATGAAAGGAATGTTTTTTTAACTTATTTGGAATGTGAGAATTTTCCTAACATAATGATGTTTTAATTATATGAAGCCTCCTTTAAAATATTACAAGTATATTTTCAAATAATGTTTTTTCCTTTATAATTGTGCGACTTAAAAAAATTGATTTCAAATCAGAAAGGATATTTTCCTCAAGAATTATTTCAAGTGATCTTTAAAAATAAATTTACATATGAGATAAAATTATTTTTTATTACTTGATATTATCCAAGGATACCATCCTTTTTATTTCACTAGCTGATTTATGTTTATGAAACCTTTTTATTTTTGGTCATGCTATGATGAAATGTTTATGAAACCCATTTATTTTCATGGGTTTTGATATGATGAATAATTTATTTTCTTTTGGCACACATATGTATGTTTTTAATTATGTGATAGTTGGGACCTATATCTATCTCCAATGAAACAGGTGAAGAGTGATATCTCATGAGATAAACATGACTATAATAGAGAGTGAACCGAGTTCAGTAAGATACCTTTTCCACGATGATAGTATTGGGAGTGATCCTTGACTACTATGATGGTTTAGGGAGTAAACCCATTCAACTATGATAGTCTTGGAAAAGATGCTTGACTACTAAGGAAATGATTTTCTATGCTTATGTGTATTCCACAATTCCATGTATTATGCTAATGTTATTCTCTCACGTCTCATGTTTCTTTATGATTCATGTCTTATGAACTTACAATGTTTATTCTATGACTCAATATTATGATTTTTGATATGAAGGGTATAATTTTCAAATATTATGTTCATGTTATTATGCCCTTATGCTCATGTTATGCTTATATAATCATTTATATATCCATTTTTTTAAACTTATTGATCATTTTAGCTCACCCTTTTCTTGTGTTTCCTTTCCATAGTATATGAAGAACATTATTAAGTATGATTTGTCAAAAATGGTGCTAGTTATGAAGAAATAAGTGGAAGATAATGTATATTTTTTATGAACCAGTTTTTTATATTTCCAAGCTTCCAAAGGCAATATACCTTTACGATCCTCAGAAATGAGTTTGTGAAATGTAATAAATATTCATCTAAAAATATGTAATATCTATGTATGAAAGGCTTGGTTCATTATAATAAAATGAAAAGTGTGAAGAGGCATTGAAAATACACTGTGAAGAGAAGACCAGACAACCATGGATTCAATTTATATCAGTAGAAGTGGCACCATAAAAAGTTTTATATCAGTTGGTATCAATCAGATGAAGTACCAGATAGAGTCTATCAGACTGATGTATCATAACATGTGTACTAGATAGAGCTTTTCAAACAGACTACTATCAGATAGAAGAATGTTTTTACCTGATATTGTTTAAAAAAGTGAATATGAGGAAGAAGTATTTGAAATAAATCATAGATTGAAGAAAGTTCAAGTAGTATAATAAAAATTTACTGAAGAATATCAGTGAAGGTTCTTACTATTGTTATAAAACATTTTCATATCATATTATCTATTCAAGGAGCACATGAATTGTCGAAGGACTATAGTACTATACAAGTGATAGATATAACCTTCTTACTATAATCACTTAAAGGATTATTTTTAAGTTGTTTTTGTGGTTTTGGATTATTTCCAAACATTTCTAAGGACTGGATAATCTTATTGATTAGTGAAACTTGTAAATACTTGAATTATTATGGTTTTAATTGTTTATTGTTTTCTAGTATAATCATTTCTCAATAATCAGAGGTGAATGTTTTTATTAATAAAGAAAAAATAAAAATAAAGGATCATTGATTCACCCATCTCACTCTCAGTGATCACACTGATCCTGATTGGTCCTTTTATAAATTTTCCAATAGTTGAATATCATCCTAAGGCTTTGGGATTTCTAAGGAGAGTATCTCAACTCAAGGAATTTAGATCTTCACCATAGAGGAACACATAGATATGAAAGGGCACAAGAATAAGATTTCATAAGCTTACTTTATTATTGGGTATGATACAAGAATTTGTAACATTGAGTGTATTTGTATCTACTTGAATAGTTTGGTTATGGAATGCGTAAATCATATAATAAGAATGTCTGAATCAATGTGAAATAGAGAATGATAGGAGTATGTTAACCATTAGTAGTAGAGAAACTAGTGCCACACCATTAAGGAATAGAACATGGGGATTAAGGGGGGCCATTATTCTAGGACCAAAACATCCCATAAGGGTTACTTAGAAGCTCAACAACAAATGTACTATTAACTATTAATTCCTAGTGGGGTTCGTTTAGAATGATCAATAACCATATTACTAATATTTCCATGAAAGGGGTAACTGAGAGGATTCTATCAAGGTCCCTAGGATTCCAAGATGTGTATATATACTTAGGGTGTTGTGTTGGTGATGATTCAGACATCAAAGGTATATAGTAGGTTCATGGAGAAAAGGATATCTAAGAAGGTTTCAGCACCTTGAAGGTTATTCCATAGTGTATTAAACACATTTTTAGGGTGAATAGATATAACATACATTTTTTAGTATGTAATCACTTAATTAGGAAGTTTACGCAATGAAAATAGGTGGTCTTGTCATGAGTAATAATGTAACTATGGCACAAATAAAGCTCACTAGAAGGGGTAAATAAAGATATGCTCTTATGTTTTCCTAGACCAGTAGGTCTAGTGAGCATAAATCAAATTTTTATAGGGATGAATGGTTACCCATACATGTTTTCCTCCTTTTCAATATTGTGATCTAACTTTCTCCTATTCCATGAAAGGGAATGGAATTAGCAAGTAGTGACTTAACTTTTTCTCAAAGTTCCCTTCATAGGTTTTCAACCTAAAAAGATTTTATATCACTTTTATTTATAGTTTAAAGTCTTTCAATTTGGATCAAAATTGTGTGAATGAAGTTTAAAATTCATTCAACCCAGACAAAAAATGCATAAATTTTATGTTCATATATCTTTGACCAAAATATGAGGTATTCTATATAGAAAAATGGAAATGGTAAAATTTATGTGAATAATATTCCTATACTAATATTGAGATTCTTAAGGACAAGCACACACAAATTAATATTATAGTTCTTTAACTAATGAATGAGATGAAAATTTACTATTGGACTTGGGATAAGATATTTAGGCATTGTTAAGTATATTGCAGTAACATGAATCAATCCACACATAGTTCTTAGATACTGAAATTTGTATATATAAGGCTTATATATAGTGGAAAGATGATGATGGATTCATCCTAATAAAAGGATATTAAGAAAACCCGACATGAATGAGAATAACAAAACACTAGGATGGAGATGGGGTTATAGTTGATAATATTTGTGGTTAGGCCTAGGATAAGAGATCCTATTTGACTATATATCCTGTAGTAATAGGAATCAATAAACATATAGTTTTGGTAAATAGTCTCTACATATATCAAGATCATATATAGGAAAGGGGGATTTTTTATCTTGGAATGGGATTGGAACCAGGATAAACTTCATGGATTGTGCACAGGATAAAAGAACTGAGTCATATTAGGAGTGGGGAATTTTATCCTAGTATAGGTTTATGAATACACCATACTCTAAGAACCCTTACATGTATTTGACTCTAATTCAAGAAATTTGGATCGTATCAAACAAACTACTTTGAGAATTTTATAGTTATATAAGGTGGAACATGTGTCGTATAGTTTAAAATCATGAAACTAGAACTCAAATGTTCTAAAATTTAGGGTTGTATGACATAGAACTTTATACATAGATTATTGTGAAATTCTATCTCATACATATAAAATGAGATGGATCTATCTTAATTATAAATATGTACAGAAAACCCAACATAAATGTGGAGGGAAATTAGGATAGAGAGAGGGTTGAAGTTAATAGGATATGAATATGCATATAGGATATGAGATCCCTATGTCACTATATATTTTGTAGCAACAAGAATAAATACACACACAGTTATTATATATAATATGTCATCCCATTGTAGAGTCTAATATAGAAATACTCGACGTGAATAAGGAGACCATAAGTTGGGAGGGGGATTTGATTGAAAGTAATATTTTTGGTTGGGAATGGGATAATTAATCTAGATGTCACTATGTATCCCATAAAAATAGAAATCAATCCACATTTAGTTCAGTTAAAAGATACATTTTCTATCATAGGTTAGGTAAAACATGAAATTTGGGTTGGCCAATTTAGTTGTAACTATCAATTCCCTAAGGAAATAAAACTCTCATGTAATTCAAGATTTACATGGGGTTAATTTTTATTTGATATTGAATGGAATATACATCTATAATTAGTTTAAGGCTATTAGGTCACAACAACAAAGGTGAAGACATGGGGGGTGGGGTGGGGTGAATTGTGTTCCTTTAAATAATTGATAGAAACAAAACTTCTTTCTTATAATGAAGAGATCCTTTACTTCTCTTTTGAAGGAGAGTGAGTAGTGGTAAATAAATAAAGAAAAGAACAAAATTATTTATAGTGGTTTAGGGTAAAAATATCCCCTAGTGCACTCCACTAAATCTCTCTCCATGAGCTTAGTGATTTTCACTAACAGTTCATTTTTCTAGAAATCTGTACAACTGACTATAAGAAGTTGAAACCTTATATTTAAGGATTTTATAAGGCCTTTTAGTTATTTTATATAGAAACAAAATATCTAAAACTTAGTATAAGAAGATGACACTCCACTATAACTGATTATGAGAAATCGATACTCTAAAAAATAGATTTTGGATATAGATGTTGAAACATATTTGGACCACAATTGCAACAACAATTGAAAGTTTCATGTGATATTCAGTAAAACACAAAAAAAATATATTTTTCAAAGTTAAATAAGACTTATTAAGATAGTAGTAGAGAAAACACAATGTATATTATTGAACAAGTATGTCTTTAAAGTTTATCTCTGATAAGTACTTTGTCAAAATGTAAAAAAATATTAACAAAGATATACAATGACAAAAACAATAGTCAAACAAATATAAAAGGATCAAAACATGCATGTCTCCAAAGTGTAGCTCCAAAGGAAATAAATAATTCTTATTTTCAAATGAACATCTCTGTATTTAGAAGCAGGACATCTGTATCTTTAGAAGATGAATATGTCAATATTTATCATGATGTTAAAATTCCTTCAGGTCAAATAGATCTATAAATATCACATGATAAATCATGAATATTTGAATTCAAAATGTTCAAAGAGAGTCATAACTTTCCTTAGAAATAGGAATTGTTTAATTTTTTGAATACAAGACTTTTAATTTATCTTTAAATAGTTTTAAATATATATTTAATTATAGCAATACCATTGTAGAAAATGTGAAAATAATCCATAATTAAAAACTCCATATTTGACCAAGTCAAATTTAGGGGTTGTCTGCATACTTAAAAACTCCAAAAGTATAGTTGATAACATACAATTGAATAAAGTGTAGGGATAATGAACCATACGATAGTTCCTCAAATGTAGGGTTGCTTCCAAAATTAGGCTTTCTAATCTATAATTTTATTTCAAACGTGGGGTATACAAACCATACATTTCTATTAAAATATAAGGTATGAAAAATGTTTCTAGACTACTTATAAAACACATCCAAAATACTTATTCTTTGAGAAATCAAATAATTTCCCATGGGTTAAAGACTGAATAGGATTTTATAAAAAAATTATTATTCTGATAATTATTATCTGGAAATTCACTTGAAGTAACTTCATTAGAAACATGAATGTGGGTGTTTTTGAGTATCAAAATAAAAAAAATAACAAAATTTTTTAATCAACACATGCTAAAAAATCTCCCCCTTTTTTATGATCACAAAACCCATAAAACAATTATTAAAATTAAAACAAATAATAAGTGAAATTTTACAAATATGAGAATAAATAAATTTCAAGAAAATTTCTCCCTTAAAAAGAAAAATATTTTTACAAATAAATATCTCTCATATACATATTTAACATTTTTCAACATAGTAATTTCTATGCATTTTTCATTTTTATTCCTCAAAATTTTCTTTAAAATTATAAAATTTTATATATATTTTCATAAATTGTTCCCCCTTTTTGTGAAATAAAAAATAAATTAAGAAACTGTTTAATTTATTTTACACAGGAGAATAAAATATAAAAAACGATACATAAACTAAGAGACAAATGAAAAAAACAATCATATTTTAAAAAAGATTTAGTTTTGACATAGGATAGGCTATAGAGATGAGGAAGAATTAGGTTTTTTCGAAGGGTTAAACAATTCTTCTATACTCTCCAAACTATTAACTTTATTACTTACAACAGTTAAAACTCTTGAAATATATTCTATTATCCTTTGAACATCTATAGATCTTTAAACCAAAAAAGAAGATGAGAAATGTTTAAATAAAAACTATTTTAGCTCATCAAGATATGAATTAGTAACAAATTCTCATCTGTGTGTCTCTATTTGACTTATCATCTCCACTTTAAATGCATAAAAGTATTATTTAGAAATTGATATATCCCATAAATTTTGATACTTCATTTGAAGTGTATAAAAAACTATTTTTAAAACATAGCATAAAAAAATATTATTCAACATCAAACATGATTTATTTATACGAAAGTAGAGAAAACACGAGGTAAATGATTAAAAAAGTATATGTCCAAAGTGTATCTCTAATAAGTAATTTTTAGAAATGAATCAAAAGATTAACAAATATATACAGTAACCTCAATATCATCCAAACAAATAGACAAAGATCAAAACATGTATGTATCCAAAGTGTATTTCTAGAGGCAATGAGACATTCCTATTTTTGAATTCACACATGTGTCTTCATAAGAAGAACATATATATCTTTAAAATATGAACATATCAATATTTATCATAATAGTTGAATTAATTTAAGTTAAAGAGATCCAGAAACATTATATGATAAATCAAAAATATTTTAATTTAAAACTTTCAAATAAAGTCACAACTTACCTTATAAATAGGAGTGATTTAATTTGTTGAATAAGAGCCTTTTAATTATTATTTAAATATATTTAAAGAGATATTTAATTCTAGTGAGAATATTTTAAAAAATTTATAAATAATCCATAATTCAAAACTTTTTATTTGACCAAGTCAAATGTAGGGTTTTTTTTGCATATTGATGAACTCCAAAATTATGGTTGATAGTGTACCATTGAATAAAAAAGAAGGTATTATGAACAATAAGTTTGTTCCTAAAACATAGGGTTTCTTCCAAAATTAGGGTTTCTGAACCATAATTTTATTTCAAAGGTAGGGTATAAAAACCGTATGGTCCACTTAAAATGTAGGGTATGTACAATGTTTCTAGAATACTTATAAAACACATCCAAAATACTTATTCTTTGAGTAATAAAATAACATCTCATGGGTTAAATTCTGAATATTCTTCCAGAATAAAATAATAATTATTCCAATAATAATTATCCTAAAATTAACTTAAAGTAACTTCATTAGAAATATAAATGTTTTTGTTTATGAGCATCAAAATCAATAATAAATTAACAAAATTGTTGAATCAACACATGATCCTCAAAGTTCATTCAAGATAGAACACTTTAAATAGTTTAAAGTCCCATGGGAGGGACTCTGTGTGATGCAGTTTAACATCACGTGACAAGGAATCAGATGTCATGCTATTTTAGGTCATTTTAAAGGGACTATTATGTCTTACATTTTTAAGGTTGTATGACTAGGACCAAACTTTAGCAGTTTAAAGTCATGAAAAATGGAATTTATGTCATGTAGTTTAATATCATGTGATAAAGAATAATATTTCATATAATTTTTAGATTATATTACTAGGACCATTTAGATTCATACATAGTGGACTTTTGATAATTATAGTTTATGGTCGTAAATCTTTTACTAAAGTGTCTTGTAGTTTATGATCATGTGGCTTGGAGCCTCCTTAATAGTTTCTATAATGCATAAGGTAATAAAATATAAATATATTTCAAATACTATTGAACATGGTCAATTGGATGAGGTAAATCATTTCTTTAAATGTCTGAACTAAAAATAATAGAATGAGGACTAATGGGAGCAGGTCGACCATTAGTAATGGAGAAACCAGTGCGACATGATCTGGGAATCTGGGTATTGAGATTAAGGGGGACCTTTCCTCTTGGACCACAAACATCCCCAATGGGTTACTTAGAGGCTCAAAGATAATTGTTTCATTCACCATTCAATGGAGGGTCCATTTGGATCAATAAATCCCCTTTTAGAAATTGAAATGAATGGGGAAACCAAGAGGATTAATTCAAGGGTCATGGGATGTGAAGATAAGTATTTGTACACAAGGTATTTTTTGATTGTTATTTATACATAAAAATTTATGAAGAATGTTGGGTGGAAGAATAGTAGTACAAAAGGGTTTAGAATAATCTAAAATTATACCATCATGCATGAGATAGGCTATTTGGAAAAAAGGAATAAACCCTAATGCAAGAGGATTGTAAATTAAACCTCATAAGAAATAAAGTGTGGTCCCAAGATGTAGTGGGATCATCTCGGTCATTTATTATACAAACAAGTGGGGCTTATAAAGAATGGTACCCTATACAAAGGAGGGGGGACACAGTTTTAAGGTCACATGTTACTAACCATTCAGATTAGTTTAAGGTTATAAAATATTGAATATGAATCGTATAGTTTAAGATTATGTGGTAAAAACTATACATCACATAGTTTAAGTTTATGTGTTAATGAACTCATATCATATAGTTTAGGGTCTTACAATAAGAACCAGATATTGTTCAATTTAACATTATATAGATAGGACTTATATGTTCTGTAATATAGGTTCTTATGATGAGGATTTTTATATAGGGGTTTTTGTGATGATCTGGATCATACAAAACATGAAATGGATTATTCTTAGTATTAAAACCATAGAGTAAAGACCATTGTGAATGAATGAGGACTCCATCACTAGGATGAAACTAGGGTTTGATTGGGGTGAGACTTAGGACTGGGTATACTAGTTTAAAAATCACTATATATCTTGAGGTAGAAAGAATCAATACACACATAGTTCTTAAAAGGTCTCTTTATAGATCTATCTCATGTTTAGGGGAAATGGGTAGCTTCATTAAAATGTTAGGTTATTATAAGAAAACCCAATGTGAATCATTAAGATCCTAATCCCTGGGAGTAAATCCAATGTGTTTTTTGGTTGGGCCCAAAGTATAAAGTATGAGTGCCACTACATATTTTTTAATAACATGAATCAAGTCACACATATTTCTTATAATATAGGGAAATTTTTATTCTCAATGTGGGTTGATAAATGAAACAATACATGCACTAAAAATTCTTACATGGATATAGATCTCATTGTAAGGAAAACTAGTCTCACAAATAGACTATTTATAATAGTTTGGGATGCCATGTATGTTAGACCACATATCACATAGTTTTACATTTGTGACTAGGACTAAAATATTTTTTAGTTTAAGTTCATACCATAAAAACCTCTTCAAAGTAGTTTAGGGTCATACATAATGGACTATATGTCATACAATTTAATATTATGTGACCAGGATAGTTGTTTCGGTGCGGATGTGCGTCGGGTTACGCTGTTCCGCCAGGACGCGTTCGCGCGTGCACCCGTCAACCCGAGGGGATGGGCGCGCGGCTTGTGGTCCCGGAGTCCCGCTTTCCAAGGGCGGGCGGCATCCGTCCCTTATTCAGGGGCGTCTGCTCCTTGATCGAAACCGGGATGATGGGATGTCGGCTCCTCCTTCCTTGGACGTCTCCTCGGAACTCGTCGCCTAATCCGGGTCTCCCTCATAGACTTAAGAATGTTCGTGAATCTCGTTCCCGACGCCATATCTTCATGGACACCGGTTAATTACGCTGCTTCCGCCCGGACGTTCCAAGGAGTCTGGGCGGGGCAGCAACCTGCGGTGAGAAGGCCGGGTGGCTCTGGGTGCTGGGGGCGTGTCGTAACACTGCGGCTCTGCACATCTGTCTTCCGTCCCTAATAGGGCTTCTCGAAGGCATGATGGCCTGAGGCATCCCGTACTAGGTGCGGGGAACTGTGTCACCTGAGGTTTTCCTCAGCTTCCCGTGTTTAACACGGGGTATGCCGCGAGTTTAACGTCCAGCGGGGACGGCATCGGACCGATCAACACGAAAAGTGGATCAGATGACAGAACCCCTTGCGGGGAACCTCCGACGCTGGGGCCAGCACATGGGCGGCTTCCCAAGTAACGTGGAGTGGAGTGAAGTGGCATGACCCCACCGGGATGTGGCGGCCCGGGTAAGGATCAGGATGGATGATGAAGTGAAGAGCTTGGACCCCAGAGGGGCTTCCTACGTACCGCGCGTTAACATGGATCAAAGTCAACGTAGTTCGGGCATACAGTTTAACGTCATGCTGGACGTCGGCAAGCCGACTCACGAAGAGGTCGAGGCCGCCGGGCGGAGGATTGAACCGAACCACCTCGCACGGAGGGGGATGGAACGGCCGGGTGGATCACAGTTTCACGTCATGCTGGACGATAAAAGGGGAAATAGAAAAGGGGGGCTGTGGGGAGGCACCGTGGAGATACACACGGGCAGTCTCCCACAGGGGCAGATTCATAGGTGAATCAACGCAAGCGTGAACCCTGGAGGGGTCCACTGATGGACGAACCGACGTAAATACGACCGGGACGACCAGGTGGTGGGCTTGGACCTCAGGGAGGCTTCCTACGTACCCTGTATAGAAGACAGGGATCAAAGTCCACGTAGTTCATTCTGTCAGGACTTACGCACTTGGGGCAGCCCAGATGCTGCAAAACTCAGTTGGAAGGGACTTGGACCGAAAGCAGAAGACACCTCGATCCCAGTCAGACCCTCTACTGGCTTCGGCAGTGGGGAGGCGCAATGGAGATACACATGTGCATCCTCCCACGAGAAGCTAGGGGTTTGTAATACCCTGCCCCCGTAGGGAAAAGCCACTCCCATTAAATCGTCCCTAAAGAGGGGCAATCCCGACATCCCTGCAGGGACGAGCGGGTGGGGGCCACATCCAAACCGGGGGGACCCTGCGTGCGGAGCACGGGATCAGGTTGCGGACGGTTTAGCGTCTTGCCAGACGAAGTACAGTTTAACGTCATGTGTTGAGGACGAAGCGGACGGTTTAACGTCTTGCCGAACGAAGTACAGTTTAACGTCATGTGTTGAGGACGAAGCACTTGGCAGTTTAACGTCTTGCAGCGCGGACGATGGGGGCTAGGCAGTTTAACGTCGTGCAGCTTGGACGGATGTGCAGTTTAACGTCATGCTGGACGTATGCGCAGTTTAACGTCATGCGGGACGAATGCGCAGTTTAACGTCATGCGGGACGAATGTGCAGTTTAACGTCATGCTGGGCATAGGTTGCCGGACGAATGTGCAGTTTAACGTCATGCTGGGCATAGGTTGCCGGACGAATGTGCAGTTTAACGTCATGCTGGGCATAGGTTGCCGGACGAATGTGCAGTTTAACGTCATGCTGGGCATAGGTTGCCGGACGAATGTGCAGTTTAACGTCATGCTGGGCATAGGTTGCCGGACGAATGTGCAATTTAACGTCATGCTGGGCATAGGTTGCCGGACGAATGTGCAGTTTAACGTCATGCTGGGCATAGGTTGCCGGACGATGGGTGCATGTCACTTCGCACGAACCTGGAGGGCCGCACGGGAAGACAACGCACGGTGCGGGCACCCGGGATGAGAATCATCGGGTGCCACACAGGCGGATACCCTTAGGAGGTCAACGGGGACGACCCTGGCAGATTGCGCGCAAAAAGGAAGCTTTGCGCGCAATACTGCGGGCCGGCGCGCAATCGGGGCGGCTGGCGCGCAATTGGGCCAGCGCCTTGCGCGCGGATTCTTGAGATTGCTCACACCGGGCTTCGGATAGCGCGCGGGGGCAACGGCTCATTCTTTAACGAATGGCCACTTGAAAGAAGGGGGGGTGCGCGCAATCAGGCCGGATTGCGCGCACCCCGGGGGCAATTGCGCGCAAGCGGGTTCTTTTGCGCGCAAAGGCCTTAGGGTGAGTTTTTACTCAAATGAAAGGAGCCAGCGGGGATTGCGCGCGAAGGCGGACCCCGAGGCTTTCTTGCGCGAAAGAAAGGAGGTTACCTGAAGTTCGTCATTGCGCGTGAAAGGGGTTGAATTGCGCGCACGAGAGACGTTTCGACTTCCAGCAACCTTTGAAACGTTGGGGGTCGCCTTATATTTATAGGCAACCCCGGGCGCGGAATCCAGGGTGCGAGCGCGAAATTCTCCTCGCGGGCGCGGAATCGGGCGCGGCGCGCAAGGGAGTCGCGCGGACCCGCGGCGCGCAAAATTGCGCGCCGGACCGGCCCATTGCGCGCATCCCGAGGGGTTTGCGCGCGGAACACCACCTTTGCGCGCGGGCCTCTGAAATTCCGCGCAAGGCCTCCGGGCCCTCCGAAACATCCTTCCGACTCCAAATATGACCTCGCTTTCCGCATCCGGAGCTTCGTTTGGGAACAACGGACTTTTCCGGCGTCTACAAAAGCCCCCCCTCGGAATCTGATCGGCGAGAGGTCGCAACGATCGGGTTCCGAGGGAGACGCCGGAATGCCGAAGTCTTGGGCGACGCGGGACTGTGGCGCGCAAAAATGGGTGTCGGGCGCGAAAGCGGCCGATGCGGTCGCGCAAAGCCTTTTCCGCGCAGCGCGGACCACGGCCTCGCCTATAAATAGGGGCACTGGGTCCCTCCGTGCCGTACACTGGCCTTCCGCGCGATAAGCCTCTTTGCTCTCGTGCGCGAAATTGCCTTTTCCGGCGCGGAATTCGCTCGCTCGTCGCGCAAAACCGTCCGGACTTCGCTCTGTTTTTGCGCGAATACCCGGGGTTTTTCGCGAAGGACTTCCCGATTGCGCGCCGCCCACTAGGATTGCGCGCCGCCTCTCAAACTTTTCCACCAGCCTCGTCCGATCCCGCACGCTTCATCCCTTAACCCGCACGACTCCCGAATCTTCCGAGATGGCCGCGCACAGAGGAAATGAAGGGGATGCCGCCACTCGCAGAGCCGAGATGGCGACGAACGAGGAGGTTTATGGAGCCAAGGAGATTGTTTCTAACAATCAATCCTTGTTCGACTTACTAACGCCGGCCCAGAAGACATATCCACTGTCGGACAACCTGCCGCTCTGGAACTTCGGCATCCTAGATGAGGTTCCGGTGCCAGGGTTCGAGATTGATGCGCCGCGGACCTGGGTGACCCGGGAGGACGAGCTTCTCCGCTATAACATCACCAACAATGGGCATCCTGCCAGGGAGACCAGACACTTGGATGTCTATGTCCTGAACCCGAGGACGCGAACCATTGATGGGGGTGAGCCTACTGCGGAGAATTCTCCAGCCCTCTACTCGAGCATATATCGCCAGAGCGTCACGGACGACACCAAGGGATGGCTGAAGGACTGGGACTTGCGGACTGGGGGCAACTTTACCAGTGAATGGGCCTGGGCGTTCTGGGTACGCCACACTTGCGATCACTTCGCAGAGGAGCTGCGGTACATCGGCCTGTTCGAGGCGGTGTGGACGTCGCAGTTCCACTTCTACCAGCAGTCTGAGCTCGGGCCGGAGCTGTTCACTCGCTGGTCCCCGGATACCAACACCTTCCATCTTCACCATGGGGAGGTCGGCATCGGTCTCTGGGACATCCACTGCATCGGAGGTATCCCGCTGGAGGGCTACCAGTACGATGAGTTCCTGCCACCGAAGAACATCTGGGAGGACAGGTCACGAACTCCCATTCTGACCTGGCATCTGCTTGACCTGGCTACGCAGCGGCTCGGGATCCAAGACTTCCAGAAGGACATAGCCTACAAGGATTGGTTCGGCCAGTTCCTGGAGCATGACCCGACGGTCAAGATGCCAGGCAGGGGGAAGCGGTGCCCGACCGCAGCTCAGAGGAGCCGGAACGGGTCGTACTGGCGGGTCCTGGAGACGGGCGATTACCGCTCATGGGGGTACCGCGTCATCGAGGCCCGGGACCCGAACGTCCGGTACGCGGCGTTCCTGGCCGCCTTTCTGAGCGGGTGGCTCCTGCCAGTGCGGGATGCGAGGATGGGCGTCCGCCCGGCGACACTGGCGATGGCGGGAGCCATGGCTGCCAACAAGAGATACAACCTCGGGGTCCCAGTACTGGCGAGGCTGTATGCCATTCTGGGACGCATCTCACGAGGGGGGTCGCCACGAAGGATCTGTGGGCCCTTTCAGTTCTTCCACGGATGGGTGGCTGCTCACCTCGGTGGGTATACGTTCCCAAACGCCATCAGTCCTCCGGGCAACGGCCTGCGACCCTCCCTGCTGAACATTGCGGGGGTCGCTCCGATGACCCTCAGTGAGGAGGGCGTGAGGGTTCGGATTGGCAATCATGCCAATTTCAACTTCAGCCCGTTCCCCACTCCTGTCGGCCAGATGATCGACAACGGACAGGGCCCGCTGGAGCAGCATGAATATTTCCTGAACATGCGGGGCGGGGTGCTCGTGGCTCGGATCGATGGGAAAGTGATCTGCGAGCCTTACGTGCCGACCCGGTTCGCCAGGCAGTTCGGGTGCCTTCAACGGATGCCGAAGAGGGTATTCACTGCTGTCCGGGAGGAGACGAACCCTTGCGTCCTTCGCCAGATGTGGCTGATGTTCGTCGCCTTCGGCTCTGGCGACGTCATCACTCTCCCTCCTACCGGAGTTGACGCAGGCTTGGCAACCGAGTACGCCGAACACTGGGCCATCGCGTACCCCGAGGGGCTCTTGCGGAAGCTAGTTCGGCGGCTCGAGGCTACCCGTGCGGAGACCGGGCGTCAAGGAAGGAGGCGAGGCGCCGCCACACGGGGGAGAACGGAGGCGCGCCAAACAGCGGGGCCGGCGCGAGCAGGGACTTCGGCGGCGGGCGCATCGCAGGCTGCCGCCACGACCTCGGCGCCCAGAGAGGGGGCGCATGCGTCGGTCGGGGAGCGGCCCGGGAAGCAGGTGAGGCGTCTGCTCGAACCCTCCCACGATGCGGTCTTTCCGGCGCTGTGGTTGGCCTGGATGACCCTGCGGCAGTCACTGGGGACCGACGTTATCTGGCGAAAGATACTCAGAGAAGGAATCTATCTGCCAGAGGTCGGGCGCCTCCAGATCACCGACAGGGTGGACTTCAACCGGCAATATGCATATCTGACGGCCATGGACGAGTACGCGCGCCAACGTGGTCAGCGCGCGGAGCCATCCCTTCTGGTGAAGGTGATGCTCGGCCTCGAGCCCGCTCCGGAACAGATGCCGCCGGGAGAAGATGACAGTAACGACTCCGAGGAGGAGGAGGAGACGGGGGAGGATGAAGGCTCCGAGGGAAGGTCCCATCGGGGGAGCCCACGGGAGAGTGGCGAGGTGGCCGGCTCTGACAACGTTGATGTCACTGAGCTCCTCGAGGTCCGCTTCTATCCCTACTCAACTTGCTTCATCCATTCTCTTATGCAGCTTCTAACCCGTTTCTCCATCCTTCTCAGGAGCACACGGATGTCGGTCAGGCGTCCTCAACAGGAGTAGGAGAGGCGCCAGCAGGACAAGGCGGGGGCCAGGCACCCATTATCGAACTGTCAAGCGCTAAGGGGTCCCCTGCTGCAACTGTTCCTGCGGCGACCGGGGTAGCGGAAGATGACGCTCCGAACTCCCGTAAGTCTCCCTACTTTACTGCTGGTGCTTGCCATTGACGATCCGTGACTAACCATGGCATGCCCCGCGCAGTGATCTCAACATTGGAGGCTCGTCGGGTTGCCGAACCCGGGCCATCTACGAGTGGACCAGTGGTGGACATGCCGCCTGCTCCGGAACAGACCTTCCAAACCGAGCCGGCCCCACCAACTGCTGATCAAGGGGCTCCGGACATCGGCGGTGCTGACATCGGAGAGAGGTTGGGGGCTGACGAGGGTGTCAGCGCTGCTGGGGAGAGAGAAGAAGGTTGCCCGGATGTTGGGGAACCTATCCCTCGTGAGGACCTCCCAGGGGCGGACCCTGCAGCAGACCTGCTGGCTGCCTTCCCTGCTTACCGGCCTGCCGACCCCGAGGAGATGGATGACTCGGACGCGGAGGCGGTCGAGGATAGCCGGGTAACGCGACGCAGGGGGTGGAAGTGCATCCAGCGCTTCCTCAAGCGAGACCCATCGGAATGGCTGGGGCGCATGGGATCACTTCAGACCTGGCTGCGCTTCCTGTGTGCTGGGGGAGCTGATGCTCAACGCCTCCATCTGACGGTCCGTGATTTCATGGCCGAGAAGATGCGCGAGAGCCGCCGGCGTGCCGACGTCGCACAAAGTCGGGACATGTCGGAGAGCACGCAGGCGCTCATCGCGGCAGAGCAGGAAGTCCGGCGCCTCGAAGGGCAGGCGGCAGAGAAGGAGGCCTTCGTCGCAGCATGTACCGAGCTTGTGGAGCAACTATCGGCACAACTGATCGACGCTCAGGTACAGCTGACGGAGGCGGGCCAACAGATGATCACAATTCAAGTCGAGCGGGAGCGTGCACAGGACAGAATCAACGAACTGTGCGCTGCGACCGCCGACGAAGAGAGAGCACGCAGAGAGCGAGAAGCAGCTCTGGAGGCCACCAGCCAAAGGGTAGCGGCATTAGAAAGACTCATTCAGCACGCTAATCCCTAAGGGCTGTTTTTTGCCATTCCCAGAACATTTGCTTCCGCTACTTAATATTTTGATCCACTTGTATGAATCGCCATATTTATCTGCGTCTTTTGGTTTAACATGCTCAACCACAAATTGTCTCGCGGGAGCGTTAACCAAGCTTCAGGCATCCATAATTGGGCCTGGGTTTCTGGAGAAAAGAGGGAGGTCATTCCTAGGAAAGGAGACCTCAGACCTAACCAATGTATCATCCCCCAACTTGTTCCAACACACGAGCGGGACAACGCTAGGGGCGTTGAGATTTTATCCGAACATAGGGAAATGAGAAAGGGTGAATCGCGTGTCCCGAATCCAGACATCCACAACGGTCGGCCTTCCAGGAAATGCCCAAGACGGTAGGCGGACAGTGGATCGACCATAAAAACTGCAATAGACGGACCGAAAAAGGCCATCATTCATATTGCAGGAGGCGGACCACATGTCATCATGAATACCGCTTTGGGGTTCCTTCAGACACAAGGGTGGAAAATCCAGATCAACAGGGCATGCGAAGCGTGGGGCGAAGCGACGATTTGTTCGGACAGAATCCAACGCTCTCAAAATTGCGCCACCGTGGGGGAAGCGTATTAGGCGGATGCACTAATCTGGCCGTGAGTCACCTCAATTCTCAGACAGCACCTCTCTGACGAGGAAACCGTCGCTTCCCATCCTTGCGATGGGGCATCCCGAGCTGAATCGGGGAGAATATTACGACTGAACCACTCTACCCGAAGTCAGGCCAGACGGCCGGCGACGAGGAGGGGCGGGACTTATCGATCCCTGAGGCTGGACCCGAGTCGAAATGCCCGGGCGTTCCTACGTACTCCATCAGGCTGGAGATCAAGCCACACGTAGTTCTGTGGGTGCAGTTTAACGTCATGCAGGACGTAGGACCCCATTTGGGGTAGATCTTAGTTTAAGGTCTTAGAGCTCGGACCATAAGGAGAGATCTTAGTTTAAGGTCTTAGAGCTCGGACCATAGGGCTGGATCTTAGTTTAAGGTCTTAGAGCTCGGACCATAAGGGTGGAGGATCTTAGTTTAAGGTCTTAGAGCTCGGACCATAGGGCTAGAGGATCTTAGTTTAAGGTCTTAGAGCTTGGACCATAGGGCTAGAGGATATTAGTTTAAGGTCTTAGAGCTCGGACCATAGGGCTAGAGGATCTTAGTTTAAGGTCTTAGAGCTCGGACCATAAGGGCTAGATCTTAGTTTAAGGTCTTAGAGCTCGGACCATAAGGAGAGATCTTAGTTTAAGGTCTTAGAGCTCGGACCATAAGGGGAGATCTTAGTTTAAGGTCTTAGAGCTCGGACCATAAGGGGAGATCTTAGTTTAAGGTCTTAGAGCTCGGACCATAAGGGGAGATCTTAGTTTAAGGTCTTAGAGCTCGGACCATAAGGGGGGATCTTAGTTTAAGGTCTTAGAGCTCGGACCATAAGGAGAGATCTTAGTTTAAGGTCTTAGAGCTCGGACCATAAGGACTCAAAGCACGCCACATCGTGGTCATATCCCCTGGATATGCGAAGATGCACTGAGGGATAGTGTCAAGAGTGTCGAGGTTTCGCCTGGTCAGAATGGGAGGTGGAAAATGTGAATCGTGCGGCCATTCACTCAAGGACTGGGGGCACCGGTGTAACGATATGGGAGTACTGCCGACCGTGGCGGAAAAGCAGCATCAATATCGCACTAACCGTTGGTGGAATGAGGCAGCAAACGAGCATCGAACGCTCAATCACAGGATTCATATCGATTTGCTGCCCGAGGCCATTGGGGGTACCGGCCCGAGTCGGTGGGAGAGCACTGAGGCATTGTGTCCGAACCGTTCACGGGGGCTCCACCCAGGGCGTAGACGATGGGTCCGAATGAAAGGGAGCACGAAGCCTGAAAAGTGGAGGAAACCTGACCAAGCGGATCCTGACCCTCCTGGCAATAAACCAGAGTACTCTTGACACCGGTGGACCACGGCAAGGGGTCGGGGAACACGCCTTGAGGGTGACCTGAAGGCGGCGGATTCCCCAGAGAAGGGGGAATCTCTAAGAGGTGGGGGGCTGGACCCGAAGTTTCAAACATTCGGGCGTTCCTACGTATCCCATAAGGATGGGAATCAAGCCGCACGTAGTTCTTGAAGCGCGGTGCAACACAATCGGGCACCAGCGCGGGGAAGAGTGCGGGTCTGACCCTCGCACACAAAAGGAGCGGCATTTGATATTTCTTGTTTGTCCTTAAAGATGAATGGTTTTTCTTTGTGCGGCGACATGCCCGTGATTGAGAAATCTCTGGCGTCGCCACAATAATCAAGCCATGGAAGGAATTGATGAATGGCGTGGTCATTAACCAGCGCCCAACATGAGTGTCCCTTGAGGAGGACATCACGATGCAGTGCCGTTTCTCGTCGGGCGGCCAAGACGATCACAGTTTACGGTCGTGTGGTAGGACCAGACAACACAGTTTAAGGTCGTGTGGTTCGGACCATGGAGGAATCCGCTTATTGCGGTACGGCGGACACGACGGAGGTGGGAACATACCCAGCCCTGCGGTCACGCACGATTCCAGGAGAAGAGTCTTGGGATAGGGGTCTGCATATGTCCATCACCCGAGGGGCAGAGATGTTAGCCTCCAGATATACTGGGCCCAGAACGCAATTGTTCGGGTGACTCCCTCCTCCTTATGGGGACGAGGGTCCAGCTACGCATGGCCCTTGGGGAGGATATCTGCATATATCCTTGGTGCTCAGATCATGGGAGCCTCGAACGACATCATTACCCTGGTTGGTCTGCCTAACGTGTAGAGGCGTACCGGAGGTCAGTATGAAGAGAGTGTCAAGATTCCACTACAACGCACAAAGGCGGAGTGTGATGAGGACTGCGCAACCAATGTTCAGAGCCTGAGAGAGCTGACATGGTGATCAAGGACGTTGCTGACGCATTCGCAACACAACATCCGATCGCGTCAGCCTAAGACTGGGCAAGCAAACGAGCATCAACCGCTCAATCGCAGGATTCATATCGATTTGCGGCCCAAGACCCACCGGTAAATCGACCCGGAGCGGTGGGAGAGCACTGAGGCATCGTACCCAAACCGCTAACGAGGATCCCTTTGAGTGAAGGCTCGAACAAGAGGAAGCGCGGGGCCTGACAAGCAACACAGGACTTGTCGGGATTGAATCTGACACTACGAGTCATAGACTGAAGCACCCAAAACATGTTAACAGATCTCCGGAAAGGGTCGGAGGACTCACCCTGAGAGCAACCGAAGGGGGGCAGATCCCCGTGATCAACCAAGAGACGGGGCTGGACCTGAGACACAAGCGTCCAGGCGGTCCTACGTATCCCATAAGGATGGGAATCAAGCCATACGTAGTTCTGGAAAGGCAGTTTAACGTCATGCAGGACGATGAGGGGTGTGAGGTAGTCCCACACACGGGGGAGGCGTACGGCGCGGCCAGTAGACCGACGTGAATGAGGACATAATCCCCCGCTCACGCGATACGCCTCGCACAAAAAGGAGGGGAACTGGGGCCAGAGGCCCAACGCGGGATAGAGATTCCCGGGAAATGGGGCTGGGCCTGAAACATGAATGTCCAGGCGGTCCTACGTATCCCATAAGGATGGGAATCAAGCCATACGTAGTTCTTGAAGTGCAGTTTAACGTCATGCAGGACGATAAGGAAAAAAGAAGGGGGGAGCAGAAGGCATCCCCAAACGTGGGGGGGGGGGGCGTACAGCGTGACGAGCAAACCGACGTGAATGAGGGCATAGCCCCGCACTCACACCATACGCCGCACACCCGGGGGCAACTGGGCCAAGGGCCCGAGATGGGATGGAAATTCCCGAAGGATGGGGCTGGGCCTGAAACACGAGGGTTCAGGCGGTCCTACGTATCCCATAAGGATGGGAATCAAGCCGCACATAGTTCTTGAGTGGCAGTTTTACGTCATGCAGGACGAATGCTGAACAGTTTAACGTCTTGTAGCTCGGACGTAGTGCAGTTTAGCGTCATGCGGGACGAAGTGCAGTTTAGCGTCATGCAGGACGAAGTGCAGTTTAGCGTCATGCAGGACGAATGCTGAACAGTTTAACGTCTTGTAGCTCGGACGTAGTGCAGTTTAGCGTCATGCGGGACGAAGTGCAGTTTAGCGTCATGCAGGACGAAGTGCAGTTTAGCGTCATGCAGGACGAATGCTGAACAGTTTAACGTCTTGTAGCTCGGACGTAGTGCAGTTTAGCGTCATGCGGGACGAAGTGCAGTTTAGCGTCATGCAGGACGAAGTGCAGTTTAGCGTCATGCAGGACGAAGTGCAGTTTAGCGTCATGCAGGACGAAGTGCAGTTTAGCGTCATGCAGGACGAAGTGCAGTTTAGCGTCATGCAGGACGAAGTGCAGTTTAGCGTCATGCAGGACGAAGTGCAGTTTAGCGTCATGCAGGACGAAGTGCAGTTTAGCGTCATGCAGGACGAAGTGCAGTTTAGCGTCATGCAGGACGAAGTGCAGTTTAGCGTCATGCAGGACGAAGTGCAGTTTAGCGTCATGCAGGACGAAGTGCAGTTTAGCGTCATGCAGGACGAATGGGCACTCAGGCAAAGTATTGCTTGAGGAACCTAGCGTTGGTGGGAGGAGTGACACGCTCACCATCCATAGTCGCTAGGGAGTACGCGCCATTGGGATAGACCTTGTGGACAACAAAAGGTCCCTCCCACTTGGGCTCCAACTTGGGCGGCTTCCTGCCGGGGATCATCGGTGCTCTTAGGGCTAGCACTAGATCAACCTGCAGGAAGGAGCGGAGGCGAACCTTCTTATTGAAAGCTCGAGCCATTCTGCTTTGATGCCTCTCCAAGTTGTGCAAAGCGCGAAGTCTATTCTCATCCAGTGATTCCAACTCGACTAGACGGGCTTCAGCAACTCTGTCCGGCGCTTGCTGGTCGTAGACCGCAGTGCGCAAGGACGGTAACTGGATCTCGATGGGCAGGACGGCCTCAGCTCCATACACCAGGGAATAAGGGGTCATCTGGGTGGAATTGCGAGTCGTCGTCCGATAAGCCCAGAGGGCGTTGGGGAGATTGTCCGGCCAACTCTTCTTGTTCTGACCAACCATCTTTTGCAGAATGTTAGAGAGGGTTTTGTTAAACGCCTCGATCTGTCCATTCGCCTGCGCATGATAGCGAGATGTATGGTTTGAGCGGATGTTATACTTTGCGTACAACTTCTTCAACTCGGCTGCTCGGAAATTGGTTCCGTTATCCGTGAGGATAGCGTGAGGCACTCCAAATCGATAGATGATGTTGGAGGTCACGAAGTCAGCGATCGAACAGGATTTGACCTCTCTGAGCGGAATCGCTTCTGCCCATTTGGAGAAGAAGTCCGTGGCGGTCAGAATGAACCGGCACTGGCGAGCTGTCGCCGGCGGGTAAGGTCCCACAACGTCCAGTCCCCAGACTGCAAAGGGCCAGGAATACCTTGTGGTATGGAGAGGCTCCGGCGGCCGATGCACAAAGTTCGCATGAACCTGGCACGCATGGCACCTCCTGGCGTACTCGATGCAGTCATGGATCATAGAGGGCCAGAAGTATCCCAACCTCCGAATCTGGTGGGACAGCTTCGGCCCAGTCTGGTGGGCGCCACATGAACCAGCATGAACCTCTTGCATGACTCGTGGGATCTCGACTCCCTGAAGGCAACGGAGGAGAACACCATCAAACCCGCGCTTGTAGAGGATCTGCTCCAGACCGGGATTGCTCTGGAGGACAAACTGCGATGCGCGGCGTCAAACTCGCTCGCGCTCGGCCCGATCTGACGGAAGAATGCCATGTTGGAGGTACTCAACCAAAGGCGCCCTCCAATCACGGGCTGATTCGACTGCTATATCTGGGGTACTCGGGGCTCCGGGCATAGGGGCAACCGTGGTGAGGTTACTTACCAACGGGCCGCGATCTTCTTCCGGGATAACGGGAGCGATGAGCCTGCGGCGCGTCACGCGGACGATCAGGTTGTCCTGTTCAGGTTCCGCAAGTGACGCAGCCAGGCTGGCCAAAGCATCTGCTCGACCGTTCTGCGACCGGGGAACATGGACAATTTCCGGCCGAGAAGGGAACCGGGCCATCAGAAGAAGGGTGCACTCCAACAATGGCATAAGTTCCGGCTTCCTGACAACGTAGTCGCCATTGATCTGCTTAACGACCAGCTCGGAGTCCCCTTTCACACACAGATGGGGCACGTCGATCTCGAGAGCTAACTTGAGGCCGGTGATGAGGGCATGGTATTCCGCCTCATTGTTGGTACAGCCCTCTGACAACAGGAAAGAGTATGGCAGCACGGCTCGCTCCGGGGTAATGAAGACGATGCCCAAGCCCACTCTATTGAGCTTAGGATTATCGAGTCTTCTACCGGTGGGGCTCCGGGAGGCACCGTCAAAGTGCATCTGCCAGCATGGATCGGCTCGATCAACCGAGAGAATGGTCTCATCAGGAAAGCCTAGATCCAGCGGCTGATCCGCGGAGGTCGGGTGAGCGGCCAGAAAGTCTGCCAACGCTTGCCCTTTGATGGCCTTCTGAGACACATACCTGATGTCGAACTGCTGGAGAATCACAGCCCACCGCGCTAGACGGCCAGTCAACATAGGTCGGCTCAGGATATATTTCAACGGGTCTACCCGAGAAACCAACTGTACCTCATGGTGCTGCAAGTAGTGCCGTAATTTCTGTACGGCAAATACGAGCGCCAGGCAGCTCTTCTCGATGGGGGAATACCTAACCTCCGCATCGAGGAGCATGCGACTGAGGTAATAGAGGCTATTCTCTGTTCCCTCGTTGTTCTTCTGGGCGAGAAGGGCACCCAGGGACCGTTCCAGGGCGGTCACATAAAGGACCAGCGGCTTTCCGGATACGGGCGGCATCAAGACCGGAGGTTGAAGCAGGTACTGCTTGATTTCCTCGAAAGCGGTCTGACACTCTTTATCCCATACATAGGTGGCACCTTTCTTCATAAGCCGAGAAAAGGGCTTACACTTGCCGGCCAGATTCGCGATGAATCAGCGTATATAGGCTAAGTGACCTTGGAACCCTTGCAGTTCCCAGACGGTACCCGGGGGAGGCATCTGGCTAATCGCCCTGATTTTCTCTGGGTCGATCTCAATACCCCGGTATCTTACCACAAATCCAAGGAACTTTCCGGAGGTGACCCCAAAGGCACACTTCAACGGGTTCATCTTCAGGCAGCGAGACCGGAGGAAGCTGAACACTTTCTCAAGATCTTTGAGATGGTCCTGACGCTGGCGCGATTTGACAACCAAGTCGTCGACATAGCATTCCACCAGTGTGCCGAGGATTGGCTTGAATATGCGGTGCATCGCCCGTTGATAGGTGGCACCTGCATTCTTCAGGCCGAAGGGCATGACCCGGTAGCAAAAGGTACCTTGGGGGGCCCTGAAGGCAGTGAACTCCTCATCCTCAGGGGCCATCCGAATTTGGTTGTATCCGGAGTATCCATCCATGAAGGAGAGGGCTTGGAACCCTGCCGTGGCATCAATCAACAGCTCTGTCACTGGAAGGGGAAAATCATCCTTCGGACAGTGGCGGTTGAGATCGCGGAAGTCGATACAGACTCTAATCTGCCCGTTCTTCTTCCTGACCGGCACAATGTTGGCCAGCCATTTGGGGTACTGAACTTCCCTCACGAAGTTGGCTTTGATAAGCTTGTCAACTTCGGCCTCAACCATGGCACCATGGGATGGGTGCATCTTCCTGGGAGGCTGCTTGAACCCGCGATGGTTCGCCGGGAGACCAAGGCGGTGGACGGCTACCTGAGGATCTAGCCCCAGCATCTCGTCATAGCCCCAAGCGAACACATCACGGTGCTGCCTGAGAAAGTCCACGTACTGCTGCCGCTCCTCAGAGGGCATGGCGGCACTAACCAACGTGGGTCTTGGATCGGCCTCGGTTCCAAGGTTCACCTGTATTAACTCATCGACCGTGGCGGGGACGCCCTCCTCAAAGGCTGGGGGTGCGTCTTCCACACCCTCTCCACTCGGGGAGGGATCATCCACGGGAGAGACTGCGTTGGAAACTGCATTGGGGCTACCAGATCCTGCTGGGCCACTGGTGTTGGCGCGGGCGGTCGCGGCCGTCTCATCAGGAGACTCGCGGACAGTCAAGACCATGGCGACGTCCAACCGGTGAATCGGGAGGACGTAAGCGTCATCCAGACCTGCCCAGGGATCGCTCGCAACAGCGACAGGCTCAACCTCACCTGCCAGGATCTGCTTATCCTTGCTCTTGTAATAGTCCGCATCCAGATAACGGGCTTCACATGAGGCAAAAGGAGAGGCATCTCCTTGAAGCACGCCTACTCGACCATTAAGGGAGTATTTGAGGCATTTTTGGTATGACGAGGGGACCGCCGCGTGAAGGTGAAGCCATGGCCTGCCCATCAATGCGTTATACGCAGTGTCCTGAGAGACTACCATGAATTCGGTGTTGGCAACCAAGTCACCGAACTGGGTCTTCAAACGTATCTTGCCGACCGGGGTTTGCTTGGTGCGGTCGTACCCCTGGATCCTGAGGTCGGAGGGAATCAAGTCATCCTCAGACAACCCCAATCTCCGGAGCGTCCGAGTTGGAATCAGGTAAATCCCGGACCCCGTGTCGACAAGACAACGCCGGACTTCAAGGCCATTGAACTGGCAAGTGACATACAGCGGACGAATGTGTCCCTGTATAGGAGGGTCTTCATCCTTACCGGAGAACGAGATAACTGCCTGACATTCGGCGTCCTCGATCGTTTCGGCGTGAAAGGCCTCTGTAGCCGCAACCTCTGTCTCAAACTGGAGGGGGCTCTTCAGGGCTTCAGCGAGTGCCTCGCGCATCTCAGATGACATGCGCAGAGCCTCAAGGATGGAGAGCCTTGCTGGGATGTCGGCCAAGTGCTTCAGGACATCATACTTTTTGGCCAAGCGCGAGCTCCTGGTTGCAGGAGGTTGCTCTGCGGTTGGTGGCATGACGGGCCTTACTGGTTGGATCGGCGGCCGACTGGTACTTGGCGCATCTCGCTGTTCACTGGTCGCAGTCCGGGAAATGGTCACCGTACTGGAGTCAGGAGGCCGGGATGGACTCGTGGCAGGGCGGAGCTGGTCGCGACGCGGCTGAGGCGGTTCTGCCTGGTCCCACACCACAAACAGTGGCGGAGGCGAATCCGTCATCCCCGAATGGGGGGCCTGCGCACGCTGAGCTCGATCTTGAGCCTGCTGCCTAGTCTCAGTGGCGTGCACGGCCTGGCCGGAGGTACCGACGGCTGTGCCCCGGCGACTCCTGCTGCTGCGGTTCTTCCGACGGTGGCGACGACCGGGGACACTAGGGAGGTCCACCTGGTGTTCTTCAACGTCGGGAACCGAAAAGGGATTTACCAGCTCGACGGTGTTAACCGAAGCGTACCCAATACCCGCCATCTGTGGGGGGGAACCCAGGCCATCGACGTCGTGAGACGGAGTTCCCGATTTCCCTTCCCCAGCCCCTGGCGGGTAAGACTGAATGCTTGGCCGGGCAACATGCCGGTCTTCCAACACCTCTGAAAGCCATCGGTCTTCGTATCGAGGAGAAGAGATTCACGTCGGGTTCACCATTTTTCTGTTTCGGTGCGGATGTGCGTCGGGTTACGCTGTTCCGCCAGGACGCGTTCGCGCGTGCACCCGTCAACCCGAGGGGATGGGCGCGCGGCTTGTGGTCCCGCAGTCCCGCTTTCCAAGGGCGGGCGGCATCCGTCCCTTATTCAGGGGCGTCTGCTCCTTGATCGAAACCGGGATGATGGGATGTCGGCTCCTCCTTCCTTGGACGTCTCCTCGGAACTCGTCGCCTAATCCGGGTCTCCCTCATAGACTTAAGAATGTTCGTGAATCTCGTTCTCGGCGCCATATCTTCATGGACACCGGTTAATTACGCTGCTTCCGCCCGGACGTTCCAAGGAGTCTGGGCGGGGCAGCAACCTGCGGTGAGAAGGCCGGGTGGCTCTGGGTGCTGGGGGCGTGTCGTAACACTGCGGCTCTGCACATCTGTCTTCCGTCCCTAATAGGGCTTCTCGAAGGCATGATGGCCTGAGGCATCCCGTACTAGGTGCGGGGAACTGTGTCACCTGAGGTTTTCCTCAGCTTCCCGTGTTTAACACGGGGTATGCCGCGAGTTTAACGTCCAGCGGGGACGGCATCGGACCGATCAACACGAAAAGTGGATCAGATGACAGAACCCCTTGCGGGGAACCTCCGACGCTGGGGCCAGCACATGGGCGGCTTCCCAAGTAACGTGGAGTGGAGTGAAGTGGCATGACCCCACCGGGATGTGGCGGCCCGGGTAAGGATCAGGATGGATGATGAAGTGAAGAGCTTGGACCCCAGAGGGGCTTCCTACGTACCGCGCGTTAACACGGATCAAAGTCAACGTAGTTCGGGCATACAGTTTAACGTCATGCTGGACGTCGGCAAGCCGACTCACGAAGAGGTCGAGGCCGCCGGGCGGAGGATTGAACCGAACCACCTCGCACGGAGGGGGATGGAACGGCCGGGTGGATCACAGTTTCACGTCATGCTGGACGATAAAAGGGGAAATAGAAAAGGGGGGCTGTGGGGAGGCACCGTGGAGATACACACGGGCAGTCTCCCACAGGGGCGGATTCATAGGTGAATCAACGCAAGCGTGAACCCTGGAGGGGTCCACTGATGGACGAACCGACGTAAATACGACCGGGACGACCAGGTGGTGGGCTTGGACCTCAGGGAGGCTTCCTACGTACCCTGTATAGAAGACAGGGATCAAAGTCCACGTAGTTCATTCTGTCAGGACTTACGCACTTGGGGCATCCCGGATGCTGCAAAACTCAGTTGGAAGGGACTTGGACCGAAAGCAGAAGACACCTCGATCCCAGTCAGACCCTCTACTGGCTTCGGCAGTGGGGAGGCGCAATGGAGATACACATGTGCAGCCTCCCACGAGAAGCTAGGGGTTTGTAATACCCTGCCCCCGTAGGGAAAAGCCACTCCCATTAAATCGTCCCTAAAGAGGGGCAATCCCGACATCCCTGCAGGGACGAGCGGGTGGGGGCCACATCCAAACCGGGGGGACCCTGCGTGCGGAGCACGGGATCAGGTTGCGGACGGTTTAGCGTCTTGCCAGACGAAGTACAGTTTAACGTCATGTGTTGAGGACGAAGCGGACGGTTTAACGTCTTGCCGGACGAAGTACAGTTTAACGTCATGTGTTGAGGACGAAGCACTTGGCAGTTTAACGTCTTGCAGCGCGGACGATGGGGGCTAGGCAGTTTAACGTCGTGCAGCTTGGACGGATGTGCAGTTTAACGTCATGCTGGACGAATATGCAGTTTAACGTCATGCTGGACGTATGCGCAGTTTAACGTCATGCGGGACGAATGCGCAGTTTAACGTCATGCGGGACGAATGTGCAGTTTAACGTCATGCTGGGCATAGGTTGCCGGACGAATGTGCAGTTTAACGTCATGCTGGGCATAGGTTGCCGGACGAATGTGCAGTTTAACGTCATGCTGGGCATAGGTTGCCGGACGAATGTGCAGTTTAACGTCATGCTGGGCATAGGTTGCCGGACGAATGTGCAGTTTAACGTCATGCTGGGCATAGGTTGCCGGACGAATGTGCAGTTTAACGTCATGCTGGGCATAGGTTGCCGGACGAATGTGCAGTTTAACGTCATGCTGGGCATAGGTTGCCGGACGATGGGTGCATGTCACTTCGCACGAACCTGGAGGGCCGCACGGGAAGACAACGCACGGTGCGGGCACCCGGGATGAGAATCATCGGGTGCCACACAGGCGGGTACCCTTAGGAGGTCAACGGGGACGACCCTGGCAGATTGCGCGCAAAAAGGAAGCTTTGCGCGCAATACTGCGGGCCGGCGCGCAATCGGGGCGGCTGGCGCGCAATTGGGCCAGCGCCTTGCGCGCGGATTCTTGAGATTGCTCACACCGGGCTTCGGATAGCGCGCGGGGGCAACGGCTCATTCTTTAACGAATGGCCACTTGAAAGAAGGGGGGGTGCGCGCAATCAGGCCGGATTGCGCGCACCCCGGGGGCAATTGCGCGCAAGCGGGTTCTTTTGCGCGCAAAGGCCTTAGGGTGAGTTTTTACTCAAATGAAAGGAGCCAGCGGGGATTGCGCGCGAAGGCGGACCCCGAGGCTTTCTTGCGCGAAAGAAAGGAGGTTACCTGAAGTTCGTCATTGCGCGCGGAAGGGGTTGAATTGCGCGCACGAGAGACGTTTCGACTTCCAGCAACCTTTGAAACGTTGGGGGTCGCCTTATATTTATAGGCAACCCCGGGCGCGGAATCCAGGGTGCGAGCGCGAAATTCTCCTCGCGGGCGCGGAATCGGGCGCGGCGCGCAAGGGAGTCGCGCGGACCCGCGGCGCGCAAAATTGCGCGCCGGACCGGCCCATTGCGCGCATCCCGAGGGGTTTGCGCGCGGAACACCACCTTTGCGCGCGGGCCTCTGAAATTCCGCGCAAGGCCTCCGGGCCCTCCGAAACATCCTTCCGACTCCAAATATGACCTCGCTTTCCGCATCCGGAGCTTCGTTTGGGAACAACGGACTTTTCCGGCGTCTACAATAGTGTTATCTGGTATAGATCATTAGGCATGGGGATTTTCTTTTGAATCGAGAATAATTTGAACACATGTCACCTAAGTATAAGAATTATCTAAACCTATCAGGCCTTTATCTATCTTCTTTTGGATCTAATAATTAATGATGAAGCATTCCTTAATCATATTTCCCACAATTCAGTGCTATGGAAAATAGTTGGGATGATCTCACATAATTAGATCCTTGGGATATTTATCTTTATAATCTCAATAAGATAACATTATAATGAACATGTGAAACATGTGGCCACATAATCAAGACTAAAGGAATAAACCTTGGTTTATATATCATTGATAGTTAGGAGATAATAATTCCTTCACACACTTTTTGTATTCTTCTTAGGGTGTTCACATGGATGAAGTAATGATTTGGGTGTCACTGAATCCATTATCCCCTAATATATTTTTTTGTTAATTACAACCCTTAAAGATGAATCACATATCAGTTGTATGTTCTAAAGAATGATGATAGGGGTAGTAATTTTCATGGTTTCTCCAATATACCTCCTTAGGACACTTAATCATTATAATATAGATTAAATTATTCTCCATGGAAAATGTGAGATACCCATAAACTTGAATCAATTAGATTGAATAACCCTCATTTCACCTATCATTGATAGGTAGAAAATAACACTGCTTCCCCTGTATGCCACATATGGATTTATTATCATGATAAAATGGTTTAATCTATGATTTGGGTGATGGTTCCTTAATCTTGATCAATTTTGGGGTATATGTCGAAGCTTTTGATGATCTGGACATTGATGATGTCACCCTTGGACTAGAGAATTCCAACTATCTTAGGAACTATGTAGTGATCAATGAGGTTAAATGATATATGGAATATACTTGATAAGGGGGTGAAAAATATTAAAATTCTCCCAAACCTATAGGATAGGTTTCTTCACTACGAGGAGGACCTCTATAGTAGGATGATTGAATTTAACCATGGGGAAAATATCCTTGAAGAAAATATGTAATTATTTCCCTAAGATTTTCATTTTGTCCCTATAACTAATTGATATGTTCTTTAGTAGAGATAACATTACCTTAATCAGGGGGATAATTGGTAGAGGTCATATTAACAGCTCTTCATTTCCCAATGGAATGATGGGTGGATGATGATGGGTGTTCTGGCGTGGATCCTTGTAACTGGATCTGTTGTTGACATTGGGAACATGCTATATCAACATTGCATTTTGAGTCATCAATAGGGATGAAGATGCCTTATCTAGAGGTATATGGGGGGTATCAAAAATTTCTTCTTAACTAATTTTTTAATTAGATTATGGGACAAACCATTTCACCTTGATGGTGGTATGAGTATGCGATAAACTCTTCTAAGAATGCATTCATCAGAACCGAGTGAAAATTATTTAGACTCAGCTGATATAATATTTATATAAATAAAGGATCACATTTCATGGATCTCATTTTTCTCATTATGATTGATCATTGATCATATAACATTTAATGAGTAAAACTAGTGATCCTCATCTAAATAGTATCTCATTTTGTGGGACGATACCCATTTTTTTATTGGGTGGGATGGAACCCATTCACTCATTTGGTGGGGTGACACCCATTGTCTCATTTAGTGGGATGGTTCCCATTATTTCAATGATAGGGAAATAAAGTCTGTAAGAATTTGGACTTGTGTTATAATATTTTGGGACCCTTATTTAAATTTTTCTTACCTATGTTGGTTATGTTGGATCTTATAAGGAATAACAGTAGATGGTGTTGTAGTCAGATACACAAAGAGAATTGGGGTCATGTCTATCTGATCCAGTCATTACCTAATGATGGAATACACATGATCCATTGATTTATAGATTAGTCATTAATCAAACTCTTTTTAATTCCCATATGGTTAATTTTCCTATTCTTTTTCTTCTTTTGGGTGAATGGAGAACACATATTTCATAGGTGCCTTGGTATTATTGAATGAAACTTGGTCATCACTAAATATATTTTGTAACAGATCTTTGATGGAGAAACATTATTAGATCATGAAACCCAACATAATATGGTAAAAGAAATAGTTCAGGTGATCATCCTACCCTACTTCATCCAACTTCTTGATTTCCAGTAACATAATAAGGGTTTTCTCTATGACAGAGATGAAGTAACTTCTAACCAAATCATAATGGAAGGAGTAAATTTTCCAGCTTTCAAGGTCACATCACCAATACCATTTTGTCTTGATGGTGACAACAATTTTCTCTTATTTATTTGATTTCATTTTTCACAATGGAAATACTTGATTATATCTTTCCTTGGTTTACTGAATAACACCCTCTAGATATTATTTTATAGTAATAAACTCTCATAATCCACTAGGATATTTTAGAGGGATATGATTGGTTAAAAAATCATCCTGTAGGTTCTCCGCACATATCTACAGTAATTATTCCTATGGGAGATGTATTTATAAGAAGTATGTTAGACCCTTCCAACATGTAATAAAATAAATGACTCTATCATTTTTACTGATAGTAATTAGAGAGGTCAAGGATATTAGTTTTCCTCAACGTAGAGATAAATTAGAAGAGGAATTTTTGAAAGATATCTTCTCAGATTACAGATTCCATGATTATAATGTTATTCTAATAAGAAAATGTGGGTCCTTATAAGGTCTACATGAATAATCTAATCTTTGAATCCACTTATCTTTTTTGGGATCCAAACATTACACCACACCAGGAAGAAAAATAACCGAGTTTCTTCTCTAGATATCCCATTCATAAAATTTTGAGATGTTGGGATTCCTGAATTTGGGTAGAGGAGGAGTCAAATCCACCCACTCAAGATTTAGATTCATCTCTATTTATACTAATACATGTAAAACTTTAAGATAATCCATATGATCAATTAGATATAACATTAATTCTTGGGATACCACCAACTGAGTTAGCCTTGGGTGAATTTTCTTAACTAGAAGTTGATATCTCTCTAGTGGAGGGAACTATTGACAATCTACCAATGTTTTAGTCACATGGGATGATTGGTATAATCTCAAGTTGATGGGATGGATCAATTTTCCCTTTGTCGGTTAAGAAATATCCTCTTTATAAAGAGGGACAACTAAAGGAGGCATGATGGATTTAACCTAAATATTATGTTGAGTGGGTGTGTTTCTCCTAAGTAATTCAATATTTATTTTCCCAAGATCCTATATTCCAGCCTTGAAATGATCAATTTTCTCTTATAATGATATGGTTTTACCATTTTTGGGTGGTGGTTGGGTAGTGAATGTCACTAAACCTATTTATTATTTGACTATTTCATGGTTATAGTACTATTTAGGTTAACATTGATGAAATTTACTGATGTGAAACCTATGGTGAAAAACACAGATTCCTTTGGGGGAGGTATAACTAAAATATGGGTATTCCTGTCTAGTGAATGAAATTGGAGATGTCTATGGGGGTAAAAATTACCCAATCCCTATAGTCTAAGGTTTCCCTTATGATATTATAGCTATAGGGATATTGATCTTCCTATAAGTTGTAGTGTTTATCTATCCCTGGTGGGATCTGCTTCTAGTTTCCTGTGTTCGGGTGACTAGGGATGGCACAACTTCCTTTATAACTTCCCATGGAATTGGGGCCACACATCAATCTTGATGAACATGATTAATGGAAGCCTACCTTGAAATATCTCGGATGGTCTCCTATATGTTGTATGTTTCATTCTCCATATCCCAAATATAAGAAAGGTTGTAATTTCATTGCTCTAGGGAGAGACTCTCTAAGCAGTTGGATATAACATCAGGTGTTTCTTATTTTTCACAACTCATCATTAATAGGATTATTTTTTTGGATTCAATTTCTAGATACTCTCATGGGATACCACTAGAGTTGAGATGGATCTATTTATATTATACTCCCATACTAGGGAATTTATCACTTGACACTCAAGGCATTGAGTCGTTGACAACACAAGTAGGTGCCTCATAGACGAGGCATATATAGTAGCATAAAATCAATGTTTCATTGGATGAATATTCATAGAAACACTTATTATAATGTGTTTTCCCACAAACTACCTAGATAAATTAATATATTATAGAATATTAATAGTTAATTCCATTTATATTATTAAGGATATAAAGAAACCCATTAGTAAAGTATCAAAAAAAATAATTCATGATCAATAACCTTATTTTATAAGTAAGGATTCACATTAAGTTCACCATTTTGTTTCTGATGTCTATCGACCTGTACTTATTTTGAGCCAAGATAATCCTACTTTCTAAAGGTAGGTGGTCATTGGAGCTTTACCAGTGATGCTTTGAGTGAACATTGGTTGAGAGTATGATAGTTTTGGCTTATCTAACCTTTTAGAGGGGATTATTGCACACTCCATAATTCTCTTATAGATTTAATAAATGTTTATGAATCCTTCCCAGTGGTATTAGTAATTCCAATAGTTTACCTTATAAAAATAATTATATTACAACATGTATTTAATAAGACACTATACATGGGTCTTATATTGGATCTCATTTAATCATACTTTCTAATTACTCTATAGTTTAAATCTAAACAGGAAGGAACTTTGAAATTTTTCATCATCTAGTGAGGAATTGGTCTCTTTCAAAAATAATTATAGTGTATTATGGAGTTTTTAATGGGACTATGAAATGGTATTCCTATATATCCCTATGATGGGAATTAGAACCTGTATAGTTCAGTTCCACTTAATGGGACATGTTGTACCTTTTAAGGTTATGCGGTAAGGCCTATCATGGTGCGTTTTAAGGTCACACAACCATGAAAAAGTGAATTTCCTTTTTAATTTCATTGATTAATGACATATTCTAGGAATTTTAACATCATGTTGAATGGATTACTAGGAAAAAATTTCCTAGCGATGGTTAGTGTGGGGCTTACTCACGGGTGACCCTTTTTGGTTCATCTTTTCGGATTGTAACTAGAAAAGAGAAGGAATAATTGGTGATTACACCTAGTAGGAGGCCCTTTATCCATACTCATGTTAATCCATAAGGTAATATTTTACTCTCTACATAAGTAAATTAGATATTGGTTATCTTATGATCATCACATAATACATATTATGCTCACCACATAAGGAAGAATAGTACATCATATGATATTCACACAGAGTTACTTATAATTTTCATATAAGGTGCTTGATTACTTATTCTCATCACATAAGAATAAGTTATAATACACTATTCTATTCAAATAGTGAGGTTTTTAGGTTTTATTCATAGTAGGTAGGTGGAAATAGTTTAGAGACCAATGGGGTCTTCTAAAGTTTAAAGTCCAGTGGGGGATAGGTTTAGGATATACCATATCTCGAGGGAGAGATGGTATCATAATGTTTCAATATATTGGTATTGAACCTCAAATATGTGTCCTACATAGCCTGTTAGAATAGGATTATAAACCTATGTAGTTCAAGTCACACAATTTAAGGTCATATAGTGGGATATATCCATGCAATTTAACATCATGCAATAAGGATACTTGTATCATGAAATGGGAGACATTAAGGGATTGAATGGGTCTTATGCATTGGGATTCCATTTATAGTTCATACCATTTTTTGATAACTAAATAGGGGAGTATAGTTTGGGATTAAATCTAGTAAGATTACCATACTGGTTCACTCTGGAAATTAAACCAAGTGAAGGTAATTTTAGAAGCCGAGAGGAGTATCTCGACTATAAGGATTTTGGAAAACCAAGAGGAGGATCTCAAATTACTTTCCTCTCATATCTAGTGACATAAAACCTCTAATTACTTTCCTCTCATATCTTGTTCATGTAGGTGTTTCTATTTATAATCCACCACCAATAGAGGAAAAAATATATGTGTAATCTGTTTGTATCAATCTTTTACCCGAGCATATTTACTCAAGTGTATATCTGACTGATATTCATATGGTACTAACAAGGCTCTTAAATTGATTATATGTGAATCTTAAAAGAAGAACATGGAGTTTAGGAACATTCACTTCTATTCTCATGGTGTCAGTTTCACTTGATTAATCCAACCATTCTAATGAAGGATATGATTTCTATAGAAGTAACAATGCCTTTATTTCACCATCTAGATCTCAAGGTGTTAGCCTATATTCTTCTTTCCATATCAGTGAAGAGGAAGAGGAAGAGGAAGAAATAAAATATTCTCTTTTGGAATTCAAATAAGGTTACTTGACCACTTTTGACTAACTTATACAGGTAAATTTGGGTATGGGAGAAGATCAGTGACCTATGTTGATCAGTTTCACCATCGATTTTGAATAATAGGACAATTACATTTCTTTCCTTAAGAATCAAAAAGATATATTTTCATGGAATTAAACATATATTCCCGAATTAGATCTCCAAGTGGATACCCATAATTTGGGTCTACCAGACAACCTCTATGACTACAAAGAGGTGGCGTGGAGAATGTATCTAACCCATGGTGCTAAGGTGGAAGACACATGTGACAAGAGGATCAAATCCAAATTCATATGAGAAGTCCAATACCAAAAATGACATTCCAATATTGTAAATATCAAGAAAAATAATAATAAAATCATGGTATGTATTTATTTTAGGGCTATTTGGAATCACTACCCAAAGGATAATTTATTAGTCCTAATCATAGAACTCTTGATTGATGAAACAACTAGTTTTATAGACCTATCCTTCATTGATAGATATTATGGATGAAATTAAACCCATATATTTTCTAAATATGAGGAGGCCATTACCTCAGGGAACCCCACCAGGCATACTATTATCAAGTAATTCCCTTTGGATTTAATAATTCTACCACTACCAACCAATGTGCCATGCATCATATTTTAAACTCCTTTATGAGGAAAAATTTAGAGTGAAACATGGATAATTTGGGGGTCAAATCATGAAAATTATGTGATCATATTTCCAATATTATTATATTTTTTATAAAATTGAATTAATATAGCTTGAAAATAAACCCATTGAAATTTTCTTTTAGGGAAACATTGAGAAAATTCCTTTGCTTCATGGTATATCATCACAACATCAAAGTCAAAACTGACATACCACCTCATCAAAACCTCAAGAAATTGAAGGTAATCCGGGGTCACCTCACTTATATTAGGCGCTTCATATATATCTTAGCTGATAAGTGATTTACTATCACAATATTTATGAAGAAAAGTGTTATTTATCAATAGGATGCGGATTTTCAAAAATCCTTTAATGATCTCAAACAATACCTTCTACACCATCTCATCTTGATTCCACCCATATAAGGTAATTACCTTATCCTCTATATAGAAATCGTAGAATGATCACTTGTCACATTCCTTACTCAAAATAATTATACTGAAAAAGGGAATAGTCTCTATTACCTCAAAAAGATAATATTGGATACTGATACCCAATATTCTAATATTAAGAATAACTTACTTAAATTGGTTTTTGCAGAGCAAAAGATAATTCATTATTTTTAGTATCACGAGGTCTACCTAATCAATCACATTGAACTTCTCAAATACATACCCATTATTCCAATTTTAATTGGGTGCCCAACATGTTTGGTTTTATTATATAGTAATTTGGCATCCAATTTATGTCTCAAAAGGTGATCAAGGGGAAGGTGATAACAGATTTCCTCACAATGTACCCCATCATAGAGAATTCAATATTAGACACAAATCTCCTTGATGAAGAGGTATTATCTATCCATGAATCCTTATAGGAATGGGATATGTACTTTTATGGTTCTTTTAAGTACCCAATAGGTATAAGGATGGAAAATTTGATTCCTAATGGGATCAGATTGGGGATTTTATTTTTTTACCTGATGAAAGTGGTTCTTCCCTATTCCATCCTATTTTTAAAGATATGTACCAAAAATGAGGAAGAATACTATATCCCCATTTTAGATTTGTAACTAGCCTTGAAAATACTAGTTACTCATCTAAATATTAGGGGTTATTTAGAGTTGGTGATCAAGAGGATCAATAGAAACTTTTTAATCAAGAAGGAAGAGTTTATTCCTTTGATTGATTATATATGAGGTTTTATAGATTAATTATCTTTATAGATAACAATATTTCACATAATTAATTCAATTAATTCTAAAGAATATGTGCTGGGTAATGTATCTATAACATTATAAAAACCAAATCCAAATGAGACATTCATTTTTATCACATATCACATGGTGGTCTCTCCATTCATCGACAATGATATGAAAGAAATCAATGAATTAAACACCATATCATCATCAAATAATAACACAATAGTATAGATGTATCTCATAGCAGAGTAACTTAAAAATAGGAATACCCCACTTATTTGAGCCAATAAGGAACAAATCCAATAGAAAAGAATAAATTTTAATTTATATGAAAAACTAAATTCCTAGAAGCTCCTTTATAAAAGTATTTAATTGAATCATCCTCAAATTAATTAAAGGATGGAAGACCCTCACTATTATACAAGAATTACATGCCATTAACTATGAAACCTACTAGTTAGGTGCAAATATATTTCATCAAATTTGAATACTTGGATAATTACGACCATCGATGATATAGGATTATATGGAGTTTATGAAAAAAATTCCATTCCTGCTATATACATTCCAACTTTATTCATCAACCCTTGATGTTATTACACACTTATAAATATTCTCGACCATTTTACATATGGAGATATATGTCATGGGACCATACCTTCTAGCCATAACTAAATAGTTTAATTTCATTCTTATTGATACCAATTTATTTTCCAAATGGGTAAAAAATGCACCCTTTAAGGAATTCAAAAAAAAAACTCTAATCTGTTTCAGGAAGTCTAATATCATTACTATATTTGGAGTCCCTCACACCATATTGATAGACAATGACACCAATTTCTATACTTTTGAATTGAACAATATATATCAGGAGTAAAATATCTCTTCCAAACATTCTTCACACTATAATGCAACATTGAATGAAAAAATATAGGGATTCAAAAAAAAAATCCATCCAATATCATTTATAAGAAGGTGAAAAAAGATAAGAAATCTTGGTTAGATGAACTCTAGCATGATTTATGGGCTTATCACACTATGATCCATACTGCCACACAGGTGACCCCATACTCTCTTGTGTATGGTACAAAGGTAGTTTTACCCATTGAAGTTTAGTTTCCCTTACTTTACATCACCATCTATGGCTATCTATCCAAATATGAGAAGTTTTATATCTAGCCAGATGAATTGGAGTGACTTGATGAGAAAAAGTTACACACACTACACAACCTATAGATCCATAAAAATTGAGTTCTATAAGTATTCAATAATAAGGTTCACCTCTCATTGTTTATCCATTTAGAATTATTGTTATCTCCTATAACTCCCATGATACCTAAGAAAAACCTTTTAAATATTCATTTGAAGTGGTAATTCCCTTACACTATAAATAATTTTTACTCTAATAGAGCTTACTCCTTGATTACAATGGGTGGAAATCATATCACACTGACTACCAATGTAATATTTCTTAAGAAATACATTTCATATGTAACACCCCAAAAATGATAAACAATTAAATGGATAAATTATATGACTCATATCAACCAGGTGAACCTTCTTTTTTATAATATTACCTGATTAAAACTCCATAATTAAGCGTGCTTGGCCTGGAGTAGTGATTAGGATGAGTGACCTTCTGAGAAGTTTCCCATGGTGTGTGTGAGTGTGGAAAAAGCACACTAAAAAGGAAATGTGTTTGCACTGAGGGGACATTCAAAAGTTAATGACCTGTTTAGGCATGTGGGTGGGCCCCCGGGTGGGGACCATGTGTCTGCGGGGCAACTGGTGGTACCTGGCAGGCTAGGACCCGACGAACATGTTAAGGCGGGGTGTCTGTGCTATCATTAGGGCCCAGTTGTTACATTTGGTATCAGAGGAGAAACCCAACCTTAAGTGTGGTGCACTTCCTAGGTTGATATGTAGGGCCCACAATGAGGTCGTTGTGCTCTAGGGGGTGGGGGGTGAATGTAACACCCCAAAATGATAAAGGGTTAAATGGATAAATGATATGACTCATGTCAACAAGGTGCACCTTCCTTTTCAGGAGCCTACCTGATTAGAACAACATTGTTAAGCATGATTGGCCTAGAATAGTGATTAGGATAGGTTACCTTCTGGTAAATTTACCATGATGTGTGTGAGTGAGCACAAAACACACTGGAAAAGACATGTGTTGGACTTTGGGAACAATCATAAGTCATATGACCTGTTCAGGCACATGGGTGGACCCCCGGGTGAGGACCACGTGTTTGTGGAGGAAACTGGTGGTACTTGGAAGGTCAGGACCCATTGGAAATGTTAAGTCAGGGTGTATGTGCTGTCACCAGTCGTTTGGGCACATAGGTGGACCCCAGGGTTGTGACCACATGTTTGCGGGGCAACTAGTGGTAACTAGTGGGTGAGGAACCGATGACCATGTTAAGGTGGGGTGTCTGTGCTGTCATTGGGGTCCAGTTGTTACATCATATATCCATGTTGGGTTTATAAATTCCATTCCACATGACTCTAAATTGATTAGATATGGTCCTAGTTATATGAACTTAAACTATAAGACATGATGATAATTAACCCATGATGCTAAAATACATGACATGTGGTCTACCATGTATAACCTTTAAACTTCTTGGAGTAGTCCATTTTATATGAATTAATTCCCTTACATTAGAAATTGAGTTTTATAAGAGTCCATGGTGGATGGTCCCTTATCTACAAACTTCCAGCAGGATAAAATGACATATTCCCAATAATTATTCTCTGGTGTTTTGGGAAACTGGTGGTACATAGCAGGCCAACTTTCGATGACCATGTTAAGGTGGGATGTCTGTGCTGTTACTAGGGTCCAGTTGTTACATCATATCCCCGTGTGAGGACCACATGTTTGTGGGGGAAACTGGTGGTACTTGGAATGTCAGGACCGATTGGACATGTTAAGTCAGGGTGTCTGTGCTGTCACCGGTCGTTCGGGCACATGGGTAGACCCCAGGGTTGTGACCACATGTATGTGGGGAAACTGGTGGTACCTAGTGGGTGAGGACCCGACGACCATGTTAAACTTCTTGAAGTAGTCTACCATGTATAACCTTTAAACTTCTTGGTGTAGTCCATTTTATATGAATTAATTCCATTATATCAGAGCTTGAGTTTTATAAGATTCCTTGGTGGATGGTCCCTTATCTACAAACTACCAGCAGGATAAAATGACATATTCCCAATAATTATTCTCTAGTGTTTGGGGAAAATGGTGGTAACTAGCAGGACAACTTTCGATGACCATGTTAAGGCGGGGTGTCTGTGCTGTTACTAGGTCCCAGTTATTACATCATATCTCCACATCGGGCTTATAAATTCCATTACACATGACTCTAAATTGATTAGATATGGTCCTAGTTATATGAACTTAAACTGAAAGACATGATGATAATTATCCAATGATGCTAAACTATATGAAATGTGGTCTACCATGTATGACCTTTAAAATTCTTGGAGTAGTCCATTTTATATGAATTAATTCCATTACATAAGAGCTTGAGTTTTATAAGAGTCCTTGGTGGATGTTCCCTTATCTATGAACTACCTAGCGGGCCAAGACCCGATGACCATGTTAAGGCGGGGTGTCTGTGCTATCACTAGGGCCCAGTTGTTACATCATATCTCCACATTGGGTTTATAATTTCCATTCCACATGACTCTAAATTGATTAGGTCCTAGTTATATGAACTTAAATTGTAAGACATGATTATAATTATCCCATGATGCTAAACTACATGACATGTGGTGTACCATGTATGACCTTTAAAGTTATTAGAGTAGTCCATTTCATATGAATTAATTCCCTTACATTAGAGATTGAGTTTTATAAGAGTCCTTGGTGGATGACCCCTTATCTATGAATTTCCAGTAGGATAAAATGACATATTCCCAATAATTATTCTCTAGTGTTTGGGGAAACTGGTGGTACCTAGCAGGCCAGGACCTGATGAACATGTTAAGGTTGGGTGTCTGTGCTATTACCAGGGCCAAGTTGTTACATCATATCTCTACATTGGGTTTATAAATTCTATTACACATGAATCTAAATTGATTAGATATGGTCCTAGTTATACGAACTTAAACTATAAGACATTATGATAATTATCCAATGATGCTAAACTAAATGACATGTGGTCTACCATATATGACCTTTAAACTTCTTGGAGTAGTCCATTATATATTAATTAATTCCCTTACATTAGAGCTTGAGTTTTATAATATTCCTTGGTGGATGGTCCCTTATCTATGAACTACTAGTAGGATAAAATGACTTATTCCTAATAATTATTCTCCAGTATTTGGGTCTTCTTAATTTGCATGATGATTTATCTTCTACATCCCAACACTGGGATAAGATCATTATATATTTCCCATATACATGAGTAATATCTTTATAGATATTATTTCATAATAACTAATTGTTTATTGATTATTATTATCTCAAAATACATAATAATTACCGATTTCTTATATCGAGTCTAGCCACAAATACCATCAACTTTAATCCACAATGTGTGGGCCTTCACTAATTTATTTCAAGTTATCTATATGATTCATACACTGAGATACCATATAATGAAACCTATACCTCCTATATTAGATACAAACATAGGGATTACTTTTGGTACTAACCTTACACTATAATAAAAAATTTGAGAACTTCTTAAGGCTTGACTCTCATTATCATGGGATATGTAGTGATGTTTGGGTTTTTCATCCCAAGACCAACCAAAAATTATATTTAAATATCTAATTCCACCCCAGTGATGAGACCTTTACCAATTTATGTTGGGTTTCATCCTTACTCCTATCACTAAATTACCCATACATCTATTCTTTTCTCTCCTATACTTGATCCAGATATATGTAGAGATACATTCTCAGAACGATGTGTGATTTGATTCATGGTATAACAGGATATGTAGTGATGTCTGAATGTATTATATTGAGCCTAGTCAAGAAATATCCTTCCCATATAATCCTCCACTCTATCCGAGTCTGTGGGTTATCCTAAGTCACCTTAGGTTTTCCTTATATGGCCTCCCCTACACTAGGATAAAACCATCCCATGTTAAAAACCCAATTCCAAGATTTCATATCCTAGTCCCAACCATAAATCTCATTAACCATATCCCCCCTTATAGTGTATGGGTTCTCCTCATTTATGATGGGATTTAATTTATTAACCTTGCATCAGGATACCAAATTAATTGATTTGATTATTCATTTTGGTGCCCCAAAATCATTAAGTCAATATTCTCCTCCTAGAAAATATCCATTGGATATGTGGTCCTCATCACATAAACTTAAACTGCATGACACTATGGTAAATATTGAAATACCTTAAACTAGTTATAGTGGTCCATTATGTATGACCTAATTACCTTATGCATGGACCAAATTTATGTAAGAGTCCCTAGTGTATGACTTTACCACCTAACATCACATCTTCTCCAACATCACTACAATAGGATGAAACCATTTTATTTTCTACTATGCAAGAGTCAGATTTTTCCTAAAGAACCCCTCCAATAACTATGTGTGGGTTGATTTATATTCTCATAAGATATGTAGTGATGTAAAAATCATTTATCATGGACCTAGTTGTAAATATTACTTTTATATAATCTCTATTAGTGTATAGTCTCAATTTTCACCTTGGGTTTTTGAAAATGGACATGCATTGGGATACTATATATAGAAACCCAAATCTCCTATTTTGGGCACATCCATGAAGTTTCTCAGGGTTCTCATCCTATAATAGGAAGAAAATACCCGCTTAAAACTACATTATGTAACACTATGAGTTTTTATGAATATATATTTTTTAAATAAATTAAATTTATTTAATATCTTGTACTATATGAAACACCAAGTTAAGATTGTGCTACATGTAACACTTGGTGAGCTTGAATTACATACAATACTGAGTTTTAACAAAACCATGACATATTATTAAAATTATTCAAAAATTACCATTATAACCTCACCGTTAAACATAGTGAGATGAATAGTAATAAATAATTTTTAAATATTATGTACAATTTTTACTTATAAATAAAACATATTGATAAAATGCACTTAATTTTTGGTAAATTCTTTATATGTTTTGAAAAAACTATATTCTAAAAAAAATGATTTTATTTATTTTTATGAACAAAAATAAAATTATTTTTTGAAACTTTTAGAAAATTAATTTGATAAAATAAAATTAATTTTTTAAATAATCATTTATAAATTATCTTAGGGTTAATGTTTTGGTTTTTTCCTAAAATATTTCATCTTTTGATGAATAGTGAAAAATACTAAATTTTAATAGAAAACTTCATTTTCATTTAATTTATTTATAAAGTTAAAATATATTTTAAATTGATTTTAAAGTTAAATCAGTTAAATTATACATCCATTAATATAATTTAGTTTATTTTAATCAATTTAATATTGAATTTGGTATAAAAAATTTGTAAACTTATGAACATTTTCTCTTTAAAAACCTACTTTCTCATCGAGTCTACGAGATTAATTTTAAATTAATGTTTCCACTTATGTGAATTGAATTTGGAAAAAAGGATTCATTTTTATAAATCATAATAATTTATATTATCTAATAAGAGAAAATTAATTTTTTATCAAAATGAATACTGAATGTAGTAAAAATTAATTACCATAGTTAAAGTAAAAATTGGTTTACCGGGGGTTAAGATAAAAAATAAGGGTTTAAATTACCTAAACACATGTATAAAATATATTTTATGGACATATTTAAAACTTATCATGTCTAAGGTTTTAATTTAATCCTTTTTATACCCTTTTGAAATATGAAAAATGTGGGAGTACTCAATTATTTTCAAAAATACCAAGTGTGTCCTCTCCCCCACTTGTAAAAGGCCACCCCTAATCCTCTCTTCTTAAAACCTTAAAATCCTTTTGGTTTGGAAAATATATGACAAAATAACTTCCCAAATTTTCTCCCCTCATCCTATAATCCTTATTTTGGGAATAAATCCATCTTAGGAAGGCTTTTAGTGAAAACCTAAGGAGGATACTCGAAGAAGAGGTAACATTCATCAATGAGCATTTTTTTGTTTCATTTCTTCCTCAAACCCCATAAAATAATTTTTATATCATGTTTATATAATAAATTAATAATATTAAATATACTTATATGTTCTTATGTTAATTTTGTGACCTATAACTATCTCCACTTCCATCAATTAGGTTACGAAATCATCATTCGTGTGTACGAAAGACTACTGCCATGCGAACCGATGTCATTGTTTTTCCATTACCACCTATTAGGGTTAGTTTTAATGATGAATTTATTATTTATATATGATATTTATGATTTAATTATTATTATTAAAATATAATAACACATATACCTTCATAATCCCCATTTTGTGGGAATATGATAACATCACTTATGTGTACGGCGGACTACCACCTCGCGAAGTGAAGTGATTCATTCATGATTTACATGGTAGGTATTAAGTATGATTTTAATGAACATATATGATATATGTGAAAAAATATTATTCTTTAATGATAATATATCATCTACCTTTATTTCTTTTAGCCTAACAATAGAATGGAAATAGCATTCATGCTTACGTACAACCCACCGTCTCCATGAATGATGTATTTCATTTTCTATCACTAAATTTTATAGATTATTATACATAATTATATATTGAATATATTTGATATTTATATCATGGTAATAATTCTGGATATCATGGAACCATGATCAAATTAATATTACTAAAAATTTAACAAATCAAAATATATATGAAAAACAAAGCGGTTATTACCCGAAACGTAACTTTTACATGAAATTGTTAATAAATAGGCAATAAAAGGTCATAATAAAATAATATATGATATGATATATATGAATATGGTTCTTTAATAGATTTATAATAAAATTATTATTATTATAAAATAGTTTTTAGGGATTATGATGTGATTCAATACTTAAGGTAAGGTATTTTCATCTTGCTTTTATTTTCTATGAGACAAATGCCGTATCCACCACATGTTTTTTATATGGTTTATATAATGACCATTAATGTATTTTATTATTATTATAATTAAAATTATTGGTATTTGCATATCCATTTTAGTATCTCTCTTTCATGGGGTTTATGGTTTCAATGTTATGAATACAGTAAGGGATTTTTTTTCTCAATTTACCTTCTTTGAGATGTACATTATGTTATATACCTATATTCATTCAAGAGGTGTATATATAGCCCCTTTGAAATATAATATCATGAATTTATTTATACTCATGATGTTTTAAGTTCCATTATATTTTATTCCTTAGTGGTTATTACAATTCAAATTTACCAAAGTGGTAAATATTTTATGTTACAATCTCATTGTTTGTCAAGATTGATATAATTATGTTTATGATGATAAAGTATTATGATACATCACTAATTAAACTCAAAAATTTTCTTATCCTATAGTTATTCATGATATTTTAAAGCAATATTACCATTTTCTACTCTTTGGTACTTAAAATAATTGAGATTTTTTTAAGAAAACTCAACTTTATTTCTCCCTTCAGTTGGAAATCCATTTTCTTCCAAAACAATATTTTATAAAAATATTTTCAAAAATGTTTTTAACATTATTAAAATGATTTATTAATGAATTTTTTACCCAAGTTTTAATTTTTAATTTTTTTAAAAATGAATCTTTATGTCATTTTTAAAAACAATGCCCCTTTGGATTTTACTGAAAATAAGAAAAGAATCTTTGTTTTTAACATGAAAAACCTGAATGATATTTCCCAGTATCATGACCTTTAATTTATTTCAATATTATCTTATATTTTTTCAAAACTATTATCAATGAATTTTTTTCCTTAATATTTCTTAAATTTCTAGATTTTAAGTAAATTATTTCTAAATGCAAAGGATTTTTAAAACATTTTATGTTTTAAAAAGTGTTTTTAAACCAGAAAAGAAATTTTCCTTGAGAAATAATTTAAATTATCAATCAAAATAATTTTCCATCTAATATTTCATCCATTGATGTTACATATGCCCTACTGCAGATATGATCCAAAAATACCATTCTTATTCTTTATGTGAATGGTTAATGTTTATAATGGCATGATGTTTATGAATCTTGTCTTTATTTCATGGGTTATACCATGAGGAATTTATTATTAAACCTACTTATTTTCATGGTTTATGCTATGATTAAATGATTATGAAACCTAACTATTTTCCAAAGTTTATGATATGATTAAATGTTTATGATACCCATTTCATTTTATGGGTTATGATATAATGAATGTTTATGATATTTTGGCACACATAGATTTGGTTTTCATTATGTGATGGGTGGGAATAATATCTCCCTACATTGCATTGGGTAAAGATTTATCTTTCATGAGATATAAAGGATTGGGATAATGAGTGAAATATGTTCTGTAATGGAATTTTTCCACTATGATGGTCTTTGGATTAATCCTTGACTAATATGATGGTTTGGGGAGTGAACCCATTCCAATATGATATACTTGGAAGTTAGAATTGACTAATATGGAAATGATTTTATATGCTTATTTGTATTCCAAAAATCCATGTCTTATGCCGATGTTATGCTCTCATCGATTATATTCTTTTATTATCTTATGATTTCTGTCTTATGAAATGACAATATTTATTCTATGATTCAATATTATTATATTTGATATACAGGGTATGGTTTTAAAATATTATTATCATGTCCTCATACCCTTATGCTCATATTATGCTTACATATCTCCCTTTTTTACCCTTATTGAGAATATGTGATCACCCTTTCTTATGTTTACTTTCCCCAGATTATGTAGAAATTTATTATGTATATTATGTCTAAGAATAGTGATAGTTATGAAGTACTTAGTGGGAGATGATGTAGCTCACTTATAGACCAATATTTATATTTCCAAGTCACTAAAGGCACTAAACTATTGTGTCCCTTAGGTGCATGTTTGTTTAATGTAATGAATATTCATAAAAATGATGTAATATATATGTATGATAAGAATGGGTCACTATATTTAGTATCATAGATTTTTTTTTTCAACCTTTGGAAACTAGGATGAGAAAAAAATGTGAGACTCATAAGGACATGTCTAAGGATAAGTCTAATGATGAGTCAAAGTATAGGAAAATTATAGGTTTCAAGTGTAGTGGAAGAGCGAGAGGGTCGGTGTCCAACTTTTCTTTTGGTTGTTATTGATAATCAAGTCAAGGTCTATTCTGAAAAATAACATCGTGACTAATGAAATTGAATCAAAGAACAAGAAAGGGATAGAAAACCTGGAACCAAGAGAGAGGAGATCAATATAGGTTGTTCAAAATTAATTTAATTAAATAAGAATTACCTCCAAGGTTATTCTTTCTTCATTGATGCATTCGACCATAAATCTACAGTGCACTGTCATTGTGTTATAGAATCTAAGTGTAGGATTCCTCTAGCGGTGATCCAAATGTGTTCCACGTATCTCCAGACATTGCTTAAGGAGTCTCTGGGTGATAACATAGAAGATCCTTGCGCTTTCTATGTCCACCTTTGATCACCTTGAGAACTGCTTCCAAAGAATTCTCCTTGATCTGGTGAAGGAGGATTGTTCTCGTTCTTGAGAGTTTTCTTGGAGAAGAAAGAACTCTCTAGTCTTGAGATATTTTCTCCAATTCATTATGCACAACCCAATAGGCCTCACTTGGATTTCCTTTGTCTTACAATGTAATATAATCCCTTTATTACAATATCTCTAATAGAGTAGGTTGCATGCCAGTGCCATCAACATATATGTTCGATATCTCTTTCTTTGACTTTTTAAAAATAGAACTTGCCTATTGATCACCATGAACATGGATTTATTTAAGATATATCATTTCCATCAAAGGGCTTGAGATATTATCTTCCATTAAATAACTAAAGGGATAAATCCTTTCTCACATTATTTATTAATGTAATATTACTCATGACACACCCAACATATCCTACCTCACCACGAACATATTCTGTCCTGGTTTTTATCAATACATCTAAGTGCACGACTCATAATATCCATTAATAATAATCTTAAAGTCTAAGGAACAATACACACATCAATAGATAGGAACATCCAATGACACTTATAAATGTGGATTTCCTACTGTTGGGTCTCGTTCTCATAATATCCTACTGGATATCACCAGGGGAGTACACTATGAGAAGGTGCCTGAAAGTCTTATGAGCCTCCACATCTGATAGCCTATATCATTTGTGTCCCTCAAATGATATAATCCGACTATAAAACATATATTCAAGAATAATTTCATAGTACTTCTGGGTTCTCATCATAGCATGGATATGCTATGAGCTTTTAGTGAGACAATTACACTTATGATATTATCACATACAATGTTATATAGAAGAAAAATCATGATATGATAAAGAATTGATTAATATTAAAAATCATGAATATAATTCATCACAAAGTACAAAAGAAGTTGGTTCTAGGGTACCAACTCCAACAGAATCCCACTTGCAATGGAGCCAACTACTAACAACCTTTAGTTTGATAGCTATCACATGATACTCATATTCTACTGAGATTTAAAGACCCAAAAAATTCCATGTAATTTTTGTAAATTATTTGGGATCATTAAGAGTCTACAAAAATTGACAGAGAGTGATTCTGAGGTTCGGTGTTCCCAAAATGAATTTCTGAACTTTTTTTAAGGTACGTTCAGTAAATGCGCGGGTGGCATTTTCTATATTTTGAACCGGTGCCCGAAATTGAAATCCAAGGACACCATTGAATTCAAAGTGATGAGATTTAATTAAGGGAAGCTTCACTTCAACCATAATAGGTCGGGAGAAAAGATAAATTTTTGACTTTTAAAAATAATAATAAAATAACTTGACAAAGTTATTTTATTTTCTTTTTTGTAACTGTTGAGAAGAGGTGACGGGACCGACGAATTTTCAAGAAATTTAATGGATTAACCCTTTTTTTTCATAACCACTACCTTGAGAGAGGTGGGAGGTTAATTAATTAACTAATTAATGAACCTCAATAATGCTTTGTTGTGTTAGGCTCTCATCCTCTATCTATTTAAGTGAGGCTCTGGATGGATTTTTGCCACGACTTCACCAAGCAAGGATCCTCTAGTGCAGTGATGCGACATCTTCCACTAGTGAGGAATGGAAGCTTGGAAATCTTTGGGGGAAACAACGACGAAAGACAATGGCTTCCATGGACAAGGATTCTCCTTCCACCACCACGTTATCTCCAACAAATTCTGAGGTAGGGGGTTTATAGTTGAAGTTTTATTTGATGAATTAAAATTCCTCTCACTTGTTATCATGTTAACACGAAGGGAGAGAGACAAAAAAACAAGGCCCAGACCCTCTGCTGCTTCATTCTTGTTGCATTCCTTGGGGGAAAATTCTTCGACTCGTCAGAATTTGGAATTCGAGTTCCGCACAACAACGACAACATCCCAGGGAGCCCGTAGGTGCGATCAGAAGTGAAAACGGAGGTCCAATGCATTGTCAGAGCCCTGTGGAAGAAGTTTCAGGTGGAACCGGCATGGAGACACCAATGGAAGAGGGTGGCGGCCAGAAACTGCTGGACGTGGTGGAAGAGCGGTGCTGCTCGACACCGCGGTGGTTGGATAGGCAGCCAACAACACATGACCACAAAGGTGGAGGGGGCGCGTCATTGCATGGCATGCTGAAGGGCACTGTGGATCTATGACACAGGGATGCAGGGGACCTGCTCCCTACGGGTCCCATGGGTGATGAGGCGGTGCCACCTAGTGCTGACAATAAAGGATCTGAACGAATCCTTTGAGCCGTTCGGGAGCAGCGGACCACGCGACCCTGCGTGGGTCATGCCAGCCGGCGGGCTGAGCCACCATGACCCAGCAGGCCAATCCCCCCATGACCTAGCCTAGCCAGGGCGGGCTAGGCTAGTTCGCTGCCTAGTGGGCCAATCCTAATGCGGCCCCGCCCAACTGGACTGGGCCGGGTTGGACCCGGACATGGTCAGACCGGACCCAGACCCCTCTCGGGCCCAGATATTCTTAAATGACCGTATCTTGCGAACCAGGCGTCTGTTTGATGAACCGTCTATGACGCTGATATCCTTGGAGAAATACGGTTCTTTTTAGATACTCCACAACAGTTTTGGAGAAATTTGGAGTATGTTCAGGTTGGATCGACTCCAAATCCAACTGGGCCCTTAACACTAAAATGGAAATATTTTACAGACCAGGTATCCGGTTAACACACTATCTATTGCGTTGGAACCCTTATGACATGATAGATCATCGAGTTACTTATTCATAGGACCTTTTTCCAGTTAAAATACGACTGATGTCTTGAGGAGTAGTTCTCCCAAAATCAAGCGTACTATGAGCTGGAATCTAGTGGCTGACACTAAGGTGGAGGTTGGAGACAGATCATACAGAGGTTAGTATCGAGTGATCTTGTGTAGGTCAGCACCTAGAAATCCTGTGTGGATTAGAATCAAGTGATATTGTGTGGATCAGAACCTAGAGATCATGTGTGGATTAGTAGTACGTGACCCAATGAGGGCCAGCGTTAGAGAGTCCCATCGCGGATCAATGACATACCAATCCTGTGTGGGTCAGATCTTGTGTGGGTTAGCGCTCAACTACCCTGTGTGGGTCAGTGCATACTGATCCTATGTGGGTCTTTCAGGGGTTAGTACCTATCAACTCAGGGTGGTTCATATCCTGTGTGTCTTGAGGGGGTTAATACCTATCGATCCTGTGTGGGTCAGACTCCATATGGTCAGAAGCAGTGCCTATCGATAGAATAAGATGATCTAGATTCTCGACTAATCATCTGTACTTCTATACCTTACTTATACCTGGTTTGAGTTTAGTCTTTTTCTTTGTGATTTTTGATTGAGATCATGCTTTGTGGTTTTCCTTTGTGGAATTCTGAGAGACCTTCAGGGGTCCCGGGGTCCCTATTGAGTATTGTTATAATCACCCCTACACGAGCTTTGCCCGCACCTTGTTGTGTCTTGTACAGACGATGATCAACTTTGCTAAGACTTGAGGGATCTAGGACCAGGTGGTACACATAGGAGATTGACTGATGCAGAGAGTAGTGGAGATGATCTGTACCTACCCTTTAGGTATGATCCCCGGTGGATGAATCCAGGAGTTGTTTTCTATTTTTCATTTATAGTTGTACCTTTCAGTTGGGCTTGTATTCCGGCCCCTTTACTTTCACTACACACCTTTACTAATATAGTTTTACTTCATGGTTTCATCTTGTTGTGTTCTTGGATTGTGTGTTTGTACAAGTTTAAATTCAATGCCTTCCTATTTTAGGGATACACCTTTCTGGTGCTAGTCACCAACCCCTGGCCTATGAAAGGAGGGCTTGGGGTAGTCACGACATTGGAATCGGGGGATGGATCATGACATGAGATAGAAATTTAGTCAAGGGATCTTCCACATTCTCTTCCGTGGATAATATTCGCACTGCAACTTTACCCCTTTGATAAAAATCCCTCAGGAGGTGATAATTCTAGAGTATGTGATTTTTCTATTGATGGGACCTATTCTCTTTTGCAAGAGCCACCACTGTAGTATTATCACAATACAATGTGATATGGTATTTTCTTCTAGGAACCACATCAATATCCTGGACAAAATTATGAATCTATATGGATTCCTTGGCTATATTAGAAGCCTCTATGTACTCAGACTCTACAGTAGAATCAGTTACAACTGGCTACTTTGAACTCTTCCAGCTCAAAACTCCTTTATTGAGATAGAAAATATATCCCAGTTGCAACTTTATATAATTATGATCTGTCTACAAACCAAAATAATCGTACCCTCTAATGACAAGCTCCTCATCTCCTCCATACACTAGGAACATATGTTTAGTTCTTCTCAGTTACTTAAGGATAGTCTTAATATGAGTCCTATGTTTTTCTCCTTGATCTTCTTGATATATTCATACTATTATCAATGCATAGGAAACATAAATTCTAGTAGATAACATGACATAAATGATAGATCCTATCGTCGAAGCGTATGGGATCTTACTCATTATATATCTCTCCTGTTGTGATTGGGACACATTTTCTTAGAAAGATGTAAACCATGTGACACTGGAACCAATACCCTCTTGGATTGTTCCATACTAAATATCTTTAGTATCTGGTCAATATATGTACTTTGTATTAGTCTAAGAAGCCTCTTAAATCCATCACAAATGATCTTGATCCCTAGAATGTAGGCTCCTTCGCCTATGTCCTTCATGGATAATCACTTGTTCAACTAGTCCTTAACAGATTATAAGACTGGTATGCCATTTCCAATAAGTAATATGTCATCAACATATACTACTAGGATAATGACCGCATTCCCACTAAACCTTTTGTAAATACACATCTCATATTCCTTTTTAATGAAATCAAATTCTTTTATGGATTTATCAAATCAAATGTTTCATGACCAAGATTCTTACTTCAATCCATAAATGGATCTCTATAACTTGAAAATTCTTTTGGCATCACTTGGTGTCACAAACCCTTCTGGTTGTGTCATATAGATATCTTTCTAAAGGTTCTCTTTAAGGAATGCAGTTTTTACGTCCATCTACCAAATCTCATTGTCATGGTAAGATGCTATGGAAAATATGATTCTGATGGATTTAAACATAGAAACTAGCAAAAATGTTTCATCATAGTCAATTCCTTGACACTGTTTAAACCCTTTAGCCACTCTCCTTTATTTAAAGGTACTTTACCTTCTATGTACAATTTCCTCTTGAATACCCATTTACACCCAACAGGCTTTACATCAACTTGAACATAGACCAAAACCCAAAATCTGTTCTGATACATGGAATCCATATTAGAATTCATAGCTTCTATCCATCTTCCAGCTTCTGATCTCTCCACTACCTCCTTATAAGAGATAGGTTCATCATTGTCCAATAATAATGAGTCACCATAGTCAGTGACTAGAAAACCACATCTCTCTGGTTCCCTTACCTCTCTTGATCATCTACATAGTACTTGTGTTTGAGGAACTACTTCTTCCATGGGGTCCTATAGAACTTGTTCATGTACGAAATCCTCTGTATCTTTAGCATCAACTTCCTCAAATTCAATCTTTCTACCACTATACTTATTGAGGATGTGCTCCCTCTCAAGAAAGGAGACTTGTCTGGCAACAATCACTTTCTTGTCTGAGTGGTTGTATAGGTAGTATCCCCTTTTTTTCTTGGGGTACTCTATAAAGATACACTTCATTCCTCGAGGTGCTAGTTTGTTTCCTAAGAAAGACTTAACAAATTCCTCGCATCCCCATACACATGTTTGAGATAAAATGGGTTTCTTTCTACTCTATAGATCAAAGGTAATTCCATTTTCCACTTTAGTTGGTACTTGGTTTAATGTGTATGCCACAGTTTGTAATTCATATCCCCAAAAGGATAATAGAAGATATACATGAATCGTCATCAACCTTACCATGTCCAAAAAGGTATGGTTCCTCCTTTCAATAACACCATTCCACTATGGTGTACAAGGTGTAGTGAGTTGAGATAGAATCCAAAAATCCCATAGAAATTTGATGAAATCTTGGTTAATATATTATCCACCTCGATCTGATAGAAGATTGTTTATCTTCTTACCAAGTTGATTCTCTACTTCATCCTTGAATTCCTTGAATTTATCAAAGGACTTTCACTTATACCTCATCAAGTAAATATATACATATCTACTCAAGTCATTAGTAAAAGTTACAATGTAAGAATATCCACCTATATCTTCTACTAGAAATGGTCCACACACATCAGTGTGTCCAGTCCTAGAATCTCTATGTCCCTTTCACCATGTCCACTGAATAGTGGTTTGTTCATTTTCACTTATAAATAAGAATGAAATATATCATGTGATTTTAGCTCAGAAGAGTCTAAATATCCATCTTAACAAATCTTTGTTAAATGATTCTCATTTACATGACCAAGGTGGTGATGACACAACTGAGTGTTATATGAGTCATGTAAACCAGATTCGTTATCGATTTATAAAACTTAGTTTTCGTAATTTAATACATATACACCATTATTTAAATGTTCCATACCATAACATATGCTGTCCTTATAAAAGAAACAAATTTTATTTCCAAATTTGAAAAAAACCAATCTATATCTAAACTTGATATAGAAAATATGTTCTTGGTAACAGTTGGTACATAATAACAGTCATGTAAAACTAAAATCATCCTGGTTGGAAACTTTTATTTCCGAATTTGTCATGCCCCTTGCCCATATCCACATGGAAAATCAAGGTTAGAAGATCTGATAGACTCTTATCATTATTACTCATATTATAATTCACAATAAAACTAGTGAAGGTCTTGGGAAGTGATGAAAGTATGATATCTATATGAAACTTATCCGGGAATCTAATCCCTAAGATGTCTAGATGATCAATGTAGCTGATAAGTTTGACTACATGATACCCAGCTGGTGGAGACTCTCCAAATTTAGTTGTAAACAAAGCATTGGAGATCTCATACCTCTCTTATCTCTCCTTCTCTTGATAGAGATACTGAAGGTGAGACATCATGCTATAAGCATCCATTTCCTCATTTTTCTTAAAGAGCTCATTGGAAATGGATGATAGAATGAATCATTAAACATATGTAGTATCATTAAGATGTTTCTCATACAAAGAGATCTCTTTACCACTCACCTCATTTCTAGACGCAACTGGTAAAGGTTCTTCTATCACATACTGTTTCTTTTCATGGAGAAGAATGACTCATAGGCGCCTTTTCCACTCCTATAAATTAGTTCCATTGAGAAGGTTTTCTTTTTCATGTATGGACTACAATGATATATTTAATGTCATTTTTATTTCCATTTCTACAAATAAGATGAGCCGAGATTTACTACTTTATCTTGATAAATTTATATATATAAATAAATAAATAAATAATAGTCTCCCACAATTTTATTGAATCCCAGTAGCCCTCACCATTATCTTTATAATATTCTATTTATTGGATATTAGAGTGGTAAGGATCCATATTCCATTCTCATTACCTCAACTTTGGCTGGTCAAGAAACTCGAATGGTTTTAGGTAGGCATTCTAAATTCCAACTACATTAACTCACAATTCATTGATCTGTTGAGTGGAATCCCTAATACTGAAATCATTAATTTAGATTTCTTCAACCTTTACCTTTCAGTTTCACAAAGTCCTACTTTGACAGTCAACCCTTGATGTCAACAAAGTTAAGTCAACCCAAAACCTCAAATTAGAATTCCCCAATAATTCAAAGCACCCCAACTTTGGCTGGTCAAGTATTTTGAACTATGGTTTAATTTTAACTAAAGTAATGGAAGGCTACACCAGTATAATATTTTATTGAGGGATTTTATCCTTAATGTATAAATTTACAATTATTAACTTTTCACATGCTTGTTAATATTAAGTGGGATTACTTAAGTGATTAACCATGTCTTTAGATAATATTTATGCATAAGCCAGTTTATTTTAGTTCCATCATTGCATGATTGTTAATTCATTAATTATGTAATCACGAAAAAAATCCATAATGAAATAACCATGAAACTGACTAAATTAAAATAAAGGGTACAATAATGATCTTGTTTTAATGGTTAGTTTATCTAGTGGCTGATAAACTAACCGCTGACCTAGGGGAGAAACACCTTGAACTATTTAAGTTTTGTGTTTACAGATTTCCACATTTCTACTTTTGTATCTCCTTGGATTGGTTTCTCCTTGGATCCTATCTTGAACCGAATCCACTAGCTTGGGAGCTCCATCTATTACATATGATTTTTCTCACACATAGGTGAGGGATAAAAGGGGGTTTACATAAAAGAAACCACAGGAACACATGACCTATATATTAATGATGAGAGAAGTCATGCAGACCAACAATCTAATTTAATAATAAATTAAAAGAAAACCAATCACATACAAAGGTTAGTTCTAGATCATGATCATCCACATGCATGCAACAAATTACGTATTTAATAAAACTAGAATTCAATTCTTTAATCATTATTATTTAACATAAATCACATCCAAATCGATTAATTATTATCTTTAATTAATCAATCCTTTTATATTAAACCTTTTCTGAATTTACTTGAGATTATCATCCATTATAATTTTAAACAAATTAATAAATTCATTTAAAATTAACTGTGTACATAAATTTTACCTTGGAGGTAACCCGAGGAATACCCGTCCAAAACTACCCAACATGTATTATACTTGTATACACTTTAGTCTTTGTGACATATAGCATGAACATAGAATAATAACTATAATACAACTCATACATGATGTTCATATCTTGAATATTACACAGATGTTAATAAAACCTTTATATATATATATATATCAAAGCCTATCACATGGCATGTCTCATATTTACGCCCACATACAAGTACATGCCTCAATGGTTACATAATATAATAATTTTTAAATATACATAACAGGTAAAAGTACATGGCATGTAGATCTGTTCTACATGACATTGAAATTCTTCACCATGTATCTGAAGTACATGCCTCGGGACTTGGTGTGTAAGGCATACTTTAGAAATATTGGAGTACACAGTATGTCCAATGGGACACATGCCGTTGTTACATGATCACCAGTTGGGTAGGTCGTGTATAGAATACACAGCCCAACCCTGACCTAAAGGGACTACACACCATGTCTAGTGGGCCACATGGTGTGTAGTCTGGCTGACTGTGTGCCAGTCTGTCCCAGTCAACACGCGGTGTAATAATTAACTACAACATGTGTCATTAATGAACATGGGTTGAGTAATTTCTGAATTAACTCTTGGTGCATTGAACATGAGTACATGGCATGTAATTCCGATTACATAGCGTGTAATTTTGTGTTATCTGGTCAGAATCCTTGGCACCTTCGAATGAGCTCCTTGATTTTATTTTAATCATAAAATTAATCATTTATATTAGATCTACAAGAAAAAATAGAGGAAGAAATAGATCTCGAAATTTAGATTTAAATAAGGATTAAATTTAAATAAAAAACTAAATTATGAATGAATAAATCATCAATGAAACTAAATAATTATAAAAAACGATGTGAACCCTTTAATACCATTTTTAGGTTTTGAGTGAAATGGAAGCACAGGAGGGTCGGTGCCCAAATTTTCTTTTTTACATTATTGATAATCAACCCGAGGTCTATTCTGACAAAAAAAAACATTATGACCAACCAAATTGAATCAAAGAACAAGAAAAGGATGGAAAACCCAGAACTAAGAGAGAGTAGGTCAACAAATGTTTTTAAAATAAATTTAATTGAATAATAATTAACTCCAAGGTTGTTCTTTCATCGCTAATGCGTTTACCACAGATCTGTAGTGCGCTGCCATTGCGTTGTAAAATCCAAGGGTAGGATTCCTCTAGTGGTGATCCACACATGTTACATGTATCTCCGGATATCACCGAAGGAGTATCCATGTTCTAGCATAGAATATCCTTGCGCTTGTGATGTCCACCTTCGATCGCCTTAAGAATTGCTTCCAAATCGTTCACCTTGATCTGATAGAGGAGGATTGTTCTCATTCTTGAGTGTGTTCTTGGAGAAGAAAGAACTCTATAGGCTTGATAACTTTTCTCTAATTTGTTGTGAATAACCTAATAAGAAATTACTTGGCTTGCCTTTGGCTAACAATATAATAATATAACCCTACATTTATTTCACTAGGGTAATAATAAATAATTTACACAAGTGCCTTTAATTATTTAATTAATCCTAGAGAAACACCCATGTAAAATAATAACAAAAATATTATTATTTACTAACATGCACTTAACTTGAGAGTCATAATTAAATAGTATTTAATCAAATAATATTAAATATTATTATTTATCACTAGACCATTAAAATCGGTCCACCAATCCTCCTCAATATTTATTAATTATTTCACCCACAATATATTCTCTCGAATAACTAGTGATAGAATAAATGTGATCATACATACATGAATAATTATTAAACCATGACTGAGAATAATATTTAATCAAATTATTAAATAATAAATTATTTAATAGAGATACTAGATACACTTAGTGTGTGACTCTCTAGGCCTCTTTCTCAGTGACATTAGGTGAACCTGCCTAAAGTCCAAGGTTAGCATATAGTAACACACCAAGGAACACATAGAGAAAGAAGTTAAGTCCATAATTATATGTCACCTCATATAAACTCTTACCATGTAATATAATACCTTTATCACAATATCGCTAATCGAGTATGTTGCATGCCAGTGCCATCAACATATATGCTCGATATCTCTTTCTTTGAATTTACAGAAATAGAAATTTCCTATTGATCACCATGACCATGGATTTATTTAGACTATATCATTTCCATCAAAGGTATTGATATATCATCTTCTATTAAAGAACAGAATGGATAAATCCTTTCTTGCATTATTCATTAATTCAATATTACTCATGATGCATACAACATATCCTACATCGTTGCGAACATCTGTCATCACAGTTTTCATTAATACATATAAATTTGTGACTCATAATATCAATTAATAATAATATTAAATTCTATGGACCAATACACATATCCGTAGAAAGGAACAACTAATGACACTTATAAATGCAGATTTCCTACTATTGGGTCTCGTTCCCATAATATCTTACTGGATATAACCAAGGGTGTACACCATGAGAAGGGGCCTCAAAGTTCTATGAGTCTCCATCCCCGATCGCTTGTTTTATTTGTGTACCTCAAATGATATCATCCAGCTATAGAACATATATTCAAGAATAGTGTCATAGCACTTCTTGGTTCTCATCATAGTAGGGATCCACTATGATCTTTTAGTGCGATAGTTACCCTTAGAACATTATCATATAAAATGTTACATATAATAAAAATCATTATGTGATAAGGAATTTATTAATATTCAAAATCATCAATATAAGTTATCATAAAGAAAAAAGAAGTCGGTTTTAGGGAACCAACTCTGGAAAAAAATTCATGGAATTTTGGTAAATGATAGAGTGAGTGGTTTCCTAAAAATACACCCCTTTTTAGATGCTATAAGTTGATGTGGCTCTAGAACATATGTACCTAGGGGTAACAAACCTAAAAAATCATATTGATCAAGACTCGATTGGGAACTGGTGTACGACAACATGACTTGATGCACACCTGGTTTGACACTCCCAAGGGGATATTATTTGAAAATTCATAAACTCTTTATAAACCATCATAAAAGATTTCAATATAAGATTAATATGAATGACGTAAGATAAACCTAAGGTTTCATATATTAAAGAAGACGGTGTCATGATTTAGACATTATATAAGTGATTTTTCATGATTATGTGGTTCCCCATCATGATTATTGTTTCTTACACTATGATTTTCAGTTTTAGTAAATCGATGGAACTTGAAGTAATCACATAATAATGAGTGTTATGGAAAATAAAATGATTGTCCTCTTGATAATCCAAACATTATGAGAGATAAAATGAAAAATATAATTTCTATTCTCACACAACTTTCTAAAGATATGAATCATGTTGGACATCCAAATAAACAAAGAAGGGAACAACATTATGTTGATTCCTTCATGATACTACATCAACCTTCCATCAATGGATATATTGATCCACTAGTTGCTGAGAAATGGATCAGTACCATTGAAAAAATATTTTTTGTTCTCCAGTGTTCAGAACATGAAAAATTCATTTTAGATGTCTACCGTTTTGAAGGTGAAAGAGATCAATGGTGGAATCTTATCAAGAATATGAGTAAACATGATGAAATTGACTCCATGTATTTGGATGAGTTCAAGAAATTATTCTTCAATAATTACTTTCCTCATATTCTTCATAAAAATATCGAGAAGTATTTCCTTGAGTTAAAGAAAAAGGATGATGAATCCTTTGGTACCTATGAGACAAATTTTACTAGACTTGTGAGGTATGCTTCTAGTATTATAATTCAACATGAAAGTAATGATGATAAATTATTCAATGGATTAAAACCTAGTATTTTAAGGTTATTATCAATAATATAATTCAGTAACTATGAAGATATTTTTTGATGTACGATCATGGTTGAAATGGAGGTTGGAGTTATATATCAATCTCATGGTTTTGACAAGAAAAGGAAGATGGATTTTAAAAGAAAATATAAAAACCATGGAGAGAAAAAGATGATATTTAATTTATTATCAAGGTGTGGGAAGAATCATGGAAGAAATTGTCTTAGGGGGACTAGTTAATGTTTTAAGTGTGGAAGGGAATTTCATTGGTTAATTGATTACCGAAGTGATGGAAAGAAGTTAGCTAATGACATGAATAGAGAGAAAGCTACACAGAATGAACCACCCACACTATAGTGTTTCAAATTGAAGGAGTATGTTCACTATACTAAACAATGAAAAAATCTAAAGGTTAATGATAATGATCAATGTCAGTAGCCTCTTAAGCCAAGATACAAAGGGAAATCTCATATGATCACTATTTCTGATGAGGGGTGTGATAATGAAATGGTGAAAGGTAAACTTTCCATCTACTCTAGAATAACCAATGTTTTATTTTACTATGTATCTACCCGCTATTTCATATCTAATTTTTTAAGGGTATAAAGATTCCACCCAAATGATTAGATGTATAATTAGTAGTGAAAACCCATAATGGTACTATGATTGCATCTAAATTATATGATTCATCTATAGTTTATGTTGGTGGGAATATGCTTCCTAAAAATATTTTCATTCTTCCTCTGGTTGGATTTGATGTCGTATTAGGCATGGATTGGATTTATCTACATAAATCCCACATCAATTGTTGATGAAGGTAACTGAAATTTGATATTCCAAACCAACTTATGATCGTATATCAATGTAATGATAAGATATCACATACATTGTATGGGTTTTAATTCCTATTCAGAAGGGGTGTTTATCTCTGATGGTTGGGAAAAAATTTACATTGATGATATTCCATTGTGCTAGAATTTTTTGATGTATTTTTGAAAAAATTGCCTAGTCTTCCACAAAAATGTGAAGTTGAGTTATCAATAGAACTCATACCTAGTTCCATACCAATTTCAAAGACTCTCTATAGAATGAACACGATTGATTTGTAGAAATTGAAGAATCAACTCCAGGAAAACCTTGACAAGGGATTCATTTGTCTATGTGTGTCACTTTGGGGTGAAACTATTATTTTTATTAAAAATAAATATGGATAAATGAGGTTCTAAATTGATTATTGGGAGATAAAAAAGATCAGAATTAAGAAAAATTATCATCTTCCTAGAATTTATGACTTCTTTGATCAATTGCATGGAGCTCAACACTTTTCAAAGATTTATCTTATTTATGGATATCATCAATTGAGTCTCAAGAAGGGGGATATACCCAAGAAATAATTTTTTACATGTTATGGAAACTATGAATATATATCGATGCCTTTAGGTATTATTAATTCCCCTTCTATCTTTATGGATTTAATGAATGGAGTCTTTAGAGATTACCTTGATAAGTTTTTGGTAGTATTTATAGAATATATTCTTATCTATTCAAAGATAAAATAATAGCATTGAGATCACTTGATAATTATACAAAAGTCCCTAATAAAGGAGAAACTATATAAAAAATTTATAAAGTTTGAATTTTGTCTACAAAAGGTTTCATTTTTTGGTCATATAATCTCAAGAGAGGGTATATGAGTAGATCCATCAAAGATGGAGGCTATTTAATGTTGTCCCTGACCCACCATGATGACTGATATCCACAATTTTCTTGGTTTATATAGATATTATCAAAAGTTTATAGTTTATTTCTCATAAATATATAATCCTATGACCAAGCTAACTCAGAAGGGAGCCATGTTCCTCTGGATAAATGAATGTGAGGAAAATTTCAAGTAACTGAAGAGAAGATTAATTAGTGCACCTATTATCAATTTACCCTTTAGTGGAGGAGGGTTTTTAATCTATACTGATTTATCCAAAAAGGTATTGGGATGTTTTCTTATTCATAATTTCATGGTTATAGCTTATGCCTCATTATAATTGAAAATTCATGAGAAAAATTACCCATATCATGATTTTAAGTTAGCTGTGGTAATTTTTGAAATAAAATTAGTGTGGAACTATCTTTATAAATAAAATTTTGATATTTATACTCATCAAAAAAAGTTTAAAGTATATATTCACATAGAAGGAGTTAACCATGTACTAAAGAAGGTGGTTAGAGCTGATTAAATATTATTACTACTTAATACATTACCACCCTAGGAAAGTGAATAATGTGGCCAATGTTTTGAGTTGAAAAGATCATGAAATCACATCCATGATGAGGATAAAAAAATATCCAATAATTAGGTATTTTCTAAGTATAGACCTTGAAATCCTAAAGAAAGGAGAAAAATATTATCTTTCTTAATTGAATATTCATATATCTATACAAGTGAAGATTAAAGAGGTGTATAAGGGAGATGTAGGGATGTAAAATATGGTATGAAATGTTCCTGAGTTTAACCTTGATAATGATGGAATTATAATGTTTAGAAACCCTATATTCATTCTGTACATACAATATTTGAAGAATGATTTGTTAGAGGAATATCATATTTATTCATTCTCTAATCATATGGGAAGTATAAAGATGTATTGAGATTTGAATAAATACTTCTAGGTGGATGAAATAAAGAGAGATATCACAAAGTTTGTACCATGGTGCTTGTTATACCAACAAGTTAAGGCTAAAAGATAAAAATATAAAGGGATATTGAATCCATTACCCATAACATTATGGAAATGGGAAAACATCACCATGTATTTTTTCATTAGACTCACCAAAACATCTAAAGGGAGTAATTCTATATTGGTTGTAATTGATTTCCTTATTAATTCATAACACTACATATCTATCATAGAATACTTATATTTGGATCATATTTCTAGGATATACATTATGGAAGTGGTGAGGTTGCATGGAGTACCAAATTCCATTATATCTGATCAAGATATGAGGTTTACCTTAATGTTTTGGTGAGGTATTCCATAAGATCTTGATATAGAGTTAAGTCTCAGCACTGTGTATCATCCTTAGATAGATGGTCAGTGTAAAAGAACAATTCAAACCCAAGAGGACATGTTGAGATCTTGTTATTTATATTTCAAAGGTGGTTGGGATCATCTCCATACTCTATTTGAGTTTTATTACAGAAATAACTTCTACTCAATCATTCACATGGATCCTTATAAAACCCTGTATGGAAAGAAATGTATATCTCCAATTAACTATAATGAAGTTGGAGAAATAAAGCTATTGAGACCTGATATAGATAAAGAAATGGAAGATAAGTTTAAATCCATTTAGAAAAAAATTAAGAAAACTCATATTCAACATAAAATTTATACTTATAATCATTAGTGTGATCTAGAATTTGAATTTGGTGATAAGGTTTTTCTAAGAATTTATCTATGGAATAAGGTAATTTGATTCTGGAAGAAATGGAATCTGATCCCTAGGTATATCAGTTCCTTTGAAATTATTAATTGTACTAGGACCATAGAATATTTCATGGTTCTCCCACCAAACCGATCTCAAGTCCATGATGTGTTCCATGTATCCATATTGAGGAAGTACATACCTAACCCTTAATATGTAATGAACTTAGAATTCATACCACTAAAGAATGATCTTTCTTATGAGGAACAAGCAATGGGGATTATAGATCATATAAAGAAATTTAAATAAGATAATACCACTCACCTAGTCAACGTTTTGTGGTGAAACCACCTGTTTAAAGAAGCTTTGTGGGAACTTGAGGATATGATGGGGCATAAGTTCACTAATTTATTTGTATCACACTGATAGATTTTTGAGGGAGGAATTCATTTTAGGGGGGGTAGAATACAGTACCCTTAGTTTTTGTGAATTTATTTTTTCTGAAGAAATTAAATTTCTTCGATATCTTTCACTACACACAACAACAATTTAAGCTTACGCTACATGGAATATTTAGTTAGCTTGTGTTACACACAATAGTGAGTTTTAACAAAACCACGACATATTATTAATATTATTCAAACATGACCATTATAAATTAACCGTTAAACTTAGGGAGATAAAAAATTATAACTAATTTTTAAATATTATGTATGGTATTTTTATATAAATAAAACATAACGATAAAAAAATTACTCAATTTTTGGTAGACTTTATATGTTTCAAAACACTATTTTCTCAAAAAAATGATTTTATTTCTTTTTGTGAATAATAATAAAATTAATTTTTGACAATTTTAGAAATTTAATCTGATAAAATAATCTTAATTTTTGAAATAATCATGCCAACATTATCTTAGGGTGATTTTTTTTGTTTTTTCTGAAATATTTCATCTTTTTATGAATAATAAAAAATATTGAATTTTAATCGAAATCTACCTTTTTATTTAATTGATTTATAAAGTTAAATAATATTTTAAGTTGATTTTAAAGATAAATTGGTTCAAATATAAACCCATTAATCCAATTTAGGTCATTTTAATCAATTTCATATTTAATTTTTTATAAAAACATTATAAACTTTTGAACATTTTCTCTTTAAAACCCCACTTTCTCATCACGTCCGTAGGATTAATTTTAAATTAAAATTTACACTTCTATAAATGTAATTTGAAGAAATGGATTAAATATTTGGAATAAAAATAATTTATTTTATTTAACATAGTCAACTTAATTTTTGACCAAAATGAATAATGAATAAATTAAAAATTAATTATCATGATAATGGTAAAAATGGGTTTACCAGGGAGCTAAACTAAAAAGATAGGTGTTAAAATTACCTATAAACTTGTATAAAATATTTTCTATGGCCATATTTTGACCTTATAGTTTATAAGTTTCTAATTTTATCCATTTTATACCATTGTGACATATGAAAAACGTGGGAGCACTAAATTCTTTACAAAAACACCAAGTGTGTCCTCTCCCCCAATTATAAAAGGCCACCCCTCTCCTCTCTTATTCACAACTTCAAACCCTTTTGGTTTGGCCAATTATTGCCCAAATAACTTCCAAAATTCAATCCCCTAATCCAAGAATCCTTATTTTGGGTATAAACCCATCATATGAAGGATTTTAGTGCAAACCTAAGGAGGATACTCGAAGAAGAAATAATGTTCATAAATGAGCGTGTTTATTTTATTTCTTCCTAAAACCCCTTAAATAATTTTTATTTCATTATTATATAATAAAATTAGTATATAAAATATACACATATATTTTTTATTTTAATTTAATTACTTACAAACATATACACTTCCACCAAATGGGTTATGAAATCATCGTTCGTGTGTAAGGTGAACTACCACCTCGTGAACCGATGTCATTTGTATTTCCATTACCTACTCTCAAGTATGGTTTTAATGATGTATTTATTATTTATATATGATATTTATTATTTTATTATGATTCTTTAATTATTATATCACACATACCTTTATACTCTCTATTTTGTGGTAATATGATAATATTGCTCATGTGTATGGCGGATTGCTTCCTCAAGAAGTGATGTGATTCATTCATGCTTAACATGGAAGGTATTAAGGAAGAGTTTAATAAAAATATGTGATATATATTGCATAAAATTATTCTATAATTATAATATATCCTTTAACTTTATTTATTTCAATCTAATAAAAAAATTGAAACAACGTTCATGCGTACATATAGGCCACCGTCTCCATGAATATTGTGTTTCATTTTCTATCACTAAATTTTATGGATTAATATAAATACATATATAATGAATATATATTATATTTATATCATTTTTATCATTATGGAAATTATGTAACCATTATCAAATTAATAGGACATAAAATATAACAATTCAAAACATATACGAAAAACAAAGTATTTATGTCACGACCCGCCCTCGGGGTCCGTGCCGTGACTACCCCAAGCCCGCCTTCCATAGGCCAGGGGCTGGCGACTAGCACCAAGGCGTAAATCCCGGTAAAAAGGGAAGTCATTACCTTTGTAAAGTAAACAAACACCACAGAGTAAGCAAGCGGAAAGTAAACACTAAGAAAAAGCAGAGTACAACTGAAAGTGTGGAAAAGTAAATGGGCCAGTATACAAACCCAAACTGAAAGTAAAGTACAACTCGAAAGGGAAAACAACAACTGAAAAGTAAAAGCCGCTACACCGGGCTGTCCACTGGAAATCCCACCTGAAGGGTGGGTACAGATAGCTCCACTACTCCACGGGTCCCGCCGTCCGCTCCGAGCACATCCCGTCCAGTGGTCCACCTCCAGGTACCGTCCTGCTCTACAAGCCTCAGCTAAGATCAACGTTGTCCGTCGTCTGCAACCAACACAACGTAGTGCGGGCAAAGCCCGTGCAGGGGTGAGTATAAGCTACTCATTAGGGACCCCAAGACCCCTAAAGGTCTCTCAAATCCACAAAGGATAAACCACGAAGAAAGGTACAATCACGAAGTAATAACCGAAACTGCTTAGGTATATGCCCATACATATACCTAAGTCATCAATTCAAATACGCTCCAACCTCCGAGCCCAAGTACAACTCAGTCCACATAGGAAAGTAAACGTATTCCACACAGGAAAGCAAAACGTAATCCACACAGGATAGTACAACACAATCCACACAGGAAAACAACAGGATTCAGCTCACACAGGATTTTCATTATAAAAAACGTAACTACTGAAGAGCCCCATCTCTGAAGTGTACAGTGTCCTGTCACGACTCTGAGATACTGCTCACTAACCTAAGACTGCTGAGGTACTCCTCCTGTCGAGTACCGCGGGTCTGCCGCCAACTACTGGGCGCTCCGTCCGCTGAGGGTCTGCTGCCAAATACCGGGCGCTCACCCAAATAGCCTACAGAGGTACTCCTCCAGTCGAGTACCGCGGGTCTGCTGCCAACTACCAGGAGCTCCGTCCGCCGTGGGTCTGCCGCCAAATACCGGGCGCTCCGTCCACTGGGCTAGTCGACTCACTCCAAGTCGAGTCGGTCGAGCAGTCTGCAGGTCTCAGCCGGCTACACGGTCTCCGTACTCCGTACGCTCGCCTCCAGTATCGCGGGTCTGCCGCTACAACCAAGCGCACCACCTCTATCGAGTAAAACAGAAGATTCAGCTCACACAGGTAAACTTCTTCGGATGACGATAAAGATGATCACTGAACCATCTAAGTCGTCGGACCCACGAAGGATTGATATGTACTAACCCCCGCATTGACCTACACAGGATCAGACCCACACAGGATCGGGCCCACGCATGACCTGTAGCACTGATCCACGTAGGATCGCTGAGTGCAGTAGTCGTCGCAGTCCACTGCGGATCTCTGCACAGTCGTCACCGCAGTCCACTGAGGATCTCTGCATGGTCGTCGTCGGAGTCCACGAAGGATCTCTGCACAATCGTCGCTGTCGGAGAAGCAGTCGCAGCCAGCACTAGGGTTCCCGCACACAGCAAGCTCGTTCGGAGGGTCCGCTCCACAAGCCGAGAGGCTGATACATCAACTGTCACAAAGTACAGAGTTGAAGTATCCAAAAGTTCCGTATCGTCAACAGGAACTCAACGCAACAGACGGCGCGTCGATCGGACGCCCGGTCCGAGAGTTATTGGCATTTTTGTCCCCGGGGCCCGGTTGGTTTTTAAGGAAAAACCAACCCGAACGTACTCCACCTGCATCCAAACCTCGGGCGGAGTATGCCAAAAGAACTGTCTCACTAAGAGGAACACAACAAAGCTGACGGCACGTCAATCGGACGTCCGTAGCTCAAGATATGAGCGTTTCCGTTCCGAAGGCCCGGTTGGTTTCGTGAACGAACCAACCCGGATGAACCCAAAGTATTCCGAAACTTTGAGTGCGATATACCGAAACGACCGTCTCGATCCAAGGATCGCGTTTCCGCAGACAGTTCGTCAATTGGAGGTCCGTGTCTCAAGTTATGTCCAAAAGACCAAAACTGATTCGAAACGGGGGGGGGGTCCGGGTCCGGGCCGACCCGGCCCGACCCCCCCTGGGTCGGCCCGAACCGGGTCGACCCGACCCGAGTCCGACCCAGACTGGCCAGCCGGCGGCGCGGCGGCGCGGCAGCCTGGCGGCGCGGCGGCCTGGCGCCGCACGGAGGCAGCGCGCGGGGGGGCAAAGCCCCCCGCTTCTTGGAGTGGCGGCGCGGCATAAGTGCCACGCCCTTTTGGAAAACGGCCCCCCTCGTGGGGGCCAGCTTGATTAAACCGGGGGGCCGCCTGCCCCCCCAAAGAAAACCGCCCCCCTCAAAAAAATGAGGGGGGTTTTTTAAGCTGGCAGGGGGAATTTATTTCCCCCGCCTTTTGACCTTCCGGCCGGCAAACTGCCGGCCGGTTTTCTCCAACGGGACCGGAAAATCCGGTCCCCTTTCCGGCTTCCGACGCCGGCGGCCCGGCCGCCGGTCTTCTCGTTCCGCCGCGGCCCGGAACCGGCTGCGGTGTTCGTCGTCCGGCACGGTGCGATGGCACCGCGCCCCTCAACCGCGCCTCCGATTCCCCTTGACGCGGCGCGACGGCGTCACGTTCTTGATGATTCTTCCACGGCGTGGCGCGACGGCGCCGCGCAATATAATCGTACGATTATCCGCGTGGTGCGACGGCACCACACCACCTTGTTTCCACCCTCTAGATAAATCAACAAGAACGATGGAGGGGGTTCGGCCGTGTTCATGCGGTCCGGCCCCCTCACGTTAAACAATAACACAAATTTATAATCCTCACGTTAGTCATGCTAGAACCACGAACAAGGATAAATAAATAAACAAATAACAACAACCCCTACCTTGGGTATAGGTTCGAAGATTGTCAATGTCCCGCGGAAGACAACGTCGCGGAGGTCGGGCGTCGCGGTAATCGTTCGTCAAATCCGATGACGAAGAGGTACGTCCGAAGAGGTACGTCGTTGGAGAATCTTCGTATGCCGACGAAGGAAGTCCGAGGAAGAAGCGGTGTTCCCTCTCGTTGATACGGAAGGCGAAGAAGAGAGGAGTGGCGTTCTTCGTCGGAGCTTGAGCGTTCTTCGTCAAGGCTTGAGCGTTCTTCGTCAAAGTTTGAAGAAGAAGGAAAAGCTCTCAAAATCTCTCAAGATGGCTAAAGAGTTCTAACCCAACAAAATAAGATAAGAGCTTATTTTATTCATAAACTTAACAAATGAATTTCAAAGGTTTGAAATTCAAAAAGGATAACTCCAAACTTAAATAACAATTGTCATGTCATTTAAAGAGGGGTTAAGGGAGTTTGAGAGAAGATGAAAAGTTTAGGGTTCGTGTGGGCCCCACCACACTTAATCCTCTCAAGGGAGGTTAAGTGGGTGTGGGTCCCACTCCTAACTTCCTTTGAGAGAAGTTAACCAACAAGTTTAAATAAAAAAATTTGTAATCCAAAATTTTTATTTAACTTATTCTAAACTCCCAAAAACTAACTCTCAACCGAAAATAAACGCAACCTCGGAAAAGGTCTCCTTAAGAGAATATCGGCGCTGCGAGTTTATCAGTGCCCTCGAATTTCAATTCCGAGCACCGGATCAAAAGTTAGGAAAACCCGCTCGTTCGTTCACTGAACGTACCCGAGCCAAACTTCGGAAATTGATTCCGGGCACATCGGGCCTCGGAATCAGGTTCCGTCAGAAACCGCGCTCTTGTAAAATTCCAAAGAAAATTAAGAAAAAATTTCCCTTGAATTTTACGGGTCTTTACATTACTCCCACCTCAGGTCTTTACGTCCCCGTAAAGATACATCAAAAACTAGGGAAACAAATGAGGGTACTGAGCACGCATCTGAGCCTCCCGCTCCCATGTGCTCTCCTGGAGATTCCCGTGCTGCCATCTGATGCACACAAGAGGAATCGATCGCCCACGCAGGACCCGCTCCTGTCGATCCTCTATCTCCACCGGGACCTCCGTAAAAGTCGCCCCATCGTCAACGTCAATCTCCGCATGGTCAATGATGTTCGTCGGGTCGTGCACATATCTCCTCATCTGAGACACGTGGAAGACGTCGTGCACCCGGTGCAACTGAGGTGGTAGAGCCAGGCGATAAGCCACCTCACCAATCCTGTTGAGGACCTGGAAGGGTCCGATGAAGCGCGGAGATAACTTGCCGCCTCGTCCAAATCTCCGAATACCACGTCGAGGTGAGACCCGCAAGAAGACGTGGTCGCCATCCTCGAACTCTAGTGGCCTCCGCCTCCTGTCAGCGTATGACTTCTGCCGGCTCTGTGCTGTCCTCATCCGCTCCTGGATGACCTGGACCTTCTCTGTTGTGGCCTGGACCATCTCTGGTCCCACCAGAGCTGCAATATTTCTTCTTTGCCGATAAGAGAAATCTGGTCCCATCCCCTGGATGAACCACATTCTTTGCCTAATATAGTCAATCCTAACATGGATGATACTAATCCATTCCAAGGATGATGTCGTAAGGCCTCGACGCTACTACTAAGAGATTCAACCGTTACTCTCGCCTCCAAGGGTTGAGTCACACTGTCGGCATCAGTGTGTGGTAACTGGGTCTCCTCCAGTAGATGTCTCACAAGTGAGGGTCAAGTCAACAGCCAAAACTGGAACCTCTTAGTAACATCACGAAAGAGGATAGGAACGAAAATATCACAAAGGTATGCGTTTTTTTCTTATTATTGCAGCTCATAATACAAGACGCTACACAAAAGCAACAAGGAACCAGAAGTAGAAAGGACGTATCCACTAGTTCTGCTCCTGTCCATCAGCTCCCAGAGCTCCATGATCGAAGGCCTCGGCTGCCTGAAGCTGAGCTCTCGCATGTTCACCTACTCCCTGTGGTCGGGGTGGACCTCCTGGTGGTGGTGGTGGCAGAGCCTCAAAGCGTCGCCCACCACTGGCTGCTCGTCCAGCTCCTCTGCCTCGTCCGCCTCCTCCCTGCGGACCGCCACGGTCGAACCTCTGCCTCTGCCTGGGAGGTTCTTCACTTAACTGCTGATCATCAGCATGGTGGGTCGGACAGTCACGAGCCATGTGACCAATCCCGCCACAGGAGTAACACTACCCACTCTCGGCACGCCTGGCTCTGACTCCACCCCGGCTTCCCCGCACAACTGAGCCTGAGTCGTGCAGTCGGCCACTGATAGGTCTGGTCTGCCTGGAACCCTGAGTCATCCGTCGGCTACCTGTTGCCGAAGACTCCGCTATCTGCCGCCCTGCGGTAGGTCTCGCTGTGGACTCAGTCAGGAAACTCTCGATCAAAAGGGCCCGCTCCAGCACTCCTGCCTAGGTCGGGATGCTGAGGGAGATCAGTGATGCCCTGATCTCATGTCTCAATCCCTGCTCGAAGGTCCGGGCCTGGAAGAAGGGGTCCCTTACCATGTCTGTCGAGTACCGAGAAAGGTCGGTGAACCTCGCCGCGTACTGGGCGACCGTCAAGCTGCCCTGCCACAGCTGAATAAGCTCCTGGATGCGCACCGCACGGAGGGTGGCCGGGACGAACTCTGAGCGGAAGAGGCTCTCGAAGTCCGTCCAGATGAGGGTGGCCTCATCGTGTACCTGGAGCATCAGGCTCCACAATCGCCCTGCTGCTGCGTGCAGTAGGCTCGCCGCGAGGATCACCATGAGGTATGCTGGTGTCCTCACTAGCCTGAAAACTCGGACGACCGCCTCCAGCTAGTCCTCTGCTGCCTGGGGATCCGTCTCCCCGCGAAACCTGGGTGGTCGATGGCGCTGAAACTCATGCAGTTCGCTGAGGCGACGTGCATCGTCAGCGGCTGGTGCTGGAAGCATCGGGGGCTCGGCGGGTAGAACTAACGCCGGTGCCACTGCTGACAAAGGGCCCTGCACCGAGGCCTCGTCGCTCGGTGGGCTGTCGTCACACTCGACTCTCGGAACCCTAGCTGGCTGTCGTCGTGGGGCCATCCTGAAAAGAAAACAGGTGCGCCACGGTCAGAACAGTATACCTGGTGAGCTGATATAAGTAATCACAAAGAAAACTTTGAAACACACATGCAATCAATGTTTTCGTGCATTAAGTCGGAAATCAGAAGTCAGGGTCCTGGTGTACGGATACGTCGGCCGCCACACCAACACTGGACTCCCTGGACTGATAACCACACTCAATACGCTAAACATTATTGCTTCACATAGAAAAGATCAGAGTTCGCGGTAGAACCGAACTCCTCTGATACCAATTTGTCACGACCCGCCCTCGGGGTCCGTGCCGTGACTACCCCAAGCCCGCCTTCCATAGGCCAGGGGCTGGCGACTAGCACCAAGGCGTAAATCCCGGTAAAAAGGGAAGGCATTGCCTTTGTAAAGTAAACAAACACCACAGAGTAAGCAAGCGGAAAGTAAACACTAAGCAAAAGCAGAGTACAACTGAAAGTGCGGAAAAGTAAATGGGCCAGTATACAAACCCAAACTGAAAGTAAAGTACAACTCGAAAGGGAAAACAACAACTGAAAAGTAAAAGCCGCTACACCAGGCTGTCCACTGGAAATCCCACCTGAAGGGTGGGTACAGATAGCTCCACTACTCCACGGGTCCCGCCGTCCCCTCCGAGCACGTCCCGTCCAGTGGTCCACCTCCAGGTACCGTCCTGCTCTGCAAGCCTCAGCTAAGATCAACGTTGTCCTTCGTCTGCAACCAACACAACGTAGTGCGGGCAAAGCCCGCGCAGGGGTGAGTATAAGCTACTCAGTAGGGACCCCGAGACCCCTGAAGGTCTCTCAAATCCACAAAGGATAAACCACGAAGAAAGGTACAATCACGAAGTAACAACCGACACTGCTTAGGTATATGCCCATACATATACCTAAGTCATCAATTCAAATACGCTCCAACCTCCGAGCCCAAGTACAACTCAGTCCACACAGGAAAGTAAACGTATTCCACACAGGAAAGCAAAACGTAATCCACACAGGATAGTACAACACAATCCACACAGGAAAACAACAGGATTCAGCTCACACAAGATTTTCATTATCAAAAACGTAACTACTGAAGAGCCCCATCTCTGAAGTGTACAGTGTCCTGTCACGACTCTGAGATACTGCTCACTAACCTAAGACTGCTAAGGTACTCCTCCTGTCGAGTACCGCGGGTCTGCCGCCAACTATCGGGCGCTCCGTCCACTGAGGGTCTGCTGCCAAATACCGGGCGCTCACCCAAATAGCCTACAGAGGTACTCCTCCAGTCGAGTACCGCGGGTCTGCTGCCAACTACCAGGCGCTCCGTCCACCGTGGGTCTGCCGCCAAATACCGGGCGATCCTTCCACTGGGCTAGTTGACTCACTCCAAGTCAAGTCGGTCGAGCAGTCTGCAGGTCTCAGCCGGCTACACGGTCTCCGTACTCCGTACGCTTGCCTCCAGTATCGCGGGTCTGCCGCTACAACCAAGCACACCACCTCTATCGAGTAAAACAGAAGATTCAGCTCACACAGGTAAACTTCTTCGGATGACGATAAAGATGATCACTGAACCATATAAGTCGTCGGACCCACGAAGGATCGATATGTACTAACCCCCGCAGTGACCTACACAGGATCGGACCCACACAGGATCGGGCCCACGCAGGACCTGTAGCACTGATCCACGTAGGATCGCTGAGTGCAGTAGTCGTCGCAGTCCACTGCGGATCTCTGCACAGTCGTCGCCGCAGTCCACTGAGGATCTCTGCATGGTCGTCGTCAGAGTCCACGGAGGATCTCTGCACAATCGTCGCTGTCGGAGAAGCAGTCGCAGCCAGCACTAGGGTTCCCGCACACAACAAGCTCGTTCGGAGGGTCCGCTCCACGAGCCGAGAGGCTGATACATCAACTGTCACAAAGTACAGAGTTGATCTATCCAAAAGTTCCGTATCGTCAACAGGAACTCAACGCAACAGACGGCGCGTCGATCGGATGCCCGGTCCGAGAGTTATTGACATTTTTGTCCCCGGGGCCCGGTTGGTTTTTAAGGAAAAACCAACCCGACCGTACTCCACCTGCGTCCAAACCTCGGGCGGAGTATGCCAAAAGAACCGTCTCACTAAGAGGAACACAACAAAGCTGACGGCACGTCAATCGGACGTCCGTAGCTCAAGATATGAGCGTTTCCGCTCCGAAGGCCCGGTTGGTTTCGTGAACGAACCAACCCGGCCGAACCCAAAATATTCCGAAACTTTGAGTGCGATATACCGAAACGACCGTCTCGATCCAAGGATTGCGTTTCCGCAGACGGTTCATCAATCAGAGGTTCGTGGCTCAAGTTATGGCCAAAAGACCGAAACTGATTCGAAACGGGGGGGTCCGGGTCCGGCCCGACCCGGCCCGACCCCCCCTGGGTCGGCCCGAACCGGGTCGACCCGACCCGGGTCCGACCTGGACTGGCCGTCCGGCGGCGCGGCGGCGCGGCAGCCTGGCGGCGCGGCGGCCTGGCGCCGCACGGAGGCAGCGCGCGGGGGGGCAAAGCCCCCCGCTTCTTGGAGTGGCGGCGCAGCATAAGTGCCGCGCCCTTTTGGAAAACGGCCCCCCTCGTGGGGGCCAGCTTGATTAAACCGGGGGGCCGCCTGCCCCCCCAAAGGAAACCGCCCCCCTCAAAAAAATGAGGGGGGTTTTTTAAGCTGGCAGGGGGAATTTATTTCCCCCGCCTTTTGACCTTCCGGCCGGCCAACTGCCGGCCGGTTTTCTCCAACGGGACCGGAAAATCCGGTCCCCTTTCCGGCTTCCGACGTCGGCGGCCCGGCCGCCGGTCTTCTCGTTCCGCCGCGGCCCGGAACCGGCTGCGGTGTTCTTCGTCCGGCGCGGTGCGACGGCACCGCGCCCCTCCACCGCGCCTCCGATTCCCCTTGACGCGGCGCGACGACGTCGCGTTCTTGATGATTCTTCCACGGCGCGGCGCGACGGCGCCGCGCAATATAATCGTACGATTATCCGCGTGGTGCGATGGCACCACGCCACCTTGTTTCCACCCGCAAGATAAATCAACAAGAACGATGGAGGGGGTTCGGCCGTGTTCATGCGGTCCGGCCCCCTCACGTTAAACAATAACACAAATTTATAATCCTCATGTTAGTCATGCTAGAACCACGAACAAGGATAAATAAATAAACAAATAACAACAACCCCTACCTTGGGTATAGGTTCGAAGATTGTCAACGTCCCGCGGAAGACAACGTCGCGGAGGTCGGGCGTCGCGGTAATCGTTCGTCAAATCCGATGACGAAGAGGTACGTCCGAAGAGGTACGTCGTTGGCGAATCTTCGTATGCCGATGAAGGAAGTCCAAGGAAGAAGCGGCGTTCCCTCTCGTTGATACGGAAGACGAAGAAGAGGGGAGTGGCGTTCTTCGTCGGAGCTTGAGCGTTCTTCGTCAAGGCTTGAGCGTTCTTCGTCAAAGTTTGAAGAAGAAGGAAAAGCTCTCAAAAGCTCTCAAGATGGCTAAAGAGTTCTAACCCAACAAAATAAGATAAGAGCTTATTTTATTCATAAAATTAACAAATGAATTTCAAAGGTTTGAAATTCAAAAAGGATAACTCCAAACTTAAATAACAATTGTCATGTCATTTAAAGAGGGGTTAAGGGAGTTTGAGAGAAGATGAAAAGTTTAGGGTTCGTGTGGGCCCCACCACACTTAATCCTCTCAAGGGAGGTTAAGTGGGTGTGGGTCCCACTCCTAACTTCCTTTGAGAGAAGTTAACCAACAAGTTTAAATAAAAAAATTTGTAATCCAAAATTTTTATTTAACTTATTCTAAACTCCCAAAAACTAACTCTCAACCGAAAATAAACGCAACCTCGGAAATGGTCTCCTTAAGCGAATATCGGCACTGCGAGTTCATCGGTGCCCTCGGATTTCAATTCCGAGCACCGGATCAAAAGTTAGGAAAACCCGCTCGTTCGTTCACTGAACGTACCCGAGCCAAACTTCGGAAATTGATTCCGGGCACATCGGGCCTTAGAATCAGGTTCCGTCAGAAACCGCGCTCTTGTAAAATTCCAAAGAAAATTAAGAAAAAATTTCCCTTGAATTTTACGGGTCTTTACATTTTATTACCTGAAACGTAGCTTTAAAAAGGAATTGTTAATAAAAGGGTAATAAAAAGTCATAATAAAATCATATATTGTATGAAATATATTAATATGGTTATATAATATATGTATAATAAACTTATATTTATTTTTTATCGGTTTTTAATGATTATTTGGTAATTTAAGACTTAATGTAAGTGATTTTGGTCTCACTTTTATTTTCTGTGAGACAAATGAAATATTCACCATATGTTTCTTTTATGTAGTTTATATAATAACCATTAATTTATTTTATGATTATTATGTTGAAAAATATTTTTATTTACATATACATTTAAGTATGTATCTTTCATGGGGTTTATGGTTTTGATTCTATCAATGCAGTAAGAGATTTTTGTCTCAATTTGTCTTCTTTGAGATGTACATTATATTATGAACCTATATTCTTTATTGAAGTGTATATACAACCACTTTGTAATGAAAGAACACGAATTTATTTATAATAATTATATTTTAAGCTTCATTTTATTTTCTTCCTTCATGGGTATTACGATTTAAAGTTACCAAAGTGGTAAACATTTTATATTACAATCTCATCATTTATCGAGATTGACATGATTACATTTCTGATGATAAAATATTATTATCAATATCTAAATAAACTCATGATTTTTCTTCTCCTATGGTTGTTCATGATGTTTTAAAGTAATCTTTCCATTTTAAATTTATTTGGTACTTAAAATAATTGATATTTTTTTAATAAAACCTGACTTTATTTCGCTCTTCAGACGAAAATCCGTTTTCTTCCAAAACCATGTTTTCTAATTTTTTTTTAAAATGTTTTCTAAAGATTCTTAAAATGATTTATTAAATAATTTTTTACCCAGTTTTGATTTTTTATAATTTTTTTAAAAGTAATCTTTATTTTATTTTCAAAAACAATTCCCTTTTGGATTTTACCCAAAATATGAAAAGAATATTTGTTTTTAATATGCACGACATAAAAAGTATTTCCCACTATCATAACTGCTCAGTGATTTCAATATTAACTTAAATGTTTTCAAAACTATTTTAAAATAAAATGTTTTCCTTAATATTTAGAAAATTTATATATTTTAAATAATTCTTTTCAAAATGTAAATAATTTCCAAAGTGTTTTTCAAAGAAGAAAGGTCATTTTCCTCAAGAAATGTCTTAAATGATCGATCAAAATCATTTTACATATAATATTTTATCCATTGATGTTACCCATGACCTAATAAGAATATGATCTAAAGATACCATTCTTATTATTTCTTTGAATGGTTTATGTTTATGTTTATGATGGCATGATGTTTATGAAACCCGTTTGTCAACCACGGGTTATACCATGAGGAAATTATTATGAAACCTGCTTCTTTTCATAGGTTATTCTGTGATGAAATGATTATAAAACTTGTTGATTTTCTATAGGTTATGATATGATGAAATGTTAATGATACCCATTTTATTTAATGGGTTATGATATGATGAATTTTTATGATCTTTTGGAACACATAAATATGGTTTTAATTATGTAATGGGTGGTACCAATATCTCCCTCCAATTCATTAGGTAAATTTTTTTATCTCATGATATAGACAAGACTGGAATGAGGAGTGAGCTAAGTTCAATAATGGACTTTTTACATAATGATGGTCTTGGGAGTGAACCCAGATTACTATAATGGTTTGAAGAGTGAACCCATTCCAATATGATAGCCTTGGAAGTGAGCCTTGACTAATAAGGAAATGATTTTATAGGATTATGTGTATGACAACAATCCATGTCTTATGACAATTTTATGCTCTCATGGATCATGTTATTTGATTATCTTATGATTCATGTCTTATAAACTACCAATATTTATTACATGATTCAATATTATGATCTTTGATATGTAGGGTATGTTTTTAAAATGTTACGATCATGTCCTCATACACTTATTCTCATGTAATGCTCATGTATCTCCCTTGTTTACCATTACTGAGCACCTGATCTCACACTTTATTGTAGTTCATTTCCCTAGGTTCTGAAGAAATGTATTATGTATGATATGTCTAATAAGGGTGATAGTTATAAAGAACGAAGTGGGAGACAACATATATCACTTATGGACTAGTGTTTATATTTCCAATTTTCCAAAGGCACTAAACTATTATAGTCCTCAGGAGTGTTCTTGTGTAATGTAATGAATATTCATAAAAATGATGTAATATTTATGTATGATAAGATTGGTATTATACACATTTTATCATAGAGATTGATCTATCATGTCACCCACATTGGGTATTCCTACATCTATGCATTAGGATGGAACCATTCAATTTTATCTTTATTACAAGACTTAATTTAAATTTGATTTCTTCCCTTATCACACTAGGATAATCACCAAATTTATTACCATATTCCCAAAACATGATTTAGATCTATTTAAGAACAATTTTATAACTATGTGTGGATTGATTCCTATTATTTGGGATATATAGTAATGTACAAATTATCTATCTTTGTCCTAACCACAGATTCTATTCCATTCCCATTTTCACTGCAACTCTAACACTAAGGTCCCTTGATTCATATTTATTTTTCCCTCATTGACCTTATGGTAGGATAAGAAGATCCCATCATATTCAATTACTCTAACCATCCTAGTGTTTGGTCCCCCTCATCTCTGTTGGGTTCTTTGATTACACTACATTAGGATGAAGTAATTTTCATTTCTCCTATACATGAGCCATATCTATATAAAGATACCTTATAAGAACTATTTGTGGCTTTATTTCTATTATCACATGATATGTGGAAATTTATAAACCATTTTTCTCATACCCAACCATAAATCATCATCAAATTCCACTCCCCTTCAAAATTTCATAACAAACCAACATTTTTTATTTTTAGATTGGAGTGTTCCAATCACCTTTTAAATATACTCTTCACACATACCACACTTTTCACCCTAAGTGTTTTAATCACCATAAATCTATCATATATATTGGAAATAAGGGTATAAAATTCAAAAAGGGACTCTTCTTATTAACATAATATATGAAACATATTTGGCCTTTGTTTAATCAACTAGAGTAATGTTTTCATCGTGAGGATAAGATCCTCCAACCCATGTTCCCTCAAGAGCATTATGGTGGAACACATGATTCAAATTTGGTCTGACATTATTTCCAATATGTTTGTTTCATTTCATCACGTCCTGATTCAAATATCTCAAGTTATGATTTACATCATTCTCATTCCTTATTCAAAGGTGTTATAACACCCATAGCACTCAAACCCCATTTGGGATGTCACACCCCACATCACACTGGTATAAGAACTATATAATTAAACTGTGTTCACTATATTCTCCCTAAAGTTACTTACATTGGTGTTTGATTCACCATTCATGTCGGGTCAATTCTAGCCTTACTACCAGACATTAAACCTCATTATTAGTCAAAGATATATGAATTTAGAGATTGGGAACCATTGGTTCGAGTATTATAACCTTAAAATACATTCAACACTCCATAAGTTCATCGATGATAATATTCCCCCTCACACATTCACATAGGGTTTTCACTTTTCCCTTATCATTATATAAACTATCTTATCTTTGGTCAAAGATACATGGACTTAAAACCCAATTTTTTTTGGTACAATCATCATGACATTAAAATACATATATTTTTTTATTGATCCTGGATATATTATCATTGGGATCCCCATTCACATCATGTTTTCCTTTACCTTATTTCTATTTTAACCATATCATCCTTTAGTCAAAGCTATATGACCTTAAATTTCAACCTAGTTTTATTAAAAAAAATTCTACCTCAAACACCAAAATTATTGTTTTATTTTCCAAGACCTTAAACTGACAACATAAATATACATGTTAGCATATACATTGAAAACTTTTATAAAGAATCTAAGGAAAAGGTCAAGTGTCTACTCACTAGGCATGCACCCTATATATCCTAGTGAAAATCTTGAGAATTTAAAAAAAAACGGCCCAAGTCTTTTCAGGTAAAAAACCTATAAATGGAATACTAATAAAAATATGAGTTCTTACTTGTTAAGCATCACCCCATTTTTAAACTTAGGAAAAATTTGAGGCTAAAATAAAAAAACATAAATCCTTTATGGAACGCCATTAAACCTTATAAAACTTAAGCCTATACTTGTTAGGTCCATCAAATTAAGAAAAAGTTACACTGAATTTCTATTACACACACATATTGGTTTAGAAGATTTGTACATAATACCTAAATATAAAATTTCATGGTGCTTAATCCATTTTGATCATTGAAATAATCATAAAAACCCCTCCCTTACTATTTTCATTATATTGAGTCATTGACTCTCTCATAACTGAATGGATTAACCTTAGATTATGGTGATACTAAATACACTAAATATATAGCCTTCCTATATCCTTATAAGAGTACAAGTTTAAGAGGAATTAAAATGAATATACTAACCATATCTTATTGTGATGGTAAATGTTTCATATATCTCACATGCCTATCTATGTTTAAGAGTACAAGTTTAGGATGAAATCAAATTTCACAACCTTTTGTCCCATAAGTTTTCCCCAACTTATTTTTATTGTATGTTTATTTCATATACATCTTACCTATATCCATAAAAGGGATCATTCCTTGAAGATAATGTATTATTTCATACATGTCAACACAAAATAAAGTATTATAGTATTTTGATTTTTCAGATCCATGTCCATGCAATTTTCAGACGGATTCAATTATTACGAGGTTACACTTTGTGATTTTTACAAGTTTTTCATGAATTGATAGTCAAAGAAACATATTTTTTTGAAATTTAGATATTTTTTGAAATATACTTTCCATTTATAAATTTAGAGAAGAATAGAATCCAAAAATCAGAGTCTATATTTAAAATTATAAAAAATGGAGATTTATAAATAGTGTTGTGTTATATGTTATGATCCACCATTTCTTAGATTTGATCAACTAGCCACCTAGATTCATTAATGTTGTGTTTAATTTCAGCTATTCCCATAGCTTCATCTTCCTAGGCGGGGCATAATCACACTGCTCTGATAGAAAAATATAGTTATCCACTCTTGGAATCCTTAAGTAGTCTTTGGTTTTCTTCCAATATTCCTTTGGTTTCACTCAGTTCTTGATGGAGACAACAAAATAGAGTTTCCTCATCATTAGTCAAAAATTGTTTATTAACACCGCCATTGAAAAACATGATCTTTATTTAAGTGATACAACTCTAAGACACATGGAATGGGCTGCTGATTCTACCCTATAGAGACTTAGTTGAGAACTATTCTCATACTCTTATTCATGAATGATTTTCTCCCTGATAGTATGAATGGTCAGGTAGTTGAACCCATCATATCCTAAGCCCATGAACATATGGAAGATCCTATGTAATTTCTTATGAAAACCCTACATGAGAGTTTTTAGGATCTTTCTAGATATCATTCGACACATGATGCTATGAAGTTCCATTAAAATTGAAGGAATTTTTGTCTGATATAGTGCCTCTCCTTTGAAATGAAATATATTCTAGGACCAGTTCTGTAATGACCCAGAACTTTATCAATGGAATTTCTATCTTATAATTATTTCATAAAACAAATACATCACATAAAGAACCGAATAAAAATATTATTCTCATAAACGAAGAATGATATATTAGTCAACATATAAACCAATAAGAATTCCAAATATTATAGTGGGATAATAAATAGAAAATAAGATAATAAAAATGGGGAAATTTGAATTTGCTCGATCTACTAGAATAAATTCACTCATGAACAAATATTTAGAAATAAAACACAATTTTAATAATAAAATATTCATTTTAAAGATAAAATTATATATTTATAACCTCAAGAGAAGATATAAGTGAATGAAATAAGTGGTATTTATAGGAATTAAGGAACCTATATAACCGTTATAAATTTGACCATTGGAACAGTAATCTGACCATTAAGAATAGTAATCTGGCCATTTGAATAGTAAAATCACCTATAAAAGTATAAAATAAAATTTAGGTATCTTATAAACAAAAAATTTATATATTTTTATTTTGGTATAAGTAAATAAATCATTTAAAAATAATAAATTATGTGTTGGTATTTTTATAAAATGTAAATGTTTATTTATAATTTTATAATTAATATAATTATTTAAAAGAAAATTTATTTTCATAAAATATATTCATAAATTAATATTATGTCTTATTTTAATTATAATACAATTATATGTGACCTTAATTAATTTTTAGAAGGGTCAAAAAATTGATTATAATATTAAAATCAGTATTTTTTTGAATAAATGATGATTTAATTTAAAAATTAAATTTATCATATTTAGAAAATTATTTTCATAAAATGGATTCCATTTTAGAAATCTAAACATCAAAAAATGGTTGGGGAGAATTTTTTAGATTTTTTCTAAAATAGTTGAATTTTTGGTGAATAGTGAAATACATTAATTTACAGTATTTGACATAATAAGCCAAATACCTGAATTTTTGAGTCATGTATGATGTAATAACCCATTGGTTTGAAATATCATGAAACATTTACTATATTTAGTCATAGGAAACAATGTTATTGATAGTATTGATCCAAAATAATAAACTAATGAATATATTAATAAAAAACACCCCTCTCCCCTATAAATTTTACCCCTCCCTACCCCTTATCCTCACACATTATAAGCCTTTTAGATTGTAAATATTCTTCCAGATTTCCTTCCCAAGACTCTTCCCCACCTCCAAGGGCTTCTGGTCTAAAAAAACCAATTCAATGTTTCTTAAGGGGTCCTTCAAGGAGGTGATATTCAAGAGGTTACTTTCTCAAACCATCTCTTTTAATTTTATTTTTTTATACCTTCCCATAACCTAATTTATCCATAAAAGAATAATAACTCTAGTATCATGTATATAATTTAGTTTTATATTTATAATAAAATACATTCTATTCATTCCTTTTCTCATATACTTTTATTCAAATAATCGAAATCAATGTCTAAATTATGGTGGTTTACCATCTCGGTGGATAATGAGTTTTTCGTTTTCCATTACCACCTTCAAGGATGGCCATAAATCCATTATTATGGTTAAAATATATTTTAATATGTATAATATAAATTTTTTAAAGTTAGGGAATTAATATATAGATATAATATTAAATAAAATAAAACTAGTTCACGATGATAGAAAAACCACCAAAATAAACTAAACATTTATCATTAACATTGTATCAAATGAATCATCCTTAGGCCAGAAAAAATGATATATATGACCATTTAAAATTATATAACTGTATTAATACCATTTAATTTAAATTATTGAATATTATTTCCATTCTATAAGAACCTCCATAATTACACACAAGTGAAACGACCATGAAACCGTGAAATGAACACTCCCAGAACGACGAAATTAAACCTAATAACTCATAAAAATGACCATAAATAAACTTAAAAAGATTATAAGAAATAAAATAAATGTTTAAGTGGTTCTAAATCAATCAATTAATTAATATAATTTTATTATCTTAGACATTAAGTACAAGTGTATAACACATTCATACATAAGGTAAGGGATCTCTCCGAACCTCTATATTTTTTCCTTTGGATTAAAATTTCTTTCTATTTTCCTCAATTTATCTCTTCATTATTATGATATAATTCTTATATATTCAGTGCATATTTACCACACATATGTATTTATCTAAATTAATTTTTCTTTTATAGGAAAATACATGTTTTAAAAGTCCCCCTTCTCAATTCCTCTCGATAAGCAAGAACGATTAAAGAGAACTTCTCTATTTCTTACCCCTTTTCAAGTAAACTCCATAATCTATTTTAATCCAACAATAATTTTATAAAATATATCATTTTATCATAAAAAACTATTTTAGTTAATTTATGGTTTTATAAAAACAATTGTTCAGTTTTCCTCTTTAAAGACTCTTTAATATTTTCCCTTAAACCGCACTAAAGTGGCTCATTTCTAAAGTCTAATAAACACTTTTTTCATGTATTCACTTTAGTTGGACATAATTATTCATTATATATTATTTTTTTTATTTTAAAAAAATTATCTAATCCCTTTTTTCATGGATACCATTATGGTACACCCTTTGGTTATTCCTTATGACATGATTATGAAACCCATTTCTTTCCATGGGTAAACCTTATGATTATTCCTCATGATTGATTTCATTATGTGGAACACATATACATGTACATGTTATGATGGATGTTCCTGGATAGTGTTTCCTAGATAGTGTTTCAATGCATTGGGTAATTTTTTTGTCTCATGATACATTATTTACGATATTAGGGAGTAAACCTAATCCATTATTGGTCTTTGTCCACCATGTGATATAGTCTTGGCTCTTAGCTTTGACTCATGTTTATATCATGTTATATGTTGCTACAAAATTTCAATATTTCCATGATCATATGATTCCATCTTATATTTTTTATTCTTCAATATGTTCATTCATGATCCATGCCTTTTATGTTATCATTTTATTTCTTCTAACTCACGTGTTATACTTTATTACCATGTTTATTCCCTTACTAGGTTTTTTAGCTCATCCCTTTTATTTATGTATTCCCTACGTTGTCCTGTATAGTTATAGGATCCCAAAGTGAGTTAAGAGATCATTATAGAGATTAATAAAATGATTTTTTATTCTATTTTCATGTTTTTTAATTATGTACCCAGTCTTCCAAATACACTAAAATTTTCAAATCTTGGTTTTTATTTCTTGGATAATTATGCCTATAATCTTGTAAACATTTGCGTAAAAGGCCTGGGTAACTATAGTCAGAATCATAGCGTGGTCTAATTATTTTTATGGAGTAGGACTAGAAAATTTTAGTAAAAACCCTAGGGATAATTATATCACTATGGATAACCTATATTTAAACTTAGGAAATCATAAGTTAGGAAATTATTTTCATTTATATATTTATAGTTTCCTTTTTATATTCTCAATAGATAAGCATTTAAGCCCCCTAATTGTATTTTATTTATTTTTCTTAGTTATTGTTAGGAAATAGGAGAACCTATTCCAACAATAAATGTGATAAACAATGTGATGATTTCCCTAATGATTTTCCAAACCTGATGGGAATGAGAGGCCATAGCTTCATGATAGTATTAGCTCAACTAGCTCGAGTTTTGAATAATAACTTGAATTTTGTGGAACACCAACATTCTCCTAAGAAATATAAATTTTAATTTGAATCCTTTATGTGAAAAAGGGATAATCTCTTTAGTGTATATTCTAATTCCCTTATGATGGAATGATGGATTTACTCCATTCAGAATATATCCTATATCCTTTAATGCTCAGAAGAGGAGAAATTCATACTTGCAGTCTATCATTTTGATGGGGAATCTGATCAGTGGTGGACACTAATAAAAAACAAAACTTTTATAGAGTAAATTTATTCCATGGATTGGTAAGGATTCAAGAAAATATTTTTCAATAAATATTTTCCTCGAAATCACCATCTTAATATGGATAAGGAGTTCCTATAACTGAATAAAAAAGAAGATGAATTTATTAGGATGTATAAGTAAAACATTACAAGGATTGAATGATATGCCTCTATCTTTTTCATAAACACTGAAAGCAAGTTGGATCTATTCTTTAGTAGATTAAAGTGGCATCTACTAAAATCCTTTATGATTCAAGACTTTGACAGCTATGAGAAGATAGTTCATTGTGCCCTTATGGTTGAAATGGAGACCATCGACTCCCAGTGGTCTATGGGATCAAAGATAAAAAGAGGAAAATGTAGTTTAATATAGTAGGATCAGCAAATAAATCCAATTAATGAAATAAAACCCAAAATACAACATGTTGAAAGTGTGGGAAGAAGCATCCCAGGAACCATCTAAAGGTGACCAAGAAATGCTTCAAATGTAAAAGAGAGGGGCATTGGTCTAATTATTGATGAAGGGATTTGAATAATACCACTAATGTAGAAGAAAGAAGGAAGATTCATATCAACATTCAATATATATTCCAGTGTTTCAACTACAAGGAACATGGGTATTATGTGATCCAATGCCCTAAGATAAGGATTGTTAGAGAAAATAAACAAAAAAAACCTCCAATACATCAAGGAAGGGCATATGCTATCACTACTACTGAGGTGAAGCCTAAAAATGATGTGGTGATAGATATGATGGTTATTCATTCAATAAGAGAAAACATACTATTTGATCTTGGTTTTACAAATTATTTCATATTTTTAAATTCTAGTATAACTATTCAAACACCACCTTGAAATATTAAGATTGATATATCTATAAGAACAATGAATAGGAAAATTAATGCATCTAAAGTATATAACTCCTCCATAGTTAATTTTTTGCGGACTGAACCTCCCAAAAAAATATCCTCTTACTTCCTTTGGTGGATTTTTATGCTATATTGGTCATAGATTAGACATATTTATATAAAGTAAACATCAATAGTTAGGAAAGGTATATCACTCTTCACATCCCAAGGCATTCCCCAATTCTGTACAAGTGTAAAGAGGAGAATGAATCTCTTTTAGAATCATTGTATCAATTGTGGGTATTATTTCCTTTTGAGAAATCATATATATCTCAAATTATTGAAATAAAGGAGAGTATCATGCTCAATAACATGTCCATTGTGAGGGACTACACTAATGTGTTCCATAAAGAACCTATTGGTCTTTCTTATAGTTGAGATGTTGAGTTCCCAATTGATCTTATATCAGGATCTCTGAGTATATCAAATAATTCTTATAGGATGGACACCATTAAGTTGGAGGAACTAAATAAGTAGTTATAAGATAATCTGGATAAGGTTTTTATACGCATGAGTGCATCATCATGGGGTGTACCAATCCTCTTCATAAAAAGAAGGATAGATCAATGTGCCTCTACATTTATTATCGTGAGTTAAAAAAATCATGATAAAGAACAAGTATCCACTACCATGGATAAATGAATTTTTCGATCAACTACATGGGTCTAAGTATTTATCTAAGGAGGAACTTCAGTCGAGATATCACTAATTAAAGGCGAGAAAGGAATATATTCCCAATATTGCCTTTTGAATGAGGTATGAAAACTATGAGTTCATAGTGATTCCCTTAAGACTAATGAATGGTCTAATAATTTTAATAGACTTAATGAAAAGAGTCTTTAGAAATTACCTCGATAAATTTGTGATAGTCTTTATAGATGATATTTTGATATACTCCAAGATAAAGTAGAAACACGAGGATCATTTGAACACTGTGCTAAAGACTTTGAAAAGGGAGAAAATATATGAAAAGTTTAGTAAACGTGATATATGTATAGAGGAATTATCATTCTTGGGGAATGTTTTCACCAACAAAGGGATATTTATAGACCCTTATAAGACAATGACAATTGAGGAGTGGCCCATACCAACATTTTTAATAGAGATATATAGTTTCATTGATATATATGGATATTACCAAGGATTTTTGAGGAACTTATTGTGAATGTAAAACCTACTAACAAATATGACTTGAAAGGGAGTAAAGTTTGTCTAGAATAGTGAAGTAAAAGTATTCTTTAAAGAGTTGAAAGAGAAAATTATCACTACATTAGTACTTACATTACTAAAATGTGGGGAACTATTTGTGGTGTATCATTATTCTTAAAATAAATGATCATGATGTGTAATGATGGAAAATTCTAAAGTTATATCCTATGCCTCAAGACAGCCAAAAGCTCATGTGAAAAAATATCCCACACATGATCTATAGTTGGAAAGTGTGATATTTTCATTGAAAATTTAGAAGAATTATATACATAAGAAGAAGTGTGATATATATACTAATAATAAGAGACTCAAATATATATTCACATAGAAGGAGATTAATATGTTCTAGAAAATATGGATAGAACTCATTAAAGATTATGATTTCTCAATTCACTACCATCATGGTAAATCAAATAAAGTGGTAGATTATATAAGTAAAAAGTATCCTATAACTTTGTCAATAATGAGAATTGGGAAGGATCCAATCTTATTAGACTTATAAAGGATGGACATGGGAATCATAAAGAAATTCACATCATAATTACTTTCAAAAAATATTTCCCAACTATCCATTTTAGATAAGATAAAGGATGATCAAAGATATGATGTCAAGATTCAGAAGAAGTTAGAAGTTGTAGGAAAGGGGAAATCCTTATAATTCAAAATTAATGAGAATGAAGTTGTAAAATTTGGGTCATGACAATGTCTACCATCTAATATGGAGATAAAGAAATAAATTCTGAATGATTCAATTAACTAAATCTTCTCTAATTACCCAGGGATCACAAAGATGTATTGAGATCTCAAAGAGAACTATTGGTGGGGAAATATGAAGAAGGAGATCATGGAATATGCATTAAAGTGTCTGGTAAGTCATTAAGTGAAGGATGAAAGGTAAAATTCTAATGGAATTATGTAACCATTACCCACAGCTACATGGAAATGAGAAAACATCACTATGGACTTTGTCATTGGACTTCCGATGATGCCCATAAGAAATAATTCTATATGGGTCATTATGGATCGTCTTATAAAGACCAGTCACTTTATTGTGATTTTATAGGACTTCTCACTCGAACAACTTGCATGAATATACATCAAAGAATTGGCGAGGATGCATGGAGTAACATTATTGACTATATCTGATCATGTTCAGAGATTTACCTCCAAGTTCTAGAAAATTCCCCAACATGATCTAAATAATGAGTTAAACATTATTATGGATTATCACCCCCAAAATGACGTCCAATATGGGTAGACTATTGAGACACTAGAAAACATGTTGAGAGAAATCTAAATGGAATTCAAAGGATAATGGGATCAAAATCTTCCACTGGTCGAGTTATATTATAACATTAGTTTCCACTCAAGCATATAAAAGGATCAATATGAATCCCTTTATGGGAAAATATGTAGAACACCTACATGATGAGATGAATTTGGTGAATATAAGCTGCTGGGGCCTGAAATGGTTGAGGAAATGGAAGAAATGGTGAAGACTATCCAATAGTATATCTAGGCTACCCAAAGTCTAAATAAGAGATGTGTAGATAATCATTGATGGGAATTAGAGTTTGAAGTTATTGAAAAGGTATTAATACACATATATCAATAGAATAGGGTCATGAGATATGGGACAAAAGGAAAGATAAGTCCCAGGTACATCGAACCATTGGAGATTCTTGATTGGGTCAGAGATGTGGCCTATCAACTAGAACTTCCACCAACCATATCTCAAGTACATGATGTATTATAGGTATCCCTACCAAGGAAATATAAACTGGACCCCTTACATGTACTAAACTCAGAGGTGGTACATATAGAAAATGATCTCTTTTATGAGGACCAACCGGTGAAGATTTTAGACCGTAGAGACAAGGTTCTATGTAACAGGACCTCATATGGTCAATGTACTATAGAGAAACCATAAGTATGAATAGGTGACATGGGAATCATATTAAGTGATGAAGGATAAATACCGTCACCTGTTTTCACCTTAGTATGTAAAACAAAACTTAGAGGGGGAAATTTCATAAGGGGGGTAAGAATATAACAACCCGAAATTTTATTAATTGAATTTTCTTCTTATAGTTAGGTCATAAAACACATACATCAAATTGAGAACCCAATAAAAAATTATTTTAATAAATGAAAAATGATATATTAGTTATAAAATAAACCAATAATATTACCAAATATTATAGGAGGACAACAAATTGAAAATAATATAATTAAAATGGGAAAATTTAAATTTTCTCGATCGATTAGAATAACCATACTCACAAAAAAAATAGAAATAAAATATAGTTTTAATAATAAATATTCATTTTGAATATATATATATATATATATATAACCTTAATGGAAAATATAAGTGAATGGAAAAAGAGTTATTGTCTATAATTAAGGAGATTATATGACCATTAGAAATATGAATGTTGGAAAAGTAATATGACCATTAATAATAGTAACCTCACTTATAAGATAATTTTATGCATCCTTAATTAATTTTTCAAAGGGTAAAAAAATCAATTATAATATTAAAATCGGTATTTTTCAAATAAATGTTGATTTTATTTAAAAATAAAATTTACCATATTTAGAAAATTATTTTCATAAAATGGATTCCATTTTTAAAATTCACACATTGAAAAATGTTTAGGATTAATATTTTGGGTTTTTCTAAAATTGTTGATTTTTTAGTGAGTAGTGAAATATGGTAATTTACGGTATTTAACCTTATAAACCAAATACATGAATTTTTGAGTCATGGATTTTGTAAGACCCCATTGGTTTGAACTTTCCCAAACCATTTACTATATTTAGTCATATTAATCAACACTATTGATATTATTGAACCAAAATAATAAACTAATTAATATAATAATAAAAAACACCTCTCTACCCCCCCTAAAAATACCACCCCTCACCACCCATTATCCTTACAAATTATAAGATTTTTAGATTTTCAATATTATACCCAATTATTTTCCAAATCCTCTTCCCCATGTCTAAGATCTTATGGTCTTAAAAAATACCAATTCCAAGTTCCTTAAGGGGTCCGTAAAATGAGGTGATATTCAAGAGGTAACTTTCTCAAACCATCTCTTTTAATTTAATTTATTTTTTCTACCTTCTCCTCACCACATTCATCCATAAAATCATAATAAATCAAGTATCATATATATACTGAAATTTTATATTTCTAATGGAATATATTATTTCCACCCCTTTTCTCATATCCTATTATTCAAATAAACAAAACCACTTTCCAAATTATGGATGTTTACTGTCTCCATGGATAATGAGTTTTTTTTTCCATTAATGCCTTTAAGGATGGTCATAAAACCATTATTATAGTTAAACAAGATTTATATATGTATATTATAACTTTTTTAATGTTCTATAACTAATATATAGACATAATATTAAATAAAACAAAACTAGTTTGTGATGATCAAAAAACATCCAAAATAAACTCAACATTTATCATTTACGTTTTATCAAATGAATCATCCTCATACTAGAAAAAAAGGATATAAGGGACTATTTAAAATTATGGAAGTGCATTAATACCATTTTATTTCACTTTTGTAATATTATTTCAATTAGAAAATAACTTCCATAATTATACATAAGTGAAATGACCATGAAACCATGAAACGAACACTCCCGGAATGACGAAATTGAACCTATTCATCAAAATAGACATAAATAAAATTAATAAAATTATAATAAATAAAATAAATGTGTAATAGTTTATTAATAAATTAATTAATTAATCTAATTTTATTATTAAGGACATTAACTACAAGTACAAAACACATTTGTACATATGGTAAGAGATCTCTCCAAACCTCAATTTTTTCCTTTAGGTTATCGTTTATTTCTCTTTGTCTCAATTTATCTCTTCATTATTATTATATACTTATAATATATTCTATTTATATTTACCAAACATATATATGTATCTCAATTAATATTTATTTTATTATTAAATACATGTTTTAAAAGGTACCCTTATCAATTCCTCTCGATAAACATGCCCGATTAAAGGAAACTTCTCTGTTTCTTATCCATTTTCAAGTACAGTCCATAAACTATTTAATTATAACATTTTTTTATAAAATCTATCATTTTATAAATTAAAACTATTTTATTTCACTTATTATTTTTTATATATAATTATGCCTTTTTATTCTTTAAAGAATCTTTAATATTTTCCCATAAACCTCACTAAAGTGTATCATTTCTAAAGTTTCCTAAACACTATTTTTTATGTATTAACTTTATATGGACATAATTATTCATGATCTATTATAATTTTTATTTTTTTATTGTTTATAAATGATTTAATAACTTCTTTAATTGATACAATTATGATACATCCATCGATTTTTCCTTATGATATGATTTCAAAACCAATTTCTTTATATGGGAAACCCTTATGATTATTCATTATGTTTGATTTCTTTATGTGGAAAATATATTCATGTACATGTTATGATGGGTTCACCAAAATATATCTCCAACTAATTGGATAATATTTTAGTCTCATAAGGCATTATGTATGGGATTAGGGAGTAAACCTAATCCATTATGGGACTTTGTCCACAATGTGATATAGTCTTGGTAGTTAGCTTTGTATCATGTTTATGTCATGTTATATATTTCTTCCACGTTTCAATATTTCCATGGTCATATGATTTCATGTTTTATATGTTATTCATCCATATGTTTATTCATGATCCATGCCTTTTATGTTATCATGTAATGCCTTCTAACTCCCGTGTTATGCTTTATTCCCATGTTTATTCCCTTACAAGGATTTTTATCTCATCCCTTTTGTCTATGTATTCCAAAAGTTATCCCATGTAGTTATAGGATCTAAAAGGGAGTTAAGAGATAATTATGTAGATTAATAAAATTATTTTTTATTCATGTTTCATATTTCTTAATTTTGTACCCAATCTTCCAAATACACTAGAATTCTCGATCATTGGTTTGTATTTCATGGATAATTATTCTTAAAATCATGTAAAAATATGAGTAAAAGTTTTGGGTTACTGTAATTTCACTCAAATGGATTATATTTTCACCACCCCATTCTCATTGGTTCTAAAATAATGCTAATATACATGTGCTATAATAGCTGAATTATTGAGATGATAGCTTCCTCTACACATCCCCCACTTACGATGGTGTTTTGTAGGTGACATAGAGGGTATATTCACTGTGTCTTCATGTCATGTCAAATTTATTAAGATTTTAAGGTTGATTTATATCATAGGTAAGACCCTAAGTCATCTATCAAGGATAATTGGATGCTCACTATGCCTATCTTTAATAAAAATTACTAAAAAGAGGGGGGGGGGGTTGAAAATAGTTTTAAATAAAATAATATTAATTAAAGAGTTTAATAGTTGATAACAAAGTATATTTTAAAAAATATGAGTTAAAGGGGTCATTTTTAGTTCACTATAAACATTTTAAGTTCATTATTCTTATAAGTAAATTTAGGTTTGGAGTAAGTATTTTGTTGAGATTAATCATAATCCCAATTACTCTTTAATCTTTAACATAAATGAAATCAGAACCAAATCCTTGACACCATGATCATATATCTTCAGTCCTACACTTATTCAAGGTATAAGAGTTTCCAAATCAAATTTAAGTCTCAATTAAGTGGGGGTAATAAAAGGATTATTATGTTGTATAATTGGAATAACACATGTCACACACTTAAAATATCACACCAATCAGTTACAAATAAAGAAAATTAAATTCAATCACACCAAGAAAAGTATTCAAATATGAATCAAAGTAAGATAAAACTGAAGGAAATTTAAAAAAAAAAAACTAATCCAGTACCTAATGTATGTGTGAATACTCTCTCGATATGTTATTATGTCCTTCAAAATGGCCATCCACTGATTAGATTTCTATCGATAGGAGGTAAAGGATTGGGTGGACCTCCTTCTTCATCTCAACTATTTATATGAGGATAGGGAGATCCCTGACCTCAAAGGTGATTATAATAACCCTAGAAATCTCCAAAATAGTATTATTTCACTCTTGGTTATAACTTACAAATGGGGTTACAAAGGTTATAATTTATAGGAAATGTAGAATGTTGTTTTGGGCAACCTAAATTTCAAAAACCAATTAGCTCAGAAATTTGGGACAAGATACAGTCTTATATCACTTTGAAAAAAAAATAAAAAGATGTTTCCCCACCCAATGAATATTTCCCAAAAAACTTGGAATCATTTGGAAGCCAATATCTCAAGATATGGTCGAATTACAAAAGTGGCATCAAGAAAATGAACAATGAGGATTATCTCTCATGATAGTTCATTTTGGAACTTATAATGGATGAATTGGGATCCCTAATCTTCTATAGAAATTTATCCCACATTATTTTTCATTAAACTTCCAATTTTTATCGTAATTGGATCATAATATTATCTAAATTGTTTATTTTATTCTACATGTTTTTTGGGCACTTGCACAGTTTGACCAATTTTACTTGAATTTCATCATGGGATCTCCAAATCACCTCCTCCTATAATGTACTCATCAAAACAAGTAAAATATTACTTTTTAAAAGTGATAAAAATTAAATAATTGAATCAAATATGAATTCCAATTTTCAATTATGTTTGGAATTTATAATATAAAATTAGTTTAACACAATGGTATAAGGGTGGAAATGAATAGTGAATCACTACATGATCACACCCCCACACATAAAATTTTTTAGTTATGATCAAAGTTACATTTCATAAAATGATTCATGAGTATTTTTCCTAGATTATAAATATATTTAATTTATATTAAATTCATTTCATGAAAGCATAGTGAAAAAAGGAAGAATAACACCAAATATTTTACCTTAATAAGAATGGAAATGAGTGTCTCATAAATTATATCAAAACAAAAGACAAAGAGATAATTGATAATAGCCTTATCAAAGAATTTAGAAGTTAACCATGTCACTAAATCTCCACATGCATTTATGAAAACCATCTCATGATATTATATACACTTTCTATCTAGTAAATATATGTTATTTTAAAAAATTTCTACTAAGATGATTTATCCCACCAAACCTTCCTGGTGTCCTTTGTAATCAAATTTCAAGACCCACTCACTTATTCATTACCAAAATTAAAACTTCAAGATCACAACCTATATATCCCCATATGTTGTACAATACATCACTCCCCTCATTATTTATTTTCAATTTAATTTTTTTTTTAATTTTTTTCTTTTTAGGGTGTACAACATCCTGATAACTGGTACAGAATCGCAGGTCAATCCGGTATAATATTGAAATTGATCAATTAAGGAATGAATTTTTTTGAAAAATAATTTTGGAAATATAAGAATCTTTAACCTAACTTATATATACCTTCAATCAAGTAATAAATATTCACACTTCATGATTGAGTGAAATGATGTATGGAGATGTTAAATGATATAATTAACCCATAAAAAACTCACATAGAAGGTAAAAATATCTCAAATGTTTTATAAAGATAAAATCATTTATACCATTGAAAAATAAATAATTTTACATAAAATCACCCCCTGAATGTTAATTGTGTGACCTAACTCACATGCCATCAATGAAGAAAATTTTCTTTAAATATTTAAAAAACTTGAAATAGGAAAATTCAAAATAAATTTTCAATAATTTCGATGATTTTTCAAGCATAAAAAATGAAAATTATAACAAAAAAGTGAAAATATAAGGGGGGGGGGGTAAAAATACCATGTAACAAGAAAAAAGGGAAAAATAAAAAATATGACAACAAGTCCTAATGAACCTAATAAATCATGGAAAAGTAAAAATAAAATTCAATAAGAAAAAAAGAAGAAATATTATAAAAAAAATAACTAAACTAAGAATGTACCCCCCACCTATAGTGTATAGTTTCCTCACTTTAATAAAATAGAATATGGGAAGGAAGAATAAAACCTAGTGGATTTCATTGGTAGGTTTCTTCTTTAAGGTGGAATTAATCCACCAGGTACTTCAAAATGGTTTCATGAAAGTGCTTCAATTGTTGTCCATTAACACAATTATTTTTTGGTTTTTTTCTTCATTTTAAATTATTAAAATACCAAATGGATAGACATTAGTAATAGTGTATGGGAAAAACCAGTGAGAAAAAATCTTTATTGGGTTCAAATTCATCCTTGAATTGAAAAGGATGCCCTTCTTCCCAATGTGGAATTTATAATGAAGGATGAGGTAGTAATCAGTATCCTTGGTTCTCTCTTTATAGATCTAGGAGTTTTAATATGATTCTCTACACATTTACCCCAGTTATTTGATTTTTAAATTCATTTGAGAACCCACAAAAAATATTATAATTGAATTATTTAATATCCTAGTAGGTATGATGATTTATCTCAATAGGGAGATGATAACTCTTTCTTCAAACTAGCTGATAAGGTTACATGCTAATTGGAGTTTTTATGGTAGTAAAATAAGTACACAATGCATCATCAAGTCTAACACTCCAATATTTTTCATTGGGTTGAATCATTTTTTCAAGAATTTATTTGACCTCGCTATTTGACACTCCAAATTGACTGTTGGTTTAGGGATTATATAAAATAAAAACTCAATAACTACACCCATACTAATGAAAATGTGATTTCATTTTTTGGTTTAAGAGAACCCTAGTCACTAATGATGAACTTAGACAATCTAAACCTATAGAAAATTTGGGTTCTCAAAATATACATAATTATCTTTGAATCATCAATACTTATAGCTCATGCCTCTACCCATTTTGAAACAAATATAATTATAGAAGAATGTAAAAGTTACTGAAGGAATTAGGAAATCACCCCATAAAGTCAATTCCACAAACACAAAACATTTCATGCAAAAGAAAGGGATATTATATAATTTCACTCATTTTGAAGACATTACAAGCCCTTTGACAATGAGGAAAAGATTTAGAAAAACTATGGAAATCCTGAAATAGTGTTAGCTAAAATAGATCATAATCAATTACCTTGTGAATAGTCCATTATGAACTAAAGTGGCCCCTATATGTAATAGTGTGATAAAACCTAAGGACGGACTGAAAATCAATATTGGTAACACAATACCTAAGGTCTTGGTCATTTCATGTGCGCCAAAGGTAGGTTTCATCGCAAATGTACCAATGAGAATAATGTTTTAGGTGACCATCTTGGTTTTTATTAAAATTTGAAGGAATTTAAGATGATACCAAATAATTTACAATGTTATCATACCAAGTAGTATCATCTTGAACTTGATACAATTGATCATTATGAAACATGTCATTTATGGGAATATAGGGGGATGAGTAAATGTTCGAGGATGGAAGGATTTTATTGATATGGCCATCCATCACATTATATGGTCCATTTTTATCCCTAATTTCTAGTTTGAATTCATAAAAAAGGATCATCCAAAAAACGAGACATGGTTTGGATTATATTTATTAAGGATATACCAGATGACTTCCTGGTTAGTGAACACAATTACTTTTAACCCTAAAAGGTATGACATGGATTTTTCCAAGGAAAACATAATGGTAAGGAATTATTTTTCATTTGAGGTTTAGTTTTCTTGGGTAGTGTCCAGTTCACAAGAGGCATTGGTTATGATATATGGAGTTCAATTGACCCATTGTGATAGGAATTCCCCAACTATATAGTTAGAGGTGTCACACATGAGCTCCAATGGTAAATACCACTAAGGTGGTTGGATTACTAGGGGTGATGTGAGACTCTATTCCATTTTTTTTAAAAAATAAATATAATTTTTATCAAACAAAATTTATTTTTCTTTTTAGAGTAAGAAGGATAGAGGGGGGTGAAATCATAACAAATTAATGACTGAAATGATGATAAAATCCAACATGATATATGTAACACTCCAAGACTTTACAATATTTTCTTTTTAGAATAAATTTAATTTTATTTCTAGCTTCATTTTTATGAAATACCAAGTTAAACTTACACTAAAAAAACACTGATATTATCTTGAATAACACAAAACACTAAGTTGGCTTGTGTTACACAAAATACTGATTTCTTTCAATATCTTGTGTTACACATAAGATCAAGTTTTACCAAACTACAATATACTTACAATATTATTATTTAATAAGATAGTTATCATCTAGTCATTGTAATGAAATATTTGAAAATGATTAACTAATGTTGGAAAACATTGTTTGCATATGTTTATATAATTCATTGGTGAACAATTATTTATAAATGAATATAGAAACCAATTAAATATAAAGTAAATGTTTTTATAAAAACCATTTTTTACGCAAAAGGCATTTTATGTTAATAAATTAAATTAAATAATATAAGTGGATGATCTTAATGAAATGTTTTTATTATATATTCAATAATTTTTTTCACATACATATAATCGATTTGATATGCATAAGATAATAACAAACCCAATTTTATGCATAAAAAAGATATATTTTTCTAAATGAAGTTTTTTACACCTTTTAAGGGAACACCTATTTTAAAACTAAATTTTGGAAATTTTATAAATTTTATTTTACATATATTAATCTAATTTATGTCATTTGGATAACTTTTATATTTAATTTGTATTTAAAAAAATTTCAAACTTTTGAACATTTTCACTTTATAAACCCGCTTTCACGTCCCGTATGCGTGATTAATTTCAAATTAATTGCCACCACTTATATTATTAAAGTTTAGAAAAATTAATTAAATATTTGGAATCATAATTAGTTATAATTTATATTAAGTTCAACTTAGTTTTTGACAAAAAATATTCGTGAAATCAATTAAAATTAATTAAAGTGATTAAGGTGAAAATGAGTTTACTTATTGATTGAACTTTAATATTAAGGGGAGAAATGACCTATAAACTTGTAAAAAACCTATTGGATTTAAATATTTAGATCATACCCCCAATTTAATAAAATTTTGTTTATTATTGGAGGAACTTGATGTAAGTGAGACCTCCCAATAGTGTTTTCATTTTTTATTTACAAGAATGCCACTCCTCTCCACTATAAAATAGAACTCACCCATCTCACTTATTAAAACCTCTCAAGAAATTTTTATTGAAACAAATTCCAAAATAATCTAAAAAAATCCCTAACATAATCCTATAAGCCTCACTTTTGGATGAAATTATACTAAATAAGTCTTTTGTTACAAATGAAAAAGAGTTACCCAAAGAAGAGGTAACATTCTTCAACGAGCACTATTTTTTTATTTCTATACTCATTAAATTTTTATTATATCATGATTATATAATAAAATAAATATATTAAATATACTAATATTTTTCTATACTAATAGTTTTACTTACACTTTCACACGCTTCCATCAAATGGGATATGCAATCATCGTTTGTGTGTATGATAGACTACCACATCGTGAGCTGATGTCATTCGTTCTTCCATTACTGCATTTAAAGGTTGGAAATAATGATGTATTTATAGTTTATATATGATATATATGATATTTATAATTAATTTATGCTTATTTAATTCATATATAACACATATCTTCATGCTTTCCATTTTTTTGGAATATGATAACATTGTTTTTGGACATGTGGACTACTGCCGCCTCAAAGCAATATGATTCATTCATGCTTTACATGGAATGTATAAAAAATGATTTTAATAAAAATATGTGACATATATTATAAAATTTTATACTATAATTATAATATAAATATTTTTTATTTACTTTTCATTCTTTTAATATGATAAGAAAATAGAAACAACGTTCATGTGTACGTACGACCTACTGTTTCCATGAACGATATATTTCATTTACTATCTCAAAATTTTATGGATTACTATAAATAAATATATAATGAATATATATGATATTTAAATCATGATTTAAATTCTGGATATGATTAAATCATGATCTATGTAATAGGAACAAAAAGTAACAAGTCAAAACATACTCGAAAAACAAGTCAATTAACACCTAAAATAGTAAAAATAATGGATGATTATTAAAAAAAGGTAATGATATATAATAAAAGGATTATATATGATATAATAAATATTAATATGGTTATTTTATAAGTTAGTAAATTTCTTAAAACAATTATACATGACTTTAAATATCTTTCAACCAAAAGGGAGCGTAGTTAATTAATTTCATCTCAATTTACATTCCATTGAGTCTTATTTGTTATTATACACCAATTCACTTTTATATGGTGTATATACTACCACTTTTTCATTTAATATCATTATTTAATCATACTAAATTTTATTTTAAGTTTCACTTTTAATTATTTCATCCAAGGGGTTTTTGACTCGAAAATTACCAAGTGTTAAAAGTTATCTTTGCAATCTCACTTTCTCTTGTGATTGTTAACTTTATCTTGAAACAATCAGTCTATTGTAATTATTTTTCATTATAAACTATATTTATCCTAAATATTTGTATCATCTATCATGGAAATTATTATTTCCTAAACTTTATACCATTTTTATATACAGTGTATACTTTGAAAGTTATTTGATTAACTGGGGAATTATTGAAAAATATGTATCCTTTATTCAATTCGGACATTTGAAAAGTCACATTTTTTGTGATTTAAATAAATTATTTGATATACGAGGAATGCTTTGGACATTAACTACATGGGTAGGAGACTAGTTAATGGAAGCCCCTAGGTGTATCAGTAGTCTCATGAGATGAATCATTTGGTCAAATCAGATAGGTTTTTACTGAGTATGTATTTAACTATCTTGAGAATATATATTGAAAATAAAGGTATCATGTGCTTGGGAAACATGAAGTCAAATAATTAAGAATTTATTTTATTAAGGATGTAGTTATTATTATTATTATCCGTGAGATATTTTCTTTGACACCATTTATGGATGCATTTTCATTCTTAGTTTATTGATTTAATGGAATGTGTGTTTAGTTATTACATTTAAATATTGACTATTGACTATTAATTAATGATATATTCCACTATAATTGACCCTTACTAATAATTTTAGCTCACTATTATTTTATTTCCTTTCCCCAGGTTATAAAGAATAAATCTTTGAATAAGATTTCAAGGATGTTGTTCATCTCATTTTATTATATATCATGTTTTATTTTCTATTTCCCAATGCAATATGAGTATCATATATTTAATGTGGTTTTACAGAACTTCTAAACTGATCGGTCCTTTAGGATTTGACTCATTGTAATCATGCCAATGTAATAATGTCAGACACTGACTCCAGGATTCTCAGATCAGGGTGTTATAATTGGTATCAAAGGGAGGTTTAGTAGAAACCTTGGAAAATAGATTTAGGAATACATAGATTAGGGCACATAACCCTAAGTTATACTTTGAGGATAAATATATAATAGAATCCTAATGTTTTTGTACGGTAGATGTTATATGGATATTCCTAGCAACACATCCCTGTCTGGATACTACAAGTGTAATTGGTTCTAGAGTAGATGTACCTAGTGTTAGAGTTAGTGCCCTAGAACAAACTTTAATGTACTTTATGATAAATTATACTCATGGTTTTTGAATATCAATAAATTCCTTATGTAATGTCCTAGTTCTGGAAGCCACCTAGAGGCGCCCTGTACTCGGTTGGTCACATGGGCTCAAGCGCATTTCCCCAAACGTCAGAGGAAACTGACTAGCAGTGAGGGCCTTGGGTATGATAGTGAGAAAACTATGCCCTCATTGGAAGAGTACACAACAGAAGTAAACAAATACATATAAGAGTGGATTAAGTAATAATGGCATACAACAGTAATAGTATAAGACTAGAAGTATAAACAAGAGAACATATATATAAAATGATGCATGATACATATATCTAGAAAAACAGTTGAACAAGTCACAATACTGGAATACAATGGTGCTAAACCAAGTGCAAAAGAAAGAAGATAAACCCCTCAGCATTGCAATCCATAGCTTGGTCCCATACTCTCTAGCTCCACAACAAATCAAGTACCTAAAGTAGAAGGGCTCTTTCCCTTATCTATAGATGCAAAAATATAATCTGTTTGGGCCCAAAAGTATGGCCCAAAAAGGGTGTGAGACTAAATCCCAATAGGTAACCACAACGAGATCTATTCCTAATAGTCAATGAATATATGTTAGGTAAAAGTATAGAAAATAGTAAACAGTAAAGTTCCTAGTAGTAAACAATCCACAGTTCAATATCAAGCAATAGTGAAACAAATAGCTAAACCTCAAACAGGTAACCCTCTGGGAAGTACTCACAACCATCCCCTCTGGTCCAAACTAAGAAGTACAAACAACCCTCTGGGCCGTACACTCAGCCTAAACCTTCTGGTTTAGTCATAAGAACATAATAAGACTCTCTGAGGAAGCGCTCACAGTCAATCCCCTTATAGTCAAAAGTAAAGCAAGACTCTCTGAGGAAGCTCACACAGTCCATTCCCCGTATAGTCTAAGGTAAAGAAAGACTCTCTGAGGAAACTCACATGATCCATTCCCTGTATAGTCTAAGGTAGTCAAGGACTCTCTAAGGAAGCTCACACGTCAATTCCCTATATGTCCCCAAGGTCTAGGACTCTCTAAGGAAGCTTACTCGGTCAATTCCCCTAATAGCCCCAGTCGTACAATTCAAACAAAGACTCTTTGAGGAAGCTCACACAGTCTATCCCCTTATAATCTAATGAAAACAAGGACTCTCTGAGGAAGCTCACTCAGTCAATTCCCCTTATATCCCAAAGTGGTACTAGGCTCTCTGAGGATGCTTACTCGATCAATCCCCCTTATAGCCTAAGTGCTCAAAGACTCTCTGAGGAAGCTCAATCGGTCAATTACCCTTATAGTCTACTACACCAGGTTCTCATGGCCCTATGTAGGTCAACGAGCATAGAAGTGTAATATGGACAAATTAAACCTACAGAACTACTTGGTTAAATAGTCTACAACATATCAAGCATGTCAGAATACAACTCTCCATCCTATAGAAATGACATGGAATACATGAAAGGCAGCCAAACTGGCTAAACGGGACCAAACGTTTGTAGTAGAACATGTAAGGGAAAAAACATCCAAATCATATAAATCAACCCTATTCATCTCCAAATTACATCTACACAACCATACAAGCATGGAAGACAAACAGCAGGGGTAAAACGGTAAACATGTAATACCCTGTTCAAGGGTATTGGTGGAATTTTCTCATAAAACTCAAATACTTCGAACAGAAAGGCACAAACCACCTAACTCGAGGTTATGAGATTGCTGTATGTGAACCTCGAAGCTTGAATCTCCTTAGAATTCCGTTGATCTAATAAAACGTACAAAACGTTCAACCCACGATAACTTGGAAAAGAATAGAAATCATGAAACGTTGCTCCAACAAAAGAGAAAACTCACTGATGCAATTCCAACACAACCGACAATGTTTGATTCGGAGGAAAGACAGAGGATCAAGGGTTCATCGAAGATCTGCGGCCGTATGAAGCTCTTGGTCGAACAAGACCTAAAAGAAGAGCATTCTGGTGATTAGACATGACCCTGGTGCGTTTAATGAAAAAAAGAAAGTACATGGCATGTACTTTTGAAGTACATGGCGTGTACTCTCCTTTTCCGTACCCCGATTTAAGAGGCCTCCAAGTCCCTCCCATAAGGCCGTCTGTGTGGCTACTACACGGACAACACACGAACTCCTGCGACAAGGTAGTACACGATGTGTACTCATAAAGTACACAAAGTGTACGTAGAAAATTTTCAGAATTTCCTCTTTTCTCAAAAAACGACCAGAAAAGGAAAAACATTCTTGAAAAGAAGGTCCAGGTTCTTACAAACATCCCCCTTAAAGAAATGCATCCCCGAATTTCCCTAGTGTGTCATAGAAGAAGAAACCCCAAACAGTTCTGGCCACTGTGCTTGTACATCGGCCTCCCTCTCCCAAGTCTCGTCCTGCACCCGCCTGTTCTACCACATCACTCGTACCAGAGGAATAGACCGGCCACGAAGAACCTTTGTTCTGTGATCCACAATCCAGATAGGACGCTCCTCAAACGACACAACCACTTCGAGCTCAACCTCCTCGGGTTAAAAAACATGAGATAGGTCTAAGAAGTAATGTCAAAGCTGAGAAACGTAGAAGATGTTGTGAATAGCCCAGTACTTCTGAGGTAACTAAAACTGATAGGCAACCGGACCAACTCTCTCCAACACCTCAAACAGCCCGACGTACCTTAGAAAAATATTACCCTATCTCCTAATCCTCTTGTGTCCCAACCTCAGTGTGAAACGTAGGAAAACCTGATCCCCGACCTTGAACTCCAGAGGTCATCTCTGCTGATCAACATAAGACTTCTGTCGAGACTGTGTAGTAGCCATCCTCTTCCGAATCAACTCTATATGCTCTGTGGTCTTCTAAACAAGACGAGGTCCTAGAAAATCTGCCTCTCCTACCTCCAACCAACATAAGGGTGATCAGCATGGCCTACCATACAAAGCCTCATAAGGTTCCATCTGAATAGTTTCTTGAAATCTATTATTGTAGGAAAAATCCACAAGAGGTATATACTTCTCCCAAGAACCTCCAAAATCTAGAATGCATACTTAGATCATGTACTCAAGCACCTGAATCGTATGCTCGGACTAGCCATCTATCTGGGGATGGTAAGCTATACTCAAAAAGAACCTGTGTACCCAAATCCTTCTGAATCCCCTGCTAAACCTGAGAAGAAAAACGTGCATCCCTATCTGAAACAATGGAGTGTGGAACTCCATGAAGATGCACAATCTCTTGGATGTACAACCATCCCAACTCATCAACACTGAAGGTCTCCTTAATCGGAAAGAAGTGAGAAACCTTCATGAGTATGTCAATGACAAACCAAACTGCATAATTCCCTTGAGGCGACCTTGGAAAATCGGTCATGAAGTCCATCGCGACGTCATTCCACTTCCACTCGGGAATGGGTAACTACTGTAAAAGCCCTTATGGTCGCTGATGCTCCACCTTCACCTGCTGACAAGTGGAACATCTCATTGCAAAACCAACAATGTCCATCTTCATACATGGTGACCAATACTGATGGTGTAGATCACGATACATCTTGGTGACTCCAGAATGAACTGCCCAAACTAAGGAATGAAAATCCAACATCAGATCCTCACATATATATGCTGGAACCCTTACGCGCCCCTAGAAATGCAAGATCTCATCCTCAGCTATGGATTATCCAGGAATAGGGTCCTCTCCTGACACACTCTCCATTAGGACTAGGCCTTTAGAATCTGATAGCTGCCTCATTCAAACTCAATCATGAAGAGTAGAGGTAACAAATACAGAAGATAAAAAAGTATACCCCTGTCTATCATGCACCTCCAAATGCATCTCAGAGAACAGAGTCATAAGCTTCCAATCACTTTTGGACTCCTAAATTGCCTATATCTAAGTCCTCCTTCTCAACACATCAGCCACTGCGTTTCATTTCCCAGGCGTATAGGCAAGATCAAAGTCAAAGGAATTTAGGTACTCGACCCACCTTCGCTGTCTCAAATTCATATCTCGCTAAGTGAAGATGTACTTGAGACTTTTGTGATTGATGAAAACTACAAAATTCTCTCCCAGAAGACAATTTCTCAAACAACATAGGGCATGAAAAACAACTGCCAACTCCAGTTCATGCGTCAGGTAATTCCAATCATGTGGCCTCAACTGCCGAGACCCATACGCAACGACTCTATATCCCTGCATAAGCACAGCTCCCTGCCCAATACCTGACGCATTCTGAAGTCAACCTCCCTTTCAGCTCCTGAAAGGCTGACTCACAAGAATCTGACCACATGAACTTCACACCCTTCTTGGATAGACCTGTAAGCGGTGCTGCTAAGCATGAAAAGTCTTATATGAAATGTCTGTAGTATCCAGCCAGCCCTAGAAAACTACGCACCACAAAGATGTTCTTCGGATTATCCTAGGAAACTACAACTCTCACTTTCTCTGGGTCTACTGACACTCTTACCTATGAGATAACATAACCCATGAATTGAATCTGATCAATCTAAAAATGGCACTTTGAGTGCTTAGCATATAACTGATGCTCCCTCAGTGTACTCAAAACAATCTCAATATGGGTATCATTGTTGTGTTGTGTGTGAGAGTACACCAAGATATCATCCACGAAAACCACCATGATGGAATCCAAGTAAGGATAGAACACTCGGTTAATTAGTACCATGAAAACTGCAGGCGTGTTCGTGAGATCGAACGACATAACCATATACTCGTATAGACTATAACTACTCCGGAAGGCTGTAAGAGGTATATCTGATGGTCTAACAAGCAACTGATGATAACCAGACCTCAAGTCAATATTTGAGAACACCCGGGCTCCTCAAAGCTGATCAAAGAGATCATTAATCTCGGAAAGGGATACTGGTTCTTGACCATCACCTGGTTCAACTTTCGATAGTCCACACAAATCCTGAGGGTGACTTCTGCCTTCTTCGCAAACAATACAAGAGAACCCCAAGGAGAAGTACTGGGTAGGATGAAACCCTTTGCCTATAACTCCTCCAACTGCTTTTTGAGCTCCCGAAACTTTGGTGTATCCATCCTATAAGGAGGAATGGACACCGATGCCACTCTTAGCACAAGCTCAATCGAGAAGTCTACCTCGTGCTCCGGCATAAAACCTAAAAAGTATTCTGGAAATACATATCTGAAACAATCCACCACTAGAGGAAAGTCTAACTATGAAGTCCCCTGGTCATCTAAATGAATACTAGAAATATGAGCTGAAACTCCTCCCAACCCATGATGCTCTGGACCCGCTCTTCTTGCCTGGACATCCCATTCACCCCTATGAAGAATAGATCTACCCTCTGGTGGTACGAAACTCACCCTACGGTGATAACAGTCGATGACTGCCTGGAAGGGAACTAGCCAGTTCATTCCAAGAATGAAATCATAGCCTATCATCTCTAGGAGATAGAGGTCCCATAAAAAGTGACACCCACCAACCTGTAGAGGGAAATCCTTACACTGACATACACTAGCCATTCTAGTCCCCAACAGTGTGTCTAGAATCAAGATATCGACAGAAGAAAAGATACAGAGCCCAAGGCTCTCCAAAACAGCAATAGATATAAAACTATGGTAATCCCCTGTATCAAAAAGAGTAGAAGCTAAAACTACGACTACTAAGATCGTACCTCTAATAGTAGAAGGTCTAGAATCCTACTCCTGCTGGGTCTGCTCCACTGTAAAAGTTTGGCCTGTACCGCGGCCCTATGACCTTGCCTGACCACTCTGAGCAGATTCTCCCTAATGTCGCTGAAAACCGGGCGACTGGATACCACGACCACGACCTTCACCTCAACCTGAATAGATGGAAGAAATCCAGTTCCTAGATAGGTGAGAAACTAGTGGTGCTGCTCCTGAATGAGGAGTCATAGAAGAACCCATGTCACCAGCTGCTAGTGAGAATAAATGACAAAAGCGTTGAAGGTGACCCATCTTGCCATAAGATCAACACTCCACTGGGTCTCTCGGGCAATGTGGAGTTGTATGACCAATTATCCCACACTGGTAGCACACCACCTGGATACCGGAAGATGCATCCCACCTACTCTGATCTCCTCGGAAGGTCTACATGAACCTTATAAAACTCTCTCGGAACTGTGCATCAACACCTGTGTCCGAAATGATGGCTAGTGGCAAAACGGGCACAACAGAAGGACATCTCGGTGTTATGACTCTCTAAGATCAAGTGAACACCTTAGACCGATATTTTCAAGGATTGAAATAAGGATTTCAAGAAGGGAACAAGAGAAAAAAAGCACTCAAGTTTTACAAAACATGACTACATGGCGTGTACATTTCCTGTACGGCATGTTCCCTGAAGTCATTTACATGGGCGTGTACTCCTGCCTAAACTGGTCATATAACACCCCAGACACACGACGTGTTTTCTCAACACATGGTGTGTACTTGAATCCTCTTTACCTGCCCGAGTCCTTCTACACGATTAAGCCACCTGGCTCCCCTAAGGAAAGAATATACGGCGTGCACAATTCCTACATGGCATGTACTAGACAAGCTTCACTTGGCCCATGTTGTTAGTGACAAGGCTGGGTACCTTGGTCAGACTACACAATGTGTTCATGGCGGACACAACGTATATGTGAAAGGGTAAAACCAACCCATGTTGTTCATGACATGGTTGGGTACCTGGTTCAGACTACAAGACATGTTTAGACGGCACACGACGTGTATCAGACAAGACTCGGCCAACCTGTGTTGTTAGTGACACGGGTGGGAACAGGGTCGACAATACATGGCGTGTTTGATGGGTACACCTCGTGTTCCCACCAGACTTTCCCCATCCCATGTCTCTACCCACACGACCTATGACATGGTTAGAGACTACACGACGTGTACATAAATTACACGATGTATACTTATGAAAAACAGTTTCTTCTTGAATAGAAGAACACACGGCGTGTACTTACCACTGCATGGTGTGTATTCTGGGTTTTTCCAAATAGTAAGCCTCAGAAACTACTCCAAAACCCAAAAAACACTGAAACAAGCATTTAAAGTGCCAAATTACGATCCGTGAGGGCCCATACTCTATGCAAATCAAAGTTTGGCATCTTATACACATTATAACATGGAAAACAAGGTAATGATCCACCAAATTACAGTCCATGAGGGCCCATAACACCTCAAGAACCAATTTTCGGCATTCATTCAAGCAAACCTCTACACAAAAATACCCTATCAAACAACAGATATTTCTATCAAGGAAACTATCACAACAACATGCATATTCTATACATCATCTATCACAATAACATACAGTCACTAATTCATCCTAGATGGAATTAAAAAAATGCATGACATGTGATTTCTAGAAAGTGCCTATATGATGCATGAGATGACATACCCTCATCTCATTGGGTTGCAACAGAAATAGAACCTCAATAACATCAACAATAACAGCACAAATCATGTGAATCACTCAAAGTGAAATCAGATCAACTGTAATAATTGAAAAACCAAAAAAATTGCAATTTAAACAAGGTAGATTGGCTTTTCCCTATACGCAGGTTAGCCACTACCAGGCACAACTTATTACCAAGTACCTATTTCATCCTATCCTTGGATAAAGGCTCCAAACAGTAAGTCAAGAAGAAAAGAAATCCTCTAATACCACTTTGTAACATCCCGGTTCCGGAAGCCACCCAGAGGTGCCCCATATCCGGTTGGTCACATGGTCTCAAGCGCATTTCCCCAAACGCCAGAGGCTGCGGACTAGCAGCGAGGGCCATGGGTGTGATAGTGGGGAAACTATACACTCATTGACAGAGTACACAACATAAGTAAACAAATACATACAAGAGTGGAAGAAGTAATAATGACATACAACATTAATCGTAGAGGACTGAAAGTATAAAATGGAGAACATATATATAAAATGATGCATGATACATATGTCTAGAAAAATCGAAAAAATAGTCACAATGCTGGAATACAATAGTGCTAAATTGAGTGAAAAAGAAAGCAGATAAAATCCTCACCATCGCAAGCCATAACTTGGACCCATGCTCTCCAGCTCCACAACAAATTAAGTACCTGAAGTAGAAGGGTGCTTGCCCTTATCTATACCTGTAAAAATATAATCTGTTTAGGCCCAAAATCATGGCCCAAACAGGGTGTGACACTAAATCCCAGTAGAAAACCACCAGGAGTTCTGTTCCTAACAGTCAGTGAATATATGGCAAGTAAAAGTACAAAAAACAGTAAACATGAAAGTGCTCAGTAGTAAACAATCCATAGTTCAATATCAAGCAACAATGAAACAAACAACTAAACCTCAAATAGGTAACCCTATGGGAAGTACTCACATCCATCCCCTCTGGTCCTACCTAAGAAGTACAAACATCCCTCTAGGAAGTACACTAAGCCTAACCCCTCTGGTTCAGTCATAAGAACATAATAAGACTCTCTGAGGAAGCGCTCATATTCAGTCCCCTTATAGTCAAAAGTAAAGCAAGACTCTATGAGGAATCTCACACAATCCATTTACCATATAGTCTAAGGTAAAGCAAGACTCTATGAGAAAGATTACATAGTCCATTCACCGTATAGTCTAAGGTAGTCAAGGACTCTCTCAGGAATCTCACATGTCAATTCCCCTTATATACTGAAGGTCTAGGACTCTCTGAGGAAGCTCACTCGGTCAATTCCCCTTATAGCCCAGGTCGTACAATTCAAACAAAGACCCTCTGAGGAAGATCACTCGGTCAATCCCCTTATAGTATAAAGCAAACAAGGACTCTCTGAGGAAGCTCACTCGGTCAATTCCCCTTATATCCCAAAGTGGTACTAGGGTCTCTGAGGATGCTCACTCGATCAATCCCCCTTATAGCCTAAGTCCTCAAAGACTCTCTGAGGAAGCTTACTCGATCAATTCCACTTATAGTCTACTACACTAGGTTCTCACGACCCTGTGTAGGTCAACGAGAATAACAGTGTAATATGGCCAAAGTAAACCTACAGAACTACTTGGCTAAATAGTCTACAACATATCAAGCTTGTCAGAATACAACACTCCATCCTACAACAATGGCATGGAATACAGGCAAAGCAGCCAAACTCGCTAAACAAGACCAAACATTCGTAGTAGAACATGCAAGGGAAAAACATCCAAAGCATAGAAATCAACCCTATTAATCTCCAAATTATCTCTACACAAGCATACAAGCATGGAAAGCAAACAGTAGGGGTAACACGGTAAACACGCAATACCACGTTCAAGGGTATTATGGAATCTACACATAAAACTCAAAGACTTCAAATGGAAAGGTAAAAACCACCTACCTCAAGGTTAAGAGATCTCTATATTGGAACCTTGAATCTTGAATCTCCTTAGAATGCCGTAGATCTAAGAAAACGTATAAAACATTCAACCCATGATAACTTGTAAAAGAAGACGAATCATGAAACGAGGATCAATCAGAAGAGAGAACTCACCGATGCGATTCCAACGAAATTGACGGTGTTCAATTTGGAGGGCAAACAGAGGCTCAGAGGTTCATCGAAGATCCATGTCCGTATGGAGCTCTTGGTCGAACGAGACCTAAAATAAGAGAATTCTAGTGATTAGACGTGACCCCGATGCATTTAATGAAAAAAATAAAGTACATGGCGTGTAATCTTGAAGTACATGATGTGTACTCACCTTTTCTGTACTCCGATTTAAGCGGCCTCCAAGTCACTCCCACACGGCTGTGTGTGTGGCTACTACACGGCCAGCGCACGACCTCCTGCGGCAAGGCAGTACACGACATGTACTAATAAAGTACACGGTGTGTACTTAGAAAATTTTCAGAATTTCCTCTTTTCTCTAAAAACGACCAGAAAAGGAAAAACATACCTAAAAATAAGGTCCGGGTTCTTACACCTTATCACATCATGATTTTTTTTATGCGTGACATTTTATGTGACAATGTACCAAGAGTATCTATCACACTAAAAGGTCATAGCAGTTCCCCACTATGATGAGAAACCGGAAGTGTTATGAAAATATTATTAGATATATGTTCTGTGGCTAGATTCTAACATTTGAGGGAAAAAATGATACAATATATCATGGGTGGATACTCATAGTACTTCGAGGCACCTTCTCATGGTGTACACCCTTGGTTATATCTAGTAGGATATTAGGAGAATGAGACCCGACAGTAGGAAATCCATATTCATAAGTGTCATTGGATGTTCCTATATGAAGATGTATATATTGGTATATAGACTTTAGGATTATAATTAATGGATATTATGAGTCATGTACTTTGATGTGTTGATGAAAACTGTGACAACATGTGTTTTCGGTGAGGTAGGATGCGTTGGGTGCATCATGAGTAATATTAGATTAATGAATAATTCGAGAAAGGATTTATCCCTTCTATTTGCTAACAAAAGTTAATATCTTAGGCCCTTTGATGGAAATGATATATCCTAAATAAATCCATGTCCATGGTGTTCTATAGGAAGGTTCTATTTATAGAAATCTAAAGAAAGAGATATCGATCATATAAGTTGATGGCACTAGCATGCAACCTGATCCATTAGAGATATTGTGATAAATGGATTATATTACATGGTAAATGTTTATATTATGCGACATGTAATTGCAGTATTAACTTATTTCTCTATGGGTTCCTTTGAATGTTTCTAGATGCTAACCTTGTACTTTAGTCTGTTCCACCTAATTCCACTGAGAAATAATCATAGAGGGTCACACACTAAGTGTGTCTAGTATCTTAGTTAAATAATTTATTATTTAATAATTTGAATAAATATTATTCTCAGTATTGGTTTAATAATTATTCATATATTCCTACCTGATCATATTATTTTGTCACTAGTTATTCGATAGAATATATTATAGGTGGAATAATTAATAAATATTGAGAAAGATTAGTGGACTGAGTTTAAGGGTCTAGTGACAAATAAATTTTTTGAATATTATTTGATTAAATAATATTTAATTATAGCTCCCAAGTTAAGTGCATGTCAGGAAATAATAATATTCCTATTATTATTTGATATGGGGGATTTTCTAGGATTAATGAAATAATTAAAGTCACTTGTGAAAATTATTTTATTATTAACCTAGTGAAATAAATTTCTGGTTATATTATTCTCTTATTATCCAAGGGAAAGCCAAGAAACGCCAATTTAGTTGTGCATAACATTTTTGTAGAAAAACCTCTCAAACCTAGAGAGTTATTTCTTGTCTAAGAACTATCTCAAGAACGAGAGTGATCCTCCTCTACAAGATCAAGGAGAATGCTTTAGAAGTGGTTCTAAAAGATATTGAAGGTAGACAACACAAGCACAAGGATCTTCCGTGCTAGAACCCAAAGACTCATTCAACAACGTCTGGAGATTCGTGGACATGTGTGAATCACCGTTAGAAGATATATACCCTTGATCTCTATAACTCAATGACTATGCACTACGTATCTATGGACAAACACATCAATGAAGAAATAATAAACTTTGGAGGTAATTCTTATTTAATTAAATTAATTATAAACAATATATGTTGATCCACTCAATTGGTTCCGAGTTTATATCCCTTTTCTTATTTCTTTGATTCAATTCCATGGATCATGGTGTTCATTGTTGAATAGATACAAAATCATTCATTGAATATGGAAAAAATTAAAGTTGGGCACTATACCTCCTGCACTTCCACTACATCCAGAACCTACACCTAGGGGTAACAACTTCAAAAAGGTTTGTAGAGCCTGACTCTAAAATAACTTGGTACACAAAAATGAGCCTTAATACACACCTAGTTTGACACTCCTGGGGGATATGCTTAGGATAATTTACATTTTATTTACAAATAATTATGAAGGATTTGAAATTAAAGATATACCCAAATAAATCATGTTTATAATTATGAGATTAGCTATGGATAAATATTTCAATTTATGTTAAGTGTTATGCCATATTTAGAACTATAAAAAGTTCATAATTTTATGAGATAATCTAGTATATGTCATTGTTTAGAAATGGAACCTTGAAGGAAGAAGTGTATCAATACTCGTGGATAATATAGAGGTTTCCCTACTGAGAAAGTCATTATAGATGGTAATGGAACTGAGAAAGTTATGGATATATTAGGGAAGCTTAATCAGGTCAGGACACATAACCTTTACCAGATGGAGAAACATATTCCATAGTGATATTCTCTGATATTGGATTGATTTATGGGATAAATTCCCCCATAATTTAGTGATACTACTGATCCAATGGCAGCTGAGCAATGGATTAAGTACATAGAGAATATATTTATGGCATTGGGATGTGGTGGAATGGAAAAGGTTACACTTGAAGTGCATTATCTCAATGGTGGTGTGGATCAATAATGGTCATTGATCTAGAATACCAGTAAGGAAGAGGAAATAAAACTCATGGAATGAATAGTTTCTAAGGTGACATTATTTGACACATATTTTCCTCATGATAAACAAACTGAGATAAAGAGAAAGTTCCTTATATTAATGAAAAATGAAGAATAAATTGTTATGGTGTATGAAACTACCTTTACAAAGTTATCAAGGTATTCTATGGATTTCATAAGAAACATGGAATACAATATTGTCCATTTCTTTGAAGGGCTTAAGCCAATTATTAAAAGGGTGCTGGTGTCTCAAAACTTTTCTTCGTAAGATGAAATATTTTTATATTTTATCAAGATAGAGAATGAATATTCCAAGTATTATGGATTCAAAGGAAAGTAATAGAAGAATAAGATAAAATAGAAAATTATAGATAAAGGGATGTAGTGAAATAATGATTTTCCCACATTTGATAACTATGGAAATAATCACCCTAGGAAATTCTTGAAAGGATCGAGATTTTTTCATTAGTGAGGAGAAAAGTTTCACCAGAAAAAATAATGAAAAGGGAAGAAGGAAAATTATGCTCTTCAATGTTACAACTGAAATGAGATGGGAAACTATGCAAATGAATATCCCAAGCGTCAAGTGAATATACCTCAGAAGAAGCTAAGGGATCAAAGTCAAGATTATGCTATTGATACAACCAATGTGAAATGATTAATTTTCACGTGTATTTGGATCCATTAAATATGTTTTAAAAGTATTTTATTCATGATAGTATCATCATAAGAATTATGAAATATATATAAATTGTACTTTAGTACTATTTCATTAAGTATTTTAGAGCATATGTTGAATAGTACCAAGAAAAGTGATTCAGTAGGAAGTTATATTTTTTTTAAAACACATGGTTGAGGTAAAGATAACCTTTAATATGTTCCTTATGTTGAGATAATGATATTTCGATAAAGTGATGATTGATATGGATAAAGTAAAATTGGATACTCCTAACTATTCGAGATGTGATTCTAAAGTTTTGGATCATGATCTTTTGGAAAAGTTAACCATTTATGAAATTGTTTAAGTTAATATTTAGATGAGGTTTTAGAGGTTAATGTATTACTTCACCATATGATTAAATCCATTACTAGAAATGAAGTATACATATTTAAACTTTACAACCAAATGATAATATTATTCTTATGAAATAAAAATATATAAATTAATTATATTTCCTAATAATATTAGAGAGTGAAACAATTTCTTAACTCTAGGTAAAAGGTGTTTAAAAAATGTTAACCTATTTTGAACATTTTTTATGTTATCAATTAACATTATTCACACATTTGGTTGATGGATTTATGTTCAAAAAATTTATCATGAACATGTTCTCTATCAATATGCATCAGAACATGAGAGTTATATTTCTCTTCAATGTCTATGTGTTCACTAATGTTATTCTATTCGAAAGCGAAGTTTTGAGGTGACCTTCATATTTCAATTTCCCTATTTTTAATAAGATGTGTTATTAACCCTATACATGATGCGGGTTTTTCAATAATAGTACTTTTAGATATAAAACCCTTGATTACCGAGAAAAATTTTGAATTATGAGGATACAATTTATTTAAGGTGGGGAGAATGTGACAACCCAATAATTTATAATATTTTCCTTTTAGAATAAATTTAATTTTATTGATATATTGATTTATACTCAACACCAAGTTTAAATAATGCTATAAATAACACTAATATTATCTTGAGGAACACACAACACTAAGTTGTCTTGTGTTACACACAACACCGAGTTCCTTCAATATCTTGTGTTACACGTAAGCCATAGTTTTAACAAACTACAATATACTACTAATATTATTATTTAATATGATAATTATCATCTATTATTTTTAATGAAATATCTGAAAAGGTATAACTAAATTTTCAAAAAAATTACATATTTTTATATAATTCTTTTGTAACCAATTGTTTATAAATGAGAATATAAACCAATTGAATATAAATGAAATGTTTTTATAGAAAAATATTTTTATACGAAAAAGGAATTTTATCTTAACAAATTAAATTAATTACTATTAGTGAATGATTTTAATGAAATTTATTTATTATATACTAAATTATTATTTTTACATATATCTAATAGATTTTATAGATATAAGTTAAGGACAACCCCAATTTTATGCATAAAAAGTTATATGTTTCTAAAGGTAGTTTTGTCTCCTTTTAATGAAGAACCTATTTTAAAACTAATTTTTAGAACTTTTATAAATTATGTTTGACAAAATAAACTTCATTATTGAAATATTAACATAAAAATTAGATTAAATATAATTTTTGGTATTTTTATGTGAAGTTTCATGCTTTTTATGGATAATGAAAAATACCAAATTTTAATTAAAAACTGACTTTTCATATTAATAATTTATAGTGTTTAATTATATTTTTAATTGGTTTTAGAATTTAATTGAATAAATTTTACATCTATTAATCATATTTAGGTTATTTTGGATCAATTTTATATTGAATTTTTATATAAAAACATTTCAAACATTTAAAACATTTCACTTTAAAACCCACTTTCCTGTCTCGTCTGCGAGATTAATTTTAAATTAATTTCTACCACTTATATGATTGGAATTTTGAAAAATTGATTCCATATTTGGAATAATAATAATTTATAATTTCTATTAAGTTGATCTTAGTTTTTTTACCAAAAATATTAGTGAAAGAAATTAAAATCAATTACAATGATTAAGGTGAAAATGAGATTACTTAGTGGTTGAACTTTAATCTTAAGGGAAAAAATGACTTAGAAACTTATCTAAAACTTATTTTATGGAAATATTTTGACAAAATATACAATTTTATAGAATTTGGTTCATTATTTTAGGAATATTATGTAATGTAGACATCCATATAATGTTTACCATTTTATATTTACAAGAATGTCACTTCTCCTCTACTATAAAAGAGAACTCACCCCCTCACTTATTTAAACCTATCAAGACATTTTTATCATCCAAAACATGCCCAAATAATATTACAAAATAACTTCACTCATTCTATAATCCTCAATTTGGGAATACAAAAAATAATGAAGACTTTTTATATAAACTAAAAGGAGTTACCCAAAGAAGAGGTAACATTATTCAATGAACACTATTGTTTTATTTATTTCTATACTCTTTGAAATATTATTATATCATTATTATATAATAAACTCAGTATCTTAAGTATTATAATACTTTGTTATTCTAATATATGTCCTTATAATTTCACACACTTTCATCAAATGGGATACACAATCATTGTTCGTGTGTATGACAGACTACGACCTCGCGAGCTAATGTCATTCGTTCATCCATTACCACATTTCAAGGTTGGAAATAATGATGGATTTATGGTTTATATATGATATATATTATATTTATAATTTATTTATTCTTATATAATTATTATATAACACATACCTTCATGCTTACCATTTTTTGGGAATACGATAACATCATTTGTGGATGTGTGGACTACTGCCTCCACAAAGCGATGTGATTCATTCACGCTTTACATGGAATGTATAAAGGATGGTTTTAATAAACATATGTGATATATAGTATATAAATGTTATACTAGAATTATAATTTACATATATAATATTTACTTTTCACTATTTTAATATGACAAGAAAATGGAAACATCATTCATGTGTACCTACGATCTACTATCTCCATAAACCATGTATTTCATTTCATATCTTCAAATTTTATGAATTACTCTAAATAAACATTTACTGAATATATATTATATTTAAATCACTATTTATATTATGTAGATTATTAAATAATGATATAAGTAAAAGGAACAAAAAATAACAATTCAAAACATAATAAAAAAACAAGGCAATTAACACCCAAAACAGTAAAAATAGTGAAATATTATTAACAGGTAATGAGATGTTATAAAAGGATTATATATGATATAATAAATATTAATATGGTTTTTTATATGTTAATGAAATTATTAAAACCATTATACACGAGGTTAAAGATATTTTTACCAAAAGGGAGCACATGTTAAGGAATTTCATCCCAATTTACATTACATTGAGACTTATTTGATATTATGCACCAATTAATTTTGATGTGGTGTATATGTTACCAATTTTTAATTTCATGTCAAGATTCACTAATACTTTATGGTATTTTAAGTTTCACTTTGAATTATTCCATCCAAGGGGCTTTGACTTGAAAATTACCAAGTGGTAAAAGTTATTTTTGTAATATCACTTTTTTTTATTGTTAAATTTCTATTGAAACAATAAATATATTATAATAATTTTTCATTGTAAATTAAATTTATAATAAATATGCATATAATCTATCATGTATATGATTATTTCCTATACGGTATACCATTTTTACATGTAGTGTATACTTTGAAAGTTATTTGATTAACTGAGGAATTATTGATAAATACTTATCCTTTAACCAATATGGATATTTGATAAGGCACATTGTTTATGAGTTAAATCGATTATTTGATATATGGTGAATTATTTGTACATACACTACATGGGTTTTGTATCAGTTAATGCAATCCCCGTGATGCATTTATAGTCTCATTAGATGAATTAGTTTTCCAAATCAGATGGGTTTTTACCCAGTATATTTTTAACTGTCTTAAGGATAGATCTTGACAGTAAATATATCATGTGTCTAGGAAACATGATATAGTGACATAGGCTTAAAATACATGGATATTACATCATTTTAGATGAATACTCAGTATATCAAAAAAATACATGCTTGAGGACTGTAATAGTTTAGTGACTTTGGAAACATGGAAACAAAATCTTATATCTTGGTGAATTATCTTCAACATCTCTCACAAAGATCTCCAAATTTAGTACTTCTACCTAAAAATTTTCTTTATAATCTGAGGAAACAAAACATAAGAAAGAGATGATATCAGATGCTCAGTAAGGGTAAATAAAGGAAATACATAAGCATGAAATAAACAAAGGGTATGGATCTTGATAATAACATTTGAAGATCATACCCTATATATTAAAGATAATAATAAAGATTGATAGTTCAAAAGACATATATAATAATAGAATTAAGATCATAAGTCATGAAAGCATAAAATAGGAATAAAACATGGAATTATGGAATACATATAAGAATATAAAAACCCTCTGTCAAGGTGTCTTACTAAGGCCTTTGTAACATGTTAGGCTTGAGTTAATCACCCGTGTACCTACTTCAGGCTTGAGATGCCCTCCCGTGTACCCTCTTTTTTTGGGATTAATATTTCCTCCCTTGTACCATCTTATTTTGGGCTTAGAATTTCCTCCTGTGTAACCTCTTATTTCAGGCTTGGGATGTCCTCCCATGTATCCTCTTATTTGCATCTTGGGATGTCCTCTCACATACCCTTTGAGCTCATAAAACATTTATCATTACCCAATTCATTTTAGGGAGATATAGGTCCCATACATATCATAATGAAATCATATATACATATTCCAAAAAATCATAAAAAATCATATAATAACTGATGAAATGAAACAGGTGTCATAAACATGTAATCATATATTAACCAATGTAAAAAGATAGGTTTCATAATCATTTCATCAAAAGAAAAATCCATGAAAAGAAGAGGGTTTGAAAAGTATATAACCTGTGGAAGAGAAATAGGTGTCATAAGCATACATTAAAACAAAAATGGCCTTTAACATTGCTAGAAACTGCCTATATCAGTGCTAGAAAAGAACTGACTACATAAGTGAGGTTAAAAGCCTTGATCTTTTATCAGCACTAAAAAGGCACTGATAAAGGGTCTTTTATTAGTGATTATAGAAGCACTAATAAAGTAAACCTTTATCTATGCTTATAAAAGTGATGATAAAGGTCCATACTAAAGTGTGTTATAATAGCACACTGTAGCACCACTGTAATGTTCTATAACAACATACCGAAGAACCAAAAAACTCACCATATATCAACAAAAATAAATACCAATACAAGATTAAAATGAAATGAAATTTACAACACAAACACAAGAAAAAAACACCATATTATAGACATTTCAAACATTGGTTTATACAATTACATAATTACAAATTATTACATACATTCAGAAACATTAATATTCCTTTATCTTTTAATCCTGACCCAACTCATGAAACTGCTGAAAAAACCACCCCTATTAGAGAAAAATAATGAACCTATATATGAAAAAAAATTATTATGTTAGTAATAATATAAAGAAATAAATTAACATAAAGTGTTAATTAAACTAAAATTGATGTCAATTTTAAATAAAAAAATGCACTTGAAGTCATACTAGTCACATTGTGCATCTGATTGAGGTGTGGACAATTCAAAAATGTCTCAAATGGCTTGTGGATCATTGTAGTAAAGTATCAAAACAATCTGAATGTGTTTGCTCAGTTTTGAGTATGTCAGTTTTCTTTTTTACTATAATGGAATTTTAAACTGGAAACATGCACTTTTGACTCATTCTGATCACATCATGTATCAGTTTGATGTGAAACTGATTCCTGCATGTCACAAATGACTTATGAATCATTTTCATACATTATCAAGAAAATACAAGTGTGTTTGATCATTTTTCAGTGAGTGACACTTTTTGAACTAAAATGTCCATTCTAAATTGATAACAGACACTTTGAGTAATACCGGACACATCATGTATCATATTGAGGTGAGGATGATCCCTAAAAATAAAAAATAACTTATGGATCATTTTTGTAAAGTATAAAAACAATAATAATGCATTTGCTCAGTTTTGAGTAGGACAATTTTCCTTTTTACTAAAATTGATGACAATTTTAAATTAAAAGAGGAACTTTGAGTCATGTCGGTCACAACATATGTCATATTGAGGTGAGTATAATTCATACACATACGAAATAAATTATGGATCATTTTACTAATGTTTTAAAACAATCTGAATGTTTTTGCTCAGTTTTTAGTACATCACTTTTTTTTACTAAAATGTCATTTTAAAATTGAAACTTGACTTTGACTCATACTGATCAAATTGTGTATCGGATTGAGGTGAGGCTTATTCCTACACATAAAAAATGATTTATGTATCATTTTTCTAATGTAAATAAACAATTTTAATGTGTTTTCTCAGTTTTGATTAGGTCAATTGGACTTTTACTAAAACTAATGACAATTTTAAATAAAAAACACACTTTGAGTCGTACGAGTCACACCGTGAATCAAATTGAGGTGCGACTGATTCCAAAATGTCCCAAATAAATTATGGATCATGTTACTAAAGTCTAAAAACACTCTGAATGTGTTTTATCAGTTTTTAGTACATCACTTGTCTTTTTTAATAAAATTTTATTTTAAAATTGAGACACATACTTTGACTCATACCAGTCACATTATGTATCTAATTGAGGTACAACTAATTCTTACACATCATAAATGACTTTATATATCATTTTCCTAAAGTATTTAAACATTATTAATGTGTTTTATTGGTATTAAGGAGGTCAGTTTTTATTTTTACTAAAATTGATGTCAATTTTAAATAAAAACACGTACTTAGAGTCATACTGGTCACACTGTGTGTCAGATTGAGGTGCATCTAATTAATGAACATATTAGATAACTTATTTATTATTGTCTTAAAGTATCAATAAAATATGAATGTTTTTTCTTGTTTTTGAGTACGTAATTTGTCTTTTTTACTAAAATATCATTTTAAAATTGAAACATGAACTTTGACTCATACTGATCACATTGTGTATCAGATTGAGGTGTGATAGATTCCTACACATTAAAAATGACTTATGGATCATTTTCTGAAAGTATTTAAACAATTGGAATTCATTTTATCATATTTGAGTAGGCTAGTTGGCCTTTTACTAAAATTTATGTCATTTATAAATAAAAACATGCACTTGGAGTCATATCAGTCAAAATGTGTATTAGATTGAGGTGTGGATGATTCATGCGCATATCAAATCATTTATGGGTAATTTTTATAAATTATCAAAATGATATGAATGTGTTTCTTGGGATTTTAGTGGGACAGTTTTTTTTACTAAAATTGATGTCAATTTTAAATAAAATGACCTTAGAGTCATACCGATCACATCGTGAAACAGATTGAGGTGTGACTGATTCCTACATGTCCCAAATGACTTATGGATCATTTTCCTAAAGTATAAAAACAATATTAATGTGTTTTATTATTTTTTAGTATGTCATTGGTCATTTTTACTATAATGTCATTTTAAACTTAAAACACACGCTTTGACTCATATAGATCACATTATGTATCCATTTTATGTGAGACTAATTTCTACACTTCACAAACGATTAATGAATCGATGCCCTAATTTATCAAAAAAATACAAGTATGTTTTCTTAGTTTTCAGTGATTGACACTTTTTAAATTCAAATATCTATTTTAAACTGATAATGAACACATTGAGTCATATCAGGCACATCATGTATTAGATTTAGGTACAGATGATTATTACACATCAAAAATGACTTATGGATCATTTTCTTAACGTATCAAAACAATTTGAATATGTTTTATCAGTTTTTAGTATTTCAATTGTCTTTTTTACTAAAATTAATTTCGATTTAAAATATAACGAAGTACTTAGAGTCATTCCGGCCACATCATGTTTTAGATTGAGGTGCGTCTGATTCATATACATACCAAAGTATCAATAAAATCATAAATGTTAATGTTACTATTATTTTTAGTGACTTTATTTGTATAACTACCAACAATACATGAGAAACTTCGAAAAAATCACATCAACTCAAAAAAAGATCCACTTGTATAAGAAAACAATTATTATGACTAACACAAAAAATTAATAAATTAAAAAGAAATATGAAATAATACATTAATTATCTGGAAAATTATTTTACTATGAAAATATCAAGATTACCTTTGTGATTGAGCAGTAGAGGGAACCTGAAGTAAAGTGATAAATTCCATCAGTGTAGGGGTGAAAGGTTTTGAGGGAGAAGAATTATGTGGAAGTTTTGGTGAAAAAATGAATGGAAGTTGGATAGACCACCCCAAATCGAACAAAATAATCCACCTGTATAAGAAAACAATTATTATTTGAGTAAAAATAAAAATAAATAAATTAAAAATAAATGTGAAAAAATACATTAACTCTATTGACAATGATTTTAATATGAAAACATTAAGATTATGTCTGTAATTGAGCTGAGGTATCATCATTGCTATTCCTATAAAGGAAGTAGAGGGAACTTGAAATAAAGTGATATTTTTACCACTATAGGGGTGAAAAAGTTTTGAGGGAGAAGAATTCTATGAAATTTTTGGTAAAAAAAATGCATGAAAGGTGGATAGACCACCCCAACTCAAACAAAAGAATCCACCTGTATAAGAAAACAATTATTTTGTGAGTAATACTAAAAAAAATAAGTTAAAAATAAATATAAAACAATAAATTAATCCTATGGACAATGATTTTGTTATTCATACATAAATATTACCTCTGTAATTGAGAAGAGGTAGTGTCGTTGCACTTCTTACAAAGGTAGTGGAGGAAACTTTAAATAAAGTGAAAAATGAACCACTGTAGGGGTAAAAAGATTTTGAGGAATAAGAAGTATGTAGAAGTTTTGGTTAAAAAAGACGTGGAATATGGACATAGCAACCTAACTTGAACAAAATAATCCACCTTTATAAGAAAACAAATTATTATGTGAGGTATACTAAAATATAATAAATTAAACATAAATATGAAACAATAAATTAATTATGTGGAAAATGATTTTACTATGAAAACATCAAGATTACCTCTGTGATTGAGCAGAGAAAGTGTCATTTCTCTTCTTTCAAAGGCATGAAACATGAAAAAAATATATTCTAAAAACTATACTCTTTAAGTAATAATAAAAATTAAATCAACGTTTCATTATAATTTTTTAAAATATAGAAAGTATATCATAATATTACCTTTACATATTTCCAAAGGGTTTCCTTAATTATTGTTTTTTCTTTCGAGGGATTGGTAACACCATCATGTGCAGAAGACATTGTCTGCATGAGTAGTCAAACATTTAATTTAGATTATGTTAATGTGGTCGAAAACATATAATATAATGATGAAAAATATAATATACTAAAAAACAATTTTACCTTACCATTGAACACACTTTCTTTTTTTAAAGGTTTCAAGGATTTGGTTCCTCTATTGAGAATCTAAATCCCCTCTTTGTGGTCCCCTCTAATGTACAAGAAATTGTCTACATTGGGATCGACATGAACTGATTGTGATGTACCAATGAAAGGGTCATCCTTGATTGAAATTTTATCTGAATCAATATTTTTTTAGTCACCAGTAGGACAATCAACCATTTTTTGTTGGAATAGATATATAAAATACTTGCACTTCTTATGATTCCATTATGTACGGCTTGTCTTTTCCCCTTTCCATGCTAAAATTCGCCTTCACAAATCCCATTTCATCAACTTTCATTACATTGAAATTGTCAAACCATTTGAAATGGTAAAGAGACACTTGAAATTTTGTATAATACAACTTGTATATCTATTTGATAATGTCAAAATATGACATATTTTCATAAATTGGATTTCTATCCTTGGAACCAGATATGTGCACCGCTTTATCCACAAGCATAACACCACTGCTTTTTATCGTACTGAAGTCATCATCTTATTTTGTATAGAACATATTACTATTGATTTCAAAACTAGTGTAAGATATAAAATGTCCTCTGGCTAGCCATTGAAGTCATTCGATAATTGAATTTGGATTTTCAGATAACTCTTTATAAATTTGATCTTTGAACCATCTTATAATCTATCGATTAAATGTATTCGATATCCATCATTTAGACCTTTATGTATTCGAATCTATAAAAATTTATTTTTGGGCTTCAATTTATGGTTGAACATATTCACTATTATGTAATATCTAAAGATGTTCTTGCTCCCACCCTGTCAAGGTAATTGTAACAACATATCTTTCAGAAATCTCTTCATCCATAAGACATTCATTGTGAAGAGACTTTGGGAGACCGATGCTTTCAACATCTGATAGGTAATAAGTATATAATTCAATATCTTCTTTAACAAAATATCATTATGAAATACAACCTTCTAGACAACTTTGATTCTTGACATACCCTTTCAAAATATTCAAATACTGTTCAATGGGGTACATCCATCAGTTATGGACAGGACCACATAGTTAAACCTATCTGACCAAGTGAACCATTAGGTGGACCATTATATCAATTAATGATGGTGGGAAGAACATCTCTAATTTACATAATATAATTGAAATATCCTTATTAATGATTAGAAACTTTTCTAGGTCTAAAAATTTACTACATATGGCCTTCAAAAAGAAGTAGAGTTTGGTTAATGTATGTCATACATTTTGAGGCAGAATGCAATGAAAAGAAATAGGCATTAAATCTTTAATTAAAGCATGATATTCATGTTATTTTAGTCCTTGTAGCTTCAAATTAGTCATTGACATGACATTCTTGATATTTGATGAATACCCCTGTGAAACTTTTACACTAGTAAGGAAAAGTCAAAATTGTAATTTTTCCTATCAGGATAGAGTTCAAGCTTCTAGAGGAAGAAAATTTTTCCTCTTACCTTTCATTGGTGACAACTCCTCCCTTATTGCCATTTCAATCAAGTCTAACCTAACCTTGATTCCATATTTCATTTTTCAGAAACATTTAGTAACATTCCATTAGGACTGTCAAATACATTTTTTTCTACATGAATAACATCGAGAATTTTTTTGACATACAAACAATTATATTATGGTAATTCAAAGAAAATTGATCACTTCTTCCAACCAGATTTTTTAAGGTTTTTCAAAAATGGTTTACCAAAAATAGTGACAATCTTTTTTAATTTTTGTATAGTTTATCACCCATTACTAGAGATAGATGTGTACCTTGTTTGATAATCCCATCGAATTCTATCATCCAGGATTAATATTTAGGTTACTAAGGTAAAAATTTCTAATGTCTTAAAAACATTTTCTTTCAGGAATGTTTCAACCAAACATAGTATGTGTGTTTTTCACACATGGGACACCCCAACATGTTTCTGTTTTTATTATCACATTGAAAGAAAGAATTCAAATTAAATATGTGTGTATAAATATATATATCATTATTAGAGTATAATTATTATATCATATATATCATATAATTTCACTAAAACTATCCTTAATACATTCCATACAGTGTGTGAACGAATCACATCACTTTGAGGGGACAGTTGCCCACACTTCCTCAAATGAAATTATTGTATTTACACAAAATAGAAAGTATAAAAACACATGTTCTAAAATAATTAAATAATATTAAAGAAATCATAAATATAATATATAACATATATAAAAAAAATTTCTATCATAATTTCCACCATGATAGGAGGTAAGGGAAAATGAACATTCATCATTTTGTGAGGCGGTAATTCACCGTACAAATAAATATCATGTTCGTTACCAATTGATGGAGGTGTGTTTAGGTGTAGGATAAACGATTCGAATAAAAAATCCTATTATATTTTATTCAATTTTTTATACAATAATGGTATAAATATACTAGAGGGGGTAGAGAAATAAAATAAAAGAAATGAGCATAAAAGAAGACGTTACCTCTTAATCAGGTAACTCCTTTTGGTTAGTACCAAAATGATTCCTTGGATTGTTTTTTGCCCAAGGAGATACTTATATAAGTAAGGAAGGTATTTTGGGAACTGTATTGGGAAGATATTGTCTAAACCAAGGTGGTTTTATAGGTGTGAAGAAGAGGGAGAGGTGTTGGCCTTTTATAGGAAATGGAAAGAACACACTTGGCATTTTTAAAAACAAGTTAGGTGTACCCACATTTTTACCTAAAAAAATTCATAAAAAAACTAAATGATGGAGATTTAATTACCAATTCATGGCCATTTCATGGGTTTTGGAAAGTTTTCTAGGTCATTTTGGGTCTTAAATTTGAGGTTTAGTACTTTGTTAACCTATTTTTTCTCTTAATTGTTGTAACTAATTTTAATCAATTTCACTAATATTTTTGGTCAAAAAAAAGTTGAACTTATTATATATTATATTTTTTTATTCCAAATATTTATAAATTTTCCCAAATTCTAATCATAGTTGTGGTAGAAATAAATTTAAAAATAATCCCGCTGACAGGACAACACTATGGGGTTTTAGAGTAAAAACGTCCAAAAGTTTGCTAATTTTTTATACCCATTTTCAAAGTAAAATTGATTAAATTGACCTAAAATAGATTAATTTATAAAATTATTATCTAATTAAACTTTAAAACCAATTTAAAATATAATTTAACCTTATAAATGAATTATATGAATAAGCAGTTTTGAATTGAAAATTAGTATTTTTAGCTATTCATTAAAAAATGAAACCTTACAGAAAAATATCAAAAATTTATCCTAACCTAATTTTTATGTTTTTATTTAAAAGATGAAGTTTATTTTTACATATTAAATCTATAAAATTTCAAAAAATTGTATTTAAAATAGGTTCTCCATTAAAAGGAGGTAAAATTTCTTATATAAAAATATAGGTATTTTAGCATAAAATTGAGTTTGTTCTTATATTATATCTATCAAATATATTAGATGAATATAAAAATTATTTTATTTAATATATAAAATACATATTATATTAATATAACTCACTTATTGTTATTAATTTAATTTATTAGGGTAAAATAGATTTGTGACCATAAAAATAATAATATTTTCCTTTTTATTCAATTGGTTTTCTTATTCATTTATAATTATTTGGTAACTTATAAATTAATATTATATTTTTATAAACCATATAATTTCATAAATTTGTTAATAATTTTAATAATCGCTAATTTAACAGGTAGGTTATATCTTATTATATTAAGTAATAACATTTTAATTATATACTATTTTTTAGTAAAACCCGGACTTGCATGTTATGCAGGCCATCAAGGAAAATCATTATTGCATGTAAATCAAGATAACCTTAGTGTTCTGTGTAGAGAAAGCTAAAGTTTATGTTGCGTGTTGTGCATGATTAACTTGGTGTTTCATATAACACAATACAAACATAATTATTTAATATAAAATAAACTATATTCAATGTTGTGTGAAATGAAAAATATCAAAAAGGATAAATTAATTCAAAAAAAAAAAAAAATCCACAAAATCTCGAGGTGTTACATTCTACCCCCCCTTAAAATGAATTTTTCCCTCAAAATTTTTATGGGTGATCAAAAGTTTAATACTTGAAAGTTTCATTCATAGAAACCCACATTTAAAAAATAGATACTAAAACTTCCCTTAAAAAGGAAAAATTGGAACCATAACAGTTATACAAAGTAACATATCACTATGTTTCCACATAGGAGAACATAGGTTGGGAGTGAAGATTAGACATGGAGGAAAAGTGTAAATATTTATAGGGAGTGATTGAGGTCATCAATCACAAATAAGTAAATGATCAAAGAAAATTTGAGGGCCTCCAATTCATAAATTTGTGATGATTTAAAAGGCTATCGATTCAAAAAAATTATGGTATTAAGACAAAAAAATTCTTTTGATCATTATACTAATGTTGAGTAATTATTTTATTGACCAATAATATAAGGAAATATACTTGATATATTTCTATAAAAAATTCCATTATTTAGTTGTGCTTTTATCTATTTCTAATTCATCCATTACTTCAATAAATGGATGTCCATAAATTAACTTTGATGCCTAAAGTTCTAAAATACACTTTTAACAGATCTTAAGGCCCGTAAAAGAGTGAAAAGTATAACTATTTGTCTATAACTATTCTTAAAAATTAATATGGTTAATACATTAATCTATAAACATAAAAATTAAATCTACTAGTTCATCATTAATAATTATTCAAAAAAATAATTACACATTAACCTGGACATCATGTAGGCCAATGGTAGGCATGAAACCCTTATCGTCCTTCGGTCATGAGTTCAAGACCCGTGGCCTTTCCAGACTTGATTTTTTTTGCCCAACATACATGATGTCATTTTATAAAACCACACTAATATAATTTCCAAAATAAATAATATAGACATCAATGAAATAAGGTAAATCACTAAATATAATTTTAACTAAGGTTTTCAATACAAACTCAGTGCATAAATACTTACTCCAAAGTTTAACTTAAAATTTTCATGAACGGTTAACCTTATAATCCTTCTAAAAGATGAAAATAAAAAACTTTAGAAATAAAGTCACAAAATTATCTCAACATTATACCCTCATATATTATAATGTGGTTCTTGGTTGTCACATTACAAACATGTGAATACACTCATCATATATTCTCTTGAATCATGGTAATAACCAGAATTACCATAAATAATTTTGGAAAACATGCATGCTTACTTATTCCAAAGGTTTCTGGATATATTACTTAAATCCAAGAAGTTGTAAAATCCATCCTTGATTACATAAAACACTTTTTAAACCAATTAATAATCAGATATAGGGTAATCAGTGATATTCAATTTACTTAATCCAAATCAATCATCTATTTATGCAAGAAGAACATAAGTTTCTAAACATCTTGATTACATTAAGGGTTACCTTAATTTAATAAAAATATCACTTTTTTAAGTCTTAATAACCATTAAACATATCCTTTTAAATCATTAATGAAAAATTAAAATGAAAATACTTATATATTTCATAATCCATAAAACATAATCTTTGAATTCCAAAACATAAGTACTACATTCATCCAACTTTATTCTTAAACTATTACTCAGACTTCATCAACTTATTCCTTAATACCACATTACTATAATATAAAATATGAATCATGTATTAAGGTTACTCAACCTCAATATATTCATTCTTATTAAGATTAATGTAAAAAATATTGGAATAACATCACATACCTTTCACATGTCGTTTTTAGTATCTTTATATTTAGAAGTATAACCAATACTCATACCGCCTTCCTTAGTATCTTTATGAGATTTCCACATGGGAAATATATTTTAATAATGCCCATAATTTCCACATCTAAAATATTCAATGTTAACCATGTTACTTCTAGTTATCTCTATTGATTAAATCTAGAAAAAACGGGTTGAGAAACACATATCATAGAAGAAAAATACATAACTATGAAAAATTACTTATAGGATATCTAAATTATGGAACATTCCTTAATCTATGACACTATAGGTTTATCCTAGGTTATTATTATTAATATTATACTCAAATCCTTCGTAATGGTTCTTGAAGTGTTTTTGAATTTCCAAAGCATATTCACCAGGAGTGTCAAACCCAGTGTGCGAGAAAACCCATTATCGTGTACAAGATTACCCCGAGTCAGGCCCAAAATGTTTTTTGGATTTATTACTCCTAGGTATATCTATTCTATAGACACATCCACTTTTAGTATATAGACATTTATTTATTTCTCTAAAAACACTCGCTCTATCATTTACCAAAATTCCAAAACATTTTCTTATACTTTTCTTTTTCCTTAGACATATCCTTAGAGACATCACTAAACATATTCTTAGAAATACCCCTAGGGATATCACCAAGGTTTTATAACACTAGTTTCTAAAGGTTGAATAAACCATTCCTTTGATACCAACTATAGCAACCCAGGCTTAACATACATGGATAATACATCATTTTAGATGAATAATCAGTATATTACAAAAATAGATGCCCGGGGACCATAATATTTTAGTGAAATTGGAAAATTGGAAACAGAAATGTACTATCTTGGTGAAAGATCTTCAACATCTCCCTTAAATATCTACACCTTTATTAATTCTACATAAAAATTATTTATAACATGGGGAATGGAAACATAAGAAAGGGTGAGCTCATATGCTCAGTAAGGGTAAATAAAGGAAATGAATAAGCATAAAAGAACAAAGGGTATGGAACTTGAGAATAACATTTTAATATCATACACTAAATATTATATATAATAATAAATATTGGTAGTTCATAATACATGGATCATAATATAATTAAGAGCATAAATCAAGAAATCATAACATATAAATAAAACATGGAATTTTGATAGACACATAAGTATGTAAAAACCCTTTGTCTAAGAGGCCTACTAAGGCCTTTGTAATATGTTAGGATTGGGTTAATCACTCATGTACCTATTTTGGGATTGTGATTTCATACTATGTACCCTCTTGTTTTGGGATTGGGATGTCCTCTCATGGACCCTATTTTTTCAGGCTTGGGATGTGCTTCTGTGTACCATCTTGTTTCAGGATTAGGATGTCCTACCATGTACCCTCTTATTTTGGGCTTGGGGTGTCCTCCCGTGTACCCTATGAGCTCATAAAATATTTATCATTACCCAATTCATTATAGGGAGATATATGTCCCAACTATCTAATAATTAAATCATACATCCATGTGCCATAAAATCATAAACAATCATATCATAACCCATAAAATGAAATGGGTGTCATAAACATGTAATCATATATTAACTTATGGAAAAGACCGGTTTCATAATCATTTCATCAAAAGAATAACCCATGAAAGTAAGTGGCTTTCAAGAGAATATAACCCATTGAGGAGAAATATGTGTCATAAGAATCATTCCATAAAAAGACAAATAATTCAACAAGGAATATAAATGGAAACTTTGGATCATTTCTTATAAGGGAATGCGGATCATCAAAAGATGTTATATTAGATAGAAAATAACTTGGAAATATATTTTGAAAACATTTCATGAGGAAAATATCCTTTATTATTTTTAAAATTATCTTTAGAACATAAAACCCTTTTTAAAACCATTTTCTTGAAAATAAAATTGAAAGATTATAAAGAAAGACTTGAAAACCTTTTGGAAACCTTTTTCTTTTAAAATAAATTTAGAGAGCATGAAAACATTTTAAAAATAATATATTTGAAAGAATATTTTAAAAAAATTAAACTTTTAAACATAAAAATTAAATCTTCAAATAATTAACGACAAGTAAATACACACATGTCTTACAAGGTAAAAAGAACATTCATTTTTCACGGTAAAAAGGTTAGAAAAATGACTCATTTAGAAAGAGACAAGAAGATTACTTAAAAAACATTGGTAACTTATAAAAAGGGTAAAAATTTATTTTAATGATCATAGGATATTAGTATAATATTCTTGGAAACCATTTTTAAAAAATAAGGTTTTTAAGGAACACAAATTTACGACCGAAGAGAGGGTAAAGTGAGGATTTATTAAAAACACTTTCTTAACTATATTCTGTACTAAAGAGTGAAAAAATGGAACCAATACATGAATATATCATGAATAAATATAATATTAGAAAATTCATGAGAGTTATTAATATATGGATCATAATATTTCATCAAAGGAATCATAAACATAAACAATCTTGAAAAGTGATGAGATTGTTTCAACAAACTCTTACAACTTGGTAAATTTGAAGCATACTCCCCAGGTAATAAAATGTAATTAAATGAATCTTAAAAAATAATGAAAATATATAGATTAATGATACAATAATTCAAAGGTAGTATATACACCTCCTGAAAAAATATAGGTTCATAACATTGCTTGTGTCTCAAAGAAGGAAAATTGAGATAAAATTACTTTAGGGATTTGGTAACTTTGGAAACATAAATGACATTATAGAAATATCATAAAATGGATATTTAAAAACCCATAATTTTAATTATAATAATCATATAATACATCCATGGGTAGTATAAACACCACACAAAAGGAATGGGTGATGAATAAAGCATGTATCACACAAAAATAAAAAGTGAGAAGAAATTCCCTTACCTTGTATCTTGAATCTCTTCGTACTCGTTAAAAAAACATGTATAATCAATATAAATTTATTATAAATATTTTAAATAATAATACTATTATATATAATACCATATTTTTTTGATTATGACCTTATATTACCCCCTTGTTAACAATTATATGTTAAGGTTTCACTTCGGGTAATATTCTTTTTGTTCATTACATGTGTCTAAATTTGTAATATATGTGGTCTGTATAATTATATCATGATTTAAAGAATGTAAATAATGATATAAATATCATTTATATTCAGTATATTTGTATTATATTAATTTATAGAATATGTAATTATGAAATGGAATACACCATTCATGGAGATGGTAAGTCGTACGTACGCATTAACGTTGTTTCAGTTTTTATTGTCGTATTGAATGAAAGAAGGTAAATGAAATTTTTGTATAAATATTTATATATAATTATTATAGAATCATTATTATATCATACATATCATATAATTTCACTAAACCCATCCTTAATACATTCAATGTGTTGTGTGAATGGATCACATCACTTTGAGGGGGCGGTAGTCCACACTTTCTCAAACAAAATTATCATATTTACACCAAATTAAAATTATAAAGATATGTCTTGTAAAACAGTTAAATAATATTAAATACATAATAAATATAATATATAACATATATAAACAAATTTTACATCATAATTTCCACCGTGAGAGGAGGTAAGGAAAAATAAACAATCATCGTTTTGTGAGGTGACCGTTTGTTGTACACATAAACAGTATGTTCGTTACCCATTAGATGGAGGTGTGGGTTAGTTTAGGTCAAAAAATAGGATAAAAACATCCTATTATATTTAATATATTTTTTATATGATAATAGAATAAATATAGTGGAAGGGGTAGAGAAATAAAATAAAATATAGGAGCGTGAGATAAGACGCTACCTCTTAATCAGGTAACTCCTTTTGGTTTATACTAAAAGGATTCCTTGGATTGATTTCTACCAAAGGATAGGCATATAAGATTAAAGTAGTCATTTTTTGAATTTTATTGGGAATATATTATCCTAACCAAAGTGGTTTGATAGGTTTTAAGAAGAGGGAGAGGTGGTGGCCTTTTATATAGAAGGGAAAGGCCACAATTGACATTTTTGACAACAAGTTAATAGTACCCACGTTTTTACCTAAAAAATAATAAAAACCAAAGAAACTAAATAATGGAAGTTTCATGGCCAATTAATGGCCACAAAATGGGGTTTTTACAAGTTTATAGGTTGTTTGGGTCTTAAATTTGAGGTTTAGTACTTTGTTAACCTAATTTTTCTCTTAACTATTTTAATTAATTTTAATCACTTCCACTAATATTTTTGGTAAAAAAATTTGAACTTATTATAAATTATAAATTATGATGATAAAAAATATGGAATCCATATTTATAAATTCTAATTATATAACTGGAATAAATTAATTTAAAAATAATCCCGTTGATGGGACGACACTGCTGGTTTTTAGAGTAAAAACATCCAAAAGTTTGCTAGGTTTTTAAACCCAATTTCAAAGTGAAATAGATTAAAATGAACTAAATTGGATTAATTTATAAAATAATTATCTAATTAATATTTAAAAACAATTTAAAATATAATTTAACCTTATAAATTAATTATATGAAAAAGTAGTTTTGAATTAAAATTTAGTATTTTTAACTATTCATTAAAAAAATGAAACCTTATAGAAAAATTGCAAAAATTTATCATAGCCTAATTTTTTATTTTTCAGTTTAAATGATGAAGTTTATTTTGAAATTTTAAATCTATAAATTTTCCAAAAAATTTGTTTAAAATGGATTCTCATTTAAAAGGTGGTAAAATTACATTTATAAAAATATAGATTTTTAAGCATAAAATTGAGTTTGTTTTAATCTAATATCTATTAAATATATTGGATGAATATAAAAATTATTTTATTAAATATATAACATATATATTACATTATAATCACTCACTAATTGTAATTAATTTAATTTATTATTGTAATACATCTTTGTGACCATAAAAATAATAATATTTTCCTTATATTCAATCGATTTTCATATTCATTTCTAATTAGTTGGTAACCTATGAATTCATATTATATTTGTATAAACCATATAATTTCATAAATTCGTTAATAATATTTATAACTTCTAGTTTAAAAGCTATGTTATATATTATTATATTAATTAATAACATTTTATTGATATACTATTGTTCGTTAAAACTCAGTATTTCATGTTACACAAGCCATCGAGAAAAGTCATTATTGCATATAACAAAAGCTAACCTCAGTGTTATATGTATATAAAGATGAATTTTATGTTTTTTTGTGTATGATTAACATGGTGTTACATATAATTTAATCCAAACATAGTTATTTAATATAAAATAAACTATCTTCAATGTTGTGTAAAATGAAAAATATAAAAAATGTTAAATTAATTTGAAACAAAATAATTCACAAAATCTCAGGATACTACAAATAAAGTATAATAATTAAGAATTTCCTTTATAGATAATTCATTTATTATTATTATACATGAGATGTTTTTCATTGAAATTATCAAGGGATTCATTTTCATTCTCAATTTATTGATTTAATGGCATGTGTGTTCAATTATTACCTTACTGTAATGATTATTCATTATTAATTCATGATAGATTCTACTATACTTGAAAATTACTGAAGATTTTAGATCATCCTTATTTTTTTACTTTCACCAGGTTATGAAGAATAATTCTTTGAATAAGATTTCAAGGATTTTTTTATCTCATTTTATTATGTATCATGTTTTATTTTTTATTTCCCAATATAATATGGGTATCATGTATGTAATATGGTTTTCCAAAACTACTAAAACGATTAGTCCTTTGGGATTTTATTCCTTGTAATAATTCTAATGTTATAAAGTAATGCATTAGCTTCGAGCTTTTGGGGTCGGTGTGTTACAATATAATAAACAATGTATATTCACCACATTTTTTAGGAATGGTAGGGAAAAAATCATATCAAATTTTGATTTATCTACTTGAATACCATCTCAAAAAATGAAATATAAAAGTACTATGCCTTTCTTCACTATGAAATGGAATTTATCCTAATTTAATACAATATTCTTTTCAATACATCTATAAATCATAGATCCAAAACTACTCAAACACTCATCAAAAGAGGAACCACTGATAGAGAAATCATCCACGAATACTTCCATGAAATTATCCATACTGTCTAAAACAATTATAAACATGAATTATTGGAAAGTAATTGAAGTATATAATAGACTAAATGACATATTTCTATATGAAAATTCTCTAAATGGGAAATTGAAAGTTATCTTAACTTTTTTCTCAAGGGAAATATAGATATAAAAGTATCTAAAATAACTATCAAGAAAATAGTAGTGGGGCTTACTCAATAGAATCACTAGAACCTATTCAATGAAAGATAATGTGAAATGATTCTTCCTAGTGTTTTGGTTTGTCAGTGAAGTCTATACAGACACACTAACTATTATATACATGTGTTGGAACCAATTCATTGTTTTCATTTTTGATTACTGTAAGACCAATTTTCTTATGAACTACCTATACTATAATGAACCATTGGCTATAAAATATAGGGTAAATGATTCTATTATCCATTAATTTGGTTACCTACTCTTTTAAAACATAAAGAAGGTTTGTATTCAACCAGTGTTGCACCTACCTCACCAGTTTAAGATCATCATTTAAAAATATATGATACATGAAATTTGATGGGAAAATACTGGTAATGTTAGCAATTTTCTACCCCAATTATTGTTTATACTCCCTAAAAGGTTAAGAAATTTCAATTCATTATCTAGAGGGGGTGAACTAGAAATGATAACAGGAAACTTGTTTACATTATTAGGATTTTAATATTTTAAATTTTTAGAAATAGGTTTAAGTACTAATTCAAGGGTATTTTGGATTTATGAGAGTGAATGTGAAAGTGATAGGTTAATGATATCATATAAATACTCAATGGTGACATCCCCATATGAGCAATAAGATTTTATAATTTAAGCAATTTCATTGATGGTCAAAGGATTCTCAATATATAAGAAATCATCAATTAATGAACATGAATGAAAATTTTCTAATCTATTACAATATTAAACATAAGAATCATTACCTAGAATGTATACCAATGATAAAAAATTAGAAAGGGGACCAGGGGAAAGAAAATAAGTTTTTGAAGGGGAAGGGAGTACATATATTAAATTAAATGTGGGAGAGGAATGATATTTTGAGATGTGCTACATTTCATCAAGGATATTGAAGTAGGAATTGTGGACAATAATTTTGGTTTCAGTAGTTTTCAAAAAAGGCCACCCCAATATAATTGGGTCATTTCCATTCATCCTATAATCTTTAATTTTAATCAGATAAAAATTAACAAGAAACATTAAATTTTAACCCTCACAATAACATCCTCGAACACACTAGTGCGGTGTGTGGTACTCAAGTTTTCCAATTGAATGACTATTCGTATGAGATTCAGTTCCACAACCTATAATGAAGAGAAAATATATTGAGGCATCACATTTATTAAAGAATCCAAATCAATAATAACATCATAAAATAAATAATCCCCTATAGTTCAGGGAATCGAGAATATTTTAGGATCATTATATTTGGTGGGAAGTAATCGTTATATCAAAGATAAGATATTCCTCCCTAGGATTACCATTTCATCTCTTTGAATTCACCTTTGGTGTGTACACATATCCTTTAGAAAGTTAGCGTATCATGGAATTTTCTTCATGACTCAATCAAGGGAATGTTAAACTATACTTTTTAGAATGTTTCTAATATTTATTTATCTAGATTGGTTTCTTTTGGTTTCCTTGGTTGGGTGGCCCTTTGGGAAAATGGAAGAGGAATGGTCTTTAATTGTGGTTCATCATATTGAACCCTATTTTCCTTTGGTGAAGATTCTCCCAGGATAAGTTTTTTCCTCATTTGGATCATTTTCAATGGTTGGAAAGGTGGTTTCCTCTTAAGGTGATTACTATAACAAAGGGGTCATTTTAATTTTAAGTTATGAGATATATTGAAGGGTGATAGAACTAAAATTTCTCTTGTACCTAGGGTTTAATAGTGGTTGAGAAGGATGTTCACATGACCCTCGAATTTGGATTTCACCCACTGAGTTATCGAGTTTATCTAATTAAGTTTTTAGGGTTTTTATGGATGATTGAGTTGTTTTTTATAATTAGAGATTATTTTTGTTCATTTATTTCATTATATAGTCTAGGAAAGGATTAGGTTTTGTATGGGCTTGTTATAAAGGCCTTTTTATGGTTGGAGTTTTTGGGTGGTGGGTAAGGATGAATACTCTACCCTGGGTGGTTCTAGGATTATTCAGGTTGGTTTGAATACCCCCTTTCCTATAGGATCGTTTTAATTTCCACACAGAGTTGTATTGATAATATGGTTCTTACCTAATGGGTCCTTTATATGGGTGGTATAGTAAGATTGCCTCAGAACTCTCAGAATATTCTCTCATTTGAGGGAATTGGTCAGAGTAGTGGGTTATGGAACCATAGATACCACAATAAAGAGGGGGAGGAGGTTGGGATTTCCCATGAGAAAGATAAATTTATTAGATAAGGGTACCTAAATATTTAAAATTTGTATCCACCTTGTTCTCAAATTAATAATTCTTAAACTAATAGATACCCTGGATGGGTATACTAGACCTTGAACATAATTGTTACATGTTCTTCACCATGTTTTTTATGAGGTTTCCTGCAGAATTTTTGGGTCTTGTCAACTGAAGACCACCAACATTAGCATCAAAATTTTTATTATTGATTGGAATTAAACCTTAATAAAAGTACTATATTAAAAGTTGATCACTTATTTAGTGTTGTTTATAGGTTTAGCCTAACCTTTTAAATCATTATAAATATTCATGAAGTCTTTCCCCTTTTGATTTTATTATTGTAAAAATCAATTTACATATAGTTTCAGTTTGAGATGTTGGGAATTATTTTTCAAAAAAAGGTGTTTCAAGTCATCCCAACATATTGTTGGAGTGTTAACATAAAAAACCAATATTTTGTAGTGTCTTTTAAAGAAAATGTAAAATATCTAATTTTTACTTGTTATTCATCCATATTTGTAGGTTTTAATGTCAAAAACAAAGTGTTAAATTCTTTTAAATGCTTATGTGGGTCTTCTCCAATAAGTCCATAAATTGTTTGGAATAAGCGTATTAGACTAGATTTTAGTTCAAAGTTATATGCTTCTCCTAGTACTTGAATATATGTAGGTTGAATATCAACATTAGTTGAAGAGAGTACTTTTACTGTTCAATTATTTTATTCCATGTTATACACATCAAGATCAGTTTCTATTTTAGTTATAGAATAAGACGGGTCTATAAGAGTCTCAAGGTGAGGTGAGTCCTCCTTCAAAGATTCATCATGTGTTCTTAGGTATAGTAAATGTAGGATCCGATCTTTTTTGGGTTTGAAAGGAGGTAGTTTACTCAAAGTGTAATGCATCACGCATAGAAACTACAAACAAAAATAGATTAGAACACCATTTATACATAAAATATTAAGATATAAATAAACAAATATTTACAAAATAATAAAAGTTATTATAAAAAACATGCAATAAAAAACAAATATCTCTCTAAAAATAGAATCAAAATGAGACCAAAATTTCATGAAATGTCAAATTAATTATGTTTTTAAAGTTTCTTTATAGCATAGATCAGACCCCCATTCATATCTTAAGGATATTTAGAGGTTAAAAGTGTGTATATCTAATAAAAAGACTAAAAATAAGGGGGTAGTTTTTAAAATAGTTTTAAGTAAAAAAAATAATTAAAGAGTTTAATATTTGATAAAAAGTAGATTTTAAAAAATATGAGATAAAGGAATCATTTTGAGTTCACAACAAACATTTTAATTTCATTGATCTTAGATGTTCATTTTGGTCCGGAGTATGTATTTATTTGTGATTAACTGGAATCTTGATTTCTCTCTAAGCTTTTATATCAATGCATGTAGAACCAAATACATGACCCCAAAATCATATATCTAAGGTCTATCCCTTAAATATTTTATAATATCTTCTAAATAATACTAAAATCTCAAGTAAGTGGGGAATAAAAATATTCTTGTGTGGTCCAATCAGAACAATGCATGTCACACACTCAAAATATCACACCAACTAGTTAGAAACAAAGATAAGTAAATTCGATCACAAAAAGAAAAAGTATTTAAATATTAATAAAAGTAAGATAAAAATAAAATAAATGTTTTAAAAACCAAATTACCCCAAACCATTAGCTAATATATTTTCCATAATCCCTTGACATATGTGAAAATCCCTCGCAACAATCTCCCACCGATTAGTTTTTCATCAAGAGGAGATGGAGGATCGAGTGGATATCCATATTCATCTCAACTATACCTATAAGGATAGGAAGATCCAAAATCTATAAGGTGGTGAGAATAACCCTAGTAATATCCAAAATATTATCACTTGACTCCTTGGTTAAACTTATAAATGGGGTTCCCAAGGTGCCAATTTATAGGCAATGTGAAAGGTGGTTTTGGAAACATTAAATTTAGAAAAATGATTGGGTCATGGATTTAGAATATTATATAGTATTATATAAATTTGAAAAAAAATAAAATTATGTTTCCCCACCTCTTGAACTTCTCCACTTAATATTTGGAATCATTTGGACACTTATATTTTGAGATATGGTTAAATTATAGAAGTGACCTTGAGCCTATGAATAATGAATATTTTATCCAATGACTGTGCATTTTAGGCCTCCAAATTTATGAATTGGGATCTCTATTCTTATATATAAATTTATCCCACATGGTTTTTTATTTTCCCACCAATTTAAAGACCAATTAGATCCACATATTACCTAAAGTCTATATTTTAGTCCACATGTGTTCTTGGGATCTTTTGTAGTTTGGGTCGTTTTACTTGAATTTCACCATGGCCTCACTAAATCACCCCTTATACAATGAAATCATCAAAAAATGTTAAATTTTCCTTTTCAATAGTGATAAAAATTAAATAATTTAATCAAATATGAAGGTTAATTGGTTATTATATTTTGAATTTACAATATAAAATTAGTTTAGCGCATTGGTATAAGGGTGTAAATGAAAATTAAATCATGATGTTATCATGCATTCATCGACCAATTGGTGTTAAAGTTAATGAAATGAATTTTAGAAACTCACCCACTCCACCCAGAGTGTTATCTTCATCAACTATTGTCACCTCCTTTGATGGTGAAACTTGGGTGCCCCCTCTAGTTAATACTTCTTCATTTACTATGATAGGGACTTATTTGTTCATTATGATCGTACCATCATCTAGTTTTATGAGAACATCATTATCTTCTATCATATCTTGATTTATTAATATATATTGACCCCCTTACATGTTGATTGACTTATTGATTTGTGGGGTAGAGATATTCTGATGAGGTGAACCCTTCATGGGTCCTTCATGACCTATTTTAGGAAGGTCAAAAGGTTTTATACTTAACAAATCATGGGTCATTGAATGATTCAAATGAAGAGTCATGATAGGTTTGACACCCCATATATTATGTAACCTAGCAATTTTCTATAAAGAAAATATTTTATAAGATTAAAGTTTTAGTGAGCTTAAAATACAGAATCAAAACTAGGAAAACATAGGCACGAAAGATTTAAATCCATTTAATTCCTTATTAAATTCATTGAATTAAACTAGATATGAGTGGATTACTATCACTAATTTAATATCATTCATCATATTTTTGGATTTATAAAGAATTATGAGACTTTTCATAATAAATAAAATAATAAAAGTGACATGGAACATGGTAATTGTGCTCAATAATTGTACCTGATCCATCCTCTAGTTCACCGACGGTTTAAAAATATGTTGATAATGTTACCTCCACTAATAATAAAACCTTTTCCCCAATAATAGGTAGGATGAAATATCTGGATTTACCCTTCATCATCCTTTGGGATTGTCTCATAGGGATCCATATTTGAAAAGAGATATTTTATAACTAAAGGAATATGATATTTTTATCTGGATGATTAGATAAGGGAAAGGCTTAAAAACCAACCTATCTCACTAGTGTGAATGTGTTTGGAAAATATTTAAAAACTTCACCAACACCTTATTAGAGAAGGTAGAATTTTTAGTTCCAGTTCTTAGACATATGGTTTTAAAACTTGGAATGTGTAGAGTCATTCTCGTTACTCCACCTTTAGAAAAAATCTATAGCCAATTAATAGTTCCTCTTCATCTAAATTGGCTCATATAGCTATGTTTCCCACTCAAGTTCTACCCCTAGTGTACTTGGGATAATTTTTTGGTGCTTATTCTACCTTCACCCTCTTTAATAAGAACATAGTTTTATATCAAAAAATGGTTGAAATCTAAGATAATATTTTCAAATAATTGTTACTATACATCTTCAGCGTCATCCGACTACTCATCGATAGTCTAATTAATTACCAATTTGATGGTGCCTTGATCTACTATATCTTTCACCCACTTTATAATGGGAATGTGATCACCTATTTCATGTACAATCATATCCATCTATATGAGATACTCTCTATCTTCAATGAGATTAATTTTAAAGTTGAAATCCCTAGATTCCTTTAAGTTACCAAGTTGAGGAATGTAGATTCCACATTTAAGGGTAGTCCTTAAACCCAAAATATCATCAAACAATGGAAGAATCCACTAAAAATGGTAGGCCTTATGATAAAAATAATATAAATAGGTTTCAAAAGGACCCCATCTAGGTTTTGAAAATGTTTTCATCCCCATCACTTTGAGCTACTATCTTAGCCTCTCATATTCAACCGAGAAAGTACTTGGTAGTCTCTATCTGGATCATCTCAATTCAAACTCATGATGTGATGGTTCTTTAATCATGAGTTTTAAAAGGTATTTTGAGCAAGGTTAAACCAAATTCTTATTAGCCTCTCTATTCATACCTTTCTTGTGAATTTTTTTGGTAGTATGCTTCCCTTTTTATAGAGCTAAGGATGAAGTGAACTTTGGAAATCTTCTTAAAAGCATCCTATGAGGATATGAAGACATCCAGTTGTGATAATAACCATGTTTTAGACTAATTAATTCATTTTGATAAGGCAATATGATCTTATCCAGAGTAGTCTCTTAGGCCATCATCTCCCAAAAATTTCATGCCACTATTGTATGATTCTCCATTATGAAATTTGTAAGTGATGTTACTACTTATTTTTATAAACATTAGAATTGAAGTGAAAATATCTATGGTGTGTAGGATTCATAAATGATATCATAGTCAATATAGGTTGATAAAATATAGTCTCTTATAGCTATATTATATAAACACACCTCAAATTTACCACAACCATTATCTATAATTATCCTTGTGGGGGATTCAACACACATATATAAAATAACCTCCATGGGTAGAATTAAAAGATTTATGGAATTTTCAACCATCAAGGATAATATAATGATTCTAAAAAAACATGTATTAAATATCCAAACATAACATCCCACCATCCCGGACCACTAATATGTGCTCAGACTAGCGGTCGCTACTGGACCTTAGGCATTCCTCCCCATGCGCCATAGGATGATGACTATCAAAGAGAATTTAAGGTGGTATCCTAGGGAGACTATACCATCATTATCAAATATTAATAAAAGTGGAAAATAATACCAGTCATATACATATAGAATAAGTAGTAAACATACATCCAAAAAGTTTTCAAAAATAATCAAAAATAACACATGATATATAAAAACAAGACTATAAAATATAACATCGGCATACATTAGAAGCATGTCATATAACACACTATCTCAAAAGAACAAAAGACAAAAAACGAGAAACTCAATGACCTCAGGTCATAACCCAATACAAAAATTCTATGCTCTATACTATCAATACAAATCAAGCACCATTGAGATGTGTCTTTCCCTTGTCCTGTCATGAAAACATAAAGTCCACTCGAGTACCTAATGAGGTCCTAAGTAGGGTGTGAGTAAGAGTCAAAAAACCACCACCAATTTTGTTTATAATTATATCTAATATGATCAATAAGGTGACTACTAATGTGAAAAGTAAGTAAATAAATTCATGAAATAAATAAATAAACCATCATAGATCCTGGAATTCTATGGTGACACTTGGGATTAAACATACCTACTTCATCCTAGGACAGATGTCTCTATCCTTAAAACCCCATATAACCATAACAAACCCAAAGACCATATCCCTATAATTCAAAACATGAGTCATAATGAGTTTGATAGGGATTTCCCCAAGGTACTCCAAACCACGAGTCATAACGAGTCCAAGGGGGAATTCCCCAATTCACTCCAACCCATGTTTCATAAAAAGTAAAATGGGGAATGCCCCAAGCGACTCTAAACTGTGTGTTATAAGAATCAATGGGGGACCACCCTGAGGTACTCAAAACCATGTGTCATAATTATTTCAAGGGGTAATGACCCAAGGAACTCCAAACCATGAGTTATAATCCAGGGGGATACACCCAAGGCACTCCAAACCACATGTTATAACAAGTCCAAGGGAGACCACCCCAAGGGACTTCAAACCATGTATCATAATGAGTCCAAGGGGGACCATCCCATACACTCTAAATCATGTGTAATAATGAGTCCAAGGCGTTCCACCCAAGGCAATAAAAACTATGAATAATAGAAATTAGTGGTTTGAAATTTCATTAAAAAATTCTTTAAATAAAATTTCAAAAGGTATCACATACGAACACTCACCTCAGATCCCAGATTATTCTCTAGGCATCAGAAACCAGACACTCATAATTAGTTATTCCTTTATGTGAATTTATAGCCCCCCATTAATTTCTAGTTCATATCCTAATGAATACACACCTAAATGGTGGATAAATTATCATTATTCTCTCCAATATACTATTAATGGCCCATTTATAGGTTCAATTTTAAAGATTTAGGGTCACATAAAATTTAATTATTAATTTAGGTCTATTTAATGACATCTCATCAAAACCATACATCATATATACAATAAAAATGGAAATATTTTCAATTTATATCTTATAAACCACTTGATTTATACTCACATACATCCACTTATTTACCACCAACCTTTGATTTGAGATAAAATGGTAGAAATTAGAAAAATAAAAGAAAACATGTTAAATGGGGGATATTAGACACAAATGGTGAGAGATATATTAAGAGTAAAAACCTAAAAAAAGAGGAGTAAGAATACTAGACTTACTTACAACTTCTAATCGCAACCGACGACACAAAAATGGTGGTGAAATAAGGGAAATACCCTCTCAAAGGTAGAAAAAACCAAGGGGAGAGAAGACCATCATGAATTCTTGTTGAAGGAAGACATAACATAATTTTAAACCCCCAAAATAAAATAATTAATTATTTAAAACAAAAAAAACACTATGGGAGGGAGTCACGACATGAATAAAAGGTTCAAATTATGAATTTCTTGGGAAGGAGGGATATTCCTTATGTTTATAATTTTCATATTGTGAATAAATATTTCACACCGTGAATGGATAGAGCTTGTAGTTTTTCAACTACATGCCCACCAAATCTCCCCTAAAGAATTTCCAAGCCACTCTCGATCCCCAAAACCTTTATAATTGATTAAGTTACATGTGTTTAGAGAAAATTTGAAGGTATTTGTACCTAAAAAAAGGTGGGAATTTTACAATCTCACCAACATAAAATAATTCATCCAAGAGACACTATCCTAGACATCATCGGGCCCCATTGATAAAAAACTCTAACCACTAAGACCTAAAAATGGACTCCTACTCCCATATCTCCTCCAAGATATATTAATTCTTCCACTGGACATGTACCTAGGAAACTATATTATCATAGGTATTCAATTCAGTATGATCGACTATATACATTAGACTCTCCCCAAAATATATATCTACATCATGATCAATAACTTAATAATGACCCCACACACATGTTACCACTCATACTCCCAATCCATGACACCAATTCCTCATTCTTACATAAATTATGATGCCCCAAAACAACACTACACTACATTTCATCACATGATTGACCCCTTGAATCAAGATATTAATTATGGTTCACTACTTGAACCATGTCATGAACCATGTTCACCCCCTAAACCATGTCATGAATTGGGGTCACTATATGAATCATGTCAGGAATTGGGGTTCACCCCTTGAATCATGTCCTGAATGAACTATCTCTTAATGAAACATTCCTAATGACACATGCCTCACTCAACTAGTCTTTGCCACCAATTTTTATAATATCCTTACCTACTTAAGGCCATTTCCATCTATTTATGGATCAAGTGAACATACACTAAAGTCTCCCACATGAGACTGGGATTAATCATCACCAATTCACCATCATATTACTAGTCATGGTTGTGTTAAATGATACTTCTACACTAACTTTACTGCTCAAAACCTCACCAGTACACACATCATGAAATAAATTATTTCAACCAACTCCACCACAATACCCTACTTCTGGTAACATTTATGAGCTCTAAAAATTACCAACATGACACCTGGAAGGTTAATTACACTAGCCTATACCACTATATTTCTCATCCTAATGACCATATCCACACCCATAGTCTCACTATCAACACTTCTTATGACATAATTCCTTTTTAATAAACACATTATCATGCTACATAATATCACCAGAGTCTCACTGAACTAGTCACCCTACCAAGACAATTTCATATATTCTTACCTAGTTAGACCACCAGACCATTATCCCATATCTATAGGTTTTCAAAAACCAATTTTATTAACTCCACCCAACATCCATCATCTTACACCCATACCTAAGTACCTTTTATTTTCTACACGTAACTTGGATTCTTGTAGTCAAGTGACTCTATAAAACTATCACCACCCATGGGTTGGGTTTATCAACATGTCACTTATGAAGTCTACGAAAATCTACTCAATTGAGCACTAAACTCCGAATATGTTCATGTTGTGCTCCCTACCATAGGAATTACTTATTTCAATGATACAAGAATGATACTTCTTGGTATACACCATCATTAATATACTGGAATTATCAAACCCCACTCAGTTTACTTTAATAATCCATCATCTCAAGCCCTACCTGAGACTTTATTTATACTGTTATTCACCACACAACCTCTTTCTAAATATATCTACAAAATTACACTGTACACCTGACCCTCATAGATCTAAATCAAGGTCCATGAACTTTATCATCATCACATGACTCCCTCATTATATTCCACTATGGGACCTATCTATAACTGTTATCAAATCACAACCACATTAGTGACCAAATCTTTGTAATTGGTTCCATATCTAATTATTTTTCCATCACACCAATCCACTTGGTGTTTTATAAGACCCAATGATTATCACACTAAAACTTACACTTTTACCAAAGGGTAATAACTCATAATTTATATGATTTGACCATATTTACATCACTAAAGTCTTCGTGATCCCATTATTAGTTCCTCATCACTTATAGAGACCTTATCTCACACATCAATTACACTCTGATGCATCGAAGCCCCATGATAAACTATACTTGATCATACCCAAGAGTAGCTCTTACTGTGACCAATATACATAATAACATCATGGGTCTAAACCCTCTCCCTCTTCATAATTAAATAAGGAATATCACTCTATTATATCACCCTTTTATGGAAAATCATCCACCAATCCCATGAGAACCCCATGAATTCACTTTACATAGTTGGGGAAAACCAATGAGTCTTAAACCTCATCAGAATACACCATCACCTCATAAGGTTCTTACCCCAATAGGTGTCTAGTGATCAAACACATACATTCCAAAATAGCCTATATACACACTAGAATAATCAAATTAATTCACCTTACATTTTAATCCATTATCATGATCTTACCTAAGGAGTAATGTAACTTTCCCAAATCAATATATATATCCTGAAGATTCCTCAAAACCACCCATCAATATGTATCACATGCCATCTAAATTAGCCACATAAACTCAAACACTAAGGTTTCCTTTACAAGGATAATATTTAGTTGAACCCATCCACCTACTATATAGGTTAGATAAAAAACCACACTCAGTTTTCACGTGGTAAAAGATTTTCCCATTTAACCCCTTTCATTGGTGCTCAATAGATCAAGATTTCAACCAATAATACCCAGTAAGCATACATTTCATTAACACTTTTCTACACCATATAGAATGACCATATCAAGTCATAACCCATCAATTGAACCTCCCAAAAATAAAAACCTAGCCGAGAACACTTGCTACATGTCAAGATCATCTATACAAGAGCACCCCAATTGATGCTTCATTTTCAATAATACTAGGAAATATCACTCAAGGAAAGCCCAACCACGCGATCACCAACTATCTTAGGCATCACCAAAAAACCCTAAGAATCTACCCACACTCTAATCACTATAGATCCAACCATTTAGAATCACCCATCTAATAGGGTTAGGTATCTAACTAGTCTTTCCCTTCAAAAACCAGACATAAATCAAAACATTATTGATGGTCATCTTCATTCATAACACACAAGGAATCTATATGCATATCACATGCATTAGTTAGAAATTCACAAGTATCAAACTTAATGTAAAGAATATCTCATGATTATCATCTATAATGCATCGATAATACAATGCTAACCCCTCTATTGGGATACCCTCATATATCACATATATATCTACCAATATTAAGAAAACATACCGTTACTCAGTCACAGTTATCGACTCACCAATATCCTGAGCCATATTTCAAAATCACAAGGAAACTTAAAGTCCAATATACCCCCTCTAGGGTTTTATTCACACACACACACACACACACACATATATATATATAACCCTATAATTAATCCAATTACTCACTCCATGGTTATCCTTAACTCATTTCCAAAAAAATAATGGAAAAATAGTGACATAAAACACTACTCATTTCTTCACTCAGGAACTAAAACATAAGGGTCTCATATAAAGGTTCAATTATTCTGTATCCCACCCACTCTCATTTCCGGAATAAACCCATAAGGTTTATACATAGTTACAAAATACCTCAATTTTAAAATTCAACATTCACAAAAAAGTCACAACAGGAATAATAACCCACTATCTTATACACCCCATATCATAAAGGCCTCACAACCCAGGTTCTCTCTCTAGATCTATTCATATATTCTTAAAAATTGGTTGTAAACAAACAAAACCCACATTATAAAACATTTCATTTAAATATTTTTTATATTATAGTTTAAGGAAAGGTATAGTAGGCATAACACCCTACTATTCTCTATAGCTTATATGATAGTAATATCATAACTTAAAAAGTCTCACTAGCCCCAAATACCCATATATAAGGTCAACACCATATACACATAAGGACCACATCAATTTTATAGGATTCACAACATCACACTTAACCATTTTACTTTAACCTGATTGTTTTCATAATGAGGTTTAGTTAAATTAAAGGACATTATTAAGTTATAGAGGAAAATACTTTATATGTTATTATTGTAATTTTATTTAACTGATACCATAAATAAATTAATACACACCTTAACCATAATTTTTTATAACTGAGGCTTAGTTAAATGGAATTCCAATTATAAGTTATATAGGAAAACACTTCATTAGTTACAATTGGAATTTATTTAGTTTATTCCACATAATAATCAATGGAAGTGACCATGTGGCACACTTGTATCCATTTTTATGTTCAGTTAAGTATGATGCCACCATAAAATTATACATGAAAGAAATATATAAATGTATGTGGGAAATTTAACTAATTAACCCATTCCATTGTCAAAGTAAACAACCACATACAAACATAAAAATTTCTTATTAATCCCATGTTTCTAGTATGATGCATGAACACACACCCCTTGGTGTTACAACTATGAAATAAATTCTCATAAATCATAAATCAAAAATCAAAAATCATGTTCATCATTAAAGGTGAAATAAGTCAACTATAAAATAAAAAACCAAAATAGTTATCCCATCCCTAGAAACAAGGACTTCCCTCATATGTGAGATGTCCATTTCTAGGAACGAGTTACATAAAATGTTATTAAAATCCCATATATCATGTCTAACTTACCCAAATATTTTGAAAAAAAGAAAAGTGGTATGGTACCACTTTGTAATGTCCAATCACCTTAAACCACTAATTGGTTCCCATAATGGTGGTCGCTACTATAACTTAAGAACACCTCCCCATATGCTAGAGGATTTATACTAGAAGTGAGGGTCTAAGGTGATATGGTTTGTATTCTATACCCTCATTATCAGAGTTAAAGAACAAGGGAAAATAATACCTATAAGTTACATCCAAAATAAAGAGTAAACATACATCTGAGAAAGTGTCAATAAATAATGAAGTATAACCCATGCTATATCAAAATGAGACTATAAAATACAATGTTAAGAATTCATTAATTATAAGTATATCTTATAAAAAACTATCACAAAATAATAGAGGACAAAAATAGGAAACTCCACCAAAAATGGCCTCGAGTCCTAGACTGATCCCAAACTCCCATGCCCCATATTATTATCCCAAATAAAGCATCAATCATAGGGTTCTTGTCATTGTCATATCCTGTAAACATAAATTCTACTTAGTCACCTAATGGAATCCCTATTAGGGTGTGAGTGATAATCATTAGGCCAAAACCAACGTCATCCATAAGCATATCTAATCTAATAAATAAGGCACATGATGATTTTCATAATAAATAAACAAACCAACTATGATCGTTGGGTTTCGTAGCGACACTCGAGATAAACAATACCTAATTCTACATAAAACAAATTTATCTATCCATATTATTTCATAGAACCATAATTAACCCAAGGAAAATATATAAGTTTTCCCAAAACATGAGTCATAATGAGTCCAAGGGCGATTTCACCAAGGCACTCCAACTCATGAGTCATAAGGAGTACAAGGGGGAACTCCCCAAGGAACACCAAACCATGTGTAATAATGAGTCAAAGGGGGGTCATCACAAGGTACTACAAAACTATATGTTATAATAAGTCTAATAAGGACTTTATTAATGCACCCAAAACAATGTTTCATAATGAGTCCAAGGGGGACCACCCCAAGGCACTCCAAACTGTGGGTCATAATGATTAAAAGGGGGTACACCCCAAGGAACTCCAAATCATGTGTCATAATAAGTAAAAGGGGACACCCATTGACACTTAAAACTACGAGCTATAATGAGTCTAATGGGGGAACCCCAAGGCACTACAAACCATGTGTCATAACAAGTCCAAGGGGACTCACTACCACAAAATAGGGTTTCTGCATTGCCACCCTTTAACAACACTAAAAAAATCGCTGCTAAAAGTGACCCTTTATTAGTGATTTTCTTAGCGTTGATAAAGGCACCCCCTTTATTAGATCTTTTTTAGCACTGATAAAGGGGACCCCTTTATCAGTGCTTTTTTTAGTAGCAATGATAAAAGAGAATATTTATCAGTGCTTTTTTCTAGATCTGATAAAGTTTATATTTCAAAAAAAAATTCCTAAAAAATAATATATTGATATATAAGTATATTTATATTGATATAAATATAATATATATTTTTTAAACATATTTTAGATAAGTATAAATAAACTATTAAATTTAATATATAAGAAATTTAGTGAAAATGGATTTAAAATATTTTAAAAATATTATTAATTAATAATTTTCTAATTATCATAGAATAGTAATAATTTAATAAAAATTTGAAGACAAAAAAATTAAATTTTTTTATAAAAAATCAAAAATAAGTTGAAAATGTTACTTGAACTTCAAACGACCATAAATTTTGATCCAAGTGTCTTTTTAAGCTCTACATCATATCAAATCTAAGCATACGATGATATTTACGTGCTAGTGACTGAAGGGAAACTTATGCCACATTTTTAAGGGCCAAAAGGCCCATAAGGCTTCCAAAACTGAGTTTTTAGTTGGGATACCCTGATTTTTTAACATTCAAATAGCTGTAACTTCTGAATCAGATGTCCTCTAGGATTGTACCACATATCATATTGAAGATTATTTCATTTTATTCAATTTGACAAGATGTGGAGTTGAAACAGACTTTTGGATTAGAAGTTATGGTCTTTTTAACATTATATAGATTTTCAGATACACATATATATGTATTTATTCATAAATGTGTGTGTGTGTGTGTGTGTGTTGTATATATGTATGTATTTATTTATTTATTTATAAACACACATAAAAAACATATTTTTTAAATGTATTTAAAAATAATATTATAAATATATATTAATATACTAATAAATATATGGATAAAAAATTATAAATAAATAAATAAATAAATATATAAATAGATATAAATATATATTAATATAAAAATATAAATATATATATATATTAATACATGAATACATATACATGTATTAATATAACTAAATATATTTATATTAATATGAATCTATATTAATATACGAATATATATATATATATATATAGATATATCATTAAATGGAGAAAAAAAACTAAATGGATTAGTGGTAAAGGTGAAGACATGCAAGGGGGGAGGTCTCGGGTTCGAGTTATAATGGAAGCAGGGGAACGCGAGCAAGTGGAAGGGGGTTGTGCGGGCTAGTGTAGTGTGCATTGAGAGGGAGGGGGATCAGCCTAGTGCTGATAAAAGGGGGGGGGTCAAGTGCTATTAAAAAATCCCCACATCATTACAAATTCTTTTTAACTTTTTTTTAATTTTTTTGACTTTTATCAGCACTTAAAAAAAGTGCTGATAAAAGGTTTCTTTTATCAATGCTAAAAAAAAGATCTGATAAAGGATACTTTTATCAACACTTTTCTAAGCACTGATAAAAGGGACCCCTATCTTCGCCTAGATTAATAGTACTTTTAAAGCGCTATTAATTCCCTTTTCTAGTGCTGATAAACGCCATATTTGCAGTAGTGACTACCCTATGACACTCTAAAATGTGAATAAAAGAACCAAGTGTTTTGAAATTTCATTTAACCATTCTAAAACATCAAGTTTAATAGGTATCACCTACAAAAACTTACCCCATATTCTAGACCATTCTCTAGGTATCCCAAAACATACACTTGTAGTAAGTTATTAATTTTTAGGCACCCCTAGGCCCCCTGTTATTCTCCATATTATGTCCCAAGGAACACACACCTAAAATGGTGGCTAAAGTCCAGGTATGATCACAAAAAAATGTTCATACCTGAAAATAGGTTCAATATTAATGATTTAGGGCCACACAAAATTTAATTATTAATTTAGGTCTAGAATGTTACATGCCGGTGCGATCACACATCATACACACAAAATAAAAGGAAATAATTTTAATGGATAACTTATAAATCACCTACCGTATACTCATAGATGTCCACCTATCAAACATTAGCCTTTGATTCGAGCTAAAATGGTAAATATCAGAAAAGTGGATGAAAACCTAGAAATAGGGAATATTAGATGAAAACAAAGAGAGATAGATTGATAATTAAATAAACCTAGAAAAGGAATAGGTGGAAGGTTAACCGTACCAATAGATTCTAATTGAAACTAACAACATGTAATTTGGTGGGGAAACAAGGGGTATCCACTCTTAAATTGATGAGAAAACCAAAGGGAGGTAAGAACGTCACACGTTCTGGATAAAGGAATCCCTCATCTGATTTTAAATCCCCCAAATAAAATAATTAATTAGGTAAAACTAAAAGAAAAATCTACAAGAGGAATTCATGGTATGACTGAAAGGTTCACACCATGAATTTTGGGGGTAGGTGGATCCTCCCCTTTGTCTGGACATTTCATGGAATGAAGCAATCATTCATTCCATAAATGGATCTAGGGAACTCTTGACCCTAAAAACCTACAAAAATAATTAAATTATGTGTGTTAAATGAAAATTTTAATGTATCTACACCTCAAAAAGGGTTGGGGTTATACATTGAATCTCTATCTTGGTATTTGAACTTCACTATGGAGCTCATACATGTTAAACTTTTCCTCTATGAATCCCTAAAACACTTGAAATGGTCCCAGGATGCAGAACATAGATTTTTTGGGGGTATATTTGTAGTTAAATTGATGATTCTTATCCAATACTAGTATCTCTTAGAAAACATGCCTCCCATCTACAATTCTAGACACACAAAAAGGTCTTCGGCCTAATTCCTATGTGTGAGTTATGAACCAGGAGCATGTATCCATTTATCCACATGGAGAGAAATCCTAAAAAGAAGAATTTTAGTGGGGGATATTTGTATTGACATTTTATCCCTACTCTACATAGTTTATTCCCTCAAGTTAAAGACAATATGTTCTCAAGAATCCCCTATTCTAAAAAGAGGGACACCCTGTTGGGAATTTTTGAGGTTGGCCTATCTCTACATGGGGACCAGTAAGTTATTCATTCATCTATCAAAAGTGACATATGTCTATGGGTGAGGGTCCTTACTCATATACTTGTTCGTATCTTCTAGTTGTGCACATACTGATGGTCTCATTCTTGTAAAATTTCCTAAAATAGATATTAGAGGTAGATATTAATCAAACAATACTCTGAGGGTTGGTAATCTAGATATATTTTTGACATCCCACATGCTAATTCCCACTTCTCTCTATATGATGTGGAATGTGTTTGTCTATTGAATTTAGTGAATTAACAATTTTGGAATGATATTATAGCTATTTTATGCATATGTCTATGATTTTGAAACAACCTCATAGATCACCACTACTTTCAGAACATAAACCTTGGCATATGTGAATTGGACCTAGTATACACATATCCATTCAAGTTTTAAACCACCTCCAAGTAATTCTCAATCAATATTCCAAAATTGAAGTTGGTCATTAATTTGTCGGTGGAATATGAAAGAATAAAAATGTTCATGGGACTTTGATATGTATTAACAGTTGTTTAGGGAATATTTAAAATGAAACAACATATAAGTGAGGCTGGTCTCCACATCTTTGGTATATAAGCCTCTCAATGAAATGTTGACTCTTCCCATATTCATGTACCCTGTGAACCAATAGTCGAGTAGGTTTTTTTCTAGATTTGAGACTTATAAATTGGTTATGAGTATATTTATGTATAGAGAGATATAATATAATAAACGGAATCTCTGATGATGCACCCTAATGACCTCTGTGAGTGATAAAAGGTGTGGTATGTAAAACTAAGATTGTCTTTCTTAAACATTTTCCACTATCTAGTTGATGTAGATTACTGCTTTAGTGTCTAGAATGGTATTTTAAAGGCATTCCATTTTCCTAAAAAATAATGAAAAATAAGTAAATTTTTATTTTTATCTATAAGGAATTAATTTTAAAGCACCCTAGGAATTGAGACATTCCAAGCATGAATAAATATGGAGAAAATTTTGTAAATAAAAAAATTTCACCTAGGTCACTTCGCCTAGGTCAATTTCACATAGGATGTTTCTCTGAGGTCATCTTAATCCAGGTATTTTACACAAGTGAGGGACTCATTATTTCATGCTAATATCATCCATTCCCATATATTAATTCTCTAATGAATGCACTTAGATTATAGAATGCTTACATAACATGCCAAAGCGGGAATGAAGAAAGGGTAACACTTTGACTCATCTAGAGTAAAAAATTGTACATGGGAAAAAAGAGAGATATTTTATCTACATGATTGACCCAAGTATTTGATAAATTATAATGAAGTGGTCCATCAATTTATAGAATCATATATGTATCCCATTCCCAGTTACCAAGGCACTACAACCAAACCTAGAAATCCCACACCTTGGTCCCTACCTATGCATGCATGCTCATGACTTGAACCTGAGCACACACCATCCTCAAAATAAACCTTTGAACAAAGGTTGTATTTTTCTTAGGGTTTTATCTTCCTTATTCTAATAAAATATATTTCTTATGGGGGAATTTATTGGTGATCACTTTTTCTAAAGTTGGGGAATTCAGTTGGATGGTGAGGATTTTCAGTGGAAGGATTTTTTAGAGTCCAAGAGCCTCACACACCTTGTTTCCACACCCAAGTCTCTTTACACAAGGGGTGTCATAAAATTGCATATCATTCTTGAGTCTCCTCACACAAGGGGTGTCACACACCTTTTTTTCTTTCCCATTTCTACATATGCAATGGGTTCACACACCTAGATCCCACAATCAATTATACTTATATGAGGGGAATCACATGCCTAGATCTCATGTATGAGTATCCTAATGTGATGGGAATCAAACCACTTTATTCTATAAATAAGTATCTTTACATTATGGGACTTATAATCCTTGATTCTATGCCCATGTATCCTTATTTTATGTGAATCTTTCACCTTACTTATGCACATGAGTCTCCTTATGAAAGCCTCTTTCACATTCCCAACCTTTTGTTGGGTTTTTAGCCACGTTCCTTGTTCCAAGAGCACCTAATTTCTATAGTAGAGAATATGAAGAAATTATGGGAGGTTACCCTTGTATCTATGTTCTATACCCTTCTTTTTCCCCTTTAAAAATTCCCCATTCCACCGATTTAATGAAGAAGAAATCCAAAGGATGAAAACATGGAGTTCTATATGGTGAAAACTTGAATTAATTTTGTGTGAACCTTAACCTCCCATTTATCCTTTAAGTGACTTCCCAAGTTAAAATATATTTAAAAATAGAAACATGGGGGATAATTGCGTTATTCAAAGGTTGTATCACCAAAACTTCATGAAAGATACTTTCTCTTATATAATAGAGCCACTGACTGCCACTTATAGATATCCCCTACTAGAGTTAAATTACCAAAGGGAACCCTAGACTATCCCCACTAGGGAACTATCCACCCAAGCCCACATAGATCATATCTACTAGTGTGATATTCACCTAGGTCATCTTAGATAATCCATTTTAGGGAACCATTCACCCAGACCTCCCTAGTGCCGCCCTACTTGGGTGACATTCACTCAAATCCACCTAGACCATCATGGTTAGGGTTTTCTTCACCCAAACTACCTAGACTAGGGTTCCACTCTACTTGACTAGTATGAATCCCACTTGAGCACCCAATTCACACATTTCATTTAATTAGGATACATTTATCACCCAAAAGACCTTATCAACCCTATTTTTCCTTAATCAACCCACTATTGAGTTGTGTATTCCCTAGACTCTTCTATGGACTCCTGAGATACATGATTGGGTTATGCACACCGTCACTCTCTCTATAAATCATTTATTCCTTTGATAATGGTAATCAATAATATTATAGAAGATGTCCCATATATTTTTCCCTAACCAATAAAACCCTCAGGGTTTTAATAATCATGCATTCCCTTGATAATGAGGGTCTCCATCCTTAGAAAATTGGTGAAACTCTACCTGAATCATGCCATATACGAATCGTGTATTAATTGATGATCTCATCCCCTATGAGGAATCAATTAGACATGTATATCATGGGCCCCCAAATTAGGGTAATCCTCAACCTACCCTACATGATTCATCTATTAGGTTAATACAGAAAGGTCCACTCACACACAATTCCTATATAAACTATTTATAGGTACCTTTCACCTAATACTAAATTCTTAATGATATTAAAATTATCAGAATAAGTCCTAGTTATATGAACATAAACTAAAAAACATCATGATCTTTGTTGCATGAACTCAAATAGTGCACCATTATTCCTTGCCACAAAACTTTAAAAGGCAAATCATTGTCCTTATCATAATAACTAGAAAGAAAAATCGATATAATTTGTTGCATAACCTTAAAAGGCGAATCATTGGTCATGGTTCTATGACCATAGAAAACAAAAAATGGTCCTTATCATACGACCTTAAAATTTAAGACATTACCTATTAAATAACATTGAATTACATGGATTTTGATTCTATTCATAGAGATACATAGAAAGAGTCTACCATGGTTTTGGACCTAACTTTACAACAACCACCACATCCCTGAATGGTGATAAATTTCTGAGTTCCTAGTTTTGTGTCTTTAAAGCATAGTATAATTATCCACTAAGGAAAAGATAAATAACCTCTTATAAATATATATGGCTACATCTATTCTTGGTAACAACTGATCAAACTCAAGATAAAGGTTTCCAATATTGTTACTAAAAATGATTTCATAAAAATGTCATAAATCTATAAGAGAGTACAGAATTAGGTAATAATACCTCATATGAAATTAGATAACCTCCTATCATCTCAACCTCAATGCAAAATTTGAAGCACCGTTGGTATATCCTAACGACTACCTTCCATTGGAAATAAGGTCTGACTTAACCCAAAAACATGTACATAAACACACAGGGGGGAAATAGGGATAAATGGAACCTGAATTTTTAGGCCCAATCTATGCGTGATTGGCCTGATCCAACCAATTACTTCATATTAATAATGCCTATTGGACACTGGGTACCAATACCAGGTCCATCAGGTGGTCAGTTGACCTCACAAAGCTGCCTCAACTCCACCTAAGCACACTAGATACCCTATACCATCCCATGAGGTACCTAGTGGAATATGTTTTCAAAGGCAGATATCCCGTATCCAGACCATCTTCCCAAAATTGAGCTCTAATCCTTAAATGAACCTTAAATTACTCCAAAATACCAAATTATACATAATAAATTTGAACATAGACTCAAATTAACTCTCCTAAACACCTAATTCATCATAATCTCCCTACCATAAAACATTTTTTCATTGATCTGTCTCCTTCCAAAAAGATGGACAAACCTGATCAAAAACTAATAATCATACTCTTCACATCCCTAAAACACTGAGATAGTTTTTAATACATATTTCTATTCCCAATTACCATGATAAAAAACACAGAGGGACGGATTACAATTGTGTGTACACTCCACTATATGAATCACCAACCTATTCATGCTATAGAAAAATTGTCTGACATGGTGACGGTATCATACATGACCATCATCTCAAAAAACACTTACTATCTATCAAATACACCACTACCATTCATCATAACCAACGATGAATCCACAAACATCATCTATTCTAGTACTACTAACTTTAACTTTTTTAAAAAAATTATAAAGAAGTACACCAAAAATCCTCCTCAATGGGGGAGAAAATGATGAAGACCCAAAGCATCCCCTTGAATCACCACACTGTGTGTAATAGACCAGATCTTACATATACAACTACCCAGAACCCCTAACTCTAGATGCCTAAACTCCCTATATAATCCCACTATTTGTTAGCCGTTAACCCCACTACTGATCACCATGTGTTATTCCATTACCTGAGTATGCATAAATATGAAAGATACTACCTCCCATCACTACTCCCAGTCCTACCTTAAATAGTTGAGTCTATCTAGATTCATAAACACTGGTTGGATAATATATTATCTAGAAAAATATCTATAAATTCCTTATCTACCCATAGGCCTGATGCTCCTTATTTTTTTATCACACTTGGTCTAAATATTCCCTATCCATACACACAAGTAAAACTTGAAATATGACCCACTCCAAGGTAAAAAAAGATGCTCCCCTAAATTGAACACCATGTTGGGTAACCTCATACCCTAGCTTCCTAATGCCTAAATCCCCAATACTTTCCTAAACTGAAATTACTATCTATATGGGTATACAACCATTAGATAAGTTCATCCCTACTATCAAATCATGGTTCAATATATTATAAAATTATTTTAAACATAATAATTTTACCTGTACCCTGATGGGATGTTGATGAATATCCTCAAACCACCGCACTTAGATGATATTATCCCCATCCAACATTAGTGAAAAAAAGATCCATGAACCTTATAGATAAATCCTTGATTGAAACCACCTACACCAAGTGCATGAACTTACTGTCTTGGTAGACCCTTAGTGTATTAATAAAGAAGTTCTTAAAGAACATCACCTTAAAACCCATTCTATACATCCACTCATGTCTACCAACATACACTAGTATGTACCACTAGTATTTCCCCAGTCCATTGAGCATGTATGTCACCATATTCACCCTCTTATTTGAGGGTGTCTCTAGTAATCAATGATGGTATGAACTAACTCGATCTAGAACTTATGTTCCTAGGATCCTTCTTTTCTCTAAAAAAATGGAATATGATGACATTAAAACTATATAGTTGGATATGACGTAAATAGATCAACTCCTTGAGTTCCTTAGTCAATAATATGGATAAACCATACCAAAACCACCTTCAACTAACTATTAAAAAGTCATCCCATCTTAAATTGATTCTCTAGCTAGCCTATCTACCATGGAACCTCTTAATGTGGATTTTTCACATATCCTCCCATAGGAGCCCCAAATGGATCATGCCTCGGTGACACCACATCACCCCCCTTGGGGGGGGGGATAGTACATGCCTTGGTGAATTCTCATCTCCACCTTCCCAGTTCTCTAATGATGGTTATCAAGGTATCATATCACTAGAAATAAAAAATCCCTGATCAATGCATATATAAGAATCCAAAAATCACAAATAGGGAAATTTTTGATAGGAAATATATCCTACTAGACCATACTCTTCTCAATCCACACCCATATCTTATACCATGTTTCTATACAAACATTCCTACCCATTTTAGTGTTTGTTATCACACTCACGCACACTAAACACAAGCAAGATAAACATACTCATTGATGCTAAGAATCATAGGAACTTGGTTTAGTTGAGTAGAATTCTATCAATAAGCTATATAGGAGAACACTATATAGCTTTTTTCTAAAAATTTAGATAACTAAAAACTCTTTCCAGAATCAGATAATTATATGGAAACAACACACATATGTTTTGTGAGCCATATGTACCTGATATGGCGTATGAACACACACACCATATTTCCTTTTTAGGCCAGGAGTCAAATCCCAATCCATGTAACCATAATAATGAAATACCATAAAAATATCCCAAACCCTCGAAACATGGTTTTCCCCTTGATAGGAGTTAGTTACTCACATATATAGGGTTTATTTCCAAACCTCATCCTTTACAAACATCTATCTAACGTACCCAAATAATAAAATAACATCATGTTTGTTACCATTTATAATGACTTAGTCTTGATCTAACTTAATCCACCTCACTCAGCCTTATTCTAATAATATTTTTTTTATCCCTAGTTTGGTTCACCTCCATCATAACCAAACCTAGTTTCCATGTACTTCTGGCATGTATCCCTATATGTTAAAGGTCACTGACTAGTGACGAGGGTTTAAAGTGTGATCATGGGGAGCATATACCCTCTTATAAAGGCAAATTAAAACAATAATGGAAGTAATATAATGGTCTATCAACATGTATTAAAAAAACAAATGAAGATACCACATGTTTCTATATAATAAATATCTACAATTCCATACAGGTCATACAAATGTAACCTAGATCACTAGTGGGATGATCAAATATATTCATGTACAAAATGTAAAAAATAACACTTTAATAAATCCATGAGGGTTTTATTGGTCAATCTTTATAATATAACCATAAACAAACACTATAAATATACCACTTTACCAGTCTATATTCTCCAATTACAAGGCCCTTTCCCTTTTCTGTAACATGAGACATGAAGTTTACATGTGTACCAAAAGGACTACATAGGTTGAGAGCATGAAATCAGTAGGCAAACACTAATGGTTTCCCTAGATAACAACCACACATATATGAGTGTAGTAAAAGTGAAATATACAATAAATAGAAAATAAACAACCCCACTCCACCTTGTACTCGAACATCCATAAGTGAGTGTCCTACCTGCATGAGTCAGTTCCATAATGGGATGATATACCCAGAGTCTGAACACACCTTCAGGGATAAAGATGCACCACCTATATCAAAATCAAAGAAATAATTCACCTCTATGCTCATAGACTCTTAGAAAATAATTGTTTCTAATTAATTCATGATCATGTTGTTTGAGTCAGCATGAACCACTTTCTAAAGGTAGGTGGTGACTGGGCCTTTACCAAAAATACCTTATAATATGAATTGGTTGAGAGGATGGGAGCTTAGGCCCATATTCAACCTTTATTAGGGGATTATTTCCTACTTTGGTACTCTCTTACACATTTAAGACATGTTTATGAATCCTTATGAGTAGAATTAGAAACAATACTAGTTAACCATAAGAAATTGAGTGACTAAGAAAGTGTATTTAATAAGACATCACATGTGGGGATTATATAGCCTCTCATTTTATCCAAGTATTTGGTTACTCAATAGTTTATATCCATATAAGAAGGACCTCTATAATTTATCACCATCCATGGAGGCATTATGATCTTGTGAAAAGTGATAGAGTGTGTTGTGGAATTGGGATCAGGTCCATGAGTGTGTCTTCCAATATATCCTTCTAAAAGGGATTATAACCAACATAATTCAGTGCCACTTAATGGGACATCTCATACCTTTTAAGGTCATGTGATAAGAACCAATGTGGTGACTTTTAAAGTCATGAAACCATGTATAAATGAAGTTATATTTAAGTTCATGAAATCAAAATCTATTTCATGATTATAAAAAATATATTACTAGGTGAAAGGTTACTTATAATGGTCATTGTGTGACTTAAGCTAAAGCAGACCTTTCTATTTTAACTTGGTGTATGATTCAAGTGAAGATATTTTAGGAATACTAAGAGGAGTATCTCGACTCAAGGTATTCATGGAAACTAAGAGGAGAATCTCAACTCGAATAATTTAAGGAAACAAATAGGATTTTCTTAACTCAAGGAGTTATCTTATGATCATTACATAAGTAATTATATGATCATCACATAGGGTGTAACATCCCGACCCAGGTTCTACATACTAGTGCCTAGATCCGGTAGGTCACATGACCTCAAACGTGCCTCCCCTTATGCCAGAGGCTACTGATTAGTAGTAAGAATTTGATAAATCATTCATAGAGATACCATACCCTCTTTTATTAGAGTAATGCACCAACATAAATAATAAACAATACTAGAAGAAATATATATATCAATAAACAATACCCATATCTCATTATAATCAAAGTAGGAAATACAATATGCAATTGAAATAGAAAACATGTCATGATAAAGTAAGTGTCAAGTGTCTAGATGCAAACTGAAAATAAAGACACTGACAACTTCCAAGTGGGCCCCAAACCACATCTGGTTCCCTCAACCAAGCTCCATCCCCAATCACCAACCTAACCCTTAGCCTTTTCCCTTATCCTGTCTTGCAATAATAAAGTGTATTTGGGTACCAATCTGGAAACCCAAGTAGGGTGCGAGTACAACTATGTAGGACACCACCAAAAGTGTCTAAAACAATTTTCAATCAGACAAAAGTGCATTAAGTTCAATAAATAAATAATTACAATTCATAATGAAATAGTTATAATATTATAAATTAACCTTTATTTAACTACACAAACCTCGAGTTCCCATGGACACCCATATCTCAATACCTACTTCAGCCTATGCTGGAGTCTGATCTATCCACAATGGATATCCCATGTTGGAATTTTCATGTTACCATTCTCTATTTTCACAAATGAATGACCATTTTACCATTAATTTATTCATACATTATAATGACCATGTTACCATTCTATATTTCACAAATAAATGATCATGTTACCATTCATAAATTAAAACATTAAAATGACCATGTTATCATTCTCTATTTCATAAATAAATTTCCATGTTATCATTCATTAATAAACACATTATAATGACCACATTACCATTATTTATTCCTTGGACAAATTTCCATGTTACCATTCAACATTTTACACTTATATAATTGAATGAGTGTGTTACCATTCATAATACTTGGATTAATGTCCTTGTTACCATTAAACATTTACACATATATAATAACACAACATTACACATATTCTTTATCCATCCATTAGTTAATTAAATAATTAATTAATACCCTTTTCATAATATTAAACTTAAATAAATTAATTCACCAATCAATTCTTCAAACCCACAATTATAACATCTCATAATTAATTCACAATTAATTATCCAATTCACTTATTAATATCACATAATCAATTTCCATAGTTTATTATCTCCAAATCCCACAATTTTACAATCTCATAATTAGTTAATTCACCAAATTAATTAATTCTATCAAGAAATTAAATTTCTAAAAAATATACCAATTCTATGATTTGTGTGTATTAAATCTAAATCAAAACTATGGGATTTGAACATTATACCACCTACATCAATTTGTTGGTAATGCCTGCCAATAGAAGAATCCTCAATTTAAAGAGAATCAGTCAAGAATGCAATAAAGAATAGAATTTATATCCAAATCCTAAATTCAAGATCAAAAAAATCAAGGTCTAAAATATTATATCTAGATCTAAATCCAATAGCGGGTAAACATCCTTCTTTTCCTAAAAAGAGGAGTAAAAGAGAGATATAGATCTCAACAATAAGAAAGCAAATACCTGGTGGTTCAAATCTCCAATAAGCATATTAATTCACTAATAACAGAGGTCATAAATGGTTGGGATCTCTCCAAGGGACTCTAAAATTTTCAAAATGAGTATATGTTTTAAGGAGGTGGGTTGTAACAAAAAATATTGAAAAATTCAACTACACTGCATGATTAAAATTGCAGGTCAGGAATTTACATGTCGTGTAACCCAGCTACATGTGAAATTATTTTTAAGGGTTTCCGCCCAAAAATCCATTGCCTCATATTTATTTATTTAAAACCCAAAAAAAATCACATGATGTGTAATACCCTTACATTATGTGTAAATATTTTATAGTTGAGTTTTAGCTGATTTCCCCTTAAAAACCTCTCAACTCGACCTAGACCCATTTTTAACACTTAACTCATTTATACCTGGACTCCACAAATTCAAGAAATCATACATCCCTAAACTTTAGGTCATTTTATCCAATAATGGATCTCCATATTTGAATGATATTCGGCCATTAAGGCTCGAAAAGGAACCAAGGGAGAAAATTACCTGAAAAAGATGGGATTTTACAGTCTCACCATCTTATAAAAACTCATCCTCAAGATGCACCACAAAGAGTCTATAATATTTTGGGTAAAAAAGTTTGGGCCACTGATCGCACATATCTACTTCTATTTTATATGTTTTCTTCTTCACACATCCATGTTTCCATAGTACATGAACTTTCAAAACAGTGTTTCCCCACAACACTTTCTCACTATGTTCCAATACACACATCAGATGGTCCTCAAAGGACATATCTATATCAAGATCAAAATCCTCTACATCTATCAGATGATAAGGGTTAGGATGATACTATCAAAGTTTTGATACATGGGAGACATCATTCATAACACTATATTTCTATGGAATATCCAATCGGTATGCCACTGACCTGATTCTCTCCACTCCCTTAAATAGTCTAATGAACATGGGTGCTAAATTTCCATACCTCTATATCCTATGGTAACCCAACATAGGATACACTATAAGGAATACACTATTACCCTTTATAAAATATAGGGTTCATCTTTATCTTTCATCATATGACTTCTGCATACTTTGAGTCGTAGCCATACATTTCCGAATTAGCTAAACATGCTACGACATCTCCTGTATGAAACTCGGTCTCAGTAACTCTAACTCAAAAGCCTCTATATAGTATAGTGGTTATATACATCGAATACCATAAATATATTCATATGGTTCCATCTATATATTTTCCTGATAACTGTTGTTATAGGATAACTCCACTAAAGCCAAGTGTTTCTCCTAAGACCATCAAAAGTCAAGAACACACGCCCCTAGAATATCCTCAAGTACACACGCCCCTAGCATATCCTCAAGTACCTATATAGTATGAAACAACTTCCCATTTGTATGTGGGTGGGAATCCTTACTTAATAATACTTGTTTACCAAGTGATTTATGAAATCCCTACCAAAACTATGAAGTGAAACCTGAATCACAATCTGAAACTATAGTCTGTGGCACCCCGTGCAGAAAAACTATCTATCACACATACAAAACTCCCAGCTAATCTACCATGAAAGTCTCTTGTATGGGTAATAAGTGCACTAATTTTTTTAGTAAATATACAAAAACCCAGATAGCATCATTATTCCTTGGTATCTTTGGAAGAACCGCCACAAGATCCATTTTCACATCATCCCACTTCCACTCTAGAATGGGAAGTGACTGAAGAAAACCTTTAAGTCATTGATTCTATGATTTCACTTAATGACATGTGTAGCATCATGTCACAAACCCTGTTATCTCATTTTTCATTCCTGACCACCAAAAATATCATCGTAGATCATGGTACATTTTGGTCACGCATGGATGTACTGCCCACTTTGAAGCATGAAATTCCCACATGAGCTCCTCTCATGTGATCGTAGGCACAAAAACTCGATTCCTAACATTGATGATCTCATCTTAATCTATGCTCCAATATGAAGGTTACTCCCCATCATCAAGGTTTTCCCTCAAAGATAAAAATTCTGGATCCTCATTATTTTTGTCTTAGATCCATCTCAAAAGTGTAGACTCTAATGCAACTAATATAAGAGCTATCTATTCCTGGTTCTCCTAAACCACCACATGCATCTCATCCAGTAAATCCATAATCTTACACTCAGAACTAGTATCCTTAACTATCGGAGTCTGATTCTTCCTACTTAAGGTAACAACAACACTATTTCCTTTTCCAAGTATATATGTCATCTCAAAATTAGAATACTGCATATATTCTACCCATCTACACTACTGAAGATTCAAATCTATATGCGAAAAGATGTACCTCAAGATTTTGTGATCAGTAAAAATTGTAAACTTTTCACCCACCATATAGTGTAACTAACACTTCAGAGCATGAACCACTTATAAAATATAGAGATTGTGTGAAGAGTAATTCCATCCATGTGGCCTCATCTTTCTAGACCCATACACCACAACTTGGTGTCCTTGTATCAACACAACTCCAAGTCTGATTCCAAAAGCATCACAATACACCGTATACCCCTCACCTGGAATAGGTAGGATAAATATTGATGCGAATATAAAGTGATTCTTCAACTATTATAAGGAATTATCATAAGATTCCATCCATTCAAAATTTACCCCCTTATTAGTCAGGCCCAAAAGTGGCGCTACCAAATGGAAAAAGTCCTGGATGAATCTCTGAAAATATTTAGCTAACCCCATAAAACTAAAGATATCAAACATGTTCTTGGGATGATACCAAGAAACCACTACCTAAACCTTATCTAGATCAACTAACACAACTTCTATTGAGATGATGTGTCCCAAAAAGTGTACCTAGTTTATCCAAAATTGGCACATTGATAGCTTAGTGTATAGATGATGTTCTCTCAGTGTAATTAGGATGATGTCAAGATGTTGGGCATGATATCCGTGAGTATTGGAGTACAACAATATTTTATCCACAAACACTACCACAAACTAATCCAAGTATGGATGGAAGATCATGTTCATCAAGTCCATATACACTGCCGATGCATTTTTCTACCCAAACAACATTATGAAAAACTCATAAAGGACATATGTTCTTCTGAAAGAAGTCCTCAGTATATCAGAATTAAAAACTCTCAATTGATGATACCCTAATCAAAATTCAATATTTGAGAAGACACAAGCTCCTTTCAACTGGTCAAATAGATCATCAATATGTGGAAGAGTATACTGGTTCTTCATAGTCATCTGGTTCAACTTCTGGTAATCAATGCATTAACACAAACTCTTGTAAGACTTATTTGCAAGCAACACAGGTGATCCCCACGACGAAATACTTAGATAGATAAAACCCTTATCCTAAAACTTATCTAGCTAATTCTTGAGCTATTGAAGTTATGACGGTGCCATTCTATATGGTGGAATAAATACTAGATTATCCCCCAACATGATCTCAATAGTGAATTCCACATATCTCTTAAGTTGTAGTCCTAAGACTTATTTAAGAAACACATGCTAAAACTAATCCCCTAAAGATGGAAAGGTATCATGTTGTACTTCTCCATCATCTTAGAATAAACTAGAAACCTAGGCTATGGGATCTCCCATTTTCTAATTAGTTGGACCTACTTGACCTATCTAGATATCCCACTACACATGGTGAATATTACAGCCACCCTTAGGAGATGTAGAGGTCAGTAACCTTTGGTAAAAATCTATATGGGCTCGGTATATTACTATATAGTTCATACCTGTAATCAAGTCAAAGCCCGACATGTCAAGAATATAGAGATCCCATAGAAAATAATATTCCTTAATTTTAAGAGAACATACCTTAAACAAAAAGATGTATCTAGACCATACTTCCAACTATATATCTATAGTCACAATTCTGCTTATGATTTCAACCACTAGTATCAAACCATTAACAAGTTTTGCATATATAAAGGAATGATATTCATCAGTATCAAACAAGGCACTAGCTAATGTAGAAGATATAATAATATTACTTCTCACTATTTATGGTCTAAACTTTCTATACACAAGTGTAGGTTGCACTACATGCAGCTGTCCTACCTCTCTCCATTATGATATTGTCTAACTCCCCTAATTCACACCACTCTATAGATATGGGTGATATTTCCCAGAAGCACCACATCCTCTATCTCTACCACCTTAACTATTATAAATCCAGATGCCTTCCTGAGGTGGTGTATAATACCCCCATCCCACACTCTGGCCCTATCTAGTTGCACCCTGACTGATCGTCATCTCAGTGTCCTACCAAACTTCAGCAGATATCCCATCTTTCCCCAAGACTGACACTCTACTAGTGGATGGGGATAGTCCCTATGATAATGGATTGAACTATCACACTGATAATATATCACTCATGTAAGGTCCTGTGAAATTGACCCTACTGTATTTTTACTTTACTTTCCACAACACTGAATAAAGTTGTCATAGCAATGCCTCCTGCTCTCAGAAGTCGCACCTTCTAATCACCCAGTTGAAACTTTGTGTCTACCACTTGAAGACTCCTTCAGGTTTCCCTCAGCTATGAGAGCCTGATTCACCACTTCATCAAACTTATTTAACCAAATATGGTTAATTTGGGACTTAATTCCACACTTAAATCCATCCTGAATGCATCTCACTGTAACTGTATCATCTCCTATCAATGTTGGACAAAACCACTGCAGGTTTATAAATTGTCCAAAATAATCCATCACGGACATGATCCCTTGATTCAACCACATGAATTATACTAATTTCTCCAATCAAAACATCTTTGGATAGAATTTATCTAAGAACCTCCCCAAGAAGTCCTTTTGTAGCATGCTATCATCCTGTCTAGTCTTCACCTGAATATCCCACCAGTGCTTCACTGATCCTCAAAGAATATAAGTGTCCAACTTGACCCTCTTTTCAGTAGGAGTATATAAATGTTCAAGTATCATCTCGATGGACTCAACCCAGAACTCATATCTTTTAGGCCCAACCTCTCTAGTGAAAGTTAGAGGGTGCTGCAAATGGAACTCTCTTGTTTGCTCATATATTCTTTTTACAACCCTCCCTGGGTCCCTTTCAATTAATTACATGAATCAAAAAAATTTCTCTCAGAACTGCTCCCCTGATTCCTCACCCGACACTATCGGTGCCTTAGGTTCCACCACTGGAGGATCATCCACTACCATGTCCTCTGGTTTTCCTCTCAACAAGCATCATCATGGTGGAATTAATCTACAATGAAAAACACAAACCTTAGGATATAGTTGAAAACATTAAAAAATTTATATAAGGGGAAAATCACAATAGGTCACATCAATTCTTTTACCCATATCTCACTACATGGTCAAATCTGAGGTCCTAACACTACCCTTAACCATCCTACACCCAGATCTTGGTTACAAGGGTAACATGTTATCATAGTTCAAGTTTTTCATTTAGACACCTACTTATTCACATTATTAAATCATTTTACCATTTCTAATATCATTTTAGGCATTATTTTCAATTCAATTTCACAAGCTAATAAAGCAGTTCAAGTTCAAAAACTTACCCAAAACCCTTTTTTTAGTGAATGCCTAAAGTGATACATGTCACAAAATAATATCGAGTTCCTGAAATGATGCATGTAAACTCAACTCTCATGCTATTCTAGACACTATTAAATTCTCATAAAATATCAAAAACAATTTTCACATCACACAACAAGTGAATCACTCAAGGTGAAATAACATTCAACTATAACAATAAAAATAATAAAAATAATCCCATCCTGAGTACTTGGGTTTTCCCCTTACATGGGTTTGAAACTCCCATGCATGAGCTCATTACCAAGGCTCGAATCTTCCAAATATCCTATATACCCTTCCCAAATATTAAGACAAAATAAAAAATAAAAAGAAAACTCCTCTGATACCATTTTGTAGAATCTCAACCTAGGTGCCACATTCTGGTGCCCTGATCTGATCGATCACATAACCTCAAGCGTCTCCCTATATACCAGAGGTTGTCGGCTAGCAGTGAGGGTTTGATAAGTAATTCATGGAAAGACTATACCATCTTTTATCAGATTAATACACTAGTATAAAGAATAAAAAATAGTGGAAGAAATGTATATCAATAAACAATACCCATATCTCACAGTAATCAAAGTAGAAAATACAATATCCAAATGAAACAAAAAAACATTCCATGCTAAAGTATGTTTCAAGTGTCGAGATAAAAATTGAAAATAAAGACACCGATGACTCTCAAGAGGGCCCCGAACCATGTCTGATCCCCTCAACCAAAATCTATCCCAAATCAATAATATAACCCTGAGACTTTTCCCTTACTATATCCTGCAATAATAAAGTCTATTCGGGTACCAATCAGGTATCCCAATTAGGGTATGAGGAAAAATCAGTATGTCACCACCAATAGTGTATAAAATAGTATTCAGTTAGATAATAGTAAATAATTATAATGCATAACTAAATAGTTATCACATTATTAATTAATATTCATTTAAACACATAAACCTCAGGTTCAAATAGACACCTGTATCTCAATACATACTTCACCTCATGATAGAGTATAATCTATCCTCAAGGGATATACCATGTTTTAATGTCAATGTTACCTTTCTCTATTTTTCACAAATGAATGACCATGTTACCATCCATTTATTCAGACATTAGAATGACCATGTTACCATTCTCTATTTCACAAATGAATAACCATGTTACCATTCATAAATCCACACATTAGAATGACCATGTTATCATTCTCTATTTCAAGAATAATGACCATGTTACCATTCATTAATTCGCACATTAGAATGACCATGTTACCATTATTTATTCCTTGGCCAAATATCCATGTTACCATTCAGTAGTTTACACATATATAATTTAATGAGTATGTTACTCTTCATAATACTTGGCTGAATGTCCATGTTACCATTCACCATTTACACATATATAATAACACAACATTACACATATTTCTTATCCATAGATTAACTAATTCAATAATTAACTAATAATTTTTTCACAATATTAAGCTTCAACAAATTAATTCACCAATTAATTATTCAAACTCACAATTCTGAAATTTCATCACTAATTCCCAATTAATTATCAAATTCACTCATAAATATCACACAATCAATTTCCATAGTTGATTATCCATAAATCCCCAAATCCCACAATTTCACAATCTCATAATTAATTAATTCATAAAATAAAGTAATTCTATATGGAAATTAAATTGATAAAAAATATATAAATTTTATAATTTTCATGTACGAAATCAAAATTATGACTATGGGATTTTAACATTAGACCACCTACCTCAATTTGTTGGTAATGCTCTCTAACAGAAGAATCCCCAATACGAAGCAGATCAATCAGGAATACAACGAAGAACAAAATTTAATTCCAAAACCTAAATTCAAGAAAAAAAAATCAAGGTATAATAATGTTATATATATATCTAAATCCAACAGTGGGTAAACATCCTCATTTACCTATAAATAGGAGAAGAAGAGAGATATAGATCATGACGAGAAGAAATCACATACCCGGTGGTGAAAATCTTCAATCTGCCTCTCATTTCACCAAAAAAGGAGGTTGTAAAAGGTTGGGATCTATCCAGGAGCCTCTAAAATCTTAAAATGAGTTTGGGGTAAAATAATTAGAGATTTAGCTAAAAATATTGAATAATTAAGCCTCACTTAATGTTTAAAATTTCAGGTCAAGAATTTACTTGTTGTGTAACCTAGTTAAATGTTGTGAAATTATTTTTAAAGTTTTCTATCTAAAAATCCATCACCATGGATTTATTTGTTTAAAAACCATGAAAAATTACATTATGTGTGATAACCTTACATAATGTGTAAATTTTCTGCAATTGAGTTCGTCCCATTTTCCCTTCAAAGCCTCTCAACTCACCCTAAACCCATTTTTAACACTTAACTCATTTATACCCAAACTCCATTAATTCAAATAATAATTCATCTCTAAACTTTAGGTCATTTTATATAGAAAAGGATCTCCATATCTGAATGATAATGGGCCATTAAGGTTCAAAAAAATAATAATTAAGGTAGAAAAGTACCTGAGCAAGATGAGATCTTACATAGGAAATGATATACTTGAGGGTTTTGGGATTGAAACTCTGAGAGTCATCATATGCATCCTTTTTAATAAGAATAAAATCCTACATAATTAAAGTAACATATTTTAAGATCAAATATCAGAGCCAATCTATGCTATTTGATTTCATGTACTAAAAATGTGTGTTATGTTGTTTAAAGTCTTTCTACTAGGACTATATGTGAAAGGGGCCTAACAATTGTTCATGTGGGATTTATGCATTAGTGGACCTTTCTGACTCAACCTATCTATTGGTAACTAAAAATTAGAATGTATGGATGGGTATTATACCTAATATAAGTCCTTTATAAGGATTCACACCTCTTGTATATTGGTAACTATAAAAGTAAGGAAGTCTTGAAAGGTTGGGGCTTACACTTATTAGGATACCCATATATGGATTTCCACCTCTTATCTATTGGTAACTAAATGTGGAAGGTTGGGTCTTACACCAAGTATTAATTATATATATAGATTAGGGTGTTGGGTTTAAACTCAAAGAGGAATCCTACATATCTTTATTATAGGAATCAAAGCTCATATAGTTTGGTTTACATAGTTTAAGTTCATGTGATAGGGTCGGTCCATGTAGTGACATCATACAGAAAAAAATATTATATTATAGAAGGGGAAACAAAAAGATATGAAGTGGGGAATATGAATTGGTGTTTTCCATGAATTCCTAATTTGGTTTGTAACACCCCAATCTTCCACGGTACGCTTCTCTTTGAATAATACAGTAGTGTGTGTTGTACGCAACTTCGAGTTCTAACACACACCACAACCAATCAAACTAGCCGTTATGAATAGTAATACCTAATTTTTGAAATTTTATAAATTTTATCTCTGAAAATGGACTTCATTTTTGGATTCGGAGTATCGAATTTAGCCTAAGGTAAAATTTTGGAACTTTTTGGATAACATTTTATATTTTGATGAATAGTGAAAATTACTAAATTTTAATTAAAAACAACTTTTTTAATCGAAATAATTAATATTGATAAATTATAAATTTTAGTGGTTTTAAAGTATATTTATAATATATTCTTACCATTTAATACAATTTTGGTCATTGGACATAATTTCACAATTAAAATGGACATAAACAAGTATCAATCTTTTGATAGTTATTATATCTTAACAACACGCTTTTTGTTTTGACAGCGGGAATTAATTTTAAATTAATTTCTGCCACTACTCTGTTTTGAATTTGGAAAAATGGATTCCATATTTGGAATAATTATTTCCAAATTGTGTAAATTGGTAACATTTATTTTTAGATATTTTGAATAATTACTTCGGTAAATATTTTATTTACCATGATTAAAGGGTAAATCCGGTAAATAAGGGTTAAAAAATAATATAATAATAATACTAAATTATCATAAAACGTGTCCTAACCTTATTGGTGGATACATGTCTGACAATGTGCATCTTTGGGACGATTTTGGGACCCCATAGAGCCACTTGTAGGTGGCAGGGACACTTTATTTTAATTAAGTTATAATAAATACAAAAATGACATAAGCATATAGCTTTTAGAAAAACTTTTTTTACATAGGGTTGTATATGTTGGATTTTCGACTATAAATATTAATTAGAAATATAAAAATATTTCCTACATAATTTTATTTTATTTATAATTTTTAGACATTAAATAATTTAATTTATTTATGACAAAATGGTGATGCAGTAATTACCTAATTAATGAAAAATTAGAATAATTGATATTATAAATACCCAAATAAATGTAATTTGAGACTTTTTATACATAAAAATAATTTTCTAGGTTACTATGGCATGTTATTATTTATTTAATTAACTTTTTTAGAAGTAATAATTCTGTTATGATTTTTACAAAAATCAATTATTGAATAGTGTCGAAATTGACATAAAAGAGTTTTTAAAACAAATATTATATTATTAATTGATATTAAATTCCTAAAAATCTAAGGTTCGGCCAAGATACTTATATCATTATAGTTGTGTCATTGATGGACCACTTGGGGGTCTATTGGATGTATATAGTTAGTTTATTAACTATATAATATAAAATTACAAAGAGACATTGTAAAAGTGAAACTAATTAACTAAGAGTTAATACTTCAAGATAAGGTTAATATAGTGACACAAACCTGTCTAAATCCTATTTTTTGAGTTTTTGTCAACCCATAACCACCTTAAAATTTAAATAATACACTTTTTATCCATTAGAAACCGAATATGAATTTATTATAAAATAATATTTCTAGCTTTTCCAAAGGTGCCCCTCACCCCTCTTATAAAAGGGAACTCCCCGATCTAATTAATTAACACCCTAAAAGCATTTTGGTTTGGCCAAAACCTGCCCAAATAATCTCTCAACTTCCCTCAATTCATCCTAGAGGCATTACTTTAGTCAGAAAGCCAACCTAAGGAGTCCTTTTGATCAAATCAAAAGGAAGAACCCGAAGAAGAGGTAATGTTTTCACCACCCTCTTTCAAGTTCCTTTCTTCTTCCACTTCTTATTTATTTGTTATTTCCATTATAAAATAATAAATCCAGTATATTATATATACTTTTATGTTATTATAAATATGGTACAACCATATTCAGTATTCTATCCATCCTTTGAATGACATGTCACCATACGTGCGTACGTACGGCTTACCGTCTCCACATCGTGGTGTAATTGTTATTCAATATATTATTATTTGGATGGGTATAATAATGATGTGTAATTCATGTAAATAATAAATATAACATGATAAGTATTATTTATATATGATATACCATCCAATTAAATATTATTTTAATATCAAAAGAATGATATTGTCGCTCGTGCGTACGTACGAACTACCGTCTCCACGAACGCGATGAGATTCATTCTCCATCGTATCCATTCAAGAATAATTCTCATTTAATGATTAAAAATATTGTTTAAGGACTTGATATAATTCTGTATATGAATAAGATACAACCTATACATAACAAACACAGCTTACGTAACAAAACATATAAAAGAAAACGAGTAAGTTAACACCTGAAACAATGATAATACTAAGATATTGTTAACAAATCAATGTTATGAGATCATATATGATATCACATTAATGTATATGATTCTTGTATAATTTAATAACAATTATTTAACCATTATACATGAGTTTAACCTACCCCCAACCAAGGAAAAGTACAAGGTAATGGGTTTTCATCTCACTCCTTATTCACGTGAGATTCATGCCATATTGCCACTATTACCTTTTGTGTGGTGTATGAACTGCCCATAATTGTATTATTTGTGTAATACAATTTAATTTATGTGTATTTATATATTCATTGTATGATAACTCTTTCATGGGTTGTATGTTTCGTAAGTTCCCAAATTGGTAAAGGTTATTTCACAATCTCTCCATTATTCGAGGTTATTTATTCGTAATTATCTATTGGGACTTCTTTATCATCCACATCCATGTTTCATAAAAATGTATTTCAATTTTTTTTTACTATTTACTATACTATGGGTTAATGTCATTTATACCCTTGTTAGACTTTTTATAAAATGGTTTTAAAGGAATCTTTCCGTCATTTTCCAAACAAGGTCCATTTTAACCTTTTCGACAAAATTAAGTTAAGAATATCTTTTTTTAACTTATATGGAGGGTGAGGATATTTTCCACCATTGTAAAATCTTCGATGCTTACCTTACAAGCTTATAAGAATATTTTCAAAATAAAGGTTTTCTTTTATAATTATGTGATTTTTAAATGATTTCAAAAAAGAGATATTTCTCTCAAATATATGAAAATCCCGTGAAAATGTATATGTATTTAACGCAAGCTTAAAAATGTTTTCAGAAAACCCGACTCTCGAGTGTGGTAGACAGGAAGGGATTGGGTGTGGACCCATCATGGCCTGTAATTAGTCAAGCATTCTCAGAATTAGTTATTTTGTTTTCAGAAGCTTGCATAATGTTTTCAGAAAAAGACTGGAGTATATTTAAGAAATTTTAAATGTAAGTATCTTTTAAAAAGTTGCATTGGTATGTCTCATGAGACAAACTAGTGTATTGACACAAGGCCTTGACAAAATCTTATTTGTGGTCTTGGAACGAGGCCTTGGCTATGTGGTTATGATAGTCTGGCATTATGTATTCCATCATTATGAAAGTGGTTATTGATATTGCATGTGATTATTCGATTAGTAGAATATTCATGTGAATAAGTAAATGAAATTATTTCATTTTATTTCTGCCATATTATATTGAAGTTCAAGTTTAAAAGGCTTTTTTTTAGTTATACATTGCCTTAAATGTTTATTATTATTTATAAAAGTTTCTGCTATATTTTTATCCTTACTAGGCATTTGAGCTCTCCCCTTTCAATGTTTTATTTTTCCCAGGATGTGAAGAAGTAATTTATGAATGACCTGCTGGGATAGTATGTGGGGATATGAGTGTGGACTATGGAGACTATGTTGTTGTAGTTTTTATTTTATGATGTAATGTAAAATTTATTAATGTATCTAGTGTTTCCAAGTCTACTAAACTAATCGGTCTTTCGAGACTTGATCTTTCTTGTGATCATGCCAATGTTATGTAATAATGCACCGACTATGGGTAACGAGGGTCGGGGCATTATAGTTGGTATTAGAGGAAGTTTAGTACAAGCCTTGGAAGCTAGATTTAGATAAACTCTGATTAGAGCACATAGACCTATGATGGACTTTGAGGATTAGTATAGAAGAACTTCCTAGAATTTTGATATTATAGAGATTTTGTGAGTTTTTCGAGTAATACATCCCTGTCTGGATACGAGCAGGTAGAGGCGGATCTGGCACAGATGTACCTAGGGGTAAAACCCGAAAACCCCACTTTGATCTAGACTCGAACAGGAACTGGTGCATGACAACAGGCCTTACTGCACTCTTGGTTATGACACTCCTGGGGGATATGCTTAGGATAACTCTCATTTTCTTTACAAATCATCAAGAAGGGTTTATGAGTATATACTTCCTCAAAGAAAACATTTTTATGATTATGGATTATATCCATAAATAGTTCAATTTATGTTAAGTGTTTTATAAGTATGGAATTATGTATTTTGATTCATAAACTGATCTTGTTTATGCCATTTTTTAGAAGTGGTGCCTAGTGGAAGAAATGGAAACCGTATCAATGCACGCACTCCATTTAGGGATTTACCTCCTACTCAAGATAATTATAGTGGAGCTGGTGATGCAACTGGTGCTGATCAGCTAATCACCATACTGAAACAACTCACTTAGGTTATGAATAATAACCTTACCCATATGGAGCACCCTGATCCGCAGCGTGGAGGATCAATGTTAGATCACTTCATGAGGCAACAACCACCAATGTTCAATGGGAGTACAAATCCCTTAGTAGCTGAGAAGTGGATAAATTCCTTATAGAAAATATTCCATGCCTTGGGGAGTAGTGAAAGGCAAAAAGTTGTCATGGCAGTTTATCACCTCACGGGAGATGTTGATCAACGGTGGGTGTTGATACAAAACATGAAGGAAGATGATGAAGTACCAAATATGGAATGGAGGGAGTTCAAAGATCTGTTTTTAGAAAAATAATTTCCTCGTGACCATCGAGAAGATATGGAAAGACAATTTCTGAGTCTGAGACAAAAGGAGGATGAGAATGTCGCAAAGTACAATGCTAACATTACGAGGTTAGCAAGGTATGCTGAAGATTATATATGTAACCCAAGAAGTACTATTGATCATTTCTTTTATGGGTTAAAACCATTTCTCCGTCGAGTATTAGTCTCACAATCCTTCTCATCGTACGAAGACATTGGATCATGTGCTATCAAGACAAAAAATGAATTCTCTAAGTCTTATGACTTTAAAGAAAATCAAGAGAAGAAGATATCTGCTGATCAATCTGGGAATGGAAATAAGGGGAAGAAGGGAAATGTTGAATATACATCCTATGGTAAATGTGGGAAGAAACACCCTGGTACTTTCTTAAAATGAATGGGAGTCTGTTACAAGTGTGGTGAAAAAGGCCACCAAGCTTCTGATTGCAAGGGGAAGAAGGAAGCTACCGATGTCCAATGCTACAATTGCAGGGAGATGGGACATTATTCAAATGAATGTCCTAAGCGTCAGGGGAACTTACCTCAGAAAAGGCCAAGGGACCATGGCCAAGCTTATGCTATTACTACTGCTGAGGTAGAAGCTCTGAAAGACGTGCTGGCAGGTAATTTAATGGTTTCTTCAAGTTTAGAAAATGCATTATTTGATTCTGGATCTTCGCAATGTTTCATATCTTCCCAGTTTGTTAAGAAAATTAGATATTTCCAATTTGATTTAACAAGGGATTTTTCAGTTAAAACTCCTAAGGGAAGTATCATTGCAACAAAATTTTGTGAATCAGTCCCCATTAGAGCACATAAATGTTCTTTATCCACTGGTCTCATCGTCATACCTATGATTGAGTTTGATATAATCCTCAGTATGGATTGGCTTTTGGACCATGACGGGAATATTTATTTTAAGAAGATGGAGGTTACGATTTTTGATGATGATGATAAGGAACACCTTATCTTTAGAGCAGAATCGTCGCCACCTAATTCTTATCTAGATCCACACCCAGTAGCTCAACTAAATTCAATTATTGGAGAGTAAGAGAATTAAATTACTGTGGGTGAGGAAAGGAATGTTCAAATAGAGGATGTACCTATTGTGAAAGAATATGTAGATGTGTTTCCGGAAGATTTACCTGGACATCCTCCATAACGAGAAGTTGAGTTTTCAATTGATTTAATTCCTGGATCAAGGCCTATATCGAATACCCCTTATAGAATGGCCACTATGGAATTAGTTGAACTCAAGAAACAAATAGAGGAATTTAGTAATAAGGTATTTATTCTCCCTAGTGTTTCTCCATGGGGAGCCCCTATTCTTTTTGTTAAAAAAAAGATGGATCTATGAGGTTATGTATCGAATACAGGGAGATCAATGCTATAACAATAAAGAACAATTATCCCCTACCTCGCATTGATGATTTATTTGACCAACTACATGGATCTCAATACTTTTCAAAGATTGAATTTTGGTCTGGATACCATCAGTTGTGTGTGAAGAAGGAAGACATTCCAAAGACAGTATTTTGAACCAGGTACGGGCATTACGAGTTTACAGTAATGCCTTTTTGGATGACTAATGCACCCTATGTATTCATGGATCTAATGAATAGAGTTTTCAAGGAATATCTCGATGATTTTGTGGTGGTATTTATTGATGATATCTTGTTATACTCCAAAATCTACGAAGATCATGAAAATCACCTGTGCATTATCATGAAGACTCTGAGAAGACATGAATTATATGGGAAGTTTAGCAAGTGTGAATTATGGCTTTCGGAGATTTCTTTTCTTGGCCATATTGTCTCTAAAGATAGAATCTATGTTGATCCTTCTAAGACCAAGGAAATCCAAGAATGTCCAGCACCTACGAGTATAATTGAGGTACATAGTTTTATTGGTTTAGCAGGTTATTATCGACGTTTCGTCCTGAATTTTGCATGATTGGCTAACCCATTAACAAAGATCACACATAAAGGGGTTAAATTTGTTTGGACAAAAGAGTGTGAAGAATGTTTTGAAGAACTGAAGATAATATTAGTCAATGCTCATATATTTACTCTACCATCGGGGAATGATGGGTTCATTATTTATAGTGATGCATCGATGATAGGACTTGGTTGTGTCCTTATGCAGAATGATAGGGTTATTTCCTATGCATCACGACAGTTGAAAATTCATGAGAAAAACTATCCTACTCATGATCTCGATTTAGAAGCTGTGATCTTTGCTTTGAAGATATAGAGGCACTACCTCTATGGTGAAAAATTTGAGATTTATACTGATCACAAGAGTGTGAAGTATATTTTATCACAAAAAGAACTCAACATGAGGCAGAGGAGACGACTTGAATTACTCAAGGATTATGATTATATGATACACTACCACCTGTGGTAGGAAAATAAGGTGGCAGATGCTTTGAGAAGAAAAGATCATGGAGTTTTGAACATGATGAGAATTGAAAGGGATCCTATTTTCATGGATCTAGTAAAGTTGGATATGGGAATCACCATGGAAGGTGAAACAACAATGCTTTTTCAAATGGTTTCCAAACCATCATTACTATAAAGGATAAAGAGTTCTTAGACTGATGATGAATAATTTCAAAAGAAGATTAAAGCTGTGAATGATGGGAGATTGAGAGACTTTGTGTATGAAGAAGGAATTTTAAAATTTGGGAAGAGACTTTGTGTTCCCAATATACCTGATCTAAAAAGGGAAATGTTGGATGATGCTCACAGTTCCAATTTCTCTATACACCCTAGAAGAACCAAAATGTATAGAGATTTGAAGGAACATTTTTGGTGGGACAACATGAATAGGGAGATTGCTGATTTTGTGTCAAGATGTATGGTTTGTCAACAAGTGAAAGCTGGAAGGCAACAGTCTGGAGGAGTCATGCAACCTCTTCCCATACCTGAGTGGAAATGGGATAATATCATGATGGACTTTGTCATGGGGATACAAAAGACTCCTAGAAGGAACGATGAAATATGGGTCATTGTTGATCGTCTTACCAAGTCAGCATATTTTCTTACAACAAGGGAAGATTTACCACTTGAACATCTAGAAAGGATATATATTAATGAAGTTTTGAGACTTCATGGAGTACCCCTATCGATTGTTTTTTATCGTGATCCTCATTTTACTTCAAGATTCTGGAAGAGCCTTCAGAAAGCCTTGGATACTGAACTTCATTTGAGCACTGCTTACCACCCTCAAACAGATGGACAATCGGAACAGACTATTTAAACCTTAGAAGAAATGTTGAGATCTTTCTCACTAGACTTTCAGGGTATGTGGGATCAATATTTACCTCAGTTAGAATTTTCCTATAACAATAACTTTCATTCGAGTATTCAGATGGTACCATATGAAGTGTTATATGGAAAGAGATGTCGCACACCAACCTGTTGGGATGACGTTGGTGAACAAAAACTCGTAGGCCCAGAACTGGGGGAGGAAACAATGGAAAAGGTAAAGGTAATCCAAAACCACATCAAATCATCTCAAATTAGGCAGAAGAGTTATGCCGATAATCAAAGGAAGGATTTGGAATTTCAGGTGGGAGATCAGGTTTTCTTGAAGGTATTTTCATAGAAGGGAGTTATACATTTTGTTAAGAAGGGTAAATTGAGTCCTAAGTACATCGGACCCTTCGAAATTCTAGAATGAATTGGGGATGTAGATTACCGTTTGGCAAAGCCACCAAGTCTCTCCAAAGTTCATGATGTGTTCCACATATCACTGTTGAGGAAATACATGCCTGAACCAACCCATATACTCACCTATGAGGAATTAGAACTGGAACCTGATCTGTCTTATTGTAAAGATCCCATCAGGATTCTTGATTCAAGAGAACAAGTGCTGAGAAACCGCATGACTCGTTTGGTAAAAGTTCTATGGAGAAACCATAAGATTTAAGAGGTAACGTGGGAACCCGAGGATCTTATGATGAAGAACCACCCGAGTCTTTTTATGCAATAATATTCTAGAAATTTCGAGGACAAAATTAATTTAAGGAGTGGAGAATGTAACACCCCAAGCTTCCACAGTACACTTCTCTTTGAATAATACAGTAGTGTGTGTTGTACGCAACTTCGAGTTCTAACACACACCACAACCAATCAAACTAGCCGTTATGAATAGTAATACATAATTTTTGAAATTTTATAAATTTTATCTCTCAAAATGGACTTTATTTTTGGATTCGGGGTATCAAATTTAGCCTAAGGTAAAATTTTGGAACTTTTCGGATAACATTTATATTTTGATGAATAGTGAAAATTACTAAATTTTAATTAAAAACAAATTTTTTAATCGAAATAATTAATAGTGATAAATTATGAATTTGAGTGGTTTTAAAGTATATTTAGAATATATTATTACCATTTAATACAATTTTAGTCATTTGACATAATTTTACAATTAAACCGGACATAAACAAGTATCAATCTTTGGATAGTTAGTATATCTTAAAAACACGCTTTTTTGTTTTGACAGCGGGAATTAATTTTAAATTAATTTCTACCACTTCTGTGTTTTGAATTTGGAAAAATGGATTCCATATTTTCAATCAAGATGTCAAAATTGTGTAAATAGGTAACTTATATTTTTAGACATTTTGAATAATTACTTCGGTAAATATTTTATTTACCATGGTTAAAGGGAAAATCCGGTAAAAAAGGGTTATAAAATAATATTATAATAATACTAAATTATCCTAAAACGTGTCCTAACCTTATTGATGGATACATGTCTGACCATGAGAATCTTTGGGTCGATTTTGGGACCCCATGGATCCACTTGTAGGTGATAGGGACACTATTTTAATTAAGTTATAATAAATATAAAAATGACATAAGCATATATCTTTTAGAAAAACAATTTTTACATAGGGTTATATATGTTGAAGTTTTGACTATAAATATTCATTAGAAAGATAAAAATATTTCCTATATAATGGTATTTTATTTATAATTTTTATACATTAAATAATTTAATTTATTTATGACACAATGGTGATGCAGTAATTACCTAATTAATGAAAAATTAGAATAATTAATATTATAAATACCCAAATAAATGTAATTTGAAACTTTTTATAAATACAAATAATTTTTTAGGTTAATATGACATGTTATTATTTATTTAATTAACTTTTTTCTAATTAATAATTCTGTTATGATTTTTACAAAAATCAATTATTAAATAGTGTCAAAATTGACATAAAAGAGTTTTTTAAACAAATATTATATTATTAATTGATATTAAATTCCTAAAAATCTAAGGTTAGTCCAAGAGACTTATATCATGATATGTGTATCATTAATGGACCACTTGGGGGTCTCATGTATGTATATAGTAAGTTTATTAAATATATAATATAAAAATACAAAGAGACATTGTAAAAGTGAAACTAATTAACTAAGAGTTAATACTTCAAGATAAGGTTAATATAGTGACCCAAACCTATCTAAATCCTATTGGTTGAGTTTATTTCGACCCATAACCACGTTAAAATTTAAATAATAGACTTTGGAGCCATTAGAAACCGAATATAAATTTATTATAAAATAATATTTATAGCTTTTCCAAAGGTGCCCCTCACCCCTCTTATAAAAGGGAACTCCCCCTTCTCATTAATTCACACCTTAAAAGCATTTTGGTTCGGCCAAAACCTGACCAAATAATCTCTAAACTTCCCTCACTTAATCCTAGAGGCCTTAATTTAGTTATAAATCTAACCTAAAGAGTCCTTTTGATCAAATCAAAAGGAAGAACCCGAAGAAGAGGTAATGTTTTCACCACCCTCTTTCAAGTTCCTTTATTCTTCCACTTCTTCTTTCTTTGTTATTACCATTATAAAATAATAAATCAAGTATATTATATATACTTTGATGTTATTATAAATATGTTACAACCATATTCAGTATTATATCCATCCTTTGAATGACATGTCACCATACGTACGTACGTACGACTTACCGTTTTCATGTCGTGGTGTAATTGTTATTCAATATATTATTATTTGGATGGGTATAATAATGATGTATAATTCTTGTAAATAATAAATATAACATGATAAGGATTCTGTATATATGATATACCATCCAATTAAATATTATTTTAATATCAAAAGAATGATATTGTCGCTCGTGCGTACGTACGGACTGCCGTCTCCACGAACGTGATGAGATTCATTCTCCATCGTATCCATTCAATACTAATTCTCATTTAATGATTAAAAATAATGTTTAAGGACTTTATATCATTATGTACTTGAATAACATACAACCTATCCATAACAAACACAGCTTACGTAACAAAACATATAAAAGAAAATGAGTAAGTTAACACCCAAAACCATGATAATACTAAGATATTGTTAACAAATCAATGTTAAGAGATCATATATGATATCATGTTAATGTATATGATTCTTGTATAATTTAATAACAATTATTTTAACATTATACATGAGGATAACCTACCCCCAACCAAGGAAAAGTACAAGGTAAGGGGTTTTCATCTCACTCCTTATTCTCATGAGATTCATTCCATATTGCCACTATTATATTTTGTGTGGTGTATGAACTTCCCATAATTGTATTCTTTATGTAATACACTTTAATTCATGTGAATTTACATATTAATTATATGATACCTCTTTCATGGGTTGTATGTTTCGTAAGTTACCAAATTGGTAAGGGTTATTTCACAATCTCTTCATTATTCAAGGTTGTTTATTCGTAATTATCTATTGGGACTTCTTTATCATCCACATCCATGTTTCATAAAAATGTATTTCAAAACATTTTTACTATTTACTAGACTATGGGTTAAAGTCATTTATACCCTTGTTAGGCTTTTTATAAAATGGTTTGAAAGGAATCTTTCGGTCATTTTCCAAACAAGGTCCATTTTAACATTTTCAACAAAATTAAGGTAAGAATGTCTTTTTTTAACTTATACGGTGGGTGCGGATATTTTCCACCATTGTAAAATCTTCGAAGCTTACCTTAGAAGCTTATAAGAATATTTTAAAAATAAAGGTTTTCTTTTATAATTATGTGATTTTTAAATGATTTCAAAAAAGAGATATTTCTCTCAAATATATGAAAATCCAGTGAAAATGTATACGTATTTAACACAAGATTAAAAATGTTTTTAGAAAACCCAACTCTAGAGTGTGGTAGACATGAAGGGATTGGGCGTGGACCCAACATGGACTGTAATTAGTCGAGCAGTCTCAGAATTAGTTATTTTGTTTTCAGAAGCTTTCATAATGTTTTCAAAAAAACACTGGAGTATATTTAAGAAATTTTAAACGTAAGTATATTTTAAAAAATTACATGAGTAGGTCTCATGAGACAAACTACTGTCTTGACACAAGGCCTTGAAAAAATATTATTTGTAGTCTTGGCATAAGGTCTTGGCTATGTGGTTATGATAGTCTAGCATTATGCATTCCATCATTATGAAAGTGGTTATTGATATTGCATGTGATTATTAGATTATTAGAATATCCATGTGAATAAGTAAATGACATTATTTCATTTTATTTCTGCCATATTATGTTTAAGTTCAAGTTTAAAAAGAATTTGTTTTCATTATACATTTCCTTAAATTTTTATTATTATTTATGAAAGTTTCCGCTATATTGTTATCCTTACTGGGCATTTGATCTCACCCCTTTCAATGTTTTATTTTTCAAAGGATTTGAACAAGTAATTTATGAATGACCTGCTGGGATAGTATATGGGGATATGAGTGTGGACTATGGAGACTATGTTGTTGTAGTTTTCATTTTATGATGTAATGTAAACTTTATGAATGTATCTAGTGTTTCCAAGGCTACTAAACTAATCAGTCTTTCGAGACTTGATCTTTCTTGTGACCATGCCAATGTTATGTAATAATGCATTGAATCTGGGTAACTAGGGTCGGGGAGTTACATGGTTGGTGACTCATTTAAAGGAAGGTTTTGATGAAATGGAATTTTTAGGGTTTTGAACTTGGTGAAAGAAATCCAAAAAGGTCATTAGGGTTAATTCCATAGAGGAAGATGACTTGTACAACGAGAATGGTATAAAGGAAGGAAGGAATTCCTAAAGTTTGGTTACTTTACAAAATGTCCAATAGTAGACAAAATAATTCTTGTTTAGGGTACACTTAATATAGAGTTGTGAGTTACCTAGGTGGCCCCAATTTGTATAGAATAAAAATAATACATTTCGGGAGGGGGAAGAAACTCACATAGGGATTGACTCAAAGGTCCTTGTGAAATACCCCCATGGACAGGAAACATGAAGGAAGTTTATAGATGGAACCTAATGGATGTAGACTTATTTTAGGAGGTATTTAGATGGTACCTCACAGTGGGAGTTCACAAATAATGACTCATGGGCTGGCCTCTGCTGAAAGAGTTTACAAACTGGTCTTTGTGAAGGGATTTCATGGTGTGTTCCATACAAAGGTATTTCATGGAGTGTTCTATATAAGGGAGTATGCATAGTTGTATTCATGATGGTTGAGATCCCTTATGAATCATGTAAACACACCTAGGGGGAGGTGAGTCAGGTGTTGTCTAATTTTATCAAATTATAATTTATTATTTAAACCTTTACAACCCATTTTTACTTGAACCTATGATATTATTTAATACTATTGGAACCTATTTTTTCTTAACCAATCATACAATTATATTAAATGAAGATAAATTAGTAAATGAAATATGATTTTTATGTGGTTGACCCCTCTTGGTAATCTTACTCCTTTCTTTATGGTGTCCAAGTCATGAATTCTATACAAAAATATTATTATCAATACAAGTGGAGTTATGAATTTTTTATCCTAACTAACTCACACCATAATACATAGGTGTGATATATTCACAATATTACATAGGTAAACATAATCTTCATCCATAAAATTTATTACAAGTAGTAATTTCATCAATTTATTCTTTTTTACTTTCATCATCATTTTGAAGTAGATCCCAAATACTGATCTGAGATGTTGCTTCACCCAAACATTCATCTTCTTCCTCAAACTCAAACAATCTTTGACTACCAAAATGTATTTAAACATAACTCATGAAACTAATTTTTGTTTCTATTCACTACCCACAAGACCATTTGTTTTCCTAATTTTTATCTTCACTCAAAACTAAATTCTTTATACTTGGTCATAAAACAATCTATAGATGACTATGACCTCACCTACATAAACTCCCACTTCTTTGTTCTTCCTTAACTATAACTGAAAAATAGTATAGATCAATCTACCCAGCTTCCCTTATTCTCCTTTTATTTCTTCAAAACCCAATAGCTGGTCTCACTTTAACACTGGTTTTTTTCTCTTTTTCCTCTTCCTCGCTACCTCATTCAATAGATTCTCAGTTTTCTATTCTTCCTTGGGATCCTTGTTCTCTTGAATATACACACATTTGAAAGCACAACAGTAAATCAATGGTAACATTTCTCTTCTTAGATACATGCTACTATATAAATGGATCCTCACTTTTATTTGGGGTCCTCTCATTTTCCCATAAATTAAAATGTGTGTAGAATAATATCTCTATTAATGCACAAAATATTCATTTTTCAATGATGCACATGGGATGTTCCCATGATTTAATCCTTTTTAAAACTCAAAGAGTATTTTTGAAATACCATCATTCATTTTCTATTTTATTTTTAATCAATTATTTGTCTTAACTAAATTTATTTTTATTTATTCTATATAAGGATAAAAATCATCTTCATCTCAAAATACCTATACAAAATTCATACTTCAATTTCTCCAGCTATATAAAATTCATATAGAACACAACTAGTGGCATGGACACATAATCTAGCAATGTAAAATCCTAGAAGCCCCTATATTTTTAGAATAAAGAATTTTTTAAATCACAACCTTTATCACTATCATCTTATCTCTTCTTAATTTATTATCATATTTAATCAAAAGTGATTATGATATTTAGAACACTAAATGAACCAAATAAGCATCAACTGAACATAAATTTTCAGATTCATTGAAATGTGGAAGTTATTTTTCTTTCAGTATTGGGAAAATTTACAACCTTTAATATCATGAATATTTTAAATCCATATGAATAGTTCACAAAGATAATAATATTTCTTAAATATCTCATATCATATTAATTTTGGCCTTTGATAAATAGATTGATCTTGGCTATATTTACATCTGCATTATTCTTGAAAATTCATTAATTTTTTTATAATGAAACTTATGGAGGTGTTTTTTTCATTAATCTAAATCTTGGATCATGGCTTAAATAATATTCATGATATTCTAAACTTATTACATAACTCCAGCATCTTCAAATATAATTTCATTAGAATTAAGGAATTATAGAAACTCTAATTTTCCATCATCTTTGATATTATTCCTCACTGCCTTAAAGATCAACTAATAACATTATTACTAGTTTAATAACATGCAATTAAAATAATTTTTATTGTTTTTATCCATGAAAAATAACTCTTGCATCATACTATTTAATTTCCTCTTCACATGCCTAAATCTAAAAACTTATGTGTTTCATCCAGTAAAACTAGTGAATTTGTCGAACTCTCGAATGAGTCATACATAGACTTCAGATAAAATATACATGGGACACATATGAAAACTATTAAAGGCATATAACACTTTTATGTATATCTAATAACTCATATTCAATTTCTTCATATGAGCGAATGACTCATACAAACTTACCAAATGACATTACACTACTCTAAATTCACACTTACATAGGTCATGAATTTGATAGATTTTTATATATATTATACATAAAACTTATATGGATATATAATGACACATAAATAGGTTGAATAAATCATACAAATATGACTTATCCATTTAAATTACACATATAGAGATCAAAAATGACTCATACATTGTTCCAAGAATTGTTTATTTTTTTTGATATATATATTGAAATTATAGATAATTTGAAATAAAATTAGAGGCACTTAAAAAACATATAGTATATTCTATATCTATAGGGAAAAAATCCCTCAAATAAACATTTCATTGTTTTTGTATTGTTGTGTTTGTTGAAAAATCTAGTTGACACAGTTCCAATTTTATTATTGTCAAAGTTTTATGATTATAGAGAGTTTGAAATATTTATGGATAAGGGTTATAGAATCTATATATGGTTCAAAAGGTTTCAAATATATGGTATTTCATTTCCTTGTGTTTGGTAGTTTTTTTTGTCCAAAAATTTAGAAGGATAGAAAAGTTGATTTTGAAGCAACATAAGGTTTTTCATGCAAGTGAAAAGTTACGTGAACATGTGGAAAGTTTCATGAAAGTGTCTATTCAAGGATTCTTTATTCGTATTTTGAAAAGGTAACAATTTCATTAAAATTTTTATAATTAATGAAATTTAGAGTGGAAAAATCATATGAAATTATGTGAACGGTGAAAACACAGTTGGGATGTTGCATGAATATGGTGTTTACACACAAAAATCAATACGGAGGTGACATTTTTTCTAGGAATAAAAAGTTTTATTAAAGGTTTTTGGGGGAATAGAAGTTTCATGAATGGTAATACGTGCCTATAAATAGTCCAATACCTACTCATTTAGAGTGATTAAGACTTAGAGAAATACGAAGGCTCTACTTTCATGTAAGACTTATGTGAATGCACTTATTATGTGAAACAATTTATCAAAACATTAGTTATAAAAATAAATGGACTTGTGTCTATATAAATAGGTGATATTTTTAAAATATCATAAGTTTTTTAAAATTGAAAATTTTCATGAAAGTTTATAAGTTTCATAATTTATACACAAAACTTTCATGAGAGTGAAAGTTGTATGAACCTGAATAAAATTTCCTATAATTTTTATGGTAAATTGGTATTCATCATTTGGATGAAAGAATAACCTCATGACACTAAATTGTGGTGTAAAATAAATTGACTGAAGATATCAAAGGATCTCTATAAAAGGAATAATGAGTACGCCTCAACTAAGATAATAGTGAGTTTTTGACTCATGATTGGTAGTAAATCGGGAGGGACAATGAGTCTACTCCTATCATTATGACAATGGTGTGCTATAGTGGATTATGGTACATGGACATGTCACATTTTTATGATCCATGAGATAGCCTAGTTTGGGTTAACCAAGTAAAATTTGAATATCTCTTACATGATTTTATTTCTTAATATTCATATTGATGTGATAAGAAATGTAAAAACCCAAGATTTTGGAATATATTTTCCATTTAAAATAAATTTTATGTATTCAATATCTTTCTATACACGCGACAAATAACTTAAATGAATCTCTATTTAACTATTATATTACATATGACCTATCCATTATATTATAAGGTATAAATAGGAATAATTTAATAATGAAATATATGAATGAAATATTTCTTTAATACAAATTTACTGAACAATTCCAAGGCAAATGGGTACTCAATTTGAAATGTTAAGAATAAAATCATTTAATATTATAGTTTCTATTTTTAAAGATTTTTTTTATTTTTATATACATCATGTATAATGATAAATAATTAAAATTTATTTTGATTAAATATATTGGTAATTAATAAATAATAATTCTTACATTGGTTATCAATTTGATTGAAATAAATATAAAATCATTTTATGGTAAAAGGGATGTTTTTCAGAAAAATGCAATTAAGTGAATAACATATTCATATTGTAATAAATTAAAATGATATCTATTGATGGATTATTTTAATGAAAAGTTTCCATTATTTATTAAATTAAAAAAATTGGAATTCATATAATGATTGTTACTAGGAAAATAATTAGAATAAGTTCATTTTATGCTTTATAAAAGCATTTTTTCTAAAAAATGTTTTCATCGCATTTTATGGGTTTATTATTAAATTAATTCATTCAATTTATAGAAATTGAATTTGATAAAATGGTTTACATATATGAGATCATCATGTACAAATTTTTTAAATAGGCCAATTTTATTTTTGATCATAATGAATAGTAACTAAGGTAAAAATTAATTACCATGATAAAAGATAAAAGGGTTAATGAGGAGTTAAACTGAATATATAAGGGTTAAAATAACCTTAAAATTTGAATAAATACTATTGTTTCACTGTATTTAGACCCTATATCATCCCATATTAAAAAGTGAGCTAATTTGCTACCAATTTTCCATTTAGGTAACCTTATATTATTTTAAAATTTAGAATAATTACAAGTGTGTCAATCCCCTCACTTATAAAAAGGAACCTCTTATACTCTATTATTTACACCTTATTGAGACACTTTTCCTAATGAAAATCTACCTTAATATATTCCAAAATTCCTTATCCATGTTGTAATGAGCCGACACCAGTTGCTCGGAGCCAGAGCCTTATTTTATTACATTGGCATATAAATAAGGAATATTCATCCTAAAGGATCGAGTATTTTAGTATCTTTTGAAATAAGATACAAACATAAGTTCAACATTACAACTTGAAATGAAATAAAACATGTAATTTTTTTTGGAAAAAATCAATATCTCCTAGATTATCCCTATAGTTCATTCATAAAATACTTCTTCACATCCTGGGAAAAATAAAACAAAAGAAAGGGGTGAGCTTAAATTCTCAGTAAGGTTATGAAATACAATAGAATATATCATAAAAATAAACATTAGGCAATGTGAATAACTTAAAACATGTGGATTTAAAAAAATAAAAATGAATATAATATGACAGGAATAAGAGCTGAATAAATAATGTCATAATAAAACATAATCAGGGGTATTATACCAGTCTAAAAACTACATGAACTATCAATAGTATTTTCATAATGAGGTAATTCATAATTCAGGACATCATAACCATACCGTCAATGCCTCATGCCAAGACCATAAATAACCATTTTGTTAAGGCCTCGTACTAAGACCTAGTTTGTCTCATGAGACCTACCGATGCACTGAGGGGATATAGTGGGCCCCACCCAACACTTACTAATTCCAATAAATTCGTCATATGAATGGTGATAAATATAAACAACATATACATTCATATTGAAACTAATATATGAAATGTAAATAACTTTCCCCAAACATTAAGCATAAACACTAATCATACAGAGTAAATTGGTGAATGGTTTTAAGATAACACATCCAAAATCAAACTAATAATAAACCATTAAATTAAATATGGTAGATTATATCATAAAATATTAATCCCAATAATTCATAATAATCAACAAGAGTTTTGAAATAGATGAAGATAATCTTATAAAATAATAGAGTAATTTTTGAGATAAATACTATTTTACTTTGAAAAGAATTTTTATTTAGGAAAATTATTTGTATAAAACCATAAGTGAATTAATATATTATTTTAATAATAAAAATATTTATTTTATAAATATAATGGTTTCTAAAAACAGATTATATAATAACCTTGAAAATAGGTAAGAATTTGAGAAATTCCCATAAATCAGGCTTGTATTTCAGGAAGAAATTTTAAAATATTTCTGGTTGGTACACATATATAGAAAATTAAATAATAAATTATGTGGAGTAAATATGAAAAAATAATAATTTAATTTATTTAAGTAGATAATAAGAATAACCCGAATGAAAATGGAGGTTCGGGTAGAAAACCCTTACCTTAAGTCCGAAGGGGTTCCTCACTTGATCTTAATGACCTAAATAATAAAATTTATGTTCATAAATTAATAATTAAAAACCTAACCTATATATAATTAATTTATTATAACCATATTAGGTTCATTCATAGACTTTTTATGGGTTAAGAGATTCAATTTCACTGTTTGGGTGCGCTTTCTTCCTTGGTTTTCATGGTCGATTTACTTATATTCATGTATGGATAAACATGTAGAATGAGAATGGTTTTCCAAAATATAATTTGTATATTATTAGTAAAAAACCATAGGATTAAATGGTTATAAAATTAATTTGGTTATTGTGAGTGAAGATGAGTCATTATATAAAACTTTAACGACAATTGTTTGGGTTAATCGGTGGTTTTTGATTACAACAAACTCATTTTGATTTATAAATTAATATCATTTGTAAAAAAGGATTAAAGAACGTTAAATAAGTTATAATACATATAGTATAGTCTATTTCAACCATAAAAATGGTTTCATAAATATAATTTAGTATGGTAATAGAAATTGAAATCCTGTTGTCCTTGAATGTGATAAATTAACACCTCTCAGTTGGTGTTTTCATTTCTAGTATGAAAGAAGGGGAAAAAGAGATCATGAATAATTATTACATTATAATAAAAAAAAAATTCAGTACATTTAAGGCATTGGATTCATCACAACATTTGTATTAAGAGAGGTAAGGAAAAAAAAAGAAAAGAAAGGAACGTGAAATAAAAGAAACGAAAAGAGGAATTTACCTCTTAAAGTAATCTTCCTTGAGAGCCTCTTTAGGGGAAAGGTTTTGGTATTTTTATGAGATAAAGGGATTATGGAAGTGGTGGAGGATATTGGGAGGATATTTTGATATAATTTAGACAAGTCACAATGTTTTAGAGGAGTGAAGAGAAGAGGGAGTGGGGGGGGGGTTATATTGGAGGAGAGGGGTGATTTGTGAATATCTTATTCATTATTTTATTATTTCCCTCAATACAACCAATAGTTTTGATTCATGTGACCAATAATATTAATAATTTCACTTGATATTGAACCAAGTGTGCTTAAATCATCCATGATGTAATGAATAGTGAATTTAACTGATAATGTATATATACGGTGAATTGCCATATTTTACTATTCATCAAAAATTCGAGTATTTCAGAAAAATCCCAAAAATTCACCATAATTTTTTTAATGTGTAAAATTAAAAAATGAACTCCATTTTTTGAAAATAATTTTCTAAATATTATTAATTTAATTTTTAAATGAAATCATAATTTATTCGAAAAATAAAAAATCTAAAACTATAATTCGTTTTATATCACATTGAAAAATTAATCAAGATCTCATTATCTTATAAACTCAAGACAATAAAATAATAATATGATTTACTATTAATAAGGGTCATATTACTATTCCTATTACTATACATAAGGTTATGTTACAATTCATTGAAAAATTAAGTCTGTCTTATCAGACTCTAAATATCTTACTGAATGCAACCGTGTATGTCAGTTTTTTTAAATTCAAATCACAGAGGTGGAAAAATTATGTTTACTGGATAGGTTATAAAAAAGTGGTGTTTTTTAAATTCTTAGTGTTTAATTCATTCAATATTAAATTTATTAATAAATCCATTGGGTGTTACACATGTTCTATAGGTTCTGGTATTCTTAAAATATGAACCCAAGGGTCTATAAGGAGAAATCCAAAGGAGGTTTCTCAAAGAATAGGTAATCATATTCACCAAATCCTTCTAAGTTTATTTATTATTATACCTCCTCAATGTAACATCCTGGACCTGAAAAACCACCTGAACATTGCTAAACGGGTCGGGTGTGACTACCTTAGGTGCACCTCCCCAAACGCCAAAGGCTGCCAACTAGCAACGAGGGTCTGAATAGTTATAATAGGGAGGTTATAAGTTATTAGAGGATAATAATGGTACTATTAAAAGCATAATAATGAAACATACAGTGGTAATAAGGACTCAGCAGACTCAAACTAGACCCAAAAAGTGGAAGCACATCAATATCAAATAAACAATAAAAGTGATAAACAAACAATAATATCAGAATGTAAACATAACTGCATACTGAAACCACTTGTAACAAATACTAGAATAGGCAAGTCATACATCCATAGAAAGTCAAGATATAAAGGGGTGCCAATGGATAACCAATAAAAGCTATAATAATCAAGGTAAGTATGCTGATACAGGAAAGAAAGTGAAAAAAAGTAAACTCCAGCTAGGCATGACCTCAAGGTCCATACCATATCCATGCCACAACTAATATGATTCAGCTCCTTAAGCTGGTCTCTTTCCTAAATGTAAATCCATAAATTCTACACATATACCAAAGGGCCTGTATAGGGTGTGAGATGAATCTCAGTAGGATACCACCCAATGGTGCGTACCTAGTATAAGTGTTTAAATAGGCATGCATTTTTTAAGAAAGCGTTAAATAAAACGATGCACAAATAAACATAAACTCCACAGGTGCTCAGTAGCCACCATGGAGTATCACTTACTTCGGCCAACGCCAGAATATCTGAAGTAAATAGAGTTCTTGGCCCATGGACTAAGTACCCATGTCATCACAAATCCCAGGTGAACCCTCTGGTTCCCCTCAATCACGTAACCCGACACTATGTGCCTCCTAAAAACTCATGTCTCAATGTACCAGCATCTCGAAGGCATTCCCAAACAAAAGTAACTTGAAAAAATAGTGATATCTGTCCTCAAATAAGTTACTGGAGGGACAACGATGTCTACCCTCAAATTTGGTAACCTAAGGGACAACGATGTCTGCCCTCAAATAACTTACCCGACCCACGACCTCAGTCACGACAAGCCTTATCCCCCAACCTCATAGCCTCATCGCTATCTCCCAAAGTCTCCTTTCCTTCCACGTGGCTTCCTACGGTAAGCACCCCCAAACCAATAGTACCTAAACCGCAACTATTGGGGGCCTCTACCCACACAAGTGGTCAAAACCACCTCATCACAGAGTCTACATGTGTCCACACTACTCAAATCATGGTTGAATGGTAATCACCAAAATAGGTTCCCAAGCCACAACATCTTTGACACCTCATGTCCCTACAACAATGTCACTCAAGTCCGATGGCCTCACCATCCAAGTATCTCAGGCCATGCCCAACCTGAAAGTCACACTGCCTCATCCAACATCCATGACACTAAATCCCGTGGTCAAACTACCCAATGTATCCAGGGCCAAGCCCAACCTATGATCAACATCAATCAACAATATCCAGGCCACACCCAACACAACCTGAAGGTTCCAGCATATGTAATATCATGCATCACATAAATATATAAGAAATAGATACACTTTAAATAGGAAAATCAATTTAAATAGTTGGATTTCACTAGCCATGTGTTATACCATACCAACACTGAGGTCTTGAAAGCCTCTAATAACTTAATCATGCTTAAATAGTTTAAACTCAACAGTTTAATCAAAACAATTCATTTTAAAACTTTTTTGACATACCCGACCAAAATGACCTATTTGACCAATGGACCCTCACCTGGCCCCACTCAATAAAAACAGGTACAAGGTATGCCCAAAGGTATCCCATGGGTCTCATAATCAATTTAACATATTAAAACAGGTATAACATAGTCTTTCTGAAAATACCCAAATACATACCAATGGCTACGCCACCCAAAAATTCACAAAAACACAAAATGAAGTATACACTACCTACCTCATACACGTATGATGATACTCCTCTAGTATCAGCCTCCAATTTGGATTAAAATGCGGTAGATCTACAAAACAATCACAAACTCTCAACCCCACATAACATGGTTTAGAACAGAAATCAAGACGAACTGATCAAGAGGAATCAAGGCCTTACCGAGGGTGTTCTAATGGATCAAATGGTGTTTGAATCTGACTTCGAATAAAGGAATGAGATCAATTTGAAGTCCCAACTGCCTGTTTCTCAAGGGTTCTGTCCAGAACCTGAGAAACATGCTACTTCTCATTTTAAGTGAAAATAACAAAATACACGGCATGTACTTAGGACTACATTCCATTTGGGTTCTTTAACTATTACAAAGACGGATAGCCTACTTTGACGACTTGCTGACATGACTACACGATGTGTACCAAGGGTTACATAGTGTATACTTCTCTACCCAGTCAACATCCCCAACATTCCATGTATATCCCCATACATAACCCCTCTACATGGCATGTATAAATAGTACATGTCATGTGTTTGCTAAAAATTTTCTACCCAGTCAATAGGCCTACATGCCATGTATGGCTTCCACACATGGCTATAGTACACGACATGTACTTAGGAGTACATGATGTGTAACCCTAAAATTTCAAAAACTGACCATTTTTCCTAGTTTTATAAAAAAACAGATCAAAAATTGAAATAAAAAGAAACTCATACCTCAAAGGAAAAACCGAGTTCTTACAAAATTCCCCCCTTAAAGAAATTCTTCCCTGAATTTCCCTTCTAAGGGTGCAAAAGAAAACATTTCAGGACAATAGTAGACCAAAACTCAACTCAAGAAAATGTTCACTAACCTGTTTCCAGACTCATGGTCTTCTCGTGATGCATCCTCACCCCTTCACCACATTAGGTGCTTCCATATTGCTTCCAACACACAAACGTATTCGCACCACATTAGTGTATGCCTCAATGAGGTCCTGCATCCCATGGACACTCAAAACAAAACCTAGTGCCTTACACCTCAAGTAACTCATAGCCTTGATGCCCCGATGCCCATGACACCTCAAGAAACCAGCATCACATTGATGCCCCAATGCCCATGGAGCCTCAAGTAACCCACATGTAACGATCATCCTGATGCTAAGCACCTCATACATATAAATATAAATATATCACTCACCCGAAATGGTGTTAATCCCATTGAACAACATGTGGTGATTCCACATATATCCTATACACCTCGTGTACTCAAAACAAACATGACTCAACAGGTCATGCCAAAAAGAAAACAAGGAAGTCACGGCCACACCCGCGGTGTACATCTAACCACCATTGACCCACCATCATGCTCAGCCCCTGGCAGCTCCACGGCGTGCACTTGACCTAACACATGTCTTCTTGAAGCCTATCCTCGCTGCTGTGTTGCACCAGTCATCGGCCAATGACCCCTCAGCTGGGTCCCACTATCTCTATTGTGTCCTCCATGTGTATTTGGAACTCTTCTACCCTCTCATGGTACCGTAATTGAATCAAATCTAGATGCTGCATTCTGTTCTGGTCCCTGATTATCGGTTGTCTAAGAAGGTTTCCTATAGAACCTCTCAATATTCCCAACCTATCCACATGACCATCACTCCTTTGGAGGCCTATTGCACTAAGTCTGGACATGACCTAGCTTCCCACACTAAAATCAAACCACTGTTAATCTTCCATGAGGTGGTCTAGAGGATTCCTTGACCTGACTTCCCTAATGGAACTCATCCCGACCTCGCTTCTGGATATCTTAACCGTCACCTAAAGTTGCTTATCATTTCAAACGAGACCTATATTTCAAGTTTCCCTTGGCTATGAGTTCCTGATTCACTTCCTCTAAGAACGGGATTAGCCTAAATATGTTTACTTGCACCCAGATGGCATGCCGTAATCCATCTTCGAAGTGCCTCACCCTCGAGGTGTCATCGCTTACCATACCTAGTGAAAAGTGAGACAACTTAGTGAAAGTAGATATATAGTCCATGATGGACATGTCACCCTGCTGGAGACTCAATAAATCCCAAGCTCTCTCTTCCCTCAGCGTCTCTGGGAAAAAGTGCTTGAAAAACCTATCCTTGAAGTCCTTCCAAATGAGTCCTTCATGCCTGTGAGCCTGAACCTGAACATCCCACAAACGCTTCTCCGGTCCTCTCAGCATGTATGTTTCCAGCTTGACCCTCCACACTAGAGGCATCTCTAACTGCTTGAAGATCATCTGCATAATCTCTATCCATTTCTCAGCCACTTGTGGACCACCCTAACGCTGAAAATGCAGTGGGTGCTGTGACTGGAACCCCCGTGTCAGATATTTCATAGAGGGATCTGTACCCTGTGCACCTCTATCGATCTCCTATAAAACATGTACCAGGCTAGATCAAAGCTGCTTGTTGATCCACAATTTGAACGCTATCAATTACGGTAGCTTCCCCATATGCACTGGATCCAGAACCTAATCTTGTACCTAAGTATATACCTGTGGCTCATGCTCTTCCTTCCCATCAGGGTTCTGAAACGGATCATGATCCTACGACACATACCATCACCCACCTGATGCTCCATTGAGACTTCTAAGAGGAACCCACTGAATACCATAAATGGTCAGATATCCCACATATATAATAATATATATATATATATATATATAGCACAGATAAGGAAAATAGTAAAAGGCGGCACATAACTACTACCCTTACTCTCCCATACCACAACCATGCCCATGACATCCCGGCCTCATGGCCTCCTTACCCACCCTCAACAGAGCCAAGTATCAAAAGTGCATCGAGTCATGCCCTTATTTACAGCCAACATTGCCTCAAACCGATGACCTAGTCACCCAATCCTAGTGACCAAAATCACCTCAACCAAAGTACCTACCTTATCATACAAGAGCCAGACCCAAATCTCCTACCACATGCAATTCACAATATATATATCATAGCATAGTATATTGTAATAAACTAGAAATTTTATTAGGAATTTAATCTATCACATTTCAAAAGAATTTATAACATGGAAAATGATATTATTCACATGGTATTATCACTTCACAAGGCATACATGTAGTTATGAAATTGAAATACCCTAGAAGTGTGCCTATCAAAAACCATGTAACCAATACTTGACATACCGGGACAAGGTCCACATATCACAATCAATAAAATCACACACCAAGTAAGCCACTGAGGTGGAAATCATATAAACTGCAATCTAAGAAAAAGAAAAATAGCAATTCCCAACCAAGGAAACTTGGTCCATTCCTCGAACCTAGGGTTGTAGGCACCCAATCACAATCTATAAACCCAGTTCCAACAACAACCTATCTTCAGTATACCATATCCCAAATAGTAAAACCCATAGAAATAAAAAGAGAAGTCTCAATCTCATTAGTATCCAGCAAAACATGGCTACTAAATCCCTATCAAGAACTCCTCTAATACCAATTTGTAATGTCCCAAACCTAAACATACACCTGAACAGTGCTAAATGGGATGGGTGTTACTACCTTAGGCACACCTCCCCAAATTCCAAAGGCTACTGACTAGTAGTGAGGGTCTGAATAGGTATAGTGGGGAGGTTATACCCTCTCAGAGGCTAATAATGGTACTGGTCCGAGTGTAATAATGAAAAATGTTGTGGTAATAAGGACTAAGTAGAATCAAACCAGACCCACATAACAGAGGCACAAAAATATCAAATAAGAAACAAAAGAAATAAACACATAGAAACAGTGCAATGTAAACACAACATCATATTGGAACCACTTGTAACAACTACTAGAATAGGAAAGTCATGAATCCATATCAAGTCAAGATATAAAGGGGTACCAATAGATAACCAACAGTAGATACAATAAACAAGGTAAGCATACTGATATAGGAAATAAATCAAAACAAAGTAAACTCCTACTAGGAATGATCTCAAGGTCCATACCATCTCCATGCCACAGCTAATACGATCCATATTTTGAAGTTTCTATCTTTCCTGCACGTAAATCCACAAAGTCTACACATGTTATAAAGGCCAGTGTAGAGTGTGAGATGAATATTAGTAGGATACCACCCAATGGTGAGTACCTCATCTAAGTGTTTAAGAAGGCATGCATTTATAAAGAAAGAAGTAAATAGAATGATGCACAAATAAACCTAAACTCCACTGGTTCTCATCAGCCACCATGGAGTGTCACCTGCTTCGGCCAAAGCCTGAATCTCTGAAGTAAATAGAGTGCTTGGCCCATGGAAAAAGTACCCTTGGCGTTACAAATCCTAGGTGAACCCTCTGGTTCCCCTCAATCACGTAACCCGACACTATGTGCCACATGACACCTTGTGTCTCAAGGTACCGATATCTCGAAGGCACACCCAAACAAAAGTAACTCAAAGTAATAGTAATACCCTTCCTCAAATAAGTAACCGAAGGGAGAGAAATGTGTGCCCTAAAATATAGTAATCAGAGAGACAATGATGTCTTCCCTCAAATAAAGTACCAATACCATGGACTCAATCACGACGGGCCTTACCCCACAACCTGATAGCCTCATTGGTATCTTTTGAAGGCTCCTCGCCATCCACGTGGCTTCCTACAGCAAGCAACCCCAAACCTATAGTACCTAAACCCCAACTATTGGGGGACTCTATGCACACGAGTGGTCAAAACCACTTCATCACTGAGTCTACCTGTGTGTACACTACTCAAATTAGGGGTGAGCAGTAATCACCAAAAAAAATTCCCAAGCCACAACATCTTTGACACCTTCTGTCCCTACGACTATGTCGCTCAAGTTCGATGGCCTCGCCATCCAAGTATCCCGGGCCATGACCAACCTAACAATCACACTGACTCAAGTTGATGCCCATGACATCCAATCTCGTGGTCAAACCACCCAATGTAACCTGGGCCAAGCCCAAACTATGATCAACATCACTCAACAATATCCAGGCCATGCCCAACACAACCCGAAGGTTCTATCATATGCAATATCATGAATCACATAAATATATAAGCAACATATACAATTTAAATAGGAAAATCAATTTAAACAGTTGTATTTTACTATCCATGTGTTGTCCCATACCAACATTTTGGTCTTGAAAGCCTTCAATAACTTAATCATGCTAAAACAGTTTAAACTCAGCAGTTTAATCAAAACAATTCATTTTAAAACCTTTTTGGCATACCCGAACAAAATGCCCCATTTAAGAAACACCCCCTCGTCCAGGCTCACTCAAGAAAAATAGGTGCAAGACATTCCCAAAGTCATCCCATAGGTCTCATAATCAATTTAACATATTAAATGAAGTATAAAACAGTCTTTCTCAAAATACCCAAATACGCGCCAATGGTTGCGCAACCCAAAAATCTGCAAAAACATGAAACAAAGTACATACCACCTACCTCATACACATATGAAAATCCTCTTCCGGTATCAACCTCTAATTTGGCCTAAAATTTTGTAGATCTATAAAATGGTCAAAAAATCTCAACCCCACATAACTTGGTTAAGCACAAAAATCGAGATGAATAAATCAAGAGGAATCAAGGCCTTACCAAGGGGATTCTAATGGATTAAATGGTGTCTGAATCCCACTTCATATGAATGAACGAGATCAATTTGAAGTCTCAACTGCCTGTTTCTCAAGGGTTATGTCCAGAACCTAAGAAACAAGCTACCACCCATTTTAAGCGAAAAAACAAAATACAAGGTGTGTACTTAGGACTACACACTCTGTGGGTTCTTTAACTATTAAAAAGATGGATGGCCTACTTTTCTAACTTTCCGACCTAACTACATGACGTATACCTAGGGTTACACAGCATGTACTTCTCTACTCGTCCAACATTCCCAACACGCCATGTATATCCCCATACACGGCCCCTCTACATGGCGTGTACAAATAGTACACGGCGTCTACTTTCTAAAATCCTTCTACCCAGCCAATAGGCCTACATGCCATGTATGTCCATAAAAATGAATATATTACATGGTGTGTATTTATGAGTACATGGATTGTAACCCTAAAATTTCTAGAACTGCCCATTTTTCACAGTTTTATTAAAAATAGCTCAAAAATTGAAAGAAAACGAAACCTATACCTCAAAGGAAGAACCAGTTTGTTACACTCAAAATATTATTTATCATATAATAATAGTGTAATTAGTAAATTATATTATTTAAATTTTATTATGTTAATATAATTACCATTATTTATTTATCATCCATCCTAGTGGAAAATTAAAACGTCATCATGCTTATGTATAAACTACCATCTCCATGACCAACATATTATATCAAACATTATCATTATTAATGGGAGGTTATATAGATAGATGTAATGATTATATATGATTTTTATGAAATTATTATTAATATTTAAATATAAAATATTAACAACCTTTTGAACCTCTCATCTTTTGGAAGACAATAATGTCACTCATGTGTATGTGTGGATTACAACCTCCATGAAGCGATGTGATTCATTTTTCATTTACACTTTACATGGAAGGTCATAAGGATGTATTTATTTAATAAATATCATATCATTATGATTATTTAATGATAATATACATTTTACATTTTTTCCCTCTTTCTATTAGAAAATGAAATCAATGTTTATGCATACTTACGGACTACCGTCTCCATGAATGATGTATTTTATTTTTCTATCACCACATTTCTTGTATGGTTATAAAAGTGTATATAATAAATAAATATGATATATGTGACATTATTAAAATTATATATATATTGAATCCATGACCAAGGTTCATGTACCAGAGCTTCCAAACTGAAACATGTATGAAAAACAGAACAGTAAACATCGAGAATGGCGATTTTAAGGATTAATTATTAATAAAGAAGTAATTGAAAATTATAAGTGAATTATATATGGTAATATAAATGTGAATATAGTTCTATTATAAATTTCATAAAAAATATAAATTTATTATATAGGATTTCAAGATCATGTAATAATAAATTTTGGACTTGAGGTAAGGGTTTATGTCACAATATCATTTTATCAAGATTATTTTTGTTTCAATTTCCATCGAAGTAAATCATATATTATTTATTTCATAAAAAATTATATAATTTATTAAAATCATTTAATTCATATATTTTCAATTATTATTACCATTTTACCCTTACTTTTTACTTAAAAACATCGAAAGGATTTTTTTATAAAAAACAGAACTTATTTCTCATTTTAGGTTAAGAATATTTCTCCTGAATATCCATGTTATTAAAAATATTTTATGGATGTTTTTATCAATACTTAAATATTTTAAAATTTTCATTATTTATATCTTTTATTATATATAAAAATTAGTAAAATTAATCTTTTCAAAGTTTTTTTATATGATACACTTTTAACGTTTTAGAGAAGTTTGAAAAGAACATTCTCTTTTAATGTATATAACATGAGAATATTTTAATGATTTAATTTGTTTACTTAATCATGAATATTAATTCATATGTTTAAAATGTTTTACAAGTAAAATAAAATTCCTATTTTTCTATGAATTTTATTTTTTTTATAAGTTACCAAAAGGGGATGTTTTCTTTTGATTCTTAAAGTGTATTTTAAATGCTTTTATAAAAGAGATTTTTAATCCATGTCAATATCATTTAAAGATTTTTATTCTTAATTGGGGATATTATCTTATGAAACCATACACTTTAATTATTTGGATGACTTATGATGGTGTTATATGGAAATTTATATAAAACTCATTTCTTTCCCATGGGTTAAATAAGTTAGGATGAAATCATGAATGTTTCCATGTTTTTTGTGGAAATCATATATATGGATTATCATTATTAGATGATTGGGTCTATTATAGACCTCTAATGAATTGGGTAATGTGATATATATATATATCTCATGAGATGATGATGATATGCAAAAACAAGATTTCAAATAACTATATTCAGATCTTGATATGTGATTATGATTACTGCTAGTTATACTCACAAGATTATGCACAAACATGACTATGAATGAATATGTTCACAAGATTATGATTTCCTATTATTATAATTCTAGATAACTTTGTTATAAATAATGAATGATGATTTATAATTTTACACTATTTTTACTAATGCTTATGGATATTCCATGATTTTGGTGTTATGATATATGATTTTTTGGGTATGAATATTTTATATTGATATTATAGACTTGATCATTTTATTATGGCCTCATGATCATATCATTCTCACTTATGATTGATATCTACCATGCTAACCCTTACTGAGCATTTTATCTCATTAATTTCTTATGTTTCCTTTCCTTGGGTTATGAAGGAAGGTACTAAGTATGATAAATATAGAAGGGTACTATATATGAAGAATATTTGTGGGAGACATTGAAGATTGTTCATAAATATGTTTATTATGATTATACTCTCCAAAGACACTAAACTTTTATGGTTCTAGGGTGTGTATTATTGTGAGATGTATTAAATATTCTTCTAAAATATTGTAATATTTATGTATTTAATGATTGGGTTACCTAAATAAAATAGAATATATATTCTTTAATAATGAAATAAGATAAAAGGGGTGGTTGTTATTATCCATCATACCTTGATTCAGGAATCCTCTTAGGGTATCTAACCTAATCAGTCCCACACCAATCTTTATCCATGAGTGATTAAACACTATATTCAATACCCTTAAAACTTGGTAACTCAAGGATGAAGTCTCTATTTTTTACAAGATTTTACTTCAAAATTTAAACATGTTTTATCCATTTTAAATATAGCTTCACCAAGCTATTTTTTCTAGATTCAATAACCATATTCTTCTTCCTACTTATCCATTTATTAGCCACTACCTATAAGATATCAAGCTATATCTTCATAGGCAATAGAATATTTCTATTATCATTACCTAATAGATTATAGGTAACAACTTCAATTACTTTTCTATATGAGATAGATCCTAATTTCCCTATTCTATAGAAGCCAAATCTTCATGATTTAGTACACATTGTCTAAATTCATATTGAAAACAAATACTATCCAAGTTTATTTAAATCCAAGGGTACTTCAATTTCACCCTTTGGATTTTTTATAATTATGAAATTTTCTTAAAATAAATGCAATCTTTCTCCCTACAACTGACAATAAATAACAAGGAGGGAAATGTTTATTCCCCAAATAAAATTATAGAGAATAATTGAGAATGGTATTATTCACTTTTATTAACCTCACAACATCAAATATAAGGATTCCTATTATCAAACTAACTTTTATACATTTAAGAAAATAATTTTATCCGAATATAATTCATACACTTTCCAAGTTCAAAATTAATCCCATGAGAGAAGGGAGGTATCACATTTTCCATAGTAACATGCCATCATATAACTAACTCTAAGTATACTTGCGTGAACCTAGTGTAAAAAACAAGAGTATTTAGTTTAGAAAACATGGATTTATAGAAATTAACCTCAATGTGATACCAACATTAACTTTCATTTATTAGGGACTTCCCAAACAAATTTTCAAAACATTTATAGACCATAACCTCACTTGAACATACACATCAAAAAAATTCAATTGTAAGTTTCCCCCTAATTTAGTAAGATAATCACTACCTCTTGTTAAAAAAACTAAACATGAGTTAAAAAAGTGATGGGTGAGTGAAAATAATACCTCATCCTTTAGTTTTTAATGGGGTTGTAAATATTTACATAATAGAGAAGTCTTGTTAAAACTCTGTAAATATTACATCATTTGATATCCCCCTCAATGGGTGGTCTTAAACCTTCATCCCCATCAATTTAAAACCTTTAAATAGAATAAGATATAATTTGGAACAAGGTGGGTCTCATCAGTTTCTCAGTTGAAGTAGTGGGGTTGAGACTTATTCCTAAACCCATGAAATTTCTTCTTAGAAGCTACAATAGTTTTAGAAACTTCATTCCATTTCATAATTTAACTTTTCAAGTCTCTTCACTTTTGAATATCATAGTTCTCTTTTTGGATTCACCTTTCATATTAGTTGGAATAAAATCCTTAGTTTTAGTAACTAGAGTAGTTTATTTATTTTCATATTACTCCATGTTACTATACTTTTCAATCTGGTTAGAAAATATGAAAAAGCACTCTTTATTCACATAGAAATCCTTATTCTTGAGTGTGGTTTCTTTTCTAGTTGCAATACATCTATCACTATAAGTAGATGGTTCCTTCCCTTTAGTCCTCATCTATCTATAAAAATAATCATACATATAACAACCCCATTTCCTATATGGTTTCACCTTCTACACATGTCATTGGAAACCTATTAATTATCTTTTTTAGGAATCTACTCAGTTTTAAACCAACATTCCAATCATACTATCTCTCTGTTGAATTGAATCTTTCCTTTTTAATTCCAAAATACTCCCATTAAATTTGAAATCTATATCCATCTTGAGATAGTCCATGATGTGTCCTCTCTTACCATAATAAAAAAAACTTTTACCCTTAGGTTTTACCTCCTTATTGAAATTATTCTTTACTATATTATTAGATGTAGATAGCTCAGTAAATTTATTCACAGATTTATACATGAAGGTAAAAACGTTTTCTTGCTTCACTTGATTTATAGTCTATTGTGGCTATTTCAAATCTCTATTATATGAATGATATTAGGTATATTTATACCATCATTCATCCTAGTAGCAACCACCAATATTTCAAAAGCCACATAAATTTTCAAACCATTAAAATATGTTCTTTAGGTAAAAGAAATTATATGTTGTGAGACCTTCTTCCTTCCATTAGGTTTCCTTCAAACTTAAATTGTACTCCCACCATATTTAGGCATTTTAGAACTTGTACATACTAAAAAATTATGCTAGTAATCCATTTTTTCAATCTAGTATTTTCATATATAGATATTTTATATTTTTAGATGAATTTTAATTATATAAAATAACAATATATTCTAGAATAATATAGGTCGGGTGCCTTTGGAAATATGGATACAAAAAAAACTACCTCACAAAAGATCCTTAACATCTCTCACTTAGTTATTCATAACAAACACCCTTCTTAAACATACCATACTTAATACTTTTCTTCATAACCAGGGAAAGGAAAAAATGATAAAGGTTGAGATCAAATGCTTAATAAGGGAAGAAATAGAGATATCTATATAACATGAGCATAAGGGTATGATAATATGAACATAAAATTTGAAAAAACATACCCTACATATCATAGATCAAAATATTGAGTTACAAAATAAACATTGGAAGTTAATATGAAATAAATCATAAATAAATAAAAGAGCACGATCCATTGGAGAATAATATTGGCATAAGACATGAGTTTCTATCATACACATAATCATGGAAAATCATTTCCTTATTAGTCAAGACTTATTTCCAAGACTATTATAGTGTATTGGGTTTACTCACTCAAAATATCATTGTATTAAAGGTTTAATCATAATAATATCACATTAGATTAGTTTTACTCCTCAAACCATTATAGTAGTCATGGTTCATTCCCATTGCTATCATAGTTGAAAAATTGACTTACTGAAATGGGTTCACTCCCTATTCCAGTCACGTTTATCTCATCCGATATCAATCTTTACCAAATACATTGGAGGGATATATAATTCCATTCCCTCCAGTAACATAATGAAAATCATAAATATGTGTTCCATGAGATAATAAAACATTTGGAATATTTTAACCCATGAAAAAATGGGTTTGATAAACATTTCATTATAGCATAACTCGTGGAAAAGAAACAGGTAACATAAACACTTCACCATTTCATCACAGCATAACCTCTGGATAAAGAAATGGGATTCATAAACATATTTTTAACATAAACATAAACTATCTAAAGAAACAATAATCATAGTATAATTGGATAATTTCCACAATAAATAATAATTGAAATCAAGGTTTTTTCCCTTTTATGAATATAAATACTATTACAAGATCATTAAAACATTATTGAGGAAAATAAAATTTCCACTTTGAAAATCAATTTTAAAAAACTAAAAATTTCCAAAATATTAGGTGAAAATTTTTATTTTAAAATAACCTTATAAACATGTAAAGTAATCTTCAAATAATTGGGTAGTCATAATGATGAAAAAAAATTTCATGCTATATAATTTAAAATAAAACATACCTTTCACATTTTTTTGTAGAAATTAAAAAGGTACATACTTCAAAAAATGGCAATGAGATTCTTTTTTAATTTTTTTTAAAAATAAAATAATGAATAAAAAATAATTTAAAAATTATAGGATAATAGTAAAAAACATTCTTTATTTTTTTTACAAAACATGTATATGTAAGAAAAAGATTTTCCAAACAAAGAGATGAATTAAGTCAATTTTCCTTAAAAATACATTTTTAGTATCTTGAGTGATTAAGGTGAGGTAAATGAAATTTAAACATTTATTGTTAATAAATTACTATAGGATAATAATATTAATGACTTTATTGAGATATATATCATAATATTTTATTATCAGAAACATAATCATAAATAATCTAGAAAAAATATGTGATTGGGATATAAAACCCTTTCTACTTTGGTATCTTTTGAATAATAATAACCATGAAGGGAATGAAATTATATAGATATATAAATATTCATAATTTTATTAATAATCATCAAAAAATAAATTTATTTTAATTATATTAACCATATAAAATAAACAAGCAGTGAATGTGATATGTGTCTTATAAAAATAAAAGTGAGATGAAAATCCCCTACCTCTTGTTCGACTTCCTTCATACATGTTTTAAAATCCTGTATAATAAACATATATTTATTATAGATATATTAAATAACTATAATAATATATTTTATACCTTATATGATTTACTTATAACATTTTATTACCAATTTATTAACAATTCTTTATTAAAATCACTGTTCTGGGAGATATTTTCTTCATTTTTCATATATGTTTGGGTTAGATAGTCTTGGCCCTTGTATTTATTTTATGGATAAATCACATAAATAATTTTAATAATTATATAAATATAATATATACTAATCATATAAAAATTTATAATCTTTCATAAAATATAGATATAGAAAAATGAACTACATCGTTCATGAAGACGGTAGGTCGTACGTACACCTAAACAATGTTTCATTTTTTGAAGAATGGAATGAAAGAACGGTAAATATTAATTTTACTTTAAATAATAAATAATATATAATATATATCATATATATTCATTATATCTATCCTTATTACCACCCACAAAAATTTTATATGAAAAAAGAGTCACATCGCTTTGTGGAGGTGGCAGTCCACACGTACACACAAGTGACATTATCAGTTTCCAATGGTTTGAAAGGTAAGAATTTAGATATGATATTGTCATTAAAGAATAATAATTATTTCATAAATATCATATAAAAACTTTAAACCCATGATTAAAACCATCCATGAAATATGATGATGAAAAATGAATTGTATCACTATGTGGAGGCGGTAAGTCGTACATACGCAGGAGAGATACTTTCACTTCACATTTGATGAGAAAGATGGTGGATAATGATGTTTTAATAATAATAATTATATTTAATTATATTTATGATACTGAATTTAGTATTTTATTACAAATACCATAGATTTATAGAGGGTGAAATAATAATTAAAAAGGAAGAGATCGATTAAGGCGATTACCTCATATTTGAAACAACTCCTTTAGATCTTCTATTGAGGACCATGGGGTTGGTATTTTAGGAAGAAATTAATATCTATAATGTTAGTTTTTAAGAGATTTTGTTATTTGTTTGGATATATAAGGCTCAAAGTGGTGTGAATATGAGAAAGTAGGGGTTCCCTTTTACAAATCATGGGGAGGGGCACTCTTGGGATTTATTAGAAGATTAAAATACAATAAAGTAATTTTCAAGAAAAATTCTTCCGAAATAATGAGTATTTTAAGAAAAGAAATTATAGGGTTGAGATACAATCAAGAAATAAAAATTTTATAGTCTTAAGTGGTGCCTTAAACCTTATTTTTGGTTTAAACCTCTAGTTAACCTATTCTAACATTAACTGCGGTAACATCTTTTTCACTCTTAAAGAGTTATAATTTAAAATATAATATAACTATTTAGTAATAAATGTAAAAATAATGAAATCTTAGACCATATATTATCTTAATTTTCCTCTTTAAATATTTTTTTATATTTTTTAAATAATTTAATAAAATACTAATTTGATAAAATATTATTAATTTTATTTTTAAGACTATTCATTTAATTTGATTCAAAATACATAAATATAAAGTTTTAATTAAACTAAAACACTTTAAAATAAAAATAATGTATCATATTTGTTTATAATTTTTTTTAAACATTATAACTCACTCAAATTATGGTACTTTTATTATTTTTAAAATCATTTTTTTTTTCTAATAACTGAATAAATATTATGTCGGTGTTGCATAAACATTTAAGAAAATTATATAATTTATAAAAATTAAAAATAAATTTTTAACATGAAAATAATTTTATTATTTTTAAAATAGACATTTATATTCATTCATTACTATATTTTTTCTCTATGTGAACACATAATAGATGTTTAAAACTTAGAGAGTGACATTTTATTACTTTATTTGACTTAAATATTATATAGGTCATTTTCATCAAAATGTGTACACTAAATAAATGACTTTTGAGACTAATGTGATAAGGGTAAAATTTACTTCTTCCAATAATAATTATTATGAATAATTATGTCCTTATTACTTATTTTTAACCTAGATTAACTCAATTTACCCTTTACTATGATGATAAATTTTACCACAATTAGTATTCTTATTAACCAAAAATAAAAAGTGTCTATTTACCAAATTTGAACATCATGATTCCAAATATGGAATCCAATTTCTCATACTCAATGAATATAATTTTTATAAATTAATTTTAAAATAAGAATGCAACACGCGATGAAAAATACTTTTTAGAAAAATATATTTTTTAGCATAAAACTTGATTAATTCTTATCTCATTCTTAGGGAAAATATCATATGAATATTAAAATATTTTATTGAATATATAATATATAAATTTCATTAAAATCATTTACTAGTAATGATAAATTTAATTTATTAATATAAAAATACACAGTTCCCATAAAAATATTTTTTTCATAAAAACATTTATTTTACTTTCATATGATTTTTTAATTAATTAACACTCAATGAATTAATTTTATACATATATAAACCATATTTTTTTTATAATTTATTTAGTCTTATTCATACCCTCTGTTATAATTAATATTCAATAACTATTACATATTAATATTGTAATAGTATATCACAGTTTGTTTAAATTCAATGTTTCATGTAACACAAACTATCAAAGAAATAAAATCATTTAAATGTAAATATATTCTAAAATATTAGCGTGTTACATTACACCCCCATTAAAATGAATTTAACTTTTTTAATTTTTTTAATATTATATAAAAAATTAGGATATATCTATTTCATTACATCCTTGGGTTTCCAAGTTTCTTCTTTGAATTTGTGATTTCTCCAAAGAACTTTCACTAGTTGAGTAGTCATATTCGTAAAACAGTATCTCTATGATCCAATATTTATATTCATTATTATTAATAAGAAATATCACACTATAATGGTAGAAAATATTAGTTTAGTACATGTGATGGATCAAGTATGTACTTCTTTAGGAGAGATATATGGAACACATCATGAACTTGAGACAAGTTCGGTGGAGGTGCCAAGCGACCAGAAACCGTCTGAACTCAATCAAGAATCTAAAATTTCCTGTATAACTAGATATTATCTTCCCTTTATTCTCAATTCTCATAACCTTCTTCGAAGGGGAAAATCTCAAAAAAAAATCTCACCAACATTAAATTCCAGATCACAGCGATGATTTTCAGCAAAAAAATTATCAGCTCTAAGCTTCCTTGATGTATTGTTTAATGATTCTAACTATATCTACATTTTCCTAAGAAAGATCCGGTCCCAATAGATTTTTTTTAAAACTTAATCCCATAAAATGGAATTTAAACACTTATTTCCATATAGTTCTTCATTAGGATCCATCTGAATACGTGAGTGGAAGATATTATTCTAAGAAGACTCAACTAGAGGAAGGTGTTTATACCAACCACCTTTGAAATCCACATAACAAGATGTCAAAATATTTTCTATGGTTTGAATTTATCTCTTATACTAAACATATATATATATGGATTATAAGTAGTGCTGAAACTAAACTCTATATTTAGAGCTTTATGAAGACTTCTCCAAAACTTCGACGTAAACCTAGTGTCCTAATTAGATATAATAGAATGTGGTAATCCATGTAACCTTACAACTTCCCTAATGTAATTTTTGGAAATCGAATTAATAGATAATTCTTATTTAATGGAAATTAAGTGTGATGAATTTTTAAGGTGATCATCTATAACCCAAATAGAATTGTTCCCTTTTGATGTTTTGAGGAGTCTAATGAAAAAGTCCATGGTGATGTTTTCCCATTTCCATTCTGGTATAGGTAATGGTTATAACATCCACTTATACTTTTTTTACCAGCCTTAACTTTATAAAAAATCAATCATCGAGATAAATAATCTACAATATATTTATTTATGTTGTCCCACAAAAAAAATACTCTTTTAGGTATCTAAACATCTTTTCACTTCCAAGATGAGTTGAGAATGATTAACAATAAGATTCATCCAAATAATCCTTCTTAAATTATAGTATTCATGGTAAATACATATGGTTCCTAAACCTTATCATTACCTCACAGTCAAGGTTGAGCTCATGAACATTTCTGACCTTCTTCTAAAGTTCCACAACACCCTTCTACACCTCTTTAATCCTCATATTGGTAGATGGTTGAACACTCATTTGAGAAAGATAATATTTATAATTTTCCATAAAAAATTACTAATTAATCCAATAAAAATATATAAATATTTGATTTTTTGATACCTATCATATATATGCTAGATTTATCCTTTTAACTTAGAGCATTTACCATCTTGTTCACTTTCCTAGGGTGGTATTATATTGAGAAATCATAATATTTAATCACCTGTAACTATATTCTCTAGTGAATATTTAAGTATTTTCATGTGAAAATATACTTTATAATTTTATGACTAGTATATTTATATATATATCACACATTTCTCTATAAAGATAATGCCTTCAAATATTTAATGAAAACATTACCATAGCTAACTCTAAATCATGATTTGAGAAATTTTGATCATTAACCTTCAATTAGTGTGGTGAATAATCTATCACCATTTCATTCTACATTAGGACACATCTGTATCACTTCTTTGATATATCATTGTATATCACAAACCCTTTTCCACTATAGTGTAGTGTGATCATAGGTTCACTGACCAACGTTCTTTTTAGTTACTTGAAATTCTATTCAGATTACTCTATTTAAAAGAACTTAACTCCCTTCTGAGTAAACTTGGTGAGTGGATTAGATAGTCATGAGAAATTTTCCACAAAGAACTGATAATATCCAACCAAACCAAGAAAACTTTGTATCTCAATCATAGTTGTTGGTCTGGTCCAAATTTAATAGCTTTTATCTTTGATTGATCCATAGATATACCCTCTATTGATATTAAATGACCTAAAAAATGAAACTTTATACCACTAAAATTCACACTTGGTAAATTTTTCATATAAATTATCCTTCCTTATAGTCTTTAGAAAAATCCTCATGTGATATTCATGCTCTTAATTAATTTTTGAATATATAATAATATCATATATAAATACTACCACAAACTAATCGAGGTAATCTCTAAATTCTATATTCATTTAATCCCTAAAGATAGTTGGAGAATTAATAAGACCAAATAAAGACATTATAAATTCATAGTGTCTATACCTTTTAAGGTATAATTTATTGTGTATATCCTCTTTATTAAACCTCGATTGATGATATCCAGAATAATGATAAGTCTTGGAAAAGTATTTAGATCTAAACAGTTGATCAAACAAGCTATCAATATGGGGTAGAGGATACTTGTTCTTGATTGTGAACTTGTTAAGTTCTTGGTAATCAATATAGATTCACATTGATCCATATTTACTCTTATAAAAAAGAACTATTATACCCAAAGGTGACACACTTGGACAAATAAATCCATTATCAAGTTTCTCCAGAAGCTACTAATTTATTTCTTGAAACTCAATCAAGGAAATTCTATATGGAGTCTTTGAAATAGGTATAGAACCAAGTATGATCTCTGTTGGGAACTCAACTTCACGATTCAGTAGAATACCAAGAAATTATTTTGGATATATAATAAAAAATCATATAAAATATTTATATCATTGATTTTGAGTTTCTCCTCAAATATATGAGATAAACATCCTTTTTTAATAGGAATCAATACCCATACAATGGATGTGATTTCGATCAGAATATCATATTTATCTTATTACTGATAGTTGATCATAGGTTAGTTAAAAATATCAAATGTGACATACCTTACTTGTTAATTGATGTGGTATTCATGTAATGAAATCTAATCTATTCCCAGAATAAAATTAAATTCAACCAGAGGGAGAATAACAATATTTATAAGAAGTATGTTCCAACAAAATTCAATTGGAGAAGAATAATATACTTGAGATGTGATCATCATACCATTTAGGTTTTTCACTACTAACTCAACATCTAATCATTAGGGATAATAATTAACATTCCAAGAGACATATCATGATATAAGGTAATTCATATAACTAATCTCAAATAAGATACTCTAATATTTGAGGATTCTTTTCACCACCCCAACTTTATCATTCTATGTACATTCTCTTATTAAAAATAAAATGGTTATTAAGACCATTAGTCACATTTGATCAGAGTGATCAAATCTAAAAAATCATTAAAAGGATATATAAATCATCAAACCTTATTTTAAATATATTAAACCTTTGGTTTAACCTAGTTCATTCATGATCATTACCAAATATTTATATTGTTATCCTGTACTTTGATTTATCCCTAGGGTTCTTATTAAAGTTTTATCATCCTAGTTTCTAAAGGTTAACTAAACTCTGCTCTGATACTAACTATAGAGATCCAATATTTTCATATATATATATATATATATATCATATTTTTAGATGAATATTCATTACATAACATAATAACCCATTCCAAAATCATATAGTTCTAATGCCTTTGAAAACATGGATATATAAAAAACTGGTTCATAAAATATCTATATCATCTCCCACTTAGTTCTTCATAATAAGAACCCTTCTTAGAAATATTATACTCAATACCTTTCTTCATAACCTAGGTAAAATAATTATAATAAAGGGTAATATCATATGCTCACTAAGTGTAAACAAGGGAGATATCAACATAACATGAGCGTAAGGGTATGAGAATATGGGAATAACATTTGAAAAACCACACCCTACATATCATAGATGAAAATAATGATTCATAGAATAAATATTGGTAGTTTATAATACATGAATCATAAAGGAATCAAATAACATGATCCTTGGGAGCATAACATTGACATAAAACATTAGTTTGTGGCATACACATGAGAATAGAAAATAACTTCCTTAATAGTAAAGGATTATTTATAAGACTACCATAGTGAACTGGATTCACTCCACAAACCATCATAATAGTCAAAGTTCACTCTCAATACTATCATAGTGGAATGGGTTCACTCCCCAAAAAATTATAGTATTCATGGATCACTCTCATGTCTATCATAGTGGAGAAAGTCCCTTACTAAATTGGGCTTACTCCCCATTCTAGTCCTATCTATCTCATGATATATCTATATTTACCCAATGAAATATAGGGTTATATTATTTCATGCCCACCTATATAATAATTAAAATTACACCTATTTTTTTTCTAAATATCATAAAATACTCATCATTTTAGAAACCATGAAAAGAAATGGGCTTCATAAACATTTCATCATAGCATAACCTATGAAAAAAAGGAACAAGTTTCATAATTATCTTATCATCATAAAACTAAACCATCCCAAGAAATAATAAGAATAATATACTTGGATCATATCTCCAGTAAATTGTATGTGAAATAAATGGTTATTTTCTTTGATGAATAGAAATACCATTACAAGATCAATAAAAATAAGAAAATTCCATTTCCTTTTTAAAGATACCTCTTCAAAAACTAAAAATTTACAGAATATTTGGGAAAATATTTTTTCTCAAAATAAACTCGTAAAGGAAAATATCATATATATCCATTTTATACCTATTTATACTTATTCATAAAATATAGAGATAGAAAAATGAATTAAATTATTCATGGAGACAATAGATTGTATGTACGTACGAACACCACTTTCATTTATCAATGGATAAAAAAAGAAAGTTAAATATTAATTTCAATTTATAGAATAATTATTATATCATATATGTTTATTATATATATCCTTATTACTATTTATGTAAAGTGAAGATGAAAAATTAATAATATCACTTCTTGGAGGAGGTAGTTCATACGTACGCACGAGAAACATTTTCATTTTACAATAGTTTTAAAGAAATAATTTAGATATGATATTATAATTAATGAAGTATAATTATGTCATAAATATCAAATATAAAATTTAAACCCATATTTATAACCATCCATGAAATATTATGATGAAAGATTAATTTTATAGCTATGTAGAGACGATAATCCATACGTACGCACAAATGATACTTTCACTTCCCATTTGATGAGAAAGAAGGTGGATAATAGTTTTTTCATAATAATAATAAAATTTAATTATATTTCTGATATTAAATTTATTATTATATGATAAATACCATAGGTTTAGGTGAGTTAAAATAAGAATGTAAAAGGAAGTGATCCGTTAAGGCGATTACCCCATCTCTTTAATAACTCCTTTGGACCCCCTCTTGAGGAAACTAGGGTTTGTTTTTGGGAATAAAATAAACTATAAAATGTGTACAAGGGAGTGGATAAGATGAATTTTCAGGGGTTGGTTCAGATATAAGGTTCAAATTTGTGTGAATAGGATAAAGTAGGGGTGCCCTTTTATAATTGAGGGGAGTACAACTACTGGGATTTCTTAAAAGATTAAAATATGATAAAGTCATTATCTATAAAAAATACTTCCAAAAGGCTAGGTATTTTAAGATAATACTGTATAGGGATGAAATAACATCAAAAAATAAAAAACAGATAGTCTCAAGTGGTGTTTCAAACCTTATATTTTGGGTTAAGACCTTAGTTAATCTATTTTAATATTAACTAAGGTAATGTCTTTTTCACTCTTAGAGAGTTTTAATTTTTAATATAATATTAATATTTAATCATAAATTTAAAAATTATGAATTTTTTTACCATATATTATCTTAATTTCCCCTTTCAATAGTTTCATAATTTTTAAATAGTTTAATAAAATAATATTTTGATGAAATATCAATAATATAAATTATAACACCATTCATTTAATTTGACTTAAAAGACATAAATATAAAGTTTTAATTAGAGTATAATCCTTTAACATAACAATAATATTTTATATTAATATATAAAATTCATGTAACACTATAAATCACTCAAATTATATTACTTTTAATATTTTTAAAATCATATATTTTATTTTTCTAATAATTGAATAAATATTTATTTAGTATTTCATAAGAATTTAATGCAATTATATAATTTATAAAAATTTAAAATAATTTTACATTATAAAAATAATTTTATTATTATCAAAATGGATATTTATATTTATTCATATTCTTTTATGTGAACACATATTAGATATTTAAAACTAAGAGAGTTATATTTTGTAACTTTATTTAATTTAAAAAATATATAGGTCATTTTTATGGATAAGTATACATTAAATAAATAAATTTCAATCCTAATGTGATAATTATTGATTTTCTTTCATCTAATAATAATTAAGATGAAAAATTGTAGCATTATCACTTAGTTTTAACCTATATTAATCTGATTTACCCTTTATAGAGGTGATAAATTTTACCACGATTACTATTAATATTCACCAAAAATAAAAGGGGCCTATTTACCAAATTTTAAATTATAGATTAAAAATATGGAATCCATTTTCTAAAAATTCAATACCGATAACTGGAAGAAATTAATTTTTAAATATACTCGCAACATGCAATGAAAACCACATGTTATAAAAATACCTTCTTAAGTATACAACTAGATTTATTATTATATAATGACTTATAAAAATATTAGATTAATGTTAAAACATTTTATTGAATATATAATATATAAATTTCATTAAAATAATTAAAAAATATTTATTAATTTAATTCATTAAGATAAAAATTCATAGCATGGATAAAAATTGTTCTTTCATAAAAATTTATCTTTTACATTCAAATGTTTTTTTATTTTAATTTTTAATTAATTGATACCCAATGAATTTATATTATACAGATGTAAAAAACATATTTTTAATAATTTATTTATTCCTATTCATAATCCCCAATCCAATGGCTAGGAGATAACTATCACAAAATAATATTTTAATTGTATATCACGGATCATTTAAACTCAAGGTTTCATGTATCGGAAGTCAGAGAAATAAAATTATTTAAAGAGAAATATATTCTAAAATATCAAGGTGTTACATCCATGGTCATATGTATATACCCCCAACAATACCAAAATTTACCAATATGTATTGATATTTTTTTTGTGTATGCAGTCTGTCTAGAATGAAACCCTTGTTATTTTCGGGTTGGAATACCAACCATTTGAGATCCTTCTGGGTTGAAACTTTTCTTAGATATTCTCACCTACTCCCTTCAATTTTAGTGGGTTTATTATTATTTTTACAGTTCCAAATTTATATAGAATTTTATATTTTTCCTTAACATCTAGAAAAAGAAGATTCATTGTTAACTAAATAAGGTGGGTTGTGGGATACCTTTTTTATGAGCTGGAGGTGGATGCCTCTCTTAATGATCTATAGCTCTTTTTACTCCTATTTAGAGCCATTTTTTGTACTATACACTCATATGATATCATTTTGGTAGCTTTTATTTTCTAAACTATTTAGGAAGATTCAGTTTTTGTAGAGTCCATATTAGTCAGTTTTACTTCCAACTCCAAACACATCAAGCCTAGGTATTCATTTAATCCATTGACAAGTTTAGTCCTTTATCCCAATCCACCACCATCTTTCCAACCTGATCTTTAAGATTTTTTCTTTCTTCAACTAGAAAATCATCCAACACTTTTACTCTCTTTTATTATCTTATAGTTGGGATGACTTAAAATACATGGATTATTTATGAATATTTTATTATGTGTGGAACACCTTCATATTTTTTTTATAAAAAATAGATTTATCATATAAAAATATTCAAAAATATTCATCAATTAAAGAAAATATTTCATTTAGAGTGTGAAAAATTATACCTTATCTTTTTAAATCGTTATGAGTGTTTTGTAGGAGCTTATTTTCTTTGTTAATGATTCTTTCATTGCATCGGCCTCTTAGTCTAGCTGTGACTTCTCATCATGAATCCCCTTGATAAATTTGAATATGAAAGTTACTACAAAAATAAGAACATTATTAATATAGTCTTTAACTTCAAGGTAGATGTCTTTATAAAATTTAATATATTCATCATCATAGTTTTTACTTATTTCAATAGAAGAATAATGATCAATAAATTTCCCACAACATTTACTGCTCTGGATAAACTCTGCTAGTAGTTATTTCCCTACATTCTTTGAGATTTTTTTGAATTATATTCTTATTATTCTTATTTTTTCAGATAATTTTATTATACTTTTTAACCTATTTTAATAGGTATGGAAATATATTGTTCCATATGAGGAACTTCTAATATATCCTCAAAAATTAACTTCATGTGTAACAAGTAATAAAATAGTAAAATATATCTAATTAAAGATGAAACCATATTCTCTGATTATGGTTTTGATATAAATATATATCCAATTCATAGGTAACCTATGATTTGATGCCAATTGATAGTCACAATAGACCATGCATATACACTTGATGGGGGGGGGTGAATCAAGTATTGTCCAATTTCACTAAATTACAATTTTTTCTTTAGAACATTACAACACCTTTGGAATTGAACTTTTTATTCATGTTAATGATATTAGACCTTATGTTGTTTAACCTAGTATACACCTATATGTAATATAGATAAAGTATCAAATAGACCAGGGGTTTTTACAAGCTTTATACCCTCTCGATAATCCTTCTCCTTTCCTTTCTTGGGTTATCCAAGGAATGAATTCTCCACTAAAATATTATTATCAATACAAGTGGAGTTGTGGGATATTTTTATCCAAAAAAACTCACACCATATTACATAGGTGCGATATGTTTACAATATTATACATGTTAATATAAGTTACATCCCATAACTTTCCTTCAATATGTCATCCTACTAGCTAATCTTTCTTTTCTTTTCTCCTCTTCGGGAAGTAGATACCAAATATTGAACACGGATTTCATTGAACCAAAACATTGATATAATTCCTAAAACCCAGAGAATATTTGAATTCTTGAATGTATTCAAACATAAATCATATAACACTACCTCTATTTTATTCACTGTTTACAGAACCCTTTAGTGGTCTTTTTATCCTCTTAACAAAAAACTTATCACTATAATATTGTCTATAAAAAAATCTATAGATGAACACCACCTCATATATAGAAACTCCCAACTATTTCTTATTTCTTGAATGTAATTAACTTGTATTATAGATTTACCTACTCATCTTCCCTTCTTGTTTTCTTTCCTCAAAACCCAATGAGTGGTCTCTCTTTGACATTGGTTCAATTATTTTTTTTCTTTTTCCTAGATACGACATTCATTGGATTGTATCTTTTTTATTCTTCATCAATATTCCTTATTCTATTTAATACACACACACACACTCCATAGCACAATAATGACTTAAAAAATAAATTTATATTCCTTGATACACACAATTTTACAAACACTTTTCATTGAGGTCCTCTCATATTTCCAATAATAAAAATGAATGTAAAATAATATCTCAATGTACATACACAATCTATATATTTAACACTACGCATGGGATGTTCCCATGATTTTTTCTTTTTCAAAACTCAATGAGTATTACTAAACTACCATTATTTATTTTTTATTTTACTGTTACAGAATTATTTTTCTTGGATGATTTTCTTTTTATTCTACAGGTAGATAAACTTCATCTTATTCTTAAAATGCTTCCATATAATCTACAATTATATTTCTCTATCCTTATAAAAGTCACATGGTGGACATATTATAGTGATGAATCTTAATCTTGCAACATGAAAGCTTGATAGACCATTATTTTTAAGAAAAAAATCAATTTTAAGAAACAAACTTCATAACTATCAACTCAAATCTTATTCATTTATTCTATGCTTGAATCAAAAGTTACTTTGTGATATTTAGAAAATTGAATGCACAACACAGGAATCAACTAAATTTTCATGTCCAAATTTATTGAAATATAGAAGTTGTTTTTCTACGAGTCTTGGGAAAATTATCAGCCTCCCATCCCATGAATATTTTATCTCCCTTTAAATTGTTCATGGATATCATATTCTAGCCCATTTGGATTAGATTACAAAAATTTTAGTCTTTGATATATATCTCATGCATCGATGTATTTTTATCAACATTATTTTTGAAAGTTCATTAATTCAATTTATTTATCAAGAAACCCATGAAGATTTGTGTTCTTAAATATCAAGCTTGGATCATGGATTAAATAAAATTCATGATAATCTAAACTTTAATGTACAACTACAACATCTTCAAATGTGATTTCCATTAGAATTAAGTAACTCTAGAAACTCCAATTTTCATTCAAATTTGATCTTGTTATTCATATACTTAATGATCATATCCTTATATTATTCTTTCTTGAATAAAAAAATATAGGCCTTTTTTGATGTTTTTATCCATGAATAAAATATCTTCCATAATCCTACTTAATTTCCTCTTTAGATCCTTGAATTTGAAATCTTATATTTTTCATCCATCATAACTTATGAATTTTCCTAATTCTAGAATGACTCATTTACATACTTCAGATGATACATAAGTAAGATGAATATGATATATATGCATAGAAAATGAAACTTATTTCAACATCCAATCACTCATACATAGATTCTTCATATGATTGAATGACTCATATAGACTTCCCAAATGAGACTTACACATATATGAATTCACATTTACATAGGTTATGCCTTTTATGAATTTTAATATCTTATCTAAGAATAAAAATTATATATATTTCTAGTATGTAGGTTGAATGAGTCATACACATATCAATTCTCCTCTGAAATGAAACCTATGTAGAAAACAAATAACCCATACATAGTGTAGAAATTCAATCATGCATTATTCCTTGACTTTTCCATTTTAATGATTTATGTACTGAAATATCATATCACTAGAAATTAAATTAGAATAACTTAAAAACCATATTAAGTGTTATAAAACATTGATCATATATTGATTAAACATTACATTCATGATACTTTAGTTTTGACTTTTCCTTCAAAATTTGTACTAATTTTATACATTTTTAATATAGATTCACCAAGTTTTTATGTCTATATTCAAGAACTTTGTTCTTCATGAAACTTATCCATTTGTATCCATTAAATAGATTTTTTTAGCCAGATATTTATAGGTGGTAGTATATTCCTCTTATCATTACCCATTATAGTATGGGAATAATCCTCACTTCCTTTTCTAGATGTGATAGATCCTTATTTTTATGTTTCATGGAAGCTAAATCTTCATTATTTAGCACAAAATTAACTTAATTCATATTGATAAAAAATATAATATGGGATTATTAAAATCTAAGGACACTACAAAGAGAGTTCATGGAGTTCAAAGAGTGGTCTCCATGAATAGAGTTCATGGTACCCCTCCCTTTTGTTCTTCTCTAGCTTTGTCACGGTAATTACTTGTGATACTTATCATAATAGAAAGGTTTATCTTGATGAAAAAATGTCTCTCCTTTCTTGATCTATATAACAAGTATTGATAGGTAGTTGTTTGTAACCCCTTATCCAAACTATGTTGTCATGACCCTACCTCCAATGGTACCCCTACAAGGATAGTAGTAAGATAAGGATGACCCATAAAGCCTACATCCAATAGGCCATGGTTTGGAGACTAGCACTGAGGGTATACAATGAATTCAAATAAGATGCATTTACCTTAATATATATTTTATAGATAAGAGATAAGATGAGATCCAAAAATAAATACCATCACATAGATAATAGATAAATAATCCCAATACATAAATGTAATTTAATACAAAATAAAATAACTAAAAAATAAAAAATTAATCCTAGGCAGTGACCATGAAGCTCCAATAGCTCCTAAAAAACTCCATGTGATAGTAATACCCACACTAATCACCAACTAGTTACTATGTAATAGAAAAATAGTTTATATAGATATATGGTGTGAGAATACTGGTATACTCAGTAGGGTCCTCCCAAAAACTTCTCATGAAAAATGTGAAAGAAGCATACTAAAGACAAATGAATAAACAAATGAAGCTAACTCATTACCTTAATAGGTAAAACTATATCCTTTCCCCACCAGGTTTTGATAATGAATTAGTACATAGAATTAAGAAACTCTATATAAAAAACATATACATAATAAAGGTACCCTACATCCACTTCCCCAGTGGTTTGTCTCTCTCACACCTTAATTACAAATGTTTTATACTGCAATACTTTTCATATCATCCTTCACCCTATGCATATATATCACATCCATATCATCAAATCATACTATATCCCATGATTATCATCACAACCTCATCATCATCGTCACATATATAACCAAGTAGAGAATTTAAAAACCATTATAGCCTATGTATCATGTACTATACCTCAAGCCACTACAACCCACATATGTACAATTATATTAAACCATAATCAATATAGCTATAATACATGTATTTTATATAACCTTAATCTACTATAACCCCCCCCCCCACACTCATATGGTAAACTGAGATCTATCACAGCCCATGTAGACACATTCCATATACCTTAATACATAACAATCTAGATATACCTACACATTATGTTACATATGAAAGAAGATTAGAGAAGAGGGATAAGATATCCATCCATTACCACACTAAGATAGATGTTGGATAAAGAACCCAAAATACAAAACATTTGGGCATTGTTTTTCCACTCGAATCAAATAGAGGAGAATATGAAACTATAAAATATAATTAATAATATATCACACAACCAAACTAAGAAAAACTAAACATCCTTAGGCTCAAGTGCATATATCATACCACATGACACCTAAATACCACTACTATGGCCTAGGAAACTTGATTTCATGTAAGAACATAGTCACTGAGGTTCAATATCATTTTCAATTTTCACTTAGTAATTAGTTATCACCAACCATTCATTAAATCCCATTAAAAACTCTTGTTTAATCATTTCATTTCACTATGAAGAAACATGATTTATAATTTACATTACAATTTCATGATTTATATTACATAATATTAGAGAATTCATTCCAACCATCCCCTGGTTCTCATTTAATTTATCATTTCCTTCATTATCAACACACATCCCATGAGATAATTTGTAATCCATTTACATTTTGATAAACCATATATTCTAGGACTGGTCTTGAAATACCGCAATTCAGATTCAATATAAGTGAATAGGAAAATTACAATAGTTATTTGTAAATTCCAATAACCAAAAATCAAAAAAACCATTCATAAAACAATAAAAACATTAGGCAAGCCCCAACCTCAACCCGAACCAAAAAACCCATCAGCAACCCCATCACAACTATCCAACAAATAGGAAAGATTCTCTCTCAACTAGTACTATCTATTCTGGAACCATTCCAAATAACACACATCAAATCCCAGAAATTATCTACCATCATACATAATATTTACATAAAAAACATATTTTCAGAATTTCAAACTCAATGTTAAAAACAATTCTATAACATAAAGCACATGTTCTTAAGAAACATAGCATAACAATAAGGTTGTGTTCACAGTAGCCCCAAATAATTTAAGTCTAGAAAAAAACATTTTCATTACCATATTGAATCATAAAATTAATTTTTCATAGGTGTTAGTAATAATAATCCAAATATCATCACCTATAAATAACTATAAATCAACTGTCAATGTTCTTCGCACAATAATTTCATGCTTAATAGATTTCAATGAAGTATAATAAATTATAGGATACACCAATTTTTAATAATCCACTTTATCTCACTATATTTATGTTGTTCGTCCAATTTCAAGCATATAATCCATACTAAAGAACAACAAGAGTCTCAACAATAAAATAACACACTATCTAGAAAATGTCATGAGGAATCAAATCATAGCATGACCACACGTGAACACCACACCACATCCCGTTCCATATTTCATTCTTCCTTAGATTTCTGAAATTTTATCTTCATTAGGTTGATTAAACCTTTATCCAAATAAGTTAAAGTATTTTAATATCAAATTTTTATATAGAATAAGAACAATTAATGAATCCATTCCTTGATTAAAAGAATCATGGGAATCACTACTCATGAATAGAATAATCTAGTAATCAATCACCACCCAACTTAAAAGAACCCACCTCAAAAATTATCCATAAAAAACCAATTGGTTATTCTCGAATCTTGACAAAAAACCATAGGAATCCTCAAAAAATAACCTCTAGAAGGAAAAAACAAGGGAATAATAGGATAAAAGGAATTTAGGGTAAATTTTAATTAAGATAGTTCTATCATAATAAACCTAGAGGTTTAAACCCTCAAAAGAATTTTCTAGAGAAAATAAAATGGTTAAAGGATTATCTATGATTAAAAGGCAGAGAATAAAAATCTGACCAAGGAAATCTATACCCCTTATTTATAGATAAATCCAAGCAGGACTCCACCACGATGTGGTGATTGTCACATGGTCATGGTGTCTCCACTCAACATAAGAACTAGTTTCCCGACATTTTAATTGACCATATCCCCCTATATATCACACATTTAAAAAATCCTTGAATAGAACCACATATTCTACTACAACATAGAGGACTCTATTTTGACTCCATGGAGAACAACACAACTCCCACCAAGACATAAGGAAAAATAATCATCTATTTCAGGTCACCATTCCAAAGAATATGGTTTAGTGAGACCCATCTCATTATTTACTTATTTTTCTCATGTAGTTCAATTCCTCCTCAACTTGCCACCATAATAAACACACTTAGGTGTTTCCAGTGATGCTAATTTCTAATAAAGAAAAAACCAATTCCCCTAGTAGCACTATACCATCATAGATTTAAAACAACCTTTACTTCAACCACCATTATGCCTATCACCATGGTGTGGTTGGGCTCTGGATGACTAAAAAATCAACTCCAACCTTTAAAACTCCTTGAATCTCCCTCTTGACACCTCCAAGCCCAAGGAAAATGAAAAGGAAGAGATTTATAAAAAAAATACCTCATATTAGATACCTCTAAAACAATTATCAATGATGGGAATTAAACCTAAAATGAATAATGAAAAGAGAAAAGAGGTCAAAAAAATTATCCTAGGAGACAACTCTCAATAATCTTGCTATAACAATAACACAACCAAAAAATCAGGGGAACAAGGTGCATAAACACAAAACATAATCCTTTATATCACAATTCATAAAATTTCATACATAGTATCCTAATAAAAAATTAAACAATGAATAACTTGGGATATTGAGCATGTATATGTGACTCCCTCTCTTAAGTACACTCCTCTAAGCCACCATGATTCCATAGGATATGAACCATGAGAATGGAATGATTACACAACACCTTATCTTGATGGTACCAAATATCAATATGAAATTAATAAAAGGTCACATCATCTTTTAGTTCCATATCACATGAGTCAATAACATGTGAATCATCATGAAGATACAGAAACAGTTGTGACACATGAAAGAAACTATGAATTTGGATCTCTGTGGGGGAATTTATAATTGATATAAAATATATCTAACATGTACCAATACCTATAAAATTATAACAAATTAACATGATATCTTACTCCCATGACTAAACTATAAATGTCTGATTGTGTTGTCGAGTGCGTCAAATTAGAAATTGTTTTTACTTGAATTTATACAGTATATTAGGAACCATAGGCCATCTCTCAATGGATCCCTAGATCATTAATTTTAAAATAAGTTTTTTATTGTGAAAATAAAATGGAAATGTGATTTTATAAAACCTGGGTTTTATTGATTTAAGAAGCCAACATATAAATGAAATTAATAAAACAAAGTGGAAATTAACATATTTTATTAAGCATGGTCAACCTAGGTAAATCTAATGATGATAATCCATCATCACTTCAAGTGATATGGTTTAGATATTTTACTACATAGTTTTAACACCTAAAACAAAAATTTTACTAATTTTATATTAGGGTGCCTCCTATAGTTCTGTCGGAAACATAAAATGATTCACCGGTTACCAGTGATGATTGGGTGATTTACGTTTGACTTCATAACTGAAACTCCCCAAGGAAATAGATGACGAAATCACTATGATATCAAATTTTTTATAATGAAATGAAATTAAATGGCCTTATAAGTGTCTATGTGAATTTAATCTACGAAAATGAACCATGAAAACACGATAAATAAAAAATAGAATTAATAGTGGTGAACGATATGTGAAACACCGCGTGAATGGGTGGCCCAAAACATGATAATATGAGTTGAGTATGACATAATAGTGAATAACTCAAATAAATAATACAAGAGGATGAATAAAAACAATATAAAAATATATAATTAAAAATAAAATTCAAATATTATAAACAAGGATTTTAGAACTCCATATAAGGGGAGGAAGCCATAGATGTTTAAGATTTTTTTTTCAAAGATTCCAATATTACCCTATGGTCAAGAAAAATTAGATAATGAGGGTGAGGAGTGGTTTAATGTGAAAATACATCAAAATTTCCAAAAACAAATTCAAGTGCCTAAGGGACCAGGTGTCTATTCATGGAAGACTTTTTACCACTAATTGTTTCAGATGGTTTAATAACTAAAACGAGTTCAATTGACTTGAAATTTAATGAAAAGGTAGATATTTAAGTTATTTATAAAATAGAGGTGAAATAATACTAATTTAATGTATGAGACTTGAGTAATTTCCCAAATATAGAAGGGTGGTCCAATCTATCAATCTAAGAATTTCTTCACATTATGGGCCTCTTTTGGGCATCCAAATTGATGAATTGGGATCCATAGTCTTCTATAGAAATGTAACCCACGCACTTTTTCATTCTTACACCCAGTTTTATCCCAATTTTATACATGGATTATCCAAACTAAATATTTAAGTACACATTTGTGCTTGAGATCTTGTGCAGTTTGACTAGTTTTTCTTGAATTCAATCACAGGCTCTCCAAATCACCTCCTCCTATAATGTAATATTAAAAAAATTATAATTTACCTTTTCGAAGTGATAAAAATAAATAAATTAAAACAATTTTTTTTATTTTTATGTTATGTTTGTAATTTAAAATATAAATTTAGTCTAACATAGTGGTATAAGGTGAGAATAAATTGTAAATCACTATATGATCACACCCCCACACGTAATCATTTTCACTCATAGGAAAAGTCACATTTTCAAAAATTAATGCATGTATATATTCATAAATTCATGAATATTTAATATTAAATTAAATTTTAATTCATTATAGAAATGTGATCAAATAAAAACCACACCAAGGAGTTATTCCCAGTGATCATTGAAAAAGATATCTCATAAATTGTATTAGAACGAAATTCAAGGATATGTATGATACCAATTTGAGAAGGGAATTAAAAATTTAACTATATCACAAACTCTCCATGTGTTTGTATGAAAACCATTGCATTCAATTCTTTATAGTTTCTCTCCAGTAATATAAGTTATTTAAAAAAAATCTGATTACCTTATTCTTTCCACCAAACCTACCCCACATCCTTTATAATCAAATTTCAAGACCCACTCACTTAAGAATTCCTGGAAGTCAAACCTTAATATCTTTCCCTATATATACCATTATGTTTTACATTTCATCACTCCTCTCATTATTATTATTTTTGATATATTTTTTTATTTTTTATTTGTTTTTTGTTTTTTAAGGCATAGAATAGTCGGATTATAGGTACACATGCATGGGTAAATCTGGTAAAGTAATGAAACATATAAGATAAGGAATGAATATATAAAAAAATCATTTTATAAATCTGATAAATATTAACCTAACTTATATTCACCTTCTATTTAGTAAGAAATGTCCACCCTTCATGATTGGGTGAAAAGATGTGTGGAGATATTAAATGACACTATTTCCCCTTAAAATAAACAAAGGGTTTCAATAATCGCAAAGGATTCATATATATACAACCATTTATATCATAGAAAAATAACCAATTTACTAAAAATCACACCCCAATGTTAAATTAATATTGAAATTCACATTCCATAACTGAGACAAATTTTCATTAAATGTTAAAAAATATGGAATCGGGAAATTAGAAATGAATTTTTAGTAATTTACATGATTAAGTTAGAATAAAATGTGAGTATTCTAACACAAAATTTAAAAAATAAAGAAAACAGTCGGTGTTAAAAATACTATGAAACAATTGAAAAAGAGAAGAAATAATATAGATGATGGAAATACTAATGAACTCAACAAGGTGGGGAAATGTAAAAAATATTTATATCAAGAAAAAAAGAGAATAAAGAGAAAAATAACAAAAATCCTAATAAACCCAAGAATTTAACCCCCTCCCCCATAATTAGAGTGTGTAATTCCCTCACTGTAATAAAAGAGAAAGTGGGAAGGAAGGATAAAAATTGGTAGGTTTCACTGTTATATTGTTTCTTGAACGTTTATTTCCTCCATTGAATGATTTAAAAAATCCTCATAGTAGTGTTTAAGTCTTTTCCCATTTAAAATAATCGTTTGACCATATTTCTCATGAAAAACCTATATTGTACCAAAAGGGAAATCATTAGTAATTGTATAAGGACCAATCCATCAGGAATAAAGCTTACATGGGTGGAGATTTAGCATTGAATTGTACATGAGGACCTTATCAACATTATGAAACTTATAGTGATGAATTATCTATACATGGATATCCTTTTTATTCTCTTTATAGATTTTGTACTTCTAATATGCATCACGCTAAATTTATTCTAACTCCTAAATCTGCAACTTCCTATACTCACTTACAACTGAAGGATTCGTATTAAAATGTTTAACAGACAAATATACATGGTGCTTTACCACTATTGGGAGGTGAAAATAATTTCCAAACACAATCCTATATTTTCACATCCTGATTTTGGTTTTAAAAGTTGTATGGTATGCCCAAATTGCATCATCCAGGCACAAACACCAATCTTTACTATTGGATTGTAATATTTTTTCCAAAATTTTCTTAACCTCACAGTTTGAGATTTATACTTGTACATTAGTTTGGGGGTGATATGAAATGGAGACTTTATTAACAAACCCATACTTATGGAACAAATTTTTCATGTGTCGATTACAAAAAATTCAACACTAATCGCTAATGAAAAATCTTTTCATACCAAACCTGCTGAAAATATAATATCTCACAAAATCAAAATCCACTCAAGAGTCATCGGTCTTGGTAGCCTTTCCTTCCACCCATTTAGATAAATACTCAACAAACAATAAGATGTACACAAATACAAATGAATTTATAAAAGGCCCCATGAATTTAATTCCCCATGCATCAAAGATCTCACAAAAATTACATGGGTTTTTGGGGTATTTCATTCCACTTGGAGATATTCCCTATGAATTGGAATTGTGTGCATGACTTATAAAATCTACGGGAATTTCTATACAATTTCGGCCAATAAAGTCTTGATTCTAAGACCATTCATGTTTTATGTTGTGTTCCAAATTGATTCTAATTTGAAAAACTATGGTAGAAGATAAAAATAGAGGTTAACTCATAGTCAGGGACACACTGAAAAACAACTTGGTTACTATAAATTCTCCACAAATATGGGTCATCCCAAATGTACCATCATAAATCATGCTTAAGAATTTGGGATTGTGAAGTTCTAAAATCATTGGGCACCCTATATTCTATTATAAAATTTAAAATGTATACATACAAAACATCATAAAGGTTATCATGAGGGAAAAAATCTTTAATGGGAGACATGATTCAACATGGTGGTCCAGTGGTGTGGTAATCCTACTAATGTGAAAAGCTACAACATCTTACACTACTCTATTATCTATAATATCTAGGTCAAAATTCTGGAGGAGAAGAATCCACTATATGATGTGGGGATTTCATTGAGTTTATTAAGGAGAAATATAAGAGAACTGTGATTAAAAAACATAATGAATTTTGACCCAAGCATATACATGCAGATTTTTTCTAAGGAAAACATAATAAAAAGACTTTTGTTTTCAGTAGTTTTGTAGTTTTCTGGGGCAGGTTCAAGGGTATGTGAGGTATACAAAATGACATGAGGATACCTCTCAACCCTTTGTGATAAAACCTTCCTAACTTGAAAGTTATATACATCACACATAAGATTGAAGGACATGTCCCAAGGTGATGTGAGAATCTTTTTTAGTGAATTAAATTAATCCCCACAATTTTTATCAAAAATAAACTCAAAATATTTTTTTAATAATAGAGAGAAGGGAAGTGTGGTGTTACTAAAGTATTTAGTGATTCAATGGTAAAAACCATCATAACCCAAGAAATATCGCACCTCACAAACACATTTTGGATATAGAAGGGATAAAATTAATTCAATTTTTTATTTATCCACTTGAATTAACTTATTATAAAAAACATGCCCAAGAACTATCCTCTGATCAACCATGAAATTAAATTTTTGATAACTAAATATGATATATTTTTCAATTAAATGGTGGAGGATGAAACCTAGGTGTGACAAATAGTCATCAAAAGAAGATCCATAAACTGTTAAATCATCCATAAAAAATTTACAAATAATTCTCAAGGCATTCAAAAAATATACTCAACATACAGTGCTGAAGAGTACTAGGATATTTATAGAGACCACAATACATCCTCTTATATGAAAATGTGCCAAATAGGTGGGTAAATGTTGTCTTTTATTGATACCTAGGGGCTATAGAGATTTGAAAATAACCTGAATATCCATCAAAGAAACAATAATGAGATATATCAACCAATCTTTCTAACATTTGGTCAATTAAAAGTAGAGTATAGTGGTCCTTTCATGTTTCTTGGTTTGGTTGATGGTTGTAAATATAGACTCACCAACCCTTTTGCACATGTGTTGGAACCAATTCATTCCTTTCATTTTACACTATCATTATTCCAATTTTTTAGGTACAATATTCACTAGTCTAGAACATTTACTATCAAATATGGGATATATGATCCCATTAGTAAGCAATTTACTAAATTTCAATTTTACAACTTCGGGGATGGTAGGATTTAACATGAATTAATTTTGACTTATGGATTAATGATCATCATCTAAATTTATATAGTGCACGGAAATAGATGGGATAATCTTGGAAATGTGATTCAATTTCCGCCCTATTTCCTTTTCACACTCTCTCAAAAAGGTTGAGCAATTTTGATTCCAATTGTAGAGAGAGGTTGTTATAAATAATCATAGGAAATTGGTCAATACCCTCAAGATAGTTGTATTTTAAATTATATGAATGATGTTTTAATTCCAACACTGAAATTTTTTGGATTAAGGGAGGGTATTTTGGTGGAGTGAGGTCTATAAAACTTTCTATCTACTCATGTTTATTCTCCAAGGATAGAGAATCAATGGAAATGAGATTTTTATAATAATCAATAATCATGGGTACCTTATAATTAACACACTCACCAATTAAAGAATAAAATTTACACTTTTACGAACCCAAACAACACTTAAAACAAGAATCACAACTCAAATCATACAAGAGTGAAGAAGAGAAAAATTAACCCGAGTATGGTTTGAGGAGATAATATTTTGTGTATGTGTTGTTAAAGAGAGATTGTATTGAATTAATAAGAAGATTTGAGTGCTCTTTAATGGTTTGTTTCATAGTATCATGGATATTTAAACTTACCTATTCTCTAATGAATCCCATAGACAACATAGCATTATGAATGTTGATGATCATATTTTCTTTTTTAAGGAATGTCCTTTTGAGTATGAGAGGAGCATGTCCTTGGGTTTGGGTATCTTCTATCTCAATAATTTAGAAGTCTGTAGGGAATATGACATTCTTAAATATTACAAGGATGTACTCAATCACTCTTCATGGGTGTGTTTTACTCTGGTTGGAATGTTTCATGAAGATGTCTGTTGGTTGAATCTCTCCAACCTAAAGAGAATTATGCATAGAGTAGGGTATCACATTAATCGAAGAACATAAATCAAACATTAAATAAAAAAATAGAGTCTCCCCTATGGTGTAAAGTATCATAAAATTCTTGAATCCTTGAATTTGGTTAGAATATATCATTTCATCAATATCAAAATATTCCTACCTATGTTTACTCTCTCATTCCTCTTTAGTCATCATCTATGGGTGAAAAATTACTTAATAATTTTATAATAATTTTTTTTAACTGTATCCAATAGAGGAATGATAACTTTTACCTTCTAAAATATATCTATTATTTATTTATTAATATGATTCTCAAATTGTTTATTATATTTAGAGAATCCTTGGGGGAAAGGAAGTGGAATGGATTGTTCAGTGAAATCTTAAATAATAATAATTTTATTTTGTTTGTTTTGTTTTTCTTCACTTGAATATATTGTGGGTAGATAAGGAGAGTTTTCAAGAGGTGGAAATACATGTTCTTTAGAATCATTGGATGAAGAAACTTATTCACCAATATGAAGTTTGATTTCATATAAACTAACTTTTTCATTTGGATTAGCAATAGGCCTAGATGGTAGTTGTTCAGAACCATGCATATTTTTCTCACTAATGTAAGTTTCCAATTATCCCACTTGATTTCATAGGTATTGAATAGATGCTTGTGTGTCATGTTAGAACTAGAGATTCTGGGATTCCATTTACTTCACCATTTCCTCAATTCTTAGTTTATATTTGGGAAGAGGAGGATTGTTTTGATATGGTAAAGGATAAAAAGGTTTCATTCCTTAGACTTGTTAATACCATTTCTATTTAAGGTATCTCAGGTTGCCACATTGTTGGTATTGTGGTTGTTCTTTACACCTTGGGTTTAGATTTGGTCTAAATTTATCTTTATTGAAGGGATATGCTTGTTAAAAATGATTCCCAGGGAATACTGCTTCACAAGACTCAGATGAATCCTGAAGTTGTAAACATTGGTTAGAAAAATGAGTATCATAAAAAAAATACCACAATGAAATGTAATGGGTTAAGAGTGTGAATTACCTTGATTTTAATCTAATTTTCTTATAAGGGTATGTATATCATCAAGTTTATGATCATCTTTTTTAGGTATGAATGACTTACATCATGAACTCATCGAGTGGATGTAATTACTCGTGTACCAAATTATTATCAATTTTGAGGCATGTTGTCTATTAAGTCATAAGTAGTGGTAGGAGTTTTATCAACTAGGGAACCACCAGCAGAAAAATCTATCATGACATGATTCATTGGGAAAATTTCCTCATAGAAGTATTAAATTAAAATTATTCACTAATTTGGTGGTGGGGGAAACTTGAACAAAGTCCTTTGAATCTATACCAATATTCATGAAGGGTCTCTCCTTGTGATTCCCTATTGTTTTAGGTTTCATTCCTATTTTTTTAATTTGGGAGGTAGGGAATAAATTCTCTAGAAAGATTCATTTAAAGTCATTATAGCCTTTAATTATGGTAGGAAGATATTATATATAGTCTTTGGCTATATCATCAAGGGAGAAAGGGAAGTCTCTAAACTTAATGAGGTCCTTAGACACATGTTATGGTTTCATAGAAGAGAACACAATGTGAACCACCTTGATATTTTTGTGTGGTTCCTCACTATAAAGACCATGGAATTTAGGAAGGAGTTAGATGAGGCCTGATCTAAACTCAAAGTTGGATGCTTCTTTAGGATATTGGATGTATTCAACTTGGCACTCCACATCTGGGGTGGTCAGTTTTTTTAAAGTTTGATTATTTATAGACATGTTTTATGGGGTTCAATTTTTTTCACTCATAGATTGTTTTAGGACCACTTGAAGTTCCATAATGGGCTCCTCAATGTTACCTTATTTCCTACTTTATATGATCTAATTTGTGAGGTAAGTGTCTTTTTAATTTCTGGGTCAATTATAAGTAATATTTATTTTGTACATTTTATCATGAAACAATAATGTCAATTTTTTTTGTTTTTTTTATGGTTATTAAAAAAAATATTAATAAAAAAACTAACGAAAGATGAAGGGAAAAAACAAAAATAGAATCATATATATTACAGAACTAGAGAGAGTAGAGAGAGAGAGAGAGAGAATATGAAAAAACAAACATGAACAATAAAAAATAATAAAAAGGGAGGGATGGAAATATTAAATTGGGAAATAAATAAAAAGGACAAGAAAGAAATAAAAGGATAAAATGATCTTGGATCCTTGGTAATGATGATGAAATTTGATTACATTTTCGAGCACATTAAATTAGAAATTGTTTTTATAATAATTTCAGTAGTATAATAGGGACCCCAAGACATCTCTCAACAGAGACCTATATGATTAATTTTCAAATAAGGTTTTGATTATAAAAAATTGGGAATGGGATTTTATAAAACTTGGTGTTTTTTTAAGAATCCAATAGATAAAGGAAAGAAATAAAACAAAGTGAAAATTAACATATTTGATTAAGTTTCATCAACCCAGAGAAATATCATGATGCTTATCCTTTATTTATTACATAGATAGGGTTTAGAACTTTTAATTAAAATTTTTAAAAACCTAGAACTAGAATTTTACTAATTTTATAATAGTATAACTCATTAGGTTTATTTGAAAAAACAAAATTATTTACTGGTTACCACTGATGGTTGAGTTATTTGTGTTCGACTTCATAACTGAAAGTCACCAAGGAAACGCATGAATAACTCGATGTGTTGTAAACGATTATATATTATTTAAATGTGTTTCCATGGAAAGAAATTAAATGTAATTGGAAGTTTTTATGTGAATTAAATATACCAATATGAACCAGAAAACACCATAATTGAAATAGAGAAGAAAAGGTGGTGAACGATGTGTGAAGCATCACATTAATAGGTACCCCCAAATATGATCATATGAGTTTTTTATGACATAAAAGTACATAAAAAATTAAATAATAATAGTTTATGAAGAAAAATAACATAAAAAATATAATTAAAAATAAAATTCAAATATTACAAATAAGAAGCTCTAGATTTACATCATATTCCTCCCTGGGTGATCGCAATGAGTTTAGAACTCCATGGAAGGGGAGGGATCTATAAATTTCAAAGAAGCAGATCTCACAGACTCCAATATTATCCTAAGGGAAACAAAAATCATATAATTAGGATGAGAAGTGTTTTAATGGGAAAATACATCAAAATTTACATAAAATAAGTTATGTACCTAAGGGACTTGGTGACTATTCATGGTAGACTTTTTTCCCTCTAATTTTTCTGGTTGGTTGACTCACAAAAACACATTCAATTGACTTGAAATTATAAGGGGAGGTGTGAATTTGATTTATATATTAAATTAATATTTAATAATTCTAATTAGATGTGTGAGGTCTGAGTTATGGCCCAAATACATAAGGTCGATCCAATCTATCTGGTCTATAATCGCTTCAAATTGTGGGCCTCTTTGGGTCTCCAAATAGATGAATTGGTATCCATGGTCTTATAGATAAATGTATTGTACATATTTTTTCATCATTAATCCCATTTTTAGCGCAATTTGAACACATATTATCAATATTAAATATTTAATTCCACATGTGTGCTTGGGCTCTTGCACAGTTCGGCCCATTTTGCTTAAATTCCATCATGGGCTTTCCAAATAACCTCCTCGTATAATGTAATCATTAAAAAAGTAAAATATTCATTTTAATAGTGATAAATATTAATTAATTGAACCCAATTTGAATTGAATTTGTTTTAGGAATTTATAATAAAAATCCAGATTAACATAGTGGTATAAGGGTGAAAATGAATAGTGAATCACTACATGATTAATACTCATGATGAGGAGATATCACACCCGGTTTTTCTTGTATTGGTTTTGATTAAGTTCATTAGAAATCCTGATACATGGGTTTTGGGTGAGTTTAATGTTGAGTTTTAAACTTTCATCTATGTATTATCATCCTATCATGGGTTCCCCATAGCATGTTTGGGAGTTTTTGTAGAAAATGGTGGTTAGTTCAAGATTTGGGCCAACTGTGAGCCCATTTCCAGATTTAAAAACAAAATTTGTTTCTTTTATAAAACATTAATTTTTCAACATTTTTCACTCATTCCACTTCCCACTTGGCCTCCCCTGACCTATTAAATCACCATATCTATTTGGACCCCTTAGGAATTCATAATCATGGTGGATTTGGGTCATTTATTCAGGTATTAGTCCATCCCGTGAGCCCATTTCCAATTTTAAAAAAATAATTTGTTTATTTTATATCATATTCATTTTTAATATTTTTTTGTGATTATACCTATAAATAGAGCCCAAAAATATTAATATAACCCCCATGTTCCATTTTCCATATTCAGATCTAATCTTAGTTGTGTATTAGAGTGAAATTTCTTAAGGATTATCAAAACATCCAAATTTTTTACGGTACTTTGTTTCTTTAAAAAATTATTCATTTTTTCTGTTCCCCCCCAAATATTCTTTAACTTTTTTATAGACCTAAGTAGACTCTCCATTTATTTGCAAGGAATTACCTCTCATATATGGGTGTGAATCTAAGGAAAGATGAAGAATCCTGAAGTTTTCAAGGCGAGTTTCCTTCTCCTTTCTTCTCCTTCCATTATTTCTTGGCTCTGTCTTCCTACATAGTCATTAAAGACCTATGATTATGTTATTAAATTATTTTTATGTGATTTTCATTTATTTTGGGCTGTTATTCATAGATATAGGGTTTGTGAACCCTCGTGGAAGGTTTTCGGGTGTGTGTTTCCATTCCTCCACGGTTTCAAGGTAAGATATCCCAAGCACTGCCATTATAATTAAATATTCATCTTTTTATTGCTATTTTCGGCCTATATGTATTCTAGGTATTGTTTTTAACCCTTTTTTAATTACTTAGTGTGAAATAAGGGTAGTTTATGCCTTGTTTTGTGAAAATTATGTTGTTTTGGTTAAAGTGTGCACAATAAGTGTTTGTTTAAATGATCCATTTTCTTAAACACCTGAATTATAATGTTTATAATGTTGTTTAGCTATTTAAATGAGTTTTTTTTATGAAAAATTTGGTTTTATAACCTTTTTAGAGTTAAATAGATTTTTTTTATTAATTGTTGCATGCCTCATTTTTTGGGAAAGTGCCCAGTTGGATTTTGTGTGCTCAAGGTGATATAAAATGATTGATTTGGATTACTAAAAATATCGGAAGAATTTTATTCAATGTTTTTGGGTTTCTTTGGTGGGTTCCAATCTGGTTTTGGGTTTTATAATGAAGTGAGTATCAGTTTTTAGTGTGTTTTGGCATGTTTTCTCGGTAAATGGCCAGTTTGGCACCTTTATAGAAATAGATGGGTTTTGAATGTGTAACCTGATTTTTTAAGGGGTTTAAGTAAATATTATATTGATTAAAATGGTTTTTTTTCACCTATTGTTGAATATTTTAATTTGTTCTTTTGATGAATGTTGCTTTTGTGAAGAATTCTTAAACGCTCGTTTGGCATTTTTCTTATAAAACTGGTTTTCATGTGTATTCCATGTTGTACCATTGGGTTCATTTTATGATTCCTAAAATTGATTTATTAAATGGTGTTGGGGATTAAAAATATGTTTTGATATGGTATTTGTGGGTTTTTTTCCTTAAAGGATCATTTTTAAATTGATTTTATGTGCAAAGCCTTGTTATACTTCTCGAAATTGTTTTATAAAAATTCTATTTGGTTTATTGACCCATGAAGAATATGTGAAACATGATTGAGGGGTGCTTGGTGAATATATAAGTTTTAAATGAAACTTTCATGTTCAAAGTTTATGTGATAAAATGTGGAACTTGATTGAGCACAAATAGGGAAACTCAGGTATCTAGGTGGGAGGACGTGTACTAGTATGCTTGTGATCTGGAGTGGTTTCCTCCCTATTTCACATAGAAATTTTTTTGATGAAAACACTAAATAAAATATGATGACAGTGTTGGGGACCACTAGTTTATAGTTATTTTTCTCTACTAATGGCTCGTGCACGAGAATAGATATTTGTTATTGTTACTTTTCACTGAGATACGAGGTACATGGGGCCCACAGCTAGCTAGTGCCCAGAGATTTTCATCTTACTTGTTCTCATTGAATATTTTTTAATCACCATCAGAATATGGTGTCTTTAGTTAGTAAATTCAGAAGAATATGTGTTCTCTTTAAAATTGTACATTCTTTAAAGCAACGTTCTTGAAAAATATTTTCATTTTGAAGTTGCATCTCTTTGAAATTGGTTACTAGAATTCCCTATTTATGAAAACTTGAAAGCGTTTTATTTTTTAATATTTATAACATGGAACCTTGTTTGGAAAAAAAATATTTTATATATTTTATTTTAAACATGAAATTGATTTTTCTTTTATTTTAAAGGAATTGCATTGGGAATATAATATTAGGCTAACCTACTGAGTTTTAATACTCACACCTACAGTCTTTTTCTATTTTTAGCTCTTGTGTAGGTTTTAGCTTGAGTTAGATCACCATGGGTGACATATGACCGATGTGTTGGAGAGTGACCAGTGGAGTTACATGGATTTAGTTGGTTTTTAGGTTTGGTCAGTTGAGTTTTCTGGTTCAGTTGAACTATCAGTTTCATGTACAATTAATTTTTAGTTAAACTTCTGTATAAATGTATATTGGGTTGTCTGTTTCATTTTACTACTTAGTTATTTTTTATATTTTGGAGAAAAAATTCCCTTTTCACTCTAACTGATTCCCTCGGTGCTTGTCATCATCCCTGGAGTATCAGGAATGCCTCACGAGACTTATCGTGGAGTGGCCCAGGTGACTGGTTCAGGGTTTACCTGGACTAGTTTGTGAAAAAATGGTATCAAAGTAGATCATCTCTTAGAATACCTTTCTTTTTAGAGTGCCCTTGTTATTTGGGGGATATCAAGGTAGATAGAGTAAGATTTTCGAAACTTGAGGTGTAGGTTCGGGAAGAGCGTCGCAAACTGTTGATCATTCTGATCCTCAGGTGTCCATGGGAAGTCTGGTTTTATTAGTTTATTTTGTTCTTAGGGATTGTTTGGTTATTGGGATGTGATAAGGGGAGTTGTAATAATGGACTCAGTGAGATCATAGGTCCTAGAAAGTCATGTGGAGCAGGGTCATGGTCCTATGAAGGTTTTCTGTGTTGGTGGTGTGTTTTCCATATGGTCTCCAACCATATAGCCAACTCACCCACTGACACTAGTTCCCTTATGTGGGTCTCTTAGACCTTTATTGAATTTTGAATTTTGTTTTGAAAATCCTCATGTGAGAAATGTAGAAATGGGTTTTCATGGAATTTTGGGATTTTAAAAAGTGGAAATTGGGGTTTCAATGCTTAATATAATAAAGGTTTTGGTAATGTTCGGTTTTTGTGAAACAATTTTTTGGGATAAAGTGGAAATGATTTAATGGGATTGAATTTTCATAATCTAAACTTATGGTTTGCTGAAATAAAATGTTTGGAAATCTTGGATTATTTTAAAGTGATTTTGAAAACTTTTTTTAAATGGGATGTTTTGGGCTGTTGAACAGTGTTTGAATCTGATGAATTGGGTTTGGGAATCAATTTTGAATGGTGGGTATTTTTTTGAAAAAGGGTTGTGGCCTTTGTGGCTGTCAGATTAAGAAAATAGACCATGATTAATTTTTGAAATGGGAAATGGTTATTTGAAATAGCATGTTTTTTTATAAGTTGTACTGAATAAAATTTAATGGTTTTTAAATCAAATGGTTCTTGAAAAAGTGTGGTTTGTTGAGATACTAAAAAATGTTTTTAATAAAGGGATATAATTTTGATGGAAAGCTATGGGGATTATTTTTCAATCTTGGTAAAATGGTTTTTTTGTGTGGAAATATGAAAATGGTTTTTGACTTGGTGGTTAGTGTGCCTATGGAAGGTACATGATTTTTGAAATGGGTTAAATGTTTTGGCTTGTAAAATGAATATGTTAGTTTTAGCCTTTGGTGTTTTCATGTGTGCTCACATGCATGGTTTTTTATAGATATGTTAATGGATGCCCAATATGATATAGTGGTTGGGTGCCCAGGGTGGCATGAGAATTTTAATGTGAGTGACAATTGATGAAACACCATTGGTGAATGTGAAAATCCACCAATTTAGTTTGTTTTTCAAAAGTGTTTTAAGCTAAAAATTTGCTGTGTTTTTGTAAACCAATGTTTATGATGGTTCATTTTTCATGTTTTAGAAGTGTGGTTTGTTTGGTATGATTCCTCATGATCTGGAAGTGATACTCTTGGTGTGTCTTGATATGGGATATTGTTGGTGTATTGGTTTTGGAGCAATGTTCAGTGGGTTTTTAAGGATATGTTGGATGTTGTGATGTTGTCATAGATGGATCTATGTTGGTAAGACATCTAGTTGATCAAACTAAGTATTTATTTCAAATATTAAATCCACCTCTTCAGATGATGCCTCAAATCATTTGATGGAATAAATATTTGTTTGGGCTTGATTTAAAGTGTTTCCATATTGTGATAATTATTTTAGATATAGAAGTTGTGTTTGGTGATATTGATGTATTTCGTCATATTCCTTGTCCATTCTACTCCTCGTTCAGAGTGAGAGAGAATGGTGTTATGCATCTATGAGTTCCTATTTATATGAAGGTGTGTTGTTGATAATGTGAGTTTCATATGGTTTTGTGATCCTTATCTCTTGGCTGTGGCATAACAGATGCTTCAAACATTAGGGCTCCAGTCATAGGCCTCAGAGTGAAGATTTTCACACAATCAAGAAATCTCCAGAGGTGTGGGGAGCTCGACTAAGCTTCTACCTTCACTGTTGTGTTAAGGAAGTTTCTATGTTTTTATTGTGGTTTCTCATCACCATGGTTTTCTTTTTTTCAAAAATATCATGGTGGACTTACCCCTCACGAAGTTTCTTTGGTTATTCCTTATTGGATGTGGGTTTATGATCAATGTCCCTATGTGGACCACCAATGTGAAACAAGTGTGGTATTGGCTTTACCTATTCGTAGGTGGAGAGTGTTGGGTGGTTCCTCTATTTCTATTGTGGTTTTATCATCCCAACGATTGGGTCCTCTTTCCTCCCCACCCCTAGTGGTGGGGGTTTTGACAAGTGTCGAAAGTGTTGTCCCAGTTCTTGTCCCCTCTATTCAGGAGTGGGTGGTTTCATGTTGTAACCCTCTTAAATTGGGTTTGTAGGTTGTTGTGGGAGAGTTTTGGTGGGCCTATGATGGTGATTCTTGATTCTAGTTAATGTTGAATTCTTAATTGTCCATTTTTAGTTGGTATCTAATGGTGGGGAGACCCACTACAGGTCACGAAGATCTTTCCATTATGGATTTTTTGGATGGTAGTTGTGATTTAATGGTGGGGATCCCATTCTGGGCTCCCTCCCCCCAAGTCATTATCTTTAGTGAGTGCACATTGGTTTGGGTGATCATTGGTTTCATTGGGAGAAGGCCCAACAATTTGGTTCTTGGCTTGGTTTGTGGAGGTGGTGGCTTGATCTTTCTATTGATTCCCAAAAAGTGGTTGTGAGTTGGTGTTTTTTTAGAAAAAGGCATAAGTTCAACTGATGGTGGATGATATGTCCTTTTCTTGAGAGACTGGATCATGTTTATAAGTATAACACCCCAAGATTTCATATTACATCATCTCTTTAAAGTAATCCAATAGCTTATGCTACACGCAACACCGAGTTCAAGTGTACCACGACTTACCAAACTAACTGTTCAAAAAGCGGGTATGAATAGTATTAACTGAATTTTGAATTTTATATACTCCATATAATTTTAACAACCATATTATGTGCTTCTTAGACATAATATAATAACAAATTCAATTTTTCAGATAAAGGAAGTATTTTAAAAAAATGCAATTTTACTGCCTTTTAATGGTGAACTCTTTTTAAATAAAAAATTTGAAACTTTCATATATTCAATTTGACAAAAAAAAACTTCTTCTTTATAAGCGAGACATAAAAATTTAGTTTTGATACATTTTTTGTGTTTTTCTGATAACTTTTATATTTTGATGAATAGTGAAAAATACTAAATTTTAATTGAAAAAAACTTTTTTAATGAAAATAATTTATAGTTTAAATTATAAATTTGAATGGTTTTGAATTATAATTAGATTATATTTTTATCGTTTAATCCAATGTTGGTTATTGGATGTAATTTTACATTTAAATTGGACATAAACACGTATCAATCTTTTGATAGTTTTTACTTCTCAAAACCCCGTTTTCGGGTTTTGAAAACGGAAATTAATTTTAAATTTATTAATAAAACTTATATGTTTTGAATTTGGTAAAATAGAACTCATTTTTTAATTTGGAATATCAAAATTTTCTTAGGGTGATTTTTTGGTATTTTTCTGAAAACTTTCATTTTTTGATGAATAGTGAAAAACATTGTGTTATTGTTTAAAGCCGACTTTTTATTTAAACAATTATTTTTAATTTAAATTTATTTTTTAAAAAATTGATACATAGTACCTATATTAGTCTAATTTAATTCATTGGATTCATTTTATAAAAAGATTAGATATATAAAATTGTATTCAACTTTTAACATCTTTTACCCACCTTCTAGGTACATTTGCAAATTTTCATAAAACATAATTTTACCGATTCTATGAATTTAATTTCAAAAATCTGAGAGACACAGTTGAAATTAGTTAGTAAAATATGGTTCAATAGGAAGAATAAATTTTTTGGTGAATAGTAACTTTTAAATTTTATTTACCACGGTTAAAAGTAAGTAGGGTAATTAAAGGTAAAAATGATATTATAATTACCCAAACACATGTCCTAATTCTATTGGATAAGTGGTTTTCAACCAAAATCAACCTTAGTAAAAAAAATATGATCCTTTTTTATTTACTTGGGTTAGATTAGGACATTTATTATATTTTATTTGAAGAAGACTTAAATGTGTTAAATTCAAATTTTAATAACTAAACCATTTTTAATATAGGGTTATACATAAGATAAATTCGACTATAAATATTCATTATAAAGATAAAACGATTTACTAAATCATGGTACTTTATTTATAATATTTAGACATTATATAATTAAATTTATTTATGACACAATGATGATGCAGTAATTACCTTATTCATGAATGATTAAAATATTTGATATTATAAATATTAAAATAAATTTAAATTGAGACATTTGATGCCCTCTACAAATTTTCTAGGTTAATATGAAATTTTAGGGTTAATTAAATGAATTTTTTTCGAAGTAATAAAGTTTTTATGACTTTAACAAAACTGAAATACTAAATAGTATTAAAATTGACATAAATGAGTTTTTAAAACAAATACTATATTATTAAATGATATAATATTTCTAAAAATATAAGATTTGTCCAAAGAACTTATAAAAGGTTAGATATGTCATTAATTAACCACTTGAGATTTGATTGTCATTTTATAGTAATTTTATTAACCATGTAATATAAAAATACAAAAAGACATGGTAAATGTTAAACTATTTACCTATGAGTTAAATCTAAAATATAAGATTAATATGGTGACCTAAAATTGTGTAAAACTTATTTGTTGAGATAATTTTGATCCATACCCACTTTAGACTCGAAATAAATTCTTTTGGATTATTAGAAACTGAAAATGATTTTATAATAAAATAATATTTCAAGTTTTTTCTAAAGTGACATTCGCCTCTCTTATAAAAGGGTATCTCCACTTATCTTAATTTCACACGTCCAAAGACATTTGGGTCACCCAAACCCTACTAAAAAATCCACTTGACTATCCTCTATTCAACCCTTGAGGCCTTACTTTGATTATAAAGCCAACCTAAGGAGCCCTTTTGTTCAAATCAAAAGGAAGAACCCGAAGAAGCTGTAAATATTTCATCACCTCTTTCAAAGTTCTTCTCTTATTCCACTTCATATTTATTTGTTGTTTTCATAAAAAAAAATAACTCCAATACATTCTACATTATTTTATGTTATTATAAATATGGTACAAACATATTCATTATTTTATCCATCCTATAAATGAAAAAGTCAACATACGTGCGTATGTACAACTTACTGTCTCCATGTCGTGGTGTAGTTTATTGCTCAATGCCTCATTATTTGGATGGGTATAATAATGAGTATAATTGATAAAAATAATAAATATAACATGTTAAAGATTCTGTATATATAATATACCATCCAATTACACAATATTTCACCATCAATATAAGGATATTGTCTCTTGTGCGTACGTACGGCTTACCCTCTCCATGATGTGATGAGATTTCATTCCCCATTATATCCATTCAAGAATAATTTTTATTTGATGATTAAAAATTATGTTTAATAACTTAATATAATTCTAGATATGAATCAAATATATCTCATCCACAATAAACATGACTTACGTAACAAAAAATATAAAGGAAAACGAATCAGTTAACACCCGAAACAATGATACCACTAATATATTATTAACAAATCAATATTAGAAGATTATATATGATATCATATTTATGTATATGGTACTTTTATAATTTCATAAAAATGATTTAAATATTATATAGGAGGTTAACATACCCTCAACTAAGGAAGAGTTCAAGGTAGGGGTTAATTTTATGATCTCTTCATTTTATGAGGTTGTTTATACATGAGTATATACTGGGACTTCTTTATCATCCACATCAGTTTTTCTTAAAAATGTATTTCAAAACATTTTTACTATTTCTTAGACTATGGGTTAAAGTCATTTATACCCTTGTTTTATTTTTTTATAATTTTTTTGGAAAGTAAATTTTCCTTCATTTTCCATACAAGGTACTTTATTTCCTTTTCGACAAATTAAGGAAAGAATGTTTTTTAACTTATACGGCGAGTGTGGCTATCTTCTACCATTATAAAACCTTATAAGATTCCATTACAATATTATAAGAATATTTTTAAAATAAATGTTTTCTTTTATAATTACATGACTTTTAAATGATTTCAAAATAGAAAGAGATATTTCTCTCAAATAGTTTTGATTTCATCTATGTCAACATCCTTTGTTGGATTTTATGCTTGTTTGAAGTTGATTTATTATGATACAATATTCCATATTTTATTAAAGGTTTGTGATATGTTTGACTATGGATGTTCTATTTTTATACCATTCATAGTTTATGGTTAAAGTATTTACATTTTGTATGCTAGTTTTAATACGAATGTTTATGTAATGTTTCAACCTTCTCATATGAGGAATGCATTGGGCTTAGTAAGTGACAGGTGGGGACCTATATAGCCCCTATATGCATTGGTAGGTCTCATGAGAAAAATTAGTATATTGGCATAAGTTATTGACAAAAAATTATTTGTACTCTTGGCATACGGCCTTGACTATGTGGTTATGATGTTCGACATTATGCATTCTGTCATTATGAAATTATCTATTGATATTACATGCGATTACTATACTAGTAGAATAACCATTTTAATAATTAAATGGAATTATTTGATTTATCTTTTCCATATTATACTAAAGTTTAATTTTAAAATGGTTGTTTTTTAATCTTATACATTACCTTAAATGTTTAGGCTTATTTATGATAGTTTCCGCTATATTGTTATCCTTACTAAGCATCTGAGCTCACCCCTTTATTATGTTTTACTTTTCCCATGATGCAAAGAAGTATATTATGATTAACCTGTAGGAATAGGATAAGGTCTATGAGTGTGGTCAAATAGAACATGATTTTGTTGTTATTTTTCATTTCATACTGTAATATAAAACTTATGAATGTATCTAGTACTGCCAAGTCTACTAAACTGATCGTTCCTTTAGGACACGATTCCCTCTATCATGACAGTGTTATGTAATAATGCAATGAATTTGGGTAACTGGGTTTGGGGTGTTAAAGTTGGTATTATAGAAAGTTTAGTACAAACCTTGGAAACTAGATTTAGAAAAACTCTTATTAGAGAACATTACCCTAAGATAGACTTTGGGTATTTGTATAGATAAACATACAAAAAAATTTAGTAAGGTAAATATTATGTGTTTTTTCCAGGAAATACATCTCTTTCTGGATACGAGTAGGTAGAGGTGGCTCTAGCACAGATTTACCTGAGGGTAAAACCTGAAAAAACCACTTTGAGCTAGACTCGAACAAAAACTGGTGCACGAAAACAGGTCTTGCTGCACTCTTGGTTACAACACCCCCAGGGGATATGATTAATATATTTCACATTTTATTTACAACCCATTATTAAGGATTTATGAGTAAATAATTTCCCAAAGAAAACATTTTTTTAATGACTATGGATTATATGCATAAACTATTCAATTTATGTTAAGTATTTTACAAGTTTGGAATTATGCATTGTGATTCATAAACTAATCTAGTGTTTGCCATTGTTTATAAATGGTGCTTAGTGGAAGGAATGGAAACTGTATCAACGCACGTAATCCATAAATGTATTTCCCTCCTACTCAAGATAATTATAGTGGAGCTGGTGATGCAACTGATGTTGAACAACTTATAACCATACTAGGACAAATCACTCAGTTTATGAATAATAAACTTACCCATATGAAGCACCCTAATCCACAACATGGAGGATCGATGTTAGAATTTTTCATGAGGCAACAACCACCAACATTCAATGGTATTACAAATCCATTTTTAGTTGAGCAATGGATAATTTCCTTAAAGAAAATATTTCATGCTTTGGGGAGTAGCGAAAGGGAAAAAGTTGTCATAGCAGTTTATCACCTCACAGGAGATGCAAATAAATGATGGTCATTAATTAAAAACCCAAAAGAGGATGAAGAAGTATCAAATATGGAATGGAGTGAGTTTAAAGATATTTTATTATAAAAATACTTTCCTCATGAACATCAAGAGGATATGGAAAAGCAATTTCTGAGTCTGAGAAAAAAGAGGATAAGAATGTTGCAAAGTATGAGGATAACTTTACAAGGTTAGAAAGGCATGATGTAGATTATATATGTAACCCAATAAGTAAGATTGATCGATTATTTTATGGGTTAAAACCATTTCTTCATCAAGCATTAGTCTCACAATCCTTCTCATTGTACGAAGATATAGTCCCATGTGCTATCAAGATAGAAAATGAATTCTCTAAGTCTTATGAATTTATAGAGAAGAAGAGGAAGAATAGATTTGTTTAACTCTCTGAAAAAGGAAGTAAGGTGAATAAGGGAAAAGTTGACTTTCTAACCTATAGTAAATGTGAGAAGAAACACCCCAGTACTTTCCTGAAGGGGATGGGAGTTTGTTACAAATTTGGAGAAAAAATCCACCAAGATCTTGATTGCAAGGGAAAGAAAGAGGCTGTCAATGTTGAATGATAAAATTGTAGATAAATGGGGAATTATTTAAATAAATATCCTAAGTGTTAGGGAATCTTACCTCAGAAAAGGACAAGGGAGCAAGTCCAAGCTTATGTGATCACTACTACTGAGGTTGAAGCTCCTAATGATGTGGTGGAAGGTACTTTAATCATTTCTTCAAAATTAAGAAATGATTTATTTGATTATGTATCATCGCATTCTTTCATATCTTCCTAGTTTTCCAAGAAAATTAAATATTTCCAATTTGACTTAACAAGGGACTTGTCAGTAAAAACTCCTAAGGGAAGTATCATTGCAACATATTTTTGTTAATCAGTTACCATTATGGAATATAAACGTTCTTTATCTGCTAATCTTATTGTCATACCCATGATTTAATTTTATATAATCCTAGGTATTAATTGGATTTCATACCATGATGTGAAAATTTATTGTAAGAAGATGGAGGTTAAAATTTTTTATGATGATAAGGAATACCTTATCTTTAGAGAAGAAATGCCACAATCTGATTCTTATCTAGATCCACCCCCAGTAGCTCTACTAAAATCAATTATTGGGGAAGAAGGGAGTGAAATAACTATGGGTGAGGAAAAGGATGTTCAAATATAGTATGTACCTATTGTGAAATAATATGTTGATGTGTTTCCAGAGGATTTACTTAGACATCATCCAAAATAAGAAATTGAATTTTCTATTGTTTTAATTTCTGGTTCAAGGCCTATATCGAAGACCCATTATAGAATGTCCACTGTGTAATTAGTATAACTAAAGAAACTACTAGATGATTTGAGTAATAAAGTATTTATTCTCCCAAGTGTTTCTCTATGGGATCCCATATTCTTTTTGTTAAGAAGAAAGATGGATCTATGAGATTGTGTATTGACTACAAGGATATCAATGCTATAACAATAAAGAACAAGTATCCCCTACCTCGCATTGATGATTTATTTTATCAACTTCATGGAGCACAATATTTTTCAAAGATTAAACTTAGATATATATATCATCAATTGTGCGTGAAAAAAGGAATGCATTCCAAAGACATCATTTTGAACCAGGTATGGGCATTACGAGTTTACAGTAATTCCTTTTGGACTGACTAATGCACCCTATTTTTAATGAATATAATGAATAGAGTTTTCAAGGAATATCTTGATAACTTTGTAGTGGTATTTATTGATGATATCTTGGTATACTCCAAAATCTATGAAGATCATGAAAATCACTTGTGCACTTTTCTGAAAACTCTTCGAAGAAATTAATTATATGGGAAGTTTAGCAAGTGTGAATTCTGGATTTAGAAGATTTATTTTCTTGTCCATATTGTCTCTAAGGATGGAATCTCTGTTGATCCTTATAATTTAAGAGAAATCCAAGAATGTTCAGCACTAATGAGTATAACTTAGGTATGCAGTTTTATTGGTTTAGAAGGTTATTATCGGCGTTTCACACAGAATATTTTCCAATTGGCTAACCCATTAACCAAGATCACACGTAAAGGGGTTAAATTTGTTTTCACAAAAGAGTGTGAAGAATTTTTTCAATAATTGAAGATAATATTAGTCAATTCTCCTATCTTGACTCTACCATCAGAAAATGATGGGTTTGTTATTTATATTGATGATTCAAAGAAAGGACATGGTTGTGTCCTTATGCAGAATGATAGCGTTATTGCCTATGCATCACGACAGCTAAAAAATCATGAACAAAACTATCCTACTCATGATCTTGAGTTAGAATCTATAATATTTTTTCTAAAGATATGGAGACACGATCTCTATGGTTAAAAATGTGAGATATACACTAATCACATGAGTTTGAAGTATATTTTATCACAGAAATAACTCAACATGAGGCAAAGGAGATGGCTTGAACAAACCAAGGATTATGATTTCACAATACACTACCACCCGGGGAAGGAAAATAAGGTGGAAGATGCTTTTAGGAGAAAGGATCATGGATTTATGAACAAGATGAGAGTTGAAAGGGATCCTATGTTCATGGATCTAGTAAAGATCTATATGGGAATAATCATTGAAGGTGAAATATAAATACTTTTTCAAATAGTTTCCAAACCATCTTTACTAGAAAGGCTAAAAAGTTCTCACACTAATAATGAGGAGTTTCAAAAGAAAATTAAAGTTGTGAATGATGGGAGATTTATTGACTTCATATATGAAGATCGAATTTTGAAATTTGAGAAGAGAATTTGTGTACCCAATATACATGATCTAAAAAGGGAATTGTTTTATTATGCTCATAGATCAAATTTCTCTATACACCCAAGTAGCACTAAGATGTATAGAGATTTGAAGGAAAATTTTTGGTGGTGACTTTTCTTTTCCCATTCCCTCTTATTAATACTAAATTTTATTAACCTTGTTTCTAATGTGGGTTTTCCATAAAGGTATTTTCTATTTTTAACATTTTATTTGTGAAGAAAAATTTCAAATTATGGGGACACAATTTATTGAAGGAGGGTAGAATGTAACACCCCAAGATTCCATAGTACGTTATCTCTTTAAAGCAATTCAATAGCTTGTGCTACACACAACACTGAGTTCAAGCGTACCACGACTTACCAAACTAGCTGTTCAAAAAGTGGTTATGAATAGTATTAACTGCATTTTGAATTTTATATACTACATATAATTTTAACATCCGTATTATGTGTTTCTTATACATAATATAAGAACAAATTCAATTTTTCAGACAAAGGAAGTATTTTTAAAAAAAATGCAATTTTACCACCTTTTAATGGTGAATCCTTTTTAAATCCAATATTTGACACTTTCATATATTTAATTTGAAAAAAATAAAATTCTTCTTTAGAATAAAGACATAAAAATTTAGTTTTGATGAATTTTTGGTGTTTTTCTGGTAACTTTCATATTTTGATGAATTGTGAAAAATGCTAAATTTTAATTGAAAACAAATTTTTTAATAAAAGTAATTTATAGTGTTAAATTATCCATTTGAATGGTTTTTAAGTATAATTAGATTATATTTTTATAATTTAATCCCATTTTTTCCGTTGGAATTAATTTTATATTTAAATTGGACATAAACACATATCAATCTTTTGATAGTTTTTACTTCTCAAAAACCCGTTTTCTGGTTTTAACAATAGAAATTAATTTTAAATTAATTAATGCAACTTATATGTTTTTAATTTGGTAAAATATACATCATTTTTTAATTTGAAATATCAAAATTATCTTAGGGTGAAGTTTTTGTTTTTTTTTGAAAACTTTCAATTTTTGATGAATTGTCAAAAACACTGTGTTGTTGTTTAAACCCGACTCTTTATTTAAATAATTATTTTCAATTTAAATTTATTTTAAAGTCAAAATAGATACATAATACTTATATTAGTCCAATTTAATTCATTGGAGTCATTTTATAATAATATTAGATATATAAAATTTTATTGAACCTTTAAAGACTTTTACCCACCTTCTAGGCACATTTGTAAATTTTCAAAAAACATAATTTTACCACTTTTGTGAATTGAATTTAAAAAATCTGAGAGACACGGTAGACATACATAAGTAAAATTTTCTTCAATAGGATGAAAATAATTTTTGGTGAATAATAACTTTTGAATTTTATTTACCATGGTTAAAAGTAAATAGGGTAATTAAAGGTAAAAATGATATTATAATTACCCCAACACATGTACTGATTCTATTGGATAAGTGTTTTTCGACCAAAATAAACCTTATTACAAAAATATGATCTTTTTTTATTCACTTTGATTAGATTATGACATTTATTATATTTTATTTAAAGAAAAGTTAAAAGTGTTAAATTCAATTTTTAATAACTAAACCATTTTTAATATAGGGTTATAAATAAGATAAATTCAACTATAATTATTCATTAGAAAGATAAAAAATATTTCCTAAATAGTTTTATTTTATTTATAATTTTTAGAAATTAAATAATTAAATTTATTTATGACACAATGATGATGCAATAATTACCTTATTAATGAAAGATTAAAAATAATTGATATTATAAATATTAAAATAAATGTAAATTGAGAATTTTGATCCATTATACTAACTTTCTATGTTAATATGACAGTTTAGGGATTATTAAATAATTTTGTTTCGAAATAATAAATTTTTTATGACTTTCACAAAAACCAAATACTAAATAGTGTCAAAATTGACATAAATGAGTTTTTAAAATAAATAATATATTATTAAAGGATATAATATTTCTAAAAATCTAAGATTCAGACAAAGGACTTAGACAAAGTTATATATTTCATTAATTAACCAACTTTATGTTCTCTTGGAATTTTATAGTAAGTTTATTAACCATGTAATATAAAAATACAAAAAGACACGGTAAAAGTTAAACTATTTAACTAAGAGTTAAATCTAAAAGATAAGGTTAATATAGTGACCTAAACTTTTCTAAACCCTATTGTTTGAGATTATATCAACCCATAACTACATTACACACTAAATAAATCCTTTTGGATCCATTAGAAACCGAAAATGATTTTATAATAAAATAATATTTCAAGCTTTTCCTAAAGTGACCCTCGCCTCTCTTATAAAAGGGTACTTCCCCTTCTCTTAATTTCACACATCCAAATCCATTTGGATCAGCCAAACCCTACTCAAATATCATCCCAAATTTCTTTAATTAAACCTATAGGCATTACTTTGATCATAAATCCAACCTAAGGAGCCCTTTTTTTCAAATCAAAAGGAAGAACTTGAAGAAGATGTAATAATTTCATCACCTCTTTCAAAGTTCTTTTCTTCTTCAACTTCCTATTTCTTTGTTGTTTCTATACCAAAAATAATAAATCCATTACCTTATACATTATATGATGTTATTATAAATATTTTACAACCATATTCATTATTCTATCCATCCTATGAATGGAAAAGTCACCATACGTGCGTACGTATGGCTTACCGTCTCCACGTCGTGGTGTAGTATGTTGTTCAACACCTCATTATTTGGATGGGTATAATAATGAGTATAATTTATATAAATAATAAATATAATATGTTAATTATTCTTTATATATAATATACCATCCAATTACAGAATATTTCACCATCAATATAATGATATTGTCGCTTGTGTGTACGTACGGCTTACTGTCTCCACGATGCAATGAGATTTCATTCCGCATTATATAAATTCAAAAATAATTTTCATTTTATGATTAAAAATAATTTTTAATAACTTAATATAATTATGGATATGAATCAAATATATTCTATCTATAACAAACATGATTTACGTAACAAAACATATAAAGGAAAATGAATCAGTTAACACCCAAAACAACGATATCACTGAAATATTATTAACAATGTAATATTAGAAGATCATATATGATATCATATTTATGTATGTGGTTCTTATATAATTTAATAAAAATTATTTAACCATTATACAGGAGGTCAACGTACCCTCGACTAATAAAGAGTACAAGTTAAGGGTTAATTTTACGATCTCTTCATTTTCTGAGGTTGTTTATACATGGGTATCTACTGGGACATCCTTATCATCCACATTAATGTTACTTAAAAATGTATTTCAATTTTTTTTACTATTTCCTAGACTATGGATTAAAGTATTTTATATCATTTTTTACTTTTTATAAAAAAAATGAAAGGAATCTTTCCGTCGTTTTCCAAACAAGGTACTTTATGACCTTTTCGACAAATTAAGGAAAGAATGTTTTTTAACTTATACGGAGAGTGTGGATATTTTACACCTTTATAAAACCTTGAAAACATACCTTACAATATTATAAGAATATTTTCAAAATAATTTTTTTTCTTTTATAATTACACGAATTTTAAATGATTTAAAAATAGAAAGATATATTTCTCTCAAATAGTTTTGATTTCATCTATCTCAACATCCTTTGTTAGATTTTAATCTTGTTTGGATTTGATTTATTGTGATTAAATATTCCTTATTTTATTGAAGGTTTGTGGTATGTTTGAATGTGTATGTGATATTTTTATACCATTCATGGTTTATGGTAAAAGTATTTACATTTTGTATGCTAGTTTTAATGCGAATGTTTATGTTCGGTTTCAACCTTTTCATATGAAGAATGCATTGAACTTAGTAAGTGACGGGCGGGGCCTGATATAGCCCTCCAATGCATCGGTAGGTCTCGTGAGACAAATTAGTGTCTGGGAACAAGGCCTTGATAAGACATTATTTGTATTCTTGGCACAAGGACTTGACTATGTGGTTATGATGTCTGACATTATGCATTCTATCATTATGAAATTAGCTATTGATATTATATGTGATTATTCGGCTAGTAGAATATCCTTGTGAATAAGTAAATATAATTATTTGATTTATATTTTCTACATTATGCATAAGTTTAATTTTAAAAGTATTTTTTTTAATCTTATACATTGCCGTAAATGTTCATGCTTATTTATGATAGTTTTCACTATATTGTTATTCTTACCGAGCATCTGAGCTCACCCCTTTCTTATGTTTTACTTTTCCCAGGATGAGAAGAAGTATATTATGATTAAAATTTAGGAATAGGCTAAGTTCTATGAGTGTGTTCAAATATAAAACAATTTTTTTGTTGTTCTTCATTTCATACTATAATGTAAAACTTATGAATGTATCTAGTACTTCCAAAGCTACTAAAATGATCAGTCCTTCAGGACCTGATTCCCTTATCATACCAATGTTATGTAATATTACACCGAATATGGGTAATTGAGGTTGGGAGTTACAATAAGGAATACTTAGGTGTTTATCTTTCAGCTGGAAAGTGTTATGGTTTTTTGGGGGTAGAAAGCATTAATGGTGGGGAGAATTGTCACACCCAGTTTTTCATGTCTTGGTTTTGATCCAGTTCGTTGGAAATCCTAATACCTTTATTATGTTTTGGGTGAGATAAACGTTGAGTTTTAAAATTCCATATATTTATAATCATCTTACCATGGGTTCCCCATTGCTTTTTTGGGTGTTTTTGGAGAAAAGGGTGGTTAATTCGAGATTTGCGACAACCGGGAGCCCATTTCTAGATTTAAAAACAAAATTTATTTCTTTCATAAATCCTTTGTTTTTCAACATTTTTCACTAATTCCACTTTTCACTTGGTCTCCTATAACTTATTAAAAACACCATGTCTTTTTGGACCCCTTAGAAATTTATAATCATGGTGGATTTGGGTTGTTTATTCAGGTATTGGGCCAACCCGTGGGCTCATTTCTAGTTTTAAAAAAATAAATTGTTTGTTTATATATTATTCAATTTTTAATATTTTTTAGTGATTTAAACTCTCACTCAAGACCAAAATCTCTAGGCTCACCCCCATATTCTATTTTCCTTCTTTGGAGCTCATCTTAGTCACATATTAGAGATAAAATTCTCAAGGATTCTCAATTCATCCAGATTTGGTAAGGTAATTTTTTTCTTTCATAAATCATTAATTTTTTATAATTTCCCACCAATTATTCTTTCCATAGTTCCTGCATACCTATGAAGACTCTCCATTGATTTCCAAGCCATTCCCTCTCCTCTAAGGGTGTGTATCTAAGGGAAGATGAAGAGTTCTCTAGTTTTCAAGGGGTTTTTTCTTCTCCTTTTTCCTCCTCCTTCCATTATTTGTTGGATCTCTCTTCTTACCTGGTCATGCATGATCTAGGGTTCTATTATCCATTGATTTTTTATGTGTGTTTCATTATTTTAGGGATGTTATTCATATATATAGGTTTTATGAAGCCTTGTGGAAGTTTTTCAGATGTGTGTTTCTATTCCGCCATGGTTTCAAGGTAGTTTCTCTCAAACACTGACTTTATAATTCACAATCCATCTATTTCATGATATTTGAACAATATATGTATTCTAGGTATTATTTTTCACTATTTGGTTTATTTATTTAGTGTGGAAGAAGGGTAGTTTATGCCTTGTTTTGTAAAAAAAAATTGTTTTGGTTAAAGTGTGGACACTAAGTGTTTATTTAAATGATCCATTTGATTTCTCACATGACTTGTAATGTGTAGAACCTGGTTTATATATTTAAATAAATTTTTGGCATGAAAAAATTTGGTTTTATAACCTTTTTAGTGTTAAATAGAGTTTGTTTTATTAATTGTTGCAGGCCTCATTTTCAGGAAAGTGTCCGGTTGGATTTTGTGTGCTCAAGGTGATATAAAATGATTGTTTTGTCTTATGAAAAATATTGTAAGCATGTGATTACATTTTTTTGGGTTCCTTATGTGATTTCAAGTTAGGTTTTGTGTTTTATAGTGAAGTGAGTATCGGTTTTTTTGGTGTTTTGTCATGTGTTCTCGGTAAATGACTTGTTTGGAACCCTTAGAGAAATAGATGGGTTTTGAATGTGTAACCTGAGTTTTTGAGTGGTTTAAGTAAATGTTATATTACTTCAAATGGTGTTTTTACACCTCTTTATAAATAGTGTATTTGGTTTTTTTGATAAATGTTGTTTTTATGAAGAATTCTTAAAGGCTCGTTTGACATTTCCCTTATAAAACTGGTTTTCATGTGTATTACATGTTGTATCATTGGGTTCATTTTATGATTCATGAAATTGATTTATTAAATGGTTTTGGGGTTGAAAAATATGGGTTTATATGGTATTGGTGGGTGTTCAGACATAAAGTATCATTTTTAAATGTATTTTATGTGCAAATCCTCATAATACTTCTTGAAATTGTTTTAGGAAAATTTTAGGCGGTTTATTGACCTATAAAGGATATGTTAAACATGGTTGAGGGATGTTTGGTGAGTGTATGATTTGGAAATTAAATTTTCATGTGCAAATTGTATTTGATAAATAGTGTAACTTGATTGAGCACAAACAGGGTAACCCTAGTATCTAGTTGGGTGGACGTATACTAGTATACTAGTGATCTGGAGTGGTTTTTTCCCTGTTAATGTAGAAAGTTTGATGATGATAACAATAACTAAACTATGATGATGATGTTGGGTACCACTATGTTATGGTTATTGTTCCTTACTAGTGGATCGTGCACGAGAACGAATATTTATTATGGTTATTTTTCACCGAGATACGAGGTACTTAGGGCCCACAACTAGCTAGTGCCTAGGGATGTTCTTGTAACTTATGCTTATTGGATATTTTTTACTCACTGTCGGCATAAAATGTGTTTGGTTGGTAAATTAAGTAGCATGTATTTTCTATTTAAAAGTATACATTCTTTAAATAATCCTTCTTGAAAACTGTTTTCATTTTGAAGTTTCATCTCTTTGAAATTGCTTACTAGAATTATCTATTTATGAAAACTTGCAAGAATTTTATTTTATAATGTTTTTAGCATGGAACCTTGTTTAGAAAACATAATTTTATATATTATATGTCAAACTTGAAATTTATTTTTCTTTTATTTTAATGAAAGTGTCTTGGGAATAGAATATTGGGCTAACCTACTGAGTTTTAATACTCACTCCTATAGTATTCTTCTGTTTTTAGCCTTTGTGTAGGTTTCAGGTTGAGTTCGATCGCCTTGGGAAACATCTGATCGATGTTTTGGATAGTGACCAATGGGGTTACATGGAGTTATTTGGTTATCAAATTTGGTCGGTTGAGTTGTCTAGTTCAATTTTACTTTTAGTTTCATGTATATTAAATGTTTAGTTCAACTTTAATATAAATGTATGTTGGTTTATCTGTTTCATTATGATGCTTAGTTATTATTTATATTTGGGTGAAAAAGTTCCCTTGTCACTCTAACTTATTCCCTCGGTGCTTGTCTCCATCCTGGGAGGATCAGGAACACCTTTCAGGACTTGTTGTGGAGCGGCCCAGGTGACTGGTTCAAGGTCAACCCGAACTGGTTCATGACAAGAGATGTCTTTAAGAACACATGATATCTAATGTAAAAATATAGAGGCATAATCATGTGATTAATATAGTAATTCTAGTGATCCTATGATTCCTTCATACTCTCTTGAATCGCTATCACCTTGTATGTCATTCTTAGCCCAATTTTGTCATGAGAATCATTGACTCCTTGGCCTTAGTCCAATATAATTGAGAATAGAAAGGTTATTAATACAAAGATACTAATATGGATATGCCAATAGTACAGTGATAAATATTATTATTATTATAAAACACCACCATGGTTAAGTGCCTCACCCATGAATATTTAAAATCAAGAATGCTAGTGCACAACAAGTTTTTAAATATCAAAATAGTATGATTTTTATGACCACTCATATACAGATGAAAAGAAGTGATAAGAAATAATTTAGAGGAAAAAATAATGTTTGAGACCTCTCTAAACCCTGGAGATGAAATGGGAATCATGATTAGATATTATCATCTTTGAACCCCCATGAATCCTCACTACATGATTAAGATACTCCCTCAATAAAACATATATACAGATCGACTCTATAATAGCTAATAAGTTATTGGAATTCATCAAGTGATCTATAATTACCCATATAACATCACATACACCCTGATATTAAGGAAAAATAATGGAAACTCCTTTGAGATATCCTGCCACTTCCACTGGGGAGCATCAAGGACCTGAAGCAACCCACCAGAAACATGGTTCTCAACCTTCACCCTATAGAAAACCAAACATCGGTACATAAACATGAAAATTGGTCACTGGACATCAAGTAACTATGGCCATCCCTGCTAGATGCTACCTCTCAGAAAAGCATCGAGGAAAACTAGACATCCCTGCTGGATGGTACATCTTAGAAAAGCATAAAGGAACACTAGACATACTTTTTGGATGGTACCTCTCAAAAAACATCAAGTAAAATTGGTCATCCCCGATGGATGGTACCTCTCAGAAAATAAATACTGATGTAATCATCGGGTTCCGCCCCTGATAGGTGTCACACCCATAACATCTCTCATCGTACCTTAGAATCCATTACGGAGGGTACTGTCGTGTTCTACAAAGAAAAACACTAAGGATAGGCTACAGACATGTCAAAATCTGAGTCCAAAAGAAAGAGATGTTAGGGATAGAAGATTCGTAAAGTAGTACATGGTGCGCATGGGGACCACATGATGTTTGAACCCCCATCAATGCCTTGTCGTGTACCTAGACATTCTCGGTTACTAAACCAAAATTAATTACCACTAAGCATTTCAGTGTATTCCTAGAGTGCACGACATTCCTAGCCAAAAGGATAATGATCACACAATTCTTGTTTTTTATATAAGGGGTGAAAACATAATTTCTCTAACACGCCTCCTCAAATGGATAGAGAACATTCAACTGTGTCTCTTCATACATCTTCTCCACTCTCACCTGAGTCGAAGTTGAACCAAGTCATGTATTCTATTCAAACACATCAAAAGGATCATCCACCGATATTACTTTCATGTTTCCACATTTAATGATATCACAAAAAAGGTTCCTCGCCTTCAAATGGATAACATTGTTGTGATCCTTGTATAAAAAAACCAAAGATAGACTCCTCATTCATCCAAAATGGATCACCAGTGAAAAATTTTCATTTCATCGCAACATGTGAGAACCGGCCCTCATGGGGCCTGCATCTTGAATTTAGTTTGAACACCCAAAAGTGGTGTTGAAAATTCCACATAGAGACAAGGGTTTCTCGGCCAATGATGGTGCGTCAAACAGACCTCCCATTTAGAAGGTAGGTTTGAAACAAGTTATATGAATAATAATAAATATTTTATTATTATTAAACTTACGGGTATCATAAAACTGAGCAATAAAACTAAGTATTAAAAGTCCCAAAATGATCTTAAAAGATCCGTCTCGACTTCAGGGTCATAGCGCCTCTAACAGCGCGTCAATCAGACTTCAAATTCATGCACTATGTCTCAACAAAGAAACTACAAATAATAATAAATAAAATTATTATTATTTATGAGAGCGTTTCAAACCACCGTCCTTCGGTCTTGAACTTGAAAATTTCCAAAATCACCGAAAATGGTCTGTCTCAACTCAAGGATCATGTTTTCACATAATAAACACTAATTGGAGGTCCACATCAAAAGATACAGGCATTTAAAGAGATTAGGCCCAAAATAGGTTGGACAGGCCTGGTCTGACCAGTCTGCCCAAGCTGGGCTGGCCCACTGGCATGCTCTTAGCTAGCGTGACCCACCTTTCAACACTGACCGGCCATATTGATGGTCCTCATCCATCCCCCGCATCAGTTTGGGAGAATGGCCCCGTGTGGAAATTTGTCCCCCTCCATTTCCCCCAATTAACCACAATAGTCGTGATAGACAGCAGGTCCTCCTCATTGGTTGCCTCAGTCCAACCGCTCGTCGGGTCCAGCTCTATGCACCTTGGCACTCCATCCTCCTCACCTCATCACCATTCCATTCTACTGCCTCACCGGAGCCCTATCCAGCTGCCTCATCTCTCACTGATGTTGTTCTACTACCCCGCTCCACTTTGGCCAGCTCTCCAGCTATGGCCACTATGACGTACTACCATCTGTGGTCTTCGTTCACCACCGTTGGTCATCCTTACTCTGGTGGTCCCTTCTGCGGACCACTGCGACTTCACTAAAATATTGAAAGTTATTTTATGGCCATTCATGTGATCCTCTGGTCGTGATCTTCACATACTTAAGCTTCACCCGATGATCCGTTACAAATTTGACGCACTTAAATATAAACACCTAAGAACCCAAAGAATGGGTGAAGAACACGACGAACAAAAAATGGTTTTTCAGGATGGATTGATGGTTGTGTTAGTTCGTCCATCCACAATGATAATAAAAAACAATTATATAAATAGAAAACAAAGGTTATTCAAATTAAAAATTGAATCAGAACTCAATAACAAAAGAAATCCTACCTGGATCTGTCCGTTTATCGCTGTCGATTCGATTGTTGTGCTCCAGCTTCGATCTGCTAAAGTTTCAAAAGATATCACTCCTCAATCCGCCAAATAATGATGAAGAATTTATTAGAGAGATAGAGAGAGATAATTAGGTTTAACCTATCTCTAATCTCTCAAGTGTTTATTTATAGATAAGCAATGAAATCCTGCTCCAACGGTAGTGAAATTTGAAACCTCTGCACCCGCTCATTTTATATCATGCCTAAGAAAAACACCACATTCTGAACTCAAAGGTAATCTCAGATTTCAAATCCAAGATCCCATTAAAAAGTTATTTGTAATGGAATTCAAGATAAAATAATTAATTTTAATTATTTTAATTACCATTTTTCCCTTGCGTGGCCTTTTTCACAAAAGCCCCACGTCGACAAAATTTATACCCTGCCTAGGGTAAAAGGCATGTTCTGGACTCAACTATAGCCTTAGATTTATAATATGAGTTACCATGTAAGAGATATCATTCTTCTGACATGTTCATAGTATAAAAACATTGAATATTTTTGTATAATTTATTTCGGGCACACTGGGGCTCGGAATTGCACACCATCTTAGCGCCTAACTTTGGAAATATGTGTAAGAATATTAAAAATTCTTAAAAGGAGAAAAATGGGTCTCTAAATCATTCCCTCTATCAATATTTTCGTCCTTAAAAAGAAAAACTATGGAAAAAACTTGAAAATTGATCCCTTCTCTGTATCTCCCGCTCCCAAGGAAACTCCTGGACATTTCCATGTTAGCACAACATGCGAACCAAAAGGATAGTTTTTCTTTGTAAGGTCTGATCTTGTCGATGATGTATATAGGAACATGCACATATCTCCTCAGTTGTGACACATGGAAGATGTGCATCCACTCTAGTTATTGCAGTAGGGTAAGGAGGTAGGAAACGTCACCATATCTTTGCACAGTTCCAAATGGCCTGAAGAAACTTGGGGGAAAGTTGGACTCCCCTTTCAAACTTCTACATCTCACATCACAACATGAATCACTTTTTGTTCCTAGAACATGGTCTTGTTATTCCCTCCTTTATAATATGCATATGGTGAAACACCCAAGGATATCTAGTCACGCAAGATTCCAAATTTGATGTTTCACAACCAAGACTCTCTTACATGCTCGGGAAGCAAATGAGACAACACCATTGACTAAAAAAAACTGCACCCTCCAACTCCATTGGGGTCAGCTACAAGGAATCCAACTACAGTGAAACTTTTTGCACTAGGAAAACCTAGGACTTCTAGATAAGGGCATATACAACAATGTTTCCCTTTCTCGGAGTATAGACTATCTCAAATTCATGGTTTTGTAGGAAGTTCAACCAGTTTCACCGCCTCAGGTTCAAGTCTCTCTGGGGGAAGACACACCTGAGACTCTAGTGGTATGAACAAACCACAATGTACTCTCCCATAAGGTAGCATTTTCACATTATCAGGGTGAATAATACCACTTTTAGCACCAAATAGTCTGTTGCGTAGTTCTGTTCATGGGGTCTCCATCACCTTGACATGTACTTGATAACTGCTATATTAAGGTCGACATTGAGCTTGTGAGTTACTAAAAAATAGGGAAAGTGAGTAAACTCATCCAACATCAAGAGTCTAAAAATGAAAATCACGTGGCAAACCCCATGCATATTTTCCCCTCTTAGAAGAAGAGTAATCCCCAAAACATGCACTCTCCTGATCCTCCTAGTGGAATCTCAAGAAAAAGGAGATCAAGTAGTAAAACTCTGTTGGAAAATCCACGACCTGCTCTGACACTCTACTACACAAATTCACCATGAAATCACAAGTTAGTGGGACTCATCCACAACATCTCAATACTATCCACTTTTGGTGGAATTAAATCACCCTCACAGTTTTTTCTCGTGTCACAAGAATGTGTCTCGATGAGGTAAGGATCCCTCTTCCTCATAAATTCAAAGATACATCGAACAACATTGACACAGGGTTACACTGATGCCCTACGCCGCCCTGGTAAAACCTCAAGAAAGGGGAAGGCAGTAAAATAGTACTTCACAAAGTATCTAACAAATTCTACTGAAAAAAATAGAAAATACATAGGGTGTACCTATTATCGTCTCATGATCTGCAAGATCGTAGACATCCAAAGCTTGAAACTGTCTGTGGACCCAGATACCAGCTTCCTCAGACTAACATGGACCACCTGGTAGTGGTGTAAATACCTCAAAATGTTGTAACCCACCTCCAACTCATCCTACTCCTATGCCATCACCACCTCCCGGGGGACCACCCTAATCATGGAGCTGCCTCTGCTGTGGTGGTCCGCCTACTTCCTGCCCAGTGTTCTTAGTATGTCTGGTCGGGAAGTCTCATGCCAAGTGACCTCTCCCATCACAAGAATAACACTGGACCTCCCTAGGATATCCCTGTGATTTTTTCTGCCTCAGCCCAATATGACTGAGAGCTTGAGACCGATTATAGGGAGGTCTCCTGCATCGAGATCATGTTGACTGGCGTCTTCTAGCTGCTAAAGATGTATCAGCTCTATTTCACTCACTACCACAACTAGATGTATGGAATCGCTCTGAAATAATTTTTTATATTAGCAGCGCCTACCCTAGCACCCTAGTAGAGGTGGGGATACACAAGGGTAATATGATAGCATGGATCTCTCTTCAGAGTCCCTACTCAAACTTCCATGCTTGGAAGTAACCGTGATAGATCATGGTCAGAGAGTAGTGCGCAAGGTTTGTGAACCTAGTCACATACTCAATCACCATAATCCCTCCCTTTGGTAATTGAAGGAGCTTCTAAAGTCGAACGGAGCATTAGAAGGAGGGGTAGAACTCCTCATGAAATAGTTGTTGTAAGCCATCCCACGATAGTGCCGACTCATCATGTATCTGAGTAACCAAGCTCCACCAATGCCCAACTACTCTGTGGAAAAGGTTGGCCGCCAAAGCCACAATTTGATCTGTCAGTGTCTGTGCAAGCCTAAAGAGGTGGACCACCGACTCTAACCAAAACACTCTTGCATGAGGGTCTAGATCACCATGGAATATTAGTGGTCTCTATCTCTAGAACTCATGAATTGTGCTAAACCTGCACACATCCATAGTATGCTATGTTGGGTATGTCTACTGCTCAACAGGTGGGGGTGATAATACCTACCCACTTAGAGAAAGGGTCTTTCATGATGGGTCTTGAATTGAGGACTCAATTCTCACAGGGTCATCGTTATGAACTGAATCTAGTATCCTGGATGACTTTCATCGCAAAGACATCCAAAATGTTATCAAGGAGTATCATGGTCAAATGAGAATATATATATCAACGATTGTTGGGATATGAATCAAAAAGGAAAATCAAGGACTCAATCCTATATGTTTCATATACCATTTTTCCTTACAATGAATGTCTTAGGGTGCCGAGTCGATAATCAAGAAATTACAGTCCTGGTGAATGGATATGTCAGTCTCTCCTACCATCACTGGACTCCCTGGCCTAAAATCCAATCTCAAGACACTTCGACATTTTTGCCCAAAACCAAACAAGACCTTTTTAGGGAAGCGTCTGAACAACATCACAAGGTTCGAACCTCCCTTTGATACCACTTTTTCATGACCCAACACATGTCATGGCTTGACCCACAATTACCCTGAGCCCACCTCTATAGGCCATGGGCTAGTGACTAGCACCGAAGGCACAAAAAACTAGAGGATGCCTTTACCTAAGAACTTTTACACACAAACATAGCCAACTCAATGAATATAGTGCAGAGGGAAAAGAAAATAGGATAAAACCATGCTATATATAAACCCAAAACATGCATCAACCTATAAACAGTACAAGTATAGAAAAGTAAAGCTGAAAGGGAAAGGGGAAAAATATACACCCAAACAGAAAAAGTTCCACAACCCAGAGAAAAGTGAAAAATTAAAGCAGCTGGGAGATCCCCTCTCCTGGAACCCAAGCTACAACCACTATACATGATCCAAGAACTCTTATCCTTGTTCTCATCTAAAGTCACAATCAACTTGTCTGTCCTCTGCATGGGCACACTAAGTGTTGGAAAAGCCCAAGTAGGGGTGAGTATAAACATACTCAATAGGATGCACTAAAGGCTCTAGGGATCATAAATAGTGGTACTGAAGAGGGGAGAAGTAAGAGATATAATATAATAATACAGTAGTAGTAGAGAGAACAAGGTGTATTAAAAAAGAGTGCAACTCAACCCAACAAGAAAGTGAAGTAAGATGATCCAAACACAAGTATATTTAAATGTTGAGAAGATGAACTTCTCATAGAGTCTTTTATACCTATAATAGGAGAGTAGAATCATCCAACCATAAGAATCTAGACATGGAAATCCCATGGAATACCCCATGCATATTCACCTATCTTAAAAGGAGAGTAGCCAAAACCCAAGTATTGGGTACTGGAAAAAGGATATGCATATATACTCATTCAAAGAACCTGAATGAGAGAGTAAGGGGATCTATATCTTACATGATCAGCCCAGGAAAAGTGAGTCACAAATAGTTCCAGAAGTAGCCACTGATGCCTAAAATCCCACATGTGTGCTCTGAAATACAATTCAAAGGGATTCAATCACCGCACCTTGATATTATCCACTTTGGGTGGCACTATATATCCCTCATGGTTTTAAGTCGCATCATAAAGCGCGTCTTTGTGGGAAAAACATCCCTCTTTCTTGAGAGTAAAAATTCATGTCATAGCACGTCTCACCTTTATTCCACCTAGTCAAGAGATCGTGTCACAGAGTAAAGGATACTCACGCCCTGATGCATCAGGGGAATTCCACTATAGTATAATTCATAGAGGCTACCCACACCCTGATGCATCAGGGGGATTCCACTCTATTAGAAGTCGTAGAGGCAACCCACACCCTGATGCGCAAGGGGGATTACACTATAGATCATCAAGGAACTATGGTTGTCCCTACCTAATGGTACCTCTTAGAAAAGCATCAAAGAACACTGGCCATCCCTGTTGGATGGTACCTCTTAGAAAAGAATCGAGGAATACTGGTCGTCATTGATGGATGGTACCTCTCAGAAATGAAACATTGCTGCAATCATCGGGTGCCACCCTAGATAGTCATCACACCCAAAACATCTCACATAGTACCTCAGAATCCACTATGGAAGGAACAATATCATTCTATGTGGAAACACACTTAGGATAGACTACCCGCATGCCAAAATCCGAGTCCAAAAGAAAGATATGTGAGAGATAGAAGATTCGTAAAGTAGTACATGGCACATGTGGGGCCAACACGACATGTGACCCCACCTCAATGCCTTTCCATGTACCTATCTTCTCTTGGGTACTAAATTGTGATTAAGTACCCATAAGCCTGTTAGTGTACTACCATAGTACATGGCATGCCTAGACAAAAGGCTAACAAGCGTACAATACTCGTTGTTGATATGATGGGTGAAAACGTAATTTCTCTAACACGACTCCTCAAATAGCTCCAAAACATTCAACTACATCTATTCATACATCTTCTCAACTCTCACAAGATTCGAAGCTGACTCAATTCGTGGATTCTCTTAAAACACATAAAAATTATTTTCAACCACTATTCCTTTCTTGTTTCCACATCTAATGATATCATGAAAAATGATTTACACCTCCAAACGGATCACAGTGTTGTGATCCTTGTGGAAAATCATGCAAGATGGACTGCTCATTCATTCAAAATGAATCATCGGTGAAAAGGTTACATTTCACCGAAACATTTAAGAACTGACCCTCATGGGGCCTGCACCCCAAACTTAGTTTAAACACCCTAAAGTAGTCTGGAAAATTTCATACAGAGACAAGTGTTTCACCTTCACTGACGGTGCATCAAACAGACCTCCCGTTTAAGAGGTTAGGTATGAAACAAGTTATATGAATAATAATAAATATTTTATTATTAATAAAAAAAGTGTTTCATGAAACTGAGCAATGAAACCATTTCTTAAAAGTCTCAAAATTATCTTAAAATATTCTTCTCGACTTCAGGGTCACAACGCCTCTAATAGTGCTTCAATCAGACTTCAAATGCAGGCTCTACGTCAGAAAGAAGGAACCACGAATAATAATAAATAAAATTATTATTGATAAAGAGAGTGTTTAATGCCACCCACCTTCGGTCTTGAACTTTAAAATTTCCAAAACCACCAAAATTTTTCTGTCTCATTTCAAGGATCTCATTTCTGTAGATGACATTTGAATCGGAGTCCCGCATAAAAAGATACGGGCATTTAAAGAGCTCGGGCCCGAAACAGGCTCGACCATCCCGGTCTGGCTGGTACGCCCCACCTAGGCCAGCCTAAACTACCCATCCTGTCCCATGCTCTACTACTTGGTCCACTGGCAGGCTCACATACAGCATGACCCGCCTTCTGACACCGACCGTCCATGAGGCCGGTCCTCCTCCTGCCACGGCGCCAGCACGGGGGACTCATACCGTGTGGGTCTTTGTCCCCCACTATGTCCCCCACAGTGTCCCCCTCCTGATCGCAACATCCATATCGGTCCTTGGGTCCTCCTCACCGATCGCCTCAGCCTAGCTGCTCGCTGGCTCCAGTGCGCCATACCCCGACGCTACGGCCTCCTCACCTCATCATCATGTCGGTCTACCACCTCGCCAGAGCCCTATCTAGCCACCTAATCTCTCACTGGCACTGGTCCTCTACCCCATTCCCACTCTATCCATCTCACCAATTAGGACCACTCCGCAGTGTTGCCCATCGAAGCCACCATGCATCGCATTCGATCAGAGTTGCTCCGGTGGTCCCTTCTGAGGACCACTGCGATTTCACCGAAAGCTCGAAAGTTATTCTAAGGCTAGTCTTGCGATCCTCAGTTCGAGTTCTTGAAAACTGTAAGCTTCATCTGATGATCCATTGGAGAATTTATGCACTTAAATATAAACTCCCATGAAACCAAAGAATGTGTGAAGAACATGAAAAACAAACAAAAAGTTTTCCATGATGGATTGATGGTCATGTTAGTGCGGCCATCCACAATAATAATCAAAACGATAATATAAATAGGCAACGAAGTATATTCAAATTAAAACTTGAATCAGAACTCAAAAATAGAAGAAATCCTTCTAGGATCCATCCATTTGTTACTGCCGATTCGATCGTTGCACTCCTGCTTCAATCCACCAAAGTTCTGGGGGGATATTTCTCCTTAATCCACTGAAGAATGATGAATAAAATATTATAGAGAGAGAGATAGGGATAATTAGGTTTAACCTAATTCTAATCTCTTAAGTGTTTATTTATAGATAAACATTGAAATCCCTAACCAATGGTTGCGAAATCTGAAACCTTCATGCTTACTCATTTTATATCGTTTCTAAGAAAAACACCACAATCCAAACTCAATGGTAGTCTCGGATTTCAAATCTGAGCTCTCATTCAATAGTTATTCAGATTAGTTTTCAAGATAAAATAATTAAATTTAATTACGTTAATTACCATTTTCCCCCTGCATGGAATTTTTAACAAAAGTCCCACATCGATAAAATTTATACCCCACCTAGGGTAAAAGGAATGATTCGGACTCAACTATGGCCTCAGATTTCTGATATGAGCTACCATTTAAGATATATCCCATTTATGACACATTCATAGTACAAAAACACTGAATATTTTTTTATAATTTATTTTGGGAACACCAGGGCTTATAATTGCATTCCATCTCAGTGCCTAGCTCTGGAAATATATATATAAATATTCTAAAGTCTTACAGGGAAAAAATTGGGTCTCTATAATAACCTCTTTATTATATGAGAAACTAGCATCAGTGTAACTCTTTAAAATGAACTCATCCTCACCTTTAAATACCAAGAAAATATTCGAACTTCTTCTCAAACTCATAAATATATTCTTGATAACTATCCATTGAATCTCATTATTATTGGATTGGCATATAATTTTTATGTTTAAAGTATAACTGACATCGACCCAAGAACATAGCATGGAATACATGATACATCTTATGAGAGATGTATAAGGAATCTTATCTATATTTTATAACTCCTCATAAGATCATGAATCTCCCCTAAATTCATGCCATGTAACACTAGTAAAGACCCCTTATTGGAGTTCTATATGCTAAACATATTTATCACTTTATAAATATATGTGTTTTCAATCAATCTAAGTAACATTTTTAATCAATCTATATAGATATTCATACTCATTTTGTAGGTTTCTTCACTCATATATTCCATCAATAAAAACTTTCTCAACCATACCTTTTCAAAATTTAAAGTCAATAAATTATTTCTGATAATTAGTATGTCATCCAAATAAAATATAATAAATACCACAACACTCCCACTAACCTGATTTTATACACAATAATCATATGTATTCTTGATGAACTAAACTCTTTGATTATATTATTAAACTAGATGTGCTAACTCTAATAAGAATGACTCAATACATAAATGGGACATTATAAGTTGCAAATACTAGCATGCCCATTTGTAACTTCAAAAAAATTGAGTTGTATCATATAAACATCCTCAACTAAATTCTCATTAAGGAAAGTAGTTTTGACATCCATTTGATATATATCACAATTATAATGATATATTATGGAAGGAAATATTTGAATGGACTATATCATCATAAATAGAGAAAAGGTATCCTCAAAGTCAATACCATGAATTCTCCTATAACCTTTAACTTTGAAAAGATATTTATAGGTTGACAATATACTATCCCTAATAGTTTTATTATAGGAAAAACCACCTACATCCAATGGGTCTTCCCCCTTTAATTGTATACATTGAGTTCTAAACTTGGTTAGTCTATGTGGAAACATTTCAGATTTGATATAATTTATAAATTTCTTGTAATTATAATTCTCAATGAACTATCAGTAGTTATCAGGTTTATCATCCATTAAAATTTATTCATCATCATTTTCCTTAAGAAAACTATATCTCTTAGGCTCTAGATGAATCCCACCAAAACATCATGGTTCTTGTGTAACTCAAGCCAATTATTCTTCCATATCCCTTTATAAAACAAGATCAACTCCCATCATAAGAAAATTTTCTATTTATGGGCCCAAAATATCCAAAATTTCAACTTTATATATTATTTATAAAGTAATATAGAAAATTTAGCCACAAACACTCTGTTCTTAGTATGTCTATTGAAGTAATTCCCATTAGTTTCCTTAGGATAACCAATAAATAAGTATTTATCTAGATCATTTTCAATTTTTACAAAAGATAAACATCATAAATATGATTTACAACACAAAATATTTATAAAATAAATATTGTGACACCTCTTAGTTCTTATCTAGTATTTTGTCTTTATGTAACACCCTGAGCTTCCACGATACGCTTCTCATTCAATAATGCAATAGTTTGCATTGTACGCAACTTCGAGTTCTAACACACCGCGACTAATCAAAGTAGCTGTTATGAATATTAATACCCACTTTTTAAAATTATAGAAATTTTATATTTCAAAATGGACTTCATTTTTGTATTCGTAATATCAAAATTATCCTAAGTTTATTTTTTTGTAATTTTCTGAGAACTTCCAATTTTCTATGAATAGTGAAGAATACTTAAAAACAACTTTTTTAATAAAAACAATTTATAGTGTTAAATTATACTATTGAGTGGTTTTAAAGTATAATTAGAATATATTTTTACCATTTTATCCAATGGTGTTCATTATAATTAATTTCACTTTGAAATTAGATATAAACAATTGTCAATCTTTTGATATATATTGTTTCTTAAAAACACGCTATTTATTGTGACAGCGGGAATTAATTATAATATTAATTAATGAAACTTATATGTTTTGAATTTTTTAAAATAGACATCATTTTTGAATTTGGAATATCAATTATAGCTTACGGTGAAATTTTGGCATTATTCTGAAAAACTTCAATTTTTGATGAATAGTGAAACCACTAAGTGGTAGTTAAAAACTGATTTTTCGTTTAAATGAAACATTACCACTTCTGTGATTTGATTTTCAAAAATCCGACATTCATGGTTGTCATTAGGAAGTAAAATGTGGTTCAATGGGATTAAAATAATTTTTTTGGTGAATAGTAACTTTTAAGTTTAATTAATCGTGATTAAAGGTAATTAGTGATATTTAAGGTAAAAATGATATTATAAAAATATGAAAATACCTTTACACTTGTCCTACCCCTATTGGATGTTTCATGGCCGACCAAGAAAATCCATGGGTCAACTTGGGGACCCCATGGAGCCACTTTGGTAGGAAAATGACATAAATAACTTTTATTTAAAGTTAAAATAAAAATGTCACAAACATAAGTTGTTTTACTAAAAAAAATTTAAAATGGGGTTATACAAGTAATATTTTTAACTATAAGTATTCATTAGAAATCTAAAAAGTTTTCCTACATCATGATATTTTTTTTATAATTTTTAGACATTAAATAAATTAAATTATTTATGACACCATGATGATGCAGTGATTACCTCATTAATTAATGATTTAAATAAAATGAAAATATAATGTAAATTACAAGTCTTACACTTGTAAAAAAAACTATTGGATGAGTAGATTTCAAACCCTCATCACCTTGTCCTCGAAATATATAAGTGTGGGACCTTTAGAATCCGAAAAATCATTTCATAATAATGTAACATTTCAATCTTTCCAAGAGTGCCCCTCCTCTCCACTTATAAAAGGCCCCCACCACTACCACCTTACTCACACCTTCAAAACCTTTTGGCTTGGACAACCTCTGCCCAAATACTATTTCAAATTCCCTCTCTTACTCCTATAAGCCTCACTTTGGGAAGAATTCTTCCCAAGGAAGCCTTTGGCTCAAATCAAAAAAAAGTTACCCGATTTTAAGGTAATGTGATCTCTTATGTTATTTTGTTTTAATTTGCTTCTCCAACCCCCTAAACTCTTTTTATTCATTTCTTTTGTAAAAACACCAGTATCCTCAATATACTAGGATGTTGTTATAATAAGTATTCGAGCTATACTTACACACACCTACATCTAATGGTTAAATAACATATTGTTTCTGTGGATGGAGAATTTCTGCCTCACGAAACGATGATTGTTCAACACTCATATAACACCTTCAAATGTGGCCATTAAGATTTCAATATATTTATATATGATATATAATATGTTTATGTTTTACTTAAGGTTGTGTATTTTTCATTTATGGCATACCTTTATTGTTTCCATTATGGGTAAACGTGATATTTTCATTTTAGAAAGTGCGGACTACCGCCCCCTTAAAGTGATTTGAATCGTTAATGCCATATGTGGGATGTATAAAGGATGGAGTAAATGGTATTATACATTATATTATACTGGAATTATATTATACCTTTATATAATTATAACTTCATTCCATTAAATATGAAATGGAAATGAAAGTAGCGTTCATGCGTACGTACGACTTACCGTCTCCATGAACAGTGCATTTCATTTCTTACCTCTAAATGTTATGTAATATTATAAATGAATGTATACACTGGATATATATGATGTATATGATATATACATCATGAATATAATTATGGATATAATGGATATTTTACCACATGAACAAAGTGTAATTATAAGAAGTTTATTTTTGACTCAAGTACCTAAGATCGACAAAACGACCGTTATAAACTTAAATAATTACATAATGTTTACGACATGGTAATAAGTGATATAAAAGGAATAATGAACTTGAAAAAGGTTCTTAAGAAGGTAGAGATTAAGTCTAGTTTATTATTCAGGAGATCAAATAACGGTCGAGTGAATTCGGACATGAGGTAATGGAATTTATTAACACAATTTCCATTCTTTGGGTTAATCTCCTGCTTTTAAATTATGACCTGATATTATTATGTACTATCTTGTATTTTTACTTTATTTATGTTTACTTATAGTGAATACACATAATAGATCTATTTTATTTTAAAAACGATCTTTGTAAGGACTTCGTCTCAATGTCCTTTCATTGAGGCATATTTGGTTTTATACACACCATTCATTTATACGGTGTATAAACCCCTTTGACTTTTACTTTTATTCAAAAGGAATATTTTTATACGAAGCACTTTTACTAAATGAAAAAAGGAATGTTTTTTCTTATGTATGCGGCGACAACGAATTCTCCGCCGCTATAACCATTATTTGAGTTTCGGCTTCCTCTACAAGCCATAACTTTTTTTAAATGAAAAATAAATACCAAGTTTTAATTTTCTTTTATTTTGGTATTGAAAATGGTTTTGATAAGGTTTTTATTATATCAATGTGTTTTATTGATATCTAGTGATTGAAATGTGGAAATGTTATGTTTCTTTTATGCACGTTTTATGTGATACGATTATGTTATGGTTTATGATACATTTAAACCTGTTCATATGAGGAATGCATTGGACTTAATAAGTGATGGGTGGAGCCCGTTATAGCTCCTCGAGGCATCGGTAGGTCTCATGAGACAAACTAGTGTCTTGGCACGAGGCCTTGACAAAATCTTATTTGTGGTCTGGGCACGAGGCCTTGGCTACGTGGTTATGATAGTCTGGCATTATGCATTCCATCATTATGAAATTGGTTATTGATATTGCATGGGATTATTCGACTAGTAGAATATCCATGTGAGTAAATAAATGGCATTATTTAATTTTATTTCTGCCATATTATGCTGAAGTTCAAGTTTAAAAAGGCTTTTGTTTTAGTTATACATTGCCTTAAATGTTAATGTTTATTTACGAAAGCTTCCGCAATATTGTTATCCTTACTGAGCATCTGAGCTCACCCCTTTCAATGTTTTAATATTTTCCAGTATGTGAAGAAGTATTGTATGAATGACCTGCAGGGATAGTCAGAAGAGGATATGAGTGTGAACTATGGAGTCTTTGTTATTATAGTTTCTCACTTTATGATATAATGTAACATTTATGAAAGTATCTAGTGTTTCCAAGGCTACTAAACTAATCGGTATTTCGAGACTTAATCTTTTGTGATCATGCCAATGTTACGAAGTAATTCACTGACTCTAGGTAACTAGGGTCGGGGCATTACAGTTGGTATCAGAGGCAGTTTAGTACTAACCTTGGAAGCTAGATTTAGATAAACTCTGATTAGAGCACATAGCCCGAAGATAGACTTTGAGGATTAGTATATAAGAACTTCCTAGAATTTTGGTATTATAGAGATTTTTTGAGTTTTCTGAGCAATACATCCCTATCTGGATACGAGCAGGTAGAGGCGGCTCTGACACAGATGTACCTAGGGGTAAAACTCGAAAACACCACTTTGAGCTAGACTCGAACGGGAACTGGTGCACAACAACGGGCCTTGCTACACTCTTGGTTACAACACTCCTGGTGGATATGCTTAGGATAATTCTCATTTTCTTTACAAACCACTATGAAGGGTTATGAGTATATACTTCCTCAAAGAAAACATTTTTATGATTATAGATTATATCCATAAATAGTTCAATTTATGTTAAGTATTTTACAAGTATGGAATTATGTATTTTGATTCATAAACTAATCTAGTTTATGCCATTGTTTAGAAATGGTGCCTAGTGGAAGGAATGGAAACCGTATCAATGCACGCACTCCGTGTAGGGATTTCCCTCCTGTTCAAGATAATTATTGTGGATCTGGAGATACAACTGGTGCTGATCAACTTATTACCATACTGGGACAACTCACTCAGGTTATGAATATTAACCTTACTTGTATGGAGCACCCTGGTCCGCAACATGGAGGATCAATGTTAGACCACTTCATGAGGAAACAACCACCAACATTTAATGGGGGTACAAATCCATTGGTATCTGAGCAATGGATAAACTCCTTAGAGAAAATATTTCATGCCTTGGAGAGTAGTGAAAGGGAAAAGGTTATCATGGCAGTTTACCGCCTCACTGGAGATGCTGATCAATGGTGGTCATTAATTTAAAATACAAAAGAAGATGAAGAAGTATCAAGTATGTAATGGAGAGAGTTCAAAGATATTTTCTTAGAAAAATACTTTCCTCGTGACCATCAAGAAGATATGGAAAGGCAATTTCTCAGTCTGAGAAAAAAGGAGGATGAGAATGTCGTAATGTATGAGGCTAACTTTACAAGGTTAGCGAGGCATGCATCAGATTATATACGTAACCCAAGAAGTAAGATTGATCGTTTCTTTGATGGGTTAAAACCATTTCTCCGTCGAGCTTTAGTATCACAATCTTTCTCAACATACGAGGGTATAGTCTCATGTGCTATCAAGACAGAAAAGAAATTCTCTAATTCTTATGACAACAAAGTAAAGAAAGAGAATAAGAGAACGGTGGAACAAGAGACAGATAAAGGGAAAAAGGGAAAGAAGGATTTTCCATTATGTGATAATTGTGGTAAGAATCACCATGGAACTTGCCTAAAAGGAATGGGAGTTTGTTACAAATGTGGAGAAAAAGGTCACCAGGATCATGATTGTAAGGGAAAGAAAGAGGCTATCAATGTTGAATGCTACAATTGTAGGGAAATGGGTCATTATGAAAATGAATGTCCTAAGCGTCAGGGAAACTTACCTCATAAAATTCCAAAGTATCAAGGACAATCTTATGTTGTTACTACAGTTGAAGCAGAATAATTAATGTATTGGTGCTTTTGGACTCATGGATTATATTCTGGTTATTAGAATAATGTGATATATATATATATAAGGATTGTACTGCAGTACTTGTTGATTTCATTAAGGTTTTAATATGATGAAGGTAATTATATTTTTGTATGTGACAATAAGAGAAACTTTACCTTGTTTGAGGAATCTGATGATACAATTGATTTTGGAATTTAGAGACCTTTTAGATAAAGTCTGGAAGGAGGTATTTTGGATAACTATAAAGGTTGGAATGGATTAAGTTGAACTTTGGATAGTATTGTTTAAGGTTAAAACATTTATGAAGATTATTTTTGGAATATTATAATACTATAGTTTTAGGAAAAGGACAACCTGTAGGGTGGGGCATACCCGTCTCGTCGGACAAAGTTGCAGGAATCGAACCCACAACCATAGTGTGAGAGGCCTTTATTACCTACCACTAGCCTACAAGAAGTCCCTGGTTATTACAAAATAGTTTTACTAATCTAAATGGTGTGTGTTAATATTTCGAACCTTATACAATTAGGATAAATAGAATATTTTTGAGTTCTATTACCTTTTAGAGTGAAAGATGGGTTTGTGGTAAAAATTTATTAAAGAATGAAAGTCTACATAACAAGTATGTATATTCCCTTACATTCTTAGTAAATCTCCTAAATAAATTCCTCAACTTTATAAAAGGTAACTTAAAACAAAAATGTTGCCGGTTAACTTTTCCAACTGGGGATTCAATGACTGTTTAACCAATCACAAGTTTGTGATTTTCTTATGGTTAACTTTCTCCTAATCCAGTGTTCTACAACTCTCCATTAGACCTTGATGGTTTGTTTTTCTTCTATATCCATATTTTCATATAATCCTATTATGGGCTATCTCGGGTGACCTTTTTACTTCTCTTTCTTTCTTTTAATGTTATATTTTTATTAACCTTATTTCCGATGTGGTTTTTCAACAAAGGTATTTTCTATTTTCAACCTTTTATTTTCAAAGAAAATTTTCAAATTGCGAGGACACAATTTATTTAAGGAGGTGAGAATGTAACACCCCGAGCTTCCACGATACGCTTCTCATTCAATAATGCAATAGCTTGCATTGTACGCAACTTCGAGTTCTAACACATCGCGACTAATCAAAGTAGCCGTTATGAATAGTAATACCCACTATTTAAAATTATAGAAATTTTATATTTCAAAATGGACTTCATTTTTGTATTCGTAATATCGAAATTATCCTAAGTTGAATTTTTTATAATTTTCTGAGAACTTCCATTTTTTTATGAATAGTGAAGAATACTTAAAAACAACTTTTTTAATAAAAATAATTTATAGTGATAAATTATACTATTGAGTGGTTTTAAAGTATAATTAGAATATATTTTTACCATTTTATCCAATGGTGTTCATTATAATTAATTTCACTTTGAAATTAGACATAAACAATTGTCAATCTTTTGATATATATTGTTTCTTAAAAACACGCTATTTGTTGTGACAGCGGGAATTAAATATAATATTAATTAATGCAACTTATATGTTTGGAATTTTGTAAAATAGACATCATTTTTGAATTCGGAATATCAATTATAGCTTAGGGTGTAATTTTGGAATTATTCTGAAAAACTTCAATTTTTGATGAATAGTGAAACCACTAAGTGGTAGTTAAAAACTGATTTTTCGTTTAAATAAAACATTACCACTTCTGTGATTTGATTTTAAAAAATCCTACATTCATGGTTTTAATTATGAAGTAAAATGTGGTTCAATGGGATTAAAATAATTTTTTTGGTGAATAGTAACTTTTAAGTTTAATTAATCGTGATTAAAGGTAATTAGTGATATTTAAGGTAAAAATGATATTATAAAAATATGAAAATACCTTTAAACTTGTCCTACCCCTATTTTATGTGTCATTGCCGACCAAGACAATCCATGGGTCAACTTGGGGACCCCATGGAGCCACTTTGGTAGGAAAATGACATAAATAACTTTTATTTAAAGTTAAAATAAAAATGTCACAAACATAAGTTGTTTTACTAAAACAATTTTTAAATGGGGTTATACAAGTCATATTTTTGACTATAAATATTCATTAGAAATATAAAAAGTTTTCCTACGTCATGATAGTTTTTTTATAATTTTTAGAAATTAGATAAATTAAATTATTTATGACACCATGATGATGCAGCGATTACCTCATTAATTAACGATTTAAATAAAATGAAAAGATAATGTAAAATCCAAGGCATACACTTGTAAAAAAACTATTGGATGAGTAGATTTAGAACCCTTATCACCTTATCCTAGAAATATATAAGTTTCATACCTTTATAATCCGAAAAGGCATTTCATAATAATGTAACATTTCAATCTTTCCAAGAGTGCCCCCCCTCTCCACTTATAAAAGGCCCTCACCACTACCACCTTACTCACACCTTCAAAACCTTTTGGCTCGGCCAACCTCTGCCCAAATACTCTCCCAAATTCCCTCTCTTACTCCTAGAATCCTCACTTTGGGCAGAATTCTTCCCAAGGAAGCCTTTGGCTCAAATCGAAAAAGAGTTACCCGATTTTAAGGTAATGTGTTCTCTTGTGTTATTTTGTTTTAATTTGCTTCTCCAACCCCCTAAAATCTTTTTATTCATTTCTTTTGTAACAAAACCAGTATCCTCAATATACTAGGATGTTTTTATAAGAATTATTAGAGCTATACTTACACACACCTAAATCTAATGGTTAAAGAACATACTGTTTCTGTGGATGGCGAATTTCTGCCTCACGAAACGATGATTGTTCAACACTCATATAACACCTTAAAATGTGGCCATTAAGATGTCACTCTATTTATATATGATATATAATATGTTTATGTTTTACTTAAAGTTATGTATTTTTAATTTATGTCATACCTTTATTGTTTCTATTATGGGTAAACGCGATATATTCATTTTAGGAAGTGCGGACTACCGCCCCCTCAAAGTGATTTGAATCGTTAATTCCATATGTGGGATGTATAAAGGATGGAGTAAATGGTATTATAAATTATATTATACTGGAATTATATTATACCTTTATATAATTATAACTTCATTCCATTAAATATTAAATGGAAATGAAAGTAGTGTTCATGCGTACGTACGGCTTACCGTCTCCATGAACGGAGCATTTCATTTCTTACCTCTAAATGTTATGTAATATTATAAATTAATGTATATACTGGATATATATGATTTATATGATATGTACATCATGAATATAATTATGTATATAATGGATATTTTACCACATGAACAAAGTGTAATTATAAGAAGTTTATTTTTGACTCAAGTACCTAAGATCGACAAAACGACCGTTATAAACTTAAATAATTACATAATGTTCATGACATGGTAATAAGTGATATAAAAGGAATAATGAACTTGAAAAAGGTTCTTAAGTAGGTAGAGATTAACTATAGTTTATTATTCAGGAGATCAAAGAATGGTCGAGTGAATTCGGACATGAGGTAAGGGAATTTCTTAACCCAATTTCCATTATTTGGGTTAATCTCCTACTTTTAAATTATGACATGATATTATTATGTACTATCTTTTATTTGTACTTTCTTTATATGTAATTATAGTGAATACACATAATAGATCTATTTTATTTTAAAAATTATATTTTTAAGGACTTCGTCTCAATCTCCTTTCATTGAGGCATATTTGGTTTTATACACACCATTCATTTATATGGTGTATAAACCCCTTTGACTTTTACTTTTATTCAAAAGGAATCTTTTTATAGGAAGCGCTTTTACTAAACAAAAAAAGGAATTTTTTTTCTTACATATGCGGCGACACCGACTTCTCCACCGCCGTAACCATTATTTGAGTTTCGTCTTCCTCTACAAGCCATAACTTTTTTTAAATGAAAAATAAATACCAAGTTTTAATTTTATTCTATTTTGGTATTGAAAATGGTTTTGATAAGTTTTTTATTATATCAATGTGTTTTATTGATATCTTGTGATTGAAATGTGGAAATGTTATGTTTCCTTTATGCACGTTTTATGTGATACGATTATGTTATGGTTTATGATATGTTTAAACCTGTTCATATGAGGAATGAATTGGACTTAATAAGTGATGGGTGGAGCCCGCTATAGCTCTTCGATGCATCGGTAGGTCTCATGAGACAAACTAGTGTCTTGTAATGAGGCCTTTACAAAATATTATTTGTGGTCTTGGCACGAGGCCTTGGCTACGTGGTTATGATAGTCTAGCATTATGCATTCCATCATTATGAAAGTGGTTATTGATATTGCATGGGATTATTCGACTAGTAGAATATCCATGTGAGTAAGTAAATGGAATTATTTAATTTTATTTTTGCCATATTATGCTGAAGTTCAAGTTTAAAAAGGATTTTGTTTTAGTTATACATTGCCTTAAATGTTAATGTTTATTTACGAAAGCTTCTGTAATATTGTTATCCTTACTGAGCATCTGAGCTCACCCATTTCAATGTTTTAATATTTTCTAGGATGTGAAGAAGTATTGTATTAATGACCTGCAGGGATAGTCATAAGAGGATATGAGTGTGGACTATGGAGACTTTGTTATTATAGTTTCTCACTTTATGATGTAATGTATCATTTATGAAAGTATCTAGTGTTTCCAAGGCTACTAAACTAATCGGTCTTTCGAGACTTGATCTTTTGTGATCATTCCAATGTTACGAAGTAATGCACCGACTCTGGGTAACTGGGGTCAGGGCATTACACTTTAAGACTATATAAAATATAACATAGTTAAGTAAGAATGTAGAAATTTCTAGAGAATATTTCTAGAATTATATAAAACGTTCACATGGACTCATCATTGATTGAACCATGTCTAACAAGGTATGATTCGTCCTCTTAAAAAAATAATTTTACTATAGAGTTATAAGAGTAATGATTTGTGAAACAATTCAAAAATTTCTTAAACTATTAGTGAATTCATAACATATGTATTCACCACCCTGATTATACTGGTAAATATTAATATTTTTTCCCAATTGATTTTTAATTTTAATTTTAAACTTATTAAAATTTTCAAAGGTTTTAAACTTGTGTCTCATGAGAAAAATATAGCCATACTGACTAAATTCACTAGTAAAGGTTACAATTACTTATAACCATCACTTTCTTGAGTACTCATTAGTCTATATACATAACTATTTATTATATCCAATACTCCACTTAACCTCTAACCTTTTCCACTAAATTATTTTTTAGTCATTTTTTTATAATGAAAAATATCCACATGTGTCAAATGATTAATAATAAAATGAATCCAAAAATCCATCTCTATGAAGTCTTTATATGTGTTTCCCATTTATATATCCAAGGGTACAATACCAAATCAAATTGGTGTTAGATTCAACTTTTACCTTCTTATATTTAATGTTGTAGATTTGATTGTCCATGTATAGAATGTATAAACCATTCACTATATTCCCTATTCTATAAAACATTTAATTAATATATATAGAACAACTCTTGTTCTTAATAATGAATAAAAAACTATTCTTATGAAAACAAGATATAAAAATAAAATTTATATTTATGGAGGTAACATAATAGAATTTTTCTAATTATATAATTAATCCTATATAAATAATTAAATCATAAGTTCCAACCACTAATGAATCAAATCTTCCCCCGTTGTTAGCACATAGTTCTACTTCATGTTTCATTTACTCTCTCATGTTTTTGAACCTATGTTTATCATCACAAATGTGTGATGAAAACTTGGTATCTAGTACCCATGAGTCATAATTAAGGAAATTAATTTTTATAACATTCACATTCAAATTCTTAGGATTCTTATTTTTGAGAATATCTCTCAACCATAGATACCAATCTAGAATTTTTTTTTAAGTCATACCTATAAGATATATCAAAATAATAATCATTATTTATTGCATACTATATAACAAAGACATATATATGGGTTATAATCGTGTTTTGTATCTTTTCATCAAGGAATTTTAAGAAAATTACTCCTATTAAAATGATGACCCCATACATTATCATTTTTAAGGGACCAAGATCCATATTCAATTATATAGTGTGTTATATTTAGAATTAATATCACTTATTACTTATTTAGGTATAAAATCATTTAAATCATATCACATATGATTCTTAGATATTTAAGTGGAAAATTCTATTCAATATTCTCTCAGATGGATATAACTCAACTCTATTTCTCAGGTATCCTAACTCTTAAGGTTTCCCAGATAAGTGTCACCCAAAGTTCAAAAAAATATTAGTTTACCTGAATCTCAGGGTTAGTCATCTCTATCATTCCATACATAAGATAATCTATGGAAACCTTGCATTAAAAAAACCTACTTATTTTAATGATTGAGTTCTTGGCATGTGTTTTCATTTAAAGGAATCTCAAACTTAGTATTTTCATGGGTTTTATTTTTCATATTATTTTAATATAAATCATGTTCATATTAAATCCAAAACTATTTTTATCTCATGAAATATTTATTATCTCATTTTTTATTACTATATGTATGCATGATTCTAGTAATTTAGTTGTGAAATTTTTATTCCATCTATAAAAATAAATGTGTTCAAACCATATTAATGTGTAAATATTTACACAACTCATAGTTTGTGTTACTAACCAAAATTAGAATTAAATATATTTAAATATATAAAAATTCATCCCATGAAAAAGGTACATGAAACCATTTCATTTAAAGGTTTAAAATTATACAAAATCAATAATCCTTACAATAATAAGTATGGAGAAATATGAATCGAACCCCCATTTTTCTAGATAAGGTATAAGCCTCCATTATAGTGATAAATGTGACTTAAAGTCCCTCAACCCATGGTTATTTACTCAAGAGTGACTTCCATTCCATAAAAACTCTTACACCCAATATGTATAAACTATACATAACCTCTAAATTCAGGTTCACAACTTTGTTATAAACCGAAGTCAAGGTGGATGAAAACTAAATATTATATTTCGATACTTATCATATAATACATGGTTTGAAAATTTTATAATAAGTATTTTAAATAATTTAAACTAAATCATACAATATTCACACTATATAACTAGTTTATATATATGAATAATTAAGTAGGAATCCCTTAAATAAATAAGAAATTCACCTATTTAGTATGAGATAAAAAACTTCAGAGAATTGATTAGACTAAAACCACTTTTGATATGGTTTAAAGTCATGTGAATTTGATGTAGGCCAAAAGGGACCACACTAGGAAAGTTTTTTGTGTATTTTAAAAAAATATATAATTTTATTTAAAAGTCTACTAAAAACAACTTCCGCTACAACTTGTGTTCCCTATGTAAAAAATTTCTAATGGAAAGTCTCATGTACGTTATCCATAATCCTAAGATATTTTGGTCCTATATCCATACCATAGACCATGACTAATTTAGAAGTAATTTTAGGTTAGAATTTCATTTCAAGCTATTTGTTTTCTCCTAACTATTTCACAAATCCAAAGTGTTTAGGTAGGACTTAAATATTCCAAAATAACATATCATTTTTTACTACACGACGGTATGTCCTCATGGTGGATATTACCAAAAAATAGAAATCTATAGGGCATGATATAAAGACATAAAATATGATTCTCTTTTTTATATTATTTTTCAAAATGAACATTTTTTTAAACCATGACATAATATTATACGACTGCACCAATTTTTACAACAATTTATTCCATTGAAAAAAATCAAGAAAATAAAAAATAATTATGAAGGAGATACACCATAAAACATGAGTAAAAAATTCAATTTTTCTAAAAAAAAATCATCTTAATGAATCATCATCAGACGTGTATCTAATACCACCGATAAGTTTTTTTAGGAATGAAAATTTTCATTTACAGTGGAAGTAAACCTGAAATACAAGATAAGATTGACCATGAGAAGAATCAATGGAATGAAAAGTAAAACCATAAAACAAACAGACCTTGTTGTTTAAGCTTTCAATATTCATTAGTAATGAATTTTATTGATTTACTTAAGTAAAAAAACAATGGTTTCTTTCCTCCCCTGGTATCCATAAGCCACTAGAATCACTAAACACTTTGGTAGGAGCTTAATTCTTGGAAATATAATGACCTATGATTTTGGATATTTTAAATTAATATTATCTTAAATAGCTTGTGTCACACCCAACACTGAACTAACTTAACACCCAACTAAAATGAACCATTTTATATTCAAAATACATGAATAACTAAAAGGATAATAATCAATTAAATAATTATATATTTTGATTATCTTTGATTATTATTTTAAAAAGGATTCATTTTGAAGAACCACTCAAAAAAGGTATAGTATATTAAATTGATCACAAATAAAAGTTTATTATAATAGGTAATATTTATATTTTTAAAACTACTATTTTAATATTTAATTATTTAAAAATTTATATGAAATAAGATTAAATACACTCAAATTTTAAGATGTTGTTTTTCAATAAAAATAGTTTTTCTTCATATTTTGTATTTTTATTTATATAAATCCCCTACCCCAGAAGATCAGATTCGGTGCATTATTTTAATACATTGGAATGATTACAAGGAAACAATTCCTGAAATACCAATCAGTTTAGAAGTCTTAGAAAATAGATTACATACATGAATGTTACATTTCACATTAGAAAATGAAACACAACATAAATGATCCTTTGAGAACTCCATTAATCCCCTAGATTAACCCTGCTTATCAATAATAAGACACTTCTTGGAATCCTAGGAAAATAAAACATAAGAAAGGGGTGATCTCAGATGCTCAGTAAAGATAACAATATAGCTGAAACTTTCATAAATAAGCATAAACATTTAAGGTAATGTATAAGACTAAAACACAAGCCTTTTAAACTTAAACATCATCATAAAATGGCAAAGATAAGTCAAATAATTCCATTTAATTATTCACATGGATATTCTACTTCTCTAATAATTACATGTAATATCAATAGACAATTTCATAATGATGGAATGCATAATGTCAGACTTCATAACCACATAGTCAAGGCCTTGGGCCAAGACTACAAATAAGATTTTGTTAAGGCCATGTGCCAAGACACTAGTTTGTCACATGAGACCTACCGATGCATCGTGGAGATATAGTGGGCTTCACCCATCACTTACTAAGTCCAATGAATTCCTCATATAAAAAGGTTTAAACATAACATAAACATTCATATTAAAACTAGCAAATGAAATGTAAATACATTAACCATAAACCATGAATTGTATAAAAAATAACACATTCATAGTCAAACATATCATAACTCATTCAATACAATATTAAAGATTTTATTTATAATAAATCAACCTCAATCAAAAATAATATCCCAAAATTATGTTGACTTAGTTGAAAATGATTAGTAAAACTCTTTGAGAGAAATATCCCTTTTTCATGAAATCATTTAAAAGTCACACAATTTAGAAAGGAAGACATTTAAAAGAAATTTTTTTGAATGAAAGTGTCCCATACCAATTTTAAACTTTTGAAAGGAATTAACATTTTAAAACATTCATTTCCATATAAAAAAATCCTTAAACCCATTTTGAAAACATGGACATTAATGAGAATGATTTAGAAGAATAAATATTTAAAACATTTAAAATGATGTTTTAGTTAAAGTGTTACTTAAAAGAATCATTTTTGAAATGTCTTTTATGAAATATGGACATGGATAATAAATATTTCCCCAAAAATACTTACACATAAACAATCTCAGATAATAATGAGATTGAGGAATTAACCCTTACCTTGCGCTTTCCTTTGATCAAGAGTATGTTTAACCTCTTGTATAATTACCATAGTATGTTATTAAATTTTACCAAAACCATATTATAATTTATTATTTCATACTTTATTTATTTATGACTTTATACTACTTATTTTATAAAAATATCCACGTTAAATTAATATTTCGGGTAATAATTTCTTTCTTTATCTTACGTGTTTTAACTTGTTATTCTTGTTTATGTCATTTATATAATTATTTAAATAATTAAAGAATATAAAACATGATTTATCTATCATATATATATATATAATATAAATATGTATAATAGATAGGTATATGAAATGGAAAACACCGTTTATGGAGATGGTAGGCCATACATACGCATAAACGTTGTTTCTGTTTTCATATCATATTGAACGGAAGTGAATAAGATATATGTAAGTATATAAATAAATATATATATATATATATATATATATCTAGTATAATTATTATTTCATATATTATATACTTATTAATAATATATATTTTTATAATCATCGTTGAATGGTGAACGTGGAAATGAATCTCATCACGTTTGTGGAGACGGTAATCTGTACGTACGCACGAGCGACAATATCATTATATTGATGATGAAATCATATTTAATTGGATGGTATATCATATATAAAGAATCATTAACATGTTATTTTTATTATTTACATTAGTTATACTCATTATTTTACCCGTCCAAATAATAATGTATTGAATAACAACTACACCACGACGTGGAGATGGAAAGTCGTACGTACACACGTATGGTGACTTTGTCATTCATATGATGGATAGAATAATGAATATGATTGTACCATTTTTATAATAACATCACAATATATAGAATATAATGGATTTATTATTTTATAATGGAAACAACAAATAAATAAGAAGTGGAAGAATAAAATAACTTGAAAGATGTGATGAAATATTTACCTCTTCTCCAGGTTCTTCCTTTTGATTTGATCAAAAGGGCTCCTTAGGTTGGATTTATGATCAAAATAAGGCCTCTAAGTTTAAGGGAGTATATTTGTGAGGATATTTTTGCAGGTTTTAGCCGAGAAAAATGGATTTGGAGGAGTGATTTTGAGAGAAGTGGAAGTGCCCTTTTATAAGAGGGGCGAGGGTCACTTTACGAAAAGATTAAAGTATTAATTTATTATACAATCATATTTGGTTTATAATTTCTCCTAATAAATTTATTTTGAGACTTAGGTGGTTATATGTCGAAATAATATCAACCAATAGGTTTTAGAAAAGTTTAGGTTACCATTTTAACCTTATCTTTTAGATTTAACTCTTAGTTAAATAGTTTAACTTTTACCGTGTCTTCTTGTGTTCTTACACTATATGGTTAATAAACTTACTTTAAACTTCCAAGAGAACCTAAAGTGGTTCATTAATGACATATATAATATTATTTAATCACTTTGGAAGAACCTTATATTTTTAGTAATATTATATCAACCAATAATATAGTATTTGTTTTAAAAATTAATTTATGTTGATTTTGACACTATTTGGTATTTTGTTTTTTGTAAAATTCATAACAACCTTATCACTTCGAAAACAATTATCTAATAACCCCTAACATGTCATATTAACCTATAAAATTAAAGGAATTCATCAAAAGTCTCAAATTACATTTATTTGGATATTTATAACATCAATTATTTTAACATTTCATTAAAAAGGTAATTACTGCATCATCATTGTGTCATAAATAAGTTTAATTATTTAATCTCTAAAAATTATAAATAAAATACCATTATGTAGGAAATATTTTTATCTTTGTAATTAATATTTACATTTGAATTTATCTTATGTATAACTATATATTAAAAATGGTTTAGTTAATAAACTTTGAATTTACCACTTTTAACTCTTCTTTAAATAAAATAATAATAAATGTACTAATCAAATCAAAGGATACCTAAAGGACCATATTTTATTCCTAATGTTATTTTTTGTCGAAATAAATTTATCCAATAGAATTAGGACATGTGTTAGGGTCATAATAATATCATTTTTACCTTTAATCGCCCTATTTACTTTTAACTGTGGTAAATAAAAGTTAAAAGTTACTATTCACCAAAAATTATTTTCATTTTATTGAACCACGTTTTACTTACTGATATCAACCATGTCTCTCGGATTTTTTAAATTCAAATCACAAAAACAGTAAAATTATGTTTTATGCGAATTTGCAAATGCTCCTAGAAGGTGGGTAAAAGACAGTAAAAAGTTCAATAAAATTTTTATATATTTGAACTTATTATAAAATGACTCTAATAAATTACATTGAACTTATATAGGTATTATTTATCTATTTTAACATAAAAGAAATTTAAATAAAATAAATAATTATTTAAATAAAAAGTCGGTTTTAAACAATAACGTAGTGTTTTTCACTATTTATCAAAAATTGAAAGTTTTCTAAAAAATACCATAAATTCACCCTAAGATAACTTTGATATTATGAATTAAAAAATGAAGTCTATTTTACAAAATTCAAAACATAGATGTTTCATTTATTAATTTAAAATTAATTCCCATTTTCAAAACCAAAAGGCAGGTTTTTAAAAACTAAAAACTATCAAAAGATTTACATGTGTTTATGTCAAATTTAAATGTGAAATTACTTATAATTACCAAAATTGTATTAAATGATAAAAATATAATATAATTATACTTCCAAACCATTCAAATGTATAATTGAACGCTATAAATTATTTTGTTTAAAAAAGTTGTTTTCAGTTAAAATTTAGTATTTTTCATTATTCACCAAAATATGAAAGTTATCAGAAAAACACCAAAACTTTATCGAAACAAAAATTTTATGTCCCTATTCTAAAGAATAATTTTATTTTGTCAAGTTTAATATTTAAGAGTTTCAAATATTGGATTTAAAACGGGTTCACCATTAAAAGGCGGTAAAATTGTATTTTTTGAAAAATACTTCTTTTATCTGAAAAAAATGAATTTGTTCTTATATTACGTCTAAAAAAACACATAATATGGATTATATAATTATATGTAGTATATAATATTCAAAATGTAGTTAATACTATTCATAACCGCTTTTTGAACGGCTAGGTTGGTGAGTTGTGGTGTGCTCGAACTCGGTGTTGCGTGTAGCGCAAGCTATTGAATTACCTTAATGCGATAACATATTATGAAATCTTGGGGTGTAACACTCTCCCCTCATTCAATAAATTGCATCCTTAAAATTTTAACTTTTTCTTCAAAAATAAAAGGTTAAAAATAGAAAAATACTTTTGTGGAAAACCCACATCAGAAATTGGGTTAAAAAAATTTAGTCTTACTAAGAGGGAAAGGGAAATGAAAAAGTCACCACCAAATTATGATCTTAATTAGGAGAACATTGGTGGAAATTAGAGACACATAATCGGAGGAAAAACATAAATATTTATAGGGAGTGATTGAGGTCTTCAATCACAAACAAGTGTAAAATTGAGGGCATCAAAGCCATCAATCTATGATGATTTAAAATATCACCAGTTCAACAAAACATAAGGTTTTAGGATAACACATTTTTGGTTTTAAGATCCATTCCCTAAAGTTTAAGAATTAATTTATTCATAGAATAAGAGAGAAAAAATACTTGACAAGTATAGTTTCAACCTTCAACTATTTCCTTCCACAAACTCATCTTTCACTCTAAAAGATAATAGAATTCAAAAATATTCTATTTATCATAATCGTATAGGGTTCCAAAAATAATGAATTTATAATTCATTTGTCATAATATTAAAAAAAATACATTATACAAACTATGACATCACGTAGGCTAGTCATAGGTGATGTACCTTTGTCACCCTTCGGTTGTGGGTTCAAGTCTTGTGGACTTTTCGGACGCGAAGGATTGTCACCCGACCTCCGGGTTGTCCTTTTTATGACAATCCAAAAATAATCTCAAGAAATAATTTAACCTTAACAATAGTATCCAATTTCAAACTTAATTGATTTCAACCTATAGGCTTATCCAAAATACTTCTGTCCAAACTCACAATCCAAAATTTATAAAGAAGGTAAACACAATGAAGATCCTTTTTTCCACGTAATAACATGTGAACACCTTCACCATATATTCTTTTAAAACATGGTAACACCCGGAATTACCATAAAACCATATTGATTACATTAATTCTCCCTTATTTCTTATAGAATAGTGGATATACTCCTTATATCCAAAAATGGTGTAAACTCCAACAATGATGGAATAAACAAACAATTATTCAATTCCAAGGATTTCAATAATATCCAATATAATTTATCCAAATCAATCATCTCTTATTCCAAAATCAATACCTCAGTATCATGACCATATTAAATTTTTATCTTTCCTTCAACCATGTATTTTTCAAAAAAATTAACTTGTTATTGAGTCAATTTTATTAGTACCATATAATCTCAAATCCTCAATGAAATAGTACTACAGTACAATCCTTATTTATTTTTATAATTCATATAACCAATACATTGTTGATTAAACACTAAAATGAAATAATTCTCTAATAACAACATAATAACACTGGTCATTTCTCTTTATCTTTGGTAGTATCATAACTTGATTATTATCCAATAGCATCATTTGGGGCATACTCTGATGATTTGGACATTGATTCTATTAGTTTCCCAACTCCTTTAAGATGAAGCATTGTACCTTTGAAAACTGTTTCTTACCATTTCAATCACGTACTTGGTGTCCTTTTTCTCTACACTTATAACAAACTCTCATTCCCTTTAAGAATTTACCAAGGTGATTCTATCTATAGTTATCACATATGGGAAAATCCTTATTTCCCTTATTCCCTTTATCCAACTTTATTTCTACCATCCTTTTATTCTCTAGCTTCACTTCAAATCCATAGGAATCATAGAATTCATTATTTTTCTTATTAACACATGATACTATTTCTTCATATGATGAGAATATGTGGGAGAATATTTCCTTTTTAAATGTTGGATTAATACCATGAAAGATATGATCCTTCTTAATCTTTCGATCATGCGTACTGCTGAAATTCGTATTCCTTCTACTAGGTGCCATTTCTAAAAAATGGAATATACTATGTTAGTTTATGAATCGAAATTCATAATTCCAAACATGTAAAATACTTAACTTAAATTGAAAACATTATGCATATAATCTATAATCATAGAAAAAATATTTGAGGAAGTATTTACTCCTAAATCATTCATAATGGCTTGTAATAAAAATGTGAATTATCTTAATCATATCCCCCAGGAGTGTTATAACCAAGTGCAGCAAGGCCCGTTGACGTGTACTAGGATACCCCAGGTCAAGCCCAAAAATCCTAGTCAGATTTTTTAATCCTAGGTACATCTATGCCAGAGTCGCCTCTACCTGCTCGTATCCAGACAGGGATGCATTTCTTGGACAATATACAAAATCTCTACATTACCAAAATTCTAGGATGTTCTTCTATACTAATCCACAAATTCTATCTTAGGGTAATGTTCTCTAATCAGAGTTTATCTAAATATATTTCCATGGTTGTTGTTAAATTTCCTCCTATACCAACTATAATGCCCCAACCCCAGAAGCCCAGAGTCGGTGCATTATTTTAATACATTGGAATGATTACAAGGAAATAAGTCCGGAAAGACTGATCAGTTTAGCAGTCTCAGAAAATAGATTACATACGTGAACGTCACATTACACATTATAAAATGAAACACAACAAAAATTATCCTTTGAGAACTCCATTAATCCCCTAGCTTAACCCTTATTATCAATAATAAAACACTTCTTAAAATCCTGGAAAAATAAAACATAAGAAATGGGTGAGCTAAGTGCACAGTAAGGATAACAATATAGTGGAAACTTTCATAAATAAGCATAAACATTTAAGGCAATGTATAAGACTAAAACAAAAGAATTTTAAACTTAAAATTCATCATAATATGGAAAAGATAAATCAAATAATTCCATTTACTTATTCACATGGATATTCTACTAGTCAAATAATCACATATAATATCAATAGCAAATTTCATAATGATGGAATGCATAATGCCAAACATCATAACCATATAGTCAAGGCCTTCTGCCAAGAATACAAATAATATTTTTTCAAGCCCTTGTGCCAAGTCACTAGTTTGTCTCATGAGACCTACCGATACATCGAGGAGCTATAGTGGGCTCCACCCGTCACTTACTAAGTCCAATGTATTCCACATATGAAAAGGTTTGAACATAACATAAACATTCGTATTAAAACAAGCATACGAAATGTTAATACATTAACCATAAACCATGAATGGTATAAATAAATAGCACATTCATAGTCAAACATATCATAACTCATTCAATACAATATTAAAGATTGTATCTATAATAAATCAACCTTAATCAAGAATAATATCCCAAAAGGATGTTGATGTAGTTGAAAATATTTATTAAAACTCTTTTAGAAAAATATACCTTTTTCATGAAATCATTTAAAATTCACGCAATTTAGAAAGGAAGACATTTAAAAGAAAATTTTTTGAATCAAAGTTTCCCATACCACTTTGAAACTTTTTAAAGAAATTAACATTTTATAACATTCATGTCCATATAAATAAATCCTTAAACCCATTTTGAAAACATAGACATTAATGATAATGATTTAGAAGAATAAATATTTAAAATTTTTAAAATGATGTTTCAATTAAAGAGTTACTTAAAAGAATCATTTTTGAAATTTATTTTATACAATACGGACATGGATAATTAATATGTCTCTAAAAATACTTACACATAAACAATCTCGTATAATAATGAGATTGAGGAATTAACCCTTACCTTGCACTTTCCTTTGGTTGAGGGTACATTTAACCTCCTGTATAATGACCATAGTATGTTATTAAATTATACCAGAACCATATTCATATTTATTATTTCATACTTGACTTATTTATGACTTTATACTACTTATTGAATAATAATATCCATGTTAAATTAACATTTCTTGTAATAATTGCTTTCTTTATCATACGTTTTTTAACTTATTATTCTTGTTCATGTCATTTAGATCAGGATTAAAATACTTCAAGAATATAAAACATTATTTATATATCCTATATATATAGCGAATATAAATATTTATAATATATAGATATATGAAATGGAAAACACCATTTATGGAGACGGTAGGTCGTACGTACACATAAACATTGTTTCCGTTTTCATATCATACTGAACGGAAGTAAGTGAATAAAATATATGTAAGTACATATATATATATATATATCTACAGTAGCATTATTATTCCATATATTACATACTTATTATTAATATATATTTTTATAATCATTATTGAATAGTGGACGTGGAAATGAATCTCATCGCGTTCGTGGAGACGGTAATCCGTATGTACGCACGAGCGAAAATATCATTATATTGATGATGAAATCGTATATAATTGGATGTTATATCATATATAAAGAATCATTAACATGTTATATTTATTATTTACATCATTTATACTCATTATTATACCCATCTAAATAATAGTGTATTGAATAACAACTACACCACGACGTGAATACGGTAAGCCGTACGAATACACGTATGGTGACTTTGCCATTCACATGATGGATAGAATAATGAATATGGTTGTACCATTTTATAATAACATAAAAGTATATAGAATATACTGGATTTATTATTTTATAATGGAAACAACAAAGAAAGAGGAAGTTGAAGAAGAAAAGAACTTGAAAGATATGATGAAATATTTACCTCTTCTCCGGGTTCTTCCTTTTGATTTGATCAAAATGGTTCCTTAGGTTTGATTTCTGATCAAAATAATGCCTCTAGGTATAAGGGAGGATATTTTTGAGGATATTTGGGTAGGTTTTGGATGATCCAAATGTCTTTGGAGGTCTGAGTTTTAGAGAAGCGTAAGTTCCCTTTTATAAGAGGGGTGAGGGTCACTTTAGGAAAAGATTAAAGTATTAACTTATTATACAATAATATTCAGTTTATAATGTATCCAAATGAATTTATTTCAAGTATTATGTGGTTATGGGTCGAAATACGCTCAACCAATTGGTTTTAGACAAGTTTAGGTTACCATTTTAACCTTATCTTTTAGATTTAACTCTTAGTTAAATAGTTTAACTTTTACCGTGTCTTCTTGTATTCTTACACTATATGGTTAATAAACTTAATCTAAACTTCAAAGAGAACCTAAAATGTTTAATTAATGACATATATAATATTATTTAGGCCCTTTTTCCGAACCTTAGATTTTTAGGAATATTATATCAACCAATAATATAGTATTTGTTTTAAAAATTAATTTATGTCAATTTTGACACTATTTGGTATTTTGTTTTTATAAAAGTCATAAAAACCTTGTCACTTAGAAATAAATTTATCTAATCTACCCTAAAATGTCATATTAACCTATAAAATTAGATTAATTCATCAAAAATCTCAAATTACATGTATTTGGATATTTATAACATCAATTATTTTAACATTTCATTAAAAAGGTAATTACTGCATCATCATTGTGTCATAAATAAATTTAATTATTTAATATCTAAAAATTATAAATAAAATACCATTATGTAGGAAATATTTTTATCTTTATAATGAATATTTATAGTCTAATTTATCTTATGTAAAACCCTGTATTAAAAATGGTTTAGTTAATAAACTTTGAATTTAACACTTTTAACTCTTCTTTAAATAAAATAATAATAAATGTCCTAATCTAATAAAAGTGTAAATAAAGGATAATATTTTATTCCTAAGGTTGTTTTTGGTCGAAATACACTTATCCAATAGAATTAGGAAATGTGTTAGGGTAATAATAATATCATTTGTTCCTTTAATTACCCTATTTACTTTTAACCGTGGTAAATAAAAGTTAAAAGTTACTATTCACCAAAAATATTTTTATCTTATTGAAACACATTTAACTTACTGATATCAACCTTTCCTCTCATATTTTTCAAATTTAAATCACATAAGCAGTAAAATTATGTTTTATGCAAATTTTCACATGCTCCTAGGAGGTGGGTAAAAGATGGTAAAAAGTTCAATAAAATTTTTATATATCTAAACTTATTATAAAATGACTCCAATGAATTAAATTGAACTTATATAGGTATTATGTATCTATTTTTACATATAATAAATTTAAATAAAATAATTCATTATTTAAATAAAAAGTCGGTTTGAAACCATAACGTAGTGTTTTTCACTATTCGTTAAAAATTGAAAGTTTTCTGAAAAATACCAAAAATTCACCCTAAGATAATTTTGATATTATGAATTAAAAAATTAATTCTATTTTACCAAATTAAAAACATATAATTTTCATTTATTAATTTAAAATTAATTTCTTTTTTCAAAACCAAAAAGTGAGTTTTTAAAAAGTCAAAACTATCAAAAGATTGACATTTGTTTATGTCAAATTTAAATGTGAAATTGATTATAATGACCAAAATTGTATTAAATGATAAAAATATAATATAATTATACTTCCAAACAATTCAAATTTATTATTTAACACTAAAAATTATTATTATTAAAAAAGTTTTTTTCAGTTAAAATTTAGTATTTTTCACTATTCACCCAAATGTTAAAGTTATCAGAAAAACACCAAAACATTATCAAAACTAAATTTTTATCTCCTTATTCTAATTAAGAAGTTAATTTTGTAAAATTGAATATATAAGAGTTTCAAATATTGGATTTAGAAAGGGTTCTCCATTAAAAGGCGGTGAAATTGTATTTTTTGAAAAATACTTCTTTTATATGAAAAAATGAATTTGTTCTTATATTATGTCTAAGAAACACATAATATGGATTCTTTAATTATATAGAGTATATAATATTCAAAATTTAGTTAATAATATTCATAACCACTTTTTGAACAGCTAGTTTGGTAAGTTGTGGTGTGCTCAAACTCTGTGTTGCATGTAGTACAAGCTATTGGATTACTTTAATGAGATAACGTACTATAAAATCTTGAGGTGTTACAATTTAAATAATTAAATATATACATTTTATAAATTTAATTTTATAAAAAAGTTAATTTTTTAATTTATAATATCAAAATTAGCACAAGGTTAATTTTGGGTATTTTTCTAAAAAAATTAATTTTAGGTAAATATTGAAAAATACAGTTTTTGAAAATACCATGACTTTTATGATTTCACCTAGATATAATCATAACCTAAAACTAATGAAATTTGTATATTGATAATATATATGTTTTATAAGTAACATTATATATTTTAAAATATTATATTTGAATTATAGAGCAATATTTGATATTTTAGGACAAAAGTAATATTTTCTCAAAGATTGTTTATACATTAGTATTTTAAAACTAGTTTTATAAATTTTATAAATTGAAAAAAATTAAAAAAAAAATTGAATAATTGGTTCCAAATTATCTAATATTTTCCAATTTATTTTTGGTCATAAATGATAAATTAACTTTTTAAAATCTAGTTACCATGGTAAAAGCTAAAGTGGTAAAAGAAAAGAATTTAACAGTAAAAGAACTCAAACATGTTTAAAACAAGCATGAGAATGAGTTTATGAGGAGTGAATTGAAATTATATCTTTTAAAAACCATTAGTTACCATTCTTGGATCAAATTTACATTTTTAACATGTGGTCCCTTTTTATAAAGTTGATATATTTACAAAAACTATATTCTCACCACTATAAAAGGGTCCTTTCACCACCCCTTTAAGGCACTCCTGAAAAATAGAATTCCCCCTAAAACCCTAAATTTTTTCATAATACTATAATAATATGTCACTCTATTGAGATTATGTTCATAACATATTATCATATTTTATAAACTTCTAAGGGATCTTTTAAGGAAATCTCAAAGTGCCCAATGTGAGTAATTATTTTTAATTAAATTGAATATTTTATATTTTTATTTTAAAATTTTAATTTTGAAATAAATATATAAATAAATAAATATTGGCTATTAAATTAATTTTATTATGCTATTAAAATAATCATTAATCGCCTTTTCCCTTCTCTATTAAAAAATGAAACTGGAATTCATACATTTTGCACACAATCACCTCCAAAACACAACATGTTTCATTTTCCTTCACCACATTACAAGACTAGTATAAAATGAGAATTAAATAAATAATTATTATACTTATATTATTTTTATGATTCTTAAATTATAAAAAAATATTACTATTTCTCTTCTTCTATAGAAAATGAAAACATCAACCATACGTAAAAGTAGACTACCACCTCCATGAAACAATTGATTTCTGGTTTTTGTTTATTCACCACATTACATGGTTTTTTAATGATTATGGGATTAAAGGATAAATATTATGTTTATGAAATAATTAAGTCTCTATTATGAAAAATTTGATAACATATTAATGATATGATCAACAAATGATTATTGTTAATTGTATCGTTTATAATAAGGAAACTAAGAGGAAAATGATTGTTTCTTTCTGAGTAATGATTTTATATAAATTATATTCTATCGAAACTTATTTAAATTATGATATATAAAAATATTAAACACTAAATAATATTTTTATGCTTCTTTTACAAATATATTACAACTAAACCATCTCATAATTATCCATTAATCAAGATACGTTAATGCTTGGGCCGATTTTAGCACCTACTTTAATAATGATATGAATTTATATCATGAATTAATATGAGAAAATATTTAATATTTTAATATAGTATAAATATTTAATAAAAAATATTTAAATTATAAATCAATATTTAACTCATTAATTAATAAAACAGCCATCATATGTTGAAAATAACTGAAAAAGTTTCATTGTCAATTTCATATTCTAGGATAAAGACTAAAGTACAGATGAATGGAAATATAAACATAATAAATCATTATAAAAAGTCCATTATAGTAACTATAATTAAATTTTAATGATGAAATTTTGGATAAGAATTAATAACAACACTTCTATTACAAAATTAGTTTAAAACGATCAAGATTACCATCACCTAACCTCAGAAATAAGTAACAACTAACTAATTTAAATATAGAGAGTAATTATAAATAAATTTTTTAAAAGGATATATATATTAAAAAGTTTATTAAATAAGAGATTAATATATTTATGTTTGTTATATAATATCTTAGAGTGTAATTAACTAATAAGGAAAACAAGGTAATAGTTTTCATCTCAAATTAGTCTCTTTAAGACATATCTAGTATTATGCACCTAATTTAGTTTATGTGGTGTAATAATTCTTATTTGAGATATAATGTCACAAATTATATTTTTATAATGTTATTTTAAGTTAAATTTAAATCTCACTCTTTCAAGGGGTTTTTATTAAAGTTTTACTTGAGATGTACGGGTTTTCTTCATCTCAATTATAATTCATTGAGACATGTTGCGTGATATGCACCTTATTTAATTTATATAGTGTTTTATTGATTTAATATACCATTAATGTTATTTAAATTATTACCTTGAAATTCTTGGGTCATACTAATCCAAATAATGTTCTTTTCTTTGAATGTATATTGACTCAAGTGTTTCACCAGCCGTAAGAGTTTTTGGTAACTCAATTTTTATTCATTAAGTAATGATATATCTCTTGAACTTATTTTATATAAGTTGTGAATATTATACCATTTTATTATATAATGTGTTAAAATATCATTATTTAAATTTTTACCATATAACCCCGTTTTTTAAAATTTCATGCTTCATGGATCATGTTTCCCATAAGGGATATTGATAACTCAAATTTCCTTTCTTTGAGTTATAAAGTTTTATCTTGAACTTTATTCCTCCATGCATGGGTTATATAAACCTAATATTTAATTATATGGTATTTCATAATCCTATTTAGGAAAATTGAGTTTTATGAAAATAATTTTTATTACTCTTTTTACAATGTGGGTTTTAAATAAACTTGTTTTCAAAATATTAAAAAGATCATTACCTTTCATTATCAAATGGTTTATCTTTGGTTCTACATTTTTTATATAATAATTTATGTCATTTTCAAGGATCCTTTATTGGAGATATTATTTTAAATGTAATTTTTTTAAAATATTTCACTTCAGCATTTTAGAATTTACTTTTAAAAGTGACGTGTATGTTATTATTTTAAATCAATGATAAAATGTTTTCTAAAATATATATTAAGTTTTCATCTCTATTTTAATTTTCATTTTCAAAAGGATATACACTCATGGTATTTATCCTTAATTATTTATTATATAATATATATATAATTTGGGTTATTGAACTCATGGTATCAAAAAATTTGAATATTGATCCCTTCTGGTGATATCGTTCAAAACATTCTTTTTTAAGGAAGTTTTTCAATTACTATGACATCCTTCTTAGTTTCCTTTATTAAACTAAGGATGTGCTCTTTTCCAATCATCCAAATTATTTATTTGGATGGATTATGCAATGAACTTTTATTTTTTATAAATGATCCATCACTACCTTTGTCTTGCCTAATCATTTTTAATGTATAATCATAATTTTTATTCTAATTTATTTTATTTATGATTATAATATTATTTAATCCTTTGATTTAAGGGTGTTAACATAGATGACATAAATTTATTTACTATTTAGAATTATTATTTTAAATATATATCCTTTATCTATACAATGAAAATAACATATGTTTTATTATCTTGATGGAATGGTATTTAATTAGAAAGTTACTCATTGTTATTGAAGCCCATTTTATTTACATGGGTACATTAAGATGCATTAAGTAAAACCCATTTTATCTACATGGGTTCTTTATTTTATAAAATTGAATGATTTTAATTTGGAAAGTTTTATGAAACCCAATTTCCTTCAATGGATCTTTTATGATGCGACAAGTGAATGATTTTCAAGTGTCACTCATAAGTATGAATGGTGATAGGTGGGGTCCTATATTTTCGTCTATTGTATTGGTTAAGAGTTTATTTCTCATGAGATAGATATTTGAGAGTATATTTTAGTTTCTCATAAGCATGGTAATGATAGTTTGGATCATGAATGTTATATTCCCTATACCAATGTATGTTCTATATTTGAATTATGTTTTAGTGTTTTATTATTATTCTCATGACTATTTTATGATCTCATGGATCATGTCTATTGAATCTCCCTTTTGATTCATGTAATATTTTATGCTAAGATTTATTCCATAGTTTAACCTTTTTTTGTATTATTTTCTTATGTATCTTGATCAAACCTATATTCTTATCTTATGCTCACTTATAATCTTTGATTATTATCGCTTCTATTTACCATTATTGAGTATCTGAGCTCACCCCTTTCTTATGTTTCTATTTCCCCAGGTCATAAAGAAAATTAATATGTTAGATGATTCTAGAAGTGTAACTTATTATAATAATTTTTTGGAGATTTTGAATAATTTTTATGGATTAAAAAGTTGGTTATATAGTGGGAAAATTTCTATTAGTTGAAAATGACAAGAATTTTATTAGTTAATGTTTCCCTTAATTATCTAAAACTCTAAACCTAAAAGGTATTAGGATGTATTATAATGAAATATTTTCTTTAATTCATGTAATTATAGGATGATTAGGTCTGGGTTTTTATATTTAGTGTCATATTATGGTTTTGATAACATTGGACATTAGAATATTATCAGTGGAAGATAATTTGGGAGTTTAAAATATCATTAATTTTTTATAAGTTAAGGTAAATCCTAATTTCAAAGGTATAGATAACCCTTTGGGATAATGTATGATTTAATGTTAAGGTAATAATTCACTTTTTATCTAGGTATTAGGATAATATAACTTTAGTGAAACCCTTGTGATAAGTCTTAGAGATAATTCTAAGTATAAGATATCATCCATAAATTTTGGCATGTTTTGAGTATGTGGTTTTCCTAGAAATTACATCCTTATGTAGATACTAAAAATAGATGAAAGTTATGGAATAAATACACATATCGGTAATAACACTAAAAAGTATGAATTAGGTATTAACTCAATCATCACATTGTGTATGAAGAAGTTCTCTAATTTCACACCTGGTTTGACACTTCTGGGGATATTCTTTGGTCAATCAAATTTAATTTATAATCCATTATGAAGGATTTATTTACTAATTACTTTTTGTTATTAAGTTAAGAAGTATAATAGAAAAAAATTAAATTAACATAGTAAGATAGAAGAGTGTTATAGGATTAACTAAGTATGGCATAGTTTAAATGAAAGGAAAATGTCATTGGAGAATACATTATATAATCGAGCCTTTTAAATTCTTATACTTTGATCTTTTTAGATATTATTATAACCATTTTTATTTTAGTATTTGGTTTAAGTATGATCTTAAGGATGAATTTGAGAAAGGTATGTATCAAAAAGCCACTATTTCATAATAATGTATCATACTTAAATGGTTGGGAATATTATTATATTTTTTTTAGGATAGAAAATGAGAGTTTCTTATCCTTACATATGGGAGTGAGGTTAAAACCATAATAGAAATTAATTCTTGATAATCATTTCTATTTTCATTAGTGAGTGATATTTATCAATAGTATTCTGGTATATTATAAAATTGATGAGGGATGTATGGAATATTTAAGGACTATTATTCAGTAGTTATGATTTAAAGATTTTTAAATATATATTAAATGGAATCAATATCCTTAAAAAGTTATTTTTTGATAATTCTATATTTTGGGGGACAACTATAAAAGAATACATGATTGAGGTATGGATAACTCTTATATTTAATATATTCTTGATTTTAATGTAATAAAGGGTTGATATATTTTGAGAAAAGTGAGTTAGATAGTATTGATAACATTGAAATTGATTTTTGATTTAATCAAAAAGTAATCCATAATTTTTTAGTGAATTTTATCTCAATTTTGGAATTATGATATATATTGACTAGTGTGTGACATTATAAACTAGTGGTTAATACATTTTAGTATTAATGAAAGATTTAATTTTTGTAGGAATATATGATTTCCCTATAATTTATTATCTTAGAGATTCATTTGGTTTTTGGAAGGTATAATCTTTCGAATATATGATTAGGGTACAAATAATCAATATATTCATAAGAAAGATATGTGTTTTAATCTATCTTAAGATAGTAAGGTAGATTTCAGATTGGAAGTTATATCTGGAATCACAAAAAAGTTAATACATCCCTCTCCTATGTTCACTAATAGGTGATAATTAAAATTGTGAGGAAAAAATTTATTTAATGGAGTAGAATGTAATGAACTAAGATTTGGGATCTTTTAAATCAATATTATCTTCAATAGATTTTGTTTCACACAACACTAAATCAATGAAAATAATGAAAAAAAATGAACTAAAACATATTAAAAACACATGAATAATATAAAAATTAGTAAATAAAAGTATAATAATTAATTAAAATAATTATATATTATGATTCTATTTAATTAATATTTTAAAAAGGATTTATTTCAAAAAAACCACTTAAAAATGGGTATAGTATATTAAATCGATCACATATAAAATTTCATTCTGATAGGTAATATTTATATTCTAAAAACTACTATTTAAATATTCAATTATTCATAAATTTATTTAAAATAAGATCAAAATCATTTGAAGTTTAATAAGTCGTTTTTTAATAAAAATAGTTTTTCTACATATTTTTATTTTTATTTAAATAATTAAATATATAAATTTTATAATTTTAATTTGAAAAAAAAAATTAAATTTATAATTTCAAAATTATCTTAGGGTTATTTTTTTGATAATTTTATAGAATAATATATTTTTTGGTGAATAGTGTAGAATAATGTTTTTTGAAAATACAGTTTTTGAAAATATCATGGATTTTATGACACCATTTGGGTATAATCATAAACTAAAACTTATGAAAAAAATTTATTTATAAAATATATGTTTTATAAGTAATATTATATATTTTAAAATGTCATATTTTTATTAAAACCCATTACTTTATATTTTACAAGGTAAATATTATTTTCTCAAAAATTATTTTTAATGCATTATATATTAATATACAAAAATTAAATTTTATCACTTTTATAAATTGTATAAAAAGAAATTTATTTCAAATATATAATTATTTTTTCCAAATTATTTAATATGTTTCACTTTATTTTTGGGAATAAATCATAAATTACCTTAGTAAAAACTAGTTATCATAATAAAATCTAAAATAGTAAAATTAAATAATTTAAGAGTAAAAGATGTCAAATATGCTTATAAAATGTCTAAGAATGAGTGTATGTGGTGTTTATGTACCTTATCTTTTACACAGTCTATTATTTCTCAATTTTTTTCCACTTGACAGGTTTAACATGTGCTCCCTTTATATAAAGCTGAGACATTTTACAAAAAAGGTCATTCTCACCACTTATAAAAGGGGCATAACACCACCCATTCAAGGAAATCATAAAAGTTATATTTCCCCCTAAACCCCTTTCATTATTTCATATCCAAGAATACTATTTAACTCTCTTGATCTCTTGTTGACAAGATATTATCCTATTCCATCCATTTCTAAGAGATATTACATGGAAATCTCAAAGTGCTCAACGTGAGTAATTATTTTCACATAACTTATTTCTTTTTTGTTTTTATTTTAAAATTATAATTTTAAGATCCCTAATTAATTAGATAACTATTGGTTTTATACCGAATATTTTTATTTTATGAGATAATCATTAATATCATTTCCCCATTTTTAATAAGAAAAATGAAACAGTAATTCTTGCATTGTGAAGACTACCATTTCCATGATGTAACATGTGTCATTTTCCTTCACCACCTTACAAGGATAGTCTAAAATATGAATTTAATAAATTATTATTATAATTTTATTTATTTTATGATTCTGAAATAATAAACTATGTTACTCTTTTCTCCTGTTCTATGGAAAACGTAATCGTCAACCATGTACACATGTGGACTACCGCCTCCATGGAATAATAGATCACCATTTTTTATTTCTTCACAACCTTACATAGATATTCACGAGGATAGTATTAAAGGATAAATATGTTTTTTATGATATCATCAAGGTTATATTACAATAAATTGGAGAACATGTTAGTGGTATGATCAACAAACAATTATTTTTAATTCAATCGTTTAAAATGAGAGAACCAAGAGAAAAATTGATTGCTTCTTTATAAGTAATGAATTTATATAAACTATATATATTTTTATAATTATTTACACTTATAATATATCATAATATTAAACACTAAATAAGATCATTATTCATTTTTTATAATGATATTACATCTAAACCATGTCATAATCAAATATTAATCATGGTAGGTTCATGTTTGGGTCGGTTTAACCAGCTACTTAAACAACACTATGAATTTATATCATAGATGAATATGATAAATTATTTACAGTTATAAAATTATATAAATATATAAATATTTTTTATGTAAAGGATAAATCAATATTTAACTCATTAATTAAGAAAACAACCTTCATAAGTTAAAAATCATTGAAAATGTTCATTGATAATTTCATCCTATAGGATAAAGACTAAAGTACTTATGAAAGGAAATACAAACATTATAATTCATAAATTATAATAACTATAATTAAATTATAATTTTTTAATTTGGGATAAGAATGAATAACAACACTACTATTATGATACTAATTCAAAATAATCAAGATTAACCACATTCGACATCATAAATAGATAATAGCTAACTAATATAAATGTAGATAATAATTATAAATGAAGTTCATAAAAGGTTATATATATAAAAAATGTTATTAAATAGTATATTAATATATATTTTTATATAGGAGTTTAGATTCTATTCAACTAAGTAGAGAAAGAAAATAAGGGTTTTCATCACAAATTCATCTCTTTGAGGCATGTTTGGTATTAGGCACCTAATTTAATTTATGTAGTGCATATAATTTATATTTTAGATATCATATAATGAATTATATTTTAATAATGGTATTTTTAGTTCAATTGAAAACCCACTCTTCCAATGGGTTTTGATTAAAGTGTTTCTCAAGCCGTAAAGGTTTTCTTGGTCTCAATTCTGATTCTTTGAGACATGTTACATTTCATGCACCATGTTTACATTGTATAGTGTTCTATTAATTTACCATACCATGAATATTATTTAGGTAATTTCATTTTAATTATTTGTATATGATAATTTAAATCATGTTCTTTTCTCCAAATTTATATTGACTCAAGTGTTACATCTGTCGATATTACCTTAGTCGAAAGAGTTTTTGGTAACACAATTTTCATTCACTGAGTTATGATCATTCTCTTAAAATTATTTCATATATTTTAGGAAAATTATAACCTTTAATTATATTATTTTTTATTCTATCATTGTTTATATTTTTACCAATAAATCCCTTTTAAAATATTTCATGCTTCATGGAGTATATTGCCCGTAAGGAAATATTGATAAATCAAGTTTCCTTTCTTTGAGTTATAAAGTTTTATCTTGAATTTTATTCTTCCATGAATGGGTTTTATAGTGATAATGTTATATTATATGGTATTTTATATTCCTATTTAGTAAAATAAAATTTTAATATAAATTAGGTGTTATTACTCTTTTTAAAATGTGGGTTTTCAATAAAGAAATTTTCAATGTATTAAAAGGATTTTTTTCCTTTCATTATCAAATGTTTTATATTTGGAAACACATTTCCTATATAAAACATTATATCATTTTCAAAAATCCATTATTATATATATTTATTTTAAATTAAAAAAGTTCAAAATATTTCACTTCACCTTATCAAAATTTACTTTTGAAAGTGACATGTATGTTTGTATTTTATGTCAATGTTAAAAATGTTTTCTAAAATATATTTTAAGTTTTCACATCCATTTTTGTTTTAATTTTAAAAATAATTTAAACTCATGGTATTTATTCTTAATTATTTATTCTCTAATATATATATATATAATATGTTGGATTAAACTCGTGGTATCAAACAATTTGATTCTTGATCAATTATTCGGTGATGCCATTTGAAATATTCTTTTTCAATGATATTTTTCATCCAAGTTAATATCCTTTTAAGTTTCCTTTTTTAAACAAGGGATAAGTTATTTTGTAAAAAAAACACCATATTTATATGTATTTATTATTTAATGTACTTATATTTTGGATAAATGATCCATGACTACATTTTTTTGCCTAATAATTTTTGGTGTATAACCATATTTTTTCTTCCAATGCCTTTCCTATGTGAATAACATATTCTTGATTCATTTTATTTAAGGGTGTTCACCTAGGTTACAAACATTGATTGATTTGTGAGAATTATTTTATTAATCATATATCCTTTATCTATATGGTTTAAATACTATATTCTTTATTATCTTTATTGAATGATATTTAACTAGAAATTTACTCGATGTCATTGAAACCCATTTTATTTCTATGGGTTCTTTATCATGTTTTGAATGAAACCTATTTTATTTCCATGGGTTATTTATGATATAAAAGAGAATTATTTTCATTTTTGAAGTTTTATAAAACCCATTTTCTTTCTATGGGTTCTTTATGATGTAATAAGTGATTGATTTTTGAGTGGCCCTCATAAGTATGGATAATAAGATGTGGGGTCATATATCACCCTCAAATGCATTGGTTAAGAGTTTATATCTCATGATATAGGTGTTCTTGTGTACATTTTAGTTTCTCATATTCATGGTAACTGATGGTGTGGATCAACAAATATAAGTTCCATATACTAATTTATGTACCATATTTGAAAAATGTTTCACAATTTTATTCTTATTCTCAAGACTATATTATGATCTCATGGATAATATTTATTGAATCACAATTTTTATTCATATATTATTTTATTTTAATATTTATTCCATGATTTATGGCCTAATATTTGTTGGGTATTATTTTCTTATGTATCTTGATTATACCCATATGATCATATTATTCTCACTTATGATCTTTGATTGTTATCACTTATGTTTACCCTTACTGAGAATATAATCTCACCCCATTCTTATATTTCCATTTCCCTATATTATAAATAAAATTAATATGTAATATGAGTTTATAAGGGTATATTATGAGAATAATTTGTTGTAGATGTTGAATAATTTTTATGGCTTAAGTTTTTTCTAATATAGTGGGAAATTTACATTAGTTAAAAAAGGCATGAGTTTTATTAATTTATTTTTTACCAGATTTTATAAAAATATAAACCTAAATGGTATTGGGAATGTATTTTAATGAAATATTTTATTTAAGTCATATAATTACAAGATGATTAGGTATGGGGTGTTATAGGAAAATCATGATATCAAATTATCCTCAAAGGTAAATGAAGAATAAATAAATCTAGGGAGATTTTTATCCAATAGAATTATCTTCGGTGTCATGAATGAGGCTCATGAAATTTCACTTTATAAGTCTCTTTCATTGAATGAAGGGTCCTTTTGATTTTTCAATAGTTCTTAATGTATAAAGTGACCAACCATTGGAATTCACTTATTTTAACCCCTTGAAATAGTAATATCATTCATGTGTAATTGTTAAACTCCTTTGACAATTAATAAAATACATATAGATCATTATATAATGTGTAAATGGATGAAAAAAATGTGATAACTAGAATGGGAGGATTTTTTGAGTGATATCAAATATCATTCTCTATATAAAAATGATATGGTATTGAATATCATATAAAATTATAGATCAAAATGTAGTGACTTTTACCACATTATAGTTAGTACTTTAGTATAAAAAACTAAAAACTTAACTATATGGTTTTTTATTAAGTTAAAGTATAACATTTTTTATACTTGTTTCAAAGAATATCCAACTAGATAACAATATTGTCATTTATTTAGTTTTTTTAATTGTAGGTCTAAAATTGAAGTTAGATATGAGTGTTATAATGTACAATACTTACAAAAAAGTCAATTTAACCTTGAGATACTTATTATCTGGTACCATAAATGGATTATATATATATGATAATTTTCTAGGGTGGAATGTTAAAGGAATGTGAAGTTTTCATTTATGTGAAGAAGTTACACACTCATTTAGATTTAAACATTTTATAAATAATGTTTTCATTGAAAATCATAGATTTTCCCTAAAGTTACAATAATATTGATGATGAATAAAATCATTTAATGGAAACTTAGAAGAATTTGTGTCACCTTCCCTATAAATATATGATGAATAGTTTGATAAGGTAACGGATATTATCACTTCTTTTTGTAAACCTTTTTTAAAAAAACCTTACAACAATGGATTGGAAAACAAAATTTGAATTACCTTACCTGATTTTTTTATATTAAATGTTTTTTTCAAACAAATTATAAAATTTTACTCTAAATAGAAAAAAAGATATAATACCCCCAATAAATTAAGAATAAAACTGCATCGATCCCCACAAAAAAGAAAAAGATAAAGACCCAAAGATTAAAATTTGAAAATTATTTGACAATTAAAAAGGCCCATAAAGTGGATCTTCAATACTGGTTAACCATTTTTTGGTCGGAGTAGATTACTCAAGAGGGGGGTGAATTGAATATCTATAAAAATTACTGGTTAAAAAGTATTCTTAAAAAGTTTTCACCAATAAAGTTAAATACAGCCCAGTTAATCAAAGTAATACAGTTATGAAAGTTTGACTATTTAAATAACTTCTTAGAATATTGATTAATTCTTAGTAATTTTAATCTAAGTTATTAATATTACATTTCAAAGCTATTCTATTAAGGCAATACAATTATAACTTCTTTCCAAGATTAACTATCAGAGTAAATTTAGTGATTTCTAAATTATACAGTAAATCAGTAAAACAGAGAAGACTAAATTAAACAGCACAATGGATATAAAACAAGTGGTTCAGTATCAAGCTGAGACTTAATCCACTCCACTGGGTGATCACCTACCACCAAGTATTTTGTATAAATAAACTTGACCCACACCTTGGATCGGGGTTAACAACAGTACACAGGACTGTCCAGGTCACTCAACCTCTTCTACAGTTCTTCATGGGTACAAACTACCAGGCCACACAGAGACCTCTTCCACACTTAACTGTGGGTATACACAAGTGTAAAATGATATTTTAGAAAGGATATCTTGTATCCTTCAGTTTAATGTAAGAGACAGAGTGCGTGGTTATACAGATACACACACTGCTTGAAAGCTAATAAAATGATACACAACAGATCAGAAATGATAAGATAAGGTTAGAAGTGCTCAGAGTTTTAGTCTTTGTAGATCTAGACTTTTGGGATGAAGTAGATGCATAAATTGATTCCTCATATGGAAAACAGTGTGTCACAAGTCAGCAAAATTGGTGTGTGTTTTTCGTGGTGTTTGATAGTGTGAATATTTTCTTGATTCTAGGATTCAATTATGCTTCATGTGTTCTTCAGCAATGTCGAGTTTTATGTGATAACCCTTCCTTCAAAAATTATCTAAGTGTTTTCTTCATTTTCATGCTCACGCCTGCTTGTTTTTCTTTTCAGTATTTTTGGTTTCTGGGCTACACTACTTTTTTTATCTCAGAGTGCATGTGTTGGAACCAATAGGTTGCATGTATTCGGCACCTCGTACTTTGTACTATTAGTTTACATGTCTATAAATAAGCATTAATTATTTCATTACATTTAAAATCTTCAAATATGACTGTTAGATATTTAATTGAAAATGACAAAACAGATTAAGAAACAGTGTCACAGTATGTCATGGAATGGTGTCTCCTTGAACCGGTGTCTTCTTGAAGTGGTGTATCATGGTCACAGTGTCTAGTTGATCACAGTGTCTCATGTTCACAGTGTCTGGTTGATCATGGTGTCTCATGGTCATGGTGTCTGGTTGATCACAGTGTCTCATGGTCATGATGTCTCGTGGTAACGGTTTCTCATTCATGGTGTCTCATTCACGATGTCTGGTTGATCACGGTGTCTCATGGTCATGGTGTCTCGTGATAACATTGTCTCATTCATGGTGTCTCATTCATGGTGTTTGTTCAAAGTGTTTGGTTGATCACGATGTCTCATACTTAGCCAAATATCTATATTCAGACTTAAGAAATGGTATTCATAGAATGGATTAGACTTAATAATTTGTCAAAGAAATCATTATAAAGTAGATCAAAGACAGTGTACAGTAACCAAAATGAGTGTATAGCACTTAAGATCTTTGGATAGATTTTACTAAACAATTGTACATATAATGTGAGATATATTATATAGATTTAACAAGGTTTATAGATTGAATGGGATTTCTGATCATTAAAACATGATTAATACATGATGAGTCCAATAATCTCCCCCTTTTTGATGATCACAAATCATGTGTATCTAGAGTGTATATTTTTGAATATTTATTCTAATTATATATTTCCAATGTGCATAGAACATATATATATTTCTTAATAGATATATATTTCTCCCCCTTTTGGGATTATCAAAAATATTGGATAAGAAAAGACCAGAAATGTGCACATTTCATTAGATCAAATAAAGGTCAGTACAAACATTAGAGAGAGAAAAAATGCAACAACATTCCTATAAAAGGAGAGGAGTCATTGTTCTTCATCATTGGGTGGTCTTCTCTTTGCCTTTAATAGCAGCATAAGAAGGAGAATACATATGAGTAGAGGTTGAAGTAGAAGAAGGGAGTGAGCTAGTGAACATAGAGGGAAAAGGAAGACCTTTGAAGACAGAGGGAAACAGTGTAGGTGTAGTAGAATACTGAGGTAATTTTTGACCAAGAATTACAAGCCTGATCTGAATCAGGACCTGACTAACATACATAGAAGTGGAGGCTAGGGTAGAGGTAAAGGCAGGAAAACCAGATCTCAGAGGTGTAGCTGCAGGAGCAACTATGGAATTACTCTAGACATGAAGATAGGGCCTCAGAAGCTTGATAAAATCAGCAATGATCTCTCCACCATACTACATGGATTTATCAAATTCATACTTTTTTCCATAAACTTATCCAACGGTTGAGTGAAATCTGTGAGCTTTTTAACTTGAGTCTTGAAGGCTTGAGTAATATGAGGAATCCTTAAATTTTCTACAAGGTACTTGAAATTATTGGTCATGTCATTCTTAGAGAATATCTAGTTGAAGTAGAAATCCACTTTCTTAAAAATTTATTACTGAGCATCATTTGAATTTTTGGAATGGATTTTGACCAGATCAAGAACTATGTCACTGTTCTTGATAACTTTAGATAGAGAATCTTTATTGAAACCACTAAGCATAGCCTAAATCTCTTCTTTGACCACTATTCTGAGAATGTCACTATCTAAGAAATATTTAGATGATTTAACAGAGGCATTAGAAGTAGTGATAGCTAATGTAAGAGACTTCAGTTGATTGATCACTTTTTAAAGGCACCCCTTATACTCATCAGTGAGCTTGTTAAGTCCAACAACAAGCTCACGCATCTCTTTCATTGTCTTTTTGTTTCTTTCAGCTACCCTTTCAGCTAAATAATCTAAATGAGGTTAAATCAAAGAGGAAATATTTTGTGGGTTTTGAGGAACAACAGTATCAATAGGATGAGAAGCAGGCTCTGATCTCGAATTAATCACTTTCTAAATTTCTTCAATCATACCCCATAAATTTTTCACTTCATCACTAAGCAGTCTATTATCAACTCTGACTTCCTAAATCTCATGAAGCATTTTGGTTTGAATCTGCCAAATGATTTTTTCCAACAACAGTGAGTCATCTCTCTCACTAAGATTTATTACAGGAGCTATTTGAATATTCAGGAGTTTTTCAACTCCATCCAAAAGGGTTTCTCCAAATTCTTTCAGGTCATGTTTACTAACCAAGGGTAGAGGTTCTAGTGAAGGCTCAGATATAGAGACTGAGACAGGATCAGATTATTTAGAAGAGATAACTTTAGGAGTAGATTCCATTTTCAACTGAAACATAGTGGAGAGGTCAAGACCTTTGACTGAGACTTCATGTGAGTCAGTCACGTCATAATAATTGGGGTACTTATACCAGGTGTCTACTTGGCTTGGATCAATTAGATTGGGTACTACAACAGATTCCAGATTGGGGGGATGATCCCCCTAAACAGTTTCATCCTTCTCAGGACTGAGAAGATTAGGGGCTTGATTTATTGCCACAAAGTAATCCCTTTCTTCCTCAATCATTTCCTTTCGAGCCAATTGAAAAGCTAGCTCCATTCTCACTTCAGCTGAAGGAATGAATTCAGGAACAGATTGTTCCACTGGGAGCTCTTCAAGTTCAGCTTCTTACATAACAGAAATTTAATCTTCTATATTTTCTTCCACAACATCCTTTTTGGTTTCTTTACCAAAATATTATTTTTTAGCATGTTCCTTACCAGCAATTTCTTACACAAGATACAGATTTTCTTCTAACTTCTCTTCTACTGCTTTCTTTTCTCTTCAAATAGCAACATAATCTTTTTCAGCAAAGGGTTGTCCTTCCAAGTCAACAACCTTTTTAGGTATAGGTATTTCCTTCTCAACTACTACTTGAGGAGCAGGAGTATTATCTTCCCCATCAAAAACAATTTCTCTTGCAGGCTCAGTAGGCTCTTCTTCTTCATCTTTAGAATATTCAACAACTTCATCTGGTTCCAAACCAAGATCAGAAATACCTTTTAGTCTTGAGGGATGTTCCACTAGATTGAACTTTCATATATCCTATCATTTTCTTCCACCCTTGCCTTTTTTTCAAGGATTAAAATTGATTTTCATCCTCTTGATAATGACCCTTGAAAGACAGAACTCATGATCCTTAATAACTTCTTCATTTGGTTCAACCAATCCTTTGGTATATAACATGGCTGAGATAAGCTGATAATAGAATTGGTAGGTTAACTTGGATGTGGTCTTGATCAATTCACAAATATGGTGTATGACATACTTACAAAGATTGATCTTATGTACATTTTTCATGATATGAATCAAAAATATATCCTGATATTTAAGTACAAGGAAATCACCTTTTATGGGGATAATCAAGTTCTAAATAACTTAAAGAGAAGTCTAGATTCTCCATCCAATTCAGCAGTGATGGCTCTCCTCTTGGTGATATTTCTGGTTAATCTATTCAAAGAATCTTCCAAAACAAATAATTCACTAGGAGGTGGAGTGGATAACCACTCTGATAGTCCTCACAAATACCTTATGAGGTATCCTAAGGCATGCATACCATAACCTTGAAGAAAAAGTGAATCCTTGTCCATTTATCCAAATACTTACAATATAACCATCTTCAGAATCAAAAGAAAATTACACATACTGATAAAATTGTGCAACTAGCTTTGGGTAGATAGGTCTATCTTCCTTTGAAAACTAATCTAACTAGCCTTACACTTTTAATACATTCAAAACCAGAGACTTACTTGACAGAATCCACTTAGGGAATGTCTATTTATTAGGTACTACAGTTGAGTTCACCATATTTTCATTTATAGGACCCTCGGGTGCTAACTTAGGTGTGGTCTTCTTTTTCTTTGAACTACGTTTCTCAGGAGTCGACGACGAAGGGCGTTTCATCCTGGGAATTCACTGAAGGTTCGAGAGAGAAGGGTTGAAGAAGGGTTAAAGAAGGGTTACATTTTGAGAGAATATAAGGTTTCTTGAGTGAAGAATGAGTGAAACTTCTTGTATTTTATCATTTAGGAATATTAATCATCACAAAAAATAAAAGCGTGGGAAAGAAAAAGGATAAAAATAAGTAATCAGCATGATATGGGTTTTATTTTATAAATAAAATAACAAAGCATTCTTACGATGAGACAACAACTGACTCTCACAATGAGACAGTGACAGGATTTTGCGATAAGACAGTAACAAGTGTTTACGGTGAGACAGTAACAAGTTTTTATGGTGAAACAGTAAGTGTCAAAAAGTAACCAAGTAGTGCTAACTATGACACCGTAAACAAGAAAAAGTAAGATATGAAATAGTAAGATATTAAATAGGAAGATACAAAATAGTAAGATATGAAACAGAAAGATATGAAATAGTAAGATACGAAATAGTAAGATATTTAACAGTAAGATATAAAATAGTAAGATATTTACTTAAGATTTATCATTCCTAGTTCATGTATGATGTACTCTATTCTTTTGGAATTTAATGGTTTGGTGAATATATTAGCAAGTTTATATTCAGTTCCAATGAATTCCAAAATGATATCACCTTTTTGATAATGATCTCTCAAAAAGTGATGTCTTACATCAATATGCTTTTTCCTAGAGTGTGAAACATGATTTTTTGAGATATTAATAGCACTTGTGTTGTCACAATTTAAAGGTACATGCCTAAATTGATATCCATAATCTTTTAATGTGTGTTTCATCCACAATATTTGTGCACAAAAACTACCAGCAGCTATGTATTTAGCTTCTGCAGTAGATAATGCAACAGAATTTTGTTTCTTACTACACCATGATACTAGTTACTTGCCTAAAAAGTGAGATGTTCCAAAGGTTCTTTTTCTATCTAAATTACAGCCACTGAAGTCAGCATCAGAATAACTAACTAATTCAAATGATTTTCCTCTAGGATAGAACAGTCTTAGATTGGGTGTATGCTTGAGGTATTTAAAAATTCTATTAACACAATTAAAATGAGATTCCTTAGGATTTTCTTGAAAATGAGCACACATACACAGACTAAATATAATTTCAGGTCGATTAGAAGTTAAGTAGAGTAAAATTCCAATCATTCCTCTATAAGTGGTTTGATCAATAGATTTTCCATCTTCATCAAGATCCAACTTACAAGTGGTACTCATTGGAGTGTCACTACTTTTCATGTTATCCAATCCAAAATGTTTCAAAAGATCTCTAGTATATTTACTTTGATTTAAAATAATATCATCATTATTTTGAAAGATTTGAAATCCAAGAAATAATTTTAGTTCACTCATTAAACTCATTTCAAAAAAAAATTCATCATTTTAGGAAAATCAATACATAAAGAATTTCTTGAAGATCCAAAAATAATTTCTTCTACATAGATTTGAACAACTAAAACATCACTGGAAATTCATTTTATAAAAAGGGTAGGATCAACTATTCCTTTCGTAAAACCTTTGGAAATAAGAAAAGTACTCAGCCTATCATAACAGGCCCTTAGATCTTGTTTTAAATCATGTAAAGCTTTTGATAATTTAAAAATATGATTTGGAAAATAAAGATTTGTAAAACTATGAGGTTTCTCAATAAATACATCCCCAGCTATATACCCATTTTGGAATGCACTCTTAACATCCATTCGATATAGTTTGAAATTTAGATGTATAGCATAAGAAAGCATAATTCTGATGGCTTTAAGTCTAACTACTGGTGCAAAGGGCACATGAGCATCAGCCCAGTTGGTGTGGTATATTTAAGTGAATCCACGAGACCCAGGTTCAAAACTAGGTAGAGAAATATTTTCAGGGGTACTATAGCAGTACTGTAGCGAGCATTCTAGCATACTATACATTATGTGGGTACTATAGCAGAACTGTACATTGTATAGGTACTATAGAAGATTGTACACTATGTGGGTACTATAGCAGGAATTGTATCAGGCATTGTAGCAGGTATTATTTGGTACTGTAGTAGATGGAATTATTCACCTTAGGCTACTAGTTTAGGCTTGTAGTCCTTAAGGCTTTCGGGCCACCCAGGCCTTTGGGCCACATGTAGTTGCCCCAAACAAACTCTACAAAAAAGGAGCAGCCCTAGAAGAGGATTCAGATCAGGTACACTCGCCAGAGTAGAGCCAAATGGATTTGTTAGAATGAGAGGGCATGGCTATGCCATCGTGACCAACCTGTGCTTACACGGTAATCCTAGCCAGATGGTCATGCGAAGGTGGAGAGCTACTATCATGTTGCAGATACTAGGGAGGGGCAGTTTCTTTTAGATAGTCTAGTCTAATTCCCTAAGACCTTCGAGTCATGTTATCTTCTAAGCCTACGGGTCATGTACTCTCTGAGCCTACAGGGCTTGTAAGGGTTCCCCTTTATCCCTTGAAAAGGGGGTTATCAAAAATCACTACCACAAAACTGGGCAAGGCCTGCGCCCCCCTTTATCAGCGCTAACGGTTTAGCACTGATAAAGGGTCGGGCCTTTATCAGCGCTAAAACTAGCACTGATAAAGGCCCACCCCTTTATCAGTGCATTTTTAGCGCTGATAAAGGGATTATTTATCAGCGCTAACAAAGCGCTGATAAAGGTTGTATTTATCAGCGCTTTTCATTTTAGCGCTGATAAATACACCCTTTATCAGTGCTTTTTACTAGCACTGATAAAGGGTCCTGCGGATTTGTTAAAAACCTGTGGGTCCTCTTCCTCCTCCCCGCACATAATCAAGCTCTCGCGGAAGCCCTCATCTTCGCCGCTGCCGCCGCCTCCTCCTCCTTCGCCGCGGCCGCCGCCTTCTCCTCTGCTTCTGCTCCTCCTCCTCCTCCTCCACCGGCCTCATCCTCCTCCTCCTCTGGTGCCTCCGCTGCGTCCGCCCTGCCTCAGCCCTGCCTCTGCGCCGCTGCCGCCGGTGCCTCCTCCTCCACCGCGGCCTCCTCCTCCTCCGTCGGTGCCTCCTCCTCCTCCGCCGGTGCCTCCTCCTCTACCGCGGCCTCCTCCTCCACCGCGGCCTCCTCCTCCTCCGTCGGTGCCTCCACGGCCTCCTCCTCCTTCGCGGCCTCCTCCTCCTCCATTTTTCAGTATGCTATTCCCAATAATTGTAATTTGCTTTGTTTTTTGTTTTTGTTCTATATTTCAACTATCATGATTTGTGTGAATCAATTTTATTTGAAGTGGGGGGGGGGGTGCAGGTGTTGCGTGGGTGTAGTGGGTGGGGGGGTGTGCAGGTGGGGGTGTTTAGGTGGGGGAGATGTGTAGTGGGTGAACATGTGTAGGTGGGGCGTATAATGGGGGGTCTATTGGGTGTGAGGTGGGGGGTGTACAGGTTGGGGGTGGGGGTGGGTGGGATATGCAAGTGGGAGGGGGGGTTGTTCAAGTGGGTGGTGGGGAAGAGAGTGTTCTAGTTGGGGGGGTCTAGGTAGGTGGGAGTCTGTTGGTGGGTGAGGTTGGGGGGTGTACAAGTGGGGGGTGTGAAGGTGGGGGTGGGGGAGGGGGGTTGTGCAAGTGGGGGGGTGTAGTGGGTGGATGGGAGGGGGGATGTGCAGGAGTCTGCTGGGGGAGATATGGGGAGGGGGGATGTGCATGTGGGAAGTCGACACTTCCATAGTTTTCCAATAAGCACTGGGAAGTCATCACTTATAGAGATTTGGATAGGCCTAAGGCCTCTTAGGTTTTGGTTCTTGTCTATTTATCTTGATGAGTAAGGAATCATATGATCTAAAAGTGACATAAACTATATATGATTAATTCTTTCTCCCACAAAACAATTTTCTAGAAATAATATATCTTTGGAAGGTGAGGGAGCCTTTTAGAATTCTTTAATATAGAGACCAGTCAAGGAAAGTATCCATATATATCCACCTAGAGTAGGGACCTCTGCGGCTGCCGCCTCCTCCTCCTGCGCCGCGGCCGCCGCCTCCTCCTCTGCTCCTGCTCCTCCTCCTCCTCCTCCACCGGCCTCATCCTCCTCCTCCTTCGCTGCCTCTGCTGATGCCTCCTCCTCCTCCTTCGGTGCCGCCGGTGCCTCCGCGGCCTCCTCCTCCTCCGCCGGTGCCTCCGTGGCCTCCTCCTCCTCTGTCGTCACGTCGCGGTCAAGCCGCGGTCACGCCGCGGTCACGCCGCGGTCACACCGCGGTCACGCCACATTCACGCCGCGGTCCCACCGGTGCCTCCGCAGCCGCCGCCTCCTCCTCCTCCGTCGTGGCTGCCGCCTCCTCCTCTGCTCCTGCTCCTCCTCCTCCTCCTCCACCGGCCTCATCCTCCTCCTCCTTCGCTGCCTCCACTGCCTCTGCCTTGCCTCTGCCCTGCCTCTGCGCTACAGTTGGTGCCTCCTCCTCCACCGCGGCCTCCTCCTCCTCCACCGCAGCCTCCTCCTCCTCCACTGCGGCCTCCTCCTCCTCCTCCGCTGCCTCCGCTGCCTCCTCCTCCGCCGCCGCGGCCACCACCTCCTCCTCTGCTCCTGCTCCTCCTCCCCTCCACCGGCCTCATCCTCCTCCTCCTCTGCTGCCTTCGCTGCCTCCGCCCTACCTCCGCGCTGCCGCCGGTGCCTCCGGTGCCTCCTCCTCCACCGCGGCCACCTCCTCCTCTGTCGATGCCTCCTCCTCCTCTGCCGGTGCCGCTGGTGCCTCCATGTCTCGTCCTCCTCCGCGGTCACACCGCGATCACACTGCAGTCACGCTGCGGTCACGCCGCGGTCACACCGCGGTCACGCCGCGGTCACGTCGGTGCCTCCGTGGCCGCCGCCTCCTCCTCCTCCTCCGCGGTCGCCGCCTCCTCCTCTACTCCTGCTCCTCCTCCTCCTCCTCCTCCACCGGCCTCATCCTCCTCCTCCTCCACTGCCTCCGTTGCCTCCGCTGCCTCCGCCCTGCCTCTGCGCTGCCGCCGGTGCCTCCTCCTCCACCGCGGCCTCCTCCTCCTCCGCCGATGCCTCCTCCTCCTCTGTCGGTGCCTCCGCGGTCGCCTCCTCTTCCGCGGTCACACCGCGGTCACGCCGCGGTCACACCGTGGTCACGCCGGTGCCTCTACGGCCGCCGCCTCCTCCTCCTCCGCCACGGCCGCCACCTCCTCCTCTGCTCCTGCTCCTCCTCCTCCTCCTCCACCGGCCTCATCCTCCTCCTCCTCCGCTGCCTCTGCTGCCTCCGCCCTGCCTTCGCCCTGCCTCTGCGCTGCTGCCGGTGCCTCCTCCTCCACCGCGGCCTCCTCCTCCTCCACCGCGGCCTCCTCATCCTCCTCCGCTGCCTCCGATGACTCCTCCTCCTCCGCCGCGGCCGCCGCCTCCTCCTCTGCTCCTGCTCCTCCTCCCCTCCACCGGCCTCATCCTCCTCCTCCTCCACTGCCTTCGCTGCCTCCGCCCTGCCTCTGCCCTGCCTCCGCGCTACCACCGGTGCCTCCGGTGCCTCCTCCTCCACCGCGGCCTCCTTCTCCTCTGCCGATGCCTCCTCCTCCTCCGTCGGTGCCGCAGGTGCCTTCACATCTCCTCCTCCTCCGCGGTCACGCCGCGGTCACGCTGCGGTCACGCCGCGGTCACGCCGCGGTCACGCCGGTGCCTCTGCGGCCGCCGCCTCCTCCTCCTCCTCCGCGTCCGCCGCCTCCTCCTCCTCCATCGCGGTCGCCGCCTCCTCCTCTGCTCCTGCTCCTCCTCCTCCTCCTCCACCGGCCTAATCCTCCTCCTCCTCCGCTGCCTCTGCTGCCTCCGCCCTGCCTCTGCGCTGCCGCCGGTGCCTCCTCCTCCACCGCGGCCTCCTCCTCCTCCGCTGATGCCTCCTCCTCCTCCGCTGATGCCACCGATGCCTCCGCGGATACCTCCTCCTCCGCGGTCATGCTGCGGTCACGTCGCGGTCACGCCGCGGTCACGTCGCGGTCACGCCGATGCCTCTGCGGCTGCCGCTTCCTCCTCCTCCGCCGCGGCCGCCGCCTCCTCCTCTACTCCTCCTCCTCCTCCTCCTCCTCCACCGGCCTCATCCTCCTCCTCCTCCGCTGCCTCCGCCGATGCTTCCTCCTCCTCCGTCGGTGCCGTCGGTGCCTCCACGGCCTCCTCCTCCTCCACCGGTGCCTCTGCGGCCTCCTCCTCCTCCATCGTCACGCCGCGGTCAGGACGCGGTCACGCCGCGGTCACGCCGCAGTCACGCCGCGGTCACGCCGCGGTCATGTCGGTGCCTTCGCGGCCGCCGCCTCCTCCTCCTCCGCCACGGCCACCGCCTCCTCCTCTGCTCCTGCTCCTCCTCCTCCTCCACCGGCCTCATCCTCCTCCGCCTCCTCCGCCTGTACCGAATACTTGTCTGGTGTGGAAAGCATTGGCTTACCAAAATATTGCCACACTGGGCGGCTTGAGGGTGAAGGAATTTCGGGAAGAAAGGTTGTCACAATCAATATTACAGATCGGGAGTAGGCCCACCTTTATGTTTTGCATAACAGTTTCGACGTTGACCCATATGTTGAAATCCACAAAGAAATTCTTAGGCGTTTGAATCCATCAAGGGCTGAAAAATGGATATCAGATACACATAATCGACAGTTTATAGGATGGTTTCGAGATCATATTTTTAAGAAGTCAGATGGAAATATAGAGTCAATTTCAGAACGACTTTGATGGCTAGCCGGAGGACCAAGTGTGTATGCATTGTCTTACAATGCTTATGTAGTTAATGGTTATACATTTTATACAAATGAACATGATGAAGACAGTACCATGCAGAATAGTGGGGTTACACTTGTGGCTGAAGCGATGCATGTTTCCAGTGCTAAGGACAGAAATCCAATTTATGTGAATATGTCATACTTTGGCATCATCAAAAAAATATGGGAGTTGGATTATACGAAATTTAAAGTTCCGATATTTCAATGCAAGTGGGTTGATAACAGGAGTGCTGTTAAAATAGATGATTTGGTATTCGTGAAAGTTGATTTCAGTAAGGAAGGGGAGAAAGATGAACCATTTATAATGGCATCACAGGCAGTGCAAGTATTTTATGTTCCAGATCCCGCAAACTGAAACTGGTCAATTGTTCTGTTATCGACCAAAACAGCTGAAGGGTCAGATGAAAATTCAACGGAAGGTGACCCTTTCATTGGGACTTCGCAATCATTTCGCAGTGGTCCCAATGTAGACGATGTTTTGTATGTAAGAGGTGACCACAATGAAGGGATATGGATAGTTGATAGAGGGGTCAAATCCCTTCAGCCTTTTAAAAAAAAGGGAGTTCAATAATAAGGTTATTGATTTTTATTGTAAAATAGATTGTGTTACATTATGTTATTATCTGTTCGCTGCTGGTTTTATGTGATCTAAATTAAATTTTAAACCAGTTCTGCAGATAATGACTTCTTCACCTGCTGATGCACCCAATGAAAGACAATAGGTCTCTCAACCTGTTGCAGCTGGTCCCACTGCTAACGTACAACAGGTCTCTCAACCTATTGCAGTTGGTGTCAGTGCCGATGCTAGCGCTTCGGAGATACATAATGATGATGCAGAAACTGAGGAAATGGTAGGCGATGAAACCCCAGCGACACAAAAAAAAACAGGTGCGCCGTAGTTTGACAGTTTTAGCAAAAATCCTCAAGGCAAAAGCAAAAGGAATCAAATATGAGGTGGGATGGAATAAACAAGGCCAGCATATAAATCCCAACAAAGCTGTGTTTAGTAGCTACGTTGGAATCGTCACTCGACAACGCGTGCCGATTGACGTAGATTCGTGGCACCATGTTGTCAGCGGGTTGAAAACATCAATGTGGGAATAGATTACGGTAACATTATGATATCATCTATTTAATTTATTAAAATAAAATAAAATATTGAAATATTGACTAACCCTTCATCATCTCTTGCAGAGTGCATTTATAGTAGATGTTTCGCACAAAGAATATGTTTTAAGACTGGCAGGAAGGATTCATAGAGGCTTTCGCACCATTTTAACGAAACATCATCTGAAAGATGCTGAAGGGAAAATCAAGCCGCACTCGCCTCCTCTTTATGCACACTTGATATCCCAAGGAACGTGGGATGCGTTTTACAACCGTCGTGCAGAACAGAATTTTCAGGTACATTGTGTTTGGTTACACGTTGTGTAACGTTGCTTGTATTCATCATGTTGATTGATAGGTTTTTATTTATGAAACAGCAACTGAGTGCTGAAAATAAGGAACGGGCAGCAAAACCAGAGTACCCCTACCGTAAAGCAAGGTTGGGGTACGCTTCAATTGAAAAACAATTGGTATGTATTTTAAAAGTACTATAATAATTTTATGTGACATAAAACAACATTGTAACCATGTTTCTCTGTTTATATGCAGATTGATGAAGCAAAATCTCAAGTCACTTCCATTCCACGCCATGTGCTATGGAAGGAGGCTCGTGTTAATAAAGAGGGGAAACTGATAGATGAAAACACACAAAAAGTGTGGGAAACATGTGTAAGTATGACATAATATAAACTTGTTTTGCTTTAAATCACTATTACATAACAATGCTTACTTATTTTTTCATATTTTCTATTTGACATAGTCACAGGAATCAACAAAACCCGCACCGGATGCAGACATACTTTCAACGGCCTTGAAACAGGCAGAACAGTATGGCCGCGTCAGAGGTGTGGGTTTTGGGGTGTCACCCCGGGCATATTTTAAGAAAAAAAAAAGAGGATGAACAAACTAAATAATTGCATGTAATGAGAGATAAAGTAGCTACCCTTGAAGAACTAATCCAAACTCAGGGAGAGATGCTAAAGAGTTTGATGGAGGATAGGCGAAGAGAACAAACAACTCAGGAACAACCCCCGTGAGAAGATCCACCCCTCACCAGCTTTGAGGCAAGCCATTCACCTCAAAGACCTGACTTAACCGAGGTAATCAATGTAATAATATTCGTTTTTGTGAGATGTGAATCACATAGACACTGATACCTTTTATGTAATGATATTCTACAGGGTGAAAATGACTGTGATTTATATCTGTCAACTCCCACCCATCGCCTTGTAGCGAGGGCTACGGTGTTCAAGATGCAGAATGACACACTACACTCCATACCACTTCCAAGCAGTCATGTCAAAGTGTTGATTAACGTAGCTCATGAGCCGAGCGCCGAGATACCCGTGCCAAATGACGATGACGACATTCATACAATGGAAAAATCTGTTGGAACATTCGTTGCATGGCCGTCGAATCTTGTAAAAAAACATGTCGAGCAGGAGGTATTCATTTTCAATTCATTTTTCAAGCAGAACCTTTAACATTAAATTAGAAAATGGCTGAACCGATGAATTTTTTTTACAGAAGGATAAAATGGAGAAGCTAAAACGAAAGATTGGCTCCAACATTGGATCAACCAACCGATCAAAACGATCTACTGATAGCGCGTTCACCCCGCCCGTTCTATATCCACATTTAATAGCATTGCAAGCTCATGTGGATATGAAAATGAAAGACGGCAAGAGTCATACAATTTTTTGTGAAAAAGATATGTACGGAGAGGAAACATTAGATTTCATTAGTGCAGACGCTGTTTCTGAGATCATCACATACGACTGGCTAGGCGCCTCAGTTATAAATGTATACATGAGGTATGTTTTCATGACTTGATTTTACAGAAGCTGATATACTTTGATAATTATGGATAAATACATCTCATATTTTTCACAGGCGTATATATGAAAAACAATTGAAGGGATTTTCCCATGAATACAAATTTGGACTCGTTAGTCCTCACACCATTTCTACACAACGAAGAGAAGTAGATTCTAATGTTCAGGCTGAATTGATGTCAAATCTGCTCAGAACGTTTCAAAGAAGAATTACGACTGACAGGCTCTTTTTAATACCAACGATGCAAGGGTAAAACTCTACATTTTAATCATATAAATTATATTTTCATTTCTATCAGTACTTATTTCTTTTTGTGTTTTTAGGAAACATTGGATGCTCATTGTAGTCAATTTGGATACTCCAAAGATTTATTTTCTGGATTCACTGCATGGATATCCAACTAACCGACCACACATGATGGCGATTGTCAATTTGTAATACACTAGATCCAACATTTTAGAACTAAATATCTAGTTATATAATTTATATTATATTTTAATGAGGATTTTGTTATGATAGGGCGGTGTATGAATATCGTCTAAAGGCTGGAATGAATCCAGGGCATAAGGACGACAATTCCCACAAGATCTACAAATGGAGAAGCATCTGGGTATATATAATTATATTTCACTATCCAAATACATATCAAAACAGATTACTTATTTTTATCGATGTTTCTGTAGTGTCCGAAACAAACAAATGACAAGGACTGCGGTTATTATGTTTGTAAATTTATGAAAGAGATCATATTTCATGAACAAACTAGCATCCCTGAAGAGGTATTTTTGAAAATAATTACTACTTTATTTAAAATAATTATTAATACTTTGTGTATTTATATTTTTTCAGTACTACTATGACTGTCGCAAAAACTCTTATTCAGAAGATGATATAAATGTCTTTAGAAACGAATGGGCAGCGTACCTGATGGAAGAATGTAAACAAATAGGACAATGAAGGTGAATTACTAATACTTATGTTATCTTTATATGGTCATTGATATCTCTCTTTACACTTATTGAGCATCTATGACATGTACGAATCGACCGCACCTCAATCTGACGCACGGTGTGACCGGTATGGCTAAAAGTGTTTGTTATCAGTTGGAAAATGACATAAACTTCAAAAAACAACACCAATGACATACGGAATACCGATAAAATGCGTTCGGATTGTTTTGAAACTTTAGGACAATGATCTACGAGTCATTTGTGACGTGTAAAAATCGACCGCACCTCAATCCGACGCATGGTGTGACCGGTATGGCTAAAAGTGTCTGTTATCAGTTGGAAAATGACATAAACTTGAGAAAACAACACCAATGACATATGTAATACCAAGAAAACGCGTTAGGATTGTTTTGATATTTTAGGAAAACGATCCACGAGTCATTTTTGACGTGTACGAATCGACCGCACCTCAATCCGACGCACGGTGTGACCGGTATGGCTAAAAGTGTATGATATCAGTTTCAAATTGAGATAAACTTTGGAAAACAACACCAATGACATACGGCAAACCGAGAAAACGCGTTCGGATTGTTTTTATACTTTAGGACAACGATCCACGAGTCATTTGTGACGTGTATGAATCGACTGCACCTCAATCCGATGCACGGTGTGACTGGTATGGCTCAAAGTGTCTGATATCAGTTTTAAAATGACATAAACTTTAGAAAACAACACTACTAACACACGGAATACCAAGAAAACGCGTTCGGATTGTTTTGAAACTTTAGAAGAACGATCCACGAGTCAATTGTGGCGTGTACGAATCGACCGCACCTCAATCCGACGCACGGTGTGACCTGTATGGCTCAAAGTGTTTCATATCAGTTTCAAAATGACGTAAACTTTGGAAAACAACACTACTGACATATGGAATACCAATCAAACGCGTTTGGATTGTTTTGAAAATTTAGGACAATGATCCACGAGTCATTTGTGACGTGTACGAATTGACCGCACCTCAATCCGACACACGGTGTGACCGGTATGGCTAAAAGTGTCTGTTATCAGTTGGAAAATGACATAAACTTTGGAAAACAAAACCAATGACATACGAAAAACCGATAAAAAGCGTTCGTATTGTTTTGATACTTTAGGACAACGATTCACGAGTCATTTTTGATGTGTATGAATCGACTGCACCTCAATCCGACGCACGGTGTGACCCGTATGGCTCAAAGTGTTTGATATCAGTTTCAAAATGACATAAACTTTAGAAAACAACACTATTGACATACGGAATACCGAGCAAATGCATTCATATTGTTTTGAAACTTTAGGAAAACAATACACGAGTCAATTGTGACGTGTACGAATTGACCGCACCTCAATCCGACGCACGGTGTGACCCGTATGGCTCAAAGTGTTTTATATCAGTTTCAAAATGACATAAACTTTAGAAAACAACACTACTGACATACGGAATACCGAGCAAACGCATTCGTATTGTTTTGAAACTTCATGACAACGATCCATGAGTCAATTGTGATGTGTAAAAATTGACCGCACCTCAATCCGACGCACGGTGTGACCCGTATGGCTCAAAGTGTTTTATATCAGTTTCAAAATGACATAAACTTTAGAAAACAACACTAGTGACATACGGAATACCGAGCAAACGTGTTCGGATTGTTTCGAAACTTTAGGAAAATGATCCACGAGTCATTTTTGACGTGTACGAATCGACCGCACCTCAATACGATGCACGGTGTGACCGGTATGGCTAAAAGTGTCTGATATCAATTTCAAATTGAGATAAACTTTGGAAAACAACACCAATGACATACGGAAAACCGAGAAAACGCGTTCGGATTGTTTTCATACTTTAGGACAACGATCCACGAGTCATTTTTGACATGTACGAATCGACCACACCTCAATCCGACGCACGATGTGACCCGTATGGCTCAAAGTGTCTGATATCAGTTTCAAAATGAGATAAACTTTGGAAAACAACACCAATGACATACGTCAAACCGAGAAACTGCATTCGGATTGTTTTGATACTTTAGTAAAACGATCCAAGATTAATTTGTGACATGTACGAATCGACCGCACCTCAATCCGGCGCATGGTGTGACTCGTATGGCTCAAAGTGTTTTATATCAGTTTAAAAATGACATAAACTTTAGAAAACAACACTACTGACATACGGAATACCGAGCAAACGCGTTCGGATTGTTTTGAAACATTAGGACAATGATCCAAGAGTCATTTGTGACGTGTACAAATTGACCGCACCTCAATCCGACGCACGGTGTGACCGGTATGGCTAAAAGTGTCTGTTATCAGTTGGAAAATGACATAAACTTTAGAAAACAACACCAATGACATACGGAATACCGAGCAAACGCGTTCGGATTGTTTTGATATTTTAGGACAATGATCCACGAGTCATTTGTGACGTGTACGAATCGACCGCACCTCAATCTGATGCACGGTGTGACCAGTATGGCTAAAAGTGACTGATATTAGTTTCAAATTGAGATAAACTTTGGAAAACAACACCAATTACATACGGCAAACCGAGAAAACACGTTCGGATTGTTTTGATACTTTAGGACAACGATCCACGATTCATTTGTGACGTGTACGAATCAACTGCACCTCAATCCGACCGACGCACGGTGTAACCGGTAAGTCTTTTTATTAGATAAAGAATCAGTATATATTAAATGAGATAAATCAATCAAAAACATATTGATTTTACATTATTCCCTTTCATTGTTTTGAAAATGAAAACATTTGAGTTTAAAATTTCATATTTTAGATTCTCATTTCCATATTAATGTATTATTTCATATTACTATTTTAATTTCTTTCATTATTGCATTACTAACATAATATTTGTTTTCTTATATAGGTGAATTTTTTTCCTTGAGTTCGGATGCTTTTTTCGGCAACAAATACCATCGAGAGCGAATCACGGATATCAAAGGATGAAACATGAATATTTATAACTGTTGTTGAATAATTGTAATTGTAACCATGTAAAACAATGTTTAAAATGTATATAGAAATGTGTTTTTTTGTATTCATGATGTTAAGTAAATGTATATACCATTGTCGGTCAAAATATTGTGTGCGGTTTCTAGGGTGTGCAGGTGTGCATGTGCTACTTTGTGTAGGTATTCTGGTGTACAGGTGTGCAGGTCCTATTTTGTAGGTGCAGGAGATGGGGCCTTTATCAGCGCTTTTTTAGCGCTGATAAAGGACACCTTTAACAGTACTAGAGGAGCGCTGATAAAGGAAGACTTTATCAGCGCTCCGTTAAGCGTCGATAGAGGAGACCTTTATCAGCGCTAAAAGAAGCGCCGATAAAGGGTTCCTGTATCGGCGCTCCGAGAAGCGCTGATAGAGGAGACCTATATCATCGCTTCTCGGAGCGTTGATAAAGGGGACCCCCCCCCCCCACTATATCTACGCCGGCATTAAAAACGCTTTTCTAGCGCTGTTAATGCTGGTTTTTAGCGCTGATAAAGGTGCAGTTTGTAGTAGTGAATCAATAAAAGTTAAGGCCTTGGGGCCATTCGGGCTTACTGGTGAAATGGTATCCTCATAGTTAAGTCCTTCCTCTTGACTATAGCCTTGTGTAAACAATATAGTCTGGAATATAACTATATTACCAGCTTCATCTACCTTATTTATAAACACCCATTTGGTTCCTTTGGTGAATGTGTCCTTGGGTATTTTGAAAAATTTCCAAAAATTTATTCCTTTCAAATTGATTAAGTTCTTATTGCATAGACATCACCCAAAATTCATCATTGATAGCATCATTAATGTTTTTAGGTTCAATTTGTGACAAGAAGACTTGATGTTCAACCTGATTTCTAAGAGAATATCTAGTTTGAGTTCCTTTATCTAGGTCTCCTACAATAACATCTCAGGGATGGTTCTTAATAGTTCTAACAGCTCTAGAAAAGGAAGGACTAGTGATTTCAAGTTCATCAACAGGTTCAAGTTCATTGTGACTTGAGTTTAAGGAATTTCCAGAACTAGAAGTTTTCACAGATTCTTTCACAGAATGGTTTGAGTATTTTGAATTAATGTTCAGATTTGATACATCATCCTCCAGGTTCTTTATAATGGTTTTAGGCTCATGTGGATCTGTTTCATCAAATTTGACATGGACAGATTCTTCCACACATTTAGTTCTTTTATTGAACACCCTATGGTCTTTACTGAAAAAGGAATATCCTAAAAAGATGACTTCATCACTCTTGGATGCAAATTTTTCAAGATTTTCCTTTGTATTGAGGATATAGACTTTGCAACCAAAAAAATTAAAGTAGCTAAATTTGTGTTTTCTATTATTCCATAACTCATAAGGATTCTTCTTAAGAACCGGTCTAATCAACACTCTATTGATTGCGTATCATTTTGTATTTATAGCTTCAGCCCAAAAATAAATAGGAAGGTCATATTCACTAATTATTGTTCTAGAAATCTCTTACAGGGTTCTATTTCTTCCTTCTACAACTCCATTTTGTCGAGGTGTTCTAGGGGTAGAGAAATTGTGACTATAGCCATTTTGTGAGAAAAAGGATTCAAACTCTTGATTTTCAAACTCATGGCCATGATCACTTCTTAAGGATTTAATTATAAGTCCACTAATATTTTCTATAGACTTGACATATTTAGTAAAATAAGATAAATATTCACTTTTTTGAGATAAAAAGAATTTCCATGTATAGCTAGAAAAGTCATCTACAAGAACATAAACATAGTGTTTCCCATTTAAACTAAAAACTATAGATGTTCCAAAAAAATCCATGTGAACCAGTTCGAGAGGTTGAGAAGTTGACATTTCTTTCTTTGGTTTGAAGGAAATTTTGTGTTGTTTTCTCTTTTGACAAGGATTACAAACTTTTTCATTTGGAAACTCAAGTTTAGGTAGGTCTTTGACAAAGCCTTTTCTAGTTATATTTCTAAGGGAGTGAATATTATAGTTTCCTAGTCTCATATTCCAAATCCAAGACTCTTTATGAAATACACTTAAGCATGAAGCATTTTGATAAACTAAGGAATCTAAGTTAACAAAATATACATTTTCATTTCTTAATGCAGAGAACCCTAATTCTTCTTTAGAATTCAGGACATTGCAAGAATAATTTTCAAATTTAACATGAAATCCATCATCACATAATTGTGATATACTAAGTAGATTATATTTCAAAACATCAACAAATAGTTCTTTAGAAATCAAAACTGAGTTAGAGTTACCAATTTGGACAAGGCCAATAATCATCCCTTTGGCATTGTCACAAAATGTGACATGTCCTCTATCTATTTTTATTAGGTTCTTGAAGCATGAGTAGTCTCCTGTCATGTGTCTTGAACACCCACTGTCCAAGTACCATAAACTTTTATAGGAACTCTTTGAGTATCTTTCCTATAAAATGATCAAGAAAAAATAGATTTTGGTACCCATACTTTCTTGGGTCTAGTAACATTAGTGATAAGTTCTTTAGGAACCCATATCTGCCTCATAGTTTTCCTATAAGCATTGTGCAAAGTATTTAAAAAATAAACTCTATTGGGTCCAAAAAAACTTGAAATAGTAGAAAGTGTATCATATCCTAAAATAGTTGATTTGTTTCTATAACTGGGAATAAAACTATATGTCCTAGATTTAGAAACAAAGTTTGTTCTACCAAGATATCTTTTTCTAGGTTGATAACCAATGCCAGTATTGTATTTAGGGGAAATTTGTTTACCTAGAATTTGATTAAGAGTATTTTTTCCATTGGTAAACTTTTCTAAGTCATTTTTCAATTTCTCATTGGACATTTTTAATTCATTGTTCTCCTTGAGCAGTTTAGAATTTTCCATTTTTTCAGTTGTGAGTTCAGATTTAACAGTCACAGTAAGAGTATACTATTTCTTTAAAGATTTATATTTGTCTTTTAGTTTATTTCATGTTTCTTCAATCATATTATAGAATTAAAACATTTATTCATTAGTCATATTTTTAGAGTCACTCTCATCTCTAGAATAGTTTAATTATGTATAGAGTCCAGTGTTACCTCAGATGTGTTTGTCATAAAACACATATTGGATTGGTTGTCCTGTTCATCATGTGATGTTTTTGAGTCACTTGAAATGTCCTCAGAAGCACTTCAGGTTGCTTTCATTTTTTTTTATACTTCTTTCCCTTGTCCTCATATTTCTTTTTATACTTGAGATTTGTACAGTCTGCCTTGATATGTCCTTTGTACTTACATTTGTAGCAGACAATTTCATCAGTCTTGTCACTTCTTTTTCAGTCCTTCTTCCAACTTATTTTTTGGTCATATATTACCTTGAAGTTAGGCTTTCTGAAAAAGTTATTCTTCTTATAAAATCTTTTAAATATTCTGTCTAATTATTCCATCTCCTTGTCACTGTTAGGATATTATTGTTCACTACTAGAACTTTCTACATAAGCTTTCAATATCCCTTTGTCTTTGTGTTTAGAGGTGGTGGTCTTTAATGTAACAGATTTACTTTTGGGTTTATCCTCCTCTTCCTTATTGACTTTCAGCTACTCTTCATACATCATCAGTTTCCCAATGAGTTTTTTTATAGGTATCTTGCTAATGTTTCATGATTCTCTAATAGAGAGAGAGGTTCCTCTCCATCTAGAAAGAAAACATCTAAGAATTATCATGATCTGATCCTTGGCAGTGACTTCTATTTTAAGGAAAATCATTGTGTTGACAATCTCATTGAACCTAAGGTACATGTCAGAAATAGGCTTATCAGGTTTCATTTTAAAGTTATCATATTTAATAGTATAAGTATTAAGTCTCATTTCTTTCACACTAAAAGTTGCTTCATGTGAAACAGACAAGTTATCCCAAATTTCATGGGTAGTTTTACAAGTATAAATTCTATTAAATTCCTCATCTCCTAAGGAGCAATATAAATCATTCATGGATTTGCAATTTTATTATAGGTAGTTTTGGTAGGTTCATCCCAAGTGATTCTATCAGTAGCAGGGATCTTATATTCATCAATAATGGAAGAAAAAATTTCAAAACCCATAATTTCTAAATGCATTTTCATTTTAATTTTCCATTGAGAAAAATTGGTTCCATTAAAGAATAGTGGTATGTTGTTTACAGAACCTTCCAATCTATTATCCATAATAAATAAATAATTTGAAAGAGCTAGAAATTTGGAATTAACAGAAATTTACAGATCTTTACAGTACAACTACAATCACAGTTTAATAAGGTTAAACAGAGTCTTAATAAACATCCTTTGATACCAAATGTTGGTCGGGGTAGATTACTCAAGAGGGGGGTGAATTGAGTATCTATAAAAATTTCTGGTTAAAAAGTATTCTTAAAATATTTTCCCTAATAAAGTTAAATACAACCCAGTTAATCAAAGTAATATAGTTATGAAAGTTTGACTGTTCAAATAACTTCTTATAATATTGATTAATTCTCAGTAATTTTAATATAAGTTATTAATATTACTTTTGAAGTTATTCTACTAAGGTACGACAATTATAACTTCTTTCCAAGATTAACTATCAGAGTAAATTTAGTGATTTCTGAATTATATAGTAAAGAAGTAAAACAGGGAAGACTAAATTAAAAAGCACAGCGGATATAAAACAAGTGGTTCAGATTCAAGCTGAGACTTAATCAACTCCACTTGGTGATCACCTTCCACCAAGACGTTTATATAAATAAACTTGATCCACACCCTAGATCGGGGTTAAAAAAAATACACAGGACTTTCCAGGTCACTCGACCTCTTCCATAGTTCTTCATGGGTAAAAACTACCAGGCCACACAGGAACCTCTTCCACACTTATCTGTGGGTATACACAAGTGTAAAAATATGTTTGAGAAAGGATATCTTGTATCCTTTAGTTTAATATAGGAGACAGAGTGTGTGGTTATACAGATACACACACTGCTCGAAAGCTAATAAAATGATACACAACATAGTAGAAATGATAAGATAAGGTTAGAAGTGCTCTTAGTGTTAGTCTTTGTAGCTCTGTACTTCCAGGATGAATCATATGTAGAAATCGAGTCCTCGTATGGAAAACAGAGTGTCTCAAGTCAGCAAGATTGATGTGTGTTCTTTGTGTTGTTTGATATTGAGAAGATTTTATTGATTCTGGGATTCAAGTATGCTTCATGTGTTCTTCATCAATGTTGAGTTTCATGTGACTATCCTTACTTCAAAAATTATCTAAGTTTGTTCTTAGTTGTTGTGATCATGCTCGCTTGTTTTTCTTTTCAGTATTTCTTGTTTCTAGGTTACACTACTCTTTTTATCTCAGAGTACATGTGTTGGAGCTGACAGGTTGCATGTATTCTGCATCTTGTACCTCGTACTATCAGGTGACGTGTCTACAAAGAATCATTAATTATGTTAGTTCATTTAAAATATTCCAATATGATCGTTAGATATTAAATTGAAAACGACAAAATAGATTAAGAAGCGGTGTCACAGTATGTCAGGGAATGGTGTCTCCTTGAACCGGTGTCTTATTGAAGCAGTGTCTTATGTTCATGGTGTCTGGATAATCACGGTGTCTCATGGTCATGCTATCTGGTTGATCACGGTGTTTCATGGTCATGGTGTCTGGTTGATCACGGTGTCTTGTGGTCATGGTGTCTCGTGGTAACGATGTATCATTCATGGTGTCTCATTCACAGTGTCTAGTCACGGTGTCTGGTTGATCAGGGTGTCTCATGGTCACAGTGTCTCATAGTAAAGGTGTCTCATTCATGGTTTCTCAATCACAGTGTCTCATTCACAGTGTCTGGTCATGGTGTTTGGTTGTTCACGGTGTCTCAAACTTATCCAAATATCTGTATTCAGACTTAAGTAGTGATATTCATAGAATGGATTAGACATAATAATTTTTCAAATAAATTAGTATAAATTAGATCAAATATAGTGTACAGTAACCAAACTTAGTGTATAGCACTTAAGATCTTTGGATATCTTTTACTAAACAACTTTACATATGATGTGAGATAGATTACATAGTGTTAACAAGGTTTATAGACTGAATGGGATTTGTGATCATTAAAACATGATTAATACATAAGGATTCCAACACCATTAAATTACTAGGATCTTAATGAAAACATAAAAAAGAAAAAAAACATGAACATAAAAACCAGAAAACTAGTCCAATAACCACAGACTCAATACCAAAAAACCCATCATAAAAGAACATAATAATTGATCACCAAATATTTGGTAAAAGCTAACCGGCTGGACACCATACTATATCCCATGAAACTTAACCCTGCTAAATTCAATCACCCATGACTCTTGATAACACCACACCAAGCCTCCTATCATCACTTTTGTATAAGTTTTTAACACAAACCTTGAATCACACAAATCCAACTAAATCATCATGATAACAGAATAATCTAATAACACACCAACCCTTGATTTCCAAACAAAATTTTGCCTCGTGATTTCTCTATTATAAACTAGTTTCTATTTTTCCCAACTCCGATCAATATGAGAAATGATGTAGAAAAAAAAGAAAAAACTAGAACATCCCAACAAGCACAACATTGAACATGAAACAAAACCAAAAAACCAAAGAAAATCAAATGTGTTCATTGTCTTTATTATGCCACCTTTCTTGAGAAACCTTGAAACCCATATTGACCTTTGTTTCACAAACAAAATGCCTATTTGGATCCTAGAACAACCACATCATCTCTAAAACACCATCTCTAACCAAAATAAGAAATGAGGAATCAAAAATACTTGAGCATCACCATAAGAAACCAAACAAATCCACCAACAAGGTCTAGAAAAAAATCAATATAAGAAACTAAGAAAACATAAAAAATCCTTAAATAACCATGCATGGTTTCCTATCAAGAACCTCTAATATTGAACCAGAAACTCTCAAAACCAAAATCAAGAAAAATATAAATCTTGCAAATAAAATGTTGATGGGTTTACAACCAATCCATCTCTAAACCATAGGATTCCCTTCACCATAACCCCCAAGAAAATAAAGAACTTTAGCACTATCCATGAACCCCCAATAAACATTTCATAAAGAAAATCTATGGATATACCCATGGTCTCCCAAACTCATGCTATCTAAAATCATATCCTTACACATAGTTATATTTTTTGAACAAATTAGTACCATGAACAAGAACCAACCAAGTCACTTTCATGATTCACCATGGAAAAATGATGAATCACCATAACTAGTATGAGGAAGAACCATGAGTCAAGGACTCTGAGTCAACCCTGACTACATTAAAGTGTCATTCCAAATACATTGGGTACATAACACTAAATCCCTAAATTAAGAGGTGAAGATAGCAACACCAGATAAAAGGCCTCACAAACAACCTCTAGAAGAGAACCACTACATAGATACATTACACTCAATAAAATAAAATAAAATAAAATAATATATAAAAATCAATCTTAAAACCCTAAATAACACTACGAAATCACACATAAAACCCAAAAATAGTGATGTGTCTCATATTTGTCATGTTGAACACCAGTCGTCAAGGTGTAATTCTTATAAACATCGCTCTATTTTACAATCTCAAACATTTTTTAAATGTCAGGATTATTGAAAAAAAATATATGTGATAATTTATTTAGAATATTACTAAATGCATAATGAATTACCAAATATGACATCAGGTAAAGGTTTAACATGATTTACATGATTTGGAATCATTGATGGATGAAAATACTTGTTTCTTCCTCTAGTGTCTCATTATCTTTCCAAGAAAGATATATTTTAGTTTTGAAACTTCCTTAATAGTAAAATGGTCATAGAGTGTAATGAAACATATTTCATGGTTAATATTTTGACTCAAAATCAAAAATTTCTCAAAATTAATTAACCATTTTATAATTTTTTTAATTGAATTAGTGGTTTTGAATAGTCAAAAAAATCACATTATTTACTTGGTTGGGATTAGTTTGAAATAATTTAGTGATTTTTTTGGGAGGGGATTGGATCCTAATTTGGCTAAATTAATAGAGTTTATCATGGTTTTGGTAAGGTTGAACTATGTAGTAAAGACCATATAGTATGAATTGGTAGAGAGAGTTTGTATGAAACTAAAAATGATTCTGTTTATATTTCATATATATATAAGTTTTTATAAGTGGTATAGAAATTTTTAAGACACAATGTTCAAAATTGGGGTCATATAGAACAAAAAAATGAAAGGTATAGTCTGTTATAGGAAATTCATGTCTTGGGTACATAGTTATATTACTTCAATTCTCAATCCAAGAAGTGTTGTATATTTTGGTGCATAATTATTTAATAATAAAACCCATTTAATGTAGTATTTTTAGGTTTTTGAAAAAGGTTTTGGGGTATTTAATATTATACTTCATGAGTAAGTAGATGGTTCTAACCCTATAATCCCTTCATTCCATTATTACTTTATTCTTCATTCGTTAATAGTTCTTTAATATACTAGTTGTTATGATCCTCACTCGAGAGTAAAAGGTGAAGTGGGTGTTCATCGGTTTTCATCGCTAAATAGTGACTATTTATAAAAACCTTTTATTTTTATCATTTTGGAAATATTTGTCTAATTTTTCTAATTAGAGTAGTTTAATTTGGGTTTTCAATGGAAAATCATCCATTAGGAAACAAGTAATTTACCTATTCTATATGGGATAGTTTATTATGTGATTCATGTGTATAGATATGCATGATATTTAGTAATTAAATCTAGGAAACTAAAAAAGAAGGACTAAGTGGTTAAAATTAATTAGTGGACCATTATAGGCCATTAAGGTAGAGTTAATCATTCCCCCGATGGAATAATGGAATTTTGGTGGATTTGTGTATATTTGTGACATTTCTCTTTCATAATCCCCTTTTTTAATTCCCTTAGGGAATACACATCTAAATCGAGAGGATGAGAGGTTTTCTAATCTCACAAGAAGATTATTATTCAGTTTAATACTCTCTTATAGAAATAAGAATATTTTTATGAAATATTTAATAATAACAATACCAATTTATTTTACCTCACCTTCCTCCTGAGTAAGGAAAACAATCATTATAAAGGGGGTTTATTGATCAAAAAATTGATTGGATTATGAGATTTGAGTAAATCATCCCATTATAATGGCACATGACATATCATGATCATTATATAAGGATGTTTATGTGTCTAGTGACTCTACTGTTTAAAGCATTGGAAAAGGGAACTTTAGAGTTTAAGGCCACTCGAGTAATTGTTTGTATATTGAAGTTTCATGCCATCCAATAAGTCTTAATAGGGTACACTAGAGGTTTATGTGATATATAAAGGATTAAGGGGATCACATTGGAATTTCCAACCATTCATGAAGTCTTAAGAGGTTATATTGTAGTTTTATGCCATCCAAGAAGGTTTTATAGGGTTGTTATGGAGTTTCATTCCATTCATGAAATCTTAAAAGGGTATGTAGAAGTTTCATGCTATCCAAGAAAGATTAATAGGGTATGTTGGAGTTTTTTTGTCCTCTAAGAATGCTTAAAAGAGTTATGTTAGAGTTTTGTTCCATATATATTTTTGATTCATCCAAGAAGGCTTAAGAGGTTACACTGGAGTTTTATGTTTTCTAGGAAGGTTTATGAGGGTTATGTTGGATTTTCTTGTCACCCAATGAGAATTAAAAAGGTACGCTAATGTTTTGTTCCATCTATGCAGTCTTAAGAATATTTTAAAGGGGGTTCAATAGTTTATCACTAGTGTGACATATAGTTTTGTTGAGACTGGGCTCACATGAATTGATTTATATGTTTCCCAAAGGGAACCAAAAAGAATGTAGTTTGATGGCATATAGTGAAGAAATCTATATATTTTATGGTCACATGATAAGGATCATAATGTAAACTTTTAAGTTTGTACAACCATGAATATTAGTGTTACTTTTATGGTCATTTATCTAGAACCATTATTTTATACATTTTAAGTTCATATGAATAGGAACATTATATGGGTTTTAAAGTCATGGAGATTAGACTACTATGTAAAAGGTACATAAAAATGGTTTGGTGTCTGACATATGAACAATTGGACCTCTCTATTATACCTAACAGTTAGATCATGTGAAGATTGTGGGAATATAAATGTTGATCAAAAAAATTCAATTTCATTTTATTTATCATTTATTTTTATGCTCATAAACTCCCTCATTTTTCTTAATAATGAATTTACTTTAAGTGAATTTTAAGATTACACTTATTGGAATGATTATTTTATTTTCTATGGAATTATAGAATTAATTAAGCTTAAGTTTTATTTTGAAATTATTATTTATGTTTTAAAGAATTCTATAATCACTATCCATATCCATATGTTTAAAGAGAATGTTAGGTTTAGGAACCCAACTTTTGATAAGGAATAATAATTTTTCTACCTTGTGTTTAGACTAAACATTAGTATTGATAACATAACTTTTATAGAGAACCCTATGTTTGAGTATCTAATGTATGTTTAGTTAACCAAACATTTGGAATCAATAATACATTGTGTAACATACTTTTAAAGATTTCATATGCAGAGAAATCCTTACATTGAAGGAGTCATCTATAGAATTTGATTTATAGATATTTTTTAGATTTCAACAATGGTTTCACTAGAATAAATATAACTTTAAAATATTTTTTAAGATCAATTCAAAGGAACTTAAATAATGAATTAAATCATTCCTATTTCCAAGGTAAGTTATGATTTCAATATGAAATTAAATCTAAATCTTAAACATGCTATATGATTTGAATATTATGATATATCTAACGATATTTCCATATCTTAATTACTAGAAACAAATCATATTTATTATTTATTCTCAATTGATTTTTTCTTTTAGATGATTATAGAGTTGTACATAGAAGATATATAGATATAGTGTGAATTCAAATATAATTAGAGAATGAAATATATTTGAAAAAATCTCTATTTCTCTAAAGTTCCAAAATACGAATCTATTTATTATTTTTCTAGGAAAGTCTGAGATTATCTTTTTTGCTATTGTTGTTTCTATCTATTCTTAATCTTCTACATCTCATAATTTTTTTACTTAAAACTACACTTTTGAGACATACATGTTTTAATAAGTTGTTGTATGCATATCCTATTGCTGAGAAGTTTGATTTATTATTGTTTTCATTTATAGATTATTTTTCTGTAAAAACTTATAGTTTCTTCAATATATATGTACAATTAAGTTAATTTAATATTCCTTTAAATATATATTCATATGTCAGTTAAAGAATAAATTGTGATATATACCTATTATTAAAAAATCTACCTATATTTTTTGTTTGAGTGTAAACTTCTCACACTATGTTGTGGTTTTTGAGGTTCCTTCTAAAATAACTAGAAGGATTTGTAAAAGCCTTTTTGTAAGATGTTAACTTCTAGAACTCAGTTGTAGAGATCCCTAGTAAAATGACTTGATTAGTGAGTGGAGAGAGCATTGGTGGAGTGGAATAAGGGATCTTTATGCCCCAAACCACTATAAAAATTATTATGTTATCTTATTTATTTTTTCACTACTTAATCTGCATGAAGAAAAGAGAACTGCAACTCATTCATAATAAAAAAATAAGATTATATTTAAATTATCCAAGTGTTTTTAAAATGACACAATTCACCCCCTCTTGTTTATTTTTATTTATTCCAACCAATAATTGGTATTAGAGGAGTTATCTTTTAATAATCCTATTAAATATCTTGAAATATTGAGTTTATGATCTCTATATAGAAAATATGTATATAGATAAACTTAAAGAAGGAATTTAAATAATCATAGTTCCATATTTAAATGGATAAAATTATGGCTATTATAAATTCTTCATGCATATCTACTTGAATAACCTAGGATTAAAAGTTATATAAAAGTTGTTAATCCTTTTGAAATTCCTAAAGAAGAAACAAAAAAGTGGAATGATACTAAGGAATATGAATATGATTTCAATTCAAAATCTATGAATGAAATCATTTTTGGTCTTAGTCCTGATTATTTTAATCACATTTCGCAATATGATTCTACCTATGAAATGTGGTAAACAATAGTTGTTTCTTATGAAAGAACTGATAATGTAAGAAAGTTGAGGTAAAACACTACTAATTTAAAATTTGATACCTTTAGGATTCTTGATAGGGAAATTATTACTCAAATTAATATAATATTGAATAAAATAGTCAGTGGTGTTGCTTCCTTGAGAACTCCAACTACAAAACTAGACCAAGTGTTGAAATTTCTTAGAGTTTTCCCTCAATGTAGAATGAAATTTATACTACTATGAAACAATCCAAACCTGTTAAAATGTTAACAATGAAGGAATTTATTAGTACATTAATGATGTATGAGGCTTATATGAAAGATGAATCAGAAGATTATAGAATGATAAAAAGTGAGTATAACACTAAAAAAATTTCTACTCCAAAAAGGGGAAATAAGATTAATAATGATGTTATATCCTCAAAATATTCTAGTTTTTCAAACTATGGAGGGGAACTAGCTCACCATCTAGAAGATTTAGTATGTTCTATAAGAATAAAATTGACTTTGAGAAGACTCATAATTATTTCATAAAGAACGATAGTATACTAAAAGTGGTTAAGTGTTATGAATGAAAAAAATTGGGAATATCATACCTAATTTCCCATAACTGAAAGAGGAGAAACAAAAAATGGAAAAGAAAGAAAAGAAGTACAAAATGAAAGATAATTATGAATAAAAATGTAAAAAAGCTATGTGTTGTGTTTCTAAAGACTCCAATATCTATTTAAGTTTGGATTTAGAGAAAGATAAATCAAATATAAAAGTAAACATGCACTTTATGGAAAAATAAGATGAGGTAAAATCATATTATGCTTATACTTATAATTTAGAAACTTTCTCAAGTGCTAAAATATCAGAATATTGTTCCATGATGAAGGAAAAATATTAATCCCTATTAAAAAATCATAAATCATTAAAAAATATTAATAATGTTGTATTAAGTGAAAAGGATTCCATACTAAAACAACACCATGATTTGAAAGACAAATTAACTAAATATGCTTCAAACTTTATTATACATGAAACTTTTATTAAATAATTGCATGTTGAAGTGTAATAATTTGAAATTACTACCAAGATATTAACTAAGTGATAAGAATATTTAAATAAGATCCTTGCAAAAAATGGTCAAAGAAAAGAAAAATTTTACATTTGCAATAATAGTGAAAAACCTAAGTTATATTGAAACCATTTTGTGCCTATATTTAATAACCACAAAATTTCTAGGGTTACTTGTTTTATCTATGGAATTACAAGACAATTTGCTAATAATTTTTTTAAGTAATCCTTATATTTGTGGTGTAGAGAAATATCTTATTACTAGAAATTTTTCTAAAGTTAATTATGTAAACTCTGGAAAAATTAGATAGATATGGTTTCCCAGATATTTAATGGATGACACTGTTGGACCTAAGAGCATTTGGATACAAAAAAAAAGATTATATTTGATATTTTTGTGAGTGAAGATCCATAGAGAAAAAGTGGAATATGGTATATGGATAATGTATTCTCATGACACATGAGTGGGGAAATTTAAAATTTCCATGCACTATCAATAGTAGATAGATATTTGGTTTCTATTGAATACAATGATAAAGAAAATAAAATTGGAGTTTGATCAATGGGAGATATAAAAAAATCCTAATAAATAATATTCTCTATGTTTAAGAGATAAAGAAAAATCTTATTATAATTTTTCAACTCTGTGATGATGGAATTTCGGTTGATTTTTCTAACAATGATTGATCTATTTTTAAAAATAATCTACTTAAGTTTAAAGTAATCATAACTGATTATGTTATAATTTGGACCTTAGTTATTCATGTGAAAAAGTTATCTTTTTTAACTATTGAAATAAATAAATCCTAGATATGGAATAGGAGACTTATATATTATAATATATTTTCCTTATATAAGTTATCTAAGAATAAATTAGTTATAGTTCTTCCTAGTATTAATATTTATTAGAATAGACTTTGTGTTTCATGCTAAAGAGTCAAACAACATAAGTCGTCCTTTAAATCTATTATTAAGGTTAATACTTTTAAATGTTTAGAACTTATCCACATGGATTTTTTTGGACCATCTAAAGTAAAAATATTATCTCAAAAATTATTTTGATTTTATTTTAGTTAATAATTGTTTTTATATTTATGTCGGTTTATTTCATTAAACATAAAAGTAAAGTTTTTTATGATTTTTTGTGTCATTATAAAATTATTCAAAGTGAAAATTTTAAAAAAAAATTCATTAATATGTGATCTGGGAAATGATTTTGAGAATTAGGAATTTAATTCTATTTTCTAGAACATTGGTATTAAACTTAACTTCTATAATCTATGAACACCTCAACAGAATGGATTTATATAAAGAAGAAATATTTCTATTTAATAAATAGTTATAACTATATTAAATAAATATAGTATTCCTACCCATTTTTTGTGTAGAATATATCAACACATCTTTTCATATGATGAATAGAGTTTTAATCAGGCCTTTTTTTAAAAAGACACCCTATGAGTTATGAAATTATAGAAAACCTAAATTTGGATACTTTAATGTTTTTAGATGAAAGTTGTATATCTTTAACAGTAAGTAAATATTTGGTATGTTTGATCCAAAGGATGATGAAGTAATACTTATTATATATTATAATACTTTTAAATAATTTATAATGTTTAATAAAAAGTCAATATAGTTAAAAAATCTGATCATGAAAATTTTGATGGAATAAATCCATTTGATCAGCCAAAAAAATCAGCCAGATGAAGTCACCAATTCTTTGAATAACTTGATAATTGAATACTTTAAATATTTTTTTTAAAATAAATTATAATTTGATCAGATTAAATCCAATTCAAAAGAACATAAAACTGTGGAACTTGAAAGAGACTTACCTATACTTCCTAGAACATTAAATAATTATCTTCTAGAGGACATTACAAGAGACCTAGTTAAAGGAGTTAAGACTAGATGAAGTGTAGGAAATCATGTTGAATTTTATACATTCCTATCCTAATTTTAATCTAAGAATGTAGAAGAATATTTATGAGATTAAATTTGGATGTTATTTATATTGGAATAACTAAACCAATTTAAGATAAATGAAGTTTGGGAATTGGTTGATAGGACCTTAAACCATCTATTGGTAGGAACTAAACAGGACATTAAAAATAAACAATATGATCAAGGTATAATCCCTAGGAATAGGTTCATGCTAGTTTGTAAGGGTTAAAAAAAGATTAAAGAATAGATTATGAGGAAACCTTTTCCCTTTTTTTTAGGTTAGAAGAAATTATAATCCTACTAGCCTATACATCTTATATGATTTTAAATTATACCATATATATATCAAATATACATTTTTAAATTGTTATTTAGTGGAGTAAGTACATTTTGAAAAACCTATAGGTTTTAAAAACCATCATCTAAAAAATTATATTTTTAAACTTACTAAATCTCATTATGGACATAAATAAGTACTAAGATATTGGTATAAAAGATTGAGTTCTTTTATATTGAACAAATATTTTTTAATGGGGTTGGAAGATCTATCTCTTTTTAAGAAAACTAATTCTTTTGATATTTTATTAGTTCAAATATATGTAGATGATGTTATTTTTTTGTCAACTAATCAAAATCATTATTATGACTTTTTAAGACTCATGAAAAAGGAATTTGATGGCTTGTGCACAAGTGTTGCGGATGAAACACACACTTCAGGAATTTGGATATAAATTTGATCATGTTATTATTTTATGTGATAATATTAGTGTTATTAATAATTTCGAAAATATTTTTATTCAATATTAGACTAATTCTATTGATCTTAGAAATTATTTTCTAAGAGTCCATTTTCAAAAAGGGGATATGTCTTTAAATTTTGTGAATACTGAGTATCAACTTTCATAAGTTTTCACCAAACCACTTCCCATTGTAAGTTTTGATTTTATTAAGGTGGATATGGTATTATTTAATTTTAAGTAAATATTTTATTTTTATTTTTAATCTCTATTTAATTTATTAATTTTATTTTCAATGTTTTTATTTTAAAAGGATTTTTCTGTTGGTTTTATTAATTAATTAGCTTAAAAGTTTTATTTTTTTATTTTATTCTATATAAAATTGTATTTTATTTTTAAAAATATCAAATGATTATACTAAAATTTTGACTTTAGAAACTGAAACATCACATGAAAACCATTAGAGTAAAACCTTTCTCTCTCCAACCTTAGATTATGTACCCTTTCAAACTTTTAGTCTCTCAATATATCTCAAACCATAATTTATAAACCCTCAAACCATTCAATTATTTCCATGTAAAATACAAAGAGAACCGATGAAGTTTTTCTAAGTATCTCAAAGAGACAGACACCTTCTATTTTAAAAAGAAAAGATCTATAAGGGATAATAGTAGACTTCAAATGGATCTTCTAGAAAATTTTCTATTAAAACAAGAAATGAGTTTTCAAAGACTAAATTATATTTTTTATAGAGTAAATATAGAATATATCTTCAATAAATAAGTAAAATAATTTTATAAGCATGCATAGTTCATTTTCAGAGATAAAAAAGATGTTGTTTCTTCTAAGGTAAATAATAAAAATAATTTATTTCTACGATGAATATGTATTTTATTTTAAAATGGATATATGAAGGTATTTTTCACAAAATATTGATGTTGATTGTGGAAAGTATCCAAAATTAATAGGATATTATGTATTTATTTTTTGGAACCTCACACATTAGTAAGATGTTTGTGAAGGATTTGGAGGCATACCAAAAGGTTTTGGTCAATTTTATTCAAGTTATGGTTTCACTGAGGATATCTCAACCAGATAAAATCTTATTTTCAAATATATATGTGATTTTTTAATGTTCAGTGAAAAAAATGAGTAGGTATATGTTGTAGTATATGCATCATTATTTCTAGAAGTATATAAGGATTTCACTCTACCCACATGGAATGTTAGTTTCTATTTTTTATAAAAAAGAGGTATGATTGGTGACATTTAGACTAGACAGAGATTTCATCAAAGAAATATTATATATATTGTAATAATAATAAAAATTATCTTTTCTCAAAAATAAAAAAAAGGTAAGATCATGATCATTGGTTTTAAAGAGGAAGGACATATGCATCTCATGATCATGAGGATAAAAGGAGCCTTAATTAGGTTGGTTTTGCAAAGAATGGTGTGGAAGAAGTGGGTGAATATCATTTTGGATGAGGCAAAGTAACTCATTTGGATAGAGGTTGAGAATCATTTTTTGTTGGAACTACTATAATTCTAAATAGTACAAGAATAATACAAGTGGTGGATGGGAATATTCCTTCTTGGATGGGGAAAGTTCTCCAATTCCCTAGATTTTTTAGGAGCCTTATGCTAAATATAGTGAAGTTATGCTAGTTTAGAGGCCCAAAAGGTGGGAAGACCATATTGAGTAGGTAGTGGATACTGAAGATGAAGAATTAAATCAACCAGTTTCTAGTTCTAGAAAAATTATTGAAGTAGAGGATGATTTTATTTTTATTGATGTAAGAGATAAAAATTTGTTTAGTCTCTAAAATATATTATTGAGAAAACTTACACTAAAGAGAATTCAAGTACTCCTAAAATTACTATTATACCTGAGCTAATCAGGGATCATAAAATCTCTTTTATTGAGAAGACCATGGAAAGAACTATTGGTAAATATGTTGAAGTAATAGAAGTTATTGGTTAATTATCTGGTGAATAATTAAAAGTCTAATTTCTTTAATTGGTTTAATTATATGACCTTATATAAGGCTAGAGTAAATTTCAACGACTAATTAAGATGCACTGAATTTTGATTATTATAAACATAACTTTTATTTTGGTATGTTACTAAAGTTTAATCAATTTAAATATGAAGTATATAAGTTACAAGAAGAAATTGAGAGTTCTAGAAAATCTAATAAGGAATTGAAAAATTATCCTATTTCCAAAATAAAATTTAAATCTATTTATGTTCAATATCATACTATATAAGAATGTTTGATCTTAAAGAGAGAATATTATGATTTTAAGAGGAATATGGTTGATCAAGTTCAGAAAACTAAAATTCAAGTAGTTTCAAAATATGAATTGAGATATTTAAAGAAACAAATCTGCTTAGTTTGAATTTGTAAATGCCAGTTCCAGTTAGGAAAGTGTTTCTACTTTCATAGCTCAAAGATGTTTAGATGTGTTGAGAAGGTCGGACCTTATTTTTTCTAATTTATCCACTATGGATGACAAAATTCAAATCCTTCACTATCACTGTGTTCTCCCACACACCTTGGTTGAAAATCAGAATGATTTGATTGAGAATCCAACCTATTCACAGCCCAGTGTTTGGTTTTTGTTTGACCAAATTGGTGCAATGATGGATAAATATGTTTAGTCTTCATAGAATATTCATAATTTTATGAAAGTGGGTCTGGTATAATCCTAAATATGTTTCAAGAGTCAAATTTTTTGATATATAAATGGTAAGGGAAATGAATAGAAATTTTGACCTGTTGATGAAGGAGTTAAAGGTCATCTATCAAACTATTCATGATTCTCTGATAAAGAGATTCTTAATATGGTGAACTTGAACCCTCTCCTCACCCTCCCCTTATCTTTTTGAAAACCCATGTGATATAAATTTATATTAATATATAATTATTAATAAAAATAAATATTTTTATATTCTTTTATATATTTTCTTTATTTGCTATTTTTTATTTAAAATTATAGTTTTATGTTCCAAGAGCCTATTCATTTTTAGGATAAATTTATTTTTGGATTCATGTAGTATTCACTAATAGTTTTGTTCTAAATTGAATGTATTATAATTTATTTCTATAATTTATTTTTGATTTCAAAAAATGGGGAGAAGTTTGGATAAACACAACATTCTGATATTCGATTTAATTAATATCTATTTATTAGATTATTATTTAAAACCTAATTATTTTTTAGGATTATATTTCAATAGAATCTATGCTCATAAAAAGGGTGAGATTATTTGTAATATGAAATTTGATCAAATAATTTACAATTTCATTTAATTTCTCATTGATTTTGATGCTCACAAACTCCCTCATTTGATTTACTAATGAAGTTACTTTAAGTGAATTTCATGATTATACTTATTGGAATGATTATTTTATTTTATATGGAATTAATATATTATTTTTTATTATTTTTTACTTTTTATCTATTTTATATGTCTTAGAGAATCTTGGAATCACTTTTCATATCCCTACGTTTAAGGAGAATGTTAGGTTTGAGAACCTAACTTTTGATTAGGAACATTACTTTTTCTACATAATATTTGGACTAAATGTTAGGATTGCGAACCTAAATTTTATGAATAAAGCAATGTTTAAGTACCTAATTTATGGTTAGTTAACCTATTACTTGGAATTAATAGTACATTGTGTACCATACTTTTAAAGATTCCATATATTGAGCAATCCATGTGTTAAAAGAGGTTGCCTTCAAATTTTTATTTCTAGATATTTTCTGAAATTTTAGTAACACTTTTATTGGAGTAAATATATCATAAAATTTTGTTTTAAGATTTATTCAAAGGCTATTAAATGATGTAATAAATCATTAATATTTATAAGGTAAGTTACAAAGTTTAATAAGAATTTAAATTTAAATTTCAAATGGGCTATATGATTTGAATATCATGATTTATCTAGTGATATTTCTGGATCTACTTGACCAGAATAAAATAAGATTTTAAATTTATTCTCAATAGATTTTATCTTTTTGATGATGATAATGGTGTACATAGAAGATATATAAAGATATTGTGTATTTAAAGATAATTTAAGAATTAAATATATCTAAACAACTCTATGTTTCTCTAAAGTTTCAAAAGCTGAATCTCTTTATTACTTTGTCAGGATATTCTGGGATTATAATTAGCACTGTTGTTGTTCCTATTTATTGTTAATATTATATAATTCATCAAATATTTTTCATAGTACTAATGATAGTACACCCATCATGGGTTGTTGAAAAAGAAAATTTCTATTTTTCCTAATGTGGCATAGTGGATGACTAGGATCATATCACTTGAGTATCTCCACAAATATTCACTTAATAATTAAAATTCACCTGAAAATAGTGGTCTTTTTTTATTGTTTTATTAAAACAATGATATTTTTTGGGTTTATAGAAATTATTGAAGAACAAAATTTAAAATATCTTAATTACTAATGAAAATAGAATACGGGTTAAAAAATAAAGAACTTAGACAATGGTATGGTTTTGTGTTCTTTAATTATTCATTGTTGTTATTTAAAATTTAATTTAATAGTTTAATTTTGAAACCCCATTCTTAAAATAATATTCTTTTTTTATTGGTTGTGAAATATAAAATTCCAAAGAAAACTAAATTTGACCTCCTCTTACAATCAAGGTTGATGACACAACTCAACCGAGAATGATGCATCTTCTAGGTTCTGGCTCCATCATATGTCATTTCATCCACTGAATGGATCAACTACACTATAATAATATTTTTTGTTCAATGGAAGTAAGGTGAAATATGTAAGCAAATGAATAGAAGTGAAGTTGAGTTTTGTGCCTTAGTGGAAAATATCTACACTCGCGCACTTCACTTTCATCCACCAAAAACATATTCAACCCATAAAAGAATTTAAGCCCTAGATTTAGAAAACAACTAAACTCCCCTAAGTCCAAGCCTCAGTTCCACCTACTATTGTCGGGTGTAGGATATCACTTAGTGGAATAATATAAAGAAGATAATAAAATAAAAATAAAATAAAGAATGGTAATAAAAAAATATAATAAGAAGAAGAAAGCATGAAGAATAAAAAACAAATAGAATGAAATGGATGAATAATAACAGTTGATGTATACTTTATTTTAACAATATAAATGAATTACATAGATATAAAAGAAATAAAGCTAAAAATATGGAAGAAAATAAAAACAAAGAAAAACTGCAAGGTCCCACATCCCTCTAAGGAGTTCCCCTATGTCCAACTCCTCTTTTGGTAGTGGGTGATCCATCTAACCTCTATATGATGTCATGTTGATCATGGATACGTGATGGATAATTCATAAGCCCAAGATTTCATGATTAAGTAGATTTTATCATGTGGATTACTATGATTGGGTTGGAGCAGCTTTAAAGTGTCATAAATACTAGGTTTTTTGGTTCGCCTCATAGTTAATGATAGATTTGTGTAATTTTATTTCATAATATTTTATTCATATACATGTGATAATCTTAGTGTGTGATCAGTTTTGTATGTATGACATGTTCTTTTGGACCTTTACTATATTCCATTACTTTATTATATCATTTTTTATACTTATTTATTCTTCACTCTATTTATTTACTTGTTTGGATGGTTCTTAGTTATTTTTCTATTTTCTTACTCTGATATAAGGGAATAGTCTCTTTAAAGACACACCCTACACCCTTTATGTTATTCAAAATCATTTTTAATATAGATATTCACACTTGAGTTCTTTTGGTGAACTAGCTTGGGGAACCATTTTAGTGGCTCTAAGGTTGGGACGTTAAACAGGGTGGGATTGATGTACCAAAAAACATTATCCCAAACAATAAGGATAGATTCACTCTGTCTCAACCTTCCTATCACCATATATTTAAGATAATCTTCTATTTTTTTTAAAAAAATGAATCAAAATTAAATTCTTTATATATTGACTAATTTTTTTAAATGATGTTGAAAATGAATGTGATTTGTTAGTTGGTGTCCCTAATCAGCATAGGGTATCCATCAGTAAGTTTTTTAATGTCCCAAGAAATAATAAACACTATATACCATTGTATTTTTGTTCATAAATAGTACAAAATTTAAATAACTTGGGACAATAATCATTAGTTAACCAACTACACCAAACATGTCACAAAATTAGGATATGGTATAGAAAGATTTGTAACATTTCCTATTGATCAAATTCATATTACAAGTACTACCAATGTATCATTGTTTCACAATTAATTTTTTAAATAAAATAGTTTGGTTTATAATTAAAAATGATATACATACACAACTAATGTAAATAGAAGAGGAATTATATATTATTAATGATTTAAATGGAAAATATATAATCAAATAAAGACACGCACCTTAATCATTATAAAGGAATCGATCGCTACTTGAGACATATTTTTTCATAAATATGAACTTAATTTAAAACTATGGTATGGTGGTCTAAACAAAATCATGTTTTGTTCATTTGAAAACCACGTCATGGTAAATGTCACCATGTATTGGTTTAGAGCCTCAGAGAGTTTACTCATTTCTAAAAAAAGGATACCAACACCATAAGTGGATACTTTTGATTCTTTTTCATATAAAATCCCTCAAACTAAAGATCTTTCATTCTTGTTTCTTCAAAACTTTAACTTAAGGTTCTTGAAAACTATGGATTGATGGAAACCCTTCTCAAGCATTGGGATATTAACACAGCCCATAGATACCCTATGAGGAAATATTTGGTTGGTTTATTCAAATTTATCCCAATCAAGCTCATGTGAAGAAGATTGGATAGATCAAATTAACAGAGAAATGTTACACATTGTTTATTAATTTTATTATGTTCTGATAAAAAGAAAGATCCTATGGCCAAAATTATTTTTGATTTATTATTAAAACTACATTTAGACAAGTTTTTTCCCCTCCAAAACCATTTATATATATTGATGTTTAAGTATACTTAAACCATGATAATGTTAATGTTTTACACTGAAATGTATGAGAGAGAGGGGGGGAGATAGAATGTGTATGATCACACTTGAAGTGTTGGATTAAATCCTTAAACATGATATGGTAAGAATAATAACTATCAATTTCTATGATTAGGATGAATAATAATTGTTTGATTAAATTCATGTTCTTGTTGTACTAAAAATCATCAGATATGTGCAGGGGATATGTAATCACACAGGTAAGTTCACTCGATGTCACATTGATCATGAAAAAATCATCATACCTTCATAATATTACATACTACTTCATCATCTATAGAGGATTCACTTCTTGGATTGTTTATATCTAGTTTATTTAGAGCTTACTAATATGAAAACCCATTGTATTTTTAAATCATATTTGAAAGTTATTGGGAACCAAGGTATAGATGGCTGAAGGATGCCTCAAAAATAAAATGCTTAGTTCATTTTAGATTTATAAATAAATTTGAGTTTTAGTTATTACTCTAGTTCTCCACTACAAACCATGAAAAGATTCTATAAGTTTTAAATTTTATTTCTGGTTTGAGAGCTGGAGTGTTCTGGTGGAGTCCACTCAAGGAGCTATTGGGTGATTCTTTATTTGTGACATTTGAAGTTGGTTTTGATAATTTTGTTTTAAAATGGATATTTTATTACAAATATAACATATAAATAAAGTTGGTTTCAAGTATTATTACTATAAAGATGGATATTCATGTTAAAAAATAGTTATTTTATATAATAGACTAGGACCCACACTCCCATATCTAGTGCTGAAATCACAAACTTTACATTTCTTTCTTTGATGTTGATAATTGTGACCCAATTTTTTTACATCCAAACCTTATAACATAAAAATGAAAAATTGGATCACTTAAATTCTTGAGGTCTATTAGGTTTATAAATTTATAGGATAAGGACAAACTACAACATAAACAATACCCATGACATCAAATGAGAATTTATCCCACTTAACCTAGATTTTATTATTTTATATTTAGTCACCATCATCATCCATATGAAATACCTTATTGAAATAATTCATTCAAACCCATTAATTATAAACAAGGGAAAATGAAACATAATAAGTCTGAACTCAAATGCTTAGTAATGAAAGACTTAAGAATTACCAATTGAATATCCTCAGGGAGTATAAAAGGAGTATAATGGTATGATTACATAATCAAAGTGCATGATTATAACATAAGAATATTCATAAACACCAATACCTGGATCATCAAACATGGAAACATGGAATAAGGGTTTAAAGAAAGAAATATTCATAAGAATAAATAATCATGAGACATATGATACTAATATTGATCAAATGAAACATTATAAACCCATATAAAGCATAAATAAAGCATATCTGTATCTTAGAACATCATTTCATAAAAAAAATTTAGAACACTAAAAAACCATTACAATTGGAATAATCATATGACTAGTTTCTAATATAATTCTTCAGAGAAAATAATAATTAACCAATTCATTAGAGTGATATTTGATTTCACCCATCGTATAAGCTGTATCAGTATCACACGATGCAATTAGGGTGCACCCATTATTTATAATTTCAAAGAACCACAACATGAATAAAGTACATAATTCATAATAAACTCATAGAAACAAACTTTATTATTTATAGAACTTTATTAACCCATGGAAAATAAATGGGTTCCATAATAATCTCTTTGAAATGTTATTAACCTGTGGAAGAGAAATAAGTTTCATAAAAATATCTTTGAATCATGATTAACCTGTGGAATAGAAACAGTTCCCCTAACAATCTCTTCGAAACATGATTAACTAATGGAAGAGAAATGAGTTCCATAATAATATCTTTGAAACATTTTTAACCCATGGAAAAGAAATTGGTCCCATAAAAATCTCTTTGAAACATTATTAAACCATGGAAGATAAATAAGTTTCATAGCATCTCTTTGAAACATCATTAACCTATGGAAGAGAAATGAGTTTCCTAAAAAACCATATGAAATAATCTCATTCCATATAGATTAATAATGAGGATGGTATGAATACCAAATTTTAATAATAGAGGATAAGTAAAAATAGTGGATTTTGACATTGATGAAGGGAAATAACATTAAAATATCATTAAAAACATTCTGGAGGAAAATATCCTTTTCATTTTGAAAATCACTTTGTAAAACATAAAATATTTTAAAAATCCTTTTATTTGAAAATAATTTTAAAAACCTATAATTTTTATAATATTAAAAAAAATTAAAAATAAAATTATAAAATTACAAAGGAATCTTCAAAGAAATTTCAATCATATTGGTGGGTGATTCTGTACATTTCGTAAAGAACATTCCTTTTGCACGATAAAAATATTAGAAAAGTGAATTGTTCAGAAAAAAACAAGAATATTAATTTTAAAAAAAAATTAAAGAAAAATTGGGTAAAAATTTCTTTAATAAGTTATTTTTAAAAGGTTGAAAACATTTTTGAAAACATTTTTAGAAAACATGGCTTTAGAAGAAAACATATTTCTGACCGAAGAGAAAAATGAAGTCAGATTTTATTAAAAATATTTTTTCAGTCATTTTAAGTACATTAGAGTGAAAAAATGATAAAATTACTTTAAAATATATTAATTAAATATAGTGAAGATTAATTCATTAAAATTATAATATTTCAACATAGGATACTTAATCATACAATACCTCGATAAATAATGAGATTGTAACAAAAGACTCTTACCACTTTTGTGACTTTGAATCACAATCCCCATTAAAGAATGACATTAAATGAAACATATAATATCATGAAAATAAGGATATTAATGATATAAAATTTCAAAAGGGAAGTATATACACCTTGTAAAATAAGATATATGTATAACATAACAAACATATCATAGAAGGAAAATTGAGACAAAAAACCCTTACCGCTTTGGTAACTTTGAAACCCAAAACCCCATAAAAGATAGATCCTCATATAGATATGTAGTACACATAAATTTAAGTATAATAATAAAATAATAAATTAATGGTTAGTATATAAACCAAAAAAAATAAGTTGTGAATATATCATATATCTCACATAAATAAAAGTGAGATGAGAAAAACCCTTTCCTTGAGTTTGATCAGTTACACTTGTTATTTATCTTCATAAATAATAAAATTATTTTAATTATATAATAACCTAAGAAAATTTTATATTTTATTATTACTTTTATTTCACTTATAAATATGTTATATTTAATCACTTTATCAATTAATTTTATGTTGGATGTTTTGACCATATTCGGTTTATGTGTCAAAAATGAATTTAGTAGGTTGAATATGGTCAAATAGGTCATTATTCAAAAAAAATATGGAATAATTATCCTGAAATAATTATCATATTTATACATTAATTATATTTTTAAAACCAATCATGAAATATGGTTATGATAAATGAACAAATGTTATGATCAAGGAGACGGTAGGTTGTATGTACACATGAGTAACGTTTTCATTATTCAATGATCATTATGGAAAGAAGGTAAGTAAAATTTATCATTAAGTAATGATAATAATATCATAAGTACCATATTATTTAATTATATATACTAATATATATCATTTTATTTATGTGGTTATTAAAAAAGGAATCATATAGCTTCGAGGAGGTGGTTGTCTACACGTCTATGAATGATATTGTCATTTTTTTAGTGAGTGAAAAGGGTAAAATGAAAAAGATATATTATATTAACATAATGATAAATATGTTATTAATATCATATTAATTTCATGTATATCACATATATTAATTATCATTACACATATTTCCTTTCATGTAATGTGTTAATGAAAACGGATCACATTGTTTCACGAGGACTACTCCTCCTTACACACAAGCGACATTATCCTATCCTTTAAAAAATAGAATATAAAAAAGTTATATATTATATAATTAATAAAAGGGTATAATTATATTATAAATATAATATATACACTTTATATCAAACATCTTTCCCAACTGTGATAGGTGGTAATAAAAAAACAAATTACATCGTTTCGTGATGCGGTAGTCCACTGTACGCATGAATGATGATTTTATAACTCATTTGATGAAAGTGTGTGTGATTTTAGGTTATACCATTAACATAAAAACGTCTCATTATATGTAATATATCTGGTTTATTATATCATAATGTTATAATAATAATTGAATCAGGTGGAGAAAGAAGTAAAATTAAGACGCTCATTGAATAACATTACCTATTCTTCGTATATCCTCTTTAAGTTTGCTCTAAATCCTTGATAGGTTGGATTTATGCCAAAAATAAGTCTTCTAGGATTAGTGGAGGTAATTTGGTAAGTTATTTTTTTAGGTTTTGGATAATCCAAATGTCATGATATGTGTGAATTATTGAGGGGAGTGAGTACCCTTTTATAGTTGAGGAGGAGTGACATTCTTGAAAATACTCAAACATATTCTTTGTTGGGAGGTAAATATTCCCAAAGTGGATCCGAAATTTATAATTAAATTTTTTTTAGTGATAATATGGTTAATTAAAACCTCTAAAACATAAATAAACACATTATTTAAACATTTGTTTCCTTAACTTGTAAGTTTCCTTATTTTTACCATTTTGGGTTTTCAGTACGGTAACTAATTTTCTAACATAGGTGATTTATAATTTAAGACTATATTAAAGTGAGAATTATTATAAAATTTATACCCACTAATTATAAATATGAAATCCAATTTTTCAAATGGAAATATTATGTGTTTTTAAAATTAGTTTTAACACAAGAGCATATAATTTTCAAAAACATCGCTTTAACCTTAATCTCACTAATAGAGTTTTTTTATTAATTATGGGTCAATATATTAATTATAAAAGAAAAACTGGTACATTAATGGGAAATATTTTATCATTATTAACATTTAAAAATAACATGGTCTAAGATATGATTTTTAGTAATTGTAAATCATTTAATAAAATATAATTTATTATAAATTAACATTAAAGTCAATTTTAACATTATTCAATTAATTTGAATTAAAAAATATCAAGACAATGATGTAATTATAATATATTATTCTCACACCTATGTAACATTATATATTCATATAAAAATTTAATTTAACATAATAATTCACTAAATTTACTACACTTTTAAAAAATTTAGTATCATTTTTTCCATTTAATTGCTAACTAAATAATTATTGTATTAACATTTATGAAGCATTCAAATTAATTATTTCACCTATAAAAATTAAAGATAAAATATTATGAAAAATAATAATTTATATTTTAAAATAATATCTACAACATAACATATATTTTTTTTCCTAATCCCAAATATTTATAGAAATTAGAAGGAAAAAAAGTAACTTTTTCGTCTTTTCCTTTACTTAACTTATTATATGGGTCATATTCAAAGGAAATTAGAAAGGAATTGAAATATTTAAAATAATTTTATGTAAAATGTATAAATAAAATATTAAAATAATATTTTAGGTCATTTTTACTCTTATCATTCTAGTTTAACCCCCCGATAAATCAATTTTTACCTTAACTATGGTTATTAATGTTTTATTGTATTTACTATTAATTTTGGTCAAAAATTAATTTTACCTTATTATATATCATAAATTATTATGATTAAAAATATGTAATAAATATTTCCAAATTAAATTAAGATAATTTAAATTTTTTAATTTAACATTAATCCCACTAATGCGGCAAGACAATAAGTTTTTAAGAGTATTTTTTTGAGAAAAATGATTCTATTTTAACTCTATGGATAATAATAATCATTTTATGAAACTAAATTAATAAATAATGATATATAATCTATAAATTTAATTTAAAACATTCCCCAATATAGATTAATTAAATTAATTAAAATGGAAAAACATTATGCATATTAAAACATTTTTTAGAAAAACCTCTTACTAAACCCAAAGACAAACTTATACTAGAAATAAATATAAATTTAATTCAAAGTAATTAATAATATTAAATATAAATTTGGATACCTGTAAACATATTCAAAGCATATTGGGACTTTTAAATTAACTTTTTTTGGAAAAGAAAAGACTTTTTTCAAAAGGAATTTTTTACTATTCAATGAAAAATCAATATTTTTCGAAAAATCCCAAAATTTCACCCCAATTAAATTTTCATATTTCAATTTAAAAAATGGATTAAATTTTTTCAAATAAATTTATTAAAATTTTCAAAAAAATTATTGTAATATTTTTTCATGAAAAAAGATAAAAAACATTTTTGAAGAAAATGTATTTTTGAATAATAAAATCACTTTAATAAAATATTGATTGATTATTTACTAAAAATTTATGAATAATTTTTATTTAGTAAGAAATTTAAAAATATATTTTTATATATATTTACACATCTCAAAAATTAGTTAATATTATTCATACTCGCCAATTTATTGGCTAGGTTATAACAGTAATGTATATTATGGGTCATTTAAGTTTGGTGTTACATATTGAATACTCTATCAAAAATTAAAAGAACTCAGGGTTGTGTGTAACACTCTATAAACTAATTGTTTCATGTAATTACAGAAAAAATCAGTGTTTTATGTCATTTATGTTATTGAATAGAATTTTCTCCTTTTAAAATCTTAGGGTGTTACATCATTCTCTCCTATAATAAATTTTATCCTCACAATTTAAACTTTATATCGCTAATCAAATGTAGAAAATTTGAAAATAATTTTGTTATAAAAACACATCATAAAAAATGGTTAATAAAGCATCCTCTTAATAATAGAGAAAATGAAGTGCAAAGGTTATATGAAATAATACATAACTAGGTTTATAAATGGGATAACATAGATAGAAATAGAGAAAAATCATCAATAATTATAGAAGATGATTGAAGTCATTGATCAAAAGTAAGTGAATTATAGAAACCTAAGGGGCTCAAAACCATAAATCTATGATTATTGAAAATACCATCGGTTCATCACAATTGAAGGTATTTGGATTTTTTTTCAAGATCATTTTTCCAAAGTTGTGGAATTCTCTTACCATCTAGACTAAGAGAATATGAAAATATACTTACATGATTCATATAAATTCATACTTTAATAAATTTCCACCATAATCTTATATTTGTCTTCAAATTATGTGTATTCATGATGAATTTTTAATGCATGAATAACTAAAATAAACTTTCAACAGAATACATAATCCTTAAATGCATAAAAGGATATTCCTCATGTCTTTAGACATTAACGAGAACCAAAATTGTTAAAACATAGTAAGATAAAAAATAAACCTTTATACATTAATCCCCAAATATAAATAGTATTACCCAAAGTTTAAACCATATCATTCCATAAATTATTATCCTTAAAATTTCTCAATCATTTCTTGACTAAGTTTTAAAACCAATGATTAGATAGTTTTGATCATATATTCATCCAAGATAAATCAACCATTATTCCTCAAATAAAATCCCACATGTTTTCGAAATAAACCTAATATTTATATATAAAAATTTGATACTAATTAGGACATCATATAAGCTATTGGTATGTGTTATTTCCTTTTCACCCTTCAGTTGTGGGTTTAAGCCCTACGACCTTGTAGGATGTGACATGTTGTCACCCAGCCGTCGAGTTGTTATTTTTTCCTTTTAAAAATGAAAAAATAATTCACCATTAATAAAAAATTCATTTTAATCCTAGGGGTAACAAATACCTCAACCCAAAAATACATATTCTAAAATTTCATTAATAACCACAAAATTTTTACTACTTTAAACCCTCAAATTGGGTGTCTATGACTTTTATATTATGATCAAAATTAATCTTATAGAGCTATGATGGTATCCATAACTGTTAAGATAATCTCACATGAAAACATTCAAATCTCAAAATTTATCTAAAAATTTCCTTTGACACCAACTATAACAGCCCAGTACCCACACTCTTAGATCTGATGCAGAAATTGTAATCTTTATATTTTTAGCTTTAATGCTGATAATTTTGACCTAATTTTTTTCCATCCAAACATTACAACATCAAAATGAAAAATTGTATCACTTACATTCTTGATGAACTTTTAGGTTTAGATATTTAGAGGATTAGTCAAACTCCTACATAAACAATACCCATGTCGTATAATGATCATTACTCCTACTTAACCTAGATTTTTTATTTAACATTTAGTCATCATCATTATCTATATGAAATACCTTTTAGAAATAATTTGTTCAACATAATTCTTTATAACCTGGGGAAAAGGAAACATAAAAAGGGTAATCTTTAATTCGTAGTAAGGAAAAACATAAGCATTAATAAATGAATATCATTAGTGAGTATAAGAATATCATAAAGATATGATGAAGTAATTAAAGTGCATGAGTATAACATAAGAATATTTATACTCATAAATAACTCAATCATCAAACATTAAAACATGTAATAAGGGTCTAAAAAAGGAAAGTGTTATAAGAATCAATAATCATAATCCATTTGATACCAATCTTGTTAAATTTAAACATCATAAACCCATAAAAATAATAAATAAAACATATTGGAATCTTAGAATATCAACTTCATAGAACAATTAAATAACCCTTACATAATCATTATAATTGGAATAATAATAGGGGAAAATTTCAATATAATTCTCTAGAGAACATGATATTTACCTAAGGCATTGGAGTCTTATCTGGAAGTACCCATCGTATAAGCTATATTGGGTACACCTAATGCTATCTAGGTGCACCCATCATTCATAATTTACAAGAACTAAAACATGAATAAAGTACATATTTCATCATAAACTCATAAAAACAACCTTTATTATATTCAAAACTTGATTAACTCGTGTAAAATAAATGGGCTCCATAATAAAATCTTTGAAAAGTTATTAAACCATGGAAGAGAATCGGTTTCCATAAAAATATCTTTGAAACTTGATTAACCCATGGAAGGGAAACCAGTCTCATTACAATATCTTTAAAACTTGATTAACCTGTATAAGAGAAATAAGTTCCATTATAATCTCTTTGAAACATGATTAACCTGTGGAAAATAAAATAATCTCATAAAAATCTCTTTGAAACATGATTAACCTATAGAATAGAAATGATTTTCCTAACAATCTCATTGAAACGTGATTAACTCATGGAAGAGAAATGATATTCATAACAATATTTTTGAAAAAATATCATTCCATCCATAGAACAAATTAGGATGGTATCAATACCAAATATCCCAAATTGGGTGTAAGTAGCAAAAATAATTTTTGATATTGATGAATAAAAATACCATTAAAGGATCATTATAAACATTCTTGAGAAAAATATCCTTTTCATTTTGAAAATCACATTTTAAAACATAAAAAATTTAAAAAATACTCTTCTTTGAGAAATAATTTTAAAAACAAAGAATTTCTATAATATTAAAAAAAATTAAAAATAACATTTTATACTTTCAAAGTAATCTTAAAATAAATTATAGCTAAGGTAATAGGTAATTATGTATATGTCGTAAAGAACATTCTTTTTTTACGGTAAAAAGGTTAGAAAAGTTCCTTGTTCGGAAAGTGACATGAATATTCATTTGAAAAAAGAATTAAAATAAAAAATGGGTAAATTTTTATTTAAATTTTATTTTAAAATTTTGATAAACATTTTGGAAAACATTTTTAGAAAACATGGTTTTGGAAGAAAACAAATTTTTGATCGAAGAGAGAAATGAAGTCAGATTTTCTTAAAAACACTTTCTCAACCATGTTAAGTACCAATGAGTGGTAAAATAGTAAAATTACTTTAAAATATAATTAATAACCGAATTAGAATATAATTAATGAGAATTATAAGATTTTAACATCAAATAATTAATTATACACAATCCCAATAAATGATGAGATTGTAACAAAAGACACTTACCACTTTTGTAACTTTGAATCATATTCCCTATGAAAGAATAACATTAAATAAAACATATAATGTCATGAAAATAATGATATTCATGATATAACTTGTAATCGGTGGAGTATATACACCTCATAAAATAAGATGGGTGTATAATATAACAAATGCCTCAAAGAAGAAAAAATGATACAAAAATCCCATACCGCTTTGGTAACTTTTAAACTGTAAACCCCATAAAAGAGATATCCTAAAATGGATATTTAAATACTCATAAATTTAAGTATAATAATCATATAATACATTCATGTTCACTATATAAACTACACAATGAAAATAAGTGGTGTATATGACATATATCTCAGAGAAATAAAAGTGAGATGAGAACAACCCTTACATCGAGTTTGATTCATCAAGCATGTTATTTATCTTCCTAAATGATAAATTTATGTTAATTATTAACTTTATTAATAAAATTTTTAAATTTTATTATTAATTTTATTTCACTTATAAAAAATTATATTTAATTATTTAATAAATTAATTTGAAGTCAGATGTTTTGATCATATTAGGCTTATGTTTCAAAAGTGACATTAGTAGAAGGACTATAATCCAAGTTTTAATTATTTAAACATATGAAGAATAATAATCATAAAATAATAATCATATTTATACATTAATTATAATTTTAAAACCAATAAATAAATTTGTTTATTAATTATTATCTAATATTTTGATCATGGAGACGGTAGGCTGTACGTACTCCTGAGTCACGTTTCCATTTTTCAATGATAATTATGAAAATAAGGTAAGTAAAATTTATATTTACAGAATAATAATAATTTCATAAGTAATATATTATTTAATTATATATCATTATATAAATCATTATTTTGATGTGGTGATGAAAAAATGAATTGCATTGCTTTGAGGAAGCGATAGTCCACACATCCATGAATGACGTTATCATTATTTTCTGTGAGTGAAAAATGTAAAAATAAAATGATATATTATATTTAAATAATGATAAATATTTTATAAATATCATAATTATTTCATTTATATCACATATATTCATTATAGTTACCCTTATTACCTTCCATGTAATGTGTTAGTTAAAATGAAACACATTGCTTTGTATGGTAGTAGTCTGTCGTACACACAAGCGACATTTTCGTATCTATTACAAAATGAAATATAAAAGGTTATATATGATATAATGACTCCATATGTATAATTATGTTATAAATATCATATATAAACTTTAGATCCATCATCATACCCAACTGTGAGAGTTGTTAATGGAAAAAATGACATTGTTTCCCAAAGCAGTAGTCAATTGTACACATGAATAATGATTTTATAACCCATTTTATTTAAGTGTATATGGTCTTAGGTCATAAACATAAAATAGAAACATATTTTTTTATTAAAAATACCTAATTTATTATATAATCATGATATAATAATAATTTAAGGATGTGGAGAAATAATAAAAATTAAGATGCTCATTGAAGAACATTACCTCTTCTTCCAGTATCCTCCTTAGGTTTTCACAAAAGATATGAGAGGTTGGATTTCGAACCAAAATAAGGATTATATGATGCAGGTTTTGAATTTGGTAATTTATTATGCTAGTATTTGTATGATCCAAAAGTTTTGAGAGATATGAATAAGTGAGGTGAGTGAGTGAACTTTTATAGCTAAGGAGGAGAGACAATCTTGTAAATACTCAAAATTATTCACCATTGGGTGATAAATATTACATAAAGTGGCTCCAAAATTTATAATTAAAGGTGTGTAAGGATTATATGATATATAAAACCCCCACCACACAAATAAATACATGTTTCAAAACATTTGGTTCCTAAACTTCTATGCTTCCTTATTTTTACCATTACGGGTTTTCACTATGATAACTAGTTTTATAACCTAGATAAATTTATCTTTTAAGACTATATTAAAGTGATAATTATTAGATAATTTATACCCACTTATTATTAATATGAAATCCAATTTATCAAATGAAAATTTTATGTGTGTTGAACATTAGTTTTAACATGAGTGCATATAATGTGCAAATACAATGCTTTAACCTTAAGCACACTAACATAGTTTTTTTACAAATTAAGGGACAATATATTCAATATAAAATAAAAATTGGTCCATTAATGGGAAATATTGTATAATTATTAACATTGAAAAATCACCTGGAAAAAGATAATATTTTTAGTATTTTTAAATCATTTAATAAAATATAATTTATTATAAAATAACATTAATGTCAATTTTAACATTATTCATTTAATTTGAATTTAAAAACATCAATATAAATATGGAATTGTGAAACATTATTCTCATACCTGTCTAAAATGATATATTCATATAAAAAATTAATTTGACACAATAATTCACTCACGTTACTACACTTTTAATATTTTTAGTATCATTTATTTCATTTAATTGTTAATTAAATAATTACTATATTAGCATTTTTCAAGAATTATAAGTAATTATTTCATCTCTAAAAATTAAAGATAAAATATTATGATAAAAATAATAATTTATCTTTCCAAATAATATCTAAAACTGAACCTATGATTTTTTTTCTATATCCTAAAGCTTTATAGAAATTAAAACTAAGAAAAGTATTTTTTGCCTTTTTTTACTTAACTAGTTATGTGGGTCATATTCAAAGAAAAGTGGCAAGAAATTTTCATATTTTTGAGAATTTGATATAAAAGGTCAAAATAATATCATTCAATAAAATTAATATAATATTTTTGGTTGTTGTCACTCTTATAATTATATATTAACTCCCCAGTAAACCAATTTTTACCTTAACCATGGTAATTAATTTCTTATTACATTCACTATTCATTTTGGTTAAAAATTAAACTAACATTATTAGAAATTATAAATTATTATGATTCCAAATATGGAATTTCATTTTTCCAATTCAATTTATAGAAATGTAAAATTTTAGTTTAACATTAATCCCACTGACGTGGCGAGATAACAGATTTCTAAGAAGAGTATTCTTTTAGAAAATATGATTCTATATTAACTCTATGACTAATAATGATCATTGTGATAAAATAAATTAATATTTAATGATATATAATCTATAAATTTAATTTTAAAAATTCCCCATTATTTATTATTTTAATTAACTAAAATGGAGAAACATTATGCATATTAAAACAATCTTTAGAAAAAACCTATTTTTAAATCCAAAAACAAACTTATACTAAAAACTAATATAAAGTTGATTAAAAATAATTAATTGGATTTAATATAACTTATGTTACTTTATAACATATTAAAAATATATTGGGGCTTTTAAATTACTTAATTTATTGAAAAGAAAATATTTTTTACAAAATTGATATTTTTCTATATTAACTAGAAAATCAATATTTCCTGAAAAATCCCAAAATTTCAACCCAAGAAAATTTTTATATATTGATTCAAAAAATAAAGTTAATTTTATCAAAAAAAATCAATAAGTTCCAAAAATTAATTATAATATTTTTTTCATGAAGCGTAATAAAAATCATTTTTGAATAAAACATATTTTTAAAGAATAAAATCACATTACTAAAAAAATTATTGATTATTTACTAAAAATTTATCAATAATTTATATTTAGTGATTAATATATATATATATATAATAAATTATTTAATACTATTCATACCCACCAATTTAATGGCAATGTTATACCGGTAATATATATCTGGGGTCTTTTAAGTTCAGTGTTTCATGATGAATACACTATCAATCAAAAAAATCATAGGTTTGTGTGTAACAAAAACTAAAATAAGTATTGCATATAACACAAGATAAACTCATTGTTTTTTTTCCTTCACACTGTCAAATATAATTTTCTTCTTTTAAAAAATTTGGGTGTTACATTTTCAAATATTTATAATAAATACTATAGTTATGTTTTATTTTTTAAAAATATTGCTACCACTTTTTAACACTTAAATTATTGTACTATTATTGATTCGACAATATCCAACATCACCCATTATCAGCACTAAAATAACTCTAATAAGGGAAAAAATTATCAGTGCTAACTAAAATTGATAATAAATATACTTATCAGTACTAAAAAATCACTAATAAAAGGCTATGTTTATCATCACTTTAGTTAGAATTAATAAATGTCACTATAAATAATTTAATATATATATATATATATATTTATTTATTTATTTATTTATTTAAAACTTTATTCATATACCAATAAGTATATATATATTATAAAATATATAACATAATATATTTTACATCTGCCAGTCTGGAATGTACATTGAAAACAAACGCTCCCTAGGACTCGAACTCGGATGAGACAACCCCCCCCCCCAGCATGTCGATATATATATATATATAACAATAAGTACATATATTTATATAAATATGATTTATAACTATATTTTAATAAAAAATTATTATCAATTATTTTTATAATTTTATATATATAAAATTATCAAATTTATATTAATTAATAAAAATGTTTGATAATATATTTATATATGTTAAAAAGGTATATATAAATATAATATATTAAAACTTTATTTAAATAATTTTAAATATATATAAATGAATATATATTTATTTAATTTTATTTATAATATTTGTATATATATATATATAATTTATATATACATATTTATATATTCTTAAATATGATTTATATAATAGAAAATATATATACTTTTGTTTATTATTTTATACTTATTTATTATTATATATAGTTATAATTACATACACACGCATATGTTTGTGTTTGAGTTTTAAAATTTAATAATACAAAATATATAAACAAATATGTAAATAAATATATAAATAGATTAAATAGATTTTATATTTGAATTTATATATTTATTTTCATATTAAATATTTTAAAAATACATATAGATTTGTATGTATATGTTTGAATGTGGATGTATGCGCACTTCTGTATGTAATTGTATGTATGTTTATATATGCATATGTTTGTGTATGCATGTGTGTGTATTTTTATATATGTGTATATGTTTATGTATGTGCATGCATGTATTTTATGTGTGTGTATGTGTTGTGTATGTTTAAGTGTTTGTATATAGATGTATATGTGTTGTGTATATGAATTTTTTTATTTGTATACATGTTTGAATGTATGATTTTGTATATATGTGTATTTATGTGTATGTATGCATGTGTATGTGTATGTATATGGACGTATATGTATGTTTTTATGTGTATATTTATTTACTATGTGTATGTTTATGTAGTATGTGTATGTACATGTATGTAATTGTATGTATGTGTATGTGTATATGTGTGTACGCATGTATACGTGTATGTGCATATATATGTTTGTATGTGTATGTGAATGTGTATGTGTATGTGTATGTGTATGTGTATGTGTATGTGTATGTGTATGTGTATGTGTATGTGTATGTGTATGTGTATGTGTATGTGTATGTGTGTGTGTGTGTGTATGTGTATGTGTATGTGTATGTGTATGTGTATGTGTATGTGTATGTGTATGTGTATGTCTATGTGTATGTGTATGTGTATGTGTATGTGTATGTGTGTGTATGTGTATGTGTATGTGTATGTGTATGTGTATGTGTATGTGTATGTGTATGTGTATGTGTATGTGTATGTATTTGTATGTCTGCATGTATATGTATGTAATGTGTATGTATGTGTATATGTATATTAATATATCATTATATAACATGAAAATTCATTCATTTTTTCAAGTTGATGTATCTCATTTTAGTATATATATACAAACACATACACATATATAGAATCACAAGAAAAGTCATTTGGTTTTTCAAATGTAATTAATGAAATTTTATATATAAATATATATATATACACACACATTTAATAATTTTTATTTTTTTAAAATTCTTTATATTTTTTAAACATTTATAATTATTAATATTTAATATATTAAATATCTTTGTAATTTATATATATATATATAATATTTATTCATTTTTATTTTAATATTTGTTTTTCAATTTTTTATACATTTATTATTTATTCATTTTGAATTAGTAATTTATTGCAAATATTTTATTTTTAAATGTTAATTTTAATATTTATTCAATTTTATTTTAGTATTTATAAATTTTTAATATTTTCATAACATATATAAATAAAATTATATATTCATTTTCAATATTTTATTTTACAATTTATTGTATTTTAATTATTAAATTATGATCTTTTTAACATTTATTCATTTAATATTATTTAGTCATTTTTAATATTTATCCATCTTTAATATTTTCTGTAATTTATTCATTTTTTATGTTTATTCATTTCATTTTTTTGTAATCTATTTTTTAATAGTTATTTATACATTTTTAAATATTAATATTCAATATTTTAAAATGTTTGTAGTTTATATAATTAATATTTATTCATTTTTATTTTATTATATTTGTATTTAAATCCTAATTTAATTATTATTTATTCATTATTAATTATAAATTCTCTTGTTTTTAAAAGTAATTATTAATATTTTATATATTTATTTTAAATATTTATTCATATTTCATATTTTATAAATTTATATAATTAAAATTATTAACACTTTTTTTAATATTTATGTAATTTATTCATTTTTAATTCAAAAATTTTATGGATTTTTAATTATTTTTTCATTTATAATTATCTATATTTTTTAATACTAATTCACTTTAATTTTTTTTGTAATTTATTCATTTTTTATATTTCAAAAAATTATTCATTTTTAATATTTATTTATAATTTTTTATTTTTTACTTATTAATATCTTAATATGTTTGTAATTTTAAAAAATAATATTTATTCAATTTTATTTAAAATCTTTATACAAGTATTATTTATTCATTTTTAATTAGTAATATGTTGTAAATATTTTTTTATTTAAATTCATTTTTTAATATGTAGTCATTTTTCTTTTAATATTTATTCATTTTTAATATCTTTACAATTTACATAATTAATATTCTTTATCTGTTTTTAATATTTTTTAAATTTATATTATTTATATTATTTTTTTCATTTAATATTATATATTAATTTTTAATATTTTTAATATTTATTATTTTTTAGTTTTTTTCTGATTTATTATTTATTATTTTTTATTATTGTTTATTATAAAATAATTTTTATATTTTTATTATTCCTTTTTATATAATCAGTAATTTATTTAGTTTTTAAATTTAATTTTTAATTTTTAAAAATTAGTATTTATGAGCACTATATTTAGTGGTGATAAAAAGGGATTTTCATCTTAGTGATAATAAAGGAATTTTTTCAATATTTTTTACCATTGATTATAAAACTCCAATCATCTTTTAAAATAACACTAACAAAGATATCTAATCCTCGTGTCGTACATGATTGTCATAAAAGATGAACTCTTTTGCATTCTCATGGGAAATTTTGGACGAATCCAAACCCATCAAAACTAAAGGTATGAACTTAAAATCTTGTTTTTGTGTATTTATCATATGATCTAGTGCATATGCATAGTATTTTTTTACTTTTCTTCCCAAACAGTAGTGTGTGCAGTTCCCCTTCCAATCTTCTTTTCTCACACCATAATTTTCCACTACTTGAGATTCTTCTTTTCATGTTATTGTGGTAGTGATTCTTATATTTTTTTTTCTTCCCTTATCTTATATGTCTTCCTTATTTTGTTATATTGGTCTAGTTCCCACCCCTTCATTGGTCTCAAAACATATGTTTATTTAAGGAAAAGGCATGATTTGGTATTCATTTGGGGCACATGCGGGTTTTTTGAAGGGATGAGTTAATCTAGGTTGAGATTTTCAAAATCTATTTGAGTTAGAATGTTAACAATGGGGTTTAGTATAAGGGCATGGCCTTAAACCTTACATAATATTTAATTAAATGAATAATTCACATTGAGGATCTTTTCAGGTTTAGAGTTTTAGAGAATTAGGATATAAATATTACACCTCAAAAATATTACAAAGTAGACACTTCTACTCAATTTCCATTTTTTTCATAAAATAAGAACTCTTGAAAAAAAGATTCATGTCTAGTTCCATGTTTAAGACGACATGACTTTTCATTGATCCCATCCTTGACCATATTCCACATTATGTCATGAGAAAAACATTTCAAAAACTTGGGATGAGCATAAAAATCTCAGTAAGGGATACACAAAGAAGGAAAACTGTTAGTTTTTCAAAAAAACAAGTAAACGATGAATACATTAACATAAGTAATACTTTTCACCTTTATGAAGTAGTAAATACTCTTCACTGAATAAAAGATCATTACTTACCCTTTTGTAACCAAAAGATTACCATAAAACCCATATTAAGAACAGATAACATATAAAGGTAACTTGGGACATAAACATACATAAATAGAATAATCATACGGTCGACTTCCACACATATCACTAATGGAATAGCCATACGGACGACTTCCATACCCAATGCATTAAAGGTTATAACGTAACCACCCGTCCTGGTATTCACGGCACCACCCGTCATTTGGTTTATCACGTAACCACACGTCAAATGTCCAAGTACCAATATAAAATCATAACACATACAACAAATATAAAGGAAAGAAAACATTTCCATATTTCAATCACAATATATCACTTAAATATATTGACATAACAAATCCATTTCCAAAACCATTTTCAATACCAAAAATACATAAAAGAGTATCAGGTATTTATTTTCTTTTAAAAACATTATGGCTTGTTGAGGAAGCCAAAGATCAAATAATAATCGCGGCGGCGGAAAAGGTCATTGTCACCGCTTACGTTAAAAAGAAAAATTATTTTTGTCATTTAGTAAAACACTTTGTAGAAAAAGATTCCCTTTGAAAATTCAAGGGTGTTTATTCAGCGTATAAAATAAAGTCGTGTATTAAAACAAAATATGCCTCAATGAAAGGAGATTGAGACGAAGTCCCTTACCTCGTATCTGACTTGACTCGATCGTTCTTAAATATCCTAAATAATAAAATAAAGTTAATTTATACTTGCTTAAGAACCTTTTTCAAGTTTATTATTCCTTTTATATCACTTATTACCATGTTATAAACATTTAGTAATCATTTAAGTGAATAACGTTCATTTTGTTGATATTTGGTACTTGAGTCAAAAATGAACTTCTTATAATTACATGTTGTTCATGTGGTAAACAGTTCATTATATCAAGAATGATATTAATTATTTATATATCATATATATCATATATATCTAGTATTTACATGTATTTATAATAGTACATAACATTTAGAGGTAATAAATGAAATGCACCGTTCATGGAGACGGTAAGCCGTACGTAGGCATGAACGCTACTTCAATTTCTATTTCTTATTTTAATGGAATTTAAACATAATTATACATAGATATATTATAATTACAGTATAATATCATATATAATATCATTAACTCTATCCTTTATACATCCCACATAAGGCATTAACGAGTCACATCACTTTGAGGGGGCGGTAGTCCGCACTTCCTCAAATGAGATTATCGTATTTACCCACTATGGAAACCATAAAGGTGTTCTATAAATGGGAAGTAAAGAATTATAAAGAAATCATAAACATAATATATATCATATATAAATACAATTTCATCATAATGGCCACCATGATAGGCGGTAAGATGTACTTGAACAATCATCGTTTCGTGAGGCGTTAGTTTTCCATCCACAGAAACATTATGTTCTTCATCCATTAGATGAAGGTGTGTGTAAGTGTAGTTCGAATCCTTCTCATAACAACATCCTAGTATATTTAGGATACAGTTTTTGTTACAAAATAAAGGAATAAAAAGAGTTTAGGGGTTGGAGAAGTAAAATAAAAGAAAACAAATTAAGAGAAATTGTTACCTTTAATTTGGGTAACTTCCTTTGGTTTGAACCAAAACGACTTCTTTAAGTGCCTTCTTCCTAAAGTAAGGCTTCTAGGGGGAGTAGAGGGATGTAGTCTGCTTAATTGGGCAGAGGTTGGACGAGCCAAATGGCTTGATATGTGTGAGGAATTGGTTAGAAATTGTCTCCTTTTATAAGGGAGAGGAGGGGATCTTTAGAAAAGTGTGAAACTATTATTTTATTATATAATGATATTCGGTTTATAATGGACCAAAAATCATTATATTCTAAGATTAGATGACTCGTGGTATAAATAAAATCATCCAATAATAATTGGACAGGTTTTGGATAATATTTTAATCATTATAATCTTATTTATTTAAATCATTTATTAATGAGGTAAACACTACATCATTATTGTGTCATAAATCATTTAATTTATTTGTTGTCTAAAAATTATAAGAAAAATACCATGATATATTAAATATTTTTATCTTTCCAATGAATATTTATAGTCGAAAAGATAATTTATATAACCCCTTCTAAAAATTAATTTACTAAAAGATATTTGCTTTTGTCATTTTTACCTTTACTTTAAGTTAATTAATCTAAATTTTCATTATCACTCCCATGTGGATCAAAGGGGTCCCCAAATCGACCCAAAGATGCTCATGGTCGTAAATGACTCAACCAATAAGGTTTGTACAAGTGTTAAGGTAATTTTGAATTATAAAAATATTCTTTTAACCTTGAATTACCCTATTTACCTTTAACCGCGGTAAATAAAAGTCAAAAGTTACTATTCACCAAAAATTATTTTCATCTTAATGAACCACATTTTACTTCTTGATAACAACCATGTATGTAGGATTTTTGAAATTCAATTCACAGAAGTGGTAAAACTTCATTTAAATGAAAAAGTCAGTTTTTTTAACTACCACTAAGTGGTTTCACTATTCATCAAAAATTGAAGTTTTTCAGAAAAATACCAAAAATTCAGCCTTAGCTATATTTGATATTCTGAATTCAAAAATGATGTCTATTTTTTCAAATTCAAAACATAGAAGTGGCATTAATTAATTTAAAAATTAATTCCCATTGTTAAAACAAAGAGTGTTTTTAAGAAACAATAACTATCAAAAGATTGACACTTGTTTATGTCCAATTTCAAAGTGAAATTAATTACAATTAACAACATTGGATTTAATGGTAAAAATATATTCTAATTACACTTTGAAACCAATTAAAAATATAATCTAACCATATAGATAAATTATATTAAAAGGCACCTTTGAATTAAAATACAGTATTTTTCACTTTTCGTTAAAAAATAAACTTTATCCGAAAAATACCAAAAAATTACCCAAAGTAAAATTTGATGTCCCAAATATAAAGAATATTTTTATTTCATCAAATAGAATATATAAAGATGACTAAAACTTAATTTAATGAGGGTTCTCCATTAAAAGGCGGTAAATCGTCCTTTTAATGTAAATTATACTTAAAATTAGATTCATTCACTTTTTAAGCCTCTAAATTTTATTGGATAAATGTAAATACATTAACAAACATGTATAATCATATTTTAGTTAGTTTAATTCATTCTCGCCAATACAACGGCTAGGAGTTAACTACCATTTAAAATAGTAATATTATATTATTAGTGTGCAACGTAAGAATCCAAAGAAACCTGTGGTTGCGTATCGGGTACGCTATCGAACGTAGCAACCCCTTTAAAATAAAATTAATATTTAATTCAAAAATATTAATAAATATTAAATATGTCTTATTCTTCATTTACCTAGGATGTTACATTCTTCCCCCCTTTTGGAAATTGTGTCCTTGCAATTTTTATTCACTTATCAAAATATGTGGGGGTATTTATCCCTCATAGAATTTTCAGATTCTCACGTTGCCTCTTCAACCATATGGTTTTTCCACAAAACCTTTACCTAGTTAATTACCTTATTCCGCAACACCTTCTCTCTACGGTCAAGAATCTGGACTGTTTGTTATTCATAAGAGAGATTCTCTTCCAACTGAACTACCTCTGGGCTCAAAACAAGAGATGGATCTGGAATATACTTTCTCAACAACGAAACATGAAAAACATTGTGTACCTAGGATAAACTTGGAGGTAAATCCACTCTGTATGAAACTGATCCAACTTTCTCCAGAATTTCATAAGGTCCAATGAACTTTGGACTCAAATTTCCTTTCTTACCAAAACACATCACACTTTTACATGGAGAAACTTTGAGAAAGACATGATCACCTACCTCAAAAGAAAGATCCTTCCTCCAGTTATCTGCATAACTTTTCTGTCTGCTCTGAGCTGTTCTCATGTGCTTCTAAATCAACTGAACTTTCTGTGCCATCTCTTCTACCAATTCTGGTCCCATCATCTTCCTTTCACCTACATGATCCCAAAAATCCGGAGTTCGACAACGCTTTCCATATAATTCCTCAAATAGATCCATCTGTATACTAGAATGAAAACTGTTATTATATGAAAATTCAACCAAATAAAGGTGTTGGTCCCAACTTCCCTGATAATCCATCGAGCAAGCACATAACATATCCTCCAAGGTCTGAATTGTTCGTTCTGACTGCCCTTCTAATTGAGGATGAAAAGATGTACTAAAATTTAGTTCAGTACCCAACGACTTCTGAAGGCCTTTCCAAAAGTTAGAAGTAAACCTAGGATCACGATCAGATACAATAGAGAGGGGAACACCATGCAATCTGACTATCTCTTTAACATACAATCGAGAAAGTTGATCTAGAGACAAAGTATCTAGAATAGGAAGTAAATGAGAATATTTAGTCAATCGATCAACAATAACCCAGATTTCATTATTACCTCGAGATGTCTTCGGTAATCCCATAACAAAGTCCATGGATATATTTTCCCATTTCCACTCTGGCACTGGTAGAGGCTGAAGCATTCCTTTTGGTAACTGTCACTCTGCTTTAACCTGCTGGAGAGTCAAACACTTCACAGTAAAATCAGCAATATCTCTTTTCATTCCATCCCACCAGTAATAGTTCTGAAGATCTCTGTACATCTTAGTACTACCAGGATAAACTGAAAACGAGGAACTATGAGCTTCACATAACAACTCATTCTTCAACTGTGAATCACAAGGTACACATAATCTCTTTCCAAATCTCAAAACACAATCATTATCAATGTTAAAATCATCCAACTTACCCTTCTGAACCAATTCTACCTATTTTGCAACTCATTGTCTTCTTTCTATGCTTGCTTTATTCTATCGATAGAGATGATCTCATTGACACCTGAAACAAAACAGAATAATTTCCTGCACCAACAAATTCTATTCCAAAGTTCATAAAATCAAAAACCAAAGGATCTCATTCCAAATGTATCATGTCTAATGAGACATTACTTTTTCGACTTAAAGCATCAGCCACTTTATTTTCTTTTCCTAGATGATAAAGGATCGTGAAATCATAATCCTTGATTAATTCCAACCATCTCCTTTGTCTCATGTTAAATTATTTCTGAGTGAATATATACTTCAAACTTTTGTGATCAGTATATATTTCACCCTTCACTCCATACAAATGATGCCTCTAAATTTTTAAAGCAAAAATAATAGTAGTTAATTCCAAATCATGTGTAGGGTAATTTAACTCATGTAGTTTCAACTGACATGAAGCATAAGCAATTACTTGATCATTCTGTATTAGGACACAACCCAGTACTTTCAACAAAGCATCACTATAGATAAAAAATTCACCATTTCTAGATGGCAGTTCCAAAACTGGATCATTCACCAATCTTCTTTTCAATTCCTCCAGTAATAACCTGATTCAACTAATCCATCACTGCAGCAAACTGCTTAATTCTAATTCCGACCATCTCAGGTTGCTAATTTGGAAGTTCATTCTCCTCTGTATGCCTTCCTAGAAAATATTATTTGTTTCCTTTACGAAAAATGATTCTTAACACAGAAATATCTTATATGAAGCAACATAGTAATCTGTAAATGCTATATCATTTCAATATTACCATAAATTACTTTATGGATATTAATTTAACAATACTCTAACTCCTAAATTTTTTTAAACCTACCTCTGATACCAACTATAAGGACCCAGCCTTAAACCTTACATAATATTGAATTAAATGAATAATTCACATTGAGGATATTTTCAGGTTTAGAGTTTTAGAGAATTAGGACATAACTATTACATCTCAAAAATATTACAAAGTAGACACTTCTACTCAATTTCCATTTTTTCATAAAACAATAACTCTTGAAAAAAAAGAGTCATGTCCAGTTCCATGTTTAAGATAGCATGAATTTTCCTTGATCCCATACTTGACTCTATTCCACATTATGTCCTGTGAAAAAAATTTCAAAAACTTGGGATAAGCATAAAAAGATCAGTAAGGGATACACAAAGAAGGAAAACTGTTAGTTTTTTAAAACAATAAGTAAACAATGAATACTTTAACATAAGTAATAATTTTCACCTTTATGAAGTAGTAAATACTCTTCATTGAATAAAATATCATTAATTACCCTTTTGTAACCAAACTATTACCATAAACCCCATATTAAGAGCACATAACATATAAAGGTAACTTGGGACATAAACATACATAAATGGAATAACCATACGGTCGACTTCCACACATATCACTAATGGAATAGCCATATAGCCGACTTCAATACCCAATGCATTGGAGGTTATAACGTAACCACCCATCCTGGTATTCACCCCACCACCCGTCATTTGGTTTATCATGTAAACACACGTCAAATGTCCAAGTACCAATATAAAATCATAACACATACAAAAAATATAAAGGAAAGAAAACATTTCCATATTTCATTCACAATATATAACTTAAATATATTGACATAACAAATCCATTTTCAAAACCATTTTCAATACCAAAAATACGTAAAAGAGTATAAGGTATTTATTTTCTTTTAAAAACATTACGGCTTGTTGAGGAAGGCAAAGATCAAATAATACTCATGGCAGCGAAAAAGGTCGTTGTCATCACTTACGTTAAAAAGGAACATTCTTTTTGACGTTTAGTAAAACTCTTTGTAGAAAAATATTCCCTTTGAAAAGTCAAGGGTGTTTATACAGCATATAAAAGAAAGTCGTGTATTAAAACAAAATATGCCTCAATGAAAGGAGATTGAGACGAAGTCCCTTACCTCGTGTCCGACTTGACTCGATCGTTCTTTAATATCTTGAATAATAGACTAAAGTTAATTTCTACTTTCTTAAGAACCTTTTTCAAGTTTATTATTCCTTTTATATCACTTATTACCATGTTATAAACATTTTTTAATCATTTATGTTAATAACGTTCATTTTGTTGATATTTGGTACTTGAGTCAAAAATAAACTTCTTATAATTACATGTTGTTCATGTGGTAAAAGGTTAATTATATCCAGAATGATATTCACTATTTAGATATCATATATATCATATATATCCAGTATTTACATGTATTTATAATAGTACATAACATTTAGAGGTAAGAAATGAAATGCACCGTTCATGGAGACGGTAAGTCGTACGTACGCATGAACGCTACTTTCATTTATATTTATTATTTTAATGGAATTTAAACATAATTATACATAGGTATATTATAATTATAGTATAATATCATATATAATATCATTAAATCTATCCTTTATACATCCCACATAAGGCATTAACGAGTCACATCACTTTGAGGGGGCGGTAGTCCGCACTTCCTCAAATGAGATTATCGTATTTACCCACTATGGAAACCATAAAGGTGTGCTATAAATGGAAAGTATAGAATTATAAGGAAATAATAAACATAATATATATCATATATAAATACAGTTCCATCATAATGGCCAACATGATAGGCGGTAAGATGTAATTGAACAATCACTGTTTCGTGAGGCGTTAGTTTTCCATCCATAGAAATATTATGTTCTTCATCCATTAGATGGAGGTGTCTGTAAGTGTAGTTCAAATTATTATCATAAAAAAATACTAGTATATTGAAGATACTGGTTTTGTTACAAAATAAAGGAATAAAAAAATTTAGGGGTTGGAGAAGTAAAATAAAAGAAAACAAATTAAGAGAAATTGTTACCTTTAATTTGGGTAACTTCCTTTGGTTTGAACCAAAAGGACTTCTTTAAGTGCCTTCTTCCTAAGGTAAGGCTTATAGGGGGAGTATAGGGATTTATGGTGCTTAATTGGGCAGATGTTGGATGAGCCAAATGGCTTGAGAGGTGTGAGTAATTAGTTAGAAATGGTCTCCTTTTATAAGGGAGGTGAGGGGCTCTTTAGGAAAGTGTGAAACTATTATTTTATTATATAATGATATTTGGTTTCTAATGGTCCAAAAATCATTATATTAAAAGATAAGATGACTCATGGTCGAAATAAAATCATCCAATAATAATTGGATAGGTTTTGGATAATATTTTAATCATTATAATCTTATTTATTTAAATCATTTATTAATGAGGTAAACCCTGCATCATTATTGTGTCATAAATAATTTTATTTATTTGTTGTCTAAAAATTATAAAAAAAATACCATGATATAGGAAATATTTTTATATTTTCAATGAATATTTATAGTCTAAAAGATAATTTATATAACCCCTTTTAAAAATTAATTTACTAAAATATATTTTCTTTTGTCATTTTTGCCTTTACTTTAAGTTAATTAATCTAAATTGTCATTATCACTCCCAAGTGGATCAAAGGGGTACCCAAATCGACCCAAATATTCTCATGGTCGTAAATGACTCAACCAATAAGGTTTGGACAAGTGTTAAGGTAATTTTTAATTATTATAATATTCTTTTAACCTTGAATTACCCTATTTACCTTTAACCGCGATAAATAAGTCAAAAGTTACTATTCACCAAAAATTATTTTCATCTTAATGAACCACATTTTACATCTTTATAACAACCATGTATGTATTATTTTTAAAATTCAATTCATAGAAGTTGTAAAATTTCATTTAAATGAAAAAGTCAGTTTTTTTAACAACCACTAAGTGGTTTCACTATTCATCAAAAATTGAAGTTTTTTAGAAAAATACCAAAAATTCAGCATAATCTATATTTGATATTTCAAATTAAAAAATGATGTCTATTTTTCCAAATTCAAAACATAGAAGTGGAATTAATTAATTTAAAAATTAATTCCCATTGTTAAAACAAATAGCGTGTTTTTAAGAAACAATAACTATCAAAAGATTGACACTTGTTTATGTCCAATTTCAAAGTGAAGTTAATTCCAATTACCAACATTGGATTTAATGGTAAAAATATATTCTAATTACACTTTTAAACCAATTAAAAAGATAATCTAACCATATAGATAAATTATATTAAAAGGCACCTTTGAATTAAAATACAGTATTTTTCACTATTCATTAAAAAATTAACTTTATCCGAAAAATACCAAAAAATTACCAAAAGTAAAATTTGATGTCCCAAATCTAAAGAAGAATTTTATTTCGTCAAATAGAACATATAAAGATGACCAAAACTTGATTTAATGAGGGTTTTCCATTAAAAGGAGGTAAATTGGCCTTTTAATGTAAATTATGCTTAAAATTAGATTCATTCACATATTAAGCCTCTCAATTTTATTGGATAAATGTAAATACATTTAACAAACATGTATAATCATATTGTAGTTAGTTTCATTCATTCCCACCAATAAAATGGCTAGGAGTTAACTACCATTTAAAATAATAATATTATATTATTAGTGTGCAATGTAAGATTCCAAAGAAACTCGTTGTTGCGTATCGGGTACGCTATCGAACATAGCAACCCATTTAAAGTAAAATTAATATTTAATTCAAAAATATTAATAAAAATTAAATATGTATTATTCTTCATTTACCTGGGATGTTACATTTAGAACCCATGGGTCTTATTTTGAGAGATTTTTTATTGTAATGGAAATCTATAAAACTATTTTTCAGGTCTGTGAGTGCAACAATTTTTTACTTATTTTATGTAATGCTTTCACCATGTTTTATTTCATCATCTTTGTATTGGTGTGTTTGTGGGCTTCTTGGGGATGGATATCCTTTTTTTGAAAATGACCTAAAGTTCATTTATGTATGGTTATTTGGATTAATGGAGTCTAGGTATAAATTATGTTAAAGGCTTTGTGGGGTTCTCTCAAAGTTCAGAGAACACCCGAAGTCGGTGTTTGGGTTTTTTACATAAAACTAGGTTATTTTTTGTTTTTTTGGAATTTACAAGTCGTGTAATGGTATTACATGTCATGTAATGTTTTCTAGGAAGATTTTGTGAATTTGGTTTAGGTTATGAGAGTTTTACACTCCTTACAAAGGGTTCACATCGTGTAATAGTAAAATTCTAGTTTTTTTATCATAGTCGACACATTTTTCATTGTCTTTTTAATTTTTGTGATTACACGCCGTTTAAATGATACACAATGTGTAATCCTCGAGTACAGTTTTTTTAACACATGAATCACTTAATTTGGGTTTCATTCGGTCTACAACCCTTTCTCTCAAACCCCTAGGTGATTTTGATTGATTTTGGAGATCTCTTCTTCTTCTGAATCATGCATTCAATGATTGATCATCGTTGTGGTTATGATGAATCCTTTAGGGTAATAGTTCCATATGTTTCTTCATTTATTTGTTTTTAACTATGGTGTTGGATGTGGTGGTCATTCAGATTCATGATCTATTGGTGTTTGCAATCAATTCTTTGTAGTTTCTTACTGCGCCTTGTCTTATGAAGGTTGATCCATGGATTTCCAATCTCTATTGTTGACGGTGGAGAGGGTTTCATTATTCTTTAGGTAATTGTTTCTATACAATGGGTTAATTCGATGAATTACTTATATTTCTTGATAAATTCCTTTAGGTTGTTCATTTAATTGAAGTGATTTGTGGTTTCAAGGTATTTCTCGGAAAGATAAATTTTTTAAAGGGGTTTTATGTAAAAACATATTTATTTTTATTTAGAAATAGGTTTTTCAATCACTCAAGTAGTTTGAATTGGATTTGGAAAATGTTTTATAAATTGAGATAATGGTTTTGAAATGTATTTTTAAAATCATGGAATTTTGGGAACCTTGGGTGCATCAAGAAATAGACATATGAAACCTTAGTGTGTTTGGCACCACTAGTGGTTGTTTTGTTGATATCAACGAACTGTGGAAGGACTCGATATCAGTTGGATCCAACATTTGACATGGTTTAGGTGTATTTTTATGTTTAGTATATATTTTCCCATAATATAGATCTTAAATTATAATGTTCTTTTTTAATTATGAATTTTTATCTCATGATGATTTTTTTCATGGATTATTGCTCACATGTTTTATATGAGTTTCTATCACATAGAATCATATGATATAATTTCATGGATATGTGTTTATATATTTACCTCTTAGTTTATGGATTGGAATTCTTATTTTATCACTTCTTCTTGTAATATTTATAGATTTGAGAATATTTAATGTTTTTTTAAACCAAATGGAAAATTATTTACAAGTGGGTTTGGATTAATGAAAATGATTTGTTAAAACTTTTTTTGTTTTAAAGGATAAAAACATTGTACTCTTGATATTAGACCTTATATAGAATCTATAGTGATATCCTACTGGGTTATGTGCTCACACCCTACTTTTTACTTTGGAATGTTGTAGATATTGTATTACAAGATCCAGGTAAAGGGAAGGGAACCTTATAGCATGATGGATTCTCCTTTTATCATTTCCTTCATAGTGGGGTGGTTTGGAGGTGATTATTGGTCACATGGAGAATTTTCATACTTTTTGGTTTAGCCTATTTTGTCTTGAATTTTATAGTTTTTTTGTATCTATTTTATTCCACTTTATACTCTGGTTGTATATTTTTTTTATATTCAATACTTGTTTTTTTATCTTTGTTTCAACTCACTATGTGACAATCATCTTGGGTGTATGGGTTGGTGAACCCAGGTTGTTTCATTGCAAATTTTTATCAGAGGTATGATCAACCTAAAGTGTGCTAACACTGCATGAGTTTGGTTCTATTTATTAGTTATAAAGGAATTAGGATCGTCAAAATTTAGGTAATAAGTGTGGAAGTGTGTCTGGCCAGATCACTTCTGTGTTTGAACTTGAGTTAATATGGGTTTTTATAAATTTCATTTACCAGGTTTAAGACTTTTTGTTTCTGATTATTTAAATGAAATGTATGTGTAGTTTATTTAAATGGACTTGTTCCTTCTTAAAGTGTTGTTTTTTGTTCATGTAATTCATAATTTCTTTAAATTATTGATGTTTTAAATCATATATGTGAATTCTAAAAGTTGGTCTTAAGATTTTAGAATATACTCTAAAGTTTATTGGTCATTGTCTTATGATTAACAAACAATAACTCTAATAATATCTCTTCTAAATTATAGAGAGGAAGCTATGAGAAAGGATATGTAGTATAATCCTCCAGTAAAACCTTCTTTGGTTGAATTTTTAATCTGAACAATTCAGAATATGGGTCAAGTGATTGTTAGGAACCCAGAATGTGTGGTGGATCGTTGCTATGAATTTCCTAAATAGAATCCACCCATCTTCTGTGGTGATAAGGGACCCCAGGGATTTGAGGACTGGATTGAATGGATTGAGAGGATCTTCAACTTATTAAATACTTATAAGTACTCTAAGGTGGTTTTTTCCATGTACATGCTCAAGGTATGGGGAAGGACATGGTGGGACTCCATCACGAAAGCTAAGTTTCACAAGGATATTACCTAGACTTATTTAAAAAAAATAATTGGCAGTTTTACCCTGAGATGTTATGTGTGGTAAAGAATTGTGATTTTCTAACCTTGGAGAAAGGGGAGTGTACCATTTTGGAGTATTCTACCCACTTTTCTAAGTTGGTGCATCTAGCATCAAAGATCTTCACTAATGAGTACCAAAAGGATTTAAGTATTGAGTTTGGATTCGGGCTATATAGTTGGTCGATGTTTATTCTCATGTGCCTTCCAACCTTTTTGGAAGTGGTTGAAAACAATAATTTGGATAAGACAAACATATCTTGGAAAACATGTTTGGGTGGATCTTTATTTGGTGCTATTGTAAGCCAGGGTAAATCTTCTAGCCAGAAAAGGAACACAAGAGTGGTCAGTTATCTTCAGAGCTAATTTCAGGGGATTTATTAAGGAAGTAGTAGGTTGTCTACTACTAGTGTGGAAGGTGAGGTCATACCAATTCTAACTATGTGGAGGCTCCCAAGAATTTCCATCTTTGTAGATGATCTGGAAATCTAAAACATTTTTGAGAAAGGATATCCCAGGGCAGTAAGGTAGGATCCACTCTCATTAAGGGTTTGTAGGTTTTTATCAATGCTTCTAATAGTGGTGGGTTTAATCCTTGTCCAAGGGGAATGTTCATGTGTCTAAGATCAGATGGATTTATGTGGCAGAGTATCCACTAGATGAATATGAAGCAGGGACACTTATAGTTAGAGGTATAATGTTTATTTCATCTTCTATGTTGGTATATTTGATTGATACATGTGTTACTCATCCCTTTATATCTTCAAAGCTAGTTGACGTGTTGAGATTTCATTCTGATCTTATACCATTCATGTTGCATCTTTCCATGCATTTGGGATATAGATCCGAACAAAGTTTAAAGTGTCTCATGTGTTGAGTGATGATAGATGGATTTGAAGTAGAGTGTGACTTATTAATGATCGATCTTGAAATCTTCGACTTAATTATTAGCATGGATTAGATGATCAATGTTAAGTACCAGATAAATTGTTATTTCCATCGAGTATAGTTTTTATCTATCTATGGGGTTCCTTATGCTTTTCAGGGTGAGTGGCACTCTAGATCGAGAAGGGAAGGTCATGTTGTTCTTTATACAAGGGTAATTTTTTTCCAGTTATTAGAGATATTGTTTTATTTAGTTGTCCCTTTATTGGAAATTCAAATACCAATGATGATGTGTGCATACCCTGAGGTTTTTTGGGATGATTTTTCTATTTTATCACCCCATAGAGAGGTCAAGTTTACCATAGACCTACTCCCTAGTATGATTCCAATTTCTATGCCATCTTATAGAATGTAACAAGATGAGTTGGTGGAACTTAAGGTCTAGCTTGAGAACCTAGAGGCATAGGGATTTATTCATGTAAGCATGTCACCATGTTATTCTATTGTCTTCTTTTCTAAGAAGGGATATGGGCACCTCATAACTTGTATTGACTATCATAAGTTATATCAGGTGACCGTCAAGAAAAAATATATCTTTTCCATGATTGATTATCTCTTTGATCAGCATATAGGGGCTTGTTGGTTTTCAAAGATCAACCTATATTCAGGGTACCACCAATTGAGATTCTGAGAAGAGGATATACTAAAGATGGATTTTAGGATTCGGTATAGGCATTTTGAGTTTCTGGTTATGCAATTTGGTCTCACTAATTCTCATGTGTTATTTATAGTATTGATGAACTATATATTTCATCAATTATTTTAATATTTTTTTTGGTGTTTGTGGATGATAATTTGGTTTACTAAAATATAGAGGATGAGTAAAGGGACTATTTTGATATCATTCTTATAAACTTTAGGGAACATAAAATGTGTGGTAATCTTTCCAAATGTGAGTCTCGGATTTAATAAGTAATGTTTCCAAGGAATTTTATATCTAAGAGGGACATATCAGTGTATCATGAAAAGGTACAAGTAGTTATGTCTTGTTAGTGGCCCAGAAATGTGTTTGAGATCTGAAGCTTCTTAGGGTTAGCTGGTTATTATAGGTGGTTTGTTTGAGACTTATCCAACTTTCATCTCCAATGACATATTTAACCTGTAAGGGTGAAAAGTTTGAGTGGAAAGAAAAGTTTTAATGATCTTTTAAGGATATTAATTTGATATTTAATTAAGCTCAATTTTTTATTCTTATGGAACCAGGTTTGTTTTACAATGGTTTTTTTTATTCTTCTGGTATGGTTTTGAGATGTGTCTTAATGTAGGGGAAACAAGTGGTGGTTTATGGATCTTTCCAATTAATCCGTCATGAAAAGAATTATCTTACCCACAATCTTGAGTTGGTAATAGTTATGCTTGCACTCAAAATGTGGTGTCACTATCTCTTTGTTGAGAAGTTTATATTTTATTCTAATCAATAGATCCTAAAATACATTTTTACTCTGAGGGTTCTAAACTTGATACAGATATTCTAGGTGGAGTACCTTCAGAATTTTTATTATTATATTATAAATACTTTTGTAAAATAGAATGTGGTTTTGGGTGTGTTTATAAGGAAATTACCCTAACAAGTAGTGAAGTAATCATTAGAAGAGTGGTCTCTGATGAGTTTATTTGTTGAGATGATATTGGGGATGGAAGATGTTGGTGGGTAGGTGTTCTTGGCTTTAATAAAATATGTATTGTATTTTGATGAGTTATTTCATCTTGATAAGGTGATAGACACAGAGTGCCAATTATTTGGAAAATCCTTGTATGGAAGGGAGACCATGAGCGAGTGGTCTTTGACTTTTAGTGGAACTTTGATCTTTTGTAGCAGTTTGGTTGTTTCATTTTTACTAAGGTAGGATTTGATGGATAGTGGACACCAGTCTTTTTGTTCCATGCACCATGAGACTACCAAGATGCATCATGACTTGAAATGATGGTATTGGTGGTCGAGGGTGAGGCAGCTAATTGTGGATTTTATATTGAAATATCTTACTTGTCTAAGGATTAAGGTGGAACACCATATACCTTCCGATTTATTATAGCTATTAGAAATTCCATTATAAAAGTGGGATGATATTTCCATGGATTTAATTATTGGTTTTCTACATAATCCTAGTAGGAAGGATTCAATTTTGGTGATCATTGATCGTATGACAAAATTAGTGAATTTCCTCCCTATCAAGGAGACAATAAAGGTAGGATAGATTAGAGACTTATATATCTGATAGATAGTGATACTTCATGGGGTTCTCTCTACGGTTGCATCTGATAGGGAACTATGGATCACATTCAGGTTTTGGGAAGGTTTACAGAAGGTGATGGATTCCTATTTAAAATTGAGCACAAAATATTTTCCATAGATAGATGGATATACATAGAGGGAAATCCAAGTTATTGAGGATATACTTTGATCATGTGTGTTTGATTTTGGTGGATCTTGGGAAAAGTATATTATTTTAGTCGAGTTTTCCTATAACATTAGTTATCAGGTCTCGTTTAAGATCCCCCCTTTGAGTATTTTTATAGGTATCCATATAAATCTCCATTGTGCAGGAAAGAGTTGGGAGGGTGCTCCATAGTGGGTCCAATTATTTTTTTAGAAGATGATAGAGATGGTGTAGTTGATCTAGAAGTGATTGGTCACGACACGGAGTCGTTATAAATCTTATGTGAACCATCATTGTCAGCCATTGTAGTTTAAGGCTGGTGATCATTTCATTATCAGTGTTTCACCTTGATAGGAAAATTATCAGTTGGGTAAGTTGGATAAGTTAGCATCGAGATTTGTAGGGCCCTTTAAGATCATTAGATGACTATGTAAGGTGACCAATCAGTTAGACTTATCATCTCATTTAAATTCTATCCATGACATGTTTTATGTTTACCAGTTGAGGAGGTATATTCTAGATCCTTCCCATGTGATCAGATGAGAGGATGTTGATCTTGAGCCCAAAACCACTATGGTTGAGAAGCCAGATTAGATTATGGATCACCAGGATAAGGTATTGCATGGTAAAACGATTCCTTTCTTCTGGGTACTATGGTAGTGCAAGCGGGATATCCATGAGATGTGGGATCAGGAATCATTGATAAGGTAGCAGTGGAATTATCTTTTTTTGGATCTAGGATCTTGAGAAATTTTGGGAATATAAATATTTTATGGGGGAGATTTTATCATTCTTTTACTTCTTTCAGGTACTCCTTTGTCCATGTTTTATTTCATCATTCTTGTATGGGTGCATTTTCTAGCTTCTCAAGGTTGGAGAAAATTTTCTAGTAAAATGACCTAAAGTTTGGTGATGTATAGTTGTTTGGATTAATGTAATTTGAGTATAAATTTTGTTAAAGGATTTATGTAGTCCCCCCCCCAAGTTTGAAGAAAACTGAAAATAGGTTTTGGGGGTTTTCTATATAAAACTAGGATTTTTTCTATCTGTTGGCCATTTACACAACATGTAATGGGATTACACATCATGTAATGGTATTTGGGAAGATTACATGAATCTGGTTCAAGGCATGAGAGGTTTACACACCATGTAAATGTTTAACATTGTGAAATGGTAAAGGTCTATATTTTTATCAAAGGTGATGTGTTATTCGACATCTTTTAAATTCATGGGATTACACACCATGTAAATGATACAAATTGTGTAATCCTTGAGTACATAGGTTTTTAATACACGACTCACCTGATTTGGGTTTCATTCGGTCCACATCCCTTCCTCACAAACACCTAGGCTATTTTAGGTGATTTCAGAGATCTTCTGTTGCACCTGACTTGTGTAAATTATTTATTTTTATTATTTTCCCCACATTGAATATTTTTTTAACGGTTCGGGTTGAGTCTCGGTTTAAATTTTTGAGTTTTATTGAGAAATATTATTTATTTGGGTTTGGCAGCATCTGATGCACGTGCAGAGCACAGCCTTCCCTCATTTCATAATAAATTAAAATGTTAAATGAATAATAAAATGAAAATTAAATTAACAATAAGGTATACAAAAAAATAAAAAATAAAAATTATTTTTTCGATAAAGAAAATAATGACATTATTATTATTGTTGTTGTTGTTGTTGTTGTTTTTATTATTATTATTACAGTTGCTATGAATGTCAATAAATATTATTATTAAGCATTTAAATATTGTTGTTATATTATTATTATTATTTTAATTATAAATATTATAATTAAAATCAACATTATTATTGAATTTGGTCATTGTTATTATTATTTCAAAGGAAATAATTTTTATTATCTTTATTATTAAAATTTTTATGATTTGTGTAGGGTAACTGCGTGATTTCCCAACATTTAAAATAAATAAATGAAAAAAAATTAACTAAAAATAAATTATGGAAAACGAGCATTCTAAAAATGATAATAATAATATTATGGTTGCGGATAATAATATTATTATTAAATTTGTTTTTTATTATTATATTTATTACTAAAGTTATTAATATCAGTATTATTATTAAAAATTATTATTAATATTATAATTACTCAAAAGGAAATAAATGTATTTATTAATTTTAACATCAAAATATGTATTAATATTAAGGATATTACAAATTATTACACCAATATTATTTTTATTAATATTATTATGTTATTATTTTATTTATTTTTATTTATTTATTTATTTTTTGGAATTAGGGTTTTACCCTTATGGTGCATCACTTTCCTCCCCTCCTCGTGTGTAACATGTGGCACCCCCCCCCCTTATGTCCGAGCAAGATCTTTACCCTACCCTCTCCAAGACAACGAGACTTGCTCCCTTGCCCTCTCCTAGCTAGTTTCGCCCTCCCCTACTCTCTCCAACCTCCTATTCTGGCACGCATAGCATCCCACACTCCACTTGCACGTGCACCCCAGTCCGGCACCCTCTAGCAAGTGTGCCTTCCCTCTACCAACGCCTCTTCGGCCAACCCACAACCTCCAACGCCCTCCTCACTGGTGTGCGAAGCCCCTCCAACAAGCCTTCATTCCTTCAGTTGGTTATAGTGAGTTATATCTCCTTCTATGTCTCTTTTTTTGGGTTTAATCATAACACTTTAGGTTCAATTTTGTTATGTTCGGTTAGATTCATCTTCTAGAGTGTGTGGTTGAGGTGTGAACGAGATCTCACACTGGTTTCGGGTATGTGTTTCCATTCCTCCATTGAGGTAGGACCCCATTGCATAATTTTATTTAAATTATACTTACATTTATTTATTTTTGTTTTTATTCCCTTTAATTACTAAATTAGGTTTTAATATTTTAAATTAGTTGTAGCATGTAAAATTTATAGGTTTTTCCATGCACTTTTTTCCAATTTTAATCCATGTGATACTTGGTTTTTACTAATTAATTCCCAAACTATGTTTCACGCCTCTATTACAATCATAGTAAGTTTATTATAATGATTTATAATTGGATAAACTTGCTAAAATGGGTTTTGAGATGTTCTCCCGTCAATAAACGTGCTTTTTACTATGAAATTGAGTTTGTTTAAGTGGTACTTGTTTTTAAAATGGTATTTGTTAAATGTTTTGGGTAGGGTTTACCTTTAGAAGCATTTTATTAAAGTTGTTAAAAAAATTCGGGTGGATTTGTTAAATTTTGTGGTTTTTCATGGAGTGGTTCATTGTGTTAACAAAAACGTGTGGGGGGTTTCTTTAAGTATGGCTTGGGAAATAACCGATTATGATTTCCATTGGATGTGGGTGTATCCATGGGTACAAAAAGTGCACACATGGATGGGCCTTCAAGTGAAGATGACATTGGGAGTGGTTCTCTTCTCAAGCCTTGGTTTTCTAAAAAGGAATTCTTATATCCACTCCTTCTATCTATATTAGATAAATGGTTCCGTGGTTTTTGGTTTTTCAAGTGGTTTGGGGTGATTTTAAAATTGTGTGGGAAGTGTGACTTGTTGGTGTTTGATAAGAGTCGATTGTTCCTTTAAATGGTTGAAATCTTGTTTGGAACATTCGAGTGCATTGTGTATATTTTTAACTTAGTTTTGGGATAAATTGGATTCGAGTGAAAGACCTGATTGGAAATTGTAATATCTTTGGGTGTGTGTTTGTAACTAAATTTCTTGTTTGGATAAGGCATAGTGAAAATGGGATCACAAATTTTTGGGAATGTTTTTTTAAAGTTTTTTGGTAAATGTACCTTGGATGATTAAAGCGAAAGGACAGTTTGGAATTCTGAAATGGTCTTTTGAAAACCCCTCTTGAGTTTTTTCACTTTCCTCTTTGGTTGATCGTAATATGGAAGGGTCCTTGGTCTGGGAATTCCTTGAATGGTAATTATTTTGTGGAAAGGGACAAAAACATGAGGTGGTTGGGGTGGTGTCGGATTGTGTGGTGTGTGTGGTTTTATATATATGTGTGTGTGTGTGTGTGTCTGTGACTTGTTGTTTGAATGGTATGGCACACCCGCTTGTGAAATATACATAATAACCAAGTATAGAAAAGAGGTTTACTGAAAAGATTGATGCACTAGTTTAGATTATGTACTGGCTAGTGGCCCATAGCAGGGGATATTTTATTATTGTTGTTATGGGATTGGGCCCCTGGACCAGGCCTGGTAGGAAGACGGTCGGTTATTATGGCATTATGACGTCATTGAGTAGGTAATGCCTTGAGGATGAGTCACATGTATAGTATGTTCTGGTCTTCTTATGAGTTCCTAGGTCTTTCTATGTTCTTCTAATACTAGTACCTTAAGTTCTATTTCCCTCACTATGTAGAACAGTGATCTTGTGTTTGGTTTTGGTTCTCTTTTGGTAAATTTTGAATGTGTGTTTTAGTTAAAAATGATTTCAAGAAGAAATGTTTTGGGAAAAATAAATACCCTCCTCTCTCTTTCTTTTAAGAAAAATAAGTTTTTCTTATTTGGTTCTATTTTACTTCTCACCTTGAGCCTTATTTTAAATGAATAGGTAAATGGATTCTATTGTTTTTTTTAAAATAAAAATGGTGGAAAACCTATATTTATATTTTACTATTTAAACCTATTAATCAATATTTTATTTATTTAAAGTATGTGCATTGGGAAGAGATTAGTCGGGCCTACCTACTGAGTTTTAATACTCTTGGATATAGTGTTTTTATTATTTTTAGTTCATGTTGTAGGTTTCTTCTAGGTTTGGATTTCCTTGGGCGACGTTTGGTTTTAGCATTGGAGAGTAACCCATAAGGTGATGTGGAGTCTTATTGATGGACAAGTTAGTTGTGTTGTTGATTATCTTTTATTGTGTCCTATTGTTTATTTATTTGGTGTTGTTCTATTTATTTCTACTTCCTAGTTTATTTTAATTGGGTGAAATCATTCCCATGTCTATAATGTTGATGCCCTGGTGCTTTTCTCCATCCTGAGAGGATTGGTAACGCCTATCGGCCCTTGCGGGGGATAAGTCCGGGTGACCGGTTCAGGGTCGACTCGGGTTGGTTTGTAAAAAAAATGGTATCATATGAGGTCGGCTCTAAGAGGACCTTGATTTTGGAGCACCCATTACTATTTGGGGTTGTCATAGTATAAGGGGTAGGATTTTTGGGCTCAGGGTCTGGGAATAGGATGGACGTCCTGAACCCTTGCTCATTCTGAACCTCATGTTACCATGGGATGTCTAGGTGGTCGGTGTCTTTAGTTCTTGTGGATTTATTTGTATTAGGAAATGAAAAGGGAGTTGCGTAGTGTCCTCTGTGAGCTTACAAGGCCTAGAAAGCCAAGTGGAGCTAGGGATATTACCCTAGAATACTCTCTCTGATAGTGGTGTGTCTATCATATGGCCACCAACCACATGATCGAGTCACCCATCGACACTGGTTCCCCTTGTGAACCGTTTTGGGATTTCGTTAATCCTAGAAATTTGTTTTGAAAAGTTTTGGTTTTTAATTGTGAAAAGTTTTATTTTATATGGTAATGACTTTGTTTTGATCAAATTATTTTTTTTCCATGTTCTTAGTGTCTACCCCCAGGAAGATTTGATGGATTTACAAGGTGAAGTTTTGGGTGGTACATCTTTATCAAACACTCCAGTTGATCAACCTATAGACTACATCCTTTAGTTTTGGAAGTTTAACCCTCTAATCCTTTATGGTCAATCATATTCTATAAAAATGGATGAGTGGATGTGGAAGATTGAGAGAGACTTAAGTTTCCTTTTGCTGCCTGAGGCATTAAAGGTAAAATTTTCCACCTTCATGCTAGAATTCCCTACCTGGAAATGGTGTAAGACTATGTCACAAAGAAAGTCTCAAGAAGATCTTACTTAGGAGTTCTTCAAGTCATCATTCATCCAATAGTATTACTCTGAGATGACAAAGCTGAGAAGGATGATGGAGTTGTGTGATATTCAATAGGGTGACAGATCAGAATTAGAATTATATCAACATTTATTAGAACTAGTTCTATATGACCCATGGTATGTTGCAACTGATCCCAAGAAAGCTCAACATTTTGAATTTGTTCTCTAACATGAACTACAGTCGAAGGTGTCATAACTCAACCTAACCACCTTCTCCGACGTGGTGAGATGAGACTTTTATGCTGAAGATGAGTAAGTAGGAGGAATTGGTATGGAGAGACCTTCTCAGGTCTTTGGAAGTGTTGAAGAGGATACCAATAAAAAAATGGGAAGCAACCTAATGATGGTGGTGATGGTAGGGGAATTAAGAGGCCTTTAGACCTCTGGTCAACCTCATCGAAGCACAATATTGTTATCTGTCATCAATGTGGTAAGTAGGGCCATAAGAAGATGTCAGTCCTGAGTGGTCCAAGAACCTGACACACCTATAGACTCCTGGTTCACCTACAGTAGTTTTTTCAGGGTGTTTCCAAGAATCACTGTGAATCCAAACCCAACTCTTCAAAGGTCACCTCATCCCATCAGCAGTAGTAGGGTGATGTGCGGTATCAGTTTGGCGTCTTATTTTTGTAATGTTTGTTGCATGTAATAGTCATGTCTAGTGGTGTTTTGTGATGTTTATTTTACTTCAGTGTGAGAATGGTTATTTTCGAACTCTTTAAAACTTTTATGTCAATGTAAGTGTGTTTGTGAAATGTTAATCTGTGCTTTTGTTTGGAGATTCCTAAAGCCTTACTGCAATGTAGGAGATGCTTCAACCATTAGAGCTCCAGCCATAGGTTCCAAAGCTAAGATGGCACGTAGTCAGAAGAACCCCAGTGGTGTGAAAAGGATTTGGTCTGAATTCTATTCTTAGCATGGGAAATCGAGATAGTTATCCCTCCGGGTATAGGACTTTATTAAAGGGGACTTGTGTGGCTTATTTGTGTGAATCGATTGTGTCTTGGGTTGTGTTCTTTCGAGGGTGTTAAATTGTTATGGTGTGTCATTTATGGTTAATGCACCATTAGTTGGTCCCTCCTGTGCCCAGGAGGTGGGGTTTTTGGTCACTTTTGTGGTGTTTTTGGTTAATGTTAGCATAATCCTTATGGTGGGGATTCCTCCCAAGCCTCCCCATGTTGGTAATTCGGTTTCATCAGAGGTGTTTGTTTTTTTCTTATGGTGGGGAGTCTGTTCGGGACTCCCCGTGTTCATATCTTAGCCCCATTCCTAGTATCGTTTTGGTGGTGGATGGTCTCATACAAAGACAATTAATTCTATGTTTTTCCTTTGAGTGAGTGTTTTGATGGGAATGTTTCGGTGGTTTTGTTAATGTAAGGTTATGAAGGTTCTATGCCTTTTAGATCGATCAACTAGGGGAGTTTAAGATTTTTGGGGGTGGGTGACACTTAGCAGGGAGTTTGGTTTGGTTCCCTGTGTTTATATTGTTACTCTTCCTCTCATTGGTAGTGTTCCAAGATCTCTACGTTTATCATTATTTGGGGGTCTCCTTAAATTGTAAAGGAGCATTGGTTTCTATTTTGGTTTTTGGCCTTATTCTATCTTTTTGGGGGTGAAAATCATTATGGTGGGGATAATTTTCACACCCAACTTGTTTAAATTATTTATTTTTATTATTTTCCTGGATTTGAATATTTTTTTCGGGGTTTGGGTTAAGTCCTGGTTTAAATTTTTGAGTTTTATTGAGAAAAATTGCACGTTTGGGTTTGGTAGTGTCTGACGCATGTGTAGAGCATGGCCTTCCCGCTTTTCATAATAAATTAAAATTTTAAATGAATAATAAAATGAAAATTAAATTTACAATAAGAAAAAAGGTAAAATAATATTTAAAAAGTATTTTTTTTTATAATGAAAATGATGACATTATTATTATTATTATTATTATTATTATGGTAGTTATGATTGTCAATAAATATTATTATTAAGAATTTAACTATTGTTTTTATATTATTATTATTATTCTTATTATAAATATTATAATTAAAATCAAAATTATTATTGAATTTGTTTATTTTTATAATTATTAAAAATGAAATAATTGTTATTATCTTCATTATTATAATTTATGTGAGCCAGACAGGGTAACCATTCAATTTCCCAACATTTAAAACAAATAAATAAAAAAAATTAATAAAAAATAAATTAAGGCGAGTAAGCATTCTAACCATAATAATAATAATATTATGGTTGTGGATAATAATATTATTAAGATTAAAGTTGTTTTTTATTAATATATTTATTACTAAAGTTATTAATATCATTATTATTGTTAAAAAAAATTATTAATATTACAATTATTTAAAAGGAAATAAATGTTATTATTAATTTTAACATCATGTTACTTATTAATATTAAGGATATTACAAATTATTACACTAATATTATTTTTATTAATATTATTTTTTTATTCTTTTATTTGTTTTTTTATTTACTTATTTGGAATTAGGGTTTTACCCTTGTGGTGAATCACTTTCATCCCCTCCCCTCCTCATGCGTAGCGCACAGTACCACCCCTCTCCTATCTGAGAAATATCCTTCCCCTGCCCTCTCTAAGCCGGCGCGACTTGCTCCCCTACCCTCTCCTGGTCGGCGTTGCCCTCCCCTGCTCTCTCCGGCCTCCTGTTCTGGCACACATAGCAGCCTGTGCTCCACTTGCAAGCGCACCCCAATCTGGTACCCTCCAACCAGCACATCTCCTCTCTGTCAACACCACTCCAGGTGACCCACAACCTCTGACACCCTCATCTCTGGTGTGTGAAGCCCCTCTGATGATCCTCCCTTCCTTCAGTTGGTTGTGGTGAGTGTTATCTCCTTCAATCTCTCTTTTTTTGGGTTGAATCATAACACTTTAGTTTCAATTTGGTTGCATTAGGTTATATTTAGTTTCTAGAGTGTGCGGTTGAGTTGCGAACGAGATCTCACACCGGTTTTGTGTGTGAATTTTCATTCTGTAATGGTTTTGAGGTAGGAACCAATTTCATAATGCCCTTTAAATTATAATTTCATTTTGTAGGTGTTTCCATGCACTTTTTTCTAATTTTAATCCATGTGATACTTTATTTTTACTAACTAATTCTCAAACCATGTTTCACACCTCTATTACAATCATTTTAAGTTTGTGATAATGATTTATCATTGGTTTAACTTGATAAAAATGGGTTTTGAGATGTTCTTCCATTAATGTACATGCTTTTTCTTATTCAATTGATTTTGGTTAAGTGGTACATGGTTTTAAAATAGTTTTTGTTAAATTTTTTGGTTAGGTTTTACCATTAGAAGCATTTTATTAAATTTGTTAAAATTTCATTAGGGTGGATTTTTGAAATTTGGTGGTTTTTCATGGAGTGGTTCATTGTTTTAACCAAAGTGCATGGGTGGTTTCTTCAAGGATGGCTTGGGAAATAACTGCTTGTTCTTATCATTGGATGTGGGTTCATCCATGGGTGCATGGAGTGCACACATGGATGGGCCTTCAAGTGAAGATGACATTGGGAGTGGTTCTCTTCTCAAACCTTGGTTTTCTAAAAAGGAATTATTATCTCCTATTCTTCTCTCTCTATTGGATAAATGGTTCTGTGGTTTTTGATTTTTCAAGTGGTTTGGGGTGAATTCAAAACCATGTGGGAAGTGTGACTTGTTGGTGTTTGATAAGATTTGATTGTTCCTTTAAATGGTTGAAATCCTATTTGGAACATTCAAGTTCATTGTGTATATTTTTAAATTAGTTTTGGGATAAAGTGTATTCGAATGAAAGTCCTTATTAGAAATTGTAATATGTTTGGGAGTGTGTTTGGAACTCAATTTATTGTTTGGAAAAGGCATAGTGAAAATGGGATCTCAAATTTTTGGTAATGTTTTCTTAAAGTGTTTTGGTAAATGTACCTTAGATGATTAAAGCTAAAGGCGTGTTTGGCATTCTAAAATGGTCTTTGGAAAAACCCTCTTGAGTTTGTTCTCTTGCCTTATTGGTTGATTGTAAGATATAAGGGTCCTTAGTATGGGACTTCCTTGAATGGTAATTATTTTGTGTCAAGGGACAAACCCTTGAGGTGGATGGGGTGGTTCCAGATTGTGTGGTGTGTGTGGTTATATATATATGTGTGTGTGTGTGTGTGTGACTTGTTGTTTGAATGGTATGACACACCCCCTTGTGAAATATACATGGGAACCTAGCATTACAAATAGGTTCATTGAGAATGATTGCTTTACTAGTTTGTATTATGCACTAAATAATGGCCCATAATAGAAGGATATTTTATTATTATTACTATGGGATTGGGCCCCTCGACTAGGCTGGGTAGGGAAATGATCAGGCATTAGGGCATTACGATGTCATTGAGTAGGGCATGACTTCAGGATGAGTCACATGTATAGTATGTTCTCGTCTTTCTCCGAGTTCCTATGTCTTCTGATGTTCTTCTGATACTAGTAACTTTAGTGTCATTTCCCTCACTATGTGTAACGGTGATCTTGTGTTTAGTTTTGGTGCTCTTTTAGTAAATTGTGAATGTATACTTTTGTTAAAAAGGATTTCAAGAAGAAAAGTTTTGGGAAGAATAAATACCCTCCTCTCTCTCTCTTAAGCAAAATAATATTTTCTTCTTTGGTTCTCTTTTTCTTCTCCACTTGATCCTTATTTTAAATTAATAGGGAAATGGATTGTGTTGTTTGTTTTAAAATAAAAATTCTGGAAAACCTATTTTTATATTTTACTATCAAACCTGTTAATTAATTTTTCTTTATTTAAAGGATTTTCATTGGGAATAGATTAGTCGGGCCTACATACTGAGTTTTAATACTCATGCCTATAGAGTTTTACTTATTTTTAGTTACTATTGTAGGTTTCTGCTTGGTTCGGATCACCTTGGGTGACATTTGGTTTCAATATTAGAGAGTAACCCATGGGGTGATGTGGAGTCTTAGTTGTGGATAGTTTAGTCTTGTTGTTGATCGTCCTTTATTTTTTCCTGTTATTTATTTATTTGGTGTTGTTCTATTTATTTTTACTGCATAGTTTATTTTCATTGGGCAAAATTGTTTCCATGTGTACTCTGTTGAGGCCCTGGAACTTTTCACCAGCCTAAGAGGATCGAGAACACCTCTCGGGCCTTTCCACATATCAAATTGGGTGATTGGATCAGGGTTAACCGGGGTTGGTTTGTAACATCTTCACTCCTATATCATTCCTTTAGTGATTGATCATTATTGAGGTTGTGATGTGTCCTTATGGGTAAGCATTCCTTCCAGTTCGTCTTTTATTTGGTTGTAGCTATGGTGTTGGATATTTTGGTCATTCATATTCATGATCGATTAGTTTTTTCTATCAATATTTTGTAATTTATTATCATGCCTTGTCTTTTGAAGTCTGATCCATGGATTTCCAATCTCTGTTTTTGACATCAGATAGGGTTCCATAATTCTTGAGGTAGGTGTTTCTATAAAATGAGTTAATTCAATGAATTTATTATAGTTATTGAAAAATTTCTTTTTTTTCATTAAATTGAAGGGATTTTTTATTTGAAGGTATTTCTTATAAAGATACAAGTTTTTAAATTGTTTTTCTCTAAAAACATATTTGTTTTGATTTGAAAATGGTTTTTTCAAAAACTGAAGAGGTTTTCCTTGGGTTTGAATTTTTTTTTATAAAAGGTGATCATGGTTTTGAAATGAATCATGAAAAGCTTGGCACTTTGGGAACCTTGAGTTTTTCATGGAATAGAAAAAGGTAACCTTAGTTTGTGTGGAACCATAAGTGGTTGCTTTGTTGATATCAACAGACTATGGAAGGACTCGATATCGGTTGGATCCAAAGTTTGGCCTGGTTTAGGTCTATTTTTTATGTCTAGAACATATTTTCCCATTGGATAGATCCAAAATGATTGTGTTATTTTTCATTTATATATTTTTATCGCATGATGGTTTTTGTCATAGATTATTGCTCATATGTTTTTTATGAGTTTGTATCACACAGATTCACAAGATGGTATTTCATGGATATTTTTTTACTTACTTAGATCTTGGTGAATGGATTGGAATTATTATTTTATCACTTATAATTATCATATTTATGGATTTTAGGATATGTAAGGATTTTATTAAAAACTGTAGGAAAAATGATTTATAAGTGCATTTGAATTTATGAAAATACTTTGTTAAAACTGTTTTTGTTTTAAATCCTAGAACTATTACATTATTGATATTTGATTTTTTATAGACTCTATGGTAGTTTCCTACTGATCTTTGTGCTCAAAACCTATATTTCTCATCTTGCAGTTTTAGATGCTGTATTGCAGGATCCATGTAAAGGGAAGGGTATATTATAGAATATCATATTCTTCTTCATTCGTTGCCTTCATAGTAGGTTGGTTTGGAGGTGATTATTAGTCAAATGGAGACTTTTCATACTTTCTAGTTTAGCTAGTTTTAGATTGTATTATATGGTTTTTGTTGTATCTATTTTATTCCTCTTTGTACTCTAGTTATATGTCTTGTTTTGGTTATATTTTAGACTTGTTTATGATATCTTTTTTTCACCTCACCATGTGACAGTCGGCTTGTGTGTATAGTTTGGTTGACCTGGGTTGGATCATTATAGTGAGGTTTCATTTATAAGTTTGAGTTGATTTTTGAAAATTATGTTGTATGTAATGGAATTTTACATCTTTTTCTTATTATTATTATTTTATTACTAGTATAAGTATTTCAAAGCTAATGATGTCTTGACTATTTTGAAATGGTTGGTAAATGAATAGTTAAAAAACATAAAATGGGTTGTCCCTCCTAATGCCTTATTTGTAATATGTTTTAGTAAAATTAAAATTTTTTATTGAAAGGGGTTGTCACACCTTATTCCTTTGAACACTGAAGAAACATAAAGAAAAATAAATAGTTTGTTTTAATATATTTTTTTATACCGAAATCTTATTTTATATACCCAAATACTTATGTAGTTGTAGAAATCCATTGGTTTCTTGTGCACATTGATAGTGACTCGGATTCAACTATCTCCCTCGACGAATCCCTTAAAAATATAGAATTACTTATAATATGTAAAATATTATAATAAAAAATATAGGTGTTATTATAATTTTTATTCATATAATTATTCATCCTCAAATGTTAAAAAAAGTTGTTGATGTTATAATAATTTATATCAAATATGATGATTAAATGTGTGTGTCTACAAAGAATATCCTTTTAGGAATATAAGCTTATAACTTATGTGTATTTTTTTGTTTGTTTTTTAAATATGAATATTATTGAATCAAATAGGATGAATATGAATCTAAAATGGATGGATTCTAATTATATGACAAAAGAGTATGAGGATGGGGTTAAATAGTTCATCAAGTTTTCAAAACATCAGGCATATGAACCTTACCAAATTCTTTATTTGAAATTACATTATCTTTATTAAAGATTAATTATTCCAAATGAGTTGGAATAACACTTGATCTGTACTATAATATATTGAAGTTATAAATATTGGAATAAAAATAGGGGAGAATTGAATATAGCTACTGACTGAGATAACACTATGGTTTATAGATCATCAGATGTGATTAGAAGTATGAACGATGATAAAGATCGTATTGGGGGTATGATTATAAGTTTGAATGATGATGAAGATCATATTTTGGAAATAAAAATGATAGTTGAAGATGAACTTCTTGATTGACCAAATCTATTTTAGAAGTTATAAAATAGTGAAAATATATCATTGTATGTTATTTGTACTAAATGTACAACATTGTCATCCAAACTGAAAATATGTAATTTGAAATCTAGAAATGAATGGAATAAAACTAACTGTATCGAACTACTTTCTCACTTGAATGATATGCTACCAGAAAAAAAAATAAGCTTCCTTACTGAACATATTATGTTAAATGAATTCTATGTTCAATGGGTATGACATCTAAAAGAATACATTCATGTCCAAATGACTATATGTTATTTCACAAGGGCTATGAAATACTTAAAAATTTCTTAACAGTGGTGATTCCTGATATAATAATGATGAATCTAGTCCTTTATAAGTTTTATGGTACTTTCCAATCATTCCAAGGTTTATCCACCTATATGTAAGTGAGGATACTTCAAATAAATTTACATGGCATGCATATATAAGAATTCAATATGAGAAACCTCATCACCCAAAAAACACTCCTCATTTGAAGAAAATTCATCATGAGTATCCTAAATTTGAAAATGGTCCTATAAACCTTCATCTTAGGATATCTACAAATAGAATGAATCCTTTTAGTATACAAAGTATCACTAATGGTACATCAAAAATTATGTTGGTCAATTATAAATTTCCACCATTGTTATGCATGAAGTGAAAATAAATTGTGTTTCCTCTGCTTATATAGGGACTAAAACAACTATGTAGTGATATTGATGTTTATTTGGTAATATTTATCAAATATATAAAATTACTTTAGGATTTAGGTGTTACATTCTTAGATGCTTATAGAAAGAAATATTTCACATTAAGATCCAAATTTTATGGGATGATAAATTAGTTTCCAATTTATGAAAAAAATTAAGGATATAAAATTTGAGGAATGATATGGTATCCCATTTATGAACAAGGTACCAACTCAGTTAGGTTGAAACATTCCTTGAAGGTTTTGTTTCTTGGACATCACAAATGCTTACCCATAGGATATAAATACTAATCTTAGATGCCATTATTCGATTGGAATTTATAAGAAGGTACAACACCATCTCCACTAAAAGGCGGTCAACATTTTTTAGAAATTAAATGATATGGTCACCATTCTTTGTAAACCATATTTTGAAAACCCATATGAAAACTATATAGAAAATGTGATCAGTTTTTTTGGAATTTTTTGTACATCAAATATTTTCTTGGTTTCATAGAAGTAGAAAAAAATGTATGTGATAGTGTCATTTTCATGTTACTAAATACACCTATAAAAGTAAAGGATGGCATTATCGTGAGGTTGGACATGATTAATATGGGGATAAGGGAAGAGTTTGGACCAATAAAGGGTGAAATATCAAATTTTCTTTCTCTAATAAATTATTTTCTTTTCAAAAAAGAGAGATATTAGTTAATCAACTTCCAAAATGATGTAAATGGTCCATAAGGGCATTCATCATATATCAAGAATATCATTTAAATTATTGATTTGATGTTAAAGGGTTTAAAATCACTACAATGGATTGTTTTGATATCAGTTTTAATATCTGTAGCTTTATGTTGCATTCTTCCTAAAAATGTTTGAGACACATTCACCAATATAAATTTATTTTTCAAAACTATATGCAGTAAGGTTATATAACCAACCAATTTTCCAACTATAGAAAAGGAAATTGGTTTCAAATTAAGGTAATTGAATATGTTCTTACAACCATCATTCTTTGATATAATGGTTTACTTGGTCAGATAATTTTGATTATTTTGTTATGTATATTATAGATGGATTCACTACATTGAATAGTATATGAGGATTTTTAAAGGGTTCATCAAATATAAAAGTCATCCAGAATTTTTTTTCACAGAGTGATATATTATTATGGAAACCATTGAATTATATCCCACTACCTATTCATTGTGGATAGTAATAGTCTCCCTAAATTCCATCACAATGGGTGACTTGTGGGTGAAGGAATTTTCAGAACATATGTTGTTACAATTACCATTATAGAGAAGGAGTAGGATGACCTTTATTTTTTACAAAATATTTTATAGGTTGAGTCATATGTTGAAACCTAAAACGTAATTCTTAGAAAATTTAATCCATCAATGGCTGAAAGATTGATATAAAATACACATAATTGATAATTTATAGGATGGTTTCAAGACTATATTTTTAAGGAGTTTTCTGTAAATCTGAATTCAATTTCATAATAACTTCGATGGCTATCCAGGGGAACAATTTTAAATGTATTATCCTATAATGGTTATGTAATTAATGGTTATACAATCTATATAAATGAACATGATTAACTTAGTAACATGAAAAAAATGAGTTACTCTTATTTTGGAAGTAATGGATGTATCTGGTACCAAGGATATAAGTCTAATTTATGTGAATATGTTATACCTTTTCATCATCAAACAAATATGGGAGTTAGAATATACTGCATTCAAATTGTCTATTTTTCAATGAGAATGTGTAGATAATAGGATTGCAGTTAAAATAGATGAATTGGGTTTCATGAAAGTGTATTTCATTAAGGGTATAAGGATGGACCATTCATAATTGAATCTTATAAAGTATAAGTATTTTATGTCTGGGATCCTAAAAATAGAAAGTGATCAATTATTCTTCCATCGAACAAAACCATTGTAGGATCATATGCCAATTCAATTGAGTATGAACCTTTCATTGGGACATTGAAATCATTACATAGTGGTCTTAATGTAGATGTGGTATTATATATCTAAGGGGACCATAAGGAGAGTATTTTGATACTTGATAAATGAGTAAAATCCATTTAACCTTTAAAGAAAAAAAGAGAGAGCTCAATAATCAATATAATTTTTTTTAATATACATTATGTTACTTCATAATATTATGTTCCCATTACTAAATTTATATAATCTAAATCAAATGTTCAACTAATTCTATAGATAATGGATTATATACATGATGATGCTCTCAATCCCAAGGAACAATAAGATTATTCACATGCTAATGCTACCAATCCCAAGGAACAATATATTGAAAATGTTGAAACTGGGAAAATAGTAGAAGGTGAAAAACCTATATCTGATAAAAATTATGAGAATCATAGTGTGATAGTCTTAAAAAAAATTATTAGGATGAGGAGAAAAGGCATAAAACTAAAGGTTGTATGGAATTCCCATGACCAGCCTATTGACCCAAACAAGTCCATTTTCATTAGTTATGTTGGGCTCACCACTTGAATGCATGTGTTGATTGATGTAGATACATGGCACAATGTCATCCATTTATTTAAAGCACTAATTTGGGGATATATTAAGGTAAAATTTTGATATATTTTCTCTATTTTTCGAAAAATAAAATAATGAAATGTTTATTTACTCTTCATTATCCCTTATGTAGTGTATTTATATTATATTATTGTCAAATAAAATTTTTATTAAAGGTATAAGTAAAGGCCCATAGATCCTTTCAAATAATTATTATGAAGAATAATCTCAAGGATATTAAAGGGAAATTAAACCCACACAAACCATATATATATTAATACATGATAAACCAAGAAACATGGAATGTATTTATTGGTTATCATAAGAAGGAATAATTTCAGGTACATTGTGATTGGTAATATTCTAATTGAAAATACATATATTATTCACTTTGATTAATAATTTTTTATTTATAAAAAAACAAATGAGTGTTTAAAATAAGCGGTGTGCATTAAAACCAACTTACCACTACCGTAAATCAAGGATGGAGTATTCTTTACTTCAAAAAATGGAATATATTTAAAATATACTGTTATAATTTTATGTGGAATGAAACAACAACATAATTATATTAGATTTTATATATGAAGATTTCTGAATCCAAATCCAAATCCACTTTCATCCCATGTCATGTGTTATAGAAGGAGACTCGTGTAAATAAAGAGGGAGTGTTAGTCGATGAAAACACATAAATAGTATGATAATCATGTGTATGTATGACATAATAAAAAAATTATTTTTCTCTAAATTTTATTTAATAATAATGGATACTTATTTTCTTATATTTTTTTATATTTTTTAGTTATTTTAGATACAAAAATCATCATTGATTGTACTTGATGAATGTATAATTTTAGTTTCCAGAAGAATATGGTCGCGTCAAAGTTGCAGGTTTTGGATTGTCACGTCAAACATTTTTTGAGAAAGAAAATTCACATGTGGATGCATATGGGAGAATCAAATACATGGAAGAATATATAGATGCTTTAAAAAATAGTTTAGTTATTAGTTTGATTTGATTTAATAGTTAATGTGAAGGCATCAATAAGAAGAAAAAATATCTCAACAACCACCACATAAAGAGACACTCCCCTAGCTTTTAGGCTGGTATTCCCCTAAAAGTCATACCTTACCTAAGGTAATCTATATTTTCATAACCATTTCTTATAAATGTGAATAAAATGAATACTGATAACTTTCTTATAATAAAATTCTATAGGGTGAAATTGATTGTGATTTATATCCATTAACACCCACTCATCGCTTTATTGTGAGGGGTATAGTGTACAATATCAAAGGATGTATTCTACACAAAAAATAACTACCTAAAGATCTTGTGAGATAAGGGATTCACATATATCATGTTCCCATTATCAAGTTACATGTTCCCCTTGATGATATATATGTTCACATGGTCAAAAATTCTATTGAAAATTTTATATCATGATCATTTAATCTTATAAAAATGCATGATGATAACAGGGAATGTCCATTATATTTTATTTTTTATGAAAAACCTTTAATAAATAATAAAAAAAAGGTCTGAGTTGAGTAGTTTTATTATAGATAGAGAAAAGGAAGGGGTGAAAATGGTCAAATAAAAAAATATAATGGATCAAAAAATAAATCAAAAATACCTTCTAAGAGTACCTTTACTAAACTAATTCAATTATCATATTTACTAATATTACATGTTCATATTGTTACAACATTCAAATATAATAATTAATCATTCATTAATTTGCAGAAAAATGTATAGAGAGGATATTACAGACAATATTAGTCTTGATAATGTAGATGAAATTATCAATAATGGATAGTTTAGAATCTCAGTCATAAATTTATACACGAGGTGAATTTTTATAATATTTTAATCTAATAAATGATTTACTATGTTAATTATAGTTAAATATAATTAATTTTTTATAGGCATAAATATCAATACTATTTAAAGGAAAATCCCTCTGAAAAAAAAAATTGGACTCATTAGTCCGCACACCACTTCTACACAAAAATAGTCATTAAATGGACATGAAATTTCAATAATATTGGATAAACAAGAATCTTAATTTGAAAAGAAAATTGTAAATGGCAAACTCTTATTAATACCCACAATGAAGGTGTAAAACTCTACAATATAATCTTATAAAATATATTTTCTTTTCATTCATTACTTAATCCTTTTTGTTTTTTTAGGGATAATTGGTTTCTTATTGAAATCAAATTGGATACTCCAAAGATTTATTTTTTAGATTCAAAGCATGGATTTTTTAAAAATATACCACATGTAATAACCTTTATCAGTTTTTAATACACTAGATTTAACATTTTACAAATAAACTTCAAGTTTTAAATTTTATATTCTGTTTAAATGAAAAAAATACGATAATGTGGTTTTTAAATATCATTAAAATCATGGTATAAGGATGGTTCATGAGAAAAATAAGCTTATAAATTTCTATAAAGGAATAAGTATTAAGGTATATATAATAATATTCCACTATCAAAACATAAATCAAAACAATTATTGATTTTTTATCAATGTTTTTGTAGTAACTAAAAAAATAATGGCATTAATATTTGTTGTTACATTTGTGAATATATGAAATTTATCTTATTCAATCAATAAACTTGGATCCTTAAAGAGGTATTTCTTATGATAATTAAAATTTAATTTAAAATATTTACTAATTTTTGTTTATTTATATTTCTCCTATACTACCATGACTATCGAGAGTACACATATTCAAAATAGGAAGTATATTTATTTAGAAATAATTATGAAAAATACATGGTGTTTGAATATTTTTATAAATCATTAATATGTGACTTCCTAATACTTATTTAGTTAATTTTATTATCATTGTATCTATTATTTTTACTTAATATTCCTATCATTTTTATCTACTATTTGTTTAGTAAATTTTCATAAATATTGTGAAGAGATGAATTCATTAAGAATTTATTTTTCTCTAAGAATTTTGTTCTCTTTATGTACATGGAATTTTTGGAGGAAAATCAATTAATGGAAGAGGATTCAACAAGAATGATGCAATCAAGTACCGTTTATTCTCTTCGCATAGCTAGTTTTTATTTATTTTATTTTTTTATATTCAGTAGTGACGCAATGATTTCCATTTTAATTCCAAGACCATTTAATAAAATTTTATCGAGAAAATTTTATGTTTTATTGATAGAAAAACATATTATTTTCAATATTTAATAATTGGATGCAATTCAATCTGATACATGACATGACCATAATGACTCAAAGTGCATTTTTTAAATTTAAAATTAAAATTTTAGTTAAAATAAGGAATAACTAACTTTAAATTAAGAAGAAAAAAATAATATGGATTAATAATTTACAAAAAATATATACAAGTCATTTTTGATGGGTCGGAATTAGCCTCATGTCAATCTGATACTCAGTGTTCCTAGTATCATAAAAATTTTCTGTTCTCATTTAAAATTTAAATTTTAGTTCAAAACACTTGTGATATACTCAAAAATAATAAAACATGTTTGGATTATCTTTATTCTTCATGAAAAAAATTTATAACTCATTTATGTTGTTCTTTAATCAACAACATGTCAATCTGACACACAGTGTGACCAGTATGTCTCAAAGTGTGTGTTTTCAGTTTAAAAATGATATTTTATTTAAAAACACGTGTCACTAACTAAAAATTAATAAAAATAATCATATGGTATTGATAATTTATAAAAATGATTCATAAGTAATTTTTATGTGTAAGGATCATCCACACATCAACCTGATACATGGTGTGATAGCTATGACTTCAAGTGTGTGTCTTTATTTTAAAAATAAAATTTTAGTTAAAAATGTATATCACTCACTAAAATCTGATTAAAAACTCTTATATTATTATGATATTTTAGTAAAAATATCAATAAGTCATTTTCAACATATAATAATTTACCACATATTAATTTGATGCATGGTGTGCTCGGTATTACTCAATGTGCATGTTATCAATTTAAATGTGAAATTTTAGATCAAAATGAGTATCACATAATGAAAATTGAGAAAAGACACACATGTTATCTTTATACTTTAGGAAAAATATTCATAAGTCTTTTTTGACATAAAATAATTAACTATGCATCAATCAAACACACAATGTTCCCGATATAACTAAAAAGTGGACATTGTTATTTAAAATTGACATTTTAGTTCAAAACAAGTGTGTAAAACTAAAAACTAAAAAACATGCTCATATTGCCTTGATGATTTATGAAAATTATCCATAATCATTTATGACATGTAATAATTAACCGCATATAAATTTTACACATGGTGTACCTAATACGACTAAAAGTACATGTTTTTATTTGAAATTGACATTTTAGTTCAAAAAAATCATGGAATACTCAAAATTAATAAAACAGGATTGGATTGTATTAATACATTAAAACAGTGACCCATAAATAATTTGTGACATGTATGAATCAAGTAAACATCAATCTGACACATGATGTTCTAGATATGACTCCAAGTGTGTGTTTTAGTTTAAAATTGAAATTTTAGTTAAAAAGTGTGTCACTCATTGAAAATTTAGAAAACACATTCATATTATTTTGATAATTTAGGAAAATTATCCATAAGTCATTTTTGATGTTTATGAATCAGCCTCACCATGGTATAATACACAGCATGATAATTATGACTCAAAGTGTATGTTTTCAATTTAAAAGTGACATTTTAGTTAAAAACACACACCATTCATTGAAAAATAAGATAACACACTCATTTTGTCTTGGTACTTTAGGAAAATTATCCATAATTTATTATTTATGTGAAAAAATCAATCACATATCAATTCAGCACATGATGTTCCGGATATGACCCAAAGTGCATGTTAATAGTTTAAAATCAATATTTTAGTTAAAAACATTTTTCACCCATTTAAAACTATGAAAACACAATTTCAATGTCTTAATATTTTAGAAAAAAGATCCATAAATATTTTTTTATATGTAGGAATAAACCTCACATCAATTTAATATACAATGTTCCTGGTATGGCTCAAAGTGTGTTTTTTTATTTAAAAATGAAATTTTAGTTCAAAACACACATCACTCACTAAAAACTAAGAAAATACACTTAGTTTATATTCATACTTTAATAAAATGATTTATAAGTCATTTTAAATGTGTAGGAATCAGTCACACATCAATCCAACACGTGGTGTATTTGGTATGACTCAAAAGCTGTGTTTTTAGTTTAAAGGTATCATTTTATTTCAAAACATGCATCAATCACTAAAAACCAAGAAATCGTGCTTATATTTTCTTGATATTTTAAGAAAATGATCTTTTTCCTAATAGTTTTTTTGCATTCATACTCATTTTGATTCAATGAGAACCTACTTTCCAAAGACAAGAGTTGACTGGAATTTTACTAGTAACATCATAGAAAATGCATTGATCTAGAGGATGGGAGGTTAGGATCACCACACTATTTTTATGGGGGATATTAACTACTCTATTAATCTCTTATAGATTTGATACATACTCATGAATCCTTCTGAAATCCTAACAGAGGACTGGTTACTGTCCTATATTAGCAATCAATTATTAGAATGTATTAAAGTGGAACACTTTTATGAATCAGATGATCTCCATCAATGGAACCATCTATATGTATTAGAGGTTCACCATCAATGGAACCATCTTTATGTATCAGAGGTTCTCCATCCATTTTTTTATTACTTGGAAATACCTTGTTTTAAAGAACTATTATTTAAATCCACACAGGTGGGAACTCTGGAGTTTTTATCCATCTAGGAAGGAAATGATTGTTTTGGTATCAATATTGGGCCCATGATATGAATTATTATACATCCTTGAAAAAATAATTAGAGCCCATTTAGTTTGATGCCACAAAATAGGACACATTGTACCTTTTAAGTTCATGTGATAAAGACTAGTCTATGTAGTTTAACTTCATAATTCAAGTAAAACCCGGAGAAAGGTTCCTAAAAATGGTTTATGTGGGACTTATACATAAGAAACACTTTTTGGTTAACCTCAAAGTAAATATGACCCCAAAAATTAATATAAGGGTTATTAGGTTGATTTTAAACATCAGGGAGGCATCCTATGTATCTCTTCGAGACAGGAATGAAAGACCATGTAGTTCAATGTAGTATAGGAATTATACCTAATAAGGAGGCCCATTTCATCATGCTTGGGACATGATCATCATAGATACATAATCCCGCAAGAGTCATGCTCAGTTTGAGAAACAATAGAAAATATAAGATCAATCGTATTACATGAATGCATAATTGGATAAAACTTATACCTGAGAAGAAAGACAATGATTGAATTTATTTCATCATCCATTGATAGATGGGGAAATAAAATAGGGATACGAAATCCTACAAGAGATACTAGGTGTTTACTCTAGGAGGTATTCCCTGCAGGAATTCACTCCCCATCTATTAATGGATGAGGGAGGGACTAAGGAGGGATATCCAGTAAGAAAAATAGGGTATTACTCTACATGGGATTCCCATTCTCATATTTTTGTATTTTTTAAGCCCTATTATTAGGATTATGAATCCACTAATTTGAAGAAAAAAAGTTTCAAATGTTGCACACTCACTTCACATTTTAGGTAGCATGTAGGATGTAAGTTTTCTACCTAAACTAGAATATTTCTACCACTACCTGTAGGATTGGAGTCCTCATTACCAAGGAGATACATTCTTGAAAAAAACTTGAGGAACCCATCTATTAGAGAGGTTGAGTGGGGGAAATCCTTTACTAAGGTAATTCGTGATCGAAAGGGGGGAATTCTAGTGTGTCCCATAACCCAAACATATAAATTTAGAGGCTATGGAGTAGGAATTGATGGAAAATTATCAAATATGATACTTGGGTAAAGGAAGATGGAATTTAGGTAATAACATCCCCAGGATATAGGTCTCTTAGGTGGATATCCTAGAACAATGGTTCACTAAGGTGGGATACCCTAGGTGGTTGGTCTATTAGGTGGACAACCCTAGATTATGGTCACTATGGTGGGATACCCTAGGTGGTTGGTAACTTAAGTGGATAGCCTTGGGAAACATCTCACTAAGATGGGATCCCCCAAGTGACTGGTCTCTTAACAAGAACACCTTGAGTAATGGGTCACTAAGGTGAGATCCTCATGTGGTTGTTCACCCAGGTGAGGATCCCCAAGTGATTGGTTGCCTAGAGCCTTGGGTGGTTGGTCACCTAAGTGAGGAGCATTAAGTGGTTGGTCGCTTAAGTGATGATCCCTATGCAGTTAGTTTCCTAGGGGAGGAACCCTAAGTGGTTAGTCTCCTAGGTGATGAGACCCAAGCAGTTGGTTGCCCAAATTTAGAGCCCTGGGTAGTTGGTCTTCTTGGTGAGGGTTTCTGATAACACCTAAATCCTATTTAAGTTAATTTTACTAAGTTCTATAGTGTTGTAGTCTACCTAGAGGGGTGATTAACACCTTATCATGGAATCTCTGAGAAGTTTCCTCTATCTTATAAAAATTGTAAACTTGTGTGCTATCAGGTGCCCAAGGGGGCTATTAATATCAAGAAACTAGAGGCTGGTAATAGTAGGCTAATTGAGGAAAGAGATACACACATATAATCTGGGCAGGGAAGGTTGAGAGATTCATGGGGACATGATCGAACCAGGCTGAGAAACCAAAGAGAGTGTGGGAGAGGAAGGCCTAGTAACCAGAGGGGATATAGTTAGAGCTAGCCAAGAGCCTAGAGGGGATCCCAAAAATTTTATTTTACCCTTTTTTTAATGGTCCTGCTAAAAATTTACCACTCAATACGAGATCTTAGTGTACCACCGAGGGTTATATTCTAAGGTCACTCTTTTACCTAGTATTAAAATTGGACAAAGGTAACTACAAACTGTTCACTGAGGTGCTTGGGGTGAGCTCTAATGGATAGTCTAGGTGGACTATGATAGAGGTGATTAACGAGGTGTTCTAGAAGTGCTGGTCAAGGATACTGACTTATAAATAGGGGTGTTTTTCCCATCACTTGAGTACATTAACAACTTATCCTTCCTTTCATTTTCTATTTTTACTATTCCAAGGTGAGCGCTTGTGCTCTTCCCCTTAGTGGGGCTACCCTATCAAGGGGTCTTAGTGGGGCCACCCTAGCAAATGGGGCCTTAGAAAGGAAACCCTAGTGAGGGAGAATTAGTGAGGACACCCTATCTAGGGGTGACTTAACAGGTCCACCCTATCTAGGGGGGCCTTAACAGGGCCACCCTATCTAGGGGGGCCTTAACAGGGACACCCTAGTAGGGGGACCTTAGCGAGGTTAACAGGGAGAGGATTTTGACTTTGTCAAATTTTAACCTTTCTTTCCTCACATAAAGATTTTCCTCATTTATGGGGTAACCAATAATTATTCCTTGATTTATTGTGATTTCCCATTTTTTATAATCCTCTTTAGATTTTAAAATGGGTAGCTCTTCCTACATTATCTCAGATGCTAAAGTTTCCACTCATATTTAAGAAATGATCGTAGATGTTGAACCAAACTCATTTTACATGATCACCCCATGTTCTCAAGATCTATAAAGTCTTCTGAAATTGAATTTTATTAACTATCCATTGTTGAATAAACTTTTCTTTTAAGGTTTTTTCCTTTTTATTGATACCACTCTTCCCAAATTAGGCCTTTCTAACATTCAAATTTTTTCAACTTAGGGAATAACTAGAGTGAATATTTATCTTAATGGATATGTTACCCATCTTTTTCTAATATTGATCATTATGTAATAATAAATTTAATTTCTTCGAAAAGTTATATTAATAAATCATGGATCATTTGAATATTTATGTCTAAATAACGACACCAATCCTAATTTGTCAATACTCGAGTCAAAATGATCTTCTTCTAAGCATGGCTCACAGATGGGTATATGTAAAATCTACCATCACTGCAACACTATATCTGGTATATTTGGATATATGATCACATATTACACTTTTTCAAGCTTTTATGGAATCATCTGGACTAATATGTCAGGAATGTAAGGATGTTCTAACTTTTTCCAAGGTCAAGAGACCTAATGAGCATAGCTTGACCATTACGGGGGATATATGGTGGGCCCCATAATATTTTCATATTTTCTATTATTATTTCCCTTAATTTTTCATATTCTTAATAATGATAAGATGTAGAGGGAAATAACTGTATTTTTATTAGGCAACCCTATGTGGGTTTTCTACCTAATAAATTTTTTTCCTTTTAATTTTAAGTGACCAATTTTTCCTAGACCAAGTAAAGAGCGTGTCTAGTGAGTAGAGAATCGACTTTCGTATAGAAATATTTTTGTATTTTTTTAATTATGGTATGTTCTATGTATATTTACTTAGGTATTTTAAGATTATTTATTCTAGAATAGTATAGATACAGTTTAAGGTTATATAGATTTAATCATCAGTTGTTGTAGATTAAGTTTGAATAGATTTGACTAACAACTACTTCAGTGCTTTATGTCTTGAAAATGAGTATGATACATAAGTATGTAATATCAATTATTCTGAATATACTTGAATAATTTTATTATGGAATGTTCAAATCATAACTTATGAATGTATAGGTCAATTGGAAACAAATATTAGCATGAAAAGAATAACCCTTAGTAATGGAGAAAAAATAATACCATGCTCTTTCAATGGGGACAGGTGGGAGTTGGCTGGCTATTACCACACCAAATCTTGGGGTAGCACATGGGGTTTAATTTTATATTTCCTTTGGGACCAAAATATTCTCTATGGGTTACCTCACAGGCTCAGGAAAAAAATATGTTATTCACTATCAAATCCTAATGGGGTCCCTTCAGTTCAATCAATCCTTATTACTAATTTTACTATGAAAAATAAAACCAAGAGAAATAATTGACTCTAGTTTAAGGGATTCCAAGATAAGTGTATTTACTCATGTAATTGGTTGGTGTTGAATTAGACATCATAGCTATGAATTAGGTTCATGAACAACAAGAATATTGGTTAAAAATTCATAACCATTTGTAATTGCAAAACTATGTATGGAGAATATATTCAAGGTGGGAATATGTCATATGGAACCAGTTCCATGAATGTGTTCCCATGGTTTAGGGTCATATTTTTTAGAATAATGAGATTATGATAACCCATATCTTTTATGAACTCAAATTCATGATTTATTACATAGATATACATATAATACAATCCTAAATGATCGAGAGTCCTAGTTACTTTGGGTAATTATATATATATCATAGTAAATTGAAATAGGGATACAAAAATATTAATTAAAACTCTATAGCATTCCCTTATAACTATATTGAACTTCTAAAATAGCATAGAATAACCTGGGAATGTATATAAGAAAGGGGTGAGCTATAAAGCCGAGTAAGGGAATAATCAAAGAATATCCTAATGAAAGTAATAAATTTGAATCAATAGGACTATAAAGGAGACATAAAAGTGTGAGAATCATAAACATGAACATCAAATCATGATATAAAATGATAATATCAAGGAAACATAAGAATTTAGAAACAACATAAAACATGACATCATAAACATAAGTCAAGTCTCACAATTGAGAAATCATAACATAATGTTCTTAGTCTAACTACCCATGCACTATACATGGTATCTCATGAGATAAAACATTACCCAATGCATTGAAGGGATATATAATTTTATACCTTCCCATCACAGTCATATCATGTACTAGTATTTTTGTTCTACATAGATCATACAACCTGAGAACATATTAAATAACTTTTAATCCCGCAATTAATGTGTGTGGGTTAAAAACATATAATTCCCTAATAAATGAAAGATATTTACATATAGTTCAATACCCTTCAGTAGAAATTGGAATGGGTATTCATAATATAAAACCACGGTATAGAAAATTATGAGATGATTTTAGCCACATAACAGGTGTATGTAAAGGTTTATAGAAGGTTTTAATGAGAGTGAAAAGTGATTTATCATTAAACTAGAATCATAAGTATAGTAATGGTATATGAAACAATACATTACAATATGAAAAAGTGGAAATCAAAAGGATTAATATAAATAAAGTACTTTAATAAAAAGGAAGAGGAAGAGAATCCCTTACCTTTAGAGGGTGCTTCTAGAAGCTTGGGAACACCTTGGTATAGATTTAGAGAGGTATAAGGAGTTTAAATTTTTGATTAATTGGTTTTTAGTGAAGAGGAATTAATGAAATATTGGGAGGATATTTATAGAAAAAGAGGATAATTTTTTATTAATTTGGAAACTTAGATTTTGGACACTAAGTGATAAAATAAGAAAAAAAATAAACCTTACCACGGTTTTTCCCATAGTTTCTTCCAAAGAGGAGTGTTATTAAATATTTTATTAGTATAAGAACCTAACTCCTCAAAATAATACCATTGATTGTGTTGAAGTGAGTCATTTTAAAAAAGAATCAATTTTAAAACTATAAAATATAATATAGGTTTTTAAGGATTCATTAAAGGTTCTTAAAATTAATAAAATAACTTATAAAATAAATTATTTTCAATGGGAAATATATTTTTGGAATTTTATTAATTTTTTAGTATTTATTAGATCAATTTTTGGATATTATGAATTCATAATACTAACCATATATTTATTACATATTTAATTTTTAGCCAAAAATTAGACTGTCTTGGAAAATTATAAAAAATTCACCATTATATAATTTAGAAATGATGATTTAAAATATAATATTTATTTTATGAAAATAATTTTCTAAATATGATAATTTAAACTTTTATAAAAATCCTTATTTACTATAAAATACTTGTTTTTACGATACTGACCACTTTCTGGCCCTTATAAAAATTACACTGGTCTTTATTACATTATATTGTAATTTATAAATAATATTTAATAATAAAATTTAATAAAAATAAAATTTATTTTAAAATTTATTTTATTTATAAAAAAGTGTGTTTTAATTAAAACTATATATTTCCAAAATATATAATTTTAGATTCATTGTATCAAAATCTAATTTTTATCAAAATCATTATATAATCATATATATGAAGTAATAATGAAAAAGGGATAAACATAATAATTATTTTATTAAAAAATAAAATATACAAATTCATACTACTAGGGTGTATATACATAAACCCTTATTATACCAGTATACACCCTAAGGGAAATCTATGCAGTGCTAGTACTTTATTGAGTTGGTTTGGTGAACATAGTTCAAGTCATGATCTTGAAAAGATTTAACTTATCCCATAAATGGTTTTTCTCAAGTTTTAGTTATTTAATCTTATCTTGGGATCAGTTAAGGGAAAATCCTAGTTATTCCATCTCCCCTCAAAAGCTCTGATAAATGGGCTTCATAGGGTATGATCCTACTGGTTGAGGCCATTACTTCTTCTATCTATATCAATTATAATTTATCATAACCTTGAATATATACTAATATAAATGGTAACTATAGAATGATTTTATTATCAATGGTTATTATGGTTAATGGAATTTTAAGTCAGATAGGCTATATTTTATAATGGTCCAAAATAATCAATGTACTGTATGTATTTTTTGTAACTACATTACTTAATAAGTCATTTATTAATTCAAAAGGAAATCTAATTTATTAATGTTTGGGTCATTAAATTATCCCCCCCCCCCCTTAGAAATTTTTCCCTAAAAATCATTTCATATACTAAAATATATGAAGGTACTTCTGTTTCATTGCCTCTTATGATTATCATATCACCTCCTCAAACTTCTGTTTCAGCATTAATACTTTTACTATGTGAGTTGCATTGTTTCATTGAAAACTGTCTCTATAGTCCAATATCTTTACTAGAGGATCATCATATAGAGGATCATTCTCTAAGGTTACCACATCTATATTTAGTACATGTGAGAGGTATGATATGTACATCATTAAGAGGGATACATGGAATACATCATGTACTTTAGATATGTTAGGTGTTAGTTCTAGTCAATATCCCACAACTATGATGTGATTAAGGATCTCAAAGCTACTAATGTATCTTAGTCTATGATTTCCCTTCTTCTAAAACCTCATGACTTTATTTCATGGTTATATACAAAGGAACAATTTATCTTGAATCAAAAACTCTGGGTTATTTCAATTATTGTTTACATATATTTTCTATTTAATTTCCATGGATTTCATATAATGTTTAATGGTTTGAACCTTATATATCATTTCTTGGATAAGATCAAGTCCCATTATCTTTATCTCTCCAAATTCATCCCAATATGTTGAAGTCTAACACCTCTTCCCATACAAAGGCTCATAAAGTTCCATTTTAATTCTAAAATATTAACTATTATTATATGATAACTCCACTAAGGTGTGGTTTTTATAAAAAAAATCCTTGTAAATTCATTGAATATGATCTCACAATATTCAGTAGATCTTGAATGGTTCCATCAAACTAACAATCCATTTGAGGGTAATAAGTAGTACTAAAACTCTACTCTATATCCAATGATTTTGGATGGCTTCTATGGAAACTCAATATAAAACTTGGATATAAATAAATTAAAATTAAGAGTGGTAATCCATGTTTTCTTACTACCACCCTTATGTATATATTAGTGAATTGTTCAAAAGATAAATATTCCTTGATAGAAATGAAATGTAATGAATTTTTAAGGCGATCGACTACCACCAAAATGGATTTTTACTTTTAGATATCATGGGGATTCCTATGACAAAATAAATGGTTATGTTTTACCATTTCTATACTTTTATGCTTAAGGGTTTCATCGTACCCTTATACTTATATCATTCAACATTGAATTATTTTCATACCAAGCATCAAGATACAAATTCTATAAACTCCCTCTTCATGTTATCCTAATAAATTTTTTTATTTAGATCTCTATACACCTTAGTTTTTCCTAGATTAATGGATAAGTATGAGATATGAACATAATATAGAAGTTCCCTCTTCAATTATGGTTTTGATGGGGAATATATCCAAGTTCTAAACCTTATTAATCCGTATTTAGAAAATTTGAACTTCAAAATATTCGCTACCTTTCTCCATAGCTCCTCACCATATTTTTGAGCCTCCTAGATCATATCAAGAATTAATGATTAATTAGTTATTTTAGAAAGGTAGGATTAAGTTCCTTTTATGATTCCCATGTACATTCTTTGCATGTACAAGAAGATTAGATCCTATTTAATCCTCATCAAGTATGGGGTTGCATGATTTTTTTTCTACTTAGAGCATCTGAAACTTTTTTCACCTTCCCATAATGGTAGTGGATTGAACATTCATAATCTTTTATTATCTATAATCACATTAATTGGGAAAAATTGACCTCCTTTTGTGTGAATCTATATTTGAGGATTTTTTGATCTGTATGTATATCACACTTCTCCCCATAGAGATAATTTCACAAAATATTTAATGTAAAGATCACTGTAGCTAATTCCAGATCTTGGGTTCAGTATTTCTACTCATATATATTTAATTGATTGAATAAATAGGTTATCACTTTGTCATATTTCATTAGTTCATAACCTAAGATCATTTTGAGAATATCACAATAGATCAAAAATCCCTCACCACTTGTGGGTAATGTGAGAATATGTGTAGTGATTAGACTATTTTTTAACTCTTTAATGCTCTCCTCGCATTCATCAATCCATAAAAATGTCACTCTATTCTGATTTATCTTGGTTAGTGGGGTTGAAAATCATGAGATTTTTCTCAAAGATCAATTATAGTACCTAGTTAATAAAAGAAAAATACGGATCTATGTCACATATATTAGTCTAGGACATCCTTCAATTTCCTATTTCTTTGAAGGACCCATAGATATACCTTTTTGGGTGATAAAATTACCTATAAATGTTACTTTATATATCTAAAAAATCACATTTATTATACTTCGCATTAAAAAAATTATTTAATAAGGTCTTAGTACAGTATTCAAATGCTCCCTATGTTCCTTCTTACTTTTAAACTAGATAAGAATATAATATGTAAAAACTATTATATATTTTTCAAGGTAATTTATAGAGACTCTATTCATTAACTCCATAAATATATTTATATCATTGGTGAGGCCAAATGGAATCACTATGAACTTATAGTGCTCAAACCTTTTATGAAAAACAATCTTGGGGATATCCACCTTCTTAACCTTCAATTTATAATATCCCGAAAAAATATCCACCTTTGATAAGTACTTGGATCCACATAGATGGTTGAATAATTCATCAATATATAGAAGAGGATACTTTTTATTTATCATGATCTTGTTGATCTCATTATAATCAATGAAGAGGCACATTAAACCACCATTCTTCTTGATGTAAAGGACCGGTGCACCCCACAGTGAGGCACTTTGGTGTATAAATCCTTTATACAAACTCTCTTTTAGTTGCTTCTTCATCTCTTAAAGTTAAAATGTGTGCATTTAATATATAGTCTTGGATATTAGAAAATTTCATAGTATAAGTTTGATGGAGAACTCAACCTCTTAGTTTAGAGGAATACTAGACAATTTTTTGAGGAATACATTAGTATATTCCCTTACAATGTGAATGTATTAAAGGATGCTATTTTACTTAGTCTTAATAATTTGATCTAGATACACTTTATCATAAGGAAATAATATCTATTCTTGATATTATTATTCTAAAAGAGAATCATTCTCCCCCTTACACTTATACAATCAGAGAGAGATTCATGATACAAGGGGTGATTTTCTTCTATGACAATTCATGTTGGATCTATATAACGAAATTCAATCCATTCCCAAAATAGAATCAAATTACACTAAAGTAATTATCACAAGGTATTCTAGGAAATTAAGCCCATAAATATTAATAGAGTAGAAATTATATGCTCAGGATAAAATAATTAGCTCATTTTCCATTTTTATAGCTAACTCATCTTCCTTTTTTGAGGTGGTGTTTAAATAATTTTACTAAACTTGCATGATATGAAATAATTCATAGATCCATAATAAAATAGTATATTCACTATAATTGAATGAATAACTAGAATATCTATCACCACTTCTTTATTAAGATCCACCACATTAGTTATGATGGAATATGATTTCCATTACTCTCTAGGCCTTATAGGTTATTATCATCAATTTTCTTCAACAACCCTCAAATTATTTCATTGGTTTTCATAGTGTCATTATTTTTTGTAGTTGAAATATTGGACAGTAGGCTAAGGGCTGACTTGAGAATTCTTTTCTTCCATCACATTGGTGGGTTTCTCCCATCATTATTCACTAGCTCGGTGCCCCTACTTTCTGAACCTAAAGAATTTCCTTTTCCCCTTCAGAAAATTTCTAGGTTGCTTCATCCCATACTTTTGAAATATGGGATATTTTAATTTATTACCACCATGAGATTTCTCCATTTTTTCACTACAATTAAATTGCATTGTCCACTTATTATCTCTATAATCAAGATACCCTTGAGATTATCTGGTCACCATTTCAAATTTGAGGGCACATTAAATAATTTATTCATATATATCAAAGTCTAGAATTGCCAAAGATTTTTTTAGATTCATATTTAGCCCACTAAAATGTGTCTAAATTTACTTTAAAGTTAAATGAAAAATTCATAGGGGTATTTTGGAAGTGTTGTGAAGTTTATCTCATTCATCTTGATGGATTATTCATCCTTTTTATTGAGGCCAAGGAACTCTCTATCTAATTTAAGTCATAGGGTGTGAGGAAAATATTTATCAAAAAACTCTTTCTAGAATTATTTCCACTCCATTGTTTTGATTTCATCCTTAGGCTTCACATTTCACTATTGATTATCTTCTCCCTTCATGTGATAACTTTATACCAAGGCCTTGTTTTTTTCAAAGTATTGAAAGATATAATATATCTTTTAAATGGAGTTTATCCATTGTTCTATGATTAAGGGATCTAAATATCCACTAAATTTGGAGTATTTTACCTCTTAAAGGCATCAATTGAAACTTGATCTTTATTAGGGGGATGTGGTAATTACCCTTGATTTAAGTTTCTATTGAAAACATGAGTTAATTGGGTAAGTATTTTTTTAAAGTTCTTGACTCTTTGTCCAATTGGGTTGGACATATCATTGGAACAGTCATCACATTTCCCATAACATTGGTTTTTTACTCAGTTCCTCCTATTTGTATCCATTGAATAATATAAAGTGAAAATTAGGGGTGATAAATTTCAAACTATTAAACTCATAAAAGGAAAACTATGAAAATTAAAGTGATCAATCTCAAATGACACATATTCCTTAACCTATGAATTTCTAGGTTTCAATCTAAGTTATCCATGGTCTATTTCTTGAATTAAAATTCCATACGTGTTTTTATTCCCTTCTTTATGGTTTGTAAAGAGATTTTTAATTTACCAAAGAATATCCCTCAAGATTGTTAAACTATGTGTATTAGATCCTCTTTATTATGCACCAAGCAACAATAAATTTAATACCCAATGCACCATTTTGAGTTTATTACCCCCAAGTAAAATTGGACCAAAGTCACATCTAATTTTAGTCTCTAGATAGGGATTTCATTTTTTGGAAACAATTCACTCAATAATTTTCCAAAATTTAGGTATGTTTACTATGTTTATTCTTATCCCTATGGATTTCACTATGGTTTTCTATTTATAATCCCCAAAAATAACTAGACCTTTATTTTTACCCACTATAACAACCCATATCTTTTATAAACTTCAATTCATGATATATTACATGAAAATAAAAATAATACAATCCAAAAATATCAAGAGGCCTTGTGTGTTTGGTTAATTAGATAAATATAACAATAACTTGAAACATGGATACAATTAAATTAATTAAAACTCTATAACATGTCCTTATAATTCTATTAATCATCTAAAATCACATGATAGAAATTGGGGATTTATATAAGAAAGGGGTGATTTATAAAGACCAGTAAGGGAAAAATCAAAGAATAACATCGTGAAAGTAATACATGTTAGTCAATAGGAATATAAAGGTGAAATAAAAGGGTGATAATCATAAACATGAACATCAAAGCATGATATAAGATGATAACATCAAGGCAACATAATAATTTGGAAACAACATAAAACATGAAGTCGTAATAATAAGTCAGGGATAACTATTGAGACGGCATAACATAGTGTGATTAAGATAATTGTCCATTAACCACGCATGGTATCTCGTGAGATAAAAAAATTTCCCAATTCATTATAGAACTATATAATTTCATACCTACCCATCATATTTATGTCATTTACATGAATTTGTGTGCCACGTAGATCATACAACATAATAAAATCTTTCATAGCTATTAATGTCATGATCAAAGAGTGTATATTACATACATGGAAGTTACCAATCAGTTAAGGATAGTTACTTCTAGGTGAACACCCTTGAGAGGAAATGGGGATGAGTATTCAAAACACAAAATTTGGGCATAGAAAAACAAAGGATAATTTCGATAGCATAATGGGTGTACGTAAAGGTTCATTGAAGGGTTTAATGAGAGTGAAAGTTGTTCTATAATTACATGGTAGTCATAAGGATGGTAAAGGGGTGTGTAAAAACACATTGCAACATGAAAAATTACAAATAAAAAGGATTAATACAAATAAATTAATTGAATAAAAAGAAAGAGGAAGAGAATTGCTTACCTTGAGAGGGCACTTCTAAAAGCTTGAGAGGAGCTTATTAAGACCTTGGGAATACCTTGGGTGAGGTTTTAGAGAGGGATAGGGAGTGTAAATTCCTAATAAATGGGTTTTGAGTGAATAGGAATGGTAGTTTAGGTGGTTATTTATAAAAAAATAGTGGGGAATTCTTTATTAAGTTGTAAACTTAGGTTTTGGACTCTAAGGGATAAAATAATCAAAATGACAAACCTTCACATGGTTTTTTCCTATAGATTTTTTAAAGTGGAGTGGTATTCAATATTTTATTTGGATATGAACCAAAATTCGTAAAATAATACCATTGATGATGTGGAAGTGAGTCATGTTCATAAAGAATTGATTTTAAAACCTTAAAATATAATAAAGGTTTTGAAGGATTCATTAATGGTTTTTAAAATTAGTAAAATAACTTTAAAAAAATACATTATTTTAAAGGGGAAAACAATTTTTGTCATGGATTGATTTTATAGTACTTATTACATCAGTTATCGACTATTATGATGTCATAATACATACCATATATTTATATCATATTTAACTTTTACCCAAAAATTGATTATGTTAGAAAATTATGAAAAATTCACCATTGTCTAATTTCAACATGATGATTTTAAAAATAATATTTATTTTAATAAAATAATTCTCTAAATATGAAAATTTACACTATTATATAAAATTCTAATTTATCATAAAATACTAGTTTTTATGACACTAACCACTTTCCAACCCTTATAAAAATTATATTAGACTTCATTAAATAATATTATGATCTATAAATAAAATTTAATAATAATATTTCATGAAAAAAATTATTTAAAAAATTCTTGCATTTATCAAAAAGTGTGTTATAATTGAAACTATATATTTATCAAAAATAAAATTTTGGTTTCTTCGTATGAAAATATAATTTTTATCAAACACATTATATAATCATATATATAAAGTAATAATGAAAAAGGGATAAATATAATTATTATTTTACTAATATATATATATATATTCATACTACCAGGATCTAGATATATGACCCATTAGTACACCAACGTATGCCATAAGGGTAAGTGTGCAATGGTGGTACTTTATTAAGGTGGTTCAAATAACATGGTTTGGGTCATGATCTCAATAAGATTGAAATTATACTATAAACAACATCAATTTATTTTCAGTTATTAATTCTTAGCTTGAGCTTAGTCAAGGTAAAACCTAGTGATACCATCTCCCTCAGATGCTCTAATAGGGAATGATCATGTTGGTCGAGGCCATCGCTTTTAAAATTGACAATTAGACTTTATCATAACCCTTAAAAATATACTAATCTTAATAGTCACTATAGAATAATTATATTATCAATTTTTATGATTATTAATTTTATTTTATGTTTTACATTATATATTTTTTAATGGTATAAAATAACCAATGTATTGCATGTGTTTTATATAACTACATTACTTAATAAGGAATGTATTCATTCAAAAGGGAATTTCATTTATAAAATTTTAGGTCATTACATAGATGAGAATAATAACCCAAATTATGGATTACATGCCAATAATTCTTCAATTCCTTCTTGAACATGAGGATATACATTGTAAATCATATATTTATGATCTTGGATTTGAAAAGGTGGTATGGGATAGGTATGCAAGTAATAACCTCAGACCACTTTTTAAAGGAAAATTCTATTGTAATGTTACCAGGGCATACAGATACATGAGGATTTTCTCACCAGAACACAAATGCCTCAAGCTAATAGGACTTTTCAAGGAGTGCATATACATAACCATGTTGAGGGCATAGTATTCACAATAAAAAATAGGTGTCATGTGGAGTATAATTCACTTTTAACTGATATATTATTAAGGTTTTCAACAATTATAGTTTCTCGTGGCACAAAGTGTGTTTTATAAAAATAAGATGTCTAGAAAGCATGATGGTAGTATTTAGACTCAATCTTACCATGACTAGGTGATTTTTGTCTTATCAAGAGGTATATATTAAACTCCATGTGTCTCTCGTAAGGATTCCACAACATAAATTTGGATTATATGTAGGTAAATGGGTATTCTTTGTGTGTGTGGATAGGCCTTGGATAAGGGGTACCGCATCACTACATATCTCATCAAGAAGAGAATAAAGCTATATGTCATTTTCTATAAGTAACTTCATGCATATATTAGGACCATATGTAGGGAGGGGTAAATTTTAATTTATAGCTAGGCCTAGTATAGGGGATTCTAGAATCACTTTTTATCTTGTATTGATAGGAATCAAGCCATACATAGTTCTTGGAAATATAAATTCCATTGCATAGATCTGATTATATGAAAAGGAAAGGGGGATTATATTTTGAGCATGAGTTTATAAATGAAATAATTAAAATCATAATCTCTGATAAAGATTTATATTGTGTGCAAGAATAGGATATTAGTGCTATAAGGCACAAATGGGTTATCTTTCAAGGAATTCTACATGAACTGATCTCTCATGTAGGTGAGAGAGAGGCCATAGGGAATGTTTCACCCTAATTAGTTTGGAGACATGTTGGATGGAATTCCACATCATAGTTTAATTTCATATGAAAGGGAATATAATCATGTAGTTTAAAATCATATGAGAAGGATTTGGTTGTATATTTTTGCATCATTGATCAATTTTGTGACATTACCAAAGAATGGTGACACCACCCTATGATGTGAAATGTTTATGCCTATTTAGTCCCGGTCTGGATATTCCAGGAATATGTCCACATTATACAATGAATCTTCTTGGGAATTATATGAATGTAGTACATGGTTTAGTATTGGTTCTGAGGGTAATTTTTCCATCAACCCTCATACATATTCAAATAGGGGAATAATCTCATAATTTTAGATGGAATAGTAACCATTAATATACTTGATAACCAACTCTAAATCACCTTTGATTTTTAGGAGGGCTACTAGTATCTACAGTACTAATTTTAAACCAATAATATGGGCTTGGTATTATTCCTTATTGTTGGTGCATCCTTTTGATAAAAATAAGGAATAATGAAAAAATTACAAGGTTGAATAGGTAAGGATAATTCCCAAACTGACCTTATTGAGTTTAGGGTCTTCTATTATTTCCCCCCATCGAGCTTTTGGAAGAAATTTCAATGTACATCTATCATATCTAATGGTAGTCTCTAATAGATAATACTTCTTTATCAGGAAACTCATTGTTAAATGTTTTATTTTTCATAGAAGGATTTGCTGACGTAAAATCCTCTAATTCATATCCTTTTTTTACCTTTTATAGTATAAAATTAATGTCAAAAAACTGCTAGATGATCTCCCACCACACTAATAATCCATTAAATATTGGACTATTGGGGATATATTTGATTCTTTCATTATGAGAGACCATGTGGACCTCATGGTGCTACAGGTAGTGCCTAAATTTTTATACTGAAAAAATTAATGCAAGACATTTATTTTCAATATTTATATCTCGGGTATCAATACTAATAATGGTTCTAATGAGGTAATTGACAATATTCTCAATCCTTACACCATTATTATATTCAATAAAGGCAATTAGTAACCACTCTAGGGATGTAAAATACAAAATGACTAGGTTTATTTTAACAATGGGAATTAGTGTTGGTGGAATCAAAAAGGTATTTCTTAAAACTATCAAAAGATTCCTAACATTCATCGTTCTATCGGTAGGTGGACCCCTTATTTATAAATTTAGTGAAAGGTAAACACTTTCCTATGAGATTAACTATGAAGAGTCTAATGTGGGTGAGGATCCCCTGAATCCCTCTCAACTCCTTGAGGTTTTGAGGTGGAAACATGTCAATGATAGCCTTAGTTTTCTTAGGATCAACATCAATGATGTAATGGCATACTATGAAATTGAGTAATTTTCCTAAGCTAACCCTAAAATCATATTTAAAGGGGTATATATTTAAGAAATGTTATTATAGATTATTGAAAATAGTATCATGATCAACAAGATAATCAATACACTGTTATTATTTGACCACCAAATCATTAACATAATATTCAACAGTCTTCCCCAAGAAGGTATTTAAAATTAGGTGCATGGAACATTAATATACATTGCAAGTGTTCTTAAAATATAAAGGAGTTAATTGATTGTATTATATTCCTTGGAATGTTCTAAAAGTGGTATCTTATTCATATTTAGGATCCATTTAGATTTGGTTGTATCATGAATATCCATCCATAATGAAAAATGATTGATAGGAAACAATTTCGTTGATAAAAAGTTTTTTAATCAGGACCATGAAATCATCTTTCAGACAATGCTGATTAAGATCTCTAAATTTGATAGATCTGCACATTCTTCTTTTTGACTAAGATTACATTATTTAGACACTTTAGATATTTAACCTCCCAAATTTAGTTGACTTTGATAATCTTATCATCCTTGACTTCAACCTTAGCAACATGAGTTAGATGCATTCTTTAAGTAGCCTAATTTTAATCATGGTGATCCTCTGGTAAGTCCAAGTAGTGGGTGGATACATTGGGATCAGGGCCTTAAATTTCTGTGTAATTCTATGTGAACACATCTCAGTGTTTCTTAAAAAAATATATATATAAATCTTGTTCTTCATAATACATGGTCGTGATGATCAATTTGGTTCATGGATCTTCCTCTATGCCCATATTTATTTGCCTAATCTCATCAGTAGTGGTGGAGATACCCAACTAAAATACTAGAAGGGTGTCTCTAAGATCTTATTCTTCTTCTCTCTCTACACCAATCTCAACTCAAATGGGTGGATAAGGTATATCTTAAGAGCTAGAAGTGTCAACATCATAACATTTAGAAGATTAAATAAGGGAAATATCACTCTCTATTGGTGATATGAGAGTTTCTTTTGATTCATCTGAAGATGTAGGGGTCTTCTAAGACTCTGGGGACAAATCAAGGACATTTTCACCTAGGGTGAAACCACTGTTGTGGAGATCATAAATTTATTCCATGTTATTGGGTTTGGTTGATGTCACTAATATCATAAAATATGATGAATACATACCCAAATATGAACTTTTGGATTTAATTTGATTGATAGAAAATACATATTCATTTCTAATATCTTTAAATGGGTTAGCTGGTGTTATTTCCAAATTTTTTGGAGTAGTAACCCAAGTGATATCGTCAATCATGGGTTATTTTATTATCTCCTCTATAACCCTGCATCAATGTATTGGGACTCGCAGTATTCAAATAAATCCTTATCACTATGAATTTTTCTGATTTGTACATTAACACAATATTTGAGACATTTATGGTATTATGAGGTAACTACCACATTCTTATGTACCCAAGGTCTCCCTAATAGGGCATTGAAAGTCATATACTTTCAAGCAACCAAGAATTCAGATTCAGTGATAAGGTCTCTAAATTGGACTATAATATTGATTCATTTAAGATATTTTTTCTCAATATTGTCACAACACTGATGTGTCAAAGTAGGGAAAGAAAAATTAGATTCACTATAACCCAACTTACAGAGTAGAATATGGTTGATTTCTAAGCTGATGTTAATGAAGGGTCACTGAATGTAAATTTTATCCAATTTTACAGATACATATATTGGTCTAATGTGTCCCTTCTTAATATTTTCCTATACTTCTTTTTAAATGAGATGTTTGTGTGATAATCCAGAGGATCAATCTCTTTACAATACACTTTAGTGACAGTAACCTTATTTTTGAACTCTTGAGGGCTCAAAAAATCCCACACAAGTGTTTCTAATATTTCTTTTGATATATTAAGATCATACAAGATTGAAATCTTTTCTAGAACCACATCCAATTGTTTCAATGTATATTATTTTTGGAATAGAGGTATGCATTTCCCATATAAGGGTTAGGAACTTGAATTGAAAGATTTTGGGGTGACCCCATGTTTCTGTTGGGCTAACTAAAGTGCTTTCCCAATGGTCTTGGCAGCATATATAACCCTAACATGAATACAACTAGAATATTTGTATCAACCATGAAAATGTATTCCCATATTCCTTTAGCTTCTTAAGCCTCTACCTCTAGCTCCCTAGTCAGGTTTGGGGAACTAGATTTTATAAGAATACTCATCGTCAGAGAAAGGGTCCTCTAAACTAATAATGTTAACAGAGCTGAAGATTAGTTCTTCATCTGATGAGGTTTCCATTTGGTGTATTGGTTCATATCCTATCAGTACTATAGGTATGAAATATGAGAGTTTTATTACTGTATTGGTCATTGGTATGGGTTCATTTTCTTTACTTGACTCTTTCCTTTATGGTTATTTTTTTCTTTTAGAATATAGTCTCTTGGAAATATGTAGTGTTGATGAAGTTGGTTGCACTATAATTAAATAAATTTTATATATTAATGGTTGGTTTATTTGTTCCTTGAGGATGGAATGATCTCAATTGATAGGTGTTATAGTTATATAGTTATCAAAATTTGATGAACCTTTACTTTTGAATTATTTCCATTCGATTTCTTCTTTTGGGGTGGTAGAAATACATGACACTTGTACTAGAGTCCTACCCTATTTTACTTGACCTAAATAAAAAAAATTTGAATAATGACTTCAAAAAAAATGCACTCATGGGTGGTATGGCCCGGTGTTTGGTTAAAGGGACAATAATTTGTGTGATTATTGAGGTATACATGATTATCCCTTATAGGATCCAAAAATATCAAAAAATTATTCTACATGGATTAAATGAAGTATTCAAAGACAATTACATCTTGGAAGGAATAAACTTTATTCTTTCATTCCTCGCATGGTAGAAATTTATTCTCTTTTATCCCAACCTGATGGGGATGTTGTTGTTGTTTGATTTCTGTAGGAGGTGAAACATAATATTGTGATAGCCTTAATACTAGAGCAACAATGGGGTTTTAATTGATCATAACAGTTTTGGTTTCCACTTTTTCAGTTATTTTCCACTAGGATGCTAGTATTGGTTGAGAACTGGTTATGGATCACTAATAGATTCTTAAAATCTTTTCACAAATTTTAAAAGTTCATAAAATTATCTAATATATTTCATTGAAAGGAGTGGTTTTTGTAACTCATCATGAAGGTTGTCTATAAAAAGACCCAATAACTCTTCTGGGGGAGTTTCAAATTCAAGAAGTAATTCATACCCTTCCACTTGTTGATGAAGTACCAGACTCTCTCATTCTCACATTTTTTATAATTTGGATGATCAAGGATTATTATCTTTCATATCATATAGTTGAATTGATAAAGAAATTTTTATTAGATATCTTACCATCCTATGATTGATCTGGGCATAAAACTATTCTACCAAAAAAAGGTTATCCCCTTTAGTGTATGTATAAATATTCTGAGTTTGGTTTCTTATTTCTAATTAATGGTTCCCACATGGGACCACACCGAGACATAAAATTCATCAAGTGCTGCTCCAGATCCCTTATTCCATTGAAGGCTGGGAAATGAGGATTCTCCAAGTTGGGTAGAGGAATATTTGTATCCACCGACTAAGCATAAGGTTTCCTTTCTATCCATATTATTTCATTTTATCCTTCCATAGCTAACAATTTAGATTTTAGTGACTCAATGGTGTCAATGAGTTATGATGGAATATCCGGTTGGGATGGCACTTGAATATGGGTGGTCACAGGCAGAGCCTGATATAGTGTTATTTCCTTAATTTGTGGAAAATAACCAATATGAGTTTTTCTAGGTTAGTTCACTTTACATGGTCCAAGATACTATATTAATAGTGTTAAATCCTAACATCCTTCCACCATTGGATCTAAATAAACTATTTGTCTAGATCTTAGATTAGGAGGATGACCATGATCTACTTTTATTGGTATGACAATCTCTTCTTATTATGGGGGATCTGTTGAAAGAGTGATTTGAGTTTCTTCTTGGAAAAAATACTTAGTAGGGATATTTCCTCTGATATGCTCAGTGTTGAGTCTCATTTACTCTTTCATTTATTCCTCATACTAAGAGAATATTTCCTCAATCATAGTGGGTTCAACTTCTTCAGGTAATAGCTGTGATATAGCCACACCTTGGTCTTTTTATTTGTTTGAATCCCACTAGATTGGTTGAAACTGATCATTTGAGGGGAATCCCAAATTTTTATCCCACCTTTGATTTCTATTGTGAACACCATATTCAGTTATTTAGGAGTGAACTATATATCAAACATAAACATCCTCCTCTTATTCCCCTTCTATGGATTCTTACTCTATAACATCTGTAGGGATATTATTGATTATGTTTTCCAATGTATAGTTTTTTGTTTGTGTCATATCACCATTGAAAAATAAGAGGATTGATCTCCCTTGGAGTATCCATTGAGCAATATGTCACAATATTCTAGATCAGTTTCCGTCTTAATGTATCACTTTGGCTTGTGACCCTTATAGGGATTCATCTTTTCTCTCTATGATTCTCCAAGTGCTTTTTTATAAAAGATAATTTAGATATTGTCTCTATAAAACCTTTTTTTACATATCCCTAAGGAGAAATATGGGTCACAAGATGAAATAAACCATGGAGGAACATCTTTAAATACATATCCCAGTCAATAAAATACCAAATTCCAATTAGAGAAAAGTGGTTGAGGTAGAAATTCCCCAGCCCTATGGGATGGGGCTAATTTTGCTTCCTTGTTGAAAAACATTGAACCCATTGGAGATATAACGACCTTGAGGAGGATGGTGTTGGTAAAAATTCACCTAGCCTATAGGACTTAGGTTTCTCTTGAACTTCTTCTATTTTTACCATCATTGTAGCCCTCTTAATCATGTAAATCTTTGTCAGAGCATGAGTTGGGTGTAATTCATACTCTAAATGTGATCTACTTACTACTAGAGGAAATGATACCACTGGAGGTTTGGATATTATCAAATAAGAAGCTTGCTCAATATTCTCAGATTATTGATATAAGAGTATTTAAATGGATTACTCTAGTTTTTCCTAACATTTATATGATTTGGACATGGTCGATCCCTATTGAGCATACCATATATTGTGGGAAGGGTTTGATTTCGAGAGTTGACCCAAAGAAATGACTTTGCATGATGTCACTTTGGGTGGGATTTGTTGGCTAGGGATCAAGGATAAATGTGACACACCATGTTCTCCCCATCCTCTAATATGTATACCAAGTGGAGTATTAGTGTTAAACTAACATAGATTCCATAAATAATCAAGGAATTAATGTTGAATATTTTCACATTGCCTTCCCAATTCCAAGAATCTTATAACTAAAAGTGTAGTTAAGTCAATTTGTGGTAAAAAATATTCTATTTCCTTATTATGGTTTTAATATAATTCATAATTAAATAATTTCACTTAAAAATGGAGAAGATTCATCCATATATTTTTACAAATATAAATTATTCATTCCTATATAAAAGTTTTCAAAATTCCATATTGAGGTGTGTCTAGAGGAAAAAAACATGATCAGAATATTATCTTTGGCTAATTGTTTCCTTAACTCAAATTAAATTATTTATTAGAATTCCAAGAATGGAAACAAGATCAGGTATTCCTAAATTGATTTGACCTGAGAGCATCACCCATGAAAATATCTAGACATCCAAGAGGTAGGGAGCCAAATATAGAAAAAAGAATACTTGTACTGGCTAGATTAACACTTGAAGATAAATAATCTACCACTTGGTTCCCTTCTCACTAGGTTTGGAGTTAGGTAGTATGATAATTGATTAAGGATTTAAAAATGTGAATTTGGTAAATAATAGACCAAGGGATATTGATCAGATCTTGGAGTGAGAGGAGGATGACCATCAATTTAGTCTTAGATTAATCATGATCAATATTTTTCTCACTACACAGTTCTATCCCATTATGCTTAGAACATGCCTCCATTAAAATATAATCACCTTGTCTATAAGTTTTAATGAAGTTGAAGACCATATAGACACATGATTTTTATACAATACCACTACCCCACATAATACCAAAGCTATACTACCCTTCAATAGTGATCTTAAATCCACTAAAGGGGGAGTCCAATAAATATAGTGCACCTATGGAGTCAGTCACTACCTGAAGAGAGAGGTGTTAAAAATATTCATAATTTTCCCTAAATATGGATAAGTCTCCAAATTCTTAATGATAGGTTCCAAATCAACAAACATAAACTTATCTCTAACAATGAGAAGATAAATTGAACTACCTAATCCATCGTGATGGGCCTTGTTCTAAGATTCCTATATACACCAATAACTAGATTATATGAATATTCTCTTTTGTAGTGGAAAATAAGTGGTACAAGGGTGGTTTAGAGAATTTTAATTTCCTTATTCTATCTTATTATTGAGAAATAATACCTCTTTTCAAAGACAAAGCATCAATCATTGATGACCTCAACTTCTCAAGTACCTCATGATACGAGGGCTTCCTCAAAGTCGATTTGAAAAGGGGAGGACCTTCTTATTAAAATGAAATATTAATATGGATATGAACTTCACAATGAATACCATCATAGGGAGGAATACCATCATGGATCAACATCCAACCACAGTGAGGAGTCCTACTGCATATGTCCTAAGGAAGAACTTCAGGGTGGATAATGTCAAGGGGGATACCTTCTTGTCATTTTAATTTCTAATCGTGAAGAGGTATTATGCCATACTAATTATGAGAATATTTATTATGATCAATATTATTATGAACATGAATGAGTCCTTGATGATAAATTATATGGGAGGGACCTCCAAAGCTACAGGTAGTAAAATTATGGGGAGGACCTTCACAACCGCAACTGTTACTCCATTGATCTGGTAATGAGACGACAAGATCTTAGGCTACCATTAAAAATGTTTCAAGTCAAAAATAATGAAAAAATTAATTAGAGTTATTATTCAGGACTACTTATAGAATTAATATTTCCCTCAATGATAATTCTTCTTAGATTTCCTCTTTCAGAAATTTGGAGTTTTATGTTGTGAACAATGACTTTCATGTACGAGAGCACACCTAGGTGAGACCAATAGTATTTTTATGATATACTGAAAAGTTTATATGGTTTTGGAAGGAATGTGTGCCTAACCTAAAGTGACCATTTGATTGGGCCGATGATCTCTAATTAGAATTTTAAATTAATCCCGATACTGTTGTTAATATATCACAGGAGTGTGCCTATGAACCACCTGGAAAAGAGAAGGAATGCATTCCTACTCTTGAGTAACCCCTGAAGTGTGTTGATGGTCTGCACTAGTGGTGTGGGAGGGAATTTCTATCTACCACACAAATATTTTTTCTTCCAAGATATATCGACATCTTTGTAAAATATGGTCAGATATGTATGAAGTCCAACTCTATTTTTTCCAAGATGTTCTAACTGGCTTCCATAACTGGAATGATAATGTGTGCCCCTTCCTTTGTTGGATAAAGAATGTTTTCTTTCTCCTTCCCTCTAGTTCTTATTGGAGTATACCAATATTCTTCATGTGTAGGTTATAAAGTGTGTTCCTTTCACCTATTCATTGTTAGGATATCCCGAAAATCTTCTCCAAGTGCTTTTAGAATGTGATGGTAGGATTTCTAGTTGAGGGTAGGAACATGTGCCTTCTTGTAGATCCCCAATATATTATATTGGTAGGTTTATTTAGTGGAAGTTGGGATGTGTTTCCACTTTCGATTGTTAAAGTTTTTTTACCCTTAATGGGATATCCTAGTTTCTCAGGTCTGGGTACCCTAATCTTAGACTTGTGTGGTGGAATCCTCAGAAATTTGAGGTATTGGTGTCACACAACATTTTCAATGGTGATTATTGGAAGGATACCCTTAGAGAGACTCCTATATTGTGGTGAGTTTGTTATTGAACTCAAAGTATGCCTATTTAAGATTAGGGAGGTACTTTCTATTATATTATAGAGAGAGGATCACAAAATAGTTTGAAATGGAAATAGGTTTCCTTTGATTCTTCATCGTTGCTAATCTTTAGGTAGATGGTTAGTGTGGTTTCATATCTTGAAGGGTTTTTCATGAAACCTACAATGTTAGGATAGTACTGTTCAGGTGGTTCTCTAAAATTGTGTATATTACACCTGGATTTGAAGGTTATGGGTGGGTGATGGTATCATATGGTTCATTGAGGACCCATACCATATGAATATAGATTTTTGAGTTAATTGTGATTAGTATTATACCATTTGTCTTGAAGAGATTTCGGATTTATGCACTACTGAGTGACAACAAACAAAAATAATAAAACCTATCAAAGTAACATCACAAGTAAACAAATTCATGAATGGATGATTTCTTTAAAGGATCCATGTTATTCTAGTTTTTTCATATAATATTCAATAAAAATGAGTTGGACTATGGGAGACTCAGTTGTTTTGGTTAATGAAATATTCACATTGGTTTAACCATTTATGTTCCCAACAATTGTTTGCACCTATGCTCATTTTGAGTCAATCTAGACCTACTTTTTGAAGGAAGGTGGTCATTAGGATTTTACTAGTGACATATTAGAAAAAATATTGGTCAAGAGTATGGGAGGTTAGAATCACCACACTTTTTTGAGGGGGGATATTTCCTACTCTTTGACTCTCTTATAGATTTAAAAAATATTCATGAATACTTCCCAAATACCAACGGGGGAATGGTTACCCTCCTATATTAGAAATTAGTTATTATCAAGTATTGATGTGAACCATCTATATATATCATAGGGTTTCCAATAATGTAACAATCTATATGTATTTGAGGTTCTCCGTCATTGGAACCATTTGTATGTATACGCAGTTATCCATATTATTTTGTTATTACTTGGTAATGCATTGTTTGAGGAACTATGATTTAAATCCACACAGTTTGGAACACTAGAGTTTGTAGCTATCCAAGAAGGATGTTATTGGATTGGTGTTTGGATCAATACCATGATAGGGATTTCTACGCATCATTGTAAAAAGAATTAAAACCCACATAGTTTGTGTCACTTAATGGGACATGTCGTACCTTTTGAAGTCATGTGACAAGGACTAGTCCATGTAGATTAAGATCATGCACCAAGGATGACTAGGTTCATGGTTCATAGAAATGGTTGGTGTGGGAATTATGCATGATCAAGCCTCTATATTTAACCTTATAGGAAATATGGACCCTTGAGATTAATATAAGTGTGATGATGTTGGGTTTGAACCCTGAGGAAGCATCATATCTATCCCATTGAGATAAGAATAAAATACCACATAGTTTGATGTAGGGTTGGGGATTATACCTAAGAATGAGGACCATTTTTTTAATTATTGTGACATGATAATCATATATATTTAATCCCATGTGACTCATGATCATTGTTATAAACAAGAGACGGTAGAAGATCAATCATATCGCATGAATTCATAATTGGATGGGACTTATACCCAAGGAGGAATCCCATGATTGAATTTATTTTCTCACCCCATGATGGAATAGAAAAGTTAGAATGGATATATAATCATTTAATATAGACTATGGTCTTACTTTACGAGGGATTCCCTATTAGAATTCACTTATCATCCATTGATGGATTAGGGAGGGACTATAGGGGGTAGTTAGGAAGATAGGATCAGGGTTTACTCTATATGGTATGCTCATTCTTATCTTCCTATCTATTTCCAAACCATAGTTTTTAGATTATGCCTACACTAATTGGAAAAAAGGGGTGAATTTTGTGGATTCAATTCACATTTTAGGAAATATGAGAGAAATAAGTATCATTGTATGATCCATATGATTATAACCACTTCCTCTGGGATTGGAGTCCTTGTTACTAATGGGATGCATGATTGAAAACATCCTAATGACCCCATCTATGAGGTAGTTTTAGTGGGGGACATATTTTACCAAGGGAATGCATGATCGAACATGAGTCACATTAGTGTGTCATATACCATTGCTATATAAATCTAGTGGTTGTGGGGAATGTAGGTTTGAGTATAGTAGAAGTGACATAATGGGATGAGAAACTTGGATTTTAGTCTTAATTTATAAATAATAATTTTTCTACAAGAGTAAAATGCTATGTCCAATAAAAAACATAGATTACTTGACTAGAGAAAAATTACAAAACAAAAATAGGAGGATCTTAAAATATAATTTTTAACTAATTTATAAATAGATATAGAATTACCTCAACTTTTAATTCTCTCTTTATTGATGATCTAGTTGATTAGATCCCATTATACCATCATTTCTTTGTAGGATCCAAGTACAAAATATCTATAGTGGTGATCCAAACATGTAAAAGAATATTTGAAAATTACCATATAATTTTTGGGTTCTATCATGGCCGATCCTAATCACTTGCATTGTTCATAGTTGATTGTAGAATAATTCTTCTTAAAGTATGAATAACTCTTGATGTTCTCTTGATTACTTTATATAAGGGGAAGATAGAGTGAAATATATATCTCTATATATTTCTCTAGGGATTGAGAGAGTCTCTATATATCTATTGTTCACAAAAAGAGTGATTATGGAAAGTTCTATAATTTGATATTTATTTTGGAAGGTTTAGGGTTGGAAAATTTCACATAAACCCTTTCCATACTTTAAAATTCTTACTTTACCCCTTTTCCAACAATAATAATATTTTTATTATTAATAAATTAACATGTGAAACACTTTATGAATATAAAGAAATATCATTTACCCTATTTCCAATTAGACCATTTAGCTCAGTCTGCTTTCCCTCATCAATATTTACTAATCCTTGAATACTAAATATTTATTTAATAATTAAATATCACTACATTATTCATCGATAAAATATAATAAATATTATACTTGAAAAATATTTAAAATAAATATTTATGAATGATTAATGTGTAATATAATCCCTTTATCATGATATCTAAAATAAAGAATGTTGCATGTTGATGTCATCAACTCATATGCTCGATGTATCATTCATTGATTTTATGGAAATGAAATCACCAACCAAACACCATGGCCATGGATTTATGCAAGCAATTTTATTCCAATCAAAGGGTCAAATATATCAACTTTCATTAAGATACAGAAGGTATAAATCCTTTCTCACGTTATTTAATAAAACAATATCACTCATAATGTACCCAACATATCCTACTTCACCATGATCATATGTCATCATGGTTTTAATAAATACATCAAAGTACATGAGTCGTGGTATCCATTAATGATAATATTGTAGTCTAAGGATAAATACACATGTCTGTAGAAAGGAACATCCAATGACACATGAAAATGTATATTTCATATTTAACATGTCTATTCTCATAACCTTCTATATTAAGTGTTACTAAGGGATACCACTATGAGAATTTTTCTTAATGTATTATGTGACTCTTACCCTTTATAGATTGTACCATCTATGACTCATTATAAAATATCATTCGGATATAAAACTATATTCAATAATAATATCATGGCACCTATAGGTTCTTATTATAGTGGGGAACTGCTATTTTCTTCTAGTGTGACATATATAATCCTAGGAAATTATCACATACAAATTTCAGGTAGAGGAATAATCATGATTTTATAATAAAACATCATTAATAATGAAAAGATATAATCAAGTACTAAGGAAGTCATTTCTAGGGCACCAACTCCAACAGACTCCCGCTTACATTTGAACCAATCAACAGAAACTTTTAGTCCACTATATTTCACATGATAATCATGACTATACTAAGATAGATCCTTCATTAAGGGGCCCACCATGTTTTCCTCCATGGATACTCTACTTAATACAGCTTCACCTCATTGAAAAAAATCCCCCAAGAGATGAAACTTCTAAAGTATGTGTTTTGTCCTTGGTGTGACCTTATCTATTTGGATAGATCTGCCACTATAGTGTTATTATAGTAAACTGTGATAGGATATTGACTACTAGGAACCACATCAAGATCTTGGAATAATTTACAAATCCAAACAGCTTCTTTATATTCATTAGAAGTTGAAATATACTCAGACTCTACTATAAAATTGATGAAAACCATTTTCTTAGAACTCTTCTAACTCATATCTACTTCATTGAGACAAAATATATATCCATACTGTGAAATTATATAATTCAGATTAGTCTGAAATCTATCATCTATATAACCCTTGATGACTACCTCTTCATATCCTCTATACTCTAGGATCATATCCTTAGTTTAGCTTAGATACTTAAGGATAGCCTTAACAACAGTCCAATATGGTTCACCTAGATCTTCTTGATATCTTCCTACCATTTTTAAAGAATACGTGACATAAATCCTAATAAATAACATATAATTCATGATAAATCATATCGTATAATTGTATGGGATATTATACATTCATTGTCTTTTCTATTATGTCTGAGGACACATTTTCTAGGAAATATTTATACCACCTGACACTGGAACCAATCCCCACGTGTATTTTTTCATACAAAACTCTTTAGTATCCAGTTTATGTGTGTAATTTGACTTAGTCTAAGTATCCTCTTGGATCAATCACACATAATATATATCCCTATAATGTAGGATAATTCACCTAATCCCTTCATGGTGAATCATTTTCTAAACCATTCTTGAACCTCCTATAAGGCCGATATCTCATTCCTAATTAGTAATATGTCATCAACATATACTTGAAAACAACTATACCACCACTAAAAATCTTGTATACACATGGATCACATTCATTATTAATGAAACATAATTATTTTATGGATTCATTATACCAAATATCCCATGTCCTAGATTCTTACATTAATCTATAAATGAATCTATTTAACTTGTATACCCTTTGTAGCATTTCCTGGAGTCACAAACCCTAATGGTTGTATCATATACACATCCTCCTAAAGGTTCTCAATAATAAAATTGGATTTGACATCCATTTTATAAATCTCATAGTTATGGAAAGATATTATGGAAGGCAAAATTTTGATGGATTTTAACATGAAAACTATAGAAAGGGTTTTAATATATCCAAATCCTTGAAATTTTCTAAATCATGTAGCCAATATATTTTTTTATACGTATTTACTTTACCTTCCATGTTAATTTTTCTCTTGAATACCCATTTACACCCAAAAGGTTTTACATTAATTGGAGGATCGATCAGAATCCAAATTTGGTTTTGATACATGGAATGCATCTCATAATTCATGGTTTCATGACATCTTATATATTTTTAGAACTATACTACATATTTATAGGAGATAGAATCATTATTATCAACCAATAATGAGTCTCCATTATTAGTGACTATAAAACCATATCTCTCTAGTTATCTTACCTCTGTAGTGCTCTTGTGTAGTACTTTTGTTTCAGGAATAACTCATTATATGGGGACCTTTGGAGTTTGTTCCTATACCAACTATCATGTAACCTGAGAATCAACTAGATCAAATTCAATATTTCTCCCACTATCCTCTTTTAGGATGTGCTCCTTATCAATAAATACATAATGTATTATGAAAGTTACTTTCTTATTCAAAGGGTTTTATAGATAGTATACCCTTATTTTCTTTGGATACCCTATAAATATAAACTTAATTAGTTGGGGTGCTATTTTGTTTCTTGATATAGACTTAAAAAATCCCTTAAAACCCCATGGATAAACATGTAACCAAAAAAGTTTCTTTCCAATCCTTTACTCAAGGGAAATACTATTTTCTACTTTGGTTTATACTCATTTTAATAAGTATGATGCCATCTGTAATTCATATCCCCAAAAATATAATGGAAGGCTTGTGTGAATAATGATCAACCTTACTATGGCTAGTAGTGGAAAATTCCTATTTTCACCAACACCATTCCACTATGGTGTATAAGGTCATGTTATTTGAGATAAAATCTCATACTCCCATATAAACTTGATAAAATCTTGGTTAAGATATTTTCCACCTCGATCCAATCAAAGTTTTTATCTTCTTACTAGGTTTATTCTTAACTTTATTCTTAAACTATTTGAACTTCACAAATAATTTATACCTATACCTTATCAAGTATATATAATTATACCTACTCAAGTAATCAGTAAAAGTAATAAAATATGATAATCCACCTTTATCTTCTACTTGAAAAGGTATACAAACATTAGTGCATACTAATTCTATAATTTTGCCGACCGTTCTCCATGAACAAAAAATGTCTTTTGGTCATTTAACCTTGTAAACAAGAAAAGCATCATTCAGGTGTCTTAAGATCAAAAGATTCAAAATAACCTTCTTGATAGATCTTTATCAAATTCTTTTTATTTATATGACCAAGATATTGATGCCACAATTGGGTGTTATATGAGTCAGGTGTTTTTGATTCATTATCAATTTTCAATATTTGGTTTTCATAATTCAAAACATAAACACCATTATTAAAAAAATTCATAGCATAACATATGGAATCTTTATAAAAGTAGCAACTCTTATTTCTAAAGATGAAAATTAATCCATCCATATCTAAGTAATAAATAAAAAACATGTTCTTGGTAACACTAGTCACATAATAAAAATTATTTAAAGCTAAAATCAATCATATTAAAAATATCAGATGGTAGATGTAATGTCTATAGTAGCTTTCCTTACTCCATTAGAATCTCATTGATCCACCTCACCTCTTTCAACCTTCTGAAACATACTTGGTTCTTGTATTTGGATACAAATGTGAGTACCACATGCAGTATCTAATATTGAGTTTGTAGATATAGAAATATTACACTCGATAATGAATTCACCTGAAGATTCCCCTTGATTATTTGGATGGGTGAAATTCTTATTCTAGTGGCCTTTATTTCCACATGTAAAACATACCACATCCCATTCCTTTCCTTTACTCAATATCTTCTTCTTCTTATAAGGATGGTGCTATGAAGCTTTAGACTTGGAATAAGGATTTGACCCCTTTCCCATGTTCCTCCTCTTCTTATTTACCAAAAAAGACCATAGGTTTTTAAATACCCATGTCCTTATCAACTTGTATAATATGAGTAAGAAGTTTTAATAGTATCTTCTCACTATTTCTTATATTATAATTAATAATAAAACAGGAGAAGATTTTAGGTAGTGAGGATAGAATGAGATATGTGTAGCTCTTCATGGATCTTAAACCAAAAGATATCAAGGCACTAAATTTATCTAATCATCTTGACTACATGTGGACCAGCTAGTGCCAACTCTCCAAGATTTCACATGAACAATTCATTGTAGATCTCATTTCTCTCTGATCTTGCCTTCTCTTGATAGAGATCCCAATGGTGAGAAACGATGTTATACACATACATATGTTAATATTTCTTTATAATATCATTATACATGGAGGATAAAATTAAACATTTGAAATAAATTTCACTATACATATACCTCAAATAGAGTGATACTTCTTCCTCACTAGCCTCTTTGCAAAGTGACTCAGGAAGTTGGGTTTTTAACATGTACAATTTCCACTCATGGTGTAATATAACATGTAAGAACCTATACCATTCTTGGAAATTTTCACTGGTGAGAAATTTATACTTCTCCAGTATAAATCATAGTGAAATTTTTTAATTTATTTACTTTTCCATTTCTAAAAAATTAATAATAGATTATTAGTACTTTTTGATTACAAAAACAGATTAATAAATTTAAAAATTAAATTAAATTCCCATAATCTCCCAATATTTTTTAAAACCTAATATCTCCCACCATTGGTTTAATAATATCTTATTAATTATATATTCTAGTGGAAAACATCCATATTCCCCTTATTATTACCCATACTTGGTAATGATAATTTATTTGAAGGGTTTTTTGTAGGCATAACTTGCAAACTGCCTTAACTCATAGTTCCTTGATTCGTTTATTGGACTCCCTAATCCTAAAATACTGAATAAATATGTCCTTGAGTTTTTCCTCTTAGTTACACCATTCATTCTTGGGGAATCAACCCTTGATGTAAAATAATTTAAGTTAACCCAAAACTTCAAGCTAAAAGTTCCTCGATAATCAAAATCACCTAAACTTGGGTTGTTTAAGCACTTTAAACTATGAGGTTGATTTTAACTTAATTATTAGAAGGCTATACAGACTTAATATTTTATTTGATATATTTTTATTATTATACATAAATATCATTCTAACACATACCTTGTTAATATTTAGTGTATTTTAGTTATGTGATTAAAAATTTATGAAAAACGATTTACACATAAACCGGTTATATTTTATTCAATCTTGAATGCCTGTTAATTCATTTATTTGGTGATCATCCAACATCAACATACAAAAATAGTTAACCATTAAACTAATAGAAATAAAATCTAAGTGTTGTGATCATGTGATTATATAATAGTTAGTTTATCTAGAATATAAAAAAATAACCCTTGAACCTAGGGAAAACCCCTTGAACCATAGCTTGGTCAGTGTTACAGCATTTTACCTTACCTCTTATTTATCACCTTGATTGATTTTTACTCAGATCCTAGACTTAGACCACCTCCTCTGACCTAGGAACTCTATCCTTACATAATATTTTACTCACATGTAGGTGAGGGGATCCAATGGATTAGATAAATTGGTTTACATAAAAGAAACTATGATCATGCATTCCCTTACATAATAAAAAGGAGGAAATGAAACACATTCCATCTATTTTAAATTAACTATAATAAATATAAATAATAAAATCACATACATAGCACTGGTCAAATATCATTATCATATACAAATTAAGAATCAAGTATACACTTTCAATTTAGTTATCAATTACTTCGATTCATTCATTAATTAAGATAATTCTATATGAATTAATCTAATTAATTCAATTATCTTAATTACATCCAAGAATCCTTAACTCGCCATCAAATATAATTTTAAACAAAATTAATTTCATTTAAAATTAATGAAGTACACAAATTTACTTGTAGAAAATTTCATTTGTTTGTCCAAAATCATAATATTAAAAATTGATCCAATATATAGATATTAATCTTATGACATGGTATGTACTATCAAATTAAGGACACATGGAACACATGTGAATAGATTTAATTATATATTTAATTATTCAATTCATAAAAAATTGATGACATTATATGTAGTAGACTACATGGTGGGTAATATTATATATGGTATGTATTGTCTTCTTCCCGTGTTAGCAGCACACTCCTAGGAACTAGCCATATTATCTGCCGAAGATGAGTTTAAGGTACACAAAATGTAGTCTAACTTATATAGAATGTGACCTCATAGTTTCATGACATGCAATTCCCTATATTGTGTATCTGATACATGATACACTAGGACAACCCATGTTCTCCCTATGTCGTGCATCTGATATATGACACACTAGGACACCCCATGTTCTCAGCCATAAGAAACCAAGTACTATACATCATGTAAAGTGGTAACACATCATGTAGTTCTTCAAGTCATATTATGATCTATCTAGATGTATATTCCAATCATATTTTTTGGATATTAAATCTAATTAACTTGGATCTATCCAAATTTACCATGATACGAGAATAAAAAAACACTAGTAAATGATTTTTAATTGGGAAGTACATGACACATACTCTAGTTTTGTCCAAGAATAACCTTAGGCACCTTAAGATTGTGTTTTTAGAATATTATTCACTTTAATATTAATAATTTAATAGTTATATTAGATATAACAAATAAGGGAAGATACAATTATGTCAGATATTAAAATGGATTGATATAAGTAAAATAAAACAAAAATGCATGTAAAAAATCAAGAAATAATAAATAACTATAAATTAAACATATAAATACTCTGATACCACTTTTAGGTCTTAGAACAATTGAAGCACCTTAGTGGGATGACCAAATTGTATTTTATTCTCAATTTATAGATAATCATTGTTTCACACGATTAAAACATTAAGTTCAATGAAAATCATAGATTAATTTACTAGAGAAAAACACTGGAAATGGAAGAGGATCATCTTCATATATAATTTATAATTAATTTATAAATAGAAATAGAATTGAGTGAAATTGTAATTCCCTATTCATTGATGATCCAGTTGACTAGATCTCATCATACCATAATTTCAATGCAGGATCCTATTTCAAAATCCCTCTAGAGTTGATCCACACATGAAACACGGTATTTGAATGTCACCCTAGAATTGTTAGGTTCTACAATGGATGTTCTTAATCTCTATAATTTTTCGTGGTTAATCACAATATAATTCTTATTGAAGGGGGGAAAACTCTTGATGTTCCCTCAATGGATTGAGAGGGGGAATAGGGAGTTAATTTTAGATCTCTATATCTATACCAAGGAATTGAGAGAGTCTCTCTCTATCTGTTGTGCACAAAAAGAGTGATTATGGAAGGTGTTATAATTTGATATTTATTATTAAAAGTTTAGGGTTGGAAATTTTCACACAACCCCTTTTCCTAATTAACAATTCTCAGTTGACCCCATGTCAAATAATAATAATAATGATAATAATAATCATTTTACATACAATACACTTTATGAATATAAATAAATATCATTTACATTGTTTTTAATCAAACCATTAAGATCAGTCTTCTTACCCTCATCAACATTTATTAACCCTTGATTAATGGCTATTTATTCAATAAATAAATATCCCTCCATTATTCATCGAAAAATATAATAAATATTATATCCACCAAACCTTAAAAATAAATATTTATTATTATTTAACACACTTATTATTTTGAATAACTTGTGATTAAATCATTATAATTAACTAAACTTAAATAAATATTATTTATTCTAACTTGTTAAATTTAATACATGAATTTAACCAAGATCATAGATACACTTAGTGTGTGACCTTCTAGGCCCCTTTCTCAGAGGCATTTGACATAACTACCTAAAGTACAAGGTTAGTGTCTAAAAAGATGTTAAGTAACCCATAGATAAATAAGTTATTATCATAATTATATCCACCATCCTACAAAAACTTACTATGTAATATATTACCTTTATCGCAATATCTAAAATCAAGCAAGTTTCATGCTAGTGTCATCAATATATATGCTTGATGTATCTTTATTAGAATGTATAGAAATAAAATCACCCACTGAACACCATGGACATGGATTTATATAGGTTATTTCATTCCCATCAAAGGGCTTATGATATCATCTTATTTCCTTTCTCCCATTATCCATTAATGCAATATCACTCATGACATAACCAATTTATCATACTTCACCATGAATATATTCTATGAAAGTTTTTATCAGTACATCAAAGTATGTGATTCATGAAATCCATTAATATTAATCTTATAGTCTAAGTATAAATACATACATCTATAAATAATAACATCCAATAACACATGGAAATGTGGATTTCCAATTTATCATTTTTGTTCTCATAACCTTCTATCTTGGATATTACCAAGGGTGAACACCATGAGAAGGTGTCTCAATATCTTATAATCCCCCTACAACTGATAGTCTGTATCATCTATGTCTCATCAAATAATATCATCCTGTCATAGACATATATTCAAGAATATTATCATGGAACCTCCATGTTCTCATCATAGAAGGTAACTTCTATAAACATTCAATATGAAATATATGCTCTTAGGAAATTATCACATACAAATTTCATGTTGAGGAATAGTCATGATGTTATAAGAGAACATAATTAATAAAGAAAACATGTAATAAAGTACTAAGAAAGTTATTTATAGGTAAAAAACTCTAAAGGGAAGGCCTTGCTGACAACATTTTCAAATAAGAGACTTGGGTAAAAGTGGATAAAATTTTTGGGTAAAAACAACCCTAGGTGATAGGACTCTTAGGTGGATAACCCTAAACAGTGGGTTTCTAAGGTGGTTTGTTCCAATTGGATGGTCTCTTAGGAGGATATCCCTAGGTGATGGTTTGTTATGGTTGGATACCTCATGCAGCTAGTCACTTAGGTGGACAACCTTGGGTGATGCGTTGCTAAGTTGGGAAACCCTAGGCTGCTGGTTGCTTAAGTGGGTACCCTTGAGTGATGGGTCACTAATATGGGACCCCTGGGCGGTTAGTCACCATGGTGGTTAGTCTCCCTGAGTGGTGGGTCACTAAATAGAACTATAAAGGATCCCAATTCCATGTGATGGAGGTGAGATTGCTCATTCATACTTGTAGAGTAGCTCATTGAGTCAAAATTAATCCCCATTTAGTTAAACACAAAGTGTGACCCCATGATACTTTGAATCATTAACAACAAATATGAATATATAGATCCATAAATGTAATTAAAAAACAACCTATATCAAAGAATCAATGTTGATTAATCTATAAAGGGGTCTAATGTGATCTTCATTAAACACATTTATCTCTATACCTGTGTCCACCCATCACATCACATACAAGTATGTATTATAATATCTTTCCTTTTTCCAAGACATCCAGTGGCCATGGTGATTGGATTTGTATGACCATATAATGATATTATGTAGAAAAAGACAACCCAAAACATAATATATCTATCTTCAAGAAATTAACATGTAAATAATACTATAAAATAAAGTACCTAGAAATCACGAACAACAATAGTACTCATATTTCTTTTGTGGTATTGTTTGAGGAAGATCACAAGAAGTGGTGAACAAAACCAACCTACCTATGAGGGTGTACAGCATCCAATGGATCCATGAACACTTTTTGAGGATACCTAAAAACCAAAGTGGGTCTATAAACTTCTCAAAAAAGATAAACAAAGATCTAGGAAGAAGAGAGTTTAGCCGAGGCTCATACGCATCGTGCTCAACACACCCAGTGTGAGAGAATCTCATCCTCTTATATATCCAAAGACTGAGGTATCTTTTATTCATTACTCAATGAATACATTTTTTATTGAGGTATTTATTTATTTAATTCATTGAAATAAATAAATAAAGATCATTTAATCTATTTATAATGGATTATAACTGATGAATAAACCATCTGGTAGAAATGAATAATATATATATCAAATATATATATATATATATTATTCATGTATCATATGAATGAAAAATACATGCATCATATGAATATATTAAATATAAACTATATATATAATATCATACATCATATATATATATATGTGTCTCTTGCATCATATTCATGTGTACATGTATCTCATGCATGTATATTTTAGTGAACATCCAACACATGGGACGCAATGTATGTAAATCCCATATAGACAACTCAATTGTTCTCGACTCTCTGAGTACAGAATAACCAAGTTGATTAATACATCAGGAATCATTCACCTTTATGGATAATCACATTATATACACCTCATACGAATAAATTAATACATAATATATAATATCTAGGTGTAGCCACACACTCATCAGTCTATCTAAATTGAGGTTCCATATATCAGACTCATTATATGAGAGGAAAAATCAAATCTTAGTTGAGCTTTAACTAATAACATGATCAGCAATATACCCAACCACCCCTGATTAGCTAAGCCTCGAGGTATTCATAAGAAAGTTATCAAATTATGAAGGTTCTCATGTGAAGTATCTCACCAAAATCAGGTAGTGGGGAATCCAAATATGATTCATGAACCCATGGTATACAAAATAAATGGTTTGTTACACTCTATGTGATATACATAGTGGATCATTCGATATATAAAAACAATTTTTGTGCCTTGTGATCATATTCTGTATCTCCACACAAAATTCATACTCACACTAAAATTAACATTTCATCATAACCTAAATACTCTATGAGGAATATTGATTAGGGATAACTCAAAGTTATACTTTGAGATATCAACTATCATTACACATCAGTAAATGCATATCAGAATATACATATATACAGGCAATGTGAAAGAATGATAAAGTAGAGATTTCCTTTTATATGATAAATTTTATATTTTTAAAACTCTTATAATAATACTTAAAAAACCCTACATAAGAACCTATATAACATGTAATATATTATAGACTAACCAATCAAGCTTATGTTTGCTACAATTTCTAGGGTTTTTTTAACTCATTACATCTATATGTAATTCCCACCATATCATTGTATGACCATCTGATAAAACCCTCTCACTAAACTATTTATTTATTAACATTATTGAAGTAAAAAATATGAATAATTGTGATATTTAAGAACCATATTCCTAATGTTCAACTCCTTAAACTTATTCAAACTTCTTAACTTCATAAAATCAAATTTTATGATTTCAACTTCTGTTTTCTACTAAGTACATCATCATCATTCTTAGAATCCTTTTTTTTTAAAAACACTTGAGATCTTAGGAAAATTAATGTAACTATTTACATTAGTATTTACCATCACATCCTAAACTCCTTTATGATAAAGTTACATTAACTATGTTACGGTAACTAAATGTAACACTTTACATTTATTTTTAATGTTATACCCAAAAAAATCTTTTAAAATATTAGGTGTAATTAAATTTTTATTTTTATTGGTAGAATCCTTCAAAAAATAGTGATAATAACTTTCTCAAGGTAACAAAATTCATCTATTTACTGTTAGACATCGGGACACCCAAAGAGGGGAGGGGTGAATCAAGGTGTCAACTTTTCGTAGAATTGTAGGAATGTTGTCCCTATGTTGGTAGGAACTCATTAAACATGTCTGATGAAAATTTTCAATCTACCAATACACATATGCAGAAATAGAAACATAACACAATAATTTTACATGGTTCCCAGCTAAGAGTTGGACCAAAGAGAATATGTCAATAGTGTTTTAACCATAACAAAATCCACTAAGATTAACTATATTTTGTGGATCATAATTGTTCATTCATGGTCAATTTTTGCTAGGATCACCACCTTTACAAGAATTTTAGGGATAACACACTGCCACCCAAAAAACACTTCTTTCTACTCCCCATTATGAACAACTTTGGGTGATGTCTTCCTCAGTTTATCAACTTAAATGTTTCATTCATATCTATGTAGATGTTTATTATGTTTTTCATCACGATAGTCCAAATATAATTCTTTAATTCATTCTACAAACTTTTCCAAAGTTCAACTTAGTTTTCCCAAGTATTGTTTTGAAAAATATATTTTTCATGAATCATAAAATTTTCACGTAACCTAAAACTTTCATGAAACAGCCATCACTAAAATCCCTTTGCTCCACTTAGTTATCAGAAAAACTTTTCACAAAACATGTGTTCATATAAAGTTCATGTTTATCATAAGACATAAATTTGTGTAAATCTTACAAAAAAATAGATTTATTAGATCTCCTTTGAAACTTATATACTTAAAATGATGATTAGTGGCCTATTTATAAGAAAAAAATCACACTCTTGTGAAATTTTTCCTTATTATACTTTTCAATTTTGTGGCTCCTTCGATTCTGCAACGTATACCAATTTTTGGAACTCAGTATTTCATAAGACATAGACTTTACCAAAAAAACATCTTCCCCCTTCATGAAACCTTCTTTTCAAAATATCCTAAATTTCTTAAAAATTATCCTTTACAAAATATTTAACACTGGAAACTAATAAACCCCACTATCACAAAACTCTTCCTCTATAATATATCTATTTCTCCATCTCTTAGAACATTTCTTTTTCAAAACTCTCCCATTACTCTGGAAAAGTTTACCACATTTAACACTAAATCCTTCTGAAAACAAACTCTATTGGACTGAAAGCTCCTTGATCCAAACTACTTAATCAATACAGTGTGGATTGACAATAAACACAACATGCCATTAATTACCATATTTTAATAAACTTGGTCCCAATAATCTCCCCCTTTGGGTTTGTTTCCAATCAAAAGTGAAATTCAATAAAGAAAAAACCTTAAACAAAAACCCGATGGTAATAAAATAACTCATCCATCACTCTAAATCAAAGTAAAAAATGATCGGTGTAGAAAACAATGTTCAAGAGATAATTTCATGCCTCATGACATTGAATTTCACTAAATCTCCCCTGTCTATAAACCCAAAGAAACAAAATCACCCCAAGATTATATCTCCCACTGAAGCTTGTCCACATTCAATAACAATTACATATAATTAAAAACATGGGGAGAGGGGAAACATTGAACCGCCTTAAGCTATTCTCTTCTGCACATAGGGCCATAAACAAAGCTCTAATAGGTCTTTGTTAGCATAAAAAAGTGTTGACAATCAGAGAAGCCTTAAAATCCCTATTTCTTTATCAGTGCTAAAAAAGAGCTGATAAAGTCCACCTTTATCAGTACTTCTTTAAGTGTTGATAAAGTGGCATACTGTTTTAGTGTTATATTAAAATTAAAGCATACTACGGTAGTAAAAACATGGAGAAAATACAGAATTTAATTGAAATAAAATTTATAACACAAATACAAGAAAAAAACACCATATTATTTAAAATTAAAATATTTCTTTATACAATTACATGAGTGAATAAAATTTATCAAAAATATTCAAAAATATCAATGTTCCTTTGTTATTTTCCACCAACCCCTAGTCATGATATTAGTTTCCGAATAAACCAACCCAACTTAAGAAAAATAATAAACCTTTATAACAAAGAAATTCTTATGTTAGTAATACTATAAATAAATGAATTAAACAAAAAATGTCAATTTTAAAATAAAAACATATACTTTGATTCATACCAGCAACACCAAGTATTGGATTTAGTTTTAGTTTATTATTACATGTCACAAAATTTCTTATTGTTCTCAAAACAAGGTACTCTTGAATTTTCTCACATCTATGATGATAAAAATCTCACTAAGGATGTGATCCAATTCAAGAGAACTTTTTTAGAACAAGCCTTAAGCTTCCACACTATTACTTATTCATCTTTAAGCATTATGTATATGAAAATTAACTAAATAAGTTTCATATGGAAATGATAACTAAATTAATTAAGTAATAGAAGATTAAGTGATGAGAAAAAAATATGAGCTTTTTATGATCAATTTTTCCTTTGTGATGCGTGTTTTAAATAAAACGACACCTTTATATTAAAAACACACACTTTGAGTCATATCAGTTACATAATGTGTTGGATTAATGTATGGTCAATTATTACCTATAACAAGAATTATGGACCATTTTTCCTAAATTTTTAAAACAATATGATCTTTTTTTATAGGTTTTGTCTATTTGATGTGTGTTTTAATCTAAAATGAAACTTTTTTATTGAAAACACAAACTTCAATTCATATCAACCACATCATGTGTCAGATTGATATGCATTAAATTCTTATATGTCAAAATAAATTGTGGATTTTTTTCCTAAAGTTTGAAAATAATATGAGATTTTTTATTGGTTTTGTCAATGTGACATGTGTTTTAAACTAAAATGTCACTTTTATATTGAAACCACACAATTTGAGTCATACTGACCACATCAAGTGTCGGATTAAAATGAGGTTAATTTTTACACATCACAAATGAATTATAGATCATTTTCCAAAAGTTTGAAAATAATATGAGCAATTTTTCTCTATTTTGGATATTTGATGCATGTTTTAAACTAAAATGGAACCTTTATATTGAAAACACGTACTTTGAGTCATATCAATCACATCATGTGTCAGATTGATATACGGTCAATTCTTATACATCAAAAATGAATTATGGATCATTTTTCCTAAATTTTAAAAACAACCCAAAATTGTTTTCATAGTTTTGGCTATTTGATGTGTGTTTTAAACTAAAATGGAACTTTTGTTTTGAAAACATGTACTTTGAGACATATCGACCACTTTGTGTGTCAAATTGATGTGTGGTTAATTCCTATACATCAAAAATAAATTATGGATCATTTTACTAATGTTTTAAAATAATTTGAACTCATTTTATTAGTTTTGGTGATGTGACATGTGTTTTAAACTAAAATGGAACTTTTATATTGAAAACATGCACTTCGAGTCATGTTGGACACATCTTGTGTTGTATTAACATACAGTCGATTTCTACATATCACAAATGAATTATGAATCATTTTAATAAATTTTGAAATCAATATGAGATCATTTTATTGATTTTTTATATTTTTTTCATGTTTTAAACTAAAATGTCACTTTTATATTGAAAACATGTACTTTGAGTCATATCAGTCACATCGGGTGTCAGATTGGTGTGTGATCAATTCTTACATGTACAAAAAATTATAGACCATTTTCCTAAAGTTTAAAAACAATATGATCTCATTTTCTTGTTTTTAGCTATTTTATGTGTGTTTTAAAATAAAATGACACTTTTGTGATGAAAATGAGCACTTCGAGTCATATCGATCACATCATGTTTCTGATTAATGTGTGGTCAATTACAACACATTGAAAATGAATTGTGGATTTTTTTTCTTAAAGTTTGAAAAAAATATAATATTGTTTTTTCTATTTTGGTTATGTGACATTTTTTTTAATCTAAAATAACACTTTTATATTAAAAACACACACTTTGAGTTGTACTGACCACATTAGGTGTCGTATTGATGTATGGTCAATTTCTACATATTAAAAATGAATTATCAGTCATTTTTAAAAAATTGAAAACAATTAAAGAAAATTTTATTGGTTTTGTATATTTTATGCATGTTTTAAACTAAAATGACACTTTTGTATTGAAAACATGTACTTCAAGTCATATCGACCATATAGAGTTTTAGGTTGATGTGTGGTTGTTTCCTACATGTCAAAAATGAATTATGGATCATTTTTTTAAATTTTTAAATTAATAAAATTTTGTTTTATTAGTTTTTTCTATGTGATGTGCTTTAAACTAAAATGAAAATTTTATATTGAAAATATGCACTTCAAGTTATACCGACCAAATCGTGTGTTAGATTGGAGTTCATTCAATTCCTACACATAAAAAATTAATTATGGAACATTTTCATAAATTTTTAAAATAATACAATGTTGTTTTATGAGTTTTGGAAATATGACATGCATTTTAAATTAAAGTAGAACTTTTATATTGAAAATATGTACTTCAATTCATACCGACCACTTGAGGTATCAGATTGAAATGAAATCAATTTCTACATGTCAAAAATGAATTATTTATCATTTTCCAAAAGTTTGAAAACAATCTAAACTCATTTTATTGGTTTTGGATATTTTATTTTCATTTTAAACTAAAATGAAACTTTTTCATTGAAAACACACACTTTGAGTCCTACCGACCACATCGGGTGTTTGATTAATGTGTATCCAATTCCTACATGTAATAAATTAATTGTGGATAATTGTCTTAAAATTTTTTAAAAATCAACTTTTTTCTTGGTTTTGGCTATGTGATGCGTTTTAAACTAAAATGATATTTTTATATTGAAAATATGTACTTTGAGTCATACCAACAATATCAAGTGTTGGATTGGTGTACGGTCAATTCCTACACGTGGAAAATGAATTATGGATCATTTTACTAAAGTTTGAAACTCTTTTTCTTGGTTTTGGAAATGTGACATGTGTTTTAAACTAAAATTGTACTTTTATATTAAAAAAATGTGCTTTGGATCTTACCAACCATGTCAGGTGTTGGATTGACATGATGAAAATTATTACATGTCTCAAATGGATTATTGATCATTTTTAGAAAGTTTGAAAACAATTCAGTATCATTTGTTCAGTTTTAGTGATGTGACATGTGTTTTAAAATAAAATGATGCTTTTATATTGAAAACACATACTTTGAGTCATGTTGGACACATCGTGTGTATAATTGGTAGGCATTCAATTCCTAAACATGAAAATTGAATTATGGATTATTTTCTGAATGTTTGAAAACAATATGATATTTTTTCCTTGGTTTCGGCTATGTGATGTGCATTTTAAACTAAAATGAAACTTTAATATTGAAAACATATACTTAGAGTCATACCGACCACATCAGGTGTCAAATTTTAATGAAGTTGATTCCTACACATCAAAAATAAATTATAGATAATTATCCTAAGGTTTTAAAAAAATATGATCTCTTTTCCTTGGTTTTGGATATGTGATACGTGTTTAAAACTAAAATATCACTTTTGTATTGAAAACATGCACTTTAAGATATACCAACCACAGCGTGTGTCAGATTGACGTGTGGTCCATTATTACACAACAAAAATGACTTGTGGATAGTTTTACAAAATTATCAAAACAATATGAATTTTATTTTTTAGTTTTGTGCATGTGATGTGTTTTTTTAATAAATTTGTAAATTTAACAAAATAAGTATCAGATAAAAATGATAAGGTAATTAACTAAAAAAAATAGATAAAATGATGATAAAATAAACTAAATAAGTAGTAATAAGTCACCTCTTCATGATGTATGTATACATTATGACATTATATATTCTTCTTGTTCTTTTTTAAACAAATTGATTTCTTTAATTATACTTCTCCTATTAAAACTGATCAAAAATAATATATAAGTATTATGATACTAATGATTCACTTACCAAGTTTATCTCTAAGGTTATATCCCATACTAGATCAAAAGAATAATATGAAATCCCCTAAATTTAATGTCAGAAAACATTATGACACCATGTTCAGGGATAGTTGTATTTTGATAGTATATGATATCTTTCATAAATAATCATTGTTGTTATCTTGCTTCAGACACAATATAAACATTGAACAAAATGAGTAAATTGTTTTAAAATATGTTTTGATAGTTAAATATTTCTATATATACCATAATTTTTTTCTATTTGAAGAAATATGTAGGCTTCTTTTGTTTAGTCACTAACCTCATACCATGATTTTTCCTATATTTATATATCAACCTATCATAAAAAAATTCTTGTTAAAAAAAATTAAAACATATAATTCAAATTTTTTCAATAAAATGTTGATGTTAGTGCATTACAAGTTTACAATACACATCATGTGTGGTTAGTTTGATGGAAATCCATAAAATGAATCCAAAAAATAAATATTTGGGTTATCCAAATTGATTTCAATAATCATCCAGTGCTTCCTAAAAAACAAAAACAAATAAGTAATGAAAAAAAGAAAGCTATATTTTATATGATTAGATTATAGAGTTTTACCCTTGTATAATAGAAATCAACAAGATTATTTTGTTTGTTATTTTCTTCTCAAACTCCTTGGATAGATTATATTTTTTATATCAATTTCTTCCAAACCCAAATAAAATTATCTCATATAAATTATACGAGGATTAATGAATCCAAATCGTACTTTATAGGGTTTTCCCTTTATATAATAGTAATATAAATACTTGTAGAAAATATGAAAAGTTATTAACTTTAATGAACATATTAGATCATTTCTTGGACATATGGATTATGAAAATGTACCTCATGTATGTATTCACAACTAAGACTCCTAGCCACTTAAACTTGATAATCTCACTTATAATCTCAAGACTAACCATGTTTGTAATGAAAGTTCCAAATATTTATTCAGTATATTTAATATAGTGCACATATCCATCTTTGAATGTGGAATCTACATGAACTTGTAATATTAATATATGTTGTAGTGAAACTGGTAAAGAGAAGGTACTCCCAGAAGGTCCTTTTGTTATCTTGATCAATTCACTTGATTGTCTTGATCTAGTATTCCATTTCCCCATCGTTTTATCCATCTATAATATCATACCTCACTTTAGAACTTTTTCATGAACTATTATAGGTTTTCCATTTAAAAAATGTTAAGAGCATATCTCATTTATCCTTGTAATATTAGATTTCCATGCTACAAATGTTCTAGTAGTATCATTAATCATTGTAATATTTGGATCATTAAGTGGAATAGGAAACTCAGTTCTTAGATCTTGATCTACTTCAATCCCAATTCTAATGTGATATTTTGGATGTTATTTTTTTTGTATCATGTCTCTAAATATATTATACACTATACCACTCATAATTACCCAATTATAATGTGATATTTTGATTTCTTCTTTTGTGTTCTTGTTATGTTTGAATCTGAATGTATGGTTCCCACTTACCGAAAAGTGGTTTATTCAGAAAATTCAAAAAAATGATTTGGATGATAAAGTTATCCAAAGTTGTTTGATTCAAATTTTGGATAAAGAGTAATAAAAAAATTTATTACATCAGGTATCCTGTGTGTTTGAGGGGAATGACTTGCCTTAAAGATAGTGGGGTCATTTGGTTTTTCATGTATTGATATTTGTTCCACTATTAGTTCTCTTTGGTCCTTTTTCATATATTAGTCTCCCAAACTAGACCGAAAAATAATATCTTGTAAAACATCTATTTTTACCTACAATACTTTCATCATTTTATATGTTTCTTCTTTATGTTTTGTCTTATCAAAATATGTTTGAGGTGACACTCTAAAACCTACACCACTAACAAGACTATATTTTTTTGGTTGCTTTAAATTTACTAAAAGTAGTTTTTCTTCAGTTATGGTCATTGTCGATTCTTATTTCTAAAAAATATAAAAACCATACGAACATAAATAGATATTTTTATGTAATACTATAATAAATAATAATGAATTACTATTATTTTATACTTACACATGTTTCACATACTGATTTTTTCATCAACAAGTTTACCCTCTTTATTTACACAGGTCTCCTTCCATCACACATGACATGGTATAGAAGTGTCTATAGACTTTTATTCATCAATATGAATATAAAAAAAGGAGAATATTTTGTTTCATATAAAATAAAACTTTTATTATAAATTTAAAATACATATCATTTTTTTCTCTAGTGAAGTACACCCCATCCTTACTTCGTGATAGGGGTGCACTGGTTTTGATGCATGTTTCTTGTTTTAATCGCTCCTTTGATGTTTCATAAATTAGAAATTTTGAATCAAATTGGATAAAATAAATAATTTCAAATAATATATTATCAACTACAATGCACTTGAAATGATTTCTAATTATGACAAATGATGAAAGAACACCTTTTTCCTTACTTTAAAATGTGTGCATATGTAACTGGTGGGTGGGGCATTACTTTCCACTCTGCATCCTTGAGATGAATCTTTGTAAGAAGTGTATGGAAGCCTCTATGGGCTTTACCAATGGTTATTAAGACATATTTCTTTCAAAAATAATCTAAAATAAATAAACTCTACAAAGGATAATGAAAATCAAATCAATTTTTTACTGTATAATTTTTTGGTAAAATAGATAAAGTATATTGTAATGTTACCTTAATATTTACCCAAAGGGATTCCTTTTTTATAGGCTATAAATGGAACCATGAATCTATATCAATTATCACATTCATTCTTTTTGTGACCCCAACATAACTAATGAACTTTGACTTATTAGGGTCAACAGGTTGTCTAGGTTGATTCCATCCAACCGAAAATTTTATAACCTAGCTTCTTTCCTTGATAATTTTAGTCAATATAGAGATGCTACATAATTCTTATTTTTTTTCATTAACATTTTTTTATCCCCAAATAATTCTACAATTTCAGTATCAACAGTTTGTTCTTCCCTGGGATTAGTGACATCATCATGTGTGGAAGTCATTGACTACATGAGTAGTGAAAAATTTAATTTAGATTATGTTAATATAGTATAAAACGCATAATATTATGATGAAAAATATAGTACATTAAAAACGATTTTACATTATCATTTAACTCTCTTTATTTTCTTCAAAGGTTGAAGGGATTTGGATCCCCTATCAAGAATCCAAAACTCCTCTTTTTAGTCCCCTCTAACATATAATACATTATCTATATTGGTACTTCCATGAAATTATTGTGATCTCCCAATGAAAGAGTCATCCTAGATTAAATTTTCATCTAACCCTATAGTTGTTTTAGTCTCCAGTAGGAAAATTGATCAAATTTTTTTGTTGGAATTGAGACATAAAATACCTTCACTGCTTCTGATTCCATTATGAATAGATCTTCCTTATACCCATACACACTAAAATTCACCACTATGAAGCCCATTTCATCAACTTTCATTGCACTCCTATTATCATCCCATTTTCAATGGAAAACTGGCACTTGAAATGTTTTATAATCCAACACTTATATTTGTTCGATGATACCAAAATTTGACATATTATCATAACTTGGATTTCTATCCTTAGAACCAAATATGTACATCACTTATTTCAAAATAGTAACTCTATTATTTTTCATCCTACTATGGTTATTGTATTCTTTTATATAGAACATATAACCATTAATTACAAAACTAGTGTTAGATATAAAATTTTCATTTAGTACCCTAGCTATCCATTAAAGTCATTCGATAAATGAATGAAATTTTTTAGATAAATCCTTATAAATATGATCTAAAAACCATAATATAAACTATTTATTATGTTTATTTTATATCCATCCATCAACCCTTAATGGATTGAAATGTATAATAATTTATTTTTGGGGTTCAACCTATAGATTAAATTCTTCACTATTATGTAAAATGTAAAGGAGGGATTTATCCCACTCTGTGATGGAAATTGTAACTAAATATCCTTCATAAATACCTTCACCTATAGGGAATATGTTGTGAAGAGACTTTGGGAGACTTATTCTATCAAAATATGATAGGTAATTGGTAGAAAATTCCATATCTTCTTCAACAATATATCATTTTGAAAATAAAACCTTCTGGATGACATTGATTCTTAACAGACCCTTTAAAAATCTTTATATATCATTCAATGGGGTACATCTGTATATAATGGATAAGACCACATAGTTGAAACTATATAACCATGTGGCCCATCAAGAAGATTATTATATCAAAGAATAATGGTGGGAAGAATATATCTAATTCACATAATATGACTGAAACCTCCTTATTCATGATTGAAAACTTCATTGGGTCTATAAATTTACTACATTTGGATTTGAAAAAGAAGCAGAGTCTGGTTAATATATGTCATGCATTTTTATTCAGAATTCAATGTAAAGTGATGAGCATTAATTATTGCATCAAATCACGGTAGTCATGTGATTTTCTTCCCTATAACTTCATATTTATCATTGACATGAAATTCTTTATATTTGATGAATACCCCTCTATAACTTTTAAACCATTAAAGAAAATTAAAAATTGTAATTTTTCTTGTCTGGATAGAGTATAATATGTTGGAGGAAGAAAATTATACCTTTTAACCTTAACTGGTGATAACTCTTCCATTATCCTCATGTAAATCATATTCAACCCAGCCTTGATGTAATCTTTTGTTTTTCTAGAAACATTTAGTAACATGACATTAACACTATCAAATACATTTTTAAAAACATTAATGACATCAAGAAAATGTTTAACAAGAAAAAAATTCTAGTACATTAATTCAAATAAAATTTATCACTTTTTCTAACTTAACTTCATATGGTTTTTAAAAAATGGTTTATCAAAAAAAGTGTGAATATATTTTACTTTATTGAACAGTTGATCACCTGTTAGTTGAGACAGTTTTGTACCATGTTTGGTATTCCCATTGAATTTTTTCATCCATGATCGGTATTTATGTCATTGAGGTAAAAAATTACAATGTCTTAAAAACATAGTCTTCAAGAAATGTTTCAACCAAACTAAGTGTGTTCATTCTTCATAAATGGGACACCCCAAAATTTATTTAATGATATAGCTTGATAAATTTCCATAAGTAGGAAATTCATTTATCATCTCATACAACATTCCCCTCAATGTGAATTTTTCACTTATATGTGAATCATACATTGTAACACTTGTATCCCACATAAATTTCATATCTTTGATTAATGGATCTAAATAGACATCAATATCATTACTAGTTTGTTTTGGTCCATATATAATCAGAGGCAACATAATGTATCTGTGCTTCATGCATAACCATGGAAAAAAGTTATAATTTACCAACATAAATATCTGTGTACTATGAGTACTACTTTTTACACCAAAAGGATTTATTTCATCTATAAATAAGGCAAGATAGAAGTTTATCATCTCATTTCCAAATTCAAGATACTCATAATAATTTTTATTCTACTAAGTACAGTTTTCTAGATGACATAGTTTCCCAACCTTAATTATTATATAAGTGTTCCATGTCAATTTTCTCACAGTTTCTTAACATCCATATAGTCATCTAAACCATGGAATGATAGAAAAGTACCATACAACATTCAAAGGACTTGATTCATCTTCCTTGTATCAATATGCTCCATAATTAGAGAATTTTATGAATGATTCATGGTCTTTGTGAAACAATCTGTAATCATTTGGAAAAGCATGTATTTTTTTATAGATCATTCCCATTGAACAGAGTATTCCTTTACTATCATATATTCCACATGGAAGTTCATTTTCTTCTGGTATTATATCATTCATGAGACCAAGTAGCTCTATAAAGCTGGTGTCGCTCCATCCGTTTCTAGCTTTCAAATTATATAACTTAACTACAACAGACAATGTTGTGTATTTACTACAACTATTATATAATGGTCTCTTAGCACAACTATTTAAATTCTCAAACAAATGTGTAAAACCACAAAGGTCATCTTAAATCTTCATTATAATTTCTTCTATATGATCTTTATCATCATTTACATTGGTATTCATATCAAATGATCCATAAACCATAGCATCATCCCAAACGGTGTGCATGTTCAGTTTTTCCATATGTTTAGTCCAACATTTATAACTCTGATCTATTCTATGACAAATCAAGTGTTCTTTCAACTCTTATGGGCTATTTTTTCTTTAATAACAACAATTTAAGCACAAATAAAGGATTTGAGAAGGGTTGTATGCATGCTCTATTGCAAACTTGATGGACTCTTTAACAATATCTTCATACTCTTTTGTAATAAAATTAGTGTTCATTATTTTTTGATTCATATCCATCCTATTAGATTCATAAATTATTCATTTTGTATGAAAAATAAATAAATACACATATGATAGTCATAATCAAATGACAAAGTTATAGATGATTCTAATAATGGGAACCTAACATTTGAATATTATCGATTATGATTCCTGATAAGTTATAAATTTACATAGGGGTGACATAAAAAGAAACAACCTAAGGTAAACATGTTGTTGTTGGTTTAAGTTCTTGATTTAATGTTGTGTGGGAAAAAAAGGTGTTAATAAATATGTTGGAAAAAAATATTTATTATTGGATGGAAGAATTCCCTTGGAAATTCTTGTTCTTTCATGTCATTTAATTGTGACCTAGGTTTCTAAATTTCAATAAAAATATCTTTACTCAGAATATACAAGGTCATATAATCACCAAATTTTGACATAGGTTTAAAGAGAGTGTAATTTCATGAAACAAATGGGCGAAATTGTTATTTATGATAGAAGTGAAGTTGGATTCCATGTTACTCTTTTTTATATAGTTTATTCTAGACAATTAATTATAGGAATTCCAACAAATATATTTATACTATAACCCACTAATGAACCCCTATTTCAAAAATATTAGTTTTATCATTATTAGATATATTTTACATATCCTAAAATATCCAAAACCTCTATTAAATTTCCTCAAAAACACCAAAAATACTTTCCATTAAGAAAAATTCCAAAAAAAAATTGTTAGCATGGATTTCACATCATTGAGATCCAAAAAATTATGATTCCACCTCTAAAAACACATATCACTATAATATATCTCCCACATCTGGTAGTAAAAAACCTTCACAGGTATATCCAAAAGAGTATTTTCATTCTTAATAAAATCTAAACCACATGTATGTTTAGAGGATATTATAATAAACCTTATCAAATTATTCCACTATCTTATAATCTTGTATGTTTCTAAGATAAATTTGTTTTAAATTAGAACTTTTTATGGGTGAAACTCAAACCATTCCTAATTATACACAATATATCAAAATAATAATATTATTATTTGCATAGCTTAATCAAAATAAATAATTTTTGAAATAATAAGATGAAACTTATACATACCCACACACCTCAAACCATGACTAAATTTTTCCTTTCCCACCCCTCATATTTAATGTAACTAGATAAGAAAATGAATATCAAAAATCATTTTCTCAACATAAATATTAAACAAGGAAAAATCACAACACCTTCAATCCTAGGAGTCCTTTTTCTAATAAAAAAAGAAATTAAACACTCTAAAAAACCTTGAAACCTCCCTATAAATTGATTAGTCCATTATATAACTATTAATCAAAATGTAAGGTGAAAAAAGGTTAAATAAAAAAATGATTTTTTTCCTCACATACTGGGAAAACCCCATACCCTTATAAGTCTATCTGAACATGATATAAACCTTAGAGTATAATCTCATAAATTATATACCTCAACCTTATATATTAACATGATCATATCCTAAATACCTAAAATAAAACACATGCTAAACCCTTATAATAAACGCATTTAGGTCTCTCAAATCATAGATAATCTTAATCAAAACCATGGTTTTACATTTAAAATAACATGTTCTTATTTTTAACTCTAAAAAAATTAATCCAATGTTTATTTTTACAAAAAAAATGATCATTGACCCATTTAATCAAGTAATACCTTTAGAAATCAAGTTTATAAAATCCTTGACTATTCATATTCATTTTCAAAACCCATTCAATAAATCAACTATAAACCCATTTCATATAAATCAATATAAAACAATAAATTTAATTACCAACTGATTTTTGAATTTCAGAACCCTAAAAATCCATTTTTCCTTTTAAAACATTTTCAAAATCAATAATAAAAATATATATTGAGTTTTGAATCTAAATAACCAAAATCCAAAATTTTATAAAAGTATAAAATCAACCTTCAAATAATACATATAAAGTCAAAACACGCAAAAAAATAAAAAAAATATTCATTCCTTTAATTAAAATCACACTAATTCTCATCAATGATTTGTAACAACGGACTAATAAACATGTCACTAAAATGAAAATTATAAATTTTATTATGTAATGATAAATGGATTATAATTAGACAATTTCAATTTTATTCATGAGTATTTAATATCCAAATAATTAAAATAATTTAAAATAAAATAGCAATTAAATCAATAGGATTTATATTTATCATACAATTATCCCAAATCATTAAGAAGAGTAATAGATTCACACTTCATATCACATCTATAAATCAATTTACTTATACCTTTTCTATCATAATCATCATAAGAAATAATTATTATAAAAACCCTTAAATCAAATAATAATAATTTGTATAAAATTATATATTAAATGGTAAAATATTGAAGCCAAACTCTTATTGACCTGGCTTACAAAACAAGTCATTCAATAAAATTTGAGACAGTGATGGCGGTAATGGGGTGAGTAAGGGAGAGGGGTAATGCTTTCTACATTGGTCAGTAGAGGGAGTGGAATATGGGGAAACGGTGGTTGTTAGAGGTACGCTTCATGATGGTGGGTGGTTAGCCCAGGATGAAGACAGTGATGGCGGGGAGGAGAGGAAGTAGAAAACAAGAAATAGAGTATACAAAAATATAACCTAGTTTGGACTTGGTATGTTTGAGAGAGGTGATCTATGACACTGATAAACGATAGAGGAGGAGAGATAATGGCATACCTTAGATTTGAGAGAGTTTATTCATTTGAGAGAAATCGAGGGGGAGCGGTGACAGAGATGATCTACTATGAGATATTTAATAGTTCGAGGGAAATCGGTTTGGTTAGGATTCTATATAAAAGAATGAGAAGGGATTTATATTTGCTCTCAAAAATGTGATGATAAAGAGAAGTTTTATCAGTGCTAAAATAATATGTGTTGTCAGCACTAAATTTTTAGCACTGATAAAGATATGTTTTATAAGTGCTTTATTATTATTGATAAACATATATCTTTATCAATGCTAAAAATCATTGATAATGACCAATATAATTAATATTAATAATATGATTAAAAAATTAAATGTATATATTTGTAAATCATTAAATAAATATAAATGTATATAATTGTAAATATATTAAAAAAATTGTAAATATGTATTTATAGATATAATTATAGATATATATTTATAATTATAATTATAAATATAAATATTTTTAAATATATTTATAAATATTTATACATAATTATAAATATATTTATATAATTATATATATTTATATTTATTATATATATTTATATTACTATATTTATTTATATAATTATATATATATTAAATATATGTAAATATAAACATAAATATAGTAAATATATTCATTATTTAAATATATTTATTATAATTTTATAATTATTTAAATATATAATTATTTATTTATAAATCTATATATACTTTTTTTAAATATTTATTAATTTATAATTATAAATATATAATTTTTTAAATATAGTAAATATACATTTAAAAATATATTTATTTATAAATATTTATTTATAAATATATTTAGCATTATTAATGGATATATAATCCTAAATGCATGAATATTAAAAATGAGTGAAATTGAATTATTAAAAATGAGTAGATTTTAAACAAATTTGTCACAACCCATCCCCCAGGGTTTTGTGTTGTAACTATCCCAAGCCCGCCTCCCGAAGGCCAGGGGTTGGCGATTAGCACCGAAGGCGTCAACCTGTAAGTGAGAGACAATTCCCTGAGTACCTGTATGCACACACACGCCCAACCAAGTCCTACACACTAAAAATAAAACAAGTATCACTAAAACAAAGCGGAGTACAAGTGCAACTAATACAAGTGTGCCAGAATACAAACCCAACAAAAGAACTGAAAACTGCAAAGTATAAAAGGAACTCTAATGGCCATCCATGAAAAACCCCACCGGATCGTAACAGTAGAGTATCTACTAGAAGCTGAAGTAGTAAGTCATGTTCACCTGGTCCTACTGGGTCCTCCTGGTCCTAAGCCACAAAGTCCACCGTCGTAGCATCCATCGGTCCTGTATCCCTAAGAACCTCTAGGTCACAGTCCACCAAAGTCTCTGTCGAAACGCTGATCTCCGGAACGGGACACGACACGAGAGGGCGGAGCCCATGCAGGGGTGAGTAACGCAATACTTAGTATGGACCCCAAAACAAAAAGGAAATACCACACAGTAATCCTCAAAGTAAGCACGAAGTACAAGACATCTCACACCAGATATACATTTAGGGTAGTGATAGAAGAATAATTAGTCACATTATCGAACACCTCGGCTGCTGGAGAACTTCTCATCTATTGAGTATAGTGGGTCTGCCAGGTCACACAAAAGTGCTTCCCACTAACCTTGTACTGCTTAGGTACACCTTTTCATCACGTATTGTGGGCCTGCAAAGTCACACAGAAGTGATTCCCACTAATCTTGACCAACTGAGGTGTTCCTCCTCATCGCGTACCGTGGGCCTACAAAGTCACACATAAGTGCTTCCCACTATGGGCCTGCAAAGTCACATAGAAGTGCTTCCCACTGGGTGATAGTCAAGTCACACATAGTCGAAAGTCAACAGTATTCAGGTCTCATCCAACTATAGGGTTTCATATGTAGCACACCTGGGATAACCACTCCTCAAGCCATTCGTCTCATTTCACCTTCCATGAAATCCTTCTCAGGGTATTCCAAAATATCTCCCTCGTTGAGAGGGTCCCAATGCCGCAAATGGCTCATCAATCAGACGGCATATTTGAATGTTATTCGTGTTTTAGCAAATAGGGGTCGGATACGTCTCGGTCCGGTCCGACCCGATCAGACCACCCCGACCAACTCCACCCAGCGGTCCCACATACCCCAGCTTAGTTCCGACTGACTCGACCTGACCCGGTTCAGGTCTGGGTCAATTCGGTCTAGCCTAGCCACTGGGCCAGGCCCAAAGGGCTTTGTTGGGCCCGGCCCGGTTTGGCTGAGGGTTCAGCCCACCAGGTCGCCCAACGACCCGATCTCCTCTGGCCCAGCCCGAAGGGCGAGGGTCTGGCCTACCAGTGCGGTTTCAACTCACTATGCATGAGTCCGGACCGCTGATGCAAGTTCGGCCCGCTGACGTGGGTCTGGCCTGGCCTGCTGGCTAGGGGCATGGCCCACCAGCCCGAAGACCGGCCACACGGGCGGCCAGTGGTGCACACCTAGGATGCTGCAGCCAGCCGCATCCTCTCCCTATTGTCCCCATAAATGCAGGTCCCTCATTTTATTTCTGTTAGACGACTATATCTTCCAGCTCGTTCGGGTGGCCTGGACGCGGGCCACCATTCCATGCGTTGCTCACCTGGCTCTGTGTCGCCCCACAGTTGTTGCGGCCTCCTGGCGTCACAGCGCACCACTGACAGTTTCTTCATCGGGCAACCAGAGTTTCTCTGGTGGTCCATTTTTTGTTCTTTCAGTTCCTACGGTCTCTGGGGAACGTTCTCTTTACCGCGAAGGTCTCAAACCCAGCTTTCCATCGATTCGGATGTTTGGCCACAAAGAAGACATGCAGTTGAGGGGTTCGGGACTTGTTTGTGTCGGCCCGCACCCTCTACATTAGAATTTTATTATCATGGGAGGTTTGGGTATTTCATTAAAATCAACAAATGATAATTTCAACCCCAGTTGAAAAAAATCCCAAAAAAAGTTACACTCTCGCATAAACACGCGATTCACAGATCAACATGTTCATGGGTTGATCTGTACTCATCATTTCTAGAATAAGAATGGGGAAGAACTTTTACAAATTAAACCACTAACTCTTTGATGTTTGATTTCGTAGCGTTACGTCCTTGAGCTTTTAAGACGTCGACATCGTTCGTCGTTTTCGAATATGTTCTTTGAGGTGCATCAAAGATGTTTGACGTTCGTTAGCATTTGTCATTTTTTTGAGAGGAAGTTTTTCAGAGGTTTGTCAGAGAATCCTCATAGTTTAATTTCTTGTTTCTCCAATGCGTCAACCAAAATAAAAGGAAAACAGGTCGCAGCATTTCTGTTACGCTGCGACGTCGCGTCATTATTTTGTTTCATTTATGAAACAACATTGCTATTACACATCATTAAAGTGTCATTAAACTGTGAGTTAACAAACCATTAATGAATATCATCAATGCACCTCATCACTGCATCGTAGTATCACCACTCAACAGATGAGAAAATAAAATAAAATAACTTTTTAAGCTATTTTATTATTTTCTAAAAAGTCTAAAAATTAACTTTTCTGTCAGACCCTTGTCGGTTGAAGTTAAGTCCTTTCTAATAGAATCTCAAAATTCCGAGTTCAATGGTGCCCTTTAATTTTTGATCCTAGAACCGGTTCAAAATTTACAAAAAAAACCCGCTCACATGTGTACTGAACATACCTTAAAAAAAGTTCAAAAAATTAACATTCACCCTCGACCCGCGCCAGTCAAGGTTAGGCTCCACCTAAGGGGAACACACTCTCACGAACTCAACATTACTCCTGGATGTCCAATCTAAGTTACCATTTAGGAGTTATAAGGATTTGACAATAAAATAATTGTTACTTAATTATTTTATTTACATCCAAAAGCTAACTTCCAATGTTGGCTCGCGCCGGCTAATGTTAAAATATTCCAAAGGAAAGAATACCCTCTCGAGCACAATGGTGGCCTCGTATTTTTAATCCAAGTCACCATTTTTGAGTTATAAGCATTTGAAAAATAAAATAATTTTATTTAATTATTTCATTTACGGTTATGCCATTTTCAGGTTTTCTCACTAGAGGGCTGCACTGACTAAACTTAAGTCACTCCTAGGGTAAACTCACCATCCCAAATGCAACGGTGCCCTCTGATTTATGATTTGGGGACTCTTTTAATAGTTATTCTAATTTTTTAAGAAAAATAATCACGTACTCTATTTAAATCTTAACATTTTTTGACGGATCATTCTGGGCACTCTAGGCCTCGTAATCGCACGCCATCTTAGCATCTAGTCTCGAAATAATTCCATAAAATTTAAAAAAAAAATTATACATAAATTTTGGGAAATTACATTCTCCCCACCTTAGGGATTTACATCCCTAAAAGACAAAAAAAAGGAAAATCAAACAAGTGGGGATATTGAGCATGAATCTAAGCCTCCCTCTCCCAAGTGATCTCCTAAAGATTCTCATGATGCCACTAAACGCGCACTAGAGTAATCGACCATCCACTAAGGACCCACTCCTATCGATCCTCTATCTCCACTGGGAACTCCTCAAATGTCGCCCCATCATCAATGTCCAGCTCGCCTCAGTCGATGACGTATGATGGATCATGCACGTACCTCCTCAGTTGTGACACGTAAAAAAACATCATGCACTCAGCGCACCTGTGGGGGAAGATCTAGGTAGTATGACACCTTTCCAACTCTGCTCAAGATCTGAAAAGGTCTGATGAACCTCAGAGATAGATTTTCTCCCCAGCCAAATCTCTGAAATCCTCATCGGGATGAGACCTGAAGGAAAACATGGTCTCTATTCTCAAACTACAAGGGTCTCTATCTCCTGTCAATATAAGACTTATATCTAGTATGTGTAGTCTTCATCCACTCCCGGATGATCTACACCTTCTCAATGGAATATTGTATCAACTCTGGACCCACGAGTGTTGACTCCCCTTGGTCTATCCAGTATATAGGTGATCTGCATGGCCACTCATATAAGGCCTCAAATGGTTTAATTCCAATGGTGTAGTGATAGTTATTTTTGTACACAAACTACACCAGTGGTAGGTGGTCCTCCCAACTATGAACAAAAACCTGGACACAAGCATGAAGCATGTCCTCCAAGGTCTGTATGGTCCACTCTGTTTAACCATATGTCTATGGGTAAAAAGTTATCATCTAGCTCAGCTAAGTCCTAAACGCCTCTTGCAATGCCTTCCACAGCCAAGATGTAAATCATGCATCATGGTATGAGATGATATTCAAAGGCACCCCATGAATCTGCAATATCTTCTAGACATAGAGGCATCCCAATCCCTCTACTGATCCTTACTCTAGGATGGGTAGTAAGTAAGCCGACTTGGTGAGTTGGTCAATGATCACTCAGATAGAGTTTTGGCCCCTAGATTTGCATGGTAATCCAGTTACAAAGCCTATCAAGATACCATCCCACTTCCACTCTCTTACCTCAAGTGGTTGTGGAAAGTGTGTTGGAACCTGATCCTCATCTTTCACTTGCTGACAAGTGAGGCATCGTGAAATGAATTTTTCCACCTCTTTCTTTATCCTGGACCACTAGTACTGATGTTGGAGGTCCTGGTACATCTTTTCCACACCAGGATGTACCATCAAAGAGGATTTATGGAACTACCATAACACCTCCTCTCATAACATCACTAGTACTATGGTTCATCCTCTAAAAAGGATGACATGCTCCCCACCTATCAAAAATCCATCAAGAGCCTGCCATGAGGATATCTGAGCACGTTAGGCCTCACTATCAACATCCAGAAGTTGTGCCTCCCTAACTCATTGAAGGAATGGGGGAGTGACAGTCATAGACTGGAGGTAAGCTTCTCTATCATCATCCATGAAGGATATCTACATCGTGGCTAGCTGCTTCGTCGCCTCACTCAGCAGCTGAAAACCAGACCTCCTGTTTAGCACGTAAGACACCACATTCCCCTTATGAGGAGTATACACTATCTCAAAGTCATAGTCCTAGATGAACTCCATCCATCACCGTTTTCACAATTGATGAAAATCTTATGGTCATCTTTCCATCCAGGTGAAAGTCTACTCCTTTTAACTGATTGATGTAGCCATCAACCCTTTGGTAGTGGGTACTCATTCTCCAAGGTCACTTGGTTAAAGTGACGGTAATCCACACATAACCTCAAACACTGGGTCTTATTAAGCTTTTTCTCTATAATCCCCCAATTACGCCCCCTTTTCGTGAAGCTCTATGAAATCCCTATGATGTCCTGATGCTGATATCGGTGCCATATCAGTGTGTAGGATAAAGAATTCCCTCTCCTGTAGGGAGGAAAATCATAGAAAAATCTTTTGAAAGGAAATTCCCACACTCTTCCACTACTTTTGGGAACTGAAAACTCAAAAAATCCACTATCACAAGGGTAAGGTTGTCCGACTCAAGAGTGATCAGTTTCACCCTCCTTTGAATGATTTTATCATATGCTTCCAGGGTTTCCTTTTTTGCCGACCAAGGAAAACCCCATTCTAACGTTTTAGATATACCACATCCTTTTGCCTAAAATAATCAATCTAAGCATGAACTTTGGATAACCAGTCCATACCCAAAATAATTTTGTAAGGCCTTGACACTTCCACCAAGAGGTTCCAACCGAAACTATCACCTCAAGGGTCAGATCACACCGTCGGTATAAGTTTTATTATCGAGTCTCCTCCTATAGGTATCTCCAGACATAAGGATCAAATAAACAGTTCAACCAGAAACTCTAGGTCTTGAACAAGATTCATGATAAGAAGTAAATATTAGTACCTATGTCTATTAATATGTCAGCTAGTAGTAGAAACAGATCGTACCTCGGATCATTCTTGGAGCCCTTGGGTTATACTCCTTGACCGCATGTAGCTATTTCCTTCCTCTGCCCTCTAGCTCCCTGATCTTGGTGGGGACCACATTGGGGTAGTGGTTGTAACATGTCAAAATGTATACCACCTACTAATAATCTCCTAGATCATCTTCCACATATTATGCCCTACAGATTCATCTGTCCCTATCACTTCCTATTACCAAAACATTTTTACACGTCCAAGTCTTTGAGACTAACATCGGTTTCCTGCTTTTCCACTACTGACGTTCACTAGCTGTATCTGCTCATCCAAAGAACTTTCAGCCACAAAGGTTCTCTCAATCACCCTAACATAAGTAGGAATGCATAGAGGAATAGTGTTTGGTCGGATGTCCCTAAACACTTCTCGCTCGGAGGTCCAAGCCCTAAAGCACTGGTCATATCGTATTCATCGATTACCTGGAATGGTCGGTATTCCTTGATGAATACTCAACTACTGACATGTCATCCTTCCAAATCTATAGAAGCTCTTGGTAACACATACCCCTTAGCTTTTTATGGAAAGATACCCCTTCTCTAAGAAAGGTTCTCAAGCTCTGTCCATGAAAAAGTCACCTCATCATAAGATAGGGGTAATCTAAACTCTGACATCACCCTACTGATCCACGTAGAAGGTTCGCTACTAGGACCATCATCTGATCTAATGGTGCCCTGTCTAGATGGTAACTCGGTCAGCACCTCAAGGTAGTCCTTATTCATCTGTGTGTTGGGATCGGCTCAGAAACTGGGGGGTATTTTTCACTGAAACTCGTGTAAGGCACTGAGCCTACATGTGTCCTCTACCGGTAATACCAATAGTAATTGTTGACCAATGGGTAGTGGTATTCTTGGGACACCACTTGAATGTACCATCTCGAGAAATAGTACCTATACTGAAGCACCATCACTTTGTGGACCATACTCATAGTCACACACTAGAATCCTGGTTGGCTGTCTCTGTGGAGGCATCTTGAAAGTGAATCAAGATGAGTCATGGTCAATAAGTTATACCTGGTGAGATGACTCAAAAGAGATCAAGAGAAAAACATTTCCAAAACACATGCAATCATTTTTTTCATGTACTAAGTCAGAAAACAGAATTCAGGGTCCTGTTGTATAGATACGTCGGCCACCGCACCAACAATAGACTCCCCGAATATGAAATTTGTACTCGCAACATTTAACAATGTTTCACCAAAACAAAAATAATAGACTCTCGGTCTCTAAGGTAGAACCAACCACCTCTGATACCAATTTTTCATAACCCGTCTCCCAGGGCCCATGCCGTGACTACCCCAAGCCCACCTCGAAGTTCGGGGGCTGGCGATTAGCGCTGAAGGTGTCAACCTTCAAGTGGGAGCAATTTTACTGAGTACCTGTACACACACACGCCCAACCAAGTCCCACACACTAAAAAGGAAAAGAGTATCACTAAAACAAAGCTGAGCACAAGTACAACTAATATAAGTGGGCCAAAATACAAACCCAAAAAAAGAACTGAAAACTGCAAAGTACAAAAGGAACTTTGATGGCCATCCATGGAAAACCCCACCTGATCATAAGAGTAGTCTAGTTACTGGAAGCCAAAGTATTATGTCATGTCTTCCTAGTCCTACTAGGTCATGCCTGGTCCTAGGCCACTAATTCCACCATCGCAGCATCCATCGGTCCCATCTCCCTGAGCAAATCTGGGTCTGGTCCACCAAAGTCTATGTCAAAACACCAATCTCCTGCGAGGGACACGACATGAGTGGGAAAATATTGTGCAGGGTTGAGTAATGTGATACTCATTAGGGACCCCAAAACAAAAAATAAATACCACACAACAATCCTCAAAGTAAACCACAAAGCACAAGACATCTCACACAAGGTAAACATTTCGGGTAGTGAAGGAAGAAAAATCAGTCACATTATCAAACACCTCGGCTGATGGAGAGATCCTCCTCCATCAAGTACAGTGGGTCTTCCAAGTCACATAGAATTTCTTTCCAATAACCTTGGAATACTTAGGTATACCTCCTCATCACGTACCGTGGGCCTGCAAAGTCACACCTAAGTGCTTCCCATTAATCTTGGATAACAAAGGTACTCTTTCTCGTCGTATACCATGGGCTTGTAAAGTCACACATAAGTGATTAACACCATGGACCTACAAAGTCACATAGAATTTCTTTCTATTGGGCCATATTTGAGTCACACAGAGTCAAAATTCAGCAGTCTTCAAGTCTCAGCCAATCGTAGGGTTCCGTTGTAGCGTGTCTCAGAGAACTGCTCATCAAGCCATTTGTTACATCTAAAATTCCATAAAATCCTATTTAGGTCATTCCAAAATATCTGCCTTGTAGATAGGGTCTCAAAACCACAAATGGATCATCAATTTAATGCCTGGTTTCCAAGTTATTAGCGTTTTAGCAAACAGGGGCCAGTTGCGCCTAGGTCTGGTCCGACCCAGATGGACCGACCTGACCAACCCGGCCTGAGGGTTTCATATACCCCGGTTTAGTTCTGAAAAACTTGACCTGACCCATTTTGGGTCTGGGTCAGTCTGGTCTGGCCTGGCTAGTGGGTCAGGCCCAAAGGGCTTCGCTGGGACCGTCCAGATTTTACTGAGGGTCCAGCCCGTCGAATCGCCCGGTGACCCGGTCTAGTCTGGCCCGACCCAAAGGGTGTAGGTCAAGCCTGCGGCATGGGTCTGTAAATATAGAAATGGTTCTGGTATTCCGGGTCATGGTTCTGGCCCACTATCTGGGGGTATGGCCTGCTAGCTTGAAGACTGGCAGCACGGGTGGCCAGTGGTGTGCGGCTGGGATGCGGCAGCCAGCCGCGTCCCCTCCCAGCTGGCCCCGCGGATGCGGGGTCTTCCTCCTACTGTGGTCAAAAAAATGTGGCTGCCAGTTCTTCCGGGTGGCCCAGACATGGGCCACCCCTCCATGTAGTGACCGCCAAGCACCGCGTCACACCACTACTGTCGCGGCCAGCCAACTGTGGCCTCCTGTCGCCGCGGCACACCATCGTCGTCCACCCGCGTCCTCTGCCCGTAGTCACCGCCATCATCGGTGCATCGGCGGTTCTTTTAGCGGGTCATCAGAGTTACTTTGGTGGTCCATTTTCCATTCTTTCAACACCTACAATTTTTGGGGAATGTTCTTTTTACTACAAAGGTCTCAAACCCGACTTGTCGTCAATTCGGATGTTTAGCCATAAAGAACACATGCAGTGGAGGGGTTCGAGTCTCATTTGTGTCAGCATGTTCCATCCATGTTAGAATTTTATAATCATGAGAAGTCCAAGGATTGTAGTCCAATCAACAAATGATAATTTTAACCCTGGTTAAAGAAAATACCAAAAAAATTACCCTCCCACATAAATGCACGATTCGCGGATCAAGCTGTTCGTGGGTTGAACTGTGTTCGTCGTTTTTGGAATAAGAATGAAGAAGAACTTGCATAAATTATATAGTGACCCTAGCCTTTTACATACAACCTTACATGACTTTAAGCCTAATTACACATCAGAGTATAAGCCAAGGATCATTAAGTCTAGTGTCTTAGAAGACTAAGTACATAATACATAAACATGGGACTAAAAACACTTCTTTATTTAATATCCATAAAGAGCTTCTAACTTCCTTTGAGCCCTTACATCTGCATAGTGTACCTTGGGAATAACATGAACAAAAGGATGAGCTAAAATCCTAGTAAGGGAATAACTATAAGAACAAAGCATTAGTACATGGGATAGAAGGCATGACATGATGATATAAAAAAGAATGTAACATATGGAATCATAACATATAAACATTGGATTATTTAAACATAGAATCATATAAATTTAGAAAAAACAAAAAACATGAATTTAGTAAAATTCAAGGCTAACTGCCAAGACCATTTCTCATTGTAGCACAAGCAAAGGCTAACCGCCAAGACCGTCGCATTTAGTAGCACAAGCCAAGGCTAACTTCCAAGACCGTCGCACATAATCATCTCATGAGACTTCAATTTAATCAATGAATTGGAGTGCTATCTGGGTGCACCCATATTACATTTCATGAGTATGTTTTCCATATAAATAACCATACATAATCAATCTTTCTTAAACATAATGGTTACCCATGGAAAGAATTGGGTACCACAATCATGACATAAAGCATAACCAATGGGTGTATCATGAAAGTGTCCATGAAAGAAAGTAATTAGAACATACATGGATGTTCATAAGTTAAATTATTCATATATCATGGTAAGTTATGTCAAACATAGGTGACAATATGTAATATATGTATTTGATAAACTTAAGCATTTAAAACATTTTCGTGCGGTTTTAAAGAAAATACTAGAGCTTTCAAAATATAAAAGGAAAAAAACTTTTATATAAAACCAGAAGTGAACCAAGAATGTTTTCATAATAAAAAGATTTATTTTATAAAGACAATTGTGTATTAAAATATAGGATATAGTGAACTTGAAATTGGGTAAAAATTTGGGAAGTCCCCTTAAAACGAGTATGCTTATTGGGAAGTATCAAGGAGGGATTCACTTAAAAGAATGTATATCCCCAAAAGAGAATAAGGGAAGGATCTTGAAACATGAGTTTGGTTCATATAAACATCATGTATAATTTTTAAATAAAAATAAAATACAACTTCATTTGGGTAAAAAGAAAGATAGAGCAACCCAAAGGAATAAAGGCTGTTCGGGTGGAATCCCTCACAGAACATTGGCATGGCATCAAATGTACTTATGAATGATTAATGAGAGAGAAAAAGATTTATCATATTTTATAAATCATGATAAAAGTATGGGGTGTTTAAATATACTCCATCACTAGTAATTACACATAAAAGGGCATAGAATAGAGGACATAATAGAATAAAAGTGAAATGGAGAGGATCCCTTACGTTAAGTATGTTGGTGTTCTCTAATTGTTATTAATGACCTAAATAAACAAATTAGGTTTATTAATTAATGAGTCCATAACCTCTTATATATGTAAAATATTTATTATAACCCTTTTAAGTTCATTTATAACGATTGTGATTGGTTATGATGTTCAATTCAGTTGTTCGGTTCCATTTTCTTGCTTGGTTTTAATGATTGGTTTACCTATGTTCATGTTCGGATAAACATGTATGATGAAGGTGGTTGTCCAGAATTGAAGTTATATTTTATTTTTTAACATCCATAAGTTTAAATGGTTGAAAACTTAATTTGGTTACTTGAAGTGAACTTGAATCATTTTATAAAACTTTAGTGACATCCTTTTGGGTTAATTGGCGGTTTTTGACCACAAAGAACACATTTTTTTTATAAACCAAAACCATGTGTACAAAAGGATTACAGAACCAAATATGAGGCATAATATATATATCGTGGTCTGGTTCAACCATGAAAATTTTTTCATGACCATAATTGAATATGCTAATGGAAATTGATAAACCGCCATCCTTAAATGTGCAAAATTAACACATCTCGAATGGTTTCCTTACTACTAAAATAAAAGAAGACTAAAGGAGAGATGATAATGATTTATCCCATTATAATAAAAAAAATTCTAGTATATATATGTTACTGGAGTTTTCATACCATTTGGATGAGTAGAGATTAGGAAATAAAGGAGAACAAAGGAACTTAAAAATGAAATAAAAGAAAAGAGGAATTTTACCTCTTGAATCAACCATCCTTGAGAGCCTCTTAAGGGGAGTGGATTTGGTCTTTTGAATATTCTAATGGATTTTGGACATGGGGGAGGATATTGAGGAGATATTTTTATAGAATATAGGAAAGTAAAAAAGGCTTTATAGGAGTGAAGATAAGAGGCAAGGATGGGTGGATTTTATAGTGGATGAGAGGAGGGTTTTCATGATATTCAATTCCTTAGTTTATTATTTTCTATCAAGACCATAAATAGTGATTATACCATGACCAAAAATAGTAATAATTTTATGTTAGTTAGAACCAATTGGGATCACATCATCAGATCCTCATCAATGACTCAATAAATCTATTATTTAGCATTTATCGTAAATTATCATATTTTACTATTCATCAAAAATTCAAGTATTTTAGAAAAATACCAAAAATTCACCCTAACTATTTTTCGACGTGTAGAATCCAAAAATAAAATCCTTTTTTTAAAATTAATTTTATAAATATGATTAATTAAATATTATTTAAAATCATAATTTATTCTAAAAAATAGTTTTAAAATATTTATTTACTTATTCCAAAATATAGGTACATCATACATTCACTTGAATTTTATTTATATACTATCATTGGTAAGTTTAATATTAATTAGGGTATGTCACTATTAATAAGTGTAATATTACTATTCATAAGGGTATGTTACTATTCACTAATAATTAAGTTATTCATATTAGACTAAATAACTTACTGATCGCAACCATGTATGTTAGATTTTCGAATTTCAAAACACTGAAGTGTCAAAATTATGTTCAAAGGTCACATGGTACTTAGTAGTTCATTATGTTGTGATTTCATGTGATGAAATATTTATATGAAGGAAATTTCCATTGAAAAATTTGGGTCGTTTCATTATCCCCCACTTATGAAAATTTTCCCTCGAAATTTCGTTTTACATTCCAAGCCATAAACAGGTGTGGGTACTTTTCCTTCATTGCCTCCTCCAGTTCTCATGTTGCCTCTTCATACTTATGGTTCCACCACAGTACTTTCACCAGGTGATTAGTCTTGTTACATATAAATTGATCTCTATGATCCAATATCTTCACCAGCTACTCGTCATAAGAAAGATCATCCTTCAACTGTACCACCTCTTAAGAGAGTACATGTAAAGGATCTGGTATGTACTTCCTTAAGAGGGATACATGAAAGACATTGTGTACTTTGGCCATGGTAGATGTAAGTTCTAATCGATAGGGAACATCTCCGACACGATCAAGGTTTTTGAAGGGGCCTATGTACCTAGGACTTAGCTTCCCTTTCTTCCCAAACCGCATGACCTTCTTCCACGGAGATACGTGGAGAAATACCATGTCTCCAACTTTGAACTCAAGGTCTCATCGATGATTGTCTGCATAACTCTTCTATCGACTTTGGGATACCTTGATATGTTGTGGAATGGTTTTTACCTTCTCCACCATTTCTTCGACCATTTCATGTCCTAGCAGCTTACGCTCTCTGACTTTATCCCAACACGTTAGTGTTCTTCACCTTTTCCCATAAAGGGATTAGTATGGTGTCATTTGGATACTTGAGTGGAAACTGTTATTGTAGAAGAATTCAACCAGTGTATGATGTTGGTCCCATCCTCCTTTGAATTCCATAGAGCATACTCTCAACATATCTTCCAGTGTTTGAATAGTTCACTCAGATTGGCCATCATTTTGAGGATGCTAGGCCATACTGAAGTTTAGTTTAGTGCTTAGATCATATTAGAGACTTTTCTAGAACTTCAAGGTGAATCTCATATCTTAATTGGATAATATAGATAGTGTTACTCCATACAGCCTTACCAATTATTTGATATATATATCCATGTAATTTAATCCAATGATAAGTCCTCTAAAATCATGATAAATTGAGTTTTCTTTGTAAGATGATCCACAATGACCCATATAGCATTGTTTCCTCTAGTTGTCCTTGGAATTCTAGTGACAAAGTCCATGGTGATGTTATCCCACTTCCATGTTGATATGGATAGCGGTTGCATCATCCCCTTATACTTTTACCTCTCAACCTTCACTTGATAACATACCAGGCACTATGATGTATATTCAGCAATCTCCCTTTTAATATTGTTACAGAAAAAGTTTTCTCGAAGATCTCGATACATCTTTGTGCTCCCTGGTTGGATAGAGAAGTTCGAACTATGTGAGTCATTCAAAATATCATTCTTTATATCTGAATTGGATGGTACACATAATCATGATCCAAACCTTACAACTCCTTCCTCATCAATCTTGAACTCAGAGGATTTCCCATTTATGTTTTCTTCCACCCGTTTCAAAATTTCTACATCTTTTCTTTAAGAATCCTTTATTTTCTATATAAGGGATGGTTGACAAATCACTTGAGAAAGGATTGATTATGTTACTCCCTTAATGATTCCCATGTCCATCCTCTTTAAATCTAATAATATCTTTTCCTTTTCAACTCTTATCATTGATAAAGATGTAATATCCTTTTCTACTTAGAGAATCTGCCACCTTATTTTCCTTATCGGGATGGTAGTGGATTAAGAAGTCATAATCCTTGATGAGATCTGTCCATACTTACTAGCACATAATAAGTTATTTTTGTGCGAATATATATTTGAGACTCTTGTGGTTAGTATAAATCTAACACTTCTCCCCATAGAGATAATGCCACCAGATTTGTAACACAAATATCACTACGGCCAACTCCAGATCATGCGTAGGATAGTTTTTCTCATGGATTTTTAGATGCCTTGAGTCGTAGGCTATCACTTTATCATTTTTTAACAACACACGTCATAATCCCTTCTTTTAATCATTATTGTACCCCACAAAGAGTTTTCCACTTGTTGGGAGTGTGATTATTGTTGTTGTGATTAGCCTCTTTTTCAACTCCTTAAAACAGTCTTCACATTCCTGAGTCTAGAAAAAATTTACTCCCTTTCATGTCAGCTTGGTCATTGGGTTTGACAATCATGAAAAGTTCTTCAGAAATCTTCGATAATACCCAAATAGACCCAGAAAGCTGCAGATCTTTGTTACAGATGTTGTCCTGGGCCACTCTTCAATTGCCTTTTCTTGGAAGGGTCCATATATATCCCTTTTTTGGTGATAACATTCCCCAAGAATGATACTTCCTCCATCCAAAACTCACATTTATTATACTTTTCATACATCTTCTCCCTTCGTAAAGTTTTTAACACAGTATTCAAATGCTCCTTATATTCCTCCTTTCTCTTGGAGTATATCAGAATATTGTCAATAAAGACTACCAAAAATTTGTCAAGTTAATATCTAAAGACTCTATTCATTAAATCCATAAAAATTGATAGAGAATTAGTGAGTCTTAAGGGAATCACTATGAACTCATAGTGTCTGTACCTCATTTGAAAGGAAGTCTTGTGAATATCTTACTTGCTCACCTTTAATTGGTGATATCCTGACTGAAGGTCCACCTTAGAGAAATAACAGGACCCACGAAGCTGATCAAACAAACCATCTATCTGTGGTAAGGGATACTTGTTCTTTATTGTGATTTTATTGAGCTCACGATAATCAATGCAGAGGTGCATTGATCCATCCTTCTTATTGATGAAGAGGACTGGAACACCCCACGGTGAAGTACTCAGGCGTATAAAACCCTTCTCTAGATTCTCCTATGACTGCTTCTTCAGCTCCTCCAGCTCTATGGTGGCCATTCTATAAGGTGTCTTTGATATAGGTAGAGATACAGAAATAAGTTCAATTGAGAACTCAACTGCTCAGTCAGGAGAAAGGTCGGGAAACTCTTCAGGGAATACATCAGTGTAATCCCTCATGATGGGCATGTCTTCAAGCATGATTCTCTCCTTTGTCTCAGTCATTTGGGCTAGATATGATTTCTTATAAGGAAGCAATATCCACACTTGATACGATTATTCTAAAGGAGATTCATCTTCCTCCTTACACTTGAAAAGAATCAGACGATGCTTCGAGATGTGAAGAGTGATTTCTCTTTCCCGACAGTTGATTTTGGATTTGTATAAAGATAGTTAATCCATGCCCAAGATAGCATTGAACTCCACTAAATGAAGTATGATGAGATTTTTTGGGACGTTCATCCCACAAAATTTAACCGGGGAGGAGTTATAAACAATGGATGCAATGATTTACACATTCACTATTCTCACAGATGACATTTCCTACAAATTTTGAGGTGGTGTTTAAATAGTTCTACTAAACTTGGAAGATATGAAAGAATTCATAGAAACAGAATAAAATAGTACATTTTCTATTCTTGAATGAATAACTATCATACATGTCACCACATTATTGTCTGAATCCATGTCAGTAGTAGTGATAAGCCCTTCCTTGTTTCTTTGGAGGTTGTTTTTGATGGCCTCTGATAACCCTTGGTTTAGGGAAATTGTTTTTATAATTCCCATGATCCTTGAAGATGTAACACTGCACTACATGATGAGTTTCGATATGAACCTTCCTTTATTCTTCCACATTATCGGGATTTTTTATATCCCTTTAGTAGTTCTTGGCTAGATGTCCCAGCTTCCCACATTTTAAGCAATTCCAAATTACCTTTAGATAGTTCACAGGATGCTTCTTACCACAACTTTTACAAGTGGTATATTTAGGATTATTTCCATCATGGGATTTTTTTTGTTGAACCACCCATGTTGTTCTTCATTTTCTGCTTCTTTTCACCGATCCCATGAGACCACTGAGATTATTCAATCTCTATTTTAACCTCAAGGGCACAACATACAATATCCTCATAACTGTCAAAGTATCATATCATGAACAACTTCCATAGACTCATCTTTATCCTGCTAAAGAAGTGATCCACCTTGATTTTGGTGTTTATGAAAAATCCAAAGGCATACCTTTCAATCCTTGTAAATTTTTCTTCACACGCCCGGATGGAATCATCTTCCTTCTGCTTGAGTCCAAGAAAATCTCTTTCCATCTTGAGATGGAGGGTTCAAGGAAAACATTTATTAAAAAATATCCTCTTGAATTTCTCCCAATCTATGGAATCAATTTCCTCTTGGGACTTTGTATTCTTGATTAGTGTCCACCAATGATCAGCTTCCCCATCAAAACGATAGACTGCCAGTATAACTTTCTCTTCTTCCAAGCACTGGATAATGGAGAATATCTTTTCAATGGAGTTAATCCACTGTTCTTCGAGGTGGGGATCAGAATATCCACTAAATAGAGGAGTCCTTTGCTGTATAAAAGATTCTACAGAAACTTTCTCTTTTCTTAGAGGATGAGGGCATTCCACATGATTCAATTTATTGTTCATAACTTGAGCCATATGATCAAGTACTGTCATGAATTTTTGAGTAACTGTTCCCATTATATCTCGAATATCATTAGGTCAATATTCACATTTATTATCACATTAATTTTGGGAACGTTTTATTCTATTTCCCTCCATTAACTAAGAAAAATAATGTATAATTAGAGGGATTGAATACTTAGCTATTGAGCATAAAAAGAAAACTTTGAACATAAAAGGATAAACTTATAAAGGAGAAGTATATCCTAACTTGTGATTCCTTAGGTTTAAATATAGGTTATCCTTGGTCTATTTATTAACTTATATTCTTATGGGATTTTTTTTATTCCATTAATAATGGTTTGTACTAAACTCGTGAATTCACCAAAGTATATCCCCTGGGAGTGTCAAACCAAGAGTGCAGCAAGATCCGTTTTCACATACCAGGATACCCCGGGTCAAGCTCGAAACTCCTTGTCGGAGTTTTCACTCCTAGGTACATATGTGCTAGAGCCACCTCTACCTATTTGTATCAAAATATGGGCATATTTTTTTGATAAACCACTTACTCTATACTTACCAAAATTTAGGTATGTTTTCTTATACTTCGTCGCATCCTTAAGTTTCTCACTAAGGTGCTCTATTCCTAATCTCCAAAAATAACTAGACCATCCTTTGATACCAACTATAGTGACCCTATAATTTTATATACAACATTACATGATTTTAATCATAGTTATACATCAGATAACAAGACAAGGATCGTTAAGTCTAGTGTCTTGGAAGACTAGGTACATCATACATAAACATGGGACTAAAAAACACTTTTTTATTTAATCTCCATAAAGAGATCCTAAATTCATTTGAACCCTTACATCTGTATAGGGTACCTTGGGGATAACATGAATAAAGGGATGAGTTAAAATCCCAATAAGGTAATAACCATAAGAACAAAGCATTGGTACATGGGATAAAAGGCATGACATGATGATATAAAAAGGCATGTAACATATGGAATCATAACATATAAACATGGGATCATTTAAACATATAATCATATAAATGTGGAAGAAACATAAAAAATGAATTTAGTATGGGTTAAGGATAACTGCAAAGACTGCTTCCCAAAGTAGCACAAGCCAAGGCTAACCGCCAAGACCGTCGCACATAGTAGCACAAGCTAAGGCTAACTGCCAAAATCGTCGCACATAATCATCTCATGAGACTAAAATTTACCCAATGCATTGGAGAGCTATCTGGGTGAAACCATATTACATTTCATGAATATTTTTTCCACATAAATAATCATACATAATCAATCTTTCTTAAACATAAGGGTTACCCACTGAAAGAATTGGGTACCACAATCATGACATAAAGCATAACCAATGAGTGTATCATGAAAGTGTTCATGAAAGAAAGGAATTATAACATACATGGACGTTCATAAGGTAAATTATGAATATATCATGATAAGTGATGTCAAACAGAGGTTACAACATGTAAGAAACTTATTTGATAAATTCTAGCATTTAAAACATTTTTTTGCGGTTTTAAGGAAAATACTATAGAGCTTTCAAAATAGAAAAGGGAACAATATTTTATATAAAAACATAAGTGAACCAAAAATTTCTTAATAATAAAAATACTGATTTTATAAAGATAATAGTTTCTTAAAAAAATAGGATAGATTGCACTTGAAATTGGGTAAAAATTTGGGAAGTTTCCTTAAAACAAGTTTGTGTATTGGGAAGTATCGAGGAGGGATTCACTTAAAAGAATGTATATACCTAAAAAATAATGAGGGATGGATCTTGAAACATGATTTTGGAGTATATAAACAGAATGTAGAAGTTTTACATAAAAATAAAATACAAATTCATTTGGGTAAAAAGAAAGATAGAGCAACCTAATGAAATAAAGGCAGTTTGGGTGGAATCCCTCACGGAACATCGGCATGGTATCAGATGTACTTAAGAGGGATTAATTAGAGATAATGGGATTTATAGTATTTTATAAATCATTATAGAATTATGGGGGAGGTACATAATCATACTCCATCACTAGGAATTACACATAAAAGGGCATAGCATAGAGGACATTCTTGAATAAAAGTGAAATGGAGAGGATCCCTTACGTTAAGTCTGTTGGTGTTCTCCACTTGTTATTAATGACCTGAATAAAAAAATTAGGTTTATTAATTAATGATTAAAAAACCTCTTCTATATGTAAAATATTTATTATAATCCTTTTAAGTTCATTTATAACCATTTTTATTGGTTATGATGTTCAATTCCATTGTTCGGGTCCATTTGCTTGCTTGGTTTTAATGATTGGTTTACTTATGTTCATGTTCGGATAAACATGTATGATGAAGGTGGTTGTCTAGAATTGAAGTTATATTTTTTTATTGAACATCCAGAAGTTTACATGGTTGAAAAATTAATTTGGTTACTTGAAGTGAAGTTTAATCATTTTATAAAACTTTAGTGATGTCATTTTGGGTTAATTGGTGGTTTTTGACCCCAAAGAACACATTTTGTTTTATAAACCAAAACCATATGTAAAAAAGGATTACAGAACCAAAGATTAGGAATAATATATATATTATGGTCTGGTTCAACCATGAAAATGTTTTCATGAATATAATTGAAGATGGTAACGTAAATAGATAAATTGTTGTCCTTGAATGTGCTAAATTAACACATCTTGGATGGTTGCTTTACTACTAAAATAAAAGAAGGGTAAAGAAGAGATGATAATGATTTATCCCATTATAATAAAAAAATTCCAGTACATTTAGGTTACTAGAGTTTTCATATCATTTGGATGAGTAGATATTAGGAAATAAAGGAGAACAAAGGAACTTAAAAATGAAAGAAAAGAAAAGAGGAATTTTACCTCTTGAATCAACCTTCTTTGAGAGACTCTTAAGGGTAGTGGATTTGGTATTTTGAAGGGGATAAGGGATTTTGGACATGGGGGAGGAGCTTTAGGAGATATTTGGGCAGAATATAGGCAAGGTACAAGGCTTGAGAGGAGTGAATAGAAGAGGTAAGGATGGGTGGTTTTTATAGTGGATGAGAGGAGGGTTTTCATGATATTTAATTCCTTAGTTTGTTATTTTCTCTCAAAACCGGCAATAGTGATGATCTCATGAAAAAAAATTGTAATAAGTACATGTGAGTTCAAACCAATTAGGATTACATCACCATATCTTCATCAATGACTCAATAAATCCATTATTTATCATTTATCGTAAATTATCATATTTTACTATTCATCAAAAATTCAAGTATTTTAGAAAAATCCCAAAAATTAACCCTAACCATTTTTTGATGTGTAGAATCCAAAAATGAAATCCATTTTTTAAAAATAATTTTCTAAATAATATTAATTAAATATTTAATTTAAATCATAATTTATTCTAAAAAATAGTTTTAAAACATTTATTTACTTATTCCAAAATATAGGTACATCATACTTTCACTTGAATCTTAAGTATATACTATCATAGGTAAGGTTAATATTCATTAGGGCATGTCACTATTCATAAGGTTAATATTAATATTCATAAGGGTATGTTACTATTCACTAAAAATCATGTTGGTAATATTAGACTCCAAATAACTTACTGATCACAACCGTATATGTTAGATTTTTGAAATTCAAAACACATAAGTGTAAAAATTATGTTCAAAGGTCACATAGTACTTAGTAGTTCTTTGTGTTGTGATTTCATGTGATGAAATATTTATAATAATGAAATTTCCATTGAAAAATTTGGTTCGTTGCTAATTAAACCCCTACTTCTTTGATGTTCGATGCCGTAGTGTTACGTCCTCGAGCTTTCAAGACATCGATGTCATTCGTCGCTTCCGACTCTGTTCTTCAAGGTGCGTCGAAGATGTTTGAAATTCGTTCGAATCTGTCATTATTTTTTGGAGAGAAAGTTATTTGGATATTTGTCATAGAATCCCTGCAGTTAATTCCTTGTTCCACCAATGAGTCAACCAAAATAAAAGGAAAACTTGTCGCAATGTTTCTGTTATGATGCGACGTCGCATCGTTATGTTGTTTCATTTATGAAACATCATTTCTATTACCTTTCATTAAATTTTCTTTATGCTTCGAGTTAATGAGCCATTAATGAGTCTCCTCAATGCACCTTGTCGCTGCACCGCAGCGTTGCTGTCTGCCGCTCAACGGGTGAGAAAATAAAATAAAATAACTTTTTAAGCTATTTTATTTTTTTCCGAAAAGTCTAAAAATTAAATTTTCTATCTGAACCTTATCAGTCGAAGTTAAGTCTTTCTTAGGAGAATCTCAGCGATCTGAGTTCAACAGTGCCCTTGTATTTTTTATCCGAGCATCGGTTCAAAAGTTAGAAAAACTTGCATGCATGTTTACTGAACGTACCTTAAAAAAAGTACAAAAATTTAACATTCACCCTTGACCTGCACTGGTCGAGGTTAGGTTCCACCTAAGGGCACCATTCCCTCAAGAGCTAAACGGTACTCTCATATTTTCAATTTGAGTTACCGTTTAGGAGTTATAAGGATTTGAAAATAAAATAATTGTTACTTAATTGTTTTATTTACGGTCAAAAACTAAATTTCACTGTTGGCCCGCACTGGCCAATGTTAGGATCTACCTAAGGAAAACATACCCTCACGAGCTCAAGAGTGGTCTCTTATTTCTAATTCAAGTTATTATTCGTTAGTTATAAGAATTTGAAAAATAAAATTATTTTATTATTTTATTTTATTTATGGTTATGCCATTTTCAGGTTTTCTCACTAAAGGGTTGCACCGACTAAAAATAAGTCGCACCTAGGGTAAACTCATAATCTCAAACGCAATGGTGCCCTTAGATTTCTGATCCAGACACTCGTTTAAGAGTTCTTCCACTTTTTCATGAAAACTGCTCACACACACTATTTAAAGCTTAACATTTTTCGACGGATCATTCCAAGTACTCTAAGCCTCAGAATCACACATCGTCTCAACACCTAGTCTCGAAATAATTCCATATAATTTTAAAAAAAATATACAAAAATTCAGAGACATTACAAAATTTAAAAAATAGATAAATTTTATTAATTATAAATTTTTTAAAAGAATAAAATATGGATATATATTGAAATGAAGATGAATACATATATAAAATATTAAAGCATAGTAAATGAATATTAGAAAAATGATTAAATTCCAAAAACAAAAATAAATGAATAAATAATACTAACTGAAATAATATTAAAAATAAATAAATAAAATTTTCTAATTAAAAACATAATATATTAAATATATTATGTTACTAAATGAAATTGTAAAATGAATATTGAAATTTAAATAAATTACATAAATATTATGTGTGTATGTTTCTATATAAGATTTCATTAATTGTGTAAATACTTGTGTGCATGAAATTAATGTGTATATATATATACAATTTTGATATATGTTAAATTAAATAATGACATTATATAATGTGTAACATCTATTAATGAAATAAATAATAATAAGAATGAATAAATTTCAAAAATGAATAACTATTATTAATTATATACATAATTTATAAAAATTAAAAATAAATAATTATATATGTTAAAATGAAAATGAATAGATATTTATTATATAAATTAAAACCATATTAAAAACATTAAATTTTAATAAACAAACATGTATAAATAAATATCAAAAAATGGATAAATTTTCAAATGTATTGGACAATGAAAAATTCAAAATGAATAAATTACAAAAAATTATTAAATATATTAATGAATAATTATGTATAAAAATTTTAAAAATGAATAAAATAAAAAATTATTAAATGAATAAATACTTAAAATAAATAAATTATAAAAAAAATAAGCACACACTTAATATTATCAATGAATAAATTATATTAAATGAATGCATGTTAAAAATGAGTGAAATATAATTATATATATATAATTAAATAATTAATATACTGTTAATAATTAATAAAAATGTATAAATTTATCAAATACATAATACACTAATTAAATGATTATTATAATATTTATTACTATATATATTAAATTTATTCTTTTTTTAATAATTTTATTCATTTTTATTAATTACAAACAGTTTATTAATTATTTAATTATATATATATAATTAATATACTATTTATTACTATATATATATATTTAATTTAATAAATTTAATTATAAAAAATTTGGGGGTTGGCCTGGTCTAGCTTGTGGACTCGGATAAATATATTTTTAAATAAAAATTAATATATATTAATTATGTAAATTACAACTGTATTAAAATAGTAAATGTTAAAAAAATATTGAAAAATTTATTAATGAAATTTTATTGATAAAAATGAATAAATTTAATATATATATATATATACAATAATAAAAAGTATATTAATTATTTAATAACTTTATTCATTTTTATTAATTATAAATAGTGTATTACTTATTTAATGTATATATAATATTTTTTAATATATTAATTTTTAATTAAATATTTAATATACTATTTATTACTATCTTTATATTAAATTTAATATATTATATATATAATTAAATAATTCATATACTATTTATTAATATATGTCAATATATATTAATATATATATATATATTAATACATATCAATATTTAATATATATAAACATATTTGTATATGTATCAAAAAAATTATTAATGTTTAATATATCAATATATATTTATATATACGTAAAAAGAATTTAATTATAAAAAATGAATAAATATAAATAAATATTAAAAATGAATAGATTTTAAAAAATATTAAAAAAATAAATATTTTTAAAAAAATTAACATATATATATATATATTAATATTTAATATATTTATATATAACAATGTATATTTTTATATATGATATAACAATTTAATTATAAAAAAATATATAACTCAACTGACCCTCAATCGGGTGGACCGTAATGAGGAGAAGGTGGGCCAATGCCTATGGGGACCCCTAGAGACTGGATCGTGCGAGCAGAGAGTAGGCCAAGGCCTGCGTGGGCCTGTGCGTAAAGGCATGAGCCCATTTAGGTGTGTGAAGAGTGTATGCAAGAGGTCATCCCCATAGCAAGCTTCTGATGTTTTAATACCGCGAAATGATATAAAAAGAAGTGATCGACCATCCACAAGGAAGATTCAGAGAAAGTTCACTCACCAAAGCAGAACCAAATGGATTTGTCAGAATGAGAGGGTATGGCTATGCCATCGGGGCCATCCTGTGCTTGCATGGGAAGCCTAGCTAGATGGTCATGCGAAGGTGGAGAGCTACTATCACGGTGTAGATGCTGGGGAGGGGTAGTTCCTTGTCGATGGTCTGGTTGAATTCCCTAAGGCCTTCAGGTCATGTAATCTCCTAAATCCTATAGGCCATGTAAACTCTGAGCCTACGGGCCTTGTAAGGGTTCCCCATCATCCCTTGAAAGGGGGTTTATCAAAAATCAATAAAAATGAAGGCCTTCGGGCCATTCGGATGATCACACTCTTGTTATCACATAATATCACTATCGGTTGTTTCACATGATCGCCAATATCATCCAGTTGTTTATTCATCCACAACATCTGAGTGAATGCCTTTTTCATAGAGATATACTCTGCTTGAACAATACTAAGATAAGTTATCTCCTTCTTTCTCAACTATCCTACATATTTGTTTCCAATGAAGAAGGCACTGTCACTTGTGGAATTTCAGTCCACCACATCACTAGCCCAGTCAGGAATAGAAAATGATGAAAATTTTGGATCCTTTCCTTCCTTAAAGAACCAGCTGAAATTGAGAGTACCATGAATGTACCTCATGATTCGTTTAACCACTGTGAAATTATATTCTTTCATATTACTTTGTAAGTGATCCACTAAACATGTTTCAAAGATGATATATATATTTATTTCATTCAAATACAACAAACTTCCAATTATCCTCTTGTACAAGGTGGTATCTATATATGTATCATCCTCATGTTTCTTATGTTTCATCCCAACTACAATCGGAGTCGACATTGGTTTTTAATCATTCATGTCTAACTTATTCTGTAGCTATCTTGAATGCTTTTATTGATAAATGAAAGTTTATTCCTTTTATTAGATCACATGAAACCCTAAAAAGTATATGAGTTCACTATTCATAGATATTTCAAATTTTTATTTCATGTGATTAAAAAAATCTTTCACTGATCCATGCTTTATTCCACCAAATATGATATCACCCATATACACAAGAACTATAAATTGGTCTTCCTTACATTTATCCACATAGATATTATAGTTGAAACCTCCCCTTTTAAATTAAACCTTTTTCAAGTGAGAATTCAATCAAGCATACCATACTTTTGGTGCCTTTTAGACTATATAGAGCCTTTTCCAATCTACCGGCCATTATTTCATCATTTCCAACCGTAAATCCCATTGGTTGTTCAATGTAAACTTTTTCTTCAAGAACTCCATTTAAGAATGTCATTTTTAAAATTCTATAATAAATTTTATATCCACTTTGAATTTAAATGTATAAAAAGAGTATGATTGAATCTAGATGAGCTACTGGAGAAAATGTTTCTCCAATATCAATGCCCTTAGTTTGTACATAGCCTTTTCAAACTAAGTGTGCCTTGTTTCTGATCACATTTCTTTGCTCTTAAAATTTATTCTTTAAGTTTCACTTTGTTCTAATCACATTTTGATTTTCTATCCACTTAATAAGATCTCAAGTCCAGTTTTTATCAATCTCATATAATTCATCATTCATGGACTTAACCCATAATTCATCCTTTGTTGTTTCTTCAAATGTGGTGGGATTGACCATTGATAGAAGAGAATAATTCTCTTCATTCCTCATTCTCCTTGTCTATTTAGGTTCTAACCAATCCCAAATAATGTTAGATGGATCAAATTATACTCTTTTGTTTCTCCTATGAGGTTTCTATTGAGTTTCTTTAGAAATAGTTTACTCTTCAAATTCCACTTCTAAATAGTCATAATTTAGAGAACCCTAAATCTTAGAAGAGCCTTCCACAACTTTTGTAAACTTGTTTCTGCTTCACCTTATTCTTCATCTTCAAACACATCAACATATGAGATCATCGAGTTCTTCATAATTTTATCCTCAATGATCATGGAATCATTTATCTTCTTAATTTTTACAAGCTTATTATTGTATCAATTATAGGCTCTACTCTTCATTAGGTATCTAAGGAATATTCCTTTATATATGAAATACCCATACTTTTCTTGATTTCCTTCTTTGTTTCAGATGATTATTTATCTCAAAGAACTTAGAAATACTTTACTAAGGGCTTCCTTTTATGATGTAATACATAGGGTGTCCTTTCTTCTTTTTGACTAATCTGTGTCCAGTTTTGAGTGTACATCGTAACTTGAACAACCTATTTCTAGTAGTGGTGAGAAACACCAATCTCAATCTACATATTTTTGGACATATTATTCACCTATATATTTCTTCGTTCAATGACCCCATTCTGTTTAGGTGTTCTCACTGATGACACCTCATGATTTATCCCATGTTTTTTAGGATATTTTAAAAATAAATTGATGTGTATTCTATACCATTTTTAGAAGTAATATCTTGATTATATTTCTAGTTTAATTATCAACTCTTTGGATGCATCCCTTCATGTATATAATCACTTCTCATTTAATCTATATAAACATCACACAGTCTGTTCTTCTATAATAATCAACAAAAAGAATGAAATAACTCTCTCCATGTGTTCCATCCATATTCATTGGACCACACACATTAGTGCGAACTAGATCAAGCATATTTGATTCCCTTTTGTTCCTTAGATGATAAAAATATTAGACCATTTTTTTTATATACAAGCATCACATGTCTTTTATCTATCATGATTTGGGTTGGGAATATCCACTACATCATTCGTCTTGGATAAATTATCCATGCTCTATTGGTTAATGTGACCCAACCTCAAGTGCCATAAGTTGTTTTCCTATTCAATTATTATGAAGTGGGTGTTTTATTTACCGTATACTTGGTCTAAATTACCATTCATCGTTTAATATTTTATGAGAGAATTTCCAATCTTTCCTTTGATAGTGAATCCTTTTTTATTAAATTTCACCACCAATCTTTAGTCACATATTTTAATCACACTCAAGATATTTTTATACAGACTTTAAATATAGAGAAATTATATTTCCTTTAGCACATCACCTACCAATAGGGTATTTACACTACCTTTGATCTTTAAGGCACCATCATTATCAAATATAACTATTCCATCAACTCTTTCCTTATCATTTTTAGAAAATTATCATTCCTTATCATATAGGATGAGAATCCATTGTCAATAATCTAGGTGTTACTGTTCTTTGTAGATTTGAGTGCGATCACATCCAGTTTATCTTTCTCAATCTTCTATTTTTCCTTCCATGATATACCTAGTTGAGTAGAGTCATAAGATGGCCTCTTCAATTTCTTCTCGTCATACATGGTTAGATCATACTAATCTTCTTATTGAAAAGGAGAGTACCTATTTTCTAGTCTGAATTTTCTTGGTTGACTTATATTCACTTGTATTTGAGTTCTGTAGTTACTGTTTCTACTTACTCTTTGCATAAAATGAAAAAAATTATTCCTAAAGTTAGAGAAATTAAAACAATATCCATAGAAATTATTTCTTCTATATGATGATGGAAGTGGACTTATTCTCCTTTGTTGAATATTTGGTGCTTCCCCATTCAAATTGATCCTTTTATCTTTATAGTAAGACATAGTATGGCACATAAATCTATAGAATTGAAATGTCATAAGAGTAAATATCTTCTCACTATCATTTATCCACGTGTAATTGAAATTCATATAGATCTTTGGTTGGTGATTATCTCTTGATAATTGAGGATTATTTTCAATACTCTAATTTTGTTGGTTCGAAGATATCTCTGTCATAACTTCAGGAACCTTTATGTTGACATATATATGACCAAAGTTCTACTTCCCTTTATTTTATCCCATCACAATTTCCACCTTTAATGTTTCAGTATCACAACAAATTCCATGTTTTCCCTTAAATTTAGGTCTTTAATCATTCAAATATTTGTTTTCACCTTTAGATCCATGTTTGACTCTTTCCAAAAGATATTCATCAAAGAACCTTCCAAATTACAGTTTCTTCTTTGATTCCCCTAATTTTGTTCTAGTTTTCATCTTTCTCATTTAGGTGACATATTCTTCTTCAAAAGCCTCATCTATCTTAGATTTCTACTCTAACCTCAAAGTAAGGCCATTAATAACTTTTTTCCTACTCTTCAATATTTAGTTTAAACTTCATAACCTCTCCTATGATTTCATGAGTTATTAATAATTTTTTGGCCTCTACTTGAAGTCAACCAATCTATAATTCAATATGATCTACATAGTCTAATTATTCATTCAAAAAATCTCTAATAATTCTATTTTTCTTTATTTGAATATTATTCTCACCAAGTACACCCTCGAGTTCCACCAAGAGTTCAAAAACACTATATGGTTGATTATCTTTCTATTTCTTAGGTTTTTCCTTTTCCACTGTAGCCATCATGGAATCTTAAACATCATACTTAAACTCTATTTCTACTTCCTCCAAAAAATTATCTATCATCATGTTCTGCTTTTCTAAAAAAACTCTTCTTATGAAATTTTTTTCATGACTTGAAGTCACTTTTTTATAGAAACATCCTTTGAAGCCTCTATATTATTTCCACTTCACTTTTATCATCATAAAAATTTATTAAGCACCTTGAAGTAATGATCCCTACTTTTACACATCAAAAACATGCTAAAGGAATCTTTCCTTCAAATCTCCCCTTTCCTATCTTGAATTTTTTATCAAAAAAGGAAAGAAATTCATCATCCATATCTTCTATATCATGACTATCTTTATCAACATAAAGTCTTTACTTGGATTTGAATTCCATCTCTTTACTTTCTTAAATTTATGTCGCTTCTATTTTAACTCTCATTTCATAGGACACTAAACTAATTAATAGATTATTAGGATAAATCATATATAGATCCCTTAACTCAAAATTTAAAACTTTTGGATTGTACAGAGGTGGAAAATTTCCCAAGATTTTATTTACAATGTTGATATACTTAATTTTCTCACTAAGACCTAAAATTTCTCTAATAACTTTAGTAATTTTATTAAAGAAACTATCAAAATTTTCATTAGGATTCATTTTCAAATCATAAAACTTATTGTGCAGAACTTAGAGTTTTTTCTCCTTCAATTTGTTGTCACTTTGGTATATAATTTCCAGTTTTTCCCTTGGATATATATATATATATATATTGAAACTCATAAAATTAAAATATATTTGATCTTATATAGATCTGGTAATATAGTGTTGAGTTTTTTCATCTATATAAAACATTTTCCCATCTGATTCAGTCATAAACAATCATGTCGCGTCATTGACCAGTATCCCTTGAACAGTTTCAAATAAAACTTCTATCCCAAGAGATCTTAGATGGGATATAATTCTATTATTCCAAATATAAAAGTTTCTTATATCAAATAAGATTAATCCCATAACATTAACTAAATTTTTTATTATGAAGAGGCCTCATGTTATATTTAATGACCACAACCTATGCTCTGATACCACTTGTTAGACCCCGAGACACCCTGAGAGGTGAGGGGTGAGTCAAGGTGTTAAATTTTATTTGAATTAAATGGATCTTGTCCCCATATTATTAATTACTCATTAAACATGTCTAATGGAATTGTGTGATCACCCAACACCCATATGTTGGAATAGAAACATAACATGACAATTTTACTTTGTTCACCACTAAGGGATAGTCGAAGGATCATACACTAATAGTGTGTCAGTCATACCAAAATCTACTAATATTCAATAAATTTCATGGATTACAATTATTCTATCATAGTCACTCCATGTCAATCTCACTACCTTTAAAATAATTTTAGGGATAGTGCATTCTCTCCCTTGTACCACTTCCATAAACTCTCTCTTGCACACTACTTTGGGTGAAGTCTTTTTCATTTATTGACTTGAAGGTCATTTTTATATCTTATTACATGTTGATAATGGTTTGTATCATAATGGTAAAAATATGATGCTTTAATTCATTCTAAAAACTTTTCCTGACTAAAACATAGCTCACACAAGTATTTTCACAAAACTTACTTTTTTTATGAAACTTATAATTTTAACATAACCTCTAACTTTAACAAAACTACCTTCAATAAAATACCATTATTTTACAAGGTTATAAACCATAATTTTCATGAAATATGTGTTCATGTAAATTTCATATTTCACATAATACTTATATAAATTTGGAACAATTACACGTTATCTAAACATTCAATACTTAAAAAGTAATTAATGGAATATTTATAAGAAAAAATCACCCTATTGTGAAACAATGACTCACCATAATTCCCTATTTTGTAGTGCCTTAAATTCAACAATGTATACTAGTTCATGGAACTCATTATTTCATGAGACATTATACTTTACCAAAAAAACATCAACCTTCTTCATAAAACCTTCTTTAATTAAACTTCCTAAATTTCATGAAACTTATCCTTTAACAAATCTTAAAAGTAGACACCCACTAAACCACACTATTGTGAAATTATTCATATATGATAGAACCATTTCTCCATCTTTAAGAATATGAATTTCACAAAACTCTACCATTTTTATGGAAAATTGTGCTACCTTTAACACTAATCCTCATGAAAACAACCTCTTCTAGCTTGAAAACTCCTGGATCCAAAATCCATGATCTACCTAATATTAATTGAAAACAAAAAAAAACATACTATCAATTTCCATATTTGAATAACCTTGGTTCTAATATTTACATCTCAATTTGCCATCACATATCCAAATCTCTATAAGATATTAAATGGAAATCGCTTTAATTTTAGACTAGTATAATCTTTTATTTATTAACTTCAAACATACTCTCACTAGCCTCTTAGAAACTATACCCTCTTAATAATATCATAATAAGATACAAACACTTATTTTCATTGGAAAATAACACTTATTTCTATTTATTTGAAATATTTGATAAATAAACTATTATTTGTGAATCATATATGATGTTTTCTATATTTGGAGAATTTTTCACTAAAAAGAATATTTTATTATTAAAAATATACAATTGGAGGGTGTCTATAATACCTTCCCTCATATTTTAACAACCATATGGATAAAACACTTTTATTCCAGATAATTTTTTTTAACTTTCTCTTTTTCAAAAAAATATAGAATATGATGACTCATAAACCATGTGTATTGAAATTATTATCTCATGTTTTTTATAACAACTCTTTGTTAATGAAAAACTTCTCTTATAATATAATATAAATTAGATAAATATACACATATTTTATTTATATTCATTTAAGATTGATAAACATATTTTATATTTTAATAATTTATGTAACAACTTTTTGCTTCATTGCTTGAATGAAAACTATAATCTCTATCAATTCTTCCCTTAATTTTGAACTCATGTATACTTAAAACACTTGTAAATCACACATTAGGTATCATATACCCTTAAAACCAAAATAATTAATTTTTATAACACCGATACCCTATATAGATATTTCATAGAGTTTCATAAATCCCTTTAGGTATCCTGGGAAATTCCATCTTTTAGAATCATTACTCCTCTATTTATGATTTTACCTATAGGTTTAAATGGCCTTCACTAAATACTTGAAGAAACATCATTAGACTCTCCAATTAAAATTTTTTATTTTGGTTTTAAATTTTACCCATTTTTACTGTTGACATAACACCAGAACCTAAACATCACATGCCCAATACATCTATTCTTAGAACATGAGAATATTGGGTAAATTTTTCTTGAATTTATTTATCTTGATGGTGATGGTTTTGGATGCAAAAAATGTGATTATCATGCTTATATCCAAGTCATATTTTTTGGATTCAATAGATCATCCATAGTATACATGATAATAAAATCCATGACCAGTGAAATTTTTTCTGAATAATATTGAAAAATATTTTCACTTAAACCAAGAGAGGATCTTTTTCATGTGAATTTATAATTAATTTAATAGTGGGTATAAATAACTCAGTCTTGATTTCTTTATTTTATTAATGTGTTTATTATCTAATTTTTTTTAGTTTTATTATTTTTGTGTTGATGAGGACCCAAAGTAACACCCCTCTAGTGGTGATCCACATGTGATCCTTTGATCTCGGAACATCGTTGATGTTACTCTAGGTGCTAGTATGGAAATTCCAATCATCTTGAGTCACTCACATGATTGTAACGATGATACCTTAATTCTATAAGGATAATCTCTTGATCTCACCAGCTTGATAGGAATGAATAAAGAGAAGGGAATCTCTCAATATTGAGAGAAAACCCTAGAGATGTTCTTTATTGAGAGAGAATTATTTAGAAAGGAGAATGCTGTGCATAATGACCAACCTCTCAAAATTCTCATAATTATATTTTTATAGACCCAATTTTAAGTTTTAATATTAATTAATTTAACAAATGACATTAATAATATGTTAAACCCAAAAGGAACCCCTTGCCATGTAAAATTTTAATATTACTATTTTATTCCATAGTTTGGGATAACCTACATAATGATAAATATTATTTATAGTCTAGGAAATAAGTATTTATAACCAGACCAATAAATTGATCTTATCCTCCTCCTTGAAATTTATTTAATTCCAAAAAAATATATTTAATTTAGTATTCATATAATTAAATAAATTATCTATTAATATATAATTATTTTATTACATTGTGAATAACAAGAGATAAATATTATATATTCAATAAATAAATAAATATTATATTCTTGGTTTGGTGAATAAAATATTTATTTTGATATTCTTTTAATTAAATAAATTATTTATTAACAAATAAATATTTAATTATTACCTTGTGAATAAGAAGATATAAATAAATATTATATATTCACATGATTAAACAATTACCTTGTGATTAAATATTTATTAAATATTTGTGATATTTTAATAAATCCTGAATAGATATTACTTTTCTATCAAAATAATAATATTTATTACAAAATTAAATATAAATAATATTTAAATGAGATCAAAGGAAACACTTTGTGTGTGACCCTCTAGGTCTCTTACATGGTGGCATTAGGCAGTCTTGTCTAAAGTCCAAGAAAACTTTTTAGTAGTGGTACAAGTCACCCTTAGATGAAGAGGATATTCCAAGACAACAACCATATATGAACACTCATTGTGTAATATAATCCCTTTTTAATTATATCTCATCAAGTGTTTTGCATACCTATTTCATCAACCTATATGCTTGATACATCTTTGTTTCATTATCTAAAATAAACTATTTTTTATACTATAGACATGGATTTTAATTTTATAGATCCATTTCAATCAAAGGGTTAAGATATCATCTTCCATAAATATAGAAGAGAAAAATAATTCCTTAACTTATTCATTAATAACATATCATTCATGATGCACCCAACATACCCAACTTCTCCATGAACTGTTTCTTCGCAGTTTATGGAAATACATCTAATTGTGCGAGTCATGAAATTAATTAATAATAATCTTAAATTCTAAGGATCATTAGACACACTCCTAGATAGGAATATTCAATGACACATAAATATATGGAATTACAATAGGTGGGTATTTTCTCATAATCCCCCATCTTGTAGATTACAAAGTGTGAAATTCATGAGATAAATCATCATCTACTTATGAGAACTTACACTTGATAGTTAGTATACTATGTATCCCATAATATAATTTTATCCAATCATAGAACAATATTTAATAATATCATCATGGAATTTCAAGGTTCCCATCATAGTGGTGGATTGTTATTCCCTTTTCAATGCAAAAAATATTTTATGACATTATGAAATCAATATTATTCAAAAGAATAATCAATATATTATAGGGTATTAATATTAAAATCCATGAATATACATACAATCTAAAGTACAAAGTAGTTGGTTCTAGGGAACCAAATCAATCAGACTCCCACTTTCACTTGAGACAACTTCTAATGACTAGTTAATTTTATCATGTTAAACATGCTTCTTCTAAGTATGGATACAATTATTGGGCCTTCCACATTTTTGTGGATAGGTTTGGTTTATCCATATGAATGTGTGAAGTATTCTTACTATAACATCAATATCTGGAGAAAATCCCTCAAGTTTTAATATTACTGAGTACCCACCTCTTATTCCCTTATGAGAAACATTCCATCTTGATTAAGTATGTAGTCCTATATTATCATAATAATTTTAAAACTTTTACTTTTGTTATAACTCAAAATAGTAAAAATACAATGTTAAACCACTTATTATGTTGCATCAGAATCCATGACATTCTCAGACATTATAGATATGAAATCCACTAGTTGTAATATTTTTTTTCCATATTACCTTATCTATATTATGATAAAAGTTTAAATTTAACTAAATGGAGAAAAATGTTCAATTCCATTGACTACTAGTAATCCCACTCCTCCAGATACTAATAACTCATTAATTCCTTATTTTTCATGTATTGTAAAATAGTCCCAACTAAAACTTGGTGCGATTATATTAGATTTATTTTATATTCACATATTATGCATCATGAATCAATAATATTAAACATTAGTAGATATCATAGTATATAAGATAAATTCCTAGCACTTAAGTTTGTGAATTTATTTTAATATCAATAATATCTTCCAATGTCCATGAATGTTCTACTAGAAAGATTATATTCCAACAAAAATTTGGGCTTGAATTGTTTCAACTTGTATTTTTGAATAATTTTTTAATATATATAATATTAATAGATTCATAAAACCCATGGATCTATTTTTTTTAGATCCCATTCCTTAGGACATGGTTTCTACTTTAAGTTATTCTTAGAGGAATTCAATTCTATAGTCATAATAAATTGGTAAGACATAATATTTATTTTCCATATGTTATCAATATATCTGTTTTGAAAACTTATATCTATCCAACAAACCTATTAGAGGTGCATAGAACTCCTTTATTTCCAAATGAATATTCTATTATCACTATGCATGATTTAACCATAAATTAATTTATGTAATCAATGTATCTTATTGGAATTAATTGATGTTGATGATCCTTTCTTATTATTCCATATAGGTATATACCATAGAGTCTCTTTCAAATGAGATGGCCTTGATAATCAATAGCCCAATATAATGATCATAGAATTATGCTCTAATAAGTATAATTCAAAATTATTTTATTCATGGTGATTGGTGTATTGGATTTTTCATAGAATAAACCTTTCAATAATCAATCATGCTTTATTGGTACCAGTTTTTACCATACATGTTCATTCTCTCTTTAATACTCACCAGTAGTATTAATTATTAAAAACATTTAAAATATAGAGTCCCTAAATCTTGATACATGGAATCCATTAATATATTTAAACATAATTTCCAATCTTATAATGTTTCCATTTAATTCTTCTTTATATGATTCATTATTCTAAAATAATATTATATGTATCACCCACCATGGTGAATATAAACCACCTCTTTGGTTATTACTTTCAATGAAACATGTGTCTTTGGAACAACTCCTCCCATTGAGCTTAGTGTATTATAACATTCTTATGGCAAATCATGTGCTTACAGCACCATAACCCATAGAAGTTAAGTCAGCTCCCACTATACTTAAAGATATATATTTCCTTTATAGATACATATTCATACTTGTCTATATTTTAATATCCTTATTGGATATAGGATTATTAATTGATATGCAGTAAGTGTTTTGATGTTTGTTTATAGCTAACACCAACCTTTAACAAATGGTTTTCAACAAACACTTGAGGTTGTATCCTAATATTTTCTTATCATATCACAGTTAATATAATATCAATTAGATAATATAGTTTTCATATAGTTAATTGTTGCACTGCTATTTTCAAAACATGTTTTGGAAGAAATTGTGGAATATTTGCAATATATATAAGACTCGTTATTAATATTCCTTTTCCTACCATCATGATATTAATGTATATATGAAAATGTGAGTTTTTTAATACCTTTAATCTATATGTATGATCAATGATTACTTAGATAATCTGTTCTCCAACAAGTCATCTCAAAGGTTCCTCTATCTTTACCAAGTTCACACATTTACTTCATTACACATTTCCAAAAAAAATTAAAGGAATATCATGAAGTATATGAGTTTACCTATAGCTTTAGAATACTTCACATGACCGTATCGAACTAACTATAAAATATTTGTAGTGTAACTTTATTTATAAATGTTTATTTATCTAAAACATGGTAATGAGTTTGTTAATATACCTAGTATCTTAGCTCAATAGAGACTAAAACACATTTTTTATTATAAAAAAGTCAACTACTTTCAGTTTTATTTTACAAATAATTATCTTAACATGATTGGGTGAGAGTATTATATTTTATATTCATCATTAATTGCAATGCATATATATGATTCAATAGTTACTAAACCATTAGTTTAGTATGAGGTACCATAACAAAATTTATTCTAAATGTGAAATAATTTCTCATTGTGTATAGATAGAAATAGATATAAATTTTTTGGTAACACTCATTAAAAACTCAAATAAATATATTTTTGAAATTTATAAGAATTAAATTATTACTACTTACATGGTAATCACCCTTTCTCAGCCTTTGGGAGAATTCACCCTGCTTATTATAATATTTCTAAACTTTATTAATTCTAGAATGAGAATAGATTTAAAATGTTTTATATTTTAATTCCCAAGAGTTCTAATGGAAATATTATATTTCATGATGAATGTTTCATAGGTTTATAACTAATTTTACTTTAATTTATTAAAATTATTCTAATAATTATTTCCTTTCACATGAGAAGTAAATATCCACTTTTTCATTTCCCTCCCTTTGAATCATTGGTATCTTTGAAATAAATTGTAAATACACCATTTTATTTAAATTCCATGGGATTTCAAAATTTGTGTTTAATTTTTCTCACCATAATTAATGAGTAAATAATTTTCCACCAAGCCTTATTTTTTTTGGGTAAGTTATAGGAAAAATGATTTACGAGCGATTTCTCTATACTTTTCATTCAGTCATGGATAAATAAGAATAACCTTGGAGGTAAATATGATAGCATGAGATTCATAGATAATCACTTATCCAAATAGAAGTTTAACTTTAAACAATGTGCTTTAATATGTGAATTCATGGTTATAATCTAAGCGCCCCTTTCCATTTTACACTAAAATAGTGTAGGAGAATCTCATTTATCTTTATGCCTCTCTTTATTCTTTTGAATAGATAGTAGATGAGTAATAATAGAGCACTCATCCTATATATATCTTCTTTAGGAATCCTTTTCACCTCTTCTTTGTGGGAATATAATCAAGTTTAGGGAATTCCAACATATAATAAAAATTCTATGATGGTAAAGTAGTGTAAAACATTTATGCCACTCTGGTAAATCTATTCATGTGAGGGTATTCCTTGAGTTAAGGAATGGTCATGGTGTTTTCATGGTTTTTATTTCCATTTTTTTCAATAATTAAAACAAATGATTAATACTTTACTTGATTATAAAATAAGTGAGATGAAATAATTTAATTATTTTATTAAGTCACTCACTATTTTATCAAGTCCCAACGGGGACTCACCATTGAACTCGAAATATTCCATCACTTGGGAATTATAGTGGAAAATATCCATATTTCCCTCTTTATGATCCATAATATGTCCATGAAACCCATAAGATGGTGTTTAGGTAGGCAGTTTTTCCAACTATAGACTTGTAGTTCCTTGTTCTATTAAGTGGACTCCCCATTCCTAAATTCCTAATTTTGATTTCCTCAACACCTCCCTCTAAATTTTTATAGAACTAATTATGCTTTTTAAATTCAATACAAGTTTGGTTAAGTCAACCCAAAACCCTTATGAGAAATCCTCATTAAAATTAAGTGTATAGACTATGAAAATGTAAATAATTAGTTTTATGGTTGTATTGTTAATCAAGTAATGGAAGAATTATCCTGACTTCATATATGAATGATATATTTTTTTGTTATGTGTTAATTTTTATTATTTTATCTTTTACATGTCTTGTTAATATTAAGTGGATTTTACTTAAGTGATTAACCATTTATCGATAAAATATTTACACATAATCATTTTATTTTAATTCCATCTTTTCAAATTAATCTATTTATTTATGTAATCTTGGTCTTGCAACCATAAAATAAATCATGTATTATATAGATATAAAATAAATAAATCATTGTATGATCATGATATTTAGCTAGTGGTTTGTTTATTGAGTGTACAATAAACAAACCATTGAACCTAGGGGAAAACTCCTTGAGCTGGTATGGGCTTGAGTTTTCAATATTCTACCTTTGTTCTATGTGTCCCCTTGGTTTGGTTTCACCTTGGATATACCTTGAACTAACTCCAAGCACCTAGTATCTCCATCCTTAAAATTCATTTACTTCACTCACATGTGAAGGGAACCAAAAAGGTGGTTTACATAAAAAAAACTATGGGAACAAAGGCCCGTACATGATAATGAGGTAGGGATGACTCAAAATCCATTGATTTAATTTAATAAAATAATTACAAAAACTAATGCAATAATTAAATTAAAAGAAATCATACACATACATAGGTCAGTCTAAGCTCATGATCATACACTTGGTAAATAGATACGTATTCAAAATAATTGTCTAGAATTAATTTCAATTCATTATTTTATTAAGATAAAACAAGTGTTAATTAATCCAATTAATTATTAAATTAAACAATTAATTTAGTTTATCTAAATCTTCACCTAATCTTTCCTAGAGATAGTCATTTGTTGTGATTTTAAATAAATAAAATATATTAATTTAAATTGAATTTTAATTAAGTACATATCTTTTATTTTGAGGTAACACTACATAAAACCATCTAAACTACTTGACATGGTCCTTTTCATATACAGTGCACTCACATGAAATATCATGTACACTGCATGTGACATAATTTCGCAGTGTATAATATCAATAAATAACACATAGGAAAATGAAATTTATGTTGCGTATACCAATTTAATGCATGTGGAGTATATAGTATGTAACGACCATACATGACTTGTAGATCTGAATTTTGTTCAAAAAATAATTAAATATTTAATATCATATAAGACTTATTATATGTTGTGTACGAGTTAATAAATGACACACATAACACATACTGATGAGGTTTATGGAGTAATAAATTAATTTTTAATTTTTCCATGTAAATTAATTTTTGTGGTGTACAACCTAGATTGGAGTGTATTCCAAATAAATTAGTATTAATTAATTATGTCGAGTATATTTAATTACACCATGTGTGAATTAATTACATAGCATGAAAATTAATTACATCACTTGTAAATTAATTACATTGTATGCATATTAATCACACTGCTTGTGTGTTAATTATCCTATGTGTGAATTAATTACACATATTGTAAATTAAGTACACCATGTATAAATTAATTACATTTAATGTGAATTAATTATGAAACATGTGAATCAATTACACCACATATGAATTAATTACACCTCATGTGAATTAATTATATGACATGTGAATTAATTACACTGCATGTAAATTAATTACATCGCATGTGTATTAATTACTTCATGTGTGTATTAAATTCATGGTGTATTAATTAATTATAGCACATGTGATTTAATTAGTTACTTCACATCTATTGACTACATGACCATTGTGTTGTGTGGTGTTGCATGGAATGTTTCCAAGTTACATGTCGTGTAACCCTACAAATTGTGTGCCACCTCAAGATGGTTCTTCAAATTTTATTCATAAGTTATTAATCGATCTGATTTATATGAGAAATAAACAAATAAGTGGAGAATAGATCTCAAAAATTATATTAATATAATGAATTTTATGAAATGAAAACTAACTTTAAAATACATAAAGGATCAACAATCATTAAATAATTATAAATTGAATGTGGCCTCTATGATGCCAATTTATGGTTCCAAATATAGTGAAGTCGCCTATTGGTCCTATGACCAACTTGATTTTTTTTTGGATTCAACAGATCATCTGTAATATACATGACAATGGATGCCATGAAAAATGAAAATTAATCTGAAGAATATTGAAAAAAAAATTCCAAAACCAAGATAGGATCTTTTTCATTTAAAATTAATTTAATAGAATGGATAAATACCTTGTTATTGGTTTATTTCATTGATGCATGTGTTGGTCATCCAAATTTTGTTCAGTTGTATTTTCATCATGTTGATGAGGACCCAAAGTAGAGCACATCTAGTGATGATCTAAACATGTTTCTTTGATCTGAAAACATCATTGATGGTATTAGGGTGCTATCACGACAATATTGATCATCCCCCATCACTCCCATGACTGCAACCATGATCTATTAATTCTAAAAGGGTCATCTATTAATCTCTTTGGCTTGACAGGAATGAAGGAGGAAGACATAATCTCTCAATTTTAAGAGAAAGCCCTCTAGACGTTCTTCATTTATAGAGCATTCTATAGGGAGGAGAATGTTGTGCACAATGACCAACCAATTATAATTCTCATAATTTTCTATTTATAGACCCAGGTTTTCGGTTCCATATTAATTAATTATAGAAAGGCCCTTAATAATATGTTAAATTCTAAAGGAACCCCATGCCATGTAAAATAATAATATAATTATTTGTTCTCTTGGTGTGTGCTAACCCACATAATAATAAATATTATTTACAATCTGGTAAATAAATAGTTATCACTGGATGAATAACTGAGTCCACTCGTCCTATTTTCAATTTTTTTAATTCCCAAAAATATTTAATTTAATAGTCACATAATGAAATAAATTATTTATTAATAAATAATAATTTTATTACCTTACGAATAAAAAGAGATAAGTATTATACATTCAATAAATAAATAAATATTATATTCATAGACTGATGAATAAAATATTTATTTTTATATTCAAATAATTAAATAAATTTTTAATTAATTAATAAATAATTATTCATTACCTTGAAAATAAAAAGAGATAAATAAATATTATGTACTTATGTAATAAAACAATTACCTTATGAATATATATTTATTTAATATTTGATATCATTTAATAAATCTTGAATAAATATTACTTCTTAGTATGGGGAATAATATTTATTTCGACTATTAAATATAAATAATATTTAACTAAGATCAAAGGAAACACTCTGTAAGTGACCCTCTAGGCCTCTTCCTCAGTGTCATTAGGTGGGATTGTATAAATTCTAATATTAATATCTATAAATGGGTCAAGGCATCCATAATGGATGGGGATATGTCGCAATGATAAAAGACACATATGAATGCTTATCATGTAATATAATCTCTTTATCGTGATATCTCATTAATAATTTTGTGTACCTATTTCATCAACCAATATACTTGATACATCTTTCTTTGAATATCAGAAATAAACTCATTGTTACACCATGGCCATAGAATTTAATTTTACAGTTCCATTTAAATCAAAGGGTCGAGATGTCAAATTCCATAAAGATGAAAGGGATAAATCCTTCCTCAACTTATTCATTAATAACACATCATTCATGACACACCCAACATACCCAAATTCACCATAAAATGACTCAACATAGTTTTTAGTAATACATCTAAGTGTGAAAGTCATAACATGAATTAATAATAATATTAAAGTATAAGGATCATTATACACACTTGCAGATCAAAATATACAATGACACATAAACATACAGAATTCCTACGTTGGGTCTGTTCTCATAATCCACCATCTTAATGATTACCAAGTGTGAAATTCATGAGATAAAGCCTCATCTAGTTATGAGTAATCACACCCAATAGTCAACATACAATGTGTCCCATTATAGAATGTTATCCAACCATTGAACAATATTTATGAATATCATCATGGGATATCATGGTTTTCATTATAGTGGAGCATTATTATAACCTTTTCAATGTGACAGATATTCTAGGACATTATCACCTTAATGTTATGTTGAAGAACAATTAATATGTGATAAGGTATTAATATTCAATTTTATGGAAAAACATACATTATAAATTAAAGAGTAATTGGTTCTAGGGAATCGAATACAATAGCTGGATCATTTCCATCAATGGAAACTAAATGAATTCCTTGACAAGAATAATCCTCAAGGAAACCTCTAGTCTAACCAAATCATTAGAATTCTTAATCATATTGAGTATCATTGACATACCTACTCATATTGAGTATATGAGACTAAAATTACATAGGTAAATTTTCATATGATTCCTTTAAAACCATAAGTGATTCATTTTATGCTTCCCACAATCATCTAGATTCACTTTTTGAACAACTTCAACACTTAATTACTCTATAATATGTTTCTATAACATAAAGAATTTTATTTTAGTTAAAAAAATTCTTTAAATTATCAGTCTTATAATTTGATTACATTAAGATAATCCTTAATATAGGATTGATTACAAATCTGTGTTTGATTATTATTATTATTATTGATGGTTCTGAGCACACTGGAAGTTTAGTGCTTATCCAGATCGATTCTAAATTAGTAAATGTCAAGTTCGATGGATCATTTTTATATTGTACAAGATGTGAATATCATGACCAATGAAATTTTTCCAATGAATATTGATAATGAAATATTTTGGAATCAAGAGGATATCTTTTCAAATTAAATTTATAATTAATTTAAATAAATCAGAAGAAAGAATACCTCAATCTTGGGATCTTTCTTCGATGATGTTCTTGATCATCTGAAACCCTTTTTGAATTTTCATTATTTTACTTATAAGATTCAAGTGTAGAATTATTATAGTTGGGAGACATATGTGTTCCTTTGACCTTTGAACAACACTAAAGGATTTCTATTTGTTATCATGGTGAATCAATCATCTTGCGATGTTCGTCTAGATTGTTGTCATGATTCCTTTAGGGTTGAAGAATATTCCTTACACTCTCATTCTTGAGAGGATAGAGGAGGGAGGAGAACCTCTAGAATGTTATTGGTGTTGATATGAAGCTCTAGATTTTTTTGTACACAACAATTCTCAATTTTGTTCAATCTTGATCAACCTCGATATAATAGATATTGTCATATATTTATTAATAATAATAATATTTTTATTTTTATTTTTATGTGAGTACAAACTGGCATAATGATAAATATTATTTTACCAACATGTAAATTAATATTTATCACCAGACGCAATCTTGGTCCACTTATCCTCCTCATCATTTATTGAATAACCAAATAAATGTTTAATTTAATATTTATTCATAAAATAAATATTTTATTCACAGTCTGATGAATAAATATTTATTAAATATTCAATAAATAAAATAAATATTTTATTCAAAGTATGGTGAATAAATATTTATTAAATATTCATATAATTAAATAAATTATTTATTAGTAAATAAATATTTTAATTACCTTATGAATAATATTTTTGATTGATAAATCTTAATTAAAATTATTACTCAATCTTGAAAATAATATTTATTCCAATAATTAATTTCAAATAGAATTTAATTGTGATCAACAGAAATAATTAATGTGTGAACCTCTAAGATTATTTTGGTGACATTTTTAAGACTTTCCTAAAGTCTAAGATTACTATCTAGTAATGGGTCATGCAACCCAAGAGAATGAAATTAATGTTGCAACATCTACAACCACATACGAGCGCTTACTGTGTAATATAATTTATTTATCATAATATCTTATCAAGAAGGTTTCACACTCATGTCATAAACCTATATGCTTGATACATATTTCTTTGACTATCTAAAATAAACTCATCATTACACCATGGACATGGAATTTAATTTTATGGTTCTATTTCAATCAAAGTGTCAAGGTATCAACTTCTATAAAATAAAAAGTCTTTCATGATGCACCCAATGTACCAAAATTCTCGTGAACATATAGTTTCATGGTTTTGGTTAAAAAATCTAAGTGTGTGAGATAGGACATACAATAATAATAATCTTAAAGTCTGAGTATAATTACGCATGATCGCAGATAGAAATATCTAATGACACATAAACATCTATAATTCCCACTGGTAGGTCTGTTCTCATAATCTCTCATCTTAGAGATTACCAAGTGAAAAATTCATGAGAATATGTCCCATATGCTTACGAGTACTCATACTTGATAGTCAACATACTATGTACCACATTATATAATTTTATATGAATATATAACTAGATTTAAGAATATCGTCATGACATTTCAAGGTTCTCATCACAGTGTGGAACTGTTATTCTTTTTTCAGTGTGATAGATACTTCAATACATTATCACATTGATGTTATGAAGATGAATAATCAATATTTGATAAGGTATTTAAATTAATATTAAATTCTTTTAATATACATTTAATCAAAAGTAAAAAGTATTTGGTTCTAGGGTAACAACTCTAATAGACTCCCACTTTCACTAAATCCAACTACTAATGACTAGTTAGTTCTCACATGTTAAACATGCTTCTGCTGAGTATGGCTATATTTATTAGGACTACCCCATTTCCATGGCTAGTGTTGGTGAAGACACATGTATATGTGGTGAATCTACTTACCACAACTATAACACCCCAAGCTTCCATGGTATGCTTCTCTTTGAATAATACAGTAGCGTGTGTTGTACGCAACTTCGAGTTCTAACACACACCACAACCAATCAAACTAGCCGTTATAAATAGTAATACCCACTTTTTGAAATTTTATAAATTTTATCTTTCAAAATGGACTTCATTTTTGGATTTGGAATATTTAAATCATCTTAGGGTGAATTTTTTGTATTTTTCTGAAAACATTCAATTTTTTATGAATAGTGAAAAAACACTGAGTTATAGTTTAAAACCGAATTTTTATTTAAATAATTATTTATTTTATTTAAATTTAATTAAGGTCAAAATGGATACATAATACCTATATAATTTTAATGTAATTCATTTGATTTAGTTAAGAATAATTTTTGATATATAAAAATTTTATTGAACTTTTCACCGTCTTTTACCTACCTCCTAGGAGAATTTGGAAATTCACATAAAACTTAATTTTACCGCTTATGTGAGTGGAATTTCAAAAATATGAGAGACACGCTTAATATCAAGGAGTAAAATTTGGTTCAATAAGATAAAAATAATTTTTGGTGAATAGTAACTTTTTACTTTTATTTACCACAATTAAAAGTAAATAGGGTAATTAAGGGTAAAAATGATATTCATATTACCCTAACTCATGTCCTAATTCTATTGTACAAGTGTATCTAGAAACAAATAACCTTAGGAATAAAATATTATCATTTAGGTCCACTTGGATTAGATTAGGAAATTTATTATTATTTAATTCGAAGAAGAGTTAAAAAAGTTAAAATAAAAGTTTAATTACTAAAACATTTTTAATATAGGGTTATACATAAGATAAATTCAATTATAAATATTAATTAGAAAGATAAAAATATTTCCTACATAATGTTATTTTATTTATAATTTTTAGACATTAAATAATTTAATTTATTTATCACACAATGGTGATGCAGTAATTACCTAATTAATGAAATATTAAAATAATTGATATTATAAATATAAAAATAAATGTAATTTGAGACTTTTTATGAATTCCACTAATTTTCTAGGTTAATATGGCATATTATTATTGGTTATATAATTTTTTTTCTAAGTAATAATGTTGTTATAAATTTATAAAAAACAAAATACCCAATAGTATCAAAATTGACATAAAAGAGTTTTTAAAATAAATATTATATTATTAATTGATAATGTATTCCTAAAAATCTAAGGTTTGGCAAAAGGACTTATATCATAATATTTGTATCATTAATGGACTACTTGGGGTTCTATTGGAAGTATATAGTAAGTTTATTAACTATATAATATAAAAATACAAAGAGACATGGTAAATGTCAAACTATTTAACTAAGAGATAAATATAAATGATATGGTTAATATAGTGACATAAACCTATCTAAAATATATTGTTTGAAAGGATTTATACCCATCCCCACCTTAACCTTTAAATAATCCACTTTTGAGCCATTATAAACTGAATATGAATTTATTATAAAATAATATTTCTAGCTTTTTCAAAGGTGCCCCTCACCCCTCTTATAAAAGGGCACTCCCCATTATCTCAAATTCATACCTTCAAAGCCTTTTAGCTCGGCCAAACTCTATCCAAATATCCTCCAAACTTCCCTCACTTAAACCTAGAGGCCTTATTTTGATTATAAAGTCAACCTAAGGATCCCTTTTGATCAAATCAAAAGGAAGAACCCAAAGAAGAGGTAATGTTTTCACCACCCTCTTTCAAGTTCCTTTCTTCTTCCACTTCTTCTTTATTTGTTATTTCCATTCTAAAAAAATAACTCCAATATCTTCTATATAATGTGATGTTATTATAAATATGGTACAACCATATTCAGTATTCTATCCATCCTTTGAATGACATGTCACCATACGTGCGTACGTACGGCTTACTGTCTCCACGTCGTGGTGTAATTGTTATTCAATATATTATTTTTTGGATGGGTATAATAATGATGTTTAATTCATGTAAATAATAAATATAACATGATAATTATTCTGTATATATGATATAACATCCAATTATATATTATTTTAATATAAAAATAATGATATTGTCGCTCGTGCATACGTACAGACGACCGTCTCCACGAACGCGATGAGATCCATTCCCCATCATATCCATTCAAGAATAATTTTCATTTGATGGTTAAAAATAATGTTTAAGGACTTGATATCATTCTGTATATGAATAATATACAACCTATCCATAACAAACACAACTTATGTAAAAAAACATATAAAATAAAATGAGTAAGTTAACACCCGAAACGATGATAATAATAAGATATTATTAACAAAGAAATGTTAAAAGATCATATATGATATCATATTAATATATATGATTCTTTTATAATTTAATAACAATTATTTAACCATTATATAGGAGGTTAACCTACCCTCAACCAAGGAAAATTACAAGGTAAGGGTTTATTTCACAATCTCTTCATTATCTGAGGTTGTTTATACGTAATTATCTACTAGGACCCTTTTATCATCCACATCCATGTTTCTTAAAAATTTATTTCAAATCATTCTTAATATTTTACAGACTATAGGTTAAAGTAATTTATACCCTTGTTGACTTTTTATAATAATTTTATAAAGTAATCTTTCTGTCATTTTCCAAACAAGGTCCTTTTTAACCTTTTCGACAGAATTAAGGTAAGAATGTCTTTTTTAACTTATACGGCGGGTGCGGCTTGTAACGACCCAAACTTTTTGAATGGTATTTTTATTTTACTCTTGAACAATTTAATATAGATGTTAATTGTTAATGCAGAAAGAAGAGTCGATGGCTTAATCCAGTAGACTCGAACCTTATAAAGCCCACTTATCAGAGCTTGGGAAGGAGGTGGCATATTTGGGCTTCGCTTTGGACCAATCCCAAGCCGAACTCCAGCGTATAAAGCTTGAATGGAACCGCCTATGGGAGAAGTTCAAGTTAGTGGAGATTACTACTAGGGCAATGTTATCTGAGCCTCCCTCAGATTCTCTCACCATAGCACAACTTACACTTAGGTCATATGCTGGTGTTATAAGGGGCTATATAACGAGACCATAACAGCCTTGTGTAATCCTTTGATTTAAATAAAAATTGTGATTTCTTCTTATGATGAAGTTTTTGAATTTTCAAATGTCCGGATGAATATAGTATGCATATTATTGATTAATTTTAGAAAAAGTATATTTTAAAAATGTTTATGTAAACCTTAAATAATTAAAAGTGTGTAATAATTTTCAAAAAAATAGTCTTCTGCAATTATGTTCAGTACGAAATTTAGAGTCTAATAAGATCAACTTAATTTTTGATGAATAGTAAATTATGAATAGTGATTTTATGCTTAGGATTAGTAATGTAACCAAATTGATTAGTAATCTCACTTAAAGAAAGTATTAATATAATTTAGGCACCTTGATTAAGTAATGTGATTTAATAAAACAGGTAAATAACTGTTTTAGAAATTATTATTCAAGTATTAGTTTTTTCGGGTGAATAGTGTTTTTAAGTAAAAATTAAATTAACAATATTTAGAAAAAAAATTTATAAAATGGATTTCATTTTTGAACTCAGTGCATCGATATTATGTTAAGGTAATTTTTGGGGATTTTTCTAAAAAAATGAATTTTCGGTGAATAGTGTATTTATTTAAAAATTAAATTGAAAATATTTAGAAAATTATTTTTATAAAATAGAGTTCATTTTTGAAATTAGAGCATCGATATTTGGCTAATTTGAAATTTTGGGATTTTTCTGAAAAAGTTGAATTTTCGATGAATAGTGAAAATACAGTTTTTAAGTTATGGGTGTTTAATAACATCATTAAATGATGTATTAAGTATGTAATCAATATGTTCGACTTATGAATAGTAATATAAGGTATGAGTTGTCCCAATTGTCCAATACCATGGGCAAATACCCTGGGAAAGCCCATGGTTTTTCCAATACCACCAATGAGGTGTCCCTTGGCCATTAATGTCTTGTCCCCTCACTTTCCCTATAAATACCCACCCTTTAATCCTTTATTTTTCACTCACAACTCTCCCCCAACGAAGCTCAAGTATCATTAACTCCCAAAGGGTCCTCCCAAGGTTCCCCAAAGCCCTCAGGGTCTCAACCTTTGAGTTTTAAGAGTTACGTTTTAAGGTAAGGGATTCGACCTCTCTTTTTCTTTTCAAGTAATCTCTTTTATATCGTTTCTTTTATACTCCATGTTATTATGTTGGAGGATGTTATTTAATATTCCTCTTACTTCCCTTTTCATGTTCATATGATGAGAGATCCCCTCTTACTCTCATCATTTTGTTTTATGAATGTTTAAGTGGCGCTGTTAGGCTGCTGAAATTTTTGTAAGAGAAATCTTATTTTTGTCTTCCTTTCAAGTTCTTCGTTTCATATGGTATATCATTCAAATTTCATTACCATGTTCTTAAATTCTATATATTCTTTCCCCTACTATTTTATGTATCATTTATGAGTGGGTGACCCATGTCCCATCTCTTTTCAATGTTTTTTAAAACCCTGTATCATAGCTGTTATGCTGTAGAATTTTCGTCTCAAAATGTATTTCTCTTTTTCTCAAATTATTTTATTTTATTAAGTGAATACTAAAAGATCTTTCTTATACATGGGTATTCACATATATATCAAAATGTTCTATTTTAATTCTGGGATTTACATACATTAGACCCGCTTTCCTTTTTCTGTGCGTTTAAAGTGACATAAAGATCACGTCTTTAAAGCAGTTTTTAAAATGTGATGACTATGAAATGAAACCCATTTATTTTATGATATATGGGTGGTTTATGAAATGTTTGATGATGATATATGTGGCTCACATGATAATAAATACAAATTTAAGGGTGCTCCCTGATATCTCTCCAATGCATTGGGTAAAGACTTAATCTCTAGAGATGACCATTTTTAACGACACCTTGGTGAATAACCTTGGTAATTTTTAATGACACCTTGGGGATGGAGCTTGGTGAAACGGAAATGATTGTCTAAGTTAAATGTTGTAGCCACATCTTCAAGTTATGAAATACATTATTTTTATTATGATATGCCTCATTATTTCTTTCTCATACCTTAATGTTCTTTTTCATGACTTTATTGATCTATCTCAAGTTCACATGTTAAATGTTTCCCCTTGTTTCCCTTACTGGGCCTTCTGCTCACCCTTTCTTTTGATGTATGTCCCCAGGTTATGAGATGCAGTAATGAACCTAGGATGAACATAAGGAGAAGTATTTCAAGTTTTTAAGAAGAATGTTTTATGTTTTCATGTTTTAAGTTCCTGGTTTCTAAGACACTAAACCTTAAAGATCCTCGGTTTTGTATAATGTATTGAAAGTTTATGTGATAAAAGGCGGGATTCTATAGTTGGTATCAAAGGTCGGTTTAGTTATTTGTGGAAATCAGGCTATGAAAACTTTAGGAATAACCCTATAGAAAAGTTTAAATATAGTAAATCTTCCTGGTATTTTGGTGAGTATTGAGTTAGTGGTTTATCAAACAAATACATCCCTGTCTAAATACGAGCAGGTAGAGGCGGCTCTGGCACAGATGTACATAGGGGTAAAACCTGAAAACACCGCTTTGAACTAGACACGAATGGGAACTAGTGCACGATAATGGTCCTTGCTGCACTCTTGGTTACGACACTCCCGGGGGATATGTTTGGTTAATCGCAAGCTTTTTATGAATCATTATTAAGGAATTATAGAGAAATATAATTGTTTAAGAATGAAGTTTTAAGATGTATAATTATCTATAGTTAAGAGATTTATAAATTATACAAGTTTCTCACTAAGATTTTATTATTTTATAAAATGGCGGCCAATAGGAGGAATCGTGCAAATGGTGACCATAATGGACCATGCACTGACGGCCCTCCGATGGAAACCAGAATGGAAACATTAATGCGAATGATGAACCAACTAACTCAAGTTATGAGTAATAACTTTAATCAAGATGAGAGGTCAATCTCACCGCGAAGGGAACAACTTTCTGTCGAGTCCTTCATGTGTCAACAACCACCAAAATTCAGTGGATCTATTAACCCATTGGTTACAGAATAATGGATAAGCTCCATTAAAAAGATCTTTTTTGTACTTCATTGTTCGGAACAAGAAAAATTCACCCTTGTTGTTTACCGCCTAGAGGGGGAAGCTTATCAGTGGTGGTCACTGATCAAAAACACGAAGACAAGAGGAGAAATGGAAGCCTTGGAGTGGGAAGAGTTCAGGGGAATATTCTTCAATAAGTATTTCCCTCGTTCAATGAGAACAAGAATGGAGAAAGAATTTCTCGATCTGAAGCAGAAGGAGAATGAATCTGTTGGTATCTATGTGATGAACTTCACAAGGCTTTCCCGTTATACCTCAAGATTTTTCATGGACCCTAATGAGAAGGTTGGTAGATTCTTTGGTGGACTACGACCTCATCTGCGGAAGAATCTAGCCAACAGGGACTATGATAGCTACGAATAAATAGTTCAAAGTGCTATGAAAGTCGAACTAGAGTTTGGTGAGGCACAGTGGTCTCAAAAATCTAATGAGAAGAAGAGAACTCTAGAACCAATCCTGGGAAGAAGCTTTGATCAGGGAAGAGGTGGAAAGCAAATGCAACTTACCACATGCAATAAATGTGGGAAGAAGAATTCGGGGCACTGCTTGATCGGATGTGGAAAGTCCTACAAGTGTGTAAAAGGTGGCCATATTGCTCAGAATTGTCGTAGTGAGGTGAAGACTCAACTTCCCAACACTGACGACAGAGGAAAGATGGATTTGGCCCTACCCAAGGTCCAATGCTTCAAGTGTGGACAGCTTGGACACATTTCTAATCACTGTCTAAATCCAAGGGTAGTGGAGGGAAATCACCATCAACCTCAGCAAAGGCCAGATGAGAAAGGTCGTGATTTTACTATCACAACAACTGAAGTTTAAGATCCGAATGATGTGGTAGCAGATACTCTTGTTGTCCTCTCAAAACTAGCAAGTACTTTTTTTGATTCTGGTTCTACGCATTCCTTTATTTCCTCCAAGTTTGCAAAGAATATAGAATCAATCCCCAAACTGCTAGAGGTAGAGTTGTTAGTCAAGACTCCAAGTGGGATTATCCATGCATCAATAGTGTTTAGAGACTCTAGTGTTTACTTTAGTGAGAAAAATATTATCGCAAATCTAGTAGTCATTCCCATGTTGGAATTCGACGTTATACTAGGGATGGACTGGCTCTCAAAGTATAATGCTAAGATCAAATGTAGAAGTAAGGAAATCTCAGTAGTCTTGAATGAACGACCAACAATTATCTTCTGAGGAGAGATATCCCGACCTGATCCTTGTCTAGAGGAACCTCCTATAGCCTTCTTTATGGAGTTAATCGGCGAGTATGAAGAAGGAAAAGGGAGTATTCAAATAGAATATGTTCTGATTGTTCATGAATACATGGACATATTTCCTGAGGAGTTACCTGGACCTCCCCCAAAAAGAGAGGTAGAGTTCTCCATTGAACTTGTACCTGGATCTCAAACGATATCAAAGACCCCGTATATAATGGAAAATGTGGAGCTAGAGGAGTTAAAGAAACAACTCCAAGACTTGTTGGAGAAAGGGTTTATCTGACTAAGTGTGTCTCCTTGGGGATCACCAGTTCTCTTTGTGAAGAATAAGGATGGATCAAAGCGTCTATGCATTGATTATAGAGAACTGAACGGGATCACAGTGAAGAACAAATACCCTCTTCCAAGAATTGATGATTTATTTGACCAACTTTGTGGGGCTCAATTCTTCTCCAAGATTGATCTTCGATCTGGTTATCATCAACTGAGGGTGAATAAGGGAGATATTCCAAAGACCGTCTTCCGATCAAGATATGGGCATTATGAGTTTACTGTTATGCCCTTCGTCTTGACTAATGCTCCGGCTATTTTCATGGATTTGATGAATAGAGTCTTTAAGGACTACCTTGATAACTTTGTGGTAGTTTTTATTGATGATATTTTGATATATTCAAAAATTCATGAGGAGCATGAAGATCATCTGAGGGTCATTTTGCAAACTCTGCGGAAGGAGAGCCTCTTTGGAAAGTTCAGCAAGTGTGAGTTTAGGTTACAACAAGTGGCTTTCTTGGGGCACATAGTAACCAATGAAGGAATCTTAGTTGATCATGCAAAGACAATGGTTGTGGAGGAGTGGCCTTAACCCACAACAGTAACTGAGATTCGTATTTTCCTTGGTTTAGCAGGATATTATAGGAGGTTTTTGAAAAACTTTTCACGGATTTCTAATCCACTAACCAAGTTGACTCGAAAAGGGGTTAAATTCATCTGGATAAAGGAATGTGAGGAAAGTTTCCAGGAGCTAAAGAAGAGATTGGTTACTGCACCTGTGTTAACGCTACCCTCTATCGGAGAAGGATTAATTATTTTTAGCGATACATCTCTAAAAGGGTTTGGGTGCGTCCTCATGAAAAATGACAAGGTCATTGCTTATGCATCTCGACAGTTGAAGATTCATGAGAAGAATTATCCTACGCATGATCTAGAGCTAGTGGCAGTTGTTTTTTCTCTAAAGATATGGAGGCACTATCTTTATGGGGAGAAATGTGATATATACACCGACCACCAAAGTTTAAAGTATATTTTCACGCAGAAATAATTGTACATGAGACAAAGGAGATGGATGGAGCTTATTAAAGACTATGATTATTCAATTCATTATCACCCTGGAAGAGCAAACAAATTCACAGATGCATTAAGCAGGAAAGACCCTGTGGTTCTGGAAAAAATGAGGATCCTAGGATATCCCTTGATTAAGGATCTAGTGAAGCTGGACATGGGAATTGTAAGGGAAGGGACATCATCAACCCTATCCCAAATGATTTCTCAACCTTCATTACTAGAGAGGATCAAGAAGGCTCAAAAAGAAGATCTTTTGTTGCAGGAGAAGTTTGAGGCTGTAAAGGATGGGAAGTTTCCTGATTTCAATATTGATCAAGAAGGTGTACTGAAATTTCATACAGGACTATGTGTTTCATCTATTCCGGAGATAAATAAAGAACTGATGGATGAAGCTCATAGCTCTACCTTCTCTATAAATCTGGGAAGCACTAAAATGTATAGAGACCTTCGTGATCATTATTGGTGGGATAACATGAAGAGGGAGATTGCTGATTACACTACAAGGTGCTTGGTGTGTCAACAAGTGAAGGCAGAACGACAACTTCCTAAGGGGGTATTACAATCGGTACCCATACCAGCATAGAAGTGGGACAATATCACTATGGACTTTGTCACTAGTCTCCTGAAAACATCCAAAGGAAACAATGCGATATGGGTTATTATGGACCGTCTCACCTAGACTACCCATTTTATCTCCATTCGGGAAGATTTCTATTTGGATCAACTTTACAAGATATACGTGAAGGAAGTGGTAAGGCTGCATGGGGTACAACTATCCATCGTATCTGATCGTGATCCAAGATTCACATCAAAATTCTGGAGAAGTCTTCAACATGCTCTGAATACTGAATTGAATTTTAGTATGGCTTATCATCCTCAAACTGATGGCCAATTTGAAAGAACTATTTAGACACTTGAGGAAATGCTGAGATTATGCTCAATGGAATTTAAATGTGGATGGGATCAACACCTCCCATTAGTTGAGTTCTCATATAACAACAGCTTCCATTCGAGTATTCAAATGGCACCCTATGAAGCTCTATATGGAAAGTGATGTAGAACTCCTACTTGTTGGGATGAAGCTGGTGAGAGAAAGCTTCTTGGGCCTAATCTTGTGCAAGAGATGACAGAAAAGGTTCATGCCATCCAATAACACTTAAAGGATGCTCAGAGTCGGCAGAAGAGCTATGCTGACAACCGTCAAAGGGACTTGGAGTTTGGTGTTGGCGACAAAGTCTTCCTTCAAATTTCTCCATAGAAGAGAGTCATGTGGTTTGGAAAGAAAGGGAAGCTTATCCCTAGGTACATTGGCCCCTATGAAATCCTTGACCGCATGGGAGCAGTGCCCTATCATATAGCACTTCCACCGAACCTGACTCAAGTTCACGATGTCTTCCATGTATCTCTCTTGAAGAAGTACATACCTGACCCTTCGCATGTACTGAACCCAGAGGTGGTACAACTGTAACATGACCTCTCTTATGAGGAGCATCCAGTGGAAATCTTAGACCATAGAGACAAGGTTCTACGCAACAAGACTACCCACCTTGTGAAAGTGTTGTGGAGGAATCATAAGTATGAAGAAGTGATGTGGGAGCCTGAGGAGTCGATGAAGCAAAAATACCATCACCTTTTTTATTAGGCCTTTGGTTTAAAATTTCAGGGATGAAATTTCTAAAGGGGGGAAGAATGTAATGACCCAAACTTTTTGAATGGTATTTTTATTTTAATCTTGAACAATTTAATAGAGATGTTAATGGTTAATGCAAAAAGAAGAGTCGATGGCTTCATCCAGTAGACTCGAACCTTATAAAGCCCACTAACCAGATCTTGGGAAGGAGGTGGCATATTTGGGCTTCACTTTGGACCAAGCCCAAGCCGAACTCCAGCGTGTAAAGCTTGAACGGAACCACCTATGGGAGAAGTTCAAGTTAGTGGAGATTACTACTAGGGCAATGTTATCTGATCCTCCCTCAGATTCTCTTACCATAGCACACCTTACACTTAGGTCATATGCTGGTGTTATATGGGGCTATGTAACGAGACCATAACAGCCTTGTGTAATCCTTTGATTTAAATAAAAATTGTGATTTCTTCTTATGATGAAGTTTGTGAATTTTCAAATGTACGGATAAATATAGTATGCATATTATTGATGAATTTTAGAAAAAGGATATTTTAAAAATGTTTATGTAAACCTTAAATAATTAAAAGTGTGTAATAATTTTCAAAAAAATAGTCTTCTACAATTATGTTCAGTACGAAATTTAGAGTCTAATAAGATCAACTTAATTTTTGATGAATAGTAAATTATGAATAGTGATTTTATGCTTAGTATTAGTAATGTAACCAAATTAATTAGTAATCTCACTTAAAGAAAGTATTAATATAATTTAGGCACCTTGATTAAGTAATGTGATTCAATAAAATAGGTAAATAACTATTTCAGAAATTATTAGTCAAGTATTAGTTTTTTCGGGTGAATAGTGTTTTTTAATTAAAAATTAAATTAAAAATATTTAGAAAATTATTTTTATAAAATGGATTTCATTTTTGAACTCATTGCATCGATATTATGTTAAGGTAATTTTTGGGGATTTTTCTGAAAAAAAAAATGAATTTTCGGTGAATAGTGTATTTATTTAAAAATTAAATTTAAAATATTTAGAAAATTATTTTTATAAAATAGAGTTCATTTTTGAAATTAGAGCATCGACATTTGGTTAAGGTGAAATTTTGGGATTTTCTGAAAAAGTTGAATTTTCGATGAATAGTGAAAATACGGTTTTTAAGTTACGGGTGTTTAATAACATCATTAAATGATGTATTAAGTATGTAATCAATATGGTCGACTTATGAATAGTAAGATAAGGTATGAGGTGTCCCAATTGTCCAATACCATGGGCAAATACCATGGGAAATCCCATGGTTTTGCCAATACCACCAGTGAGGTGTCCCTTGGCCATTAATGCCTTGTCCCCTCACTTTCCCTATAAATACCCACCCTTTCCTCCTTTAGTTTTCACTCCCAACTCTCCCCCAACGAAGCTCTGGTCTCATTACCTCCCAAAGGGTCCTCCCAAGGTTCCCCAAATCCCTCAAGGTCTCAACCTTTGAGTTTTAAGAGTTACATTTTAAGGTAAGGGATTCGACCTCTCTCTTTCTTTTCAAGTAATCTCTTTTATGTCATTTCTTTTATACTCCATGTTCTTATGTTGGAGGATGTTCTTTAATATTCCTCTTACTTCACTTTTCATGTTCATATGATGAGATATCCCCTCTTACTCTCATCATTTCGTTTTATGAATGTTTAAGTGGCGTCGTTAGGCTGCCAAAATTTTTGTAAGAGAAATCTTATTTTTGTCTTCCTTTCAAGTTCTTCGTTTCATATGGTATATCATTAAAATTTCATTATCATGTTCTTAAATCCTTAATATTCTGTTCCCCTACTTTTTTATGTATCATTTATGAGTGGGTGACCCATGTCCCCTCTTTTTTCAATATTTTCTAAAACCATGTATCATAGCCGTTATGCTGCAGAATTTTCGTCTCAAAATGTCTTTCTCTTTTTCTCAAATTATTTTATTTTATTAAGTGAATACTCAAAGATCATTCTTATACAGGGGTATTCACATATATATCAAAATGTTCTATTTTAATCTTGGTATTTACATACCTGAGGCCCGCTTTCCTTTTTCTGTAGTTTTAAAGTGGCATAAAGATCACGTCTTTAAAGTAGTTTTTAAAATGTGATGCACTACTACAAATACACCCTTTATCAGCGCTAAAAAGGGTCTTTAACAGCACTAGGAAAAGCGTTGTTAAAGCCGGCGAAGATAAAGGGGGGGTACCCTTTATCAGCGCTCAAAAAAATCACTGATAAAGACCCCTTTTATCAGCGCTCAAAAAAAGCGCTGATAAAAGTACCCCTTTATCAGCGCTTTTTTAGCGCTGATAAAGGGGTCCTATATCAACGCTTCCTTTATCAGTGCTTTCATTTTAGCGCTGATAAAGGACCCGTTTATCAGCGCTTTTAAAAAAGCTCTGATAAAAGTTAAAAAAATTAAAAAAATTTAAAAAAATTAAAAAAATAAAAAAAAATAAAAAAAAATAAAAAAATCATGCCAATCGTGGGGGGGCTTTTATAGCACCTGATCCCCCCTTTTAACAGTTCTTTTTAGCCCTTCCAGTGCCCACACGCACCCCCTCCACCCTTTATCAACGCTAGCCCCCAATATCCACCCCCATGCGCGCACCTCTACCTCCAGCAGGTTTTGAACTCGAGACCTCCCCCCTGCGCACCTAAGCCCTTACCACTACTCTATTTTGATTTGTTTGCTATTTCATGATATCTCTCTCTATATATATATAGTTATATTTATTCGTATAGTAATATATATTTATATTAATATATATATATATAGTTGTATTAATATATATATAGTTATATTAATATATATATAGTTATACTAATATATATATATATAGTTATATTAATATATATATATAGTTATATTAATATATATATAGTTATATTAATATATATATAGTGATATTAATATATATATATAGTTATATTAATATATATCTCTATTTATATATATATATTGTTATATTTATTTGTATAGTAATATATATTTATATTAATATATATATATATTGTTATATTAATATATCTATATATAGTTATATTAATATATATCTCTATTTATATATATATATTTATTTATATTTATTCATATAGTAATATATATTTATATTAATATACATATATATATAGTTATATGAATATATATATTTATAGTGATATTAATATATATATTTATAGTGATATTAATATATATATATATATAGTAATATTAATATATATGTAGTTATATTAATATATATATATAGATAGATTAATATATATATATATAGTTATATTAATATATAGTAGTTATATAAATATTCATATATTGGTATTTTAAATAAAATGGATATTAGTTATTATTTAGATAGAGCTAATATATTTTATATGTAAATATGTTTAATTATTTATTTTAAAATTTTAATTTTTAGGTGTGAATATATAAAAAATATGTACATATAGTTATATATTTGATTATAAATAGAAGTGGGTTATAAAAAACGATAAAATTTCAAAGACATAATATCAATATGAATGTAATACCTTGGAATAAATTTAGTCCCTACCAAAAAAGATAATAATACCCCCTCAAACGAGGCTGAAAACCCACAAAATGTTAAAAAATATTCGTACCCCGACTAAAAACTCAGTTTTGGAGGCCTTTTGGGCCTTTTTTGGACTTGAAAAACGCTTTACCGGGGTCCCCCCCAGTTATGGCAATGTAACGCTCGTCGCAGGCTTCGATTTGATATGTGGTAGAGCTCAAACGGACACCCGGATCAAAAGTTATGGCCGTTTGAAGTTTGAGTTGCGTTTTCAACTTATTTTGGATCTTTTTTTAATTTTTTAAATTTTTTTAGTCTTCAAATTGTTATTAAATGACTACTACTCCATAATAATTAGCAAATTATTAATTAAAAATATTTTTTAAATTTTTTAAGAAGTCGTTTTCACTAAATATCTTATATATTAAGTATATTAAGTGTTAATGTACATTTATACTTATCTCAAATATATTTAAAAATTATATATAATATCTATATCAATATAACTATATTTATATATTAATATATTAATATATTTTTTTAAATTTTTTTTTTGAATTCAACCATTTATCAGCGCTACTAAACAAGCGCTCATAAAGGGGGTCCCTTTATCAGTGCTAAAAAAGTGCTGATAAATGGGGGGCCTTTATCAGTGCTAAAAAAAGTGCTGAAAAAGGGGTACTTTTATCAGCGCTTTTTTGAGTGCTGATAAAGCCCCCCCCCCCCTTTATCAGTGCTTTTTCATTGGCGCTGATAAGGAGGGGGGTGCTGGGAAAAACTGTTTTTGTGGTAGTGATGACTATGAAATGAAACCCATTTCTTTTATGATATATGGGTGGTTTATGAAATGTTTGATGATGATATATCAGGATCACATGATAATAAATATAAATTTAAGGGTGTGCCCTGATAGCGCTCCAATGCATTGGGTAAAGACTTAATCTCTAGAGATGACCATTTTTAACGACGCCTTGGTGAATAACCTTGGTAATTTTTAATGACACCTTGGGGATGGACCTTGGTGAAATGGAAATGATTATCTAAGTTAAATGTTGTAGCAACATCTTCAAGTTATGAAATACATTATTTTTATTATTATATGCCTCATGATTTCTTTCTCATACCATAATGTTCTTTTTCATGATTTTATTGATCTATCTCAAGTTCACATGTTAAATGTTTCCCCTTGTTTCCCTTACTGGGCCTTCTGCTCACCCTTTCTTTTGATGTATGTCCCCAGGTTATGAGATGTAATAATGAACCTAGTATGAACATAAGGAGAAGCCTTACAAGTGTTTAAGAATAATGTTTTATGTTTTCATGTTTTAAGTTCCTGGTTTCCAAGACACTAAACCTTAAAGATCCTCGGTTTTGTATAATGTATTGAAAGTTTATGTGATAAAAAGGCGGGATTCTATACGGCTATTTTCCGCTGTTATAAAATCATCGAAGCTTCCCTTACAATCTTATAAGAATATTTTCAAAGTAAATGTTTTATTTTATAATTATGTGACTTTTAAATGATTTCAAAAAAAGAGATATTTCTCTCAAATTGTTTTGTTTTCATCTATCTCAACATCCTTTGATGGATTTTAAGCTTATTTGAAGTTGATTTATTATGATACAAAACTTTCATATTGTATTGAAGGTTTTGTGATATGTTTGACTGTGGATGTGTTATTTTTATACCATTTATGGTTTATGGAGAAAGTATTGACATTTTGTATGCTAGTTTTAATATGAATGTTTATGTTATGTTTAAACCTGTTCATATGAGGAATGCATTGGACTTAATAAGTGACGGGTGGAGCACACTATATCTCCTCGATGCATCAGTAGGTCTCATGAGACAAACTAGTGTCTTGGCACAAGGCCTTGACAAAATCTTATTTGTAGTCTTGGCACAAGGCCTTGACTATGTGGTTATGATAGTCAGGCATTATGCATTCCATCATTATGAAAGTGGTTGTTGATATTGCATGTGATTATTCGACTAGTAGAATATACATGTGAATAAGTAAATGGAATTATTTAATTTTATCTTTTCCATATTAAGCTGAAGTTCAAGTTTAAAAGGCTTTTGTTTTAGTTATACATTGCCTTAAATGTTTATGCTTATTTATGAAAGTTTCGGCTATATTGTTATCCTTACTGAGCATCTGAGATCACCCCTTTCAATGTTTTATTTTTCCCAGGATGTGAAGAAGTAATTTATGAATGACCTGTAGGGATAGTATGAGGGGATATGAAGACAAGATTTTGTTGTAGTTTTTTTTACTTTATGATGTAATGTAAGACATATGAATATATCTAGTGTTTCCAATACTACTAAACTAATCGGTCTTTCAAGATTTGATCTTTTGTGATCATGTCAATGTTATGTAATAATGCACCGACTCTAGGTAACTGGGGTTGAGGAGTTACAGTTGGTATTAGAGGAAGTTTAGTACAAACCTTGGAATCTAGATTTAGATAAACTCTGATTAGAGCATATAGCCCTAAGATATACTTTGAGGATTAGTATAGAAGAACTTCCTAGAATTTTGGTATTGTAGAGATTTTGTGAGTTTTCAGAGCAATACATCCCTGTCTGGATACGAGCAAGTAGAGGCGGCTCTGGCACAGATGTACCTAGGGGTAAAACCCAAAAACACTGATTTGAGCTAGACTCGAATGGGAACTGGTGCACGACAACGGGCCTTGCTGAACTCTTGGTTACAACACTCCCGGGGGATATGCTTAGGATAATTCTCATTTTCTTTACAAACCATTATGATGGGTTTATGAGTATATACTTCCTCAAAGAAAATATTTTTAATGATTATGGATTATATCCATAAACTGTTCAATTTATGTTAGGTGTTTTACAAGTTTGGATTTATGTATTGCGATTCATAAACTAATCTAGTATATGCCATTATTTATAAATGGTGCCTAGTGGAAGAAATGGAAACTGTATCAATGCATGCACTCCATTTAGGGACTTCCCTCCTACTCAAGATAATTATAGAGGAGCTGGTGATGCAACTGGTGTTGATCTACTAATCACCATACTGGGAAAACTCACTCAGGTTATGAATAATAACCTTACCTATATGGAGCACCCCGATTTACAACATGGAGGATCAATGTTAGATCAATTCATGAGGCAACAGCCACCAACATTCAATGGGAGTACAAATCCATTGGTAGCTGAGCAATGGATAAGTTCCCTAGAGAAAATATTTCAGGCTTTGGGGAGTAGTGAAAGGGAAAAAGTTATCATGGGAGTTTATTGCCTCACTGAAGATGCTGATCAATGGTGTTCGTTAATACAAAACACAAAGGAAGATGATGAAGTATCAAATATGGAATGGAGGGAGTTCAAAGAGATTTTCTTGGAAAAATACTTTCCTCATGACCATCGAGCAGATATGGAAAGGCAATTTCTAAGTCTGAGACAAAAGGAGGATGAGAATGTCGCAAAGTATGAGGCTAACTTTACAAGGTTAGTGAGGCATGCTGAATATTATATATGTTACCCAAGGAGTAAGATTGATCATTTCTTTGATGGGTTAAAACCATTTCTCCATCGAGCATTATTCTCACAATCCTTCTCGTCGTACGAAGATATTGTCTCATGTGCTATCAAGACAGAAAAGGAATTCTCTAAGTATTATGACTTTAAAGAAAATCAAGAGAAGAAGAGATATGCCGATCACTCTGGGAATGGAAATAAGGGGAAGAATGAAAATTTTGAATATCTATCCTGCAGTAAATGTGGGAAGAAACACCCTGGTACTTTCTTGAAAGGAATGGGTGTCTGTTACAAGTGTAGTGAAAAGGTCCACCAAGCTCGTTATTGTAAGAGGAAGAAAGAATCTACTGATGTTCAATGCTACAATTTTAGGGAGATGGGACATTATGCAAATGAATTGCATAAATGTTAGGGAAACTTACCTCAGAAAAGGCCAAGGGATCAAGGCCAAGCATATGCTATCACTACTATTGAGGTAGAATCTCTGAAAGACGTGGTGGCAGGTAATTTAATGGTTTCCTCAAGTTTAGCCAATGATTTATTTGATTATAGATCATCGCATTGTTTCATATCTTCCCATATTGCTAAGAAAATTAGATATTTACAATTTTATTTAACAAGGGAGTTTTCAGTCAAAACTCCTAAGGGAAGTATCATTTCTCCAAAGTTCTATGAATCAGTCCCCATTAGAGCATATAAATGTTATTTATATACTAATCTCATCGTCATACCCATGATTGAATTTGATATAATCCTCAGTATGGATTGGATTTTGGACCATGATGTGAAGATTTATTGTAAGAAGAAGGAGGTTACGATTTTTGATGATGATGATAAGGAACTCCTTATCTTTAGAGCAGAATCGTCACCACCTAATTCTTATCTAGATCCACCCCCAGTAGCTCAACTAAATTCAATTATCGGGGAGGAAGATAATGAAATAACTATGGGTGTGGAAAGTAATTTTCAAATAGAGGATGTACATATTGTGAAAGAATATGTATATGTGTTTCTAGAAGATTTACTTGGACATCCTCCAAAATGAGAAATTGAGTTTTCCATTGATTTAATTCCTGGTTCAAGGCCTATATCGAAGACCCCTAATAGAATGGCCACTGTGGAATTAGTTGAACTAAAGAAACAACTAGAGGAATTAAGTAATAAGGTATTTATTCTCCCTAGTGTTTCTCCTTGGGGAGCCCCTATTCTTTTTGTTAAGAATAAAGATGGATCTATGAGGTTATGTATCGACTACAGGGATATCAATGCTATAACAATAAAGAACAAGTATCCCCTACCTCGCATTGATGATTTATTTGACCAACTACATGGAGCTCAATACATTTCAAAGATTGACCTTAGATCTGGATACCATCAGTTTTGTGTGAATAAGGAAGACATTCTGAAGACAGCATTTCGAACCAGGTACGGGCATTACAAGTTTACAGTAATGCCTTTTGGGCTGACTAATGCACCCTCTGTGTTCATGGATCTAATGAACAGAGTTTTCAATGAATATATTGATGAATTTGTAGTGGTATTTATTGATTATATCTTGGTATACTCCAAAATCTACGAAGATCATGAAAATCACTTGCGCGTTATATTGAAGACTCTGAGAAGACATGAATTATATGGGAAGTTTAGAAAGTGTGAATTCTGTCTTCAGGAGATTTCTTTTCTTCTCCATATTTTCTCTAAGGATGAAATCTCTGTTGATACTTCTAAGACCAAGGCAATCCAAGAATGGTCAGCCCTGACGAGTATAACTGAGGTACGCAGTTTTATTGGCTTAGCAGGTTATTATCGGCATTTTGTCCAGAACTTTTCCCGATTAGCTAACCCATTAACGAAGCTCACACGTAAAGGGGTTAAATTTTTTTGGACAAAAGAGTGTGAAGAATGTTTTGAATAACTAAAGAGAAGATTATTCAATGATCTTATTTTGACTCTACTGTCAGGGAATGATGGGTTCGTTATTTATAGTGATGTATCAATAGAATGACTTGGTTGTGTCCTTATGCAGAATGATAGGGTTATTTCCTATGCATCACGACAGCTAAAAATTCATGAGAAAAACTATCCTACTCATGATCTTGATTTAGATGTTGTAATATTTGCTTTGAAGATATGGAGACATTATCTCTATGGTGAAAATGTGATATTTATACTAATCACAAGAGTTTGAAGTACATTTTCTCATAGAAAGAACTCAACATGAGGAAAAGGAGATGGCTTGAACTACTCAAGAATTATGATTTCATGATACACTACCACCCAGGGAAGGAAAATAAGGTGGTAGATTCTTTGAGCAGAAAAGATCATGGAGTTTTAAACATGATGAGAATTGAAAGGGATCCTATTTTCATGGATCTAGTGAAGATAGATATGGGAATTACCATGGAAGGTGAAACATTGATACTTTTTCAAATGGTTGCCAAACCATATTTACTATAAAGGATAAAGAGTTCTCAGAACGGTGATGAAGAGTTTCAAAAGAAGATTAAAGCTGTGAATGATGGGATATTGAATGACTTTGGGTATGAAGATGGAATTTTGAAATTTGGGAAGAGACTTTGTGTTCCCAATATACCTGATCTGAAAAGGGAATTGTTGGACGATGCTCATAGTTCCAATTTCTCTATACACCCTAGGAGAACCAAAATGTATAGAGATTTGAAGGAACATTTTTGGTGGGATAACATGAAGAGAGAGATTGCTGATTTTGTGTCAAGATGTATGGTTTGTCAACAAGTGAAAGCTGGAAGGCAACAGCCTGGAGGAGTCATGCAACCTCTTCCCATACCTGAGTGGAAATGGGATAATATCCCGATGGACTTTGTCATGGGACTACCAAAGACTCCTAGAATGAATGATGAAATATGGTTCATTATTGATCGTCTTACCAAGTCAGCACATTTTCATGCTATAAGGGAGGATCTACCACTTGTACGTCTAGAAACACTATATATTAATGAAGTTGTGAGACTTCATGGAGTACCCCTATCGATTGTTTATGATCGTGATCCATGTTTTACTTCAAGATTCTAGAAAAGACTTCAGAAGGCCTTGGATACTGAACTTCTTTTGAGCACTTCCCACCACCCTCAAATAGATAGACAATCAGAACGGACTATTAAAACCTTAAAAGACATGTTGAGATCTTGCTCACTTTACTTTCAGGTTATGAGGGATCAATATTTACCTCTGGTAGAATTTTCTTATAATAATAGCTTCCATTCAAGTATTCAGATGGCACCATATGAAGTGTTATATGGAAAAAGATGTCGCACACCAACCTGTTGGGATGACGTTGGTGAAAGAAAACTATTAGGCCTAGAACTGGTGGAGGAAACGATAGAAAAGGTGAAGGTAATCCAAAACCACATCAAAGCAGCTCAAAGTAGGTAGAAGAGCTATGTCGATAACCGAAGGAAGGATTTTGAATTTCAGGTAGGAGATCATGTTTTTTTGAAGGTATATCCATGGTAGGTAGTTATACATTTCAGTAAGAAGGGTAAATTGAGTCCCAGGTACATCGGACCTTTCGAAATTCTAGAACGAATTGGGGCTATAGCTTACCATTTGGAAATACCGCCATGTCTCTCCAAAGTTCACGATGTGTTCCACGTATCATTGTTGAGGAAATACATGTCTGACCCAATACATGTACTCATCTATGAGGAATTAGAACTGGAACTCGATCTGTCTTATTTTGAAGAGCCTGTCAAGATTCTTGATATGAGAGAACAAGTACTGAGAAACCGGATGACTCGTCTGGTAAAAGTTTTATGGAGAAACCATAAGATGGAAGAGGCAATGTGGGAACCCAAGGAACTTATGATGAAGAACCACCCGAGTCTTTTTATGCAGTAATATTCTAGAAATTTTGAGGATGAAATTATTTGAAGTAAGGGAGAATGTAACACCCCAATCTTCCACGGTACGCTTCTCTTTGAATAATACAGTAGTGTGTGTTATACGCAACTTCGAGTTCTAACACACCACAAATAATCAAACTAGCAGTTATGAATAGTAATACCCACTTTTTGAAATTTTATAAATTTTATCTTTTAAAATGGACTTCATTTTTGGATTCAGAATATCAAAATTAGCTTAGGGTGAATTTTTTGTATTTTTCTGAAAACATTTAATTTTTGATGAATAGTGAAAAAACACTGAGTTATAGTTTAAAACTGAATTTTTATTTAAATAATTATTTATTTTATTTAAATTTAATTAAGGTCAAAATGGATACATAATACCTATATAAGTTTAATTTAATTCATTAGAGTTAGTTAAGAATAATTTTTGATATATAAAAATTTTATTGAACTTTTCACCGTCTTTTACCCACCTCCTATGAGAATTTGAAAATTCACATAAAACTTAATTTTACCGCTTCTGTGAGTGGAATTTCAAAAATCTGAGAGACACGCTTAATATCAAGGAGTAAAATTTGGTTCAATAAGATAAAAATGATTTTTGGTGAATAGTAACTTTTTACTTTTATTTACCATGGTTAAAAGTAAATAGGGTAATTAAGGGTAAAAATGATATTCATATTACCCTAACGCATGTACTAATTCTATTGTACAAGTGTATCTCAACAAAAAACAACCTTAGGAATAAAATATTATCATTTCGGTCCACTTGGATTAGATTAGGACATTTATTATTATTTAATTCAAAGAAGAGTTAAAAGAGTTAAAATAAAAGTTTAATTACTAAAACATTTTTAATATAGGGTTATACATAAGATAAATTTGATTATAAATATTAATTAGAAAGATAAAAATATTTCCTACATAATGGTATTTTATTTATAATTTTTATACATTAAATAATTTAATTTATTTATGACACAATGGTGATGCAGTAATTACCTAATTAATGAAATATTAAAATAATTGATATTATAAATATCAAAATAAATGTAATTTGAGACTTTTTATGAATTCCAATAATTTTCTAGGTTAATATGACATATTAGGATTGGTTATATAAATTTTTTTCGAAGTAATAATGTTATGAATTTATCAAAAACAGAATACCCAATAGTGTCAAAATTGACATAAAAGAGTTTTTAAAACAAATATTATATTATTAATTGATAGTGTATTCATAAAAATATAAGGTTCATCCAAAGGACTTATATCATGATATTTGTATCATTAATGGACCACTTGGGGGTATCTTGGAAGTATATAGTAAGTTTTTTTTGAAGGAAAAGATAAATTACTGATCAAGGGAACCAGGATTACAAAGCCAATCAGGGAATGAGTTCACCCAACAATGTTCACCCCAATGTTTCCCAAAACGAGCCAAACGATGGGATTTCGAATTACCATATATTTTGATAAAATAAAATTTCCATGTCTCGAATCCATCGATCAGGGACCAGATCTTCCTCAAGATGAGGCTATAAGGCTGGGAATCCTCATCTTTTGCTGAGAGAGCATTCACCACTTCGAGGCAGTCGGATTCCACCAAAATCTTGGGCCAAAATTTTGAATGGGCAAAAAGAATCCCCTGGAGGATGGCCGAGGATTCTGCCACCACAGGGCTCCATGAGTTAGGCACTGCCCTACACTGAGCTTCCACAATCCGGCCAAAACTGTTATGAGCAATGAGCCCAATATTGACCCTTGAATTAGCAGAGACAGTAGCATCATTATTAATCTTGAAGAAACCCTCAAGGGGGGAGACCAAAGAGGATCCACCCGTCGAGTGTGGCACAAAGAAGGCCCCGCATCACTTTTCTTCCAACCATTCATCCACTCCAAATCTCTATCCACCCAAAGGTGATCAGGGGTCACCTTCATCTGGAAAATGCATTCATTCCGTCAAGTCCAAACCAACCAAGAAATTGTGCAAATAAGCCGAACCACTCTTGGTTCCAGAGAAGACACCCAATAAGTAAGGTTTGGGATCAACCCCATTGAAGGATCAAAGAAAATACCAAAATCCGGCCTTCACACCTTCCACACCCCTTCCACCTCCTTAAAGGAAAGAATGTCATGCAGAGGGGATTCCACTTCCTTGAGGCACAAAGGACAAGTGTCATCCTCCACCAAATGTTGTTGAACCAGAAAGTCACGGGTTGGAAGAACCCCAACACAAACTTGCCACCAAAAAAATTCACCTTAGGGGGAACGTTGAGGGACCATAGCTACTTCCACCGATTATCAGTAAAGACCTGGGCCAAGCCTTGAACCCATAGTTTTTAACCTGAATGAATAGAATATCTCCCATGGGGTTCCCCAGTCTAGAAAATATGATCAATACCCATTCCTGGTGTGAGAGGGATACTCAGGATGAGCTGAAAATCCACCTCGTTAAACCAGCAACAAAGCTTCTCCTGATCCCACTCCTCAAGCGAGTCATCGAGCAGGTCATGTACCCTTGTATCTTCAAATCCAGGGACAACCGGTGAGGAAACCCTATGATTGATGCCATCTTGCAACCATTGATCATTCCAAATGTTAATATTATGCCCATCAGCGATTCTCCACACACAGCCCAAATCAATGCGAGATTTTTCTCCCCAAATGGTCCTCCATATAAAACTCGGTCATGGCCCCAGCTGAGCATGCAAGAAGTCAAAATGAGGGAAGTACTTAGCACACATCACCTTTGAGAACAGGGTATTTGGGTGGGAAAGAAGGTGTCATCCTTACTTCGCCAGAAGAGCCTCGTTAAACCATTTGAGATTTCGGAAGCCAAGGCCACCATGGAATTTTAAAACACACAGCTTCTTCCAAGACATCCAATGAGAATTATGTTTTCCCTCATGGGATCACCACCAAAATTTGTCCAACCAGGAGTGGAGTTGGTCCATGAGAGTTTCTGGGAATTTAAACAGCGACATAGCATTAGAAGGGATTGCTTGGGCCACTGACTTCATGAGAACTTCCTTTCCCTCCTTGGATATCTTCCTACTAGACCAAACCTGTCTAAAATATATTGGTTGAAATGATTTAGACCCATAACCACCTTAACCTTTAAATAATCCACTTTGGATCCATTAGAAACTGAATATGAATTTATTATAAAATAATATTTCTAACTTTTCCAAAGGTGCCCCTCACCCCTCTTATAAAAGGGAACTCCCCCTTATCTCAAATTCATACCTTAAAAGCCTTTTATCTCGGCCAACCTCTGCCCAAATATCCTCCCAACTTCCCTCACTTCAACCTAGAGGCCTTATTTTGATCAGAAAGCTAACCTAAGGATCCCTTTTGATCAAATCAAAAGGAAGAACCCGAAGAAGAGGTAATATTTTCACCACCCTCTTTCAAGTTCCTTTCTTCTTACACTTATTATTTCTTTGTTATTTTCATTCTAAAATAATTATTCCAGTATCTTCTATATACTGTGATGTTATTATAAATATGGTACAACCATATTCAGTATTCTATCCATCCTTTTAATGACATGTCACCATACGTGCGTACGTACGGCTTACCGTCTCCATGTCGTGGTGTAATTGTTATTAAATATATTATTATTTGGATGGGTATAATAATGATGTGTAATTCATGTAAATAATAAATATAACATGATAATTATTCTGTATATATGATAAATCATCCAATTATATATTATTTTAATATCAAAATAATGATATTGTCACTCGTACGTACGTACGGACTACCGTCTCCACGAACGCGATGAGATTCATTCCCCATCATATCCATTCAAGAATAATTTTCATTTGATGGTTAAAAATAATGTTTAAGTACTTGATATAATTTTGTATATGAATAATATACAACCTATCCATAACAAACACGACTTATGTAACAAAACATATAAAAGAAAACGAGTAAGTTAACACCCGAAACGATGATAATAATAAGATATTATTAACAAAGAAATGTTAAAAGATCATATATGATATCATATTAATATATATGATTCTTGTATAATTTAATAAAAATTAATTCACCATTATACAGGAGTTTAACCTACCCTCAACCAAGGAAAAGTACAAGGTAAGGGTTTATTTCACAATCTCTTCATTATCTGAGGTTGTTTATACATAATTATCTACTGGGACCTTTTTATCATCCACATACATGTTTCTTAAAAATTTATTTCAAATCATTATTAATATTTTACAGACTATAGGTTAAATTCATTTATACCCTTTTTGACTTTTTATAAGAAGTTTATAAATTAATCTTTCTGTCATTTTCCAAACAAGGTCATTTTTAACCTTTTCAACAGAATTAAGGTAAGAATGTCTTTTTTAACTTATACGGCGAGTGCGGCTATTTTCCAACATTATAAAATCATCAAGTCTTCCCTTACAAGATTATAAGAATATTTTCAAAGTAAATTTTTTATTTTATAATAATGTGACTTTTAAATGATTTCAAAAAAAGAGATATTTCTCTCAAATAGTTTTGTTTTCATCTATGTCAACATCCTTTAATGGATTTTAAGCTTATTTGAAGTTGATTTATTATGATACAAAACTTCCATATTGTATTGAAGGTTTTGTGATATGTTTGACTGTGGATGTTTTATTTTTATACCATTCATGGTTTATGGAGAAAGTATTGACATTTTGTATGCTAGTTTTAATACGAATGTTTATGTTATGTTTAAACCTGTTCATATGAGGAATGAATTGGACTTAATAAGTGATGGTTGGAGCCCGCTATAGCTCCTTGATGCATCAGTAGGTCTCATGAGACAAACTAGTGTCTTGGCACAAGGCCTTGACAAAATCTTATTTGTAGTTTTGGCACAAGGCCTTGACTATGTGGTTATGATAGTCTGGCATTATGCATTCCATCATTATGAAAGTGGTTGTTGATATTACATGTGATTATTCGACTAGTAGAATATACATGTGAATAAGTAAATGGAATTATTTCATTTTATCTTTTCCATATTATGCTGAAGTTCAAGTTTAAAAGGCTTTTTTTTAGTTATACATTGCCTTAAATGTTTATGCTTATTTATGAAAGTTTCTGCTATATTTTTATCCTTACTGAGCATCTGAGCTCACCCCTTTCAATGTTTTATTTTTTCCAGGATGTGAAGAAGTAATTTATGAATGACCTGTAGGGATAGTATGAGGGGATATGAATAAAATATGTTGTTGTAGTTTTTTTTACTTTATGATGTAGTGTAAGACTTATGAATATATCTAGAATTTCCAAGACTACTAAACTAATCAGTCTTTCGAGATTTGATCTTTTGTGATCATGCCAATGTTATTTAATAATGCACCGACTCTGGGTAACTGGGGTCGAGGTGTTATAGTTGGTATCAGAGGAAGTTTAGTACAAACCTTGGAAGCTAGATTTAGATAAACTATGATTAGAGCACATAACCCTAAGCTAGACTTTGAGGATTAGTATAGAAGAACTTCCTAGAATTTTGGTACTGTAGAGATTTTGTGAGTTTTCCAAGAAATACATCTCTGTCTGGATACGAGCAGGTAGAGGCGGATCTGGCACAGATGTACCTAGGGGTAAAACCCAAAAACACCGCTTTGAGCTAGACTCGAATGGGAACTGGTGCACGACAACGGGTCTTGCTGCACTCTTGGTTACGACACTCCCGGGGGATATGCTTAGGATAATTTGCATTTTCTTTACAAACCATTATGAAGGGTTTCTGAGTATATAATTCCTCAAATAAAATATTTTTAATGATTATGGATTATATCCATAAACTGTTCAATTTATGTTAAGTGTTTTACAAGTTTGGATTTATGTATTGCGATTCATAAACTAATCTAGTGTATGCCATTGTTTAGAAATTGTGCCTAGTGGAAGAAATGGAAACCATATCAATGCACGCACTCCATGTAGGGATTTCCCTCCTACTCAAGATAATTATAGTGGAGCTGGTGATGCAACTGGTGCTGATCAGATAATCACCATACTGGGACAACTCACTCAGGTTATGAATAATAACATTACCTGTATGGAGCACCCCAATCCACAACATGGAGGATCAATGTTAGATCTATTCATGAGGCAACAGCAACCAACATTCAATGGGAGTACAAATCTATTGGTAGTTGAGCAAAGGATAAGTTCCCTAGAGAAAATATTTCAGGCTTTGGGGAGTAGTGAAAGGGAAAAAGTTATCATGGCAGTTTATCGCCCCATTGGAGATGCTGATCAATGGTGGTCATTGATACAAAACACAATGGAAGATTATTAAGTATCAAATATGGAATTTAGGGAGTTAAAAGAGCTTTTCTTAGAAAAATACTTCCCTCGTGACCATCGAGCAGATATGGAAAGGCAATTTCTGAGTCTGAGACAAAAGGAGGATGATAATGTCGTGAAGTATGAGGCTAACTTTACAAGGTTAGAGAGGCATGCTACAGATTATATACGTAACCCAAGGAGTAATATTGATCATTTCTTTGATGGGTTAAAACCATTTCTTCATCGAGCATTAGTCTCATAATCCTTCTCGTCGTACGAAGATATTGTCTCATGTGCTATCAAGACAGAAAAGGAATTCTCTAAGTCTTATAACTTTAAAGAAAAGCAAGAGAATAAGAGATATACCGATCACTCTGGGAATGGAAATAAGGGGAAGAAGGAAAAAGTTGAATATCCATCTTGTAGTAAATGTGGGAAGAAACACCCCAGTACTTGCTTGAAAGGAATGGGAGTCTGTTACAAGTGTAGTGAAAAGGTCCACCAAGCTCGTGATTACAAGGGGAAGAAAGAAGCTACTGATGTTCAATGATACAATTTCAGGGAGATGGGACATTATGCAAATGAATTTCATAAACGTTAGGGAAACTTACCTCAGAAAAGGCCAAGGTATCAAGGACAAGCATATGCTATCACTACTGCTGAGGTAGAAGCTCTGAAAGACGTGGTGGCAGGTAATTTAATGGTTTCCTCAAGTTTAGACAATTCTTTATTTGATTATAGATCATTGAATTGTTTCATATCTTCCTAGTTTGCTAATAAAATTAGATATTTACAATTTTATTTAACAAGGTAGTTGTCAGAAAAAACTTCTAAGGGGGGTATCATTGCTACAAAGTTCTGTGAATCAGTCCCCATTAGAGCATATAAATGTTCTTTATCTTCTGATCTCATCGTCATACCCATGATTGAATTTAATATAATCCTCAGTATGGATTGGATTTCGGACCATGATGTGAAGATTTATTGTAAGAAGAAGGAGGTTGCGATTTTTGATGATGATGATAAGGAACTCCTTATCTTTAGAGCAGAATCGTCACCACCTAATTCTTATCTATATCCACCCCTAGTAGCTCAACTAAATTCTATTATCGGGGAGGAAGAGAATGAAATAACTATGGGTGAGGAAAAGAATGTTCAAATAGAGGATGTACCTATTGTGAAAGAATAAGTAGATGTGTTTCCAGAAGATTTACCTGGACATCCTCCAGAATGAGAAATTGAGTTTTCCATTGATTTAATTCCTGGTTCAAGGCCTATATCGTAGACCCCTTATAGAATGGCCACTGTGGAATTAGTTGAACTAAAGAAAAAACTAGAGGAATTAAGTAATAATGTATTTAGTTTCCCTAGTGTTTCTACTTGGGGATCCCCTATTCTTTTTGTTAAGAAGAAAGATGGATCTATGAGGTTATGTATCGACTATAGGGAGATCAATGCTATAACAATAAAGAACAGGTATCCCCTACCTCGCATTGATGATTTGTTTGACCAACTGCATGGAGCTCAATACTTTTCAAAGATTGACCTTTGATCTGGATACCATCAGTTGTGTGTGAAGAAGAAAGACATTCCAAAGATAGCATTTCTAACCAGGTACGGGCATTACGAGTTTACAGTAATGCCTTTTGGGCTGACTAATGCACCCTCTGTATTCATGGATCTAATGAACAGAGTTTTCAATGAATATATTGATAAATTTGTAGTGGTATTTATTGATTATATCTTGGTATACTCCAAAATCTATGAAGATCATGAAAATCACTTGCGCATTATATTGAAGACTCTAAGAAGACATGAATTATATGGGAAGTTTAGCAAGTGTGAATTCTGTCTTCGGGAGATTTCTTTTCTTGGCCATATTGTCTCTAAGGATGGAATCTATGTTGATCCTTCTAAGACCAAGGTAATCCAAGAATGGCTAGACCCGACGAGTATAATTCAGGTACGTAGTTTTATTGGCTTAGTAGGTTATTATCGGTATTTTGTCCAGAAATTTTCCCGATTGGCTAACCCATTAACGAAGCTCATACGTAAAGTGGTTAAATTTGTTTGTACAAAAGAGTGTGAATAATGTTTTGAAGAACTAAAGATAAGATTATTCAATGCTTCTATTTTGACTCTACCATCAGGGAATGATGGGTTCGTTATTTATAGTGATGCATCAATGAAAGGACTTGGTTGTGTCCTTATACAGAATGATAGGGTTATTGCCTATGCATCACGACAGCTAAAAATTCATGATAAAAACTATCCTACTCATGATCTTGAGTTAGCTGCTATAATATTTTCTTTGAAGATAAGGAGACATTATCTCTATGGTGAAAAATGTGAGATTTATACTGATCACAAGAGTTTGAAGTACATTTTCTCACTGAAAAAACTCAACATGAGGCAAAGGCGATGGCTTGAACTAATCAAGAATTGTGATTGCACGATACACTACCACCCGGGGAAGGCAAATAAGGTGGAAGATGCTTTGAGCAGAAAAGATCATGGAGTTTTGAACATAATGAGAATTGAAAGGGATCCTATTTTGATGGATCTAGTGAAGATGGATATAAGAATTACCATGGAAGGTGAAATATTGATACTTTTTCAAATGGTTGCTAAAAAATCTTTACAAGAAAGGATGAAGAGTTCTCAGACCGGTGATGAAAAGTTTCAAAAGAAGATTAAAGCTGTGAATGATGGGATATTGAATGACTTTGGTATGAAGATGGAATTTTGAAATTTGGGAAGAGACTTTGTGTTCCCAATATACCTGATCTAAAAAGGGAATTGTTGGACGATTCTCATAGTTCCAATTTCTCTATACACCCTAGGAGCACCAAAATGTATAGAGATTTGAAGGAACGTTTTTGGTGGGACAACATGAAGAGAGAGATTGCTAATTTTGTGTCAAGATGTATGGTTTGTCAACAAGTGAAAGTTGGAAGGCAACAGTTTGGAGGAGTCATGCAACCTCTTCCCATACATGAGTGGAAATGGGATAATATCATGATGGACTTTGTCATGGGACTACCAAATACTCCAAGAAGGAATGATGCAATATGGGTCATTGTTGATCGTCTTACCAAGTCAGCACATTTTCTTGCTATAAGGGAGGATCTACCACTTGAACGTCTAGCAACACTATATATTAATGAAGTTGTGAGACTTCATGGAGTACCCCTATCGATTGTTTCTGATCGTGATCCCCATTTTACTTCAAGATTCTTGAAAAGTCTTCAGAAGGACTTGGATACTGAACTTCGTTTGATCACTGCCTACCTCCATCAAACAGATGGAAAATCAGAACGGACTATTAAAACCTTGAAAGACATGTTGAGATCTTGCTCACTTGACTTTCAGGGTATGTGGGATCAATATTTACCTCTGGTAGAATTTTCCAATAACAATAGCTTCCATTCAAGTATTCAGATGGCAACATATGAAGTGTTATACGGAAAGAGATGTCGCACACCAACCTGTTGGGATGACGTTGGTGAAAGAAAACTAGTAGGCCCAGAACTGGTGGAGGAAATGATAGAAAAGGTGAAGGTAATACAAAACCACATCAAAGCAGCTCAAAGTAGGCAGAAGAGCTATGCCGATAACCGAAGGAATGATTTGGAATTTCATGTAGGAGATCATGTTTTTTTAACGTATCTTCATGGTAGGGAGTTATATGTTTCGGTAATAAGGGTAAATTGAGTCCAAGGTACATCGGACATTTCAAAATTCTAGAACAAATTGGGGTTGTATATTACCATTTGTCAATGCCGCCATGTCTCTCCAAAGTTCACAATGTGTTCCACGTATCACTGTTGAGGAAATACATGCCTGACCCAACGCATGTACTCACCTATGAGGAATTAGAACTGGAACCCAATCTGTCTTATTGTGAAGATTCTGTCAATATTCTTGATATGAGAGAACAAGTACTAAGAAATCAGATGACTCGTCTGGTAAAAGTTTTACGGAGAAACCATAAGATGGAAGAGGCAACGTGGGAACCCAAGGAACTTATGATGAAGAACCACCCGAGTATTTTTATGGAGTAATATTCTAGAAATTTTGAGGATGAAATTATTTGAAGGAGGGGAGAATTTAACACCCCAATCTTCCATGGTACGCTTCTCTTTGAATAATACAGTAGCGTGTGTTGTACGCAACTTCGAGTTCTAACACACACCACAACCAATCAAACTAGCCATAATGAATAGTAATACCCACTTTTTGAAATTTTATAAATTTTATCTTTCAAAATGGACTTCATTTTTGGATTCATAATATCAAAATTAGCTTAGGGTGAATTTTTTGTATTTTTTTGAAAACATTCAATTTTTTATGAATAGTGAAAAAACACTGAGTTATAGTTTAAAACCGAATTTTTATTTGAATAATTATTTATTTTATTTAAATTTAATTAAGGTCAAAATGGATACATAATACCTATATAATTTCAATGTAATTCATTGGAGTTAGTTAAGAATAATTTTTCATATATAAAAATTTTATTGAACTTTTCACCATCTTTTACTCACCTCCTAGGAGAATTTGGAAATTCACATAAAATTTAATTTTACCGCTTCTGTGAGTGGAATTTAGAAAATTCGAGAGACATGGTTAATATCAATGAGTAAAATGTGGTTCAATAAGATAAAAATAATTTTTGATGAATAGTAACTTTTTACTTTTATTTACCACGGTTAAAAGTAAATAGGGTTATTAAGGGTAAAAATGATATTAATATTACCCTAACACATGTCCTAGTTCTATTAGAAAAGTGTATCTCGACCAAAAACAACCTTAGAAATAAAATATTATCATTTAGTTCCACTTGGATTAGATTAGGACATTTATTATTATTTAATTCAAAGAAGAGTTAAAAGAGTTAAAATCAAAGTTTAATTACTAAAACATTTTTAATATAGGGTTATACCTAAGATAAATTTAAATATAAATATTCATTAGAAATCTAAAAAGATTTAATACATAATGGTATTTTATTTATAATTTTTAGACATTAAATAATTTAAATTATTTATGACACAATGGTGATGCAGTAATTACCTAATTAATGAAATATTAAAATAATTGATATTATAAATATCAAAATAAATGTAATTTGAGACTTTTTATGAATTAAAATAATTTTATAGGTTAATATGACATATTATAATTGGTTATATAAATTTTTTTTGAATTAATAATTCTGTTAGGAATTTATCAAAAACAAAATACCCAATAGTGTCAAAATTGACATAAAAGAGTTTTTAAAACAAATATTATATTATTAATTGATATTGTATTCCTAAAAATCTAAGGTTTATCCAAAGTACTTATATCATGATAGGTGTATAATTAATGTAACACTTGGGGGTCTCTTGGAAGTATATAGTAAGTTTATTAACTATATAATATAAAAATACAAAGAGACATGGTAAATGTAAAACTATTTAACTAAGAGTTAAATATAAATGATAAGGTTAATATAGTGACCCAAACCTGTCTAAAATCTATTGGTTTAAAGGATTTAGACCCATACCCACCTTAATATTTAAATAATCCACTTTTGAGCCATTAGAAACTGAATATTAATTTATTATAAAATAATATTTCTAGCTTTTACAAAGGTTCCCCTCACCCCTCTTATAAAAGGGAACTCCCCCTTCTCTCAAATTAACACCTTCAAAGCCTTTTGGATCGGCCAAAATTTGCCCAAATATCCTCCCAACTTCCCTAACTTCAACCTAGAGGCCTTATTTTGATCATAAATCCAACCTAAGGATCCCTTTTGATCAAATCAAAAAGAAGAACCCGAAGAAAAGGTAATGTTTTCACCACCCTCTTTCAAGTTCCTTTCTTCTTCCACTTCTTATTTATTTGTTATTTACATTATAAAATAATAACTTCAGTATATTCTATATAATTTGATGTTATTATAAATATGGTACAACCATATTCAGTATTCTATCCATCCTTTGAATGACATGTCACCATACGTGTGTACGTACAGCTTACCGTCTCCACGTCGTGGTGTAATTGTTATTCAATATATTATTATTTGGATGGGTATAATAATGATGTGTAATTCATGTAAATAATAAATATAACCTAATAATGATTCTTTATATATGATATACGATCCAATTATATATTATTTTAATATCAAAAGAATGATATTGTCGCTCGTGCGTACGTACGAACTACCGTCTCCATGAACGCGATGAGATTCATTCCCCATCGTATCCATTCAAGAATAATTTTCATTTTATGGTTAAAAATAATGTTTAAAAACTTTATATCATTATTTATATAAATAATATACAACCTACCCCTAAAAAACACGACTTATGTAACAAAACATATAAAATAAAAGAAGTAAGTTAACACCCAAAACGATGATAATAATAAGATATTATTAACAAAGAAATGTTAAAAGATCATATATTGTATAATATTAATATATATGATTCTTGTATAATTTAATAACAATTATTTCACCATTATATAGGAGTTTAACCTACCCTCAATCAAGAAAAAGTAGAAGGTAAGGGTTTATTTCAAAATCTCTTCATTATCTGAGGTTGTTTATACGTAATTATCTACTGTGACCTTTTTATCATCCACATCCATTTTTCTTAAAAATTTATTTCAAATCATTATTTATATTTTAAAAACTATGGTTTAAATTCATTTATACCCTTTTTGACTTTTTATAAGAAGATTATAAAGTAATCTTTCGGCCATTTTCCAAACAAGGTCCTTTTTAACCTTTTCGACAGAATTAAGGTAAGAATGTCTTTTTTAACTTATACAGCGGGTGCGGCTATTTTCCGCCTTTATAAAATCATCAAAGATTCCCTTACAATATTATAAGAATATTTTCAAAGTAAATGTTTTATTTTATAATTATGTTACTTTTAAATGATTTCAAAAAAAGAGATATTTCTCTCAAATAGTTTTGTTTTCATCTATGTCAACATCCTTTGATGGATTTTAAGCTTATTTGAAGTTAATTTATTATAATAAAAAACTTCCATATTTTATTTAAGGTTTTGTGATATGTTTGACTGTGGATGTATTATTTTTATACCATTCATGGTTTATGGAGAAAGTATTGAAATTTCGTATGCTAGTTTTAATACGAATGTTTATGTTATGTTTAAACCTGTTCATATGAGGATTGAATTGGACTTAATAAGTGACAGGTGGAGCCCGCTATAGCTCCTTGATGCATCGGTAGGTATTATGAGACAAACTAGTGTCTTGCCACAAGGCCTTGACAAAATCTTATTTGTAGTCTTGGCACAAGGCCTTGACTGTGTGGTTATGATTGTCTAGCATTATGCATTCCATCATTATGAAAGTGGTTGTTGATATATTTCAAGTGATTATTAGACTAGTAGAATATCCATGTGAATAAGTAAATGGCATTATTTAATTTTATATTTTCCATATTATGCTTAAGTTCAAGTTTAAAAGGCTTTTGTTTTAGTTATATATTTCCTTAAATGTTTATGCTTATTTATGAAAGTTTCCGCTATATTGTTATCTTTACTAAGCATCTGAGCTCACCCCTTTCAATGTTTTATTTTTCCCGGGATATGAAGAAGTAATTTATGAATGACCTACAAGGATAGTATGAGGGGATATGAAGACAAGATGTTGTTGTAGTTTTTTTTTACTTTATGATGTAATGTAAGACTTATGAATATATCTAGTGTTTCCAAGACTACTAAACTAATCGGTCTTTCGAGATTTGATCTTTTGTGATCATGCTAATGTTATGTAATAATGCACCGATTCTGGGTAACTGGATTTGGGGTGTTACAACAACATTACTACCTTGAGAAAATCTCTCAAGTAGTAATATAAGTAAGTATCTACCTCTTGTTCCCATGTCAGAATCCTGACATCCGGACATAGTCCATAGTTAAATCTTATCATGATAATGATAAAACTCTTTATTTCGGTATAAACAAAAATCAGAACATGACATTACCCAACCACTTCTTAGGTTGTATCATATTCTGTAACAAAATTAGATTTTATTGATAGGTAAACCACTTTCTATAATAAGTTTTTCTTACATATCACTTTATCCTTTTCTAATATACTAGATCTAATTGGACTAAGTGAATACAAGTGTTCAATTACCTTTATCACTAGTATTCCCACTTCTCCAAACACTAAGAACTCATCCAGTTCTACTTTTATAATTACTTTTATATAGTTCTAACTGCATGTCGATGTAGTTATATTGGATTTGTTTGATATTCACCAACTACACATTATGCACTAGTAATATAAAATGTTAGTACATATCATGGCATGTGAGATAAATTTCTATCACTTGAGATTGTGAAATTATTTTAATCTCAATAATATATTTCTATTCCCATGCATGTTCTACTAGAAGGATTATATGCCAACAACAATTCGGTATTGAATTATTTCAACTTGTATTTTTCAATGCTTTAATATATACATTATGACTAGATTTAAAAAACCCATGGATCTATTTTGTATATCTAATTACCTATAACACAATTGCTAATTTATGTCACACTTAAAGAAATTTCATTCCTTAGTCTTAAAAAACTAGTAATACATGGAATTTTTTTTATATTTTATCAACATATTTATCTTGAAATCTTATAGTACTCCCACAAACTAGTTAGAGACACATGTCACTAATTTTTTTTCAAATAAATATTCAATGATCGCTATAAATAATTTATTCATAAATGAATTTATGTAATCTGCATATCTCATTGGAATTTATTAATTTCACTGAATCTTTATAGTTATGCCTAGTGGACATATACCAGAGGGTCTCCTTATGGTCATGTCATATAGACATCTTTCCTAAGGTCTCATCCAAATTAGGCAGCCTTGACTATCAATATTCCAATATGATTATCGTAGAAGTATGATTTTATAAGTAGAATTCAAAAGGATATTAGTTATTATGATTAGTGAATATGTTTTTTCATAAAATAGACCTTTAAATAATCAATCATGAATTATTAATACCATCTTGTACCATCCATGTCCAGTTTCTCTTGAATACTCACCAGCAGTATCAAGTCTTAGAAAAATTAAAAATATGGAGTCCTCAAATCTTGATACATGGATTTCATTACTTTAATTTATACATACTTTTCAACCTTATCATATTTCTATTTACTACTTATTTATGGGAATATTTATTCTAAAATAATAATATATGTATCACCCACTACGGTGAACATAAATCACCTCTTTGGTTATATATTCCTACATAGTATGTTTCTCTGGAACAACTCCTCCCACTGATCTCAATGGATTCCCGCAATCCTATTCCGACCTATGTGTATCCAATTACTTAACCCATATAAGTTAATTCATCTTCCACTATATTTAATTATATAATCTTTTTTTTAGAAACATATTCAGTCATGACTAGACATTAATATCCTTAGTGGCTAAAAGATTATTAACTCAGATGCACCTTAGTGTTTGACATTTGTTTGTAGCTAAATCCCACGTTTAAAAAATGGTCTTCAAAAACACTTATGGTAATTTTCTAATAGATTATTATCATATCACAATTGATATGATATCCATTAGACAATATAGTTGGCATATTCTTAGTTTTTATACTTCTATTTATAAAAAAACTTGGAAAAACTATAGAAGACTTGAAATATATATAAGAATCATCATGGATCTTCCTTTTACTACCATTATTATATTGATGAATATAAGGAAATTTGAATTTGGGAATACCTTAACTTCACATATATGATCAATGAATATTTGGATAAGATGTTTTCTGATAATCCAGTTTAGAGATTCCTCAATATTTACCAAGTGCACTCATTTACTTCATTGGGAATTTATAAAATATCTTAAAGGAATCACATTAAGTATATAAAGTTACCTTTATCTTTAGAATAGTTCATGTAGCCATATTGAACTAACTCTTAAAATATTTTTGGAGTGCCTTTATTTATAAATGTTTCTTTATCTAAAACATGATAAGTTGTTTGTTTGTATATCAAGTATTTTATCTCAATTAAGACTAAAAAACTTTTATGGGTATAAAAAAGTCAACTATTTTAGTTTTATTATTTAAAAAGTAATTATTTTTCCATGATTGGGTAAGAATCTTGTATTTTATATTCATCATTCATTGTGATAGATATTTGTGATTCAAGAGTTATGAAGTTAATGCTAGTATTGAAGTATCATAACAACATTTATTCCAAATGTAAAATTTTATATCATTGTGTCTAGTTAGACACTAGGATAAATGTTTTAGTGATACTTAAACTTGAATCAAAAAAATTTTTTAAATGAGAAGTAGTGAGACCCCCTGGATGGTGTAGGAATCTCTCTTTATCAGCTCTTTTTGAGTTCACTGTATCACTTTTCTATTCTTTCTCATTTCTTATATTGAAATACATGTATGTTTTAAGGATATTATATTTTAATACACAAGTGGTGAATAAAAACTTAATGAATATACATGAATTGGATCCAACTACTTGCCTCTTCAATTCATTGAAATTTCTTTTCCCATGTATATTCTTTTCACATAAGAAGAAAATAGCCTCTTGTTTATTCTTATGCCTTTGAATATTTTATCACTTTGAAGGATGATATAAAGGATCTTTTTTCTTTATATTATCCATGTGATATTTATCTTGGTCTTTAAAAATTTTCACCATAAGGGGTGGAGAAACATATTTCAACCAATCTTTATCTACTTAGTGAAGTATTATGAAAATATTCTTAAGTGAATTATCCATTTCGTTTATCTAGGAATGGATGAATAAATATAACCCTGGTGGCAAGGATAATAAAATAAGATTAATGTATAATTTCTTATCCATGTGGAATCCCAATTTCTCTAACTGGTCAATATACCCCAGCATTTTGAAACCATGATCAATAGCTAGATTCCCTTCTTCCAGTTTACACTGATATAGTGCATTAAAAATATTATTTATTTCAAGATTTTCCTTCTCTTTATCAAGAAAAATAAGATGAGATATTATGGTGTAAGAATACATTCCATTATGTTGTATCATCAAATCTATGGATATGGTTTATAATATAATACAATGGACATATGAAGCATCCTCTGCATATTTTTATAGGTATACTTTTAGCCTTTAATCTTCTTCTAGGGTGGAAGAATAGTAGTAGGGTATTCCAATACATAATAAAATTTATTTTATAATAATTCATTATATAAAATATTTTACTATATCTTGAAATTTTTATTTGTAAGGACATGACATGGGTTAAGAAATGATCACAATATTTTCATAGTTTCTCTTTCCATTCTTCCACTATAATAATTAAAAGGTTGATTATAACTTTAATTGATTAAAAATTATGTGATACATAATAATTTTAATTTTTTTAAGTCTCTCTATAATAAATTAATACCCAATAACCCTCATCATTGGACTCAGAATGTCTAGTTTCATAGATATTCTAGTGGTAAGGATCCATACGCCCCTTCTCATAACCAAAGAAATAGATCATTCGATTATCTGAAGGTATTTAGGTGGGTAGGTCTTTGTCAAATATAGGCTTTAAACTCCTTGATTTGTTGAGTGGACTCTCCAATCCAAAAATCCTGACTCGAATTTCCTCAACACTTGCCTCCAAGTTATATAAAGTATAGCATGGGTTACTTCTCTTAATGTAAATTGATTAAGTCAACCAAAAAAATTTATAAGATTTCTATGATGAAATTAAGTGTCCCAATTTGGGTTGGTAAAACACTTAATTCTATGGTTTTCATTCCTAATTAAGTAATAGAAGGCTTATTCTGACTTAATATTAAGTTGAGAGATTTTATTTATTATGAATAAATTTTCTTATTTTATCTTTAATAAGTCTTATTAATATAAAGTGGATTTTAATTTATGGATTAATCATGTTCTGATTAAACATTTATGCATAACCTATTTATTTTAATTCCATATTTTCATATTAGTGCATTTATTTATGTGATTTCAATCTTGCATCCATGAAATAAATCTTGCATAAGAAAAAAATAAAATTAATTAATTAATTAAATGATCATGAGATTTATATAATGGTTTATTTATTAATAAGATAATAAATAAACCTATGACTCAAAGGATAAACTCCCTATACCTGTCTTGGCACGAGTTATAGCATCCCACCTATGTACCTATGCATCTCCCAGGTTGGTTTCATCTTGGTTCTATCTTGAACTTCCTCCTCCTCAGTTATATCTTGAACTCACTTCATGTGCCTTCGAAAACTTCTTTTATTACATAAACTCACATGAAAATGTGGGGGTGAAAGGATTGGTTAAGGGTAATTACATAAAACAACCTTGGACATGCATGTCATGCATGATAAAAGGGGGATGGATGACTCAAAGTCCATCATATTTAATTTGATTATAATTAATTATAAAACCATGCAATAAAATTAAATTAAATAAAACCAACACATATATAGTTCTGGTCAAACTCATGATCGATCATACACATACAATGATTACACATTTAAGATAACTAACTGGCATTTATTTCTATTCATTCTTTAATAAGATAAAACACACACAGTTTAATCCAATTAATTATCTTATTAATCAATTAATTAATTTTATCTTATTTAATCCAATCATATTGAAATTCCTATCTGCTGTGATTTTAAATAAAATAAATATTTTTCTTTAATTTAAAACTCAATAAAATAGTATATAACTTTTAACTTGGAAGTAACTTGGTGATAACCTATCTGAAATATTCATTATGGTTTAAATTGTAAATGTTGTACTCATACGACATATTGTATACATGGAATGTGTCATAATTTTATAGTGTGTACTACCAATTTAATGTCACACAAAACATGTGAAAATTACATAGCCTATACAATTTAATACGTTGAGTCTTTAGTATAAAATAACCATACATGATTCATAGTTTCAAATATTACAAAGAATTAATTAAGAAATTAATATAATATAAAACCTAATGACTAATGTGTATAACCAACTTAATGAACCACATAAATTAGGTTGATTAGGTTTAATAGAGTTATTAATTAAATTTAATATTTCTATCTAAATAGGTAAAGTACACTGCATGTGCAATCTAGCCACACAGTGTATACTTCTCTTTTCTAGATATCCGTAGTACACACCTAGGGACTTAGCATGTACTTTTCATATACATTTATAAAGTACATGACATATAGAAAGAATACACTATGTGTAATTCAAGTTACACATCAGTCAGTCGGTATGTGTCATGTATTAAATACATAGGGTGTATTGGTTACAAGGTGTGGTTTGACCCCATGTTTTCTACCTTGAATACACATGGGTTACACGGTGTGTAGTCAATCTACACAGCGTGTACTCCAGCAAAGTGGTGCGCCATCCTGGCCAGTTAACACACAGTGCATTTATTGCATGCGACATGTACCAATTACATTATAAACTAAAATCTACATAGAAATCCTTGTGTAATGAACAAGAATGTGTGATGTGTAACAAAGGAGTACACTCCATATATTCTTATATTATCCAACCATAATTCTTGGCACCTCCAAATGGGTTATTCATATGATATATTCATTAATTATTAATCGATCTTAGTAATATTAGTGAGAAACGAAGAAGTGGAAGAATATATTTCGATGAAAGATCAATAATGAATTAAAACTTGAAATGAATTTTAACTTTTAAATGTGAAATGATATATAATCAAATAAATAATTATAAATTTGAATGTGACCCCTCTAATACCACTTGATGGTTCTGGGCATAGCATAAGTGTTTATCAGGGTTGATCCCAACTCAACAAATGTCAAATTCAATGGATCATTCTCATATTTTACAATATGTCAATGTCATGAAAAATTAATTTTCTAAAAATAATATTGAAAATGTAATATGTTGGTACCAAGAGGATAAATTTTCATAATAAATTTATAATTAATTTTAATAAATCAAAATAATAAATACATCAGTCTTGGGATCTTTCTTTGAGGATGTTGTTGATAATCCAAAACCCTTTTTACTTTATCATCATTTTGCTTGTAAGATCCAAGTGTATAATCACTCTAGTAGTGATCCACATGTTCCCCTTTTATCTCTAAACAATGTCGATGTATTTCTGGGTGCCAGTGCGGAATATCAATCATCTTGTGGTGTTTTTCTGGATAACTATGAAAATTCCTTCAGGATTAAAGAATCATCTTTTCACTCTCATTCTTGAGAAGATGGAGGATAGAGGAGAATCTCTAGAATTTTCTTTGTTTTAGAGAGAGATCTAGATTTAATTGTGCACAACAATTCTAAATTTTGATCAATCTCGATCAAACTCTACACAATAGACATAATCACCTATTTATAGAGATAGGGTTAGGGTTAAAATATTATTTAATTTCACAACAACCCTTAAATAATATATTAAACCTCATCTGAACTTGTGAAATGTAATAATAATAATATTATTATCATTATTATAGTGTGTGTAAATCAGCACAATGATAAATATTATTTTACCAACTTATAAATTAATATTTATCACCAGACATAATTTTTATCCCCTCATCCTTTTCTACATTTATCAAATATAGAAATAAATATTTAATTAAATATTTATTCATAAAATAAATATTTTATTCATATTCTGGTGAATAAATATTTATGAAATATTGAATAAATAAAATAAATATTTTAGTCATGGTTTGGTGAATAAATAGTTATTAAATATTTATGTAATTAATAAATTTGTTATTAATGAATAAATAATTATTTATTACCTAACAAATAATATTTATGATTTATAAATCCTAAATAAAATCATTCCTCACTATTTAGAATAATATTTATTTTGATAATTAAATTCAAATAGAATTTAATTAACATCAATTAAAAAACTTATTGTGTGACCCTCTAAGATTCTTTATCATTGGCATTAGGTGAGATTGTCTAAAGTCTAAGATTACTATCAAGCAACAGTTAAGGGAACTCTAGAGAAAGAAGTTAATTTCACAACGTCAACAACCACATATGTGTGGTCATTGTGTAATATAATCTCTTTATCATAATATCTCGTTAAGAAGGTTGCACACTTGTGTCATCAACCTATATGCTTGATATGTCTTTATTTAACTATCTAAAATAAACTTGTCATTAACCCATAGCCATGGAATTTAATGTGATGATTCTATTTCAATCAAAGGTCTGAGATATTAACTTCTATAACAACCCTGACCCCAGTAGTCCAAATCCAGTGCCTTAATTTATTACATTAGTATAGATACAAAACTCTAATCCCAAAGTACCAATTAGTTTAGTGGTTTTGGAATCTATATTACATACATTAACCATACATTACAACTTAAAATGTAAAATACAACATAGAAAATCCTTTGAGAATTTTATTATTATCCTAGAATAACCCAGCATATCAATCATAAAACACTTCTTGGTATCCTGGAAAAAATAAAACATAAGAAATGGTTAAGCTCATATTCTCAGTAAGGGTATACATAGAGTGGAATTTATCAAAAACAAGTATAAAAAATTATGGTAAGGTGATTAACTAAAACACTTTCCGTTTAATCAATAACCTAAGTATAATATGGAAGGAATTAAAGATGGTCAAATATTGCCATATAAATAATCACATGAGAATGAAACTTAACCATAGTTATTCTACTAGTTGAATAATCACATGGAAAATCAATAACTAATCACATAATGAGGGAATGCATAATTTCGGGCATCATAAACATACTGTCAAGGATTCGACCAAGATACATTGTATATAAGCAGGTAAAAACCCAAACTAGTTTGTCTCATGAGACCTACCAATGAATTTAGGGGATATAGAAGGTGCATCCCATCACTTACTAAGTCTAATTAATTCCTCATATAAAATGGGTAAAACATAAACAACATACACATTCGTATTGAAAAACTAGTATACAAAATGTGAATACTTTAATAATAAACCATGAATGGTATCAAAATAGCACATCCATAGTCGAACTAAATTATAAACCATTCAATAAAATATGTTAAATTATATCATAAGAAATTAACCTCATTTAACCATATGATCCAATAAAGGATACTAAAATATATGAAAATACCCTAATAAAATCATTAAAAATATCTTAAGAGAAATACCCCTTTTTACTTTGAAATCATTTATTTAAAATATGTTCAATTATAAAAGAAAAAATTTACTTTTAAAATAACCTTGTAAGATTATAATGGAATCTTAAAAACATTAAGGTGCCATGATGGTATAAAAATTCACTCATGCCGCATAAGTTAAAGGCAAACATTCCTTTCATCGAAAAATCCATAAAGTACCTTGTTTAGAAAATGATAAAAATATTCTTTTTAAACCATTTTATAAAAAGTAAAAATTGGATAAAAGACTTTAATAATTTTTAGGATAATAGTAAAAATATTTTGGAAAATATTTTTAAGGAACATGGACATGGATGATAAATATTCCCTAGCAGATACTTATATATTAACAATCCTGAATAAAAATGTGATTCTGAAGTTAACCCTTACCTTAGGTATGATTTCCTCCATACGTGTTTGAAACTAATTTATAGTGGTTTTAAACATATTATTAACTTATACCAGAATCATAATAATATTTATGATATCATAGATGATTCATTTATGACTTTATATTACCCGTTTATTAACAATTCCAATTTAAAGTAACATTTAGGGTAATAACCATTTTGTTTATCGTACATGTTTTGACTTTTTATTCTTGATCCTATTACTTAGATCATGATTTACTTAATTATAAAATTTAAAAAATGATTTATATATCATATATATTTAGTATATAAATATATATATATAATATAGATATATGAAATGGAATACACCATTCATAGAGACAGTTAGTTGTACGTACGCATGAATGATGTTTCTATTTTCTTATCATACTGAATGAAAGAAGGTAAATGATATATATATATATATATATATTACTCCATTGGAATTATTATTTCATATATTTAATATTTATTTATTATATATATTTTTATAATCATTCTTGAATGTTTAACATGGAAGACGAATCTCATCACGTTGTGGAGATGGTAGGTCGTACGTATGCACAAGCGACGATATATTTCCCTTAATGGTAAAAGGGTAAAAAATTAGATGGTATATTAATTATAAAGAATCAATATCATGTTATATTTATTACTTATAACTATTATATTCACCATTATACCTATCCAAATAAATTAGTGATGAAAAATAGATTACACCATGGCATGGAGACGATAGGTCGTACGTACGTATGCATGGTGATTTCATTTTTCATAGGATAGATATAAGGTTAAATATGGTTGTTACATAATCATAATAAAATATAATAATATAGGTGATACTTTATTTATTACTTTATAATAGAAACAACACATTTAGCGAAAGTATAAAAAGAAATGAACTTGAAGGAGTCGGTAAAGACGATAACTTCTTCTTTAGACTGAAAATTAAATTTTTTATTTCAAAAGCACTTTTGAGGAGAAAGTGGGAAACCGGGATAACATCAAAGACATAAAACACAACCATGCCTCCACCTCCAAGATCATCAAGACCAAATAAAATTCAATTCAAAAGCAAGTAAGAGCTCCACCTAAGCAACAAAAACAATATGATCAGCTTCCACCTTCCCATCACTGCTCGGATAGCTGTCTCGTGCAAGGATGCACGGGCCCGGTACTGATGGAAAGCGCCATACCCTCTCAAAACATCCAATTCCAAATAACGATGGTAAAGAGAACGCTCTGATCTGAACATCTTCTGGAACAATCCCTTAAATGTAAACTGGATGCACTGTCTCATGGACCAAAGTCGCAGTGCCACAAGTAAACACACATCATCAATTAACATAAACCTAAAACAAATCAACCTCCACCAAATCAGAACAATTCAAATGTGCATCCTCCTCCAACAATTAGATTGCAGAATCCTTTAGACCTGTAGTCCTCCAAGACCAAATTCAAATTCACTCCCAGCAAACTGCCATAGTCCTCCTTCCATCTGCATACTGATAAAAACAATAAGGCATAATCAACCCAAAACCAAACACCACACAAGCGGCCAACACAGGTGAATTTCAGAAACCTTCTAACATAAACTGTAACACCCCAGGTAAATAAAGAATATGAAATTTTTATATTTATCCATATTTGTGAATAAAATATTAATATTACTTTAAATGGTATGCTATGCTCGATGGCATACCCAATATGCAACAACGAGTTTCTTGGGAATCTTACGTTGCACTCTAATAATAAAATAATATTATTTTAAATAGTAGTTAACACCTAGCCGTTGTAATGGCGGAAATGAACAGAACTAACTACAAAATGATTATATATGTTTTTCAAATATTTTTACTTTTTACAATAAATGTTAGAAGATTAAAAATGTGAATGAATCCAATTTTAAGCGTAGACATTCTAATATTCTTTAAAAGGTCGATTAACCGCCTTTTAATGGCGAACCTCTTTTAAATCCACTTTTTGACAATTTTATGTGTTATATTTGACAAAATAAAATTCTTATTTAGAATCGGGACATCGAAATTTACTTTGTGTAAATTTTTGGTATCTTTCCGATAAAGTTCATTTTTTAATGAATAGTGAAAAATGTTGTATTTTAATTCAAAACCTCTTTTTAATCTAATTTATTTATATGATTAGATTATCTTTTGAATTGTTTTTAAAGTAAAATTAGAATATATTTTTACCATTTAATCCAATAGTGGTCATTGGAATTAATTTCACTTTGAAATTGGACTTAAACTAGTGTCAATCTTTTGATACTTATTGTTTCATAAAAACACGCTATTTGCTCTGACAGTGGGAATTAATTATTAAATTAATTAATGAAACTTATATGTTTTGAATTTTTTAAAATAGACATCATTTTTGAATTTGGAATATCAAATATATCTTAGGGTGAAGTTTTGGTTTTTTTCTGGAAAACTTCAATTTTTGATGAATAGTGAAACCACTAAGTGGTACTTAAGAAACTGATTTTTCATTTAAATGAAATTTTACCACCTCTGTGTTTTGAATTTCAAAAATCTGACATACATGGTTGTCATTAAGAAGTAAAATGTGGTTCAATGGGATTAAAATAATTTTTTGGTGAATAGTAACTTTTATGTTTTTAATCGCGATTAGAGGTAATTAGTGTAGTTTAAGGTAAAAATAATGTTTTAATAATATGAGATGAGCTTGACACATGTCCTACCCTCATTTTATGTGTCATGGTCGACCAATACAATCCATGGGTCAACTTGGGGACCCCATGGAGCCACTTTGGTTGGGAAATGACATAAATAACTTTTTATTTAATGTTAAAGTAAAAATGACACAAACATGAGATGTTTTACTAAAACAATTTTTACATGGGGTTATACAAGTCAGAATTTTGACTATAAATATTAATTAGAAAGATAAAAATATTTCCTACATCATGATATTTTTTTATAATTTTTATACATTAAATAAATTAAATTATTTATGACATCATGATGATGCAGCGATGACCTCATTATTTAACGATTTAAATAAAATGGAATGATAATGTAAAATCTAAGACCTAAACATATCCAAAACCTATTGGATGGGTTTATTTCTAACCCTTATCACCTAATCCTAGAAAAATATCAATTTGGGACCATTAAAATCCGAAACTCATTTTAAAATAAAGTAACATTTCTTTACTTTCCAAGAGTGCCCCTCCCCTCCTCTTATAAAAGGCCCCCACCTCTACCTCCTTACCCACACTTCCAAAGCCTTTGGCTCGGACAAACCCTACCCATTTAATCTCTACAAATCCCTATATTCATCATTGAATCCTCACTTTGGGCATAATCCTTTCCAAGGAATCCTTTGAGCTTAAATCAAAGAGAGTTACCCGATTTTAAGGTAATGTCTTCACTTGAGTCCTTTTGTTTTATTTTGCTTCTCCAACCCCCTAAACTATTTTTATTAATTTCTTTTGTAACAAATAAATTATCTTAAATATACTAGGATTTTGTTATAATAAGTATTCGAGCTACACTTACACACACCTTCGTCTAATGGTTAAAGAACATATTGTTTCTGTGGTTGGCGATTTTCTGCCTCACAAAACGATGATTGTTCAATATTATTTTAACACCTTTAAAGGTGGACATTATGATGTCACTGTATTTTATATATGATATATATGGTATTTGTGTTTAATATATGCTTCTGTATTTTATATTTAAAACATACCTTTATTCTTTTCATGTTGTGTAAATGCGATAATTTCATATGAGGAAGTGTGGACTACCGCCCCCTCAAGTGATGTGACTCGTACATGTAATACATGGAATGTATAAAGAATGAAATTAATGAACATATGTGACCTATATAACATATATATTATACTTTAATTATAATATATATATATATATCATTTATTTTTAATTCCATTAATATGACAAAGAAAAAATGAAAGTAGCGTTCATGCGTATGTACGGACTACCGTCTCCATGAACGGTGATTTTCGTTTTTTATCTCCAAATGATATGGAATAGTATAAAATAAATATGTACTGGATATATATGATATTTTAATCATTAATACTATTCTGTAAATTATTTACTTATAACTACATGGGCAATCATTTTTCAAACAAGTTCATTTTTGACTCATGTACCAAACATCGGCAAAAACGTCTGATATGAACTAACATTATTAAACAATTATTATAACATTATAATATGTGATATGAACTGAATAATAATCTCTAAAGTAGGTCCTTAGGCAATTATAAATTGACCAAAGTTTATTATTCAGGAATATAAAGAAACGAACAAGACAAGTCGGACTTGAGGTAAGGGATCCTACTCCTCTCTTTCTTTTTAACTACACTCTTTTATGTCATTCCTTTTAAAGATCATCTTTCTTGTTATTGGGATGTTCTTTTATATTACTCTTACTGTAATTTTTTTTTGTTAATATGATGAGAGGCCCTATTCTCTCTCATCAATCCATTTTGGAAGTTTTGAGTGGCGCCGTTAGGCTGCCGAATTTTCGTAAGAGATCTAACCTCTCTCTTTCTTTTTAAGTACTCTTTTTTATGTCACTTATTTTAAGCTCCTATTTGTTATGTTAGGGGATGTTCTTTTATATTCCTCTTTCTATAAACTTTATGTTAATATGATGAGAGACCCTATTTTCTCTCATCAATCCATTTTGGAATTTTTAAGTGGCACCGTTAGGCTGCCGAGTTTTCGTAAGGGATTTTTCATCTCACTTTTATTCCCGTGAGATTTATGCTACATTTGCCACAATTTCCTTTGAGTGGTGTATTTAATGCCCATTATTTTACTCATTGTGTAATATAATTTCATTTATGAATATTTACATCAATTTTGTATTGTCCTTCTTTCACGGGGTGCATGTTTCGAAAGATACCCATGTCGGTAAGGGAACCTTTCACACTCCTCTTTTTAAAAGACTTATTTTGTTATGTCTTTTAATTCACATACTATTATATTGGGATATGTTATTATATATCCTTATTGATGTAAATTTTATGTCCAATTGATGAGATACCCCTTTTATCCTTGATCAACTCTTTTTCTGAATTTTGAAGTGACGTCGTTAGGCTGTCAAATTTTTGCAAGGGAACTTCTTAACCCAATTTTGATTCTTTGGGATAAACTTGTACTACTTGAATATGTCGTTATATGATTATGTGTGAATTTCCTCTGTTTGTTTTACACTTAATACCCACTTATATTTCGTGTATTCATTTGTCACACATAGTTATGTAATTGATTTATCCTTAATCCAAGGATACCGTCTTTGTATGGGACTTCGTCTCAATCTCCATTCATTGAGGCATATTTTGTTTTATACAAAACTTTCTTTTATATGGTGTATAAACCCATTTGAATTTTATGTTTATCCAAAAGGAATATTTTTTATACGAATTGTTTTACAAAACGACAAAAAGGAATGTTTTTTTCGTACGTATGCGGCGACAACGACTTCTCCACCGCCGTGACCATTATTTGAGTTCCGGCTTCCTCTATAAGCCATAACTTATTTTTAAAAGAAAAATAAATACCATGTTTTACATTTATTTTATTTTTGTATTAGAAATGGTTTTCATAATGTTTTTATATCAATGTGTTGTATTGATATCTTGTGATTGAAAAGTGGAAATGTTATGTTTCCTTTATGCATGTTTTATGTGATACGATTATGTTATGGTTCTTGGGAATTATTATGAAGACGGGTGGTTTCGTGATAAACTAAGGGCGGGTGAGCCCGATATAGCTCTCCAATGCATTGGGTAACATGAAGGAGTGAAACGTTAAGGTTTCTCCGAAGAGATTTAGGGAATATACTGTGGTGGGTATTCCAAACGTAACCAAGAGGGTTACTCCCTACGTAAGAATGTTATGAATGCCTCAAGTTACCTTTATGTCTTATGATTTCTATGATTTATTCATGATTTGATGAGGTATATTAAAGTGCCTATGTTTTAGGGGTAAAGTATGATTTTATTCTTATGTATATATGAACTCATGTTTCCTTTCCATATTTTTATAACCCTTACTGAGCTTTTTATGCTCATCCCAAGTTTTTTTGAAATGTTTTTCACAGGTCAAGGGAAAGGTACATGATATGATGATAGTGTCAAGGAAGTGTCAAGAAAGAATCCATGCTTTATTTTTAAATATGTTTCCATTGATGGGAAAAAAATGAATACTATCTTTTATGTAACCACTTTGTTTAAATGTGGAATATAATACAAGTTTTATGATCTAATTATCTAAAACTCTAAACCTGAAAAGATCCTCAATGTGTAATATTTTAATAACTCAAGATTAAGTAAGGTTTAAGGATGGGGCCTTATATAAACATCAAGCCTCGCAGAAATCCGAAGAACCAGAAATTCGTAGACCACGAATTCAGAAACGAAAAAACCAACATCAATGCATAGACTCAGCAAATTAACCAGCATATCCCAAACTAGATGACTGCAAAGAAAAACTGAAGTAGAAGAAAATCACCAGACCACCAGACGGTAGCCCGGCCGCCCATATCCCGTTACCGCCACCCAGAATGCACGTGAAGACTACAACGAATCACCCACCACACACCCCAGAGAGAAGATGGAGACCTCCAACCACTGGATCTGGAACCTCGAATGCGGGCAAGAACCGCGACGCCTTAGGAAACCCTATCCAGCGAAGGGGAATCGGGCGAGGAGAGGTCAATAATGGTACAAAGGTCGACCGAGTCCACGAAGCACCACAACAAGAAGAATTTCTGCCAGATCTCATCGAGTACAGGAGGACTGCCGCAACAACCCTAGGAGAAAGAGGCGGCGATGAGAAAACCCTAACGAGCATGTGCCCCTTACGGGCTCATCAACACCTCATAAACATGATTAGGTATAACCTATTCTTTAGCGAACAACCTTTGGATCTCCTCTTAGATACACTAGGGTTGGTATTTTGAGAAGACCATAACCTCTAGGATGTGTCTAGGAAAGTTTATAATGGAAATGGTCAGGATTTGGTTGAGATAGAAGCCTAAAAGTGGTGTAAGTGAGGTAGGAGGTTCCCTTTTATAATTAAGGTGATGGGTACTTTAGGAAACTCTCAAAATATTAAATGAATATAAATTAATTTTTAATTCAAAATGAAAAAGTGTTTTATTTCTAATATAATAGGATTATGGATCTAAATCCTCTCAACCAATGATTTTTATACATATTTAGGTCACAATATTAACCTTATCTTTTGGCTTTAATCCTTAGTTAAACCCTTTAACTCTTACCGTGACAACTTGGCTTTTTTACACTTTAGGGTTAGTATAGTAACTATAAAATGCCAAAAGAACCCCAAATGGATCATTGATGACATATTTAACCTTATTATATTTATTTGGTAAAATTTTATATTTTTATGAATCTGATATCATTTAATAAAATATTATTTATTTTAAAGAATGATTTATGTCAATTTTGATACTATTCAATATTTTTATTTTTAAAAATATCCTCGAAACATGATAACTTAGAAAAAACACTTTTAATATATCAATAACATGTCTAAATTATCTATAAAATTAGTTTATGTCAGTAATTATGTCAAATTATATTTATTTTAAAATTGTAAATATCATTTATTTGATATTTCCATTAATAAAACAATTACTGCATCATTATTATGAAAGAATTTAATTAAATTATTTCTTCTCTAGAAACTAAAAAATATCTCATGATGAAGATAATTTATTATATTTCAAATGAATATTTATATTCTAATTTATCTTCACTATAACCATGTATTAAAAATGTAATACTTATTAAAAACATGAGTATGTCATTTTTAACTTATCTTTAAATAAAATATAATAGATTTATTATTCACATAAAAGTGGCGTCAAAAGGGTATAATTTTGGTCCAAGGATAATTTTTTTCGAAACCCACTCATCCAATGAAATTAGGAAAAGTGTTAGGGTAATTTTATAAAATTATTTTAACCCATAATTACCTGATTTACCCTTAACTGTGGTGATTAAAATATTACTAAATTTAACTATTCCTATTCCCAAAAATAAAATAAACCCATTTACATAATTTGGACCTACTAATTTCAAATATTCAATCCATTTTTAAAAATTCAAAATACAGAATTTGTAGTAATTAATTTAAAATTATTCTTGTTGACGGGGTGAGAAAACGGGTTACTAAAGTTTAAACATGCAAATGATTGAAATGTTTTTATATCTAAATTCAATGTAAAATTTATTATAATGAACTAAATTTGATTAAATGATAAAAAAATAATATATTTATACTTTAAAACCATTTAATAATGTAATTTTTCACTATAAATTATTTTGATGAAAAAAATTATTTTCAATTAAAATTTAGTATTTTTCACTATTCATAAAAACATGAAACTTATTAGAAAAATACAAAACAAATTAACTAAATTAATTTTTTATATTCTTATTTAAAAAATAATTTTATTTTTCTCAAATATAATGTATAAAAGTGTCAAAAATTGGATTTAAAATAGGTTTATCATCAAAAGGTGGTAAAACAATTTTTATAAAAAATTATAGGTTTTTATGTGTAATATTGGGTTTGTTCTTATCTTATACATCTCAAATATATTATATAAATATCAACAATATTTTATTTAATATATAAAATATATATATCATTAATATCATTCTCTAATAGTAATTAATTTAATTTATTAGGATAAATTGGCTTTTTGAGCACAAAAAATAGTTCTTTAAAAAAATCTATATATTTAGTTAGTTCCTATATTAATTTCTAATTAATTTATAACCAATTAATTCAACCATATATTTTCCTAATTTAGTTAATAATATTCATAACTTCCAACTTAATAGCTAGGTTATATCTTATTATATTAAATAATAATATTTTAATAATATATTGTTGTTTGTAAAAATCGGTCTTGCATATAACGCAAGACAACTCATTATTGTATGTAGTGTAAGCTTATCATGGTTTTTTATACAATTTAATCTATCAAATATATTGAATTTATTTAAGAAAAGATATACTATAAAATCTTGGGGTGTTACATTCTCTCCTCCTTTAATAAATTTTGTCCTCATAATTCGAACTCTGAATCAAAAACTAGGGTTTTGACTTTTCAAAATATCTTTAATGAAATCCCACATCAAAAATGGTATTAATGAGACCTATAATTTAAAATAAATAAAGGTAAGTATGAATGTCACCAAATTTAACACATATTAGGGTTCTATATTTGAAAACATAGACATGGAAGAGAAATCTAACCATCAAGTTCTGATAGAGAGTGATAGAGAACATGATCAGGAGAAAGTTAACAATCAAAAAGTTATAAATCTATGATGATCTAAGAGACCATTTGATTCATCAGTAAAGAAGGTACTAGGATAAAAAAATATGTTTTAGGATCTTTTCTCTAGATTTTAAGAATTCATTTAGTTTATATACTAATAAAATAAGGAAACATTCTTACTTAGTAGAGTTTCATCCTTTAATCAATTTACACCACAAACTCATCCTTTTCCCAAAACCATGAGTAATTAAGATTAATTTTTCAAACCTAAAACACTATAATAAACTTCTATAGAATCACATAATCCATAAAATATTTACTATTTATTTCTTCTATCTTGACGCATTAAGAAGAACCAAAAATGGTTAGGATAATATAAGATAATTCTCCAAAAATAATGAACCTTTACATGAATAAAAACAACTTTAATATTGAAAATTAAATAGTGATACCCAAATTTAAACATATATCATTCAACAAATAACTATCCTTCCACAAAAAAATTATAAACTAATATTGAAACTTAAAAAGTATAATTATTTTATCACTGTCTTCCAAATAACATCAATAACTCTTAATGTCTCATGCCAAAAATTAATTTCCTAAATCACATAATCTATAAGGTATGCTAAGAATTTTCATAAATATCCTGAATTGACATAATTTCACAATAAAAATCATGTTTGACTCCAAAATACAATTCAACCATTATTATTCAAAATATTCTATTTACCATAATCTTACAGGATTCACAAAATAGTGAACATCTTCTGAAATAACATTAATCACTTAATTACCAAATCATTTTCCAATCCCAAGGTTATCTATTTGATAAAACAAATGTCCCTAAAATCAAAATGACCTTTATCCATTATATATTTTAACTAACTAAAAAAATCAATGCTAGCCAGGACTTCACGTAGGCTAGTGGTAGTCATTTCACCCTTATCGCCCTTCAGTTGTGGGTTCAAGCCTCTCGGTCTTGTCGGACGCGATGGGTTTTCACCCAACCTTAAGGTTTTCCTTTTTCTAAAACTATATTAATATAACTCTCAAAATAAATATGATGGACATCCATGAAATAAGGTTAATCACTAAATAGCCTTTTACCTAAGGTTTTCCATACAACCCCAATACATAAATACTTTATCCATTTATTTCCACATTAGTCCTTCCTTGGTCTAGATTTTATCCTATATAAGAGGACATTGACTCTAGTAATTCCCATGTTCCCCACATTTGAGGAAATAAACTACAAATGGATTCTTAGGATGAGATTTATTTCCCTCCATCATACCCTTCATTTTTCCTCAGAAATTCTTTGCTTTATGTCCTTATTTCCCACACATAAAGCATTTATTTATTCTATTGAGACACTTTCCTAGGTGCCTCCTTCCATATTTCTTGAATGATGGAAATCTATCCTTCTTTTCTCCATGGTCTCCACCACTGGAGCTCTTACCATGCTCTATCCTTCTCTTCTTTGGTGATATTGGGAGTTGGTTAAGGTATATATTGTTAATCATGTTTCAAGAAAATTGATTATGCATGAACATGATATATTTCACTCCTATCAACATTCTGTTTGGTTGCTCATCATTTCCAAATTTTTCATTATGTTTAATGTTAACATGAACCCTTTGTGTTCCATCCATTGACTAAAACTAGAAATCATAGTGTGAGTAACAATATTCATAGTGAGAAAACATAAAATCCTTTAGAGAATATCATGACACTTTATTTTCAATATAAACCACCTTATATTTAAACTAAGTTATTCATTTTCATCATATATTCAAATCCTTCATAATGGCTTGTAAGGAAAATGTGAATTATCCTAAGAATATACCCAGAGAGTTTCAAACCAGGTACGTAGTAAGGCTCATTGTCGTGTACTAGGTTACACCGAGTCAGACCCAAAGCACCTTGTTGGAGTTGTTACTCCTAGGTACATATTTTCCAGAACCATTCCTACTTGTAGTATCCAGATATAGATGTATTTCTAGGAATAACCACATAATATCTACCCTACAAAAATTCTAGGACATTCTTATATACTTATCCTCAAAATATATCTTAGGGTTATGTTCCCTAATCTTTATTTTCTAAATCTTATTTCCTAGGTTTCTACTAAACTTCATTTAATACCAACTGTAACAACCCTGACCCCAATATCCCAGAGTTGGTGCCTTACTTTATTACATTTGAATAGATACAAGCCTAGAATCCCAAAGGACTGATCAGTTTAGCAGTTTCAGAAGCCATATTATATACATTAACCTTACATTATAACTTAAAACATAAAATAAAACATTGAAAATCCTTTGAGAATGTAATTATTCTCCTAGCATAACTTTGCATATCATTCATAAAATGCTTCTTGCTATCCTAGGGAAAATAAAACATAAGAAAGGGGTGATATAAGATGCTCAGTAAGGGTATATATAAATCATAAGCTATCAAAAACATGTATGAACAATTATGGAAAGGTGATTAACTGAAATACTTTCCATTTAATTAATAACCTAATCATAATATGACAGGAATGAAATATGATCAAATAATTCCATATAAATAATCACATGAGAATGAAACTTAACCACGGATATTATACTAATAAAATAATCACATGGAAAATCAATAACTGATCTCATAATGAGGGAATGCATAATGTCGGACATCATAAACATACCGTCAAGGCTTCGTCCAAGACACCATACATAAATGGTTAAAAACCCAAACTAGTTTGTATCATGAGATCTAATGATAAATAAAGGGGTTATAGAGAGCCCTACCCATCACTTACTAAGTACAATGAATTTCTCATATGAAAGGGGTGAAACATAAACAACATACACATTCGTATTGAAAACTAGTATATGAAATGTGAATGTTTTAACAATAAACCATGAATGGTATCAAAATATCACATCTATAGTCAAACTAAATCATAAACCATTAAATGAAATATGGTAAATTATATCATAATAAATTAACTTCATTCAATCATAATATCCAAAAAATTATATTGACATAGATGAAAACACTCTAAAAATCATTAAAAATATCTTGATAGAAATGCCCCTTTTTACTTTGAAATCATTTATTTAAAATATGTTCAATTATAAAAGAAAACATTTACTTTGAAAATAACTTTGTAATCTTGTAAGGTAATCTTAAAAATTTTAAGGTACTATGATGGTAGAAAAATTCACTCATGTTGTATAAGTTAATAACAAACATTCCTTCCGTCGAAAAATCCATAAAATACCTCATTTGGAAAATGAAAAAAAGATTCATTTTAAACCATTTTATAAAAATTAAAACTTGGGTAAAAGACTTTATAATTTTTTAGGATAATAGTAAAAATATTTTGGAAAACATTTTTAAGAAACATGGACATGTATGATAAATATTCCCAAGCAGATACATAAACAATTCTAAATAATAATCAGATTGTGAAGTTAACCATTACCTTAGGTCTGATTCCATCTGTATATGTCTGAAACTTATATATAGTGGTTTTAAAAATATTATTAAATTGTAAAAGAATTATAATAATATTTATGATATCATATATGATTCATTTATGAATTTATATTACATGTTTATTAACAATTCCAATTTAAATCAACGTTTAGGATAATAATCGCCTTGTTTATTGTAAATGTTTTGACTTGTTATTCTTCATCCTATAACTTAGATCATGATTTAATTAATTCAAAAATATAAAATAAGATTTATATATAATATATATTTAGTATATAAATATATATAAAAATAGATATATGAAATGGAATACATTGTTCATGGAGACAGTAAGTCGTACGCACGCATGAACGTTGTTTCCGTTTTTTTACCGTATTGAATAAAAGAAGGTAAATGATATATATATATATATATATATATATATATTATTTAATTAAAATTATCATTTCATATATTTAATATTTATTTATTATATACATTTTTATAATCATTCTTGAATGGTTAACGTGGAAAATTAATCTTATCGCATCATTGAGACAGTAGGTCTAACTTACGCACAAGCGACGACATCATTCCCTTAATGGTAAAAGTGTACAGAATTAGATGGTATATTAATCACAAAGAATAAATATCATGTCATATTTATTTATTATATCTATTATATCCACCATTATACTCATACAAATAAAGTGGTGATGAAAAACAAATTACACCATTGAGTGGAGAAGGTAGGTCGTACGTACGCACGTGTGGTGATTTCGTTTTTCATAGGATGGATAAAAGATTGAATATGGTTATTACATAATCATAATAACATATAATAATATAGTTTATATTTAATTTATTACTTTATAATATAAACAACATGTGAATAGGATGTATAAAAAGAAATGAACTTGAAGGAGTCGATAAAGACGATTGCCCCTTCTTTAGCGAACCTCCTTTGTATCTCCTCTTAGGGACACTTGGTTTGATCTTTTGAGAAGAATAAAAACTCTAGAATGTATCTAGGGAATTTTATAATGTAAATGGGTAGGTTTTGGTTGACATATAAGGCTCAAATTGGTGTAAGGAAGTGAGGGAGGAGGTGCCCTTTTATAATTGAGGTGAGGGGAACTTTAGGAAACTCTCAAAATATTAAATTAATATAAATTAATTTTTAATTAAAAATGGCTCAAAAGTGATTCATTTATAATATAATATTATTAAGGGTAGAAATAATCTCAAAAAATGTTTTTTAGTCATGTTTAGGTCACAATATTAACCTTATCTTTTGGATTTAACTCTTAGTTAAACCCTTTAACTCTTACTGTGACAACTTGGATTTTTTACTCTTTAGGGTTAATATAGTTACTGGAAAATGAAAAATGAACCTCAAATGGATCATTGATGGAATATTTAACCTTATTATAGCTATTTTTTGAATTTTAGATTTTTATAAATTTTATATCATTTAATAAAATATTATTTATTTTAAATTATCATTTATGTCAATTTTGATACTATTCAATATTTTTCTTTTTAAAAATAATCTAACAAAATGAAACTTAGAACCAATACTTATAATTTATCACTAAAATGTCTAAATTATCTATAAAATTATTGGATGTCATTAATTATGTAAATTTATATTTATTTTAATATTTAAAATATCATTTATTTAATTTTTATAATAATTAAACAATTACTGCATCATTATTATGAAATATTTGAATTAAATTATTTATTATCTAAAAATTAAAAATAAATTATCATTATTAATATAAATTAATTATATTTCAAATTAATATTTATATTCTAATTTATCTTCTCTATAACCATGTATTAAAAATGTAATACTTATTAAAAACATGAGTATGACATGTTTAACTTATCTTTAAATAAAATATAATAAATATCTTATTATCTTACAAGTAGATTAAAAAGGGTATTATTTTATACCAAGGATTATTTTTTTAAAAACCCACTCATCCAATGAAATTAGGATAAGTTTTAGGGTAATTTTATAATATTATTTTTACCCATAATTACCTGATTTACCTTTAAGTGTGGTAATTAAAATATTACTAAATTTTACTATTCATTTGTACAAAAATAAAATAAACATATTTACATAATTTGGACCCACTGATTTCAAATATGGAATCCATTTTTAAAAATTTAAAACTCGTAAGTTTCAATAATTAATTTAAAATTAATCTCGTTGATAGGGTGAGAAAATGAGTTATTAAAGTTTAAACATGTAAAATATTGAAATGTTTTTATATCTAAATTCAATTTAAAATTTATGCCAATTACCTAAATTGAATTTAATGATAAAAAAATAATCTATTTATAGTTTAAAATCATTTAATATTATAATTTAACACTATAAATTATTTTTATGAAAAAAATTATTTTCAATTAAAATTTTGTATTTTTCACTATTCATCAAAACATGAAACTTATCAGAAAAGTATCAAAATTTTAAATAAAGTAAAATTTTATATTCATATTTAAAATAAAAAGTTTATTTTTTCAAATGTAATGTTTAAAAGTATCAAAAATTGGATTTAAAATAGGTTCTCCATTAAAAGGTGGTAAAACTGTTTTTATAAAAAAAATAGGTTTTATGTGTAATATTGTGTTTGTTCTTATCTTATACCTCTCAAATATATTAGATGAATATCAAAAATATTTTATTGAATATATAAAATATTTATTTATTTAATATCATTCTCTAATAGTAATTAATTTAATTTATTAGGATAAAATGACTTTGTGAGTATAAAAAATAGTTCTTTAAAAACATTTCCTATATATTCAGTTTGTTCTTATATTCATTTATAATTAATTTGTAACCAATAAATTCAACCATATATTTTCATAAGTTAGTTAATACTATTAATAACTACCAACTTAATGGCTAGGTTATATCTTATTATATTAAATAATTATTATTTATTAATATATTTTTGTTTGGTAAAACTCGATGTTGCATGTAACACAAACCAACTCATTATTGTGTGTAGCATAAGATTATCATGGTGTTTCTTAAAACGTAAGATATTGAATAAATTAAAATTATTTAAGATTATACATACTGTAAAATCTTGGGGTGTTACAACTTCCATAAAGATGGAAGATAAAAATCCTTCTAAAACTTACTCATTAATAACATGTCATTTGTGATGCACCCAGCATATCATACTTCCCACAAGCATATGGTGCCACAGTTTTGGTCAGTAAATATAATTGTGTGATTATATACATGCATTAATAATAATATTAATATCTAAGTACCATTACACATGCTCACAGACAGGAATATCCAATGACACATTAACATTTAGAATTCCTACTGGCGGGTATATTCCCATGATATCTTATCTTGGAAATTACTAGGTGAGAACTTCATGATAAGAAGTCTCGTATGCTTATGAGTACTCACATGTGACATTTAACATACCATGTTCCCCGTCATAGAATGTTATTCAACCATAGAACTATAGTTAAGAATATTCTCAAGGCATTTTAAGGTTCTTATCATAGTGGGGAATTGATATGCCCTTTGTAATGTGATAGATACTCTAGAACATTATCACATTAATGTTATGTAGAATAATAATCAATATATGATAAGGTATTTAAATTAATATCTACTTATTTAAATATACATGTATCAAAAGTAAAAATTAGTTGGTTCTAGGGCACCAACTCTAACAATGATGGGGTTATTCATCTACAAAATAAGTTTTTATCAGATGAATATCATATATTAATACCATTTAGTAAGGAAATTTATTAAATGGTATCCCACTATAATGATTAACCCTTTAAAATTCATCATATCTATCAGTGGTCCAAGATATGTATTTCACTAATCAATGAATCATATTTGGAATTCCTCCCACCAATTAGCTATTTAGGTATAGAATTATCTAAATCATATCATATATGACACTTAGATTATTGATTGGATAGCCTTTTTCTCATTACATCATATGGATAGACTCGACTCTATTCCTCTTATATCCTAATTATTAGGGTTTCCAAACTAAGTGTAACCCAAATAAAACATCAAGAACAGGAACCCAACTTTGGAATGAAACCACCCATTACTTACTTGTCTTACACATGAAATCCTTGGGCACCCAACTTTGATGTGAAAATACTTGGTTGGATGATTAATGTTTTAACAAGTTTTACTTTGGAAGGAACCAAAAACTTATTATTTTTAAGGGGTTTTAATATCACCCTCTTATCTCATGTTATTCCCTTTATGTATTCATGCTTCTAATTATTTAGTTTTGGAATCATGTTCTTTCTACCAAATCAATATGTTCAAACCATATTGATGTATAACTCTTTACACAACTCACAGTTTGTGTTAGTCACCCTAAAATAGTATCCAGACATATTTACACACATCCAAATGAAAATCATTCATAAGTCACATGAACTTTTCATGTAATTATTTTGAATAATATTAAATTGATAATCTCCTCATGAGTAATCCTAGAGTTAAATAAAGTCGACCCCACCTTTCCAGAACAAGCTATAAGCCTTTAGGACAGTGGGAAGTCCAATCTAAAGTCCCTCTATCAAGGGATACTTTACTCAAGAGAGATTCCAATTCATCATAACTCTAATATATAACATGTATAGACTATATTAAACTACTAAATTCAATATAATAAGTTAAATTAAAAATTTAAGTCAAGGTAAATGAAAACTAAACTCATTATAATACTTAGTATGTAACTTCTTAAATGCATGTATGATAATCTTAGAAGCAGTTTAAAAAATTTAAACTAAAGCATACGCATATTCATAGTATAAAAATTTTATATGTATTAAAATAAACAATGGAAAAACCTTTAAATAAATGAACAAATCACATGTTTAAACATGAGATAAACATTTATTAACAATTCATAAATAAAAACTAATTATAAACACATTATAATTTTAGTTATTCATTATAAAAATTCCATAATCTTGAATATAAACACTTTATATTCATTTCATGCTATGAACTCCTTTATATTATTCATTATATGACATTTCACTTTAAATATATGATATTTTTATGAAATATAAACATTTTATATTTCAATTTATTTTGTAAACTATTTATATAATCTAAATATCACATACTTAACATTATTTAAAACTTGATCAAATCAATCATCAAAACTTATTTTGATTTTGTTTAAATAATATCCCAAATAAGGTCCTTAATTTGAACAATTGAAATTATATATTATTAACAATACATCACCTTAAATATAAACACTTTATATTTAGCCTTATTTTGTAATTTATATAAACTTCATAAATTTCCTTTACAATTTTTAAATAAACTCTTTATTTCTAAGTTATAAGGCATTACATATAATTTGGTATAAGATAATTTAATATTAACATTTAATATTTTGGAATATTTTTATTACTAAATGTTTCATAAAAATTTAATTAATTATTTATAAAAATTTTATAATTAATTAATTTATACACTTTATAAATTAATAAATTTTACAAAATATATTTTATTATTATTTATAAAAAAAATTATAAATAATATAATTCAATTCATAAATGAATATAAGTAAAAATAATATTTCTTTATTGAATCGTATTTAATGATTTAGGTTGAGTCATAGGCTATGACTCATAGGCTAGCAATGCTTAAATTGTTTAAGCACTATCAGTAATATTTTATAACTGATAACTATTTAATTGAATATTATATCAACAAACATAAGGTTTTTTTAGTTTTGATTTAAAGGAATAAATCATACGTATCAGTGAAAAACCTTACACATGAATTGTATTTTATAATTCACATAGATATCTTAAAGGCAATGAGATACTTTTTTTGAAATCAAGGCACAAGTTATCATTAGATACAATATATAGGGGTCATATACTACAAATAATATAATTTTTTTGAATTTTTAGTGAGTTTATCGATATGATATCCCATATAAAATTTATAACATTATTACCACAAATAAAATTAAATAGATTAAATAAGGATAAATCAAAATGATAAGGTTTAAAATAAAATAAAAACATGTCTAAATTTAATTGTTTGATGATATTACAACCCTATATTATCTAATATCTTAATTTGAGTCACTTTGAAAGTTTTTATGTGGGTTTTGGGTTTATTATAAATTAATATTTTAGAGGTTTCCAAAAGTGCCCCTCTCCTCCCTTATAAAAGGGAACCTCCTCCCTCTCCTATTCACAAAACTTTGAGCCTTAAAGCTCATCCAAACCTTGTCCATTTATCTTCTCCACTTCCCTATCAACATTCTGGAGGATCTGGTCTTCTCAAAATACCAACTCTAGTCCCTTAAGTGGAAGCTTAAAGGAGGTGTGTTGAAGAAGATGTAATCTCTTCTACCGATTCTTTCAAGTTTCTTTCTTCTTCAACTTCTTCTTCTTTAGTTTTTTCATTATAAAGTAATAACATAATTATCACTAATATACTTATATGTTATTATAAATATGAAACAACCCCATTTCATCTTCTATCCATCCTACGGAAAACAAAATCACCGTGCGTGCATACGTACGGAATACCGTCTCCACGCCGTGGTGTAATCTGTTTTTCCACCACCACCTTACTTGGATGAGTATAATGGTGTAAAGAATAACTATATATAGTTATTATAACATCATACTTATTCTGAGATATTATATCATCCACTCCAATTCTATTCAATAATTATGGGAATGATATCATCGCTCGTGCGTACGTACGGACTACCGTCTCCACGAACGTGATGAGATTCATTTTTCATGATTAACCATTCAAGTATGATTATAAAGTATATATATAATAAATAATCATGAAATATATTACATAATAATTATACTGTATTTATGTACATATATGTTTCATTTACTTAATTCCATTCAATTCAATAAGGAAAGGAAAACAGCGTCCATGCGTACGTACGGCCAACCGTCTCCATGAACGGTGTATTTCATTCCATTTATCGATCTATCATATATATTTATATACTTAATATATATTATATATAAATCATGTTTTACATTCTTGAATTAAGTGAATCAATATATGAGTAATAATATCAAGAACAACAAATCGAAACACGTACGATAAATGAAACGATTTTACCCAAAACACTGCTTTAACATGGAATTTACAAAAGAACGGGTAATATAAAGTCATAAGTGAACCATATATGATATCATAACAATGAATATGATTCTGTAATAATTCAATGACATTATTTAAATCATTATACAGGAGGTTCGGATACATACGAAGCATATCGGACATAAGGTAAGGGATAACTTTTCCAATCTTGTTTTTATCTGAGATTGTTTATTCGTAAGTATTTACTGGGGTTATATTTATCATCCATGTCCCTATTTTCTAAAAATGTTTTCATGTATGTTTAAATTACTTTTTACCCTTTTATGATTTTTACCACAAGGTATGTAAGGAATCTTTCTTTTGTTTACCATATGAGGTATTTTTTTGACTTTTCCGGTAAAAGTACGAGAAGAATGTTTTTTTTAACTTATACGGCATGAACAGATTTTTACGGTTTTATAACACCTTATTTTCATGAACCTTACTCTACAAGTTTTCATGGTTATTTTCAATAAAATCATTTTATTTTAAAATTGTGTGGCATTTTGTAAAAAGAAAATGATTTTGAAGAAGAAAGGATATTTTCCTCAAGAATTCATTTCAAGTGTTTTATCAAAACCATTTTACATCTAAGATGACATTATTTCATATGTGTATATTTCATGTATAATGTCCCTATTATTTACATGGTTTCACTTTTCTTGTGATGAAATGATATCCATTTGTTTTATATGGATTATGTTATGATGAGATGATGTTTATGAAACCCATTTTATTCTTTGGGTTATGATGAATGATTTGTGTTTATGTTGTGGCACACGTAAGAATGATTTCAATATGAGATGGGTGGGACCTATATCTCCCTCTAATTTATTGGGTAAAGATTTAAATCTCATGAGATAGACATGGCTGGAATGGTAAGTTAATCCAGTTCAGTGATACAGGACTGGAATAAGGAGTGAACTCGATTCAGAAAGGGACTTTGTCCACTAAGATGGTCTTGACACCAATGCCTTGGCTACTATCGAAATCATATCATGTGATTAATGGTTTTCCACAATTACATGTTTTATTCTCATGCTATTTTATCATGATTGATGTTCCTTTATGATATATGTCTTACGTACTTCCAAGATTTATGTCTTTGCTCAAGATTTTGATGTTCAGATTTTATGTTCAAGTTTTTGCATTCAAATGTTTATGAATTGTTTTATATTCTCGATGTTTACCCTTACTGAGCATTTGAGCTCACCCTTTTTATGTTTTCTTTTCCCCGGGATATAAAGAAAGGTTTTAGGTAAGAAAAAAAAGGGGAAGATCTTTATGGGAGATGTTGAAGATCTTTCACCGTGATTATAAGATTATGTTCCAAGTTTCCAAAGACACTAAACTATTACAGTCCTTTGGTGTCTGTTTTTGTTATGTATTAAGTATTCCGTAAAAGTAATGCAATGTCTATGTACTTCAAGTATGGGTCTCTACACATCACTAGTCATTTCATTTCATTATTCAATTTGTAAATGAGTCTAGTCCTAACATCCTAATGTGGAAATCAAGTATCACTACTGGTGTGTTTAACCCAACCCAGATAACCATGGTATAACATAACACCAAACTCGATCAAAGCCAACTATATAAGAATTTCAGCAGTAAATAATGGTCGAAACCCGGTGTATAATAATTTTAGTATGTTCTAGGGTCAAAAACTGGTATAGAAGCATTTCAGCATGTATTAGGGATAAAACTGGTGTATAAGCATTTCAGCATAAAGACAACACATGTAACTTACACTATTACATGATTAACAACATAATAACTCACGTGGGAAAAACATTCAATTAACCACTTCAATTTTAAATATCCCAAAAATGAAATCAAAGGCATGTCCATATGCATCTTAGTCCAAATGGCTAAACAACGGTCATCCAAGGGAGAATGCACCCACGGGGTGGCCCTTAATCAAGTCAAACAATATAAAACATGATTTAGTTCAATTAATCAATTTCCTAATCAACATTAGGCAATAACATGAGATAATTCCATTCAAGGTGGCACCCTATACATGGGCGCGTGGTAGTCTAGTACTTATAAGCAACATGAAAATTCACTAAAGGCACAAGACCACCTACCTCATACTCGTACGACTCTCCTCATCCAGCGTCGGGCTTTGATTCGACCTAGAATGGCATAGATCTACAAAATGAGTATAAATGCTTGACCTTAAATAACTAGATCGAGAGAATAAATCAGGAAGAAAAGATCAAGAGAAATTGAGAGCTCATTGAGGGGAATCCAACGGATCTGATAGTGTTCAAATCAGAGATTAGACGACGAATCATGAGTCGAACCCTCTTTCAGATTTTATAGGCGCGTCTTACATCGAAAGTGAGTCATTTCTATTTGTCTGGAAAAACGATGCTACTGCCCAACTTAATAATTAAAAAAAATACACGGCATGCAATTGATACTACACGTCATGTCTATACAAATTATATCCAGACCATTACATGGTCGTGTACCAAGTTACATGGCATGTAGCTTTCCATACACGGCATGTACCTTTAATTACATAGAATGTAGTTCCCAATCACGTCGTGTAACAGGCTTGCAGCTAGCCCCTCAACCTCTTTCCCCCCATTTTCTAAATTATAATTTGAAAAAGAAAGATCCATACCCCCATTAAGAACAAAGTTCTTAAAAAATTTCCCCCTTAAAGAAATTTGTCCCCGAATTTCCCTTCCAAGGGTGGTGAAGGAACATCAGTGAATAACTCTGGCCATTGAGATCATACGTCGGTATCCCTCTACCAAGTCTCATCCTGCACTTGGTCATAATTTCATAGCACATGTACCAAAGGAACATACTAGCCATGTAGAACCTTCGTGCTACAATCCACAAGATGAATGATATGCTCCTCAAAGGATGCATCCTCCTGCAACTCCATTTCCTTGGGCTGAAAGGTGTGATATGGGTCCAAAAAGTAACGTTGAAACTGAAAAATATAGAAGATTTCATGCATAGACATGTACCTCTTAGGTAACTATAATCGATAGGAAATCGGCCCGACCCTCTCCAGAATCTCAAATGGACTAACGTATCTCAACAAAATCTTACCCTGTTGTCTGATCCTCTTGTGTCTCAACCTCGGTGAAACACATAGGAAAACTCAATCCCCGACCTCAAACTCCAAAGGTCATCTACGGTGATTATCTTATGATTTTTGATGAGACTATGTAGTATTCATCTGCTTCTAAATCAACTAAACCTGCTCAGTGGTCTCCTGGACAAGATGAATTCCCAGCATCACTGCCTCTCTTGCCTCCAGCCAACATAGGGGTGATCTGCATGTCCTACCATATAAAGCCCCATGTGGCACCATCTTAATAGTAGTATGTAAGCTATTGTATTAGTCAAAACTCAAAAATGGGTATGTGTGTCTCCCAGGAACCCCCAAAATCCAGGATGCATGCCCGAAGCATGTCATATAGCACCTGAATCGTACACTCTGACTGGTCATCTGTCTAGGGGTGGTAAGATGTGATTAGAAGTGTTTGTGTACCCAAATCCCTTTTTATCCCTTACTAGAAATGTGAAGTAAAATGTTCATCCCTATCTGAAATATAGAATGAGGAACCCCGTGTAGTCATACAATCTCCCAGATGTACAACCTCTCAAGCTCATCAACACCGAAGGTTTCCTTGATCGGTAGGAAATGTGAAACCTTCATAAGCCTATAAACCATAACCCATACTACATCATTACCTTGTGGCGACCTTGGTAAACCCGTCATGAAATCCATCACAACATCATTCCATTTCCACTCAGGAATGGGTAGCTATTGTAAAAGTCATGCACCTACTGACAGGTGGAACATCTCATGAAAAAACTAGCTACATATCCCTTCATGCTTGGCCACCAGTACTGACGATGTAAATCCTAATACATCTTGGTGACACCAGGATGCACTGCCCAAACTGAAGCATGAAAATCCCACATCATCTCCTCATGCATGTCTGCTGAAACCCATACGTGACCCTGTAACCGCAAAACCTCATCCCCACCTATGGTCCAACCAAGAAGAGGGTCCTCTCCTGACATACTCTCCCGTAGAACTAGGCCTTCAGAATCCGATAGTTACCTCATATTCACTCTGTCCAGTAAGGTATAGGTAATAGCTATGGATGAAAGAAAAGTCTTCCCCTGTCTGTCATGCACTTCTAGATGCATCTCAAAGAACAACGTTATCAGTTGCCACTCACTACTGGTCTATTGCACTACCTATATATGAGTCCTCCTACTCAGTGCATCGGCAACTGCATTGACTTTCCCAGGTGTGTAGGCAATCTCGAAGTCAAAATAGTAAAGTTATTCCACCCACCTTCACTGCCTCAAATTCAGATCACACTGAGTACAGATGTACTTGAGACTTTTTTGGTTTATATACACAACAAAACACTCCCCCAATAAATAATGTATCCAATAATGTAAGGCATGAACAACTGCAGCTAACTCAAGATCGTGTGTTGGTTAGTTCCTCTCATTTGGCCTCAACTACTGAGACCCTTACACAATGACTCGATCCCCCTGCACAAGCACTACTCCCAGCCCCATACCTAATACATCACAGTACACAGTGTAACTCCTACTCGGCTCTGGAAATATCAGTATCGGTACTGACGTTAATCTCCCTTTCATCTTCTAAAAGGTCATCTCGTAAGAATCTGGCCATATGTACTTCAAAACCTTCTTTGTCAATCCCTTCATCGGTGCTACTAATTGTGAGAATTCCTATATGAAACACCTGTAGTAACTGGCCATCCCTAGAAAACTCTACACCTCAAATATGTTCTTAGGATGCTCCCAGATAACTACTACTCTCACCTTATCTAGGTCCACTAATAATTCTGTCTCCAAGATGACTTGACCCAAGAAGTGAATCTAATCCATCCAGAAGTGGCACTTTGAGATCTTAGAATATAACTTATTCTCTCTTAGTGTACTCAAAACGATCTCAAGATGTGTGACATGATCGTGTTGATTATGAGAGTATACCAAGATATCATCTATAAAAACCACAATAAACGAATCAATATAGGGATGGAACACTCGATTCATCAGTACCATGAAGACCGCTGGAGTGTTCGTGAGACCGAACGACATAACCACATACTTATACAGACCATATCTGCTTTGGAAAGTTGTGTGAGGTATGTCTGATGATCTAACACGTAATTGATGATAACCAGATCTCAGATCAATCTTAGAGAATACCCGAGCTCCTCGGAGCTAATCGAAGAGATCATCTAATCATGGAAGAGGATAGTGGTTATTTACCGTTAACTAGTTCAATTTATGATAATCAAATCATAGCATGAGGGTACCATCTACCTTTTTCGCAAAAAGGACCGATGAACCCTACAGAGAAGTACTGGGTCGGATAAACCCCTTTACCTCCAAATCCTCTTGCTGCCTCTTGAGCTATTGAAACTCTCTCGTAGCCATTCTATAAGGAGGAATGGATACCAGTACAACTCCTGGCACTAGATCGATAGAGAACTCTACCTCTCTTACAGAAGGTAAACCTAAAAAGTCATCTAGGAAGACGTCCCTAAAATGATCAACCACTATCGAAAATTCCATAAGATGTGTCCCCTGGTCATCTAGATATAAACTGGAAATATGTGTTGTCATCCCACTCAACCCATAATGCTTGGGTCTAGATCAGCTCTCCTGGACATACCATTCACCCTTGTGTAGAAACGATCTACCCTATGGTGACGCAAAACTCACCCTATGGTGATAGCAATCAACAAAGGCCTAAAAGGACACTATCCAATCCATTCTGAGGATGATATCAAAGTCTTTCATTTCTAGGACATAGAGATCCCAAATGAAGTGACATCCACCTATCTCAAGGGGCACTCCTTGCACTGTCGCACAACTGTCGTTATAATCCCTAGAAGAGTGTCTAGTTTCATAATGTCATCAGAAGTGAAAACACAGAGCCCAAAGCTCTTCACAACAGACACATATATGAAACTATGTGAAGCCCATGTATCAAAAAGTGTAGAAACTAAAATGGAGGTGACTAGAATAGTACCTATGACAATAGAAGGTCCAAGATCCTACTCCTATTGGGTCTGTTGCACTGTAAAAGTCTGGCATGTACCGTGACCCTATGGCATAGTCTGGCTACCCTGAGTTGATCCATTATATTATCTCTGAAAACCTAGGGTCTAGTTACCATATCCACAACCACTACCTCGGCCTGAACGGCCTGACATAATCCAGTTCCCCAACCGGTGATATGTTGTTGGCCCTGCTCTGGAACATGGAGTCTGTCCAGATCCTCACTCACTAGCCGTCGGTGGAAACATCCTGCAGAAGAGTTGTAGATGACCCATATTATCATAATCTCGACATTCAACTAGGTCCATTAGGCAATAAGGTTTCGTGTGCCCAAATTTTCCGCATTGGTAGCACCTCACCTGGATACCTAAAGAAACATTATGACTACTAGGTTCGCCACAAGTAATCTTCATACGATGCTTTCTGCTACCTGTTGAGACTGTACCAAATCTTGGTGCCGAATCTCCCTGGCTCGCAGCTCCAGATTCCCTCTGATTCTGCTCAGTAATTAGCACCTGGTTCACTATTACAGATATAGTAGTCGTACAAAAGATATTCACCTTCGATCAGATGTCATACCTAAGACCATCCTTGAATCGCCTAGTCTGTGAAAGATCATCACCCATCAGAATAGGTGTGAAGCATTGGAGCTCAGTAAAATGAACTGAGTAATCCATAACTGATAGAGCACCCTACTCCAGATGCATGAACTCCCGAGATTTGTTGGCCCTAAATGTCTCGGGATAAAAATAGTCATAGAAGACTCTATAGAAGTCTTCCCAAGGCATATCTCGACGATTCCCCATCTGAGTAACCACATCCCACCACCTCTTAGTGAAATCATGCAGCATATAAGTCGTGAGCTTGACCCTCCACTCAGGAGGCCTCTCTAGATTCTCAAAGATAGATAACATGGCCTCTAGCCATGACTCTATAGCCTGCGGTCCCCTATCCCCAGAAAATGTGGGAGGTTGTTGTTGCTGGAACACTCTAGTCAGCTCAGCCATAGAAGTGGCAGGATGAGGTGCTCCCTAGAGAGTCTGCAAAAAGCGCGCGAAGCTGTTACGAAACTGTGCATCGACACCTACGTCCAGAGAAACAACTGGTGCCTCAGCAGGCACGACTGGAGGATCCACTAGTAGCCCATGGCCTACCACCTCTAGGGTATGCTCATCACCACCCTCTTGAAGTACTGCTAGAGGTCGTCGTGGAGGCATTGCTCTGCAAGGTCCAGCACATACACCTCAGTACAAGCTTATTCATCAAGGTACGCAGTTCAAGAGTGCAAGAAATAAATAGAATAAGAAAAGTCTCAAAATTTTACTAAAGTTAGGTACACGACGTGTAGAATTTAAACATGGCATGTCTCCTTAAACTCTCACATGGGCATGTAAGTCCGCCTGCCTTGGTTGTGTAAACATTCTATGTACACGGTGTGTCAAGCTGGCACATGACATGTACTCAAGTATTTCCTCCTGACAATGTACTTTTACATGGCCAAAACCACATGGGTCTTCCTATGTAAAACTACACGGGATGTATATAAGGTACGCGACATGTTCTGATCAAGACTCAACAACTCGTGTTTTCTTTCACATGGCTGGACACATAGTAAAAAAACCACACATCGTGTACTCAGAGTACACGGCATGTACTTAGAAAGTTCTTTTCTTCCCGAACAGAAGAACACATGGCGTGTGTTCATGAACCCACATGTTGTGTTGTCTGGGTTTCCGGACAGTAAGCCTCTGAAACTTCCCCAAAACCCCTATTTTTGAAAATTAAAGCAACAGTGTGCCAAATTCTGACCCATGGGGGCCCATGCTCCCCGTGAATCAAAATTTTTCATCACATATAGAACATAATAACAAAAATTATATCCCATGGCCAAAACATGATCCACCAAATTCCAATCCAAGAGGGACCATACTCCTCAGAGACCAAAGTTTGGCGTCCATCCAATTCAACTGTAACATGTATTAATACACCTATCATAACAGCAGACATATCTATTATGGTACCTATCACAAAAGCATGCATCTCTAGAACAATATCTATCGCAACAACATGTAATCAATAATACTCTCTAAATGGCGTGACAAAAATGCATGACATGTGATTTCTAATAAGTGTTTATATGATGCATGATATGGAATGCCCTCATCTCATCGGGTTGTAACAAAATAGAACCAAAATGATATCAATAATAACATCACAAAACAAGTGTGTCACCCAACGGTGAAATCGAATCAACTGTAATAGCTCGAAATCTAAAAAATATCATTTCATTCAAGGTAATTTGGCTTTACCCTATATGTGGGTAGCTACTCCCAGGCACAACTTAGTACCAAATCCCTTGAATTTTCATCTCTGTCTATCGTCGCCAAATAATAAATAAAACCATAAAAGAAACGCCTTTGATACCACTTTGTAACGTCTCAGATCCAGATGTCACTCTATTGGTGCCCCGTACCCAGTTGGCCACATGGCCTCAAGCGCATTTTCCCAAATGCCAGAGGTTGCCGACTAACAGCGAGGGCCTAAGGTGTGATATTGGGGAAACTATACCCTCGTTGGCAGAGTGTAACACGATGGAATAAATCATAATACAATAGCGGGAGTAGTAAACAACACACAACTGAAATAAACAGCGGAATACTGATAAGGTAAGCAACCAAGCATCATTCCATACAAAAGATAATGCAGCATGTTGCATGTTCTAAGAAAGTATCCAAAACAAGTACACTACAATAATACACAATATATGTCTCAAAAGCACAAAAGAAACAAAAAGAGACTATGAAGCATTGCAAGCCTCGGCTCAGTCTCAAGCTCTCCTACTCCTAAGTAGCACATCAAGTACCTGTAGCAGGGCGCTTGCCCTGATCAACGCCTGCAATCATATAATTTGTTTGGGCCCAAAAGCATGAACCAAACAAGGTGTGAGACTAAATCCTAGTAAGCAACCACCAAATATCTGTACCGGTCTGTCAGTGAATATATATATAATAGACAGTGTACAATAAGAAAAGTAGTAAACAATAAGTACTAAAAAGTAAGCACATCAGATGTCTCATAAGACAAGTAATCGAGTATGTGTAAAGACCGGATCCAAACTTGTGCTTTGGCTTGGCAGACGCATCACTAGTTATTTCATTTCATTATTCAATTTGTAACTATGTCTGGTCCTAACATCCTAATGTGGAAATCAAGTATCACTCCTGGCGTGTTTAACCCAACCCAGATAACCATGGTATAACATAACACCGAACCGGATCAAACCCAACTATATAAGCATTTCAACAGTCAATCAGGGTCGAAACCTGATGTGTAAGCATTTCAACATGTGTCAGGGTCAAAACCCAGTATATAAGCATTTCAGCATGTATCAGGGCTAAGCCTGGTGTATAAGCATTTCAGCATAAAGACAACACATGTAACTTACACTATTACATGGTTAACAACATAATAACTCACATGGGCAAAACATTTAATTAACCACTTCCATTTTAAATAACCCAAAAAGTAAATCAAAGGCAGGCCCATATGCATCTTAGGCCAAATGGCTAAACGTCGGTCATCCAAGGGAGAACACAACCATGGGGTGGCCCTTAATCAAGTCAAACGATCTCAAACATGCTTTAGTTCAATTAATCAATTACCTAATCAACATTAGGCAATAACATGAGTTAATTCCATTCAAGACAACACCCTATACATAAGCACGTGACACTCTGGTACTTATAAGCAACATGGAAATTCACGAAAGGCACAAGACCACCTACCTCGTACTCATACGACTCTCCTCGTCCAGTGTCGGGCTTTGATTCAACCTAGAACGAAGTAGATCTACAAAATGAGTATAAATGCTCGGCCTTAAATAACTAGATCGAGAGAAGAAATCAGGAAGAAAGGCTCAAGCGGAATCGAGAGCTCACTAAGGAGAATCCAACAGATCTAATGGTGTTTGAATCGGAGATCGGACGACGAATCGGGAGCCAAACCCTCGTTCGAATTTTCTGGGCGCATCATACGTTGAAAGTGAGTCGTTTCTGTCCGTTTGGAAAAACGATGCTACTGCTCGACTTAATAATTAAAAAAAGTACACGGCGTGTACTTGAGACTACACGCCGTGTCCGTACAAATTCTGGTCACACCATTACATGGCCGTGTATCGGGATTACATGGCGTGCAACCTTCCATACACAACCTGTACCTTTAAGTACACGGTGTGTAATTCACAATCACGTCGTGTAAAAAGCCTGCAGCCAGCCCCTTGACATTTTCCCCCCATTTTCTTAAGTATAAACTGAAAAAGAAAGATTCACACCTCCAGGAAGAATCGGGTACTTACAGGGGTCACATTTTAGCCATTCCTAAAGTTGTTCTTAATCTTATCAAATCTATATGTATAGAATTTATTTAGACCTACAAAGAAAAATCTAAAAAATCTTTAACACCCTAAAAACACATCATTATTCCCAATGAGGCCAGATCCCTGAATTCGTTGTATCATGAGAAATAATATTGTTTTAATGATGCACCATTTATATAATATTGCTCCAATGGAATATTCACTATTAGTTAAGTAGATTCATCATTATTGTTTAAAGGGGATATTTTTTGGGACATTAACGTGCCCCCCTCCTTCTCTTGGCCCTTCAAGAGAATTTTAAAGTTTTATGTGGTGACGCTTAAGTTCATTAGTGGGAACACCAATGGATTGGTTTGGAATGGAGAGAGTAAATCATTCTCTACAAATGTGGTCAATAAATTTATTCATTTCTCATATCCTTATGTGAAACCTCGGCATACTACTTCCTGTTGAGGCCTTTTCATTAGCCTCAAACATGGGTTTTTATATAGATAACAATGCAAGACAGGTTTTCGAATAAAATTAGACGTGCCACATATGTGAATATTACATCTACTTAGTGTTGTTTGTGTGGCGTGGTGTGACATCAAAATTTTTAGATCATATTTTTCTTAAGTGCCTTTTTCCTATCCACATCATTAACCATGTGCGTGAGCTTCTTCAAATTTTTATCCACATATATGATTATGTTAAAAGAATTTCTTAGTTAGATGACCATTTATCACATTTGTAGTGGTATAAATTGTAATGCTCTTTATATGATTTGGAAATCTGGAAATGATGTGTTTTTTAGGAACTTTAAAATTCATACTATAATTTAAGGTTTGCTTTAAAAATGAATTTGAAGGGTGGAGCAGTTGATGAATCACAACCTCATTTATCCTGCAAATCACCGTCTCTAGTTATTTTTTTTTAACTAGACTATTCAGTCCACTTGACCTGTTCCACTTGGACAGCCCAAGTTCCAAAAAAACTGGACTGGATAGTCCAGTTAAAAAAGCAACGGGCCGGAGACTATTCTGATCCTGACGTCGATCCTGACGGAGACCTGTTGCTGCGCCATCCATGGAGGGCCTACCGCCGCGTCTCGTCGCTCTCGACTCGAGGTCCTCAATTATCTTCCTAGGGTTTGCCATGGTCGGTTTAAATTCGATTCCCATCGTTCATAGCTTTTCGTGCATTCCGAGATCTAGTGCTTCTGATTCCTGATTCCCATCGGCCTTAGCTTTACGAGGTTTCCGGTAATCGACTTGGCTTTGATTCTCATCGATCATGGTTGTTTCTGTTTGTGTGAAATATATTGTTTGTGATCTATGGTTCTACCAGAAGTGCGTTTCACCAGTCATTGTACTTATTCCGAAAATTTGTGATAAACAGGGAAATAATCGGGATCCCTAATTTATTGAACATATTTCAATTACCTAGTGTAATTGGATCATACGTACTGCTAAAACATCCATGCTCATGAGATTGAAAGAAATATGATACAGCTATGATGATACAAAATGCTCTTATGCATTGAGGAGCCCCTATGATTGTGTTTCAAGCACTTTTGAGCTGTATTTCCCCTTCTCTCTGTTTTTATATTTTAACCAATTTTATACTTCCCCCTTCAAATGCCTGATTTAAAATACTGGACTTACTTTTTTGCATTTAACTATTGTAAAATTATTACAGGCACTCAGAATGCTACCCCATCCATATTCTAACAGGTCTCATCATGTCATTTATATTATTTTATTTTATCTATTAAGCATCCCATTCTTATTGTGCAGGCATAATTTTTTTTCCTCATGGACTGATGTTTTATTTCCATAAACCATCAAGGGCCATCACCAGCATGAAACAGGGTGGGTAACCATGATTTGAGCAACTATTCTACATTTTTATCTTGAAAAAATCCCCTTTAATTCAACATAATTTTACCTTGACTTATCTATTTTAATGTTAAGAGTATAGATCTTGTATGGTTTTTTCATTATCTATTATTGGGTTGTGATGGGAAACTAAGGATTTGTGGTTCTAATGTTTATCGTCGAAATGGGTGGATTGGCATTGCCTGAATTTTTAGTTCTAAAAGTTTCTGGATTAATTATTGATGGGTTGGAACAGAAAACCGGTCATTCATATGTGTAATGTGTGTAGGCAAAATGGGTGGGTTAGTATTGCCTGGAATTTTGTGTTCTAAATTACCCTTTTACCAACTCATGCTTCGGGATTGGGTTTCCAAGTATGGTTGGGGATCTAAAACTTGTTTCGCGTATCATACTGTATTCTCGAGAAAGAGCTTTGATACCCAAAAGAGTTTTGCTCAACTGGCTTGAATCGGAATAGTCTGGACCCAGTCAAGTCTCCTCGATATGTGTCCTGACACGTTGACCCTCTTATGTGGCTTCGGAAAATGGTTCCAGAAGTATACTTGCATCACCAGTTTTGAAACTGAATGATGGGTGTCAAACATGTTGAAAGCAGAGCTCCTGGATGCAGTTCTTGTTGTTCTGAGCATAGCTCTCTTTCATGTTCAAGGATTCCTTGGGACATAGTTGGATCAGTGAACCGTGCTATTCTTATTGTTGGAGTATGCATCCCACATCGGACTTGAGGTCCAGTGTGGTCTTTACTATTTGTTATAGAAGCACCCCAAAGACTCCTTTAGAGAGAACACCTTGTGGGTTCGGTCTCTCTCATTTCTCAACCTACATGGTATCAGAGGAGGTTTGATCCAACCCGATCCCTCCCTCATATTTTTTTTTATTTCCATTTAGGGTTTCTATTTTTTTTTCAAGTGCGGGGGCGGCGGCTCTCAGAATGGGTCTGCCGCCCCCCGCCCTCCGCTGCTCCTCCCGGTCGCGCATGCCCTCCCTCCCGGCGGACCTCCCCCTGCCGGCAACTCCTTCCCGTCGGATCTCCCTCCTGCGCGTCGGCCCTAATTCCCGTGCGGCGCTTCCCTGCCAGTTCCTCCTTCCGTCGCGGCTTCCCTGCGCTCTCCCGTCGCGCAGCAAACCCCGACCGCCTCCAGATCCCGTCGCGCAACAAATCCCGACGGTCTCCCTCTCTCCCGGCAGTCCCACGACGAATCGTCACGCTGCAGATATCGGCGCCGCCCTCCACATCCCTGCACCCTTCTTCTCCAGGCCCGACGTTCCTTCCTTCCGGCTCCCGCTGCGCCCGCCTCCTCAGCGGCTCCCGCTTTCCCCGGCGGCCGTTCCGGCTCCCGCAACTACCCGCAACCGCTCCCGCTTCTCCAGGCGAACGGTCGGCTCCGCCTCTCCTGCTACGCACAACCGCACCTCCCAGGCGGTTCTCCTGTGCGCGCAACACCTCCAGCGGATCCCCCGGCGGCCCACCCTCGTGCCGGCGCCGCTTCCTCGAGCGCTGCCCCTCCCTTCCCCGGCGGCTCCATCTCGGACGACTCCCTGTGCCGGCACCCTCCCTTTCCTGCACGCCACCTCCTATGCGGACATCCAGCCCCACCTCCCTATTCTGCCGGTCTCCCCCCCTGCCGGCGCCTCCGACAGCCGGCCTCCATTCTTGTCGGCGCCACCGACAGCCGGCCTCCATTCCTGTCGGCTCCTCCAGCAGCCGGCCTTCAGCAACCGGCCTCCACCCTTGCCGGCCCCTCCACGCCGGCGGCCTCCTCCGGCTTCCAGCGCCTCCCGGCCTCCTGCTCCCTCTCGACCTCCTCCTGCGCTTCTCTTCCGGTAGCCAGCCGGCTCCAGTTTCTCAAAGCGGCTGCCCTGCTTCAAGTTTCGACTCTCCGGCACCTCCTGCGGCATCCCCGCCTCGCCGACATCTCCCGATGACTCCCGGCAGCCTCATCTCTATCCACCGGCACGCCCATTCGCTGACGCAGCAACTCGACCATCTAGGATTTGGGCCCGTTGGCGCCGCTAGATCCCGCAACAATTCTGCGGAATCCCCGCCTCCCGTCGCCGGCCCCGCAAATGCGGTTTTCCCGGTGCTAGTTTGGATTTCCCGGCATTTCATCGATCGGCCCCACTAGCGCGGCATTCCTGGCGTTCCGTCAACCGACCCGGTCTCTGTGTGGTTCATCTGCTGCGTCCACGACATCATCCATCCATCATCCTGCGAAGGAGCTTCGATCGTGAGGGGGAGCAGCAGCCTTTGCAGCTTTCTTTTTATTTCGTCTGGTTTTGTATTCAAGCTGGGTCTGTCTAGCTTGAGGGGGAGTGTTGCAGTCTGTTGATTTGCTTTGTCTTCATTTGTTTGGCTTGTTTCTTCTTTATGTGTCCAAGCTAGGTTCACCTAGCTTGAGGGGGAGTGTTGGAGTCTGCATCCCACATCGGACTTGAGGTCCGGTGTGGTCTTTACTATTTGTTATAAAAGCACCCCAAAAGCTCCTTTAGAGAGAACACCTTGTGGGTTCGGGCTCTCTCATTTCTCAACCTACACTTATAATACCATAATTTTGATTTTGACAGTGTTACATCCATGTGCTCATGTATGAAATGACCGAAAAAAACCCTAGGAACGTTTTAAAAAATAAAAAAAAATTGAATCAATAAATAGGTAAGTCCTTATATTCTAAATAGGGAATTGACATGGAGTTCTAGAAACCTAAGGAATGGGGAGGTCTATGGGAGCACAGGTGGTCCCCTTCCAGGTAGGATTACTAAACGCCTTAGTTGAATCATTTTATGCATTTGGATCACGTGTATGGGTATAATATATGGTTTTAAAAAGTTTTGACTTCATAGAATCAGATGTATGTTTAAAATTTTTATAATTTTCTTTTCTTCTATTATTTTAGAGACATCCAACGACCACCGATTATCCCTTCATTTGTACATCGATGTGGCCATGAGGCTGCGACCATCGCTACATGGTGCGATCGCCATGGACCATGCTGATCCCAACCACTGTGGACTGGGTTTCTACCATGCTACCACAAAATCAATCTTCCACTACGATGGTGTCAACAAGAGATAGACTATAGGAGGAGTGGGGCTATGAGTTCTTCAATATTTCAGGTAGCTGATTGACAGCTAAAGAAAGAGAGGAGATTTGTGAATTTTCCTTATTTATTTTAATATTTCGGCCCACTTAAAAAGGTGGGGCAATGTTTGATGGTTGGCCCCCTCAACTAGGACTAGTGCAGTAGGGTGGGTTTCACCCCATTTGGGTAGTGGATTGTTACAAATAATGGGGGTGTCCTGACTATGTGGTTGGGAATGAGTGTGCCAAGGGAGGGCATCGACGGGCAGTGCCAGAGGGCCTCAACCACTAAGCCTAGGTAGAAGAGGTGGAAATGACTTGTGCATCATAACCCTGAATGCCCAGAAGCCTTTAGGTTGTGTGATTCACCTCAAGGTACTATATGTCATGCCCGGAGGCCGCCACAAGGCCCTTATCTGCCACAAAATTGATAGTGGAATTCCCCACCAGTGTTTTCTTGAGACAAATGAGTAGTCTATTTTACTTGTTTCTCTACATAGATTACTGTGGCCAAATTATTAATTCCATGAAAGGCCATTTAAAGGGTACTCTGGGCATTTTAAATATTTAGACATCGAAATTGACAATGGCTTGACCTGTTAAAATGTCGAGAGTATTGTTGTGTGTTTGTTTTCCTGATTACAATTTGGACAATTTAGAGCTCTTAAGATGATTTTTTTCCTAAAAGAATATTTTGGACATGGGCATGTGTGCGTATAGTCCGACTGTAGTTGCGGTGATGACAACACACAAGCAACTCCTAGTAATATTGATTATGACTATGATGACTGATTTCCGCAAGTGATTCACAATGGTATGATGATTTTAATTTGTTATTTTTGATGACGAACAATGACTAATCCCCAGTGGTTCTGAGGAACTGTGAACTCTAAACTAATTCGATGCAATGAAATATTATCGTTATAAACTTCAAAGATCAATGGTGATTTGATCAAACTAATCAAGTGTGATTATTATGATTCCTAATATTCTCTACACGTGGGTAGTATATATGAATTTTGATTCACCCTAGTTGGGAGTTATCCAATGTTTTTCTATACAACCGAAAAGGGATTACCAACTCATCAACACCAGTGGTTTGAAATGCCATTTTGTGATCGTGGGAGATTACTTGGTGAGTTCTATCTCCCTAGATGTTGGCACTGATAGTGATGGTACTCATAAATTTGCTTCCTAGAAGAAACAAAATGGATGATGAGATGATTTGGTATCTTGGCTGGAGGTGATTAAAGATAATACCATGGACTTTTTGGAAATTACTTCATGAATTTGCCAAGGTGAGACCATTGACATTTTCATGTAGTGCTGGAGTGGACTATGGATTAGAGTTCTTAGTGAGAACATAACATAGGGACATGATGTCTAACGACCATCAACATACACATAGAGTTAGGTCATTCACTTGTTGTTTTTAAACTATTTATTTTATTAATTTTACCGAGCATCGAGTAGTTCGGGTTGAAACCCGACTTAAAATTTTTGAGTGCTTATTTAAAAACGCATGTTTTGTCCTTGACAGCGTTCAGTGCGCCGCTCTTGAAGCCGCGCAACCTCGCCTGGGTCACTGCGCGACCTCGCTCGATTCCTTGCACGCCTGCCTGATGTTAAACTAATTAAATGAAATGAATTAATAATGAAGAAATAAAATTAAATGAGTGGTGAAATAAAAATAAAATAAAATAAGAGTGATAAATTTTAATTAATTGTTTTACTAATAATAATAATATTATTATTTGAGGATATTATTAATTATTATTGAGTATCATTATTATTTATATTAGTGGTGATAATTAAGTTATTTTATTTATTATTATTACTCTTGTTTTAGTTATCATTATTGTTGTTGTTGTTATTATTTTTTTTCTTTTTATTTTGTTTGTTTTTTTTTCTTTGGGGTTTGTAGACCTCCCCCCCATACCCCCCTATTCCTCTCGGCCATCCGCGTCGCACACCCCTCCTTGGCTTTAGTCCGCACAACACCTCCTTCCCCTTAGATCCTGTCACGCTGTCGCCCTTCTTTTCCCCTTTCGCCGTCGCCTTGGAACCCCCTTGGTCCGCAACACCCTGCTCCCCCACCACCATGCTCGCGCCTCCCTCACCATCCCTCTCGCGCCTCCCTCAGTCTTGCGTCGACCTCCTCGCTTCCTCATCGGACCCCCCTCTCGGCCGCGCTTTCGTCCGACCCTTCACCCCCATCTCCCTCGCACCGACACCCCCTCGACCAGCCTTGGACACCCGCCGTCGCCCTCTCAGATGCCCGTTGCGCCACCCCGATGGCTGACCTCCGTCCGCCTTTCACCCGGCCGACACCCTGATTCCCTCGCGCGACCCGTGTGTCGCGCGCCTCCCTTGTTGTCCGCGGCCTAGATTGGCGCCGCCTTCTTCCGACTATTCTGACTAGTGCTCCTCCTCCTCCTCGACGGACAACCACCACCACCCCTTATCTCCCTCACAAAACCTGCACGCACAACCCCCTTGGCTGGTCGCCACTCCATCCGGCGACCCTTCACCGACACCCCATTCTCCTTCCGCGCGCACCGCCCCCTTCAGATAAGTCTCTCCCCTTTCTATTTGAGTTTTGTTTTTTTCCCAGCGGCTATGAGTTCTGATTTTAGGGTATAAACTTGAAGTTTTTGGTTCGAATTCATAATTTTGAGTTCACGCTAGGTTCTTCGTGGTGCAAACGGCACGCGATTGAAGTTACGTGCTGGAATTTGAAGATTTTACACAAATTTTGAGGTTTTCTACACGTCGGTAGGTTTTTTCGTGCCTTAGCATCATTATATTAATTTAATATGTTTGTTTAAATTCATTAATGCATTCTTTGGTTTTATTATGTGGCGCGTTTGGTGTTTTCGAAATGGTTGTGTGTTTAAAGGTTGGAATTGTTAGGGTTGGTGTCCTGAGAACCAACAGTTTATACTTTGATTACATGAATGTACACTTATTATATATTGTTCATTGTTCTGCGTGACTATAATATAATAATGTCCTGAAATATTTGTTGCATTAATAAGGTCATGACTGATCCCCGCTATGATGAGAACCTTGAAATGCTATAACAATATTCTTAAATAAAGTTCTACGGTTGGATGACATACTATGATAGGACACATGGTATACAGACCGTCTTGTACGAGTACTCGTAAGAAGACGAGACTCTCTCTCATGTGGTTCGCACTTGGTAATCTCCAAGATGAGAGATTATGAGAATATACCCACCAGTAGCAATTCTGCATGTCTTGGTGTCATCAGACATTGCTATCTACGAGCGTGTGTAATGATCCTTAGACTGAAAGATTATCATTAACTCATGTCATGACTCGCACACTTAGATATGCTTACGAAAACCGTCACGAAGACAGTTGGCGGGAAGTAGGGTACGTTGGGTGTGTCACGAATGACATGTTGTTACTTGATAAGTCGAGAAAGGATTTGTCCCTTCCACATTTATGGAAGTAGATATCTCGGGCCATTTGATTGAAATACAACTGTCGCTCAAATTCCATGGCCATGACGTCACGGCGAGTTTATTTCTGAAAGTCAAAGAATGACGGATCAAACATATTGGTTTATGACACTGCCATGAAACCTTCTTGATGAGATATTGAGACAGAGAGATTAAATTACACGGTAAGCGTTTGTATGAGGTGACTCGTCAATGCGGCGTCAACTTCTTTCTCTTGGGTGCCTTGACCCGTTGCTAGACAGTAATCTTGGACTTTAAGCAAGCCCGCCTAATGCCAACGAGAAAGAGGCCTAGAGGGTCACACACTAAGTGTATCCAAGTATCTCAAGTAGAATAAAAATTATTCCCATATGTGGTTTAATAATTATTCAAGGAAATCTAAATCGTTTTAATGATGGAGGAAGAATAAAATTAAAAACAAGATATACACGCCGTGTACATTGAATGTACACGCCGTGTAGTTTTCATTTTGGAAAGGAAATGAAAAATGAAAGCAAGATATACACACCGTGTACATTGAATGTACACGCCGTGTAGTTTTCAATGAAAAACGAGTACACATCGTGTATTAATGATTACACGCCGTGTAGTTTTTCCAGTCGGGATTTTGAGGAAATAATATCGTTTTATTAAATGATATTTATTATAATCAGCGTGGACGCATGTCAAGAAATTAAAGATTCGACATGAGGTTTTCAATAAGAGTTGATGAAATAAATAAAACGCGTAACGCGTTTATTTATTGTCATAACTCTATAACCTCAAACCCGATTATAAATATTATCACAACCGCAACACTTTTCAAAAAGAATCGTTGTGCACAACAATTCTGGAGAATTCTCTCAAGACCGAAAGAACTCCATCCTCCAAGAACGCTCTCAAGACCGAGAGAGATCCACCTCCATCGGATCAAGGCAATCTAAGGCAGACAACGCAAGCAAAAGCTTCTCCACGCTAGCACTCAGAGATTCCTTTGGCGACGTCCAGAGATACGTGATGCACGTGTGGATCACCGCTAGAGGAAGTCTACACTTGGCTTCTGCGACGCAAGGACGAATCACATCGGAACGTGATCAAAAATATCAACGAAGAAAGAACGTCATAAAAGGTACTTCTTGTCAATTAATTAGATTAATTATAATCAACCTGTGATGATCCTCCTTTGTGGTTCCGTGACTATTCTTCTTCTTTGTATATTTCTGTGATTCGATCAATCGTCGTATTGATCCCGGATTGATCATTGCTAATGACGAAAAGCCAAGTGGGCATATCCACCCACGAGCTCCCAGGACCTTCAAGTGGTATCAGAGGGGTCACAACGTTGATTATAGTTATTTAATTTTCGTTGATAATTTACACATTTATATTTGATTCAATTCAAGATAAATCGTTCTATAAAACTGAATGAACGAGATCTGTTCTTCCTTCGTTTCTCGATTCACATCACAGAAATGACATTTTAATTTTAATTTTGATTAAAATAAAAACGAGGAACTCATCCGGAGGAGTCCCTCATTCTGTCTGTACAACACAAGAATACATGGTGTGTAGTAAAAACTACATGCCGTGTACTTAGGTTCAACGAACCGGTACTGGTCCGTCAAACCCACGCCGTGTGAATTGAGCATACTTAAGTTTTTATTACACCGTGTTGACCAGAACGGAACGACGCGTGGAAACTGGAATACACGACGTGTGTTAAATCAACACACTGTGTAGTCCGATCTAGCCCAGGTGAAACCGTGTACAAGGAGAAGCCATGTACCGCGTACACAGGATTGCCAGGCCGGTAACTGCGTAACAAGGAAATACACGCCTTGTACTCTAAAATTTCCAAAGTACAGAAAACACGTCAAAGCCCCCGGCGTGTAATTTGGATAAATGGTGAAAACAAATACACACCGTGTAATATAGCCTACACACCGTGTACTTTTCAGAAATGGAATTTCACCAGATTTCTTCTAAAGTACAAAGACCTGTACAAGGAATATGGATGAGAAGAATCTCAAAAAAATTCAGAAAGAAATTTCAGATAAAGAATTGATTAATTATAAGATCATAATTAATTGAATTCAAGCGCGACTTATCTTGAATAAAAGAACGATTAAAAGAATTTGAATACGAAATATGTGTAAATGTCGTTGCATGCTATGAATGATCATGAGCTAGACCAAAGACCCTTTGTGTGTGTATGGTTTCATTTAAATTTATTTAATTTAAATTCGTTGGCCTGCGAGCCTTCTTCCAATAAAATGTAGGGTCTGCGTGCTCATGGTTTCTTTAATGTAAACCTCATGTAATGGAGGATCTCCCAAGCCAGATGAGACTGTTCAAAATCCGAAGCTGAGGCGAAACCAACCAAAGAAGATACAAAGGTGGACATGTGGGAGCTGCAAAAACACGAACCATCGGGTTCAAGGTGTTTTTCCCTAGGTCAGGGTTAGCTTATCAAAACCGCTAGATAAGTTAACCAATAGAAGCTCATGATCATGCCATCTTATTTTATTTTTATCTGATTGCATGATTTATTTATTATGTATGTGTTATCGTGTTCACATAATTAATGAAATAAACAAGCATGCAAAGATGGAATAAAATAAAATCCAAACTATGCGTAAACATTATCAAAACATGGTTAATCACTTAAGCAAACATCACTTAATATTAACAAGCATGTGATAATGCGAAACAACGCATAAATGATTAAAATCCATCAAATATCATATTAAGTCAGACCAAGCTTTGCGTTACTTGATTAAGGGCAAAACTCAATAAAACTATGTGTTTGACCAACCCTTGTTAGGACACTTACTTTTATAAAGGAAGTTCTCATGAAAGTTTCTGGTTGACTTAAACATTTTACATCAAGAGTAGCCCTTGCCAGACTTGTTGTAAAATGGAGGCAAGTGTTGAGGAAATCCAAGTCAGGATTTCAGGATTGGGGAGTCCACTCAACAGATCAAGGAATTGTAAGCTCACAGTTGGCAAAGACCTGCCTACCTAAATACCTTTAAATAGCTTGACCAACTCTTGTTGAGGTTATGTGAAGGGGAACATGGATCTTTGCCACTAGAATGTCAGCGCAACTGGATATTTCGAGTTCAATGGTGAGAGCTATTGAGACTTGATAAAATAGTGGGAGAATTAATAAATTCATTTATTATTTTTCATAAAATGTAATCAAAAGGTACTGATAAATCTGCTCTTTTAATTTATAGAATCAATATGACAAACTTGTCAACCACATTTTCTCTGCGATCAATTTTGGATAAAAACAATATTCTCATCGGCAATAACTTTTAGGAATGGTTTAGGCGCCTTCGGGTTATCCTACGCCATGAACGAAAGTTTTACGTGCTAGAGTCCTCACTTACTGATTCGTCTGCCCAAGGGGCGAGTGATGAAGATTTCATGGTCTGATCAACATTTGAGCGATGCACTCGACGTTCAATGTTTGATGCTGTCATCAATGTCTAGTGAGCTCATGAAGTCTCATGAAGACATGGATGCCTATAGCATGCTCGAACACCTCCGTGGTCTATACCAGGAGAGAGCAAGACATGAAAGGTTTGAGATCTCCAAGGCTCTATTTTAGAGCAAGCTTGGAGAGGGTGCTCCAGTTGGGCCTCATGTAGTCAAGCTCATTGGCTACATTGAGCGCTTGGAGGTTCTAGGGTTTAAACTCCCCGAAGAACTGGGTACCGATCTCATTCTTGCATCACTCCCCCAGAGCTTCTATAACTTTGTTGTAAATTTCAATACGAACAACATTGAGAAGTCTCTGTCTGATTTTCTTATCCTCATTCGCCAAGTGGGCAATGATATGAAGCGTGAAAAACCTTCTGTCCTTATGGTGAATAAAAAAGAAGGGAAGACGAAGAGTTTTAAGCCCAAAGCTTCTTCAAGGCCTTCCAAGAAAAGGAAGATCAAAGGGGAGACAAGAGAACATGATGCTGTTTGTTTCGCATGTGACAAGAAGGGCCATTGGAAGAAAAACTGCACCCAACCAAGGAAGTAAGAGGAAGCTTCAGGTGTGTTTGTTATCGAATGCAATCTATCTATTTCTACCAATTGGGTATTAGATACTGCTTGTGGTGCTCACATCTGTATCCAAATACAGGAACCAAGTAGATTTAGAAAGATTGACCGAGGTGAGGTGGATCTGCGAGCAGCCAACGGAGCCAGACTCGCTGTTGTAGCTGTCGGAGACTACCACCTCACATTGCTTACTGGGATGGTCTTTGTATTAAAAAGATGTTATTATGTACCCTCTGTAACCAAAAACATTATTTTAGTATCCAGATTAGATACTGATAGATTCATCTTCCAGTTTGGAAATGAATGTTGCTACTTTTATAAAGATAGCATTTGTTTTGGTAGGACACATTTATATAACGACCTTTATGTGTTAGACTACACAAACCAAGTAATGGTAATCGATGACAAAGTTAATTCACATGACTCATACCACACCCAACTTTGACATCACCGGTTAGGTCATGTCAATGAGAAACGTTTGACAAAATTAAATCAAGATGGGTATTTAGATTCTTTCGAACTAAAACCACTTGGTGTATGTCATGCGTGTCTACAAGGCAAAATGACCAAAGCCCCATTTAATGGGAAAGGTGAAAGGGCTAAAGAGCTTTTATAATTAGTTCACACAGACGTGTGTGGACCATTTCCAGTTGAAGCAAGGGGTGTGTTCTTGTACTTCATAACTTTTACTGGTGATTTTAGTAGATATGGATATATTTACTTAATGAGGTATAAGTCAGATTCTTTTGATCGGTTCAAAAAATACAAGAATGAAGTTGAGAACCAGTTTGATAAGAAGATTAAGAAACTCCGCTCAAACAGAGGAGGAGAATATCTTAATCAGAACTTCATTGATTTCTTACGAGAGTTTGAGATTCTATCTCAACTCACTCCTCCTTATATGTCTCAATGGAATGATGTAAGTGAAAGGAGGAACCACACTCTGTTGGACATGGTGAGATTAATGACGAGTCATGCGAGTCTTCCATTATCCTTTTGGGGATATGCATTACAAACAACATCACACATACTAAACCAAGTACCAACTAAATCGATAAATGATATTTCATACGAATTATGGGATGGACGCAAATACATGTTATCAAATTTATACGTGTGGGGTAGCGAAGCATTTGTTAAGGCCTCTTCAGGTAACAAGCTTGCACCCCGAGGCACAAAGTATACCTTTATAGGGTATCCCAAGGAAACAAGGGGATATTATCTATACAACCCCTCAGATAAAAAGGTTATAGTGGCAAGACACGCCATATTCCTTGAGAGGGAGCACATCTCCAAAAGAGATAGTGAGAACGAGATAGAATTCGATGGAGTCAAAGATCAAGATACACAGGAGTTGGTACAAGAACAGATTCCACAAAGCCCCGTGGAAGAACAATTTGTTCCAGAGACATAAAAACTGCGTAGGAGCACGAGAGAGGTGAGAGAACCAAAATGATATGGTTTTCTTGTCACCGAGGATGGTGACTCGTTATTGGTTGACAATGATGATCCTTTTACCTACAAGCAGTTGAAGGCACAAACGTTGCCAAGTGGCAAGAAGCCATGAATTCTAAAATGAATTTCATGTACCAAAACCAAGTCTGGATTTTGGTAGATCCTTCAGTTGATGTGTAGCCTGTTGGTAATAAATTGGTATTCAAGAAGAAACTGGACATGGAGGGATAAGTCAGCACCTATAAGGCACGACTGGTTGCAAAAAGTTTTAGATAACGTCAAGGAATTGACTATGATGAAACCTTTTCACCGGTTGCGATGTTGAAATCCATCAGAATCCTATTGGCCATTGCCGCTTACCATGACTATGAAATTTGGCAAATGGATGTCAAAACAACATTCCTTAACGGGAACCTCCAGGAAGATGTCTACATGACACAACCTGAAGGGTTTGTAACTCCAAAGGATGCCAACAAGGTATGCAAGTTGCAGAAATCCATTTATGGATTAAAGCAAGCATCAAGGTCATGGAACATTCGTTTTGATGAAGCTATAACAAAATTTGGATTTATTAAGAATGAATGTGAGCCTTGTGTCTACAAAAGGTTTAGTGGAAGTATAGTCGTTTTTCTAATAGTATATGTTGATGACATATTACTAATTGGAAACGAAGTACCTGTCTTACAGTCAGTTAAGACATGGTTGGATAAATGCTTCTCTATGAAAGACTTGGGCGAGACAACATATATTCTTGGGATCAAGATCCATCGTGATAGATCCAAGAGAATGCTAGGCCTAAGTCAAAGTACATACATTGACAAGATACTGAAGAGATTCAGTATGGAACAGTCCAAGAGGGGATTGTTGCCAGTGTCACATGACATTCATCTTTCCAAGAAAATGTGTCTTCAGACACATGAGGAAAGAAATAAAATGGTAAGGATCCCTTACGCATCCGCGATTGGGCCAGTCATGTATGTTATGCTATGTACAAGGCTAGATGTTGCTTACACATTAAGTGTGGTAGACAGATCAAGCTGATCCAGGAGACCGCCATTGGATGACAGTCAAGACTATCCTTAAGTATCTGAGGCGTACTAAGGATTTGTTCCTGGTTTATAGAGGAGATGAAGAACTAGTCATCAGAGGACACGTAGATGCTAGTTTCCAGACTGATTAAGATGACATGAAGTCGCAGACTGGATACATCTTCAGTTTGAATGGAGGTGCAGTGAGCTGGAAGAGCTCAAAGCAAGGTGTGGTCGCAGATTCTACAGCAGAGTCCGAGTATATCGCATCTTCTGAGACAGCTAAAGAAGCAGTATGGATGCGAAGCTTCGTCCAAGAGCTGGATGTAATACCTAGCAGTAAAGATCCTATCACACTCTATTGTGATAATACTGCAGCAATGACACTTGTAAAAGAGCCAATGTCACATTAGCGGACAAAGCACATACTTCGGAAGTATCATCTCTTGAGGGATTTTTCTCAGAGAGGTGAAGTTGCAATGAGAAGTATTTCCACGGAAGACAACGTGACAAACCCCTTGACTAAAGCCTTGACTCAGCAGAAACATGATTATCATGGGAGTTTGTTAGGGTTGGTGTCCTGAGAACTAACTGTTTATACTTTGATTACATGAATGTATACTTATTATATATTGTTCATTGTTCTGCATGACTATAATATAATAATGTCCTGGAATATTTGTTGCATTAATAAGGTCATGACAGATCCCCTCTATGATGAGAACCTTGAAATGCTATAACACTATTTTTAAATAAGGTTCTACGGTTGGATGACATACTATGGTAGGACACATGGTATACAGACTGTCATGTGCGAGTACTCGTAAGAAGACGAGACTCTCTCTCATGGAGTTCGCACTTGGTAATCTCAAAGATGGGAGATTATGAGAACAAACCCGCCAGTAGCAATTCCGCATGTCTTGATGTCATCAGACATTGCTATCTACGAGTGTGTGTAATGGTCCTTAAATTGGAAGATTATCATTAACTCATGTCATGACTCTCGCACTTAGATTTGCTGACGAAAACCGTCACGAAGACAGTTGGCGGGAAGTAGGGTACGTTGGGTACGTCACGAATGACATGTTGTTAATGGATAAGTCGAGGAAGGATTTGTCTCTTCCATATTTATGGAAGTAGATATCTCGGGCCCTTTGATTGAAATATAACTGTCACTCAAATTCCATGGCCATGGTGTCACGACGAGTTTATTTCTGGAAGTCAAAGAATGACGTATCAAGCATATAGGTTTATGACACTGTAATGAAACCTTCTTGGTGGGATATTGAGACAAAGAGATTAAATTACACGGTAAGCGTTCGTATGAGGTGACACGTCAATGCGACATCAATTTCTTTCTCTTGGGTGCCTTGACCCGTTGCTAGACAGTAATCTTGGACTTTAGGGAAGCCCGCCTAATGCAAACGAGAAAGAGGCCTAGAGAGTCACACACTAAGTGTATCAAAGTATCTCAAGTAGAATAAAGATTATTCCCATATGTGATTTAATAATTATTCAAGGAAGCCTAAATCGTTTTAATGTTGGAGGAAGAATAAAATGAAAAACAAGATATACACGCCATGTACATTGAATGCACACGCCGTGTAGTTTTCATTTTGGAAAGGAAATGAAAAATGAAAACAAGATATACACGCCGTGTACATTGAATGTACACGCCGTGTAGTTTTTAATGAAGAACGAGTACACACCGTGTATTAATGATTACACGTTGTGTAGTTTTTCCAGTCGGGATTTTGAGGAAATAATATAGTTTTATTAAATGATATTTATTATAATCAACGTGAGCGCATGTCAAGAAATTAATGATTTGACATGGGGTTTTCAATAAGAGTTAATGAAATAAATAAAACACGTAACACGCTTATTTATTATCATAACTCTATAACTTCAAACCCGATTATAAATATCCTCACAACCCCAACACTTTTCAAAAAGAATTGTTGTGCTCAACAATTCTGAAGAATTATCTCAAGACTGAAATAACTCCATCCTCCAAGAACGCTCTTAAGACCGAGAGAGATCCACCTCCATCGGATCAAGGCGATCTAAGGCGGACAACGCAAGCAAATTCTTCTCTACGCCAGCACCCAGAGATTCCTTTGGCGACGTCCAGAGATACGTGGTGCACGTGTGGATCACCGCTAGAGGAAGTCTACACTTGACTTCTGTGACGCAACGACGAATCACATCGGAACATGATCAGAAATATCAACGAAGAAAGAACGCCATAAAAGATACTTCTTGTCAATTAATTAAATTAATTATAATCAACCTGTGATGATCCTCCTTTATGGTTCTGAGACTATTCTTCTTCTTTGTCTATTTCTGTGATTCAATTCGTGGAGTCTGACGTTTATCATCGTATTGATCCCGAATTGATCATTGCTAATAACAAAAATCCAAGTGGGCACATCCACCCACGAGCTTCCGCTGCACCCGGGACCTTCAAGAATTGAATTTCTAACATAGAGATTGACTATGCTTTTGTGTGTGCTTTGATGCAATGTTTTTAAAAATGGGTTTTAGGAGTTGCGTGGGTGACGCGAAATGTCCTTGGAAATATTTTTGACATGCTTGGGCCAACCGGTGATCGCCACATCCGCTCCCTCACCGCCGGAGGCGAGTGGCGATGGTTCCGCCGTTCTCATGTACGAGTGTGATGATGTCAACCGTCACCACCACCACCACCACCACCACCACCACCCGCTGTCGGCCTATTCCTCCACTCCCTTCGGCGGCGGCTGCGCAGGGTACCCGCGCCCAACGTTTGGCACGATGAAACAGTTCTCCGGCATCCCTGAACAGATGGATTCTCCCCAAATGGAGGTATTCTTCGTTGCAGTAATCAAGAGGAGCGGACCGACGATCCCCTTCTTCGATGGCGTCGTCCAGTTGGCGTTTTCAGCCTCGGCGGCGGATGTGATGTTGTGGTGCCCAACTGCCTTGCCTCGATGTCAGGTGGATGGCTGCCTGGCGGCGCTCCACGACGCCAAGGACTATCACCGCCGTCACAAGGTTTGCGAGATGCACTCCAAGGCGCCACAAGCGGTGGTTCTCGGGGTAGTGCAAAAGGTTCTGTCAACAGCGCAACTGGTTACATGCAATGACATAGTTTGACGAAACGAAGCGGAGTTGCAGGAGAAGATTAGCAGGTCACAACGAGAGAAGAAGAAAAACCTTTCACGAGTCTCTCTCCAGAAGCCCTTCTCAAGAGAGGAAGTGGGCTGGTGGGCGATGCTCGTACTCGTCTTGGGTGGCGGGGCATGCTCACTCTCTTCTGGCACGCAAGGCCTCTTGGGGTTCTTCGGCAGAGCTCGCCTCCAGGTCCAACGCCGCCCTCCTGGAACTTATTGAAGAACACTGAGCCACTGCACCGGCGCGATAGCTCTTCGACGATGGTGAGGGGCAGTTTCACCACCATGGATGGTGTGGTATGCATATGAGCGTGTTTTCCCAAGAGTCGCTGCCACCGCCGGGTGGTTGGGAGGGTTTCCATGACGGCAACGGGGGGGGGGGGGGCATGTGACGCTGGACCTCATGCAGGCCTTGAGCACGACGTTCGAACCCTGTCTTATCGGGGGAGCCTCCATTGGCAGTAGGGGCTAGGCGGGGTTGGTTTGGCCTGAAATTCGTCTTTTGGGTCCCGCCTTTTGAGTTGAAGATGGTGGTTTTTTTGTAGGATGATGATTTTTTGAAATTGCTGGAATGCAAAAAAGGTTACGAATGTCTTCTTGAATCTAATTTTATGCGGGTGATGTTATTTTGACACCACCTAGTAGACACTTGTATTAAAACCATACAAAATGATGTAATGGACATGCACATGTGATATTGGGTCTACCTTTCATATGAGTCTTGCTGTGAGAGTTCTTGGAAACATGCAATTAATTATTTTAGGTGTGCAAAATATGATTTGGTAATAGTTTAATACGTATCTGAGTTAGAAATGTATTTTTCTTGAATATAATTGGTTGTGTATCGTGCGTATCATATTGTAGCGTCTTAAAAAAGGGTTTCGGGTCCTATCTTAATAGTGTGAAATATTCTCTAAAGCACTTAAGGTGCAGAGTGTGTAAAAAAATGGTTTAAAGGAAAAATTATTTATTTTGGCATGTTGAACTTATTGCGCACTTTTTTTATTTAAATTTTAAATAGTTGGATTAGTGGAAAACATGTTTTGGAATGGTTGTGCTGTACATTCAGTTTTAAAGTGGTGTTTTTGCATGAGATCAAGTGTGTTTTTGGTGTAAACTGTCGTGTGTTAAACTTAAATGTTTTATAAATTGTTTACTTGGATTTATTTAATTAAATGTTATGTGTGGATGTGGTGTTTGATAGGGTTAAACATGTGTTAAATTTTAGGTGTCGTTATTGTGGGAAAATTAGGCGTCTTTCATGTGCAACCCTTGATGCGCCAATTAGAAATGTTTTATTAGTTTAAATAATTTATGAAGTCATGCATGTGATGTGATTAATGATGTGAAATGGTTTTGGTGTGCGTTTGGTCTAGAAAGGGAGATTTTGAGCATGTATTCGGGTGTACAGTTTTGTGGTGCCTTTGGAAATTGTTTTGGAAACTTTTTTTTATGAACTATTAAATTGCATTAGTGGTGCGAGGCATGTTTATCAAATGATTTGGTGTGTGTATGTTTTTAGAGTGGGGTTTGAGTGTGCAAGTGGCGGCACATTATGTGTACCATGTTTGGCTTGACGTGTGGGTGTAAATGTGTTGTGTTAGTGATTTGTGAATGCGAAATTTGTTTGAGCACAAAAGGGAACCCCAGGTACTTAGGTGGGAAGATTAGAGGACTAGTACGTTAGATGTTACGAAAGTAGTTTGTCCCGATTTCATCAGGTAGGACTGATGCTACAACACTTACTAAACTTTTGTGATGATTGGAGACCACTAGGTTATGGATGTGTTTCCCTACTAGTAGCTCGTGCACAAGAGCGTTGATTATTGTGATTCTTATGCCACGTTTACATCGAGGTACGATGTCTCTAGCGCACCACGCATACTAGCTACCTTAAGGGATTTATCCGCAGTGCTCTACTATCCATGACGTGGTGCCTTTCGTCGGCATACAGAGAACCACTTGAGTATGTGCATGTTCTTTATAAATTTTCTCTTCCATTTTAAAGTAGTATTTGTGAAATGGTTTTTTTTTCAGTGCTCTTTTCTTTTCACTTTCAGCTTTTAAATGTTTTCCTTAAAAGCGTTTTAAAAGTATGGTTTTAAATGAGCATGTTAAATTATCTTTTTGATGTTGTGACATTGAACCTTTTTATTGGGTGGTATCCTACTGGGCATTTGGCTCACACCCTACATACACCTTTGGGTGTATGTAGATCTTGTCCTTGGTGTATTTCAGGTTGGGGGCATCATGCTTAGTGATGGTGGTTCGGGTTATCAATGATCTTCCCGTGCAGGTCTAACGATGGTTGTTTGAGGAGGTGGCTCCTCATGTTGCATGAAGGTGCGAATAGATGTGTTAGTTTTATTTTCTTTGCTGTCTTCTTGGAGTTTTGGGTTGAATTGTAAACTTTAGGTTTGGTCCAATGTTAAGGGGTTGTTTGGTTTTGTTTTCCAGCGTTTGTTTATTTTTCTTGTTAGTTGTTTTTCTATCTCTTATTTCGGGTAAGCTGTTCCCATATGTTACTTTGGATACCCGGGCACTTGTGCCAGCCCGTGGGGACTGAGAACGCCCTTCGGGCCATGTCGCGGATTGGGCCGGGCGCCTAGTCGGGTGGCGGCTCTGCCTGGTTCGTGAAAAAATGGTATCAGATGAGGTTTACTCTCTTGGGTCGTGTCCCTTTGGGATAGTGTCAGGTAGACCAAAGTTAAGTGGGTCAAAACTCGACGTTCTAGCTACGAGCAAGGTGCTTGACCAGCACACCTCGTGGCGGGACTTGAGTTACCTGAGTAAGTTGAGGTTTGTCTGAGTCGTTGGTCTCTGCGATTAATCTTGTTTAGGGGGAATGAAAAGGGAGTAGGGTCAGTGGTCCCAGTGAGCTCGCATGGTCTGACAAGCCATGTGGAGCAGAGGATGCTGTTCTGAAATACTCTGTGGTGGTGGCGTGATTGGCGTATGATCGCCAACCATATGTCTCAGTCACCCGCCGACACTTGTCTCCCCTTGCATCGTCCCTTTTCTCTTTGTTTTGAATTCATGGAAATCTGGCTTTTTAACTAAAAATGATTTAGTCTTGGAAAATGTTTTGAAATAAAGCGCTTTAAAAAGAAAATGATGTATGAGGTTTAAAAAGTGTGGGTTGAATGTTTTGGTTTTGAAAAATGGAAAGGTTTGGTTTTGATTTTTGGTGTTCTCATAGGCAACCACATGCATGGGTATATATGAAAAGAGAAACAGTTAATGACACGAGCGGCTGAGTGCCTGGATGGACATGAGGTGGGTGCCGGTGTGACACGAGAACATGCATGTGTGAGGCCCAAGGGATACCATTGGTGTTTGTACAACCCACCAGCTACGTTCATTTTCAAAAAGTTTTGTTAAATGAAAATTTGGTGTTTTAATAATCAGGTAGTTGTGTGGTGTCTTTTTTGTGTTTTGGGAATCTTGCAGTGGGGGGTTGTGAGTTTTTAAAACCTTTCTTGTTTGGACACTGTTCCATGTTTGTGTTTCGTTGGTAAGTTGATTTGAGGTGTTGGTTAGAGGTTTTTTTTGAGAGGTGTTTTGGGAGGCCTTTGCAACAGTTTCTCCTGTTCTTTCAGTATCTGCTCATAGTATGTTTGACCAACAGACCAGTTTGTTTGGGTCCTTGGCCTTCCCTCTTGGCTTGTGTACGCCTCAATAAGGAGTTAATGCGCGAATGATGTGCGACCACAGACAGTTTGCCGCTGATCGACCCTCCAACTGATCTAAGTAAGAACTTTCCTTTTTTGAGTGTCAGTGTTAAGTCTATCCCTTTTTCCTTTTCGGTTAAGTGAATCCTCTCGCAGCGGGATGATAAATGCGAGATGAGTTGAAGGGAGTTCTGGTCTCTTTGAGTTGTCTGAGTCGTCGAGTAGGAAGTTTGACACTGTTGTGCCTGAAGGTTCCCCTTGGAAACGATGAAAGGAATTCCAGCGGGGTAGGGTGAATGCAGTTTGGAGTTATCGGTGCTGGCCGATGTCTTGAAAGGATTGTAGTGCTTTCATCGGCCGCAAGGGTCATGTTTGGTGACGTCTTGCAGTGTGAGTTCTCTTTGAAGAGAAAGGGCAGATTTCGTAGAATCCTTCGGGAATCCCTGTTTTCATAGGAGTGTGTCCTCTCGGGGAAAACTACTTTTTCTGTTCAAAGGGGAGTGTTTGTCGTGCGTCTTTCCTTCTTAAGTTTCTCAGTTAAGGTTGAAGAGGTGATGCATGCACATCATCTAAACTCCTATCCTGGTAGATGTGCCACGAGCGAGTAGTTGAATGTCGTGGTATGTTGTGTTTGTTGGTGTTGTCGCGATTGCGGTGTGGTTGCATGTAACATCAAAAGGAGAAGCTCCGTTCAGGAGTCTTCAATACTTGACTGCGAGGCAGGAGATGCTTCAAATATCAGGGCTCCAGCCATAGGCCTTGAAGTGAAGTTGGCGCGTGATCAGGAACCCTGAGAGTGTACGGGACCCTGCCTTTATTTTTGTCATCAATATTGAAGGTGAAGGCGGTTTAAATTATTTTCTGTGGTTGTTCTGTTTCGAACAACCTGTCTGGGTGTGTGAGGTTTCCTGTGGCTATGAGGAAGCGTGGTCATCTCGTCACCTTGAAGTCCTGGGGGTTGCGTCCCACCGAATGTAATCGTTTTTAGTGGTCCTTATGGGTTCTGTTGGGTAAATCAGTCTCAAATTTGAATAGTGCTCATCTAGGGACGTGAAGATGTTGGTTTTCTTGGGTCGTGATTTTGACGCCCCGGTAGTTGGGCCCCTCCCTCCCCGCCCCTTGTGGTGGGGTGTTTGGTCACCGTCGGGAATTTTTCAAAATTATGTGTCTTCTGTCAATTCTAATGGTGGGGAGACCCATGATGAGTCTCGCACAAATGTCTCTGGAATGAATCAGTGTTGGCCTTTTTCATAATGGCGGGGAGTCCGCTCGGGCCTCATCGTGTCGGTTTTCCAGTTTCGTCTCGGGCGTCAGTAAGTTTCTATGGTGGGGAGCCCCTTCAGGCTTCCCCATGTTGACATTTTGGTTTTGTTCCTAGAGATGTCTTAGTGGTAAGTGATTAGAGTGTTCCTTGGACGTGGTTGGTCTTGTTTGTTCATTCTAGTCAAACATGGTGATTTTCGTTTAATGGTGTTTGAGGTGCTTTGGCTTGTGAAGTTGGTTCCCGTGGGTGCAAGAGTCCCTTTCCTAAATCAATCAACTGGAGGTGTTCCAGATCTGTGGGGCGGGTGACACTTAGCGAAAAGTCTTACGAGTTTCTTCAGGTTGTCATTTAAGTCACTTTCTCTAAGCACGATGTGTTTGCCTCTTTTCGCTTGTTTGTGGGGATCCTCTTTGAACCTTAAGGGGGTGTCGTTTTCTGCTTTGCAGTTTCAATCTTAGTTGTGGTTTTCCGACGACGGAAAACGCTATGGTGGAGAGAATTGTCACGCCCGTTGTTTTTAAACTATTTATTTTATTATTATTTTTGGGCATCAGGTAGTTCTGGTTGAAGCCCGACTTAAAATTTTTGAGTGCTTATTTAAAAACGCATGTTTTGTCCTTGACAGCGTTCAGCTCGCCGCTGTTGAAGCTGCGCGGTCTCGCCCGGTTCCCCGCACGCCTGCCCGATGTTCAACTAATTAAATGAAATGAATTAATAATGAAGAAATAAAATTAAATGAGTGGTAAAATAAAAATAAAATAAAATAAGAAGAGTGATAAAATTTAATGAATTGTTTTACTGATAATAATAATATTATTATTTGAGGATATTATTAATTATTATTGAGTATTATTATTATTTATATTAGTGATGATAATTAAGTTATTTTATTTATTATTATTACCCTTGTTTTAGTTGTTGTTGTCATCATCATCATCATTATTATTGTTATTATTATTATTTATTATTTTTCCTTGTTTTTATTTTGTTTGTTTTTCTTTTTTTTCCTTAGGGTTTGCAGACCTCCCCACTTACCCCCTATTCTCCTCGGCCTTCCGCGTCGCACACCCCTCCTTGGCCTTAGTCCATGCAGTGCCTTCTTCCCCCTAGATCCCGTCACGCCGTCGCCCTTCTTTCCCCCTTTCTCTGTCGTCCTAGAACCCCCCTGGTCCGCCGCGCCCTGCTCCCCCATCGGCCCGCTCGCGCCTTCCTCACCAGCCCGCTCGCGCCTCCCTCTCCAGCCTTGCGCCGACCTCCCCGCCTCCCCATCAGACCTCCCTCTCGGTCGCGCTTCCGCTCGACCCTTCTCCCCCATCTCCCTCGCACCAGCACCCCCTCCTCGGCCAGCCTCGGACACCCGCCATCGCCCTCCCGGACGCCCACTGCGCCGCCTCGATGGTCGACCTCTGTCCGCCTTTCACCCGACCGACGCCCTGCTTCCCTCGCGCAACCCATGTTATGCGCGCCTCCCCCGCTGTCCGCGACCTAGACTGGCGTCACCTCCTTCCGACTACTCTGACTAGTGCTCCTCCCCCCTCGACAGATAGCCACCACCACCTCTTATCTCCCTCACAAAACCTGCACGCACATCCCCCTTGGCTGGTCGCCGCTCCATCCGACGACCCTTCACCGACACCTCATTCTCCTTCCGCACGCACCGCCCCTTCGGATAACTCTCTCCCCTTTATATTTGAGTTTTTTTTCAGCGGGTATGAGTTCTGATTTTAGGGTATTAACTTGAAGTTTTTGGTTTGAATTTATGATTTTGGGTTCGCGCTAGGTTCTTTGTGGTGCGCAAATGGCACACGATTGAAGTTACGCATTGTAATTTGAAGATTTCACACCAATTTTGAGGTTTTCTACACGCCGGTAGGTGTTTCTGTGCCTTAGCATCATTATATTAATTTAATATGTTTGTTTAAATTCATTAATGTATTCTTTGGTTTTATGTGGTGCGTTTGGTATTTTCGAAATGGTTGTGTGTTTAAAGGTTGGAATTGGATTTCTAACATATAGATTGACTATGCTTTTGTCTGTGCTTTGATGGAATGTTTTTAAAAATGGGTTTTAGGAGTTGTTTGGGTGGCGCGAATCCTCGGAAATATTTTTGACATGCACATGTGATATTGGGTCTACCTTTCATATGGGTATTGTTGTGAGAGTTCTTGGAAACATGCAATTAATTATTTTAAGTGTGCAAAATATGATTTGGTAATAGTTTAATACGTATCTGAGTTAGAAATGTATTTTTCTTGAATATAATTGGTTGTTTGTCGTGCGTATCACATTGTAGTCTTAAAAAGGGTTTCAGGTCCTATCTTATTGTAGTCTTAAAAAGGGTTTCAGGTCCTATCTTAATAGTGTGAACTATTTTCTAAAGCACTTAAGGTGCGAGTGTATAAAAAAAATGGTTTGAAGGAAAAATTATTTATTTTGGTATGTTGAACTTATTGCACACACTTTTTCTTTAAATTTTAAATTGTTGGATTAGCGGAAAACATGTTTTGGAACGGTTGTGCTGTACATTTGGTTTTAAAGTGATGTTTTTGCATGAGATCAAGTGTGTTTTTGGTGTAAACTGTTGTGTGTTAATCTTAAATGTTTTATAAATTGTTTACTTGAATTTATTTAATTAAATGTGATGTGTAGATGTGGTGTTTGATAGGGTTAAACATGTGTTAAATTTTATGCATCATTATTATGTGAAAATTAGGCGCCTTTCATGTGCAACCCTTGATGTGCCAATTAGAAATGTTTTATTAGTTTAAATAATTTATGAAATCATGCATGCGATGTGATTTATGATGTGAAACGGTTTTGGTGTGTGTTTGGTCTAAAAAGGGAGATTTTGAGCATGTATTCGGGTGTAAAGTTTTGTGGTGCCTTTAGAAATTGTTTTGGAAACTTTTTTTATGAACTATTAAATTGCGTAAGTGGTGCGAGACATGTTTATCAAATGATTTGGTGTGTGTATGTTTTTAGAGTGGGGTTTGGGTGTGCAAGTAGCAGCACACTGTGTGTACCATGTTTGGCTTGACTTGTGGGTGTAAATGTGTCGTGTTAGTGATTTGTGAATGTGAAATTTGTTTGAGCACAAAAAGGGAACCTCGGGTACCTAGGTGGACGGATTTGGACTAGTACGCTAGATGTTACAGAAGTGGTTTGTCCCGGTTTCATCTGGCAGGACTGACGTTACAACACTAACAAAACTTTTGTGATGATTGAAGACCACTAGGTTATAGATGTGTTTCCTTACTAGTGGCTCGTGAACGAGAGCGTTGATTATTGTGGTTCATATGCCACGTTTACACCGAGGTACGATGTCTCTAGCGCACCACGCATACTAGCTACCTTAGGGGATTTACCCGTAATGTTATACTATTCATAATGTGGTGCCTTCCGTCGGCATACGGAGGACCACTTGAGTATGTGCATGTTTTTTATAAAATTTCTCTTCCATTTTAAAGTAGTATTTGTAAAATGGTTTTTCTTTCAGTGCTCTTTTCTTTTCACTTTCAGCTTTTAAATGTTTTCCTTAAAAGCGTTTTAAAAGTATGGTTTTATATGAACATGTTAAATTATATTTTTGATGTTGTGGCATGAAACCTTTTTATTGAGTGATATCCTACTGGGCATTTGGCTGACACCCTACATATATACCTTTGAGTGTATGTAGATCTTATCCTTGGTGTATTTTAGGTTGGGGCATTGTGTTTAATGACAGTGGTTTGAGTTATCGATGGTCTTCCCGTGCATGTCTAACAATGGTTGTTTGAGGAGGTGGCTCCTCATGTTGCATGAAGGTGTGAATAGATGTGTTAGTTTTCTTTTCTTTGCAGTCTTGGAGTTTTGGGTTGAATTGTAAACTTTAGGTTTGATCCAATGTTAAGGGTTTGTTTGGTTTTGTTTTTCAGCGTTTATTTATCTTGTTAGTTGTTTTTCTGTCTCTTATTTCGGGTAAATCGTTCCCACATGTTACTCTGGATACTCGGGCACTTGTGCCAGCCCGTGGGGATCGGGAACGCCCTTCGGGCCATATCGCAGATCGGGTTGGGCACCGGGTCGGGTGGCGACCCGGCCTGGTTCGTGACATGTTCAGCACTATGTGACCCTCCATGACGGGGTTGCGACGTTCCTTCACATGACATGTGGATTTGCACTGTGAGTTCCTCTAGGAGTTTAGAGATGTTCTTTGATGGCCAATGGTGTGGTTCGTTTGGGTCCTATTTTGGTGTGCGCAACTTCACCACCTTTGTTAATTAGAAACATATTATTTATGGTGATGTATGGTTTCCTTTGGTAGGATGGACTTATAGAAAATGACCTTTATACGCTTGGGATGAGCCAATACTTAGATGTGATGTTTTATTAGAGCTTGAGGATGATGGGATACTCTCCTAGTTGATAGTTGACTTTGTTTACCCCTGGGTGGTATTGAGTTGCGAGCTTATTGCTATATATCATGATCTCATATGCTTTTATTATTATGCATGTGTGAGATCGTCTTTGACATTGCTCTATACTTGGGATACCTTGTTGTACCTTTTAATTTAATTGATTTAATAATCACAAACACTTTAATTTGTGTCTTACTTGTTTCAAGCCGTTTCTAGTGTGTTTTTATTAAGTTATTACGACATGAAGGCAACCAACCTTAAGACAACTTGAAAATGGGTTCAAATGGCTTTTTCTAATGTTTTTTTGCAGTAGGTAGTGGTTAGCTGGAAACATGCGGTAGATCTAGCAGATGAGCCAGTACTTAGATGTGATGTTTTACTAGAGCTTGAGGATGATTGGATACTCTCCTAGTTTATAGTTGACTTTGTTTACCCCTGGGTGGTATTGAGTTGCGAGCTTATTGCTATATATCATGATCTCATATGCTTTGATTATTATGCATGTGTGAGATCGTCTTTGACATTGCTCTATACTTGGGATACCCTGTTGTACCTTTTAATTTAATTGATTTAATAATCACACACTTTAATTTGTGTCTTACTTGTTTCAAGCTGTTTCTAGTGTGTTTTTATTAAGTTATTACGACATGAAGGCAACCAACCTTAAGACAACTTGAAAATGGGTTCAAATGGCTTTTTCCAATGTTTTTTGCAGTAGGTAGTGGTTAGCTGGAAACATGCGGTAGATCTAACAGAACTCCAGAAGGCCCATCGACTAGCTAGTGGAGCCCATTGGCCAGCCTGTAGAAGCATACAGAATGCAGGTAACTTCAGTAGGCCATCAACTACCTGGTGGCGACTACCGGGTATTTGATGGCGTTAAGTCAGCTCTAACAAGGATGCATTTATTATAGTCAAAAAACGCTCACGCTCGGATCTTAAAGACTCTGCTCAACCTTGCACCACTTAAGCATCCTAAGAGGCTATAAAAGGAGGATAAAGGAGGCTTGAATCTTTATCCAATTGTAGTACGCAACAAACAAAACGCTCTTCGATCTCCAACGACTTCATAATCTCCCTAAGAGTTTCAAAGTTCTATCTTTTCCCAACCTCTCCCATAGAAGATCAAAGTGAACATTCTCTGTAGGAATTGTTATCATCGAAGGTCTATCCAAGGTGTGATCTTTAATGACTTTCTTCAAGCACCTTTGAGCTTTCTTTGTTCTATCTTTACTATCTCTGGTGCCTTTTCTCTTTCTTCTTCTTGTGCCTCTGTTCTTCGTTGTAGAACCCCTTGGCTCCCTTTCTCTCATTTGTAATCTCTCTCTCACCTTCTTTCTTCTTATCTTTTAGTGAGAGTAAAGACAACATTATAACGGGTTTTCCAAAAAGCAAACAATCTTTTTTCTCCCTCTATATTATTCTTGGTTTCTTACTTCTCCGTTCAAAAGCAAGAGATTATTTTTTTGGTTCTTGGTTCCCGTTAAAGCAAAGAGTTCTTGGCTTCTTGTTTTTTTCCCACTCAAAAGAAAGAGACATCTTTGGTTCTTTGTTCCCTATTAAAACCAAGGGGTAATATACCCTCTCAAGCGTTCTTGAGGGGAGAAGACGTAGGAGCACCTTTATGTGTTATTGCCGAACTCCGTTATCAAAGTGTGTTTTGTCTATTTACTTTCTGCATTTTAATTTTCGCTACATTTTACTTTGACATTATCACATGCTTGTATTACATCATTGTATTTGAGTGCTTTGTGCTTTTATCAAACATTTTCTTTTTTCAAAAATGTTTATTTTCAAATTTTGTTTTTCAAATCTTAATTGATTTTAAAGCTCGATTTTATTATGACATCTACTTATATGCATGCTTCTTTCTTGGATGATTCAAATTACTCATGTTGGAAAAATCGAATGTATTCTTTTCTTGATATTATTAGTTATCTCGTTTGGAAAATGGCAATGCATGAGTATGTTCCAACTAAAGAATTTGAAAAAATGGACTCCTGACGATATTGAAAATTTCACATTTAATAAAAAGGTTATGAATGTTTTACATTGCAGTTTAAATCAAAATGAATTCAATAGAATATTTACTTGTAAAACCGTTAATGAAATCTGGAAATTATTAGAAGTTATTCATGTAGGAACCAATAGTCAAAGATAATAGATTCAATATGTATCGTCAAGATTTTGAAAGTTTCTTCATGCATGCAAATGAATCTATTACTTGCATGTTTACTTGTTTCATTAACATTTGCAATGGTAGAAAATTTCTTGATGACGACTTTTTCACATAAATGCTTGTGATGAAAATCCTTTGAATTTTACCTAGTTAATGGGCTCTTAAAGTCACGACGATCCAAGAAGACAAAGACATTATAAATATGGCAGTTCAAAAACTCACCAGATCCATGACATATGAGGTACCGATGAAATGTTAAGCGGTTAAAGAAACAATGAAAACCAAGGAAACAAAGAAGAACATTGCTTTTAAAGTAATCAAAGATGCCAATTCTTCTTAAAGTGACATCGATAATGAAGGTGAACTTGAAAAACTTGTCAAAATGGTGAACAAACTTGCGAAGAAGAAGAAATCATCTTTACTCACAAAAAAGAAAAATCAAATTAAAGTGTCTGATGTGCCGTGTTATGAATGCAATAAAAGGGCACATTCATGAGATCGAAATGTCCAATTTACAAAAAGTGGTTGAAAAACAAGAAGAAAGGTAAGAAAGGCCTAAAATTCATTACTTGGAGTGCTAGTGTTGATTCCATGGACTCTTTCTCATGCGAGCAACTCCAGGCAGGCCATCGGCTACCTGGTGGTGGTTACTGGGTATCTTGTGTGTCATGAACCAGCCCGGGTACCCTGGTAACCCGATAACCGAGCCGGCCCTGACACAGCCTGAAGGGCATTCCCGATCCCCACGGGTCGACGACTAGCACTTGACATCATACAACATATAAGTGGGAACGATTTTTTCCACAAGAATGCAGAAGCAACAGAAAACAAAACAATATGCATTACACAAGAAACTCCACCGGGAGTAATGTACCAGAAAACAAGGAGGCATGAAAGCCCAAAGTACTACAACCCAAGTACTAAAAAGGGAAAAACAGTCCCAAAGTCCCTAAGGTCACAATTCACTAAGAGAAGATCAACAACTGGTTCCTCCTCCAAGAGATTCCTTCCCTTTGCTCGAGCCTGGAAGAAGAAAGTCTACAAACACCCGAAGGTAAAAGTAGGGTGTGAGCCTAAACCTAGTAGGATACCACCAAAGATTCCGTAACAGATGCCAAATATAGATTATCCAAAGAAAAGTTTTCAATTTTCAAATAAACAGGTTTGACAATTCAAAGCATATTCTAACAAAATATGCTACACATTTTCAAATGATGGAAATAAATATTTTAAGCAAAGGCTTTACAAATGATAGAATATTTCTAAAACAATGGAAGTAAAACATTTATATAAAATAGTTTATATAAATTCAGTAGACATGTAAGCAGTTCAAAAGCATTGACATACATTTATATCTCAAATATAAACAAACAAGCGAGCAACATGGTCATCTGCCAAAAGGTACGATAGTATTAACCAGTTATATGATTCCGCACTCTCTATGTGAACTCAGCAAAATGTGTATACACATGTCCCTATGACATTGGCCAAAGGAGACTCATCACCAACCCGTCGGGAATGTGACCTGCCGCAAGTATGTTTTAGAACATTGTCATAGCGTAGAGTGTATCCAAATAACTCAATAACTACCTAAGGCTTGCATGCGCTCTTACATTATGGACGAACTATTTTAAGATTGCTTAAAATACGATCAATCTCATTATTCCATTTCAAAAGTGCCAATCACATTCCTTTTAAAACCAAAATAGGTTTTATTCAAAATATGTCTTTTTCACAAGATAAAACCACTGAGTTTCTATCAAATCATTTTAAGTCATTTTCACTAGTTTGAAATCCATTCAAAACCAATCCCATCATCACAAAATTTATTTTCACAATTAAATTCAACAATTTAATTGAAATCATTTCCATCAAATCCACAATTTAAATTAAACAATTTAAATCAGCAAATTTCCATAAACACACCCAATTCAATGGAATTGGGGTTTTCCAAATTTCCATGCCAAAACCATTTCAAATATATCGATTAACTGGAATTGAGTTTTTATCAATTTAATTGAAAGAAAATTTGAGCAATTGAATTTAAATCAACAATTGAAATAAATCAAGCAAATACAATGATAATCAATTTGGTAAGTCGGGACGGAACCACCTACCTCAAAGGTTTTGACCAAAACCACAACGGTCAAGAACGCTCAAGAAAACCAAGTTACTCCTTCCAGAACCCGCCTTAGATCTCTTCTCCTAGCAAGATCAAGACCAAATCTCATCATATTTGGCATCCACACACTTAGATCTACCCATAATGGTCGTAGATCTAAGAAACCGAGAGAAGAGGAGAAGTAGATCTAAGAAACCGATCAAGAATGATGAAGAACGATCACATAGCTCAAGAACCCGGCTTCGATTTACCAAGAGAAGCCTTTGGATCACCTCAGGAATGATGGGAGAACATTTTATGACCTTAGGAGAAGACAAATCCCGAGTTAGGGCCGTTAAGGAGGAAAAATGAGGCACTTAGAGGCAAAACGAGTGAGATCCACAATTTAAGGATCTCATTTAAGTGCCCGTATGGTTAGTTTGCCCGGTTTGACAAACCATGCACTAGATGTGCGTTAGCTACTGCCTCGGCCACCCTTCTCGCACGGTTTGGCCGCACGGTTAGACAAATCGTGCGCCGCCCGTGCGGAAGCTACTGCCTCCAAGACCAACTACGCACGGTTTGGCCGCACGGTTTAGACAACCCGTGCGTCGCCCGTGCGACTTCCCCTTTGCCTCAAAACATTATTTAAAGTTCTCCCGACTCTCCCATTCGTCACTACTCCAAAACAGAGGTACTTAGAAACATCAAAAGTACCTGAAAACGTAACGTGATGTTACAACCTCCCCACCATAAGATCTTTCTGTCCCCAAAAAGCCTATGAAGAAACCTCCACGTCAAAAAATGAGGCCACTGCTCTCTCATTAGTGCCTCCCTTTCCCACGTCTCTTGAGAATCAGAACCATGATGCCAAAGTACACGGACCAGAGGTATCATTCTCCCACGAAGTACCTTGGTCTCAGAATCAACAAACCTGACTGGTCGTTCAGTCACAGATAAATCTGGTTCAATCTCAAGATCACTCCAGCTCACAACATGAGATGGATCTGAGAGATACTTTCGCAGCTGCCATACATGGAACACGTTATGTATCGACGTCAGCTGTGGTGGTAGAGCTAGACGGTAAACAACTTTTCCTACAAGTCCAACAACCTCGAAAGGTCCCACAAAATGAGGAGCAAGCTTCCCTTGCCTCCCAAGCCATCGATGACCTAATCGGGGTGAAACTTTCAAGAACACCTGGTCACCAACTGAGAACTCTAGAGGTTTACGACGACAATTAATATAAGACTTGTACCGATTCTGTGCTGTCAACATTCTCTGACGAATCAACTGGATCTTAGCTGTCGTCTCTTGGACCAAACTCGGTCCTACCAAGGAACTTTCACCAACCTCCGAACGACATAAATGATATTTAAAAGGACGACCATACAATGCCTCAAAAGGACCCATTTTGATTGCAGACTGGTAACTGTTGTTATAAGAAAACTCAACTAGCCCCAAATGATCATCCCAAAATCCACCAAAGTCGAGAACACAAGCGCAGAGCATATCCTCAAGGATTTGAATAGCTCTCTCTGTCTGGCCATCTGACTGTGGATGGTAGGTCGTGCTCAAACGGACCTGATATCCCGGTTCCTCTTGAAGGCCTCTCCAAAAGCGAGAAGTGAACCGAGGATCCCTATCAGAGACTATAGCAGACAGAACTCCGTGCAAATGAACAACTTCTTTCACATAGATATTTCCCAACTCCTCAACTTTGGTTGTATCTTGAATAGGTATAAAGTGAGCCGACTTGGTCAGCCTATCGATCACAACCCATATCGCGTTCTTCTTCCTCTGGGTTTGAGGTAACCCAACCACAAAGTCCATAGAGATTTCATCCCACTTCCATGTAGGGACTGGAAGTGGTTGAAGCAAACCCGAAGGTTTTTGGTGCTCGAATTTCACCTGCTGGCATGTATAGAAATGAGATACAAACTCAGCAATGTCTCACCTCATACCTGGACACTAGAACTGTCGCCGCATGTCATAGAACATCTTCGTGGTTCCTGGGTGCACAACCCACTGAGAGTTATGACAATCCCCCATCACATCCTTCCTTGCCGCTAACGACACAACGTAACAGTTTTTATAACACAGAACACCCTCTTTGGAGAACGACCACTGAGTGTCGGTCTCCCCACCATAAAGAGAGTCCCTAATACTATGGAATTCATCATCCAGTTGTTGTTCCTGAAGAATTAACTCGAGGAGAGCAGAAGTCAACTGAACACTAGCTAAAGAAACTTCATTCCCCTTCCACTGAACTCCAATATGAAACTGAGCAAAAAGAGCCATCAAACTCCACTCTTCTGAAGATTCTTTCACAGCTTGTGATGGAAGTTTCTTGCTTAACACATTTTCAAATACATTCCCTTTCCCTGAGGTATAGGCAATGTCAAAGTCGAAAGATTGCATGTACTCCACCCAACGCCTTTGGCGGAGATTCAAATATTTTTGAGAGAAGATATAACTCAAGCTCTTGTGGTCTGAATACACAGTAAACCTTTCTCCATAAAGGTAATGTCTCCAACACTTAAGTGCGTGCATTACAGCTACAAGTTCAAGGTCATGGGTAGGATAGTTCTTCTCATGAGGCTTAACCTGACGAGATCCATAGGCAACAACATGATTACCTTGCATAAGGACACATCTCAAACCTGAAACTGATGCATTACAGAAGATCACATAACCTACCCCAGCCTCAGGAAGAGTCAACACCAGCGCAGTAGTCAAAAGACGCTTTAGCTCAACAAAAGAACTCTGAAATTTATCATTCCAGGAAAATCTCACTCCCTTTCGAGTCAGAGTAGTCATTGGAGAAGCTAACTTTGAGAAGTCTTTAACAAACCAGCGATAATATCCTACTAAGCCCAAAAAGCTCCGAATCTCGAAAACATTTCGTGGTTGTTCCCAAGTCATAACAACCTTCACCTTCTCAGGATCAACTGATATTCCTTGTTCTGACACGACATGTCCCAAGAATTTCACTTCCCAAATCCATAAATCTCACTTTGAAAGATTGGAATAAAGTCGGTGATTCCTTAGAAGACTCAGAACTGTTCTCAGATGATGCACATGATCCTCCTCAGACTTGGAGTAGACAAGAATGTCATCCACAAAGACTACCATAAAAGTACCTAAATACTCACGAAAAACCTTGTTCATCAAAGCCATGAAAACTACAACAACATTTGTTAGGCCGAAGGGCATAACAAGGTACTCATAATGGCCATACCTACTCCAAAAAGCGGTCTTATGAATGTCAGATTCTTTTATCCTCAACTGATGGTAACCCAATCAGAGATCAATTTTTGAAAACCACTTTGACCCTTTCAATTGATTAAACAAATCATCAATTCATGGTAATAGATATTTGTTCTTTATCGTAACTCGATTGAGATTTCGATAATCAACACATAAGTGAAGAGAACCATCAGCCTTCTTGGCCAAGAGAACTGGTGCTGCCCAAGGTGACACACTCGGGCATATAAATCATTTCTCAAGAAGATCATCTAACTGAGATTTCAGTTATTTTAGTTCAATTGGATCCATTCGGTAAGAGGGAATAGAAACCGGTTGAGTACCAGACATTAAGTCAATAGAAAAATCAACCTTCCTTACTGGTGGCAAACCAGAGAAGTCAGAAGGAAACACATCGGAAAACTCAGCGACGACTGAAGGAAGATCACCACATATTGAATCTCTCTCTAGATCAAAAGCAAACAAAAATATAACTTTCCCCAACTCTGGATAAGAGGGTTCAGTTCTGCTTGACCTTGGGTCCCATTCTCCTTGAAAAACAAGAGGCACACCACTGGGTGTAGTAAGGTAGACCCGTCGAAGATAACAATCGATCCAGGCTTTATTGGAAATGATCCAATCCATCCCAAATATGACGTCAAAAGATCTCATGTAGAGAACCAGAAAACTCCAAGCATGATCAACATCTGATAGAGAGAAAACACAAGTAGGACTACGGAGACCCTTCTCTCTCATTGTACCAATGAGTGTAGTAATATCCATCGCACAAGATAAAATTTCCATAGGTAGATTAAGCAGATTAACAATATGGGTTGAAATAAAAGAGTGAGGTCCACCAATATCAAAAAGAGCTGTCACCAAAGATAAAGCTATAGTAATGGTACCTCTCACAGTTGCAGGACCTGTATCAGCTACCTCTGGCGACTCTTCCACTGCATGAAGAAGATTTGTTACGAATGCCTGTGGCTGGAACCCTTTTGTACGTGAAGAATTTGATTGCCCTGCAGTTTCTGGAGGTGCTGATGATCCCGTTCTACTACGTGGAGTAGAGAAGTGATGGAAGAATCTCTGTAAGTGCCCAAAACATCTGCAGGAGCTACAGTTCTTGGGTGCCTTGGTGCAAACCCTCTTAGAATGTCCTGGTTTTCCCCACTGATAGCAAGTCAAAGAAGCCCCTCCTATTTCTACCAGAGGTCTGGAATGACTCTGTTGCCGAGAACTGCCATGAGAAACGTCACGCTTCCGTTTTACTTTAAAGGAACCAACACTGCCACTTGGAGGGAAAAGAACCTCCTTCAACCCTGACTTTCCTGCCAGGTCCATCTCAACCATCATGGCCCTATCTAGCACATCAGCATAAGTGGGTAACTTCAGTAAGAAAATCTGAGAACGAATATCTGATCGAAGTCCCAAATTGAATCGTCAAGCCTTCATCTTCTAATTAGATACAATCTCAGGAGCAAACTGTACCAACTCAGAAAAGCGATTTGAGTACTCAGTCATAGTTTTGTTGGCCTGCTCAAGCTTGAAAAACTCCACATCCTTGGCCAACACCATTGATTCTAGATAGAACTGGTTAGTGAAAAGAACCCTAAAGTCTTTCCACTCCAAACCCTCATATTTCCCAGCCATCACCATCGTGTCCCACTATCTCCTACTTGGTCCCTCCAGCACGAAGGTGACACACTTCACCTTGATCACATCAGGTGTCTCCAAGAACCCAAACATACGTTCAATCTTACTCAACCATTTCTCAGCATGTTGAGGGTCAATGGAGCCTTTGAAAACTGGTGGCTTCTAGCATAGGAACTCTTGCGAATGACTTCAGAGAATATCACTATGAGGATCTATAGCTGGAGTCTGAACAGGAACTGGAGGTGGCGCCTATCCTAGAGCTTGGATAGTGCGAACAATCACCTCAACCAGACTCGGATCCACAATAGGACTCACTTGCTGAGATTCGGCAGCAACCACTTTTTGGACCCTATTCTCACGTCTTCTTGGAGGCATGTTGCTACACAACATAAAAAGACATTTGATTAACACTCAAATAGAGTAACAAGAAAAACTATTCTTAATATAAGGGATTAATAAGATTTGGATTCCACTCTATCCAAATCAAAACAGGGAAAATACTAGAACTAATCCACAAGTCGTATTTCCCTAACCAACCCTGGTGACTTAAGGTTCATTGTGGTGAGAGCTGTCCAGACACTCAATCACAACTACCTCCTAAGTCCCGAAAAGAATACTCAAATTCATATCGTCATCAAGGCAAGATGCTTAACCTGCCTCTAATACCATTTTGTCACGAACCAGCTCAGGTACCTTGGTAACCCGATAACCGAGCCGGCACTGACATAGCCCGAAGGACATTCCCAATCCCCATGGGTCAACGACTAGCACCTGGCATCATACAACATACAAGTGGGAACGATTTTTTCCACAAGAATGCGGAAGCAACAGAAAACAAAACAGTATGCATTACACAAGAAACTCCACCAGGAGTAATGTACCAGAAAAAAGAGGCATGAAAGCCCAAAGTAATACAACCCAAGTACTAAAAAGGGGAAAACAGTCCCAAAGTCCCTAAGGACACAATTTACCAAGAGAAGATCAACAGCTGGATCCTCCTCCAAGAGATTCCTTCCCTTTGCTTGAGCCTGGAAGAAGAAAGTCTACAAACACCTGAAGGAAAAAGTAGGGTGTGAGCCTAAACCCAGTAGGATACCACCAAAGATTCCGTAACAGATTCCAAATATATATTATCCAAATAAAAGCTTTCAATTTTCAAATAAACAGGTTTGGCAATTCAAAGCATATTCTAACAAAATATGCTACACATTTTCAAATGATGGAAATAAATATTTTAAGCAAATGCTTTACAAATGATGGAATATTTCTAAAACAATGACTTAAGTAAAACATTTATATAGAATAGTTTATATAAATTCAGCAGACATGTAAGAAGTTCAAAAGCATTGGCATACATTTATATCTCAAATATAAAAAAACAAGTGAGCAACATGGTCATCTGCCAAAAGGTATGATAGTATTAACCAGTTACAAGATTCCACACTCTTTATGTGAACTCAGCAAAATGTGTATACACACGTCCCTATGACACTGGTCAAAGGAGGCTCGTCACCAACCCGTCGGGGATGTGACCCGCTGCAAGTATGTTTTAGAACGTTGTCGTAGCGTAGAGTGTATCCAAATAACCCACTAACTACCTAAGCCTTGCATGCGCTCTTACATGATGGGAGAACTATTTTAAGATTGCTTAAAATACGATCAATCCCATTCTTCCATTTCAAAAGTGCCAATCACATTCCATTTAAAACCAAAACAAGTTTTATTCAAAACATGCCTTTTTCACAAGATAAAACCACTGAGTTTCTATCAAATCATTTTAAGTCATTTTCACCAGTTTGAAATACATTCAAAACCAATTACATCATCACACAATTTATTTTCATAATTAAATTCAACAATTTAATTGAAATCATTTCCATCAAATCCACAATTTAAATTAAACAATTTAAATCAACAAATTTCCATAAACACACCCAGTTCAATGGAATTGAGGTTTTCCAAATTTCCATGCCAAAACCATTTCAAATATCTCGATTCACTGGAATTGAGTTTTTTTATTAATTTAATTGAAATCAAGTTTGAGCAATTGAATTTAAATCAACAGTTGAAATAAATCAAGCAAATACAATGATAATCAATTTGGTAAGTCGGGATGGAACCACCTACCTCAAAGGTTTTGACCAAAACCACAACGGTCGAGAACACTTAAGAAAATCGAGTTGCTCCTTCAAGAACCAGCCTTAGATATCTTCTCCTAGAAGGATCAAGACCAAATCTCATCATATTTGGCATCCACACACTTAGATCTACCCATAACGGGCGTATATCTAAGAAACCAAGAGAAGAGGAGAAGTAGATCTAAGAAATCGATCAAGAACGATGAAGAACGATCACATACCTCAAGAATCCGGCTTCGATTCACCAAGAGAAGCTTTTGGATCACCTCTGGAATGATGGGAGAACCTTTTATGACCTTAAGAGAAGACAAATCCCGAGTTAGGGCCACTAAGGAGGACAAACGAGGCACTTAGAGGCAAAACAAGTGAGATCCACAATTTAAGGATCTCATTTAAGTGCCCGCACGGTTAGTTCGCACGGTTTGACAAACCGTGCGCTAGCCGTGTGTTAGCTACTGCCTCAGCCACCCTTCTCGCACAGTTTGGCCGCACGGTTAGACAAACTATGAGCCGCCCGTGTGGAAGCTACTGCCTCCAAGACCAACTACGCACGGTTTGGCCACACGGTTTAGACAACCCGTGCGCCGCCTGTGCGACTTCCCCTTTGCCTCAAAACATTATTTAAAGTTCTCCCAACTCTCCCATTCATCAGTACTCCAAAATAGAGGTACTTAGAAACATCAAAAGTACCTGAAAATGTAACGTGATGTTACATTATGACATCGAGTCAGATCCAATAAGGATGCATTTATTATGATAAAAAATGATCCTGCCTAACCCCTAAAGACTCCGCTCGACCTTGGATCTCCCGAGTATCCTAGGATAAAAGGAGGACAAAGGAGGCTTTAATCTTCATCCAATTATAGTACGCATCAAATGAAACTCTCTTTAATCTCCAACAGTTTCATAATCTTCCCAAGAGCTTCAAAGTTCCATCTTTTCTCAACCTTTCCCAAAGAAGATCAAAGCGATCATTCTCTGTGTGAATTGTGATCATCAAAGGGCACCATCCAAGGTGCGATCTTCAACGGATTTATTCAAATGCTTCTGAGCTTTCATTGTTCTATCTTTTATATCTATTGTGTGTTTCTCTTTCTTCTTGAGCCTTTGTTCTTTGTCGTATAACCCCTTGGCTCCCTTTCTCTCATTTGTAACCTCTCTCCCTTTGACCTTCCTTTTTCTTTTTATCTTTTAGTGAGAGTAGTTATGACATTATAATGGGGTTTTCAAAAGGAAAACCATCTCTTTTTTCCCTCTTATTCTTGGTTTACTGCTTCTCCATTCGAAAGTAAGAGATTCTTTGTTTGGTTCTTGGTTCCCATTAAAACCAAGGGTTCTTGATTCCTGTATTTTTTCAATTTGAAAACGAAGGACTTATTTGGTTCTTGGATCCCGTTAAAACCAAGGGGTTATATACCCTCTCAAGCTTTCTTGAAGGGAGAAGACGTAGGGACACCTTTGTGTGCTATTTCCGAACTTTGTTATCAAAGTGTGCATTGTCTATTTACTTTTCATTGGGAGAATGTCTTGTATTTTTTGTGTGTTCCCTCTTGGTGCTAGTCACCAATCTCTGTCTTATTAGTGTCGGGCTTATGGATGCACAATCGGAGAGGTTCTAGTAGGGTTGGGTCATGCCAGTGTGGTATTAGTGAAAGTTTGTATTATGGGTGGATTTTGGAGCAGGCACATGTGAAGTTTTGGTTTGAGAAACTAGGAAAATAGTTCTAGAGGTATTTTAGTTTAGTCTTTCTAGCCAGGGAAACCATCTATAGGGTGTTGCAGGCGACACATTCCTAAATAAGGATTCTGACAATTTTTTGATTGACTTTAGTACTTTTATAATTGTTTTTAGGGTGTAGTCAAGTTGACACATGCATCACTTAGTAGCCGGGACATGATCTAGGCGCATGCTTTTTTTTATGACAGAGTAGCTATTCTAGGATGGACAATTTGGAAAATTCCAATTATATTTTCTGAATTCTCTCTCATCATTATATATTAAAATGATTGAGAATTGTAAATTCCTTCTGAACTGATATATCATTGTATGAATCTTCATTGAGAAATTATGAGATAGGAATTAACTGGTTTCACTTAATATAGTGCCACTCATAGTTGATTATGATGATGATGAGCTCTTTATCTAGAGTTTCAAGTACAAGTACCTTCACCCACTTCCATGATGAGGAAAAAGTTATTATAAACATTGAGACAACTCATGATATTGATATGCTGTATGAGTTCAACGCTTGATGGCACCTATGATGCCTCAGACTCACATTCTCGGATCTGGTTCCATAAAAAATACTTTACACACTCGCTTTGATGCCATCTATAAAAGATTAGATATAACCATCCTTAATTACAAAATATGTAATGATTATTGCATATCTTACATCCCAATGGTCTTTTCAGGTTTAGAGCTTTAGAAAATCTGGACAAAATAATAACTAACAAAGCCCATGTTCTTTGAACCAAACATATATATTTTTCATTATTTATGACACGACTTAATCCATAACGAGTCTTCAACATATCCTATAAATTATTCCTCATGTGCTATCCTTTTAAACATGTCATGTTTACTAGTTTTCTTCATAATCTGGGAAAATGGAAACATAAGAAGGGATGAGCTAAAACACTCAGTAAGAGAAACATGCAATCGATGCAATCATTATATAAATATGACATAAATGTTATGGAAGAAATAAGTAAACATGAAGCTATAATCAACTTGAAATTGAGAGCATATTATATCCATGATAATAAATGAAAACATTTATATCAATAATATGGATATGGATCTCATACTGATGGAATTCATAATGTCTGACATCAAAAATATGCTATGAAGGCCTTGTGCCAAGACACTATCTTGTTACGGGGAGAGGTATACAACAAAACCCAACCTATTTTGTCTCATGAGACCTATTAATGGATCAATGAGATATATAATTTCGAGTCCCATTCATCACTTGATTAAGTATAATGCATTAAAGTGTCAACAAAATATAAATACATGAACAACCTACATTAACGACCAATAATCATCAAGAATGTTAATACTTTTCCCCAGGTCAATTAAGGGATAACATGATCCTAATTCGTCTTGAGAAAGGTGGATGAAAAAACAATACATAGTTAACTTTTCAATAATTGTTCATATGAGAATAAAAATCTACGGTATGATAATATTTTTCTCATGTTAATAAAAGGGATAACATGATCATAACTCATCTAGAGAAAGAAAGTGGATGATTAAACTCTTACATAGTCAACTTGTCAATAATCATCTGCATTGGAATAACAATATATGGAATGCTAATACTTTTCTTCATAGAATATCATACTTTATAGGTGAACATCATCCAATTTGAATTGTGTAAAATGTGAAGTTCATGCCATATAGAGCAAAGAGTATACAAATAAGTCAATACTGGAATAACATGATCATAATCCATCTAAAGAAAGAAAGTAAATGGTTTCAAAAAAACATAACCAAATAAGTGAGAAATATTTGTGAAAGGGTTTCTATGGTAGGAATGTATATCCCCATAAAACAATTAAAAAATACCTCATAATACAATCAAAGGGTAGAATGTACCCAACTTATATGAAATAAGTTCAAGAGAATGATCATAACTCAATAAATGAATGTTGAGTTACCAAAAATCCATACTATCAGGGAAACAAATGAATCAATAGACACTTGAATAAAAGAACATGATTTGGATTGTAAATCCCATGAAGTACAAGGAGTAAGATAAAAATATATTTATGGGTAGTAAATACACCATACAAAGGAAACATAGTACACAAAATGTATTATGCCTCAAAGAATTAGAATTGAGACCAAGAAAACCTTTATGACTTTAGAAACTTTTGAATTAAAACCCCTTTAAAGGGAGGGATTGTAATTGGACTTAAAATATCATTATTAAAAGATAATTAATGATAAGATATCTCAAATAGTTAGTATATACATCATATAAATGAAATTAGGTGTATAATATTAAACATTTCTTAAAGAGAGGAATTTGAGATGAAAAACCCTTACCTTGTCCTGATCCATTCTATACTTGAACAAAACATCTTGAATAATTAAATTGCGTTTATTAAATAAATTTCTAAGAACCTTATTCATAATTATAACCATTTATACTCCTCATTTATAATATATATATATATATAATCTCATTTTTACTTATTTTCAACATCGAATTTAAGTAATCTTTTATCGCTTTGAACTAGTTTCGTAAAAGTCATAATGGTATCTATTATTTTTTCAAAGTCCATAACTATTAGATCATAAAAAGGTACTGGAATAGATGTTCCATGATAGTTTATAAATCTATAATTTCATTTCATGTCAGTTTTGGTTACGAACCATGAAGATGGAATTGTCGATGATCATGTTTTAGTGATTCTTAATGGGCGAAAGGTGTTTTATTAATTAATGAGTTAAAAATTGATATAACCTTACCATATACAAAATAAAAAAAATATTTACATATTTATATCATATTACACTAGTAAATAAGTTGTCATAGTCATCCATGACATAAATGTATAGTATTGTTTAAGTAGGTGGTTAAACTAACCCAAACATGAACCTACAATGATTAATGGATGATTATGAGATGATTTAGTTTTAATATAATTATACCAGAAGCATAATGATCTTATTTAGTTTTTATTAGTGTGATATATCTGAATTTTAAAGATTTATAAAGAGAAGATAATTTATATAAATTCATTACTTAGAAAGAGAGATCATTTTCCTCTTAGTTCGCTCGTTTTAAATGATTGAATTAACGATAATCATTTGTTAATCATATCATTAATATGTTCTTCAATTTGTCATACCAGAACCTCAATGATGTCATAAAATTCATATTTCTTCATTAAACCATTCTAGGAACCATCAATTATGGGTGGTGATGAAAAATGAATTTCATTGCTTGTGGTGGCGGTGCACATATGCATGAATGATGATTTAATTTTTATTAATAGATGAGATATATGAATAGACAATGATAATAACCTTAATATTTTAACATCACAGTATATAAATGATATTAATTTAATTATATTTTTGTGGCCATATTAAATTTTTAAGAAGATAATTAAGGAGAAAAGCTAAGTAGTTGACAATACTCACATTGAGGACTTGAATTTTCTTTGGAAGTCTCTTTGGAAATGAAGGATTTATGCTAAACAATGGAAACCTGAAGATTTTAAACATAGGATAGGGTTTTAGGAGGATTAAATTGGTATTCTTAAGATGAAATTCTAAGTATAGGTGAGTCTTGAAGTGGTGGAGATGTTACCCTTTTATAAGTGAGGAGAATGGTAGTGTTGGGAGTAACCCTTACATTTTCAAAAATGTAAGGTTACTATTCAAGGTTCAATGGAAACAAAATGAAAAAAATAGGTGGTGATAGTGACTGTGGGTCTAAACTCACCTCAACCACTCATTTTTTAGACAACTTTGAGTGTTTTAGGGTTTTTTGGTTTAATTTTTAACTTTCATCCCAATTTACTTTTACCTTGGTAATTAATTTCCAACATTAGTAATTAATTTTATTGAAAAAAGATCAAGATTGAACCTTTTAACTAGTTTGATACCTATGATTTAAAATTTTAAAAACTTTTTATCAAATAAAATTTATAAAGGTGTGAAAATTAAATTTTAAAATAAACACACTTATTCACGTAAAAACAGTTTTGAGAAAAACTATGTTTTTAAGCTTTAAATTTACATATAAGATAAAATTATCTTGGATATTGATTTTAATGAAATAAATTGATTTATTATAAAATGGATAAATGGTATGAGGCTTTCAAGGAAAACCAAAACCGAATTTCCTTTGAAAATACTTGATTCAAAGAAAATATCAAAAAAACAATTATTTATTTATTAAAGTAACATTTTAATTAGTTCTAAAAATATCGAACATGTGATTTATAAGATCAAATAATATTTTAAAATGCATAATTTTATTCCATATATTAATATTTGATCACCTAAAGTGTTTTAAATCTTATAGATCATTCTTATATAATGATAAAGTCATAAAAATTACAAGTTTTGTGCAAATTGTATTTTTCGACTAGAAACCAACCATTTCAGAAAAAACTTAAAAATTCATAATAAGTAAATTTTGAAATTAGAAATTAAAAAATGAATTTCATTTTTATTGATTTCATATTTCAAAGTTTATAAATTTAGTTTTTGAGTGAAATTACAAAATATAAAGAAAAACTATTTTTTTGGAAAATAACATTTTCAAATATTAATTTCTATTATTCTTATTTCATAACATTGACCAACTAAATTGGTGTTAATAAATTATGAATATAAAACATAATTTATCATTAATTATATTTTTTTTGAAAAAGAAATGTACATCGCGTAAGTGTTTTTTTTGAAAAATACTTTTCTAAATAATAAATGATCTTATTAGTCATTTTAGGTAAACTAATTGAATTTCATTCATATTAAAAGTAGTGTTTATTTTCTATATAGATATAATTCATTAAAAGATTACTTCTATCCATTACTACTAATTCAACAATTAGGTTTTTAATGGTCATACTTAAACATTTATATTTTATCTAAATATATCATGATTTTGTTTAAATTTGGTGTTTTCTATGGAGAAAAATGTCGAACACATTGAGTTATTTAAAAGTAATCATATATTAATATCTTAGGATGTTACACTACCCTTGTTTCGGGGTAACACTGATTCCATGTGATGGATCCTTAACAAGATTATATTACAAAATTTTTCCCTTTGGTGAGAACATATGTATCTCAAGACTTCTTTTTCTTGATGATATTGTTTCATGGTGGGTGAGTATAAGGTGGATGATGATCTTTTGGCTTGTGAGAGGATAATTAGAGGCTTTTGATTTGGGAATTGTGAGAGAATTATTTTCCCCATAACTTCGATAATGGATAGGATACTAGATCTATCTGATTTTCAATAATATCTCTTGATTGTCATAGACCATGCCCCTTTTTCTCAAGGACTTGTTTAATTTTATTGACATGATGAGTGATGAAATTATGAGGACTCATTGGTGCATACATGAATTACTGGTGGAGATTCATACCATGATATTACCTATCAACTCACTTTGAGGTGTCATGATGGGTGGTTTGTATAAAGAACCTTATTAGAGCATGGATTGAGAGAATAATCATACCCTAACTTGTTTCTTGAAGAGTGGTATCGCTTTTCTTCCTTATGAAAACATTGTTCATGAATTATGACAATAACTAGTGGAGACACCATTTGGTGACATCTAAAGGTCATGTACCAGAATATGTTTTATAAGTGGAGTGTTGGGAAGATACTAGATACGTCTTGTGGGAAACTATAATCTTGTAGTGCCAGACATGCTTACAATATGTGTTGTATTTTTCCTTACTTAAGCTTGTTCTTTATTGACATTAGTATCACACTCATTAAATGGTGATGATGATTAATTGAAAAAAATGCAGATTTTAGTAGAGGTTATAGATTAAGGCACATGGTTGAAGGTTAGTGACATGACTTGACCCACCAGGGCCCTGCCTTGGTCAGCGGTAGACTGAGAGTGCCACCCCAAGTCTGGATCTAATAGGATAGGGGTAGGTGGATAGCAATGAGTAGATATAACACACAATATGGGAGGAATTGACCAAAACAACAGTATATATATATATATATATAATAACCAATATTATCAGTAGTATATATATAAACAAATAAAGTGTATACAAAACATGCATGAGACATTAAATACAATCACAACACAACATAGGTAAATACCCAAGGATCCATACATTTCACTAGCCTATGAATCTGATAGATACTAGACACTATAAGGATCCTCCATGCTGCGCATACTCTTCCATCGATCTCCACCCACAACAATCATTTCCACCATCACGAACAACCATAACCTCGCTATGCATTTCCAAGTTTCACTAGATGTCACCTCTAAATAAACAGCACCATATTCATGTCCTCCAAGACTATCTCCAAACTATGCATTTCCTGAACAGACATAACATGTGTGAGCACAAGGCTTGTGTAGTAGTGAGTATAAACATAATTAGTAGGATACTCCAAAACTAAAAAGGAAATATAAAGAAATTAATCAGCTCAAAACACTTTGTATGAGAGAATAACCAGGAGGGGGATAAGAAAGGATCCAAATACACTCTACAACTCGAATTCTCAGGAACAAAGAGAAGCTCCAATCATCTCAGATCCAACCCATGAAGCTTAGAATCTCAAGAGAAACTAGGGATGCTCGTAGCACCAAATAGTCTATGAAGTCTGAAGCAGATATACCGAATACATGCTTTATCTCTAAGGAAACCCACTGAATTATCGAAGAATCTCATCTGATCAATTTTATCTCCAAATTTCCATCAGAATCCCTAAAAGGGAACCTGCTTCTTTCTCAAGCATGCACATCAGTTGAGGGAGTATCACACCTTATAATTATCGAATAAATATTTTAGAAACCTATAGGGGGACCTAAACCTTTTCTAAGAAAATAATTTGATTAAGGGAGTATCGGCCCCCACTACCATAATTACCCAGTAATGAGAAAACCCACATCACCTCTTTGGAACAATAACGAGGGACCCGTGCCTTTCCAAATCATAAGCATTGATCAAGGGAGTACTAATCCTAATGAGGATCTTGGGCCCCAACTGGGTTCTTTGACGGGTGTCATGGGAACGCGTGGAGAAATAAACGATTGATGATTCACAACAGAAGAGTAAAAAAGAAAAAAAGAAAGAGAAGATGATCACGAGACATAGAGATTTATGTGGTTCGAAAAAATTATCCCTATGTCCTGAGAGAAGCAAAAATATTACTATGTTTGGGAGAAGAATTACAGGGAAAAAATTTGAGTTTCACACACCCAAAAAACCTAGCTCAAATGAGCTCATAAATAAGACGGTGCAATAGTGCCACTAACCGCATGGTAATTCCACCGTGCTACAATGATTAGTGGATGTAAATCTATGGAATTATAGTACCATTGTCTATTAAGTGCAAGATTCTACAGTAACCATGTCAAAATTTTCACTACTACAATGAATTTTCGGTGTCACCGGTCAACTCTGCTGCAGTCCGGTTAGAGTTTCTATAGTGACCAGAATTTGGGTTGAGGCCTTTGGCCTCTGGACCCCTGAGCAGGGGTATGCTACCCCTGAAAACCCTAGTGAACTCATTACTGAGGTCAAATCATGGGATTTGTGGCCTAATGTGTAGTATAGGCCATTAGTAATTGGCCCAACTTCATCCAAGGATCAGGCTATACCAGTGCAACATGGGGGTTGGGGGGATATCGACTATGCAGATAGATGATCATGTGGCTCGAGTATGTGGGGAGAATACTGAACCTATCTCATCCGTAGGTAGAGGATCCCTCTCTATGAGTATGTGGAGGGGATATTGACCCTATCTTAGGATGGTGGTGAACATATTCCGTGACACAACAACATATCTAGTGGGAGTTTCCAACCTTGATAATTGTCTGATTATCACGGGCAGACCTAGTTGTCAGACCTATAGAGCTAAATTTAAAATCTACCTAGCTTGCCTCACAAACAACCTTAGATTCACAAACAAACTATAATATTGAGATCTACGTGGGAATACACTCAGGATAGGTTTTTTATTTACCTAAAACCGATACAAAATTAAAATTTTGTGAAAAACACCCAACGTAGGTGAAAGCGGACTATGTGGCGGCCCCCAGGCATTTCATGTAGCGCATTGGGAGGGGGAGGGAATGCCTAACTGATTGTATTACACCACATGCATGGGGTAGTATGCATACATGTGGCACCAATGAGTATCAAACTTCCTACTCCCATCCTTGGGTTGGGTCAAGCTGACTCAGCTCGGCTCAGGCAGATTCGACCCGACTCGTTCGCCTATTCGGCTATGTGGTCGGGCTGCTTAGGCTGATGCATGCTAGGCTGGACTCCACCTCTTGAACTATAAGGGGACTAGGCTAGGATACTGTCCTAAGTCACACTCCCCTCCATGTGGAAAGTAGTTGGTCATTAGATCGCTACTGATCAAACATGTGGGTGCGGTAACATATCTACTCCCTATGGTGCATCGTCACACATTGCGGTAGCCTGAGTGGACACCACTCCTACTTGCACCTTCGACAACCCACCACAAACAAAATTTTTTCGACTTCACCCCTTATTACTGATCCACACCATTATCACACGAAGCTGTCATCTTATCCCGCCTCAAACCCCTGTCGTCAATTGTCTATCACACTGTCAATCATCCCCCTATTCTTCCTCTGTCAAACAACCACCTCACTCTAGCCTCTTCCTCATGTCGTATCCCTACACTTGAGCCTCCACACTCAAGCTGCTGCACTTTTGGTGCTTCCCCCATGGTGTCGCCATCTATGCGAGAAGAGAATAGGGAGAGAGAGGTGGAGGGGAAAAGAGGATGTATGACAACCCATATATTTTATATACCTTATTTCATGATTTATTTCATAAAGATACACATAATAAAATCCCATAAGATCAAGAGGCCTAGTGTCTTTGGGAAATTATATACAGATCACATTAACTTGTAAAATGGATATAAAAACATTATTTAAAACTCCACAACATGCCCTTAAAAATCCATTGATCTTCTAATACTGTATGAGATAACCCAAGGACGCACATAAGAAAGAGGTGAGATATAATTCTCAATAAGGTAATAATCAAATCATAACATGATGAAAGTAATGAAGGTGAGTCAAGAGGCATATTAAGGTGATAAAAAGGTATGAGAATCATAAACATGAATATCGAATCATGATATAAGATGATAACATCAAGAAAACATATGAATGTGACAACAATATAAAATAGGACATCATAAACATAATTTAAGGCTAAACACCGAGACATCATAATATAGTGTACTTAGTATAACATTTCATGCACTATACATGGTATCTTATGAGATAAAAACATTATCCAATGCATTGGAGGGCTATAACCCGAATGACCCGAAGGCCTTCTTTTTTATTTTATTACGGATAATCCCCCTTTTAAGGGTTGAAGGGGAACCCATACATGACATGTAGGCCCAAGGAACAAAGCCTGAAATGACCTGTAATACATGATCCGAAGGCCTAGAGGCATATATGCCCATTACATGAACCGTAGGCCCAACTCACTAGAACTGCCCTTCCCTATATTCTGCATCATTGATCACCTATATCCCCACCTTGCATTGCTGATCGACTAGAATTTCCCCATACAAAGATTCATGGTGCCTGGTCCCGATGGCGGTTTCCATACCCTCTCATTCTTCTAATCCGGTTAGCTCTGCTTCTGGTGACTGCTACTCTTGTTGCTCTGATTCTCTTCTGGGGCCTGCTCTGTGTGAACTGGGCTACTCTATAGTCTCTGTGGCCCGAAGGCCCTGTGTCCCGAAGGCCTTGATGACCCGAAGACCCTTGATACCTATAGGACCAAACCGGTGGCCCGAAAGCCCAAATTGGGTGAATAGTTCTGGCTGCTACAGTATCGAACAGTGCCTGCTATATAATTTCATCTCCACCTTCACATTCATATAATGTACATGCATTTGTGTGACACATAAATCATACAACATAAGAATGTATTTCATCACTTTTAATCCCTTGATTAAGGAGTTTGAGTTACATAAATGGGATTACCAAATCAATGAAGGATATTTACATCTAGGTTAATACTCTTGAGTGGAAATGTGGATGGGTGTACATAACATAAATGTTTTGCCTGGAAAATCATGAGATAATTTCAGCAATATAATAGGTGTACATAAAGGTTCATTTAAGGGTTTAATGAGAGTTAAATGTGGTATCTAATTACTTGGGAATCATAAGGGTAATAAATGGGTGCTTAAAAAAATATTCTAACTTGAAAAATTAGAAATCAAAAGGCATAATACAAAGAAATCACATGAATAAAGAGGAAGAGGAAGAAAATCCCTTAGTTCGGAATAATAATGACTCAGGAAATGGTTATAATGAGAGGGGATACATGATCTCCCATTTTTATAACATAAATTGGATAATAAAGGTATATTTATAAAGACATGACAACATAATCAATTGAGATTCATAAGGCTAAATACAATGAAAGTGCTTGAATGGAAAAGAAGAGAGAGTAATCGCTTACCTTGAGAGGGCGCTTCTAAGAGCTTGGTAGGATCTTCTTAAGATCTTGGGAACACCTCAAGGGGATTTAGAGATGGATATAGAGATAAACTTAATGCTCAATGAGTTTTGAGTGAAGAATAATGAGAGTTTGTGTGGGTATTTATAGAAAAATAGAGGAGAATTCTTTATTCCAATGGCCCGAAGGCCTTTATTTTTTATTAATTTTGATAATCCACCTTTCAAGGGGTGAGGTGGAACCCTTAAAAGGCCTATAGGCATAAGTATTACATGAACTGTAGGCCTTAGAGGAATTCATTACCAGTAGGCTTAAAACATTACATAAAATCCAGACTAACTACTTGGAACTGCTCCTCCCTAACATCTTCATCGTGAAATCAGCTCTCTACCTTCGCATGGCTGTTCGGATAGGCTTTCCTGTGCCTTCATAGGCTTGTCCCGATGGAAGGTTCCATACCCTCTCATTCTTTCAATCTATTTAGTTTCTGCTATGGTGAAAGCTCCTTTCTCATCCTCCTTCTGAATCTTGTTTATAAGGCCCCAGCCTTAAACCTTACTTAATCTTGAGTTATTACAAGATTACACATTGAGGATCTTTTCGGGTTTAGAGTTTTAGAGAATTAGATCATAAAACTTGCATTACATTCCACATATAAACAAAGTGGTTTCATAAAGATAGTATTCTTCATTCCCATCAATGGAAACACATTTAAAATAAAACATGGATTATTTCTTGACACATCCTTGACTCTATCATCTTATCATGTACCTTTCCCTTGACCTGTGAAAAACATTTCAAAAACTTGGGATGAGCATAAAAACACAGTATGGGTTATAAAAAAAACATGGAAAGGAAACATGAGTTCATATATACATAAGAATGAAATCATACTTTACCCATAAAACATAGGCACTTTAACATACCTCATAAAATCATGAATAAATCATAGAAATCATAAGACATAAAGGTAACTTGAGGCATTCATAACATTCTTACGTAGGGAGTAACCCTCTTGGTTACGTTTGGAATACCCATCACAGTATATTCCCTAAAATCTCTTCGGAGAAAACTTAACGTTTCACTCCTTCGCGTTACCCAATGCATTGGAGAGCTATAACGGGCTCACCCGCCCTTAGTTTATCACGGAACCACCCGTCTTCATAATAATGCCCAAGAACCATAACATAATCATATCACATAAAACATGCATAAAGGAAACATAACATTTCCACATTTCAATCACGAGATATCAATACAACACATTGATATAATAAAAACATTATGAAAACCATTTTCAATACCAAAGTAAAAGAAAAGTAAAACATGGTATTTATTTTTCTTTTAAAAAGAAGGTATGGCTTGTAGAGGAAGCCGAAACTCAAATAACGGTCACGACGGCGGAGAAGTCGTTGTCGCCGCATACGTACGACAAAAACATTCCCTTTTGTCATTTAGTAAACGCTTCGTATAAAAAAGATTCCTTTTGAATAAACGTAAAAGTCAAAGGGGTTTATACACCGTATAAAAGAAAGTTGTGTATAAAATAAAATATGCCTCAATGAAAGGAGATTGAGACGAAGTCCCATACCTCGTATCCGACTTGACCCGACCGTTCTTTAATCTCCTGAATAATAAACTTGAGTTAATCTCTACTTGATTATGAATCTTTTTCAAGTTCATTATTCCTTTTATACCATGTTATGAACATCATGTAATCATTTAAGTTAATAATGTTCATTTTTTCGGTATTTGGTTCTTAAGTCAAAAATAGACTTCTTACACTTACATGTTGTTAATTTGGTCAAAGGTTCTTTATATCCAGAATGATATTAATGATTTGGATAACATATATATCATATACATTCATCATATACATGTATTTATAATATTACATCACATTTAGAGGTAAGAAATGAAATGCACCGTTCATGGAGACGGTAAGCCGTACGTACGCATGAACGCTACTTTCATTTCTATTTCGTATTTTATAGAATGGAATCATAATGATATAAAGGTATATTATAATTACAGTATAATATCATATATAATATCATAGTTCCATCCTTTATATGTCCCACATATGGTATTTAACGAATCAAATCACTTTGAGGGGGCGGTAGTCCGCACTTCTTAAAATGAAGATATCGTGTTTACCCATAATGGAAACAATAAAGGTATACCCAAAATGAAAAAAAACAGAAGCTTAAGGAAAACATAAACATATTATATATCATATATAAAAATAGTGACATCATAATGGCCACCTTTGAAGGTGTTAAATGAGTGTTGAACAATCATCGTTTCGGGAGGTAGAATTTCGCCATCCACGGAAACCGTATGTTCTTTAACCATTTGATGTATTTGTGTGAGAGTGTAGCTCAAATAAATCTTATAACAACATCCTAGTATATTGAAGATACTGGTGTTGTTACAAAATAAGTAAATAAAAAGAGTTTAGGGGGTTGGAGAAGCAAAATAAAACAAATGAACATTAGAGAATGAATTACCTTAAAAAGTGTAACTCCTTTTGATTTGAGCCTAAAGGCTTCCTTTAAAAGGATTATGCCCAAAGGGAATCCTCTAGGATTAGGAGAGGGATGTGGAGAGAGTAAATGTGCAGGGGTTGGCCGAGCCAAAGGCTTGAGAAGTGTGTGAAATGAGGTAGAGGTGGGGGCCTTTTATAAGAGGAGAGGAGGGGCACTTTTGGAAAGTAAAGAAATATTACATTATTTGAAAATGTGTTTCGGTTTTAAAAGGTACCACATTGATATAATTCGTGTATAAGGTGATAAGGGTTCGAAATCCACTCATCCAATTGGTTTTGGCCATGTGTAGTTCATAGATTTTACATTGTCCTTCCATTTTATTTAAATCGTCAAATAATGATGTCATCGCTGCATCATGATTATGTCATAAATAATTTAATTTATTTAATGTCTAAAAATTATAAAAAAAATACTATGATGTATGAAATCTTTCTAGCTTTCCAATGACTATTTATAATAAAAAATCTGATCTTTATAACCCCATGTAAAAATTGTTTTCGTAAAACATCTCTTGTTTGTGTCATTTTTACTTTAACATTTAATAAAAAGTTATTTATGTCATTTCCTAACCAAAGTGTCTCCATGGGGTCCCCAAGTTGACCCATGGCTTGTCTTGGTCGGCCATGACACAACCAATAAGGTTGGGACATGTGTCTAGGTCATTTCCTATTATTAAAGCATTATTTATACCTTAAACTACACTAATTACCACTAATCACGATTAAGAACTTAATAAGTTACTATTCACCAAAAAATTATTATAATCTCATTGAACCAAATTTTACTTCTTAATTACAACCATGTATGTCTGATTTTTGAAATTCAAAACACAATGATGGAAAAATTTCATTTAAACATAAAATCAGTCTTTATAAGTACCACTTAGTGGTTTCACTATTCATCAAAAATTGAAGTTTTTCAGAAAATTACCAAAAATTCACCCTAAGCTATATTTGATATTCCGAATTCAAAAATGAAGTCTATTTTACAAAATTCAAATCATATAAGTCACATTAATTAATTTAATAATTAATTCCCGCTGCCAGAGCAAAAACGTGTTTTTACAAAATAATAAGTATCAAAAGATTGACACCAGTTTAAGTCTAATTTCAAAGTGAAATTGATTCCAATGACCACCATTGGATAAAATGGTAAAAATATATTCTAATTTCACTTCAAAAACAATTCAAAACATAATCTAATCATATAAATAAATTAGGTTAAAAAGCAGTTTTGATGTAAAATGCAGTATTTTTCACTATTCATTAAAAAAATGAACATTGTCAGAAAAATACCAAAAATTCACACAAGGTAAATTTTGATGTCCCAATCATAAAGAATAAGTTTATTTTGACAAACATAGTTTATAAAATTGTCAAAATATAGATTCAAAAATGGTTTTCCATCAAAAGGCAGTAAAACAATCTTTTAAGAATATTAGTGTATTCCATGCATAAGATTGTATTTATTTTCATTTTAAGCCTCTATAACACTATCTTAATCATTAATAGACATAGATAAAAATATCTATTATTCATTACTTACTTGGGATGTTACATCCTTCCCCCCTTTAGAAAATTGCGTCCCTGCAATTTATTTACTTATCGAATAAATGGGGGTACTTATCCCTCATTGCATTTTCAGATTCCCATGTTGCCTCTCCAATCATGTGGTTTTTCCACAAAACCTTTACCTGCTTAATCACCTTATTCCGTAACACTTGCTCCCTGTGGTCAAGAATCTGGACCGGTTGTTCCTCATAAGATAGGTTCTCTTCCAGCTGAACTACCTCTAGGCTCAAAACATGAGATGGATCTGGCATATACTTTCTCAACATCGAAATGTGAAAAACATTGTGTACCTGAGATAAACTCGGAGGTAAAGCCACTCGGTATGCAACTGATCCAACTCTCTCCAGAATTTCGTATGGTCCAATGAACCTTGGACTCAACTTTCCTTTCTTACCAAATCTCATCACACTTTTCCAAGGAGAAACCTTGAGAAAAACATGATCACCTACCTCGAAAGATAGATCCTTCCTCCGGTTATCCGCATAACTCTTCTGCCTGCTCCGAGCTGTTCTCATGTGTTTCTGAATCAGCTGAACTTTTTCTGCCATCTCTTCTACCAATTCTGGTCCCATCAACTTCCTTTCACCCACTTCATCCCAGAAAGCTGTAGTTCGACACCGCTTCCCATATAATGCCTGAAATGGTGCCATCTATATACTGGAATGAAAACTGTTATTATATGAAAATTCAACCAAAGAAAGATGTTGGTCCCAACTTCCCTGATAATCCATAGAACAAGCTCGTAGCATATCCTCCAATGTCTGAATTGTTCGTTCTGACTGCCCATCTGATTGAGGATGAAAAGCTGTACTAAAATTTAATTCAGTACCCAATGACTTCTGAAGGCCTTTCCAAAAGTTAGAAGTAAACCTGGGATCACGATCCGATACAATGGAGAGAGGAACTCCATGTAACCTGACTATCTCTCTAAGATACAAACGGGAAAGTTGATCAAGAGATAAAGTATCTCGTATAGCAAGGAAATGAGCAGATTTGGTCAAGCGATCAACAATAACCCAGATTGCATTATTACCTCGAGATGTCTTCGGTAATCCAACAACAAAGTCCATGGATATATTCTCCCATTTCCACTCTGGCACTAGTAAAGGCTGAAGCATCCCTTTCGGTAACTGCCGCTCTGCTTTAACCTGCTGACAAGTCAAACACTTCACAGTAAAATCAGCAATATCTCTTTTCATTCCATCCCACCAGTAATACTCCCGCAGATCTCTATACATCTTAGTACTGCCCGGATGAACTGAAAACGGAGAACTATGAGCTTTACATAACAACTCTCTCTTCAACTGTGAATCACAAGGCACACACAATCTCTTCCCAAATCTCAAAACGCAATCATTATCAATGTTGAATTCAGGCAACTTACCTTTCTGAACCAGCTCTACCTTTTTCTGCAACTCACTGTCTTGCTTCTGTGCTTGCTTGATTCTATCTGATAGAGATGATCTCACTGATACCTGAAACAAAACAGAAGGACTCCCTGCACCAACAACTTCTATGCCAAAGTTCATCAAATCCTTAACCAAAGGATCACGTTCCAAACGCAACATTGTTAATGAAGCATTACTTTTTCGACTCAAAGCATTAGCCACTTTATTTGCTTTTCCCGGATGGTAATGAATTGTACAATCATAATCCTTGATTAATTCTAGCCATCTCCTTTGTCTCATGTTTAACTCTTTCTGAGTGAATATATACTTTAAACTTTTGTGATCGGTATATATTTCACACTTTACTCCATACAAATGATGCCTCCAAATTTTTAAAGCAAAAACAACAGCAGCTAATTCCAAATCATGTGTAGGGTAATTTACCTCATGAGTTTTCAACTATCGTGAAGCATAAGCAATTACTTGATCATTCTGCATTAGGACGCAACCAAGTCCTTTCAATGAAGCATCACTGTATATAACAAACCCACCATTCCTGGAAGGTAGTGCTAAAACTGGAGCATTCACCAATCTTCTTTTCAATTCCTGAAAACAATCATCACATTCTTTTGTCCAGATAAACTTAACACCCTTCCGAGTTAGCTTAGTCATTGGACTAGATAACCGTGAAAAATTTCTAACAAACCTTCGGTAATAGCCCGCCAAACCAAGGAAGCTACGAATCTCGGTTACATTTTTGGGTCTTGGCCATTCTTCCACAACTTTTGTTTTTGCAGGATCAACAGTTATTCCATCTTTAGAAACAATGTGACCAAGGAAAGAAATTTGTTGCAACCAAAACTCACACTTTCTGAATTTCCCATACAGTTTCTTTTCTTTTAAGGTTTGCAAGATAACCCTTAAATGTTTTTCATACTCCTCTTTACTTTTATAAAACACCAAAATATCATCAATGAAAACCACCACAAACTTATCCAAGAACTCATGGAAAATTCTATTCATTAAGTCCATGAATACAGCAGGTGCATTGGTTAGCCCAAAAGGCATTACTACAAATTCATAATGGCCATATCTCGTACGGAACGCGGTCTTCGGAATATCTGCCTCCTTTACCTTCAGCTGATGGTACCCCGATCTCAAGTCAATCTTTGAAAAAAACTGAGCTCCCTGGAGCTGATCAAACAAATCATCGATATGAGGCAAAGGATATTTGTTCTTAACAGTGATATTATTCAAGGCTCTATAATCAATGCAAAGTCTCATAGAACCATCTTTCTTTTTAACAAATAAAACAGGAGCACCCCATGGTGATGTGCTAGGTCTAATGAAACCTTTCTCTAATAAATCTTGCAATTGCTCCTTCAACTCTAAAAGTTCAATTTGTGCCATTCGATAAGGGGGTTTTGAAATTGGATTAGCATCAGGAACTAAGTCAACAGTAAACTCAACTTCCCGATCTGGTATTATTCCAGGCAACTCATCAGGAAAAACATCAGGATACTCATTTACCACTGGCACATCATTAATCTGAACAGTTCCTTTATTTTCAACGACGTGTGCAAGGTAACATTCATTTCCATCTTTTACAAGTTTCTCGGCCTCTTGATATGTTATCAAAAGTAAGGGTTCATTCCTGTAAACAAACTGAAAGTCTTTCTAAAAAGAAACTTCTTTAGCTCTACAGTCAATCTTAGCATGGTAAATAGAGAGCCAATCCATACCCAGGATAACATCAAACTCTACTAGAGGTAGAACAATAAGGTTTGCAAGTAGGTTCTTTCCACAGATAAGGATAGGAAAATTCTTATAAATTCTTTTTGCCTCGACACTTCCCCCAGGTGTTTTTACCAAAAGTTCAGGAGTCATTTCTTGAGATGGTATTCCCATTTTACTAGAAAAGGTTTCAGAGATGAAAGAATGTGTAGACCCCGAATCAAACAACACACTGACATAATCTGAAAAAACAAACAAAGTACCTGATACAACTTCATTTGATGGCCCGACATCTGCTGAAGTAGTTGCAAAGGATTTCACCACCCCTTTCTGCTTGTAGTCTAACTGCTTCCCATCACTCAAGCTCTTTGCCGGAAACTCGTTTGCATAGTGACCCATCTCATTTCACTTATAACATTTCACTAACTGTAAATCAAATTTGGTCTTACCTTCACCTTGATCCTTTTCAGTGAAATCACGAGCCTTATGTCCCATCTTACCACATCGGTAGCACTTTCCAGAATTCAGAAGACATTCCCCAGCATGCCTTTTGCCACATTTATCACAAACTGGAAACTTAGTTCTCTTACCATCAGAATTTTTTGAAGAATTCTTACCTTTCTCCTGCCACCTCGGTCTCTTCTTCTGCTGGTTGTTATAGAAAACTTGGTCATCAGAAAACTCCATTTCCACCTTCTCAGCACATCGAACAAGCTTTTCATAACTTTTAAACTCACGAGAAGCTAATGCCCTTCGATATTTTGGCTTTAATCCTGAGTAAAAACGATTGATTTTACTATCAAGGTCCCGGATAAAATTTGGAGCATACCTTGCCAATCGAGTGAACCTTTCTTCATAGGCAGCCACTGAGTCTTCCTCTTGCCTCAATTCCAAGAATTGCTTTTCCATCCTAAGTCAAACAGCCTTAGGAAAATACTTCTCAAGAAACATACCTTTGAATTCATCCCAGTCAAGAGCATCAATCTCGTCGGCGTCCCTGATATTTTTAACCATAGACCACCACTGATCTGCTTCACCCTCCAAACGGTAAATAGAAAGACTAACCTTTTGATTGTCTGAACACCCCATGACATCAAAAATCTTCTCCAGTGCTTTAATCCACCCTTCATCTAGCACAGGGTCAGATGATCCTCTGAATGATGGTGGATGTTGCCTCATGAAATGTTCCACCACTGACATGTTCCTCTGCGGTTGATCTGGCTGATCTCGTGCATGGATACCACCGCCATTTATCGCTTGAGTCAACTGCGCCATTACTGCAACAAACTGTTCAGTTCCAATTCCGACCATTTCTGGATGCTGATTCGGAAGGTTATTTCCTTCTGTATGCCTTCCTAGCACTGCTTCCCTGTTTCCTCTCCGGAAAACCATTCTGAACAAACATGTCTTAGATGAAGCAACATAGTAATCTTTAAATGCTATATCATTTCAAAAAAAAATATTTTTGGATAATCATTTAATATAATTCTAACTCCTAAAGTTATCTAAACCGACCTTTGATACCAACTATAAGGCCCCAGCCTTAAACCTTACTTAATCTTGAGTTATTACAAGATTACACATTGAGGATCTTTTCGGGTTTAGAGTTTTAGAGAATTAGATCATAAAACTTGCATTACATTCCACATATAAACAAAGTGGTTACATAAAGATAGTATTCTTCATTCCCATCAATGGAAACACATTTAAAATAAAACATGGATTATTTCTTGACACATCCTTGACTCTATCATCTTATCATGTACCTTTCCCTTGACCTGTGAAAAACATTTCAAAAACTTGGGATGAGCATAAAAACTCAGTATGGGTTATAAAAAAAACATGGAAAGGAAACATGAGTTCATATATACATAAGAATGAAATCATACTTTACCCATAAAACATAGGCACTTTAACATACCTCATAAAATCATGAATAAATCATAGAAATCATAAGACATAAAGGTAACTTGAGGCATTTATAACATTCTTATGTAGGGAGTAACCCTCTTGGTTACGTTTGGAATACCCATCACAGTATATTCCCTAAAATCTCTTCGGAGAAACCTTAACGTTTCACTCCTTCGTGTTACCCAATGCATTGGAGAGCTATAACGGGCTCACCCGCCCTTAGTTTATCACGAAACCACCCGTCTTCATAATAATGCCCAAGAACCATAACATAATCATATCACATAAAACATGCATAAAGGAAACATAACATTTCCACATTTCAATCACGAGATATCAATACAACACATTGATATAATAAAAACATTATGAAAACCATTTTCAATACCAAAGTAAAAGAAAAGTAAAACATGGTATTTATTTTTCTTTTAAAAAGAAGGTATGGCTTGTAGAGGAAGCCGAAACTCAAATAACGGTCACGACGGCGGAGAAGTCGTTGTCGCCGCATACGTACGACAAAAACATTCCCTTTTATCGTTTAGTAAATGCTTCGTATAAAAAAGATCCCTTTTGAATAAACGTAAAAGTCAAAGGGGTTTATACACCGTATAAAAGAAAGTTGTGTATAAAATAAAATATGCCTCAATGAAAGGAGATTGAGACGAAGTCCCATACCTCGTATCCGACTTGACCCGACCGTTCTTTAATCTCCTGAATAATAAACTTGAGTTAATCTCTACTTGCTTATGAATCTTTTTCAAGTTCATTATTCCTTTTATACCATGTTATGAACATCATGTAATCATTTAAGTTAATAATGTTCATTTTGTCGGTATTTGGTTCTTAAGTCAAAAATAGACTTCTTACACTTACATGTTGTTAATTTGGTCAAAGGTTCATTATATCCAGAATGATATTAATGATTTGGATAACATATATATCATATACATTCATCATATACATGTATTTATAATATTACATCACATTTAGAGGTAAGAAATGAAATGCACCGTTCATGGAGACGGTAAGCCGTACGTACGCATGAACGCTACTTTCATTTCTATTTCGTATTTTATAGAATGGAATCATAATGATATAAAGGTATATTATAATTACAGTATAATATAATATATAATATCATAGTTCCATCCTTTATATGTCCCACATATGGTATTTAACGAATCAAATCACTTTGAGGGGGCGGTAGTCCGCACTTCCTAAAATGAAGATATCGTGTTTACCCATAATGGAAACCATAAAGGTATACCCAAAATGAAAAAAAAACAGAAGATTAAGGAAAAAATAAACATATTATATATCATATATAAAAATAGTGACATCATAATGGCCACCTTTGAAGGTGTTAAATGAGTGTTGAACAATCATCGTTTCGGGAGGCAGAATTTCTCCATCCATGGAAACCGTATGTTCTTTAACCATTTGATGTAGTTGTGTGAGAGTGTAGCTCAAATAAATCTTATAACAACATCCTAGTATATTGAAGATACTGGTTTTGTTACAAAATAAGTAAATAAAAAGAGTTTAGGGGGTTGGAGAAGCAAAATAAAACAAATGAACATTAGAGAATGAATTACCTTAAAAAGTGTAACTCCTTTTGATTTGAGCCTAAAGGCTTCCTTTAAAAGGATTATGCCCAAAGTGAATCCTCTAGGATTAGGATAGGTATGTGGAGAGAGTAAATGGGCAGGGGTTGGCCGAGCCAAAGGCTTGAGAAGTGTGTGAAATGAGGTAGAGGTGGGGGCCTTTTATAAGAGGAGAGGAGGGGCACTTTTGGAAAGTAAAGAAATATTACATTATTTGAAAATGTGTTTCGGTTTTAAAAGGTACCACATTGATATAATTCGTGTATAAGGTGATAAGGGTTCGAAATCCACTCATCCAATTGGTTTTGGCCATGTGTAGTTCATAGATTTTACATTGTCCTTCCATTTTATTTAAATCGTCAAATAATGATGTCATCGCTGCATCATGATTATGTCATAAATAATTTAATTTATTTAATGTCTAAAAATTATAAAAAAAATACTATGATGTAGGAAATAGTTTTATCTTTCCAATGACTATTTATAATCAAAAATCTGATCTTTATAACCCCATGCAAAAATTGTTTTCGTAAAACATCTCTTGTTTGTGTCATTTTTACTTTAACATTTAATAAAAAGTTATTTATGTCATTTCCAAACCAAAGTGTCTCCATGGGGTCCCCAAGTTGACCCATGGCTTGTCTTGGTCGGCCATGACACAACCAATAAGGTTGGGACATGTGTCTAGGTCATTTCCTATTATTAAAGCATTATTTATACCTTAAACTACACTAATTACCACTAATCACGATTAAGAACTTAATAAGTTACTATTCACCAAAAAATTATTATAATCTCATTGAACCACATTTTACTTCTTAATGAAAACCATGTATGTCAGATTTTTGAAATTCAAAACACAATGATGGCAAAATTTCATTTAAACAGAAAATCAGTCTTTATAAGTACCACTTAGTGGTTTCACTATTCATCAAAAATTGAAGTTTTTCAGAAAATTACCAAAAATTCACCCTAAGCTATATTTGATATTCCGAATTCAAAAATGAAGTCTATTTTACAAAATTCAAATCATATAAGTCACATTAATTAATTTAATAATTAATTCCCGCTGCCAGAGCAAAAACGTGTTTTTACAAAATAATAAGTATCAAAAGATTGACACCAGTTTAAGTCTAATTTCAAAGTGAAATTGATTCCAATGACCACCATTGGATAAAATGGTAAAAATATATTCTAATTTCACTTCAAAAACAATTCAAAACATAATCTAATCATATAAATAAATTAGGTTAAAAAACAGTTTTGATGTAAAATGCAGTATTTTTCACTATTCATTAAAAAATGAACATTGTCAGAAAAATACCAAAAATTCACACAAGGTAAATTTTGATGTCCCAATCATAAAGAATAAGTTTATTTTGACAAACATAGTTTATAAAATTGTCAAAATATATATTCAAAAATGGTTTGCCATCAAAAGGCAGTAAAACAATCTTTTAAGAATATTAGTGTATTCCATGCATAAGATTGTATTTATTTTCATTTTAAGCCTCTATAACACTATCTTAATCATTAATAGACATAGATAAAAATATCTATTATTCATTACTTACTTGGGATGTTACATTGTTTCTTGTAGGTTTTCTGGTTTGCATCTGCACTTAAGGTGGACCGAAGGCCTTGAGGTGGCCCGAAGGCCTTACTGACCCGAATGCCTGGGTGGCCCGAAGGCCTTAAAGGACTTGGGGACTAAATCGGTGCCCCGAAGGCCCAAATGGGGGAATATTCCCGGCTACTACAGTACCACACAATTCCTGCTATAGTACTACTACAGTACTGCCACAGTAATGCTACAATGCTATTACAGTACCCCCAAAAATTAGCCTTTTCCTAGATTTGATCCTGAGTCTTCTGGATGCACTTAAGGAGTCCTCACCAACTGGGTTGAGGTTCATGTGCAAAGGAGAATTCTTTAATAGTTTCTAAACATAGGTTTTGGAATCTATATGATAAAATAATCAAAACCACATAAATTCCCATGTTTTCCCATGGATTCTACCAAAGAGGAGTGATTTTCAATATTTTATTAGAGCAAGAACTAAACATATTAAAATAATAAAATTTGTGATGTGGAAGCGAGTCATGTTCATAAAAAAATTATTTTAAAACCTTAAACTATAATATTGGTTTTGGTGGGTTCGTTAAAGGTTTATAAAATTAATCAAATAACTTCAAAAAGACATTATTTTAAAGGGGAAAACTATATTTGGTCATATATATATTTTATAGTATTTATTACTATACTTTTTTGACTTTTATGATGTCATAATACATACCATATATTTATACTATATTCATTTTTTACCCAAAAATTAATCTGTCTTAGAAAATTATGAAAAATTCACCATTGGGTAATTTTGATGTACTAATTTCAAAAATAATATTTATTTTATCAAAATAATTCTCTAAATATGATAATTTACACTTAAATAAAAATCCTTATTTATTGGAACATACTCATTTTTATGATACTAACATCTTTTTGATCTTTATAAAAATTACATTGGACTTTATTAAATTATATTATCATTTATATATAAATAAATATTATTTAATAATAATATTTTATGAAAATAGTATTTATTTAAAAAAATCTTGAATTTATCAAAAAGTGTGTTTTAATTGAAACTATATATATAATTTTTTTTCTTCATTGCAAAATCTAATTTTTCTCAAAATCATTATATAATCATTTATAAAGTAATAATAAAAAGGGATAAATATAATAATTATTTCATTAAAAAGAAAATATAAAAATTATATTACTTGGGTTTAGATATTTAACCCCTTATTACACCAGCGTATACCTTAAGGGCATGGTGTGCAATGAAGGTTCTTTCTTGATGTGGTTCAATAAACATTGTTTGGGTTGTGATCTTGATAAGCTTTAACTTATCCCATAAATGGTTTTACTCAAGCTTCAATTTTTGAATATCAGCTTGGTCTTAATCAAGGTAAAAACCCAGTGATGCCATTTCCCTTAGAAGTTTTGATAAATTGGATTCATAGGGTATGATCCTACTGGTTGAGACCATTGCTTCTTCCACCTGTGTCAATTAGACTATCATAACCATTAATATATACTAATCTTAATGGTCATTGTACAATGACTATATTATCAATAGTTATGATTCTTAAAGGTCTTTTAAATCTGACAGGATATATTTTATTATGATCTAAAATAACTAAAGTAGTTCATGTGTTTTCTATAACCACATTACTTAATAAGGTATTTATTCATTCAAAAGGGAATCTCATTTATAAAAGTCCAATTCATTACATTCTTCCCACCTTTATAAATTATTCCCTCGAAATTTCGTTTTGTAAACTAGAATAGATGAGGGTATTCTATTTCACCGCCTCTTTCGATTCCCCTGTTGACTCCTCAAACTTATGGTTCTGCCACAACACTTTCACCTGGTGAGTTGTCTTGTTTCATAGAACTTTTTCCCTATGATCTAGGATCTTCACTAGATACTCCTCATATTAAATATTATTCTACAAGGGTAACACCTATAGATTCATTACATATGAGGGTTGTGGTATGTACTTCCTTAAGAGGGATACATGAAAGATATCATGTACTTGAGACATGTGAGGTGAGAGTGCTAGTTGAAAAGCTACAACTCCGATGCGATCAAGAATATCAAAAGGTCCAATGTATCTTGGGATAAGTTTTACCTTATTCCCAAACCTCATGAATTTCTTCCACGATGATATATGAAAGAACACCTTATATCTGACCTCAAACCCCAGGTCTCATCGATGATTGTATGAAAATATTTTATATTGACTTTGTGAAAATTTCATATAACGTTGAATGGTTTGAAAATTCTCTATCATATCTTAGATAAGATCAAGTCCCACAAGATTCTACTTTCTAACTTCATCCCAGCATGTTGGAGTCCAAAACCTCTTCCCATACAGAGCCTAATAAGGTTACATTTTAATTCTGGAATAGAAACTTTTGTTATATGAGAACTCCACTAGAGGAATGCGTTGATTCCAACATCCTTGGAAATTCATTAAACATGATCTCACTATATCCTCAGGAGTTTTAATAGTTCATTCAGACTATCCATCCATATTATGGTGATAAGAAGTACTAAAACTCATCTTTGTATCCAGTGCTTTTTGAAGGCTTCTCTAGAACCTTGAGGTAAACTTCAGATCTCAATCAGATACAACAGAGAGTGGTCTTCCATGTAGTATTACCATTTCCCTTATGCATAAATTAATGATTTGGTCAAGCAATAAATCTTCCTTGATAGAAATGAAAAGAACTAACTTTTTAAGGTGACCATCTACCACCCGGATCGAGTTATTGCCTTTAGATGTCCTAGGGATTCTTATGATGAAAACCATGGTTATATTTTCCCATTTACATAAAGGTATGAGTAATGGATGCATCATATCTATAGAATTATATCATTTATCCTTGAATTATTGGCATACCAAGAATAAAGATAAAAATTATGAAATATCCCTATTTAGATTATCCCACCAGAAGTTTTTCTTCAGATCTCTATACATATTAGTGATTACTGAATGAATAGAGAAAGATGGTCTATGCACATCTTCCATAAGTTCCCTCTTCAGATATGGTTTTGATGTGACACATACCCAAGCTCCAAACCTTATGAATCCTTCTTTAGAAAGTTGAACTCCAGAATATTCGCTACCTTTTTTTGTAGATCTATATCATCTTTTTGGGCCTCCCTGATCCTCTCAAGAATGGATGGTTGAGTAGTTATTTGAGAAAGTAGGATGAAGTCCCTTTTATGATTCCTATATCCATGATTTTCATATTTAATAAGTTTGTATCCCTTTCAATTCTCATCATTGATAGGGTTGCAGGATCCTTTCTACTCAGAGAACCTTCCACTTTATTCACCTTCCCGGGATAGTAATGGATTAAAAAATTATAATCATTGATCAGCTTTAATAACATTCATTGGTGCATATTGAGCTCCTTTTGTGTGAATATATACTTGGTGATTTTATGATCCATATATATGTCACACTTCTCCCCATAGAGATAATTTTTTTAAATATTTAATTCTAAGATCACTACAACCAATTCTAGATCATGAATCATACACTTTTTTTGATGGATCTTTAATTGGAGGGAGGCACATGCTATCACTTTGTCATATTGTATGAGTAAAAAACCAATACTTTTTTGGATTCATCACTGTAGATCACAAATCCTTACCCAATGGTGGGTAATGTGAGCATAAGTGTAATGATTAAAGTCTTCTTTAAATCTTTAAATCTCTCCTCATATTCATCAGTATAGAAAAACTTTTCTCCCTTAGGATTTAACTTGGTTAGTGGGATTGATAATCATTAGACTTTTATTACAAATCGATGATAGTACCTAGCTAATCCAAGGATACTACTAATCCCTGTCACAGATGTTGGTCTGGGCTTTCCTTCAATTTCCTTTATTTTTGAAGGATCCACAAACATCCCTTTGCTTTTGATAACACGCCCCAAGAATGTTACTTTCTCTATCCAAAACTCTCATTTACTATACTTTTCATACAACTTTTCCTTTCTTAAAAACTTTAGTACATCATTCAAATACTCCCCATGATCATCCTTTCTTTTGGAGTAGATAAGAATATTTTATATAATGACTACCAAAAATTTGTTGAGACAATCCCTAAAGAATAAATTTATTAATTCCATGAAGATAGATGGATTATTATTGAGTCAAAATTGCATCACTATGAACTCTTAGTGCATGTACCTTGTATGAAAAATAGTCTTGTGGATTTCCTCCTCCACTTTCACTTAACAATATCCTAAATGATCCACCTTATAGAAGTACCAGGCTCCACATAGCTAATCAAACAAGTCATAAATATGTGGAAGAGGATCCTTGTTATTTATCATGACCTTATTGAGCTGATGATAATCAATGCATTTGCGCATTGACCCATCCTTCTTCATGATGAATAGGACTGACGCACCCCATGGTGAAGTACCTAGGCATATAAACCCTCTTTCCAGATTCTCTTATAGTTGCTTCTTCAACACTTAAAGATCATCAGTGGTCAATCTATATGGAGTCTTAGATATTAGAAATGATTTGAGTATAAGTTTGACTGAAAACTCAACCTCTCAGTTAAGAGGAAGACCAAAAAATTCTCTAGGAAACACATCATTATATTCTCTTACAATGGGAACACCATCAAGGTTGATATTCTCCTTAGTCTCAATCATTTGATCTAGATATTCTTGCTCATAAGGTAATAATATATATGCTTGAGATAATGATTCAAAAGGAGATCCATCCCCTCCTTACACTTGTATAGGAGGGAGATTCTTGATATGGAGGGAAATTTCCTTCTCCTAACAATTTTTGTTGGACTTATACAAGGAAAGTCAACCCATACCCAGAATTACATCAAATTATACTAAAGGGAGTATCATATGGTTTTTTGGGAAATTCAAACTACAAATATGGATAGGGGAGAATTTATAAACTCGATATGCAATAATTTCCCCATTTTCTGTTTTCACCAATATCTCCACTTCTATGTTTTGAGGTGGTGTTTGAATAGTTATACTAATCATGTGTGATATGATAGAATGTGTATAACCATGGATGATAACCCCACCTTTCACTATTTTATTCCAATTCTAACCATTTACTTCTTCCAAAATAGTCTTAGGGATGAAAATTTTCATACTATTAAACATATAAAAGTGAAATTATGAAAATTTAAGGGATAAATCATAAATTTCACATATTCCTTAATCTATAAATTTCCAGGTTTCCATCTAAGTTATCCATGGTCTATTTCCTAACATAAAATTTCACAGTCATTTTTGTTCCTTTTATACTGATTCACAAAGAGATTGTGAATTTACCAAAGAATATACCCTAGGAGTGTCAAACCAGGTGTGTAGCAAGACCACTTTACCATGCACCAGGTAACAATTAAATTAATACCCAATGTGACCATTTCAGGGTTATTACCCCTAGATGCAACTATTATAGATCCACATCCACTTATAATATCTAAATATGGATTTTATTTCATATAAACCACTTAATATATACTTTATTAAAATTTAGGGATGTTTTCCTATATTTATTCTTATCCCAAATGCATTTACTAAGGTTTTCTAATCATAATCCCAAAAAATCACTATAACCTCCCTCTGATACCAACTATGACAACCCATATCTTTTGTTTACCTTATTTCATGATTTATTACATAAAGATACATATAATACAATCCCAGAAGATCAAGAATACTAGCATATTTGGGAAATTCAATAGATAACACATTAAATTGAAATAGGGATACACATACATTATTTAAAACTCTATAACATTCCCTTAAAATCCATTGTTCTTCAAATATTGTATGAGATAACATGGGGACATACATAAGAAAGATATGAGCTATAAATCCTGACAGGGGAATAATCAAAGCATAACATGATGAAATTAATATATATGAGTCAAGAAGAATATCATGGTGACATAAAAGGGTGAGAATCATAAACATGAATATCGAAGCATGATATAAGATGATAACATCAAGGAAACATAAGAATGTGGAAGCAAAATAAAAAATTACATCATAAACATAAGTAAAGGCTAACCGCTCAGACATCATAACATAGTGTTCTTAGGATAAACTCCCATGCTCCATACATGGAATCTCATGAAATAAAAACATTACCCAATGCATTAGAGGACTATAAAATTTTGTACCCAACCGTCACATTCATATCATGTACATACATTTGTGTGCCACATAGATCATACAACATAAGAATTTATTTCATCACTTTTAATACCACAATTAAGGTTTTTGGGTTACATACATAGAAGTACCCCAATAAATAAAGGGAAGTTACATCTAGGTGAATACCCTTTAGTGGAAATGGGGATGGGTATTCACAATAAAAAAGTTTGGCATGGAAAATAATGAGATAATTTTGGCAGCATAACAGATGTATATAAAGGTTCATGGAAGTGTTTAATGAGAGTCAAAGGTTCTCTCTAATTATTGGGGTATCATGAGGAAAATAAAGGGATGTGTAAAAACACATTACAACATGAAAAATTGGAAATAAAAAGGCTTATTACAAAAAAGTACTTGAATAAAAGGAAGATGAATAGAATCCGTTACTTCAGTATAATAATGAATTAGGTAAAACTTATAACGAGAGAGGATAAATGATCTCCCATTATTAGAAAAAAAATAGATAGTAAAGGGATATTTATAAATACATGATAATATAATCAATTGATATTCAAAATGCTAAATACAAAGAAGATGTTTAAATGGAAAATAAGATAGAGAGATCACTTACCTTGAGAGGGCGCTTGTAAAAGATTGGTAAAAGATTATTAAGAGCTTGGGAACACCTTGGGTGGGATTTAAAGATAGATAAGGATATTAAATTCATGTTCAATGGGTTTTGAGTGAAGATGAATGGGAGGTTGGGTGGGTATTTATAGAAAAATAGATGATAATTCTTTATTAATTTCTAAACTTAAGTTTTAGAATCTATATGATAAAATAATAAAAAACAAAAACCATTCAATGATTTTTTACATGGTTTTTGCCAAATAAGAGCTATTTTCAATATTTTATATGGAAAATAACTACACATATTAAAATATTACCACTGATGATGTGGATGTGAGCCATGTTCATAAATAATTGATTTTAAAACATTAAAATATAATATCAGGTTTTGAGGTTTCATTAATGGTTTATAAAATTAATCAAATAACTTCAAAAAGACATTATTTTAAAGAGGAAACACATATTTGGTCGTATATACCTTTAATAGTATTTATTACATCACTTTTAGGCTTTTATGATGTCATAATACACACTATATATTTATATCTCATTTATTTTTTACCCAAAAATTCATCTATCTGAAAAAATTATAAAAAATTCACCATTGGATAATTTTGATGTTCCAATTTCAAAAATAGTATTTATTTTATGAAAAATAAATCACTAAATATGATAATTTACACTTTTAAATAAAATCATTATTTACTTGAAAATACCTGTTTTTATGATATTAGAATCTTTCAGATCTTCATAAAAATTACACTAGACTTCGTTAAATTATTTTATCATTTATATATAAATAAATATTATTTAATAAGAACATTTTATGAAAATAATATTTATTTCAAAAAATCTTTAATTTATCAAAAAGATCATTTTAATTGAAACTATACATACAATTTTGATTTCTTTATATCAAAATATAATTTTTATCAAACTTGTTATATAATAATTTATTAAGTAATAATAAAAACAGATAAATATAATCATTATTTAATTAAAAATAAAATTTAAAATTCATATTACTTGGGTCTAGATATATAACCACTTATTACACCAGCGTAAGCCCAAGGGTAAGTTGTGCGATGATGGTGCTTTCTTAGGGTAGTTCAATGAACATGGTTTGACCTATGATATTGATAAGCTTGAACTTATCGCATAAATAGTTTTTCTTGAGATTCAGTTGTTGAATCTTGACTTGGGCTTGATCATGGGAAAATACCAGTGATGATATCTCCCTTAGAATATCTAATAAATGGGATTCATAGGGTATGATCCTATTGGTTGAGACCATAAATTATTCCATCTATGTCAATTAGAATTTATCATAACCATTAATATATACTGATCTTAACAGTCACTGTACAATGACTATATTATCAACAGTTATGATTCTTAAAGTTATTTTAAATCTGACAAGCTATGTTTTTATAATGGTCTAAAAAAACTAAACTAGTGAATGTGTTTTCTATAACTACATTACTTAATAAGGAATGTATTCATTCAAAAGGGAATATCATTTATAAAAGTTTGTGTTGTTAAAGGATGGGGGAAACCCCTACTTCGTTGATTTGTCATTGAAATATTGAAATCACCAATAAAAAAGTTATGGAAAAATTACTCTACCCTAGAAAGTCCATGGAATAGGGTTTATGAATTATTAGAGTGGAAATATGATAAACACATATGGGATTAGGGATAATAGAACAATAATTAAACCTAAATAATTCTATAAGAATATAGATTTAAACCCATCAATTTCAATATAGAATTTATAAATAATAGAGCAATAAAAAAGAACAGACATGTACAAAGATCGTGTTCACATTAATTATCGTTGGTGATGGAGGCGACCTGTTCTTCGATTTGTTGGATTCTCTAAAATATCTCTAGATATCCCCTTATATTTCTCTAAAATTCTAGGGATTTCTATGGACAACCCTTTAATTTTGAGAAAAAGATATTTAAATAGGTGAAACCCTAGGGTTTGTGGTATTTTATTAAAATACCCATCATTAGGGTTAGTCCTGGGTACTGTTGATGTGAACTCAAATTATAGTTCTCCTAGGGTAAAACCCCCATCCCAGTTGCAATTGTGGTATCTGATTTCCCATCCGAGACTCCTTTTTGAATGAGAATCATTATTCCCATGAATTCATGCAAATAAGCTAAAAATAATATAGTATACTTAATATATTATTATTGATGTTCTACAACACCCACAACTTCATACTGGATTTGATTAGGGGTAAACGCTGAACCCTAAGATTAGTAGAACCATTACAAAAATTTTCCAAGATCATATGCTAGGGTAAATTTATTATTTTACCCCTAAGGGAGGTCCTAGGACTTAAAAAATAAAAATTGAGTTAAATATCAACCAGGAAAAATATGAGTCACTACATCCTCCCCACCTTTAACCCTTTTCATCCTTGAAAAGGAAACAAATGAAGTTAATAAACAAGGAAGCTCATGAAGCAACCTATTGTATAAAACAATGAACCTTTGTATACATTTCCTTCATCTTTGGGGGTCTGACCTTAAGAAAACATAGTACTCAATTGGCTATTAAAATAACTCCCACTCCCATAACTAAGACTATTATCTCAAAAATCATATTGATGTAAGACCTTAATGGGATCACAAATCATCTCTATTCGATTCTTACCAATCCTCTACACCCAAACCCTTTTATCTTTCAAAGGTTTTCCTACCACATGGGATGAAATGAATCCACTAACCACTGACATTCATCTGAAAATGGCTTGTCAAAAATGTTACCTATGGTAGGAGAATGCATCTCCCTACCTCTAAATAGTTTTATAGATGGTTGTTTTATGAGATAATCCCATTCATGTTGCACTTCAACACTGAGAACTTCACAAGATTCTGCATTGACACTAGAAGATCTGCCATGTCACAATCTCTTTAGGATCCACATCAGGTTTTCTACCATTTCTTTCCAGTAAGGCATCAAAAACAATGTCACTATCTCATGGATCAAGAGAAATATAGGACTTAATCCTCAAACCTTTACACAAACATTTGCAGGAATCCTTCATTCACATCATGATATCCAACAGGCTTGCACCCACTTTCAAATATAACTTTGTTTTATTATCATCACTCTTTCATGAAAACTACCAACAAGCACATCAGGAGAAGCACCAACCTCATCCAATTGCTCTACACCACACCAGTTCCCATTATGTGGCCTAATCCACTGTGATTCAAAGTAGACAATCCTGATCGTTTAGATAACCCTACTCTATTGGTCCAAAACCCCATAACAGCACTTACTAAACTAGAGAAATTGAAAAATGCAACCTCTCGATAAATCAGCCTCATACACTACATAGATAGAGTTTCTATGTGATGGGAGCATCCAAAAAGGATCCATTGGATGTACCAAACAGTGGTTAGTGTTCCACCAGGGTGGCACCACTCAAAATTTCCATCATAATATTAAATATAAGCATCATGGGAAAACCACTATCCACTAGGGGGAGTGGATGGTGTGCTACATACCTTTAGGAAAACCCTTCAGGTATATCACCTGATAACAACCAGTCACACATGACCATTAAGCCAACATTAGCATCATAGACCTCTCACACCCAAGGGAAGAGCATGGGGCCACCACCACCAATCAAAGGTGAGAATATCTAGTCACACAGGATCAACTACTTTTGTGCTAGCTACTCATGCAACTTATCCATTATCCAGATATAGAGAACCTTGCTAATGGATCTATTCATCACTTAAATACTATTCCACAATAATCTCGTCAACTATTATGGTCTCATATTTACAAGGAATAACCTCTACTCCCTGAATCTAGATCTCACCCTAAGTTTACCACATGATTGGTACTCCCATGTTTAGACTATGGAATTAGCTTGACTGCCTAAAAGGATCCTCTACAAACCAATACTAGGGAGGATTTGATTCTAGTGCTTCATAAACACCATAAGGGTGTTCATCATTCCACTCATCAATCACTTGAAATACCATATTCAGAGTGAAATATGATGCATACGCCGGTCTCCTATTAATGGATAAAATGGTCCACCTTTTAGAATCATTCACTCATTATTTCACATTAATAGAAAGTGAACTCTCACCTATGCACATAGTACATAAATCCATGATCACCATCAAATTGGAAGCTAACTGCAACTTCTTGAGGCTGGGATCTACTCACCACACTTGAGGGGATCCCACTCACTACTAAAGGTGGACCCTTCCTTATTCACATAACTATGCATCAACATGCAGTACTATAATTATTATTCAATCCATACTGAGATACGTACCCCTAAATCCCATCTCTTCCATGAAGGAATCTCTTGAAGGACCTATTTCTATACTAAGGAGAAACTCACTTCCTTACAAGGGGAGAGTGAAAGATGATCAACATTAGTGGAAACTCTCTAGATGATAAGGGTTTGATTATGAAACTAGTAAAAAAATGTAATTTTCACACTATCTTTACAATTTCGGTTATTTATAATCACCATGGAAAATCCATCTTTATTGTTTTTTCACATCAGTTATACAATAACCGATGTTAAAGAGATGGTAGCCAGCTTTTTAAGGTTGGATATTGTATAACCGATGTGAAAAATACACTTTATCATGTTAGTTACAAAATAACCAATGTTAAAGAGATGGTAGTAGGCTTTCCATGCCAGTTATTGTATAACTGATGTGAACAAGTAGCTTTATCACGTCAGTTATTTAAATAACTGACATGATAAAACATATTTCATTGCTTTATATGCTGGTTATTTCAATAAACGACGTTATAAAGCAGAAAAAATACATTATCACATCGGTTAATATATAATTGATTTTATAAAACTTTCAAAATTTTATGAATTACCATTTCGATAGATTTCTGTGTTATTTGATCATGCGAAGGTAGACTTGTCTCTCTCTCACGTAGAAACCCTAACCTTGATTTTTCAATCCAGTGGCCTAAAATCTCATATTTCTTTCATTATAAATACTCACATGTCGTCTGCATTTGATATTATAACCTCTCAACTCTCAATTATGTATCACACATTGATTCTATCTCAATTTTAGTCATTCAAAGTCGTCATCTCCTTATCTCTCTTTTTGTTTTGATTACATTTACTCAAGTTTTTGGGGTATGTTATTTATCTCTTTATCACCTTCATTTTATTCATCCTCCCCTCCTTACACTCTCTCTTACATATTCTTCTCTTTATATTTCATGGGAAATATGTGTTTTTCTCTAAATATTGACAAAACCCTCGATTTTTAGGGTGATTTTAATGGAAAAATGTTATAATAATCATTCTTATCCCCGATTTGTTGTCATTTAATGATGGCCTTAAGGTTTCATCGACATATGAGAATGTGTTTTTATATAAACATTATTTATTTTAAAAACTATGGATGATTGAGATTTTTTTATCATAGTAATTCCTATATGATCTATCTTTGTTGAAATAATAAATGTTTATTATTATCTTTTTGAAATTCATGTTTTACATAGAGGTGCTTCAACGGTTTTTAATGGCATGTTTGGAATGTTTATGACTGTTATTGACCATGTGGAAATTATATATTCTTCTTCTAGATGTTATTTTTATTACCATAATGTTAGTTTTATATACATAAAAAGTATATTCTAATTATTATTTCAGGTATAATTTTATAGAACATATCTCTCGATTACCAATGGTTTGTTTTTAAGGTGTATAATTTATTTGGGATACATTATCTTATTGAGATAATAATGAGGACTGTGGTAGAGATAATTGATATAGAATTGAGGATAGTTACAATTAGGGACACATCTGATCAAGGGTGAAAGAACCCCACTCTATTATAGTGTTTATAACACCCATAATTGACTTATGGTTATTCAAATAATTTTAAAGTAATAGAACAACCAGGTACCCTGTTAGGGAATACTATGTACCATATGAATTCCCATGAATCAAGGTTTAACATGACATTTTTTTTAAACTAAGACTCAATTTATGATATGATTATATTGTTAATTATAATATAGAATAATTTTTTTATTTTTATATATAATAAACTATTAATTAGTTGTTCTCATTCTATATTTTTTTGGATATTGTTTCATGGATATCATTGTACATATTTTTTAATAATTTCATAAGGTTATATTCATTTATTTTTACTTGAGAAATTTTTTAAACGAATCTATTTTGTAATTCATTCCACATGAATAAATTTTCTAATCAATTTTTTTTTATTTTCCTTCTAATGTTTCCATTCTCGATTTTCTATATTTTTTGATGTCATTTGTAATCTCAATATTTTATAAATTATTACCTTTGTTTTAGATATTTATTTTTGATATTTTTTATAGATAATGAATCGAAGTTGGATTAATGAACCTCAAATAAGTGATGAATATGATGAAGGTGTTGATGATTTTTTAAAATTTTCCAAATGAAATGTTCCAAATAACAACATGTTTTTCTGTTCATACCTAAAATTTTTAAATTTGAAGAAGTTGAAAAGCAGAGATATTAACAATCATTTAATTTTTCATGGTTTTAATTTGAGTTATAACCCTTGAATTTGGCATGGTAAAATAGGGTAGAATTTTAGATCTATTGATGATGGTGATTTGCAAGATGATAAATTTGATAAACTTGATGAAATGATTCCTGATATTTAAGTAGATATAATTGAGAAACAACTGAAAATTGAGAATTTATATGGTGAAGCTGAAAAACCATTGTATCTAGGTTGTACGGAATATACGGTTTTATCGATGGTGTTAAGATTGATAAACCTAAAGGAGAAACATGGATGGAGTGATAAGAGTTTTACAAAGATTCTATAATTATTGAAAGACATTCTTCTTAAATAAAATGATCTTCCAAATTCACATTATAAGGCCAAGAAAATATTATTCCTGATGGGATTGGGGTACAATAAAATACATGTCTTTTCAAATGACTGTGCACTATATAGGAAAGAATATGAATTTATATGAGAGTGTCCTAAATGTGGGACATCATGGTATAAGTTGAAAGAAAAATCACATGCTGATTTAGAAGTTTCAGAGACCCCTACCCAGGCATTTTGGTATCTTCCTATAATTACTCATTTGGAACATTTATTTTCTAATTCAGATGATGAAAAAAAGGTTAATATGGAATATTGATGAGAAGATATGTGATGAAAAAATACATCATCCAGCTGATTGTCCATAGTGGAAGAAAATTGATCACCAGTTTCTTACATTCAGAAATGAAGTTAGAAATCTTAGACTTGAATTGTGCACATATGGAATGAATCCATATCAAAGTCATAGTAGCACACATAGTTTATGACCTATTTTATTGATAATTTACAACTTATCTCCTGAATTTTGTATGAAGTGAAAATATTTCATGTTTAGTGTAATGATCTATGGACCAAAACAACCTGAAAATGATATTTGATGTTTTCTAGTCACCATTAATTGATGATTTGAAACTATTATGGGAGGAAGGTATAAGGGTGTATGATTCTTATAAAATGGAATATTTTAAACTACATGTAATGATTATATTCACTATAAATGACTTCCCAGCATATGGAAATTTGTATGGATACAATGTTAAGGGGCATAAATCTTGTCCAATTTGTGAAAAAAAGACTTCATATTATCAACTGCACCATGGGAGAAAAACAGTATACATGGTTTATTGAAAGTTTTTGCCTATGGGTCACTCTTATAGAAGATTAAAAAAGGATTTCAACAACTTACATGAATTTGATATTGCTTCAAAACCTTTTTCCACTGATCAGTATTTTGATAGGGTGAAAAAAATTAACGTGACATTCAAAAAGACACATAAATATGATAATGATAGAAATATTTGTAAGAAACCATAAATATTTTTTGAGCTACCATATTGGAGATATCATGGGGTGAAACATAAAATTGATGTCATGCACATGGAGAAGAATATTTGTGATAGTTTGATTAGAATATTTCTAGATATTAAAGAAAAAAACTAAATATGATTTTAATGCAAGAATGTATTTACTCTTAATGGGAATATGTTTGGATTTTTCTCCCACTCCTGATGGAAGGAGAACATTTATACCCTTGAATTGTCATACCTTATCTAAGGGGGAGAAAACTATCTTTTTTCAATGTATTAATGATATCAAAGTTCTACATGGTTATTCTTCAAATTTAATTTTTTTTATCTTTAAAGGATTTAAAGTTGATATGTATGAAATATCATGACTGTCATGTCATGATACAACAACTCCTACTATTTACATTTTGTGTAATATTTTCCACTCATGTCAGAATGACTATCATGAAGGTGTGTTATTTTTTTAATTCAATTTTTAATAAGGTGATTGATTTGAATGTTTGAACATTTTGTTGAATGAAGTGGTTTCTATACTTTGTTAATTGGAAATGTGTTTCCTCCATTTTTTTGATATTATGGTGAATTTAATGGTTCATTTGGTGTGAGAAATAAAGATTTGTGGACCTGTATATCTACATTGGATGTATCCTTTTGAAAGTTATATGAAGATATTGAAAGGTCATGTTAAGAATCCATATCAACCTGAAGCATCCATTATTGAGACGTATATTTCTGAGGAAGTTGTAGAGTTTTGTACAAGCTATTTTTCTAACATAGAGCACATCGGTTTGCCTATATCTCGCCATGAATGAGTTAATAATGGGGTAAAGGGGATTGGTAGCTTGAAAGTCAAATCTTTGATAGGTAAAAAGATAAATAAGGAATAATTATACATCTTGAATAACATAGATGATGCTCAACCATATATAAAATTGCATATTAATGATTTGAAACAAAGTTATCTAAAGAAGAAAGATATGTGGATTTTGAATGAACATAACAAAACTTTTTTTCCATGGATTAAAGTGACCGTGCATGGAAAACCAGATGCATCAGAAATATTGAGATGGTTAGTGGGCTATCCAAGTTTAAATTTGATAACATGGTCAGGGTATGACATTAATGGCTATATTTTCATAAGAAAGATTAGGATAATAGAAGTTCGTTTCAGAATAGTAGTGTGTTGGTGTTCATAGAAGCAATGCATTTTTTAAGTGCCAAAGACAAAAACCCAATATTCGCATCAATCGCATATTAAAGAGTCATTTAAGAAATATGGGAGGTTTATTACATTAAATTTAAAGTTTTAGTGTTTAAGTGTAAATGGTTTATCGTTAACAATAGTGTTTGACACGTTGAATTTGAGATGACACTAGTTAATATGAATAAATTGGAATACATAAATGATCCTTTTATCATGGAAACACATGATTTTTTTCTATGTTCTCGATCAATATGATATGCAATAGTATGTTGTTTTACAAGGAAAAAAATAGTATGTTGGTGATGATAAAATTGATGAAGATGCTGATTTATGTGAGATATCTATATCCATGGAACGATTAACAAATAATATTGATGAACACATCGAAGACATGATTTTTTCCATACAGAACGATCATGATGAATGAATTTGGGAAAAAAATCTTTAGTACATTCCTAATATTACAGGTAACATATGTTTAATTACAGTTTACTTTTTAAAATTTCATAAGTTAGATATTTTAATTTTATTTTTCTTTATTAAAACATGTATTATAACTAATAAGTTAAATTGTTTATTTTTATTAGTTTAGTTTTGTCTAGTTTTCTATGTTTACCCTTAAGTAACTTATCTATTAATTGATTTTTATGAAAACCAATTATTTTAAATTTTAAATAAAAACAAAATATATTGTATAAGAGTATATTATAAAATAATTCCTGTTTTTATAAAAATGATTTATCAGGTTGGTGAATTTTTACTATGTCATTTCATCTATCATTAATATTGGGTAGTTTTCATTCAGTTATGTCATTTTAAATCTCATTAATATTATATAGTTTTCATTCATTTATGTCATTTAATATCTCATTAATATTGTTATAATTTTAGTTAACTATAAAAAATATGAATAAAAATGTGTTATGTTTAGTTTACTTTTATTTTTTGTTTGATAATTGTTAATTTTTTCTTTAAATTTGTATGTAATTATTGAATCTATATATTTTTGTATTAATTAATGTTGCTTTGATTTATAGGATAATGATAGATCAATCCTCTAATACAACACATATTTCTGGAGATGATCATACTCATACATATGGGGAGGAACTTACACAGGATCCTATTGATAATCCGCCTCATCCTACTTTACATGAGACATCTACTTCCACAAGGGGAAAAAGTTCAAGGGTTAGTAAACGTGGCACCACTTGTTTACCAAAATTATCAGTTGTCCGTAGTTAGGAACAACGTATACCAATAGAACTTGATGATAATGATATTCCATGTGGTCCAAATTTAAAATAATTCAAGAATTTTGTATCAGTATAGGTTAAAAGAAAAGTTATTATTATTTTTGATGATTAGAGAAGTGTTGACAAAGAGAAATTATCCCAATTTTGGGAGATCATTTTGGAAAACTTGTTTTTTATTATTTTACTTATCTTGAATTTTTTTTAGTAATATATGTTTTCCAACTTCTTATCAGATGACATATGATATACCTGACACTGGAGGATTTAAGAGGAAATATTTATCATTGGCTACTAGGTGATAGAGGGATTTTAAATTATCCCTCACATCACAGTTCATTTTTGGGAATAGAAAGCATGAAAATCCATGTGATATATATCCATTTATAGATGGAGATACATGGAAACAATTTTTTTAAAGTAGATGATGAAAAGAGTTTTTAGTAAGTGAAATGTTACATTTTTAAATGTTTTTTATATTAATGAACATGTTAATGATTTATTTATTCTTAATTATTAATTTATAGCAGTCAAAGAGATATCATCAGGATATTCAAGCTAGAAATGTATACCCTCATACGTTACCTCAAGGATGGTATACATTATTGGAAGAACACATGATGGAAGAAAAAAATTTAAAAGCTGATAGCTGAGTCATTAGGGTCTATAGAGGTTTCCCCTCTTTCACCCCCTACTAGACATGAAAAATGGAAGAGGGCTCAGATGAGAAAAAAGAACAATATCTTACGAAAGATTCAAGAGTTGTAGATTATAAGATTATAAGATTTTTATTTATTTATTAAAGTTAAATCAACTCTTTATATATTGTGATTCATTAATATTTTTTCAAATATTCCATACAAGATTCTCTTGAGGAGTAGAGAACACAAGGGGTCTTTATTGCTGAGGGTAGACAAGATATTTTAGCTGCAGCATTGGGAAAACCTGAACACCCAGGTCGTGTATGAAGATACTCTATAGGTGTATCAGTAAGAAAATAATTCCCAAATTTAGAATATTCTTCAAAGGATAATGTTTATAAAAAAAGTATAATCTTTGGAAGACAAAGTTCAGGATATTCAAGTGATGATGGAGGATAGGATTAAAACTTTAGTACAAATGATGTTTGCAAACATACAAGGACAGTTTCAGCCTGCCGATCTAACTCCTCCTCCTCCTCTAACAGATCCCACTCTTCCACCTTATCCTACTCACGCATCTATGTTTTTAGACCCCACTCCTTCTTATCCTACCCCAACACCCTCTCCTCCAAAGCTTCCTAGTTATTGTGAGTTATATGTTGATGATCCTCATCATATTGTTGCATATGGGATGATATATAATATCAGTGATACCATTCATCAATTCCAGACTGGGATAGAGCATCATAGGGTCACCGTACATGATATTATAGATAAATCATCATAAATACCATGTCCTATAGATGAGGTGATTACAACTGGACAAATTAGCAGTCATTTTTTAGTTTTTACATCCTGACTATTTTGACATATTACCATAGAGGTATGCATATATGTTATATTTTATTTCATTTTGTTATTAAATTTGTTTTATCATTTTAAAGTTTATATATTTCTCTAAATTTTTATAGGAATACTTTAATGGTAAATAAATACAGTATAGAAAACAAAAAATTCAAAGTGTCATGACTTCAGATACAAAGTCTACTAGTCTTGATCAATTGTCAAGATACTCAAATTTGTTATTGGGAGTGTATAAGATTCCAATTGGTGATTCTATTTGTGGGTGTGCAATGATTGTGTGACTTTTGAAAAGTGATATCATGGAGCTTACAACTAAATATCAATTGAGCATCAATATGATGAAATTTATTTCCATGTAAGTCGATTAACAAAATCTTTTCGTTCCTTTAATTTATTGAAAATTTATAATTATGTATGATTTGTATTAAGTATCTATATAAAATTTGTACAAATCATGAAAAGATAGATTCATATGGATTTATGGACACACAATTTATTTCTCCTATTACATTGATAATGAATGACATTGAAAGAACAGTTTATATAGCTGAAAGATTTCAAAAGAATTTTATTATTCAGTGTTGTATGTTTCCATATCTTGAAGAGTATGTATGAAATATTTTTTTTTCAAAATGTGATATATATCAATAAAAATATTAAAAAATCATATTAAATTTTCTTTTATATCATTGGTCATTGGATTTTGGGTGTTTTTTGTCCAAGAGAGAAGAAATTGTATTGGATATGATCTATCCATAGTGAAGTGAGAGAAAATTTTAAGAATGTATTGAAAATGTAATTTTTGTTATTTTAATAATTGTTTATATTATAATGAATAAAATTTATTATATTCATATTATTTTCAAATAGGGCATGAAATTTCTTTAGAGATACGACAAGAAATAAGATTTGTATGATCAAATTTGTAAAAGCTAAGGATAATTTTCATTTACAATTACTAAATTTTGGATATATTAATTAAAAATGTTATTTTGAATTAAAATATCTTTGAAACAGTGTCATAAACAAAAAGGTAGAACTGAATTTGTATATTATGTTTTAAGATTCATGTATGAAATAATTTCAACTGGGATAATTACAAAGTTTCATAAGGTTATATTTCTATATAAATCTTTCCGTAATATTTAATATATTTTATTAAAATTTCAAGTCAAATTCTCTCTGTATTATTTTTTATCTCTTTTATGACACACAACAATATAGTGTATAGGAGTTGAGTCATTTAAAAATTGAATGGTCAAATAATTTTACAGGTTTTATTTATTTTTCTTTTATTTTGAAGTTTAATTGTATGCGTCTTTTACTGGTTTTTCTAAATCCTTTTTTGCTGTTCTTTGGCTGTTGCTGTGGTGGAGGATGAATCAATGTACAATTTTTTTTAATTTTTTTTTTCACATCGGTTATTGGATAACCAATCTGAAAAAATATTAACAATTATTAATTTATAACATCAGTTGTTCATTAACTAATGTGAAAATTTCATTTACTACATCCCCTCTAATAACGTCCCTTAATAACCAACATGAAAAAGAATAAAAAACCAACATGAAAAACCATTTATGAACTACTTTGAGTTACACATGAATCTATAACTATTGATCATCTAATTAATAAAGAATAACTCACACATACGTTGGATATTACAATGGTCCATGAATAATAGATATGATTTATAATATGATTTTCGCTTGTTGTTGTATGAACATAGGCATTCCTTGTACGCATTATATTGTAACTCTGTTTTTTAGTACCCCAGGTATGATAGGAACTAACCAAGTGTGGTGATTGTAGGAGTGGACCAATTCATTATCCATCTAAAAATACTCTCACATCACTGGTACTTCCACCGAACAACTTTCCGGTAGAAAACTGGGCCTCAAACAGGGAGTTATTTTATCTCAATACTATCCTCTATATAGAGGTGCATCCATAAATTACTTTGTATCTATTCAGGTAAATTGAAATCATGATTCCAAAACCAGGGTGAATCCCTACCAATAATCCTCAATTTTTCAATGCTCACCCTAGTGACTCCGACATAGGTGGTGTTGTATGTAAACATGACCACAACTTGAAAACTCTTACCTAGGAGTATCTTCCTAAACAACTAGAACCAAATAGTTCCACTATGAAATATTTATAGGGAAAACCTCACGATGTTTGTTTGCCTCAACACATACTTAGACATGGTTATGCTACCCTATGGAGAGTTCAACATCCTTGGATAAAACACCATATTGAACAAGGTCTCAAACTCTATCCATGGTTGAGAAGTTCTGTGGCGAGTTAAAGAAAAAAATAACCCACTATTGACCTAATATTTCTTATAGGTAACTCAATGTGAGAATCATCATCTAGTCAGTAGGAGTCCAAACCAGATGGAAATGTGAGTCTCAAACTCCATACAAAACCCTGTCACCTGAGGATCATGCTCTCCTCACAAAACCCTGAGGTTTATGACATTGAATGCACACAATATATCCATCCTATAGGTAGTATTATACAAATCAATGGGAACTACCTTCCACTTTACAACAAATATCTTCAATAAATGCAAATGGGATAGAAACTACCTTAGATCATGGGTAAAGAATGTATCTCAATCAAGTCTTATAAAACAACATCTCATTAGTCACTATCCTATAGAGAGAGGCCCAACTATAGGAAGAGTCTCATCAACACCCTAACTATACACAAAAGATGTCTATTAGAAGGTAACTCCCTTCATTTTATTGGATGAACCCAAAAGTATTAAAAGATATCTAGATCAATTAACATAGGAAGGACATGGAAATATCATAACTAACTATTATATGATGCATGCACCAACTTTATTATACCCCAAAATGATGTCTTATAACTTTGGGTTGATTAACAGGTCATGAAGTCCTGATTAACGAATACGTTTTCCATTACACCTATGATGGTATCCTTGATCTAATAACTAAACTAAAGAACCCCTTAAAATAATTTCCCCAAATTCCCAAACCAATTTTCACATGACTAAAAACTCCAAATTACATCCTTAGGAATCAATTACTTTAATACCACTCTAAAATTACCCATCCAATCGGGGCCCCTCTTGGGCCAATGATAGGATGAAAGTGCTACCACAAGCCCACCTCTAATAGGATAGGGGATGTTGACTAGTATTAAGTAATAATAACACACAATATGAGACGAATTAGATTATAAAAACCTACAATAGACACATATCTCCATTATATAAAATAACTAACATAATCAACAATATATATATATATAAACAATTGAACTATATACAACACATTCTTGGTACATAAAATATAAGTACAATACCAAAAAATAAAATACCCAATGAACTATACATAAAAAAGGCCTCTAAATCTGATAAATATAAGACACTGGAAGGATCCTCCACATTGCACATACTCTTGTATTGATCTCTAGATGCAATAGTCACTACCACAATCATGAACACTATTCCCCTACAATGAATCACCAAGTGTCCCTAGGAATTATTTCCAAACAATAAATGTAAGTACCATGACCTTCAAGAACATATATGAACTATGTATAACCTATACATAAACAACATATGTGGGCATACAAACAATGAATGGGTGAGTATAAACATACTAAGTGGTATTCCCTAAAAATACACCAGAAAGAAAAATAAATTAGTCAACTTGAAGCCATTGGAATGATAAAATTACTAGGAGGGAGATAAGAAATGATCTAGATATAATCTACAACTAGAATTATCAAGATCACAGAGATGTCCTAATCATATTTTCTCCAACCCATGAATGTACAAAATCTCTTGAGTAACTTGGGATGATCATAGTATAAAAAATTCCATGAAGTTTGAAGTAGATAGCCTAGCTTCATGATACATCTCAAATGTAACCTAGGGTGCCTAAGGAGTCTAAGTCTCAAAGAATCATATCTTCTCAGACATCTCTCCAAAACACCACCAAAATCCTTAAAGAAGAACTCTCGCCTTGCTCAAGAATACACACTGATTGAGGGAGTATTACACCTTATTGTTTACCATTCTTGAATCACCATTTTATAAACCTATACGGGGAGAACTTTTTTTGAGAAAATAAGTCATCCAATGGAGTACCAAACCTACTTCCATAACTATCCATCTATAGGATAACCCATGCCACCTCTCTAAAATAGTAGTGTGGGACCTATTCTGCACCAAATGATAAACATTGGTTGAGGGGGAATACATGTTAGTGCTAAGTTTGATTATTGAGGAGATTGTTAGTTTTTTTGTTTGAGTGTTTTTTTATTTTGAATATTACAAATACCTCACTTGGAATATTGTTTACAAATACCTCACTTTTTAATCATTTATATTTAAATTTTTAATGTTTATATTATTTAAATTTTAGTTATATAGTTCCCATTTTAAGTTTAAAGAAATAATTATTTGTTTTTATAACCCTTTTGTGAGTTTTGTGTAACCTTCTTTACCCTTACACAACATTGTTATTTACTTATATGAAATAATGGTTTTACCTTTATACAGATCACATTTTACTTTTATACCTTTACATAGGTTCTATTTTACCTTTAATAAGTTTCATTATACCTTTACACAAGTTCTATTGTACCTTTACATAGCTCATGAATTTGTTGTCTGTCCTTTATTCAACTTATATAACTTTCATTGTACCTTTATGTAGCTTATATAACATTACATTATACCTTCATGCAGCACATAGTATTTTTCTATTACCTTTACATGAATTGTATACTACCTTGACATAACTTATATATTTTTTTCTTTAACTTGACAAAAAAATTTCATGTTACCTTTACGCATCATGAAAATTATATTTCTTAACTTTACACATCTTATCATTCATGTTTTCAAAATCTTTGAGCAAAAATGGTTTGTTAGTTTTATCCACGCTATAGTGGAAAACGTTTTGAACTTGAGAAATATTTGTGAGACATGATGAGAAAGAAATGGAAAGTTGGAGACTATGGTGTTCTAGAGTAAGTCCAATTTTGTGCGACATGTTGAAATGATCAGTGTTTGTAGAGCACACCATATTATAGGGAATTTTTATTCATAAAAACTAAATTATTTTTATACTGGTATGTTTCATGCTTATGAATCTTTAAAATGATGGCTACTTAAAGCTTTAAAATGATGGTTACAAAAAATTTAAACAACCATTATGTATAATTTACTTTTTCATTTTGCATGAAATTTTCTACTCTTTTTTTCATATATTTTTTATATATCGATTTGATGAAATTTTATTTGATTCATTTTAACTATTTCATTATTTTTTTTAAATTACTTATAAATGATAATGATCACAATCAATGTGTTTTTGAATTATTTGAATGAAGGAATAGTGTGATATGATAAGGCCTAAAAATATCCCTAAAACCTATATCTAATTTATTATATAATCACATCTCAGTCTATAATATTAAATGTATAAAAATGTGGCAATTCCTCACTAATTGCCTTTGATTATTACACTTATATTATTTTAAGTAAATATAATGTAAAAAATGACACTTTCCTAGTTTTAATATTTCTAATATTTTTTTACAGGGATAAAACAACTTTTTTTAGTTATAAATGATCATTTGAAATATAAATGTTTTTTTTTATCATGTTAATTTATTTATTAATTTTTAGTGATAAAATAAACACCTTAAATGCTCATGAAATACCAAATTTTTTTTATTCAATTAATAATAATAATAATTTTTTTTAAATATTAAAATAAATATAATTTTAATGAATTATTATGTTCCAAGAATTTTTTAGATAAATATAACAATTTAATGATGTGTGAAATGATTAGATTATTTTTTATTTTCTTTCATTTTGTTTTCAAATTCAAATTAAATGAATAGCGTTAAAAATAAAATTAATGAAATTTTACGTTAAATAATATTTTATTAAATTATTTAAAAGTAATAAAAATATTGAAAAAAGAAAATTAGGGTGATAAATGGACAAAAAATTCACCTATTGGAAATTTATGATCTAATTTTCACTATATAAGTAAACTTATAACCCTTTAATATTGAAAAAGTCATTACCATGGTTATGATTAAAATTGGTTAACCAAGGTGTTAATCCAACAGATAAGGTTTAAAATGATATAAAATCCTATTAAAATTTTATTGGATGATTACATTAACACCATATATTACTTATATTGGAATCCATTTCATTTTGAAACCGTTTTATATGAGTTAGACACATATTATATTAAAATATTTCATGTCTTTCCAAAAATGACATAAATAATATTTTATTAAATGATTTAAAATTTATAAAAATCCTATATTCATCCAATAGATTGGGATAAGGTTAAAAATATCAACTATTATCCATTTATGTACTAATTTTTCTTTTATAGTAAATATATTGACCCCTAAAGAGTGAAAACTTCATTATTGCGGTAATTGTCAAAAAGGGTTAATGCGGGTTAAAAGAAAGAGATAAGGATAAAAAAATAATATAAACATGAAAAAATTTTATTGGTTGATATTATTTTGACCCATACTAATCCTATATTTGAATTATATCTGTTTAGATCATTTTCTCCATAAAATTAATTTATATTAATTTAATATTTTAAGTAATTACAAGAGTGCCCCTTCCCTCACTTATAAAAGGGGTCCTCTCCTCTTTTAGTCACAATTAAAAATGCTTTTATTTCAGCCAATAACTGACCAAATACCTTTCTAAAATAATTACCCATGTTTTATAGGTCTTATTTTGGGTATAATACTATCCTTTTAGGGTTTAAGGTATAAAACAAACGAAGTTGTCAGAATAAGAGGCACAATATTTAAGCGAATGTTTTAATTTTATTTCTTCTTCTAAGTCCTTCAAATATTATTAAAACATTATGAAATAATAACACTAGTATTTTCCATGTAATAATATGTTGTTATGTTAATTTAATAATCAATATCCATCTCATCTTCTATCAAATGGGAAATGAAATCGTTATATGTGTGTACGGTGGACTACCGCCTCACAAATTGATGAAATTATTTTTCCATAACCGCCTCTCACAACTAGTTATAATGATGAATTTAATTTATATACACATATAATATTTATGACATAATTACTGTTATATAAAGATAACATATCATCTATTTTCTTACCATTCCATCTATTGAAAAACTGACTGACTGGAAATTAAATTTTTATTTCAAAAGCACTTTTGAGGAGAAAGTGAGAAACCAAAATGACATCAAAGAGATAAGAAATAACCATGCCTCCACAACCAAGATCATCAAGACCAAATACAATCCAATTCAAAAATAAGGAAAAGCTCCACCCAAGTAACAAAAACAATACGATCAGCGCTCCCTTCCCATCGCTGCTCGGCTAGCTACCCCGTGCAAGGATGCACGAGCCCTGTACCAATGGCAAGCACTATAACCTCTCAAAACTTCCCATTTTGGATAGTGATGATGATGTGAATGCTCCCTACTTTGAACATCTTCTGGAACAGTCCCTTGAAAATAAACTGGATTCACTATCTCATATAGACCAAGGCCGTAGTGCCATAAGTGAACACACAAAATTCAAACCACAAAATCCTCCTCAATGCACATAAACATAAACCAAATCAACCTTCATCAAATAAAAAGAAATACAAATCTTCATCCTCCATCAACACCTTGATTACAGAATCACTTAAAACCACGACCTACCGAGACCAAGTCCAATCACTTCCAGCATACCGCCATCATCATCCTTCCATCCGAAATCTGATAAAACAAAATTGAAAATCACCACCAACAGAGCACGTAGATCACCAATGTTGAGGGGTTCCCGTTAAAATAACACTTTTATTATTTCCATTATGATTGTTGAAAAATGAAAACATTACTCATGCGTATGCATGACCTACCATCTCAATGATTTTAACATAGTTCATTTTTCATAACCATCTTTCATGGTTGATTTTAAAATTATAATTTATGTATAAAAATTACAATTACTTAATTATTATAATTTTTGAGATGATGAAATAATGAACTCGTAGACCATAGTAGACCTACCAAATTATTTTTAGACTTAAGTAGTCAAATATCATAAAAATATTTGATGTGAACTTAATTAATTAAGTAATTTAATTTAAAATGGTATTAAATAAAATAAAAGGAAAAATAAACTTGAAAATTTTTCTTAATAAAGTAAGTAATTAACATAAATTTATTATTCAGTAAGATAAAGAACGAATGTGATGAGTCGGTCTTGAGGTAAGGGACACTTTAACTTAGAATATTATTTTAAATGTTTTAAAGATTTATTTTTTAAAAATATTTTTTATTCCATGTCCATATTCTTAAAATTATTTTATGTATTTATTTATATGGACATAAATTAATTATAAATAAAATTTTATTCCACTTTTAAATTTATTTAAATTTTTTCCAAAAGGAAACTTTTTACATATTCTATATGGAATGTTTTGAAAAAAAGGAAAAATGAATGTTCTATTTTAATTTATATGATGTCAACCATTTTTCCTGCTACTTTAACCATTATTCGATGTTTGGATTCCTTCACAATATTTCAAGTTTTATTCAAATAAAAATTCCCTTTCCCTTTGTTTTAAATATTTTCTAAAACAGTTTTAAATGGAATGGATATTTCAATAGCAGGAAATGTTTTTCTTATGGGTGAAATGAATATTTTTATAAGTATGTAAGCTTTCATGTCTTATGATTATGTTATAGTTATTAGGAATTTTTTATGATGATGGGTGGTTCTATTATAAACTAAGGGTGGGTGGTTCTATTATACACCAAGGACAAGTGGTTATGTTATAAAGAAAGGATGGATGAGTTCGTTATAGTCTTCCAATGCATTGGGTAATGATTATGTTGTCTGGATAATTATGATGGAAGTTGACCGTATTGGTTATTAAAATTTTAATAGTGATATGGAAAATTATGTTCCAAGTTACCTATAATATTTATTTATTCTTTATATTGTTTTATAGAAACCTCATGATTTCACATGGTAATATAACAAGTTTATGTTTAAAGGAAAGTATTTTCTAATTATTAATGGTGAAAAGTATTACTTTATGAAAAAAATTTCACGAGTTTATCATGATTTAAAAGAAAAATTTATGAGTTTTATTATTCCTTTAAGATTTATAATGAAATATTTTATGAAATTATTTAGGTATAAAAGCTGATTTCTTGAGTAAGAAAATACTTATTTTGAGTTCAAACTTTATTTTAAAAAAGGAATTTTTTATAAGTATCCATGGACTAACGTGTTTCTTTATTTATTTTTATATGTCCCTTACTGAGATTTTTGTGTTCATCCACTATAAAACAATAGTTGATTAACAGTGGTTATTTATAGGGATTATGCATAACCCCTACTAAATTAAATTTCTGAATCAATTAGTGGAGACTATGAAAAAATCACTACTAAAATATAATTGGTTTAATATATATATATATATATATATAATCCAATATAATTGGTTTATGTTTTATTCCTTACACACTCAAATTTAGTTGGGTAAGGATGGTGCATAGTGTTGGGTTGAGCTGAGGATATGTATGGTGTGGTGCCCGACACAACCGCTTTACCCGATATCCTTTTTCCAGAAAGGGGTTGCTCAAGTGGTACCATGTAAGGTAGATACTCCATAGAAACAGAACTGGATTAGGTTTGAGTCCCATCATACTCAAATTTATCTAGGGAAGGATGGTGTGTGGTGTTGGTTTGGGCGCAGGATAGGTGTGGTGTGGTGCCTGACATAACTGCATTACCTAATATCAATTTTTCCATGGGGTTAGTTGAGTGGTACCCACTGGTTGTACCCCTTACTCTATGTGGAAACTAGTGAAAGATTGAGTCCCTATAAACTCGGAAACTATGCATATTATGAAAAGGGATATTAAAATCCATTTCCTAGCTTGGGAACATGCAGCACACTCTGGACTTGGTCAGGGCCCTATGTTGGGAGTCGAGCGTAACCCATACACACGTTTTGTAGTTGGGGTGATGATTGAGTAGTAAACCCTGTAATCCTACATCCAAAAGACCAATATTTTAATCCTGAAAAGAACCTTTTGGATTTATGATACAGGCATGATGCAGGCAGGTGGTGAAACATGCATGATGCGGTCAGAAAATGATGCAGGCACGACGTAGGCCTAGTGATGCGGGCGGGATGATGGCATTGCACCGAGTCTTTGGGACATATTCTTGGGACACTTGGCCTTGGACCTTCAGGCTATGTAATGGATCCCCCTCTACCTATATTGAAAAGAGGTATTTGATATCATTATAAAAAGTGGCTTCAACCCCAACTTAAAAAATAAAAAAAATTACAGGGGATTCAAAACCACTGCTAATCTATGAGAGTAGCGCTTGTTAAACCCCCCCTCAAATCTAAGCTATTAGGGAGGGGGCTGAACCTCATATTTTTTTTAAATTAGTTATATTTTAGTAGTGATTATTCCAAAATCATTGTAAAAATAACATTTAGTGGCATTTTTGGTATAACCACTTCTAAAAAGTGATCGATTTTAAAAAAAATTAGAGGGGGTTCAAAACCCCCTTTAATCAATTAAATTAGAGGATTTTTCGAACCCCCCTAAATTATTTAAATAAAAAAAATAATATATATATATATAAGTACATATATATTTATATATATTAAAAAAATGATTTATATAAATGTTTTTAAATACATTATATAAACATACTATATAGATATATATTTATATTACTAAATTATATGAATGCATTTAATTTTTTTATATTATATATTATATATATAAATATATGTATACATAAATATATAATATATATTTATTTGTATAAAATTATATTTAATTTATTATAAATTATAATATGAATACATTTAATATCATAAATTTATAATAAAATTAGAATATAGATATATAAATACATATTCTAAATATATAATATAATTTATTTAGAAAATGTGTCCCATAACACCCCCTACAATTTTTATAACATAAAAATATATCTAATAATAATAATGGATTATACAAATACTTACAGACACACTTATAATAAAACATGTATATATAATATGAATAATGTATTGTGTGTATATATTATATATATTTGTATATAATATAAACATATTTCATTGTATATAAATATATAATATGTTTTATAAATACATATATTATATAAATATATATCTATATATAATATAAATGTATTTAATATATAATTATATATATTTATCTAAATATATTATATAAATATATTATTTAAATATATTATTTAAATATATTATTTAAATATATTTATAAATACATTATAAAAAATGCGTGTTAATATAGGAACACTACAAAAAAAACAATAGATTAGTAGCAGTTATTTGGAGGGGGTTATGCACAACCCCCTATAAATTAAATTTCTACATCAATTAGTGGTGGTTATGAATAAACCACTGCAAAAATATAGTTGGTTTAAAAAAAATTAGAGGGGGTTCAAAACCACCTCTAATTTTTTAATTTTTTTTCAAAAACTAGTTATATTTTTATGGCGATTATGCCAAAATCACTGCAAAATTAATATTTAGCATCGGTTTTGGCATATCCACTACTAAAATATGACCACTTTTTAAAAAAAATTTAAAGGGGGCTCAAAACCCCCTCAAATATATTAGATTAGCAGGCGTTTCTAACCCCTCTAAATTTTTTAAAGAAATAAATTTCATAATATATATAAGCACATATATATTTATATATATTATAAAAAATCATTATATAAACATACTAAATAGATATATATTTATATAACTACATTCTATGAATGTCTTTAATATTTTTTTATATTATATATTGTATATATAAATATATGTATACATAAATATATAATATTTATTTATTTTCATATAATTATATTTAATATATTATAAATTATAATATGTATATATCCAATATCATAATCTTTCAATATAAAATATAATATAGATACATAAATACATAATCTAAATATATAATATAATGTATTTAACAAATTCATCCCATAAAACCCCCTGTGTTTTTTATAATATAAAAATATATTTAATAATAATAATGGATTATAAAAATACTTACTAGCACACATATAATAAAAAATTTATATATAATATGAATAATTTATTATGCGTATATATTATATATATTTTTATATAATATAAACATATTTAATTGTACATAAATATATAATATATTGAATAAATATATATATTTTATAAATATATATATATTTATAATATAAATTTATTTAATATATAATTATATATATGTATTTAAATACATTATATTAATATATTATTTAATATATTTATAAAGGCATTATAAAAATAAATATGTGTTAATATAGTAAATATATAAATAGATTTAATTTACACACACACACAAATATGTATATACAAATAAATATTTAAATAAACAATCATTTGTATATCCGATATAAATGTATTTATAAATATATTTATATAAACACATGTATATATATATACATGAATATTTAATATACAAAAATATCAAGCAACAAAGTGGTTAGGTATGTAGACTAATACAAAAGGATCCCAAGTTCAAATGTCGCCGGGTGGTGTAGAGTGAACAGGCACCTATAATATTTTTGCATAAAAAAATCGACTAGTTTAGTGGTGGTTTTCCAACTTTATTTAAATACATTTTATTTTTTTAATTTTTTTATTATAGGTGGTTTCAATTAGATTTTTAGATAACAAATTTAGAGCGGGTTTAAACCCCCTTTAAAATTATAACCTCTATTTTTTTAACCTTACCAGCGTTTACATAAAATCAGACTAATTAGTGTGGGAAACCACTATATCGGTGTTTTTTCACAACTATCGCTATAATATTTAGATAGGGATTTAACCTCTATAATTTCAAAAATAACCCCCTCTAATCATATTATTTTTATAGTGTAAATATATAAATATATTATATTTGTACACACACACATATGTATAAAAAAATAAAAAATTTAAATAAAAATTTGTTTATATGTCCGATATAAATTTATTTATAAATATATTTATATAAACACATATTTATACATATATATAAAATTATACATGTATATTTAATGTACAAAAATATCATGCAGTTGAGTGGTTAGGTATGCAGAGTAATACAGAAGGAATTCGGGTTCAAAACTTGTTGGGTGCTGGGATTTGTAGAGCAAGTAGGTACCTGTAGTGTCTTTATAAAAATATTGACTAATTTAGAGGTTATTTTCCAACCTTCTTTAGATATAATTGATTTTTAAAAAAAATTAATTATAGGTAGTTTCAATTAATTTTTTGATAAAAAAATTAAAAGGGGTTTAAACTCCTTCTAAAATAGTCACCTCTATTTTTTTACCTTACCAGTGCTTATATAAAATCCCCATTAATAAGAGTGGCCAACTAATATAGCATTGCTTTTTCACAACCAACACAATAGGATTTATAGGGGGTTTTAACCCACTCTAAATGCAAAAATAACACCCTCTAATGATACTATTGTTTTATAGTGATCAAACATTTAAAAATGTTTTTCAAAGGGTTTTATGGATGAGTAGGGACAAGTTTGAGGTCAATATGCACATTCTGAAGAAATTTCATCAAAATAAAACTTTTTATATCTTAAAGGTTTTGTTTTTTGAGAAAAATAGACAATGAGTAGAAGTTTCCACTTTGTGATAGAATATTTATTTTTATAAGGATGATGACCTAATTCTCTAAAACTATAAACCATTAAGACCCTCAAATGTAAGAGAACGAATTCTTGAATTAAAAATCAAGATTATGTAATGTTTAAGGCTGATTCATTATATTTGGTATTAAAGGAAAGTCTTAGATAACTTTGGATATTAGGATATTTTCATTTGAGGTCAACTTAAGAGTTATGGATACCATTATGAGTTTATAAGTTTAAGGTTTATCATAAATTCAATGAAATAGAAACACCTTTTGAGTTTTTAAATGATGTATTTTTTAGGTGACTAATGATATTTTGGAAGATGTTTTATTGGGTTGAGGTATATTTAACCCTTAGGTTTAACATGAATGATTATTTAGGAAGAATACTATTACTTTTTTGGAGATGCAAGCTGAAAGGTATGAGATAACCTTTGAGGTTAAAACATTATTTAATGTTGAATATATTAATGTTATTTTTGAGTATGTTTAGCATATTTTTTATAACATTATAAGAATTATATTAATACATATTTAGTAAAAGGAAAATCAACAGGCTGGGAGACAACCCACTGCATTTGGCAAGGCTATGAGGCTTGAACCCACAACTTAAGGGAGAAAAGGGTGAATCACCTACCACTAACATATATGATATCCTAGTTATTATGAAATTGTTTCTTAAAATGATGTGACATATATATAATAATTTTATTTTTAGAATATATTATTTATCATATAAATAACCGTGAGATTGAAAAGTGATTTGGTGATTAATGTTATTTCGAAATAATATTACTATATTTTTTGGAAATATTATATGATCAAGGTAAACATAATATTATGGGATTTTATTTAAGGAATAATGGTTGATTTATATTTTATTGGAATATATAATTTTACTATGTATTTATGGTGATTTAGGTTATTTATAAAAATCATTTTCATATCCTGGAGATTAAATGATTAGGGACTATACATTTTTGGTATGAGACTTTAAAAGTGATTGATGTTATTTGGAAATAAATGTTAAATTAATCTCAGAAGAATATGTGATAAAATCCTACAAAATTTTGGGTTTCAATATTATTCTAGAATATTTTGAATAATTTTAAGGTTAATTATTTATCGAATGATCTAAGTTAAACTTTGGGTGTTATTGTTGAGGATTTGGTGGTTAATGTTGTATTTCTTCATATGATGATTTATTCATTTTGAGAATTATCTTATGCTAATAATTTTGGTTATGGATAATGTATAAAGATAATATTAATACCTTATTATCATTTTGTGGATTATGCAATATTTTAAAGTTGATTTCAGTGCTTCATGAAAAAAAATCATCTTGAATACTCATCGTTTGGAGAAAAAGATGATATTGTGGTGAAAATTGATTAAACGATGAAATTATACTTATCAAGTAAGTATATTTTTTTTATGTTTTTAATCTAGATGGTAAAATAATTCCTAAAATATATAAAATGATATTGAAATAAAAAATTTACCCCATTAACTTCATATCTAATAAATCGATGGTCTTTTTCACATCTCTTTGTTTTATGATTTTGTGGTCATTAACTTTCTCATAATCATTCACTCTCTTATGATTAATAATATCTATAATTATCCATTGTTATCTAGAAATTAATTTTTCTTATATTACCAAATTTTCAATTCTAAAAAATGTTCTCCTACTTTTAAACCTATTTATGTGTTATTCCAGATAACATTTTTATTTCCCTTTCCCTATTTTCAAGAAGAAGTTTTGTTAAACCTTTTATGATGCAAGATTTTAAAAAAAGGATTTTTTCAATGAAAAACCCCTGATTACCTAGACCAAGTTCAATTTTCAAGGACATAATTTATTGGGGTGGGGGGAAATTTAACACCATGATATTTTAAAATAACACTATATTTGAGAGTGTATACGATATATAACCCTGATCTTAAATGATCCACGATATATTAATATTTAAATGTTATAGATATAATCTAGCTGTTAAATCGGAAGGTGTGAATAGGATTAAACACATTATGATATATAGATATATACATAATGGTCATAAACAATACAAATTTATTGATTAATTCTTAGAAAATAAGCACTCAATTTTCCAGTAAATTCATTTTATGCTTCAAAAATATGTTTTCTTCAAAAATGGGTTTTATTGATTTTTATGAGTGAATATTATAATTAATTTATGAAAATTTTAGAAATAATATTTTATAAAAAAGATATAATTTTTGAAATTATCATTTCAAAATTATCTAAGTATTATTTTTTGGTAATTTTCTGAAAAGATTGTTTTTTTAGTGAATAGTGAAAAATACCGATTTTTATAAAACAATCACATATTTTCATTAAATAGAGTAATTTAAAAGTTTAATTGTTCTTTGAATATGATATAAAAGTAAAATAATTACTATTTAGTATTATAAAATAAAAATTAATTATATTTGAATTATTATTATACCCGATTTTGCTATAAGTTAATTTTTGGGCTTAAAAACCTATTTTTCTGAAAAATCGTTTTCATCACGTTTTTTGGGTTTAATTTTAAATTAAATTATTACACTTATATGAATTAAATTTTGAAAAATGGATTCCATATTTTAAATCAGGACGCCCAAATTTAGTAAATATGGCCCATTTATTTTTGGTCATTATGAATAACAACTCTAGTAAATATTTGTCACCCTGGTAAGGGTAAATCAAATAATTAAGGTTAAAAAAATATGATAAGGACCAAAAATCTCCCAAAACCTATATTTATTTTATTTTATAATTTTTTAGAACTTTAATATTCAAGATTCTATTTTTTTTTCATTTTTTTCCACTTTCCTTTGATTATAACACTTATATTATTTTAAATAAATATAAAGTAAAAAATGTAACTCTCTTACTTTTAATATTTATAATATCTTGTGACAAGGATAAAAAAATTATTTTTATCTATAAATTTTTATTTCAAATATTAATTATTTTTTTGTCATATTAATTTATTTATAATTTTTAGTGATGAAATAATTACTTTAAATATTCACGCAACACTGACACAATATTTATTCAATTAATAGAAAAATAAAATAAATGATTTTAAAAATATTAAAAGTAATATAATTGTAATGAATTATTGTGTTCCATAATTTTTTTAGGTAAACATAACATGTTAGTAATGTGTTAAATGATTATATTCGAATTATTTTTCTATCATGTTATTTTCAAAGTCAAATTAAATGAATAGTTTCAAAAATGATATTAATGATATTTTATGTTAAAAAATATTTTACTAAATTATTTAAAAGTAATAAAAATATTAAAAAAATAAAATTAGGATGATAAGTGGTCTAAAATGTCATAAATTTCCAATTTATGGGCCAATTATAAACTTATAAGTAAAACTATAACCCTTTAATATTGAAAAAGTCATTACCGCGATTAAGGTTAAAATTAGTTAACCAAGGGGTTAATCCAAAGGATAAGTTTTAAAATGATATAAAAACATATCAACATTTTATTTTATGATTATATAAATACCATATATTTTACATCCTATTACTTTTTCCATGTATTCTTAAACCCCTCTCTTTACTATGCTTTGGTTGGGTTTTGTTTGGATATGTTTCGGGTGAAAATTTTAAAATCTTTGTAAGTTTATGGTCTATGCATGGTTGGCGCATGGTTTACCCAAACTATGCAACCACTCAAGGGAAACCATGAAAACCTATATAGTGGGGTTTTACATGGCTGGCGCACAATTTGACATGTCATGCTCCCACCTAGGAGAAACAGTGCAACCCCATTAAAAGGGGCGGATGACTAGGGTGCATTGTTTTGTCCAACCATGCAGCCTTACCCATCTAACCATGCGTACAAGATTTTTTAATCTGAAAATTAATTTTAAAATTTCCAAAACACTCATTTTAGGTGCCCAATGGACCTGTATGACCCCCATATGGTTTATTCTTCTTTGGAATCCCCCAAGAGGCAATTTTGGCCCCTCTAGACCCCTCTAGAAGTGAATTGAAGATAGGAGAATGACGTTTAATCTCCTCCCAGTAGGTTTCCTCTTCCCATTCTCTTTCTCCATCCCTCTCCTCTTTCTTTTCCAGGGTTTCGTAGATCTCTATATTGGTTGGAGGATTTAATCCCCATTGTTTTAGATATTGAATCCAATTTTGATTCTGGGATCCTCATTTCCCACATTCTTCATTGTAGTTTCCCGATTAGGGATTTGTGGTTCGATATCTAGTGATCCTGAGCTAGGTAGTTCTGTTATGATGGAAATTTTTTATTAACCCTAAATTTCTTGATTTAAATTCAATTATTTGATTTAAATTCAATTGCTTAATATAAATAAAATTTCTTTTGATTGGTTGATTAAAAATCTAATTCCATTGAATTAGGGTTTTGAAATTGGATTTGGCATGAATTTGGGGAAAACCCCCAATTCCATTGAATTGGGGTGTATTTTTGAAATTGATGGAATTTTGCGAAATTTAATTTGTTAAATTTAAATTTCGAAATTAGATGGAATTTGGTTAAATTAAAAATTTGAATTTATTTGTGGAACTTGAATTGTGAAATTGATTTTAAATTGGTATTTGAGAAAATGGATTAAAATGATTTTGATAGAAACCATTTGGTTTTATCTTGAAAAGGCATGATTTGATTAAAAACCTATTTTTGTTTTTAAATGGAGAATTGGAATATTTGGAATGGAGAATGAGATGAATTTTATTTTAAGGATTCTTAAAATAAATTTCCCATCATTTTTTGTATTAGAACACATGAAATCCTAGGTAGTTAGTGAGTTATTCAGGACAACACTATATAATTTAAAGCAATAACATTACATAAATGCATCAATTCACATCCCCGATGGGATGGTGACATGTATTACTTAGTCAGCATCAAGGAGGATGTGTGTATACATATTTCTCTGATAACTATTTGAGTGTGATAGAGTATCATATCCTGGAACTATCATACTTTTTGGAACATGACAATTTTGATAAATTTTTTGTATTTTAAATATATTCCATTTTCATTGTAAACTATTTTACATTCCTTATAAATTTATATAACCTATTTATATAAAATGTTTGTTAATCTATTTTTTAAAGTATTTCCATCATTTGAAATGTAAATAATGGTTTATTTGAAATATTCTTTTTAAGTTCCATGCCTATTATTTTTAAAAAAATTTAAAGCTTTATTTGGTTAATTAAATGTTGTAATATTATTATGGAATCCTTGGAGAGACCCTACAAGTATTTTAGCTCACACCCTACCCATGCCTTCGTGTGTTTGTAGATTTTATTCTTTTAGGTTTGATAAAGGTTAAAGCGCCACTTGGAGGTTGTAGTAGCTATTGATACATGGGATTGGAGAGTTTTGTCTACAAAGACTTGGGTTATTATCCTATTTTCAGGTACTTTGAGACATAATTTGGATTTTTTATGTATGTTTGACTTATGGAGCACCTCTCTATATGTATTTTTTCTTGTATGCATGCTGAATTTTGTATCTTTCTTCCACTATGTTTGTGGAAAATTCATTCCCACTTTCATATTGTATGATGCTAGGTGCTTGTTGCCAACTCATAGGGATCGAGAACGCCCTTATAGATATGTTAGGACCAGATTATTTATCGGTTTACCATTGTACCTGGGTTGGTTCATTGAAATGAGATTAAGTGCCTGACTAGCTCTCATTTCAATGAACCTTAATTCACCAGGGGTGGTTTGGAAATATCATCTTGAGGATTAGTTATAGTATTTTTTTCTTTTATTTTTGATTTTGATAGATTGAAATTGAAATCTTTGTTGTCTATATGTTGGGATTAATTTCACTTGTTTCTTTGTTTAAGTGTTGATATGATGTCTTCTATGTTGTCTGATGATGCTGTATAGAATCATGACTCTAAGAAGATGTGTGAATCAGATCTAGGAGGAAGATGCTACTGAAACATAGTGAGAAAATCTTCCCATGTACTTGATTCTTGTTGAGGTGATTGTGCGTACTGTCCAAGCTCTGGGACAAGTACTACCACCAGTTCCTATTCATGATCCAGTTGTAAAACCACAAAGGGATGTTTTCTGGAATCATTCTCAGGAGTTCCTTATCCAAAATCCACCAGCATTCAAAGGATCCAATGATCCTCAATAGGATAAGGAATGGTTGAGTGGTATTGAATGTTTGTTTGAGTTCTTGTAAGAACTTGATGAAATCAAGGTAAAGTGTGCCACTTTCATGCTAGAGGCACTGAGCAGGAGATGGTGGTACATGATGGTGATAGTGAAGAAACATGTGTTCATAGAGTGGAATGGTGTTAAATCTATTTTTAATGACCAGTTATATACATAGTCGATGTTGTTGTCCAAGGCTATTGAGTTTTTCAAACTTGAGTAGGATGAAAATATTGTGATAGAGTATGCAAACTATTTTGCTAATCTAGTGTAGTTTGCACCTGATATTGTATTGAATGATAAAATGAAGACTCAACAGTTCGATTTAGGAATTACATCAAATATTAATTCTCAAATTTTCTTGTTGAATATTCCCTCTTATGCTGATGTGCCAGATATATCACTAATGGTCTAAATGGACCTAGCTGGCAAGTTAGTGTTGTTGGGAGTTATTTTCTCTACCAGTGGAATCGTGAGTTCCTTTAAAGGAAATATAACTCATGATGATTATAATGGTGGTTCTTGATAATAGGGTTTTTCTAAACCTCCTATAGTTCTTAGAAGAGGCCCTTTTATTTTATATCATTGTGGAAATATTGGATATTATAAGCGGGTTTGTACTAAGGCACCCAATAATTGTGGCTCTTGAAGATTCTCATGTCACTTTCAGAAGTTCTTCCTTGTATTTTTTATTCCATGTTGTAGAATGATATTGTCATCACCTTATAAAATTTTAGTGAAATTAGATGATTCAAGGACAAAGGGATTCCAGCCATAGGCATCTGAAACGAATCTTCTTTACACAATGGAAGAGTCTCCAGAGGAAGAAAATCAAGGTCAAAAAACCATGAGAGGTACCATAATTATATCATTGTCATTAGTGACTACTTTATTTGATACTGGTGCATCTCATTCATTTATTTCAACTTATATCATTAATATTCTAAATCTTCCGATGAAGATTTTGTATTATGTGATGGATATTACTAAACCCCTTGGAATGAAGAGAGAGCAGGGTCTCAGTAGTCCTTCTTGTATTTTCTCTTTATCAGATGTTAAGATTTACTAGAGTTTTTAGGTTCTCGATATGAAACCACTTGACATCATATTCCGGATGGATTGGATTATTTCCAATAAAGTATAGACTGATTCTCATCTTCTTTAGGTTTCCTTTACCACACCCGATGGGGTTTACTGTATCTTTCAAAGAGAATGGGACCCAAGGTTGAGTAGAGCCAAAACTTCTTATCCATAGTTGGAGAAATTAATATCAGTGTTTGATTTTGATCTAGAGAGGGAATATTTAAGTGATGCTCTCCCTCTAATTGTCGTCAAGTTTCCCAACATGTTACCTTATGACTTCTTTGGTTTTCCACTGGTAAGGGAGGTATATTTTTCTATTGATCTGGTACTTGGTACTCAACCAATGTCTATTCCTTATTAATACAAGGAACCAGATGAAATAAAAGAGTTGAAGACTCAGTTGGATTATCTTCTTCAGAAAGGATTTATATGTCTGAGTGTATCACCTTGGTCAACATCAGTTCTCTTTTCTAAGAGATATGATAGTTAACTTTTCTTATGTGTTGATTAACGGAAACTCAATAGAGTTAAGATAAAGAATAAGTATCAATTTCCATAGATTTTTTTAACCCTTTTGATCAGTTAAAATGGGATAAATGGTTGTCTAAGATTGATCTTTGATCTGGTTACCATCAATTGAGAATAAAATAACCTAAAATTTATAAAACCAACTTTCAAAGTAGGTATGACCATTATAAGTACCTTGTCATGCCTTTTGGTCTAACCAATGATCCTACAGTCTTTATGGATTTAATGAATAAGATCTTAAACAAGTATATTGATACATATTTGGTGGTATTTGTGGATGAAATCCTTGTTTAACATAAGTTTGATGAGGATCATGTGTGTCATCTGAGTTCAGTTTTGGAATTTTTGAGAAATCACTGACCTTTTTCCAAGATTTCAAAATGTGATTTCTGGATTCAGTAAGTGAAGTTATTGGGACACATGGTGTCAGAACATGGTATAATAGTTGATCCTGAGAAGGTGAAGGCTATTATTACATGGTGTTGACCTCACCTATTTTGATAATCCCAATTATGCTTTCTCATACTTTGATAATCCCAAATAATGTTTATCTATATATTAATTCTTTTAATCTATGAAATTCTATTATCAATCTGATAATAATATTAAAATAATCTTTGAAACATGTTAATCAATGTTTATCTATGTTTATATGAATTTTGAAATAATTCTAACTCAATCTGATATGTTTTGCATAAAGCAGATAAGTAAGTCACTGATATGATTATAGCTACTGATACAGATCTACTGGTACTTAGTCTACCGATAGAAATAGTCACCGATAATCAAAGGTCACTGATAGAAGTATAGATACCGATAGAACAAGTCTACCGATATACACTTAATCACTGATACAGACGAGCTACTGATAGAAGGAGTCACCGATACAGACGAGCTATCGATAGAAGGAGTCACCAATACAGACGAGCTACTGATACAAGGAGTCACTGATACAAATGAGCTACCAATACAGAAGAGCTAATGATAGACCAAAGCTACTGATATAAGGAGCTACCTATACAATGACAAGGAGCTACCGAAATGAGGTCACCGCTACAAAGTCCACCGTTACAAGTCTACCGACAGAGAGCTACTAATAAAATGACTACTAAACCAGTCAATGCTACTTAAACTCTATTTCTATTTATTTAATTAAGTAACAATAATATTTAATGATTTTAATGCACTTAATGTTATTTAATGATAGTTTTTGGCATGTCAGGGAAACATACCTAGTACCCATGAAAAGTTAATCATTCCCATTGCCGGAGCTGAAAGCTATAAAAGGAAGGACAAATGTCGTGCAAACGGTGTGTGCGAAATAAGGGCTGAAGAGTGCTGAAAAGTGGTGAATACAGATAGAAAATAAAGGCTACATCCATACTGGAAGAACACTGGACATACACGAATCCATTCATTCAGGAAGAGAACACAAGCTACACTTTAGCCTAGGAGTGAATAACTATAAAAAACTTGAAGAAAACGACCCTCTGTTTTTCAGACAAAAACCAGAGAAGGACTCAGAACCATTCCTGATCAATCAAAGAAGTCCAGAGCTGCACTTCACATCACCAGATCTTTATAAAAATCATATCTACTCTCTCAGTGATTCTTGTATTTACATTTTGAGCAGTGTGCAATACTCTGTATATTTTATACACACACTGTCTCCTGTGCTAAACTAGAGGATCTCTAAATACTCACGCAAACCTTCCATAACTCTTTTGTATCCCACTGTGGATAGTGGTAGAGGTTAAGTAAGACCTAGAAAGCCAGTGTGCTATTGTTTTGTTTTCCCATGTAGAACTTTGGTAGAGGTCTTAGTACCTAGAAAGTCTTTGCACTGTTGTTTACCCTGATCCAGGGTGTGGATCAAATTTATATAAATTGTTTGAGAGGACTAAGTATCAGCTTGAGACTGAACCTCTTGGTTATATTAGATTAAGTCTAAATTATATTACATACTTTATTTTCCACTACTAATTACTTTGAAATTTAATTTTTTTTAAAGTTACTTTGATAGTTAATCTAGAAAGTGTTTGTAACTATTGTAAATCAGTAGGTTAGTTTCAAAAGCTAATTTAATCTTCTGATTAAATTAACTGAGACCTAATCTATCTTTTGAGAACCTAATCGAACCATTATAGTTTTAAAAATTCACTAAAGTTTAACTTAGTTTTTAAATTTGGGATTTTAAGAGAAATATTTTTAACATAAAATTTAATTGGAACTCAATTCACCCCCTCTTGAGTATCCACTCTGACCAACATTTGGTATCAGAGGATTGTTTATTATTAAAAACACTCTGTTTTTCAACTGTGATTTTAGTTGTATCTCAAAAATCTTAAATTTCTGTTAGTTATAAATTTTATCTCTTTAAATACATTTGCTAAAATCGAATTATGGATATTAGACTTGAAGGTGATGCTACCTGCATGACACCTTTCTTTAATGGTACAAATTATGCCTAGTGGAAGCTTAAAATGAATATTCATTTAGAGAGAATGGGATTTGATATCTGGACGACTATAGAAACTCAATATAAGATTCCAGAGACTGTTAGAACTACTTGGGATGAACCTACTAAGATAGCTTACAATAATAACTGTAAAGTAATGAATTCCATATATTGTGCTTTAGGAGATGAAGAATTCAATAGAATATCTGCTTGTAAAACTGGTTATGAATTTTGGGACACTTTGGATATTTCCCATGAGGGAACAACCAATGTTAAAAAAATGAGACTGAACACATACACTATTAAATATGATAATTTTAAAATGAAGCCCGATGAACCCAATTCTGATATGTATCTCAGGTTCAATGATATTGTCAAAACTATGAGCTCTCTTGGTAAAGCTGTTCCTGCAAAAGAATAGATCATGAGGATATTAAGATGTTTTCCAGAAAGATGGAGAGGCACATCTGTCTCCATAAGAGAATCATGTGATATAAGTTCACTACCTGTTAAGTAGTTAATTGGTAAGATTATGATGTATGAAGAAGAACTCAAAGTGAATAAGGAAAAAGATGATGAACCAAAGAGGAAGTCAGTGGCATTTAAGTCTACTGACTCAAAGAACAAGGAAAAGGAGAAAGTTCACATACCTACTGAAAGCTCAACAAGTGAAAGTTTAGATTCTGATAGTGATGCTGAGATGGCTCAAATAGTTAGGAGATTTAAGAAGTTATACAGGAAGAAGAAATTCTTCAGAAAATCAAACTACAGAGGAAAATATGACAACAAAGGTCATTGGAAGAAGGATTGGAAGAAGCCTGGTAAAAGTGATGAAATTGTCTGCTATGAATGCAAAAGGAAAGGACATGTAAAAGCAGACTATCCAAAATTGAATTTCAAAAAGAAATATGACTATAAGGACAAAAAGTATAAGAATGCTATGAAAGAAACTTGGAGTGCTTCAGAGGACAGTTCAACTGATTCTGATTCTACTCAGGATGAAAAATATAAAAAAGCTAACATGTGTTTCATGACAAATACATCTGAGGTAACACTGGATACTCCTGCTTTAAATTCATATTATTCTGGAGTTGATTCTGATTCTGAATATGAAAATATGTCTAGTGAAGAATTATTTGAATATTTTAATATTCTAGAAGAAACCTGTAATGAATTTAAGTACAGGTATAAAACCTTAAAGAAACAACATGCTTTAACCAGCTCTGTTAAATCTGCACTTGATATAGAAAAGGAAAAGAATTCTCAATTACTGAAGGAAGATACTGAACTGAAATTGTCTAATGAGAAATTAAGGAAGGACCTAGAGAAATTCACAAATGGAAGGAATAATCTAACTCAAATTCTAGGAAAAGAAGTGGAACCAAAATATACCACTGGTATAGGCTATCAGCTTGGAAAGAGACAGATTACTAAAACTAGATTTATTCCAAAATCTGGACAGAATGTTGCTAGTTCTAGTTCTGGTAATTCATATGATTCAACTAGTTACTCACATAGTTATAGATCAAATAAAGTTTATCTTTAAAAATCCATTGATTCTGTAAATTATTTGAGACCCATAAGACAAATCTGGGTTCCTAAAGCTTTGATTTCTAACCTGTCTGGACCCAAGAAGATCTAGGTACCAAAATCATTTTTTGTTTAAACCTATTTTGTAGGAAACTTGCTTGAAGAGTTCTAATAAGAAGATATGGTACTTGGACAGTGGATGTTCAAGGCATATGACTGGGGATTAATCATGTATCAAAAGCTTAATCAAAGTTGATGGAGGCTATGTCACCTTTGGTGATAATTCTAAAGGATAGATCATCAGCCTATGCCAGATTGGTAACAATAATTCAGTTTTAATTTCCAAAGTTTTATTTATTGATGGACTTAAATATAATCTGTTGAGTATTTCTCAGTTATGTGATGATGGTTTCAATGTTAAATTTGAAAATGATTCTTGTAATGTTTTTAACTCTAAAAATGTTTTAGTATTTTTTGATTTGAGAAATGAAAATGTTTATGCTGTTGATTTGAATTATTTAGCTAAACAAAACATTACTTGCTTAAATGCTTTTCATAAAGAGTCTTGGCTATGTCACAGAAGATTAGGACACTGCAATGTTTATTCACTTAGAAAACTAACTACGAAAAACTTAGTTAGAGACCTACCTAAACTTGAATTCCCAAAAGACAAAGTTTTTAATCCCTTTCAAAAGGGAAAGCAACATAAAGTTTCTTTTAAATCAAAGAAAGAAGTTTCAACTTCTCAACCTCTCGAGTTGGTTCACATGGACTTGTTTGGACCTTATAGAGTTTCTGGTTTAAATGGGAAGCACTATGTCTATGTCCCAGTAGATGACTTTTCTAGATATACTTGGGTATACTTTTTAGCTCACAAAAGTGAATCTTGTTCTTACTTTATTAATTATTCCAAGTCTATAGAAAACCTTAGTGGACTTAATATTAAGACCCTGAGAAGTGATCATGGTCGTGAGTTTGAAAATCATGAATTTGAATCTTATTTTTCACACAATGGATATAGTCACAATTTCTCTACCCCTAGAACACCTCAGTAGAACGGTGTAATAGAAAGAATAAATAGAACCCTTCAAGAAATTGAAAGAACTATGCTTAATGAGTATGACCTGCCAATTTATTTTTGGGCTGAAGCTGTCAACACAACTTGCTATATTATAAATAGAGTCTTAATTAGACCTATTCTTAAGAATAACCTTTATGAATTGTGGAATAATAGAAAGGCTAAAGTTAGTTACTTTAGAGTTTTTGGTTGCAAAGTCTTTATTCTCAATACAAAGGATAATCTTGACAAGTTTGCATCCAAAAGTGATGAAGGAATTTTTCTTGGTTATTATTTATCTAAAAAAGCCTATAGATTTTTCAATAAAAGAACCAAATGTGTGGAATAATCTGTTCATATCAAGTTTTATGAAACTGATCCACATGAACCTAAGTCCTCTCTTGAAAATCTTGAAGAAGATCTATCTGTTCTGGACCTTAATAATAAAACCAAGAACCTGCTGTAAAGACAACCAGTTCTAGAAACATTCCAGAATCTGCTTCTGGTGAACCCGAACCTATAGAAGAACCTGAAATTTATAGTCCTACCTTTACTAGATAAACTAGGATTCTAAATAATCATCCTTTGGATGTTGTTGTTGGTAATATTGATAGAGGGACACCGACTAGAGATTCTCTAAGAAATCAGGTTGAACATCAAGCCTCTCTTTCATAGTTAGAACCTAAAAATATCAATGATACAATTAATGATGAATTTTGGGTAATGACTATGCAAGAAGAACTAAATCAATTTGAAAGAAACAAAGTCTTGGAATTGGTTGACAGACCTAAGGACACTTTGACCATAGACACTAAATGGGTTTTTAGAAACAAAGTTGATGAATCAGGAAATATAGTTAGAAACAAAGCTAGGTTAGTTGCAAAAGGGTATAGTCAAGAGAAAGGAATAGACTATGAGGAAACCTTTTCCCATGTACCTAGATTAGAAGATATTTGGATTCTACTTTCCTATACTACTCATCTGAATTTCATGTTATATCAAATGGATTTTAAAAGTGCTTTTCTAAATGGTTTTATAATTGAAGATGTTTTTGTTTAACAACCACCTAGATTTACTAATCCTAATTTTCCAAATCAATTTTTCAAACTATCTAAAGCTTTATATGGTTTAAAATAAGCTCCATGATCTTGGTATGATAGACTTATCAATTTTCTTATTTCAAAAGGTTTTACTAAAGGAATTGCTGATCCAACTCTTTTTATTAAAAGAATTTATAAATATGTTTTCATAGTACAAATCTATGTTGATGATATTATTTTTGGATCTTATAAACATTCTTTATGTACTGATCTTTCAAAGAGTATTCAAAATGAATTTGAAATGAGTTTAATGGGAGAACTCAAATATTTTCTTGGATTTCAAGTTTTTCAAAATGAAAATGGTATTATTTTGAATCAAAGTAAATATATAAAGGATCTTTTAAAACGTTTTGTTTTGGATAGTATTAAGGAAATTGATACACCTATGAGTACTGTTTGTAAATTGGATATTGATGAAACTAGGAAACCAGTGGATCAAACAAGTTATAGAGGTATGATTGGAAGATTACTTTACCTTACTGCTATTCGACTAGATATTATTTTTAGTGTGTGTATGTGTGCAAGATTTCAAGCTAATCCTAAAGAATAAAATTTTCTTTTTGTTAAAATAATTTTTATGTATCTTAAATATACTGAAAATTTGGGTTTATTTTATCCGAAAGGACAATCTTTTGAATTAATGAGTTATTCTGATGCTGACTTTTCTGGTTGCAAGTTGGATAGAAAAAGCACGTCTCGAAAATGTAATTTATTGGGAAAATCCTTAGTATCTTGGTGTAGTAAGAAAAAGAATTCATTTGCTTTTTCCGCTGCTGAAGCATAGTATATGGCTGCTGGTAGTTGCTGTGCACAAATTCTGAAGATGAAACAAACTCTTTTGAACTATGGATATGATTTTAAGCATGTTTCAATAAACTGTGATAACACGAGTGCAATTAATATTTCAAAGAACCCTGTATCTCACTATAGGACCAAACACATTGATGTAAGGCACCATTTCTTGAGATATCACTACCAAAAAGGTGATATTACTCTTTAATTTATAGGTACCTAACATCAATTAGCTGACATTTTTACCAAACCTTTAAGTTCGGATAGTTTAAGTTACATTAGACATGAGTTAGGAATGATAGATCACTGTTATACCTCACGGGTATGAAACCTCACTGTTATACCTCACTGGTATGAAACCTCACTATTATACCTCACCGGTATGAAACCTCACTGTTATACCTCACTGGTATGAAACCTCACTTTTATACCTCACCAGTATGGACCTCACTATTAATGGACCTCACCGTTAGGAATTCTCACCGGTATACCCTACCGTTAAGTATGTGCTGTTTTAAAACTTCTGTCTAGCTGCCAGAATCTGTATCATTTGTACTTTATTTATTATATTTTAATTATTTATTTTACGATTCCTAAATGATAAAACACAAGTCTTAACTTCTCTCGATCCACCTCGAGCCCCTTACCTTCAAACCTCTCTCAAACCTTCGAACCCTAAGCCTAGCGATTCAATGGAAAGAGTAAAGAGACCATAAATCAGTGGAAAAATAGATGAAACAAGTGATAAGAGACTCAAAGGAGAGTCTAGAAATGGAATTAAAGTGAAGAAACCCATGAATCTTCATCTTGTTGAAAGTAAGATAGTAGTTGAAATGGAGATGTGCGCTGAATGGCTAATGTCAAGTGAATTGTTAGTTCTAGAAGTTCTGGAAGATCAGAAATGAATAAAATGATTTTTAAACAACAATGGACCCTACTATCCAAAGCTGGTAAAATATTTCTATGAGTATGTTGAATTTGAGAAATCAAAAGTCGAGAATAGGATGATATCTATTGTGAACGGAAATGAGATAGCTTTTTCTTCTATTGAGTGAGATGAATGGATGAAGGTTCCAAATGAAGGTGTTTTTGGATATTTCTAGAAATCAGAACCTCCTACTAGTAATATCTTTAAGTATGAAACTGCCTTGGAAGAGCTAATAGGAGATGACACCCCTAGAAAAGTTCTGGCTGCAGAAATGAGTGGAGAGAACCGGCTGCTGTTTAAGTTCATTCAGCATGTTTTAATTCCAAGGAGAAGGGATTTTTCAAATCTTAAATACAAGGATATTTACTTGATGCATCTGTTGAGAAATGGTGTTAAGATAAATTTGTGTAGGATATTAATGGTTCAGATTGAGGATATGAAAAGGACAAAGTCAAAAAACCAATGCCTTATTCTTTGACAAGTTGATCTCAGTGATGATCAAAGTGAAAGGAGTAGCTGCGTCTCAGAATGAGACAGTGGTGTTAAAGAACAACTTCTGTATCACAAGCACAATATGAAAATACGTAAAGATCAATTGGAATCCGTGGAAGAGAGAATTGGTTAGTGATGATGAGAAGCTGTATGATAAGTATAATCCTGTGGATCATCCTTATAGGCCTAAGGATGTGAGGGATCCAGGTCTAGGACCTGATGAAGAATATCCACAATATAGTGATGATTCATAAGAGGAAGATTCCTCTACAGCATCTGGAGGAGATCTTGACTTGCCTCCTAGCCCAGCTCCTTAAAGTGTGTCACAAGGAAAGGAAGTTTAGCAGAAATCAGATCAGAAAGAGGCTGCTCGAGAAAATAAAGAAGAAGTTCATAAAGAAGAAGCACCTGTTGATGAGAAGGAAACACCTTCCCTAGAGACTGAAGAAGTAGAAGAATATGAATCTGGAGCATCTTATTATATTTTCTCAAGCCTGATTCCATTGATTGGAAGCTCAGTTGTACCTGTTGAGATTGTTTTGGCTGAAAAATAAGGACCTGTACCTATTATTGAGGAGCCTCCTACTATTGAAGAATTGGAAATGGTTGTGAAGGATTCTGATGAGGAAGACCAAGAAGCTGAGGGTACTGTTGCTGTACAAGAGAATGTGATAGTTGAGGGGGAGCATCCAACCAATTTTGGCAATGTTTCAGTGGCTGTTGAGTTTGAAGAATGGGAAGAGGACCCAGGGTTTGTAGTTTGTGTATTAGATTATCCAGATTCTGATAATGATACATCCCTTCAGAGACCAAAAATCAATTATGATATTCAGTCTGAGATATTACATGAAGACGTGGTCAGAACACATGATCTGGATAAGCTCAAGTCTGATCTCAAAATCAGTTTTGTGGAAGAAATAAGGAAAATGGAACCTTCACTGGTGTATTCTATTCAATTGATTATGAATGACTCTGTGGCCAGTATAGTGTCTAAAAGAACACCTATTGTGGTTTCACCTACTGATATGATCACCGGGGATGACTTAACATCCTTAAAGGATGAGCTGAAAGAGTCTTTGAGTGCTTCTATTGCTGAGTTAAATAATCACTTTGCTGAAGAGATGATCAATTTTGAAAAGTCATTCGAACTCTCTATTGGTTGTAATGTGTCAACCTTTGTGGCAGAGATAGTATATGAAGTTACAACTTTACAGACTCAAGTATCCAGACTGGCAGAGACTGTTGAAATTCTAAACAATTAGTTATCTCTATAGAATCCCATATGAGTTCTAAATCTCAAGAAGACAAGGATTTGGCTTATGTTAAGAGTGTAGTTAGCCAAATGGTCTCAGTTTTTGAGGAGTTTAATCATTCCATAAAAAAGCATGTTAGCACCCAAGATTCTGCAGTGAAAAATCTTATTAGCGGTCTAACTAAGAGTTTCAAAGAAACTGTGACCTTCTATATTGGTTCTCTTGCTTCCAGACCTTCAGTGGACTTGGATCAGATTAGAGCTTTGATGAAGGAGGAGCTTGGTTCAGCATCAACTAGTGGCTCTGTGGACTCATCTGATTTGACCAAAGTAGTGACTTCTACTAGAGATACCACTATAGATATCATGAAGATTGTTCAAGACTATATGAGAGAAGCTTCTGCTTCTCAGAAAGAGGTGAAAGATAAGGTAGATTACTATTTCCAAAGGTTTTATACCAAGAATCAGCTCAACAACCATTTCAAGCTTATGTTAGAAAACATGAAGCTACCTCCTTTCAATCAAGACTTCAGAGAACAAGTCAGCAAGCTCAGAGAATTGACACCTGCACTTGACAAGTTCATGGAGAACAAGGACAATTTCATTTCTGCTATGGAGAGAGGAGGAGGAATCATTATGGACTTTAGAAATCTCTGGTTGCCTTTCTTGCATGTTGATGCTCGGCCAGTGATTATACCTCCAGATTTACCTGCACCTACCTCTGCTACTTCTCCTGCTCAAATGACTCCAGCCCAAGCCATCCACAACCTTACTCCTATGATCACTCAGAGAGCTACACAGTACATACCAAAAACAGTTTCAGTAGCTCAGCCTCCTCTGATCATTTCTGGTGTTCCTAAGCCTCCACCTGAATCCACCATACCTGAATCCTCTTCTGATCCCAAGGGGAAATCTCATTTTGAGGATGTGAATTGATCAGTGACTAGGATTTTTGATAGGAATCACCTGTATTTCTTTTTTGTTTCATTTATGTATTTCTTTGTATCTGTTTTTTCCAAGGAATATATATGATCTTACTTTATTTTACTAGTTGTTACTTCTCTTCTTCTATATTTCCTTTTTGCCCCACTTTTTTCTAATCACAAAGGGGGAGAACTACTATGAAAGGGAAAGATATCTGGGGGAGAAATAATATCTTTTATGACAAAGGGGTAGAAATACTATCTTTTATGCGTTTAATTCATATTCATTTCCCTCTGGTACATTTTTTTATATTTTACCTTTGATATATATGTTTTGTATTTTATTTTTTTCTCTGATACAATCGGATTTAATGCAATATCTTTTGATACATTACTGATTATTTTTGGGATTATAATATCATAAGTTGTGATTATCGAAAAGGGGGATATTGTTGACCTCACCTATTTTGATAATTCCAATTATACTTTCACATACTTTGATAATCCCAAATAATGTTTATCTATATTTTAATTCTTTCAATCTATGACATTATATTATCAAGCTGATAATAATATTAAAATAATCTTTGAAATATGTTAATTAATTTTTATCTATGTTTATATGAATTTTTAAATAATTCTAACTCAATCGGATATGTTTTGCATAAAGCAGATCTACCGGTACTTAGTCTACCGATAGACATAGTCACCGATAAGAAAAGTTCATCGATAGAAGTAGAGCTACCGATAGAACAAGTCTACCGATATACACTTAATCACTGATACAGACGAGGTACTGATAGAAGGAGTCACTGATACAGACGAGCTACCGATAGAAGGAGTCACCGATGCAGACGAGCTTCTGATAGAAGGAGTCACCGATACAAATGAGCTACCGATACAGACGAGCTACCGATATACCAAAGATACCAATACAAGGAGCTACCAGTACAAGGACAAGGAGCTATCGAAAGGAGGTCACTGCTACAAAGTCCACCGTTACAAGTCTACCGACAGAGAGCTACTGATAAAATGACTGCTAAACCAGTCAATGCTAATTAAACTCTATTTCTATTTAATTAATTAATTAATGGCCATATTTGATGATTTTAATGCACTTAATGTTATTTAATGATAGTTTTTGGCATATCAGAGAACCGTACCTAGTACCCATGAAAAGGTAATCATTCCCATTGTCGGATCTGAAAGCTATAAAAGGAAGGAAAAATTCCATGCAAACGGTGTGTACGAAATAAGGGTTGAAGAGTGCTGAAAAGTGGTGAATACACACAGAAACGAAAGGCTACATCCATACTGGAAGAACACTGGACATACACAAATCCATTCATTCAAGAAGAGAACATAAGCTGAACTTTAGCCAAGGAGTGAAGAACTATAACGAACTTGAATAAAACGACCCTCCGTTTTTCATACAAAAACCAGAGAAGGACTCTACACCATTCCTGATCAATAAAATAAGTCTAGAGCTACACTTCACATCACTAGAGATTTCTAAAACTCATATCTACTCTCTCAGTGATTCTTGTATTTACATTTTGAGCAGTGTGAAATACTCTGTATATTTTATACACACACTGTCTCCTGTGCTAAACTGGAGGATCTCTAAATCCTCATGCAAACCTTCCATAACTCTTTTGTATCCCAGTTTGGATAGTGGTAGAGGTCAAGTAATACCTGTATAGCCAGTGTGCTGTTGTTTTGTTTTCCCACGTAGAACTGTGGTAGAGGTCTTAGTACCTGGATAGTCTTTGCACTGTTGTTTACCCCGATCCAGGGTGTAGATCAAATTTATATAAATTTTTTTAGAGGACTAAGTCTCGGATTGAGACTGAACCTCTTGGTTATATCTGTTGTGAATATTATATTAAGTTTAAAGTATATTACATACTTTATTTTCCGCTTCTAATTAATTTGAAATTAATTTTTTTTAAAGTTACTTTGATAGTTAATCTAGCAAGTGTTTGTAACTATTGTAAATCAGTAGGTTAGTTTCAAAATCTAATTTAATCTTCTGATTAAATTAACTAAGACCTAATCTATCTTTTGAGAACCTAATCAAACCATTACAGTTTTACAAATTCACTACAGTTTAACTTAGTTTTTAAATTAGGGATTTTAAGAGAAATATTTTTAACAGAAATTTTAATTGGAACTCAATTCAAACCCCTCTTGAGTATCCACTCTGACCAACACATGGGTACAACCACATAATGTTTTCGAGATTCAGAGCATATTGGGTCTAGCTGGTTATTATCCCTATTTCATTAAGGACTTATCAAATTTGGATTCTCCGATGACTGATATAACTCATAAGAGAGTAAAGTTTTATTGGGAAGGAAAATGTAAGAATTATTTTATTGAGATGAAACTTATTTTGACTACTGTGAAAATGTTGAATCTTCTAGAGGTTGGGTAGGGCTATGTTGTCTTCTATGATACATTGGGTTCGGGTTTGGGATTCATCCTTATGCAGGGTGATCATACCATTTCTTATAGATCCTGTCAGCTTAGTCCACACGAGAAGAATTATCTAACCCATGAACTTAAACTTTCTACTGTGATGTATGCACTTAAGAGTTAGAGAGACTACCTTTTAGAAGAAAGGTTTACCATGTATTCTGACCATAAGATCTTGAGTAATATATTCTCCAAAAAATATTTGAATCTCCACCAAAGTAGTTGGGTGGAATACCTACAATATTTTGACTTTGACATCGCCTATAACCCAGGGAAAGGGAATATTGTTAAAGATGATTTGAGTAAGAAACTTGCAACCCAGGCCATGAAGGAATCATTAGAAGAGTGTAACTAGATGGACCTCTTTTCATAGTTTCATATTGGGGTATGATAATTAGGGGCTAAGGTTTTCTTTGTCTGGTGTTCAGTTGACATCCACTCTTTTGAGATCATTCTTCAGGAACAACTTCTTGATGATGAATTCTATAGCATTAGAGACTCTCCTTATGGTGGGGACACTGTTCCTAACTGGTCATTCTCCACCAAGGAAATTATATGCTATCAGAATTTATTTATTATTCCATCAGCGATAAGGAAATATATAATGGGGGATTTCCATAATTCATAGTGGGCAATGAACCCAGGAACCATGAAGATGTTCTATAATATGAAGTGATGATTCTGGTGGCCCGGTATTAGACAGAGATTTAATGATTTTGTCTCTCATTTTTATATGTGCCAACAGGTCAAGGGTGAGCACCATAAACCTTAGGGTTTTCTTCAACCACTTCCATAACCTAATTAAAAGTGGGATAATATATCTATAGACTTTTTGGTTAGGTTTCCATACACCCAGAGAAAGAAGAATGTGATATGGTTTGTGATCGATAGGCTTACCAAATGAGATCACTTTATACCCATTATTTATACAACCAAATTTGAGGAGTTAAGTAATATCTATGTGAAAAAAATTGTTCATTTTCATAGAGTTCCATACAATATAGTCTCTAATAGGGATCCTCAGTTAAATCATCATTTTTGGAGGTGCCTTCAGGAGGAACTGGGATCTATGGTCTGTTTAAGTACAATATACCATCCACAGTCAGATGGACAAACAGAAAGCGATATACAAATTCTTGAAGATATGCTCTGCACTCATGTTCTCAACTTTGGTGGAGATTGGGATGATCATTTTGGGAGGTTTGAGTTTTATTATAATAATAGTTAACAGTCCATGGTTAGAATGGGTCCTTTTGAGGCCTTTTATGGTCGGCATTGTAAATCTTCGTTGTGCTGGTCGGAGATGGGTGAAAGTTCCTTTGTTGTAATGAATATTGGTTCAAGAGACAACATCAAATATTCAATTGATTCATTAGATAATATTGATGGCACAGAGTTGGTATAAATATTATGATGATCTTCATCATAGACTATTGGAAGTTTTAGTTAGTGACCAGGTTTTCTTGAAAGTTTCACCTCAGTTGGGTCATCGATGGATTGGGAGGTAAGGGAATCTTACTTCTCATTTTATGGGACCTTTTTGAGATTGTTGAGAAAGTGGGTAAATTTGATTATCATTTATCACTTCTACCACAACTTATGTCGATACATAACATGTTTCTTGTATCTCATCTATGAAAGTATCTATCTAATCCATCTCATGTTCTGAGCTGGAGTGATATTGAGGTTGAACCTGAATTATTCGTGAGTGAGCATCTAGTTAGGATAGTTGATTCTAAAACAAAAGGTACTTAATGTGAGGATGATACATTTGTTTTGTGTTCTATGGTAGAATTATTATAATTCTCATGATACATTGGAGAGGGAGGCACTGATGAGAGAGTAGTGGCCTCATCTTTTTGGAATAGAAGCTTTTGAGTAGACCTTTTGAGGATATAAAGTTTCTATGGTGGGGTGGTTGTAATATACTATTACTATTTTTAGGTATTCCAAAACCCCTATGTTTACCATGTTTTGGTTGGGTTTTTTTGGGGATTATTTGGGTGAAAATTTTTATTTTTTTAAGTTTCTAGGTTGTGCAAGGTTGGTGCGCGATTTACCCAAACCGTACGTCCACTTAGGGTAAACCATGAAAACCTAGATAGTGGGGTTTTTTATGGTCAGTTCACAGTTTGAAAATTCGTACACTCACCTAATATAAAATATGAAACCCCATTAAAAGGGGTATATGGATATGGTACATAGTTTCATCTAACCATGTGTCCCTACCCAACTTACCATGCATACAAGATTTTTTAATCCGTAAATTAATTTTAAAATTCTAGAAACCCACCTTTTAGGTTCCTGATAGACCTGTACAATCCCCATACAATTTCTTCTTCCTTGGAATCTCCTAAGAGGTGATTTTATCCCCTTTAGACCCCCTAAAAAGTATATATAATCTTGTAGAATGATGTTTTATCTCCTATCAATAGGTTTCTTCTTCCCATTCTATTTCTACCACTCTCCCCTCTTTCCTGCCAAGGGTTTTTTAGATCTCTGTATTTGTTGGAGGATCTAATACTCACTATTTTAGAACTTGAATATAGTTTTGATTATCAGATCCTAATTGACAACATTCTTCATTAGAGTTTCTCGATTAGGTCTTTGTGGTTTAAGATCTAGTGATCTCGAGGTAGGTGGTTCCATTATGATGGCCAATTTTATTAACCCTAAATTTATTGATTTAAATTCAATTGTTTGTTTTAAATACAATTAGTTTATATAAATGAAATTTCTTTCAATTAGTTGATTAAAAAAACAATTCCATTAAATTAGGTTTTAAAATTGGATTCTACATGAATTTGGGAAAACCCCCAATTCCATTGATTAAGGTGTATTTATGAAATTGATGGAATTTTGTGAAATTTAAATTGTTAAATTTAAATTATGAAATTGGATGGAATTTGGTTAAATTAAATTGTTGAATTTAATTGTGGAACTTGAATTGTGAAATTTATTTGATGAAATTGATTTCAAATTGGTATTTGAGAAAATGGATTTAAATGATTTTGATAAAAACCCATAGGTTTTATCTTGAAAAATGCATAATTTGATTAAAAAACTATTTCTATTTTTAAATGGAAAATTGGTATATTTTAAATGGAGAATGGGTTGAATTTTATTTTAACCAGTCTTAAAATAAATTTCCCATCATTGTTTGTATTAGAGAACATGCAAGCCTAAGTAGTTAGTGAGTTATTCAGGATAACAATATATGGTTTTTAACACTAACATGACATAAATGTAGTAGGTCACATCCCTGATGGGATGATGACATATCCTCCTTGGTCAGTATTGAAGAGGATATGTGTAAAAATATTTCCATGACAACTATTTGAGTGTGAGGGAGTCCCATAGCCTCAAAATATTATACCTTTTTACACATTAACATGTTGATCACTTGTTTGTATTTGAAATATATGCCATTTTTATTGTAAACTATTTTAAATGCCTTATGAATTTATATAAAGTATTTATATAAAATTTTTATCAATCCATTTGTTTTAAGTTTTTACATAATTTGAAATGTAAGTCATTGCTTTTTTGAAATATTCTTTTTAAGTTCCATGCCTATTTTTTTTAAAATTAAATGTTGGAATATTATTATGGAATCCTTGGTGAGACCCTAATAAGATTTTAGATCACACCCTACCTGTTACTTTAGGTGTTTTTATATTTTATTCTTCCAACTTCAAGCAAGGGTAAGTCACCACTTAGAGGTGGTAGAATCCATTGATCCATAGGCTTGGATAGTTGTGTCCACCGAGACTTGGGTTCTAATCCTGTTTTTGGTACTTTGAGACACACTTTGGGTTGTTTATGTCTATTTTAAATTTGGTACACCTATATTAGTTGAGTTTTTCTTGTATTCATACCAACTTTTTTATCTTGATTCCATTGTGTTTGTGGAAAATTTGTTCCCACATTTGTATTTTATGATGCTGGGTGCTTGTCTCCAACCCGTGGGGACTAGTAACGCCCTTCAGGCTATGTCAGGACCAAATCAGTTATAGGGTTACTAGGGTACCCAGGTTGGTTCGTGAAAATATATTCCTTATGTTTAAATATAGTTTATTTTGTAACTATTTTACATGAGTTAGACACATACTATATTATAATATTTTATATATTTCCAAAAATGACAAAAATGATATTTGATAATAAAAGATATTTTATTAAATGATTTAAAATTCCTAAAAATAATTTCTTAAGACAATTAAATGGAATATTGTTGAAAATATAAACTATTTTACATTTATATACCAATTTTCCTTTTATTGTAACTATATTAACCCCTAAATATTAAAAACCTTGTTATCATGATAATTGTAAAAAATAGTGAATGCGGGTTAAGATAAAGAGATAAGGGTAAAAACCCAATATAAACTTATTAAAATTTTATTTTATTATAGTATTTTGAACCATACCCAACATATCTTCTAATTATATTAGTTTTGAGACTTTTTCCATAAAAATTAATTTATATTAATTTAATATTTTAAGTAATTCCAAGAGTGGCCCTCCCCTCACTTATAAAAGGGAACATCATATCCTATCTTATTCACACTCAAAGCCTTTTAGTTTATAAAATACCTAAACAAATATATTTATAACATACCTCTAAATATTATATAGGTCTTAGTTTTGGAATAATATCATCCTTATATGGTTTAAGTTATAAAACAAATGATTTTTTCTGAAGAAGTGGTATAATATATAACTGAATGTTTTAGTTTTATTTATTCTTTTACCTCTATAAAATATTATTTAAACATGAATAAATAATAAAACTAGTATATTACATATAATTAAATGTTATTATGTTAATTTCATTACCTATATCTATCTCCTCTTCCATCAAATGGGAAACAAAACTGTTATTTGTGTGTACGATAAACTACAGCCTTGTGAACCGATGTAATTTTTTTTCCATCACCACCTCTCATAGATAGATATAATGATAAATTTAATATATATATATATATATGATATTAATGAAATAATTAAAATTATTAAATGATAATATATCATCTATTTTCTTACCTTTCCATCTATTGAAAAATGATAACGCCGTTCATGAGTACGTGTGGATTACCACCTCCATAATGCGATGTGATTTTTTTTCATAACCACATATCATGGATAATATATATAATTATATTTAAATAAATGATATTATATTTATGATATAATAATTATTAATTAGAGATAAAATAACACTTATATTCTTTCCATCATGATCATTGAAAAATGGAAATGTTACTCATACATACGTACGATCTATTATCTCCATGATTGTAACATAATTGATTTTTTCATAACCATATTTAATGGTGAGTTTTAAAAATATAATTGATGCATAAAAATTATAATTATATCATGATTATTATTCTATAGATTAGGAAATAATGATCTATTTAACTATAGCCAACCTGCCAAAGTCATTCTGAACTTATGAGCAGAATATCATCAAAATGTCTAACATGAACTTAATTGATTAGGTTAGTGAATATAACATGGTCTTAAATAAATTAAATAGAATAATAAACTTAAAAAATGTTCTTAATAAATTAAATAATTAACATAATTTTATTATTTAGGAAGACAAATAAAGAACACGCTGAGTTAGACTCAAGGTAAGAGACACTTTAACTTAAAACCTTATTTTAAATGTTTTAAATATTTATTTTATAAATCATTTACTTCAATATCCATATTCTTAAAATTATTTTATGGATGTATTTATGTGAACATTAATGAATTATAAAGTAAATTTTACCTCACTTTTTAATTTCTTTTAAAGGTTTTCAGTAATTTTTTTATATATTTTATATGGAACGTTTTAATAAAAAATAAAAAGGAATGTTATATTTTAACATATACAACATCAACAAGTTTTTCCACCACCGTAACCATTTTTTATGTTTGTATTACTTTAAAATATATCATGTTTTATTTAAAGAAAAAATATCTTTCCCATTATTCTAAGTATCTTCTAAAAGTGTTTTCAGTGGAATGGATATTTCGATAGTTGGAAATGTTTTTCTTATGGGTGAAAGGAATATTTTTATAAGTATGAAAGATTTCATGTGTTATGATTATGTTATGGTTCTTGGGAATTATTTATGAATAATAGTGGTTCCTTTAAAACCAAGTATTAGAAGTTTTATTATAAACTAAGGAAGTTTGGTTTCATTATAAACCAAAGATGAGTAGGTCCGTTATAACCCTTTAATGCATTGGGTAATGATTATGTTCAATGGATAATAATGACAGAAGTTGACTATGTTGGTTATTCCATTTTAAAAAATGATATGAAAATTTATTTCCCAAGTTAACTACATGATTTATTTATGTTTTATATTTTTTTTTATAAAAACCTCCCAATTAAACAAAGTAAGATAATAATATTATGTTTAAAGAAAATTATTTACTACTTCTTAAGGGTGAAAAGTACAACTTTTTGAAAAAGTTTTCATGAGTTTATCATGATTTCAAATAAACCTTTATAAGTTTTATTTTTTCCATTAAGATTTATAATTAAATTTTTTATGAAAATAAATTGGTAGAGAATTTGATTTCTTAAGTAAGAAAATGTTTATTTTGAGTCCAAATTTTTTTTTGAAAAGAAATTTTTTAATAAGTATTCATGGAATAATAGGTTTATTTATTTCTTTTTATATGACCCTTACTGAGATGTTTTTACTCATCCCATGTTTTAAAATGTTTTTCATGGGGTTTTAAGGATGATTATATACAAGGATGAAATAAAGATGAAAACTATGAAGATGTGTCATGAAAATAAAACTTTTTATTTCTTAAATGTCTTATTTTGTGTAAAAATAGAAAATAAGTAGAAGTTTCCACTTTGTGATGTAATATTTATATGTGTAAGGGTGATGGACTAATTCTATAAAACTATAAACTATAAAGATACTCATATATAAGATAATTAATTCTTGTCTTAAGACTAAAGATTATGTAATATTTAAGGCTAGGATATTATATGAAGAGTTCCCATGTTATATTGTTCATATTATACTTTTGAGAGTTGATTTGGATTTTATGTTCACCCAACATTTCAAAGTTCATCAATCATAAAGGGGTATAATAACCCATTCTACACCAGCTTTCCTTTCTATTTCTTTCTCTGGTATAAATATTCTAACTTTTTATATTTTGTTGTCTTGTTTTCATTGAGTTGTAATCCAAATCACAAATGGTTGTGTCTCCATTAAAAATAAGTGCCTTTGTTATGTGAACCTGATCAAAAAATAGATACACATAGGTTAGGATTGATACTGGTAAAATGATTTAGGTTTAATCTGTCTTATAATAGGTTGAGTTGTTCCTGTACCCATAAAAGTTTGTTATAGGTTAGGTTTTATCTTTTTTAAAAGTATTTTTCTAATATAGTGGATACCACTACTCTCACTAAGTTAAATAGATGGTGAAGAGTAGACATAGGTTCACATTGAACTAAATTACTATAAAAATTCATCTTTATTTCATTTATCATTATGCTACTTTTTTTTCTATCATTTTAATCTTTTTCACTATAATTTTTTATTCATATACAGTTGTACTTGCATGGTTTCATGAATATTGGTTTTGTTTCTTATGTTAGTATATTTTTTTATATTTGTTTAAAAAGTTCAAAAGATCTATTAATCCCCTTACAGACTATATTTATATATCAAAAGAGACCAAAAATTGGTTTTATAACCATACCCTCAAAGGAAAATTGTGCACTATTATTTTTATTGACACTAACAATTGGTATTGGAACTGGTTCCTTGTAAAAATAGTTTGATATATTGGTGTTATTACTTGATACCAACAGTTTTCATCAACACCCATCCCTTGAATATTTGACATTTTTTTGTTATTTTTTGTTTTTAAGATAACCTGTATTCTAGTCCTTAATAATACTAAGGAGTGATCTATTTTTTAAAATGGATAGACAAAAAAAAAGAAAAATTTCAAGAAGATGAATATAAGGTGAAATAAAAAATCTCTCAAAGTGGAGAAACTTTCTAGTAACATATGTATAATGGTCGAATATTATAAGGTTAGTGATTATAACTCTTATTATGATTTTAATAATGATAATATTGGTGCTAAGATATTAAATGATATTCATGAGAAGCATCAAGATTATATAAATAAAATAATGTCTTTATATATGCATCTTTACTCACAATATAATAAATTCATTTAAGAGGAAAAAAATTATCTCTTGAAGTTAAGAAGTTAAAATATATTGATTTTGAAATATCAAAATTTATATTTGGAATTGAAGATATTAAAGAGTAGAATGAAAAGTTACAATAATTTTTTTAAAAAAAATAATGAAGTGGAAGAAAGAAAATTCAATATGTTATTGGATGATTTGTCTCCAGCAGATAAAGAATATAAGAATCTTAAGGAAGAAAATGAATTACTAAGAAATACTATAACACCCCAAGGTTTTAAAAATACTTTGAAATTCATGAAACATTGTTTTAATTATATCTTTATAACTAGCATTTAAAAATAAATTTTCCACTTCTATGTTTTGAATTTCAAAAAATGATCATCTACAATTGTGTTCAGTAAGTTATTTGGAGTCTGATAGAACTAACTTGATTTTTGGTGAATAGTAACATACCCTTATGAATAGTAATATAAATAGTAACATGAACCTAATGAATAGTAAATTATATTATTATTTTATTTTCTTAAGGCTTTAAGATAATTACATATTGGTTAATTTTTCAATGTGATATAAAAGCAGTTATAGATTTAAAATTGTTAATTTCTGAATAAAGTATGATTTTATTTAAAAATTAAATTAATAATATTTAGAAAATTATTTTTAAAAAATGGAGTTCATTTTTGAATTCTTCACATTGAGAAAGGGTTAGGGTGAATTTTTGGGAATTTTATGAAATTCTAGAATTTTTGATGAATAGTAAAATACGATAAAATATGATAAATGATAAATACTTGATTTACTAAATCATAGGTGATGCAAGGCTGATGTAATACCACTTGGTTCGAACTCAGATGTCATTATTAGTATTTTGGGTTACATGAATTAATACTATTCATAGTTTTGAGCAAAAATATTATAATAATGATTAAAATAATGTAAAATAACTCCTCTCCTCCATTATAAATACCACCCTCATTCCCCACTTCCTACCACACCTCTCAAGCCTTGAGAATTACCTAATTTTTTCCCAACACTCCTCCCAAGGATCTTTCCCACATCCTAGAGATTTTGGTCTCACCAAAAGGGAAAAACCAAATTCCTTAAGAAGGATCTCAAGGAGAAGAGATCAAGAGGTAAACATCCTCTTTTGTTTTCCTTCTTTTCTTTCATTTTATGTTATTATTTTTAATTTCCTTTAGATTATGTTGGGATTAGTCATTAAATATTCACCTTAATTCCCATATTATTTAATCATGATTAGATAACCCTTTTCTCTCATAAAAATATTTCATGAAATTTTAAGCGACGCCGTTAGGTTGCCGAAATTTCATAAGGGATTTTTCAACTCTTCTTTTATTTTGAGTTCCTTTGTTTTTCTTTTTATTTACTCACATCCTCTTATAAAAGAGGAATTAAAGCTATATAATGTTTTATATTATGGATGTTATTATGTTCATAGAAAATTACTCATCAATCTTTTTCTCCTCTCCCACTTATTCAAGGAATTAAAACATCGTCCGTGATGTGTCGATTTACCAACATCGTGGACGATGTGATTTCAAATTCTTTTACTTTCTTCAAGACTGGTCATGAAACAATTTTTATGGTTTAACTAGATTATAATTTTTGTATTATAACTTATATAATGTTCTGGAATCATTTTTCACACATGTTATTAATTTATGAAACAAAATGAGATCTTTACGATCAAAGAATCGTCAAAATAACCTAAACAAATATCAATAATGTTTAAACTCATGAATCATCCTTATGTCAGAATTAAAGATGATAAATGGTATAATTTATGGTACTTAAAATATATAAGTACCATTCCATTCCAATTCTAGAGTTTTACTTCTAATTGAAAATAACATTCCATCATGAACCAATCATGGAAATCATGGAAAGAACGTACCCAAAACAATGGAAGGAACAAAATATTAACAATTAAAGGGTGAAATGATGTTATAAAATGATATTATAAGATATTATAAAGATTAATATGTTTCTGTAAGATAATAATAACACTCTTTTAATCATTATGTATAAGGTTTAAACAAGTTTTAAGTAAGAAAAACCTGAGGTAAGGGAATTCTTAACCCGATTTCCATTCTTTGGGTTGACCTTATACTTCCTTATTTATGTGTTATTAAAATTGTTTTTTTAATAAAAATTGTTTATATTATGATCAATTATGTTTATTTATAGTGTATATACATATTACATACACTATATTAAGTCTCACTTGAATTATATGATATTTCTAAGGGGATTTTATTTTAAAATACTCTTTAAAAATTCTATTTTACAAAATTCAAAATCAATGTTTTTATGCAATTATTCATGTTGTATGATTATGTTTTGGTTCTTGGGAATTTATTATGATTAAGGGTGGGACCTATATCTCCCTCCAGCGCATTGGTTATGTTTAAGTTGGAGGTCGGCTGTATGGTTACTCCATATGTAACTACAATGTTTACACAAATTGTAAGGGAGCTATGAGAGTTACAAATTATAAGGTAGCCGTGAGGGTTACAATATTATGTAAGTAATTACACATTATAACTTTATGGTTATATTTATGTTCTTATTATTTGTTTGGATCTTGTGTAAATCTCATGTTACACAAAGTAAGTATATATGGTTGACAAGTATGTCTTTTGAAAATGATTTCATACATTACAAGTGTTCATGGACTAATGTGTTCTTTCCTTATTTTTATATCCCTTACTGATATTTTTGTGCTTATCCCAAGTTTTTAAATGATTTTCATAGGTTATAAGGATGCGTTATATAAATAAGGAATTCAAGTTAAAGTTTTGAATAATTTTCAAAGAAATTATGCTTTATTTGAAAAGTTTTATATTTTGGAAGAAATGAATACTATTTTTATGGTATTCACTCTGTACTAATGTGTAATGTAATGAATGTATTATGTCCCAAATATCTAAATCTATAAACTTGAAAAGACCCTAAATGTTAAAGGAAGTGTGTTTTTGAATAAAATTCAAGATTATGTAATGTAATATGGTCAAGTCCTTATAGTTGGTATCAGAGGATGGTTTAGATAACTTTAGGGGTTTGGATGATGTTAATATATTAACATAATTTTTTTGCTCTATGGTCAATTTGAAATTATATAGAATTTAAATATTCCCATGTTTCTTTGATTAAGATATGTTTGTTTTCAATGGTTATCCATAGAAGAAATAGGGAAGCTGAAGAGGAGAGGCACCGAAAAAACGACTTCATTCCAAATCTGTATCCCAAAATGGTAGGGATTGTAAATGAGTAGTTTGTGATAGTAATTGGTCAGCTAACATAGGAAATAAATGGTGGTGGAATCCATGCAATAGAATAACTAGAGGTACTACAACAAAACATGACAACAGTGGAACAATTTATGATACAACACCCTCCTGCTTTCAATGGATCTTCTAACCCAGTAGCAGCTGTAGGATGGATTAAAGCCCTTGAAAAGATATTCGATGTTATGGGATGTTTTGATAATCAAAATGAAAGTCTTGAAATTTATTATTTTGAAGGTGAAGTAGATAAGTGGTGGTCAATGATAAAGAATATCAAGGATAGAGAGGATATTGATGCCTTATAGTGGGATGAATTTAAAAGTCTTTTCCTTGAAAAATATTTTCCTATGGTGGTGCGACTTAGGATGGAGAAGGAATTCATTGAAATGAAGAAAAAGGAGGAAGATTAAGTGGCTGTGTATGAATATAATTTCACCTGAATAGCGAGGTATGATCTAAATATTATTCTGGATCTTGATAGAAAAATCAAGTGCTTTTACTCAGGACTGAATCTAAAGTATCAAAGGGAATTGGATTTATATAAATTCAAAAGTTATGAGAAACTTGTCCAATGTGATGAGAGGGTAGAGATGGAGTTTTTTTATGATCACATTAATTTTTGAATCAAGGAGAAGAAGAGTTCTAGATGGAAAGTGATGGGTAAGAATCAACCAAAGAAATCTGATGGTAAGAAAATCCAGTTTCTAGTTTGTGAAAAGTGTGGCAAGAAGCACCCTGGGGAATGTCTTAGCAAAACTAAGAAGTGTTTTCAATGTGGTAAGTTTGGACATATGTCCTAATATTGTAATGAAAATTATCCTAATACTAATCCTAACAAGAAAACTATAAAGTGTTTTAAATGTGGTGAGATAGGTCACTATGAAAATTCCTTCCCAAAGAGAGATCCAAATGATGCAAAGAAGCTAGAATATAAGAATAAAGGTGTAGTGAGATCTTTTGCGACGACAAAAATAGATTCCAAGCCATCCAATGAAGTTGTATCAGGTACTTTTTTTGTTTTCTCAGATTTTTCTAATGTTTTTTTGATATGGGGTCTAAAAATCCCTTCATCTTTGAGGAATTTTTTGGTAAATTATAAATATCACCTAAAAAAATGAGATCGGAACTTGTTGTTAAAACACCAGGGGAAATATTATAAAAAATAGGAATTATAAGAATATTTTTTATCATGTTCTATGGAAAGACTTTATCTCTAAACCTTGTTTTTTTACCCTTATTCGAGTTTGATGTTATTCTGGGAATGGATTGGCTTTCTGTTTATCATGATAAGATTGACTATAGAGCTAAAGAAGTTTTTTTTTCAAAAACAGTTTCAGTTTGTATACAAGAATAGAACCATAAAATTGATAACATATCAGAAAGTTGAGAAATTGTTGAAATATGGAAATGAAAGTTATCTTGATCATATTGTTAAAAACAAGGGAACTATTCAGATTAATGATGTGCCATTGGTAAATGAATACCTTGATGTTTTTACTAATGAGTTACCTAGTGTCATACCTGATTGGGAAGTTTAATTCACAATTGAATTAGTTCCTAATGCTAATCCAATTTCAAAACCCCCATATTGTATGTATCAAATAGAACTTCTTGAATTGAAAAATAAATTGCAGGATTTACTTGATAAAGGCTTCATTCATCCTATCACTTCACCATGTGGAGCTCCTGTTTTGTTCGTTAAAAGGAAAGATGGTTCAATGAGACTTTTCATTGATTATAGAGCTTTGAATAACATCATTGTTAAAAACTATTATCATTTTCATCACATCGATGACTTGTTTGATCGGCTCTAAGGAGATTATTACTTTTCCAAGATTGAATTGAGATTAGGATACCATCATCTGAAGGTGAAGAAGGATGACATCCCAAAAATAGCCTTTCATACTAGATATGGGCATTATGAATTTGTTTTTATTCCATTTGGGTTATCTAATGCACCTGTTGTATTCATGGATATTATGAATAGAATATTTCATGAGTTCTTGGATAAAATTTTAGTTGTGTTTATTGATGACATTATGGTATTTTCTAAGAGTAAAGAAGAGCATGAAAAACATCTAAGAGTTGTTTTACAAACCTTAAAGGAAAATAAACTGTATGGAAAATTCAGCAAGTTATATTTTTGGTTACAAAAGATTTATTTTTTTGGGAACATTGTAAATAAAAATGGAATAAAATTTGATCCTACCAAAACAAGAGTGGTTGATGAATGGGCAAGACCCAAAAATATGATAGATATTCGTAGTTTTATTTGATTACCAAGTTATTACTGAAGTTTTGTTAAAAACTTTATACGAATATCTTGTCTTTAAACCAAGTTAACGCGAAAAGGGGTTAAATTTATTTGGATATAAGAATGTGATATTTTTTAGGAATTGATGAAGAGATTGGTGAATGCTCTAGTTTTGGCCTTGCCTTCCTGAAATGGTGAGTTTTTTTATCTACAATAATGCTTATTTGAAGGGACTTGGTTGTGTTTTAATGGAGAATGATTAGGTAATTACTTATGCTTCAAGACAACTTAAACCTCATGATTTAAATTATCCCACACATGATTTGGAATTGGAAGCTGTGGTTTTTTTCTTTGAAAATTTGGAGGCATCATTTATACAGAGAAAAATGTCAAATATATACTAACCATAAAAGTATAAAGTATATATTCACTCAAAAGGAATTAAACATGAGGCAGAGAAGATGGCTTGAACTGATAAAGGATTATGATTGTATGATCAATTACCATTTGGGAAAAGCAAAAAAAGTTGAAGATGCCTTGATTCGAAAACATCATGCATCATTAACCATGTTATGTTTGTAAAATGATCCCTTGATTAGTGATTTGATGAATTTTGGATTAGAAGTTGTTGGTGCAGGGAATACATATGTTTTGTTTCAGGTTTCAGTGTAGTCATCATTATTAGAAAAAATTAAGCAAGCATAGAAGGAAGACCATGAGCTATAGAGAAACGTAGAATTGGTTAAAATGGGTAAGCTAGAATTTAACATTGATAAAGATTGTGTTTTAATATTTGGAAAAAGTTTGTACCTTGTGATTCTTAGTTGAAGAAAGATTTATTGTGTGAAGCTTATAGTTCTCCATTTGCAGTTCATCCTAGAAGTACTAATATATACTGAGACCTTCGGGAGTATTACTGGTGGGATAGATTTAAAAGGGATATTGTAGAATTTACTGTCAAATGATTGACATGTCAATAGGTTAAAGCAGATTGGCAGTTACCGAAGGGTATGCTTAATCCTTTTCCAGTGCCAGAGTGGAAATGGGAGAATGTATCCATGGAATTTGTGGTGGGACTACCAAAGACTTCTCAAGGTAACAATGTGATTTGGGTTATTGTTGATCGGCTAACAAAATATGAAAATTTTCTTTCTATTCAAGATACAATGCCTTTGGATGAGCTTTCTCGAATGTACCTCAAAGACATTGTCAGTCTACATGGAGTTCCTCTTTACATTGTATCTGATCAGGATCCTAGGTTAACTTCTAACTTTTGGAAGGAACTTTAGAATCAGTTGGGCATATAATTATATTTCAGTACAAATTTTCATCCTCAATCAGACAGGTAGTCAGAACAAATGATTCAGAATTTAGAGGATATGCTTCAAGCTTTTTCAATGGACTACTAGGGAAGTTGGGATCAAAATTTTTATTTAGTTGAGTTTTCCTATAATAATAGTTTTCATTCCAGTATACAGATGGAAACTTTCGAGGAATTGTATAGGAAGCGGTGTCGTACTCCAGCGTTTTGGGATGAAGTTGGTGAAAGAAGGTTGATGGGGCCAGAATTAGTAGATGAAGTGGTTGAGAAAGTGAAGATGATCTAGCAGCACTTGAGGACAACTCAGAGAAGGCATAAAAGTTATGGAGATAATAGAAGGAAATACTTCTCTTTCGTGGTAGGTGACCATGTTTTCCTTAAAATCTCTCCTTGGAAAAGTGTGATGCATTTTGGTAAGAATGAAAATCTAAGTTTGTGGTTCATCTGTCCTTTTAAAATCCTGGAGAAAGTTGGACCAGTTGCATACTGAGTTTCTTTTCTTCCGAGTTTGTCTTAGCTACACAATATTTTTCATGTTTTGATGTTGAGGAAGTATGTGCCAGATCCAACTCATGTCTTTAGCCCAGAATCATTTTAGTTGGAAGAGAACCTTTCCTATGAAGAGAAAGTTGTTTAAATTCTTGATCGAAGGGAATAGGTATTATGGAATAAGGTAATCCACCAGGTACAAGTTTTTTTTGGAGAAACCACATGGTATAAGAAGAAACATGCGAGTCTGAAAATGATATGAGGGAAAGGTACCCTCACTTAATTAAATAAGTAAATAAAACTGTGAGAATGTAATTTCAAGAAGGTGGGGATAATGTAACACCCCAAGGTTTTAAAAATAATTTGAAATACATGAAACATTTTTTTAAGTAGGTATTTATAAATATCCTTTAAAAATAATTTTTCCACTTCTATGTTTTGAATTTCGAAAAACAATTATCTACAATTGTGTTTAATAAGTTATATGGAGTCTAATAGAACCAATATGATTTTTGGTGAATAGTAACATACCCTTATAAATATTAATATGAATAATAACATGAACCTAATAAATAGTAAATTTTATTATTTGTTTATTTTCTTAAGGCTTTAAGATAATGACATATTGGTTAATTTTTCAATGTGATATAAAAGCAGTTGTAGATTTAAAATTGTTAATTTCTGAATAAAGTATGATTTTATTTAAAAATTAAATTAATAATATTTAGAAAATTATTTTCAAAAAATGGATTTCATTTTTTAATTCTACACGTCTAGAAATGGTTAGGGTAAAGTTTTTGGGAATTTTCTAAAACTCTAGAATTTTTGATGAATAGTAAAATACAATAAAATACGATAAATGCTAAATACTTGATTTACTGCATCATAGGTGATGAAAGGATGATGTAAGACCACTTGGTTCTAACTCACATGCCATTATTAATATTTTGGGTCACATGAATTAAGACTATTCATAGTCTTGAGCAAAAATATTATAATAATGATTAAAATAATGTAAAATACCTCCTCTCCTATACTATAAATACCACCCACATTCCCCTCTTCCTCCCACACATATCATGCCTTTAGACTTACCTAATTTTTACCCAACACTCCTCCCAAGTCTCTTAACCACGTTTTAGAGCTTCTTGACTCACCAAAACGCCAAAACCGAAGGCATTAAGAAGGATCTCAATGAGAAGAGATCAAGAGGTAAACATCCTCTTTTGTTTTCTTTCTTTTCTTTCATTTTATGTTATTATTTTTAATTTCATTTGGATTATGTTGGGATATGTCATTACTTATTCAAATTACTTCCCATATTATTTAATAATGATTAGATAACCATTTTCTCTCATAAAAATATTTTATGAAATTTTAAGCGACGTCATTAGGCTGCCGAAATTTCATATGGGATTTTCAACTTTTCTTTTATTCTGAGTTCCTTTATTTTCTTTTTATTTACTCACCTAATATTATCCAAGAGGAATGAAAGCTGTATAATATTTTATATTATGAATATTCTCATGTTCATGAAAAATTCCTCATCAATATTCTTCTCCTGTCCCACTTATTCAAGGAATTAAAACACCGTATGTGATGTGTTGATTTACCGACATCGTGGATGATGTGATTTAAAATTCTTTTACTTCCTTAAATACTAGTCATGAAACCATTTTTATGGTTGAAATAGATTATAATTTATGTATTATAACTAATATAAGGTTCTTGAATCATTTTTCCCACATGTTATTAATTTTTGAAACAAAATGAGATCTTTACAATAGAAGAATTGCCAAAATAACCTAAACAAATATCAATAATATTTTAACTCATGAATCATCCTCATGTAAGAATTAAAAATGATAAATGGTATAATTTATGGTACTGGAAATATTAAAATACCATTCTATTCCAATTCTTGAGTTTCACTTCCAATTGACAAGAACATCCATCATGAACCAATCATGGAAATCATGTAAAGAACGTACCCGAAACAATTGAAGGAACAAAATATTAACAATTAAAGGGTGTAATGATGTTATAAAATGATCTTAAAAGATTTTATAAAGATGAATATGTTTCTTTAAGATAAAAATAACACTCTTTTAACCATTATACACTAGGTTTAAGTAGTTTATAAGTAAGACAAACCTGAGGTAAGGTAATTCTTACCCCGATTTCCATTCTTTGGGTTAACCTTCTACTTCATTATTTACGTGTTATTAAATTTTTTTGTGTGATGAAATTTGTTTATATTATGATAAATTGTGTGTATTTATAGTGTATATACATATTCCATCTACTCTATTAAGTCTCACTTTAATTATATTATATTTTTAATGGAATTTTCTTTTAAAATCCTGTTTAACAATTCTGTTTTACAAAATTCAAAAGAAATGTTTTTATGCAATTATTAATGTTGTATGATTATGTTTTGGTTCTTGGTAATTGATTATGATTAAGGGTGGGAACTATATATTACTCCAATGTATTGGTCATGTGTAAGTTGGAGAAAGGACGTATGGTTACTCCATGTGTAACTGCGATGGTTACACAAATTGTAAGGTAGCCGTGAGGGTTACAAATTATAAGGTACCCACGAGGGTTAAAATATTATGAAAGTAATTCACCAGGGTACATTTATGGTTATATTTATGTTCTTATGATATGTGTGGATCTTTTTGAAATATCATTATTCACAAATTAAGTGTATATGGGTGACAGGTATGTCTTTTGAAAATGATTTCATATGTTACAAGTGTTCATGGACTAATGTGTTCTTTCCTTCTTTTTATATCCCTTACTGAGATTTTTGTGCTCATCCTAAGTTTTTAAATGATTTTTATAGGTTATAAGGATGCGTAATACAAATAAATAGTCTAAGTTAAATCTTGGAATAATTTTCAAAGAAATTATTCTTTATTTGAAAAGTTTTATATTTTGGAAGAAATGAATAGTATTTTTATGGTATTCACTATGTATTAATGTGTAATGTAATGATTGTATTATGTCAAAAATCTCTAAATATATTAACTTTAAAATATCTTCAATGTTAAAGGAAGTTCTTTTTTGACTAAAATTCAATATTATGTAATGTAATAAAATCGGGTCCTTATAAATACTACTTTATATTCACATGATAAATTTTATAATAACTTATAATCTATTCAAAAAGAGAATGAAAAATTGAAAACTAATTTAGGTAGATTTAAAGAATAAAAATAAATGTTTGATAAAGATAATGTATGGTAAAATTATTTCAAATTCTAATTTTGATAAATCTATTTATTTCAAGAAATTTAATTTTAGTGCTAAGAGAAATTATTCATATTCTACCGTTACTTGCTTTAAATGTATCCTATATGGTCGTTATGTTTTTAATTGTTTTAATATAATTAGATAGAAACTTTGGTTCAATAAAAATGGATTCAATAGTACAACTTTAATTAATTATATTATTTGAAAAATTCACTTATTTTGGGTTTGAAAAGGCACTATGAAGAATTTAGTGGAACCTAAAAAACTCTACATTCCTAGTTAAGTTTTATTTTTTTGGACATCATGCATACCCTTTCATGTTTTTGGTCATATTATATATTGGAATATTCTTAAATTTTTATATTTCTATTTATATTTTCTAGTGATAATTTTTTATAATTCTTATACTTGGTTTACTAGAATATTTTAACATGTTATATATTTTTTAATTAATTGTAAATCATTTTCAAATACCTTGAATATTTTTTTAAAATGTTCTCATAACCTTATGAAGTGTTTCTAAATAGTTTTTTTTGAAATATATAATAATTTATAATTTTTTAAATAAAGATTTGATTCAGTAGGAGTTACCCTCATTGATCTTTAAAATATATTGATATTTCAAATATATGTAAAATTTTGTTGAAATATAGTGATATTATAAACCTTGTTTAAGCATGTTGTATCATATTAAGTTTTAAACACAATGATATGAATGAACATAGGGGGAGTTAAAATTATATTCATGTTAGAATTTTTGTTTGAAATATGTTTTTGGAAGATTTATTGTTTAATTTTCTGCAAATATAGTATAAATATTCTTTAGGAATGTTTCAATGGAATTTATTTTTAATTATAGAATTTTAAAAAGAGGGATAATTTTTTATATATATATTAAATATTAGATAAACTTCAAAATGGAGAGAATATTTTTAATTTATATCAAATTAAGTTCTCTTTTGTCATTTTTAAAAAGGGTAGATTTTTAGTGCTAAGTTTTTTTAATGAAGAAATTATTTGTTTTATTGTTTGATTGTTTGTGTATTTTGAATATTAAAAAAACCTCACTTGTTATATTTTTTAAAAATACCTCACTTGTTAATCATTTATCTCTAAATGTTTAATGTTTATATTATTCAATGTTTAATTATATTTTTCCTATTTTAAGTCTGAAGAAATAATTCTATGTTTTTTTCTTACCCTTGCATGAGTTTTGTGAAATCTTCTTTACCCTTACACAATATTGTTATTTACCTTTAGGTATGAATTGTTTTACCTTTACATAGACAAAAATTTGTTTGTATACCATTACATAGGTTCTATTTTACCTTTATAAATATGAATTATTCATTCACACAAGTTCTATTGTACCTTTAAACAGCTCATGAATTTTCTGTATAGACTTTACACAACTTATAAAATTGGCATTGTACCTTTATGCAACTTATATAACATTTTTATTGTACCTTTATGAATCACATAATATTTTACTATTACCTTTATATGAACTACATTCTACCTTGACTTATATATATATATTCATATTTACCTTGACACAACATGTTGATGTTACCTTTATGAATCCTGAAAAATCTATGCTTTACCTTTATGAATCTTTTCATTAGTGTTTTTGAAATCTCTAAGCAAAACAGTCTGCTGGTTTTCTACAAATTGTAGTGGAAAACGTTTTGATCTTGAGAAATCATTATAAGAAAAGGAGAGTTGGTGACTATGGTATATACTGGGTCGATCAAGGTTAATATTTCATGGGAAGTTGAAACTATCAGTGTTTTTGGACCATATCATAATATATGATTTTTTGAGTCACAGAAGCTAAATTATGTTTACGTAGGTATGTTTCATGACTATGAATATTTAAAATGATGGTTATGAAAATATTTAAAATTATGGTCATGTAAATTATAAATGACCCTTATGCATAATTTAATTTTTTGTTTTACATACAATTCAATACTCTTTTTTTAATATATTTTTTATTTTAGGATTTTTTGTAAGTTTATTTGATTTAGTTTAACTATTTTATTAATTTATAAATTACTTATAAATGTTAATGATCTCATTAAAAGTATTTTTGAGTTATTTTAATGAAGGAATAACATGAAATAATTCCTTATATAGGAAAAAATATTATTATTATTATTATTATTATTATTACTAACCACGTAAGCTTATTATTAGCCATAAGAAACACCCACATAGTCCCTAGTCTCTTGAAGCTAATGAAGAAGATTAACTATTGGTTTTTGATCATGGGTACTTGATTATAAATCTTCACTTAAATTATCTCAATAAAATGAAATGAAAAATAATATAGCTCATACATGACACATGACTCATTAAGGATTCATTTCCATTACTACTAATGTCTAAAGAGGTCTTGTGCTACATTATTCATATTTTACTGTTGAGAGTTATTGCAGATTGTTGGATCACGTGATATTTAAAAGTTAATCATTGATATTGAAGGGTTAAAACAACTAGTTATATACTATATAACCTTTTTATTTCTTTCTCAAGTTTAACCATTCTATATTTTCATGAATTATTTAATTTTGCATTGTCTTATTTTCAACAAGTTGTAACCCAACTCGCACATGGTTATGCCTCCACCAAAAGGCAGTGTCATGGTTCTGCCAACCCAATCAAAAAGTAGATACACACAGTTTAGGATAGAACCTGGTAAAAATATAGAGGTTTGGTATATCCTTTATTAGGATGAGTTCTTCCTATACTCATAAAGGTTTATGAGATGTCAGACTTTTTCCTATATATAAGGTTGTTTCTATTATAGTTCATACCACTGATCTAGCTGTGTTAGAGAGTTAGTGAATAGTATATATAGGTTCATGTTGAAATTAACTACTATAAATATATGGTGTTATTTTCTTTATATTTCTACCACTTATTATATTTTTTTTATTCTTTTTCACTGCACTTATTTATTCATCTATAGTTACACTTTCATGGTTGTATGGATACTGATATTATAACTTATATCACTCTGATGTTTTATATTTGTTTAAAAAGTTTAAAATGCCCTTCCCCCCCTCTAGACCATATTTCCATCTCAAATAGGACCAAAAATTGGTATTAGATCCATACACTCAAAAGATATCCGCGGTCTGTTTTTTTTCTTGAAACCAACATTTGGTATCAAAGTTGGTGCCTTGTAAAAATAGTTTAGCTTTGTTAGTGTTGTTTCTTGATATTAACAATTGGTATCAAAACCCATCAAGTTAAGATTTATAATTTTTTTCTTATTGATTATTTTAATCTAACTTATATCCTAGTCCATAACAATACTAAGGAAATATCTATTTTTTATAATGGTTAGATAGAAAAAGAAAAATTTTAGGAACAAAAATATATGTTGTAAGAAAAAAATCTCTTAAAGAAGATATTTTTTTGGTAAAATATGTAAAATGGTTTAATATACTAAGGTTATTGATTCAAACTCTTATAATGATTATAATGATGATCATACCTATGCTAAGATATTAGATGATATCCATGAGAAGAATAAACAACATATAGAGAAAATGATTTCTTTATAGATACATAATGAGTCACAATATAATAAATTCATTGAATAAAAACAATCATTATCTCTTGAAGTTGAAAAGTTAAAATATATTTTTTCTAAAATATCAATTTTTTAATTAGAAAATGAAAATATTTAAGATGATAATGAAAATTTATTTATTTTTTATAAAAATAATGAAGTGGAAGAAAGAAAATTCAATATGTTATTAGATTATTTGTCTCAAGTAGATAAATAATGTAAGAAGATTAATGAGTAAAATGAGAGATTAAAAAATATTTCTTCATCTTCATATGATAAAGTTTATAATGACTTATAATCTATTTAAAAAGAGAATATAAAATTGAAAATTGACGAGTATAGAGTCAAATAAAAAAATGATTGTTTGAGAAAGACACTATTTAGTAAATTGTTTCAATTGATAATTTCGGTAAATATGTTTATTTTAAGCAATGTAATGATAGAGGTAGGATAAAGGTTTCTTATTCCACTGTTACTTTCTTTAAATATGGCATACTTGGTCATTATATTTCTAAGTGATGTAATAACATTAGACAATCAATTGGATGTAAAAAAATATATAATCATTAAAAAACTCATATGAATTCTATTGTTCAAAAAATTCACTTAGTTTGGGTTCAAAAGTCACTATGAATAATCCAGTGGAACCTAAATGGCTCTATATGCCCAAGTAAGTTTTACATTTTAGCCATCATACACACCCTTTCAAATTTATGATCATTTTTTATGTTAACATATTATCAAATGTGTATATTTATATTAATATTGGGAAATGATAAAGTTTTATAATTCCTATTATTGTTTTACTCATATATGGTAATATATTAAGTTTTTTTTTAAATTTATTGCACATCCTTTTCAAATTCCTTGAATATTTTTTAATTTTTTTGCAAAAATTTCTGAAGTGTTTCTTTATAAAAGTAGTTTTTAAAATCAGTACTATTTTATAAATATGGAATGAAATATTTGATTTAGGGGGATTTACTCTCTTTGATCTTTAAAATATTTTTATATTTCAAATATATGTAAAGTTTGATGAAATCCACCTCTATTATAAATATTTTTTATGCATCTTGTATATTTTTTAGCTTTAAATCTGATGATATGCATAAATATAGGGGCAATTAAAATTATTATCATGAAATAATTTGAGTTGGAAATCTATTTTTGGAAGATTTATTTTTTTATTTAGTAAAAATAGAGTATAAATATTCTTTAATAATGTTTCTACATAATTTATTTTTAATTATTGAAAAAGGGGAGAATTTTAAAGAGGGATATTTTTTATCTGTTAAATTTTTGATAAATTTTCCAAATTAGAGAGAAGTTTTGAAATTTATATTCATTTAATTTTGTTTTAAAATTTCCAAAAGAGGGAGATTTTTAGTGATAAGTTTGATTAATGAGGATATTTTTATTTTTTTTGTTTGAGTGTTTGTGTAGTTTGAATATTATAATTACCTCACTTATTATATTGTTTACAAATATATCACTTTGTTAATAATTGATATTTAAATGTTTAATTTATACATTATTTTAAGGTTAATTATATATTTTATGCTTTAAATATGAATAAATAATTCTATGTTTTTTCTTTCCCTTTCATAAGTTTTGTGTAATATGCTTTACCATTACACAAAATTTTTATTTTCATTTATGCAATATTGATTTTACCTTTATAAAAATAAAATTTTGATGTATACCTTTACAAAAGTTATATTTTAACTTTACATAGTTGCATTATACCTTTACACAAGATCTATTGTTCCTTCATGCAATTCATTATTTTTTTGTCTGAATTTTAGATAGCTTATATAACATTCATTGTACCTTTATGAGACTTATAAAACTTTGAATTTTACATTTACAAAACACATAATATTTTCCTATTACATTTATGATAACTTCATGCCATCTTGATGTGGTCTATATATATTTTTTACCTTGACGTAAAATGATATTGTTACTTTTATTCTTCATGAAAAATCTATGTATTACATTTAGAAATATTTTCATTCATGTTTTCAAAATATCTACGAAAAATGGTCAGCTATTTTTCTCTACACCATAGTTTAAAATGTGTTTATCTTTAGAAATCTCTTTAATAAATAACAAGAGAGAAACAATGAGTTAGAAGCAATGGTGTGATGGGTCAAGCAAGGATGATCTTGCATAAAAAGTCAAAATATTCAGTGTTTTTGGACCATGACGTAGTATAGGAAATTTTGAGTTGCCAAAGATAAATAGTATTTACATAGTTATGTTTCATGATTATAAATATTTAAAATTATTATTATGGAAAGCTTTAAAATTATGGTTACACAAATTCTGAATGACCTGTATGCATAATTTTATTTGTCATTTTACGTGAAATTCGATACTCTATTATTCATATATTTTTTATATTCTGAGTTGCTGCATGTTTATTTGATTTAGTTTAACTATTTTATATATTTATAAGTTAATTATAAATGTCAATGGTCATATTTAAAGTGTTTTTAAATTATTTGAATAAAGTAATAACATAGAATAATTCTTTATGAGAGTAATGATAATTTTTATTCTTATTATTATTTTTAACCATGGTAGCTTATGATTAGCTATAAAGAAACACCCAGGTGCACCAAAATCTCTTGGAGTTAATGAAGGATAGTTTTTTTGGTTTTTGATCATGTAAACATGATTATAAAGTTCAAATAATATCATTTTTAATTCCATGAAATGAATAATGAGAGATATCACATGCGATATATGACTCATTTGATATTTGTTTCCTTTGTTACTAAAGTCTGAAGAGTTCCTATGTTAACATTGTTTATATTCTATTATTGAGAGTTATTGTGGTTTTTTGGTTCACTTGATGTCTCAAATTTCGTCATCGATATTGAAGGTCCAAAAAAAATCATTCTACACCAAATTTCTTTTTATATTTCTCACTATGGCTTAACCATTCTATCTTTCCGTGTGTTGTTTCATTTTTTGTTGTTTTTTTCATTGAATTATAGCCCAACTCACACATGGTTGTGGCTCTATTAAAAGGTCGTTTCTTGGTTATGATAACTTGATAAAAAATAAGATACACCTAGGATGGGATTTAACCTAGTAAAAATATTAAGGTTTGGTCTATTTTATAATAGGTTGGGTTCTTCCTATACCCGTAAAAAGTAGCAATAGGTTGGGTTTTCTCTTGAGTAAAAGGATATCACTATTATAGTGAATACAACTCCTCTCACTAAGTTATATAGTTGGTGAAGAGTAGATGTAGGTTCATGTTGAATTGAACTACTATAAAAATACCATGTTCTTTTCTTTATCTTTCCACTACTTATTCTATTATATTATTCTTTTATATTGAACTTATTTATTCATCTATAGATGTAATTTTATGGTTACATAAATGTTGTTTTTATTACTTATATTACACTGATGACTTAAGTTTTTTTTAAAAAAATTAAAAGGTTTATTCACCCCCTCCAGACTATATTTATATCTCAAACAAGACCAAAAATTTTGATCTTATCTGATCTATAGGTATAGGATCCCGCACATCAAGTCTGTAGGGGAATGAAGAACCCTATTTGATTTGTAGGTATAGGTTTGGAAACCTCATGTAATTGGGGGAATAAAAACCCTATATATGTATGATGGGGAGCCCACACCCTAACAAAATAGTATTGCTAGGGGGATTTTCCAACCACAATAACTCTTTGATCATCATTCCCAAACCCAATCATCGAACCTATGGAGATTAATTCATAATCTACCTATCACATAATTCAAATTTCATTGGATGTCCAAATAAAAAACTCCATTATAATGTACATGGAAAAACACTTAGGGGAGAATATTTATTTTCCTGAAATGATAGTTGGTAAATATTTTGTTAAAAATACCCCACATATGTGAAAGATGGTTACATGGAGGCCCTTAGGTGCACTGAGAGGGTGGGGTAGGGTAATTCCCACCTAATACCATTGCATCAATTCATGGAGAAGAGTGTAGGTTTGTATAATCCATGTGAGACTCATGTACCACACTAATCCCCAAGGCGGGTTGGGTGGACCTGACCCAGTGCAATTAGCCACTCGACCATGTGGTCGGGTCTCCTGGACTAGTGCATGCTGGTACATGAATCTCTAGGCCTTTAATTGGGATGACCTATACCACCCGACTTGAAAGGGGACCGACCTAGGCCACTGTCCAGAGTCACACTATTCTCTAAGTGGTGGGTGACCAGAAATCTGAATGCAGCTAATGAAATGACTAGGGGTAGTACCCCAACAACACCCTCCATCATGTACTTCCATGTTGTGGAATCCCTAGTGTTTAATGATACTACTTTCACCATTGGATACCTACTATGATCGATCTATTTCCAACACTGCCCCTCACTTGTGATCCATGCCAACATCTCATGAAGTCACCATCTCACATAACCTTGAACCCCTTCCACCGAATTCCATTCAAATAATCTACTATTCCCCCACACATTCATCACCAACCAACTACTTCATGTAGAACCCCTACTCATGACATATCTCTATGCCCAAGTCTCCATGATTGAGCCACTATTACCATGGTATGTCATGAACCAACCTGGGACACCCATGAACCGAGAATCTAAGTCGGTCCATGACATACCTAAGGCATGTTCTTGATCATTTCAAGTTGGAAAATAGTGCCTGTGTATCAAAACTAAAGAACTAGGAATGATTTCACCCTCAGAATCCAATAACTACAACACATGGATTCCACCGAGAATCTAAAATGACCTATCTATAGGTTGGAAATCCATGCCATAAAATAAATAGATAAATCATAAAGAAACATCCAATAGAGTATGCATCATAAGTAAATAAAACAACACATGCACTAAACAATAAATAATACACACTATTTCAAAAATTGAATTAATAAAGAATAATCAACAATATAAAAATAAATAAAAGAGATCATGTCCATCAAGGACGATGCATAAGCATCCTGAAATATAGACCAACCCAAAACCAAACTGCTATCAACCATCTATACATGACCCACAACCACACTCTATAATCCCAAACCTATAATAATGAACAAATCAAACACCCAACACAATGATGATAGAGCCAGGTGACCAGAAAAGAAACCGTAATAACTGTATACACCAAATGGTGTATGTAGGGTGTGAGAAAAACAACCCTAGTAGGATCCCACCAAATATTTTTGACTATTACTTTCAAAATTAAATTCATTTATTCTACTTTAAAATATAATCATAAAATATATTTATAAAGTTGAGAACATGAAAAAAAAAATATCATTCCCAAAATATTTTATAAAACATTAAATTATTTTTCTTTAAATAAAAAATAGTTTGAAAATATTTCCCCCACCTATGCCACTTTTATTAAAACACTCATTTTAAATCCACTTTTAAAATCTACTTTATAAATATATCTTTTAAAAGATCATTAGAAACATTTTAAAAAGAAAAATATAAATTTAGAAGTGATAAATAAAACACTAAGGCATTACATCAAAAAGTAGGTAAAAAAAATAAACAATTCTTATCTACTAATTGATATAGGGGGGGAAAAAGAAATAAAGTTCTCTATAGAGTATCATCAAGTATCATGGGAAATTCCTAAACATTTTTGATTTGATCCTAGATGTACTCAGGTGGAACTATCTATCATCCTATCAATGCATTTGTATACTAGAACCAATCGACTACTCTAAGCTAGCCTCATTGGTGACACTACCCTATGTTCTCTAATAAGAAAGTAGATATACTCCAACAGAAAAAATTAGAACATAAATCTCACCTCACTTATAATTCCCTTATAAGAAACAACCCCAATCACATCATTCATATCAAAATAATAAGCAAGATCTTTATCATGGGTCACAATCTATCCCAAACAATGAGGGTCACACACACACACACACTAAGAAATCCAATTTAAAATTCCAAAAAAATGCTTACTAAAATCCCATCTCATTATACCAATCTATTTACACCTTTTGAAATTCATTTTCAAATCACCTATTAAACCAAATCATTCAGGAAACCACATTCAAAATATTTAAATACAAGTACCATTTATTTTAATAAATTTGAGAAAAACCAACCATTTATCTATATTTGAAATAAATCTGTAAAAATCAATACTCCACCCAATTCATGGCCCAAATAGGCTTAAATAACCTTAAAAACACCAAATCCATTTTGAATAATCCATTGAGACATTCCTATACACACTTGGAACTAAAAATAAATTTTATAAATCAAATCCAATAAACCATCTCTTTATTCCAAGTGATATTTAAATTAAAATAAATTAATAAAAAAATTACACATATCACATATAACTATAATTTTATAAAAAAATTATTTTAAATCACCAAGAACAGAATAACATGTATTTTAAATAAAAAACTCAAAACACCCACCTCAAATAAATGGAAATCCATCCTAAAGTCACCGTTATCGATGATGAACACTATAACATGAAAGGAGAGGACTTCCAAAAACCCTATAAAACAAAACCCACAAGAATAAGCTACCTAGAAGCCTAAATACAACTAGAAAAGCCCCTAGGGTTTTTGGGAGAGGAAAAACCTGCAAGAAAAAGTAATAAGGGAATGGATAAGGGAGAAACAAAGATAAAGGAGGGATTATATAGGATTTACACTTGAAAATAAAAATAATTGAGGCTTGGAATCATCAAATAAGGGAGTGAGGAGGATCCCTTATGATCCCTTGGCTTCGATCAAATGAAATGGAAAAGAAGGGGGACAAGGAATTAAGGTTTGACGAGCGTAAAATTTAGAAAAAACAAAAAATTAAATACTGGATAGACCCATTTAGGGTGTGAATCACTAATTCTTGGGTTTAATGGCCTCCCTTGAAAATTTAATGAGTAAACCCCATATTTATAGGGTTTACTACACTAGGAAGAAGAACCAGGTCATTGGGAGGGATAGTTCCATAATTTGAGCCTCTAGTTCAAGGCATAAACTATAACAATTTTAGACATGAAGCTTCCTAGGCCCTCCCAAACCACCCTAAAACATTAAGAAATCCTCTTTAACTCTAAAAAAACTCAAAAATTAAATTAATACACGAAAATAGTAACAAAGGGTTCTATAATCGCTCTAATATGCTAGTTTCTACCCCCCAAAAGTCTTAATTAAGAGTGGAATTATTAGAGAACATGACCTAACCAACACCCTGAGTAAAGAAGTAGGTTGGGTGAAAAAACTTACCTAGTAAAGATTCTTAACAAAAAACCACCAAACCAAGAACAACCTCTCAAATATTTTTTGATGAATCTATGAATACCATGAAGTTTCTCTAATAACAAAGAAACTATGATCATGAAGCAAAAGCCTATAAGTATTCTAGATCGAGCATAGGTTTATAAACCATTTAGAGTTTATCTAAAATGGTGAGAAAAGTGGAAGTAAATACCATCAAATCAAAATAAAAACCTTCAGTACACATATCTAAGGATCTCCCAATTCCATCAATTATGAATAATCAATGAAAAACCAGCTCTAAATATATATGAAAACATGACTCAAATAAGTACTAAACTACCATCACGTGAGAACCCTCATTGAAACTAATAAAATATACCAACCACAAAAATAAACAGAAAGTAATCCAACCACATTATATAGAAAAATAAACTCACAAGAAAGCCACATGAAGAAATAACACTGCCTCTAAACCCAAGCCACAACATTAAACTAGGTAAACTAGGACCTCAGAACTGGAACACTATCTCATGGGTAAACTAATAAAAATAAAACTAGAACCCTCAAGTTCCCAACAAACTAAAGAAAACTCCCATTATAGTTACCCAAGCACTGAACCTAAGGTCTCCATTGATCAACCCATCAAAACCCACAAAGAATCCAACCTCAACATCCATAACACCAATGCAAATCATAATTAACAAAACATACCCAAATCAATCATCCATAATAATATATTAGAACACAAAAATACTTGATAAAAACAAAATAAAGTCTCCAAAAACAAAATACCACCCAAAGAAAATATAAAAGTCCCCAAGAAAACATGAACAAGATTCAAAAACAAAGAACCAAACCAATCTAAGACCACCAAGAAGAATCTCCAATCCTTCTCCACCAATCCACCACTTCATTAGTACCTAAATCACCATAGAGAAAATAAGGAAACTAATTCAAGGATTCCTAAGGTTTAAAATATTCTCAAATCCTTCTCTTCACTTGGATTTTGGGTAGATTCAAAATCAGATAAAGACAAATCCTAGGAAATGGAAGAAGGCACATACGGACTATCCATAAGGATAAACACCATGACATTTATCAATATCTTTTTGGGAGGCATATAGAAACTAACATAAAAAATGAACCTCAACCAATCCTTATTCCATAATTTAAATCACACAATTAAACATATATCAGAACAATATCCAAATACTAATCACCCAACTAAAATATATTTACAACATTTTCTTAAAATTTTCACACCAAATGTAAATTTTCCAGGAAACATTTACAAAAACTTACATAAAATAAATATATATCTTTCTTAATATTTTTTTTGAAACATATTCTTTTCCATTTCCCCAAAATAATCTCTAAAAATATTTTTTTAAAAACCTTATCTCAAAACCCAAAAAAAATCATTACAAGCAATTATACCCCTATTCATTTCAAAATACTTTCAAAATTCCATTTTTAAATTAAATACCTTTGGAAACAATCTAAATAAACAATTAAAAACATCCCATTTTTAAAACTAAATATTAAAAAAATAGGACCAAAAAACTAAACATAAACTTCAGTATATAATAATATCCTTAAAATAGGCCTAAAAATAAATCTTTTCAAAAAATAATTTTTATCACAAAAACCACTTTCTAAACTCATAAAAAATATATACAAGGGAAAAAAACTTGTATCCAAGTACACAAATCAATTAAAAGAACATTAAATATAAGAAATTTTCTATAAATTTTTTTAATTAATATCACACCAATGATAAACACTACCAAGATCATTTCATAAATAAATGGTGGTAAAATAACCATTTCAAAGAAAAAATATCACTGTGCATGGTTTAGCCACATAAGCTGGTAAAATATATGATGTGTGGGATAACTATGTAACCCTGATTTATTTTTTTACTTTCACCTATGAAACTATAAGAAAATCCAAAAATAACTAACATACTCATCAGGGATCCAAATACCATCATCACATACTAAAATCTATGAAAGATAATAAACAATGAACTCAAAATAAAGACTCAAATCCCAATCAAACATGAAATATTGATGTTTTTAATAGGAATGAGCTCATAATTCCCTCCTCCACACCTACCTTTAAAATTATGATGATGATCTTAATCTACTTTCTACACAGAAATACCCCAAATAGAAAGAGGGAACTCTGATACCATTTTTTATGAACCAACCTAGGTTACCCATAAAATGGGTATCAAAGTTGGCCTATGATATACCCAAGGCATGTTATCGACCACCATGGGCTAGAAATTAGTACCAGGGCATAAAAAATAAACCACTGGGAATGATATAACCCTCAAAATCTAATAACTACAACACATGTATTACATCGAAAATCCAACATGAACCATATGTAGGTCGTATCTACAAGACATCTAAAAAATATTTTAGTTATAAAAAATCATCCAATATAGTACACAACATGAGTAAATAAAGCAACACATACATTGGACAATAAATAATGCACATCATCACAAAAAATAAATGGTAAAAGAATAACCAACAACAAAAAATAAACAAAAGAGATCCCATACGTCAAGGAAAATGAATAAAAATCCTGAAATATAATAAAAATCAAAACCAAAATACTACCAACCATATCCATGTGAACCATGGTCACACTTCATGATCCCACACCGATCACATGAAATAAATCGAACACTCGATATAAGGATGAGTAAATTAGGGCACTTGAAAATAAACCATAAAATATATATATATATATATATATATCAAATGGTGTATGTAGGGTGTAAATGAAACAAATCCCAATAGGATCTCACTATGGATTTTTTTCTCTATTATATTCAAAGAAAATTCATTTATACTAGTTTGAAATTGAATCAGAAAATAACTTTTTATAGGTGAGCATAAGAAAAATAAATATCATAGCCAACCCATTTTATAAAACTTTAACTTCTTTTTATTTAAATGAATAAATCACTTTTAAAACATTTCCTTAACCAATTATACTTTTATTAATACACCCATTTTAAATCCACTTTTAAAATCCATTTATAAATAGAACTTTTTTAATTTCTTTAGAAATATTTTTTTAAAAAATATAAATGTTGAAATAATAAATAAAACACAAAGGAATCACATAAAAAAGTATTCAAAACAACTCATGATGCTCTATATACCAATCATGATAGGGAATAAAAAAGAAAGAAATTTCCCTATCGATTATCATCAAGTATCATGGGGAATTCCTACATATCACCTGATGTAACGCTAGATGTACTTGGGTGGAACCATATATCGGCTTATCGATTCATTATTAGTTTATAACCAAATTGCTACTCTAACATAGCCTCAATAGGGGAACTCCCCTTGAACTCTAATACCATAATGGATCTAGTCTATCTCATCCATACCAGATATAAACCATATATAATCCCTCACTAAGATTCTTAGGATTACCATGAAGGTAGTAATAAGAGGAGAATAATCAAACAAGAAAAAGAAGAATATAAATCTCACCTCATCTATAACTCTCTCACAATAAACATACCCAATAACATCATTCATATCATAATAATAAAAAATATCCACCTTAGAGGTCACAATCTATATTAACTCAAGAGGGTATCTCTCTCTCTCTCTCACACAAAGAAATCTAATTTAAAAGTGCCAAATGGGCCTTACTAAAATATAGACTTAGTATTCCTTGACATTTACACATTTTGAGATTCTTTATCAAACCACTCATTAAATGAAATCATTTGGGAAACCACATTCAAACAATTTAAATACAAATACACTTTATTTTAAACAAATTCATAAAAACCAACCATTTATCCCCATTCATTTTTTTATAAAAACCAATACTCCACAAAATTCATTGCTCAAACAGGGCCAAATACCCTTTAAAACACAAAATCTATTTCAAATAATCCATTGAAACATTCCAAAAAAAAAACTTTAAACTGAAAATCCATTTTCTAAATCAAAGTTACTAAAATATCCAATTATACTAGGTAAGATTTTAATTCAAAACAATTAAGCAATCCATTACACATATAGCTATAATTTGATAAACAAGTAATTTTAAATCACCAAGAACTCAATTACTTGTCTTTTAAAGAAAAATACCAAAAAAAAACTACCTCGAATGAATGAGAATCTATTTGGAAGTCACCACATTCAATGAATAATTATCCAAAAAGAAATTAGAGGACCTACTCATGCAATAACAACCAAAACCCAAAAGAATAAGTTATAAAATCCTTAATTATATCTAAGTAAGTACCTAGGGTTCATGGGAGAGGAAGAAACCAAAATAGGAAGGAATAGGGGGATGGAAAAGGGAGAAACCAAGAGAAAGGAGAAATCATATAAAGTTTCTAATTTAAAATTGAAGGAATAAAATCTTGGAATCATTAAAGGAGAGAGAGAGAAGGATCCATCATGATCCCTTGGATTTAGATTAATGAAAGGTGAAATAAGGTGGGCTAAGGCCATAAGGGTCAATGAGGGTAAAATTGAGAAAAAAATTAAAACTTGGAAAAAATTATTCAAGGCATGAAAAAATTATTCATAGGGTGAATGGTCACCCATTAATTTTTTCATAGGGTAAACCCCCAGTTCATGGGGTGAACTATGCTATAATTAACAACCATGTCATGAGAGGGTATGTTTATAGTATGAACCTCTAGTTCATGGAATGGATTTATTCATGTTTAGGTTTGAAGCTTCTCAATCACTTTGGAACTACCCTAAAACATAAAAAAATACTTAATAAATCTAAAAAAACTCAAAACTAAAATTAATTGACCACAAAAGTGACATGAGGTGTAACTTGGTTTCACCCTCATGGTTTTGCTATCCACATGAAAAGAGAATAGAGAGAGGGGTTGTGAAAGAGAGGGTGGGTGGGGGTAATGACCACTACTTTGTTGATCCATCATTGAAATAATGTAATCAATAATAAAAAAGTTAGGGAAAAATTAATCTACCATATAAATTCTATTTCATAGGGTTTAAAAATAATTAGAGTGTAAATATGATAAAAACATCAAGGATTAGTGAAAATAGAAGAATAATTCACCTCAAATAATTCATGAATAAAAAATATTTCAATTCATCAATTTCAATATGAAATTAAAAAAATAATGGAGAAATGAAAAACAATAAATCTCTCCATCCATTTTGTTTAATTTTTTATGAATATCATGTCCACATTGGTTGTCATTAGTGATGATCCATTTCTTAATTTCATATATTCTCTAGATTCTCTAAAATCTATCTATATCTCCACTCCTCCCATACTATCAAATTCTTTGGTTTTCTATGGATAACACTATAATTTTAATAAAAAATTATTTAAATAGGTGAAACCCTATGTTTTATGGTATTTTATTAAAATACTCATCATTGGGGTTGGTTTTAAGAACTACTGATGTGAACTCAAATTATAAATATCCTAGTATAAAACCCCCATACTGGGAAAAATGTAGTCATGGATTTCCCATATGAGGCTCTATTTTGAAGGAAAAGAATTATTCCCATGAATGAATGTGTGGGTGATAAAAACAATATATTATAATTAATATATTATTATCAAGGATCCAAAATGCCCATAATTAAATGTCATATCATCCTGAGACTCAAAAAATCAAAATTGAGCTTACTCTCCACCAGAAAAAAATATCTGATTCACTAAATTTAGTTTGAAAGATGATAAAATAATGATGTGGTTATGTTAATATGGTAAGGTTATTCTGGAAAAGATATAGTTCACTCATGGTTGGGAATTATGAACTTTGATTTAGATGATTCTATTAGAGTGATGTAAATTTGTTTAAATATGTGATCTATTTATATCATCATCAAAATCACTTGATTTAATAGGTTATATCCTAGGGTCTGGAGCATATAAATTATGGTTATATAAATATAGTCAAGTCTATTCACTTTATATGCAGCAATATGGTTTTTTAAAAAGATGTTGTATTTTTTCATGATAGTTTGAGGACATAAGTGTGTGATTATAAGTTATATAAGCTCCTTGATTTAAGCTTACTCAAAATTGTAACAATATATAAAACCAGTTCCCTTATGACCATTGATCAAAGAATAAATTACCAAAGTTAACTGAATATAAATTTTTGAATTTTCTAGGTTTTTGAACTAAAAAATGTTAAATAAATCATCCTCATTATTTTCATTGTGAGATGAAATTTAATGAGAATGTCTATGTTTTACCCTTGTTCTAGGAATTTAGATAATTATTAAAATCACATTGAATTTTGTTAATTGAAAAATAAAATGATAAAGGAAGAACATCATCACTGGTCACATGATTTTAGAGTTTTTATCCTAAATTAATTATCGAATGACAATCAATCCTAAACCATTTTGAATAAAAATGGTAGTAATATTTTATTATCATGTTAACAATTTAATTATTAAATAATAGATACCATATTTTTAAAATTTTCTCTCTTGGGGATGAGGACATGGTAAGAAACGTAACTATGTTCGTAGTTATGGAAGATGATAGGGATATACACCATTTTAGAAAGATGTTAGATAATCTATCAGATTATCACTAATAATAATAGTTAAAACTATAAATCATTGATTATGAAGTTTTATACAATTATATACTCTCTTATAACACTAATGGTAGAAATATTTTAAGCTGGGGAGTACGGTTACCCTATATATAGTTGAGTAGTGGATTTTTTATAACTTTGAAGGGAAATGTCAAACGAGACTTGAACTTTATTTGATTTGTAGCATGCCACTATGTTGTAAGGATGGTACAAGAGTTTTGAAAATAAAATTTTTGGGTTGGTATATAGAGTGTCATCATGATTATATCTTAATACCCAAGCTATATCTAGGAGAAGACTGAGTGAAGGGATTATAATTAATTAATGAGAAAACCCTTGAGTATACTATAATGAAAAATAAATAGTATTGGAATGATTTTCATGACGGTTCACTTACATTTTGAGAAGGTCCATGTCACTACTTGAGTGATCATTGACTGGTTAACAAAGTTATCTCACTTCCTTGACTATCTAGGATTCAAGCTCCATTAGGTATATCAGATGATTGTATGTAGTTATGGTTGTGTTTTTAAATATAATACCATCCATGATTATTTTTGTTTGAGATTACTATTTCACATCTTAGTTATGAAAAAACTTCTTGGAACTTTAAGAGAGTAAACTATCTTCAAGTACGATATTATACTATTGGATAGATGTGAAGATTATGGATAATAGTCAAGTTCTCATGATATTATGATTTATGTTTTATATGAATTGGGATAAATCAAAACTATTTCTGTTTTATGGTCAGATGAACTTTGATTAGAAGTGTGAACACTTTCGGATGTTCAATAGATATTTCTATGATGAGTAGTGTAGGTGAGGTGGCCTTACATTTATTAATTCTATAATATATGGGTGGATTTATGATTTATTTCATGATTTATAGCTCTGGAAGTTCATGTGTGGGAAGAAACATGCCATTCCATGAGTTGAGTGTTGAAATTTATGTTAATATTCCTGCAAGTATCAATAATGTTTGAGTTCCAAAATTTGTAACACATGTCATGAGAATAAAATTTACCTTGTATATGTTTTTTTGAGGTATGATGATATGAAATGGTCATATATTAGTGTGAAATTTATATGTGAATTTAATAACTTCCCTTATGATTTTTTTCTTTTTTAGGATGAAAAGATCTAAATATAGGGAGAATTCAATATCCTAAGTTTTGAATTGATAATTAATTTTCTCATAATTGTAAATTAATATTTTATTTCAAATATATTGGATTTATTAGTATCCAAATTGACCTAATTAATCACTTTTTTTGGTTTAATTAACTACCATATGAAATTTGGAAAAAATTCAAAAGTTTGATTTTTTTTCATGAACACGAATCCCTAGAGGAAAAAAATTAAAATTTATTAAAAAATGGATCTCATATTGAATGTACATTATCATATTATTACTTATAGAAGTGTGTTTTAGTTAGTGGTGATGTTGAGTATAGGTGATACCTGGACCCCCAATGGGAATTATTTATTTATAAATATATAAGAAATATTATTCTAAATGTGTAATTGGTATAGAGTTTATAGAATTCTAAGAATTAGGAGGGACAAGGAAGAATTGGTGCCCCATTATAAGTAGAAAAAAAATAAACCTTTTAGATTATTTTTTGTATGAATTAAGGTAATTTATATGATTAAAATATATAGTTTTAAAATGTTTTTATTTAATAAAGTTATTTTTAAGTTAAAAAAATTTAAATTTAGTTTATATTATGTTGTTTTGGAAAAGTATTACTCCATTAACCATCCATTTTCTTCACATTTTCACCAATATGAGGTTGTGACCACCACTACTTGTTGTGACCACCATGAAATATATAGATCCTAGATACCATTTCCAATAATTCTAATAGACCAAAGGATATCAAGATCCCAATATGGTGGTGGGGGATAAAGCTTGACCAAAAAACACTGGAGGGGAGAGGTTAGGAGTTCTTCGATCTTTTGAGTAGTTGGTTGGTCATCAAAGGATTTTTTATTAGGTTGATGGTTTTAAATTTTCTAAGTTAGAATAATTATTATATGATGGTATTGAAGTGAGTAGGAATTGATTTTTCTTTCTTGGAGACACTATGGTTTTCAAATTAATCAAGATGATGAAGAACGAGGGAATTTTATGGAATTTTATTATTTATTTTATTATTTAAAATTTTATTTTTATGGTTTTTCCTACCTAAAAATATGTGATGGTATATGATTTTGGACCACTTAATTGGGAATAATGCATTGGGGTGTGGACCTCCCTATTAAGGTGAAATTTTTCTATTAAAAATAATAGGTCTATTGTTAGACGATTGTGATGGAAGATAGAGATAATCTAACCACATGGCTAGGCATGATCAAGTGAAGAGAGGGTGATAGATCATGGGGATAATAGACCATCTTGGGCCATCAAGAACAAGTTGAGGAGGTGGATGGGACATCCATGTCATCACACAATTTATTTACAGAGTGAATTCACTTCATATTCCCCTAACCTTTAGGTCATGATATTTATCTCAATTCATAATCTGGCTTTCTTGGAGATCATAACATTGTTCTTATTTGTACAAAAAATGAAATAAATGGGTAATTTTTTCTTGGTCCCTATTTAAGAAAAATAAGTAGTATAAATTTATTATTTTTCACATAGATAATGATGAAGATATTAATAAATCCTATCAGTGGTATTTTAATGATATTTTTTCCATTTTAAATATTTGGATATTGAAATTGATGAAAACTAGAGACAAAAAATTTTGAGGCTGTTATTTTTTTTGTTTTTTCAAATAGAGAACAAAAAAATATTACTTTGTGTCATTTTAATATCATTTCATGATATTTTTTATTAAAATAATATTTTGTACATATAAATGTAGGAGTAAAAGGTGATGACAATTATAGTAATGACAACACACATGGTTCTCTCAATGGGACCCCCAATCATAATTATGATTATGATAAATTATTTCTATTTGTGATTCTATACAATGTGGGGATTTGATAATGTTATTATTAATAATGATATATGATGAATATTTAGTGATTTTGATAAACTATTAACTCTTAACTAGTTCTTTGAGCTAAGGTATTATCATTTTGAACTTATGAGATTGACTATGATTTGATGTGACTATTTAATGGTATAATTCACATAATTACCAATAATATATATTATAAAGTATTCTCATTATACATGGGAGTTATCCAATAGTTCTATATAAAATTAAAATAGGTTAACCAAATAATGAGTGACACGGGTTTAGAGTACCGTTCCATTAACCAACCATTAAATATAAGGAATAACCTAATTAGTTATATATCCCTAGACATTAATGCTGGTGATTAGTTGACTTACTAATCAGTTAAGAAACCTATATCATGATACTCAAATATTTTCTTTTTATATGTAATGAAATTATTGATAATAGTCTTTTCTATAATGGTTAGATATGATATCATGGGCTTGTTCTATTTAAAATGACTTTATGAATGTGTTGAGGTGATATACTTGATGCTTTCATGTTATTTCTATGATAGTTCTATAGTGGATCATTTCTTAGAGTTATTTTTGGTGACACCCTAACACCAAGATGTTATGTTCTTTATTCATCTATGTATACTTAGTGGTTATGGAGTTAAAAAATCTACTTGTATGATATACATTTCACACTATGAGATCCTCCATCAATAGACACATGGAGTTAGAGAATACTCTTTCTAAAAAAAGTATTAATACTAAAATATCCTATATGATGATTTTATGAAATCATTTTTTATGATGTGAGGATCTTCATTATGAGATCCCCTAGGTATTTTTCAATGTTCACTGAAGGATAAAGGTGTGGCTAGTTTGTGGCTTGTTTTTGTGTGAAAAAATTCTCAATATTTTTTAATAAGAGAGAGATTATTTATGATGAAATTTTCTATGGTTTTATTTAAAAATATAGACTTATATAAAGTGAATTTTAGATATTTGGGATGTCTTATTAATCAAAAGTGATATGAGACCTTGATGATGTGATACTCTCCCGGTTGATAGTTGAGCTAGTTTACCCTTGGGATAAAATTAATGATGGGTTTATAAGGATCAAATAATAATTTTTTAATGCCATAGAATAAGATAGAAATTTCATTCCCAAGATAAGCATTATTTGTATAATTAAAATCATTTATAAAAAAAAATAAGAACATGTACCTTACACCAAATATGGTTACAACTATAATCTTCGATTAGTGCATGATGAAGATCACTAGGAAAATCCTATAGATTATTCTCTCCATGATGTATCCATGGATTAACTTAATCACCTAATGCTTTTGTGGGATCCTTATCATAATAATAATATGTTAGTATCTCTTGGAATATAATAAATATAGAGGAAGAGATATTGGGAGAACCGATAGGGAAATCTTGTGTAAGGATCATAGAAACCATTCTCATGGTGAATGCCTCCATGTATATATCTCAAGAAACTCGCAAACCTTCCCTGGAATTTACTCAAATGCCAGATCTTTTTGAGTAAATCCTATAGTTACAAAACTTATAACCTTTAAATAATTTGTATTCACACTAATGTTTCATTAAATGAAATGTTACTGAATAATGATAGCTTTGCATGTAATATTCCTAAATTTTATAATGTTTTTCTTCCTCATTAATCACAATGCAAATCATATATTATGATTCATAATACCTTATTATATGGAATATTATAGAGTATTATTTGTTTAGGAAAAGGCTATGTGATATCTATATATGGTATTAAATGTTATACCCAAATAAATATAAAATTTCTTTTATACGATGGATGTCGAACCATACAACATAATCATATCATACACTATTATATAGCCTTAAACACATCATACATATCTATATATTTAGTGAATATCTCCATGAATCTCCCATTTACACTAAATCCCCATAAACATTATGTTATTTCACCTTATATTGTATTATATATAATAACTAATAAAGTCGTATCAAAAACTAATTTTGAAAATCATTCAAAACACTTTTATAAATCTATCACTAAATTCACAGTGTATCACATCATATGTAATACCATATGAATATCCACCCCAAACCTTTTTTTTGATAAACTATAAATCAATTTTAGAGAATCTCTCTGAGTTTTATAAAACTGAATCCCCATTTACTCAACCATAAAATATGACCCCATGATTATTTCTAGAATTGAAAAAAATGAATCCATGAATTAATAAATGAAAGAAAAGAGTGGCCTCTATAAAATCATTAGTGCTACTCAAGTTATAAAAGGATCTGGTGTGATCTCCATCAAACACATGTATATTTATACTTGTTTCCACTAGTTTTATCATATAAATGCATGCATTTTCATATGATCCCTTTTTCCAAGACATTGAGTAACCTCAAGACATAATGTATGTCAATCCCATATATCTACTCATATGTTATTTATATATTGAGTATAGACTAATGAAGTTGATGAATCTATCACATGTTCTTCATGTAAGAGGATGAGAACATCACATGCACATCACCCAAATAGATAAATACACTAAACATCTTATCTAGGTATCACTTTACACTCATTTATTCTATATTAATATAGGGACCAAATTTCATACACATAATATGAGAGGATAAGTTACATCTTGGTTCAGCCTCAATTGATGAAATGATCAACCACACACCCAACCACTCCCGGATTAGCTAAGCCTAAAGATTTTCATAAGAAAGATATCAAATAATAAAGCTTCTAATTATTGGTATTTTATCAACCTCCGGTATAGGGAATTCCTAATATGAAACATGTACCCTAGAATACCAAATACATAGTGTATAACACTCTATGTGGTATATTGGTGGGTCATTCAGCACACAAAACTCCCTTTATTCCTCATATGCATATTTTGTATTAATATATGAAATCCTACTGATTATAACATTATTATTTCATAACAACCTATAATATATCATAATTAACATTAGTTAGGGACAACTGAAATTAAATCTTTGATAGGTCAATTATCATTTCACTTCATGAAATATATGCATCCAACATGAAAGAATGATAAAGTAGAGACTAACTTTTATAAAACATGACACATTTTCAATTGTTAATATTTTTTAAGAATACTAAAAAACCATGCAAAATAATCGATCTAATCATATCCCATATGATATACTTCTAGTGAAATATTATGTTTGCTACACTTTTTGGGTTTTTACTCATTATATCTCTATATATTTTCTAACAAATCTATATTTAACTATCTAATAAAATACTCCCACTATTTTTTTTAATGAGAGACATCTATGAATTATGTCATTTTAAATAATGAAGAGACTTTGGAATCATATTCCTAATGTTAAACTCTTTAAAAATTGTATTCAAACTCCTTTAATCCCCAAGATTTAATGTTACAATGTTAATAACTTTTATTTTCAAGTTATAACTATTTATAACCTCATAATTATCATCATTATTAGAAATTTTCCACAAAACTTTCTCCCTAATATCATTTTGGTAAAAAAACATAACACTTTATATTTTTTATCTACTATAATATCCTAAACTACTTTAAGATATAAAGTGATATTCACTTCATTATGGTAACTAAATTAACCTATTTACATTACTCTTTACTGACATAACATAAACCTTTTAAGATATTAAATGACATTCATTTTAAATTTTTGATCATCAAAATCATTTATTTGTTACACTTTGAACTTATCTAAGTCCAAATATACTCCCACTAGTCTCTTAGAAACTATATTATTTCTAGAATACCATGGTAAGATACAAAAAATCTTTCGTGTCATGAAATAAAACTTATTTCATTTAGTAGGAATATTTAATAAATAAACTATTGTATCTGTATCTTATATGTTACACAATCTGTTTAGAGTAGTGTACTGAAAATTAGATTTTCTTCTTTAAAATATACTACTGATGGGCGGTTGGATCAAATTCCACATATTTTAACAAACATATAGATAAACACTTTTGTCTTGGATAAATATCCTTTTATCCTTATATTTTTGTTCATGCATATTATGGAATGTGATGAATCATTAACCATGTGTATTAAATCCATCATCTCATATTTTTAATAATAAATCCTTATTTACAAAAAAAATCTTATCATATAAGTGAAATATATTTACTATAAACATCCTTTATATAGATCTTCCTATTCATGGAATATTATTTTACATCCAAATCCATTATTTATAAACCCATTTATTCATCACTTGAATGTAAAATACAAAATTTATCCCTTAATTCCTTTATTTTTAACTCTAGTATATTTACTGCATTTGTAAAATATACATTTGGTGTCATATACCATTAAAAACTGAAGAACTAATTTTTAAAACACTAATATTTGATATAGAATTTCCATAGAGTTTCTCAAACCCATTATATGTCTGGTAAAATCCAATCATATGAAGACAACGTCCCTACTTCTTGAAATTACCTCTAGGTTTCAATGACCTTGACTAACTACCTAAAGAAACATTATTGGAATTTCTAACTAACTTTTATTTTTATGATTTGTACTTTTACCCATTTCTACTATAAATATAGAACTATAACCTAGACATAACATATACAATTAATTTATCATATGAAATTTTAAAAAATAAGTTAAAATTCTCTTTAACTCATTCACATTGTCAAAAAATCTACAAATATTATTGCAAAATGAATTCAATAATCAAATAAAGCCACAAAGGACATCTTCAATCTCACTTAGTCATTGGCATACAAAATCAGATTGGGAACATGAGTAGATGTTAATGTTACATTTCTCATATTTCATCTATTTTCTTTATAACCTAATTTAAATATTTTTATACTTCTCATAAGAATCTATATTCACTTGTTGAACAACTTCAACATTTGGTTACTCCAAAAAACATTTCTCAAACAAATAGAATTTTATACTTTCTTAAGAATGATTCTTAAGTTTCTATAATAGTCTAATAATTTTCTTACATTAATCTTAACCCTTACAAGGATTGACCTCAAAGTTAAATTTTATTATTATGATTCCTCTATAGCTACAATATAATATTTTATCACATGATTATTGTAATTTTTATTAATTTAATAAGGAATTTTATTAAATATTATCACACTAAAATGATGACCTATTTTAAATTAAATCATACCAATTATTCGTCCAAGATTCAAATTTCACTAATAAATTACCCCATTTTATTGTGAACTATTACAACCAAGATGTTGAATGTTGGATTTTTTGATATTTATAGAATTTTGACAATGAAGTTATACAATCACAGATGAGAAGATTGTTGGATTTAATGATGATATTGTTACTATATTAGGCGATAGTTATAAATAATTTTTGATGTAATATAGACAATAATTTATGGTTTTTTGGATTTTTATTGTTTATTAATAGTGTTTATAAGAGGTTGAGGTTATGAGAATATTGTACATGGGGTATGCATAGAGTCTGAAAATGTTTAAAGGATATTAGAAATCTAGTTAAGATATTTGAAGTTGTATAATGTTGTGACCAATTGAAATATTAAATATTGTATCAGTTGACAATAGTTGAAGTTGTAATAAGGTGTATATTATTAAATTTGGGATTATTTTTGAAGTCCTTATGATATTTTTATAATGAATTTTTTAATATGAAAAGCTGTAAAACTTCCCAGAGTTTGTAAATTTTTGGGTGATAAAGATTGAATGAAGTACATAGAGTTTATTATAAGAGGATTGGAGAAAAAACATTCACCAAAAAATGACCCAAATTTTGTAAAATTTTGATAAATCATAGTGTATTTAAAAATTTATGTATTATAGATAATATGGGTGATTTTTATTCCATTCCAAGATAAGTGAATTTTAGTGAGAAATGATGAGGAGAACTATTCCATAGTAGATAGAATTTTTGTTAAAAATAAGATGATACAAGATGAATATTGGTGTTGTGTTTATTTTAATTCTGTTTCTAAGTTGAAAAATTGGGTTAAAGTCTTTGGGAGGTTGTTTAAAGTTATTGGAATCCAAAAAATTGATTTACAAAAGTGTACATGGTGGTGTTTTTTTCCAGTATTTTCTAATTTTTTTGGTATGAAAATTTGGATTTTTAGTGAATTTGTGAAAATTATTTGAGGAACATTATGGTGGTTTACATAGAAAGTATGAGGTTCATGCAGGGAGTATGAAATATACAAATGATTTGTGCAAAAAACATAGCACAGATCATTCACGAAGCCTTTAAAGGAGAGTAATTTTCATTAGAAAGGCAATGATTTCCAGAGAATTACATAGTCAATAATCCCACATAACATAAATCATTCTTGAACCCACATAGTATTTTTTTTTAGTCAAAAGGTTTTGTTTTTTATAGCTCTTATATTAGGACCATTTTCATATAATTTACTTGGTGTTGGTTCACAAAGGGGTTTAAATGGAATTTTGGTTATTAGTGAGTTCTTAGAGGTGTTTACTTATAACTATTTTGACAATTCATTATCTAAGAATTATATAGAATATTAAGAATATTTTTAGAGTAATAAGAAAATTCCTGAATTCCATGTATCAAGGCTAGTTTGTTAAGTAGAGGAAAGACCACATAGCAAATTGAGTTCATGAAACTGATTAGTTATCAAATAAATGAGTTCTGTGAAGTAGTTCACAAAGAATCTCATGAATAATTAATATAAAAAGTATATTCCAAAATAGATTTCAAAAATATATTTATCTAATTTCTCCAATTAGTTCACATAGAACACAAGGAATTCCAAGAATCACATTACATGGTGAATAGTGTTTTTCATAGTATTATGTACTTTGAAGCTTTTAGGTCTAGATTTTTATGTGTCAATATCCAGTGTTTATTATGAATATCAAGGAGTGCATTGTATAATCATATAATATAATTCATGATGAAAAATTCTTATAAATTTTTTGATTATAAAGGAGTGAACTTCAAGTCAATAAACCTAGGAAGACTTCATCTATAGTAGTTTATAAAGAGGATTTGATGGAAGTGATCTAAGGGAGGCAGTGTTCTATCCTCTAAATATTTGTAAAGAAAGTTCTCCTAGAATAGAGTGGAAGTGGATGGAAAATTTTAATAAAAAAATAGTGAAGATAAATAGATTTTGTTATGAGTGAAACATTATTGGAAGATACTCTTTGGATTATCTCTTAGTGGTGAACTAAGTAAATATTTATGTGTTATATTTTATTTTCTCAATTGTGTGTTTAATGAATGTGTAGTAAAATAAGACATGTTTAATGAGTTCCTAACAATGTGGGGACATTATCATTTTAAAAAAAATAAAAAATTTCCAACCTTAGTCACCCTTCCCCTCTTAGGGAGTCTCTAGGTATAATAAGTGGTATCAGTATAGAGGATACCACAATTAAATCTATTTTCTAAACTCAACAATCATAGATAAACCAGTTAATGTCAATGTATTTATAATATTTGATGAAAAAATCTATCATATTTTAAAAAACAGAATTATATCATATCTTAAATCTCTTAGGATGAAAGTTTCATCTACTACCATTCATGGGATTCAAGTAAGTGATGTGATATGATAGTTAATGACTGAAGCTTATATAAAAATGATAGATAATAATACCAAAGCTCATAATTCTCTAACTAGATCTCTATTAGATCAAATATATATAAAGTTTCTGTGCTTCACTTATGCTAATGACACTTGTGGAAAATTTTCAAATATTTATAAAGGTGAAAGTATGATAAAGGAAACAAAGATACTAGTTTTTCATAATAAGTTTAATATTTTTAAAATGTTTCCTGATGAAAACAATGATAACTCCTTCAAACAATTCACTAAATCTATTGGATCCATTTGAGGTCTTGGGGAATAAATTAAGGAAATTGATATTATAAAGAAGATTTTATAGTAACTTCCACCATTGTATAATATAAAAGTTTTGGTTCTTTAATAAATGGATTTGGATAAATTGACTCTTTATGATCTGTTGAGAAGTGTAGTGGCCTATGAAATACATGTAAATCTATAAGATGTATCTGTTCTTTCAAATAAGTATATTTATTTCAAATAAATATAAAAAATTAATATTTATAAAGGTGGTGAAGATAAAGAATATGTGGATGATGAATTTCTATCTCTCATGGACATAAAATTCAAGAGTGGAGTGATAATTTTTGAAGGAAAGAAACCATTTTCATTATTTTGATGGGGTAAAGTAGGGTAAATCATTGTAAGGTGTTTAAGAAAATTTAATGATGAATAAAGAGAAGAAGAAATCATAAAGAGGCCTTGAAGAATGTTCCCCATAAAAGGTGAATTCAAACTAGGAAACACCTCAAGAAATAAATTTCGTAGAAAGTGATTATTTTTCAAAGAGGAAGGTGATGATGCATACTACCTAGAGTAAGTTGAAATAAAGTTTAATTTTAATGTTAAAGATTACATGATGAATATAGTTAAAAAGGAAGAACCTAAAAAATATGAATACAATCAACCATAAGGGTTTTTTTTATCTCAAGTAATAAATTGAGGGAGATCTCAATGATATTGATATTCAAAAAAGGAAAATTAGAATATATATGGTATACTAAAAAAATACTTAAAATATATGGATTAAATTGAAGCAGATATTGATCAACTATAAGAAGAGTTTGATAATTAGTTATCCATTTAGGAGAATTCATAAGAAATTTTGTATTTTAAGAAGAATATTAAAGAGAATAATGAGTTGATTTATAACCTTAATTCATTTGTAAAAGAGTTAAAAAAGAAAGTAGAATACCTATAAGAGGTGGTTGTTACTATGAGAATAAAATTATAATCAGTAATCAAATCAAGCGATCTATATATAAATCTACACTTCTAGAGGTTCACAGATGCAGAACCGATAAAAAGAGTCAAGTGAGGCTAAAAAGGTGTCAATAACATTCTAAATATACAAATACCTTTATTTTTGGGTAAAAGTGGAATTCAATATAATGCTAAAATATAGAAAGAAAAAATAGAAAAGGATCACAACAATGGGAAGTATAAGGTCGGAACTACTGGTGTCAAATCTAAAACACTAGTTATTAAGTCAAATATAGATTATATTAAAGGAAATTAGAGGGATAAAAATAATCCTCTATCCTCAATTGTCAACCAATGACATTCAAATTTTTTTATAAAGGCTAGGTACATGTGGACAGAAAAAGGAGATAAGATATTTCCTCTTATTAAATATCAATTATATGGATGTTTTGGCCACACCATGTTCTACTATGAGGAGGAAAGAAGCTATCTAAATGGGGAATCACATAGAAGTTGGAAAAGAAGAATGAATCCATATGATTTATCATATAGAATAATTTTTTTCTATGGATACTATTTTCAATATTCTAATTTTGGGTACAAAGATGCTAAATGAAGGTAGAGAAGAAGTGGTGGTTACTATCATTAGAGTCATACGAAATATAGTTCTATACATCTAAACAATATTTCACTGAGTAATATATTATCCTTGTTAGAATAAAAATATGAGTATAACTATACTACTTGTGTTGAAGACAAATAGAAGAGTCCTCCATATACATCAAATCAACCATATATCTCATAGAAAAATAAAAATAAAAAATGTGATAAGTCCAATCACACTGAAATCAATCTCAAAGCCATAAATAATGAAATCACCAAGATTCTTGGTAGTGGGTTCTCATCCCACATGATTTGAAATATGATCTTGCTAAAAAAACATGAAATGAAAATTTAGCAGAGTCATTCATTTCAGTAATGATGGATCTTTGAAAATAAAAGGAAGCAACAATACCCGATTGATAGGTGATGGGATGAAGAAGACTTAAACGCTCTATATATATAGCATGTGATATAATATTTTGAGTTTGATCTTGCTATGCCACTCTATACTTGTGGTTACATTCAACTAAAAAGAATTTTCAATCAAAGGAAAGGCTTAGTACTAAATAATGAAATGTTAGAGGACTAAAAATAATCTTTACCATGTAGATAATAATAAAAACACTTGTCTCTTGATAGTTTAAGATGAGAACAACTTGTGGCATAGGTTTCTAGGACACATTCATAAATAAATCATAGAGAATTTATCAAATTTAAAGGTGGTAGAAGATATTTTATATATGAAAAGATATTATGAAAATAATTATGATAATTGTATATGGGGAAAGATGGTTTGAAATCCATACAGATAGAATAATAAAAGGGAATCTAATATGATCGATCTGGTTCACACTGACATATGTGGCCTAATGAGTTTAGAGAACACATATGGGGAAAGACATTTTATTCTTTTTGTTAATGATTATAGTAGAATGGATTTTATGATGTTCATGCTGAGCAAGAAGGAATTGATTAACTACATAAATAGGTATAAATGAAGTATAAAAAATAATACTAATCACACTATCAAGATATTATTATTCAATAATGGAACATAATACACATATATTAAATTTAAAAACTAAATGGGGTAACACGACATCAATCATGAGGTGTCATCAGTTTTCATTCCATAATAAAATGATATTTTTAAATGAAGAAATTGGCAAGTGAACAATATAGACAAAACATTGATCATTGAAAGTGGCATCAATTTTCACTATTGGAATCAAGGAGTGAATGTTTTAGTGTACATGAAAAATTGGGCAATTCTTAGACCAGGGGAATAAAGGACATCATATTAAATGTGGAATGGAAGGAATCCCACACTAAAACATTTTTATCTATTTATAAGTATATGTTACATTCAAAACAAAGTAGGATATTCATGAAAGTATGGTGATTTTGTAAATAAAGGAGTATTTTTAGGCTAATAAACAAAGATTAAGGCTTACAGATACTTTAATAAAAGGATAATAAAAGTATAGAGAGTAATGAAGTCAAATTCATTGAATAAAAAACTAGAAATATTAATCAAATTGTGAACTAGGATGAATTATCTAAAGAGGAGGATAAAGTTAAACCACTCATATAGTTAGAAAAATCTCCCCAAATGATGAATATTCTAATTCTAAATCATAAAAGGAGATGTTTACTATGTAAATTCAACCCATGACTTAGAAAAGAAATATTATAATGAAAGCTGATCCATCTAATATAATGTGAAACAAAACAGATTCTATAGATAAAATAAGAATGATGAGTGCAAAGCATATTTCTATTCTGTCAATGGTAGAATCGAAATCATTTTAAAAAATATAAAATAATGAATCATAGGTTAGATCCACAAATTATGTGTTTGACTAGGTTGATAAAAATCTTACCTAAGTGTTTGTTAAAAGATGAGGACATCATAATGTGATCAGAACTAAGTGTATCATTAAGAAAAAGTTTGATGAGAATGGTAATGTGATAAAAAATAATTCAAACCAAGTGTCTAAGGGTTATGCACAAATTTATGACATGGATGTTGAAGAAACATTTTCCCCATTATCCCAACTATAGTCAATTATTATTAGTTTGGTTATAGAAAATCAAAGAAGATAAATATTTTTTTATATGGTTTTAAAATGTAAATCTTAAATAGAGTTATTTAATAATAATTTTATACTGAATATCCAATCAGAATTCTGATTTCAAATTATGGAACAAAATTTTTCATATTTGAGAAATCTCTATATAGTCTAAAGTCAACCCCAATAGTATGGTATGATTTACTAAATTCATATTTGAAGAAGTTAAAATTAAAATGGGGTGGTTTCAACCACAATATCTATATAAAGACATCCAATAAAGACCAATTTATGGTTCTTGTGTATGTAGATGATATAATATTTAGTGGAAAAAGTGGAAATATATGGAAGAGTTTTCTAATCACAAGAAATAATAATTTAAAAATTCCATGACTGGTGAACTCACATACTTTTTGGGGATACACATGATACAAAATAAGGAATAAAATTTCATCTCTTAGGAAAAGTATGCAAGGGAGCTAAAATGTGTATAATTCAAAACTGATGTTGAATTTTATTAGAGTTTGAAAAAATATTGAGAAGAATAAGGATGAAAAATATTTGGATTCCACCTTATACAGGAGGATAATCATAATCTTACTATATTTGAATACAATACTATTGAATATTATCTTTGTAACATGTTCAGTGGCTTGTTTGTGAAGTAATCTAAATGAAGACCATCTCAAAGTAGTTTAATGAATCATTTGGTAAATCCAAGGTATGTTCAATTTTGGGTTGTTCTTTGAAGAAATAAAGGATCATGAATTGTCAACATTTTCTAATATTGTCTAGGCTAGTGATGTGGTGGATCAAAAATCCATGAGTGGTAGTTTCTTATTCATTAGAAATAAATGTGTTGTATGGTCAACCAAGAAGAAAGAAATCACTTCAATGGGTATGGATGAATAAAAATATATCTCTGAGCCTAAGGCCTATACTCAGCTTATGTGGATGAACCAATATTTATAAGATATTAGAGAATATGTGACACAACATATGGTAATACAATGTAATAATAAGAGTGCTATGAAACTCACACAAAACCCCATACAACACTCTCATACAAAACATATCCATATTTGGTATCACTTTATCAAAGAAAATTTGGATCATGGAATGATTAAAATGAATTATGTTGTAAATAATGTAAAATTTTACAATATCATGAAAAAACCTTTTGCTACTATAGTATTCTAAAATCATAAATTGAACCTATATATTCAACCCCTCCCTCATTTTGAGGAGGTTCAAAAGTACCCATTTCCCCATGTATTTAACTATTTCTAAATATTTTTGAAGTGATGAAGGATTAAGTGGGATATAAAACCCATGAGGTGTATTGTGATGGAATCATGTCATATGAATATTTATCTTTTTGTGTTATTTTATAAGGGGATAAAGGATTGTGCAATTCAACCAAAGATAATGTCTTTTAGTGTTGATATTCTCTCATCAAGTGCGATTTCTTGGCATGAAAGTATATGAGAGTTTCTAGAATGAGGAACTAAATGAGGAATTTAATTCTCACCTAATTTTTTATATGCTGAGAACTAGTCATGTAGACTTCAAGCAATGGGTGAGTCATTCTGATGTTATCTGAAGGCTTTGTAGTAATGAATTTCACTTTGGATTTCCAATAAACCCAAAGGGGGACAATGTTTGAACCAAATTGATCCAAGATGTAGGTTATTTTTGTGTTTATTTTAAATCTATTTATATGTTTATCAAGGGTTTTTAATCCTTTAGAAGGTTGTTTAAATTTTTTGGAATCTTGGAAATTGAATTATTGAAGTGTACACGGTGGAATTTTTTTTACAATGTTTTCCAAATTTTTGGGTATTAAAATTTGATTTTTTGGTGAAGTTTCATATAGGATTCAAGGAAAAATAAGTTGGTTCAAATTAAAAGAACATGGTTCTTATATGTAGTATTTGAATCAATATAGGGAGTATGTAAACAAAAAAGGTGGTGTGCGAACTATGTAGCATAAACCGTTTTCAAAGTCCATAAAGGAGAGTCATTTGAATTGAAGAGGTGCTGATTTATAGTGCTTCACATAGTCAATAATACAATTTAGTGTGGATAATTTGTGAAACCACATAGAATATTTCATTTGAAGTTAGAAGACTCTTTTTTTTACAACCCATAAAGGAGGATCGTCCATGTATCATTTTCGAGGTGCTGATTCATGAACAAGCTTAATTGTAATGTTAGTGATTAAAGAATTATTCAGATATGTTTCCCTATAAATAACCCAACAATTAATTATTTAATAATTTTAGAGTATATTAATAATATCATGGAAGTAATAAAAAATTTGGATAAATTAATAATTTCCTATAACAGCCTACTTTGTGAAGTAGAGGAAAGACAACATAGCATGTTCATTTCATGAAGTTGATTGGTTTGTGAAGAAATTAGTTTCATTAAGAAAACCATGAAGTAGCTTGTAAGAAAGTACTATGTGAAAGAGATTCCATGAATACAGTTCTTGAATTTATTTACCATGTTACACAAGGCTGTTTTCATATCACATAAGGAATTTTGTAAATCATAGTACACAATGAATAATGTTCCATGTAACACTTTTGTACTTGGTAGTTTTCAAGTATGGATTTTTAAATGGATATATTTGGTGGTTATTCTAAATATATTGAAGATAATTTTAGAATAATATTCTATAATTCATGATACAACACTCTTAGAAAACTAATTATTATGAGAGAGAAACATTCAAGTCGATTAACAGAGGTAGACTTAATCTAGAGCATGTGTAAAAAGGAGTCGATGAAAGTGATTTGAGGGTGGTAGTGTGAAATCTTTGAATTATTTATAAATGAATTAAACCTAGAATGAAGTGACCATATCTGAAAAATTATAATCCAAAAAAATACTAAATCTTAGTGGATTTTGGTATGACCAAAACATTATCAGCGTACACTCCTTAGACTAGCCTTTAATAGTGAACTAAGTAATTTTTTTGTGTTATACTTTATCTCTAAAATTGTGTATTTGGTGAATATCATGCACAATAAAACATGATTTATGAGTTCCTTCCAATGTGTGGATAATATAATTTTAAAGAAAAATAAAATTTTGACACCCTAATTCACCCCTCCCCACTCAAGGTATCCGAGGGTATAAAAATTTTGGTAGAGAAAAATATCCATTAGAGATAAGGTGGACCATTATGGTTGTTTGAGAAGCCGTGATATCCATGGAGGACATGTGAAGTCACAAAAGATCTAGAAATGTGAAAATTACATGAAATCCATTTCACTTGGAATTTTGAAGACCATGGTGATGAAAAATAAAGTGAAACATGGATGAGATAGAATCCACACCGAAAAAGATAGTTTTTTGTGTTTAAATATTACATGTACAAAATAGGGATTCCAAAATAGATATCAAGGAAGTAGTTTTGAGTTTATAGAATACCTAATAAAAATAGGAAACTAAAAATGAAAATTCTATGGAGGTTGGATTATTATTCATCAAGATTTATAGAGTTGGTGCAATATAAACATGCAAGCATTTTTAAGGTGTTTTGAAATATATTTTATCTATAAGTAGCATTATTACATGGTATTTAGAGTATTACACCATGGAATATTAGATACATATCCCAACACAGTTATTTTGAGAAGCGACCATGTCATGAAGTTTGAAAAACTAGGATTTATGATAGTTTTGTAAGGTTTGATACTTCTACAACTGATTAGTAGTTATGGAGTGAATTTCAATGACTCATATAGAATTCCATGGTGAGGATTTGATAAAAGATGATTCAAAGGTAGGATACTAAGGATTTTAAGTTGGAAGTTATGTGATATTTTAATTTGAAATTTTAAATTCTAATAATTCTATGGATATATAGAGACCTGTAGTGTAGAACAAAAAAAACAACAAAGAGAATATTAGAGAAAAGTAGAGGAAAGTAATTGTGAATTTCTAAGTTAAAGGTAACAACAATATTGAATTTTTTGAATATTTATATTAGAATAGAATATAGTTGTTACCAATTTAAATTACATTAAGATATAGTTCTATAGAGATGAAATACCATGCATATCATTGATGATCAAGAAGTAAATAGTTCACTTGCTAGAATTATTGTATCTTCTGTAATTATTGATATCTGAATTTATTTGAGGATTAAAGACCCAACTATTTCACAATGTTTTCTCTATATCCTATAGTTTATTTCACAACAAACACACCAGTATTCACTAGAGCATCAAAATTTTAAAATTATCATTCAAATTATAATATTTCTATATACTGAACTTGGAGTTACCTCTATTCCATTAAACTGATAAGATACCTACAAGTCTTAAACTAATATCTTATAGAGTAGTGCATGAAGAGGGAGAAGGCATTGAACCTCGAGATGTAGTAATATATTCCTAAATGAATCCATAATTAGTGAGCCTTAGGATTTCATTTACTTATCCCTAAAACTTGTATCCTTTGTGATAAGTGAGCTTACCTAATTCTTATATCTACACAAATAATGAGTTATAATTTATTATTATTAAACTGACATAATGTCAAGTGTTTTCTCCTTGGATGTCACCTTGTGAAGGTAAACTAAGTAAAATTATCATGTTCCTGACATTTTAAATTTCTATATCTATTATTATTATTAGATTAAATTGAGTAATAAGATAAGAAAAGATCAAATAAGTGTTCATTCTAACAAGGGAACAAGATTGTAAGGAAAGATTAGAGGTGAAAAGTTCAAATCTATTAACACCTAGATTCACCCCCTCTAAGAGTGTACCAAGTTTCTAAAATTGGTATCCAAGATAGGTTCTATTATTGATTCAACCTTTCTTTCAACTTTCAAATATATGAGTATTATGGAAGTTATGGAACTTATAGTGAAATTTCCTCTATTTTATAGAAATAATTTTTCTAATTGGAAGAAGGAGTTCATGTATTATTTGGTGGTACATCGCGGAGTCCCTTATAATATCTTTCACGTTAGATTTTTATTACAATGTCAACATCAGATTTTCTATAAAGATAATCAAAGAAAATTAGATATTGATGCATGTGTGAAGGATGCTTTTAAAGAGACCTAGGATGATAAGGTATAAGATAAATTTTCACTCAAAAAACTTCTAATGATATGTGGATAAAGTTTGAAGAATTATATGGTGAAGAATATTTGTTGAGAGAATATAATCATATTTCCTATACCAGTGTATAATGTGAATTAGATGATATTTTAGGAATGAATTTGGTTATAGAATAGTTTCATTTTCCATGATTCAAGAAGAAAAAAATAAGTAGAAGGCATCCAATAAATTGAGTATTCATAAAGAGGTGAAGAAAAATAATTCTTTAGGTAGATATAAATATAACATTATAGTATATGTTTCTTATAAATATAAATATTCATGTTTCATATCACCCACATTCTTGGAGGATTATGGTATAAAGTAGGAAATCGCATCATGTGGTAAATCTTGAGATTTTATGTGTAACAAGAAAAAAGATATTGAAGACTTGAAGAGTGAATTATAATTCGTTAAGGCTAAAGGTTAAATTAAATGTTTTTATATAAAAAACTTAGAGGAATAAAACACAAAGATGAAAAATAAATAGATGAATTTAGAAGTGACTATTAAAAAAATGAACCAGAAAATAAAGCAACAAACTGAGGTATTAATAAAATTTTTCATGAGTTGGAGCTAATAATAGAAAAGGAAAAATTCTATGAAGCATTTTTTCTTCTATAAGAGATAATTTTTAAGAGAAGATAGAGATTTCACATGATGAAGATAATTATCATAATGAAAATTAATAAGTTCAACTGAAGAATAAGAATTTGAGAATTAAGAATCTTTAAGGAGAGCTTCATGTTATAAAAAATAAGTCAATTACCAAAGATTATCATATGGGGACTTTGGCCAGTAGAAAGAATAATAGAAATATTGAATTAGGAAAGTGATAAAATAATATTTATAAAACTGGTGTATAAAGTCATCAAATAAAATTACCATTACAATTATATTTATATGGATGTTTGGGACACAGTATGAGTGTGTGTATAGAAGTTAGAAAGTTCAATAGAGGAGGAATATTTATTGTAATTAAATTTTAAATTATAAAAAATTATTTGCATTATGATTTCATTAGGAGATGTTATATTTTTTCTCACCTTGGTCATATAGAAAGGTATTGCAGCAAAAAAAAGTTATATAAGTTCTAAGATGAGTTCCCCCACTCCTATAATAATAAGGAGTTATAATAAAAAGAATGAGAAATGAGTTTTTGTCCAAAATAGATCCAAAGTAATGGATGAGTTTGAAGTATGAAGTAAATAGTGGTTTTCCCAAGTATCATTGATGGATTATTCATAATACCTCTTATGTAAAGAAATGAAGAATATATATAAGAGAATAATAACTCATAAGATATAATAATATTTCACAATGGAGAACAAATTTATAGTTGTGGAAGATAATAATGAAGCAAGATAACAAAAATTGTATTGGAAACCAAATGTTATTTACTCACATCAACATTCCTAGAATAAGAATATTAAATCATGGATCTAAAAGAATAAAGAAGAGGTTACTCTCAAGGTTTCTGAGAATAAGATATAGGCATGCTTAAGTAGTTTCATCCATGACACTATAAAGTATGAGTTGTAAACTAGTGGAGTTTACCTTGTATAGGGAATGAATCCTGGAAAAGAATACATAAATGGTGTATTAAATATGAAAACTTGCACAATTGGGATTATTCACACTATATAAATAAACACTGATCCATATAAGAAGAAGAATTCATGATCAAACATTCAGAGAGAAAATTACAAAAGTGGTGTTATTCTGAACAAATTTAAGAAGTAGATCATAAGCAAAGGGTTAGATTGTCATCATTAACAATATTTATATATTTGATGGTTTTAAATAAATCCCTCTCCCTATGAACTTAATTCATATATATGATGATTATATTGATATATGATTAAGGTAGAGATATGACCCATTGGGTATATGAATTTAAAATATATGGATACATAGTGAAAGTGTGTATGATTTTATAGAAGAGGATTATGAATTGTGTGTACATAAAAATAAAATAATTACTAGATGGTAATTAAAAAAACTATTTCTATATATGTTTTCACTAGTATTCAAAGAAATAAAGGCTTGGACTATAAACAGGCTTAAAGAGCTTGAAGGGATAATTCTACTGAATATAATGATATATATAGTCATGAATAAATTCAAGTGGTTTTAAGGTAAAATATGATCTAAAATGGTAATGGTAGTGTTGTTAAGAAATTACCATAAAGAATCAATATTGAATATGTTTATACATGATGAGATGCTAAAGTATGGATGATACTAAGCTTGATTGGGAGTAAAACAAGTGTAAAATTCAAATAAATTTTTTCTAAATTGTATCAAGAAAATTTTAGAATTCAAATTAATGGTATCCAGATTTACTAAGTCATGGAAGTACCTAGAGAAGTAGATATATAGTCTATTGAATAATTAGATACTATTATGGAATAATACTTATTCTACTTATTTTTTAACTAACAATTTAGGATCATCTGAGTGGTTTTTAGGATACTAAAAAGATACTGTGAATAAAGTTATTATGATAAAAAAGGTTATTGGGTTATTACAAGTGATGATGAGAATTTCAACATGGAGAATTAATTTAAATAAATGAAGAACATGGATATTATATGGTATCAAGTTTTTATTATAAACATGTGATATCAATTTGATTCAATATGTGGTATAACTCAAACACCATGTGAATTATTTATTATACAATAACAGTGTTATCTAAGTCTGATTGAGATAATTAGCAGTATATTTAAGGAACTAAATTTCTCAAGTTGCAAGTATTTAATGGAATTTAGTGAGTGACATGGAAAACATTGATGTCATTAAAAAAGACTATTGTTTCCTATATCAATTTTTGACTCTGAAGGATTATAGGATTTATTGATGGATCATTTTTAAGTTGAAAATTCACTCAATATATTTTTTTGAGAAGAATATAACAATCAGTGAATGTGGATTTATATTTATGTTGAAAATAAGGTTTATTAAATGATGTTTAAAGGTTTAAAAAAATTATTCAACCAGTATAACAAGATCTTTGAAGGTGTATATAAAGGGGGAGTATATCCTATCTTATTATGTAATTCTTGAAGGAATGAAAATATGTTATTTTCATTTGAATATCTGATAAAAGAAGTATGTCGAAATAGGGTAAGTAAATCTAATTGAGTTTTAAGGAAAATATGGACCCTTTTTTATTTTATTTTAAAAATTAATAAGTATTTAAAAGAAAGAAGAGAGGTATATAAAATCAATAATTTTAAAGGTTCTTGGATTGAAAGAGAAAAGAAAAGTGATTATATTTATCTCTTATGGTTCAAGATTTTATGTAAGTGAGTATTATAAAAAAAATCAAAAGGGGTATATTGTTACAAGTAATAGGTTGTATGTTGGATTCATTGAGAACTATATAAGTTTGGAAATAAATGATGGAAATCATATATGAGAAGTTTTTTGGATTTACTAAATAGATGGTTACTAGATTTAGTAACAGTTATAAATGATATTCAATGAAGGAATGAGAATAAATATAGGATTGATTATGTGGGTTGATGATGAATTATGTTCACAAGAGGTTGAGGTTGTGATAACTATAGTACATGGAATATTCATGGAGTATGCCCAAGTTTTATGAATATTGGAAATCAAATGAATATATTTGACATTGTATGATATTGTGACCAGTTGTAATGTTAAACATTGTATTAGTAGACAATCACTAAAGTTGTGAGAAGGTATATATTTGGAATTTAAGGAATAATTTTGGAAGATAAGATGATATTTTTAATGGAGTTTTAGTATGAAAAATTGTAAATATTCCTATAGATTTTAATTTTTTGGTTTTTAATGATTTAAGGAGGTATTTAGAGTTTAATAAAAGAGGATTGGTGGAAGAAAAAATTACCACATAATGTCCCATGAAACAATTAATTTAGTTAAGTCATATTGGATCTAGAAATGACTAGAGTGAAGATACTATGGGAGTTTTTTATGCTTCTCCAAGAAATAATAATTTCAGTGAAAAAAAGAAAAGTAGAACTATTCCATGGTGTATAACTAGTTTCCAACTAGACCAATTCCCAAGCCAACCTTCCACTGACCTCAAGGGAATCCCTGACCCCCTCGGGTTGACGAACAATGTCAAGGGTAAGAAACATAACAGTTGGGGATGGTTTCACCCTCAAAAACCAAAACATAAATATCCAAACATGGAGTAAAAAACATAAATATTAATAAATAAGAACAAATACATTGAAAATAAATAAAAATTTAATACAATATTACAATACTACAATCTGAAACCGAAAGAAATAGAATAGGAGGCCAAAGTGACCAAAACATAACATGATTCAACTAATTTTAAGAAAAAAAGGACTAAACAACATATCCATGTGCCTCTTGAGTCACCGCAACATTCCCAACAAATATTATGCTTTCCAAGTAATATGAAACCAAATAAAACCCAAAAGTAAAGGCCCGAAGAAACCTACATAAGACATAAAGACTACATACCAACCATCTAAAGTATGTAGGGTGTGATCTAAAGGCTAGTAGTATAAGGCCCCGGCCTTAAACATTACTTAATCTTGAGTTATTACAAGATTACACCTTGAGGATCTTTTCAGGTTTAGAGTTTTAGAGAATTAGACCATAAAACATGCATTACATTCCACATTTAAACAAAGTGGTTACATAAAGATAGTATTCATTTTTCCCATAAATGGAAACATATTCAAAATAAAACATGGATTCTTCCTTGACACTTCCTTGACACTATCATATCATGTACCTTTCCCTTGACCTGTGAAAAACATTTCAAAAACTTGGGATGAGCATAAAAAGCTCAGTAAGGGATATAAAAATATGGAAAGGAAACATGAGTACATATATACATAAGAATGAAATCATACTTTACCCATAAAACATAAGCACTTTAACATACCTCATCAAATCATGAATAAATCAAAGAAATCATAAGACATAAAGGTAACTTGAGGCATTCATAACATTCTTACGTAGGGAGTAACCCTCTTGGTTACGTTTGGAATACCCATCACAGTATATTCCCTAAATCTCTTCGAAGAAACCATAACGTTTCACTCCTTCGCATTACCCAATGCATTGGAGAGCTATATCGGGCTCACCTACCCTTAGTTTATCACGGAACCACCCATCTTCATAATAATTCCCAAGAACCTCAACATAATCGTATCACATAAAACATGGATAAAGGAAACATAACATTTCCACCTTTCAATCACAAGATATCAGTACAACACATTGATATAAAAACATTATGAAAACCATTTTCAATACCAATATAAAAGAAAAGTAAAACATGGTATTCATTTTTCTTTAAAAAAAGGTATGGCTTGTAGAGGAAGCCGAAACTCAAATAATGGTCACGGCGGAGGAGAAGTCGTTGTCGCCGCATACGTACGAAAAAAACATTCCCTTTTGTCGTTTAGTAAACGCTTCGTATAAAAGATTCCTTTTGAATAAACATAAAATTCAAAGGGGTTTATACACCGTATAAAAGAAGGTTGTGTATAAAACAAAATATGCCTCAATGAAAGGAGATTGAAACGAAGTCCCATACCTCGGGTCCGACTTGAATCGGTTGTTCTTTAATCTCCTGAATAATAAACTTTAGTTAATTTCTACTTGTTTAAGAACCTTCTTCAAGTTCATTATTCCTTTTATATCACTTATTACCATGTCATGAACACTATGTAATTATTTTAGTTAATAACAGTCATTTTAACGATCATTGGTACTTGAGTTAAAATATGATCTTTATAATTACAAGTTGTTCATGTATCCATTATATCCATAATTTTATACATGATTTAGATATCATATATATCATATATATCCAGTACATGCATGCATTTATAATATTACATAACATTTAGAGGTAAGAAATGAAATGCACCGTTCATGGAGACGGTAAGCCGTACCGTATGCATGAACGGTGCTTCCATTTCTATTTTGTATTTTATGAAATGAAATCATAATGATATAAAGGTATATTATAATTCCAGTGTAATATCATATATAATATCATAACTCCATCCTTTATAAATCCCACATATGGTATTAAAGAATCAAATCACTTTTTTGGGGGCGGTAGTCCGCACTTCCTTAAATGAAGATATCACGTTTACCCATAATGAAAACCATAAAGGTATGCCCAAAATGAAAAATACAGAAGCTTAAGGAAAACATAAACATATTATATATCATATATAAATATAGTTTCATCTTAATGGCCACCTTTGAAGGTGTTAAAATAATTTTGAACAATCATCGTTTCGGGAGGCAGAAATTCGCCATCCACAGAATCAGTATGTTCTTTAACCATTAGATGTAGGTGTGTGTAAGTGTAGCTCGAATAATTCTTATAAAAACATTCTAGTATATGGAAGATACTGGTGTTATTACAAAATAAATGAATAAAAAGAGTTTAGGGGGTTGGAGAAGCAAAATAAAACAAAAGAACACAAGTGAAGACATTACCTTAAATTCGGGCAACTACATTTGGTTTGAGCAAAAAGGATTCCTTGGGAAGAATTCTGCCCAAAGTTAGGCTTCTAAGAGTTATATAGGGATGTGGAGAGACAAAATGGGCAGGGGTTGGCCGAGCCAAAGTCTTTGGAAGTGTGGGTACGGAGGTATAGGTGGGGGCCTTTTATAAGAGGAGAGGAGGGGCACTCTTGGAATGTAAAGAAATGTTACTTTATTTTAAAATGATTTTCGGATTCAAAAGGTACCAAATTTATATAATTCAAGGGTAAGGTGATAAGGGTTCGAAATACACCCATACAATAGGTTTTGGACATGTGTAGGTCATAGATATTACATTATCTTTTCATTTTATTTAAATCCTTTATTAATGAGGTAATCGCTGCATCATCATGATGTCATATATAATTTAATTTATTTAATGTCTAAAAATTATAAAAAAAATATCATGATGTAGGAAATCTTTTTATCTTTATAATTAATATTTATAGTCAAAAATCTGACTTGTATAACCCCATTTAAAAATTGTTTTAGTAAAACAACTCATGTTTGTGTCATTTTAATTTTAACATTAAATAAAAAGATATTAATGTCATTTTCCTACCAAAGTGGCTCCATGGGGTCCCCAAGTTGACCCATGGATTTTCTTGGTCTTCCATGACACATCCAATAAGTATAGGACATGTGTATAGGTATTTTCATTTTATTATAATATCATTTTTTCCTTAAATTGCACTAATTACCTCTAATCGTGATTAAAAACTTAAAAGTTACTATTCACCAAAAAATTATTTTAATCTCATTGAACCACATTTTACTTCTTAATGACAACCATGTATGTCGGATTTTTGAAAATCAAATCACAGAAGTGGCAAAGTTTCATTTAAATGAAAAATCAGTTTCTTTAACTACCACTTAGTGGTTTCACTATTCATCAAAAATTGAAGTTTTTCAGAAAAATACCAAAACTTCACCCTAAGCTATATTTGATATTATGAATTCAAAAATGATGTCTATTTTAAAAAATTAAAATCATATAAGTTATATTAATTAATTTAATAATTAATTCCCGCTGTCATGACAAATAGCGTGTTTTTATGAAACAATAAGTATCAAAAGATTGACACCAGTTTAAGTCCAATTTTAAAGTGAAATTGATTCTAATGACCACCATTGGATTAAATGGTAAAAATATATTCTAATTTAACTTCAAAACCAATTCAAAAGATAATCTAATCATATAAATAAATTATATTAAAAAGAGGTTTTGAATTAAAATACAACATTTTTCACTATTCATTAAAAAATGAACTTTATCGGAAAAATATCAAAAATTCACAAAAAGTAAATTTTGATGTCCCAATCATAAAGAATAAGTTTATTTTGACAAACATAGCTTATAAAATTGTCAAAAGATAGATTTTAAAAATGGTTTTCCATCAAAAGGCAGTAAAACAATCTTTTAAAAATATTAGTGTATTCCATGCTTAAGATTGGATTTATTCTAATTTTAAGCCTCTAAAACACTATCTAATTCACTAATAGACATAGATAAAAATATCTATTATTAATTACTTACTTGGGATGTTACATCCTTCCCCCCTTTAGAAAATTGCGTCCCCGCAATTTATTTACTTATCGAATAAATGGGGGTACTTATCCCTCATTGCATTTTCAGATTCCCATGTTGCCTCTTCCATCATGTGATTTTTCCACAAAACTTTTACCTGATTAATCACCTTATTCCGTAACACTTGCTCCCTGTGGTCAAGAATCTGGACCGATTGTTTCCTCGTAAGATAGGTTCTCTTCCAGCTGAACTACCTCTAGACTCAAAACATGAGATGGATCTGGCATGTACTTTATTAGCATCGAAACATGAAAAACATTGTGTACCTGAGATAAACTCGGAGGTAAAGCCACCCGGTATGCAACTGATCCAACTCTATCCATAATTTCATATGGTCCAATGAACCTTGGACTCAACTTTCATTTCTTACCAAATCGCATCACACTTTTCCATGGTGAGACTTTGAGAAAAACATGATCACCTACCTCAAAAGATAGATCCTTCCTCCTGTTGTCCGCATAACTCTTCTGCCTGCTCTGAGCTGTTCTCATGTGTTTCTGTATCAGCTGAACTTTTTCTTCCAACTCTTCTACCAATTCTGGTCCCATCAGCTTTCTTTCACCCACTTCATCCCAAAAGCTGGAGTTCGACACCGCTTCCCATATAATGCCTCAAATGGTGCCATCTGTATACTGGAATGAAAACTGTTATTATATGAAAATTAAACCAAAGAAAGATGTTGGTCCCAACTTCCCTGATAATCCATAGAGCACGAATGTAGCATATCCTCCAATGTCTGAATTGTTCGTTCTGACTGTCCATCTGATTGAGGATGAAAATATGTACTAAAATTTAATTCAGAACCCAACGACTTTTGAAGGCCTTTCCAAAAGTTAGAAGTGAACCTAGGATCACGGTCAGATACAATGGAGAGGGGAACTCCATGTAACCTGACTATCTCTTTAAGATACAAACGAGAAAGTTGATGTAGGGAAAAAGTATATCGTATACCAAGGAAATGAGCAGATTTAGTCAAGCGATCAACAATAACCCAGATTGCATTATTACCTAGAGGGGTCTTCGGCAATCCCACAATGAAGTCCATGGATATATTCTCCCATTTCCACTCTGGCACTAGTAAAGGCTGAAGTATCCCTTTCGGTAACTGCCACTCTGCTTTAACCTGTTGACATGTCAAACCCTTCACAGTAAAATCAGTAATATCTCTTTTCATTCCATCCCACCAGTAATACTCCCACATATCTCTGTACATCTTAGTACTGCCAGGATGAACTGAAAATGGATATCTATGAGCTTCATATAACAAATCTCTTTTCAACTGTGAATCACAAGGCACACACAATCTCTTCCCAAATCTCAAAACGCAATCATTATCAATGTTGAATTCAGGAAACTTACCTTTCTGAACCAGCTCTACCTTTTTCTGCAACTCACTGTCTTGCTTCTGTGCTTGCTTGATTCTGTCTGATAGAGAAGATTTCACTGATACCTGAAACAAAACAGAAGAACATCCTGCACCAACAACTTCTATGCCAAAGTTCATCAAATCCTTAACTAAAGGATCATGTTCCAAATGCAACATTGTTAATAAAGCATTACTTTTTCGACTCAAAGCATTAGCCACTTTATTTGCTTTTCCCGGATGGTAATGAATAGTACAATCATAATCCTTGATTAATTCTAGACATCTCCTCTTTATCATGTTCAATTATTTCTAAGTGAATATATACTTTAAACTTTTTTGATCGGTATATATTTCACACTTTACTCCATAAAAATGATGCCTCCAAATTTTTAAAGCGAAAACAACAGCAGCTAATTCCAAATCATGTGTAGGGTAATTTACCTCATGAGTTTACAACTGTCGTGAAGCATAAGCAATTACCTAATCATTCTGCATTAGGACACAACCAAGTCCTTTCAATGAAGCATCACTGTAGATAACAAACTCCCCATTCCTGGAAGGTAGTGCCAAAACTGGAGCATTCACCAATCTTCTTTTCAATTCCTGAAAACAATCATCACATTCTTTTGTCCAGATAAACTTAACACCCTTCCGAGTTAGCTTAGTCATTGGACTAGATAACCGTGAAAAATTTCTAACAAACCTTCGGTAATAGCCTGCCAAACCAAGGAAACTACGAATCTCTGTTACATTTGTGGGTCTTGGCCATTCTCTAATAACCTTTGTTTTTGCAGGATCAATAGTTATCCCATCTTTAGAAACAATGTGACCAAGGAAAGAAATTTGTTGCAACCAAAACTCACACTTGCTGAATTTTCCATACAATTTCTTTTCTTTTAAGGGTTGCAAAATAACCCTTAAATGTCTTTCATGCTCCTATTTACTTTTAGAAAACACCAAAATATCATTAATGAAAACCACCACAAACTTATCCAAGAACTCATGGAAAATTCTATTCATTAAGTCCATGAATACATCAGGTGCATTGGTTAGACCAAAAGGCATTACTAAAAATTCATAATGGCCATATCTTGTACGAAACGCAGTCTTCAGAACATCTGTTTCCTTTACCTTCAGCTGATGGTACCCCGATCTCAGGTCAATCTTTGAAAAAAATTGAGCTCCCTGGAGCTGATCAAACAAATCATCGATATGAGGCAAAGGATATTTGTTCTTAACAGTGATGTTATTCAAGGCTCTATAATCAATGAAAAGTCTCATAGAACCATCTTTCTTTTTAACAAATAAAAGATGAGCACCCCATGGTGATGTGCTAGGTCGAATGAAACCTTTCTCTAATAAATCTTTCAATTGCTCCTTCAACTATAAAAGTTCAATTTGAGCCATTCGATAAGGGGGTTTTGAAATTGGATTATCATTAGGAACTAAGTCAATAGTAAATTCAACTTCCCGATTTGGTATTATTCCAGGAAACTCATCAGGGAAACATCAGGATACTCATTTACCACTAGCACATCATTAATCTGAACAGTTCCCTTGTTTTCAACAATATGTGCAAGGTAACATTCATTTCCATCTTTTACAAGTTTCTCAGCCTCTTGATAAGTTATCAACAGTAAGGGTTCATTATTGTACACAAACTGAAAGTCTTTCTAAAAATAAACTTCTTTATCTCTACAGTCAATCTTAGCATGGTAAATAGAGAGCCAATCCATACCCTGGATAACATCAAACTCTATTAGAGGTAAAACAATAAGGTTCGCAAGTAGGTTCTTTCCACGGATAAGGATATGAAGATTCTTATAAATTCTTTTTTCCTCAACATTTCCCCCAGGTGTTTTTACCACAAGTTCAGGAGTCATTTCTTGAGATGGTATTCCCATTTTACTAGAAAAGGTTTCAGAGATGAAAGAATGTGTGGACCCCGAATCAAACAACACACTGGCATAATCTGAAAAAATAAACAAAGTACCTGATACAACTTCATTTGATGGCCCGACATCTGCTGAAGTAGTTGCAAAGGATTTCACCACCACTTTCTTCTTGTAGTCTAACTGCTTCCCATCACTCGAGCTCTTTGTCGGACACTCATTTTCATAGTGACCCATCTCATTGCACTTAAAACATTTCACTAACTGTAAATCAAATTTGGACTTACCATCACCTTGATCTTTTTCAGTGCAATCATGAGCCTTATGTCCCATCTTACCACATCGGTAGCACTTTCCAGAATTCAGAAGACATTCCCTAGCATGACTTTTACCACATTTATCACAAACTGGAAACTTAGTTTTCTTACCATTAGACTTTTTTGAAGAATTCTTCCCTTTCTCCTGCCACCTCGGTCTCTTCTTCTGCTGGTTGTTATAGAACACTTGACCATCGGAAAACTCCATTTCCACCTTCTCAGCACATTGAACAAGCTTTTAATAACTTTTAAACTCATGAGAAGCTAATTCCCTTTGATATTTTGGTTTTAATCCTGAGTAAAAACGATTGATTTTACTATCAAGGTCTCAGATAAAATTTAAAGCATACCTTGCCAATCGAGTGAACCTCTCTTCATAGGTAGCCACTGAGTCTTCCTCTTGCCTCAATTCCAAGAAATTTTTTTCCATCCTAAGTCGAACAGCCTTAGGAAAATACTTCTCAAGAAACATACCTTTGAATTCATCCCAATCAAGAGCATAAATCTAATCAGTGTCCCTGATATTTTTAACCATCGACCACCACTGATCTACCTCACCCTCCAAACGGTAAATAACAAGACTAACCTTTTGATTGTCTGAACACCCCATGACATAGAAAATCTTCTCCAGTTCTTTAATCCACCCTTCAGCTAACACAGGGTTAGATGATCCTCTGAATGATGGGGGATGTTGCCTCATGAAATGTTCCACCACTGAGATGTTCCTCTACGGTTGATCTGGCTGATCTCGTGCATGGATACCACCACCATTTATCGCTTGAGTCAACTGCGCCATTACTGCAACAAACTGTTCAGTTCCAATTCTGACCATCTCAGGATGCTGATTCGGAAGGTTATTTCCTTTTGTATGCCTTCCTAGCACTGCTTCCCTATTTCCTATGCGGAAAACCATTCTGAACAAACATGTCTTAGATGAAGCAACATGGTAATATTAAAATGCTATATCATTTCAAAAAAAAAATTGGATAATCATTTAATAGAATTCTAACTCCTAAAGTTATCTAAATCGACCTCTGATACCAAATATAAGGCCCCAGCCTTAAACATTACTTACTCTTGAGTTATTATAAGATTACACCTTGAGAATCTTTTCAGGTTTAGAGTTTTAGAGAATTAGACCATAAAACATGCATTACATTCCACATTTAAACAAAGTGGTTACATAAAGATAGTATTCATTTTTTCCATCAACAGAAACATATTCAAAATAAAACATGGATTCTTCCTTGAAACTTCCTTGACACTATCATATCATGTACCTTTCCCTTGACCTGTGAAAAACATTTCAAAAACTTGGGATGAGCATAAAAAGCTCAGTAAGGGATATAAAAATATGGAAAGGAAACATGAGTACATATATACATAAGAATGAAATCATACTTTACCCATAAAACATAAGTACTTTAACATAACTCATCAAATCATGAATAAATCAAAGAAATCATAAGACATAAATGTAACTTGAGGCATTCATAACATTATTACGTAGGGAGTAACCCTCTTGGTTACGTTTGGAATACCCATCATAGTATATTACCTAAATCTCTTCGGAGAAACCTTAACATTTCACTCCTTCGCGTTACCCAATGAATTGGAGAGCTATATCGGGCTCACCCGACCTTAGTTTATCACGGAACCACCCGTCTTCATAATAATTCCCAAGAACCTCAACATAATCGTATCACATAAACCATGCATAAAGGAAACATAACATTTCCACCTTTCAATCACAAGATATCAATACAACACATTGATATAAAAACATTATGAAAACCATTTTCAATACCAAAAGAAAATAAAAGTAAAACATGGTATTCATTTTTCTTTAAAAAAAGGTATGGCTTGTAGAGGAATCCAAAACTCAAATAATGGTCACGGCAGTGGAGAAGTCGTTGTCGCCACATACGTACGACAAAAACATTCCCTTTTGTCGTTTAGTAAACGCTTCGTATAAAAATATTCCTTTTGAATAAACGTAAAATTCAAAGGGGTTTATACACCGTATAAAAGAAGGCTGTGTATAAAACAAAATATGCCTCAATGAAAGGAGATTGAAATGAAGTCCCATACCTCGGGTCGGACTTGACTCGGTCGTTCTTTAATCTACTGAATAATAAACTTGAGTTAATTTCTACTTGTTTAAGAACCTTATTCAAGTTCATTATTCCTTTTATATCACTTATTACCATGTCATGAACACTATGTAATTATTTTAGTTAATAACGGTCGTTTTAATGATCATTGGTACTTGAGTCAAAATATGCTCTTTATAATTACAAGTTGTTCATGTATCCATTATATCCAGAATGGTATTCATGATTTAGATATAATATATATAATATATATCCATTACATGCATGCATTTATAATATTACATAACATTTAGAGGTAAGAAATGAAATGCACTGTTCATGGAGACGGTAAGCCGTACGTACGCATGAACGCTGCTTCCATTTCTATTTCATATTTTATGAAATGGAATCATAATGATATAAAGGTATATTATAATTCCAGTATAATATCATATATAATATCATAACTCCATCCTTTATACGTCCCACATATGGTATTAACGAATCAAATCACTTTGAGGGGGCGGTAGTCCACACTTCCTTAAATGAAGATATCGCGTTTACCCATAATGGAAACCATAAAGGTATGCCCAAAATGAAAAATACAGAAGTTTAAGGAAAACATAAACATATTATATATCATATATAAATATAGTGTCATCTTAATGGCCACATTTTAAGGTGTTAAAAGAATGTTGAACAATCATCGTTTCGGGAGGCAGAAATTCGCCATCCACGGAAACAGTATGTTCTTTAACCATTAGATGTAGCTGTGTGTAAGTGTAGCTCGAATCCTTTTTATAAAAACATCCTAGTATATGTAATATACTGTTTTTGTTACAAAAGAAATGAATAAAAACAGTTTAGGGGGTTGGAGAAGCAAAATAAAACGAAAGAACACAAGTGAAGACATTACCTTAAAATCGGGTAACTCCCTTTGGTTTGAGCTCAAAGGCTTCCTTGGGAAGACTTATTCCCAAATTTAGGCTTATAAGAGTTAGATAGGGATGTGGATAGACAAAATGGGCAGGGCTTGGTGGATACAAATGCTTTGGAAGTGTGGGTAAGGAGGTAGAGGTGGGGGCCTTTTATAAGAGGAGAGGAGGGGAACTCTCGGAAAGTAAAGAAATGTTACTTTATTTTAGAATGCGTTTTGGATTCAAAAGGTCCCACATTGATATAATTCTAGGGTAAGGTGATAACGGTTATAAATACACCTATCCAATAGGTTTTGTACATGTTTAGGTTATATATATTACATTATCTTTTCATTTTATTTAAATCCTTTATTAATGAGGTAATCGCTGCATCATCATGATGTCATAAATAATTTAATTTATTTAATGTATAAAAATAATAAAAAAATATCATGATGTAGGAAATATTTTTATCTTTATAATGAATATTTATAGTAAAAAATCTGACTTGTATAACCCCATTTAAAAATTGTTTTAGTAAAACAACTCATGTTTGTGTCATTTTAATTTTAACATTAAATAAAAAGATATTATTGTCATCTTCCTACTAAAGTGGCTCCATGGGGTCTCCAAGTTGACCCATGGCTTGTAGTGGTCGGCAATGACACATACAATAAGGGTAGGACATGTGTCTAGGTATTTTCATTTTATTATAATATCATTTTTTCCTTAAATTGCACTAATTAACTCTAATCGCGATTAAAAACTTAAAAGTTACTATTCACCAAAAAATTATTTTAATCTCATTGAACCACATTTTACTTCTTAATGACAACCATGTATGTAGGATTTTTGAAAATCAAATCACATAATTGGCAAAGTTTCATTTAAATGAAAAATCAGTTTCTTTAACTACCACTTAGTGGTTTCACTATTCATCAAAAATTGAAGTTTTTCAGAAAAATACCAAAACTTCACCCTAAGCTATATTTGATATTCTGAATTCAAAAATGATGTCTATTTTACAAAATTAAAATCATATAAGTTATATTGATTAATTTAATAATTAATTCCCGCTGTCATGACAAATAGCGTGTTTTTATGAAACAATAAGTATCAAAAGATTGACACCAGTTTAAGTCCAATTTCAAAGTGAAATTGATTCCAATGACCACCATTGGATTAAATGGTAAAAATATATTCTAATTTCACTTAAAAACCAATTCAAACGACAATCTAATCATATAAATAAATTAGATTAAAAAGAGGTTTTGAATTAAAATACAACATTTTCACTATTCATTAAAAAATGAACTTTATCGAAAAAATACCAAAAATTCACACAAAGTAAATTTTGATGTCCCAATCATAAAGAATAAGTTTATTTTGACAAACATACCTTATAAAATTTTCAAAAGATAGATTTAAAAATGGTTTTCCATCAAAAGGCAGTAAAACAATCTTTTAAAAATATTAGTGTATTCCATGCTTAAGATTAGATTTATTCTCATTTTAAGCCTCTAAAACAAATTCACTAATAGACATAGATAAAAATATCTATTATTCATTACTTACTTGGGATGTTACAAGTAGGATACCACCACGATTCCATCTCATTCATTTCATAAAAGGAACAAAAAATACTAGTTTGAAAATAATATAAGTAAATATGTTTTCATTTACTTATCATTTAAAACATCACTTTTTAAGACAAACCCTCACATGGTTTAAAAAATTTCAAAACTAATAATGGAACAAGGATAAACTATAATGAAATCCAAACCATAGAATTTCATAAATAATTTCAATAAATAGGTGGAAAAATAATATTCAATATAAAGACTAAACTATAAGAGGATCAATACATCAAAGAAAGTCCATCCAATTAATAATAAACACACATGCCACTAAATAGTGAAATTCATAACATAGAATATATATTATGAGGAAACACCTTTGGGACTAATGGGACAAGTAAAATATGTGAAAAGGTGGAAGAACTGATGTCATGTTACCAATCACACACCCTATCAACCCAATCAGTCTAACTTAGTCTCATTACTGACCCTCCCCCTAGCTAGGTATTACATACAACTAGGGGTGGCTATCTAGTATGTATTATCAAATATCCTAGAAATTTACCCTAAATTCCCATGTAGTGTCCTAGGGTCCCTCATCTAATTAATAAAGGAGGTGGGCTATGTTTAAAATAAATATCATCCCATGAAAATAACAAATCCTAAAGGCTAAAACTATAATCATATCCTTCCCACCTCACACACTTCCCTTAGAAATATCCCCAAAAAATAAGCACATCATGAATCACAATACACACATCCATCATGTGGATACATATAAATGACATCAATAAAAAAAAGGGGAAAAATAGGGGAACAACAAACTAATCAATAAAACATCACATCACACAGTGCCAACTAGACTATTCACTTGTCACATATTGTATATAAATTTGGAAATCCATTTACAAAAACATTTTGTATCCAAACATGAATCCAAGGTAAATAAAAAATTAATACTAACTCACAACCATAATAACTAAAAAATAATCACTATTTTATTTACTACACAACATCACCCTTAGAAACATGAAATCCCTTTAAACTTATAAGAGAATATCACTTTGAAAATAATATTTGGATTAAAACACAATGAACAATTGTTTTTCTTAGAGAAAAATATATTTAGAATTTTTTCAATCATTTGGAATTCATGAAATACCAATTTACATTAAAGTTCCATTTAAACATGAAATTCTACCCATCAATTCACATGAAAACCAAGTAAAGTTATGAAAAACTTTGATAAACCAAACCTAGATAACCCATATCATAATTATCTAGATTAAAAATTAATTTTTAAATCCAAGAATCCATAGAACTATTAAATAAAATCCAGCGAAATGGAAACACCTACCTCATGTGGTAGAATCATATCTCATTTGAATAAAACTAATGTTTTATGTCTCAAAGGAGGGATCAGAACCCCTATAAAGAAACACCCCAATTTTAGAACAACCCTAGGTATGGAAATATACCAAAAATATCACTAGGGTTAGAGGAGAAGTGAGAAATTGAATAAAACAAAATAGGAAGGAGAAGGTAACTAGAAGTTTTCAATCTGGGTGAAGAATCACTATGAAACCATAAAAATACACCTTAAAAGAACATGGGAGAGGGAGATAAGGCTGGGAGAGGTTTCTAAGTTAGGGAAAAACCAATGGGGAAGACAAGGGAGAAAACACCAATTAAAAATAATCCAAAAGGAAAAAAATACCTCTCTTCAAGTGTGTTGTGTGGTTTACACAAACTATTTACCAAACCATGTGGTATGTATGTAAATCGCCACTATTAAAATGTATACGAGTTGTACACTTAGGATGTATAGTTCTTTTAACCATGTTCCTTAACCGTGTGACCTTGAAAAAGTTCCTTATTTTCACAATTTTTAGTGTGAAACACCTATAAATCGACGGGTCAATCCATCCATTAAATACCCACACATAAATGTGACACTAAGGTGTTATAAACCCCCACCATTCCACTTTATTCACCCATAAAATCTTTCAAAACTTAGGATAAGTGGGAGTTACAATACTACCTTCTATCTAACAAGGACTTGATTATTAACTAACTTCCAAAACCTCAAAACTAAGGACATGAGGAATGAGCATCCCATTACTTAGGATAAATACTATTGAATGATTTATAATTCACCAACATACACACATTAAGATTCCTAATAAATATAATCCTAACTAAACAAGAGTGGAGAGACAATAAAATATGACATTGGGATAACCATTCCTATGATTTTCTTTGAGATTGGGAATATCAATATTTCCACCACTGCTCCCAAGAGCCTCCCTAATTTCCAAACTAGATCACATGATAAAACATAAAAACTAACTTTAGAAAATATGAGGTCACTAGATCTAACAACATCACTTCACAACCAAAGGTATTCCAAAGGATCACTCCCTATGAATGGGAAAAACACACAGATACCTGAAACATATCTCCCCACCATTTATAATTTCTATATAATAATGAAACATTGGATAGGAACACCCAAAAATAATATAAAAACAAAGAGACATGATTACACTAACCATGAAAACCATCTTAAAAAACTAAAAGAGAGTATATCCTTGGGAACAACCAAGAGGTCACTAGACCCGATCACCAAGAATAGGCACTCTATGAAATGAGAGGGACACCCAAACATTCACCTACCTCAACATAGAATTTCATAGTTCTAAACATGGTTTATGAAACTACATATAGGAGAAAATCAGGAATAAACTCATAGAACACCACTCATGGCACTCCTAAACAAAACCTTGATGTGGTAGATCTCATAGTATAACTATAAACCAATAGTTTACCCCCATTAACAAAGCCCACACCCAAGGCATCCGCATTTCATAAATTAAAAAAATATCAACACATTTTCTACATTGTGCCTAAAAGATAACAAAAATAAATAATTAACGAGGCATTAATATCACAAAAGACATGAAAATAGAGTTTAAAGATTTTTCATCTATTATATTTTAAGGAAATAGGTACAAAAAATATGGGGCAATACCCAAACCAAAAATAGAAATTAAAAAAGAGGATGATCCCAAAACAATGACCAACTTCCAAATATCTATTAAAATAAAAAATTCATAACACTGACTAGATTTAAGCTAGGTCTAAGAATTTTTATTCTACTGCACATCCAGGTTAAAAAACCTCTAAATGTGACTAAGAGATCCATAAAGATGATATGTTTTTTGGAGTTTACGGACATGAGATATTAACATTCCAAAACTTTCCACACTAGAAAAAAACTATAATAACCTCTACTTTACTAAAATGGTAAATTCAGATGATAATATAGCTTCCCATACTTATCACTTTCCTATTTACCCTTCTCATTAACTAAATCATAATTATTAGCTCCTTCTAGAGTCAGAGCATTTCCTTCTATAGGTTTCCCTGCTAAAATTTACTCAATGATAATAGATTTATAAACTACTTCCATATAGGTAGTCAGGATAGATTGAAGCACTGACGAACACAATTTTGGATGAAAGCCCCTAGTAAATAACCACACCTTCTTCAAATAATCAGTATCCAACTCTAGATAGAAAGGTACCAATGTTGAAAAATGTTTAACATTATCTTTCACTGACTGATCACTATAGTGGAAACCCAAAAAATTCATCACCTTCTAAACTCTCACTTATTTATGATAAATTTTTTGAATGAAGGAATCCTTGAAATATCCCAACTATATAACCATGGATAGTTGGGAATAAACAACAATCTTCCACTGCTCCAAACCTAATCCTTTGAACAAAGGAATGTCGAACCTCACCCTAGTGGCTTTTAGGACTATGTATCAAGTTAGGAATCTCTTTAACATTTTTTATCCAGTCAATCACCTCATTTGATCCTTGATAATTATAGAATATTGGTGGATATCATTTTAGAAACTCTCTTGCACAATCCACAAGTTGGGAAGAACATGGCTCTACCACTCCATTGTGAGTCTAGATAGGGTCAGTTACTAGAAGGAAAACTCCTAGATCAATATGAAAACTACCTAAATCATTCCCTTATTGACTTTATATTTCTTTCCTAGGGGTCAAATTTCAATACATCACAAAATAAAACATTCAATAAAAACCACTTTAAATTTTGGAAAAAAGGGAATAACCATAAACCAAATATAATGAATCCACAAAACCACCTCAAAATTCCACACAAGGAAACAAAATCTTGAAGTAAAAAAAATCATTTTTGCAAACCAACCCTTTAAATGTTTCCCAAAATCTTTTTAAATGTTTCATACCACACACCTAAAGCATTTTAAAACTAATACAACCCCAAAATAACTTCCTTTACTCAAATCTCTTGTAATAAGTTTCAAATTTTTTCATTATAACTAATCAAATCACCCAAAATAAAGTTTTTACAATAATCCAAACTATTAAATCATAAAACATTGATTTTAAAAATTGATTAGACAAACTTGAAAAATCCAAGAATCTCTAGTTAAACACACATAAAAATCACCATCAATCAAAGAAGAATCCAAAATAATTAAATGTGTAAAAGAAATTTTTTTCCAATATTTATCCATTTTGAAATATTTGGACATGTAGTTTTTCAGACCATGAACCAACCATGTGAGTGCAACTGTAATTTATGTATAATGGTCCACATGACCTACACATGGTTTGATAGACTATGTGCCTTAACTGTATTCCCTCTAAATTACTTCTAATTTTACTTTGAAATGAGGAATTTCCAGAGATGTATCCTGAAATCTCCCTACAATTTAGAGTAATAGAAAATCACACTAGAATATCCAAAAAAAAAACTAAATAACTCAAAATCAAAATCAAACACCCACACACCCATGGAAACTCAAGGCCTGACATGAGAAAATACTGTCCAACCACTTCCTTAGTCCTACCACTAGAGTCCCGACAGTTCTATCTCCTTTCTACCACTGAACCCAAATAAAAAGAAGGTGAATCTTAAAAATCTTAGTCGATTTTAGAAAACCTTGTCTTTGATACTATTTTTAATGAATTTCCCTGGGCCTTCAACTAGACTAGTGCCTGATCCGACCCACCACTAACCTACGGTGCATCTATGATCCCTTGAGGATGATTAAAAGCATCAAGGGTGAAAAGCATAAATTTTGGGGACAATTTCACCCACAATAAATCACACATAAACATCCAAAAATTGAATTAAAAAAGATAAATAATAATAAATTCCAACAATTAAATTTAAAAAATAAGTATTTAATATAATATTACAAAACTAAAAACTGAAATCGACAAAAACAAAACAAGATTCCAAAGTGGATAAAACATAACATGATCTAATCAATTCCAAGAAACTAAAGGACTGAACTCCATCTCCATGTGACTCTTGAGTCAATTCCACATTCCCAATAAACCATTAAATTCCCAAGAAAGACAACACTAGAACAAAATTGAAATCCAAAATTTTGAAGAAACTTGTATAAGACATTAATACTATATACCCACTGAAATAAGTATGTAGGGTGTGAGCCAAAGGAGGATGATTAAACTGAGAGAAATTGAACATGAGGTTAAAGAGGCTAAAATATAACATGATCCAACTAGTTCCAATAAACTAGAGGACCGTACACAATCTCTATGTGACTCTCAAGTCACTTCCACATTCCCAACAAACCATTCACTTCCCAAGGAAGACAACACTAGAAAAAACCTGAAATCCAAGGCCTAAAGAAACATTCATAAGACATGAAGACTACATACCCACCAACATGTGTATGTAGGGTGCAATCCAATGTCTAGTAGGATACAACCATGGGTCCATTTTATTCCTTTTATAAAAGAAACTGAAAATTATATTTTGAAAATAAAATAACAAAATAGGTTTTCATTTCATTCTCATTTAAAACAAGACTTTTGAATAAAATCCCTCACATGGTTTAAAACTTATCAAAAGTAAGCAAGGAACAAGGATAAAATATAATTAAAACCAAACCATAGAAGCATATAAATAATTTCAATAAATATGTGGTAAAATACTAGTCAATATCAAGACTAAACCATAATAGGAACAATACATCAAATCAAGTCCATCCAAGAAATAACAAAACACACATTCCAATAAATAGTGAAAGTAATAACATAGAATACATATTATTAGGAAACACCATAGGGACTGGTGGAAAATTTGTAAGATGCAAAAAAGGTGGACCAACTACTGAAAATCTAAAAGTCTTACATCACATAAACCGTATCACTCTAACCTAGTCTCATCGGTGGGCCTCCAACTAGCCAGGTATTATATATAACGAGGGGTAGATAACTAGTGTATAATCTTAACTAGAATAGAAACTCCCCTTAACATATAACTTAGTATACTAGGTCCCCTCATATAATTACTAAAGGACAAGGGACACATTCAAAACAAATTTAATCCCATGGAAATAATAAATCCCAAAGGCTAACAACACAATCATATTTTTCCCACCTCACAAACTTCCCTTAGAAAGATTCGCAAACCATAAGTACACCATGAATCTAAATAAAAACATCCATCATGACAATACACATAAACATCATCAATAAATAAAAATGGTCCCAATAAGGGAACAATAAACCAATCAATCAAACATCACATCATAAAGTTTTAACTAGTCCTTTCACTTGTCACATATAGTATATGCATTTGGAAATCCATTTGAAAAATCATTTGTAAGACAAACATAAATCCAATGGAAATCAAAATAAATACTAAATAAAAACCATAATAACTCAAAGGAATCAATATTTTATTTCATACACAACACTACCCTTTGAAATATGAAACTCTTTAAACTTAGAAGGGAATCCCACTTTGAAAATCACATTTGGATTAAAACATGAAGAACATGTATTTTTCTTATAAAAACCCAACTTTGGAATTTTTTAAAACATATAAAATTAAAATACCAATTTACATCAATGTTCCATATAGAAATTAAATTCCACACATCTTAATTATCTAGATTAAAAGGAATTTATAAATCCAAGAATCCATGTAACTCTTAAATAAAATCCAGTAAAATGGTAACAACTACCTCATATTATGGAATAATATCACCTTAAAAGAAAACCATTGGTTTAGGTCTCAAATGAGGGATAAAAAACCCTTTAAAAAACACAAAAATTTTAGAACAAACCTTGGTATGGATATAGGATAACCATGGTCACTAGGGTTATGATAGAAGATGAAAATTGGAGAAAACAAAATAGTAATGATAATTGAACCCTAACATTTCAATCTGAGTAAAGAATCACTAAGAAATTGTAAAAAATACACCTTGGAGGATCTTGGGAGAGGAAGGGAAGGATGAGAGAGGCATAGAAGTTAGGGTAAAATAAATGGGGAAGGTAAGGGTTGAAACCCCAATTAAAAAATCCAAAAGGAAAAAATACACCTATTCGAGTGGGTTTCACGATTTACTCAAATAGTTTACCAAACTGTGTGGTAAACATGTAGATTTATATAGTTTAAAAGTGAAAGGGATTAACTATTAGGCTACATGATTTTTTTAACCATGATCCTTAACCATCAAACTAAGAAAAATTCCCCATTTTTTCACACTTTTTGGCTCAAAACACCTCTACCTTGAACACATGGGTTGGCCCTAGGGAGAGGACAACACATATCTATGATGAAAATAAAATGCATATGGGTCCCAGTTATTATATTGGTATTAGGGGAGGAACCCATCCTGAAGTGCTATGGTACTTCCTGGGTTAAGATGTAGAGTTCACAATGAGAACTTTGTACTCTAGGAGGGGAGTGAATGTAACACCCAATAATGTTAAGGGGTTAAAAGGGTAAATGTTAAAACCCATGTTAACAAGTTTCACCTTTCTTTTCGGGAGTCTATCTGATTAGAACTCCACACTTAAAAATGTTTATCCTAGAGTAATTATTAGGATGGGTGGCCTCTTAGGAATTTTCCCAGGGTGCGTGTGAGTAAGGAAAAAGTGCACTAAAATAACATGTGTTGGCCTATGGAGGTAGTCATTAGTGTGATGACCCATTCAGGCACATGGGTGGGCCCTAGGTAGGGGTAAAACATGTCTTTGGGGAACCTTGTGTGCTTGTGGGGCCTAGTTTCTACAATAATGTTTATGTAGAGAAATATTTTTGTTAAAAATGGGGAGGATCACTATAGGAATTGTAGAATCTATGGTATATATGGAGTACATGGGAAGTCACAAAAGACCTAAAAATGTGGAAATGACTTGTAATATATTTTACTTGGCATTTTTAAGACCATAGTGATTAAGAATAATGTGAAAAATGGAGGATTTAGAAGCCACACCATGGAATATAGTATTTTTTATTGAAAAATTCCCTATAAAAAATAGGTTTACCAAAATGGTCATGGAGGAACTTGTTTTGAGTTTACAAAATACCTGGTCAAAATAGGCAGTTAAAATAGAACACATTATGTAGGTTGGAATATTGTTCATCTGGATGTATGTAGTTGGTGAAACACAATTAAGCGAACACTTTAAACTTCATTTTGTTTAAAATAATCACTATTCCATGGTATTTGGAGTACCATGCCATGGAATATCAAATATGGAGCCCAATATCAGAATTTTGATAAGGTACCACACTATGGAGTTTGAAAAAATGGGAGCTATAATATTTTTACAACATTTGGAACTTATAAAATCTATTTCCACTTATGGATCAAATTTTAATGACCCATATGGAGGTAAATGGTGAGGATTTTATGGAAGATGATCTCAAGTTCAGAATTAAAGGAGTGGAATTTAGATGTTAAGTTTTATTTGAATTTAAAACAATTATCTGTATATATAGATACATATAGTGTAAGAAAAAAAGGAGAGTATATAATATCATAGAAATTAAGAGTATTATAAAAGTTTGTTCCTATAAGTAAGGTGAAAAAACATGGGATTTTTTAAGATCCATATTAGAAGAAAATAGATTTACCACTAGTTTAAATTACATTGCAGATAAGGTTTCACAAAGATTAAATGTTGTGCATATCATTAAATATCAGAAAGTAAATAATTCCATTATTGGAATTATTTTATCTAGAGTAATTTCTGACGTGTGAAGTTAGATTAAAGTTTAAAGTCTCATCTCTCACACAAGGAGTTTTTTTACATATGGAAGTTTATTTGAGAAGAAACACACTAGTATTAAATGGATCATCAAAATTTAGAAATTATGATGTTTATTTTAATAATTATACAAAATAAACATAGAGTAACCTTCATATCATTAAATTGAGAAGAGATTTACTAATATATAAATTTATATCTTCTTGAGAAGTGCATGAAGTAAAAGAGGGAAATAAGCCTTGGGATGTAGTGAGTTATCCATAAACTGATCAATAATAATTAAGTCAGTGAGATTATCCCTAAAACTTATAATAATAGTGATCCTTGGTGAGGAGTGACATTACATAAATCTTATATGAACACTAACAATGATTCATCATGGTTTTTTGGTAAAGAAACACAATGCTGAGTGTATTTTCCTTGGATGTAACCCAATGATGGTGATCTATGTAAAATATTTTTTTGTATTGAATTTTATATTTCTATATCTATGCTTGTGTTTGATTGGATTGAGTAAGAAGATAAGAAAAGGATGAATAAATGTTCATTCTAACAAGGGAGTAATATCCTAAGGAAAGAGAAGATGAGAAAAGTTTAAATCTAATAACACCCTTATTAACCCTTTATCTAAGGGCATGTGTGATTCCTTCATGTACCTCATCACTTTATTTTTTTTGGTATACAATCATGAAAATCATATTAGATATGAATATTGGATGGTTAAGTAGACAACTCTTTACCCAATCCATCATATGGATAAAATCAAAATCATTCCTTGAGTATCCTAACTCATAGGGTTTTCCAACTAAGTGTAACCTAAATAAAACACCAAAAATGAGGCACCTAACTCCTTGATCACCTCATTACTTACCTTCATTACATGAAAATATAGGGGAACCATTATTTGGAATGAACTTATCTGATTAGATGATCAAGGTCTTGAAAAGTATTTACTTTGAAAGGAATCTAAAACTTAATATTTTTAATAAGGATTTAATCCCACCATGTTATCAAATTTATTCCATTTTATGTATTCTTGGTTATAATTATTTAGTTTGGAATCTCTATTCTTTCCCCAAAATCAATATGTCCAAACCATATTGATGTGTAACTCTTTACAAAACTCATAGTTTTCATTACTAACCCAAATTAAAATCCAAATACATTCATATATATCCAATTGAATCTCATAAATAAGGTATATGAAACCATTTCATATAAATTCTAATAATCATATCAATAATCCCCACAAGTGTAAACTTGGATAGACATATATACAACCCCCTCTTTTCTAGGCAAGGCATAAGCTTCTAGGCCCTTGAGTGGTTCGGGCTAAAGTCCCTCTACCCAAGGTTACTTTAATGAAGAAAGACCTCCATTCCATCACAATTTTAACTCCTAATATTCATAAACTATAATCAACCTTTAAATTCAATCTCATAACCCAATACAAGCCAATGTTGTGGTATAATAAAACTAAATTAATTATCATACCTAGCATGTAACTCCTTAGATGTATGTATGAAGAATTATTAAATAATTTTAATATTTTAAAATAAAACATACAAAAATTCATAATATAAAAAAATATTCATGAATAAAATATGGAATAAACTAAAGAAATAAACAATTCATATATATAAACATGAGATAAAAATTTATAAAAAATTCTTAAATTAAAAAATTATAAACACTTTATAATTTATCTATTTATTATGAACATTCTATAACCCAATAAATGTAAACTCTTTATATTTTCTAATATAATCTCTTTTATATTACCCTCTTATATGAAATTTTACTTAAATATATGATATTAAATGAAATATAGACATTTTATATTCCAATTCTATTATGTAAACAATTCACTTTATTTAAATTTCACATCTTTAATACTATTTAAACCTTTATAATTCAATTATCAAAACTCAATTTGATATGGTTTAAAAAATTTCTCAAATAAGGATTTTTATTTGAACAATTCAAATTAATAATTACAAATAATTCCAAATTTTAAGTATAAAATCTCTATAATTTTCTGTATTTTTTAATATATAAACACTATAAATTACACTTATAATTTTTATATAAACATTTTATATCCAAATTTTAAACCATTCCATATAAGTGAAAAATGTATTTAATATTAATATTTAATATATTTAATATTTATTTATTAAATGTTGCAAAAATATTTAATAAATAAATTTTAAATATTTTATAATTAGTTAATTTATAAAAAATTTATAAATTAAATAAACACCCCACAAAATTATATAATTTATAAACAATTTGTAAATTATGTAATTCAATTCATAATTTAAATTTATAAAAATTACTTTTTTTAATGAATATCACATTTGAAAATATATTTTATATCATAAGTTCTAACTTACTCTATTATCTATCATATTTTATTGTAGATTATCCATGGTTATGATATAACCTTTCATAACCTAGGAGTCATATTTTATGATTTGCTGATATCACCTCAACAATACGAGGATCTATTTTACATATGAGGATCGACGCCATCATATACAATGACACCATATATCATATACTATGATATAGTTAAATATGAAGTATTTACACTTCATATCATATTATTATATCACATATAATATCAGTAAACACTATCATGACTTACAATATAAGATATTGTAATTCTGGTCAGAGTGAAATTTCTATTTTTTTAGAAATATCAAAGGATATCAAATTATTCTTCATTTTCAATATGATTTTTGAGAATCAGATTGCATGGAAAGGCTTTGATATCACTGATGAACAACACTTGTTCAACACATTAGAAGACAATAAAATCCTCATCCCCAAGATCACCATTCTATGTCATACTAAAATCATATTAAGAAAATAAAGAATGTATACCTTACACTAGAGATGGTTGTTGCTATTATCTTCAATATGTTCTTGAAGAAGGTCAATAGGAATTCCCAGCAGACTCTTACCTCCATGATGTATCCATGGATTCACTGAATCACCCAATACCTAGGTAGGATCCTCCTTACAACCAGGATATACTAGTATCTCTCAGAAGTTAGGGAAGAAAGAAGAAGAGATATTGGGATAATTGGTAGGAAAATCTTGAAAAAAGATCACATAAACCATTTCATGGTGACTACCTTCTCATATATGTATCAAGAAAGACCCAATCCTTCCATGATCTTTATTCAAATGTTATGAAATGTTTGAGTAAATACTTCAGTTACAACACTTGTAACCTTCAACTGATTTTTATTTTCCCTAACAATTCATCAAATAATATGTCGCTGAATAATGATTGCTATGCATGGAATATTATTGAATGATATAATGTTTGACTACCACATCAATTGAAATATGAATCATATATTATAATTTACAATTCATTATGATATCACCTATCATATAACATGATTTTCTTAAGAAAAGGCTACATGATATCTATATATCTTATTAAATAAAATACCTATAGACATAAAAAATGTCTTTTATACCATGGATGTCATACCATATGACATCATCATATTATACACTATGATATAACCTCAAATACTCCATATATATCTATGAATTTTAGAAATATATACATTAATTAATCTATGAGTTCATGAATATATATTTTTATTTCCTATTATTTAATTATTATGCATGAAAAATATTGGTTTTGTAATTACTTAACATTTTAAATATCCTAATGAGTCATTTTACTCATTATTTTAGAGGTACTTATGCAGTGATGTACTCATTGGTGTGTATAAATTTGATTTTTTTCAGAAGTACATGGAAATGTAGAGCTGGTGGTGTTGGTATATAAAGGTGGATCAGTTGATGGTCATTGATGATATCTTTGCAATGAATTTTTTTTCTATTGATCGATGAGTTGATATTGAGTTTTAATTTATAAATATTATTTTCTATTTGAGTTTTTATATCATATTCATCATTTTTATTGAAATTGATTATATATTTCTATATACTAGATAAATATTATTATATATATATATATGTTCATCAGTTTTTAGTTTTTTATATGTACATTATATATATATATATATATATATATATATATATATATTTATAATGGAGTACTAGAGATATGTTTTTATGGGTTTATGGGATGAATGCCTCCCATTTTATATGTTCTCCCTCTTTGTGCTTGTCATTAATACCTAGCCAATTTAAGGAAGGTTTGGGGAGGTACACTTGTAATTTTCACTTATCTAGGTGGGGTCTTGGTGATTTTGGGTCATATAAGAGGGGTATTATAACAATTTTATCTTATGGATGATTTTTAGAGTAGGCACATGCATGGTTTTGGATTGAGAAACTAGGAAATATTTCTAAATGTATTTGAGTTTTGTCTTAGTCTATCAAGATAGTTAATCCATATATAGGTTGTGGTAGATGAAAATTTCTTATAAAATAAATATGGTCATTTTTTGACTAATTTGAGTACTTTTAGAATTGTTTATAGGGTATAGTTTGGTTGGTACCTACATCATATATTGTTCAGAACAAGATCTATGACTTTGATTTCTTGTGATAGGGAAGCAATTCTTTGATGGGAAGTTTGAAAGTTTCTAATTATTTCTTCTAAAATATCTCTCATCATTACATTAAGAAGCACTCATATATTGTAAATTTGTTTTAAATGTGATGCACCATCACATGGATCATCATTTATAAATTATAAGATAAGGAGTTATAGGTATTAAACTAAATAATTTTCACCCATGGTTGATCTTAATGATGATGAAAAACATAATCTAGATCAACACCCTAACCTGAATCACCTATTTTGGGTCAGAGGGTCTCATGACCTCATACACACCTCCTCATATGCAAGTGGCAGCTAACTACTGGAGAGGGTCTGGGTAGAAACATAGAGAGACTATTTCATTGGTAGAAGATAAATAATGATCATAAGTATAGTGGAATAAATAATAAATAATTCTATAAATAATAAAAATAATAATAATACAATAGAGACAACATGGGTGAAATCCATACTATAAAAAATGGAATGCAAGAGTCATATATCAAGTCAACAAGATCCCCACATGTGGTGGATTAATTTACCAGAATAAATAAAATATGAGAAAATTAAATTAAACATGATATCAAAAGAGCCTAGAGTATACCCTAGTATCATCTACATCTACCTTGCTCCTCCTACTTACCTTCCTAGCATAGATATATTTCCCTTAGCTAGATACCTAACCATAAAGTCTACATGAACACTGAGATACACGTGTAGGGTGTAGTAAAAACCAAGTAGGACACCAAAATGGGTCATTAACATAAGTGTATATATATATATATATATAAAGGTGTATGTAATGACTATAAATAAATGCATAAATAAATGTACAAACTTTCAGGTCATCATGGACCAACCCGAATGCCACAAACCCCAGTCCAACCGTATTCGACTATATGTAGGGGAGGGGGGAATCATAATAATTCCTCACATAATCTGGATAAGGTTACAAAATTCATCCCATGAATCACCTATCTCACTGATGGATAACCACAATATAATATGGACATGGTTACACAATGCATCCCATGGATCACCTATCTCATTGATGGATAACCACAATATAATCCAACTATCACTTTGATACCAAAATAAACATTCACACATCGATACCCACACAAACACATGATAATTAAATAAAACAATAGATTTATCACATTGATACACATGAGTTCACATGAAATTCAAGTAATACATCTTTATATAAAAATTGTAACATGGTAAGAACTTCCTACCTCAAGTGTAACAGAGCCCAATTTATAAGAATCACTACCCAAAATGATCTCCACACATCACATCCCTAATATTATCCCCAAAATTCATCACCTCAAGGTTCTAGTATGAAAGAACAAAGAGAATAGGGCATCTAGGGATATAAAAGTATTATAATTACCAAAAGAAACTCTCCTCAACGAATGGAACATGAAATTGGCAAGAGAGAATATAGAAAGATCCAAATTCTATAAAAAGAAACATTACAATTCATTTGGTTGCCAAAGGGTTTAGAGAGATGAATGAGATCTCAAATAGGGATCTTAGAGAAAATTACCAAATTAACCCTCTTAAAATTTCAACATAGGGGGGTTCATAGCCTAAACATGGTGTTCATGATGTGAACTTATTCCCTCTCAAAAAATTCATGGCATTAACAATGGATCAAACTATGAATTCATTAGGTATCTCCACAAAAATATTTTCTTGACATTTTTAGAGTGTGACACATGGTTTCAAGTTATGAATACACACATATAGTAGTGAATGATGTATGCCTGATCTCATATCCCCAAAAACAAATCCTGGATACTCCTACAACCCCCCAAAACTCAAATTTAGAAATATTTATAAGAAACTAGTCAAAATTTAAATCATAATACACCTTTAAATCCAAGGGGTGTTACAAACTCCCCCTCTAAGATATTCTTCTCCATGAGAAGCATTTTTAGGGTTCCTACCAAATAAATCTGGACACTATGCTAGTATGGCTAACTCTTTCTCCCAAGTTTCCTCTTGGTTATGCCCATGCTACCAAAATACATAAATGAGAGCTACCATATTTCTTCACAATAATTACATGATATGGTTCATAATCCCCTATAGATGTTCCTAAAACTAATTATGTGCCTTTAAAACAATATCCTCACATTCAATCACATGCATGAGTTGACTAATACTTTTGATGCTAAGACACATAAAATATGAAATGCATAATATGATGTCATGAAGGAAGATTTAACCGGTAATCCACCATCTTAATATGTTCCATAGTCTCAAATGATCTAATATACTATGGAATTAACTTTACTTTCCTCCAGAACCATCGATTCCTCAATCGGGGTGACACTTGTAGGAATACCCTATCACCCATAATGAAATCTAAGTGTCATCATCTTTAGTAATTATATAAACGTTTCATGCTCTTTATAGTGTCCAAATTATTTTGAATCATCTACACCCACTCAGGCATTTCCTATACAAAACTCAATCCAATCATAGCTAACTCACCCACTTCTAGTTAACATAGTTTTGAACAGCATGGGTGACCATAAAGATCCAAAAAAGGAGCCATTTGAATAAATTCCTATAAGATGTTATTTTATGAAAACTTTTAAACATTCATATGGTCATCCCATGCTCCACCAAAATAGATCATACATTCCCTAAACATATCTTTCCAAATCTAGATCACCCTTTAGACTGTCTTTCGGTCTGAAGATGATATGTTGTACTCATATTCAACTGAGATCCCGCCACATTCTATAGACCATACCAAACTTTCAATGTGCATAATTAAACTATATGATCATCCAAACATTCAATCTACCAAATTCATCCACAGATTAAGTATCTATAATTGAAAATATATGCATGGCCTTCATCAATCGATCAACCACAACACACACTGCATCTCAACCCATTATGGTTTTGGTTAACCCCATAAAAAATCCATAGTCACCTCATCCCAATTCTATAATTTCATTAGAAGAGGTTAAAGTAACCCACCTAGTTGTTGATGCTTCACCTTTATCATATTATTGGTAAGGCAGTGAGTGATGAATCCTACAATACCATTCCTTATACTTGACCACCAAAAACAACATCTTGTTTTATGATACATCATGGTTGATCCCAAGTAAACTACCCATTGTGAGGCTTGGGAGTCCCTAATTACTTCCACCTTCATAGAAGTGGGAATGACCACCCTTACATGAAAAAAATCATGTTTTTACCATCCAAATACCACACTTGAATAGAGTTGTATCCTATTAACTATTCATGTATTGCATGATAGTGAAAATTAGATTCCAGGTTATCCTTTACTCGATCCAAAAATGAGTAAGTATTGAACAAGGGAGAATAAGTTATAACCCATTGATCCTTAAAAACACCCATATACCCATCCTCTAATAATATTATTTTCTTCCACTCATTTTATAATGTTCATTTCTCCAACTCCTATTTCTTCCCATTGAGAGTATCTGTAGCAATATTCCGTTTTCTAGGGTTATACACCCCTAAAAGTTGAATGTATAAAAATACTTGACCCAATGACTTTATCACATGTTTAAGTCTCATCAGGAGAAAATATATCCCAAAATTTTGTGGTTCGTATAAATAAAAATATATCATCAAAGAGATAATTACTCTAACACATCAAGTCATTAACCATAGTAGAAAAATCTAGATTATGTGTAGGGTAGTTCTATTTTTGGGGTCATAGCTAATGTGAACCATAAGCGACTATATAATCTTCCTACATCAATAAAACCACCAAACTAACCCCTGAAGCATCATAGTAGACTATATATTCGATCCTTAGGTTAATAATAATAATAATAAGATAATATTTTTACCTTCTATTTAATTCTTATAAATCCTCTTCACATTGATTCATCCATTCAAACTTTACACCCTTCTTAGCTAGCTTAGTCATAGGTGCCACAAAATGAGATAATCCCTGAATTAACCACCTATAATACCCATCCAATATCATAAATCTCTAAATCTCAAACATATTCTTAGGATGTGACCATGATATCATTACTTACACCTTCTCTAGACATATTAATATACCTTCTTCAAAGATCACATGCCTGAGAAATATTACCTTTTGAATCCATAAATGAAACTTTGAGAGCATGATTGAGTGTTTTTTCACTCAAATTTCACTCAAAAGAAAATCTCCAAATGCTGGTTATGTAACTATTAGGTCCACAAGTATACCAATATATCATTAAAAAAATGATTAAGGAGTCCAGATAAGGATGAAAAATCTAGTTTATGAGACCCATGAACACTATCAGTGTATTCTTCAAATCGAATGACATCTTGAGATACTTATTCAATCCATAATTTATCTTGAATTCTATTGTTATCACATCTTCAATCCTAAACCAAAGATGAAGGTAGCCAGATATCAAGTCAATCTTGGAGAACCATCAGTTTCCTCTCAACCGATCAAACAAATCATCTATCCTTGGTAGAGAAAACCAATTTTTCACTTTTAATGGGTTCAAATTTTTATAATCCACATAAAACCACTGACTTCCATCAACCTTATAGTTAATTTGGATAGAATCATTCCAAGGAGAAGTGCTTAGTCAAATAAATCCCTTTGTCAATAATTCCTCAAGCTACGCTTTGAACTCTTTTATCTTAGCATGTTCCATATGATATGATGGAATTTATATAGTCTATACATCTCAAATAATTTCAATCTCAAAATAAATTCCTCATTGTGGAGGATTTCTCTAAGAATACATCAAAAAACATCATAATAGCGGTACACCATAGGGGGAAGAATGGGTGGAATAGTTACTGGGTTTGCTTCAGGAACTACGCATGCTACCTTCTCTATATTGGTATTGATCTATCTTAGGTCAAATAACATTATTACAACTCCTAAGTCCCATTGTCAAATAAAAACATACTCCTTTCCCTCATGTGATGTAAAGGATACTCAACTATAATTATAGTTGATGCGAGATTGAAAACTATTTATTCATTCCACACTGAAGATGAAATCAAAACCTTTCACCTCCAAGAAAATAAAACCCCATTGATGTATGCAGCCTAAAATTACCATAAGAAACTCTAGGAATATATGGATATGAATTAATATTTTTCCTAGAGTAATGTTAAGGGATAAAAATCTTTAGGATAAATTCACTAAAAACTCAAAACAAAAAATGACTTGAGTAGAAATAAATAAGTGGGAATCTCCCATATAAAACAAGGTAGTATAAATAATAGATATAACCATAACTGTACCTCTTACCATTAAAGTTCCCTATCATATATCACGAAAATCCTTATCCAGTAGAAAAAATCTATATATATCAGACCCACAAACTTACCCCCATAGCCCCTATCTCACCTGGGATACTGAATCCTTCATAGTCTACAATTGTTGTTGAAATCTTTAGTCTGATTCATAGCTTGACCCTCCTACAGTAGCTCGATTATTAGTGTAAGGTCCTACCGACCAAGACCTCGATTCTTGTGTCTTCCATGTGTCTTTGCCCGAACCTCTTTATAAAACCCTTAAGAAAAATTGATTGAGCTTCCCCATCTTAACAAACTGATGGAAATCTCTAGGTGTATTATAAGAGATATTTCATTGATTCCCCCTATACCCACACTAGAAACATAGAGTATGACCTCCTCCCATAGATGGAGTTTAAGAAACCCTAATACACTCCAACTGCCTTTCGCTGCCCTAGTGTATCTCCACAGATCTCCTATCCCATTCACCATAATATGAACCTATGAAAATACTAGAAAAACCCACTCATTGGTCTACTTAAAATGAGTTAAAGTCCTACTGTCATGTCTTCCTCTAGAGTATTCTCAATCGTAAGAGACTTGTGAAGAATGTATGGTTATTATGTATGGTCAAAGTTCCTTAAACAATTCCTGCACCTTAAGACATAATCTAAATTTTAAATTTCAAGTATTTTGGGCCTCATTCCCATCATCATATGTGCAAAGAATAACAACTCCACACAACGAGTGACATAACTTTATACTGACATCACTCTCTATTGAAGCTCCATGAACTCTTAGGCTTGATCTAAACTTAGTATCTCTAGAAGGAACTTCTTATATAAGAGGTCCTTGAAGGAATCCCATTCCAGACCCTCATGCCTCTTCCCTTGAATCATTATTCCTTACAACCACCTAGCAGCTCCTAGAAGCATATAAGTAGAAAACTTCACCCTCTAATAGTTAGGAGTCTCAACCAAATCAAAGATCCCATCAATGATCTCTATCCAATACACTATATTGAGGACCTCCTATACCCTATAATGTTGGAGAATGTTGTAAATGGAAATACTAAGAGAAATCCACCATCATTGGATCACCCCTATGTGCTCCTCCATACTTGAAAGGAACTAATCGAAAAACCCTAGGCTAGAGTAGCTCTTCTGCCTGGGCTACTAGGGAAACTATTGGAGCATTTCCACCCCTGCCCACTTGTACATCCAAATGTATAATATGAGAACATACCACCTCAGGAACCTATCAACCTCAGTCCCTAGGTGGAATAATAGGACATCATCTATGAGGTATTTCTTAAATTCTATAAGAAAACTCAATATTTAATTTAACAACTTAAACCATAAATAAAATTTAATTAATTAAAAGGTGCATTATAACCCAAGGAAACACACCATAAGAGTCTACACATGGTCACTAGACATACTCTTACTTAACTACCCAAGTCCTAATATCATCACATTATCTGCAGGTTAGTCACAATTACATATATAATAGTTTATAAGATGATCACGTCATATCAAACACTAGAAAAAGCACCTGAAATGTGAACCTACATTCCTATTATTGATGCATGAACTCACCCACTCTTTCTAATTAGACCAATAGAAAATCTCATAAAGTATAACAAAAAAATAATACCCCTTGAATGATATGAAAATTTAATCACACAGTGAGTAAAAGCTCTATCACTTTCTTGGTAACTCATAGGTCCACTACCCAAGTGTTCGAAAGATACTAGTATAATTCCTATACCTGAGTTCTGACAATCCTATCTAGTAGTTAAAAATGGGTTGTGGACCCACAAGACTTATTATTTTGAGTAGGGTGGGTTTTTATTATAAGAAATATTTCTAAAATGGGCATATATGTATAGTCTATATGGGAAACTGACTTGTGTGGTTAAACAAACAAAGATACAGGTCAGCCCGTAGGTTATTTAAATTTTTTAAAACCCATATATATATATATATATTTTTCTTGGTGTCTATGATGTTTACAAGTTATGAGGTGCACATGCACCCTTCATGTGTAATATAAACACTACTCCCATGCACGTCATCCTTCAATGAATCTATTCCCAAGGTAACATCATACATTAATCTCCCCCTCCATCAACTTTTATTAAGTTTCATTCACATTTTTTCAATCACCATCTCCCTGCCTCGGTACTTCACTAGAATCCATCTCTACAGGTTCGATGGGTAGATGCAACACAATGCTACCTTAACGATTCCCTAGAACCCTTATTGTCATCATCGACGGATCCTACCCCTGGAACCTCCATCTTCTTCCTCAACCCAATAAACAACACCCTCCACCTCGCCTGCAATGTGCCATAAATTTCATTCATGAAAAGACTTCCATATGTAATTTGAGTGCCAAATGAGATTCCATACAAATTCAGACCGCACATTATCCTCAACATCTCTATTATTGGCCTCCCTCTCTCCATGTTCGACGCAAAACCACACCAAACTAGCCTTATCACCCACTTCCACCCCCAATCCATCTCCCCCATTTTCCTCACCCCATGTCAGACCAGCCCCCTTGACTGCCTCCTCTCCTCCACCAATGTCGTTGTCATCACCCGTCCCCCAGGGCCTATGCTGTGACTACCCCCAAGAACGCCTTACATAGGCCAGGGGCTGGCGACTAGCACTGAAAGGAATATTCCCTAAAACTGGGAAGGAATTGCCTTTATAACCTGTAAAATCACACAACCAAGCACAAAGTAGGATACGAGCACAATGTAAACTGTATAGTGAAAAGAGTGTGTGAAGAAAGTAAAAACGGTTCCAGAATACAAGCCCAACTATAAAGTACAAGGAAACTGAAAAGTACAAGTAAACTGGAACAGCTCCTGTAAACACTCACCAATGATCCTACCTGAAGGGTAGGTACATCTCTTGAACGACCGTCTCCGTGGTACGCCTCGTTTAATGTCCACCTTCGAGCTACCTTCAGTCCTGATACTCTCATCCTCAATCAGCACTGTCCTTCATCTACACCAAACACAACAAGGTGTGGGTGTAGCCCGTACAGGGGTGAGTATAATGATACTTAGTAGGGACCCCGAGACCCTCTAAGGTCTTAAAAAACCCACAAAGGATAAACCAAAAATCATGAAAACATTAGGCAACCCTACTTATTTATATGCCCATACATATACCTAAGTTATCAATATTACCCATCTCATTCATGAGGAAACACAAGGCCCAACTCATTAGCTCAAAGATCAACTGTTCCAAGGAGGAAATAATACCACAAATGTAACACCACAAAGGTAAGTACCACAAAGGTAACACCACATAGAAAAATACCACCAAGGTTTCACCATGAAGGAAATCACCACACTGGTACGCCACACAGAAGAATACCACAAAGGTATCACCATGAAGGAAAGTACCACACAGGTACACCACAGAGAAGAATACCATAAATGTATCACCATCAAGGTAAGTACCACACAGGTACGTCACACAGAATAATACCACCAATATTTCACCACAAGGGAAAGAACTATACAGGTACGCCACACAGAAGAATGCCACAAAGGTATCACCATGAAGGCAAGGACTCAGCTCACACCAGGTATTACTTAGGTACAATAGTAGAGATGATTAGATGTAACTACTGATTCATCTTACTCTGTTAAGAGGCAGATGCACATAGGATCCTAAATCATCAGACCCACATAGGATCCTAGTACATCATCAGACCCACACAAGATCCTAGTACATCATCAGACCCAAACATGATCCTAGTACATCATCAGATGCACACAAGATCCTTGTAAATCATCAGACCCACACCGGATCCTTTTAAATCATCAGACCCACACAGGATCCTAGTACATCATCATACCCACATAGGATTCAAGTACATCATCAGACCCACATAGGATCCCAGTATATCATCAAACCCACACAGGATCCTAGTACATCATCAGACCCACACAGGATCCCAGTACATCATCAGACACACATAGGATCCTAGTACATCATCAGACCCACACAGGATCGTAGTACATCATCAGACCCACACAGGTTCCTTGTACATCATCAAACCCACACAAGATCCTAGTACAGTAGACCCACAAAGGATTCTAGAGTATCCTCGCATGGGTTCCTAGAGCAGATCCATGTGTGACCCTTAATCACATACCCACAAAGGATCCCAAATCACAGACCCACATAGTATCCCTTTCTCATATTACTGCCACCTATAGGGTTCCCGCACTAAGATCGATTGATTCCAGGAGGATCCGCTCCTCAAGAAACAGGTTGATACTCAAACTGAAACTAAGTCCCATGAAGAAGTATCACAAATGACTTCCACGTAAAATGGGTATCAATGCAATAGACAATGCATCAATCAGACACCCAGTCTGCAAGTTATTGGCTTTTTAGTCCTGAGGGCCTGATTGAATTCATGTTTGATCCAACCCGGACGTACCCCAACTTTATCCAAAACACAAGCGGGGTATACCAAAAGGACCTCCTCGATCCAAGGTTTTTGGTGCTGCAGATGGTTAGTCAAACAGAAACATGAAGCTCAAGATATGGCCGAAATAATGAAAAGGGTCGAAGTTGGTCCAGGTCTGGTCCGACCCGGCCGGACCGACCTGGTCTGACCCGACCCGATCCGACCCGAGTCTGGCCCTGGGTCAGAACCAACCTATAATATTTGACCCAGCCTGTAGGTTTAAGCCCGGCCCATCGGCGCGGCCCGCGGTGCAGCGGCCCACAGTATGGTAACCCACAGCTGCCTGCGGTGCGGCGGCCTGCAACAGCTCGTGGTGCGGTCCGATAGGGTGGACTGCTCGGATCACAACTGGCTAATTGGCTGGCCATTGTCCTCTACATGATGCGGTCACATGCTGCACCTTCACCGGCAGCCGATTCAGCCGGCCTCCCTTCCCTCGCCGCTGCGACACAAGGCCGCGACTCTTCACCGCCGGGCGGCATGGACGCATGCCGCCGCTCCTTTGAGCGGCTGGCCGCCACCATTGCTTCACTATGGTCAATGGTCCGTGACTATTCTCTGGCGACGCAGTTATTCCGATGCCATCTTCATGGCCGGTCATGGTGCCTACTGTCGTTTCTAAGTCCCACCAGTGCCAATCACCGACATCGGTCACCATCTACCTCCACCGTGAAGAACGTGACAAAAACCAAAAAGATTGTGGAGAGGTTGGGCCATGTTCGTTTGGCCTGCACCCTCTGTGTTAGGGAGGTAGCAAGCATCTTAATTATTTCTTGGATCATGAAGAACATCAAGAATGAGTAAGGGAGCTATTCAAAACAACAAACCCTTCAAGATACCCCGCAACAACATCCCATAAGGATGAAAGAATCATGGGTCAACCCATTAGTCGGTTGACCCTCATTCTTCATATAAATTCAAGAATGGGGAAGAGGAAATCAAAAACACACAAATGAAATAACCCCCTACCTTGAACGTCAGAGAATCATCCTCGCTTTCCGGTGTACCATGTTCTTAGTTCCCGCGATCGACTCCCAAAGAAACCACTCGCACGTTTCCCATTGGTGGTTTGATGTCGTCCGTCACCTCCCGCTGGGCAGGCTTCATCTTCTAAGGGTCTAGCATCGTGGAATTCCTTCCTTAATTCACTGCTTGGTGAATCTCTCTGATACCCCTTCCCTAGCTCCATATTTATAGGAGAGGGGGAAGGTAAGTAACGAAACAGAGCGTTAATGAGGCTCATTAATTAGGAAGATTCATAATTTCCCCCAACATTGATGTTAATCAGATTGGAGGGTCAAGACATTTATTGTCTTGACATGTTTCCGGTCCCACCTTACTACTCATCCGTTGGAGGAATATAATAAAAATAAAATAATAAAGTTATTTTATTTATTCTATTAAAAGTTACAAAAACTAACTTTTTCTCTAGACCTATTGCGGTTGAAGTGAAGGTCTCTTTAAGTGATTATCAGTGCTGCGAGTTTAACGGTGTCCTCAGATTTCAATTCCGAGCACTGGTTCCAAAGTTACAAAACACCGCTTGTGCATTTACTAAACGTACCTGAAAAAAAGTTCATAAAAATTATAACAGTCACCCTTGACCTACGTCGGTCGAGGTTAGGCTTTTCCTAAGTGAAAAATGTTTCAATAAACCCAATAGTACTCTCAGATTTCTAATCAGAGTCACCATTTAAAAGTTATATATTTTACAATAAAATAATTGTCACTTAATTATTTTATTTATAGCCAAAAACTAATTTTTATTGGTGACCCGCGCCACCCAAAGTTAGTATCTACTTAAATAAAGAATCCCCTCATGAGTTCATCGGTGGTCTTTGATTTTCAATCCGAGCTACCATTTGTGAGTTATAATCATTTGAAAAATAAAATAATTTATTCAATTATTTTATTTATGATTATGCCATTTTTGGGTTTTCTCACAGGAGGCCCGCTCCGACCAAACTTAAGTCGCTCCTAGGGCAATACCGCCATTCTAAATGCAACTGTGCCCTAAAATTTCTGATCCAGGCAACCATTTAAGAGTTATTCCACTTTTTTAGGAAAACTACTTATGCATGCCAATTAAAGCATAACAAAACTTCGACGGATCATTCCGAGCACTTCGGGCCTTGGAATCACATGCCGTCAGATTTCTTAGTCTTGTAATAATTCCATATAATTAAAAAAAATTATACAGAATTTTCATGACATTACAGTCATCTCCTACATCCCCTATAACACGCATGACCGACGTTGTCTCCCACATCTTCCTCCTCACCCCTCACCTCTACCTCACCCCATGATGGACCATCCTCCTTGCCTCCACCCTCCATCATCTCCCTTAGCCCCCATATATCAGAGCAACCCTCCTCTGCCTCCCCTCATGCCGTCACCGACACCCACCTGCACAATGTTTTTATTTTTTTATTTTTATTATATTTTTATCACATATACATATATATTATAACATTTTCAGGATATTAATAATTAAAAATATAATAATAATAATATTAAATAATGAGGGTTTCCCATGGGATTACTCGTATTCACTGTGAGGCGGGTCCAGCTTAATTAATATTCCCGTTTAACATGTAGGCTTTTGTTATCTCAAACCCTTATGGTTACAATCCTGCATGGGCTTGGCCTGACCTACCCCAAACCATCTGCTTCACATTGATAATCCTATCTCTATTATACCAAGACCCAAATCATAACAAAAGAGAAAAAAATAATGTGGATCTAATACCATTTTGTAACACCTTGACCTGAATCAACCAGTCCAGGATGAAGGATCAGATGACCTCATGCACTCCTCATAGTATAAAAGAGGTTTCCAACTAGTTTTAAGGGTTGAGGCAATAACTTGGGGAGACAATTCTATCATTAGCAGATAAAAAATGATCATAAGTAAAAAAATTTAATAATGAATAACTTTATAAATTACATGAACAACAATACATCAAAAGAAATGAGGTAAAACAACTTCCATTCTATAATAAACTAGTATACATGGGTCATATATCAAGTTAATAGAATCCCCACATATAGTGGATTAATGTTCCAAACTAAAAAAATATGAGAAAATAAATGATCCATAACTTCAAAAGACCCTAGAGTTTATCCTGACATCACCTCCATCCACGCTGCTCCTCCTGCTCATCTGCCTGACATAAGGCCCTAACCCTTAGCTAGATCCCTGACCATAAAGCCCACACACACATCGAGATACCAATATAGGGAATGAATGTAAAACTAATAGTACACCACCAAAATTTCCTCAACTTAAGTGATATATATATATATATATATATATAATGACTAAATTAATGCATAAAAAAAAATACAACCTACTAGGTCATTATAAACCAACCAGGTCACTATGAACCCTAAACCTACATGCTTTAGCCCCATTATAGAGGGAAATTCCCATAAAGCCTCCACTTAATCTCGAATTGGTTATACAATTCATACCATGATCTAACCATCTCACTGATGGATAACCATAATATAACCAGAATATGGTTTTCTAATTCTTCCCATGACTCAACCATCTCATCGATAGATTAACACAATATAATCCAACCACCACTTTAATACCAGAAGAATAGTTTATATAGGTCCTCACACACACTCATCAAATCACATATTGGATTTATCATAGGGTTACACATCATAAAAATGAAACTCAAGTCATAAATATTTATATAAATTCATAACAAGGTAATGACTTCATGCCTTAAGAATAAAAGAGTCCAATTTCCATGAATCACCACTTGAACGGATCCCCATGCACTAAATCCCTAAGATCATCCAAAACATTCATCACATTAGGGTTTACCATGGATAAGTAGACATCCAAGGATAGAAAAGGCTTATAATTACCAAACGGAACCATCCATAACAAACAAAACTTGAATTAGAAAAGGGAAAATGTGGGAAGAGATAAATTCATTAAAGAGAATCCTCTCCCATTTCATAAGTAGCCAAAGGGTTGAGGGAGATGAAGGAGATCTCAAATAGGGGTCTCATGGTAAGTTACCAAATTAACCCCCTTAAAATTTCCACATAGATTGGTTCACAACATGAACATGGTGTTCATGTCTTGAACTACCACCCTCTTGAACAATTAATGGTGTGACCAATGGGTTGAACCAAGAATTACTCAATTAGGTTCCCATTAGAACTATCTCAAAACTTTTATGGTACGTCACATGGCATCATGCTATGAGTACCCACTTATAGTAGAAAATACTGTAGGGCTAACCTTTTATCCTGTAAAACTAATCCCAACCACTTCTATATCCCCTGAATAACTCAAACTCAGTAAAATACATAAGAAAGAATGAAAAATTTAAATTATAATGTACCTTTAAATTTTAGGGTCATTACATATAGAGACATGAGTACGAGGAAATAAACTTACTACCATACCAAAGATAACTCCAATTATGTGGCTACTGCAACTTTTGATATTGACACACTATATGACTTCAAAAATTGATTCTACCCAGGCTTTGGGGTGATCTAGATTATTGTAAATGTAATATTAGTTAGATGAGATTGATAGGATTTTTCCCTAAGTAAAATAATTTATATCTCGAGACTTAATTTCTTAATGAGAGTGTTTCATGGTTGGTGGGAAGGTGTCCGATGATTATATTTTAGATTAACATAGGATTTATGGTTCCTTTTGATCTAAAAAATATTATTAGAGAATTTTTTCCACATGACTTTGATGATGTACCAATTACTAAAATTATGTGATTTAAAATAATATTTCTTAATTTTTATAAATTGGACCCCTTTTTAGAACCTTTATAGTTTTCTTGATATGAAGAATTAAATGATTTTAGGGAATCAATGGCACAATAACATATTATTGGAGGATATTTAGATAATGATTCCACCACGTAACTCGCTTTAAGGTGTCATGAATAGTGATATGAATAGAGATCACATTAGTGGAGCATGGATTAATAATAGAATCATACCCATGTTAATTATAGATAAATAATTATTATCACTTATAATACTTATAAAACCATTAGTTTTATTGTATAAGAATGATTAGTGGAGAGTCCCTATAGTGATTCCTAGAGGTATCATATTAGAAGATGACTTTGATCTGGATAGTATGGTAGAGGATATATATGTATTATGGATGAATATAATCACATGACATTATATTTATTTTAATTATGTGAAAATATAAATAACAATAGAGGTCTTAGGCTGAGGAATATGGTTGAAGGATATTGAAAACGATGACCAATTGATGACATGGATAGGTCAGTAGGAAAAGTTATTTTACAAGTGATTTAGTTAACTTAGTTTTGGGAGTTATATACTATGATTCTCATTATATTACAAATTTTATGTAAATTGGTTTAAATATGTGATACATTCCAGTCATGGATGAAGTAACTCTATTAGATTGGTGTTATCCCAAGGACCAGAGAAGAAAAATCATGGTTATATGATCATTTCTATGACCAGCCACTTTATATGTGGTAGTATAGATCCCCAAAATTATTTTTACCATTTTTCATGAAGGTTAGAGGAGGAGGGAGTAAAATCATCAATTAAGTTCCCTTATCGGTAAAAAATTATACAACATAATGATAATGACTTGACCTAGGTTATTTATAAACATTAATGAAATAAAAATTGATCAGAGTCAGTTAAATGAATTTTTTGTGTTTTTGAGTGTTTTGAACTTTTAAATTAAAATATAATCATATGGGTTTTCTTCATGATGATATGAAATTTAATGAGAGGTTTTGTGTTTTAAAATTATGATGGGAATTGAAATCATTGTTAAATCCCCTCAATTTGTGTTGATAGAAAAAATATGTTAATTAAATAAGAATGTCATCATTGGTTTTTTTATTTGAGAAGTTTTTATACTTAAAGTTTTTATATAAAAATAATCAATTGTGATCCATTTTTCTTGATGAAGGTAGTTAAATTTGATTATTTTTTTAAAATTATGTTCATTTTATAATGTATTCCCTATTGTTTAAATTTATATCATTGGGGAGGAGGATGAGAGAAGAAATGAATAAATCCTTAAAATTATGATTTTAGGTGTGCTATATTAAAAATGTAAACCTAATAGTTATGCACATGGATATAACATATGAATGATATTTCCATTATTTAAATTCAATTTATATGGATTTTTTACTTTATCAATGAGCATAATAGACTCAAATAAAAACCATTAATGGAAATATCTTATGTAATTAGGAATTATCTTATAAGACTCATGATGAAAATTTATAAAGGCAGTGAGTGAGAAGTTCCCACCAGGAGTTGTGTACTAATATTTTTGGTACTATAAAATACTTTAAAATGAGTTTTTCACTTTTTTTAATTACAACACATCTATGTATTTTGAGGATGATATAAGAGTTTCAATTACAATATTTTTGGAAATTTATATAGAGTTTCACTGTGATAAAAGCTTAATTCGTTACCTATATTAGGTAGAGGTTTAGTGATTGGATTATAATGATTTTTTGGTTAGTCCATGAGTACCCTATGATGAAAGATAAATGGTATTGGAAAGAGTTTTGTTATAGGTCATATATATTTTTTAAATGTTATAAAAATACTTGAGTAATTATTTACTAGTTTACATAGTATTATCAATACATTAATTATTATGAATTTTATCTATGTGGGATATATCATACAATTATAAATATTTGTGGTTGTGTATTTTTTATAGAGTTTTCAATAATTATTTTTGATTTAGATGCTTGTTTCAACTATCAATTATGACAAATCATCTTGGTATGTTGGGAGAATTAAATATGTTTGAGTATGATGTTCTATAATCAAATGGATTTGTATGATAAGGATAATTTTCATGTGTATGTGAAAATATGATGATATTGAGAATTAAATAGTGTATAAATTCAGTTGACTCAAAAAAAAATTGTGTTTTGGTTGAAAAAATTTAATTAGGATTGTGGAAATTTATCTAGATTGACTAGAAGATTTCATAAGGAGTAGTATAAATTATGTTACCTACCATATATTAATAAAAATGTTATAGATTAATGAAAAAGGTCTTCTATGAGTTATAACTATAAAGGTTAATGTGTAGGGAACTGTATACCTTTGGATAACATGTGCTTCAGATATAAATTGATGTTTATATACTTATATCATTCAATAATTTCATAGTTTTGAAATGTAGAGAAATTTTCTTAAGTATATAATTTACCTCATAATAGATCCTTGTATGTATGATTATATTCAATAGCCACATGGTATTATGAAATCTAGATAAGAATTCAGTAGCTTGTAATCTGATTATGTTTTTATTTTCAAGATAAAAAGATTTAATGGCATGGATATTGTAATTTTAAAAATTTTAAATTAATAATTACTTAGAATGTGCTCATTAATTTGGATTTTTTGGATACATTATATTCGTTGGTGCCCATTTTTAATTAATTGTTTATTTTCATGATTTAATTGTGTACCAAAAGTAGTTTGTAAATAAAATGAATGGACTTGATTTTTTTCACCAAAACCCCCCTCCATGGTGGAAAAAATGAAAATATATTGAAAAAATGACATCATATTGAAAATATAGTAACATAGTATTAATCAAAGAGGAGTGTTTCAATTAGTGGTGATGTTTTTTGTTGAGTTACATAAAAAATGAGGAGGTATGAGAGGGTTCAGGTAGTCCCCTTATGGTTAGGATTTTTAAACCTCATAATTGAATAATTATATGTTTTTGAATCATGTGTATGAGAATAATATATTTCTCAATTTTTCAAATTTAATAAAATCGTATTTATGTTAAAAAATTAATTTTTCTTTCTCTTATATTATTTTATTAAAGATTGAACACTACTGGTTGTCCCTTTGTCTGCACACCACTGTGGTCATGAGACCATGACCACAACATATCATTTGACCACTATATACCACACTGATCATGGTCATCCCAACCTTATTTTTTACCAGTCTTCTATGATATCAATCCACCAACGTGTTGGTGGTGCCCAAACCTTGACAAAAAACTATAGGAGGGGTGATACCCTAGTTTTCAATATTCTAGGTCCTTGAATAATCATTTAATGATTTTTTATTAAATTTTGATTAGTAGAGTTGGGGTAATTATTAGACGATGGTGGATAAGTGAGAGGGTGGTTATTTTTCATTCTTAGTGGTGTGATGGTTTTCATTTTGGTCAATAGTTTAAAGAAATAAGAGATATTTATAGAATTTTCTTATATATTATAATATTTTTAATTTATTTTTAAGTTTTTCTTACTTATAAAGGTGGGTTAGTGCATGATCTTGGGTCCCCAAAATTAGGACTATTGGGGTGGTATCTACCCTTTCAATGAGGTTCTTGGGTGAAAAAATGAAGGGACTATGGTTAGTAGATTATGAAAGGCTCTGGGTGGAGCCTGACCATGTAGCTAGGTATTATATTGTGAAAGGAGGGTGACGACCCCTTGGGTTGGTGGGCTAGAGATTTTGGTATTAAACTACTAGTTCCAGCTGTAGGAGGTGTATGTGACTCATGAATTACAACCAAATGTATTTATGGTGTGCATAATGTCTATAAAACGATGGCCTTTAGTCTCTAATTAGAATAATGTTGAGACATGTGGAGCTTTATTTGATGTGGAATTGACTATACAATGATTTTTTTATAAATATCATATGGGGTTCACATAGAATGTAGAGTAAAAAATTCTAGTTTCACATGAGGTTTGAACAGGGTCACAAAAATAAATGTTTCGTACAGAATACTACTGGACATGTGAAGGTCAATTGTTTTTCATTTATGTGCACACAAAAGATTTGGAATTTTTTTGGAAGGAATTTTCAACTAGTTAAATTATTACACATTGATTTTTCATTAATAAGAGTGGGAGTATGGCTCTAATATACCAAATATTTGTATCTATTATTTTTAATAGTGAATTTATTTCTTTCCACTATGGACATAGGGTATTCTTCTTGAAAAATATATATCCTTATGTACTGATTTTCTTTCCATTTTCATCTATTTTCCTTAATTTATATAACATAGGGGTATATCAATGAGCTTACTAGTTGGAGGGATCTAGGTTGGAAGGGATGATTATGTAAAAAATTCAAACCAACACACATCAGAGTTAAACATGACTCCCAGATAGCTCAAAAGTGAGGATTATTCAATAATATATTTATCAAGAAACCTTCTATGTTCTATTAATGATTAATGTATCATCTATATATATATTATTTATTAAAAATAATAATAAATATGTATTGATCATCAAGAATACCTACCAATAGGTTATCAGATCTAATGTATTTTAGAGCTTTCTTAGTAACCAATATCGATAAACTACCTGATTGGTACTTATTTATAACACTAATATTTTAGTATTATTTTTTCCCTAAGTTACTTTATTATTTCTAAATTAAGTATAAAATCAATATTACAAGATATGAATCAAATTAAAAAAATTTATTCACTCATAATAGAAAATTAAAACTAAATCACATGAAAACCAGTATTATATACCATGGTTTTCATCCCTTAAATTTTCATAAAATCAAAAGTGATAATAATTACATTTTAAATTTAGGAAATCCCCTAAATCATCTTTACACTTGAGTATATTTACTAGTATAACTAAAAATATAATGAGGAAAAACATCATGAAAGGAGAAATAATTTTGAAAAATAATGATAAAAAATTAATGGAATGAGAATTTTGACTTAATAAGTTATAATGGAATGAATTTATTTAATTTAATGGGGGTAATATAATAATTATTTGACTGTTTCAAAATGATATAAAATAGTTAGGTATAATACCATTAAAAAAATTATGAGTTCAGAATTAATAGTATATAGTTAATATAAAAAAATTGATTTAGATTTCAAAAATATATTTTTCCATTATAAATAAATTATTTAAAAAAAATGGAAAAAATAAAAATATATTAATTCATTTGTGAAAATAAATTTTTATTTTAAAGAAACCATTTTTATAATTGATACATTTTTATTAAATGTATTACTTTAAAAGAATAATTTTAATAAAATTTTATAATTAGATTAATGGGTTTGTAAAATAAATAAATATCATCCAATAAATAATTAATGAATTATAAGGACTACAAATTTATTTATTCACGGTTGAATAAATATGTTTAATTTTAAAAAATTGTTTTTATATATCATATATTATTATTTAAAACTTGAATTTCTCATACTTGGACTATGAAATTTAATGAAATATATTACGATTATTTATAAAAAATTAATTAATATTTATAAAATGATTATAATTGGTTATAAATAAGAATAAAATCATTTAATATTTTAAAATATAATTTTCTAAAAATTGTTTTTATATGTTTTGAATATTTATTTAAGAAAATAAATATATCATGGTTAAAGAATGATTTTAATAAAATTATATGTATAAAAATATATATTAAAATTCATGTAATTATTAGTAATTTATATGAAATAAAAATAAGAACACCTACTGTTTATATTTTTTTCTATAATTTTTTTTCATATATATTATGGTTTTCATTTAAAAGTAAAATTTATTATAATTTTAAATTTTAATTGGATTAAATGGAATCCAAATTTTGAATCATTATTTCTAAATTGGGTATAAGGGGCTATATTTTATTTTTGGTAAAAAAATAATTACTGTTAAAAATAGTAATATCATGTAAAAGGGGGTAAAAAAGGAAAAATGACATGGCGTGAATATTGAATAATTAAATTAATATCTATAAATTATAAATTAATTATTTAGGTATGATATTCAATCAAAAAATTCCTAAAAATATTTACTCACCTTTCTCACCTAAGTCCCCGATGTTTCCTTTTTTACTCTTCCCTTACCTCCAGTTTCCAAAGAAATGTCCCTCATTTTTATCTATAAAGAACCCCTATTCTACCCATTTAAATCCACCTATATCCATAGTTTTTATCTTGGATACCTATCTAAATTTTCTATCCTCATTTCACAACTCACTTTGTGTAGCCTTTGGTCACAAGGAGGAGTTCTAAGTCTTTCATTTCAAAGGAATATGTTACTAGAATAAGTGATTCCATCAAAGTAACATGTTCTTATTCATCTATTTCATTTATATCCTCAAATAAAATATTTTTTAAATCCTATCCAAAAATATAATTATGTTTTTAACATAATTATTTTTCTAAAAAAATAATATTATAACCATATACATTCGTACTCTCACTTGTTCATTAGTATAACATTATCTTGTTTTGGTTGGTTCAACCACCTACAAGAATGATGCCATTCTATCTTAATAATTTACATCATTAATAAGTATGAAAACATGAATAATGGTAATATATGATATTAATAATTAATATTTGTTATGATTATAGTTCTATAAGGGTTACACTGAAATGAATGTTCATTATAAATATTCACTTTAATACCGGTAAAGTCACACAAAACATGCATTTTGTGAATTATAATCTTGTGAATTCTAATCATATCTTCTATCAAGTAACATTGTAATTTATAAATCATCATAATATTTTTATTTCACTACCTTTAATAATATAGTAATTATGAACTTAATAACATATTTTGATGATTAAAATCACCATACCAAAATTAGTATAAAATAACCAAAAACACTAAAATTTGATGATGAAAATAAACTATGACAAACTAATATATATTTAATAAATGGATATAATTTATTGGACTAAAAAGGAAATAAACATAAATATGGTTCTAAAATATTATATTAATTGGTTTATTTTTATTGTGAAGGATGTTAGAGTGTGTTTGAGAAAGTGAGAATCCAATATAATAGTTTTTCATATCCATTTAATTTTTTCAGAAATATTCTTTTATCATTAAAATTTTCCCATTATATGTTATATATAATTTCTTATTGAAATATTTTTATCATAATTAATTTTTTATTAATTTCATTTACAATACTATTTCATGATTTCTCTTTCAATTTCTTTTGATTCTTAATTTAGCAAATCCATATGGGGTTTTATTAACTCAATCTTCTTTCATTGAGTTATAATATTTATTACTTGAATAAATTATTATAATTTTAATATATTATATCTATTATCTATGTAATACTATATTTTATCTTTATTTTTTGAGGAAATTACCTTTTTATATCAAAATATTTTTATTTTATTTATTTCTTACTTAATAAAAGTATGAACTAGTAAAAAATAATTCCCACCATCTGTATTGGATATTTCTCTTCCATGTACATATTATATTTTACTAAAAAGAATTATTTTTACATTTTGAAATTTAAATATTCCTATCTTTTCTACCTATTATATTTATCTTTATCTATTTTAAAAAATATTTTTTTAAATTCTTTTTATCTATGTGGGTTTATTCAAAACTATTAAAAATTATTAAAAAGGTTTTTATTTCTACTTTAATTCATTTTTTTACCCCTATATATTTCTTATAATTTAACCTTTATGTATTTTTGAATGATATATTATTAGAAAATTTAATTTTAAAATAATTAATTATTAAACCTTCTAAAATGATTTTAAAAGTTAATTACATATTTTTGTGACAATGTTATGAAAACATTAAGAGAACTCTTTTTAAGATTTCAATTTTATTTTCCTCTCAATATTTAAAAGATATATTATCTTCGGAATTATGTTTCATGTATCACCCTATAAATTCTCTTATGTTATGTTTTTAGGGTGATTTAATTTTTGTAATCATTCAATATAACTCTTTATTACTCTTTATTTGATACCTTACGAAAGAGTTATGTAATCCATATTATTTTCATGGGGTTTTCAATCTATGTTGTATTATTGTTTTCATACAAAACACATATGTGTGGTTTATAATTATGTGATGTGTGGTCCTGAAATTATATATCCCTACAATATATTAGGAAAAAATTTATATCTCATGAGATTACAATGAGACATAGGTGGAGATGCTTGATCCACTATTTTATAGGATGCAAGTAGTGATACCTAATAAATTATTTTATGGGGGTGAAGATAGTGATGCCCGTTCCACTATTTTAAGTGACATGGGAAGTGATAATAAATCCACTATTTTATGATGATCTTGGTGGTTAACCTTGACATATGTTATGATTTTATATGAATATGATTATTTTATATTCCTATTTTATGTATCCATAGATCATGGTTATTGTCTTATGATTTCAAGTTTCTAATCCATGGTAAATATTATTCTCTCATGATGGTCCTTATATGATACTATGTTCTATGTATCGATCTATGATTATGCTATCATGCCTCATGATAACTTATTATAATTCTATTATCTTTTTCCATTAATTAGGTATTTTATCCATGTTAATGTTCTCTCACATGTTATTGTAACAACCCGGTCTGAACTACCAAGTTCGAGATGAAGGCTCACATGACCCCATGTATGTCTCCCCATATGCAAGAGGATACTGAATAGAAGTGAGGGTCTAAGTCCATTAATGGGGAGACTATACCCTCATTATTTTTTCATGAAAATAATAATAATAATATAATAATAAATAAATAATTAGAGTAACATGCAGAAATATAAAGATGGAATACATGTAATTCAAATAAGAAGGCTCCAAAAGTGGAAAGCCAATCTACAACATGCTAAACTTATATATAATTACATCATGAGAAATATAATATCATCATACAATGGGATATCACTCAATACTTTGGGAGCCCACTTATTTTTATGAAATGTATGAAATATTTATATTTCCACATGTTTATATAATTATTTATTTATTATATTGTTATTATTATTTGTGATATGACATTATACTGAGGTTATAGTCTCCCCACTGATGGACTTAGACCCTCAATACTAGTCGGAGACCTCTGGCATATGGGGAGGTGTGCATAAGGTCATGTGACCCTTCAGCTTGGACCAGATGGTTAGAGTTAGGGTGTTATTAAATGGAATCATAGCACTAGAATTTACTAACATGTTTCTTCTATTTTCCTTGATTTGGGATAGGGTAGATAAGAGATATAATGAGTGGGAATTTGGAAGGGGAACTATGATAGTGCATGTTTGGCACTATATTGTGTACATTTGAGTTTCCATAAAGTGGGAAAAATTATATTTTGTTTTTACCATTGGTCAAATTCTCCTTGTGTGAAGTACATGATGTTGAAAATTGATTTATGAGATTTTGAGTGTGTTCATGCATCATGACTAGGTATGTAGATTCAAATTCCATATATATACTTTTTATTATACTTCATAATGGTTCTTTAATTAAAATTCCTTGGTTTGTGTTATCTTTTCAGGATATTTTTTCCTTGTGTGATATATTTATGTTTCCATGATGTTATGATATATGGTTATTTACATTAATTTGTTGAATTGATAATGTTTTGGTGTTAGTATAGATATGATGAATGTGAATAATGTTCAGGGATGGAGACCAGGGTTAGTGTTAGGAGGATTATACCTTGGGTTAAGGGTAGTCTCCTTGGATAACATTTTGTGATCCCATAGAATTATTAGGGTTTATCATAACAACTCTATTTATTAAAAGTATTTCCTTTATGTTTTAGGAGATTCCTCCTTAGTGCAGTCTTATAGTACTACTTGGAAGTATACTAGAATACTCCTACAAGGAAGGATGTTTCTTTTTTACCACTATACATATAGGGGAATACAGTTGAGTATGCTCCCACACCTATTATGTAGTTTAGGCAGTAGGGTCACTTCAACTGGAAGACTTACTATTGTTGTCTACCCCTGGAAGAAGAGTTAAAAAATATTATCAAATATGTGATGACTTTAAATCCATCATTATTCATTCATCTAGGTTACCAGAGTCCCTAATGATTATGAAGAATGGTTTGAAATATTTTTGGGAATCATTGACCTAGTAGTGACACTAAAGATCGAAAATTTAAGCTGGGGGTAGAGCTCATGTTGGGTGCACAACCCATTTTGATACCCCCATATTGTATGGAACCAACTGAGTTGAAGGAGATCAATGTGTTGATGGATGAATTGGAGTGAAAGGTATTTATCAGGTTGAGTAAGTCATTATTTTCATAAACCATCCCATATACCTTGGTACATTGATAATCAATCCGGTCTTGACATGGCCCGAAGGGTGTTACCGATCCCCATAGGTTGTAGACTAGCATAGGAAATCATATAAGAATCATAGGGAATGATTTCTCTATAAAAAAGAAAAAGATAAATGATACAATTCATTATGCAAACACTCCTCAAGGAGAAAGTATCATAATCAAATAGAAAAAACAAACCCAAAACTATACATCATCAAAGACACATCATTTAACAAGGAAAATCTCAGAAAACCCATGTAATAGTTGGTTCACATCTCTATCGGTCACCTTCATCACTCCAGGTCCCAAAAATCAGGCACACCAATCACTGCCAAGTGGCTTTTTCCCTTTTCTTAGACCAAGTATAAGATAATATACAAAATCCCTAAGGTAAAGGTAGTCTGTGAGAAAAAATCCCAGTGGGATACCACCAAATATTCCATAAAAAATTTAATAACAATAAAAATAATTATGCTTTCAATTTAAATAAATTAAGTTATTCCATGACATTTACATATTAAAAAAAACATGATTTCAAATAAAAAAGATGAAAAATATATCAAAATAGGATTAAATGAAAATTTTACATAAAACATCTATATAAAATAGTTGACGTGAATAAAAATGTTCTATAATCAATGGTATATAAAATCAAGAAAAAAAAAAAACAAACCACCATTCTTATAAGCCCTGTGTTATATTAGTTTCTAGAAATAGGATCTCTAAACATCTCAATCATCATCATGGCTCAAGATAGGTGAGGACATTAAAATAAACACCCCATTATGGGACCTATTATAAGAAATCAATCTATACCCCATTACACTACTACAAAAGAGGCCTTTAAAAACACTGGAATTTATAAGCGCTAGAAAAAAGCACTGAAAAAGTCAACCTTTATCAGTGCTAAAAGAATCATTGATAAAGGGAACCTTTTATCAGTGCTTTATTTTTAACACTGATAAAGGGTGACCTTTATTATTGATTTATTTTTAGCATTGGTAAATGATACATTTTATTATCACTTTATTTTTATCACTGATAAAGTTCCAGAATAAAATAAAATAAATAAATATATAAATAAATTAACAATTTTATTAACTAAATAATTATAGTTAAAAATAAATAAATTTAATATACATATATATAAATTTTAAAAATTAATAAATAGTATATATTAAATATATAGATATGTAAAATGAATAAAATGAAATAATTAAAAAAATAAAACTTAAAACTAAGAAAATTAAGAAAAATATTAAAAATTTATCAATTAAATAATTATTGATAAAAATGAATAAATTTTATATACAAATATATTGATTATAAATATTAATAAATAGTATATATTAAATATAGATATAAAAAATTAGTAAATTGAAATAATTAAACAAAAAATTAAAAATAAATAAATTACAAAATTATTTAAAAATTTATTAATGAAACAATTATTAATAGAAATGAATAAGTATAATATATATATATTAAGACACCCAAAAAGATTGGTTTCCTGATTGATGAAAGGGAGGGAGGTCAAGTACGGATGAAGAGCGCATGGGAAGAACCTTTTCGAGTCGATAATGGTGGACTCGATCCGTGATAATAAATCTTGGCTACTAATAAATCTTTCAATCCGGAGTGGGAATGAGACTTCACACCTATACAGAAAGGCAATGGAGGCAAAAAAGAGGTCTCCGGCCTGACTCACAAAGTAATTTACATCATGGAGGCACTGGTTGGATCTGTAGTTATCGCACCATCTAATTCACAATACTCCCCCATTCAGAGGCTTGGGGATGGATCTATAAGGGTGGTTGCAGACCTAGATGCTATGAATCAACATCTTTCACTATTTAAGTTCTCGATCATGGGTCATATCTCTTATGAAAAATGTGTCAAACCCTGGTCCTATGTTGATCTAAAAGATAGGATCTCCCGATTTTGGGGTTTTGTTAAATGGCAGCTAATTCCTATTGGGAAGGGATGCTTCCACATCATACTTGAGAGGAAGGTGGAGTATGAGGAAGTTTGGAGTTGTGGAAATCTTAATCTCAAACCAGGATTCATCAGGTTGTCCAAATGGGATCCTAACTTTAACCCCTTCACTCAAAGATATTCCTTTGCACAGGTCTGGGCCAGGATCCATGGGGTTCCCTGGGTCTACTGGCATCCTAAAATTTTAAATGATCTGGGGTCAAGAATTCGTACTCCTATAAAGATTGATCATAGAATCCTGAATAGAGAACTTATCTTGTATTAAAGGGTTATAACGGAGATTAATATGGAATTATCTCTACTAGACCAAATTTCCCTAGTTGTAAATGACCACCATATAGAGGTAAGATTTGAATTTGAGAACCTTCCTCAATTATGTAATCACTATAAAATTGTAGGACACACTCTGTAGCAGTGTCGGTTTTTCCAGAAGACGGTCCAACCTTCTAAAACCAATAAGGATTGGAGATAAGTCTCAATAGGAAAAAATTATGATGTTATTGATATGATACATGTGAATGAAAGTGAGAAAAAAATGGGTTGCGTTGAGAAAAGACCGCTATGGCTATTTCATCATGGATAGATTTGGTGGAGGAAGATGAACAAAAGGAGGTTGATTTTTCTAGAAATAATGTAACTGTCTAGAAGAAAGTAAATATGCAAACTATATCTGATGGAAACACTGTGACTAAACAGGTTACAGATATAGCAGAAACTCATTTCCATGATTTTGAAGATAACAAGCAGCTGACATCAGACATCATTTCCACTACTTTTGATATGCAGGATGAGGATTTATTAATGGTTCTTATTTCAAGGGATCTGAATAATGATCTATCTATTGAAATGTCTCTGGATCTGAATACAACAAAACAAAAGCAGATCACTGGAACTGGGATGGATCTATGTGACCTACCCAATAAGTTGATGGATGATCAAGAATACATCACACCTGTCAGGGATCTGGAAGAGGGAGAGTAAGCTTCGAATAAAAATAACCTAAGAAGAGTTATAAAGAGGTTAAATATTCTCATAATACTATGGAATCAAACATGTCAGGAAAGTCAAAAAGAGTTCAAAAATTGGAGAAAAAAGCATTAGGGAGTGCTACCCCCAAACAGAAGTCATAATGAAGATCCTTTTCTAGAACTGCCAGGGAATAGACAAACCTAGAACGGAAGGTTCCCTTAGGATCCTTGAAGGTAGGTATAAACCTTATATAATTTTCCTCTATGATCCAAAGAAAAACTATCCTTGCTATGGATCTCACTATGTGATGGTTGGATATACTCTTATGGACAGCGCGTAGTCTGCCTCAAATCTAGACAAATTGTGGCTACTAGTCAGCAACTACTTAGAGGACCCTATTATCATGCAAGTTGATGAGAAAATCATCACATATAGTTTTAGTATGGCTAGGAAAAAAATGCACTACTCAGTTTTCTATGCCTCAAACAATTACATTGACAAAAGACAACTTTGGATGCAAATAAAGGATCTATCTAAGAGAATTGCTGAACCCTAGGTGATTATTAGAGACTTTAATTCTATTATTTATCCAGATGAGAAAATTGGTATTGTGTACAGTAGTGTGTCTATCAAGGAATTTATAGCTTGTATTGAAGAGTCTAACATTATAGAGATCAATATTATTGGAGAAAAATACACCTGGTACATAATGTACTTAAGTGGGATGAGAGCAAGCTGAATTGACAGAGCTTTTTCAAATGATGCCACTCTTGTAAACTAGAGAAAAATTTATTGTGTCACATTATACAAACATAATTTTAATCATCATTAGATTTTGGTGAGTCTTATTGACAACGTGGGGAGGCTACCCATCCTATTCAGGTTCAATAACGTGTGGAATACTCTTCCAGAATACTCAAAGATTATCCAGAACACATGGGGTTCAGACAGCTCCAACCTTAACTCTCTTAGTTGCATCTCGAAACTCAAAATGATGAAGATCAGACTGAAGGAATGTAGTAACAAGATATTCATCCTACTGGATGAAGAAATAGATGCTCTTGAATTCTCCTTGCATGAATTCCAGGAGGACATCACCAGGAAGGATTTCTCAGGTGGTACTTTCCAAGAAGCCGAGATGTCTTCTAAACATCAAAACCTCATTTGGCTCAGATACAATATAAAAAGGGATACCTTTAAAATCGGGTGTCTTAATAATGGTGATAAGAATACAAAATTTTTCAATTCCCTTCAACAGGTCAGAAGGGAAAATAGGCCGCTTGATCCTATTAAAGATGGAAACCATATTATTGATGAAAGATAGGAGCTCTCCAAACACATTGTCTCTTATTATTGGAATCTCTTCAATGGGACCCCAAAAATCTTGAAAATTAGGGAAGGTATCATACCCAGGCTTGTCAGGGAAGAAGAAATCTCCTTTATTCTCTCCACTAATTTGGAATTTGAAATAAAAGAAGTAGTATTTGGACATAAAAAAGAGATCTCTCCTAGAATATATGGTTTTATGAATCATTTCTTCCAATTCTACTGGGACATTGTGAAAAAGGATATGTGAAGTATGGTTAGGCACTTTTTTAGCGGTGGGTCCTTTTCCCAGGGGTTTAATTCACAATTCATTTCATTGATTCCAAAGATGGATAATTCTAGTGATATCACCCAATTCAGACCTGTTGCTCTTATCAACACAATTCATAAGATGATTATAAAAAATCTTGCTAATAAACTTGCTAGCATCTCAAATATAATCATATATTGGAATCAATTTGAATTTTTCAAAGGGAGAAGCATATAAGATCACCTTATTACTACCTTGGAGTGTGTGAATATTCTCTACAAATCCACAAGAGGGGGGAATGTTTCTCTTAATCTCAACATTCAAAAAGCTTTTGAAATAATGGATTGGGGATTTTTAGTAGAGTTCTCCAAAGTTTGGGTTTCCATTCCACTTTTATCCAGTGGATCAAAAGTTTACTTGGATCAGCACACGTTTATATTCTTATTAATGGGTCCCTGGAAGGATATTTTCAGTGCTCTAGAAAAGTAAGTCAAGGTGACCCTCTCTTAGCTATCATTTTCACCATTACAGAGGATTACCTTAGTAGGATTCTTATTCATATGGCGGATAAAGGGGATGTTACCAGCATATGGGCAGCCAGAAGTACTTTTGATCCTTCCCATATCTTGTTCATTGATGATGTCATCATCTTTTCTTAGGTTCACAAGAAGAATATTAACAATATAAAAAGAGTAATTTCACACTATAAAAGTGTGTTAGGTTAGAAAATAAGTTGGAATAAGTTCTTCATTTACATTGGCAGGGGAATTTCAGTCCTAAGGAAGGTTTCCATCATCAATGAATTGGGAATAAGGGAGGGTACACTACCTTTTACCTATCTTGGAGTCCCCATTTTTTGTGGAAAGACTAGGGATTCTCATCTTACTGAAATTTTGATTCAAATCAGGAAAAACCTTACTTTGTGGAAATGAAAAGCTCTCTCAATGGCGAGAAGGGTGTGCCTTTTTAAGCATGTAGTGATTTCAAAATTGGTTTACTCCTTTATGGTCTATTCTTGTCCTGCCTTAGTCATAATTTTTTTTAACTCAATGATGAGGAATTTTGTTTGGAGTGGAAGCATCTTGGAAATAAAGGCCATCACTAACCCATGGAAAAGTTATTACATGATTCATCCTTTAGGGGGTCTTGGAATTAAAAATCTACAACTCTTTTACCAATCTCTTCTTTCCAAATTTATCTGGAGAAGTATCAACAACCACTCTAAATCTATAAAGTTTCTCAGATCAATAATTCATGATAAAATGATCATAGGGAACTCAAAATACATGGAGTCCTCTATATGGACCAGATTGAGGGAAATCTCCCAAAGGATTATTATGTATTTGTGTTGGATGGTCAATAGAAAATCATCTCTCAAATTCTGGTATGACAACTGGTTGGGCATTCCACTGGTTGAGAATATTATCTCACATATCTAAGCCGTCAAGCATAGAATTACTATCAAATATCAGAAGGAAAACTTAGAAACCCTCCCTAATGAAATTATAGATACTGTCTATAATTATGAGTTTCTAATACAGGAGGACATGATCATTTTGGAACCTACTCCTAATGGAATACCTGATTCCAATAACTTTTATCATCACCTGATTCAATAAAGAAGTCACTAGATTAGAAAGTATAAAAAATAGCTTCTTCCCTCAAGGTACACATTACTATGGAGGTTAGCCTGGAATAAAATTCCTATGGATGAAAACATTCAGCGTGTGGGAATTTACATCAGCTCGAAATGAACCCTCTTTCATCAATATAGAGAGGACGTGAACCACCTCTTCTTAAGATGTAAAACCACTGCCTTGCTATAGAAAATGGTCTTTTGAATTTTTGATGTGCAATTTGTCCCTGCTGCTTCTTTCTAGGATTTTTTGAAGGCCTTTCTTGGTATAAATTTCTCAAAGTAGGTCTCCATGCTGTTTTGGGTTTCTTGTGCAGAATTGTTGCACACTATTTAGAGAGGTCATAACCTGGTCATTTATGAGTAGAAGAAATTCAATATCCAAGGTGCCACTGCCCAGATTCTTGAGGCTGTCTAGTTTGCAAGAAGAACCTATGATGTGAACTTTAACAATTCAGTGAGTGATCTAATCATTCTTTGAAGAATGAATGTTAAATGGAAATTCCCATCACCCCGTGGCACTCTTGAGGTATTATAGAGTTCTCCCTTTCATGGTTGGCTAAAATGTAACACGGATGGTTCCTTGAGAGGAAATCTGGGACCTACAGGCTTTTGTGCTATTTTTAGAGATCATAATGGAGAGGTAGTTGAAGCTATTTATGGTCCATGTGGACATACCAATGCACTTGATGCATAAATGAATGGTTTCATAAAATTGGTGTGCATTGCAAGGAAACGGAATTGGAACAATGTAAGGTGAGAATCAGACTCTATTACCATTATGCAAGCGGTTAGGATGGGTGTGGTACACATAGTTTGGAAGCTGGTGACACAATGGGAAAATTGCTTAGACATGCTATATTTCATGAACTATATCATCACACATACTTATCGGGAGTTGAATTATTTTGTGGATACTCTTGAAAACAAGGGAATTACTGTAGATGTTTTTTTTATCACTCCAAATCTTTATCTAGTGACCTGCATCCCATTTTCCAACAGGTCAAGTGTAAAATTCCTTCTTTCCAACTTTTGTAGACATTTTACATTTATCTAAGATCCCTTGCACTCAATTTTATCAAAAAAATATATTAATTATAAATATTAATAAATAATATATATTAAATAAAAATATATATAGAAAATGAATAAAATATAAACATGTTAATGTCTTATTCATTTTTAATGTTGTTTGATTTTTCAATTTAACAAATAAAAAACATCGTGTGTTACATTGATTTCACAAACATATATGTAATTAATTCATTTTTATATATAATGCAAACACAAAAATTATTATGCAATTAATTAAATATTATATAGAAACAAATACACCTAATATTTATGTAATTTATTCAATTTTTAGTATATTTTAGAATTTTATTATAACATGATACATTTAATATATTATGCTTTTAATAAGTCAATTTTATTTATTTATTTATTTATTATTATTATAGTTAGGTATTATTTATTCATTTTTAATATTTTTAATTTTTGAATTTAATCATTTTCTGTATTATTTATTTATATATATTTATTTACTTTGTTTTAGTATTTTCAATATGTATTCATCTTTACTTCAATATATATAAATATATATATATATCCATATTTTTTAATAATTTATATTTAATTAATTAAAATTATCCATTTTTTCAATATTTTTAAAGTGTACACGTTTTGAATTATTCAATCTCACACATTTTTAAAATTCATGTATTTAAGATTATATATCCATTAATAATGTTAAATATATTTTTAAATAAATATTTATAAATTAATATATAAATGTATATTTTTTATATTTATAAATTTATATAGTTATAATTATTATAAAGAAATAAATATTATTTTTAAAAATGTATTTATATAATTATAAATAAATAATTATATATTTTTAAATAAATATAACATTATAATAAATTTATTTTAATAATGTACTCAACGAGACTTGAAATCGAAACCTTCCCAAGACCCATAGGGGCAACTACCACTGAGCTGTACCCTAGGGGATACATAAATATAATTATATAATTATATAATTATATAAATATATAAATATTATTTTTTAAAAAATTATTATTCATATATTTATAAATAAATAAATAAATATTTATATATTTATATAATTATAATAAATATATTTAAACAATGAATTTTTGTATATTTATATATATTTATTATATATATAATTATATAAATATATATAATGATATAAATATATTTATAATTAAAAAAATTATAATAAATATATTTAAAAAATGAATACGTTTACTATATTTATATTCATATATATTTATTATATATATATATAATAATATAAATATATATAATGATATAAATATATTTATAATTATATAAATATATATAATGACATAAATATATTTATAATTATATAAATACATATAATGATATAAATATATTTACAATTGGGAATAAATAATTATAAATATATTTATAAATGTATATTTGATATACTTATAAAATTATATATTTATAATTATAAATAATATAATATAATTTTTTTAAAAATTATTAATGTAAATATAAATAAATAATATATATTTAAATAATTATAAAATTATAATAAACAAATATATAAATATATATTTTTTACAAATTTTTTTACTTATAATTATAATTACAAATCCTTTACCAATGCTAAAGTTTCAGTAGTAATAAAATTAACTTTTATCAGTGTTAAAACATTATTAGTGATAAAGATCTATTTTATTAGTGCTTTTTTAACGCTGGTAAAAATACCTTTTATCAGCACTTATCAATTTAGTACTGATAAAAGGTATTTTTATCTGTGCTTGAAAATACTGATAAAAGTGCCCCAAATATATTTAAAAGAACCCTAACCATGACTCATTTATTTGTAATTCTCAAGCTCTTATAGAACTCCCCTACTGTAGGTGTTACTCCTCTACGTTCTCTTAGAAGAATCAAGGCTAGAATCACAATGTATGTTATTTTCTCCTTTTCCCCACTCATTATTTGATTTTTTGGGTTCTAAGGATTGCATTTATGTGCTGTTCTAAACTATGAAGAACCCTACATCTCTTATCTCTCTCTCTCTCTCACTTATATATACCTACACAACACCACCCCTACTCTAAAAACTCATTCCATCTTCATATGAGACCACTGCGAACTATATCTCCATTCGCTGTTGTAACTGATGGCGATTTTTTATGTTCCAGTTATATTATTGTTTGTTAGCTTTTAGATAGCATGATTTTTCATTGTTTGAATCTTTCTTCCATAGTATGACATGCACATGAAGATGAAAAAAGTTTAACATTTTATTGGGATAATTTTAGAGGGAATGTTATTTGATATGAAATATATAAAGTGGGTTAATATAGATATTGTTTTAAAGTGAATGGGTTAATCTAATTCATGGAACTAAATTTTAAATTTTCTAGTTTATATTGGTTAACATTATCGATATGTTATATAGATATAATTTCATAAGTAATAAACTATTTAAATTTTCATTAAAATCAAAATAAACATACTTTTTCTATTTTTTATTTGATCCAAACTCAAAAGTTGTGATGTATTGTCAATAAGATGTGTGTTTATAATTGATTTATAGGAACCTAATATTAGTACATTTACTAAAAAATATACTCACTAAAACATTACATTTATGAGAGAAGATGATATTCAATGGGTTAGAGAGATCATTAAAAGAGATACCATTTTTTTCATTATCAATGAATGGTTTCCAAAAATTTCACATGTCCTTTAAATTTATAATTAGTTAAAAATAAATTTTTAATTTGTATAAACTAATAGTAAATAAATTTTATGAATTTACTTTATTTTACATTTATAAATTAAAACATTTCATAACACAACCCACTAGATCAGATTCCAGTATAAGATTTTCCATATGTGGAATCATCTTAAGATGTTATATATGAGTTTACTTTTATATCAAATTGTTTTACTAAAAAATTTCTCTCCAATAATGAAGTGATTTTTATTGTAGTGAATTGATTTAAGAAAATTTATTTTCTTTATTTGTGTGTATCTATGTTATCTTATCAATAAACTCCTCTTTTATAAAACTGTAACATCACAATATAGTCTAACTATTCATAACCTGACCAGAGTTGAATCAAAATGTTACTCAACCCTTGGAACCATCAACCAACTTCCAAAGTATTGATAATAAATATATAGAATTCAACATTATCCATGAGAAATTATTTTAAAAACAAAATCACATGACAAGTGTATCTATGTAAAATAGTACAAAATATAATCCCATGAATATAAATTCTTACCAACATAAAAAATAACAATTTGATAAATCCAAGGTACAAATAAAACCCTATATGAATAACCAACCTACCATTGATGACACAAACTCCACAAGTCTCCACTAGATATAATTTTATACTCTATCCCTTCCAATAAATAATTAATCCTTGTAACCTTCAACCCATGGAAACATCAAATACATGTTCACTAAGATGTAGGTAAAGAGGTTAAGTAAAGTAACTATGTAGGTTTTCTCTAATGATTTTCCATTCTCCAGATCCACATGAAAACCATATATCTCATTTTTATTTTATGAAAATATTCCTAATGTATGATAATTTAAAGAATCATAGAATACATAATAGTCATAAAAAACATAAATAAATTATCATAAAAAAGGACCATGGGTTTCAAAAATAAGGTTGTGTAAATAAGGATTCATTCTGGTAAGACAGATATACAATACAATACACTTTATACATAAAATTCCATATTTTCATTCATATTTAATGAAAATTGTTATTATCTTGAACATATATATAGTACATTAATAATCTAGTACAACTAACCTTTACTAACTTTATTTAATTTATACTTATACTCTTGATTTCCTTCCATCTCTTGATGATGGTTTGAACTCCCACTTTGAAACTAGCCTCCCTATCATCATTGTGGTTCCAGAGTTCCTTAATGACATACCTCCTGCTCAGATTTTATTCATTAATATCCATCAAATACACTATCACATCTTTGAATACTGCATCTCCAAACTCATTATTCAACCCTTTCATCCTTTCATCCCCCTCATTTACTACTTCTTAGAACATAAAAAAGACACCTAAAAATTAATTAAAACATAATGAATGATTTTTGTGGTTTCTTGATATGAATTTTCTTATACGAATCACTTGGTTAATTTTGAAAACACTTCATCAAAAATTACTTTTAATTTGGGTTTGGTTACATTAGATCCTATTAGAACTACACAGTTAAGCATACTTGTACAAGAATACTACTCTGATGGGTGACCTCTGGAAAATACTGATGTTGAACATTTTTTGTGAAAAAACACGCCAAATTCACCTTTTTATTATCTTCCCCTCTAACCTTGATAAATTTAAAAGTGTTCCAATCTTAATCTCTATGGTATTCCTCCCACAATGAGTATATATCTCCATCCCTACTTTCAGATTCATCTTCAGGATACTTTCTCTTAGCATCTTCGAGAAATGGATCATTGTCAATCTCTCCCATCTACCTCAAACCAATACCACCACAAGTTTGTACCTCCTCAAAGTCTTTCCAAAATAATAAACTTTTTAGAGGAAGTGGAAAACAGTCAATGTTTTTGAGTGGAAGTAAATGACTAAAAGTAGAAGTTGTGTGGATTTGAATGTTCATTCCTTCATTTTTGAAATTTAATATGATAGAATCCATAATTAAAATTTTATTTAGGTTATTTTTTAAACTCGGTGGATATATAGCTCTTATATTTGAGATACAAGTGAGGTAAAAGGAATAGTAACATAGGTTAGAGTTAGTGTAGCTCAGTGGTGATGAGTTGATGTTCTCATGGTAGTGTTTGGGACCTTTCATATCCTGTACAGTAATTATTTAATTTTTTTTCTTGAGACTCACCCCTATCTTCAATATTATTTTAACTACTTTGAGCAGTAGTCATTTAAAATGATCACCAGTACTCGGTATGGGATGGATTTTGGTTAAAGTAGTTCAATAAACATAGGCGGATGTCCATAAAATATGGGGGATGGATATCAAGCAACAAAATTCAATAATAACTATTTTGGAGGTATGCCATCAATAAAATTTAGAAACCAAAATGATGGGAGGAAGGTTAGTTTGAAAGGGGGAGTTAAATACATCATCAAGAGATGGAAGATAGTTAAGCACTTGAGGACAGATTAAATAATGGTAGTGGGGGTTAGTTGTACTGAAGTATTGAAGTATTATATCTCTATTCAATACAATAACAATTTTCATGCAATATTCATGAAAATTTGGACTTTTATTCATGGAGTGTATTATATTTTTGTTATTAAAGAAAAATTAAATATTTGACTACTCATGAAGATAATGTATTCTTTACATGATGATGTTACCAATCCTAAGGAAGAACTGGATATTGATGATGAAAATATGGAATTATTTAGTGATCAACAACATGTTGACAAAAAAAAAACAACAATTACAAAACATCCTAATGGTGAATAAAATTATCATGGTTAGAATTAAGGGTATAAAATTTGAGGTTGGTTAGAATCAATGTGGCTAATGTATTGACACTAATAATTCAATGTTAATTTGTTATCGTGGGGTCACAATGAGGATGAATGTACTGATTGATATTGATTCATGGATTCATGTCCAACCTATAATTAAGGAAATCCTTTGGGAATATATAATGGTAATGTTAAGATATACATTCTCTATTTTATAGAAAAATTATATAATGTAACATTGATTTAAATTTTTTTATTCCTTGAATAATTCATTTTTTTAGAATATTTTTGAAATCAATTTGTATTAATGGCCACCGAAAAATCCCATATAGGCTTTCAGACTCTTCTTATGAAGTTACATCTTAGGGATGCTGAGGGGAAAGTAAATCTCCACCAAAAAGTTAGTTATGCATGCATTATAAAGCTAGAAACATGGATTTATTTCATCAATCATTATAATGGGAAATCATTTCAGGTTTATTTCATTTGATAATATTTTATTTTAAATTATTTATTTTATAAAACTTTATTCAAAATTGTTAATTTATGAAACAAAAAAAAAAGAGTGCTAAAAATAAAGAACATGCATCAAAACCAATGTACCCCTATCACAAAGTAAGGATGGGGTACACTCTATTAGGGAAGAAATTGGTATGTATTTTAAATCAACAATAAAATTTTAATTATGTGATATGAAACAACATATGTTACTTTGTTTATATGTAAATTTATTAATCCAAATCTGAATCTATTTCCATCCCATGTCATGTGCTATGGAAGGAGGATCATGTAAATAAGGAGAGTAAATTAGTTGATGAAAACACAAAAATGGTATGGGAAACATGTATAAGTATGACATAATTATAATTTATTATGCTTTATAACAATATTATATAAAAATATTTATTTATATTTATATTTTTTATATGGTTTAGACACAAGAATTGGTAACGACTGTACTAGAAGACAATCTACTTTTAGTAGCTTTGAGGTGGACTCAACAATATGGTTGAGTTATAGGATTAGGTTTTGGAGTATCTCCTCGAATATATTTTTAAAATATAAAGCCACGTGAAGATGCATATAATATGATGAAATGATTACATAAACAAATAGACTCACTATAATAAATTTTCGTTCAGTCTGGTTTGGCAGACCAATGCATGAGAAAGGATCAAAGTGAACCAGTGTTGGGGAAAATATCCAAACATAAACCAAATGATCCCACTATCTTTGAGGCAATTTATTCCCCCAAACGTATAACTTATCCATGGTAATCAATTTTTTCATTACTATTTATCTTAAATGTGAATCAAACAACTTTTAATAACATTATATAACTAAAATTTTATAGGGTACAATTGTATGTGATTTGTATATGTCGACACCCATGTACTGCCATGTTGTAATGGGTACAATGTATAATATCCAGGGAGAAAAGATAAACCATAAAGTCCTCCCAAAAGATCACATGATATTGGGGATTGAGGTAGTTCATTATCCAACTGTTGAGTTTCCTGTTCCACTTTATGGTTTAGATATTACAATAGTCAAAGAAGCTATTGAAGCTTTCATAGTATGGGCATCTAATATTATAAAGATACATAAGGTATGTCTTTAAAAATATTCATATGAAAAAACCTATAAAAGTTGATTATAAAAGGTATGAGGTGAGGTATGATATTATATATGGATAAATAAGAAAAGAAATATATGGTTGAATAAAAAAAATATAGTGAATAGACTAAGAAAACAAAACAATCTTCTGAGAGTATCTTCTCCCAGCCAGTTACATAGCAACATTTATTATCATTACAACTTCATGAAGATACAAAATTTAATTATAAATCTATGTATTATATTGAATATGAAAAAGAAATATATGGAAGTTCCTTGATAGATAGAATTGGTCTCGAGAATCTAAATGAGATTCTCAAGAATGAACGGCTGGGCATATTAGTTTTGAATACATACATAAGGAACATTTTCATAATATTTCTGTCTAAATAGTGAGATAATATGTTTATTAAAGTTAATAACTATTCATATTTTCTATAAGAATTTATATTATAACTATATAATGGGATGATTGCGTGAAACATGATTTATATTCATTAACCCCTATATAATTTATATAAGAAAACTGACTTTGGATGATGAAGAAATTAATAATAAAAAAGATGAGTTAATCTAAGTATTTAATCAAAAATTATCAGAAGACATACTCTTTTTGATTCCTATAATTCAAAAGTAAAACTCTACAATCTAGTCACAAAAACTATATTTTAAATATTTTCATTACTTAATTGTTTTTGTTTTTTAGGGAGCACTGGATGTTGACCGTAGTCACTCTAGACACCCCAAATATTTATTTTTTGAATCCAATGCATGGATATATAACCAACTAACAACACATGATGTTTACTGTGAATATGTAATACAAATAAATCAAAATTTTATAGATAACTTCAAATTATATGTTTTAGTATATATTTTAAAAATAATTTTGTTATGATAGGGTGGTCGCTAAATATAGGCTAAATCAAGGCATGAAGTCAGTGTCTGAAGAGATAAATGTCATGAATGACTATAAATAGAAACAAACTAAGCTATATAAAGAAATATTTAACAATAAAAACATTTAAAAATAATTTAGTTATTTTTTCAATGTTTATGTAGTGTTTGAAATAAGATAATGGAATCTATTGTGTATATTATGTTTGAAAATTTATGAGAGAGATCATAAATCATGAAAAGAATAGCATCCCTTAATAGGTAATTTATGAAGGTAATTACAATTTCATTAAATATATTTCATAATAATTTGTTTTTATATATTTTCTTAGTATAATCAATATTTAAAAAAACCTAGATACTCAAAATAAGAAATAATTTTTTAGAGATGAGTGGGAAATGTACTTTTTGTCAGAATGTATATCGATGAAAAATTTAGGTGATTACCGACAATGTTTGTAATATAGTATGATTTATGACCATTGAAATATATTTGGGGTGTGAAGTATTAGTGTCAAAATGATTATATACTATTTTTGATCTATTTATCAAGGATAATTATAATGGATGGAATCAATTTGTTTATAAGAACTGACATAAAAATACTAAATTATTTAGGCAAATGGAGGAGGCAGAGGTGGAGTCAGAGTCGAAGTTAGAGAGTGGCATGGAGGAGGAGGCAGATGCAGAGACCAAGGTAGAGGAGGATATGAAGCATTGTCTTGCAAGAAATAATTTTTTTTCAGAAATGTATTGGAATGAGAATCATATCAATATTGTATTAGAGAACAATTATTTAAAAGTGCACACAACACTTGTCACTTAAGATAAGATCCACTGTGAAAGTGTTTCAGGTGGATTATTCAAATAATGTTTTCTCACCAACTATTTTAGTGATTTCATACAAGGTAGTAATCCAATTATAATATCATTTTATATTGCAAGCTTAAATTTCTCCACTAGTTTTATTGAAGCAACATATATAAAACTTCCGATCATCAAACCCACACATGATGTAACCTGAAAAAAAGCATCACTCATTAAAAAAAAATGAGAAAACACACTTAGATTCTCTTTATAATTTAGGATAACAATTAATAATTCATTTGCGATGTGTAGGAATTAGTCTAATGTCATACTCACACATAACAAAACCTGTATGACTAAAAGTACATGTTTCCAGTTTAAGATGACATCTTAGTAAAAAAAACAAGTGGCATACTCAAAACTGATAAAGCACATTCATATTATTTTTATAATTTAGGAAAATAATCCATAATTTATTTGATACATTTTAGAATCATACACACATCAATACGATGCACGGTGTGATTGGTATGACTCCAATTGCATCTTTTTATTCAAAATTGACATTAATTTTAGTGAAAAAAACAATTGACATACTCAAAACTGAGAAAAAACATTTTTATTATTTTGGTACTTTAGGAAAACAATCCATAATTCATTTGTGACGTGTATGAATAATCCAAACCTCAATCTGAGTCATGGTGTGACCGGTATGATTCAAAGTGTCTATTATTAGTTTAAAATTGACATTTTAGTACAAAAACTGTTACTCAATAAAAACCAAGAAAACGTGATTGGATTATGTTTATAATTTTGGAAAATGATTCATAATTTATTAATGATGTGTAGGAATTAGTCTCATGTAAAACTCACATATGATGCAACCTGTATGACTAAAAGTGTATATTTCCAGCTTAAAATTACATTTTAGTATAAAACACAAGTGGCATACTCAAAACCAAATAAACACATTCATATTGTTTTGAAACATTAGGAAAATGATCCATAATTAATTTGAGATGTTTCATAATCATTCTCGCATCAATCTTATGCACGGTGTGACTGGTTTGACTCAAAGTGCACCTTTTTATTCAAAATTAACATTAGTTTTAGTAAAAAATAGTTGAAATACTAAAAAACAATAAAATGATCTGTAAAAATTAGCTACACCTCAACCCTACTCATGGGGTGACTAGTATGACTCAAAGTGTCCATTATGAGTTTAAAATTTACATTTTAATACCAAAAACTATCACTCACTAAAAACTGAGTGAACATACTCATATTGTATTAATAATTTAGGAAAATGATTAATAATTTATTTTTTATGTATAGGAATCAGTATCATATAAACATCACACACAATGCAACATGTATGACTGAAAATTCATATTTCCGATTTAAAATGACATTTTGGTAAAAAAATACAAGTAGCATATTCAAAATTGAGGAAACACATTCAAATTGTTTTGATACTTTTGTAAAATTATCCTTAATTTATTTTAGACATGGCAAAATAATCCTCACCTCAATCCAATGCACGATGTGATTGGTATGACTCAAAGTGCATCTTTTTATTCAAAATTAACATTAATTTTAGTGAAAAAACAACTAACATACTTAAAACTGATAAACTTCACTCATATTGTTTTATTACTTTATTAAAATGGTATTAAAGTCATTTTGGATGTATAATAATCAACTAAAAATCAATCTGACTCATGGTGTGATCGGTATGACTCAAAGTATCAGTTATCAGTTTAAAATAGACATTTTAATATAAAAAGTGACACTCTATGAAAATAGATAAAACATGCTTGGATTATCTTGATAATTTCTTAAAATGATATAAATTTCATTTTTTATATGTAGGAATTCGTCTCATGTCAAACCCACACACGATTCATCCTATATGACTAAAAGTACATGAAACCAGTTTAAAATGACATTTTAGTAAAAAAACACAAGTGGCATACTCCAAAAAAGAAAACACATTTATATTGTTTTTATACTATATAAAAAAAATACATAAGTCATTTTAGATGTGTTATAATTATCTTCACCTCAATACAATTCATGGTGTGACTAGTATGACTCCAAGTACTTCTTTTTATTCAAAATTGACATTAATTTTACTAAAAAAACAACAGATGCATTCAAAACTGAACAAACTCATTCATATAATTTTGGTACTTTAGGAAAATGATCCATAAGTCATTTTTGACATGTATGGATCATCCAAACCTCAATCCAACTCACAATGTGAGTGGTATGACTCCAAGTTTCTATTATCAGTTTAAAATTGACATTTTAATACAAAAAACGTTTCACCCACTAAAAAACAATAAAACACACTAAAATTGTCTTGATAATTTAGTAAAATTATTTATAATTCATTTATGACATGTAAGAATCAGTCTCATGTAAAACCCACACATGATACTACCTATATGAGTAAAATTTCTTGTTTCAAATTTAAAAATGACATTTTAGTAAAAAACACAAGTGGAATACTAAAAACTAAGGAAACACATTTGGATTGTTTTGATACTTTAGGAAAATTATCCATAAGTCATTTTAGATGTTTTGGAATCAACTTCACCTCAATAATATGCACGGTGTGATCGGTATGACTCCATGGGCGTCTTTTTATTCAAAATTGACATTAATTTTAGTGAAAAAACTCGAAATAATCAAAAACTATAAAATTCATTTGGATTGTTTTTTTATTTTAGAAAAATAATGAATAAGTCATTTTGGATGTGTAGGTTTCAACCACACCTAATTCTGACTCACAGTGGGACTGGTATGACTCTAAGTGTCTGTTATCATTTTAAAATTTACATTTTAATACAAAAAATTGTCACTCATTAAGAAAACACACTCGCACTATCTTGATAATTTAGGAAAATGATTCATAATTCAATTTTTATGTGTAGAAATTAGTCTCATGTAAAACCCACACACAATTCAACCAATATGAATAAAAGTGTATGTTTTTAGTTTAAAATTAAATCTTAGTAAAAAACACATATGGCATACTCCAAACTGAGGAAACACATTCACATTGGTTTGATACTTTAGGATAATGATACATGAGACATTTGAGACATGTTGAAATTAGTTTCACCTCAATATGATTCACAGTGTGACAGGTATGACTCCAAGTGTGTATTTGTAATCAAAATTAACATTAATTTTAGTGAAAAAACAACTAACATCCTCAAAATTGATCAAAATAATTCAGATTGTTTTGGTACTTTTGGAAAAAAATCCATAAGTCATTTTTGATGCGTAGAAATAAGCCGCACGTCAATCTAAATCATGGTGTGATCAGTATTACTAAAAGTGAACCTTTTTATGACATTAATTTTAGTAAATTAAATTAACATACTCTATAATAGTTTTTATTGTATTTGTGTTGGAAATTTTATTTCATTTAAATTTTGTATTTGTATCTGATTTTTATAATTTCAGCTACTAATTCTGGTTCTGTTTCCGGTGATGTAGTGTGTTGTTACAACACACTACATGCCCTATTTATGGTGCTACAGTGTGTTGTACTATCACACTACAGTATTTCCCTTTATCATCACTGAAAAATAATTTATTTATCAGTGATAATTAAATGAACTGATAAAAGTGTGATTTATCAGTGATTTTTTTGCACTGATAAATCACCCTTTATCAGTGCATTTCTAACACTGATAAAAGCATTGAACTTTTAACTTCACTATAGTATTAAATGATTTTTTAGTGCTGATAAATGATTTTTCTAGCACTAGTATAAGACTCTTTTGTAGTATTTTTAAGGGACCCATCATGTGAAAAAAAGTTGAACTTGGTTTAGTTATTATTTTCATTGTTAATCCATTTTTATGGAGTTAGAGTCCTGGTGTACTTGTTCTAATCACCCACTAACTACATAGGCTCACATGTGCTTCAATCAATAAACCATTCAATCAATCATGATAAAATCAACCATTTCAAATAATTTCATCATTCATAGTTCAATTTCCCAAATTTAGTTTTCAATATGCCTTTTTCATTTCAAATCCAAATAATAGGTCTTCATTAAATTCATGCCTTTTCAAGTCATATTTCATTTTAAACCAATTTTCTCAAGAACCAATTTCAAATTGTTTCATCAAATCCAATTTCAATTCAAGCCATTATTTTCCTCAAAATCCACCCAACAATTTAAATTCTCTTGTATTTGGAGGTTTTTCAAAACTCTGTTACCTTTTTAAATCACATATCAAATCATCTCAAATAATGGATTTTAAGTAAATTAAAAACTCATATCAAATATATCAATAAATTAGGGTTTTTATTGTAAGGTAAATCCTTATGGAACCACCTACCTTTAATCATGCAGTTTATTCAACACAACAATCGCAAATAGATCCTCTAAAAAATAACAAAGGTGTAGGATATAAAGAAATCAAACATAGAATTAATATCCATAAGAATGGAGATATAATCCATAAAAAATGTGTGGAATAACCACTCTCAAAAGGGATAAAAATATTAGATAGATAAAACCCAAATCAAGGGAGAAAACACACACCAGAGAGGGATCAAATCTTCCACTAACACTTCGATTTGAAGGAGAAAAGGTTTAGATATGCAATTATTCATTTAGAGAGCCTCCAAAAGAAGAAGAAACTAATTTTAGTTGATTGGAAATACTTAGGAATCTTAAATGAGGGTCCTTAATTTTTTAATTAAATTTTCAAGGGGTTAAAAAACCATACTTCGGGTTTGCAGGGTAGGGGTTCATGGTTAGTAGTAACTATGTTCCCTAACCATTTTCCTATACTAGAATTATAGATGGGGTGAATGGTTTGGCTGCATAATCAAACTGTGTTCCAACCATAAAAACTCCCACTATCTAGGGGTGCTTGGTTTAATGGTGTGGCCTCATGGTTTGGGCAAACCATGTGACAACTGTGCATCCTCCTCCAAACCTTCTCAATAGGGAGCATGGGTTTCTAGGCCAAACCACATGATTTTCCCTAACTATTCACCAACCATACACAACCCCATATGTTTCCAAAATTTCTCAAACTTACCCAAAACAACATGATATATGATCCAATAAAATTACAATCAAAATAAGGATAAATAAGTACCTAAAAGAAGGTAAAGAGATGTTACAACCTCTCTACCATAAAAAATTTATATCCCTTGAAAGTCAATCTAGAAGATTAAATATCACAGAAATGAGACATGAAAGAGTAAATATTTTTAATTATTTTAATTTTACTTTCATTGATTTTAATCCCAAAAAAGTTTTATTTTAAGATCGATTATCAGGTTTTATGGTTATAGAAGCATTTTGAGCTTAATTGAAAAAATGGACTAATTTTGGAATTTGGATATTTTAATTTATTTAAGTATTTGGGACATAAATTATTATACATTTATTTAATTTATTATTTTTTTGTAGTATTAATACATCTTGGGATTAATTTCAGTCTTCTGGACCCAAATATGAATCCATCATTTGAAGGCCTAAACGAAGCTTACATGTCAAGCCTAAAAATATGTCTATAGATTTAGAGATTTTTTAAGTTGGGACTATATCTCCTAAATTGATGACAAAATGGAGATTAAATTAGACAATTGTAAAGATAATATCAGGAGGAACAACTTTCATAACTATAGACCCAATTTATTCTACCAATATCAAGGCCATAAATTCATGATAAATCAGATTTCTAATATTCAAAGATTCTGCCTGGCCAGAATAAATTTTCAGAGTAAATTGGTGATAATTTTTAATAAACATGGAAGATAAAGCTTAAATTTTGGGATCAAATGAACAATCCATTTTCAAAAAACTTTTAAGAATACTAATTTTCAAAATTCAGTCATTAAATGGGTCTACCATGTGTTAACATTTGGAAGAAAATCCAGGAGCCAGAATTTTACCCCTTTTTCCTATAAAAATGTATGCCCCTCCTCAAAATATTAGAAAATATATGTGGTAATTTTCTATAGTTTTTTAGTTTATTTATATTTGTCTCCACCCCATTCTTCTCCACTCTGGTATCTTATACTCGTGATCATGAGTAACTAACTTGAGGAAGTTCCTAGGGGATCAATCTAGTGTTGAACCCAAGTCATTGGAAATTCATGTTTATTTTTTCTTATTTTATTATAGTTAGTTCAAAGGTGATATTAATGGGTAAGGATCCTTTCTGTATCCACTTTCTACTAAAGGCTATACATTCTCGTCTATAATTTTACCTCAATTGAGGAGGTGGATGTGTGGTCTCTCAATGATCATTGAGGGAAATATATATTCACAACCATAGGCAGAATAATATATTCATGCATAATATGGATTATATTCATTAATTAAATTTTAAACTAATAAATATATAATGAAGGTCCACTCTGGGTGTTCTCCTAGGAGGATCTCCTTTCTTTTTAACAACATTCAATCTGAATCCATTATGTTTGAAACAAATATATATATATATATATATTAATATTTATTGCATCTTTCAAACCCATTTATATATATTATTTAGTTTTATATTGTTTATACTTTAAATAGTGATAATATAAATTCGATGTTGTGTGAACTGCCTCCAAATGGGCCATCTTTGAATTATCCAAGCAATACCAAATATGGTATTGAATTTCCACAAATATTCAAATTAGTCCACATTTCTTCCGTCAAGTGTTTTGTAATAACTAAATCAATTCTTTAATTGATTGTTTTTAATTATCAACCAATTGGCACAATAAAAAAAATAAATCAAGTAAAGGTAGAATAAATACTTAAACCAAAGCAATTCAATATTTAAGAACACAATAAAACACAATCATATTTAATTTAAATTCAAAAATTAATTAAATTGAAAACCATTAAATTAAAAAGAAAATAATTTTTGATAAAATGATTTAAAACTAATATATCATAAAATGGGGGGTTCCCTTCCCTTCACCTAATCACAATGGCTTCTACCTCTCCATACAAGGGGGTTCATTAAAGAAGAAGAGAAATGGGACATGATGAAGGTAAAAATAAATGGGAAGGAGAAAATAAGGTAAGTGGGAAGCGCCTTGTCCTCCTTAGTAGTGAGTGAGATGAAAACTCCTCCTCCATAGGGGTTGCTTCTTCTTCTAGATGGATGTCCTTGATCTAACCATGTGTGTTGATTTTGTGTCATCGAAACTCGATTAGAACAATGATATCTGGTGATGAATTTTTGGTTATCACTAATACTACACCCTTAGGGGAATTAAATAGATTTTTTCACACCCCATGACAGGTGTGCGTCAAAAATGGCTCCATTGTTGGGGAGTATCAACACTTGAACATAACATTTTTCATAAAAAAAACACAAAAAAATCATAAATTTAAAAAAAAATTTAAAAAAAAATTCCATGATGATTCAAAATGATTATTTATTTAATTCATGGAATAATTTTCGATATGTTCAAGAATAAATTATTAACTCAGCATGTTCATGGAGGATGGTGTTTGTGTTATTGTTAGAAAGGCGATGTTATTTTGAAAATAAAATAATGGGGTGAAAGCATTCAAATAATTCATACCTAGCCTCAGGGAGGACATGAAAAAATGAATTTTTGAAGTGATGGAATAGGAGATAACTGAGTTATACCATTACTTTCTAGAATTTTATGAAGTGTCCAAGTTCCAAGAAGAGTCTCCCTGAGTATTACCTAATTTTCTTAAGAAAATACAAGAGGTTTAGGCCCAACTAGAGGACCATCAACAACCCAACCATTTTAAAAACCAAATCCAAGCTTACTATAATGATATAGCTTGGATTCATAATGAGGAAGACTTACCTACTGAGATAAAAGTGGTAGATCAACAAGACAAGGAAAACTTCTAGAATGGGTATGAGCTACACCATGATATCCCCCATTCCTTACACAATAAAAGATCTAGAAACACTCGACTTGTATCTGGACAAGGGAGATCAAAAAACCACACTAGTTAGGTAATTTGAAAAAAATATAAATGAGTACCACTACCTACCTCTATCCATTGAAATCCAACTTCAATAGGCACTCACTACTGAGGAAGTGATTGAACCAGAAAAAAATCATGGGGATAATATTATTTTAAATTATTTTTATTATCTTATTTAATATTATTTGAGTATCACACCTTATTGTTTTGAATTTTTATATTTTGTCAATTATTTCCATGCCTTAGAAGAAGATGAAGAAACTGGGCATGAACCTATTGAGGAAAAAATAGAGCTCCCTGATTTAAATGAACATTCATTTGAGGAGGACCATAAAGAGATCTAAGTGGATGATCTTGAGGAAATAAAGATAGAGGCTGCTCATATTTAAAGGGTAAATTCTGATTTACACTATTCATGTTTGAATTATGTCAAATTAAAAATACATTATAACCCTACTTTTGAAATTTCAATCCATGTAGCCCACGTTGAGATAGAACTAGAAAAAGAAGAAAATGTAGCACACATAAAAACAAAATTGGATGTTCCATACTTCATCCTACCCCCACCATGAAAGCTATACTTAATTGAGAATTGGTTGGATCTGGTATACTCTATCCATGGATCATTCCTCACCAATAAAGGAGAAATGTAAGCTATGAAAATTCACATGTGGTGGTTCAAGTCCTGGAAGATCCACCCACCATCTGATTATGGATAATAGCTGACAAAACCCTCTATAGGTAGTAAAAATTAAGATCCCACTTGGGGGATTGTACCAATATTTATCCTTTACTTTCTTTCTAGTAATTTCAAATTCAATCTTTGGAACTTAGATTTCAATTTGATTTTTAGGATTATTCCAACATGAATACCACTCCATATTATCTTTTTTAATCTTAAATGACATGAAACTTGTGCTTGATTGAGTAATTTTATTTTATGGGTTCATGATGGAATAAGGTCATCCAAAATAGTGAAGGAAGAGGACTAAGATTCATTTTAAAAGGGATTTCACTTTTAATGTTTATATTTTAAACTTGTTAATTTTTTTTCAAACAACATGATTTGAGGTTTAAATGGGAAATTACATTCCCATAATTGGATTTATTCTTTACTTGACTTATCTAAGAGAAATGAGTTTCTTAGTAATCCTATGATTCCATGTTTTAGATTTCAATTTTAATGAGATTGAAGGATTAAAATAGATAATTGGATGATTAAATTGAAGCATGGATATTAAAATGAGGAAAAATGATTTAAGGTAATTATTTTATTCTTGTAAATGAAATTTACCAAAGATTTTTCATGATTTGAATTTATGAAATTCATGTGAATTTATTTTTTATTTTTAATCATTCCTTGAGTGATTGTCCAAAATCATATGTCCCATTCCTTATAGGATTTCTAGACCAAGTACTTCCTATTTTATTCTTGAGAATATTTATTGAGTGATCTTGAGATTTTCCACCTACTATAACTTGCATTTGTACTTATCAAAGATATGAATATACAAAAATACATTTAAAATGATTGAGGAATATTTTGGAAATACCTTATCCTTAAAATACCACCATTACATAAATCATTGTTTTTTCTATAGACATCATGAATGACCTTGTTAGGGATGAGCCATGTTTCAAGCCATTTTTATCCATTCCTTCCCTACTCTTATTATTTTCATGATATTTTAATGTTTAAGTGTGGGGGTGAAATGACTCATGGTGGGAGGGATTATTTATATTAAAAGGAAAAAGTGTGGTGGGTAATATTGTGGGAATAAAGAAAGGTTTTTGATTCATTCAATGTACTTAATTGTTTGCCCTTCTTTAATTAAATAAAAATACAAAAGGAATGGGTTGCGCCTTAGAAGAATAATAAATCACCATCAATGGACCAATTATTTTTATTATATGTGTTTAGGTTGTGGATTTGATTTTTATTCTAATAATAACTTTCAAAAAAGAAAAAAAAGAAAAAAATATACTTTAGAAAATAAAAAATAAATATAAAATTTGAGAAAAATTCTAGAAGTTGCACATCATTCATTATGCTTTCATTATTCATGACCATTTCTTTGAAAGTTTTTTGGGAGTGGGAGTTTCTAGTTTTAAGGGGATAATTTCATTACACTATTATTTTTGATATCATGCATTGTACTTAATAGATAAACCTCCTATTTGAGCCATAATTTCTAAAAATAAATTCCCATGAACCTTAATCCTAAGATTAAGTTGAACATTTAATGAAATTCCTCATGATTTCTTGTGTCTTTTGAATTTAAAAAGTGGGGAAAGTAGTTATTTTAAAAGAATACAGATAAGGATAATGTATTCATGATATGAGCATAAATCCACTTGAATTGTATCATTAGTGATGAGATAAAAGATTAAAAAGAGAGGTAGATTATGATTTTTCATGTTTAATAATAATGAATTAATAAACTTGAATGAATTAAAGGATAAGTACCATCATTTCCAAATAGTTAAAAGTAAAATACTTTAGTTTATTTTTTATTTAGAAAATGGAAAATTTAATTTATATTTTATGTGGATTCTTGAAAATTTTATTTGACATTGATAATTTTTTAATTTTATTTCTTTAGAATTTAAATAATGGTAACATTGGTGCCCTATGAATTACTTGTTGAGATTTAATTATTGAGGAAAAACATGGTTTAATTGTGGGGGAATTGACATAGTAAATATTTTAAATTATACAAATTTTAATTTCAATGTTTTTAATCCCCAAACAGTGTTAGTTTAAGATCAATTGTAATGTTTTATTGTTATTGAATAATATTTATCTTAATTGAAAAAATTAACTAATTTTGGAATTTAATTATTTTAATATATTTAAGTATTTCAGCCATAAATTCTTATAAACTAATTTAAACAATGAAAATATTATTTTTAGACTTAAATATATATTTTGATTTATTTCATTCTTATGGACCTAAATATGGAAGTTCCTTGATGAAGTAATTGGTCTCGAGACTCTAAATGTGATTATCAAGCATGTAGTGCTGGGAATATTAGTTTTTAACACATACATGAGGTAAATTTTCATAATACATTTGTCCAAATAGTGAGATAATATGTTTATTAAAGTTAATAAATATTCATATCTTATAAAGGAATTTATATTAAAACTATATAATGGGAAGATCATGAAAATCATGATTTATATTCATTAATCCCTATATCATTTCTACAACAAAACTTACTTTGGATGATAAAGAAATTAAGAAGAAAAAAGATAAGTCACTCAAAGTGTTTAATCAAAAAGTATCTAATGATATACTATTTTTTATGCCTAAAATGAAAAATTAAAACTCTAAAATATAGTTACATAAACTATATTTTTAATTTTGTTCATTAATTATTTGTTTATGTTTTTTAGGGAGCACTACATGTTGATCGTAGTCACTCTGGACACCCCAAATAATTATCTTTTGGATTCAATTCATGTATATCCAACCAACCAACCACACATGATGTGTATTGTGAATTTGTAATACACTAAAATCAATATTTTATAGATAACTTCGAATCATATGTTTCAGTATTTGTTTTAAGAAGATTTTTTTATGATAGGTAAGTTGCTAAATATAGGATAAATCATGGAATGAAGTCAGGGTCTGGAGAGATAAAGCCCCTGAATTAATATAAATGGAAACAAATTAAAGTATATATAAAAATATTTGACTATAAAAACATTTCAAAACAATTTAATTATTTTGTTCAATGTTTCTATAGTGTATGAAACATGGTAATGGCATCGATTGTGTATATTATGTTTTCAAATTTATGAAAGAGATCATAAATCATGAAAAAACCAGCATCCCCCAACAGGTAATTTACAAAGGTAATTACAATTTCATTAAATATATTTCATAATCATTTGTTTTTATCTATTTTATTAGTACTATGAATATTTACAACAACTTAGATAATAAAAAGATTAAATAAATTTGTTTAGAGATGAGTGGGAAAGGTAATTTTTGTTAGAATATATGTCGATGACAAATTTAGGTGATTACCTGCTATGTTTGTGATCAAGTATGATTTATGACATTTGAAATATATTTAGGGTGTGAAGAATTAGTCTTAGAATGCTTATATATTATTTTTTATCTCTTTATCAAGAAGAATTATAATAGAGGAAATCAATTTGTTTAGAATCACTGACCTGAAACATAAATTATTTTGGGTAATGGTGGAGGTGGAGGTGGAGGTAGAGTCGAAGTTAGATACCAACATAGAGGATGAGGTAGAGGTGGAGACCAAGGTAGAGACCAAGGTAGAGTAGGAGATGAAGCATTGACATGAAAATAATAAATTGTTTGGGCAATGTAGTAGAATGAGGATCATATCGAGATTTTGTTCGAGAATAATTTTTGAAAATTTCACACAACATGTGTCACTTAAGATAAGATTTACTGTGAAATTGTTTCATGTGTATTATTAAAATAATATTTTCACCACTTTTTTATGTGATTTTATATAGGGTAGTAATACACCTATAAGTTAATTCTATGATGGAAGCTTAAATTTATCCACTAGTGTTATTGAAGCAACATCTGTACAACTCCCAATCATCAAACCCACACATGATGTAACTTGAAAAAAGTTCCAGTCACTAAAAAAAATGAGAAAACACACTCATATTTTCTTGATAATTTATGAAAACAATTCATAATTCATTTTTTATGTGTAGGAATCAGTCTCATGTCATACCAACACATGAAGAAACCTATATGACTAAAAGTTCATGTTTCTAGTATAAAATGGCATTTTATGAAAAAACACAAGTGGCATACTCAAAAATGATAAAACACATTCATATAATTTTTATACTTTATTAAAATAATCCAAAATTAATTTAAGACATTTTAGAATCATCCACACCTCAATCCAACGCACGGTGTGACCAATATTACTCCAAGTGTGTATTTTTATTCAAAATTGACATTTATTTTAGTGAAAAAACAACTAACATACTCAAAAAAAAGAAAACTCATTTGGATTAATTTTGTACTTTATGAAAAAAATCTATAGTTAATTTGTGATGTATAGGAACAATTCAAACTTCAATCTAAATCATGGTGTGACTGGTATGACTCAAAGTGTTTGTTATCAGTTTAAAATTGACATTTTAATAAAAAAGTGGCACTCACTGAAAACCAAGAAAACATGATCATATTGTCTTGATAATTTAGTACAATGATTCATAATTCATTTTTGACATGTAGGAATTATTCTCATGTCAAACTCACACATGATTCAACATGTATGACTAAAAGTGCATGTTTCCAGCTTAAAATGAAATTTTAGTATAAAACACAAGTGGAATACTCAAAACCAAGGAAACACATTCATATTGTTTTGATACTTTAGAAAAAAATCCATAATTCATTTGAGACGTGTCATAATCATTCTCACCATAATCTGATGCATGGTGTGAGTGGTTTAACTCCAAGTGTGTCGTTTTATTCAAAATTAACATTAATTTTAGTGAAAAAACAACTAACATACTAAAAACCAATAAATTGTATTATTATTGTTTTGGTAATTTATTAAAAATATCCATAAGTTATTTATGATGTGTAGTAATTATCCTTACCTAAATCCTGCTCATGGTGTGACTAGTATGACTCAAAGTTTTTGTTATCAGTTTAAAATTGACATTTTAATACAAAAATTGTCACTCATTAAAAACTGAATTAATGCACTCATATTGTCTTGATAATTTAGTAAAATGATTCGTAATTCATTTTTTATGTATATGAATTAGTCTCATATCAAACTTTCACATGATGAAACATGTATAACTAAAAGTGCATGTTTCCAGTTTAAAATGAAATTTTGGTAAAAAAACACTAGCAGCATACTCAAAATTGAGGAAACACATTCACATTGTTTTGAAAGTTTATGAAAATGATGCATAATTCATTTGAGATGTGTTATAATCATTCTCACCTAAATCTGATGCATGATGTGACTGATATGACTCCAAGGGTGTCTTTTTATTCAAAATTAACATTAATTTTAGTGAAAAAATCAACATACTTAAAACTAATAAAATAAATTCATATTGTTTTGGTACTTTATTAAAATGATATAGATGTTATTTTTGATGTGTATGAATCAACACATCTCAATACGACTCACGGTGTGACTGGTATGACTCAAAGTACTAGTTATCAGTTTAAAATTAACATTTTAAAATAAAAAAGTGACACTCTGAAAAAAGATAAAACGTGATTGGATTGTCTTTATAATTTATTAAAATGATTTATATTTCATTTTTTATGTTTAGTAATTTTTCTCATGTCCAACTCACACAAGATGCACCCTATATGACTAAAAGTACATGAAACCAATTTAAAACAATATTTTAGTAAAAAAACAAAAGGCTTACTCAAAACCAAGGAAACACATTCATATTGTTTTGATACTTTATGAAAAAAATCCATAAGTTATTTTAGATGTTTCATAATCAGCTGCACCTCAATCCAATGTATGGTGTGACAGTTATGACTCCAAGTTATTCTTTTTATTCAAAATTGACATTAATTTTAGTGAAAAAAACAAATGATATACTCAAACCAGAACAAACTCATTCATATTGTTTTGGTACTTTAGGAAAACAATCCATAATTAATTTTTGACGTGTATGAATTATATTCACCTCAATCTGACTCACAATGTGATTGGTATGACTGCAAGTGTCTATTATCAGTTTAAAATTGAAATTTTAATACAAAAAAGTGTCACTCACTAAAAACCAAGAAAACACACTCTGATTGTCCTGATAATTTTGTAAAATTATTTATAATTAATTTATGGCATTTAGTAATCAGTCTCAAATCAAACCCACACACAATGCTACCAGTATGATTAAAATTACACGTTTCTAGTTTAAAATGACATCTTAGTAAAAAACACAAGTGGAATAATGAAAGACATGTAAAATCATTTGGATTGTTTTTATACTTTAGTAAAATGGTCTATAAGTCATTTGAGATGTTTTGGAATCAACTACACCTCAATATGACGCACAGTGTGACCGGTATGACTCGAAGTGTGCATTTTTATTCAAAATTGACAGTAATTTTAGTGAAAAAACCTAACATACTCAAAACCAAAGAAATACATTTGTATTGTTTTGTTACTTTATAAAAATGATCTATAATTCATTTTTGATATCTAGGAATCAACCACACCTCAATCTGACTCATAGTGTGACCGATATGACTTCAAGTGTCTGTTATCAGTTTAAAATAGACATTTTAATACAAAAAAGTTTCACTCAGTAAAAACTAAGAAAAAACACTCATATTGTCTTGACAATTTATTAAAATGATTCATAGCTCATTTTTGATGTGTAGGAATTAGTCTCATGTCAAACCCGCACATGATGAGATCTATATGACTAAAAGTGTATGCTTCTAGTTTAAAAATACATTTTAGTAAAAAACACATTTGGCATACTCAAAACTGATGAAACACATTCAAATTGTTTTGATACTTTATTTTAATGATCCCTGAGTCATTTTAGATGTGCCAAAATTATTCTCACCTCAATATGATACATAGTGTGACCTATATGACTCTAATTGTGACTTTTTTTTTTCAAAATTGACATTAATTTTAGTGAAAAAATAACTAATATACTCAAAACTGAGCAAATGAATTTGGATTATATTGTTACTTTAGGAAAAAAATCCATATTTCATTTTTGATGTGTAGGAATCATCCACACCTCAATATGACTCATGGTGTGAGTGATACGAATCCAAGTGAGCCTTTTTATTCAGAATTGACATTAATTTTAGTAAAAAAAATAGATACTTTATAATAGTGTTTTTCTTAAATTTTTGTTGGTAATTTTATTTCATTTAAATTCTATATTTATATTTGTTTTTTCTAATTTTTTGTGTTGTTTCTGGTGATGCAGTGTGTTGTTTCAACACACTGCATGCCCTATTTATGGTACCACAATCTGTTGTACCATCACACTAGTATTTCCCTTTATCAGTGCTAAATAAATTCACTGATAAAACTGTGATTTATCAGCTCTTTTTTACCCTAATAAATTACCCCTTTATCAGTACTTTTCTAGCACTAATAAACGATTTGTCCTTTCAATTGCATTGTAGTGGTTAGAACTTTTTTAGCACCAATAAAGGCCTATTTTAGTGCTATTGTAGGCCACTTTTGTAGTAGTGTTAGGGGACCCATCATGAGAAAACAAGTCGAACATTGTTTAATTACTGTTTTCATCATTAATATATTGGTAGGGAGTTAGAGTCCTCATGTGGTTGTCCTAATCACCCACTAACTACCCAGGCTCGCATGTGCTTCAATCAATCAACCAATCAATAAATCATGATAGAATCAATCATTTCAAATCATTTCATCATTCATAGTTCAATTTACCAAATTTAGTTTTCAACATGACTTTTTCATTTCAAAATAATAATAATAGGTTTTCATTAAATTCATTACTTCTCATGTCATATTTCATTTTAAACAAATTTTCTCAAGAACCAATTTCAAATTGTTTTATCAAATCCAATTGCAATTCAAGCCATTATTTTTCTCAAAATCCAATGAACAATTTCAATTCCCTTGTAATTGGAGGTTTTTCAAAACTCCATTACCTTTTTATGTCACACATAAAATCATATCAAATCATGGATTTTAAATCAATTAAAAACTCATATCAAATCTTTCGATAAATTAGGGTTTTGATTGTAAGGTAAATCCATATGGAACCACTTACTGTTAATCATGTAGTTAAATCAACACTATACTCGCAACATGATCATCCAAAAAATAATAACGGTGTAAGATATCATGAAATAAAACCTATAATTAAGATCCATCAAAATGGAGATATAATATATAAAAAACGTGAGTAATGAAGGCTCTCAAAATAGAGAAAAAGGTTAAAGAGATAAAACCCAAATAAAGGGATAAAAAAATACTAGAGAAGGATTTAATATTCCACTAACACTTAGATTTTAAAGATAAAAGGTTTAGAGAGGAAATGAATCCTCTAGAGATCCTCCAAAATAAAAATAAAAAAATTTGGGTTGAGTGGGGGTGTTTAGGAATCTTAAATGAGGGTCCTGAGTTTTTTAATTAAATTTTCAAGGGGTTAAAAACCCACACTCATGGTTTCCTGGGTAGGGCTGCATGGTTAGTAGAAACCATGTTCCCTAACCATTTTTCCTTACTGGACTTATGTTTTGGGTGAATGGTTTGGTTGCATAGTTAAAATAACTATGTGCCAACCATGAAAACCCCCACTATCTAGGGGTGAACGATTTAAAGGTGTGGCTATAAAGTTTGGAAAAACCATGAGGCAAACTGTGTATCCTCCTCCAAACCCTCTCAATAGGGTGCACGATTTGCTGGGCCAAACCGCATGGTTTTCCCTTACCCTACAACAACCATGCATAGCCCCACAGGCTTCCAAAATTTCTGAAACTTATCTAACACAACTCAATACAATACCCAAAAAAAGTACAATCAAAACAAGGGTAAATAAGTACTTGAAAAAAGGTAAAGAGATGTTACACCCTCTCTACCATAAATACTTCATATCCCAAGAAATTCAATCTAAAAGATTACATATAAAAGAAATGATACATGATAGAGTAAATATTATCAATTATTTTATTATTATTTCAATTATTTAAATCCCAAAAAAAGTGTTATTTTAAGATCAATTATCAAGTTTTATGGTCATAGAAGCATTTTGAGATTAATTGAAAAAATGGCCTAATTTTGGAATTTGACTATTTTAATTTATTTAAGTATTTATAACATAAATTATTATACATTTATTTAACTTATAAAATCATTTTTTATAGGATTAAAATATATTTAGATTCATTTAATTATTCTAGACCCAATTCTTAATCTATCATTTGAAGGCCCAAAAGAAGCTTAAAAATCAGGCATAAAATATAACTACAGATTTGGATATTTTTAAGATGGGACTATATCTCATAAATTGATAATAAAATGGAGATGAAATTTTATAATTACAGGGAGAATATATGTAGGAATAACACTCATAACTATTTACCCACATTATTCTACCAATATCAAGGCCATAAATTCATGAGAAATCAGATTTCTAAAAATGAAAGATTCTGCCTGGACAGAATAAATTTTCTAAGTAAATTGGAGATAACGTTTAATAAAAATGTAATATAAAGCTTAAATTTTGGGATCAAACGAACAATAAATTTTCAAAAAACATTTAATAATACTCATTTTTGAAATCCTGTCATTAAATGGGTCTACCATGCATGAACTTATGGAAGAAAATTCTAGAGCCAAAATTTCACCCTTTTTTCCTATAAAAATGTATGCCCCTCCTCAAAATATTGGAATCTCTATGTGGTCATTTTCTATAGTTTTTTAGTTTATTTATCTTTGTTATATTATTATTAATTTTTAATATATTTTTCTCTTCTTATTCTTCTCATTCTCATTTTTTTTATCTTTTGTGTTTCCACCCCATTCTTCTCCAAAGTGATCTCTTATACCCGTAGTCATGAGTAACAAACCCATTAAAGTTCCTAAGGGATCAGTCCAGTGTTGATCCCAAGTCATTTCACATTCATGTTTATTTTTTATTATTTTATTATAGTTATTTCAAGGGTGATATTAGTGGGTAAGCATCCTTTCAATATCTACTCTCCACCTGCGGCTTTATATTCACTTCTACAATTTTCTCTCAATTAAGGAGGTGGATGTGTGGTCTCTCAATGATCATTGAGTGCAATATATATTCAAAACAATATTTAGAATAGTATATTCATGAATAATATGGAGTATTTTAATTAAATTAATTTTAAACTAATAAAGGTATGATAAAGGTTCACTCTGGGTGTTCTCTCAGGAGGATCTCCTTTCTGTTTAACAATAGTATGTCTACATCCATTCTGTTTGCATTGAATATATATATATATATATATATTTCTTGCATCTTTCAAACCCACTTATTTATATTATTTAGTTTTATATTATTTATAATATAAATAGAAATAATAGAAATTTGATGTTGTGTGAGCTTCCACAAAATGGGCCATCTTTGAATTATTCATGAAATACCAAATATGGTATTGAATTTCCAAAAATAATAATATTAGTCCATATTTATTCCATCACGTGTTTAGTAATAACTATTTTTTTTAATGATCAAAAAATTGTCATAATCAAAAAAATAAATCAAGTAAAGGTAGAATAAATACTTAAACCAAAGAAATTAAATATTTAAGAATAAAATAAAACACAATCACAGATAATTTAAATTAAAAAATTAATTAAATTTAAAACCATTAAATTAAAAGGAAACTATTTTTTTATAAAATTATTTAAAAATAAAATATCACAAAATTGGGGGTCCCCTCCCTTCACCCAATCACAATGGATTCTACACCTCTATGAAAGGGGGTTCATTGAAAAATAAGAGAAATAGGATATGATGGAGGTAAAACTAAATGGGTAGGAGAAAAGAAGGGATGTGGGTAGTGCCCTTCCCTCCTTGGCAGTGGGTGAGAGGAAGAATCCTCCTCCACAGGGGTTGCTTCTCCTTCTCAATGGATGTCCTTTCTTTAGTTGTGGGTGATGATTCTCTATCATGGGAACTCGATTAAAATAATTCTCTCAGGAGATTAATTTTTGGTTAACACTAATACTACACCCCTAGAGGAACTAAATTGCTTTTTATACACCCCACAATAGGTGTGCATCAAAAATGGATCCATTTTCAGGGAGTCTCAACACTTTCACACAGTGTTTTTCATAAAAGAATACAAAAAATCATAAATTTCGAAAAAAATTAAAAACTTTTTCAATGATGTTTTCAGATGATTATTTATTTAATTCATGGAATAATTACCCATAGGTGAAAGATTTTTTTTAAATCACCCTTTCCATGGAGTATGTTGTTTTTTTTGTTGTTAGATATGTGAGGTTATTTTGAAAATAAAATAATTGGGTGAAAGTATTCAAAAAATTCATATCTAGAATGAGGGAGGATATGAACAAATGATTTTTTGACGTGATGGAATGGGAGATAACTAAGTTCTACCATTACTTTCCATAATTTTATGAAGTGTCCAAGGTCCAAGAAGAGTCCCCCTAATCCTTACCTTATTTTTTGAAGGAAATCCAAGAGGATGAGGCCAACACGAGGACCAACAACTGCCTGAACATTTTAAAAACTATATCCAAGCTGACCATGATGAGCTAGAGTGGATTCATAATGAGTAAGACTTACTATCTAAGATACATGTGGTAGATCAACAAGACATGGAATTTTTTTGAAATGAGTATGAGGTACAACATGAATAAAATATCCATCAAGACTCTACTTTTCTATAGCCATGGGAGAGTATAAAACCACACTAGTGAGGGAATTTGAAGAAAAGATAAATGAGTCCCACTACCTACCTCTATCCACTGAAATCTAACTTTAAGAGGCACTCACTACTGAGGCGGTGATTTAACCAAAAAAAATTGGGGGGGGGTGATCTTATTTTAAATTATTTTTATGATCTTATTAAATATGATTTTATTATCACTCCTTTTTGTTTTTAATTTTTAGATTTGGTCAATTTTTTCTTGGCCTTAGAGGAAGATGAAGAAACTGGGCATGAACCTATTGAGGAACACATGGAGATACCTGATTTCAATGAACATTCATTTGAGGAGGACCATAAAAAGATCGAAGTAGATGATCCTGAAGAAATCAAGATAGAGGCTCCTCATATTCAAATGGGAAATTATGATTTACATTATTCATGTTTGAATTATATCCAATTAAAAATACATTATAACCCTAATTTTGAAATTTCAATCCATGTAGCCCATGTTGAGCTAGCACTGTAAAAATAATAAAATGTTATACACATATCAATAAAGGAGGACAATCCATACTTCATCCTACCCTCACTATGCAAGATATACTTAATTGTGAAGGGGATGGATCTGGTATACTCTATCCATGGGGCATTCTTCACCAATAAAGGATAAATGTAAGATAAGAAAATTCACATGTGGTGGTTCAAGTCTAATAAGATCCTCCCACCATCTGATTATGGATAATAGTTGACACTACCCTCTAGAGGTATTAATAAACTCAGGCCCACTTGGGGGGTCTCACCAATATTTACCCTTTACTTTCATTCTAGTACTTTCAAATTCAATCTTAGGAATTTAGATTTCAATTTCATTTTTATGATTATTCCAGCATGTATACCACTCTCTATTATCTTTTTTATCTTAAATGATATGACCCATGTGCTTGGTTGAGTAATTTTATTTTATGGGATTATGATGGAAGAAGGAAATCCCAAATACTGAAGGATGGGAACCATGCTTCATTTTAAAAGGGAGTTCACTTGTAATGTTTATATTTTAAACTCTTTACATTTTTTTGTCCAACAACATGATTTAAGGTTGAAACAGGAAATTACATGCCCATGCTTGGATTTATGATTTACTTGAATTATCTAGGAGACATGAGTTTCTTAGTAATCCTATTATTCCATGTTTTAGATTTTAATTTTAATGATATTGAATGATTAAAATGGAGAATTGGATAATTAAAGTGAATCATGGATATTAAAATAAGGACTAATGATTTAAGGGAATTAGTTTATTCTTGTAAATGAAATGTCCCTAACATTTTTCATGTTTTGAATTTCTAAAATTGATATGAATTTATTTTTTTATTATTAATAACACCTTGAGTGATTGTCCAAAATCACATGTCCCATTCCCGAGAGGATTTCTAGACCAAGTACTTCCTATTTTATTTTTGAGCATATTTCTTGAGTGATATTGGAATATGCCACATACTAGAACTTGAATTTGAATTTATAAAATATATGATTGTACAAAAACACATTTAAAATGATTGAGGCATATTTTTAAAATCTCTTATCCTTAAAATACCACCTTTACATCAATCCTTGTTTTTCCCATAGACACCATAAATGGCCTTGTTAGGGATGAGCAATGTTTCAAACCATTTTTATCCATTCCTTCCCTACTCTTAGAATTTTCATGATATTTTAATGTTAAAGTGTGGGGGTAAAAATAATCATGGTAGAAGGGATGATTTACATTATAAGAAAAAAGTGTGGGGGTGATATTGTGGGAATAAAGAAAGGTTTTTGATTTATTCAAAATACTTAATTATTTTCCCTTCTTGTAAAATAAAAAATAAAAAAAGGAATGGGTTCTGAATTAGAAGAATAAAAAATCACCATAAATAGACCGATGTTTTTTTATCATATGTGGTTAGGTGATTGATGAGAGGTTTATTCTGAAAATAAATTTCAAAAAAGAAAAAAAATATACTTTGAAAAATAAAAATAAATATAAAAGTCACTACTACAAAACTAGACTTTAACAACATGATAATTTAGCAACACTAGAAAAATGTGCTAATAAATTCAATCTTTATCAGTGAAAAAATAAGCACTGATAAAGGTAGACCTTTATCAGTTCTAAATGAAAGCATTGATAAAGGATATAATTTATCGACACCTTATTTTAGCACTGATAAAAGGTCTCATATATCAGTGCTTTATTTTAGCACTGATAAAGGTTACCCTTTATCAATGATTTAATTTTATTATTGATAAAGATATTTTTTATCAATTCTTTCAGAGATTTGATAAATATCGAGATTTATCAGTGCTTTTTTATCATTGATAAAGATCACTTTTATCAGTGCTTATCATTTTAATGTTGATAAAAGTGAACTTTATCAGTGTTTTTATGGAAGCGCTATTAAAAGTGTCCACAATCTATTTAAAAAAACCCTAACCTGTACAAAATCATCACGATTCTGAAGCTCTCATAGAGCACCTCTACTACGGTACGACTCAACTATGATCCATTTGACAAATCAAGAATAGAATCCAAGGTATGTTATTTTCTACATTTCCTATATCGTTGTTTAATATTTTGGGTTCTGCATTTTATGTTTTTGTACTATTGCAAACCATACATATCATCTTCTCACTACTGCCAGCGTGACTCCTCTAGAGGAATATCAGATGGCCCAATATACCTTTTATGGTAATCTATCATATCTTACCCAAAAGTGTTCATGCCTCTAAAATTACTATGCTACTGGTAATCCTCTCTAAGTTCCATGTATCCTCCATGTTCCCATGGATAAAAATTAAAAAATTCTATCCATTTTATTCCATTACCAGGAAGAAGCACCCTGGTTCATTTGATATCGGCATTGTTGTGAACATCTATAAAAGGAATGTTGTAACACAATATTCTAAACTCAGGTTCAATAAAAAATTTCTTCTTGTAAGAGACATACAAAAAGTGAGTGTATGTAACAGAAAGTTTCATATCATTGTTGAGGATATTACCTACAATATCAGCATAATTGAATCCTTTTATTATTAGAAACCCTCACCGTGAATGAGTACCAAATCAAGAGTGGATTCTTTTAAGAAGAACAAGAAATGGCCTCTTGTGTTTCCTGGGGTAAAGAAAACTATTTTGATGCATACTTTATTTCTTGATTCCAATCGAAAAACCATGAAATTTTATATTTTCATTTATCCATACATAGATATATTTCACCCCCTTCCCTAAGCAGCTTCATTTATTGTGAAAAGTGAAACATTAAAATTAATATCTATATACTTCCTCAATGGTATGTTCCCCTTTCTGGTATTCTTAAATTTAAAAATCCAATTTACCTCAAGAAAGGTATGAATATCTAAATAAAAACTTTCCAACAAACCATGTAGAAGTTTTGAACTTATGACGTACTTAGAATACCACTCATCACTAACAAATTGAATGTCTAAATAATTAAGCACACTATAAAATTTATTTTTATCAAAAGAGGATTCTAAAATTTTAATTCCATGTAATGAAATATTGGCCATATATATTCCATACCTATGGGATTTTATTAGGATATTCCACAAAGTAGGCATCAATCTACCTAGTTTAGAAGGCTTATGGAAAAACCTTTGATCCCTGTACGGTTGAAATGGAATAACATCCTCCTTTTGCAGTACGTCTTTAGTCGTCCCAGTGAAGAAGAAACTTTCATATATTCAGTGTTAATATTTTTTCTCATAACAAAGAGAAGGATCTTAGAATGAATATATGATAGTTGGTTATTCACTGGGTTGATTATATCAGGTTTCAAAGGTATTACCAATGATGTTGTTAGAAGGTTAGATAAAGAGCCATAAACAACATGCAAGTTTGATGAAATGGAAGCATCTTTAATCCATTAAAAAAAACACAATATTGCTGTGAGAGAATGGTTCCTCAATGAATCGTTTCTTATATCCATTAATAAAAATGTAAGGAATTTATGAGATGAGTAATAGTATTTTGAAACCAATTCTTGAAAAAGAGAAAAGCAAGAATGAATAAAAAACAGCCTTGAGATCAACTTATCTAATATCCAAAAAAACTACATAAAGAACAAATATAATAGATTTTCACACCTTTATCTCCAATGTTACAATGTTTTCTATTACCTTTATTAGTGTAAATTCCAATGATTTATATTGAATCGATGTTTTTTTGGAGAAAACCCATTCTCGTTGTTGAAAATGAGAAGACTGGAGTATTATCATGTTCCCGTCATGTCTCAAGATATCACCACATACTCAAGGGATAGGGAAACCACTTATGGGTAATCATTGTCTTGTGTGTTATATCAACAACAAATAGACCCTATAAATGATGAAGTGAAGATCTTTTTCATATAGTTCTACTGAAAAAATCTTGATCAACTGATTAAGATCACTCCTCAATGGATTTAATGCCTTTTTCTGGATAGAAAACTTTTCTTTCATTATCTTCTGAATATAGTCTCTTAGTAATAATTCTTTATCAACACCACACAATCCCAATGCCTCCATTTCCAACAATTCCATTCAGGTAAATACTCCTCACAACCAGATAAAGGATCAACAAAATGAGATAGTGATGGGAAAAAAAGATTCAAAATAAGCAACTACAGTGAATCATGGGGCATCATCTTGTTCATGTGTAATTTCATATGATTAGTGTATGTTAATAAAATTAATTTATTTTAATTGAAGTTTTTGTAGAGGTAATGATGAATTAATTTAATATTTATCCTCAAATTTATTCATAAGGATTTGAACAAAACTTTATGAAAATGATTTGTTGATGATTTCTTATAATGTTTTTTGGGATAAAATATAGTTTTTTAATATGTTTTATTTTATTAAAAATATAGGATATGGTTTTTTAATAGGTTTTATTTTAACAATAATATAGTGTTTTTTCTTTTTTTTTTGTTGTAAATTTCATTTCATTTTAATTCTATATTGGGACTTGTTTTTATTCATATCTGGTGTGTTTCTGGTGTGTTTTTGGTCTATTTCTGATTCTACAGTGTGCTGTAACACCACACTACAGTGGTGCTATAGTGTGATGTTATATCACACTGAAGTATCTCCTTTTATCAGTGCTTTTAAAAGTTCTGATAATGAAAAAATTTATTAGTGCTTTTAAAAGTGCTAATAAAGGTCCTATTTATCAGTTCTATTTTAGTGATGATAAAAGTCTTGGGATTTTAACATCACTAAAGTTTTAAACACTTTTCTAGCACTGATAAAAGCCATTTATGGCCCTGTGAAAGGCTAGTTTTCTAGTATTGAGTTGAGAAAAATTCAAGAAGGTTCCAATCATTCATTATGCCTTCATTACTCATGACCATTAATTTGAAAGTTTGGGGGGAGTGAGAGTTTCTAATTTGAAGGGGATAATTTCATTACACTATTATTTTTGATATCATGCGTTGTACTTAAGAGATAAACCTATTATTTGAGTCTTAATTTCTAAACAAAAATTGAAATCAACCTTAACCTCGGAGTCATTTAAACCTTTAATTAAAGTCCTCATGATTTATTGTGTCTTTTTTCTTTACAAAGTGGATAAATTAGTTACTTTACAAGACTATAGATAAGAAGAATGTATTAATGATATGAGCATAAATCCACTTGAATTGTATCAATAACAATGAGAGAAAAGTTTCAAAAGAGTGGTAAATCATGATTTGGCATGTTTAACAATAATTAATTAAGAAACTTGAATGAATGAAAGGATAAGTACCATCATTTTCAAATGGGGAAAAGTAAAATACTTGAGTTGATTGTTTCTTTAGAAAATAGAAAATTGAATTTATATTTTATGTGGATTATTGAAAATTTTATTTTACATTGATAGTTGTTTAATTTTATTGATTTGTCATTTGAATCATAGTAACATTGGTGCCCTTTGAATTATTTTTTGAGATTTAATGCTTGAGTAAAATCATGGTTTAACTGTAGAGGAATTGACATAGTAAATATTTTAAATTATTTTAAAATTAATTTCATTGTTCTTAATCCACAAAAAGTGTTACTTTAAGATCAATTGTTATATTTTATCGTTATAGAAGTGTTTTTACCTTAATTAGAAAAATGGCCTAATTTTTTAACTTAACTATTTTAATATATTTAAGTATTTCAACCATAACTTTTCATAAATAGATTTAATTTATGAAATTATTTTTTTAGACTTAAATATATGTTGTGATTCATTTCATTCCTCTCGAACCAAATCTGAATCTATCATTTTAAGGACCAAAAGAAGCTCACAAGTCAAGCTACAAAATCTATGTACAGATTTGAATATTTTATAATGTGGCCCTATATCTCATAAATTGAAGAAAAAATGGAGTTTAAATTATAAAATGATAAACATAAGATAAGGATTACCAAATTTCATAACTATTTACCCACTTTATTATTCTAATATCAATGTTATAAATGCATGGGAAATCATATTTCTTAAATTCAAAGATACTGCATTTCTAGAATAAATTGTCAAAGTAAATTGGTAATAACCTTTAATAACCACAGAGGTTGAAGATGAAATTTTAGGTTAAAATGAGAAAGAAATTTTGAAATAACTTTTTATAAGTCTAATTTTCAAAATTAAAAAATTAAATGGGTCTACCATGCACACACTTTTGGAGGAAAACTTTGGTGCCAAAATTTCACCCCTTCCACCTAAAAAATGTATCCCCTTTCCTTCTCAAAATTTTAGCAAATATATGAGGCCATTTTATAAATTTTTTTAGTTTATTTATCTTTATAATACTATTATGAATTTTTAAAATATTTTAATCTTCGTCTTCCTCTCATGCTCATTTTTTTATCTTTTTTACTTCCACCTCATTCTTCTCTACTACGATCTCTTATACTCATGATCATGAGTAACTAGCATTGGGAAGTTACCAAGGGATCAATCCAGTGTTGAACCTAATTCAATGCACATTAATTTTTATTATTTATTATTTTCTTATATTTAGTTCTATAGGTAACTTAGTGGGTAAGGAACCTTTATGTCTCCACATGCCACTCAAGGATTAACTTTCACTTATGCAATATTTTTCCTAGATCTAGGAGGTGGATGTACGGTCTCTCAATAATCATTGAGTTCACTATATATTCACAACCATTGGTAAAATTGGATATTCATTCATATGAAGGATCATTTCATTAAGTAAATTTTAAACTAAAAAAGAGATTATGAAGGTTTACTCTAGGCATTCTCCTAGGAGGATCTCCTTTCTGTTTAACAAGATTTTGTTTGCATCTATTCTATTTTCATTGCATATATATATATATATTAATATTTATTGCATATTTGAAACCCACTTATTTATATTATTTAGTTTTATATTAGTTATACTATAAATTGTGACAATAGAATTTAATGTTGTGTAAGCCGCCTCCTTAAGACCGACCCTGGGTGTGCACTATATTGCATCCTTAGAAAAATGGTTAGAATATTATGTTACACTCTAGTCACAATGATGGATACTGAGAAACTCCATGGATTTATTTAATACCATTGATTATGGATATAACTAATCTATGAAAATTACTCTAAATTATTTTTTTAACACTAAAAGACATGTTTCACGAAAGTTTTTGAGGAAGGCAAGGCTAGTTTAAAGAGAATTCAGCCCAAAACCACTAAAAATAAACTTAAGGGTTTATTATTGTGAAGGTCAAAACCTTCTAGAATATATGGAACCTCATGAATGTTTCCAAGAAACTATGGAAGTTGAGATGGAAACTTACAAATGACATATGCTTGTTTTCATAACTTTACGTCCCAATGAAAATATTCACAAAATGAATATCTAAGGTGTTATATTTCATGAAATATAATTCTTAACCATTAAAAAACCTATAAATACCTCCCTACATTTGAATTTTAAGGGGAAAAACTTTTTGGGATTCTAAAAAAGGCTCTAAATTCATGAAACTTTGAACTTTGTGAGAAAACCCTGAGATGGATTCCTTGAGGTATCCATCATTCATGAAACAGCCTACCATGGGTTCTTGAGTACCATGAACCATGGTAGAGATGTATTGTGTGAAGAACCATGGATTTAAAATTAGAAGAAAAAATTTTAAATCTCTTGGGGTTTCATGAGATAATTATCCTTCGCAAAACCAACCCCATGGGGACCAAGACATTACTCCAAGGTAGGGCCACTCTATTTCATGAAAGATACACATTCATTAGATCCCTTCAATTTTTGAAACCCTAAACCTTCATAAACCACCAAAATTTGTGAAAATAATCCACCAAGACTCTACATGGTGCCTCATTTTAGTAAACATGCTTTTGTAATGGTTGATTTTCTATGGACACTGTACCCATAAAAACTAGTTCATTATCTCCCCGATCTTTTGTTCGATTGATATCATCAACCATTATATCCAGCCCATTTAATTAACATCTTGGACCATTACCTCACCTATTTCTCCTAATCATTGGAAACCTAGTGCATCTTGATTATAATAATAGGTACCCTAACATCGGAATCCCCATATACCACTTCATCATGGAAGTGTTTATGCCATGCACAACCTATAGATGACTGATCAGTATACACATATGACCCAAATATGGAATCATCAAAGGAAATATATTTCCTTTCCCTCTGATGAGGGATAATGTCTTATCCTCCCATCCTACTTAGATATGGTCTCCCTGGGTGTAGGTCCTCACAATTTATGAGTTACATGATGTAGAACTACCTAACCCAACATCCTAGTCTCACAACATTAAATTGTATGAGAAATTCCTTTCCACATGATGTAAAACTATATCCCTACCATGTGAGATGAACATAGTATTACCCATGTATGATCATCATGGGATGAAACATCCTTTCCCATTATGGGATGATCATCCTCCTTTGTTTAGCTCACATTTTTAAGCCCCACACCATCCTTCCCCACCATGGGATGATCCTCCAGCTTTATCCATCCTCTATGAGTATCCCCACACTATCCCTTGTCATCGCTTCTTCCGTGATGCGAGTATCCTTACCGAATGACCTAAAACTACATAGACCAGTCCTATCACACGATCTTAAACTGTGACATCAACCTACATGGGTTTTTTTCCTATATCCTAACATGGGTATGTAGGATGACACCATGAGGTTCAATCTTGAAATCCCGAAACACTTGGGATACCTCCATGAGGTTTAATCCTAAAACCCAAAAATTCCCATAAAATATGCATGTCTTCCTCTCTAAAGATTGAAAATTTGGAGTGTGATCATATCCCCTTTGGGACACACTCACCCAACCAACCTATCCCATAAGATGTTAAACCTATGACCTACCTGTCCCCAAAATAATTAAACCAATGACCAACCTATCCCCAAATACATTAAACCAATGAGATACCTATCCTCACAAGGTGTTAAACTTATAACCCACCCATACCCACAAGACATTAAAATTGTGAATTACCTATCCTCACAAGATGTTAAAACAATTACCTACCTATCCCCACAATACATTAAACTTATGAACTACCTATCCCCACAAGATATTAAACCTATGACATACTTATCTCCACAAGATATTAAACCTGAGACCTACCTATCCCCACAAGATGTTAAACTTGTGACTTACCTATACCCATAAGATGTTAAACCTATAACACACTGTTATCCACAAGAACTTGAACATGTGACCTAATCTGGAATCTTTACCCCATAAAATGAACATGGGATTCTCAGGGTAAAAAGCCTTAGAATTCTTACACCTCTTCAGCATCAACTACCCTGTGGTTGACATGAGATGCCTTGGGTTACTCACCTAAGATTCCTCACACATGATATTCTCTAAAATTCAAAAGTGGATAAATTTAAATATTTCCAACATTACTAACATCCAATAAATTATTAGGCATGACTAACATTACCATATGCTCCAACCATAGGTTTCTACCCTATAAAGATATAAGTAGCATAATTAAACAACATATACCTTGATATGGCATTGGTAATGAGTTTCACAAACATGAATCAAATCATTTAGGGAGACCTATACTAAGAGACAAGATCTAAGTAGGAATAAATCGAAGAAAGAAAAAATATCCCATCATCCTATTTCAATAAATGATCCAACATTACCAACCACAAAGGCAGAGGATACTCTCATTTGGAAAGTGAGAATGAAGGGTAAAGAAAGAGCATTCTTAGTGCATGACCCCGATAGAAAGCATAAAAAAATAGTGAACCAGACATGAAATTATTCACCTTCAATAGTTTGGAGAATAGTAATTATGGGAACCATCAGATTTGATCATGACCAGATCCAGATATCCCATACCAGGTTCCTACTAAAAAAATGGTGACCCTAGTGCAGAAATCTTCTCCTGTAACTAGTGGAAATTAATGGATGTTGGGAATCCATGATCTAAGACATCATCAGTATGGATCATCCCTACACATTAGAGAAGGATGAATGATGTTGTAAATTATGGGAATCACTTTCATGATGCATTTACCGATGGTTGGATTAATATATCCATAGGAATCAATCCATAGGGAATGCATAAAGACCCATAGCCAAAAAGCATAGGAGAAGAGGGACTAATGTCATGAAGATCCCACACCACCACACTCCTTCCATGATGGATGAATCTTACATGATTACCAGGAACCCTGTCCCTAGCTCCCCATCCTATCTTATCTGAGGAAGGGTCATTAATGCCCTTATCCATCAGTATGAGCAAAAAGGGTTCATCCCAACCTAGGATATATCTCAAAAAGATATGGGGTCCATGAAACCATGCCATCACTGCCACATATAAGTGTTGTACTAGGGTAAATCCCCTCCATCACAATGATGAACCATTTTGGGAGCCTCTCTCTAGATCAATCTAATAGCTTTCTCCCTTACTCCAAGGAAGTGAAAGATATACAGGTTGCACCCACAATGACCATAGCCTAGGATTCACCAAGGAGGGATACCACATAAACACACTGATGATTAAAACTATCTCTATAGATTGAAGAGTAGTTTTATCCCACCTATGCTCCACTAACATCAAACCATAATACCTAGCACCAATGTCAGGGGAATTCCATGAACCCTACCCTTTAGTAGGCCTCTTCCCTAGCTCTAGTTGTCTCAAACATTGTCAAAAAATATTATATTTTACTTCAAACCACTATATAGGGAACTATATTCTCCCACTTGGGATTGAGATCCCAGTAGCCTTGTAGGAAAGTCAATTTTACTCTCCCAATCATTAGCACCACTGGTAGACATCACGATCCATCATGTGATGGATAATTCCACCACAGAGGTCCTCCCTACACCTAATACCTTCCCTAATCCAAATATTTGTCCTAGGGTAGGAGTAAAAACAACCACCATAGGGTCCATTCTTGTGGAAATAACCACATCATGAAAGGAAGGAATCTAAGTGATTCTCATCTTCTCGCACTATGTGATCTTCCTAACCACTAGATACAAGACCACATGAAATGCCATGTCACCATTGATCTCTCAAACTCCAATATGATATATGACTCTATAAAGGCTCCTTTACCAATGTTTCCAAAGTAGGGGGAAAATATTGATGACTGAGGCTGACTATACTTGAAACCAAAGCCCATAAAATCCCCAAATACCTTTGAAAATACCTACAAGTGGATGATGTTTTGGATTCCTTTCAAGGGAATACACTATAACCATATTTCCCTCCATCAGCTTCCCTCCTCTCAAATTCAACATTGGAAGTTGGGGAGACATATGGATATGGGTTGACACCCTCAAATGATGGTTAACATTCTGCTGATCCCCAAAAAGATATTTCCTCAGTCACTCATTAGAAGCCTGTGAACACCTCATCCTACATGTACATGGTCTCAAAACTTACCTCGGATATAAAATAAATTAGAATGTTTAGAGGATTGTTGGGCCATATGGTTCCCTAATTTCTAGAAAGTTAGTAGAAAATAAAGTCTTCATCAGTTCCACTACCAGATTCCTGGCTTATTCCAATTGGTTCTTGAGCTGATGAAGAGCAGTAAAATCCACCAAGTAATGAACAAGAGGACTTGTGGGGGATCCTAGACACTAACTGAGTACCTATCACATTTTGGTCTCTTATAACCCTAAACTTCTTCATCCTAGAATACTTCATGGAGGACCAAGTGGCATGCTTCTGTAAAAACATCTAGAGGATTCCCAATCACATTCAGTACCACTATCTGATTTAACCAAAAATCCAAGAGTATATTGATGGCATCAAACAATAGTTTAGGAGGGTTGAAATTGTATCACTCCTGGTATCTCAATTCCTTGAACCATACAGATACTACCAAAATTTCCAAAAAACCAATTTTAGGATCCTTACTATGATTTAGTGATTCATAAAAGAGGTATCCCAACATGTGAATATTAGAGGATAGGTTTGGTATGCTTCTCTACACTTCATCCCCATCCCACGAAAACAACGAGATCTTCATTTCATCTCACCCACTAATGTAAAAATTTCTTCTCTGACCACCACTTCTATGAACTTCATTACTATTGACCCTCTAGATGATCTGAGAAACCGAATTACTGATAAGGGGCATGATAGGGAGAACCCACCCCAAAGGAAGGCACAATACCAAGAAGATACTCTAATAGGCTCCCAAACTCATCAGTAGAGACAAGTGCTAGTACTTGGGATTCCCCCCAATGAAATATTATTTCTTACCCGCCAACACCTTGATAAAGGTAAGGGGACCACTAATCCTATTGGTCTTTCTTATATTGTGTACAAAACTAAGTTAGACTCTAGGTTGGATTCTTTTATCTATGATATTAAAGGCTACATGATACTTACTACTGAGCTTATCCTCAAGAAACATCCGAGTTGTGATAATATCAAAAGGGACCCCGTATCTCCTCCATTCAGAAACCCATTACTCCTTGGTCAGGCTCCCAATTTTGATCTAGGAGTCCTTATGCATCATATCCAAGAAGAATATAATGGTTATGGTAAATGGACAAGATATGATTCACCCACTCCACCGAATCATGACTACCCACCCCAATACCGAGGCCTCTCCACCTCCCAATCCAATGATCAATTCAAAGCATTGGTGAGCACTAACCCTCACCAAGATAATTTGATCACCACTCTTATCACCCATATTGAGGCTTTAGAGATGTGATAGGTTTCAACTCCACCTAAGGGGAATCTATACCCATCATAGATGGATCACGTTCATCCACCCTAGGAATTCGACAATCTAAGATTTACCCAGTTTAATGGAATGGGTGATTAGCTGCAACATCTAGACCACTTCACTTCATGGTGAGACCTAATGCTAAGAATCTAATGCAGTAAGAGGCTTCCAATATCTAGTATTTAATATAGACTCTAGAATTACCCACATTTTTTGGTACAACCAGATGACCTCAGGATCTATTTCTAGTTGGAAGGATCTTTACAGGAAGTTCCTATACTAGTTCAACTCCACCGTATTCAAGAATAGTATCACAGACCTATCCATGTGAAAGTATAGGGATGATGAGTGCATTTCTCACTTAATCTCATGATGGAAGGGCCTCACATAATCTCTTGATATTCACATTTCCTAGGATAATCTATTAATAATGTGTGTAGAGAATGTGAAAGATGATTTGGTCCTTACCCTCATATCCATGAATCATCCTGGATGATTTCAATAATTCACCAAAAAATCATAGTAATTATAAGAATACCTATAGTGGACCAAGAAAAGTTCATTCCCATTACCCCTTTGAACTCTTGTGTGAAGGTCTATAAAAATAGAAATAGCCACTGATGTGTATACAGAGGCTCCCGAGCTGGTTTACCTATAAGCCCCTTTAATAGGAGAACATAATCAAGTGTAGCATTGATAAGCATAACCTATCAAACCACAATGTAATCAGGTACAACCTCACTAGTTGAACATTTACCTGACCCCCCATTATATCTATAAACCTAGGGTTCCTTTCATGGAAAGGAAGAACAAAACAGACCCCTTAAATGATGCACAGGTCTCAAGGTACTTCATCTATGCCCTAGAAAAAAGGATTTTAAAGCTTTTAGAATATAGGATACTCTAGGATGTCAAACTCACCAATCATTACAATCACTACCCATACCATAGAATCCTAAGGCATACCATAAAAGGATGATTTGTTTTCAAATATTGGCTCCAGGACCAAGTGAACTATGGCCTAATCAAGCTGGGAAACATCCCAAGACAGGTAGCCCATGTCTCTTCCCACCCTAATAGTGACAAAAAAGATCCCAATAAATAGAAACATGTCCTTGGATTCTATATGAAAAAAGTACAATGATGGGTTGGATCACAATATAGTCACCCATTCCTAAGTTATTATCCATGTCTGCTTAAGAAAAATAGTTTCTCCTATGATTATTGCATCTCCTTCAGCCACTACTCCCATATTCCAATAAAATTTTCTAAGTCTTGGAAGAATATATTACATCATTAGAAAGGTGGCTAGAGTCCTCCAAAGATACTAAAACTATCATGTACACTTAGTGATTTTATGCCTCCTAATTTGGGAGAGGTCTAGAGAAATTTCCTTATCTTGGAATATTCCACTGATGAAGGAGAGAAATATGCTTCTATCAACACTATTAGTATAATAGATCTCTTTATAGATCCCAGTGATAAGGAATTCCATGTAACCTCCCCAAGATCCTTAGGATGTAATATTTGAAGGAGAGGTATGGGATATAATGGTTGGAAAATATCTAGGTTAACATGTTAGACCAGGATATTCATGCGAATGAGACCAAACAAAAAACATTTCATAGGGATCAAAAAGCATTACCCTCCTAGGATGCTCCACTGGGTATGCTTCCATATTCAATTGTATTTAATGACCATGAAATTTAACCATAAATAAATCGTGATCAATTGATTCTATCCAAGGCTTACATTATTCTATCTAGTTCTCAACCATCAGGTGTTTAGTCTAGACTATCTTACCAGTAACAGAGTGCAAATAGTACTAGATGAGCCCTAACACCTTAACTGGTGGGACCTGATACACTCCCCATCAAAGAGTTACCCTTTTAAGGAAAAAATATTCCACTAACAAAAAAATATGAATGTTGAAACACCTTTACAACACACTAAAGAGGCTCTTGATCCTCGCTGTACTCTCACTACTGGAAATAATGGAATTTGCGACGGGGCATTTGCGTCGGGATCCCGTCGCTAATAGGCATTTGTGACGGGGGCCCGTCGCAAATAGCCCGTCGTGGAAAACGGCGTCGCAACAACAATTATTTGCGACAAGCCCGTCGCTAAAGGTATTATTTGCGATGGTGATCCTTCCCGTCTCAAATATTAGTCCGTATATTTGTGAAAGCTTTTTACAATCGTATTTGCGACGGGTCCGTCGCAAATACCAATTGCGACGGGCCCGTTGCAATTAGTATTTTTTAATGAATATAATAATAATACTATTTGCGACGGGCATAGTATCCCGCCACAAATACAATAAAAAATAAAAAAAATATTAAAAATTATTTTAATTAATATAATAATAATCCAATTATAATTCAAAAATAAAAAATATTAATAAATGATTTTAATTAATATAATAATATAATTATAATTCACAAATAAAAATAATAAATTATTAATAAATTATTTTAATTAATATAATAATAATATAATTATAATTCAAAAATAAAAAAATAAAAAAATATTAATAAATGATTTTAATTAATATAATAATAGAATTATAATTCACAAATAAAAATAATAAATTATTAATAAATTATTTTAATTAATATAATAATAATAGAATTATAATTCAAAAATAAAAAATAATAGAATATTAATAAATGATTTTAATTAATATAATAATATTAAAATTATAATTCATAAATAAAAAAATATTAATAAGTTATTTTAATTAATATAAAAATAATAGAGTTAATTTACATTCAAATATTAAAATAATTCTAATATTACAAAAAAATATAATTAAATTATAATATTATAAAATTTTAATATATATATAAAATTTAATATTATAAAATATAAATAATATTATTATTCATATTAATATTGTTATTTCAAAATATAATATTATTAATATTTTATAATGAGACAGAAACTACGAATAGAAAAAAAAATTCATATTTTGATTTAACAAACTTTATAACATAAAAACAAACTCTAATCTGAAGGAGGGGGGAGGGGGGAGGGGGGATCTGCAGATGCTGGTGGAGGAAACTCCATCCCTAAAGCATGAGTGAGTCGGCGCATATACTTCATCTACTCCTGATGCTGTTACTGCCACCGACTCATCTGCTCCTCGTACAACTACTACTGGCATCGACGCTCCTCCTCATGCTGCTGCTGCTGCTGACGCATCTGCTCCTGCTCCTGTCGGAGACTCTCTATCAGTGCAGTCTGAGATCGCAACTGATGCTCATACTGTGTAGCAGAAGAAGATGCAAGAGCTCCTCTCGAGCTGGACGCCGACATCGCAGCACTGCCATAATAATCTCCGGGAGTCAGTCGAGAGCTGATACCAACTACCCGGACCTTCTCGAAGGCATACTGGGTGGCCTGCATCCATGCCGCCTCATCAAACTGACGGCCAGTGGTCTGATCTGATGACTCCGCCTGACTCTCAGGCCGGGTCTGTGATGCTGCGACCTCATATGACTCTTGTAATTGCAATTTAAAATTAAAATTGTGAATATGTTATATGCAGTTAATTTTTAAACTTGAAAACAAATAATACTGACCAAGATGTGATGCTGACGATCACCTCTGAGCTCCCCAGTAGCAGGATCACTATACATCCTCCTATATACATCGTACTCCGTAATATCGGGGTGCTCGACAGCCTATAAGAATAAAAAATAAACTGTTAATATTTATAGTTATATAAAATATTTATAAATAATGTACGTACCAGATGCTATCTATGAGTACTGAAAGTACAACTCCCAGCTCGATGAGTCACCTCCTGTCTCCCCTGATTCTGCCTCCCCACCGATGATCTCCTCTGAAAGGCATCACTCAACCAGTGCACACATAATCCATCCCATACATGGGATGAAATGTACTCTGGTCGGTGTGCTCTACATGACTCGTCAAAAACTGACACTCCTGCTTTCTTCGTGGCATATTTTCTTAAATTGTGCAAAAAATGATGAAAGCAATCACGCATGGCCACATCCCATGCCTCATGGATGGCGTCACACATGGTATCATCGATCGGATACCATAAACCCTACAAATAAATCAAAATATCAAGTTAGAAATGAAATAATTTTCAAAATAAAAATTATTTATTTACGTATGTACCAACCAATGGCCGAACATGGCCTGCTACACATCAATGGGAATCTGCTCCCATGTGGTCCAAGGCTGAGAGAAATAGTTTTGCAAAATATCACTGCCCTGTCCGACTGCTATATGCAGAAAACTGTAAAAATAATAAACATTTATTATGTAAATAGATAAATGAAATCTTAGTCAAATCCACAGCTTATCACACAGGTTATTACACCTCCGTGTGCGTGGATCAAACCCAAGACGTGGACGTCACTCAGGGATGGGGTCAAGAATCATCAATCGTGCAAGACCGTGCCCCCTCTGCGTACTCCCTGGAGCGCCTGCAGGCTGAGGGTCATCTACCAGCAACTCATCCGCATCGAAAGGCAGGTCAGCATCCGCCAACTCACGAAATGTGTCGTTGTCCATCTGAAACAGAAAATGTTAATTTTGTTAGCAAATAATTGATAATTACTATTATATATACATATATATTAGTTATGATTGTATATAACTACCATGGAATTATATCAGTGTTTATCTTCATCATCATCTTCATATATGTCAATGTCATCTTCATATTCCTCCTCAACATCATCGATATCCATTCGAGTTCCAATTGCTTCATCTCCTACCATTTCAAATTCATATGTGACATCATTAACATCATCGTCATCACCGACTCTTAAATCTGGGGTGTCTTCATCGATACTCATGTCTCTTTGTAAAAAAGATTGATTTTGAGTACTCTCTTGAAAAACTTTAATTTTTTGAACATCAGTGAAAGCAAATTCACTTTGACTAAACTGATTGTCTCGAATTTTGATTTTTATTATACTCCACCAATCAGTCAAGTCTCTTGATGTAGCACAGTACTTTGCGTAATAAACTTGATGTGCTTGTTGAGCCAATAAGAATGGTTCATTTACTACAAGAACACTTTTACATTTAATATCGATGATTCCATGAGTCGGATGAACACGCACGCCTCTCTCTGTATCCAACCACCGACATTTGAACATGGTTATGTAATGTTGTCCAAGATAATAGAGTTCAATGATTTCAACAAGTATGCCATAAAAGTAAACTTCATTTTCTCGATGTTGAGATCCTCTCAAGCTAACTCCACTGTTCATTGTTTTTTTTGATTCCCCATATGCATGTGTGTGAAATCGAAATCCCTTCACCACATATGCATTATAAGTTTTAACAAGTTTGGAAGGTGGGTTACTCAATATACACAACCGTTTGTCAATTTTATCAGCATGTCGAGACACCTGAAAATTTGTGAAATAATTATCAATATAGTAAACTATACATTGAATGAGTTGGTAAAAGATAAAGAATTTATGTTACCAGTTTTTGAAACCACTGAGAGAAATTTTCTGTCGGCGTTCTTCGAGAGCAGCTGCTGTAATTTGTGGAATTTGTTTCTTGATATGATTATCATACAACCTGTAAACAACAAAGTTATTTATTGTAACATAAATTATAGAATAAGTGATATAAAAACCTACAGTACAACTGATGTCATCTCTTCACAGTTGAGCAGAACATACGTATGAGCTCTATGATGTTCATCATCCGAAAGCCAGCGTTCATAAACTCCACCAAAACCAAGCTCTGGCTGGTTAAGAACAGATAATTGATTGTCGATTTCATGAATATTCCTCTTGTTCCATCCCATTCGGTTGTGTTTTAAAGGATACTCAGATTCAAAATAATGGGAGCAGAAAAAAGATATTTCCTCTTGCAAATAAGATTCTGCAATAGATCCTTCAACAGATGCTTTGTTACGTACTTTTCTTTTCAATTTTTGCATGCATCTTTCAAATGGGTACATACATCGAAACTGTACTGGACCTCCACATTTGGCTTCATATGGAAAATGTAACATCAAATTTTCTATTGAGTCGAAGAAAGACAGCGAAAATATTTTTTTCCAGTTTACATATAATTACAACAACATCTTCTTCAAGTTTGCATAGAGCATCATAATCTGCTGTAGCCGCACAAATTTCCTGAAAAAAAATGAGACATGTCTGTTATGGAATCCCAAATCACAGAATCCAATGGGTAGAAGTATTTCCATTATAACATGACAATCATGACTTTTTAATCCAGTAATATGACCATTCTTTACACATCTACCCAAATTGGAAGCACTACCATCTGGAAGTCTCAAATCTTCAATCCACTGACAAAATAATAAACGGTTTTCTTTAGACAGTGTATAAGCTGCTTTTGGTTTCCGTAACCTTTCTGTTCTGACATTCTCAAACAGTTCCAGTTCTGGACGCCTGCAAATTTGGGCAAGATCTAAACGTGCATTTACATTGTCTTTGCTCTTACCTGGCGTATCCAATACTGTATGAAACAAATTATCAAAACAGTTTTTCTCAATATGCATGACATCCAACATGTGACGGACCAACAAATCAGAACAATATGGAAAATCCCAAAATATGCTACGTTTAATCCAATTGTGTTCTTTCCCAAAACTAGAAATTTTCTATTGGTTTATTGTGGGACCAAAAGTGATGGGAGGTAATGAAAATACAACTGATTTTAACTCCGAAACTGATAGCATTTTTGGAGGTCCATCCCTTTCAATTGTTCCTTTTTTGAAATGAGATCTGTTTCGGCGAAAAGGATGATCAGCTGGAAGAAATATGCGATGACAGTCAAAATAACAAGGTTTCTTTCCATGAATGAGAATAAATGCTTTGTTCTCTCCCATATAGTAAGGACATGATTTCTGACCATGTGTACTCCAGCCAGATAACATCCCATAAGCTGGAAAGTCACTAATTGTCCACATCAATGCTGCTCTCAGTATGAAATTCTGTTTCGTAGCAACATCATATGTACTGGCACCAGTACTCCACAATAAACTTAATTCATCAATCAATGGTTTCAAATAAACATAAATATTCTTCTTCGGATGTCCTGGAATTAGTAAAGTCAAAAAATATATATGGCTCCTTCATCAACATCCATGGAGGTAAATTGTACGGAGTTAAAAAAATAGGCCAACATGAATATTGACTACCATAAGATCCGAATGGACAGAAACCATCAGTGGAAAGGCCCAGTCAAACATTTCTAGCTTCTAAAGCAAAGGATGGATGCACTCTATCAAAATGTTTCCATGAATCACCATCGGCTGGATGATTCAAGATTTTTATCGGTTGAAATATTCACTTTATGCCATGACATCATTGTTCCGCTATATTCTTAGACACGAATAAACGCTAAAGTTTGGATGTAAGTGGAAAATATCTCAACTGTTTTACAGGAATCAAACCAGACTTCCCATGTTTTCCCTTCTTTATATCTCAGTTGCCCACATGTGGGACAACTATCCAACGACTCATTTTCCCTAGAATATAAAATGTATTCATTTAAACATGCATGAATCTTCTGACAAGTAAGTCCCAAATTTCGAACCATCTCTCTTACTCTCATAGTAATTTTGCAGGCAAAACATTTCCTTCGGGTAATAGTGTTTTAAGCAAAGAAAATATCTGGTCAAAACTGGTGTTTGACATTCCGTTATCTGATTTGATAGCCGTAAATTTTTTAACTGCTTCTAATTTTCTCATCTTACAGCCAGGATATAATGCATCCTCAGCAGACCTCAACAACTCATAAAATTCAGACGGTGCCAACTCAGGATTTGAAGCTATATCAGCCGGAGTTTCTATATGTTGAACAGATGAACCTGCAACATCATGTACTAAATCTTGAAACCGAGATGGATCTGGAATCAAGTTGGTATCACCTGCTCTGGAACTGTGTTCACCGTGTTGATACCAAAAAACATAATCTGGTTGAAAACCAAAATGCAAGAGATGTCCCCCCACTTTGTCAAACGTGTCAAACGTTCTCAATGCACATTTTCTACAAGGGAATTTTATTTTGCCTTCTGAAACAAATTCTGTATTTGATGCCGCAAATGATAAAAAAGTCTCCACACCCTCTATATATACTGGATTTAAACCAGAACCATTTGGATTTATACGTTGATTTATCCATATGCGGTCACCTAATAATGATTGTTGACGACCTCGTTGTTCCATATTTTTCTATAAAATATAAAAGCATTACTGGTTTTGAATATTTTGTTGGAAAAAACACTCAAGCAAGGATAATTATAGATTTTACATCATACACGACTGACACAAACTTTTTATTGAGATAGACCTAAAAATTGACCCTTTAAGAATTGAATATGTTGAGAATAAAGCAAAACCTGTTACAAATATTGATAATTTTAATATTATATAAATTTTTTTATTATTTTAATAATACTAATATTATTTTTTCATAAGTATTAATTATATAATAATAACATTATTACATTATTAGTATATTTTATTATTAATATTAAAATAATATAATTTTCTATATTATATACAATTCTCCTTTCATCTGTGTGTTTAACATTCTGTCTCCACATGTAATATTTGCATTCACTTTCACCTCTCCATTGGTGAGTAGGTTGATAATTTTGAAAAAGAATGAAAATATTACATGTGGAGACAGAAAACACACAGATGAAAGGAGAATTGTATATAATATAGAAAATCATATTATTTTAATATTAATAATAAAATATAATAATAATGTAATAATTTTATTATTCCTAATTATTGGTAATTATTCCTAATTATTGGTAATTATTCCCAATTATTGGTAATTATTCCTAATTATTGATAATTATTCCTAATTATTGGTATTTATTCCTAATTATTTGTAATTATTGGTAATTATTCCTAATTATTGGTAATTATTCATATAATTACCAATAATTAGGAATAATTACCAATAATTAGGAATAATAACATTATTACATTATTAGTATATTTTATTATTAATATGAAAATAATATAATTTTCTATATTATATACAATTCTCCTTTCATCTGTGTGTTTTCTGTCTCCACATGCAAATATTACATGTGGAGACAGAAAACACACAGATGAAAGGAGAATTGTATATAATATAGAAAATTATATTATTTTAATATTAATAATAAAATATAGTAATAATGTAATAATGTTATTATTCCTAATTATTGGTAATTATTCCTAATTATTGGTAATTATTCCTAATTATTGGTAATTATTCCTAATTATTGGTAATTATGGGTAATTATTCCTAATTATTGGTAATTATTCCTAATTATTGGTAATTATTCCTAATTATTAGTAATTATTGGTAATTATTACTAATTATTGGTAATTATTGGTAATTATTGGTAATTATTGGTAATTATTACCAATTATTAGTAATTATTGTTAATTATTACTAGTTATTGGTAATTATTACTAGTTATTGGTAATTATTACTAGTTATTACTAATTATTACTAATTATTAATACTTATTGGTAATTATTGGTACTTGTTGGTAACTACTGGTAGTTATTGGTAATTATTGGTAGTTATTAGTAATTATTACTAGTTATAGTTAATTATTACTAGTTATTCCTAATTATTACTAATTATTACTAATTATTACTAATTATTACTAATTATTACTAATTATTACTAATTATTACTAGTTATTACTAATTATTACTAATTATTACTTATTTTTACTAATTATTACTAATTATTAGTAATTATTTGTAATTATTGGTAATTATTACTAATTATTGGTAATTATTACTAATTATGACGAATTATTACTAATTATTACTAATTATTACTAATTATTACTAATTATTAATAATTATTGGTAATTATTGGTAATTATTAGTAATTATTACTAATTATTGATAATTATTAGTAATTATTGATAATTATTACTAATTACTGGTAATTATTGGTAATTATTGGTAATTATTACCAATTATTATTAATTATTGGTAATTATTTCTAATTAATGGTAATTATTGGAAATTATTTCTAATTATTACTAATTATTGGTAATTATTACTAATTATTGGTAATTATTACTAATTATTGGAAATTATTACTAATTATTAGTAATTATTGGTAATTATTGGTAATTATTACTAATTATTATTAATTATTGGTAATTATTACTAATTATTGGTAATTATTACTAATTATTGGTAATTATTACTAATTATTAGTAATTATTACTAATTATTGGTAATTATTTCTAATTATTACTAATTATTTCGAATTATTACTAATTATTGGTAATTATTACTAATTATTGGTAATTATTACTAATTATTACTAATTATTGGTAATTATTGGTAATTATTGGCAATTATTACTAATTATTGGTAATTATTGGTAATTATTACTAATTATTACTAATTATTGGTAATTATTACTAATTATTACTAATTATTGATAATTATTACTAATTATTACTAATTATTGGTAATTATTGGTAATTATTGGTAATTATTACTAATTATTACGAATTATTGGTAATTATTACTAATTATTACTAATTATTGGTAATTATTACTAATTATTACTAATTATTGGTAATTATTGGTAATTATTTCTAATTATTAATAATTATTGGTAAGTATTCCTAATTATTGGTAATTATTCCTAATTATTGGTAATTATTCCTAATTATTACTATTTATTACTAATTATTGGAAATTATTACTAATTATTGGTAATTATTGGTAATTATTACTAATTATTGGTAATTATTGGTAATTATTCCTAATTATTGGTAATCATTACGAATCATTACTAATTATTGGTAATTATTACTAATTATTGGTAATTATTCCTAATTATTGGTAATTATTCCTAATTATTGGTAATTATTCCTAATTATTGGTAATTATTCCTAATTATTGGTAATTATTCCTAATTATTGGTAATTATTCTTAATTATTGATAATTATTCCTAATTAGTGGTAATTATTCCTAATTAGTGGTAATTATTCCTAATTATTGGTAAATATTGACAATTATTTGCAATTATTGGTAAATATTGGTAATTATTGGAAAAAATATTGACAAATATTAGCAATTATTGAATATTGGGAATTATTATTAATTATTACTAATTTTTAGTAATTATTACTAATTATTGGTAATTATTATAAATTATTACTAATTAATGTTAATTATTTCTAATAATTATTAATTAATTCAAATTAATTTTAATTTTTCATAATTACTGCTAATTAATTGTAATTACAGCTAACTATTTTAAATTAATTAGTGTTTAATTGTCTCTAATTACTATTAATTATTAATACTTATTCATAATTATTTCTAATTAGAAATCAAAAAAAAAATTCTAAACATTTAAACTAAATAAATACAATAAATACAATAAATATTAAATTAAAATTCAGATAAAAACCTTAAACTTGATGTCAATGTCGAGCCGTTGTAATTGTAGAACACCACCAACTGAATCCTCGAAGTCGGAAAAAAAATTTTACAACTGAAAGTCGTAAAAAATTCATAGTGAAAAAATGGGAACAGTTGAGAGTTGAGAGTGAAGTGAGGAAATTGTAATGGTTGGCAGTATTTATAGATTGGAGTAATTGCGACGGGTTTGCCGTCGCAAATAACGCTTTTTGCGACGGGCCCCGTCGCAAATAATGCTTTTTGCGACGGGCCCCGTCGCAAATAACCCTGACCGCATTTAATTATTGGCGGCATTAAAACGGTTATTTGCGATGGGGACCGTCGCAAATATCCCCTGCCGCCGGGGTATTTGCGACGGGCCTGCAGGCCCATCGCAAATAGTCTTTAACTGCCACCGGTTAGTTGCGACGGGTATAGAACCCCGTCGCAAATAACCCTGACCACATTTAATTATGGGGGGCATTAAAACGGTTGTTTGCGACGGGCCCCGTCGCAAATAACCCCTGCCGCCGGGGTATTTGCGACGGGGCTGCAGCCCCGTCGCAAATAGTCTTTAACCGCCACCGGTTATTTGCGACGGGGTTCTATCCCCGTCGCAAATAAACTTCGCGCGGTTTGGCGCGCATTTCGCGCCAAACTATTTGCGACAGGTTTTTTTACCCGTCGCAAATAACAGATTATTTGCAACGAGAATAGTTACCCGTCGCAAATATCCCATCTTTATTAACGATTTTTCCCGTAGTGTCTGCCTATCAAAGGTGATGTGTAAGGCCCTTATTGAAACTCTAAAGAGACCCCTTCAGTTTGAGACTGAGGTAGCTACCACTGAGGCTTATTACATAGAATTAGTTGAATGGGTGGAATAGTAGGACATCATTTCATTTTTTTGAATAATATGAGGGTGATACCATTCAGGGACACATACACATGTTATATATAACCATCAAGTTCAATGGCATGAAGATCCACTTCTAACTAGTTGATACCAGCTTTGGGATCTATCTCATCCCAACCCGATCACTCCATAATCTAGGGATTATAGAAATAGATCTAATTCCCTCCAACTTTATGATTCAAGGGTATGAAAAGAGTGAGTAGAATTTGTGTGGAAAGATTTGGATAAATACCCAATTTGATGGACTAGTAGAAAGTACTAAATTCATGATGGTCTCACAAGATACTACCTACAACACCCTTTTGGTAAGGACCTAGATTAATTTCCATGAATTGGTCCTCTCTTTATACCAATAGTTCCTCAAATACTCCCTAGATAGTTAAATAGGGGTACTCCAATGTGGTGATTCTACCTTAAACTCTTGTGAGGCTCACTACCTAGATATTATTTACTTTAAAAGGGAGGGAAACTAGCTATAGGTCATTAGGGTCTGGCCTATTAACACCCCTAATGACCTGATAACTACTACTATAGATCCTTGTGTGGACTTGAAAGGCAACTTCATCCACCCAATCTATTGGTTAAAACCCAAAATACTAGACCTTTGAAGTTATTTTATAGCCTATACGAAGGAGTGATCAAAGATTACCTAATAATCTTATGCAAGATAGGCCCAACCAATATTAGAGAACTATACCCCTAAAAGTAGCAATTGGTTCTCCCTATGGCCACTAATCCATGGCAGTATTTCATGTTCTGTAAAGCACGAATAACTTGATGGAAGTTGTCCTATCGTCATTGCTTCATTATCAAGACCAGATCTTATGACTAGAAACCATATGGGATTATATCATCATCCCTTTTTTACATAGTCTCCAAAGAGTATGAGTTTCTTATTGAAGTCTCTACTCCCATTATATTAGATTCCAGTGCCACCCAGGATCTGTAGTTTCATAAAAATCACCTTTTCCCTTTGAACTTGATACCCCTGACGATGAAGAATATTTGGATGAAAACCCTCATGCCTTCTAAGAGGGTGCCTCTGACACTTTTGATGAATTGACTTTGGTAAATAACAACACTGAAGAATATACAATGTAAAAACTAATAAATGCATCTATGTCACTAAATAAATAATAATAGTATGTGGATTTTATGAAAAATCACTATTATGTGCTCTCATGGAGCTATAATGATATGCTAGGGATTGATACCCAGTTTTCTATCCATCTCCTTGGCCTCATAGTGGGTCATAGTGAGTTTAAACAACCACTCTGAAATATAAACCCTTCCTACAGTTCTATTTTTGAGGTCTAAGTTTCCAAGATTATTAATGAAAACTTATTTAGAGTGGTCTAGTACCCCAAGTGGCTAACCAAAATTTTCCCAATTAGAAATAATAATGGGAATATTAGAGTCTGCATCAAATTCTAGGACCTCAAATACCATTTTCTTAAGGATGACTTTCTCCTTCCTATGACAGAGATGTTGATTGATGCTATGGATGGTTTTTAGGACCTCACCATCATGGATTGATATTTTGGATATAATTATATCCAAATGGACCCTGATCATGAGGAATCCACCACCTTCATAGAACCCCCATGGAATTTATACTACCCAGTGATTCTTTTTGGCTTGAAGAATGCTGGAGAAATCTACCAGTGGGTATTCACCATATCTTCAAGCCACTCCTCAGGATATTGGTATAGTGGTATATGGATGATTTGTTATTGAATTATTTCCATCACTAAGACCATCTCAAAGACCTTGATAAAGTATTATACTTCTTCCACTCTAGTCACATTAAGATGAAACCCTTGAAGTGTGCATTTGGGGTTACCTCAAGAAGGTTTCTCAAAATTTTCATCAGTGGGGTGTGGAATATTATATCACCTTCAATAACATCAAGCTATTTCTTATATGACCTTCAGCACTAATGGAACCCATCCCAAAAAAATCCTCTAGTCCTTTATGTGATCACCCTAGAATAGTACCATGGAACCCTTATATCCTATAAGAATAATGAAGGCAGGGAGAACAACCTATATTATCTCATCCACATGCTACTCAACATGAATATTAGATAATCCTTCATCAAGAAGAGTTTCCTCACACTGGTCTTTACAACATAGAAGTGGTGGAATTACTTGAAACACCTCAAGATATAACTGGTGTCTCAAGTCAAAAAACTAAATTATATTCTCAACCACCCCATGTTGACATGGATATTGGCATATTTGGAAGTTATCATACAGTAGTTATACATCAGGTTTGTTCCCCAAAATTGTTTTAAGGTCCATGCATTGGTAGATTTATTGGCCATGCACCTGAACCCTGAAGAGATTCTCCTAGATGTTGATTTCCTAGAAGAATCCATCCACTCAGACATGAATACTCCTTATTGGTAGATTAATTTTGATTCTACTTTTGAGATCCCAATTGGTAGAAGGATCAACTACCCCAAAATCAATAGGGTGGGGTTAAGGAATGTTTTATCATTCATGCAAAGGCTATCCTACCATACTCATTCCTATTGTCATAATGCTTCACTAATAAAGAGGATAAGTATTAGAATATTATTACCAATATCAAGTTTTCCCTTGATATTGATGTACCCTATTTACATGTGAAGGGAGACTCTGATCTGGTCATCAAGTAGATAAATGGTGACTATGCCATTAGAATTAAATAACTTGTGACCCTACTAGAATAGAATCATCAACTAATAACCCAATTCCATTCACATCTAAAGGTGACTCATATTCCTTGGTCACAAATTTTTTGAGATGATGCTTTGTAAATACTGGGTGTATCTCTTGTACATCCTAAGTAGGATGGAATTTTCAATCATTTGGAAGACCAAAGGGCGATTACCCCACCACATTTGAAGGCAATAACCAACAGGTAAATCAGCTATCTATTGGTACTTTTATGCCATGGCCCTCAAATTCCCCCAACATTAAGGAAATGACTGATTGGATGACTCACTTAATTGAGTACTTTAAATATGGAATTATCCCACCAAGTTGATCTGAGCGTGAGAGGATCCACCAACATGCAACATTGTTCACCCTATATAATCGCCTTAACCTTGAGTAGACTCTCTATAAGTGCAAGTTGAATGGAACGCTTATTCATTACATACAAGGGAAGGAGATACCTCAGGTCATGCAAGATCTTCATGATGGAGCCTATAGATCCCATCAAGAAGGATTGAAACTCTCCCACCAAATTAGAAGGTTGAGTTATTTTTCTCCCATCATGGTTCATGGATACATTGATTTCACCAATAGGTGTCATGTGTTTCGGATCTACACCAAATTTATACATCAACCACCAGAACTTATCTAAAATACTAAATATAATTTTCCATTTTTAGTTTGGGGACTTGATGTTGTAGGCCCCTTCACACCAGTGAAAACTTGACAGTGAATATTCATTCTGACCGCAACAGACTTCTTCTCAAAATGGAAAGAAGTGGTTCCCCTCAATGAAGTAAAAAACCTAGTCTATGGTCATGGTTGTAAAATACCACATCATTTATCAATTTGGATTTACTTACACTATTCTCATAGACAATGACCATAACTTCTGGGATACTGAGTTAAAGAAGATATATAAAAATAAAAAATTTGGTCCAACCACACCTCTCGCTACCACACACAAGAAAATGGGAAGGTTGAGGAATTCAATAAAACCCTCTCTATTATCCTATATAATATGTTAGGATAGAATAAAATATTTGGACTTATAAAGTCCCCAATTCCCTATGGGAATATCTGATGATAGCTCAAAATTCTACCAAAGCCACCCATACTCTCTGGTTTATAGAAAGAAGGTGGTTTTACCTATATAGGTTTAGCTACCATCATTATGGATAACTATTTATGACCAGAAAAAATTGTATAGGGTAAAAGAAGTCCACTTAGTTTAGTTGTAATACCTTGATGAGAATAGGCCATATTCACTGCATAACTTGGAGAGGCACCAAAACTAGTTAGAGCGGTCCTTTAACAATAAAGTTTACCATTGTTCCTTCATTCAGGGTGATGTGGTACTAGCACTCAGGATGCCAATGATACCTAGGAAGAATCTTTTGAATCTAAAACCCAAATGTGAATGACCTTACATCATCCATAGGGTCTACTCCAATGGTGCATATTCATTAATCACCATGGGTGGAAAGCATATGACACCTCCCATTAACACCAGGTTATTCAAGTGGTACTATCTATGAACCCTTTTTCCCAAGATCTATGACCTTAAACTAATAGCTAATCCCCCATTCTTAGATTTATAACTATAAAATACAAACCATAACATCCTTAGAACATGAAATTAAACTATAGCCTTACCCAGTTTGAAAAACATGGGATGCATCATATGAAAAATGTGAGATGACTAAAACCAATGTCCTCAGCACATGAATATTACTATAGCTTTACCCTTTGTGAAAAACATAGGATGCATCATATGAAAAATGTGATATGAAAAAAACAAACATCCTTAGAACATGACGTTAAACTGTATCTTGTCCCAGTGTGAAAAGCACGACATGCCTCATTGTGAGATGAATAAACCAACTTCCTTAGAACATGACGTTAAATCATAGCCTTACTATGTGTGAATAACACAAGTTGAATCATAAGACAAATTTGATCTGATTAAAACCAATGTCCTTAGGATATGACATTAAAATATAGCCTTACTCTATGTGATAAACATTTTACGCCTCATGCGATAACCATGAGATGACTCTATGTCCTCATCACATGATGTGAAACTATATAATTCCATGGGCCCTCACAAGAGAGGGTACTGCTCACCCGACATTGGTGTCATACCACATCGTGTTCCAGAAAAATGTGTGGATTTATTCTCTACCCATGGAATATATAGTGATGCCTAGAACATTTGTTTTCAGGCCCAATCACAATTTTTATCTCCCAATGTGATATTATCTTTGACATTAATCCCTTCATGACCTCTTACCCAAGGTGATAAAAACTACCATGGGACTCCTCATTAGGTGTAATCCTCAATCATATTCCTCGACCCACCAATGGATTGAGATTCCTTCCTAACCTGACAGGAGGATGAAAGAATGATAATATCAATGTGTAATCCCCATACACAATGTCCCGACACATGGCATTAAACTATAACCATACCCTATGCAACAGACATGGGATTCCTTGTATAATTAATGCAAGATACATCGTGTGATGAGACGTGGTACCTCATGAAAAAATCATGAGATGGTGCTACTACCAATCGAACTTAAAAGGTATATCTTCACCGTATGACCATAAACAGCATGTACAACATCCTTTCCACAATTTATTAAACTTTATGGTCTATATCCCCATTGCATTATGTGAAACTATATGATACACCATTTACTAACTTGAGAGGCCCACCCCCATTTTCTGAATTAGTCTCCTACCACGACACATTCAACAAATACTTGTGTCTTGATTCCAAATACCATGGGATAAGTAGTGATATCCAGGTCTTACACCTTGGGCCCAACCCCACCACCTACTCATCTCGGGGTCTTTCCCCTCAAATTTTGGCTCAATCTTTTCCTACCGATATGTTCATCCAGTGTGTTCAAGAACATAATAGAATAGATCTAGAAGCATTTAACTTCCCCTAATACATTCCCACCTCCACTTTTACTTTGTGATTCCATAAATTTAGATCCTCGTCATCCACCTGATCTGAATATCCCCCCAATGGTAATGGTGTTTGGCCACACTAATTGACCTACCATCTTGGGCACACACCTTAAAGGATCTTTAATAAAATTTGGTGGATCTTGTGTTTCTAATATGTTCAAAAGTTGATCCTGTATCTATTCTCCCCATCCATGAATGGTGTGGTTGTGGGACCTATATTTCAAAAAATGGTTAAAAATTGTTCCATTCCCATCATTCACCCCCTTTCATGATCTGAGTCTCAAAAGTCATGATTTCCCTTCCTTCCCAAATCATAGTCTAATCTATATGACCATAGACTAGAAACCTCGTTCCAACTAGCATGACCTTGAACTACCCTAGGAAAGAAGCGTGTAAATCTTTCAAGTTGAAAACTCATTAGGGAAACCTGAGCAAAAATCAGACTCCTACCATCTAAGTCTCCCTTGTGACTTGGGAAAAAAATAAGGGTGTAAATAAAAAGGTTCAAATATAGTGGGACCCACCATGATCCCCAGAAAAAACCTGGCTATGCTCGCTAGACCTAATGGTTTTAGAAAATTTTAGGGACACAACTTATCTACTAACTCTATTCACATTGGTTTTCATGCCCTTGTCACATGACATTAAACTATATTACACATTTCCCGATCATACGATGTTAAATTATGTGACATCCTGGTTAAAGCTATATAACCTTAAACTATAGAAATATTTTCCTTAATGTTTGATATTAAACCGGATGTTCAATGTCCTTATTACAAGGTGTTAAACTATATTCCATCCATCCTCATTACATGATGTAAAATAGAAAAGCTTATTAGTCCCTCTCTTGGATGCCTTTTCAACCTTCTAGCATTGGTATCATACAGTGTCGTATTCCAAAACTATGTTTTTCTTGATTCCCTATTCATTAGGATAAATAGTGATACCCAAACCCCCATTATCTATTCTAGCTATAATTTCCCCTGTTAATGATGTTTCAAGTGATAGTGAGTCTCCTTGTCCGTCTCTTTACATCAGATTTCCTTTCATTTCATGTCTCAAAACATCCCTGAAACACATATTCCCCCCATATTTAAATCTATGAAACATTAAAACTACAAAATAATATCCTTAATATATTAAATTAAAAAAAAATTTAATATCCTTTTCACAAGACATTAAACTACACACATACCATCCTCATTGCATGATGTAAAACTACAAAGCACCTCAGGCCATCACCTAAGAATCCCTTTTTCGCCTTTGGTGTTGGTCACCTACCACACCATTTAGGTTCCTTGACTATTGGAAAACTACAACTACCTTCCCCTTTTAAGTTTATTCTAGTTTTTCTTAAATTGATACACCCACCCAAAATGTTAAGAGTCACAGTGGTGTAATACCAAGAGTGTTGAACTTCATCTGAACATTCCATCATTTCACCCCACACTTTGCATCTCTCTTAATTTGGATCCTCACCAACCTCTATGTATGAATGGAATTCCCCTAATGGAAATAGTTCCTGGCCACATTGTCCCACCTACCATCCTGGTCACAAGACCTGAAATACTTTCAATGACATTTTGAAAGTTCATGTGTTTCAAACATGGTCAACGATCAACCCTAATTTGTATATACCTATCTTTGATGTAATTATAGTGATATATATGTTTAGAACATGGCTAGTATTCATCCTATATCAACATGTCACCCCCTTTTTGTTCCATATCCTAGGCGTCTCAATTCACGTCCTTCATCCCTCCCTTTTTTTGGGTATAATTCAACGCCCCTGGCGTTACTCTATTCATGCACATGTGCACATTTAGAAATAAAGTCATATATGTAGATATTACCACTCTCTAACCAAATATTTCTTGGTCTAGATACTCCTGATGGTCAATGAACAATTAATACCTTGAGTATTCAATCCCTATCAAGCACTCTCATATAAGTGAGAAATCTCTTGTTTGTCCTTTTTTTCCCACACTGAGAATGAATCATGTGAGATTAGGTATTAATTATAAGTTGTATCATTAATATGGTCAATATACAATAAAAAACATTTTTGTGTGCGTGTAATTTAAAACAAATAACTTCAAAAAGTTTTGGAGGGTCATCCACATTCTGGAGAATTTCCTTTATTTCAAAATAAGATAAATCCCCCTAAGGTTTTTCCTACACCAAGGATTTCTCTAACCTATCCATACTTTATTGGGAAGCCTCTAAATTCCACTACCACTAAACCAACCTAGATTCTTACCCCATGGTAGTGGGGATAACTTCATCAACCCGAGGTCACACCTGATCCTGCTAAACTCATCACTCGTCTACCAGAGATGCTACCCCCACATCCCTATCCTCAACCATTTCCAACTGTACCTTTAGTTGGTTCATATTATTAACTTTAGAATTGAAGATGGATTCACGTTGTTTCACCTTTCCCTCCATTTTAATGATCCCCTCCTTAGCTTCTTAGAGTTCCTTGGTGCCATCAGACTTTTCTTTATACCAAGAAGCGTCAAAGTCCTGACACTTAGCACATAAGCGTTTGGTGATAAAATCTTGAGCTAGAGCATGGAGGCCATAAAAATACACATCAACAATCCTAAATATTACTATACAATGGTAAAGAGATCCCACTTATTTTGTAATATCATCCAATTAAGTGCGAGTAATGAAATTATGCACACTCCTACACTCCCTACATCAGACGACCTAGTTCTCTTAGACTACATGAGAGCCAGAATCCTCAATGTCCTCAAGTGTAACATGCTCATACTAAGCGAATATCACAAAAAATTTAATGGTAGGATCATATATAGGTATCTAGTTGGGTGAATTAAACCCCATGTATAGGTGGAACTAGCTCTCTCCAGATCATTTGCACGTAATGAGAGACTCCCCAACCTTAAAGTGTACCTACGAGGTAGGATAAACCATCACAACACCCTCATCCACCTCCATCGAGGCTATAGTTTTAGTCACCATAAAATATGGTGCCTTTAAAAAAACACAACTATTGTGACCTCCTCAACCAATACCATTAAGGTAATAACCTCAGTTACCCATATGGATGTCATAGAGTCAGCCATTACTACCTTGGCTATAGGCCCAACTGGCTCAAGCATCGACAGTGGTGGTTGAGTCCCCAAAATAGTTTTCACTACCATTTAAGGTATGCAGATATTTGAGTGTAAATTTTGGGATAAAAAAAGGGGTATAAAAAGTAGAATAATTAAAATACTTTTATATATTGGCCAATAATTCAATTAGGTTCACTAGAATCCCTTCCAGTATTGACACTTTCTCAGCTGCTAATGCCTCATCCACAAAGGGATACTCCTCAGCCAAATGTATTGGATGTATTTTACAAAAAAAAACACATCATCACAAGATTCATAATGAAATTACTTAAACAAAATATAGAAAAGAGGATTTACAAGGTATCTCTTGGGGATGATGAGAGCTTTTCCCAGTCACAAGTGACACCTAGATAATAGATAGTTGTCCATATTCGATAAAAATGTGAGGAGGCCCCATTCCCACCCCCTCAATGGTTAGAACTAGATAATCCTCCTTTAGTATTTCATTACAAACCTACCATTCTTTGGTACCCTCTATTTCATTAAAAAGTAAAAAAAGAGTTAAACAATAATATTATAGGTTTAACAGTTGGCCAAGGCACATAAAACTAGAAAATTACCATATTAAAAGATGGATATCCTTCCTTGGGGGAGTCAAGGTAGACATAAATAACCTAGGATTCCTTCTCAATATATTATTTTTCTTGATTTGGAATAGTGGCCAATTGAACCATGGGAATATTTAGAGGGGAGGTCATGACCAGTATCACCTTCACCTAGCTATTCAGGGATGTGTGATACTATGAGAGTGGACCATATCTTCCATCTCTATAATATGTTTCATTGCCTTAGATTGGGGAGAATGTAAGCCCTCCCTTTCATGAAAAAAACTGGGAAGGTTTATCCACTCATCATGAAGATGAAACCATAGCCTGTAAAGAGAGTTGAGTTGTCTATAGACCCCCTAGTTCTCCCAAGAATTGGGGAAGATAGTATCATAGATGATATATGGGCGATGAAGTCCATTACTTTGAGCCAAGTCTTGTGCACTCAAAGCTATTATATAGGGCCCAACTTCCTCCCGAGACCATTTTTTGGAAGTTGTGGGCCTGGTTCCACTCCTTCCTCTAGATCATAAGGAGCTACGACTGCTACACTCCATGCCAACCCATCCCAACATCCTTGTTATGCTCTACCTGCTACAACATTCCCTCCTCCCCATAGCAACAAGGTACCTTCCTCATCATCCATCTAGGTTACCTGATGCATCAGTATATCCATAGGATAAGTTCTCTCCTAGATAAACACATATTCATAGAAGAGATCATGCACAACATTGGCCAGAGACAACTCATTCCTTCCCATTTAATTATCTCTCACAAACATGGGGCATATTTGTTGGAGGTATGAGGGATAAAACTCAGTATTTTACCCCATAAACACCTTCTGAGTGAGTTTTTGAAGTCACCATTTCTACTTGGAAAACTAGTATGGGGGGTGCAGTTTGCAGATTTCCTTACAATCCACCCCCACTACTAGTACCCCACCACAGAATTCCATGAGGTATGATCACCACTCCACCATATTGAAACCATAATTTTTCATCATACCCATTATAGGGGGGATATATGAAATACAAAATGGTTCTCTATATTCATCCTTGCCACCATGCCAACCATATCCAACATGAGAGGATGGATCTTAGTGACATTGAGCACTGAAAACTGGAACTTGGTACACGGAGGGGAGATAGGATTTGAGTACTCATACTCCCCAATGTGTTTCATGACCCAACCATATATGATGTGGATGGGTCCATACACCCATAAGAGGGTCTTCCTCTAACTGATGTGGTGTAGTATCTTGTACAATTTTTCCAGCACTAGAACCACCAGGTTAATACATTTCCCTATCGCCATCACTGCTTCCATAACCAATCTGCTCAGCCACACCCCCCACGTGTGAAATGCAGAATAGGATCATCCATCCACATATGATAACTACAATGAACCTAAAAAATATAACCATGTGGCCCTTAGGATTTACGCTATACCACCACATGTGGCGTCATCTCACCTCCAGAATTCTCATGTATGAGTGCTTGTTGCCTTGCTAAGACACCTTTGGACATTAGCACTACCTCCCTAGTAGATTTTACATAGGCTCATTTAGAAAATAACCAAAACAATGCTTGAAATGGATGCTCTTTATTCCTAGATTATATTCCTTCTACCCTTGTACTAAGTGTAGCTAAACCCTTATGATGGATAGAATCTACTCTGAATCCTCCCATATGTCCTCTGGGGGTAGGAACTCGTCATACATTTTCTAAACTGGTTCTAAAAAGTCTATTAATGATGCTTTTTTGTTTCTAAAGTTCATTTTTTCACAAATATTATCATAAAAATAGTATTGAAAGTGATAACGTATCACAAGTTCTAAGGACAAAAATATCAAAACACTCACAAAGGTGTTAAGTTTCAGTCAAAGGGAAAAAATGGAAATATCACATTAAAAGATCATGGTCCACCTTGGAACCCCCACAACTATTTATAGTCACAAGACCAGACTACGTTTCATAAATGGGGCTAACAAATCACCAGTTTTTTGCGGTTTCTCTTCAAAATATGACCCTCCTCTCCCGCATCGACTCTGATTTTGAGGGGAACATTTATTGAGGTCAAAAGACATTTGTCATGATAGATGTAATGGAATAAATGGTTGGTTTGAAGTTAATACTAGACAAAATTTCTAAAAAAAACCACCTAAGGGTCTTTTTTCATGAAGATTAAAACCTTTATGAACATGTGGTGCCTTGTGAAGGTTTCCATAATGCCACATAATTTGTGGTGGAAACTTCCACATAGTTTATGTTCATTTCTAGAAATCGATGACCTATGTAAAAATTCACAAAACACATATAAAAGGCATTAAAATTCATGAAATGGACTTATACACCTTCAAAACAGTAATAAATACCTCACTTCATATGACTTTTAAGGGGATGTGACCTTTGGACTTCAAATAAAGGCTCTGAATTCATGAAACTCAGAACTTAATGAGAAAAAAATGTGATAGATTCACATAGGTATCCATGTTTTATGAAACAGCCACCCATGGGTTCTTGATAACATTGAACCATGGTAGAGATTCCTTTCATGAATGACCATGACCTTTGTGTTAGAATAAATCCCTTTGTGGCTCTTTGGTTTTCACAAGATAGCTATCATTTATGAAACCAACCCCATGAGAACCAAGAATTTACTTTGAGGGATAGAAACCTTGTTTCATGAAAGATACACCTTCATGAGACACTTTCCCTTCATGAAACCTTAAACCTTCTTGAATTCCCAAACATCATGAAACTCATCCTCTAGGTCTTTCCAGGGTTCCTATTTTCAGAATGTATGCTTTCATGAAGTTTGAGTTCCTAAGGACCCTATAACCATCAAAAACTGGTTCATATGCTCCTTTATCATATGTGAGACCAGTATCATCAACCATTATATCTGGGCCCTTTGTTTCAAGCATGGCCTGGACCATTACCTTGACTTTTACTTCTAATCATTGGCACCCTAATGCCTCCTGATCTTAACATAGGCACCCTAACATAGATATCCCTATTTTCCACTTCACCAAGAAAGTGTTTATGATGCACACCACCCAGAGGAACTTGAGTAGTATAAACATAATCCTCAAAGATGGCATAATCAAGGGAAACAACTTGAATTTACCATTGATGAGGGATAATGTTTTATCCTCCTATGCTACTCGGATATGGTCTCCTAGGGTGTATGCCCCCATAATATCCAAGATTCATGATGTAAAACTACATATCCCAATGTCTTAATCACACGAAGTTAAATTGCATTATGGAATCCTCTGCACGTGATGAAAAATTATATCCCAACCATATGAGATAAACATAGGATTCCCAATTTATGATCATCATGGGATGAAAATTCCTTATCAACCATGGGATAATCCTCCTCCTTCGCAAAACCCACATGTGTAAGACCCAAACCATCCATCCACATTGTAACACCCAAGATTTTTATGAGAAATATTTTGTTTTTATTTTATATACATCATCAAAGGAATCTTTCACTACACGTAATCACGACCTTCCTCGATAGCTTGCGTTGTACGCAATACCGAGTTTCACTAAACAACGATATGCTATTAAAATATTATTAAAACTAGCCGTTATGAATAGTAATACACACTTTTTGAAATTTTATAAATTTTACCTTTCAAAACGGACTTCATTTTTGAATTCGGAATATTGAAATTAGCCTAGGGTGAATTTTTGGTATTTTTTGAAAACTTTCAATTTTTGATGAATAGTGAAAACACTGGGTTACTATTTAAAAACCAGATTTTATTTAAATAATTATTTATTTTATTTAATTTTATTTTAGGTCAAAATTGATACATAATACCTATATAAGTTCAAAGTAATTAATTGGAGTCATTTTATGATAATTTTAGATATATAAAAATTTTATTGAACTTTTCACCGTCTTTTACCCACCTCCTAGGAGCATTTGTAATTATACATAAAACGTAATTTTACCGCTTCTGTGAGTTGAATTTCGAAAATCCGAGAGAAATGGTTAATATAAAGGAGTAAAATGTGGTTCAATAAGATAAAAATAATTTTTGGTGAATAGTAATTTTTTACTTTAATTTACCACAGTTAAAAGTAAATAAGGTAATTAAGGGTAAAAATGGTATTATTATTACCCTAACACATCTCCTAATTCTATTTTATAAGTTTAATTCGACCAAAAAAAACCTTAGGAATAAAATATGACCATTTAGGTCCACTTGGATTAGATTAGGACATTTAATATTATTTTATTTAAAGGAGAGTTAAAATAGTTAAAATCAAAGTTTAATAACTAAAACATTTTTAATATAGGGTTATAAATAAGATAAATTCGACTATAAATATTCATTATAAAGATAAAATGATTTCGTACATAATGGTATTTTATTTAGTATTTTTAGACTTTAAATAATTTAATTTATTTATGACACAATGATGATGCAGTAATTACCTTATTAAGGAAATATTAACATAATTGATATTATAAATACCCAAATAAATGTAATTTGAGACTTTTAATGAATTAAACTAATTTTATAGATTAATATGATATATTATTATTGATTTAATTAATGTTTTTCGAACTAATCACGTTGTTATGATTTTCCCAAAAATCAATTACAAAATAGTGTCAAAATTGATATAAAATAGTTTTTTTTTAAAAAAATTATATTATTAATTGTAATTTTATTTCTAAAAATATAAGGTTTGTCAAAATGACTTAGATAAGGTTATATATATTAATAATGAACCACTTGGGGTTCGTTTTTCTTGTTATAGTAAGTTTATTAACCATATAGTTTAAAAAAACAAGAAGACACAGTAAAAGTTAAATTATTTAACTTAGAGTTAAATCTAAATGATAAGTTTAAAATAGTAATATAAACTTGTCTAAAATCTATTGTTTGAGAGTATTTCGACCCATCCCTACATTATCTTCTAAATAAATCAATTTGGAGCTATTAAAAACCGAATATGACTTTATTATAAAATAATATTTTAAGTTTTTCCTAAGGTGCCCCTCTCCTCCCTTTTAAAAGGGCACCCCATCCCTCTCCTATTCACACTAGTTTGAGCCTTCAAGATCGGACAAACCCTAAATATTTCTCTTCTCCACTTCCCTAGAAACATAATAGAGGTCCTGGTATTCTTTAAAGACCATCTTTAGTGCCCTAAGAGGAGGTTAAGAAGAGGCGCTTCAAAGAAGAGGTAATGTCCGTTACCGATTCTTTCAACTTTATTTCTTCTTCTACTTCCTCTTCTTTAGTTGTTTAATTATGAAGTAATAACATAAGTATCACTCATATACTGATATGTTATAAATATGAAACAACCCTATTTTACCTTATATCCATCCTACGAAAAATGAAATCACCATGCGTGCGTACGTACAGAATACCGTCTCCACGCCGTGGTGTAATCTGTTTTCCACCACCACTTTACTTGGATGGTTATAATGGTGTAAAGAATAACTATATATGATTATTGTAAATTTATATTGATTCTGAAATAGTATACATACACTTCAATACAATTCCACGATCATGGGAATGATATCATCGCTCGTGCGTAGAACGGCCTACCGTCTCCATGATGTGATGTGACTCGTTCTACATGATCTTCATTGCATAATGATTATATAAATGAATTGAATGAATAAATATTATATATATTACACTAATACCATTCTGTAAATGAGGTATCTATAACCTAAAAATAAGAATAAGAATTTATTCGACAAAACACACATAAGAACAAAAAAGCAATAAACACCCAAATAACAAGTAGCAATGAAATATTACTAATAAGAAGCTAAGAATATGACAACATATGATATCAAAACAATGAGTATGATTCTGGAATAAGTAAATAACATTATTTAAATCATTATATAGTAGTTTCAAACACGTAATAAGCAAAACACACCTAAGGTAAGGGTAAATCTCGCAATCTCATTTTTATCCGAGATTGCTTATACTTCAGAATTTACTGGGGAATATTTATCATCCACATCCATGTTTCGTAAATATGTAATATTATTTATATCCTCCTAAAATTTTTTAAATCCAATTTTACCCATTGGTGAGTTTTTAGTAAAATATATGAAAGGAATCTTTTGTCATTTTTAGAACGAGGTACTTTTTGAATTTTCCGGCCAAAGTACGAGAGGAATGTTTTTTTAACTTATACGGCATGAAAGGATTCATAGAAAATTATTTCCATGAAGTTTCCTTTACAAGTTTTCAAGTTTATTTTTAATCAACTTCTTTTAGTTTAAAATTGTATGACATGTTAAGAAAGGAAAAATGCTTTTAATGTAGAAAGGATATTTTCTTCAAGAATGAAGTTCAAGTGTTTTATCAAAATTATTTTCCATCTAAGATAATATAGGGTTCTATTTCTATCCCTATTTTTACATTGATTTTATTATGTTATGATGGAATTATTTTTATGATGTCCTTTTATCTTATATGGATTATGTTATTATGGCATGATGTTTAAGAATCCCATTTTTATTACATGAGTTATGATATGATTTATGATTTTGTGGAACATATAAAAATAGTTTCATTATGAGATTGGTGGGTCCTTTATCTCGCTCCAATGCATTGGGTAAAGATTTATATCTCACGAGATAGACATGGATGGAATGACAGGTTAATTCGATTCAGTGATACAAAACTGAAACGAGTAGTGAACTCGGTTCAGAAATGGACTTTTTCTGCTAAGATAGTCTTGGAAATGAGTCTTGACTAATAAGAAATAATTCTCTATGATTATGTGTGTATTCCACAATGTTTCATGTTTTATGTTATGATTATTGGGAATACATTTCACTACTATGATTTATCCCATGTTATGAAATTATGATCTCTTTTGCAGGTTAAGATTTCTAAAATGTTATGTTCTTATGAATATGATGTGATTGATATTTCTTTTGTTTACCCTTACTGAGCATTTGAGCTCACCCTTTTTTATGTTTTCTTTTCCCCAGGTCAAGAAGAAGGGTATTAAGTAGGATATGCCAAAAGGGATTCTAGATATGATGAAATAAATGGGAGACAATGTAGATGCTTTATGAACCAGTTGTTTATGTTTCCCAGTTTCTAAAGACACTATACCTATATTTTCCTATTGTGGTTTTGTTATATGTTGTAATAAGTATGCTTCAATTTTGAAGTGATTGCAATGTATGTAAAGTATGGGTCGTTATAGTTGGTATCAGAGGAAGGGTATAGTCAACCTTTGGAAACTAGGATGTGAAAGCCTTAGTAAGAACCCTAAGGATATATCTAAGCATAGGAAAAAATCTTAGTGTTTTAGAAATGGCCATGAACAAACTTTGATAAGACCTTTAGTGTGAAATTTTATTCTTGATTATGTGGTTTTCCTATTATAATTAGTGTTGCTCACACTATTCTTCTTGGTTTTAGTCAATGGTTGGAACCCGAAGGAACCGTGTTAATGCGGAATGTGACGGGCAATGCAATGATTGTCCCCCTGAGCAACCAAACATTTTGAGAGCTGGAATGAAAAATCTTTTAGCCATGCTCACACAACTTTCTCAAGCTATGAATCATGCAGGACTTCCAAATGAGCAAAGTAAGGAGAAAAATTCTATTTAATCCTTCATGAGGCAACATCCACCCTCATTCAGCGGGTCTACTGATCCATTAGTGGATGAACAGTGGATCAGTACCATTGAAAATATATTTTCAGTTCTTCAATGTTCTGAACATGATAAATTCATCTTAGAAGTATATCATTTGGAAGGTTAAGCTGATCAATGGTGGAATCTTATCAATAATACGAGTCCAAGAGATGAAATTAAGTCCATGGAATGGGACAAGTTCAAGAACATATTTTTCAATAAGTACTTCCCTCGTATTCTTCGAAAAAATATGGAGAAGGAGTTGCTTGAACTGCAGCAAAAGGATGATGAATCTGTTGGTACCTATGAAGAAAATTTTACAAGACTTGCAAGGTACACTTCTGGGATTATTATCCAAACTGAGAGTAAGATCGATCGATTCTTTAGTGGCTTAAAACCAAGTCTTAAAAGGGCGTTAGCCATAAGGGACTTCAACAGCTATGAGGAAATCATTAGATGTGCTCTCAAGGTTGAGATGGAGATTGGAGTAACCCATCAGTCATATGCGTTTGATAAGAAGAGGAAAATAGAATTCAAAGGAAAATATAAATACCACACTGAAAAGAAGATGAGTTTTCCCTTATGATCAAAGTGTGGAAAGAAACATGGAGGGCATTTTCTTAAAGGGATAAGTAATGGTTTCAAATATGGAAAGGAAGGTCATCAGGCATTTGAATGCTGTAATGATGGGAATAATATGTCTAGTGATGCAAACAAAAAAAAGGCTACACAGAGTGCACCTCCTACACTTCAATGTTATAAGTGCAAGGAAATGGGGCATTATTCCAATAAATTCCCTAATCCAAGGGTTGTTGATGATGATTGATGACACCAAACTCTTAAGGCTAAAGAAAAAGGAAAGTCACATGCAATTTCTATCAGTGATGTGGAGTATGATAACGAAGTGGTGAAAGGTACACTTACCATCCACTCTAAAGTAGTAAATGTTTTATTTGATTCTGGATCCACCCACTCTTTTATTTCTGAAGAATTTTCTAAGGGTATCGCCGTATTACCTCAACAATTAGATGTTGAGTTAGCTGTGACAACCCCTAATGGTACAACAGTCGCATCAAAAGTTTATAATTCTTCTCCTGTTGAAGTTTGTGGGAAAGTGCTTCCTGAAAATCTTGTGATCCTTCCTATAGTGGAATTTGATGTGATATTTGGCATGTATTGGATTTCTTTATATAGATCTCATATCAATTTACAAAGAAGGGAAGTCACATTTTATATTCCAAATCAATCTATTATCGTCTATCGATGCAAGGATGAAAATAACCTTCCAGTGGAAATTTCATCCATCCTATGGGTCTTGATTCCACTAAATGAAGGTTATTTATCTCAAATGGTTGGAGAGAAACTCATGATTAAGAATATTCCCATTTTATAGGAGTTTGATGATGTCTTTCTGGAGGAATTGCCTGGTCTTCCACCAAATCATGAAGTTGAGTTTTCAATAGAACTCGTACCAGGTGATTTACCTATTTCAAAGACACCTTATAGAATGGCCCCAATTGAGTTGTAGGAATTAAAGAAGCAACTCCAAGAGAATCTTGATAAGGGATTCATACGCCCTAGTGCATCACCTTGGGGAGCACCTGTTCTATTTGTTAAGAAGAAAGATGGATCAATGAGACTCTGCATTGATTATCGAGAACTTAAAAAGATCACTATCAAGAACAAATATCCTCTCCCACACATTGATGACTAATTTGACCAACTACGCGGAGCTCAATACTTTTACAAGATTGATCTTCATTCAGGGTATCATCAATTAAGGGTCAAAAGGGAGGATATACCAAAGACGACTTTCCGTACAAGGTATGGACACTATGAATTTATAGTGATTCCATTTGGTCTTACTAATGCCCCTGCTATCTTCATGGATCTAATGAATAGAGTCTTTAGAGACTATCTTGATCAGTTTGTGGTAATATTTATAGATGATATTCTTGTCTATTCAAAGAGAAAGGAAGAACATGAAGATCACTTGAGAATTGTATTTAAGACCCTGAGAAAGGAGAAGATTTATGCCAAATTTACCAAGTGTGAATTTTGGCTTCAAAAAGTTGCATTTTTGGGTCACATAATCTCAAAAGAGGGGATATCCGTGGATCCAGAAAAAAAAAGAGGTTATTAAAAGATATTCAAGACAAACAACAGTAACTGAGATCTGAAGTTTTCTTGGTTTGGCTGGATATTATCGATGTTTTGTGAAAGATTTTTCACGATTATCTAATCCACTCACCATATTGACTCGAAAAGGAGTTATGTTCACTTTGACAGAGGAGTGTGAAGAGAATTTCAAGGAATTAAAAAGAAGGTTATCCAGTGCACCTGTGCTCACACTTCCTTATAATGGATAAAGGTTTGTGATCTACAGTGATGCATCCAAGAAGGGATTGGGGTGTGTTCTCATGAAAAATGATATGGTTATATCTTATGCCTCATGACAGTTGAAAATCCATGAGAAAAATTACCCAACTCATGATTTGGAGTTAGCTTCGGTAATATTTTCATTAAAGATTTGGTGGCATTATATTTATGGAGAAAGGTGTGATATTTATACTAATCATAAAAGTTTAAAGTATATTTTCACACAAAAGGAGCTGAATATGCGCCAAAGAAGATGGTTGGAGCTGATTAAGGATTACGACTTCTCAATTCATTACCACCCTAGGAAAGCAAACAAGGTGGAAGATGCATTAAGTCGACAAGACCATGCTAGCTTATCCATGATGAGGATCACAAAAGATCCAATATTTATGGATTTACAAAGGATGGATATTGGAATTATAATGGAAGGGGAAAAATATTATCTTTCTCAAATGAATATTCAACCATCTATACATGTGAAGATTAAAGAGGAAAAAAAGGAAGATGTAGAGTTACAAAATAAGGTCAGAAATGTTCCTGAATTTAACCTTGATTATGATGGGATAATAAGGTTCAAGAATCGGGTTTTTGTTCCTCCCATGCCTGAATTAAAGAAGGAGCTGATGTATGAGGCTCATAGTTCTTCATTCTCTATTCATCCTAGAAGCACGAAGATGTATGGGGACCTGAAAGAGTACTTCTGGTGGGATGGCATGAAAAGAGATATTGCTGAATATGTCTCTCGATGCTTGGTTTGTCAGCAAGTTAAAGATGAGAGGCAGAAGTCTAAGGGGTTGTTACAACCATTACCCATACCCGAATAAAAATGGGAAAACATCACTATGGAATTTTTCACCAGACTTCCTAAAACATCCAAATGCAATAATGCTATCTGGATCATAGTTGATCGTCTTATGAAGTCGGCACACTTCATTTCTATTAGAGAGGATTTCTCTCTTGATCAGCTTGCCAGGATATATGTAAAGGAAGTTGTAAGATTGCATGGACTACCACTTTCCATTATATCTGATCGAGATCCAAGGTTTACCTTGAAGTTTTGGCAAATTATTTAGCATACTCTAGATACAGAGTTGAGTTTTAGAACTCCTTATCATCCTCAGACAGAAGGTCAGTCTGAAGGAACAATTCAAACTCTAGAAGATATGTTAAGAGCTTTCTCTATGGACTTAAAAGGTGGTTGGGATAAACACCTACCTTTTTTGGAATTTTATTATAATAATAACTTTCACTTTAGTATTCAGATGGCTCCTTATGAAGCTCTCTATGGAAAGAAATGCCTAACTCCAACTTGTTGGGATGAAGTTAGGGAAAGAAAGCTATTAGGACCTGATGTTGTTGATGAGATGGCAGAAAAGGTCCAATATATTCAAAAACACATAAGAGCAGCTCAGAGTCGACAAAAAATTTATGCCGATAACTGAATAAAAGACCTAGAGTTTGAAGTGGGTGATAAAGTATTCTTACGAATATCTCCCTGAAAGAGAGTAATGAGATTTGGAAAGAAGGGAAAGCTGATCCCTAGGTATATTGGTCCTTTCGAAATACTGGATCGTGTTGGGAAGGTAGAACTTCCACCGAATCTCTCTCAAGTTCACGATGTGGTCCATGTATCTCTCCTGAGAAAGTACATACCTGATCCTTCACATGTACTCAGCTTAGAAGTTGTACCGCTGGAGCAAGATCTTTCTTATGAAGAACAACCGATAGAGATTCCGGATCGTAGCAAAAAATTCCTATGGAATAATACCACTCACTTGGTGAAAGTTTTATGAAGGAACCACCAATTAGAAGAAGATACATGGGAGCTTGAGGATATAATGAGGGAGAGGTATCCTCATCTGTTTGTAACAAAGTGATGAATTTCAAGGGTGAAATTAATTTTAAGGGGGGTAGAATGTAACACCTGAGATTTTTATGAGAAATATTGTGTTTTAATGTTATATACATCATCAAAGGAATATTTCACTACACACAACACTAGCTTGGCTTGCTTTAAATTCAATCACGACCTTTCTCGATAGCTTGCGTTGTACGCAATACCGATTTTCACTAAACAACGACATGCTATAAAAATATTATTAAAACTAGCCGTTATGAATAGTAATACCCACTTTTTGAAATTTTATAAATTTTATATTTCAAAATGGACTTCATTTTTTAATTCGGAATATCGAAATTAACCTAGGGTGAATTTTTGGTATTTTTATGAAAACTTTCAATTTTTGATGAATAGTGAAAACACTGGGTTACTATTTAAAACCCGACTTTTTTTTAAATAATTATTTATTTTATTTAAATTTATTTTAGGTCAAAATTAATACATAATACCTATATAAGTTCAAAGTAATTCATTGGAGTCATTTTATAATAATTTTAGATATATAAAAATTTTATTGAACTTTTCACCATCTTTTACCCACCTCCTAGGAGCATTTGTAATTATACATAAAACTTAATTTTACCACTTCTATGAGTTGAATTTAAAAAATCCGAGAGATACCGTTAATATCAAGGCGTAAAATGTGGTTCAATAAGAGAAAAATAATTTTTTGTGAATAATAACTTTTTACTTTTATTTACCACGGTTAAAAGTAAATAGGGTAATTAAGGGTACAAATGGTATTATTATTACCCTAACACATGTCCTAATTCTATTGGATAGGTTTAATTGAAACAAAAACAACCTTAGGAATAAAATATGACCATTTAGGTCTAATTGGATTAGATTAGGACATTTAATATTATTTTATTTAAAGAAGAGTTAAAGAAATTAAAATCAATGTTTAATAACTAAAACATTTTTAATATAGGGTTATAAATAAGATAAATTCGTCTGTAAATATTCATTAGAAATATAAAACGATTTCCTACATAATGGTATTTTATTTATAATTTTTAGACTTTAAATAATTTAATTTATTTATGACACAATGATGATGCAGTAATTACCTTATTAATGAAATATTAACATAATTGTTATTATAAATACCCAAATAAATGTAATTTGAGACTTTTAATGAATTAAACTAATTTTATAGGTTAATATGACATATTAGTATTGATTTAATTAACTGTTTTCGAACTAATAATACTGTTATGATTTTCACAAAAATCAATTACCAAATAGTGTCAAAATTGAACTAAAATAGTTTTTAAAACAAATATTATATTATTCTAGAAAATCTAAGGTTCGGAAAAATGACTTATATAAGGTTATATATATTAATAATTAACCACTTGGGGTTATTTTGTCTTGTTATAGTAAGTTTATTAACCATATAGTGTAAGAAAACAAGAAGACATGGTAAAAGTTAAATTATTTAACTTAGAGTTAAATCTAAATGATAAGGTTAAAATAGTAACCTAAAATTGTCTAAAATCTATTGTTTGAGATGATTTAGACCCATCCCCACATTATATTAGAAATAAATCAATTTTGAGATATTAAAAACTGAATAAGACATTATTATAAAATAATATTTTATGTTTTTCCAAAGGTACCCCTCTCCTACCTTATAAAAGGGCACCTCCTCCCTCTGCTATTCACGCCACTTTGAGCCTTCAAGCTCATCCAAACCCTGCCAATTTATCTTATACAATTCCCTAGAAACATCCTAGAGGTTCTGGTATTCTTCAAAGACCATATTTAGTGCCCTAAGAGGTGGTTAAGAAGAGGCTTTTCAAAGAAGAAGTAATGTCCGTTACAGATTCTTTCAAATTTATTTCTTCTTCTACTTCCTCTTCTTTAGTTGTTTCATTATGAAGTAATAACATCAGTATCACTAATATACTGATATGTTATTATAAATATGAAACAACCCTATTTCACCTTCTATCCATCCTACGAAAAATAAAATCACCGCGCGTGCGTACGTACGGAATACCGTCTCCACGCCGTGGTGTAATCTGTTTTCCACCACAACTTTACTCGGATGGTTATAATGGTGTAAAGAATAACTATATATGATTATTTTAAAGTGATATAGATTCTTAAATAGTATACATACACTTCAATACAATTCCACGATCATGGGAACGATATCATCGCTCGTGCGTACGTACGGCTTACCGTCTCCACGATGTGATGCGACTCATTCTACATGATCTTCATTGAATAATGATTATATAAATGAATTGAATGAATAAATATGATATATATTACAATGATAAAATTCTGGAAATGAGGTATCTATAACCTAAAAATGAAAATAAGAATTTATTCGACAAAACACACATAAGAACAAAAAGCAATAAACACCCGAATAACAAGTAGCAATGAAATATTACTAATAAGAAGCTAATAATATGACCATATATGATATCATAACAATGATTAAGATTCTTGAATAATTCAATAATATTATTTAAATCATTATACAGGAGGTTCAGACACGTACTAAGAAAATTGGACCTAAGGTAAGGGAAAATCTCGCAATCTCATTTTTATCCCAGATTGTTTATACTTCAGAATTTACTAGGGAATATTTATCATCCACATCCATGTTTATTAAATATTTAATATTATTTATATCCTCCTACAATTGTTTAAATCCAATTTTACCCATTGGTGGGTTTTTAGTAAAAGATATGAAAGGAATCTTTTTTCGTTTTTAGAACGAGGTACTTTTTGACTTTTCCAGCCAAAGTACGAGAAAAATGTTTTTTTAAAATTATACGGCATGAACGGATTCATAGAACATTATTTCCAAGAATCTTCCTTTACAAGTTTTCAAGTTTATTTTTAATCAACTTCTTTTAGTTTAAAATTGTATGACATTTTAAGAAAGGAAAAATTATTTTTAAGTAGAAAGGATATTTTCTTCAAGAATGAAGTTTAAGTGTTTTATCAAAATTATTTTCCTTCTAAGATAATATAGGGTTTTGTTTATATCCCTATTTTTACATTGATTTTATTATGTTATGATGGAATTATTTTTATTATGTCCTTTTATATTATACGGATTATGTTATGATGGCATGATGTTTAAGAATCCCATTTTTATCACATGGGTTATGCTATGATTTATGATTTTGTGGAACACATAAGAATGGTTTCATTATGAGATGGGAGGGACCTATATCTCCCTCCAATGCGTTGGGTAAAGATTTATATCTCATGAGATATACATGGCTGGAACGAAAGGTTAATCCAATTCAGTGATACAGGACTGAAACGAGGAGTGAACTCGGTTCAGAAATGGACTTTGTCCACTAAGATAGTCTTGGAAATGAGTCTTGACTACTAAGAAATGATTCTCTATGATTATGTGTGTATGACACAAAGTTTAATGTTTTAATTTATGATTATTGGGATTACATTTCACTACTATGATTTATCCCATGTTATGAAATTATGATCTCTTTTGAAGGTTAACATTTCCAAAATGTTATGTTCTTATGAATATGATGTGATTTATATTTATTTTGTTTACCCTTACTGAGTGTTTGAGCTCACCCTTTTGTATGTTTTCTTTTCCCCAGGTCAGAAAGAAGGGTATTAAGTAGGATATTCCAAAAATGGATTCTAGATATGATGAAATAAATAGGAGACAATGTAGATGCTTTATGAACTAGTTGTTTATGATTCGTAGTTTCTAAAGACACTATACCTATACGGTCCTATTGTAGTTTTGTTATATGTTGTAATAAGTATGCTTCAATTTTGAAGTGATAACAATGTATGTAAAGTATGGGTCGTTATACACATCATGGGATGATCCTCTTGATTCGAGAATATTCTATGTATAATCCTTACACTATCCCTTATTATCGCTCTTTCCATTATGTGAACATCTATACCACATGAAATTAAATTTCCTGGACTGGTCCAATCAGATGAACTTAAACTATGGCATCAAACAATATGAGTTTTGATCCCTATCTTCTAATAGGGTTTTTAGGATGCCTCCATGAGGTTCAATTCCAAAAACATGACACACTTGGGATATCTCTTTGAGTTTAAATCATGACACCCCATCATTCCCATAAAATATGAAGGCCTTACTCTCAGAAGACTGCAACTTTGGAGTGTAATCATATCCACTTTGAGACACAATCACCCTATCCTACTTTCCCTACAAATGCGTTAAACCTATAACCTACCTGTCTATACAAAATGTTATACCTGTGACCTATATATCCACATAAGATGTTAAACCTATGACCTACCTATCCTCATAATATGTTGAACCTATGACTTACCTGTTCCCACAATATGTTAAACCTATGACCTACTTATCTTCACAATATGGTAAACCTATTACCTACCTATCCCCACAATACATTAAACTTGTGACCTCCCTTTCCTTATAAGATGTTAAACCTATGACCTACCTATACCAATAAGATGTTACAATTGTGACCTACTTGTCCCCACAAGATGTTAAACATGATACCTACCTATCCCCACAAGACATTAATCCTATTACCCACCCATCTCCACAATATCGTAAACTTGTGACCTAATAAAGAATATTTAACCCATAAAATAAACATGGGGTACTAGGGGTAAACTATCCCATGGTCAGCATAATATTATTTGGGTTCTGCACCTAATATTCCTCACACATGAGATGCCCTAAATTTCAAAAGAGGAAGACTTTATATATTCCCAAGATGCTCAACGTCAAAGAAATTCTCAGACATGATCAATTTTACCATCTACTCCAACTATAGGTTTTTGTCCCATTGAGATAGAAGTAGAAAAATTAAATGTTTTACACCTTAATATGATGCCAGGAATGAGTTTCATGAACATGAATAAAATCTTTAAGGGAGTCACAAACTAGGTGAAGATCTCCAAGGAGGAATCCATGGAAGGGGGAACCAACATATCATCATCCCATTTCGATCAAGGATCCAACATCACCTACCATGATGTAATATAATTCCCTCCTTTAGAGAGCGAGAATGAGGAAAATAAAGAGTGCACTTGGTACGTGTCCCCAATAGAAAGCATCAAAAAACATTATTCCACTCAATTCCCTCATGTTTCTTCACCATCACCATCGAATCCCACCATCTTATGATATGCCCTTCCAGATTGAAGGTAGAACACTTTACCTTTATCAATTCAGTCATTTAGAAGAACTAAAAGAATAAATCAATTTTTTTAACCAATCCTCAACCTCTTGGGGATCATTAGATCTTTTGAATGATAGTGGATTCTGGTGAAGGAATTCTTGAGAATGATTTTGAGGTTCACCTATTTTGGGTTCCACTATCGAATCCTGAATGGGAATAGGTGAAGGTACTTATCCTAGATCTTGGACATTGCACACCACTATCTCAATAAGATTCTGGTCCACTAGAGGATTCACTTCATGTGGTTCACCAGTAGCATCCTCATACGGAATATTCAAACATCTTCTTAGATGCATGATTATACACAACATAAATAGTAAAACCTAAAAATATCAGCAAAGATATAAAGATCATCAAATCAATCAAGAGAAATAGGAAAATAAATTCCTTCAATTTAATTATAGATCGGTATTTCAAAAAAAATCAAATCAAATATTGGGATAAGACTAGAATAAGATAAAATTATTCCTCAATAAAACTTTTACAAAACACCCATGGTGACTTAAAGCTTCTTATGATGAAATATGGCAAGGAACTCACTTATAACTTCCTCTTAAGTCCCTAAAATCCCACCTCTTATCTACTAGGAAAACCCAAACTACATACGAACATCAACGAAATATGAACAACCTCATTTGATACCACTTTTTCATGAAACCCAGATACCATGGAACATTGACACCTAAGATGGTCCTAACATGTCCTCAAGGGTGTTCCAGATCCCCATGGGTTGGAAACTAGCACTTGGAATCATACAAGAATCAAAGGGAACAATTTTTCCTCAAAAAAACAGAAGATAAATGATAAAAGTTGGTATACCAATACTCATAAAGGAGAATGTATCATAATCAAATAGACAAAATAAACCCAAAAAATTAAATCTTCAAATATACAAAATTTAATAGGTAAAATATCATAAAAGACTTGTAATAGGTGGATTAAATCTCCACTGGTCACCTCCATCACTCTAGGTCCCACAAATCAAGTACACGAACCACTACTAAGTGGTGATTTACCTTTTCTTGGCCTAACATAAGAGAATCTAAAAACACCCAAATACAAAGGTAGGGTGTGAGGAAAAAAATACCATAAGATACCACTAAAGATTCCATAAGTAATTCCGTACCAATAAACCAATTATGCTTTCTATTAAAATAAAAATTTTCAGGGAATGAAATTTACATATTTCTAATGAAACATTATTTCAAATAAAAAATATGATAGATATATCAAAATATTCTCAAATAAACATTTTATATAAAACATCTATATAAAAAAAATTTCATGAATAAAATAGTTCCATAATCAATGACATGTAAAATCAAGTCAAATAAAACACAAAACCATGCTCATAATTCCTTCATTATGTTAGTTTCTGGAAATAGGATCCTCATAATTCTAAATCATCATCAGAACTCAAGATAAGTGTACACACTCAAATCAAAACCCCATTAAGGGACCCATTATAGGAAATCAATCTACAACCCATTAGGGGAACCATCACAAGAAAACATTCCAAACATAGTCTAGTCAGTGTTGACATCTTCAATCCATTTTTAGGGAGTTAGAGTTGTTTTGTGCTTATCCTAATCACCCATTAACTACCTAGGCTCACATGTGATTCAATCAATCAATCATAGGAAAATCAATCATTTCAAATTATATTGAGATCTCATATCATATTTTTTATATAGAAAACTATCATTAGTTTAACCCCCTAAAATGATCTCATCCTCACCACTAAAGATCAAGAATATATCCTTACTTCTTCTTAAGTGTATACTTAAGGATATTATTGAAAATAATCTATTGGATTTATATTGAATTGGATTGGTATCTACTTGATATTTTGAAAGAATAATTGGTATCGAGTCAAGTACATAACATGAAATACATGATAGATCTTATAGTAGATGCCTAAGAAATAATATCCATCCTTTCCAACTCTTTAGAAGGATCTTGAATACTCTTAATATTTATTCCATGAGACAGTAGTAAATATCCCTTCTTGGAGTTATCTATTATAAAATAATTTAGCACTTTACCAAAATGTGTATTTTTACTTAGTACAATAAAACTCTTTGATCTATCTTTATAGATCTTCATAGATAGTATGTACGCTACTTCACCCATTTATTTCATTGAGAAACGTTTTCCCAACCACACCATTACTTTATATAGAGTCAAGGTTCCATTTCCAACTAGTATTATGCCCTTTTCATACAATAATAAAGATTTAACTACACTCCAAATAACTCACTTGAATACACAATAGTCATCCACTTTCTTGATGAAATCAAACTATTTGATTATATTATCATACAGTGTCTTATAACTCTAAGAACATTGCTTCAATGAATAAATGGTTTGGTGTAATTTGAAGACTATATTATGCTCATTTAGAACTTCAAAAACCTTAGTGATATATCTTATACACATCATCAACTAAATTAATATTTATAAATATAGTTCTAAAATCTATTTTATATATCTTATAATCATAATGAGCTATAATGGTAATCAATATCTGAATGGACATTATCATCTCAAAGAAGGAAATGTTTCTTCATAATCAATACCATGAATTGTTTTATAAATATTTTCCACTGGGAGATATTTATTGGTAGAAAATATACCATTCATGTTAGTTTTCTAATAGAAAACCCACTTTCACCTTATGTATCTCACCCCTTCAGGTGCATCCACCATATTCTAGATCTGGTAGTGTATATGGAGTCCATTTTAGATTTCTTAGCATTTATCCATTTCTCAAAATCAGATCTCTCAATGTCCTCTTGATAAGTAGTAGGTTCATCATATATAAACATTACTTAATCATAATTTTACACTATAAATCCATGTCACTTGGTCTCTTGAGGAATCCTATAAGTCCTTTGAAGTTCTTGTGTAACTTGGGTATGTTCTTCTTACACAACTTTTTATAGAATCAGATAAACTTATATCATAGGAATACTTCCTATTTTTTTATCTTTAACTTCTTCAATTTCAAACTTCCTCCTAAAAAATCCTCAATCCATGTGATCCTTATCAAGGAAAGAACCATCTCGAGCCACAAACACTTTGTGTTCAGTAGGAGTATATAAATAATGTCCTTTAATTTCTTTAGTGTAACTGATAAATAATCATATTTTAATTTAAATAATAAGTTTTTTAGAATCCCATCATCGTATGTATAAATACAAACCCCAAATCCTCATAAAAGAAAAATTAGGATTCCTCCCATTATATATATCATATAGTGTCTTAATGAATACTTCATATGGTATTCCATTAAGTAAGAATTCTGCAATTTATGGAGCATATCCCTAAAATGAAATAGAAAGTCACACTAAATCATCATTAATGAAACCATGAATAACAGGGTGAAAATTCTCATATTAGTTACACTAATCTATAATTACTTTATAGGTTATACCTATATGGATCTCAAAGTGATAATTATGAAGCATGATATAATCTATAACAAAGACGCATATATGGTGAGTATTAATTTTTATATCTTTTCATTAAGTAATTTTTATGAATGTAATCCCACTAAAATTATAGCCCCATACATCATTACATTTAGTGGTCCAAGATCAATATTTCACTATATAATGACCCCAATTTGGAATGAAACTGATCACTTTGGCTATTCAGGTAGGCTGTTTTTTTAATTATACCACATATTACTCTTAGATAGTTTAGTGGAAAACTCTTTTCCCATATCTATAATATGGATAATTCTTTACTATATTTCTTTGGTATCCAAACTCTTAGGGTTTCTCATATAAGTGTTACCTAAATCTCATAGTGGTATATAATTACCCAAGTCTAATGTTTATCCACATCCACCATGCCTTACATAAAATAATCAATGGGAAACCCAATTTGTCATGAACCTACCTGGTTGGATGATCAAGGTCTTTACATGTGTTAGATTTTGAAGGAACCTCACACTTAGTATTTTAGGGTTTTTTCATTGTTTTACCAATTTAATATACATCCTATACATATTAAATACATAACTATTGTATTATATAAAATCTCTATTATCTCATATTATATTCCTTTATACATGAATTCTTCTAATGATATATATTTGTAATCCATATTCTATCCACCAAATTAATATGTTTAAAACATTTTAATGTGTAACTCTTTACATAACACAAAAATTGGGTTAATCACACAAAAATAGAACCCAAACATACTTATAAATATCCAAATGGATCTCATGCATAAGGTGAATGAAACTATTTCATGTAAAGATATAGAGTTATATGAAACAATCCCCACAAGAGTAATCTTGGAGCCATATATATCTAACTCCTACTTTTTTATACAAGGAATATACCTACAGTCCTATAAGAAATCCATCTCAAATCCTATATACTGAAGGATACATTGCTTAAGAGAGACCATAATTCCACTATAACTTTAACATTTGTTATATATATAATATATTCAATCACTAAATTTAAGCTTATAAATTCATAACAAACTAAAGTCAAAGTAGATGAAAACTAAATCATATATTTTAATATCTAGTATGTAATGCATGGAATGGTAAATTTATAAGTAATATATAATTTAAATTTATTCATACATAATATTTACATCATATAAACATTTTCTATACATGAATATAAAAGGAATATAGAAATAAATAAAAAATTTATTTATTTCATAACATAAAAAATCAATATGAACATTTCATATTTTATTTAGGCATAAAAATATTACATTTATAATGAATAACACTTATCTTTTATAAAAAATTTATAAACAATAAGAAATTTTAAATTAAAATAATTTTATTTTTATTTTTATCTTATATCATATGTTATGATAGATTATGAGGCTATCTATCTTAAAATCAATAAAAAAAAGAAGGCCTTCGGGCCATTCGGGCCATGAGATATTTAATGAAACCTAGATTATCTATCATGGACTTCAATTAATCTTATCATAGCCTATGATATTATGTAAGATTGTGGAATTTGATGAATTTTACACTACGACTCAACCAATTATACACTACAACCATGTATAACATCAAATATCATATTATGATATCTTATTACATAAAGAAAGGAAGAGGTATCCAATATCTAAAATTTATCCATTCTATATCATACCTTATTATATCAACATTAGAACCTTACAATACCCAAGTTCTTTATAAAATCAGAAGATAGACATGTTGAATCGATGATGAAGGCAGATTTGATACCATTGATTGGTTTTGTGGGATCATCTCATGTCTAATATAGAGGAAGAAATTCTATAAACAACTACATCTATCATCATATAATCAAAATGTAATGGAGAACATCAAATAAAATAGGCATACCTATAATATAATATACTCCATAATTGGTGATCTCAATCGATCATGTTTGATAAATTCCACTTAGAGATCGTCAAAGGACTCTCACCTTTAAGGGTAGTACAATAAACACTAGAATACTCATATAATTAATAAATACCCCTCAAACTCAAAATATATTCTATCACATTTCCCTAATAGAAAAATAGAAAATATATAGGATTATAGGGATTAAAATTTTCAAGATATTTTTTCATTACACCCAATAGGAGGATCTCATCCATTAAATATACTTATTTTATTTAATGAAGGAAGTAAATCATTGGTTGGAAATGTTTGGTAGTCGACATGCACATCTGTTAGAATATAGAATAGTTTGAATGTTTCAAATGATTATAATATATTTTTCAGGACTTAAATGAATCATATCTATATTTATAAAACCAAAGAAAACAATTTGGAAGACATGGAAAATTATAATGAACCCAATAAACTATATTGTAATCCATTCATATCATTCGATAGAGGTATCTTCATGCCTTTTAAGATACATACAAAATGTATCCTATGATGTGAATTTCCTTCATATATAGGATTATGATATAAATAAATTATATAGTATGATAGATATTTTATAGTGTATATCCATTGAAAATATGTCTATGTATATAATCTACAAAGATACTAAAGCTTTGGGTTATTGAAGTGTGTTTTAATTTGTGAGATGTAATGTTTTATTATGAAAATGATATTAGAACTATGTGTATCTAAGATCAGGTTATCTTAGTTGGTATCAATATTGGGTTTAATTATTTTTTGTGAATAGGTTAAGAAGTATAAGAAGATAAAACTTAAAGCAACCTCTATTAATATAAAAGAGTTATAGGTTGTACAAAAACTAGTATAGTTAAAATTATGGTTTCATATATTGAACCAATAGTGTCATAGTTTCTCCAAAAGTTTGATAGGTGGAAATGAAAATTTCATAGGATAATAAATTATATGATAGTTTTTAGTATAAATTTTTACTCTGAATTTATTATAGATTATCATTTCTCACCCTTAAAATATATTTTTTTATTAATATTAGGTGATGGAATTAATATATGGCCTAAGATTAAATTCAACATGACCATTATTGACTATTGATTTTAATAATTAATTTGGTTAATATTTTTTATATTTTTTATTGATTAATTTTTTTAAAAAAAATTAAACAATGTTCCTTAAGATGTTGGGATGGAAATCATACACAACCCTCTTATCACTCCCAAATTATTTGATAGAAATAATCATTTTAAAATCTAGTTTAAGTTATTTTGAAAAATTTTATAATATTAATATCACTTTTAAATAAATTTATAAAATTTAAAATAATTTTATTTTTTAGATAATTTCATGGATCCAAAATGTTTGGGATACAATTTTAAGAGTTCAAAATTTTCACCTCAATAATCTAGGGAACTATCACCAATGAATTCATTTAATTCTCACAATGTATTTTTTAGATGATGGACTTGAAAAAATTTATACATCTATAAAGAAATTAGGTCTTCAAAAATCCTCTATGTACCTTAATATTCAATTACATTTTCTAAGATCTGTTACATATTTTTGAATCCACCATTCTTCGAGCCACTCAAATCAGATAATAGTGGAACATTTTATAAAAATCATGTTTATAGTGATATTTCTAAAATTTATAACCAATGTAAAAAAATTCACCAGTAATATTTCTTTCCAAAAAAAACATTTAGTCATGTTGTGATAGTTGTGTCAACTGTATTTGGTCCAAGGAAGAAATATAATCTTAGGACATGCTGAAATATTATTCCACATTATGGGACTAATCAACTGGATAATGGCACACCTATTTCAAGTGTCAATATGGGATAATTGAGTGATGTTTTATTTTCATGGTACAAATAAACTAAATTACAAAGATACAATTTCAAAATGTGAGATTATAACATCCCAAATTTAAGTATGCATTTTATTTCCATAAGTTACTTGTTTTATTACTTCTAAATTAAGTAGAAAATAAACCATATGATATATGAATAAAATTAATAAAACTTTATTCATTCATAATAGTACATTAAAAAAAGTATATGAAACCTATTATTACATACCATGTATTACATCCCTTAAAAGTGTATAAAATAAAATGGGATAATAAATACAAAAGTACAAGCTTTTAAAATTATGAAATCCCCTAGGTCACCTCCACTCTTGAGTATCCCTATTAGTAGAAGTAAACATACAATGATAAAAAAACATCATGAAATGAGAAATAATTTTGAAAAATTCTAAATATAATTAGAGGAATTATAAGTGTGATTCTAGAATTTAGAATGGAATGAATTTATAGAATTTAATTGGCGTAATATAATCATTATTTGACCATTACAAAAGGGTATAAAACCAATGGTTATAATTCTGGTAAACATATTACCTATTAGTAATTTATGATATATAGTTAACATAAATAAATTTATTTAAATGATAAATATATATATTTTTATTATAAATAACTTATTTGATATAATTTTTGGAATAAAATAAAATAAAATTTATTTCTTATTTTTTATTTTTTATTGTAATGAAACTATTTTTATACATTATGAAATCTCATTAAATTTGTTACTTTAAAAGAAGTATTTTAATGAAAATTGATTATTGAAATTTAGGGATATATTAGATAAAAAATAATACCCATTAAATAATTAATAAATTATAAAGAATAAAAAACTAATTATTCACGGTTGAAGAAATGTGTTCTGTTTTAAAAAATTGTATTTATTTATTCTATGTTATTATTTAAAATTTTAGTTTATCATACTTGGATTATAAAATTTATTGAAATTTATTTTTTTAAATATAAAAAAATAAATTTACGTTCACACAATGATTATTAAATGGTTAGAAATTAGAAAAAATTATTTAATTTAAAAAAATATTTTTTTAAAAATGATTTCTAATATGTTATGGATTTTTATTTTGAAAAAACTATATATTATTATTAAAGAATAATTTTAATAAAACTATATGTATAAAAAATAAATTAACACTCATGGAATGATTTGTAGTTGATATAAAATAATAATGATAAGAATTAATGTTTTAAAAGTTCTTTTTCTACAAGAAATTTTTTTATTATATTTTAATGTTATTATTTAAAATTAAATTTTCTTATAAATTTAATTTAAATTTTATTAAATGGACTCCAAATTTGGAATCATCACATAAAAATCAGGTAATATGGGTTATATTGTATTTTTGGTAAAACAATTTACTATGGTAAATAATTAAATAAATTAAATGGGATTAAAAAGAGGTAAAATGAAATGGAATTGATTTTGAATAATTAAATTGATATTTATACATTATATAAGTCCTATTTTTGGTTTGGGAGTCAATAATGCAATTCTATGCAACATTTTCTCACCTAACTCTCCTAACTCCCATGTGATTCCATGTTTACCCTTCACATAACCAAATTTTCCAAATAAATTCCCACCATTTTTATTTATAAAAGGATCCCACTTATACCCATTATAAAACAATTATATAATTTGGTTTTTACTTGAATACCTACCCCAATTTCCTCTCCTAATGTACTCTCTCACACTAGATAACCTTTGGTTCCAAGAGGGAGGCTTGAGTTCTTAATTCCAATGGAAGTCTTTGTGAGAAGTAGTGATTTGATCAATGTAAGCAATGAGTTATTATTAATATATTTATTTTATATAATAATATAAAATCTTAATAAATCATATATACCACTATAATTATGTTTTTTAAATATCATTATTCTCTCATAAAAATCATATTACAACCATAGAAATTCATATTCTTAGTTGTTCATTAGTATAACATAATATTGTTTGGATCGGTTCAACCACCTATATGAATGATGTCATTCTATCTTCATCATTTATATAATGAATGAGTATAACAACATGAATAATTTCAATATATTATATTAATAAGTAATTTAAGTTAAGAATATAGTTCTATAAGGGTTATAATAAAACTAATTTTCATTATAAATTTTCAATTTAATATTGGTAGTCACCCAAAAAGTACATGTTGTAAATTCAAATATTAAAAAATATACCCATATCTTATATAAAATAACATAGAAATTATATAAATAATTCAAAAATTTGATCCCACTACCTTGAATAATATAGTAATAATTAATTTAATAACATAGAACAATGATCGAAATCACCATACCAAAACAACTGTGAAATAATTAAAAATATTAATACCCAATGATGAAAATAAACTATGAATAACTAATATATTTTGGTAATAAACTCATATAGTTTATTTCTATAAAAATTTGGCAGAAAATAATATGGTTCTAAAATGGATTATTAAAAAGTGTATGCTTATTATATAAGAAGTTAAAGTGTGTCCGACCAAGAAAGAATCCAAGGGGATGATTTTTCATCTCAAATTACTTTATTTGAGACATATTTCTTATTATGCACCTATTTTACATTATATGTAATATATAATTCCTAAAGTTATTTGTAATATGATGTGACACTTACATGGGGGGTTGAATTAGTTTTACCCTTTTTACAATTTTCTTTATAAAATTATCCTATGTGGCTTGTTAGAGTTTATATCCTCTTAATATTTAAATCTCACAATTTTCCATATAAAATAGAAATATAAAGTAAAAAAATCACACAAGATTTTATCAATTTCTACCCTTAATATAGATGACTAAGTCTTTAATATATCCAAGTCAATTTTGAGACATATATTTATTAGTAATATTATAAAGTGATTATAAAGGTTGGGATGGTATCATACTTAGCCCAACAATTAAAAAAGGTAGGAAGGTATTATACATAAATAAACACAATCTCTTAATATAAGTCTCATGAATAAAATTATATTGTATCTTTTTAGTTTACAAATTAACCAAACATAATTTGAAAGATTTTTTTTATCTATGGGATGCTTCCATACAAAATGAATGATCTTCCTTCATGCCTTCAAAACCTTTAGAATGAATACCTACCCACTTATTCAATAACTTCAATTTTTAGAAGTTATATATTCTATAAATTAATTATTATTGATCAATTATTAAATATCTTCAACATATATAAATTATGGGTTCTAAAATAACGTCAGTCTTTCTCACTATCTTTTGGAATCTCAAAATTTTCCTCCTAAACTCTATAGATTTTCTGAAGATGCAAGTTGGTATCTATTAGTCTCATCAATTTATACTTCAACTCTACTCCCATAATTTTATACCCATAATTTAACATGAAAACTTCTATGAAATAAAAAAATGTGGTTTTTGATAATTTCTCAAAATTTTTAATTTCTAACTTTCTCATTTTTTCAAACATCTCTTTTAAGAATCAATATTTCTCTCCTATCTCTTCTTAAAAGTATATCATGACTAGGAAAACATCTCATTCAATTATAAGTCTTCCTTCTTTATCATTTACTAAATATTTATCTTGAATCATTGGTTAATCATCATGATGTTTATTTCATGAATAACTACTCAACATCATCACAATTCATGAAACTTAACCAGTGATATCACCATTTTATTCTCATTTGGACACCTGATATTTTGGATTTACTATTTAATATCCTCACAATATCATGATGTATAATTTTTTTAAAAAAAGTTAGTCCCACATAACATTGAATATTTTAGAGTTAATCTAAAACATATTTATAAATTCTTCTTGACAAAGAACATGATACTTATACTTATACTTATGATTCTATTATTTAACATAATATTTATTAATAGTTATTTTGAATTAGCTTCCAAAATTCACCATCATCTTGAATAGTAATTATCATTGACTCTGATTCCATGGAATTTTTCTTCAGTCTAATTATTTTGACCATGATATAATTTTATATAACACAATTCTTATTTTGGAATTTTATTTCATGCATTAAAAACATCTGCAATGTGATTCTTTAGAATTTACCTTCCAAAAAAAGATTCCTTCTACTTTTTTATGTTTCATGATTTAGAAAATTTTCTATATAATTTTTCTCTAATATTCTGGTTTTTTATATCATCTTTTCAAACAATAATTTTCTAGAACTTATTTATGAAATTTTATATTCTTGTACCAAATATCTCATATTAATCATATTTTCTCACAACTTTATCTTTTTGATACACATCTACCTATATATATGACTCAAATTTTGAAAATAGATCTTTTGGATATTAGATTATAAATTTTCCAGCTACTTAATTCATATCAAAAAAAAATCTCAACACTTGACCAATTATTCTTACACATAGTTTCAAAATATATAACATAGATTCAATAATTCCAAGGGAGCTTATGTCTCCTCCTTTGTATTTTTTTCAACTTTGAAAATTCATCAAGTTTATCAAACCATATGTTTTTTAAAAGAGAAAAATTCTAACACTACACTAATAAAAAAATTAAGAGAATTCCATCCCTTAGAGATAATTTATTTGTGGATTATAAATTAACTAACTCTCCCTCATTCAAATCAACAAATACCCATTTCCCCTTCATCTATAATACTAGATTTATATTTATCAAATTATGCAGAATATTTATATTCTTTATCCCCTTTTGAAAATTGAATCTAAAGGATTGTGGGGGATGCCAAAATACCTCAAGTAAGATAGAGAGGTTGAACATGTGTTTCAAACATAAATCTTAAAATATCTCCCAATATATAACTTTAATGAACATATTAAAAATATAATATTTTGTGGAAATATATTCTTGCCTCAAATTTCTATTTTCAAGATGAAATGATATTTAATATCAATATATTTTGATGTAGATTATTGTACTATATTTTTAGATAGATCAATTTCACTCTAATCATCAAATAAAATTTTGAATGGATTCTCAACTTTCACATTCAAATATTCTAACCCCTCTTTTATCCAAATCATCTATGTGTATTCATGTGTAGTAGCAAAAATTATAGCATCAATGGTGCTCAAAGTTACAAAATTTTGTTTTTTTCTCAATAATATCTCCCATAAATTTCTATAAAAAATAAAGTTCCTCCAAATGTTTGTTTATGATCATTACAATATCTATCCCAATCAGTGTCAATGAAACCAACCAGGTTAAATTATTCAATTATTTTATAAATATGACCGTAGGCCAAAGTTCCTTTTATATAGATAAGAACTATCTTGGATTCCAATATATGTGATTCATTTGAATCTCTTTAGAATATAGAACACAATTTTATTATATAAAAAATACATTTTATTGATTTTATTAGATAAATAAATCTTCCTTTCACCTTCTTGAAGGTCCTTCTAATTCTCAAATTTCCTTACTTCACCCATTATCAATTTCACACAAACTATCATGGTTGTTGATACATATTTAGAGTCTTCCAAGACAATTTTTTCAAAAACTTACTTGTAACATTTCTTTCGAGATAAGAAAATACATTTTTATTTTTATAAAACATGTAATACCATAAAGAAACCCATCTATCCAAGAATTGAAATCTCAAAATACCTTCATTTTTTTGGAAAATTACTCATGATCATACTCCTTATCAAATAAAAAAATTACGTAATCCACGTAAGTAATAATAATAATGAGAGTACCTGTGCTCATTTACTTTACATAAATATTGTTCTTCACTTTCTATTTAGAAAAATTGATCTATTTCAATTAGTTTTCCATATTGGAATACCTGGTATTATGAGATAACCCAACCTTATCATACATATATATTACATCTTTTTTACATGAATATTAATTACATATCACAATAAATAAACCCCATAACCAATAGGTTTAGTGTATTTTTATATTAGATGCACAACAAAATTATTTTATAAAAAAACTTCGAATTATCCCACTAATAATATTCTCACATGATACTCTTCAAGATATATCAAACATAATACACCACTTCATTACTTGGGGAATAAAAAAATAAGAAAGGGATGAACATAGATTCTTAGTAAGGGGTGAACATAAGAGATCTAAATTGAATATCATAGGTGAGAATAATTTGAACTTATGGGTATGATAATATAATTAAGGTAAATGAACATAAAATATGGAAATCATACCCAATAAAACATGGATTATAAATCTTGAATCATGACCTTAAGTCTTTTGCAATAACATGATAAATGAGGCATATGAATGTGAAATATAAATAAGCATATAAAATCATTTATTATGTCAAGTATCATTTCCAATACCATAAACACATAGTGGAAATATTCCCTTGTGGGTTTCGGTTCCCTCCCCATTCTTATAATCATAATAGAAATTGTCCCTTAGGGGTTTGGGATCACTTCCCATTACCATAAAAACATTGTATAGATTTTTGTAAGTGTTTGGGTTCAATCAATGTTCCCATTAACATAGTGTAAAGAGTCCCTTAAGGGTTTTGGTTCACACCCCATTCCCATAAACGTAGTGGATATAGTCCCTTAGGGGTTTGGTTCCACTCCCTTCTTTATAAACATGGTGGATAGAGTCCCATAGTGGATTGAGCTCACTCCCCGCTCACTTACTTATCATCTCATGCGATATAAATCTTTACCCAATTCATTATAGGGATATATAATTCTATTCCAACCCATTACATAATGAAAAACCATACATGTATGTCCCATATGAAAACATTAATGATTTTATCATAACATAATTAACTTATGAGAATGAAACAAGTTTCACAAGAATCACCAAAATACATACAAATGAATCATCCATAGAAATAATTTGGATTATTCCATTGAAAAATATTCCCAATGGAACATAAAAAACCTTAAATTATATTTATATAGATGAAAAACACTTTATAAGATAATTTTTTTTTGAAAAATAACAAGAAATATCCTTTAATTTTAAATAAAATTTATTTTAAAAGAAAATCATTTATAAAAAATAGTTCTATAAAAATAATGAGAAATTAAAAAAATAGTTTGGGGAATTATAAAACTTGAAAATTGATATTTTTAAAGAAAATTGATGAAAATGGTGGGATAATTCAACCACATCAAAAAGAATAGATAATGTTAGATCCATTTATAAGGATCCATTTAGTTGAATAGTGAAACAAATGGTATTGAAATGGTGAGAATAATTATAAACCCTATAAATAACCAAAGGATAAGAAAATATAATGGTTTATAAAGATAAATAACATATAATTTCCAACAGTATAAATTTTTTCATAGATAATCTGGATTTCAAAGTGAGACTGGATGAAACCCAAATATATTTGGTAACTTTTGAATCAAAACCCCTCGAAAGAGAGAATAATTGATGGATTTTTAAATCCATTAAATCAAATTAAAATTATGAAAAAATACATCCATTGAGTAGTATATACACCACACAATATAATATAGGTGGTGAATATGGAACATATCTCAATGAAAGGAAAATTGAGAAGAGAATACCATACCATAGTCTTCAACTTGAACAAATGCGCTCTAAATCCCCATATAATAATTTTAGAATTATTATTCATATGTATAATAAATTTATTCATATTTATTTTACTTAAAACCATTTATTTATAATTACTAAGTATCCACATATTAATTATTTATTTTTAAAATTAATATTTAAGTTTTAACTATTCTATTTTCTATGCATGCTTTGGTTTGGAAATTCTAGTCATTATCCTTGATCACAGGTACATCATGTCTATAATTTTAATAAACATTTAGTATATTTATCATATATTTATGGATTACCATGGTTATTTAATGGATCTTATGGTGAGTATTCTCATGGAATTATTAAGAATATTTTTTAGCGATTATTTAATTAACAACAAAATTGAATTTATTGGAGAATATACTTTAGCATATTAGCACTCCAGAATTATAGTGACTTGGGTTTTAAAATATTCTAATTAAATTAATTTATATTTTCAAAGCCCTCAGACCTTCCTATTGGTAAAATAGTAAATTTTCCCTAGCAGATGATCTCAAAAAAATTATTTACTGCTCCCGTTGATTCCGAGGTATGTTGTTTACCATCAAGCTAACCCAGGACAAAATTATGATCAAGGTGGGGCCTCAATAAAAATATATTGAGTATAAATATATTATTTTTATACCTTTAACATATATTCGAGATAAAAACATATTTCTATTAAATGGATCAATATATGGGAAAAGTAACATTGCGATTGAATTTAGAACAAGGGATTTACCCTAAAAATACAATAATCTGGGTTCATGTTAGTTTTTTTGAGTTTTGGATATCAAATATAGGTTAATTTTTATAATTAAATTTATTTTAATGATTGATTAATTAATTTTTTATTCATGTAAACACCCTATTACCCATATCTATTTAACCCAATTCGGGACTCTTCTCTAGGGTTAGTTGTTTCCATCGGCACAAACCTATGATGGATATTGAAAGGGGAGGAAGATCATATTAATATGAGATTGATGGAGGATCACTAAGAAGAAGTGGAATTGTTATTGATATGATGATTATATCCTTATCTATGTTATGGATCAAATCTCCAACCATTACACCAAGTTGTAGGACTTTTTATTTTATTCTTCTTCATTATCCATGATTATTTGTTAGAAATAAAAAATAATTAACCATTATTCATGTTACAATCCTAATTATTTAGTTTTTATTATAATTATCTTATAAAAACCCTATTTTAATCTTAATTTTTTTTATTTAATTATAAACCCCCGTGGTATGATATATATTGGTTAGAATTGTAACATCCCAGTTTTCAAATAAATATATTTTTTCTTTCAGAAATATAAATATAAATGAAAAATAATTTTATTTATTTTAATATACCAAATATTTATCAAATAAGTTACTAATTTACATATTTTTCAAGTAATATAGAAATTTATCTATTAAAATGTTTTTAGTAAAACTGTCACACATAGACCAAGAAACAACCTATTACATCTGGAAGGGCCACGAGGCTCGAACTCGTGACTAAAGGGTGATAAGGGCACACCGCCTACCACTAGACTATATGATTTCATACTTTCTTCTTTCATACTTTTTATATATACATGTCTCTTTTATTATATACACTATTATTTTAAAATATATAGTTTTATTTGATTACAATATTCCTTTTACTGATAGTTTTATTTTCACATTATCTTGGTAATTAATTCATTGTTATTTAATGGCTAATAAAGTATGAATCATGTTTTCATTATCATAAAATTATAAAATAAAACCATTGGAGAAAATATACTATTAACTTTTTCATGTGGTTAAATGTAAATAATAATTTATTTTGCATTTTTAATTTACATTATATTTTATTTAATTCCTAAATCTTTTTATCTTATCTTATTCAGTTTATAGGTTTTATTAAAATAAAATATTCCTTTTAAAAGGTTATGTAACATGTTTAATAATAAAAAATCAATAATTATTTATTTCATTGAGAATAATAAATTAGTTATAAAATCATATCCAATAACATATCCACTATTACAACAACTAGACACATATAAATACTTTAAAATTTCATAAGAACATTTCATATCAAGTGTAAATATGGATAAGTATAACTAGAAATCATACCAGGATATACACATTTAAGAATAGAACATTCACTAAAATAAATTCCATAGGCCTTAAATACTCCAAAAAATATCATTTGTGCCATAAATATCATGAAAAGTAAGAGTAGTGTTAGAAAAATGATAGATATTATCAAACATTGTGTAAGAACCTTCATAAGTGATGTATTGAATGATTAAATAAGAATTATGGTATATTTATAGGGAAATATTTCATTTTCCATTAGGTCTATTGGCCAGTATGGTTGATGGAAATTATGGCCATTTGTCAATATGATAGTTAGTCATTATTATTTTTAGTTATTTAGTGACCATCAATATTATTTTATGATATAATAAAAATTGTTTTATTTATGGGGACTATAAATATATTCATCTAATTTTATTATGATAAATATAGACGTTTTAAATAAAAATTATTTCATGAACTAATCTTATAAAACACTTTTTAAATGACATTATATTTTAAGAAATGAATTTAAAAATATTAATTTTATTTTAGAAATTTATAATTTAAATGTTGGAACCAAAAATTGTATTTTTTTAGATTAAAATTATTTTTTTGTGTGCATTAAATGGGTTGTTTGGAAGGTGAGTTTTGGTTTGGGAAGGATTTTGACGTCCACCCACCATATTTAACTCATTAATAAGTTAGAAATGTTTTAGTAATTCACTACGCCCACAAGTGGTTATCTTATATAATAAAATAACCAATATTTAACCTTTAAAATCACCCTTCCCTAAGTATAAATACCCCCATTCCCTCCTCAATTTCCACACCAAATCCTTTGAACATGATTTCTCTCTAAATATACCTATAAATAGTCTTTATAATGTGGTTCTAAGGTTCTAAATAGTCCCTCTCTATATTTAAGATTAATCCAACCAAAGTAAGGGTCCTCAATCCTCCTCTTCCCTTTTCAAGTTCATTACCTTTGTAATATTGTCTTATTAAATTCAATTTTCATATATTGAAATTCTTGTAATTCCATGGTATTATATTTCATTTGATATATTTTAAATGGGAGTTTATTTATTCCCTCACATTATAGCCTTTCTCAAATCATTATAATACTCAAAGTATCCCATAGCCATAAAACGATCCTTAAATTTAGGTAAAGTAAAAAGTGTGTGATTTTTAAAGAAATAAAATCTTTTTCTGGATAGTATAATTGGATGTGGCTCTGGAATAGTTGTACCCAGGGGAAATAACCCCAAAAATTATTTATTGGGATTTGATTTGATCATCAACTAGTGCACGAAAAGGGGCCTTACTACACACCTAGTTTGAGACTCCTTGAGGATATGCTTTAGGTAATATGAATGCAATTTAAAATTAATTTTTAAAGGATTTATTTATAATTACATTAATATCATACATCTATAAATACATATATCAATCTAACTAGATACCTTGAAAATTTAGTCCTTGTGAACACCCAATGACTATAATTTCATATCCTTCATTTGTTAAGGGTGTTTATTTATACATTGTGAAATATCTAGATATTCCTTAATATATTTTACCTAGATATAAGTATTAATTATTTTATTAGGGAAAATAATTTCATACCGTATAATTATTTATTATATATGGGAAAATCATGTAAGTTATAACTCATTGATCATTTGTGATAAGTATTTATGTTGTTCATTTCTTGAACATTATGCCATGTAAAATTTTGTTATGTGATGGAATGAATTAGACTATTATGTGATGAGTGGGGAAAAAAATTATATATCCCCTAGGTGTATTGGTAGGTCTCCTGAGAAAACATATATTGGGTAATGGGATGATCCTTGTGATTTATATAAGATGTCTCAGAACAAGGCCTTGACAATATGTTTAAGATGTCTTGGCATAAGGCCTTGATGGTTTGTTTAAGATGTTTGAAATTATGCATCCCCATAACTATATGAACAGTTATTAATATCCTGACATCAATTCATTGTTATATTGGAAATTGATTTGTTTAAGATCTCAGTTTCATTTGATATAGTATAACTCTGTTTATTTATTCATTCTTCCCATCACTATATGACCAGTTATTAATATCCAGGAATCCATTCATTGTTATGTTTTCCAAGGATTTTTTTATGTTATCATTTCAATTCATATGGAAAAAATTATTTTATTTATTCATGTTTTCTATCACTATATGATCATTTATTGATATTTTGGCATTTATTCATTATTATGTTGGCCATTGATTTATTTATGTACTCAATTTCATTTGATATCGCATAAATCAGTCTATTTATACATGATATAATAATTTAGTAATCCCTTCATTAGATGTTCAATTATTAACATCCTAGAATTTATTCATTATTATTTTATCCATGGATTTATTTATTCTATCAGTTTATTTTTTTATGTCATAACTTCATTTATTTATTCATTCCATAATGTTTTATTTATAATAGATTCTACTATACACTATCTCCTTATTTAGCATCTAAGATCTCCCATTTCTATTGTTTTCCTTTTCCCCAGGAAACCAATAAGGGTACCATATACGTAAAATGGATTGAAAAGAGAATAATAATGTTTTTAATGTATTTAGATGATGTAATTTTAGTTTCAATGTAACGTAAAACTCATTTATGTATCTAGTTTTTTAGTACTGAAAAACTCTTGGAACCTCTATATTGTGATCTATGTACCAATGTAATAAAATATCCACCAACTCTAGGGTGTTGAAGTTGAGATTGTTACAGTTGGTGTCAAAGGATATTTTAATTGAAACCATAGGAACAAGATTTATAAGAACACACTTAAAACCCAATAAAAAAATGATCATGGATAACATAGATTAAAACATGGATATTTCTAATTTTAAGAATATGTTACATGTGCTTCTATGGTTAAGGATATGCTGAATTTTTAGAGAATATATTTTAAGGATTTTTGGGAAAGTTCCTGATAATTTTTGGATAGTTATTTAATGAATTGGGTTAATATTATGAGAAAACCCCACCTATAGAAACCTAGATTGATCCAAGAGTGATATAGGTTGAACTGAAAATATACTAGTCCAAAATTTGAGTACCTTAGATATTCAAAAGACCGATCATTCAAAATTTATATAATCTTATTCTCTTTAGATATTGTTAATCACCCATAACTAACTATTTTGATTTTAATTGAATATTAGAAATAATAGGTAGATAATTAAATTATAATTAGGTTATAGGTAGTTCATTTTATGTTTTAATTATGTTGTTTCAAAGGTATTTTATCATTATAGAAGGAACAACTATGTCAACACCCAAAATCAACAAAGGTATTTTCCTCCTGAGATTGATAATGACACTGGTGTTAGTATCAAAGTTGAGTTTGGTTATTTTGGGAATTAGTTTTCAAAATATTTTGGTATAGATCCATAGGTATATATCTTAATAGAAATAGGTTAAGTATAAATAGTATAACCCCCTAGTATTAATATTTACAATGTATTTATAATGTTTCCCTTATTTAGATAAACATTAAGAGGAAATTTGGGTTTATTTAGTGTTTATCAATGAGTGAAATTATGAGTGCACAATTTTATTAAGGGGTAGAATGTAACATCCAATTTTTCAAATGAATGTTTTTTTCTTCAGAAAAGTAAATATAAATTCTAAATTAATTTATTTCATTTAATATACTAAATATTTCTCAACTAAGTTATTCATTTACATATTTTTCAATGGAAATGGAAATTTATCTATTAAAATAGTATTAGTAAAAGGGAAGTTCATAATCCAAGCGTCAACCTGTCGTGTTTGGTGGGACCATGGGGCTTGAACTCATGACCCTAGGGTGATAATGGAACAATTCCTACCATAATTCAACATGATTACCTACTTCCATCTTTCATCATTTTTATATATACACATATCCTCTATAATATTCACGATTATTTTAAAATATATAATTTTATTTGATAATTATATTCCTTTTATAAATAGTTTAATTTTCACATCATATTGGTAATTATGTCATTTTTATTTAATGGTTAACAAAGTATGGATCATTTTTTAATTATCATAAATTTATTATATAAAACCATTATAGAAACTATATTATAACCTTTTATGTGTGGTTAAATATAAATAATATTTTATTATTCATTTTAAATTAACATTATAGTTCATTTAGTTATTAAATCTTTTTATCTTGTCTTATTCTATGTATAGGTTTGTTTACATTAAAATATTCCTTTTAAAAGATTAAGCAACATGTTTCATAATAAAAAATTAGTAATTATTTTTTGAATTGAGAAAAATAAATTTATTGTATAATCATATCCAATAAAATATCCACCATTACAATAAGTAGACACATCAAAAAACCTTTTTCATTTAACAATACCATTTCATGTAAAACATAAACATATACTAGTACAACTAGGAATAATAAAGGTATTTTCACATTGAATAATAATACATTCACTAAAAAATCCAAAGGTTTGAAATCCCCCAAAAATATTTCCCTTTATATAAAGATCATAAAAAAGGAAGAGTAGTATTAGGAAAATGGTAGACATTATCAACAAGTGTATAAGAACCATTGTAAGTGATCCAGTGAATGATGAAGTATGAATTATGGTATATTTATTGGGAAATATATCGAGTTACATTATATATATTGTCAAATATGGATGATTTACATCATTACCCTTAGCCAATAAGATAGTTGGTCATTATTATTGTTGGTTATTTAGTGAACATTGGGGTTATTTAATGATATAATCAAAATTGTTATATTTCTGACTATAAATATATTCTATTAAAAACATATTTTTTTTTGATAAATATAGAAATTTTAAGTAAATTTTATTTTATGAAATAATCTTATAAAATAATTTTTAAATGATTTTACATTTTAACAAATCTATAAGTAATTTTTATAATGGTCAGAATGTGTATTACGCTATAAAAACTATTAATTTTAAATAAATAATTTTTTTTATTTAAAAATTAAAATTAGCATATTTATATATATTTTTAGATAAAATAAATTTCATTTTTTCACTCATCATATCAAAATTATCCTTGGGTGACTTTTATAAAATTTTACGAGAAATTTTATTTTTTGGTGAAAAAGTGAAAAATCAGCATTTTGCGAGCACTATGATTTTATGACATAATTATTTTGTAGAACATGATTAAAAAAATTATTCTATAAAAATTTCATTAAATAAGTATAAAAATTAATTTAAAAATATTAATTTTAATATATAAATTCTTACTTTAAATTATGGAAGCAAAAAATATATTTTTTGAGATTTTTTTGTTTTGTGTGCATTAAATGGGTTGGTTGGAAGGTAAGATTCAGTTTAAGAACTATTTTGATGTTAAACCACCCTATTTATCCCATTAATATTCTAGAAAATCTGTTGTAGTTTATTACATGCACAAGTGGTTGGCTTATATGATAAAATATACAATACTTAATCCTTCCAAACCAACCGTCCTCAAGTATAAATACCTCCATTCCCTCCTCACTTTCTAGAAAAAAACATTTAGCATTATTTCTCTCTCAATATCCTTATAAATAGTATATCCAATTTGGTTTCAATGTTATAAGATTTCCCTCTCAAGCTTTAAGTAGCATCCTCCCAAATTAAGAGTTCTTAATCCTCCTATTTCCTTTTAAAGTTCATTACCTTTGTTATATTGTCTTATTAAATTTCATTTTCACATACTAACATGATTTTAACTCTATGGTAAAATATAAAATTTGATATGTTTTAAATGGGAGTTTATTTTTTACCTCTCATTATAGTCTTTATAAATTCATTATAATACTCAAATAATCCAGTAGCAAAAAAACCATTCTAAAATTTTAGTAAAGTAAAAATCGTGTGGTTTTAAATGAAATGAAATACCTATATGGATTATAAAAGTGGATTTGGATCTGGTATATTTTTACCTAGGGGAAATAACCCCAAAAAGAGTGTATTGGGCTTTGATTCAATCATTACCTAATGCACAACAACAATCCTTACTGCACACCTAGTTTGACACTCTTAGGGGTTATAGCCCGAATGGACCAAAGGCCTTATTTTTTATTTTATTTTGGATAATAAACCTTTTAGGGTTGAAGGGGAACCCTAACATGGCTCATAAAACCAAGGAACAAGGCCCATACATGACCTTAAAGGCCCAAGATCTGACACACTTCAAATAGTCCCTCCCCAAAATTTACATGATCTTTACAAAACCATTATTAAGGATTTATTTATCAATGAATTGGTATCTTACCTTAGTAAATAAATGTATCTATATACCTTGATACCTTGATACCTTAGTACTTTTGAGCACCCAATGACTACAATCTCATATCCTTCACTTTTTAAGGGTGTTTATTTGTTCATTGTGAAACCCCTAATTATTTCTTAATGGATTTCACCTAGATGTAATTATTTATTATTTGATTGTGGAAAACAATTTCCTAAATATATAATTATTTATACTATATGGGAAAATTATATAATATATGCCTCATTTATCATATGTGATACGTATTTATGTTGTTCATTTATTGAAAATTATGTCATGTAATATTTTAATATATAATGGAATGCATTGTACTATTATGTGATAGGTGGGGTACATAATTATATATCCCCTCAGTGCACTGGTATGTCTCATGAGATAACTATGATAGAGCAATGGGATCATCCTTGCCCTTTATATAATATTTCTTGGCACTAGTCCTTGATAGTGTGTTTAAGATGTCTTGGCACAAGGCCTTGATGGTATGTTTAATATGTACATAATTATGTATTCCCATCACCATAGGATTAGTTATTGATATCCTAGAATCTATTAATTGTTATGTTGGCCATGGATTTATTTATGCACTTAGTTTAATTGATATGGAATAACTCGTTTTATTTATTTATACTTCCCATCACCATATAATCAATTATTGATATCCTAGAATCTATTCATTATTATGTTGGCCATGGATTTATTTATGCACCCAGTTCAATTGATATGAAATAACTCTGTTTATTTATTCATGCTTCCAATCACTATATAATGAATTATTTATATCCTAGAATCTATTGATTGGAAATTAAATTTTTATTTCAAAAAAACTTTTGAGGAAAAATGGTAAACCTCACAAAAACATGCTAGTTGATCACTTAACATAGAAAGAAGTCACAAAAACATTAAAGAAAAGTCTTAAATTATTAGTACCAGAAAATTTATATAATCCACATTATAATGTAGTTACCTGATTTTCTGGGTCTTCCTTGATGATTTTTTCAAAATGATGGGCTAACTTTTCCCAATTGTGAATGTATTCCTGCATATTGATATTCTTACCATTGAATCCTCATGAGAAAATAAGATCTTTTTTTATTGATCCACACCCTTTGATGCTCATTATGATCAAATTATATCATTCTTTTATATATTAGATCTGCCTCCTCCTTTGTAACATTTGTATGGAAGGATTCTTCAGGACTTTCTTCTTTTTAGTGGAGAATGATCTTTATGTGTTGTTCTTTTCCTTGTGAACCTAATCATTTGGAAGATTTTATCTACCATTGATTCTTAGGTGCCTTACCCTCTGCTAAGTGGTTAACCTATTGGAGATTAATGTGTTGATCATGATCTAGATCTTGCATATTGACTTTAATTTCAGGTGCCTTATTGTACCTACCCTTTTTAACGGACTGGGTCTCTATGGGATTTGGCAGGTAAGAATAGTTTTTATGTCCTTTGGATTTTTTCCCCTTAAGCACCATGTGACTCCCCAAGTCTCAGGTCCCTTTATACCCCTTCTTCATTCTTGGGCTATAAAGTCATCTACTGTAACAACCTGAATCCGGATCCACTCAACTGGTGCCCCGTGCCCAGTTCTCCACATGACCTCAAGAACATTTCCCCAAATGCCAAAGGATTCCAACTAGCAGCGAGGGCCTTGGTAAGTTATTGGGGGAAACTATGCCCTCATTTGGTAAGGTATATAAGGAAAAAGAAATAACAGTCATTAGACGAAGCAGTAAACAACATACAACAACTGAAACCAAACAGCAGAAGCAATGAATATATATAGTAATGGTGATAATGATGTAGCAGGTACAAGTATCTAAGGAAAGAATAAAACACAACAACGTGCTAAAGTATAACTGAAAACAAAGTACTAAAAGTAACAGAAACTACAGCAGCATCGCAAGCCTAAGCTCAGTCCTATGCTCTCCAGCTCCAACCATCAATCATATACCTAAAGAAGAAGGGCCACAATCCCTATCCACACCTGCAACCATATAACCTATTTGGGCCGAAAAGCCGAACCAAACAGGGTGTGAGACTAATCCCAGTAGGAAATCACCACAAGATCTGTGCTCTACTGTCAGTGAGAAATATAACAAAATTAAAGGAAATAAATGCAGCAGAGAAACAGAGGCACACCAAAGTAACAACCCTAAAATATCCATTCACATTTATTTATTAAATTAATACAATCATTTAATTAACAACCAAGGAGTCTAGCAAATAGCTCTATATTCTCAAGGCAAAACAAGTAACACAACTTGTATCTCAACAGACTACCTAGACAACAAGCTGTACAAACCCAAACTTGTTCTTTGGCTTGGTGGACTTGTCACAACCAACCAAAAAAATAATAATACCAAATCTCGAGGTGGATCCTACTAGAAGAACCCTCTATTTAAATAATCGTACAAGGCATAGACTCTCTGGGAAGCTCTCACCATCAATTACCCTATAGTCCTGCAATGATAGCTACAAACTCTCTATGGAAGCACTTACGTCTAATTCCTCCTCTGGTCTCGATACGTGCGGAAACTAAGGACACTCTTGAGAAGCTCAAAGTCCAATTCCTGTAGGTCCTTCATATGAAACTAATTTATAACAGACTCTCTAGGGAAGCCCTTAATCGTCAATTCCCTCTTTAGTCTACCGCACCAGGTTCACACAGCCCTAAGCAGTCTAGTCATGCATAATCGACTGTCAGTAGCCCTAAGTAAGTTCAAAAACTACTTGGATAATAGCTATAATGCATCAAAAGCACATAAATAGCAGGCAATACATGCAATCAGCTATAACAAGGTAGACAAACAATACTACAAGGTTTGCCTCACAGGAAACCTAAGCCAAACGATGATAAACAGCCAAAGAAAGGGAAATCACCCATGGGTGATCCCTGAACATGCAACCAAGCATATATTACTATCAATTAACCTCAATAAAATAAGAAATCTAAGGCAATTAAACAATGGAATCAAAATACCTAACCCAAGATACCCGATACATGGGTATCCATCACTTTTTGCACAAAAACTCAAAGACATTCAATGTAGGGAAACAAAACACCTACCTCGATTCTAGGAGATCGATATTAGTGAACCATGATGATTGATTCTCCTTACAGGGTCGAATATTTTAGAAAACACCCAAAACGCTCAACCCATGATAACTTGAAAACAAGGAGGAATCATGAAACAAGGATAAAGCAGAAGAGAGAGCTTACCAAGGCTATCCCAACACAATCGACGACGGCTGAAACAGAGATCAGACGGCTGATCGGGGGCTCAGAGAAGGATTGCGGCCATATGGGAGCTCTCGGCCGAACGAAACCTAGAAGAAGGTCGTTCTGGGGATTAGGCGCGACCCTTGTGCGTTTAGTGAAAAAAAAGAAAATACACGGTGTGTACTTCTGGGGTAGACGGTGTGTACTTTGTTTTTCTGTTCTCCGCTTTAAGCGGCCCCCACATCACCCATACACACCGTGTGTGTGGCCCGGATACGGTCAGCACACGGCTTCGAGTGACAAAGGAGTACACGGCGTGTACTTCAAAAATTTCCAGAAACCCCTCATTTCTCAAAAACTCCAGGAAAAGGAAGACATACCTGAAATGAAGATCCGGGTTCTTACAAACTTCTCCCCTTAAATAAATTCATCCCCGATTTTCCCTAGCATGGCTGCAAAGAAGAAACATCGAACAACTCTGGCCACTATTATCGCATATTGGCCTCCCTTTCCCAAGTCTCGTCCTACACACGGCCATGCTGCCATAACACCCGTACCATAGGAACAGACCGACCACAGAGTACCTTTGTGCTACGATCAATAATCCTGATAGTATGCTCCTTCAACGATGCATCCTACTCCAGCTCAATCTCCTCGGGTCGAAAAACATGAGACGAGTCTGAGAAATAGCGTCGAAGTTGAGAAACATGGAAGATGTTGTGCATATCCCGATATCTCTGAGGTAACTGCAACCTATAAGCAACCACCCCGACTCTCTCTAGAACCCCAAATGGCCCGACGTATCTTGGTGAAAGCTTACCCTGTCTCCTGATCCTCTTGCATCCCAACCTCAGGGTAACATGTAGGAAAACTTGATCTCCAACCTCAAACTGCAGAGGTTGTCTCCACTGATCAGCATAAGATTTCTGATGAGACTGTGCAGTAACTATCCTCTTCCAAATCAACTCTATATACTCTAAGGTCTCCTGAACAAGACGAGATCCCAACAAAGCTACCTCTCCTACCTCCAGCCAGCATAAAGGTGATCAGCATGGCCTACCGTACGAAGCCTCGTAAGGTGACATCTGAATATCGCCTGAAAACTATTGTTGTAGGCGAACTCCACAAGAGGGATATGCTTCTCCCAAGAACCTCCAAAATCCAAAATGAAAGGTTGAATCATATTCTCAAGAACCTGGATTGTACACTCAGACTGGCCATCAGTCTGGGGATGGTATGCTGTACTCAAAATTACCTGTGTACCAAAAGCCCTCTGAAGTCCCTGCCAGAACCAAGAAGTAAAGTGTGCATCCCTATCTGAAACAATGGAGTGTAGAAATCCATGTAGATGTACACTCTCTCAGATGTAAAGTCGTCCCAGATCATCAACACTGAAGGTCTCCTTGATCAGTAAGAAGTGATCAACCTTCGTAAGCCTGCCGATGACAACCCAAACAACATCGTTCCCTCGAGGCGATCTCGGTAACCCTTTCACGAATTCCATCGTGACATCCTTCTACTTCCACTCGGGAATGGGTAACTGCTACAAAATCCCTACTAGCCGCTGGTGTTCTGCCTTCACCTGCTGACAAGTGGAAAATCTCCTGACAAAACCAGCAACATCTATTTTTATACCTGGCCACCAGTACTGACGATGTAGATCACGATACATCTTGGTTACGCCAGGATGAACTTCCCAAACTGAGGAATAGAAATCCCGCATTAGCTCCTTGCATATGTCTGTTGGAACCCATACGCGTCCCTAGAAATGCAAGATCTCATCCTCGCCAATGGTCCATCCGGGAAGAGGGTCCTATCCTGACACTCTTTCCCGTAGGACTAGGCCTTCAGAATCTGCTAGCTTCCTCATTCGAACTCGGTCAAGAGGTGCAGAGGTAATAGCTACAAAATATAGGAAAGTCTTCCCCTATCTGTCATGCACCTCCAAATTCATTTTGGAGAACAGAGCCATAAGCTACCACTCACTGCTGGCCTCCTAAACTGCCTATATCTGAGTTCTCTTGCTCAGTGCATCAGCCATTTCATTGCCTTTTCCAGGCGTATAGGCAAGCTCGAAGTCGAAGGACTAGAGATACTCGACCCACCTCGGTTGTCTCAGATTCAGGTCACAATGCGTGAAGATGTAATTGATACTCTTGTGGTTAGTATATAACACAAAATGCTCTCCCAGAAGGTAATGCCTCCAACAACGCAAAGAATGAACAACTGCAGCCAACTCCAGGTCGTGCGTAGGATAATTCCTCTCATGTGGCCTCAACTTCCGAGATCCATATGCAACAACACGATCCTCCTACAAAAGAACTGCTCCTATCCCAATTCCAGATGCATCACAGAAAATTGTATAACTCCTACCTGGATCTGGAAAAACTAGAATCGGTGCCGAAGTCAACCTCCCCTTCATCTCCTAAAAGGCTGAATCACAGGTTTCTGACCAAACAAACTTTACCCCCTTCTTAGTCAATCCCATAAACGGCGCTGCTAAGTGTGAGAAGTCCTGTATAAACCGCCTGTAGTAACCAGCCAGCCCCAAGAAACTCCGTACCTCGAAGACATTCTTTGGCTGCTCCCAGGTAACTACTGCTCTAACCTTCTCTGGGTCTACTGATACCCCTGTCTCTGAGATGACATGACCCAGGAAGTGGATCTCGTCCATCCAAAAGTGGCACTTTGAGAGCATAAAATATAACTGATGCTCCCTCAGTGTACTCAAAACGATCTCAAGATGGGTTTCATGGTTGTGTCGAGTGTCATTGTACACCAAGATGTCGTCCACGAAAACCACCACGATGGAATCCAACTAAGGATGGAACACTCTGTTCATTAGCGCCATGAAGACTTCCAGCGTGTTCGTGAGACCAAATGGAATAAACAAGTACTCATATAGACAATACCTTCTCCGGAAGGCTGTAAGGGGTATATCAGATGGTCTGAAACACAAATGATGATAGTCGGATCTCAAGTAGATCATCGAGAATACTGTGGCTCCTCAAAGCTGATCGATGAGATCATCGATCCTTGACAAGGAATATTGGTTCTTGACCATCAACTGTTTCAACTTCCGATAATCCACACAAAGCCTAAGGGTACCGTCTTCCTTCTTCACAAACAGGACATGCGAACCCCAAGGAGAAGTACTGGGTTTGATGAAACCCTTTGCCTGGAACTCCTCTAACTGCTTCTTGAGCTCCTTCAACTCAAGTGTAGCCATCCTATAAGGAGGAATGGACACTGGTGCCACTCCTGGAATGAGCTCAATCAAGAAGTCTACCTCACACTCTGGAGGTAAAACCGAAAAGTCCTCTGGAAAGACATCTCTAAAATGATCCACCACTGGAGGAAATTCCAACTGTGAAGTCCCCTGGTCATCCAGATAAAGACTAGAAAATTGGGCCATAACCCCTCCTAGCCTATGATGCTCTGGTCCATCCCTACCCGTTTGGACATCCCACTCACCTCTATAAAGAAAGGACTTGACGTCTGGTGATACGAAACTCACCCTGTGATGATAGAAATTGACGACTGCCTGGAAGGGAACCAACCAGTCCACCCCGAGAATGACATCATAGCCTGTCATCTCTAGAACATAGAGGTCACAAAAGAAGTGACACCTTGCAGCCTCTAGAGGGAATTCTTTGCACTGAAGTATGCTAGATGTCCTCATTCCCAAGGGCATGTCGAGAGTCAACATGTCAGAAGATAAAAAGACACAGGGCCTAAGGCTCTCCACGATAGCAACAGAGATAAAGATATGGGAAACACCAGTATAGAAAAGGGCTGAAGATAAAACTGAGGCTACTAAGATCGTACCTTGAACTGTAGAGGGCCCGAGATCCTGCTCCTGATGAATATTCTCTACAGCAAAAGTCTGGCCTGTACCGCGGCCCTATGTAGATACCTGTAAACCTTGAGCTGCTCCTCCCTGAGCCTAACCACTACATCCATGGCCTCTACCCTGACCTGTATGACCTGAAGAACTCTATCCCCCAGTCATTTACATAACTGGTAACCCTGCTCTTGTATGCGGGGTCGAAACTGATCCTCCTTCACTAGCTACTCGAAGGAGAACCTTACAGAAACACTGTAGATGACCCATCTTGCCCCATGATCGGAACTCCACATGGTATCTTGGGAACTGGGGATTATTATGCCCGCTCCTCCCACACTGATAACACACCACTTGGGTGCCAGAAGGGAGATCTCGTCTACCAGAAGGAATACCTCGCTTCCTCAGGTTGCCTCGGGTAGACTCTTGGTGGCGCTTCCTGCTGTCTGTCTGAAAAGACCAGTCCTCGATGCTGAAACGCCCTAGTCCACATCTCCAGTATCCCTCAGGTTCCTTTTTGTGATTAGAGCCTGGTTGAATGTCAGAGTAATATAAGTTAACTGGAAGACATTCACCTGTGATCTGATCTCTGGTTTGAGTCCCTCCTCAAACTTCCTTTCCAAGAACAACTCTTCATTCCCTAGAACAGGAGCGAAATGCTGTAACTCTGTGAAATGGGAGAAATACTCCATAACTGAAAGAGTACCCTGCTACAGGTTCATGAACTCCCTAGCTCTATTAGACCTTAGCATCACTGAGTAGAAGTAGTCATAGAACATATGCTGGAACTCATCCCAAGCCATAGTCTGTTGGAGCCCTGCCTGAGAAACTACGTCCCACCATCTTTTAGAGGAGTATCGCAGCATGTAAGTCACAAGCTTCACCCTCCTGTCTGAAGGTGTCTCAAGATGGACAAATATGGATAGCATGGATTCTAGCCATGACTCTGCAGCCTGCGGTCCTCCATCCCCTGTGAACGTGGGAGGATGCTGCTGCTGAAAAACCCGCGTTAGCTCTGCCATAGTCGGGGAATGATGTTTAACTCCCTAGAAGGTCTGCATCAATCTCATGAAACCATCTCTGAACTGAGCATCGACACCAGTGTCTGGAATCACTGCAGGTTCCATGTCCAGAATGATAGGTAGAACTACTGGTAGTCCCTGATCGGTCGCATCTGGCGTACGATCACTACGTGGTTCCTATCATGCAACAGGAGGACATCTTGGTGCCATAACTCTGAAAGATCAAAATGCACCTTCACTAACGACGAACACAGTTGCAACATAAGAGAGTAAAATATAACAAGAGGGAAAATTTTTTAAAATTGGGAAAATCATGACTACACGATGTGTAGTATGGCTACACGGCGTGTTTCCAGAAATTTTACCCTAGGCGTGTACCTTGGGAATACATGGCTGTGTAAAAAACTCAACTACACAGAGTGTTCTCAAACTACACGGCATGTAATGACCCTTTTCTCCCTGCCCGGTTACTCCTACATGACTATGTCACATGGACTATCCCAGCAAAAGACTACACGACGTGTTAATGAAGACACATATTGCACTAGACATGCCTTACCTGGCCCGTATTGTTAGCGACATGGCCTGACACACGGTCGACACTACACAACGTGTTCCCAAGGAAAACAGCATGCACTTGAAGGAAAAACATGGCCCGTGTGGTTCGTTACATGGCCGGCTACACGGCTAACCCTTACACAGCGTGTTCCGAACAAACACGACGTGTATCAGAGAAGATAACATCAACCCATTTTGTTCGTGACACGGTCGGGTACCTAGAACAAAACTACACGGCGTGTTCATACCAAACACGGTGTGTAATACCAGAGTTTTCCCAAACCGTGTTGTTAGTGACACGGTCAGCTACATAGTTTACCACTACATGGAATGTACATATTGTACACGGCGTGTTCCTAAAGACCCTTTTACAGCCTCGTGTCCCTGTCCACACGGCCAAAAACTACACGACATGTATTTATAAAGTACACACCGTGTATTCTGGGTTTTTTCGGACAATAGCCTCAGAACTGCACCAGATCCCAGAAAACACAGAAAACAGAGGTTAAGGTGCCAAATTCTGATCCTTGGGGGCCCATACTCCCCACAAATCAAATCCTGGAATCATAACAAATGAATATAACAAGCAATAGTATAACAAACTCACAGCCCACCAAATTCTGATCCTCGAGGGCCCATAACACCTCTAAAACCAAAGTTTGGTATCCATGATAAAGAAGCTCTAAACAACTGATACTCTATCCATATAGCAGGTATTTTATCACAGTAGCTATCACAACAACATGCACTGTCTATCACAAATTCTATCACAACAGCATGCAATATCTAATGCAACCTAGATGTCATGGAAAAATGCATGGAATGTGATTTTCTAACATGTTCCAATATAATGCATGAGATGTCATACCATCATCTCATCGGGTTGCAACAAAATAGAACTATAATCAAATAAATAGTAACAACACAAAACAAGTGCATCACCTAACGGTGAAATCAATTAAACTGTAACATTTGCAGAACTTGAAAATTACAACATTCGAGGTAATCTGGATTTTTCCCTATACACGGGTTCTATAATGCCCAGGCACAATGATTTACCATTGACTTATTTTGTCCTATCCCTATATAATGTCTCCAAACAGTAAGTCAAATAGAAAAGGAAGAACCTCCTATGATTCCAATTTGTAATGACCTGAATCCAGAGCCACTCAACTGGTGCCCCGTGCCCGGTTTTCCACATGACCTCAAGCACATTGCCCCAAATGCCAGAGGCTACCGACTAGAAGCGAGGGCCTTGGTAAGTTATTAGGGGACTCTATGCCCTTATTTGGTAAGGTATAGAGGGGAAAATAAATAACAGTCATTAGCAGAAGTATTAAAAAACATACAACAACTGAAACCAAACAGCTGAAGCAATGAATATATATAGTAATGATGATAATGATGCAGTAGGTACAAGTATATAAGGAAATAAGAAAACACAACAATGTTCTGAAGTACAACTAAAAACATAGTACTAAAAGTAACAACAACTCCAGTAGAATCACAAGCCTAAGCTCGGTCCTATGCTCTCCAGCTCCAACTGGAAATCATGTACGTGAAGAAGAAGGGACAAAATCCCTATCCACACCTGAAACCATATAACCTATTTGGGCTGAATAGAAGGACCCAAAAAGTGTGTGAGACTAATCCTAGTAGGCAATCACCACAAGATCTGTGCCCTACTGTCAGTGAGAAATATAGAAAAAGTAAAGGAAATAAATGCAGCAGAGAAATAGAGGCACACCAAAGTAACAACCCTACAATCTCCATTCACATTTATTTATTAAATTAATACAATCATTTAATTAACAACCAAGGATTTTATCAAACAACTCTATATTCTCAGGGCACAGCAAGTAACACAACAGGTATCTCAACAGACTACCTAGACAAAAATCAGTACAGACCCAAGCTTGTTCTTCGTCTTGGTGGACTCGTCACAACCAACCAAAAAAATAATAATACTGACTCTCTGGGTGGCTCCTACTAGCAGACCCCTCTTGTCAAATAATCATACAAGGCACATACACTCTTGGAATCTCTCACCATCAATTCCCCTATGGTCTTTCAACGATAGATACAAACTCTTTGAGGAAGCACTTACATATAATTCCTCCTGTGGTCTCGATATGTGGGTAAACTAAGGATACTCTTGAGAAGCACAAATTCCAATTCCTGTAGGTCCTTCATATGAAACTAATTTATAACAGACTCTCTAGGGAAGCCCTTAATCATCAATTCCCTATTTAGTCTACCGCACTAGGTTCACACAACCCTGAGCAGTCTAGTCGTGCGTAATCGAATGTCAGCATCCCTAAGTAAGTTCAAAAACTACTTGCCTAATAGATACAATGCATAAAAAGCACATAAATAGCATGAAATACATGCAATCATCTATAACAAGGAAGACAAACAATACTATAAGGTTTGCCTAACAGGCAACCTTAGCCAAACGATGATAAACAACCAAAGCAAGGGAAATCACCCATGGGTGATCCTCGAACATGCAACTAATCATATATTACTATCAATTAACCTCAATAAAACAAGAAATATAAGGCAATTAAACAATGGAATCAAAATCCCTAACCTGGGATACCCGATACATGGGTATCCGTCACTTTTTGCACAAAAACTCAAAGACATACAACGATGGAAACAAACCACCTACCTTGATGCTAGGAGATCGATATAAGTGAACCACAATGATTGATTCTCCTTAGATCATCGAAGATCTGAGAAAACATCCAAAACTCTCAACCCATGATAACTTCAAAACGAGGAGGAATCATGAAACAAGGCTAAAGCAGAAGAGAGAGCTTACCGAGGTGATCCCAACGCAATCGACTGCGGCTGAAACGGAGATCGGATGGCAGCTCGGGGGCTCGGAGAAGGATCGTGGCCATACAGGGGCTCTCGGCCGAACAAAACCCAGAAGAAGGTCGTTCTGGTGATTAGGCGCGACCCCAGTGCATTTAGTGAAAAAAATACACGACATGTACTTCTGGGGTACACAATGTGTACTCTGTTTTTCCGTAATCCGCTTTAAGTGGCCTCCACATCACCTCTACACACCGTGTGTGTGGCCCAGACACAGTCAGCACACAGCTTCGAGCGGCAAAGGAGTACACGACGTGTACTCAGAAATTACACAGTGTGTACTTCAGAAATTTCCAGAAACACCTTATTTCTAAAAAACTCTAGGAAAAAGGAAGACATACCTGAAACGAAGATCTGTGTTCTTACATCTACCATACACATCTTAAACATTTTACATTGAAAGGTGGTAGGACATTTTATCTATTATCATAGGACTAGGTTCACCATCAGAGACCATAAAATGATTTGTTTCATGGACACCCACCACTGGATCAACCTAGTTCTTGGAACCATTAAATTTCCTTTTCCACTTGAGGATCACCATCTTCCATCCATCCTCATTGATTTATTTATCAGTTCTATTTCATTTGACATGTCAGAACTTAGTTTATTTATTAATTCCATAATCCTTTATAAATACCTTAACTACATGTTCAATTTTTGATATCCAAAAATCTATTAATTATTATGGGGTTTGTAGATTTATTTATTCTTTTAGTTTCATTTTTATGGAATAGATTGGTTTATTTATTTATACCATAATGTTTTATTTATAATGGCTTTTGTTTTATGCTATCCACTTACCACACATATGAGATCACCCTTTTTATTGTTTTCCTTTTCCCTAGGATACCAAGAAGAGTAAAAAATAGTAAAAATTGATTACAAAGAGAATAATAATGTTTTTAGTGTATTAATATGATGTAATTTTAGTTTCAATGTATTATAAAACTCATTTATGTATCTGGTTTTCTAAGGCTACTAAACTATTGGATCCTATGTATTGTGATCCATGTACCAATGTAATAAAACATCCACCAACTTTAGGGTAATGGAGTTAGGGTTGTTACAAGAATTATTAAACCCTAACATTTTTTATTGTTTGAAATAATTGATGGATTGATGAAGAATGGGGTAGATAAATTATCCTTTCCCCCTCCTTCCATCTTTATAATATCTTTCTCTTCCCTCTATTGTTTATCACTATCCCTCTCATAATAATGAAGGGATTTCGACCCTAGTGATGGTTGATAAAAGTGAAGGAGATGGATTATTGTGTGGTGATCTTTTAATCCTCAGATAGGGTTTGATGTGAAGAGGAGATTAGAGATATTGAACAATGGTGCATGCTTGAGGTAATTATCATTCATGGTTATTAGAGGAATGTTAGGTAAAATGATGTGAAATATGATCGTAGTATAAAAATTCTCAGTGTGAAGAATAAGATAGGCAAGTTGTGATAGTGGTGTTGGGTGGATTGTAGGTTACTACCTGGACACAGTGGCTCTTGGGTCACTGTGGCATGTAGAGGAAATAATGAAATGGAGGCTACATGATTAGAGGAGGTCATGTGATTTACTCTCCCCACTTTTGAATTAATGAAATTTTATATTATTATTATTATTCCACATGAATGGGGAGGTAGTATGTGGTTCTCCTCCCCTTAACATTACGAAATTTTATATTAATGAAAAAATATTAAAATTAAAATAAAAAATAAGGCAATGGCCAAGGGTGTGTCAACATTAAATGTGAGAAATGGGGGGAGGTTTTGATAATTCCTTCCCCACACCATATCATATATATATATATAATAAGTAATAATAGTAATAATAATATTGTTATTATTATTATAAATTATTGTTTCAGTTGTATCTTTTTTATATTATGTTTAACTGATGATACGTATGAAACATCATGATATAAACATTGAGATGAATGATTCAAGACTAATATGTGTTATATAATATTGAAACATTATTTTTTAAGGAATCACATGAAACGAAATGGAAATATGCTCTGGGAAAAAAGGTTATTTTGGTTATTGATTTCACATTGGGTTCATTATTTTTGTGTCCAATTGAAACTTTGATGCGAATCTATCATAAATTTTATACATAACTGCTTTCCAAAGCTAGGAAGCCATTGGAAAATTTCTAGTGAACCATTGGAATGCATGTTGGTTGAGAGGATTGCAGTTCAGTCACATGTACACCTTTTGATGGGTAATTATTACATACTTTGAGAATCTCTTATAGATTTAAGACATATTTAATAAATCATTCTCAAATTCCAATGCGAGACTGGTTACCACTATGATGGTGATAGATCAAAACAAAACATTGATGTAAACACCTATTATGTATCATAGACCTTCCATAATTGTGAAAAACTCTATATATCAAGGGTTCTCCATCGATGGTACTATTTGTATGTATCAGATATTATTTTTCTAATTTTTTTACTAAGTGATTTTTAATTTTAGGACACTATACTTTAAATACACATAACTATGTGCTATGAGGTTTATTACCATCCAAGAAGGTGGTAGGTGTTAATGGTTTTGGGATTAAGCTCATGGAAAGTACTTACTATATATCCTTACAAAAGAAATCAGAACCCACATAGTTGAGTACATATTGATGAGAAACATCATATATTTTAAGGTCATGTGATAAGGACCATTATGGTTCCTTTTAAGGCCATGTACTCATAACCACTTAAAATTAGTTTAAAATCATAAATAATAGAATCCTAAGATAAATGTGACTATAAATGGTTTATGTGGGACTTATGCATGGGTGTCCCTCTCTGGTTAACCTCAAAAGGGAATATAAACCAATGGGTATAAGTTGGTTTAACAGAAATTATAGCCCCGTGAGTTATGTTATAGGTTTTTATTGTAGGGATATGTTCCACCAAGAAGCTCATAAGGAATATGGACTAGATGAGAAAGGTATGGTGATTAACTAAAGGGAATATGTCCCTCTGAGTAGGGGAATGATTTCTTAGAGGATATAGAACAATGAAGAGATGTATATTGAATATTGTGTAATGGATGTCGGGTTTGAACCCTAAATATGGATGTTATGTATAATGGTTTGCAGGAATCAAATCCCATGTAGTTTGAGGTGCACTGTTTATGGTCAAATGATAGGACCGTACCATGTAGTTTAATATATTGTGGTATGGACATTTTAAAGAATTTTTTACTTCATTTGACTATTACACACATGTCGTGAAAGGTATGATGAAATAATAATTGTGTGGGGATTACACAATGGGGATTTTCACAGTGTTACTTGATAATGAGATATCAGGTGGGATAATTAATGAGGGTATGGTTGATTGAGTCTTATTCCTATAGAGTGGGAAAAATTTTGGGTGAATACTTCATGTTGTCTAATATTTGGCCAGTAAAGGACAACTGGACTCATGGAGGGAGACATGTTTCTTATTACTCCCTAGGGATACCTAAATAGAGACATATGCTATTGATTGGACAATGGTGGTTTTCCTTAATGAAGCCACAATTGAGTCTTATGCTTATGAGGAGTCCCTGAATTTTACTCAGGAAATAGGAAAGCATGAATAGGTATCATACATGAGTATGTTCTAACTAAGTAGGAATTTAATTGGATTAATCATGACCCAAGGTGATAAAATCACAAATGGTAATATTTTTTGGGTTTACACCTTGAAATAAATACCACATGCATATTTCTCATTAACCAAAATTTGGATCTAGGATGGGCATGTAGAACCAAGAGAGACTAATCCAATTTCTTCCAAATAGAGACCTCTATAATCATAGAAATCCATGATTTTGATCACCTTGAGGGGTCTATATATCAAATAGGAAAATTACCAATCTATATTTTATCAAGGGAATATATTACTAAGGGATGTATTTTATATACCTATTTTGACTCAATCATGTAGCTCTATTGGTTTCATAGGAGGTGTTATCCTGGATTTTTCAAGGTTTTAATCTTTAAGGAAGGAATCCATAAAAATAATATTGGATTTATATGACTCGAGTGTGTGAATTTTGCAATGGTATGGCATTGGAAATTCACAATTCCTCAATTTTATGTGGAATGGTAAGATACCTTATATAGAAGCATCAATAGGGGAAGAACAAAATGCCCTATAGTACCATTTCTTTACATAACACATCATGTGTTGATATTGGATGAGAGATAAGTGAACATAAGGTGTCTATGAAAGTTATCTGATCCATGTAATGGGATTATATAAGAGATTCCATGTAATTAATTTAGGTGAGGAAGGTTTTTGGCCGAATGCATGATAATTTCATGGATGTCGCTTCACATGATAGACCCATATAAGAGAAACTTGTGTAGCTATTTAACATAGTGAAGTTCATGATTACATGATAATATAATGGATGAGGCCACATAAACCCACTTTGTGAGATTTTTTATTCTTCATAGTTATTTGGATATGAATTTTCCTATGAGGTTCATCAAAGTTTCACAATATTGGAACTATTTGGGATTTCTTTCTCTATCTGCACTTTTTCTTTTAATATCTTTCTCTTCCTCTAGATTTATTGTTTCTTAAAATAGAAACTAATATATTTATTGGAAATAAACATCGCATGGTGTGAGAGACCCCCTATAGTCCACATGGCATATGTGAGAATTCTGTCAGTGAGCCATAAATGATGATGGTATCACTCGTCCACATAATAGGTCCACCTCCAATCCAAGAATGAGGAGTCTTTCTCACAACTACATTATAGGTCTTCCTATGATCTAAGAATGATGTGTGTTTATATCATCTGTATGAGCGATCCTCCTTCAGTTTTTGAATGATGGAACTATACATGTTTCTGTTACGACCGTGTGAGCACTGCATAGATGATGCAATATTGGTTTTCAAGCCATCTTTATCATTATTTTTTTATAGAACATCACTGACCAAGTGAACATCAATAAATTTCACCTCAAAAATTAGATCTAATTAGAATGAAAATGACTCATTTCTAAGGAATTAGAATCCCATGAAAAATCTTCATGGTACATTTATGGTCCAACACTATAAATATGTTGATGAGCAGGGGTGGGAGGGGTTACTTCACTAATGTGAATAGAGATCATTGGTGATTTCTTATCAACCACCTAAGATGTTCACACATAATTACCATGTGATTCTCTTATGTGTTGTTAATGTGTACTTACATTAAAAATAGTCTTTGATGTTTCATTCATCCCCAAAAAAACAAAATGTTGGTGTATTATAATCATGTGAAAGTAGAGATAATTATTTTTTGTAGTCATTATGTTTTCATGTCATTATTATATGGTTGCATGATCATTATATTGTAGTGTGATCATTATACAACCATGTGATTATACTGAAATATTCTATACTTTACCAAAAAAAATCATTAACTTCTTCTATAAGTAGATCTATTTTTTATTGATGACTTAATTATTATGAACCCAAAAAATCAAGGAAAGGTTACTATAAATGATCAAGAATGCCAACGATCATCAACACTAGTGTATTCAACCATCACAAAAAATTATTTCTGGCCTTAGGGGAACAATCCTTCAGGATTACCCATAATTAGATTGGATTCCCCAACATGGGTTTGAACTATTGAGAGGCACTCTTGTTCTAACACCAAAAGTAGGTAACCGACCACTCCATTGGATCACTAAGAAATGAGAAGAAATTTGATCTAATATATCATCAATAGGTTTATTTATCTAGGATGAAAAACCTTGGATAACATTGTATTAGGATTAAAACCATTTAATCTCAAGGAGAAACAATATTCACTCAAGAATAAAATTTATGTACATGGTTCAATTATGAAGAATTTGATAGTTAGATAAAAACTAAATTGGTCATCGAGTTGAGACATCTAGTTTGGGGGAACTTTTGTCTTGGATTGAGGATGACCCTTTTGGGTGAAATAGAGATTTAGAGAATTTGAGAATGAGATAAAGGGAGTGGGTTTATATAAATCCATTTGGATCTCAAAAACTCTTGATCACCATGATAAGAATTTCTCTCTAGAAATTATCAGTAGTTAGATCCTAGGCATAAAAATTTTCATGTGATGAACAAAGAGGTGAGAGTGATTCTATGAGACATGAAAATGATAAGTAGGGATCCAATTTAGGGAGAAACATATGATGGATTCCTTCCACTGACCTTTACATGGGATGATGATGAGAATACCCCATCACTGGGAAAGGAATTTTTTCATCTGGTGAAATATTCTAGGAAATAGGATCTCTATCCAAGGTTTAATATTTTGGAATATAGGTGCATATGTTCATCAAGAGGAGTGGGAAATAGCCACAGGTGAAAATTCCAATAGTTTTCTTGACTCACAAGACTCATGGAGCTAAGGAAGTCTATTTTTTAGGATCACATAGGGATGTGTCCAACACTGATATGGGGGGGAATGAATTGGTGTTGTTATAATTTCATTCCAATTTTATTTTTATCTCTTCACCACCTCAAAACTTTATTAGTGGGTAGAATTTTATTTTTCTTAATATGCATGAAAATATAGAACATAAAAATAGAACAAGAGAACACTATAATTATTAATGTAGTTTGCCTCTTCAAGTATGATTACATCCCTAGTGTTTGTGATTTTTATCCCACTAACAGACACCTTCCTATTTATTATCACAAGAATCATGAGGAAGGGTATGGACTTGAGCTCATTAATCCCAACACCAACATGGTATAAAGAAAAAAATAACTTTTTGTCCCTTTATACAAGAAAATAATCAAATACACCATTAAATAAAGATCCCCTTTTATGGATCAAGTCACTTTTAGACAATATGTTTTGATCTTCTTCCTTGCTCAAAATAATCAAGTGGGATACCTAAAACAACCTCAAACTTCAATGATAGATGATGTCGGTAGGCTGTCTTTCTCATATTCTCAGCCAAAATATAATTACCATTAGGGTTGAATGAATATACTAATCTTACTCCTCAATTATTTAGTGCACAAGAAACCTCCTTTCATGAAAAACTTATTTTATCATTATTTACATCTTGATAATAATCAATAATAGGAAACAATCAGACTTCTTTCACTTTCTTCTTCTTATTTTTATTCTTGTTTGTTCTTATTTAGGGTGTAATGGATGCAACTGTGGTTTTTTCTCTCACTTAGATAGTATGATTCTATAATAAATTATGTATCGGTTCTCCTATATATAATTTTTATCAACTAAAAGTACTCATATATGATGAAATATCAACTTTTTATTCCACATATCTCACTCATTCAAAAAATCAAAAATCAAAAACTTTGAGTCTTCCTTAAATATTTATTCTTTAAACATTGTTATTCCATTATCTTTATATCTTTACTCTTTTCTTTCTCAAATAATCATAACTTAGTTTCCATCTTCTTCAATCTTTATAAATAATTAAATACATTCTTCATGATATTTAATAAATATTATAGACCTCATTCCCTTATTTTTATCCACTGTTGTGGCACAAATTCATTTATAACAATCACCATTGTCACATGCTTGTGACATGGAATCCTACTTCATTCTCATTTATTATAGCATGAACCATGTCTATTTCATAAAGTCATGATATTACATCTTTAATTTCACAAATATTCTCTTTGAAGTGATACACTCATAAAAAACATACATGTATCTTCAATTTTATATACTCATCAAAGTCACATAACTGACTCAAAGGCTTTCTGTGAAGTCGTAAGATCCATTAACGATGAAGAATTATGGGGTAGAATTCATAAAATGGATACATACACTAATACCTTTATCTCAAATACCTACCACCAACTATTTTTTATTTTATAAAATAAATCACTTTGAGGAAAAGTGAGAACTAGAAAACATACAATTCCATGACAAAGAGCCATTGGTGGGCTAGGAAAAGAACCCTGTCCAAGGCCAAACCCACCCAAAAAACCATAAAACAACCCCTAAAATAGAATGAAAACAAAAAATGGGCTGAATAAGGAGGATTGTCCCACCCAGAACCAAAGTCGTAGAATGTTCTTCCCCATAGTCATATGATCCTCAAAGTCATACACACACATATTTCTTTGGATGACCCCACAAGTTCCTATATGGTATGTAAGAATCATCCCTAATGTTTAAAACCACTACACCCAACACTACAACCTGATGACCATAGTTTTACCATTTTATTACTTTGGATTATGGCATGTATCTTATCTTTGATGTGCAGTTTCATCTCAGATACCAACATCCCTCGATTAGTTCTTAAATCAAAATAGATAGAATCATGATCAATATGGATGGTCTTAATGTTTATTTTTAATAAATAAAAACACCATTTCATTATAATGATTGTAATTTTCTTCCGAATTATTAATTCTAGAAGAATTATTAGTTTCCCTCATGAAAATTTCTATTAACTTTACAAAATATTTATTACAATAGTAATGACCATTATGTAGAGTTCAAATGACCATTACACAGAACATACTCAACTTTAAACAACATACTTAGATCACACATTATCTTTACATAGTTCTTGGAAAACTTTTACACAAAGAAACTCGCCTTTATATATATTGAACACTTCAAGATTTATCTTTATACAGGTTTTAGATTTTTATGGTTACCTTTACATGAAATTTATAAATTTGGATTTTCCCTTCCATAGCCGGTACAAATCTAAATTTACCTTCATGTGAATACTAAACCTATAAAAATTAACTCTATCCACTTCAAACATATTCAAGACTTTTTTTAACTCAACTCAAGGCCTTCTCAATATCTTTTTAAACCTATTTAGATAATAATCAACACTTGTCTTTGTTTTATTGATCATCCGATCTTCAATAATCACATATCATTTTCCTCTTCATAGAGTAATTGTATCTAGGACTTATTAATACTCAATGGAGCACACAATAACCAATATATTTTCATCTAATATAACATTTGGCACTAACTCCAACACTCAAAACACCTTTTCTATATGTGAATTAACCTCTAAACATATTTAATGACAAATATTCCTTATAAACACTTATAGGATTCAAGGAATTTATCCTTACCACACATGGATTGGGAAAACCATGGTTATTCTCACCAAAATTTTTGGGGAATCATAACTAATTTAAGAACCTCATTAACTAAATTTCATCCTTTATTGTCAAAAAATTCAATACACACAAAATGGTTTCATCAATCTCCTACTTTGTATTTGTTTTCAATACCAAATTGAATTTTCTTATCTCTCCCCTTTATTAAAAATAATTATAAATCACATAAGGGAGGATAATATCCCTTAATTATTAATAAATGTGTCATCAACAAATCCACTATAACTCTACTTGAGCCCTACTTAGTAAAAAGAAAATGAGGTTTTGATTTCTATATTACAGTTTTACATTAAATAACAGAATATGATATCAACTTATACTCATTACCTTAACACATTTTGGGACTATTTAAATGTGCTAATGTTGGAACTGAGTGGAACTAATTGTTAACCTTATTTATCTCTAGAATAACAACTTGATTCCCTATACTCATCTCAACACATGAGTTAAAAACATTCAAGCACAAGAAATGGGTTTTAGATTCCTTGTCCATCCTTAGAACCCTTCGTGTTTTCCTAATTTATTATCATTGATTAATATAAATCCCCCCATTAATACCAAAAACAATTCCCAAAAAACAAGGATGAGATAATAATAATTTGTACCTTCTTAGTGCCTATTTTTCATACACCTTCCATAAATTTCAGATTGTTTTGAAATTTAAAAACTCTTGAAGCTCCTCAAGATCAACTCTCCCTCAAGGGATGATATTAATTTCCACTTCATCAATGTAGGATAGTTCTTCATATGTTATTTAGAGAATCAAATGGTGAATCATACCAAGATAGTGACTTATACAAATATGGAATAGTTATTTCATCTTACTTCACTTCATTAGTTCTCCATTTGAGAAAAGGAATCATATTTAATTCCTTACATGGTTACACACAAATAAAACGAAAATAATAGTGAATAAGTTAGAACCTAATTTTTCCTAAATGTAAGTAGTTGTATTGAGAATTTCTTCTCAACTAGTTTTCCCTTTACAATTTAACTCCATGACTGGATTGACTCTTCATACTGGCATTAATTATTTTCATATTTGAGTTTTCTTTGGACAACATGGGTTATTTTGTTCTCTCTATATGCGGGATCTTCATTTTAACATGATCTATTAAGGAATATACATCACATTGTGTGAATTACATGTTCTTTAGGATTTCTTATTGGGTTGTTATGATAGTGATACAATCATTTTAATTGTGTCCAATCCAATTTCACCTCCCACACAGCTCTTCATGAGATCTTAGGTTATCCCCTTTGGAAAACATCTCATGGAATTTTATTTCTCCTTCATGTGGAATATCTTATTTACCTTATATTATTTCCTTCCCTTATGATTATATTTCTAATTTTTTCTCCAAATTAGTTGTTAATATTTCCTAAAACACTTTAGGAATTTGCTCGGCCTTTTTGATTTTTCCATATGGCTTCTCAGATATTCTCTTCACTAATTTATTCCTTTCATTTCTCCCTTAGACTATTCTTCCATTCTATTCCAGCTTTTTTCTTTCTACTCTAATACTCATGTCTTATTTTCAAGTGTTCATGATGTGTCCTCTTTTTCCACAAAAGAAAAAAATTATTCCTTTTAGTGTAACCACCTTCTTTATGTTCTTAGGTGTTTTTATTCTATATTTTTCTTCTACTTATTACCCAAGTATAACTCTACCGTTGTACTTATAAATTCGTGGGTATGTCATTTTCAGAATCTTTCACAAGATTAATCCCTAAGTTTGTATTATCTATATTCTTCAACTTATGTCGTCTTCTCTCTCATTTGTTTTAGATTCATACTTTAATGATTTAAACCTTCATGTCTCTTCACTATGACCACTTCTATTTTAAACACCACAATGTTCTCCAATAATTTCAAAAAATTTTTTTTTATACAAATTATTCTTTATGGTGTAACACCCCAATATTACATAGTACGTTATTTCTTCAAAGTAATTCAATAACTTGCACTACACGCAACACTGAGTTCTAGCGCACCATGACTTACCAAACATGCCGTTCAAAAGCGGTTATGAATATTATTAACTGAATTTTTAACTTTACATAATCCTTATAATTTTAGAATCCATATTATGAGTTTCTTGTACATAATTTAAGAACAAATACATTTTTTCAGATAAAAGAAGTATTTTTCAAAAAATTCAATTTTACCGCCTTTTAATGGAGAAGCCTTTTTAAATCCAATATTTGAAACTTTTATATATTAAATTTGACGAAATAAACTTCTTCTTTATAATCGGGACATAATAATTTATTTTCAATAATGTTTTGGTGTTTTTATGATAACTTTCATATTTGGGTGAATAGTAAAAAATACTATATTTTAACTAAAAAAAACTTTTTAAATCAAAATAATTTATATTATTAAATTATACATTTTAATGGTTTGGAAGTATAAATAGATTTTATTTTTACCATTTAATCCAATTATGGTCATTTTAGGTAATTTCACTTTGAAATTGGACATAAACAAGTGTCAAACTTTTGATAGTTATTATTTCTTAAAAATACGTCTTTTGGTTTTGACAGAGGGAATTAATTTTAAATTAATAAATGAAACTTTTATGTTTTTAATTTCATAAAATAGACTTAATTTTTGTATTTGGAATATTGAAATTATCTTAGGGTGAAATTTTGGTACTTTTCTGATAACTTTCATATTTTGATGAATAGTGAAAATTACTAAATTTTAATTAAAAACAACTTTTTTAATCGAAATAATTAATAGTGATAAATTCTGAATTTGAGTGATTTTAAAGTATAATTAGATTATAATTTTACCATTTAATCCAATGTTGGTCATTGGACATAATTTCATATTTAAATAGGACATAAGAAAGTGTCAATATTTTGATAGTTATTATTTCTTAAAAACACGCTTTGTGTTTCGATAATGGAAATTAATTTTAAATTAATTTCTTCCACTTATGTGTTTTTAATTTAGAAAAATTAATTCCATATTTATAATCATGAGGTCCAAATTGTGTAAATAGGTAAATTCTATTTTTAAACATTTTGAATAATTACTTCGGTAAATATTTTCTTTACCATGGTTAAAGGGTAAATCCGGTAAATAAGGGTACAAAATAATATTATAATAATACTAAAGTACCCTAAAACGTGTCCTAACCCTATTGGTTGATAAATGTTCGACCATGAGCATCTTTGGGGCGATTTGGGGACCCCATGGATCCACTTGTAAGTGATAATGACACTTTATATTAATTAAGTTAAAGTAAATACAAAAATGACATAAGCATATATCTTTTAAAAAAACAATTTTTACATAGGGTTATATATGTTATATTTTCAACTATAAATGTTCATTAGAAATCTAAAAATCTTTCCTACATAATGGTATTTTATTTATAATTTTTAGACATTTAATGATTAAATTTATTTATGACACAATAATGATGTAGTATTTTCCTTATTAATGAAAAATCAAATAATTAGTTTATAAATGTTAAAATAAATATAATTTGAATGTTTTTATGCCATACACGAATTTTATTGGTTAATAAGACATGTTAATATTTATTAAATGATTTTTTTTCGAATTAATAAAGTTTTTATGACTTTAACAAAAATTAATTATTAAATATTGTCATAATTGACATAAATGAGTTTTTAAAATAAATATTATATTATTAATTGATATTATATTCCTAAAAATATAAAGTTCGGCCAAAGTACTTATATAATGATATTTATATCATTAATGAACCACTTGGGGTTCGCTTGGAAGTTTATAGTAAGTTTATTAACCATATAATATAAAAATACAAAGAGACATGGTAAATGTAAAATTAATTAACTAAGAGTTAAAACTAAAAGATAAGGTTAATATAGTGAACCAAACCTTTCTAAAACCTATTGGTTGGGTGGTTTTCTACATATACCCACCTTATAAATTAAATAATCAACTTTTTATCCATTTGAAACTGAATAAAAATTTATTATTAATTAATACTTTAAGCTTTTCCTAAAGAGCCCCTCCCCCCCTTATAAAAGGACACCACTTTTAACCAATTAATCACACTTCTCAAGCCTTTTGGATCATCCAAACTCTACCCAATTAATCTCCTTACATACCTCTACTCCTAATAGAATCCTTACCTTATACAGAAGACACATCATGAGTCCTTTTTGGTTCAAACCAAAGGGAGTTACCCAAATTAAAGGTAACGATTTCTCTTAGCTTATTTTCTTTTATTTTACTTCTCCAAACCCTAAAATCTTCTTATTATTTTCTTTTGTAACAAAACCAGTATCCTAAATATACTAGAATATTTTTATGAGAAGTATTCAAACTACACTTTCACACACCTCCATCTAATGGGTGAAGAACATAATGTTTCTGTGGATGGAAACCAAACGCCTCATGAAACGATGATTGTTCAATTATCTCCTACCGGCTCTCATGGTGGCCATTATGATGGAACTATAATTAAATATGATATTAATGATATTTATTTTATGTATAATATTCTTTAATTCCATTTTATAGCATACCATTATTCGTTTCATGTTGTATATATATATACGATAATTTCATTTGAGGAAGCGCGAACTACCACCCCCTCAAAGTGATATGACTCATTCATACCATACATGGAACGTATAAAGGATGGTGTTAATGAAATTAAGTAACACATATAAGATATTATATTATACTGGAATTATAATGTACATATGTATCATTTGGGTTTGATTCATTTTAAAATGAAAAAATGAAATGGAAGTAGCGTTCGTGCGTACGTACGGATTACCGTCTCCACGAACGCGTTTATATTCATTCCACATCGCATCCATTCAAGACTAATTTCATTTGATGATTAAAAATAATATTTAAGGACTTTATATCATTATTTATATGAATAAGATACAACCTATGGATAACAAACACGGCTTATGTAACAAAACATATAAAAGAAAACGAGTAAGTAAACACCCGAAATGACGATAATACTAAAATATTATTAACAAAGAAATATTAAAAGATATTATATGATATCATATTTATGTATATGATTCATTTATAATTTAATAACAATTATTTAACTATTATACAGGAGGTTGACCTACCCTCAACTAAGGAAAAGTACAAGGTAAGGGGTTTTCATCTCACTCCTTATTCCCGTGAGATTTATGCCATATTGCCACCATTACCTTTTGTGTGGTGTATGTACTGCCAATAATTGTATTCTTTGTGTCATACACTTTAATTTATGTGTATTTACATATTCATTGTATGATATCTCTTTCATGGGGTATTTTTTTCATAAGATACCAAATTGGTAAGGGTTTATTTCACAATCTCTTCATTATCCAAGGTTGTTTATACGTAATTATCTACTGGGAACTCTTTACCATACACATCCATGTTTCTTAAAAATGTATTTCAACTTTTTTTTACTATTTACTATACAATGGGTTAAAGTCATTTATACCCCTGTTTGAATTTTTATAAGATGTTTATAAAGGAATCCTTCTTCCATTTTCCAAACAGTGTTCTTTTTAACCTTTTCGACAAAATTATAGTAAGAAAGTATTTTTTAACTTATACGGAGGGTGCATATATTTTCCACCATTATAAAATCATATAAGCTTCCCTTACAATATTATAATAATATTTTCAAAATAAATGTTTTCTTTTATAATTATGTGACTCTTAAATGATTTCAAAAAAGAGATATTTCTCTCAAATATTTTTGATTTCATCTATGTCAACATTATTTTAAATGTTTTAACGATTTATTCTTCTAAACCATTCTCATTATTGTCCATGTTTTCAAAATGGTTTTAAGGATTTATTAAAATGGACATTAATGTTTTAAAATGTTAATTACTTTAAAAAGATTCAAAGTGGTATGGGATACTTTGATTCAAAAATGTCTTTAAATGTCTTCCTTTCAAAATTGTGTTAGTTTTAAATGTTTTCATGAAAAGGGATATTTCAATAAAAGAGTTTTACAAATAATTTCCATCTATGTCAATCCCTTTAATGGATTTTAAACTTGTTTTTAAGTTGATTTATTATGATACAAAACTTCCATATTGTATTGAAGGTTTTGTGATATGTTTGACTGTGGATGTGATATTTTTATACCATTCAGGGTTTATGGTTAAAGTATTGACATTTCATATTCTAGTTTTGATACGAATGTTTATGTTATGTTTAAACCTTTTCATATTAGTAATGTATTGGACTTAGTAAGTGATGGTTGGAGCCTGCTATAGCTCCTCGATGCATCGGTAGGTCTCATGAGACAACTAGACGTGGAATTGGCTGAGGCCCTTTCCCAATTTGATAAATGGTTTTGGATGAGACCTTAATCAATTTTATATGTCATGGCCTAGGCCTTGAAAAAATGTTTTAGAATGTCCGACATTATGCATTCCCTCATTATGGAAATAATATTGATGGTTCATGTGGACATTCGACTAGTAGAATACCCATGATTATGTTTTATTATGGCATTATTTACTCAGATCATATTCTTTCCATAAAAGTATTCATGTTTATTATTGGTAAAGGTATGTGGGTTAAATTATTCACCATGCTGAATATTTATGTCATTTTCCGCTATATTACTTAACCTTACTGAGCGTTTGAGCTCACCCCGTTTTATGTTTTAATTTTATTAGGATTCTAAGAAGTGTATTATGATTGATAAGTAGGGTTAAGCTAAGGGATTAATGGCGTACTCAAATGATCATTTATGTTGTGTTTTATTTTATAAATTTTAATGTAACGTCCATGTATGTAATCTATTTTCCAAGATTGCTAAACTGATCAGTATTTCGGGACTTGATTCCTTGTAATCATGTCAATGTATTAAAATAATGCACCAACTCTAGGTAACTGGGGTTGGGGCATTATAGTTGGTATCAGAAGAAGTTTAGCAATAACCTTGGAGACTAGATTTAGATAAACTCTGATTAGATCACATTACCCGAAGATAGACTTTGAGGATTAGTATAGAAGAACTTCCTAGAATTTTGGTATTGTAGAGATTTTGTGAGATTTCTGAGCAATACATCCCTGTCTGGATACGAGCAGGAAGAGGCGGCTCTGGCATAGATGTACCTAGGGGTAAAACCCGAAAACACCGCTTTGAGATAGACTTGAACAGGAACTGGTGCACAACAATGGGCCTTGCTGCACTCTTGGTTACGACACTCCCAGGGTATATGCTTAGGATAATTCTCATTTTCTTTACAGACCATTATGAAAGGATTATGTGTATATACTTACTGACAGAAAACATCGTTATGATTATGAATTATATCCATAAATCGTTCAATTTATGTTAGGTATTTTACAAGTTTGGTATTATTCATTGCAATTCAAAAACTGACCTAGTTTATGCTATTGTATAGAAATGGCGCCTAGTAGAGGGAATGTGAACTCCATCAATATGTATGATTCAAAAATTAAGAAAGATCATATCTTTCACAGTATTAAGCCAACATTTAGAAGGGAAAAAGTCTCCCATGTATTCTCAACATATGAAGAAATAATATCATGTGTTAATAAGATAAGTAAATAATTCTCCGAGTCATATGGCTTTGAAGGGAAGCTAGAGAAGAAAAGGATGATAGAAAGAAAGATGGATAAAGGGAAGAGGGAAAAGAAGAATTTTACCATATGTGATAACTGTGGGAAGAAACACCTTGGAACTTTCCTGAAGGGAATGAGAGTTTGTTATAAGTGTGGAGAAAAAGGCCACCAAGTACGTGACTTCAAGGGTAAGAAAAAAGTTTCAAATGAACAATGATTCATCTGCAAGGAGTTAGGACACTATGCGAACCGATGTCCAAATCATCAGAGTATTCCCCAATTGATGCTATTGGATAATAATCAAGTTATGACACTACCACAGATGAGGAGGAAAGATTAGAATTCTTATGTTGTTATTAGAGAATTATGTCATTTGAGTGTTGTATCAACAATGTACTTGTTATAATAATTATGGAGTATATAAGGATTGTACTGCAGTACTATTTAATTAAGGACTTGAGATTGTGTGGAACCAAGAAATGTGACTCAATAGCAGGTTAAATTTTTGGAAAATATATGTTTGAGAGAAGGATAAACCATAATATGATTCAGATACCGAGGTAGTGATTTTGGAATAATACATGATTGATTTGGATAAATCATATTGGATATTCTTTATTACCTTAAAACTGATTAATGATTTGTATATTCTAACATTGTTGGAGTTTACAACATTTTTGGATAGAAGGAGTATATCTAGTATTCTATAAGGAATAAGAGATCATGAATTTAATCAATAAGGTTTTATGGTAATTCAGGATGTTGCAGTGTTTTAAAAGAATACATGATAAAGGTGTTCACATGTTATTACGCGGAAAAAAGGATCTTCATTGTATTTACCTTCCTTATAAATTTTGGATTGTGAGTTTGGACAGAAGTATTTTGGATAATTCTAGTTTGAGATTATTTTTGGATTTCCATAAAAGGACAACCCAGAGGTCGGCCGACAACCCGTCGCGTCCGGCAAGCCGTGAGACTTGAACCTGCAACCGAAGGGCAAAAATGGTCTATCACCTACCAATGGCCCACGTGATGTCCTGCACTACGGGAAAAATGAGTTTTTGCGACGGGGATAAATCCTTTCGCAAATAGTCCGGTTACAAACTTATTTGCGACGATCAAATTCCCCCGTCACAAATAAGTAGTTATTTGCGACGGGTTAGCTTGCCCCGTCGCAAAAGGACTGGCGCGCTTTGCGCGCCAATTCGCGGGAAAGTTATTTGTGATGGGCTGTTACCACCCGTCGCAAATACCTGACGGCGGTAAAAGATATTTGCGATGGGAATCTACCCCCGTCGCAAATAACAGGCGGCGGTAAAAGCTATTTGCGACGGACATCTACCCCCGTCGCAAATAGTATGTCGGCAGGTTATTATTCGCGACGGGTCCCGTCGCGAATAATTATTTAACCATTGACCGTAATAAATGAGGGCTAAGGTATTTGAGACGGGTACCATCATAAATAACACTATTTGCGACGGGTATCCCGTCGCAAATAGACCCGTCGCAAATTATCTAACCTATAAATACCCCCCATCCGTTTTTTTTTCATTCATTCTCAAACTCAATCTTCTCCTTCTCTCAAAACTCTATTTTTAGATTTCAGAGTTTCTTAAGTTTAATTTTTTTTCCAGAGTTGATATTGAAGTTTTCAACAACAATCAGAGATCAACCTCATATCAATTTTAAAGGTATTTATGTTCATTTTAATTTAGTATTTATTTTAAATTTTTTATTAGTTTCAATTATTCTTAATTAGTTGTAATTTAATTATGTTTACATTGTTTTGTTACTTAATAAATTTAAATTATTAGTATTCATTGTTCATAGTTAATGGTACTTAGGAATAATTAGTAATAATTACCAATAATTAGGAATAATTAGTAATAATTACCAATAATTAACAATAATTAGTAATAATTACAAATAATTACCAATAATTAGTAATAATTAGTAATAATTACAAATAATTCGTAATAATTACCAATAATAAGTAATAATTTTCAATAATTACCAATAATTAGTAATAATTTCCAATAATTACCAATAATTAGTAATAATTTCCAATAATTACCAATAATTAGTAATAATTACCAATAATTAGTAATAATTAGTAATAATTAGTAATAATTAGTAATAATTCTTAATAATTATCAATAATTAGTAATAATTAATAATAATTACCAATAATTAGCAATAATTGGTAATAATTACCAATAATTGGTAATAATTACCAATAATTGGTAATAATTACCAATAATTAGTAATAATTACAAATAATTATCTATAATTAGTAATAATTACCATTAATTATCCATAATTAGTAATAATTACAAATAATTATCAATAATTAGTAATAATTACCAATAATTATCCATAATTAGTAATAATTACCAATAATTAGCAATAATTACCAATAATTAGTAATAATTAATAATAATTACCAATAATTAGCAATAATTAGTAATAATTATAAATAATTACCAATAATTACCAATAATTACCAATAATTACTAATAATTATTAATAATTACCAATAATTAGCAATAATTAGTAATAATTACCAATAATTAGCAAAAATTAGTAATAATTACCAATAATTAGTAATAATTACAAATAATTATCAATAATTAGTAATAATTACAAATAATTACCAATAATTAGTAATAATTACCAATAATTAATAATAATTACCAATAATTACCAATAATTAATAATAATTACCAATAATTACCATTAGTTAGAAATAATTACCAATAATTATCCATAATTACCAATAATTATCCATAATTACCAATAATTAGGAATAATTACCAATAATTAGGAATAATTACCAATAATTAGGAATAATTACCTATAATTAGGAATAATTACCAATAATTAGTAACGATTCGTAATGATTACCAATAATTAGTAATAATTATCAATAATTAGTAAGAATTATCAATAATTAGGAATAATTACCAATAATTCGTAATAATTAGTAATAATTGGTAATAATTAGTAATAATTACCAATAGTTACCACTAATTAGTAATAATTAATAATAATTAACAACAATTAGTAATAATTAATAATAATTACCAATAATTCATAATAATTAGTAATAATTACCAATAATTAGTAATAATTAGTAATAATTAGTAATAATTACCAATAATTAGTAGTAATTACCAATAATTAATAATAATTAGCAATAATTAATAATAATTACCAATAATTACCAATAATTACCAATAATTACCATTAGTTAGAAATAATTACCAATAATTACCAATAATTACCAATAATTAGTAATAATTAGTAATAATTGGTAATAATTACCAATAATTACCAATAATTACCACTAATTAGTAATAATTAATAATAATTTCCAATAATTAGTAATAATTAATAATAATTAACAATAATTAGTAATAATTACCAATAATTAGTAATAATTACCAATAATTAATAATAATTACCAATAATTACCAATAATTACCAATAATTACCAATAACTACCAATAATTACCAATAAATACCAATAATTACCAATAATTAGGAATAATTACCAATAATTAGGAATAATTACCAATAATTAGGAATAATTACCAATAATTAGGAATAATTACCAATAATTAGGAATAATTACCAATAATTAGTAATGATTACCAACAATTAGTACTAATTATCAACAATTAGTAATAATTACCAATAATTAGGAATAATTACCAATAATTAGGAATAATAACATTATTACATTATTAGTATATTTTATTATTAATATTAAAATAATATAATTTTTTATATTATATACAATTCTTATTTCATCTGTGTGTTTTCTGTCTCCACATGTAATATTTGTATGTGGAGATAGAAAACACACAGATGAAAGGATAATTGTATATAATATAGAAAATTATATTATTTTAATATTAATAATAAAATATACTAATAATGTAATAATGTTATTATTCCTAATTATTGGTAATTATTTATAATTATTGGTATAATTACAAATAATTAGGAATAATTACCAATAATTAGGAATAATTACCAATAATTAGGAATAATAACATTATTCTCAACATATTCAATTCTTAAAGGGTCAATTTTTAGGTCTATCTCAATAAAAAGTTTGCGTCAGTCGTGTATGATGTAAAATCTATAATTATCCTTGCTTGAGTGTTTTTTCGAACAAAATATTCAAAACCAGTAATGCTTTTATATTTTATAGAAAAATATGGAACAACGAGGTCGTCAACAATCATTATTAGGTGACCGCATATGGATAAATCAACGTATAAATCCAAATGGTTCTGGTTTAAATCCAGTATATATAGAGGGTGTGGAGACTTTTTTATCATTTGCGGCATCAAATACAGAATTTGTTTCAGAAGGAAAAATAAAATTCCCTTGTAGAAAATGTGCATTGAGAACGTTTGACACGTTTGACAAAGTGGGGGGACATCTCTTGCATTTTGGTTTTCAACCAGATTATGTTTTTTGGTATCAACACGGTGAACACAGTTCCAGAGCAGGTGATACCAACTTGATTCCAGATCCATCTCGGTTTCAAGATTTAGTACATGATGTTGCAGGTTCATCTGTTCAACATATAGAAACTCCGGCTGATATAGCTTCAAATCCTGAGTTGGCACCGTTTGAATTTTATGAGTTGTTGAGGTCTGCTGAGGATGCATTATATCCTGGCGGAAAGATGAGCAAATTAGAAGCAGTTGCAAAATTTATGGCTATCAAATCAGATAACGGAATGTCAAACACCTGTTTTGACCAGATATTTTCTTTGCTTAAAACACTGTTACCCAAAGGAAATATTTTGCCTACAAATTACTATGAGAGTAAGAGGCTGGTTCGAAATTTGGGACTTACTTGTCATAAGATTCATGCATGTTCAAATGACTGCATTTTATATTCTGGGGAAAATGAGTCGTTGGATAGTTGTCCCACATGTGGACAACTGAGATATAAAGAAGGAAAACATGGGAAGTCTGGTTTGATTCCTATAAAACAGTTGAGATATTTTCTGCTTACATCCAGACTTTAGCGTTTATTCATGTCTAAGAATACAACGACAATGATGTCATGGCATAAAGAGAATATTTCAACCGATAAAAGCTTGAATCATCCAGCCGATGGTGATTCATGGAAACATTTTGATAGAGTGAATCCATCCTTTCCTTTAGAAGCTAGAAATGTTCGACTGGGCCTTTCCACTGATGGTTTCTGTCCTTTAGGATCTTATGGTAGTCAATATTCATGTTGGACCGTTTTTTTAACTTCGTACAATTTACCTCCATGGATGTTGATGAAGGAGACATATATCTTTTTGACTTTACTAATTCTATGACATCCAAAGAAAAATATTGATGTTTATTTGAAACCATTGATTGATGAATTGAGTTTATTGTGGAGTACTGGTGTCAATACATATGATGTGGCAACGAAACAGAATTTCCTACTGAGAGCAGCATTGATGTGGAAAATTAGTGACTTCCCGGCTTATGGGATGTTATCTGGCTGGAGTACACATGGTCAGAAATCATGTCCTTACTGTATAGGAGAGAACAAAGCATTTATGCTCATTCATGGAAAGAAACCTTGTTATTTTGACTATCATCACAGATTTCTTCCAGCTGATCATCCTTTTCACAGAAACAGATCTCATTTCGGAAAAGGAACAGTTGAAAGGGATGAACCTCCAAAAATTCTATCAGGTTCGGAGTTAAAATCAGTTGTATTTTCATTACCTCCCATCACTTTTGGTCCCACAATAAACCAACAGAAAATTTCTGGTTTTGGGAAAGAACACAATTGGATTAAACGTAGCATATTTTGGGATTTTCCATATTGGTCTGATTTGTTGGTCCGACACATGTTAGATGTCATGCACATTGAGAAGAACTATTTTGATAATTTGTTTCATACAGTTTTGGATACGCCAGGAAAGAGCAAAGACAATGTAAATGCACGTTTAGATCTTGCCCAAATTTGCAGGCGTCCAGAACTGGAACTGTTTGAGAATGTCAGAACAGAAAGGTTACTAAAACCAAAAGCATATTATACACTGTCTAAAGAAAACCGTTTATTATTTTGTCACTAGATTGCAGATTTGAGGCTTCCATATGGTTGTGCTTCCAATTTGGGTAGATGTGTAAAGAATGATCATATTACTGGATTAAAAAGTCATGATTGTCATGTTATAATGGAAAGACTTCTATCCATTGGATTAAGAGGTCTGTTGAATTCTGTGATTTGGGATTCCATAACAGACATGTCTCATTTTTTGGGAAATTTTTGTGGCTACAGCAGATTATGATCCTCTATGCAAACTTGAATAAGATGTTGTTGTAATTATATGTAAACTGGAAAAAATATTTCCGTCGTCTTTCTTCGACTCAATGGAACATTTGATGTTACATTTTCCATATGAAGCCAAATATGGAGGTCCAGTACAGTTTAGATGGATGTACCCTTTTGAAAGATGCATGCAAAAATTGAAAAGAAAAGTACGTAACAAAGCATCTGTTGAAGGATCTATTGCATAAGCTTATTTGCAAGAGGAAATATCTTTTTTCTGCTCCCATTATTTGGAATCTGAGTATCCTTCAAAACACAACCGAATGGGACGGAACGAGAGGAATATTGATGAAATTGACAATCAATTATCTGTTTTCAACCAGCCAGAGCTTGGTTTTGGTGGAGTTTATGAACGCTGGTTTTCGGATGATGAACATCACAAAGCTCATACGTATGTTCTGCTCAACTGTGAAGAGATGACATCAGTTGTACTGTAAGTGTTTATATCACTTATTCTATCATTTATGTTATAGTAAATAACTTTGGTTTTTATAGGTTGTATGATAATCATATCAAGAAACAAATTCAACAAATTACAGCAGCTGCCCTCGAAGAACGCCGACAGAAAAATTTCTCTCAGTGGTTTCAAAAACTGGTAACATAAATTATTTATATTTTAGCAACTCATTCAATGTATAGTTTACTATATTGATAATTATTTAACAAATTTTCAGGTGTCTCGACATGCTGATAAAATTGACAAACGGTTGTGTATATTGAGTAACCCACCTTCCAAACTTGTTAAAACTTATAATACATATGTGGTGAATGGATTTCAATTTCACACACATGCATATGGGGAATCGAAAAAAACAATGAACAGTGGAGTTAGCTTGAGAGGATCCCATCATCGAGAAAATGAAGTTGACTTTTCTGGAATACTTGATGAAATCATTGAACTCTATAATCTTGGACAACATTACATAACCATGTTCAAATGTCGGTGGTTGGATACAGAGAGAGGCGTGCGTGTTCATCCGACACATGGAATCATTGATATTAAATGTAAAAGTGTTCTCGCAGTAAATGAACCATTCTTATTAGCTCAACAGGCACATCAAGTTTATTACGCAAAGTACTGTGCTACATCAAGAGACTTGACTGATTGGTGGAGTGTAATAAAAATCAAAATTCGATACAATCAGTTTAGTCAAAGTGAATGTGATTTCACTGATGTGCAAAGAATTAAAGTTTTTCAAGAGTCATCAAAATCAATATTTTTTACAAAGGGACATGAGTATCGATGACGACACCACACATCTAAGAGTCGGTGATGACGATGATGTTAATGATGTCACATATGAATTTGAAATGGTAAGAGATGAAGCAACTGGAACTCGAATGGATATCGATGATGTTGAGGAGGAATATGAAGATGACATTGACATATATGAAGATGATGATGAAGCTAAACACTGATACAATTCCATGGTAGTTATATACAATCAATATATATATATATGTATATATAATAGTAATTATCAATTATTTGCTAACAACATTAACATTTTCTGTTTCAGATGGACGACGAGACATTTCGTGAGTTGGCGAATGCTGACCTGCCTTTCGATGCGGATGAGTTGCTGGCAGATGACCCTCAGCCTGCAGGCTCTTCAGGGAGTACGCGGAGGGGGCGCGGTCTTGCACGATTGATGATTCCTGACCCCATCCCCGAGTGGCGTCCACGTCTTGGGTTTGATCCACGCACACGGAGGTGTGATAACCTGTGTGATAATCTGTGGATTTGACTAAGATTTCATTAATCTATTCACATAATATATGTTTATTATTTTTACAGTTTTCCGCATATAGCAGTCGGACAGGGCAGCGCTATTTTGCACAACTATTTCTCTCAGCCGTGGACCACATGGGAGCAGATTCCCATTGATGTGCAGCAGGCCATGTTCGGACATTGGTTGGTAAGTACGTTAATAAATAATTTTTATTTTGAAAATTATTTCATTTCTAACTTGATATTTTGATTTATTTGTAGGGTTTATGGTATCCGATCGAGGATAACATGCGTGACGCCATCCACAAGGCATGGAAGGTGGCCATGCGTGATCACTTTCGTCAGTTTTTGCACAGTTTAAGAAAATCTACCACGAAGAAAGCAGGAGTGTCATATTTTGATGAGTCATGTAGAGCACACCGACCAGAGTACATTTCATCCCATGTATGGGATGGATTATGTGCGCACTGGTTGAGTGGTGCCTTTCAGAGGAGATCATCAGTGGGGAGGCAGAATCGGGGGAGACAGGAGGTGACTCATCGAGCTGGGAGTCGTTTTTTCAGTACTCATAGACAGTATCTGGTACGTACATTATTTATAAATATTTTATATAACTATAAATATTAACAGTTTATTTTTTATTCTTATAGGCTGTCGAGCACCCCAATATTACGGAGTACGACGTATATCAGAGGATGTATAGTGATCCTGCTACTGGGGAGCTCAGAGGTGATCATCAGCATCACATCGTGGTCAGTATTATTTGTTTTCATGTTTAAAAATTAACTGCATATAATATATTCACAATTTTAATTTTAAATTGCAACTACAGGAGTCATATGAGGCCGCAGCGTCACAGACCCGGCCTGAGAGTTAGGTCGAGTCATTAGATCAGACCACTGGCCGTCAGTTTGATGAGGCAGCATGGATGCAGGCCACCCAGTATGCCTTCGAGAAGGGCCGGGTAGTTGGTATTAGCTCTCGACTGACTCTCGGAGATTATTATGACAGTGCTGCGATGTCGGCGTCCAGCTCGAGAGGAGCTCGTGCATCTTCTTCTGCTACACAGTATGAGGATCAGTTTCGATCTCAGACTGCACTGATAGAGAGTCTCCAATAGGAGCAGGAGCAGATGCGTCAGTAGCAGCAGCATCATGAGGAGGAGCGTCGATGCCAGCAGCAGCAGTACGAGGAGCAGATGAGTCGGTGGCAGCAGCAGCACCAAGAGAAGATGGAGTACATGCGCCGACTCACTCATGCTTTAGGGATGAAGTTTCCTCCACCAGCATCTACAGATCCCCCCCTCCCCCCTCCTTCAGATTAGATTTTGTTTTTATGTTATAAAGTTTGTTAAATCAAAATATGAATTTTTTTCTATTCGTAGTTTCTGTCTCATTATAAAATATTAATAATATTATATTTTTAAATAACAATATTAATATGAATAATAAAATTATTTATATTTTATAATATTAAATTATATATATATATATTAAAATTTTATAATATTATAATTTAATTATATTTTTTTGTAATATTTAAATTATTTTAATATTTGAATGTAAAATAATTCTATTATTTTTATATTAATTAAAATAACTTATTAATATTTTTTATTTATGAATTATAATTCTAATATTATTATATTAATTAAATCATTTATTAAAATTCTATTATTTTTTATTTTTGAATTATAATTCTATTATTATTATATAAAATAAAATAATTTATTAATAATTTATTATTTTTATTTGTGAATTATAATTCTATTATTATATTAATTAAAATCATTTATTAATATTTTATTATTTTTTATTTTTGAATTATAATTGGATTATTATTATATTAATTAAAATAATTTATTAATAATTTATTTTTTTATTTTTTTAATAGTATTTGCGACGAGATACTATACCCGTCACAAATAGTATTATTTTTATATCCATTAAAATAATTTAATAGTAGTTTTTAATTTTTTTTAAAAACATAATTGCAACGGGTCCCGTTGCCACTACTATTTGTGACGGGCCCATCGCAAATACCTGTCGCGACGGGGCCCGTCGCAATTACTATTTTAAAAGTTTTTACAAATATACAGAGTAATATTTGCGACGGGAAGGATACCCGTCACAAATACTATCTTTAGCGACGGGCCCGTCGCAACTAATTGTTGTTGCGACGATGTTTTCCGCAATGAGCGATTTGCGACGGACCCCCGTCGCAAAAGGCCATTCGCGACGGGATCCCGTCGCAAATGACCCGTCGCAAATACCTGTTTTTCTAGTAGTGCTGGATTGAATAATGTAGTCTTTTAAATGAAAATTATAGTAGATGAATTATAAATTCATTTTTTTGAAACCCTATATGAATAGGATAAATAGAATATTATTTTTATGTTCTATTATCTTTTAGAGTAAAAGATGAGTTTGTGGTAGAAATTAGTTAAAGGATGGGAATCTACTTGTCAAGTATATATTTTTCTTCTTCTCTTATTCTATGAAGAAATTAATTATTAGACTTTAGTGAAGTGATATTAAAACAAAAAAAAATGTTTTATCCTAATACCATATGGTTTGTTGAACTGATGATATTTTAAATCATCATAGATTGATGAATTAAGGCCCCCCAATTTTACACTTTTTTGTGATTGATGACCTCAATCACTACCTATAAATATTTACGTTTTTCCTCCAATTATATGTCTTTAATTTCCAACAATGTTCTGCTAATCAAGATCATAATTTGGTGGTGACCCTTTCATTTCCCTTTTCCTCTTATTAAGACTAAATTTTATTAACCTAATTTTCGATGTGGGTTTTCACAAAGGTATTTTCTATTTTCAACCTTTTATTTTAGAAAAGTAATTTCAAATTAAGAGGACATAATTTATTAAAGGGGGGAATAATGTAACACCCCAATATTTCATAGTACGTTATTTCTTCAAAGTAATTCAATAACTTGCACTACACGCAACACCGAGTTCTAGCGCACAATGACTTACCAAACAAGCCGCCCAAAAGCGGTTATGAATAGTATTAACTGAATTTATAAATTTATATAATCCTTCTAATTTTAGAATCCATATTATGAGTTTCTTAGACATAATTTAAGAACAAATACATTTTTTTTCAGATAAAAGAAGTATTTTTCAAAAAAATGAAATTTTACCGCCTTTTAATGGGGAAGCCTTTTTAAATCTAATATTTGAAACTTTAATATATTCAATTTGACAAAATAAACTTCTTCATTAGAATCAAGACATAATAATTTAGTTTCAATAAAGTTTTGTTGTTTTTCGGATAACTTTCATATTTGGGTGAATAGTGAAAAATACTATATTTTAAATAAAAACAACTTTTTAAATGAAAATAATTTATATTGTTAAATTATACATTTTAATGGTTTGGAAGTATAAATAGATTTTATTATTACCATTTAATCCAATTATGGTCATTCTAAGTAATTTAATATTGAAATTGGACATAAACAAGTGTCAAGCTTTTGATAGTTATTATTTCTTAAAAATACGTCTTTTGGTTTTGACAACGAGAATTAATTTTAAATTAATAAATGAAAATTTTATGTTTTTAATTTGGTAAAAAATATTTCATTTTTGTATTCCTAATATCTAAATATTCTTAGGTTTAAAGTTTGGTACTTTTCTGATAACTTTCATATTTTGATGAATAGCGAAAATTACTAAATTTTAATTAAAAGCAACTTTTTTAATCGAAATAATTAATAGTGATAAATTATGAATTTGAGTGATTTTAAAGTATAATTAGATTATAATTTTACCATTTAATCCAATGTTGGACCTTGTACATAATTTCATATTTAAACTGGACATAAAAAAGTGTCAATATTTTGATAGTTATTATTTGTTAAAAACAAGCTTTTTTTTTCGACAACAGGAATTAATTTTAAATTAATTTCTGCCACTTCTATGTTTCGAATTTAGAAAAATTATTCCATATTTAGAATCAGGAGGTCCATATTGTGTAAATAGTTAACTTTAATTTTTATACATTTTGAATAATTACTTCGGTAAATATTTTCTTTACCATGGTTAAAGGGTAAATCCGGTAAATAAGGGTAAAAAATAATATTATAATAATACTAAATTACCCTAAAACGTGTCCTAACCCTATTTTTTGATACATTTCCGACCATGGGCATCTTTGGGTAGATTTTGGGATCCCATGGATCCACTTGTAAGTGATAATGACACTTTATATTAATTAAGTTAAAGTAAATACAAAAATGACATAAGCATATATCTTTTAAAAAACAATTTTTACATAGGGTTATAAATGTTATATTTTTTACTATAAAAATTAATTAGAAATCTAAAATGATTTAATATATAATGGTATTTTATTTATAATTTTTAGACGTTGAATAATTTAATTTATTTATGACACAATAATGATGCAGTATTTTCCTTATTAATGAAAGAATCAAATAATTAGAATTATAAATGTTAAAATAAAAATAATTTGTAAATTTTGATGCCATAAAATAATTTTATTGGTTAATATGACATGTTAGGATTTCTTAAATGAATTTTTTTTGAATGAATAATGTTTTTAAGACTTTAACAAAAATCAATTATTAAATATTGTCAAAATAGACATAAATGGGTTTTTAAAATAAATATTATATTATTAATTGATATTCTATTCCTAAAAATATAAGGTTAAGACAAAGGACTTATATAATGATAGTTGTATCATTAATAAACCACTTAGGGTTCTCTTGGAAGTTTATAGTAAGTTTATTAACCATATAATATAAAAATACTAAGAGACATGGTAAATGTCAAACTAATTAACTAAGAGTTAAAACTAAAAGATAAGGTTAATATAGTGACCCAAACCTGTCTAAAACCTATTGTTTGGGTGGTTTTCGACCCATACCCACCTTATAATTTAAATAATACACTTTTTAGCCATTAGAAACCGAATATGAATTTATTATAAATTAATACTTTAAGTTTTTCCTAAAGAGCCCCTCCCCCCCTTATAAAAGGACATGACTTCTAACCAATTACTCACATCTCTCAAGCCTTTTGGCTCATCCAAACTCTGCCTAATTAATCTCCCTACATCCCTCTACTACTCATAGAAGCCTTACCTTAGGAATAAGGCACTTCAAGAGTCCTTTTTGGTTTAAACCAAAGGGAGTTACCCAACTTAAAGGTAACGATTCCTCTTAGCTTCTTTTCTTTTATTTTACTTCTCCAACCCTTAAACTCTTCTTATTATTTTATTTTGTAACAAAACCAGTATATTATATATAATATAATATTGTTATGAAAAGTATTCGAACTACACTTACACACACCTCCATCTAATGGGTGAAGAACATAATGTTTCTGTGGATGGCAACCAAACGCCTCACGAAACGATGATTGTTCAATTATCTCCTTCCGCCTCTCATGGTGGCCATTATGATGGAACTATAATTAAATATGATATTAATAATATTTATTTTATTTATAAGCTTCTGTAATTCCATTTTATAGCATACCATTATTCATTTCATGTTGTATATATATATACGATAATTTCATTTGAGGAAGTGCGGACTACCACCCCCTCAAAGTGATATGACTCATTCATACCATAAATGGAACGTATAAAGGATGATGTCAATTAAATTAAGTAACATATATAAGATATTATATTACACTGGAATAATAATATAAATATGTATCATTTGGTTTTTATTCCTTTTAAAATGAAAAATAAAATGCAAGTAGCGTTTGTGCGTACGTACGGACTACAGTCTCCACGAATGCAATGAGATTCATTACCCATCGTATCCATTCAAGAATAATTTCATTTGATGATTAAAAATAATATTTAAGGACTTAATATCATTATGGATATGAATAAGATAAAACCTATGGATAATAAACATGGCTTATGTAATAAAACATATAAAAGAAAATGAGTAAGTGAACACCCGAAACGACGATAATACTAAAATATTATTAACAAAGCAATATTAAAAGATATTATATGATATCATATTTATGTATATGATTCTTGTATAATTTAATAACAATGATTTAACTATTATAAAGGAGGTTTATCTACCCTCAACCAAGGAAAAGTACATGGTAAAGGGGTTTTCATCTCACTCTTTATTCCCGTGAGATTTATGCCATATAGCCACCATTACCTTTTGTGTGGTGTATATACTGCCCATAATTGTATTATTTGTGTAATAAAATTTAATTTATGTGTATTTACATATTAATTCTATGATACCTCTTTCACGGGGTGTATGTTTTGTAAGTTACCAAATTGGTAAGGGTTTATTTCACAATCTCTTCATTATCTGAGGTTGTTTATACGTAATTATCTACTGGGACCTCTTTACAATACACATCCATGTTTCTTAAAAATGTATATCAAAACATTTTTACTATTTACTAGACAATGGGTTAAATTCATTTATACCATTTTTGACATTTTATAAGATGGTTATAAAGGAATATTTCCATCATTTTCCAAATAAGGTCCTTTTTAACCTTTTCGACAAAATTAAGGTAAGAATATATTTTTTTAACTTATACGGAGGGTGCGGCTATTTTCCACCATTATAAAATCATGGAAGCTTCCCTTACAAACTTAAAATAATATTTTCAAAATAAATGTTTTCTTTTATAATTATGTGACTCTTAAATTATTTCAAAAAATAGATATTTATCTCAAATAGTTTTGATTTCATCTATGTCAACATCATTTTAAATGTTTTAAAGATTTATTCTTATAAACCATTCTCATTAATGTCCATGTTTTCAAAATTGTTTTAAGGATTTATTTAAATGGACATGAATGTTTTAAAATGTTAATTACATTAAAAATATTCAAAGTGGTATGGGACACTTTGATTCAAAAATGTATTTAAATGTCTTCCTTTCTAAATTGTGTGAGTTTTAAATGTTTTCATGAAAAGGGATATTTCAATAAAAGAGTTATAAAAATAATTTCCATCTATGTCAAATCCTTTAATGGATTTTAAACTTGTTTTGAAGTTGGTTTATTATGATACAAAACTTCCATATTGTATTGAGGGTTTTGTGATATGTTTGACTGTGGATGTGATATTTTTATACCATTCAGGGTTTATGGTTAAAGTATTGACATTTCATATGATTGTTTTGATACGAATGTTTATGTTATGTTTAAACCTTTTCATATGAGTAATGTATTGGACTTAGTAAGTGATGGGTGGAGCCCGCTATAGCTCCTCGATGCATCGGTAGGTCTCAGGAGACAATAGACGTGGAATTGGCCGAGGCCCTTTCCCAATTTGATTTATGGTTTTGGCTGAGGCCTTAATCATTTTTAGACGTCTTGGCCGAGGCCTTGAAAAAATGATTCAGAATGTACGACATTATGCATTCCCTCATTATGGAAATAATATTGATGGTTCATGTGGACATTTGACTAGTAGAATACCCATTATTATGTTTTATTATGGCATTATTTACTCAACTCATATTCTTGCCAAAAAAGTATTCATGTTTATTATTGGTAAAGGCATGTGGTTTCAATTATTCACCATGCTTAATATTTATGTCATTTTCCGCTGTATTACTTACCCTTACTGAGCTTTTGAGCTTACCCCTTTTTTATGTTTTAATTTTCTTAGGATTCCAAGAAGTGTATTATGATTGATAAGAAGGGTTAAGATAGGGGATTAATGGCATAATCAAATGATCATTTATGTTGTGTTTTAGTTTCTAAATTGTAATGTAACATCCATGTATGTAATCTATTTTCCAAGACTGTTAAAATGATCGGTCTTTCGGGACTTGATTCCTTGTAATCATGTCATTGTATTAAAATAATGAACCGACTCTGGGTAACTGGGGTAGGGGCGTTACAGTTGGTATTAGAGGAAGTTTAGCAATAACCTTGGAAACTAGATTTAGATAAACTCTTATTAGATCACATTACCCTAAGATAGACTTTGAGGATTAGTAAAGAAGAACTTCAAAGAATTTTGGTATTGTAGAGATTTTGTGAGTTTTCCGAGAAATACATCCCTGTCTAGATATGAGTAGGTAGAGGCGGCTCTGACACATATGTAACTATGGGTAAAACTCGAAAACACCACTTTGAGCTAGACTCAAACTGGAACTGGTGCACGAAAATGGGCCTTGCTGCACTCTTGGTTACGACACTCCCGGGGGATATGCATAGGATAATTCTCATTTTCTTTACAAACCATTATGAAAGGCTTATGGGTATATACTTACTGAAAGAAAACATCTTTATGATTATGGATTATATCCATAAAATGTTCAATTTATGTTAGGTATTTTACAAGTTTGGAATTATTCATTGCAATTCATAAACTGACCAAGTTTATGTTATTGTATAGAAATGACGCCCAGTAGAGGGAATGTGAACTCCAACAATACATACGATCCAAAGACTAAGAAAGATCATATCTTTCACGGTATTAAGCCAACATTTAGAAGGTAAATAGTCTCCCATGTATTCTCAACATATGAAGAAATAGTATCATGTGTTAATAAGATAAGTAAAGAATTTTCTAAGTCATATGGATTTGAAGGGAATCCAGAGAAGAAAAGGATGGTAGAAATAAAGATGGATAAAGGGAAGAGGGAAAAGAATAGTTTTACCATATGTGATAACTGTGGGAAGAAACACCTTGGAACCTGCCTGAAGGGAATGAGAGTTTTTTATAATTGTGGAGAAAAAGGACACCAAGTACGTGACTGTATGGGTAAGAAAAAGGTTTCAAATGAACAATGATTTATCTACAAGGAGTTGGGACACTTCGCAAACCGATATCCAAATCATCAGAGTATTCCCCAAATGATGCTATTAGATAATAATCAAGTTATGATACTACCACAGATGAGGAGGAAAGATTAGTGTTCTTATGTTGTTATTAGAGAATTATGTCATTTGAGTGTTGTATCAACAATGTACTTATTATAATAATTACGGAGTATATAAGGATTGTACTGCAGTACTATTTCATTAAGGACTTGAGATTGTGTGGAACCAAGAAATGTGACTCAATAGTAGGTAATTTTTTTGGAAAATATATGGTTGAGAGAAAGATAAACCATAATATGGTTCTGATACTGAGGTAGTGATTTTGAAATAATACATGATTGATTTGGATAAATTATATTGGATATTCTTGATTACCTTGAAACTGATTAATGATTTGTATATTCCAACATTGTTGGAGTTTACAACATTTTTTGATAGAAGCAGTATATCCAGTATTCTATAAGGAGTAAGGGATCATGAATATAATCAATGAGGTTTTATGGTAATTTTGAATGTTGTAGTGTTTTAAAAGAATACATAATGAAGGTGTTCACATGTTATTACGCGGAAAAAAGGATCTTCATTGTATTTACCTTCCTTATAAATTTTGGACTATGAGTTTGGACAGAAGTATTTTGGATAATTCTAGTTTGAGATTATTTTTGGATTGCCATAGAAGTACAACCCAATGTTCGGGCGGCAACCCGTCACGCTCGACAAGTCCGTGAGACTTGATCCCGCATCCAAAGGGAAACAAGGGTGTATCACCTACCACTGGCCAACGTGATGTTCTGAATTGAATAATGTAGTCTTTTAAAAAAAATCTAGTAGATGAATTATAAATTCATTTTTTTGAAACCCTATATGAATAGGAAAAATAGAATATTATTTTTATGTTCTGTTATCTTTTAGAGTGAAAGATGAGTTTGTGGTAGAAATTAGTGAAAGGATGTCACTCTACTTATCAAGTATATATTTTTCTTTTTCTCTTATTCTATGAAGAAATTAATTATTATACTTTAGTGAAGGGATATTAAAACAAAAAAATGTTTTATTATAATACAATATTTTTGTTGAACCGATGGTATTTTAAATCATCATAGATTGATGAATTTAAGTCCCTAAATTTTACACTTGTTTGTGATCGATGACCTCAATCACTACCTATAAATATTTACATTTTTCCTCAAATTATATGTATTTAATTTCCACCAATGTTCTCCTAATCAAGATCATAATTTGGTGGTAACCCTTTCATTTCCCTTTTCCTCTTATTAAGACTAAATTTTATTAACCTAATTTCCGATGTGGGTTTTTAGAAAGGTATTTTCTATTTTCAACCTTTTATTTTAGAAAAATAATTTCAAATTGAGAGGACAAAATTTATTGAAGTAGGGAAGAATGTAACACCCCAATATTTCATAGTACGTTATTTCTTCAAAGTAATTCAATAACTTTCACTACATGCAACACCAAGTTCTAGCGCACCATGACTTACCAAACAAGCCGTTCAAAAGCGGTTATGAATAGTATTAACTGAATTTTTAACTTTATATAATCCTTATAATTTTAGAATCCATATTATGAGTTTCTTAGAAATAATGTAAGAACAAATAAATTTTTTCAGATAAAAGAAGTATTTTTCAAAAAATGCAATTTTACCGCCTTTTAATGGAGAAGCCTTTTTAAATTCAATAGTTGAAACTTTTATATATTCAATTTGAAAAAATAAAATTCTTATTTAGAATCAAGACATAATAATTTAGTTTCAATAATGTTTTGGTGTTTTTCTGATAACTTTTATATTTGGGTGAATAATGAAAAATACTATATTTTAACTAAAAAGAACTTTTTAAATCAAAATAATTTATATTGTTAAATTATAAATTTTAATGGTTTGGAAGTATAAATAGATTTTATTTTTACCATTTAATCCAATTATGGTCATTTTAAGTAATTTCACTTTGAAATTGGACATAAACAAGTGTCAAACTTTTGATAGTTTTATTTCTTAAAAATACGTCTTTTGGTTTTGATAGCGGGAATTAATTTTAAATTAATAAATGCAACTTTATGTTTTTAATTTGGTGAAATATACTTTGTTTTTGGATTTGGAATATCTAAATTAGCTTAGGGTGAAATTTTGGTACTTTTCTGATAACTTTCATATTTTGATAAATAGTGAAAATTACTAAATATTAATTAAAAACAATTTCTTTAATCGAAATAATTAATAGTGATAAATTATTCATTTGAGTGATTTTAAAGTATATTTAGATTATAATTTTACCATTTAATCCAATTTCAGTCATTGGACAAAATTTCATATTTAAACTGGACATAAGAAAGTGTCAATCTTTTGATAGTTATTATTTATTAAAAACACGATTTTTGATTCGACAACGGGAATTAATTTTAAATTAATTTCTGTCACTTCTGTGTTTTGAATTTAGAAAAATGGATTTCATATTTAGAATCAGGAGGTCCAAATATTCTAAATAGGTAACTTCTATTTTTAGACATTTTGAATAATTACTTCAGTAAATATTTTCTTTACCATGGTTAAAGGGTAAATCTGGAAAATAAGGGTAAAAAATAATATAATAATAATATTAAATTACCCTAAAACATGTTCTAACCCTATTGGTTGATACATTTCCGACCATGGGTATCTTTGGGTCGATTTGGGGACCCCATGGATCCATTTGTAAGTGATAATGACACTTTATATTAATTAAGTTAAAGTAAATACAAAAATGACATAAGCATATATCTTTTAGGAAAACAATTTTTACATAGGGTTATATATGTTATATTTTTGACTATAATTATTAATTAGAAATATAAAGCGATTTAATAAATAATGGTATTTTATTTATAATTTTGAGACATTGAATAATTAAATTTATTTATGACACAATAATGATGCAATATTTTCCTTATTAATGAAAGAATCAAATAATTAGTATTATAAATGTTAAAATAAATATAATTTGAAAGTTTTTATGCCATTCAAGAATTTTATTGGTTAATATGACATGTTAGTATTTCTTAAATGATTTTTTTTGAATTAATAAGGTTTTTATGACTTTAAAAAAATCAATTATTAAATATGGTCAAAATTGAAATAAATGAGTTTTTAAAACAAATATTATATTATTAATTGATATTATATTTATGAAAATATAAGGTTCGTCAAAAGGACTTATATGTGATAGGTGTATCCTTAATTAACCACTTGGGGTTCTCTTGGAAGTTTATAGTAATTTTATTAACCATATAATATAAAAATACAAAGAGACATGGTAAATGTCAAACTAATTAACTAAGAGTTAAAACTATAAGATAAGGTTAATATAGTGACCCAAACCTGTCTAAAACTTATTGGTTGGGTTGTTTTCGAACCATACCCACTTTATAATTTGAATAATCCACTTTGGATCCATTATAAACCGAATATGAATTTATTATAAATTAATACTTTAAGTTTTTCCTGAAGAGCCCCTCCTCCCCCTTATAAAAGGACACCACTTCTAAAAAATTATTCACACCTCTAAAGCCTTTTAGATCATCCAAAATCTGACCAATTAATCTCCCTACATCCCTCTCCTCCACATAGAAGCCTTAACTTATACAGAAATCACTTCAAGAGTCCTTTTTGGTTCAAACCAAAGGGAGTTACCCAAATTAAAGGTAACGATTTCTCTTAGCTTATTTTATTTTATTTTACTTTTCCAACCCCTAAAATCTTCTCATTCTTTTCTCTTGTAAAAAAACTAGTATCCTAAATATACTATAATATTTTTATGAGAAGTATTAAAACTACACTTACACACACCTCCATCTAATGGGTGAAGAACATAATGTTTCTGTGGATGACAACCAAACGTCTCACGAAACGATGATTGTTCAATTATCTCTTATCGCCTCACATAGTGGACATTATGATGGAACTATAATGAAATATGATATTAATGATATTTATTTTATTTATAAGCTTCTGTAATTCCATTTTATAGCATACCATTTTTCGTTTCATGTTGTATATATATAGACGATAATTTCATTTGAGGAAGTGCGGATTACTGCCCCCTCAAAGTGATATGACTCGTTCATACCATACATGGAACGTATAAAGGATGGTTTTAATGAACTTAAGTAACCTATATAAGATACTATATTATACTGGAATAATAATATACCTATGTATCATTTGGTTTTGATTCCTTTTAAAATGAAAAATGAAATGGAGGTAGCATTCGTGCGTACGTACAGACTACCGTCTCCACGAACGCGATGAGATTCATTCCCCATCGTATCCATTCAAGAATAATTTTATTTGATTATTAAAAATAATATTTAAGACTTTATATCATTCTGGATATGAATAATATACAACCTATGGATAAAAAACATGACTTATGTAACAAAACATATAAAAGAAAACGAGTAAGTGAACACGTGAAATGACGATAATACTAAAATATTATTAACAAAACAATATTAAAAGATATTAGATGATATAATATTTATGTATATGATTATTGTATAATTTAATAACAATGATTTAAATATTATAAAGGAGGTTGAATTACCCTCAACCAAAGAAAAGTACAATGTAAGGGGTTTTTCATCTCACTACTTTTTCCCGTGAGATTTATGCCATATTGCCACCATTACCTTTTGTGTGGTGTATGTACTACCCATAATTGTATTATTTGTTTTATAAACTTTAATTTATGTGTATTTACATATTCATTTTATGATACCTCTTTAATGGGGTGTAAGTTTCATAAGTGACCAAATTGGTAAGGGTTTATTTCACAATCTCTTCATTATCTGAGGTTGTTTATACGTAATTATATACTGGGACCTCTTTACCATCCACATCCATGTTTCTTAAAAATGTATTTCAAAATATTTTTACTATTTACTGGACAATGGGTTAAAGTCATTTATTCCATTGTTTGAAATTTTATAAGATGTTTATAAAGGAATCTTTCTTCCATTTTCCAAACAATGTCCTTTTTAACCTTTTCGACAAAATTAAGGTAAGAATGTCTTTTTTAACTTATACAGAGGGTGCGGCTATTTTCCACCATTATAAAATCATAGAAGCTTCCATTAAAATATTATAATAATATTTTCAAAATAAATGTTTTCTTTTATAATTATGTGACTCTTAATGATTTCAAAAAAGAGATATTTCTCTCAAATTGTTTTGATTTCATCTATGTCAACATCATTTTAAATGATTTAAAGATTTATTCTTCTAAAACATTATCATTATTGTCCATATTTTCAAAATGGTTTTAAGGATTTATTTAAATGTACATGAATGTTTTAAAATGTTAATTACTTTAAAAAGATTCAAAGTGGTATAGGACACTTTGATTAAAAAATGTCTTTAAATGTCTTCCTTTCAAAATTGTGTTAGTTTTAAATGTTTTCATGAAAAGGGATATTTAAAACAAAGAGTTTTACAAATAATTTCCATCTATGTAAAACCCTTTAATTGATTTTAAACTTGTTTTGAAGTTGATTTATTATAATACAAAACTTCCATATTGTATTGAAGGTTTTGTGATATGTTTGACTGTGGATGTGATATTTTTATACCATTCAGGGTTTATGGTTAAAGTATTGACATTTCATATTCTAGTTTTGATATGAATGTTTATGTTATGTTTAAAAATTTTCATATTAAGAATGTATTGGACTTAGTAAGTGATGGGTGGAGCCCGCTATAGCTCCTCGATGCATCTGTAGGTCTCATGAGACAACTAGACGTGGAATTGGACGAGGCCCTTTCCCAATTTGATTTATGGTTTTGGACAAGACCTTAATAATTTTTATAAATCTTGCCCTAGGCCTTGAAAAAATGTTTTAGAATGTCCGACATTATACATTCTCTCATTATGGAAATAATATTGATGGTTCATGTGGACGTTCGACTAGTAGAATACCCATGATTATGTTTTATTATGGAATTATTTACTCAGCTCATTTTCTTTCCATAAAAGTATTCATGATTATTATTGGTAAAGGCATGTGGTTTAAATTATTCACCATGCTTAATATTTATGTCATTTTCCGCTATATTACTTAACCTTACTGAGAGTTTGAGCTCACCCCTTTTTATGTTTTAATTTTCATAAGATTCCAAGAAGTGTATTATTATTGATAAGTAGGGTTAAGCTAGGGGATTAATGGAGTACTCAAATGATCATTTATGTTGTGTTTTATTTTCTAAATTTTAATGTAACTTCCATATATGTAATCTATTTTCCAAGATTGCTAAACTGATCAGTATTTCGGGACTTGATTCCTTATAATCATGTCAAGGTATTAAAATAATGCACCAACTCTGGGTAACTGGGGTTGGGGCATTATAGTTGGTATCAGAGGAATTTTAGCAATAACCTTGGAGACTAGATTTAGATAAACTCTGATTAGATCACATTACCCGAAGATGGACTTTTGAGGATTCGTATAGAATAACTTCCTAAAATTTTGGTATTGTAGAGATTTTGTGAGATTTCAGAGCAATATATCCCTGTCTAGATACGATCAGGAAGAGGCGGCTCTAGAAAAGATGTACCTAGGGGTAAAACCTGAGAACACCGTTTTGAGCTAGACTCGAATAGGAACTGGGGAACGACAATGGGCCTTGCTAAACTCTTGGTTACGACACTCCCGGGGGATATTCTTAGGATAATTCTCATTTTCTTTACAAACCATTATGAAAGGATTATGTGTATATACTTACTGAAAGAAAACATCGTTATGATTATGGATTATATCCATAAACCGTTCAATTTATCTTAGGTATTTTACAAGTTTGGAATTATTCATTGCAATTCAAAAACGAAACTAGTTTATGCTATTGTATAGACATGGAGCCCAATAGAGGGAATGTGAACTCCAGAAATACGTATGATCCAAATAGTAAGAAAGATCATATCTTTCACAGTATTAAGCCAACATTTAGAAGGGAACTAGTCTCCCCTATATTCTCAACATATGAAGAAATAGTATCATGTGTTAATAAGATAAGTAAATAATTCTCCGAGTCATATGACTTTGAAGGGAAGCTAGAGAAGAAAAAGATGGTAGAAAGAAAGATGGATAAAGGGAATAGGGAAAAGAATAATTTTACCATATGTGATAACTGTGGGAAGAAACACCTTGGAACTTGCCTGAAGGGAATGACAGTTTGTTATAAGTGTGTAGAAAAAGGACACAAGTACGTGACTGCAAGGGTAAGAAAAAGGTTTAAAATGAACAATTATTCATTTGTAAGGATTTAGGACACTATGCGAACCGATGTCCAAATCATCAGAGTATTCCCCAATTGATGCTATTGGATAATAATCAAGTTATGATACTACCACAGATGAGGAGGAAAGATTAGAATTCTTATGTTGTTATTAGAGAATTATGTCATTTGAGTGTTGTATCAACAATGTACTTGTTATAATAATTATGGAGTATATAAGGATTGTACCGCAGTACTATTTAATCAAGGACTTGAGATTGTGTGGAACCAAGAAATGTGACTCAATAGCAAGTTAAATTTTTGGAAAATATATGGTTGAGAGAAAGATAAACCATAATATGGTTCAGATACCGAGGTAGTGATTTTGGAATAATACATGATTGATTTGGATAAATCATATTGGATATTCGTGATTACCTTAAAACTGATTAACGATTTGTATATTCCAGCATTGATGGAGTTTACAAAATTTTTGGATAGAAGGAGTATATCCAGTATTCTATAAGGAATAAGGGATCATGAATGTAATCAATAAGGTTTTATGTTAATTCAGGATGTTGCAGTGTTTTAAAAGAATACATGATGAAGGTGTTCACGTGTTATTACGCGGAAAAAAGGATCTTCATTGTATTTACCTTCCTTATAAATTTTGGATTGTGAGTTTGGAAAGAAGTATTTTGGATAATTCTAGTTTGAGATTATTTTTGGATTGCCATAAAAGGACAACCCGGAGGTCGGGCGACAACCCGTCGCGTCCGGCAAGGCCGTGAGACTTGAACCTGCAACCGAAGGGCGACAAGGGTGTATCACCTACCAATGGCCCACATGATTTCCTGGATTGAATAATGTAGTATTTTAAAAAAAATTATAGTAGATGAATTATAAATTCATTTTTTTTGAAACCCTATACGAATAGGATAAATAGAATATTATTTTTATGTTCTCTTATCTTTTAGAGTGAAAGATGAGTTTGTGGTAGAAATTAGTTAAAGGATGGGACTCTACTTGTCAAGTATATATTTTTCTTCTTCTCTTATTCTATGAATAAATTAATTATTATACTTTAGTGAAGGGATATTAAAACAAAAAAATGTTTTATCCAAATCCATATGTTTTGTTGAACCGATGATGTTTTAAATCATCATAGATTGATGAATTTAAGGCCCCAAATTTTACACTTGTTTGTGACTGATGACCTGAATCACTACCTATAAATATTTACTTTTTCCTCCAATTATATGTCTTTAATTTCCACCAATGTTCTGCTAATCAAGATCATAATTTGGTGCTGACCCTTTCATTTCCCTTTTCCACTTATTAAGACTAAATTTTATTAACCTAATTTTTGATGTGGGTTTTTACAAAGGTATTTTATATTTTCGTCTTTTATTTTAGAAAAAAAATTTCAAATTCTGAGGATGCAATTTATTGAAGGAGGGAAGAATGTAACACCCCAATATTTCATAGTACGTTATTTCTTCAAAGTAATTCAATAACTTGCACTACACGCAACACTGAGTTCTAGCGCCCCACGACTTACCAAAAAAGCCGCTCAAAAGCGGTTATGAATAGTATTAACTGAATTTTAAACTTTATATAATCCTTATAATTTTAGAATCCATATTATGAGTTTCTTAGACATAATTTAAGAACAAATACATTTTTTCAGATAAAAGAATTATTTTTCAAAAAAATGAAATTTTACCGAGTTTTAATGGGGAAGCCTTTTTAAATCCAATATTTGAAACTTTAATATATTCAATTTGACAAAATAAACTTCTTCTTTATAATCGGGACATAATAATTTAGTTTCAATAAAGTTTTGTTGTTTTTTTGATAACTTTCATATTTGGGTGAATAGTGAAAAATACTATATTTTAACTAAAAACAACTTTTTAAATCAAAATAATTTATATTGTTAAATTATACATTTTAATGGTTTGGAAGTATAAATAAATTTTATTTTTACCATTTAATCCAATTATGTTCTTTTTAAGTAATTTCATATTGAAATTGGACATAAACAAGTGTCAAACTTTTGATAATTATTATTTCTTAAAAATACGTCTTTTCATTTTGACAACGAGAATTAATTTTAAATTAATAAATTAAAATTTTATGTTTTTAATTTTGTAAAAAGAATTAATTTTTTTATTCGTAATATCTAAATTAGCTTAGGGTGAAATTTTGGTACTTTTCTGATAACTTTCTTATTTTGATGAATAGTGAAAATTACTAAATTTTAATTCTAAACAACTTTTTTAATCGAAATAATTAATAGTGATAAATTATGAATTTTAGTGATTTTAAATTATAATAAGATTATAATTTTACCATTTAATCCAATGTTTGTCCTTGGACATAATTTCATATTTAAATTGGACATAAGAAAGTTTCAATCTTTTGATAGTTATTATTTGTTAAAAACACGCTTTTTTGTTTCGACAATAGGAATTAATTTTAAATTAATTTCTGCCACTTCTGTGTTTTGAATTTAGAAAAATGTATTCCATATTTAGATTCAGGAGGTCCAAATTGTGTAAATAGTCAACTTCTATTTTTAGACATTTTGAATAATTACTTCGGTAAATATTTTCTTTACCGTGGTTAAAGGGTAATTCCAATAACTAAGGGTAAAAAATAATATTATAATAATTATAAATTACCCTAAAACGTGTCCTAACCCTATTGGTTGATACATTTCTGACCATGAGCATCTTTGGGTCGATTTGGGAACCCCCTGGATCCACTTGTAATAGATAATGACACTTTATATTAATTAAGTTAAAGTAAATACAAAAATGACATAAGCATATATCTTTTAAATTTTTTTTACATAGGGTTATATATGTTATATTTTAGACTATAAAAATTAATTATAAATCTAAAATGATTTAATATATAATGGTATTTTATTTATAATTTTTAGACATTGAATAATTAAATTTAATTATGACATAATAATGATGCAGTATTTTCCTTATTAATGAAGGAATCAAATAATTAATATTATAAATGTTAAAATAAATATAATTTGAAACTTTTGACGCCATAAAATAATTTAATTGGTTAATATGACATGTTAGTATTGATTAAATTAATTGTTTTCAAATTAATAAAGTTTTTATGACTTTAACAAAAATCAATTATTAAATATTGTCAAAATTGACATAAATGGGTTTTTAAAATAAATATTATATTATTAATTGATATTCTATTCCTAAAAATATAAGGTTAATACAAAGGACTTATATAAAGATAGGTGTATCATTAAAGAACAACTTAGGGTTCTCTTGGAAGTTTATAATAAGTTTTTTAACCATATAATATAAAAATACAAAGAGACCTGGTAAATGTCAAACTAATTAACTAAGAGTTAAAACTAAAAAATAAGGTTAATATAGTGACCCAAACCTGTCTAAAACCTATTGTTTGGGTGGTTTTAGACCTATACCCACCTTATAATTTTAATAATACACTTTTTAGCCATTATATTCCGAATATGAATTTATTATAAATTAATATTTTAAGATTTTCCTAAAGAGCCCCTCCACCCCCTTATAAAAGGACACTACTTATAACCAATTAATCACACCTCTCAAGACTTTTGGCCCATCCAAACTATGACCCATTAATTTCCCTACATCCCTCTACTCCTCATAGAAGCCTTACCTTAGGCATAACGCACTTCAAGAGTCCTTTTTGGTTCAAACCATAGGGAGTTACCCAAATTAAAGGTAACGATTTCTCTTAGCTTCTTTTCTTTTATTTTACTTCTCCAACCCTTAAACTCTTCTTATTCATTTCTTTTGTAACAAAACCAGTATCTTAAATATACTATAATATTTTTATGAAAATTATTCGAACTAAAGTTACACACACCTCCATCTAATGGGTGAAGAACATAATGTTTCTGTGGATGACAACCAAACGCCTCACGAAATGATGATTGTTTAATTATCTCCTTCCGCCTCTCATGGTGGCCATTATGATGACACTATAATTAAATATGATATTAATAATATTTATTTTGTTTATAAGCTTATGTAATTCCATTTTATATCATACCATTATTCATTTCATGTTGTATATATATATACGCTAATTTCATTTGAGGAAGTGCGGACTACCGCCCCCTCAAAGTGATATGACTCGTTCATACCATACATGGAATGTATAAAGGATGGTGTTAATGAAATTAAGTAACATATATAAGATATTATATTATACTGGAATAATAATATACATATGTAACATTTTATTTTTATTCCTTTTAAAATGAAAAATGAAATGCAAGTAGCGTTCGTGCGTATGTACGGACTACCATCTCCACAAACGCGATGAGATTCATTCCCCATCGTATCCATTCAAGAATAATTTCATTTGATGATTAAAAATAATATTTAGGGACTTTATATCATTCTGGATATGAATAAGATACAACCTAGGGATAAAAAACACGGCTTATGTAACAAAACATATAAAAGAAAACGAGTAAGTGAACACACGAAACGATGATAATACTAAAATATTATTAACAAAGCAATATTAATAGATATTATATGATATCATATTTATGTATATGATTATTTTATAATTTAATAAAAATTATTTAACTATTATACAGGAGGTTTAGCTACCCTCAACCAAGGAAAAGTATAAGGTAAGGGGTTTTCATCTCACTCCTTATTCCTGTGAGATTTATGCCATATTGCCACCATTACCTTTTGTGTGGTGTATGTATTTCCCATAATTGTATTATTTGTGTAATACACTTTAATTTATGTGTATATACATATTAATTGTATGATACCTCTTTCATGGGTTGTATTTTTTGTAAGTTACCAAATTAGTAAGGGTTTATTTCACAATCTCTTCATTATCTGAGGTTGTTTATACGTAATTATCTACTGGGACCTCTTTACCATACACATCCATGTTTCTTAAAAATTTATTTCAAAACATTTTTAATATTTACTAGACAATGGGTTAAAGTTATTTATACCCTTTTTTGACGTTTTATAAGATGGTTATAAAGGAATCTTTCCGTTGTTTTCCAAACAAGGTCCTTTTTAAGCTTTTCGACAAAATTAAGGTAAGAATGTCTTTTTTTAACTTATACAGAGGGTGCGGCTATTTTCCGCCATTATAAAATCGTCAAAACTTCCCTTACAAGCTTATAATAATATTTTCAAAATAAATGTTTTCTTTTATAATTATGTGACTCTTAAATGATTTCAAAAAATAGATATTTATCTCAAAAAGTTTTGATTTCATCTATGTCAACATCATTTTAAATGTTTTAAAGATTTATTCTTATAAACCATTCTCATTAATGTCCATGTTTTCAAAATGGTTTTAAGGATTTATTTAAATGGACATTAATGTTTTAAAATGTTAATTACTTTAAAAAGATTCAAGGTGGTATGTTACACTTTGATTCAAAAATGTCTTTAAATGTCTTCCTTTCTAAATTGTGTGAGTATTAAATGTTTTCATGAAAAGGGATATTTCAATCAAAGAGTTTTACAAATCATTTCCATCTATGTCAAATCCTTTAATGGATTTTAAACTTGTTTTGAAGTTGATTTATTATGATACAAAACTTCCATATTGTATTGAGGGTTTTGTGATATGTTTGACTGGGGATGTGATAGTTTTATACCATTCAGGGTTTATGGTTAAAGTATTTACATTTCATATGCTAGTTTTGATACAAATGTTTATGTTATGTTTAAACCTTTTCATATGAGGAATGTATTGGACTTAGTAAGTGATGGGTGGATCCCGCTATAGCTCCTCGATGCATCGGTAGGTCTCATGATACAACTAGATGTGGAATTGGCTGAGGCACTTTCCCAATTTGATTTATGGTTTTAGATGAGGCCTTAATCATTTTTAGACGTCTTGGCTGAGTCCTTAAAAAAATTATTCAGAATGTACGACATTATGAATTCCCTCATTATGGAAATAATATTGATGGTTCATGTGGACATTCGACTAGTAGAATACCCATGATTATGTTTTATTATGGAATTATTTACTCAGTTCATATTCCTGCCAAAAAAGTATTCATGTTTATTATTGGTAAAGGTATGTGGTTTCAATTATTCACCATGATTAATATTTATGTCATTTTCCATTGTATTGCTTACCCTTACTAGGCATTTGAGCTCACCCCTTTTTATGTTTTAATTTTCTTAGGATTCCAAGAAGTTTCTTATAATTGATAAGAAGGGTTAAGCTAGGGGATTAATGGCATACTCAAATGATCATTTGTATTGTGTTTTATTTTCTAAATTGTAATGTAACATCCATGTATGTAATCTATTTTCCCAGACTGTTAAATTGATCGGTCTTTCGGGACTTGATTCCTTGTAATCATGTCAATGTATTAATATAATGCACCGACTCTGGGTAACTGGGGTAGGGGCATTACAGTTGGTATCAGAGGAAGTTTAGTAATAACCTTGGAAACTATAATTAGATAAACTTTTATTAGATCACATTACACTAAGATGGAATTTGAGGATTAGTATAGAATAACTTCCAAGAATTTTGGTATTGTAGATATTTTGTGAGTTTTCCGAGCAATACATCCCTGTCTGGATATGAGAAGGTAGAGGCGGCTCTAGCATAGATGTACCTATGGGTAAAACCCTAAAACACAGCTTTGATCTAGACTCGAAATGGAACTGGTGCATGACAACGGGCCTTGCTGCACTCTTGGTTACGACACTCTCGGGGGATATGCATAGGATAATTCTCATTTTATTTACAAACCATTATGAAAGTCTTATTTGTATATACTTACTAAAATAAAAAATCTTTATGATTATGGATTATATCCACAAACCGTTCAATTTATGTTAGGTATTTTACAAGTTTGGAATTATTCATTGCAATTCATAAACTGACCAAGTTTATGCTATTGTATAGAAATGGCGCCCAATAGAGGGAATGTGAACTCCCACAACGCATACGATCCAAAGAGTAAGAAAGATCATATCTTTCTCGGTATTAAGACAATATTTAGAAGGGAAATAGTCTCCCATGTATTCTCAACATATGAATAAATAGTATCATGTGTTAATAAGATAAGTAAATAATTCTCCAAGTCATATGGCTTTGAAGGGAAGCCAGAGAAGAAAAGGATAGTAGAAATAAATATGGATAAAGGGAAGAGGGAAAAGAAGAATTTTACGATATGTGATAACTGTGGTAAGAAACACCTTGGAACCTTCCTGAAGGGAATGATAGTTTTTTATAAGTGTGGAGAAAAAGGACACCAAGTACGTGACTGTAAGGGTAAGAAAAAGGTTTCAAATGAACAATGATTCATCAGTAAAGAGTTGGGAAACTACGCGAACTGATGTCCAAATCATCAGAGTATTCCCCAAATGATGCTATTCGATAATAATCAAGTTATGATACTACCACAGATGAGGAGGAAAGATTAGAGTTCTTATGTTGTTATTAGAGAATTATGTCATTTGAGTGTTGTATCAACAATGTACTTATTATAATAATAATGGAGTATATAAGGATTGTACTATAGTACTATTTCATTAAAGACTTGAGATTGTGTGGAACCATGAAATGTGACTCAATAGTAGGTTAAATTTTTGGAAAATATATGGTTGAGAGAAAGATAAACCATAATATGGTTCTGATACCGAGGTAGTGATTTTGAAATAATACATTATTGATTAGGATAAATTATATTGGATATTCTTGATTACCTTGAAACTGATTAATGATTTTTATATTCCAACATTGTTGGAGTTTACAACATTTTTGGATAGGAGTATATCCAATATTCTATAAGTAATAAGGGATCATGAATGTAATCAATAAGGCTTTACGGTAATTCAGAATGTTGCAGTGTTTTAAAAGAATACATGATGAAGGTGTTCACATGTTATTACGTGGAAAAAAGGATCTTCATTGTATTTACCTTCCTTATAAATTTTGGACTATGAGTTTGGATAGAAGTATTTTGGATAATTCTAGTTTGAGATTATTTTTGGATTTCTATAAAAAGACTACCTGGAGGTCGGGCGATAACCCGTCACGTCCGGAAAATCCGCGAGACTTGATCCCGCAATCGAAGGGAAACAAGGGTGTATCACCTACCACTGGCCAACGTGATGTCCTAAATTGAATAATGTAGTCTTTTTTAAAAAAAATCTCGTAGATCAATTATAAATTCTTTTTTTTGAAACCCTATAGGAATAGGATAAATAGAATATTATTTTTATGTTCTCTTATCTTTTAGAGTGAAAGATGAGTTTGTGGTAGAAATTAGTTAAAGTATGGAACTCTACTTGTCAAGTATATATTTTTCTTATTATCTTATTCTATGAAGAAATTAATTCTTATACTTTAGTGAAGGGATATTAAAACAAAAAAATGTTTTATCTTAATACCATATTTTTTGTTGAACCGATGGTATTTTAAATCATCGTAGATTGATGAATTTAAGTCCCTCAATTTTACACTTGTTTGTGATTGATGACCTCAATCACTACCTATAAATATTTATGTTTTCCTCTAATTATATGTCTTTAATTTTCACAAATGTTCTCCTAATCAAGATCATAATTTGGTGGCGACCCTTTCATTTCCCTTTTCCTCTTATTAAGACTAAATTTTATTAACCTAATCTCTGATGTGGGTTTTTAGAAAGGTATTTTCCATTTTCAAACTTTTATTTTAGAAAAAATAATTTCAAATTTAGAGGACACAATTTATTGAATGAAGGAAGAATGTAACACACCAAGATTTCATAATACATTATTTCTTCAAAGTAGTTCAATAACTTGCACTACAAGCAACACCGAGTTCTAGGGCACCATGACTTACCAAACAAGCCGTTCAAAAGTGGTTATGAATAGTATTAAATGAATTTTTAACTTTATATAATCCTTATAATTTTATAATCCATATTATGAGTTTCTTATACATAATGTAAGAACAAATAAATTTTTTTCAGATAAAAGAAGTATTTTTCAAAAAATGCAATTTTACCACCTTTTAATGGCGATGCCTTTTTAAATCCAACATTTGAAACTTTTATATATTAAATTTGACAAAATAAACTTCTTTATAATCAGGACATTATAATTTAGTTTCAATAAAGTTTTGGTGTTTTTCTTATAACTTTCATATTTGGGTGAATAATGAAAAATACTATATTTTAACTAAAAAGAACTTTTTAGATCAAAACAATTTATATTGTTAAATTATAAATTTTAATGGTTTAGAAGTATAAATAGATTTTATTTTTACCATTTAATCCAATGTTGGTCATTGTATGTAATTTCACTTTGAAATTGGACATAAACAAGTGTGAAACTTTTGATAGTTTTATTTCTTAAAAATACGTCTTTTGGTTTTGACAGCGGGAATTAATTTTAAATTAATAAATGAAAATTTATGTTTTTAATTTGGTAAAATAGACTTTGTTTTTGGATTCGGAATATTTAAACTAGCTTAGGGTGAAATTTTGGTACTTTTCTGATAACTTTCATATTTTGATGAATAGTGAAAATTACTAAATTTTAATTAAAAACAATTTCTTTAATCGAAATAATTAATAGTGATAAATTATGAATTTTTGTGATTTTAAAGTACAATTAGATTATAATTTTACCATTTAATCCAATGTCGGTCATTGGGCATAATTTCATATTTAAACTGGACATAAGAAAGTGTCAATCTTTTGATAGTTATTATTTGTTAAAAACACATTTTTTGTTTCGACAACGAGAATTAATTTCAAATTAATTTCTATCACTTCTGTGTTTTGAATTTAGAAAAATGGATTTAATATTTAGAATCAAGAGGTCCAAATTTTTTAAATAGGTAACTTATATTTTTAGATATTTTGAATAATCACTTCAGTAAATATTTTCTTTAACATGGTTAAAGGGTAAATCCGGTAAATAAGGGTAAAAAATAATATAATAATAATAATAAATTACCCTAAAACGTGTCCTAACCCTATTGGTTGATACATTTCCGACCATGTTCATCTTTGGGTCAATTTGGTGACCCCATGGATCCACTTGTAATTGATAATGACACTTTATATTAATTAAGTTAAAGTAAATACAAAAATGACATAAGCATATATCTTTTAGGAAAACAATTTTTACATAGGGTTATATATGTTATATTTTTGACTATAAATATTCATTAGAAATATAAAACGATTTAATAAATAATGGTATTTTATTTATAATTTTTAGACATTGAATAATTAAATTTATTTATGACACAACAATGTGGCAGTATTTTCCTTATTAACGAAAGAATCAAATAATTGGTATTATAAATGTTAAAATAAATATAATTTGAAAGTTTTGATTCCATACAAGAATATTATTGGTTAATATGACATGTTAATATTTCTTAAATGATTTTTTTCGACTTAATAAAGTTTTTAAGACTTTAACAAAAATCAATTATTAAATATGGTCAAAATTGACATAAATGAGTTTTTAAAACAAATATTATATTATTAATTGATATTATATTCCTAAAAATATAAGGTTCGACCAAAGGACCTATATGTGGTAGTTGTATCCTTAATGAACCACTTGGGTTTCTCTTGGAAGTTTATAGTAATTTTATTAACCATATAATATAAAAATACAAAGAGACATGGTAAATGTCAAAGTAATTAACTAAGATTTAAAACTAAAAGATAAGGTTAATATAGTGATACAAAACTATCTAAAACCTATTGGTTGGGTGTTTTTTTACCCATACCAACTTTATAATTTGAATAATCCACTTTTGATCCATTAGAAACCTAATATGAATTTATTATAAATTAATACTTTAAGTTTTTCCTAAAGAGCCCCTCCTCCCCCTTTTAAAGGACACCACTTCTAACCAATTAATCACACATCTCAAGACTTTTGGATCATACAACATCTGCCCAATTAATCTTCATACATCCCTCTCCTCCACATAGAAGCCTTAACTTACGCAGAAAGCACTTCAAGACTCCTTTTTGGTTCAAACCAAAGGGAGTTACCCAAATTAAAGGTAACGATTTCTCTTAGCTTCTTTTCTTTTATTTTACTTCTCCAACCCATAAACTCTTATTATTCTTTTCTTTTGTAACAAAACTAGTATCCTAAATATACTATAATATTGTTATGAGAAGTATTCAAACTACACTTACACACACATCCATCTAATGGGTGAAGAACATAATGTTTCTGTGGATGACAACCAAACGTCTCACGAAACGATGATTGTTCAATTATCTACTACTGCCTCACATGGTGGCCATTATGATGAAAATATAATTAAATATGATATTAATGATATTTATTTTATTTATAATCTTCTGTAATTCCATTTTAAATCATACCATTATTCATTTCATGTTGTATATATATATACGATAATTTCATTTGTGGAAGTGCGGACTACCGCCCCCTCAAAGTGATATGACTCGTTCATACCATTCATGGAACGTATAAAGGATGGTTTTAATGAACTTAAGTAACCTATATAAGATATTATATTATACTGGAATAATAATATAATTATGTATCAGTTGTTTTTTATTCCTTTTTAAATGAAAAATGAAATGGAAGTAGCGTTCATGCATATGTACAGACTACCGTCTCCACGAACGTGATGCGATTCATTCCCCATCATATCCATTCAAGAATAATTTTATTTGATGATTAAAAATAATATTTAAGACTTCATATAATTCTAGATATGAATAATATACAACCAATGGATAAAAAACACTACTTATGTAACAAAACATATAAAACAAAATGAGTAAGTAAACACACGAAACGATGATAATACTAAAATATTATTAACAAAACAATATTAAAAGATATTATATGATATCATATTTATGTATATGATTATTTTATAATTTAATAACAATGATTTAAATATTATACAGGAGGTTGACCTACCCTCAACCAAGGAAAAGTATAATGTAAGGGGTTTTAATCTCACTACTTTTTCCCATGAGATTTATGCCATATTGCCACCATTACCTTTTGTGTGGTGTATGTACTGACCATAATTGTATTATTCGGTTAGTAAACTTTAATTTATGTGTATTTACATATTCATTGTATGATACCTCTTTCACGGGTTGTATGTTTCGTATGTTACCAAAAGGCTAAGGGTTTATTTCACAATCTCTTCATTATCCAAGGTTGTTTATATGTAATTATCTACTGGGACCTCTTTACCATCCACATCCATGTTTCTTAAAAATGTATTTCAAAACATTTTTACTATTTACTAGAAAATGGTTTAAAGTCATTTATACCCTTGTTTGACTTTTTATAAGATGTTTATAAAGGAATCTTTCTGTCGTTTTCCAAACAAGTTCCTTTTTAACCTTTTCGAAAAAATTAAGGTAAGAATGTCTTTTTTTAACTTATACGAGGGGTGCGGCTATTTTCCACCATTATAAAATCGTCAAAGATTCCCTTACAAGATTATAATAATATTTTCAAAATAAATGTTTTCTTTTATAATTATGTGACTCTTGAATGATTTAAAAAAAGAGATATTTCTCTCAAATAGTTTTGATTTCATCTATGTCAACATCATTTTAAAAGTTTTAAAGGTTTATTCTTCTAAACCGTTCTCATTAATGTCCATGTTTTCAAAATGGTTTTAAGGATTTATTTAAATGTACATGAATTTTTTAAAATGTTAATTACTTTAAAAAGATTCAAAGTGGTATGGGACACTTTGATTCAAAAATGTCTTTAAATGTCATCCATTCTAAATTGTGTGACTTTTAAATGTTTTCATGAAAAGGGATATTTCAATAAAAGAGTTTTACAAATAATTTCCATATATGTAAAATACTTTAATGGATTTTAATCTTGTTTTGAAGTTGATTTATTATGATACAAAAATTTCATATTGTATTGAAGCTTTTGTGATATGTTTGACTGTGGATGCGCTATTTTTATACCATTCGGGGTTTATGGTTAAAGTATTGAAATTTCATATGCTAGTTTTAATATGAATGTTTATGATATGTTTAAACCTTTTCATATGATGAATTTATTAGACTTAGTAAGTGTCATGTGGAGCCCGCTATAGCTCCTAGATGCATCGGTAGGTCTCATGAGACAACTAGACGTGGAATTGGCTGAGTCCCTTTCCCAATTTGATTTATGGTTTTGGCTGAGGCCTTAATAATTTTTAGACGTCTTGGCTGAGGCCTTGAAAAAATGTTTCATAATGTCTGGAATTATGCATTCCTTCATTATGGAAATAATATTAATGGTTCATGTGGACATTCGACTAGTAGAATACCCATGATTATGTTTTATTATGACATTATTTACTTAGCTTATATTCTTTCCATAAAAGTATTCATGTTTATTAATGGTAAAGACATGTGGTTTCAATTATTCACCATGCTTAATATTTATATCATTTTCCACTGTATTACTTACCCTTACTGAGCATTTGAGCTCACCCCTTTTTATTTTTTAATTTTCTCAGGATTCCAAGAAGTTTATTATGATTGATAAGCAGAGTTAAGCTAGGGGATTAATGGCATACTCAAATGATCATTTATGTTGTGTTTTATTTTCTAAATTGTAACGTAACGTCCATTTATGTAATATATTTTCCAAAACTGCTAAACTGATTGTTTTTTCTGGATTTGATTCCTTGTAATCATGCCAATTTATAAAAATAATGCACCGACTCTGGGTAACTGGGGTCGGGGCGTTACACTTGGTATGTGGTTGTTGCAACTTCTCAAGATTTATCCTCCTCATTATAGACCTTTCTCCTCTTCTAGTGTCTAATAAATTATTCCAAAATTCCATATCTATATGACCAAAATTGAGGCATCACTAATAATATCTCATAAAAGTTTATCTTTTTCTATGATATGAAATTTATCCAAAATTACTTGCATACTATTTTTATAATTTCCCAATCACCAAATGGTCTTATTTAGGTGAAAACATCATTAATAAAATGATTCCAACTACCATTGATGTTGTGGTGGTTTCCATATCATTTTTCTTCAATCACTTTTATAAAAAAATATGTTTCAAACCTATACTACACATGCAAACATATTTAGAAAAATTATTATTTTTTAGAAGTGAATGGTACCTTTCCTTTTTTGGATACTACACATTGTTGATTAGATGATCCATGGATATTATTTCCAATGGGTAGAGATATTTCAGTATAATATTCCTCTTTATTAGTTTGTATGTAAGTATATTTTCATTCAACTTATCATGAATGTATTGATTTTTTTTCTAAATTCTTTAATTTAATTTCACACTCCAAGAATTTCATATTGAGGATGATTTTCTCATCCTCAATTGATTTCAGTTTAATATCAAATTATTTAATCATATTTTAATCATGTTACTCATTCATTTTTTCTTTTCTATTAGTAGATGTTAAAACTCTTTGATCATTATTTATTTAAACTCTATTTTAAATTTATTAATAACACTTACTTTTTCTGATGCGTCCTAATTTTCTTCAAATTGTTTTGTGTCCTTTTTTATTTCATGGATTTTATTAATCCACCCATTATAAAAACTAGAGCACCTTTATTAAAGTTCTAAAATCATTGCTTCTTTGACTCCAAATTTCTTAGATAGTTTTACACTATCCAATATTATTTCTTTAAAAACTTTATCCATGTTTTTTGAATAAAATTCAAGCTTAGTGATTGTTTCCTTCATATATTCAAAGAACACACAAATATAAATGAATAATTATTTAGGGGAATTTTGAAGAACATATTTTAGTTTATAAACTAATTCACCATGGAAATCCGTGGATGCATGAACACTCCCACTAGTTCTTGGATCTTCTTGAGAGAAATATTAAAAATAATTTTAACATGCCTCTTGGTCATCTGAATGATTTTTGAATTCTGTGGTAGAATATTTGACCAAATAATTGGTATTAGATTGAACTACCATATCCCTTTCCAAGCCAAATCTATATTATTCATAACTATTTCATAGAGAAAAAAAGTTCTTCCTTACTAGATAATAATTTTGTCTTATTATCATCATCGCCTTTAAGAGATAAATCATTATCATTTGTAAAAAAATACTCTCACTTTGATTACCTTAAAATAGTGACATGCCCTATTTTTTTGATGAGTCCTTTTTCAAACTCTTTTCATCCATTTTCTTATTATTTATTACATTCTTAGTAGAAATTTCATCCATAGTTATTTTTCCAGGGAACTCATAGGAATATTTTGAATCTTCACTTTATAAATCCTTTAAAAATAGAAATTAAAATCTTCAAAAAATTTTAAATATGAGAATATAATAGAAGTGTTTTTCTGATACAAATTATTAAGATCACATGTGGATGTCTCCAACAATTTAGGGAATAAGGGTGAATCAATGTTGGTATACTTTTATTCCAATATTCATTTTATCCCTTTATCACCTCTTCACTTGTTCAGTGGATGGAATTATCTTTCCCTCTTTGTCTTTACTTTGGTCAATATAAATGAAAATATAGAATGAAAAAATAGCATAAGAGAACACCAGGATTATTGATGAGGTATACCTCCATAAGGATGACTATATCCCCAGTGTACATGGTTTTTATCCCACTCACACATGGATTCCTATTTTTATCATGAGAATCTTAGGAAAGGGTATAGACTTGAAGTAATTAATCCTAGAACCATCCAAGTACATAGAAATTAAGGTCTTTCTATCCTTTATATAATAAAATAATTATGTAAACCCTTAAATTAAGAGCACATGTGATGGATTGAGTCCCTCTTGGACTATATAGATTGAACCCATTCCTTGCTCCAAATAATAAAGTAGACTGCCTTAATATTCTTCAGACTTCTATAGTAGATGATGTTTATAGGATAATATTCTTATCTTCTAGACCTGAATAAAATGAGAAGTTGGGTTTGAAAAAAATTTATCTTCCTCTTCTATTCTTTAGTGAATAGGAAAACTATTTTTGTGTAGCATTGGTTATCTTAGTCTCTTAGACCTAGGAATAATTAGAAATAGGAAATAACTAGAACTATCTCAAATTCTTTATCCTTTTCAATTTCATGTAACACTAGTTCTCACTGCCACTTCAATACTATATGAATACAACAATCAGTTCTCTTCTATCCTTTTTTATCGACGCACAAAACTGATATATAATGCAACATTAACTTATTCTTTCATGGATCTCACTCATTCAAACTCTCATTAATATTTAACTTTGAGTCTTTCTTAAATATAAATTATTTTAAATTTTGCATTCAATACTATTGATTCATTCTCCTTTTATTTATTAATGAGTTAAAACATAGTTTCCATATTCTATGGTATTCCAAAAGTCTCAAAATTATTCTTCATTATATTTAGGAAATATATTGGCTTTATTTCCATTATTATTATCCACTATTGTAGCAAAAATATCTCCACAAAAATATACTTCATCATGTTCTTGTGATTTGGAATCATCATTTATTCTCATTTATTATCGCATGAATGACAACTATTTTATCGCCCAATAATATTTTTTAATATTATAGTTATCCTTTATGAATCCATACACTCATCAATGACATATGCTCCTCTTTGAATTCATACACTCATCAGATTCATATGATCTACTCAAAGGCTTACAATGAATTTATAAGATCCATGAAGTCTTATAATGAAGACATACAACACAAAAGTCTTATAGTAAAGATATACACTCATGCCTTACTCACAAAGACATATGCCGAGACTTACAGTCAAATTCATACGATGTTATTCATGTAAGTAATACAATCCTTAAATTCATATGTTTATATATACCTTTTATTTTCACCATGGTCTCTTCTACAATGTTTATAAATCCTCTTTACCATTTCAAGACACCACACCCAACCCTACGACATAGTTACCATCTTCTTACCATTTTTTAACATTATACTATGATGTGTATCTTTTCTTTTCTGTATGGTTTCATCTCAAACTCAAACATCTCTCAACTGGTTATTTAATCACTAAAGCTAGAATCATTATCAACTTGCATGATTATGATGTTTATTTTCAATTAATAGAAATACCATTACATCATCAGGATTTTAATTTTCTCCAAAATTATTAATTTTTTGAGAACTTATAAGTTACCCTTATGTAGATAGATTTTAACTTTATGAAATATCCTATATAGTGGTTATAATCCATAAGTAGAGTTCATATAACCTTTTCACAATTCACTCTCACCTTTACATAGATCACTTAGATCCTGAATTATGTTTATGTAGCTCCTAAAAAATGTTTATGTAGATAAAAAATCAACATTATGAAGTGATAACACTTATAGATTGACCTTTATGAAAGTTGAATAATTTTAAGGATTCCCTTATGTGGAATGAAAAAAATTGGAGTTACCCTTATGTAGTTAGTAAAAAAATAAATTATACTTCATATAGATAATAAAATTATATAAATTAATTCCATTTACTTCAGATATCTTTATAATTTCTTTAAATAAACACAAGGACTTATCAATAACTTTCTAAACTTTTTTAGGTAGTAATCAACCCTTGTCATTGTTTACTTGAGAATCAGATCATTAATCATCACATATCATTTTCTTATTTATTGATTAAATATATACATCACTAATGAATACTCCATGGAAATCACAATAACCAATATAGTTTCCAAATAATATTTTCTTTATGAAATATAAAACTTGGTGGAAACTCCAAAACTCCAAAAACGTTTTCCATATGTGAATAAGCCTCCAAACATATCCAATGGAAACACCTATGTATAAACACTTTCAATCTTCAAGGAATTCCTCCCTAACATGCATGGATTATGAATACTATGGTTCTTCGCACTAATATTTTTGTAAACTTCAAAATACTTTTGAATATGTCATTAGGTATATTACTAACTTTATTGATAATACATATAGTATAAAAAAAGTGGGCTCATCATAATTGGACCACATGGGAAGTGGGTTAGCTCAACAACTGGGGATGGAAGGTTACCTTTGAGGCTGATTAGTTTCTCCAATTGGTAGAATTCTTAGTAATGATCATAAGTGGGTACTTTCTCCTAACCCAGGAGTTGAGATACATAGTGAGGGTTGTTTATTTTTTTTTTGTACATATTTACAATGGAAATAGGATCAACCTATAAGTCCCAATACTATAGAAATTATATCAAAAAATTGGATGTTTCTATAGGGTGAAGGAACCATTTATAATTTTTGTTCCTTAACACATATTATAGGTGTGGATAATGTGTCACTTGGGTAGATATGAGTCCATAAACATCTAAGAGATCCTTGGTTCTCAATTCAGACTGTATCTCTAAATCATTGTTAAGGTTATTCTAAGGTCATTTAATAATCAAGAGATAAAGAACAATCCAAACTGACATGATCAATTTTCATATATCCCATATGGATTCATGGTTGATATCATCACTAACAATTCCACTGGTAGTCCTAAAGCATGAAAGTATCTGATTTCTATTCAAGTGGGAATCCTAGAAACTAAGTTTGATAGAGTGGTCATCTGTTAAGAATATCAGCCTTAAATATTTAGAAGGCAGTTCATATTTTTTCAGAAGAAGTGTCTTACTCCAGCTATAAGCATATGGATTAAGAATAATCTGATGACCATACATCAATTCTGTTTTATGATAATGAGACAAGATACATGAATCATGTGACCTTTTCTCCACTCAAATCTTACACTGGTCTTACATCGTATTATATTGATAATTGAATCTATTTATATTACGTAGGGAAACTTTATGAATTATAAAAGTTTAAAGTTCCTTCTAAATCTAAAGACCAAGAGGAGAAGTGGGAACTGATGGACACAATGAGGCCCCATAAACCACTATCTTTAAGGAAACCTCTGATATTAGGGATTCCAATAAATTAAATAAGTGATCTAGATCACGTGAGGTTCCTTCATCACTGCCCCTCCCCCCTCCTTAAATTTTTAAGAAGAAACCACTTTGTGGTGGAGTGGGTACCGAACATAAAATCACCAAGAAAACATAACACCTTCCAAAATAGACCATCTAAAGAAAAGGAAACTAGAAAGGAAAGTAGAATAAAAATAGAATGAACATGTACGACCTTTGATTCCTTGCACTACTAAGAAAAATGTTAGCCACTAACTTGGGGGTTCCTGTCGATATTTCCATGCTAGATCACGTGTAATAAGCTCCTTTTCATTTGTTAGAGAAGTGTGGGGGAAGGAGAAGAGGATTAGATTCAATCCTTTAGGGGCCACTTGATCCTTTTTCTTAGCCTGCAATAGGACCTTTGAAGAAGTAATTTGGAGAGTAGATGGGTCTTATCTTTTGTTCTTTGTCTCTTGATCCTTTGAACCCAATTTCATGGGAAGAGGTGGAGGAATATGGGAAGATTTCCTCTCGAGACACATTGATTTCAGAGAAACCATAGGCTCTAGATTCTGATCGGAATATGATTTTATGTCAGGATAAGATCCAAAAACCTCTTCACTGGGAGGAGATGCTTGCTCCTCTGAAAAATTAGACTGATACTTTTCTATTCCACTTTTCATAGATGTATTCATGGCATCGAGAGATTGCCTTTTCATGATGGATCCTTTACTAGAAAATATGGTAACTGGTGGTTTGGGTAAATTAGAGTAATATTTCTAAGTCTGTGACCTCCTCACATGCTTGGTAAAGACCTCTGAATCCATAATGGTCTTCTTACCATTCCTGATATAGGACCAAATGTAAAATTATACTTGTTCCACTTCCTTACTCTCGATAGACCATGTATCAATGTCATAATCCATATCATCTTCAAATCCATCCTTTTTCCTCCCTAATAACTAACCCCTTCATGTTCTACATCCTCACAATTGCCTCCTCAAAATGTAATTATATCACCATCACCCAACACCACATATCTATTCAGTTTACCTCTAGTGTATGTTCCCTTGAGTAACTTGCTAGACTGGCCCATGTCCATCTTTGAATCCTAAAAACAGGATAGGCCCACATTTCACCTTTCCTTACCATAAAAAATTTAAAATGAAAATAGGTATAAGTTTATTCGATCTTTTAGGTCTGGTATTATATGAATTGGATCCTATTCTCATAAATTAGGGGACTGATTGAATCGCAGCTTCCATATAAGAAGGGAGATTAACTTCAAATTGACCATTACCCTTATGATCCAATCTCTCTGAAACCACTATCCTCTTTACTTTGGCATCCTATTTTTGATGTGTGAAATCGTCATTTAGCAGATTTGATTCAACCAGAGTAGCTCTCCTACGGTGAAATCATTGTGTTGATTGCCCTTGGAGGAAGCATGAGAGGAAATAATGTGTCCACAACTCATAGATAATCAGTTTTGTATATATGTATTCTCCCTAAACATAAATTTAGATTAATTCAAAAGTTGGTTTTGATATATCAACATCAACACATATTTGGGGCTCAATGGGATGGAATGCCACTTGGGTTCTGTGATCTGAAACCAAGAAGAGGTCAATAGGATTACCTTACATTTGACAAATTGAGGGATTTTGGAAATCAAGAGGAAAACCTTGAAGATGAATCCAAATAATCATAGTATCTAGATCATGATTCATGTGCAAAGGAAAGTTCCACCTAAGTAGGATAAAATTAAATTGGTTGATAGAGTGCAGGACACTGGACCTAGCAAGAGCCATGTCTTCTTCATAAGAATAGAGAATCATCATTTTCCAAGAATCAAGTAATCCAACCACCGCTAGTTGATGGAGATGATAATGAGTGTTGAAAATTATTTTTAAGACATTAAAAGTACTTTGGTGATTGAAGTGGTAAACCAAGGTGATATTTTTCTAGGATGAAGCTTCTGATAATTCCGCAGGAGAAATCGGGAGCGATGGACAACCATTAGAAAAACCAGGATCCTTTGGGGAAAACGTGATACTAGGGAAGCCAATAAGAATCATCAGGTTGGTAAAAGGTGAAAAATGATGTTAAGGACCATAAAATTTCAACGAATCAAAATCTATGTCTTCCTACCCCTTAGGAGGGGAAGGAATCGTGGGGTCAGCCAATGCCGGTGAAACCCTAGAGAAGCCGAAAGCGAGAGAGATCACCCTTTACTGGTCCCTTCAAGACTACCCATTCTCATAAAAAAATCATTCCCACACATCTAGAGGGATTTAAATACCTAGATAAAGAGCCAATATACCGTAGAATATTATAATATACTTCAATCAGAGTTATATCGACCCATACTTTTCATATATAAATATGACATCTTATTAGATAAATATTCAATACATTACATTAAAATCCATGCTTCAACCATAATGGTTTACTATATTTATAGATCAGATAAACAATATTCTTATTTAATAAAAGTATATCAATATATCCCACAAGGATCTTCCCACATGTTACTCTTCTTAGACATACCCTACTTAAATCCTAACTTAATAACTAGGGGAAAGGAAACATAAGAAAGGGTAGGATTAGATCCTCAGTAAGGGTAAATAAGGGATATATCAATGATCACTTAAGAATTACATGATCATAAGGGTATGAAAACATGATACTAACAATTTAAAACCATAACTAGTAGATCATAGATCATAATCTTGTTTCATGGAATAAATCTTGGCAGTTTATAAGACATGAATCATAAGGGAATCAAAAATCATGATCTATGAGAGCATAACATTGGCATAAAATGTAAGTATTTGGCATACACATAATTATAGAAAATAATTTCCTTATTAAGGATCGGTGAAAAGACTATCATGGTGTATTATGTTCACTCCCCATTCCATCGCATCCTTAGTCAAGGTTCACTCCCAAGACTATCATAGTGGACAAAGTACTTTACTAAACTATATTTACTCCCAATTCTGGTACTTATTATCTCATAATATATCCATATTTACCTAATGCATTGGAGGGTTATATAAATTTGGGATCACCCATCACATAATTAAAGTCATACATCTATGTGCCTCAAGATCATAAAACATTCATTATTTGATAACCCATGAAAAGTAAATGGGTTTTATAAAACTTTCACCATAATATCATAGCATAACCTGTGGAAAAGTAAAAAGTTTCATAAATGTTTCATCATAACTTAATGAACCCATGAGAAAGGAATGGGTTTCATAGAATAATCCTTAAATTGTTATCATAAGTCATCAAAATAAATAAATTAGATGTTTTCATTGGATCATATCCCTATTAAAGCATAAGTAACATCAAAGGATGTTATAATAGACGAACAATGACTTTAAAATATCACTAGAACATTTCTTGAGGAAAATACCCATTTCAATGTGAAATCACATAATCAAAATCTAAAAACATCCAAAATATTATGTAAAAAAATTCTTTGAAATGAACCTTGGAAACTGTTAAATGAAGATTAAAATAATTGATTAGTCATGATGATGGAAAAATTTTGTTCATGTTGTGTATGTAATGTCCTAGACCTCTCTAGTCTATTACTTTGTGAAAATGTGGTGTTAGAGGTGTTCTGGGAGGTTAAGGCGACTTCGGGTGCATTTGGGTGAACTTTCAAGGAGAATTAAAGAGAAGTAGCTTTCACATGGGAGGCACACGATTTGTCTAAACTGTGCGGCTAAACCATGCGTAGTTAATGTTGGAGGCAGTAGCTCTCACATGGGCGGTGCATGGTTTGTCTAACCATGTGGCCAAACCGTGTGAGGAGGTGGGCCAAGGTAGTAGCTAACGCATGATTAGCGCATAGTTTGTTAAACCGTGTGAACTAACCATGAGACCACTTAAATTAGATCCTAAAATTGTGGATCTAACTTGGTTTTCCTCTAAATGGGTTCGTATAAGCTCCTAAGTGGCCATAACTTGGGATTACCCTCCCTTGAAGGTAGAAGAACCTCTCCCAAGTTTTTTAGAAGCAATCCGAAGGCTTCTCTTAGAGAATAAAACCCAGTTTCTTGAGGTATGTAATCATTCTTGTTTGGTTTCTTAGATCTATTTAGTTTTACCTCCCCTCTTCTCTCGGTTTCTTAGATCTATGCCTGTTATGGGTAGATCAAAGTGTGTGGATGCCAAATAGGATGAGATTTGGTCTTGGTTGTGTTAGGAGAAGAGATATAAGGAGTATTCTTGGAGAATCAACATGGATTTCTTGTGAATTCTTTGTTTATTGGGGTTTTCGTCAAAAACCCTTAAGGTAGGGGATTCGTTGCTTCTATTTCTTTTACGTGAAACTGTATTGTTAGCATGTTTAATCCCACTGGATGACAATGGAATTGGAATAATAAATATTTTCAACTAGATAAATAGATTGTTATCGATCATATTTTATTGCTTCATGTTTTTCTAGATAGTGTGATATCTATGCTTGCTTGATTTGTTATTCGTTCTTGATGGAAATCGGTAAAGAACATAAACCAGGATTAATTGATAATTGTTGGATAAAGATAAAGAGGCATGAAAATGAATCTGGTTTTTGTTGTGATTTGATGTAGATCAAATTGGTATAGTAAGCATGTTGAATCTTTTGTGATAGCTTACCAATAGGGGTTTCTAATGTTGGAACCAATGAGTTATAAATCTATTAATTCAAGATGGAATAAAGAGTTGTCTATTTGATAATTCCGGGAAGGGTTTTGAGTTACCCTCTTGTTTTGTTAATCGGCCAATATCCCTATTGATATGATGGTTGTTTTTCCTGCTACTTGTATTGAGACGTGACCCTGAATGGGTGTTGTGATATGTGGGGGCATAGAGGCCTTTTGGTTGTGGCAGTGGATGACACCTAGAGTGTAGAGATGCATCAGTTTCTGTATGTGGGTGTCGGGGAGGACACCAGAGATGATGGAATGTGATTGATGTGATTGTGGGATGCTTGTTGGTTCTTGGTTGTTTATCTGATTTACTTTTCCCCACTGCTCAAGGCAGCTGGTCTTGCTTACCCTTCTTCCGAAAGAGGCGAAGACACGCTGGGTATTCCACGTGCTTTCCGTGTTTAGCTTCTTAAGGGAGAATGGGTCTATGCTCTTGCTATAGGCGGCAAAGACTCGACGGGTAGTATATCTACTCACCGTTTTAAGTCCCTTTTTTTTGGTAGCATATAATTCATTTCTAGAATTCCTAGGAATATGGGAAAGTGTTTCTATTTTAAAAATTTGAATAAATGATGTTAACCATGGGGATGGAGATGCTAGAACATAATGATGAGCTTGTAACTTTTTAAGGAACAATTGACTTTGGGTGTGATGCTAATGAGAATTAATTTGGAATGGTAAATGGTTAATTAATGTTTACAGAATTAATTAACGTACAATGGAATTGATAAAAAAGGGAATGAAGTAATATAATAAAGCTATTTAAATGGTTGTGTGCTTATAGGATACCTAGTCTTAGAAGTAGTAGCCCGGAGTCCGAGAGACGTTAACTGCAGTTGTGTGTAAGACTAGGTTATGCCCATAGTGTGGTTGTGAGTTATAGTATATTTTGTACCTTTTGTGTTTCTATATGCTAATCCACCCTATCAGTAAGGGAAACTGAAACCCCGGGGATTTTAAGCCTTGGGGGTGTTTTCCCCAACATTCCGGTGGGAGGATGAATGGTTGACTACCCCCTTTGGCCCCGCTCTATTCTCTTGGTAGATATTTGTGTAGTTAGGAACAACAGTTAGTTTTCCCCATATATGTGTGTAGAGGGATGTAATGTCTTGTGGTTAGTCACACACATATATTCTAGATATAGTATCCTATGGACTACTATAGGTGTAACGTGTATAGGCTGTGATGGCTTGAGGATCCTTACTCGGTGTATGGGCTGTAATGGCTTGAGGTATAATACCCAATGTATGATACACATTATGCGAGCTGTGGTGGCTCCCAGAACCTGCCAGGTTACTTTTGGTTGTGAGGATCGTGTGGATCTTTTCCCAGGTGTCTGCGAGAAAGCCTTTGTGTGGCACGAGGTGCATGTGGTGGTACTTCGCCCAGGTGTCTGCGGGAAAGATTTTTTGGACAGAGATGCTTAGGACGTGCGACGTTGGGGCAAAGAGGCAAACTAGTTGGGAAGTAGTAGCGGGGTACCCTTGATATTATTTATTATATTCTATATTCTTCTATGCGTTACTTGGTGAGTGTAGCCATGGTAAGGTTGGGAACTTAGTATACCTATTTAGGTGACGAGTTAGTTTCACTTGTTGTTCGCTGTGCTTTAGCATGCTCTCTTTAATTTTGCACGAGAGGCTTCAGGGAGTATCCTACTGATTAAACTGTTATACTCACCCTATGTATATACAAACCATTTTTCAGGTCACTTGGAGCAGGTTGGAGATCAAGCTGGATTCCACTATCTTGGAGTTGTAGGAGATGTTCGGGCTTGTGGTTGCTGCTATTCTTATTTTCTTTTGGGTACTTGTAGTTTTTCCTTCTATTTGTAGTACTTTTTCATGACATTACATATATGTACTTGGGTTTATTTTATATTCCAGTTCTGTGTTGGAGTTGATTGGTGTCTATCTTATCTCTCTCTTCCGCATGTGTTCTCTTAGAGGGTAATGCTTCCCATTTGTGAGATTACTATACCCTCGGTACTAGTCTCCAACCCGGGGCCTACTGGCGGTGGGACTCGGGGGTCATTATCTCCCTTCTCACATTACTGGCCTAGGAGGGGTACACTTTGTGGGGAAGGGGTCATGACAGAGTGGTATCAGAGGTCTAGTTGAAGGATAGGATGGACCTTGGAGTTAGGCACATGTGAGGTTGCATGGGTTGGTAAGGCAACAATGTCATTCATGTTTAGCAAGTGAGGTAAACACTGGAGACCTGCTGAGACATAGGTGTTTAGTGACCCCTATGATCTAATGTATGGACCTTTAAGTTTACAATGGCTACTAAACAAGGTGATACTAGTTGTAGGGTAGAGACCTCGGAAAGGATCTTGCATCATTTTTTATTTGTGCCTGTGTTTGAATGGGTATACCTTGGGATAGGTTAACCTAAAGTGAATAAAATAAAATAATTAATTAATTAATATTTAGTCTTCGATATTCCAGGTTTAGGAACTCTAAAGGTTGTTATTTTATAGGTATGGCTCCAGGTCGACGTCCTTGTCAGGTTTACATAGAAGATGTCCAGTAGGATGTGCTAGAAGATCGCCGCTGGGTAGAGTTTGACAACGACGACACTTGGAAGAAGACACTCCAATAGTTTCAGCACCAAAGTCTATAGAAGTATGAGGGATCTGTTTCAGATGCAGTCACGGAAGACTGGTTAGAGGTGGTCGAGATCATCTTTAGTTCGATTTGTGATCAGATGGATCACTGGGTGTCCTTGGTTGTGGTGATGCTACGTAGAGCAGCGAGCCAATGGTGTTTCTTGTTCCTCGGGGATCGTGAAGAGTCAAAGATCTCATGGGAGGAGTTCCTAGACAGGTTTAGAGTTGAGTTTCTTTCTTCGACTGCAAAGGTGTCCAGTCGCCAGGAGCTTCTTACCCTTCGACAGGGGATCTATAGTGTTCAAGAGTTTGGAATCCATTTCAGGAACCTTTTACGATATGCTTTGGACCTATTACCATATGAGGAGGCCAGGTCGAGGCATTTAGAGGAGGCATTATGTCCAGAAATCGAGCGCCAGGTCACCCCATTTATGCTGAAGACATATCTTGAGGTGCTGGCGAGGGAAGAGGTTGTTGATAGGTCTTTGGCCAGGACATGATCCTCACGAGAGGGGAATCCTCAGGATTTCCCATGAAGCAGAGTTGTAGTCTGGGGTTCCCAGTTTTCAGGGCATAAGAGTTTCCGTTCAGCTGGGGGTATGTCCTATCCCTTCACATCCCATTTATCCAGAGGCAGAAAATCTTAGACCTATGCTAAGGGATCATGCACTTATTTTTCTTATGGTGATCATGTTCATCTTCTGCAGGAGTGCCTGACCTTTCAGAGCAGTCATCGTGTACCAGGTTCTATGTTCCAGGTTCCTCCGTTGAGGCAGTTCTAGCCGAGACAGCAGTAGCAATAGGTTGCACCAGCTTTAGAGCAGTAGAGGGTAGATGGGGCAGGTAGAGGACATCCCCATGATGCTCCCCGTCCTCAGAGAGCAGAGAGAGACCATGAAGGAGGTTGTGGTCAGCTTCATGCTCTAGCGTTTCCAACACTAGATGATCCCGATGCTGTTCGAGGTACCCTTTTCTTGTTTTCTACCTTGTTGTATTCCTTGTTTGATTCAGGAGAGACACACTCCTTCATATCACCTACCCTTTTCCATGCTTTGGGAGTTGTGGTAGAGAGGCTTATAGTGACCTTGGCATTGACTATGCCAGTTGGAGGTCGAGATGACTTGTTTGAAGAATGTAGAGACTGTGATCTAGTGTTGGGGAAACACCACTCTTGGGGATATTTCTTATTTTTATGAATACAACCATATGATGTCATCCTCGACATGGATTGGTTGTATTAGGTGAAGCTATCATGGATTGATTCAGGAAGAAGGTCATTTTCCTTGGTACGGATGGAGATCCAGTGGTGTTTTTTGGTGAGCGAGATCCTCGGATGGGTCAGAGGCACATTCCATCCTTATCATCCATGATGGCTGAGATAATGCTGAGTTCTTCAGAAGTTCAGTAGCAATCGTTTCCTAGGGTCATAGAAGAGTACCCTGATGTCTTTCCAGAAGAGGTTGTAGAATTACCCCCTCGACGAGAGATCGAGTTTGGGATCGAGCTATAGCCAGGAGCGTCTTCTATCTCTATGTCTCCATATAGGATGGCCCCTTCTGAGTTACAAGAGCTACGTATACAACTTGATGGTTTGTTAAAGTTTTGTTTTTTTTGGACAAGTGTGTCACCGTGGGGTGAACCAGTTTTGTTCGTGAAGAAGGCTGACGACATTTTGCGGTTGTGTATTGATTATCATCGATTAAACAAAGTGACAATAAAGAATTGCTATCCTATTCCTCGGATTGATGATTTATTTGATCAACTGAAGGGTGAATGTTGGTTCTCAAAGATGGACTTGTGGTCAGGATATCATCAGATGCGTGTAAAGGATGAGGATATTCCGAAGACTGCTTTCCATTGTCGTCATGAGCATTATGAGTTCATTGTAATGCCGTTCGGACTAACGAATGATCTAGATGTGTTCATGGGATTGATGAATGTTGTGTTCCATGAGTTCCTGGACAAGTTCATGGTGGTTTTCATTGACAACATCCTTGTGTACTCCCCATCTGAAGAGGATCATGAAGAGCATTTACATGCTGTTTTGGTAGTTCTTCGTAAACATCAGCAATTTGGGAAGTTGTCAAAGTGTGAGTTTTGGGCTTGAGAAGTCCGTTTCTTGGGGAATGTTGTGTCCCAACAGGGAGTATCTATGGATCCATCGAAGATAAAAGTAGTTGTATCTTGGGAATCCCCCAAGACAGTGTCAGAGGTGCAAAGTTTCCTTGGTCTCACTGGCTACTACAGGAGGTTCATATCCAAGTTCTCCCGAGTTGTGACTCCGATGACAGCTTTGACCTGGAAGGATCATGCTTTCATATGGACTGATCAGTGTTAGGCAACTTTCGAGTATCTAAATAAGAAGTTAGTAAGTGCACCAGTTATTTGTCTTCCAGCTGAGGGAGTTCAGTTTGATGTTTTCTGCGATGCTTCACATCTGGGGTTAGGATGTGTTCTCATTCAGCAGAGGTCAGTTGTTTCTTATGGGTCTTAGCATTTATGTCCCCATGAATGCAACTATGCCACCCATGATATTGAGTTGGCATCCATGGTGTTTTCTTCGAAGTTGTGGAGACATTACCTCACTGGTGAGCCCTTTGTGGTTTTCACCGATCATAAGAGTTTGAGGTATTTTTTCTCCCAACGTGACTTGAACTTGCGAAAACATCAGTGGATGGAGTTATTATAGGAACATGACTTCAAAATGTCATATACCAATATAAAGGGGAATGTTGTAGCTGATGCGCTGAGCCGAAAGTCACGTAGTGATGCTGTGTCTGAATCCGGTGATTCCTGGAGAGTAATGGAAGAACTATCAGCATTACATCTTGATATGGGAAAAGTTGGGGGTAGAGGTTGTCTTTTTCAGATGACGGTACAATCATCCCTGATGCAGAAGGTGGAATATTCCCATTTGGGAGGTCTCGAGGTAGAGGTCTGGAGAGACTAAGTTGTTTGTGGTGAGGCCCCTGATGTTTGGACTGAAGATGAACAACACCGAGTGTTGTATCGTGGAAGGATTTTTGTTCCCTTGGCGATATGTGAGATGGTTCTCAGAGAGTTCCATAGTTCACCTTTAGCGGTACATCCTGTTGTGACAAAGATTTATCGAGCCTTGAGGAGTCAGTTTTGGTGGCTTGGGCTGAAGCGTTCAGTTGTGGAGTTTGTGTCTCAATGTTTAGTTTTCCAGAAGGTGAAGGTCAAACACCGTATTCCTGGTGGTCTTCTTCAGCCAGTATAGATTCATCAGTGGAAGTGGGAGGACATCTCAATGGACTTTGTTAATGGTCTACCTTGAGCTTTGGGAAAACATAATGCTATTTGGGTGGTAGTGGATCGTTTAAAAAAATCATCCCACTTTATAGTGATCAGGGAGTCGATATCAGTTGATGTTTTGTCGAGGAAGTATCTAGAGGAGGTGGTGAGACTTCATGGAGTCCCTAGGATGATCATTTCGGATCGAGATCCTTGTTTTACCTCCAGAGTGTGGAGAGGTGTCCAACATACTTTCGGTTCTCCAGTATGACTTAACACTACTTTTCATCCTCAAACAGATGGTCAGACAGATCAAACCATCCAAACTCTTGAAGACATGTTATGCTCTTGTGTTCTTGATTTTGGAGGTTCATGGATGAGGCACTTACCCTTGGTGGAGTTCTCTTAATATAATAGTTTTCACTTCACCATCGGTATGGTGCCATTTGAAGCCTTTTATGGCCGACCTTTCCTTCCTCTGTTGTGCTGGACTGGGGTCAGAGAGTCAGCAATTCTCAGACTGGAACTAGTACAGAATACAATAGAGATGGTTCAGGTGATTCTTGAGAGGATGAAGATAGCTCAAGATCGATAGAAATCATATGCTGATCAAAGAAGGAGACCCTTAGAGTTAGATGTTGGGGATCATGTATTTCTGAAGGTGACTCCCCATTGTGGGCAACGAAGGTTTGGTCGTGGAAGTAAGATTTCTCACCGGTTTGTTGGGATTTTCGAGGTGTTAGCTCATGTTGGAGCTATGGCGTATCGAGTAGCACTTCCCCCACAGATGAGTTGGATACATGATGTTTTCCATGTATCAAAGCTTCGTCGTTATCTTCATGATGACTCTCACATCATCAATTAGGGAGAGATCGATGTTGATGATGGTGCAACCTTCGAGGAGCGACCTATGGAGATCCAAGACCGCAAGGATAAGGTGTTGCACGAGCGTTCTATTACTTTAGTTCATGTCTTGTGGCAACATGGTGGCTTGGAGGAGAGTAACTGGGAACATGAGTCACAAATACGTGCCCAATACCTAGAGTTGTTCAATGTTTAACTCTTTTATTGTATCTTTGTAGCTGATGTGGTTATGAAACTTTCATGTTTATGAGATGGATCCCTTTGTTGATTTTGTGGATTTCTCTCTTTTGAGAGGTTTCTCGAGGGGTGGTTGTTCAGACCCTTTTTCATTTTCACTTTAGGTGGGTTTTGGATTCTTGAGGATGAGAATGTTTTGAGAGGTATCTGATGCAATTTACCGAACCTCTCCAGTCCATTACTTTGTGAAAATGTGGTGTTAGAGGTGTTCTGGGTGGTTAAGGTGACTTGGGGTGCTTTTGGGTGAACTTTTAAGGAGAATTAAAGAGCAGTAGCTTTCTCATGGGAGGCGCACAATTTGTCTAAACTGTGTGGCTAAACCGTGCGTAGTTAATGTTAGAGGCAATAGCTCTCTCACGGGCGATGCACGGTTTGTCTCACCATGTGGCCAAACCATGCGAGGAGGTTTCCCAAGGCAGTAGCTATCGCACGGTTAGTGCACGGTTTGTTAAGCCATGCGAAATAATCATGTGGCCACTTAAATTAGATCCTAAAATTGTAGATCTTACTTTTTTTCCTCTAAAGGGGTTCATTTAAGCTCTTAAGCAGCCATAACTCTAGAGAACCCTCCCTTGAAGGTAGAAGAACCTCTCCCAAGCATTTTGGAAGCGATCCGAAGGATTCTCTTAGTGAATCGAGGACAGTTTCTTGAGGTATGTGATCGTTCTTGTTTGGTTTCATAGATCTGTTTAGATCTACCTCTCCTCTTCTCTCGGTTTCTTAGATCTATGCCTATTATAGGTAGATATAAGTGTGTGGATGCCAAATATGATGAGATTTGGTCTTGGTTGTGTTCAGAGAAGATATATAAAGAGGATTCTTGGATAATCAACCCAGCTTTCTTGTGTGTTCCTCGTTTGTTGGGGTTTTCGTCAAAAACCATTGAGGTAGGGGATTCATTTCTTCTGTTTCTTTTATGTGCAACGGTTTTGTTAGCATGTTTAATCCCACTGGATGACAATGGAATTTGAATAATAAATATTTTGAACCGGATAAAGAGATTGTTATCAATCGTATGTTATTACCTCATGTTTTTCTAGACAGTGTGATATCTATGCTTTCTTGATTTGTTATTCATTCTTGATGGAAATCGGTAAAGAATGTAGACCGGGATTAATTGATCATTGTTGGATAAAGATAAAGAGGCATGAAAATGAATCTGGTTCTTGTTGTAATTTGATGTTGATAAAATTGGCATAGTAAGCATGTTGAATCTTTTGTGATAGCTTACCAATTGGGGTTTCCGATGTTGGAACCAATATATAAATCTGTTAATTCAAGATGGAATAAAGAGTTGTTTGTTTGATAATTCCTGGAAGGGTTCTGAGTTACCCTCTAGTTTTGTTAAAGGGCTAAGAGCCCTATTGATGTTATGGTTGTTTTTCCTGCTGCTTATGTTGAGACGTAACCCTGGATGGGTTTTGTGATATGTGGGGGCATAGAGGCATTTTGGTTGTGGAAATGGATGATTACTAGAGTTGTGAGATGCATCGGTTTATGAATGTGGGTGTCAGGGAGGACACCAAAGATGATGGAATGGGATGGATGTGATTATGGGATTCTTGTTGGTTCTTGGTTGTTTATCTGATTTACTTTTCCCCACTTCTCAAGGCAGCTGGTCTTACTTACCCTTCTTCCAAAAGAGGTGAAGACACACAGGGAATTCCACGTGCTTTCTGTGTTTATCTTCTCAAAGGAGAATGGGTCTACGCTCTAGCTATATGCGGAAAAGACTCAACGGGTAGTACATCTACTCACCGTGTTGAGCACATTTGTGTTAGTAGCATAGAATGCTTTTATAAAATTCCTGGGAATATGGGAAAGTGTTTCTATTTTGAAAATTTGAATAAATGGTGTTAACCATGGGGATGGAGATGCTGGAACATAAAGATGAGGTTTTAACTTTTGAAGGAACAATTGACTTTGGGTGTGATGCTAATGAGAATTAATGTGGAATGGTTCATGGTTAATTAATGTTTAAAGAATTAATTAACGTATAGTGGAATTGATAAATAAAGGGAATGAAGTAATCTAATAAAGCTCTTTAAATGGTTGTGTGCTTATATGATACCTAGTCTTAGAAGTAGCATCCTGGAGTCCGAGAGACATTAGTTGTAGTTGTGTTTAAGACTAGGTTATACCCATAGTGTGGTTGTGAGTTACAGTATATTTTTTACTTTTTGTGTTTCTATATGATACTCCACCCTGTCAGTAAGGGAAATTGACACCCAAGGGATTCTTAGCCCGGGGGGGGGGGGTGTTTTCCCCAACATTCCGATGGGAGGATTAATGGCTGACTACCTCATTTTGGCCCCGCTCTCTTCTATTGGTAGATACTTGTGCCATTAGGCACATCCGTTCGTTTTTCCCAAATATGTGTGTAGAGGGCTGTAATTACTTGTGGTTATTCACACACATATATTCTGGATATAGTATCCTATGGACTACTATAGGTGTAACATGTATAGGCTATGATGGCTTGAGGATCCTTACTTGGTGAATGGGCTGTAATGGATTGAGGTATAATACCCGACGTATGATACATGTTATGAGAGATGTGGTGGCTCCAAGAACCTACTAGGTTACTTTTGGTTATGAGGATGGTGTGGAGCTTCACCTAGGTGTTTTTGGTCAAGACTTTGTGTGGCACGAGGTGCATGTGGTGGTGCTTCACCCAGATGTCTGCGGGCAATCCTTTTTGGAGAGAGATACTTAGGACGTGTGAAGTTGGGGAAAAGCGGAAAACCAGAGGGGATGTATTAGTGGGGTACCCTTGATATTCTTTATTATATGCTGTATTCTTGTATGTGTTAATTTGTGAGAGTAGCCATGGTGAGGTTGGGAACTTAGTATACCTGTTTAGGTGATGAGTTAGTTTCACTTTTTGTTCATTGTGCTTTAGCATGCTCTCTTTACTTTTTAATGAGAGGATTCAGGGAGGATCCTACTGAGTATATTGTTATACTCACCCTATGTATATACAAACCATTTTTTAGGTCCCTTGGAGCAGGTTAGAGATCAAGATGGTTTCTATGAGCTTGGAGTTATAGGAGCTGTCCGGGCTCATGGTTGCTGCTGTTTTTATTTTCTTTTGGGTACTTGCAGTTTTTCCATCCAATTTTAGTACTTTTGCATGACATTTCATATATTCACTAGGGTTTCTTTTATATTCCAGTTCTGATTTGGAGTTGATTGGTGTCTATCTTATCTCTCTCTTCCTCATGTGTTCTCTTAGAGGGTAATGCCTCTCATTTGTGTGATTACTATACCCTCGGTTCTAGTCACCATCCCGGGGCCTACTGGAGGTGGGACTCGGGGGTCATTATCTCCTTTCTCACATTGCTGGACTTGGAGGGGTACACTTTGTGGGGAGGGGTTCGTGACAGTGTATGTTAAAACAAATAATCCTTCCACATTTTTAGTATAATGTAAACTGTATCTAATTTAAAAAATACAAGAATACTGATTTTATTTTATTCTTCTAAAAAGTAAATTAAAGGTAAATGTGACTTTAAAAAATCATAGTATAAAATTAAAAACATTCTAGAAAACATTTTTAGAAAACATGGGTATGAAAAAAATATTTTTGACTGAAGTGAGAAATAAAGATGGTTTTCCTTAAAAACATTTTTTAGTCTATTGAGTCCATAAATAGAGGAAAATTAAATGATAACATGTAAAATACAAGAATAAATTTTGGGGAAGAAAATTCATGGGATTATTGACAGATGGGTCATACAATTTTATCATTAGAAACTTGATCATAAACAATCTCAATAAAAAATGAGATTCTAACTTAAATCCATTAACATTTTGGTATCTTTTGAATTAAAACCTCATGAAAGAGAGAAAAATAGATGGATATATAAATCACCATAATTTTTATGAGAATAATCATAAAATAAAGTCATGGTAAGTATATATATTACATAGAAGAAACGAGTGGTGAATATAGCACGTGTCTCATAGAAATAAAATCTATATGAAAATACCTTACCTCAAGTTCAGTTATATTTGAAAGCACTCTTAAATATTATAAAATAAATTTAAATTTATTATAACTTTACCAAAGATTCATTTACATACTTAAAATTTCGTATATGATCCACTTATCATATTTTAATACCCATTTATTAATAATTTCTTAATAAAATCATTATTTATGGATGTTAAATGTTTCATTTTTCATGACAATTTCGGTTCAGTAGTTCCAATCCTTACACTTTGATCATGGTTACATCATATATGGAATTTAAATCATGATATAAATATAATATATATTCAGTATATATATTTAGATTTATCTTTAATATGTAGATCTAGAAAAATTAATTACACCATTCATGAATATGATAGGTTGTACGTAGACATGAACACTATTTCCATTTTTCAATAAATGGAACAAAAGAAAGTTAAATAATAATTTAACTTTATATAATCATTATTATATCACATATATCATATTACTTTATGAAATATATCATTATTTCTATCCATGTAAATCATAAATGAAAAAATGAATCAGATCTCTTCATGGAGGTGGTAGTCCACATATACGCTCGAGTGACGTTATCGTTTTCCAATGGATTGAAAGGTAAGAAGGTAGATGTGATATTATAATTCTAGAAGAATAATTATGTCATACATATCATATATAAACATTAACAGCATAATAATAACCATATATGCAATATGGTGATGGAAAATTAATTGTATCGCTATGTAGAGGCAATATTCCACACATGCACACGGGTGATATTTTCACTTCTCATTTGATGAAAAAGAGGGTAAATATAGGTGGCTTCATAATCATAATAAAATTTGATTATTCTTATGATACATAATTTATTATTTTATGATTAATTTCATATATTTATAGGTGTTATAATTAGAAATAAATTTAAAGTGGATGGGTATGATGATTACCTCTTCTTCGATAGGCCTCCATTAGAAATTTTCTTAAGAACCCTTATAATGATGTTTTAAGAAGAATAAAAACCTATAATTCATGTCTATTGAAGTTGATAATAGAATTGGGAATCAGTTTTTAGATAAATATTGACCAAAGTGGTGTAAAGAAGAGAAACGAGTGATGTCCTTTTATAACTGGGGGAGAGGACACACTCAGAATTTCTTAAAAGATTAAAACATAATAATTTCATATTTAAGAAAAATGCTTCCAAATGGACATATATTATAATTTAGGATAGTAATGGGTCTACTTATGGCCACAAAATATGAATTATATAAGTTTTATTAGAGAAATTACTCATATCTCTTGGTTTAACCCCCCCTCCAGTAACCCGGTTTTAACCTTAACTGCGATGAAAAATTGTTACTGTTTTTACTATTAATTATGAAAAAATGGAATTATCCCCATTAAAAATTTATAAATTATGATTATAAATTTTTAATCCATAATATCAAATTAAATTTATAAAATTAGAATAATTTAATTTAGAATTAAACCCGAAAAATTCGATGAAAATCAATTTTCCAGGAAAATGTTTTCTTAAGTATCAATAGGTTTTATACCAAAATCCAATATAAAATTAAATATAATGATCTTAATTGGATTATTAATATTATAAATGAAATAATTTTATTTTTAAAACTAAATGTAACCTTTTAAATTATTTAAACTAAAAGACGGTGTTAAATAAAAATCAATATGTTTCACTATTTATTGAGAAATCAGTATTTTCAGAAAATTCCCAAAATTCCACTTTATGATAATTTTGACATGATGTTTTTAAAAATAAATTTTATTTTTTTAAAATTAATTTTATAAAACCGTTAAAAATTAATCATATTATTGTCTCATAAAAAACACTAAAACCCATTTTTGGGGAAAAATGCATTTTTGAAGCATATAAAGACTTTACTACAAATTCAGAAATTATTTATCAATATATTTTCTATATCTAAAAAATTTATTAATAATTTTCAATATCTAATTATTCCTATTCGATTTACCAATTTAATTTCTATTTTATAATGTTAAACTTTATTATGGTTCATTTAGACTCGGGGTTGCATATATTGAAATATTTCAAAGAAATTAAATTTTTTTAAAGAGAAAAATTTCAGAAAATCTTAGGGTGTTACATTCTTCCTCCCTTAAAATGAATTTATCCCTAAAAATTATATCACTTTGAAAAAAAAATATAAGGATATTCTGTTTCATCACATCCTCAGGTTCCCATGTAGTTTCTTCGAATTTCTAATTCCTTTAGTGAACTTTAACAATGTGAGTAGTCTTGTTCTGTGACACTTGATATCTAAAATATAAGATTTATAAAAGTTTTTATTCAAATAAAAGATCATTCTCTAGTGGTAAAACCTCTGTGTTTAGTACATTTGGGGGATCAGATATATACTTCCTCAAAATAGATACATGGAACACATTGTGAACTTGAGAGATGTTCAATGGAAGCATTAAGAGATAAGCTACCATCCTTAGTTAATCAATAATCTTGAAGGGGAAAATATACATAGGTATCAAATTTACCATATTTCCATATCTCATAATATTATTCCACTGAGAAATTAATTGGAATACCTTCTCACCAACTTTGAATTTCATATTTTTTCGATGATTGTCAGTATAACATTTATGTCAACTCTAAGATGCCTTGACGTGCTATTGAATGGATATAACTTTATTATTTATTTCCTCAACTAGATTCGGTCCTAATAGAATTTTTTATAACTTAATCCTATATCATTTGGGTTCTACACTTATTTCAATATATGGATTCATAAGGATCCATTTGAATGCATGAGTGAAAGCAGTTGTTGTAATAAAACTTGAATATAGGAAAGTGTTGATCCCAACCACATTTGAAATACATAGAAAAAGATATCAGCATATCCTTCAAGGGTTTAATGGTACTATTAAACTGAAAATCTAGTTGAGTATAATAAGAAGTACTAAAACACAACTATGAATCTAGATCTTGTTGAAGAATTCATCATAAATTCAAGGTAAACCTTAGATCCTGATGAGATACAATAGATTACGGTGCTCTGTGAAACCTTGGTACTTCCTTAATGTATATTATGGAAAGTTGATCAAGAGTGAAATATTATCTAATAGAAATGAAGTGTTCTGACTTCGTAAGGTGTTTGACTAAAACCCAAATAACATTATTCCCTTCAGATGTTTTTGGGAGACCAGTGACAAAATCCACAGTGATGGTATCTCATTTCCATTATGGTATTGGTAATAGTTGTAACATACCTGTATACTTCTGTATCTTAACCTTAACTTAATGAAATACCAAACACCAATAAACATACTCTATAATATCTCTCTTTATGTTATCCCTCCTTAAATACTATTTTATGTCTCTTTACATCTTCATACTTCCAGGATGAATAGATAATAATGAATTATGATATTCATCCAAAAAAACATTTTTCAAATCTAGTATGGATGTGACACATACACAGTTCCAAAACCTTATAATTACATTATAATAAAGGTTGAACTCAAGAACATTTTTTACCTTCCTTTTCAACACCACATCTTCCTTTTGTGCCTCTTTAATCATCACTTGGATAGATGGTTAAACAATCATTTGAGTAAGATAATATTTTTGCACTTCAATATTTCCAGATTCAAACATTAAAAATCTAGAAATATTGGATCTTTTTTAATCTTCATTATAGATAAGCTAGCATCATCCTTTCAATTAAAAGAATCGACCAACTTATTTTCTTTCTCAGGGTGGAAATTCATTGAGGAGTCATAATATTTGATGAACTCCAACCATCTTCTATGGAACATATTCAATTTTTTCTGATTAAATATATACTTTAAAATTTTATAATAACTAAATATGTTTCACTTTTCTCTATAAAGATTATTTCTCCATATATTTAATTAAAAAATAATGACAACTAACTCTAAATCAAGTGTTGGGTAATTTTTTTCAAAAAACTTTAATTATCATGAAGCATAATATATCACCATATCATTATTCATGAGGACATATCCTAATCCCTTCTTTGATATATCACTAAAGATCACAAATCCTAATATACTATAGGGTAATGTAATCATGGTTGTGCTGACTTACCTTCTCTTCATTTACTTGAAATTTTCTTCACATTCATTTTCCCAAAGGAACTTAGCTCCCTTTTGAGGTAACTTGGTGATTGGATTAGAAATCTATGAGAAATTATCCAAAAAACATGAATAATATCTATCGAAATTAAGAAAAAAATGGATATCAATCACAATGGTTAGTCTAGGACAATGTTAAATAACTTTCATTTTTGATGGATCCACCAATATACCCTTTATTGAGATTATATGAACAAAAAATGAAACTTTTCTAGCTAAAATTCACACTCAGTAAATTTTTTATACAAGAACTCCTTTAGGGTATTTAGTACAATCATCATATTATCTTCATGCTCTTCCTTACTCTTGGAATATATAATAATGTCATATATAAATACCACTATAAACAGATCAAGGTAATCTCTAAAATCTATATTCATTAAATCCATGAATATAGTGGGGGAATTAGTAAGACCAAATGGAATCAATATAATTTCATAGTGTCCATAACTCGTATGGAATGATTGTCATGACCCATCCCTGAGGCCCTTACCGTGACTACCCAAGCCTTCCTTCTATAGGACAGGGGATGGCGACTAGCACCAAAGGCGTAATTCACTAAAACTGGGAAGACATTGCCTTTATAACTTGTAAACACACACACAAGAAAGTACACAAATGGATCAAAAACAGTAAGTAAACTATAAAATAAAAGGGTGTTTAAAGTAAAAGGGGCAAGAATACAAGCCCAACTGGAAAGTATAAGTACAACCGTGATACAATACAACTGAAGAAAGAGAAAAGAAAGCTATTGGATCGTCCTCTGAGGTTCCTACCTAAAGGGTAGGTATAGATCACCTCCTCATCACTCCTCATCCGTCCGTATCCTCCGTGTACTGACTTTTCATAGGTTCCACCTCTGGGTACCATCCAGTCATGGTACTCTCAACCTCAGTTAGCGTTGTCCATCGTCTGCATCCAACACAACAAGGTGTAGGCATAGCCCGTGTAGGGGTGAGTATAAAGATACTCAGTAGGGACCCTGAGACCCTTAAGGCCTCACAAAAATCCACCAAGGATAAACCACAAATCATGAAATCGACTGATAACCCTACTTAGTTATATGCCCAAACATATAACTAAGTTAACAAGTAATCCATCTCAATCATGAGGAAAACACAGAAAAAATACTTAGCTCAAACTAGGATTTTATTCTAGGGGTAGTCTCAAGTAACATCCCCAGTCACATTGTTGAAACCTCGACTGTTGGAGAACTCCTCCTCTATCCAGTATAGTGAGCCTTCCATGTCACCAAGGTGCTTCCCACTAACATTGTACTGCTGAGGTACTCCTCCTATCAAGTACCGTGGGTTTACCGCGTCCCTAAGGCGCTCCCCACCGTGGGTCTGCCTCATCACCAAGGCGCTCCCCCTCATAGCCCATTGAGGTACTCTTTCTGTTGAGTACCACGAGTCTGCCACGACACCAAGGTGCTCCCCACTATGAGTCTGTCACGACACCAAGGCTCTCCCCACTGGGCTAGTTGGGTCACTCCGAGTCGAAACCGTCAGTAGTCATTAGGTCTCAGCCAGCTACTAGGTCTCCGCACTATGATCGCTCGTCTCCAGAAGGATCTTCTCTATGAGCTACTGGTTGATACTCCAATGGTCACAGTGTCCCACTAAGAAGTATCTCAAAGGTCTGCCACGCCATAGGGGTTCCAACACAATTGACAGCGCGTCAATCAGACACCCAGTCTATGAGTTATTAGCATTTTACTCTCAGGGGCCCGGTTGAATTCGTGATCAATCCAATCTAACTATTTCCCATCTAAAACCAAAAATCTAGTGGAGTATACTCAAAGGGACTGTCTCACTCCTAGATTTCTAGCACCGTTGACAGTTCGTCAAATGGACATCCAGTGCTAAAGATATGGCCGAATGACCGTAAATGGGTTATAGTGGGGCTGGACCCGGTTCGACCCGGTCCGACCCGACCCATTGGGTCTAGCCCGACCTGTAGTGCGTCCTAGCCCGCGGGCGCCGCGAGGGTGGAGGATCGGCTGCGAGAGCTGCGGACTGGCCTCAAGGGCGCGAACCGGCCGTGAAGGCGACGAACCGACCGCGGGTCGGCGGTCCGGCCATGGGTCCGCGGACCGGTCACTGTTCAGTGGCAGTTCGGTCAGGAGGGCAGAGCAGCTCATCTTGGACGGTGGTGCGACTCGGCGGACAGTGGCGTGACATGGTTCGAATAGAGGGGTAGCTCAGTTTGGCGGGTAGCGGCAGCACTGCTTGACCCGGATAGTGGCGCGACTCGGTGGATGACGACGTGACTCAGCGGACGGCAGTGCGGTGGGTCGGCAGGGCGGATGGCGGCAGTGCGGCGGACGATGGTGGTAGGGCGGCTTGGCAGAGCGGCGGTGCAGCGAGGGGGTTCGGCCCAGGGTGGCGCGATGACTCAGTCCGGCCGTGGGTGGCTCGACCAGATGCGGTGCCTGTTCGGCTGGGAGGGCGAAGCGCCATGGGGCGGTGCGGGTTGCAGAGGCCATGGGTGGCCGCGTCGTTGTCTTCAACACCTTCTTCCTTTTATAAGAACACATCATAGAAGAACGACGGAGGGTTTGGGCCATGTTTGTTTAGCCGACACCCTACACGTTTAGAATGATAGAAAGTGGTTCACAAAGAACGAAGCATGAATGTGAAACCATAATCTTCCGCAATATTTGTTCCCAACTCGCATAAGAAAAGAAGGGAGTACATGGAAATAAATATCACGTAAATAAACCCCTACCTTGTTCGCTTGATGACTTGGATCAAGAAGGTAGTACGTTCATCGATTCGTCGTAGATGAGGACGTCCCACGTTAAAAGAATTCCCAAGGAAGAAGGTCGAAGGAAGTCGGCATTCTTCGTTGGAGAGCTTTCTCCCAATCCTCCTTTCCTAACAAATGAATAGGTAGCCCAAAGTAATAGATTGTAATATCTATTATGTCTTTGGAATAATATTTAAAAATAAGGATTTAATTAATCAAAGGAGAGTTGGCATAATAAAGATATGTGCGTTGGCACAATTATTGTGGAGGAATTCAAGAGGCTCCTCCACATTAATGGGGGGGGGGGGTTGAGAGGTTTTTCTCCATAATAAAGGGAGTTCAAGAGGTTTAGGCATCAGGTGGTCCCCACCACCATAACCTCTCATGGGATGTTAGGTTCGGGTGGTCCCCACCACCATAACCTCTCAGGGGAGGTTAAGGTCTACTGGTCCCCACTTCTCAAATTCTATATGGAGGTTTAGTTCTGGTGGGACCCACCTCCCAACACCCACATGGGTGTTGCAAATAAAAATAAAAATTTCACACTCTTTTATTTTTATTTTAATCATTCATGAAAAACCCAAAAACTAACTTTCACCCATGACCAACTGCTGTCGAGGTGAAAGTCTCTTTAAGCGAACACTAGCGCTACGAGTTCAACGGTACCCTCAGATTTCAATTCCAAGAACCAGTTTAAAAGTTATAAAAATTTTCTCGTACGTTTACTGAACGTACCCAAAATAAAGTTCAGAAATTCATTTCGGGCACTCCAGTCCTCAGAATCACGCGCTGTAAATTTTCATGGACTCATAAAATTCCCATTTATTTAAAAGAATTACATGGAAATTATGGGTCTTTACATTCTCTCCACCTCAGGCTTTACATCCCCATAAGCCACAACTCAAACTAAGGGAACAAGTGGGGGTACTGAGCATGCATCTGAGCCACTCGCTCCCATGTGCTCTCCTGGAGGTTGTCGTGCTTCCAGTGAACATACACCAGAAGTATCGACCATCCATGAAGGACCTGCTCCTCTCGATCCTCAATCTCTACTAGAACCTTTGTAAAAGTCACCCCATCTTCGATGTCTAGCTCACCATGGTCGATGATGTGAGAAGGGTCATGCAAGTATCTCATCAGCTGAAATATGTGGAAGACGTCGTGCACCCGGTGCAGTTGAGGTAGAAGAACTAAGCGGTATGCCACCTCGCCAGCTCTGCCGAGGACCTGAAAAGGTCCGATGAACGTTGGAGATAACTTTTTAACCATGGCCCAATCTCTACAAACCTCGTCGAGGTGAGACCCATAGAAAGACGTGGTCACCATCCTCAAACTCTAGAGGTCTCCATCTCCTATCGGCATATGACTTTTTCTTGCTCTGTGAAGTCTTCATCTGCTTCGGGATGATCTGCACCTTCTCTGTGGTAGCCCGTACCATCTCTAGTCCCACGAGTACTGACTCCCCTGGGTCTGTCCAACACAAGGGTTATCTTCATGGTCGCCCTTACAAAGCCTCAAGAGGTTTCATCCCAATGGTGGAGTGATAGATGTTGTTGTATGAAAACTCACCCAAAGGCATGTGATTCTCCCAACTGCGACCGAAGTTGAGGACACAATCATGCAGCATGTCCTCAAGTGTCTAAATGGTCTACTTAGTCTGGCCATCCGTCTGAGGATGGAAGGTAGTTCTCAAATGAAACTTCATCCTGAAATCCTCCTACAACCCCTTCCATAGTCCGGAAGTAAATTGTGTGTCACCATTGGAGACAATCGTCGAGGGTATTCCATGTATCCGCACATTCTCCTTCCTATAGAGGCATCCAAAGCTCTCTAATGAACCCTGCTCTCTAATTGGTAGGAAGTGGGCCGACTTGGTGACTCGTTCGACGATCACCCAAATAGAGTCATGTCCATTGGATGTACGTGGATGTCCTGTCACGAAGTCCATGGATATCCCATCCCACATCCACTCTAGGACCTCTAAAGGCTGAACCAAGCCTGCTGGGACCTAATGCTTCGCCTTCACTTATTGAAAAGTGAGGTGCCGACAGACAAACTCTACAACTTCTTTCTTCATTCCCGACCGCCAGTGCTGTTGTTGGAGATCCTGGTACATCTTCGCCACTTCTGGATGTACTACTATAGGGGATGTGTGGAACTCCCTCAACACTTCCTCCTGAAGTGACACTAGTACCATGGTATGCCCTCCCAAGAGGATGATGTGCTCTCTACCTTTAGAAAATCCATCAGTTACCAGTCCTGTGGATATCTGAGCATGTAGTGTCTAGAAGTCAGTATCCCCATGCTGCCCCTCCCTAACTCACTGAAGAAGTAGGGGATTGACTGTAAGAGACTAAAGAAAAGATGATGCATCACGTTCCATGAAGGATATTTGCAAAGAGGCCAACTACTCAGTCGCCTCACCTTGCAGCTGTATACCAGACCTCCTGCTGAGTTCATATTCTACAACGTTCCCCTTCCTAGGAGTATAGACTATCTCAAAGTCATAGTCCTGGAGGAACTCAAGCCAACGTCGCTGTCTCATGTTCAGGTTCTTCTGAGAGAATATATACCTGAGACTCTTATGATCAGAGTACATTTTAAAATGCTCGCCCATAAGATAGTGTCGCCACATCTTCAAGGTGAATACCACTACTGCTAACTCCAGGTCATGGGTAGTGCAGTTCTGTTCATGCTATCTCAGCTATCGGGAACCATAAGCGATCATTGCTCGCTCCTACATCATAACACATCCGAGTCTGGTCCCTGATGTGTCGTAGAAGACTACGTACCCTATGAACTTCTTTGGAATCCTCAAGATAGGGGCACTAGTCAGCCTCTTCCTCATCTCCTAAAAACTCCATGGGCATCTCTCTGACCACACAAAGGGTTTCCCCTTCTTCATTAAGGATAATAGTGGTGCTGTAACTCTGGAGAAGTCGGGCACAAACCTCCGGTAATATCCGGCCAAATCCAAGAAACTTCGTACCTCTGTCACACTCCCGGGTGGCTTCCAAGCACGTACCACCTTAATCTTCACTGGATCCACTGCAAATTCAGCCTCCGATATGACATGTCCTAGAAAGTGAACCTCTTGGTTCCAGAACCGGCTCTTAGAGAGTTCACTATAAAGCTGGTTCTCTTGGAGTGTGTCCATTACTACCTGCAAATGATAGGCATGCTCCTCCTCAGTAGTGGAGTAGATCAGAATGTCGTCGTTGAAGACCACTTCAAGGAAATCAAGGTATGACTGAAAGACCCTATTAATGAGTCCCATGAACACTGATGGAGCACTGGTTTCGCTGAATGGAATAACCAAGAACTCGTAGTGGTCGTACCGACATCTAAAAGCCATCTTCTGCACATCCTTGTCTCGAACTCTGAGCTGGTGATATCTTGATCTGAGGTCTATCTTCAAGAACCTCCATGATCCCTTTAGTTGATTGAAGAGGTTTTCAATCCTCGGGAGTGGGTACTTATTCTTCATGGTCACCTGATTCAGGAGCCGATAGTTGACACAAAGTCTCAAACTCCCATCCGTATTCTTGGCGAATAGAATCAAGGCTTCCCAAGGTGAAACACTAGGCCAGATGAATCCCTTCTCCTGCAAGTCCCCCACTTGAACCTGGAGCTCTCGAAGCTCCATGGGATCCATCCGATATTCTGGTGTAGATATTGGTGTCATCTCGGGGTAAAATTCAATGCAAAAGTCCATCTCTCTGCAAGGAGGTAGACCTAGGACATCATCAGGGAAAACACCTGCGAACTGGTCCACCACTACAGGATCGATTGGACTCTCAACATCAACAAATACGAGGGTAAGTCTAGCCAACTGATGAGTGATCAGCTGCTCTCTACTCTGGGTAAGTCCATCCTACGCTGCAAAGGCTCCCTTCTCGCCGATGAAGGTAAACCCGGTCCCATCCATGCGGACACACCGTACTTTTCACCTAATATAGTCAATATAAGAATGGACTGTAGATAACCAGTCCATACCCAAGATGACGTCGTAAGGCCTCGACGCCATTACTAGGAGATCCCAGCCGAAGCTCTCACCTCCTAGAGTAATCTCACACTGTCGACACTAGTGAGTAATTGTAGAATCCACTCCTGTAGGAGTCTCTTTCCGTAAGGATTGAGTCGACAGCTCCATCGGAATCTCTAAGATCCGAAGGAGGGTAGTGGAAATAAAATAATGAAGGGAACCTATGTCTATAAGTACTATAGCTAAGGTAGAGTATACACAGATTGTACCTCATATCATATCTGAAGCACCATAATCGTAGGCTTCAGGTACCTGGAGCTGAGATCTCCTCTTTCCACCTTCTCCCGACAGTCGGGGTGGACCTCCTGGTGGTGGTGGTGTCAACATCTCGAATCCTCATCCACCACTAGCTACACGGCTAGCTCCTCTACCACATCCGCCTTCTCCCTACGGACCTCCTTGATCGAACCATTTTCTCTGCCTAGGCGTTCCTTAGACCGTCTTCTGATCATCCATACGGTGGGTCGGATAGTCACGATCCATGTTCCCCTGCCCACCGTAAGTGAAACACTGCCCTCTCCTGGCATGCCTATCTCCACCTCGGGTGACCTGCACAACTGACTCTGAATCATGTGGTTGTCCACCTGTAGGTATGGTCCTCTTGGTCCTCTGTGACGTCTGTCTGCTACCAGCTGTAGAAGACTCCGCTATGTGATGACTGGTGGTGGGTCTCACTGCTGGCGACTGCTTGGCAAGGAAACTCTCTACCAAGAGGGATCTCTCTAACACCCCCGCCTACGTCGGGATACTGAGTGAGATCACTGAAGCCCTGATCTCCCACCTAAGTCCCTAATATAATGTCCAGGACCTAAATAATAGATCCTTCACCATATCAGTGGAGTAACGTGAGAGGTATGTGAATCTTGCTGAGTACTGTGCCACAATCATTCTGCCCTAATGCAGCTGAACTAGCTTCTGAATGCGCACTGTGCGAAGAGTCGCTGGAACAAACTCTTCCTGAAACAGGCTCTCAAAGTCTGCCCAAAGAAGCATCACCTCATCATAAACCTGGAGAATTAAGCTCCACCATATTCTTGATACTGCCTATAGAAGGCTGGGGGAAAGGATCACCATGAGATCGGCTGGTGTCCCTACAAGTCGGAAGACTCTCACTACAACCTCAAGTCAATCCTCAGCTGCCTGCGGGTCTGTCTCTCCCCTGAACCTGGGTGTCCTATGGCACTAGAACTCATGCAACACACTCAAGCGGCGTGCACTGTCTGCAGCTGGGGCTGGTGGCATTGGTGGCCCAACGGGGAGTGGTACCACTGGTGCCTCCGCTGGTGCCTCTACCAGAAAAGGGCCCTGCACCGAGGCCTCATCGCTCGGTGGGATATCAATGTGTACAACTCTCGAAACTCTAACTGGATATCTACATGGAGGCATCCTGAAAAGAAACCGACGTGCTATGGTCAAAAATTTATACCTGGAGAGCTAACCCGGTGAGATGACATAAAGAATTTTTTTGAAAACACACACTAAAACAATGTTTCCGTGTACTGATTCCAAAATCAGATGTTAGGGTCCTGGTGTATGGATATGTCAGCCGCCGCACCAACACTAGACTCCCTGAACTTAAAATCTCACTCACTACACTTAACACCATTTCTTAATAGAAAAGGTCAGAGTCCTAAGTTCTACGATAGAACAGACTCCTCTGATACCAATTTTTCACGACCCGTCCCTCGAGGCCTGTGCCGTGACTACCCCAAGCCCACCTTCCATAGGCCAGGGGCTGGTGAATAGCACCAAATGCATAATTCACTAAAACTGGGAAGGCATGGCCTTTATAATCAGTAAACACACACACAAGAAAGAACACAGATGGATATGAAACACTAAGTAAACTGTATAACAAATGGGTGCTAAAAAGTAAAAGGGGACAGAATACAAGCCCAAATAGAAAGTACAAGTACAACTGTGATACAATACAACTGAAGAAATAGATAAGATAGCTACTAAATCATCCTATGAGGTTCCTTCTTGAAGGGTAGGTACAGATCGCCTCCTCATCACTCCTCATCCATCCATATCCTCCATATACCGACTCAGCATAGGGTCCACCACCGGGTACCGTCCAGTCATGGTACTCTCAACCTCAGCCAGCACTATCCATCATCTGCATCCAACACAACAAGGTGCGGGTATAACCCGTGTAGGGATGAGTATAAATATACCAAAGTAGGGACCCCAAGACCCTCAAGGTCTCTTAAAAACCCACCAAGTATAAACCACAAATCATGAAATCGACAGATAATCCTACTTAGGTATATGCCCATACATATACCTAAGTTATCAAGTAATCCATCTCAATCATGAGGAAAACATAGAAAAACTGACTCAACTCAAACCAGGATTTTATTCTAGGGGTAGTATTAAGTAACATCCCCAGTCGCATTGTCAAAACCTCGGCTACTGGAGAACTCCTCCTCTATCGAGTATAGTGGACCTGCCACGACACCAAGATGCTTCCCACTAACCTTGGACTGCTGAGGTAATACTCCTATAAAGTACTGTGGGTCTGTCATGTCACCAAGGTTCTCCCCACCGTGGGACTTCTGCGTCACCAAGGTGCTCCCCACTGTGGGTCTGCCACGACACTAAGGCGCTCCCCACTGGACTAGCTGAGTCACTCTGAGTCGAATCAATCAGCAGTTGTCAGGTCGCAACCAGCTATTAGGTCCCCACACTATGCTCGCTCATCTTCGGAAGGATCCACTCCATGAGCTACTAGTTGATAGTCCCATGAAGAATTATCTCAAAGGTCCCCCACGTCATAGGGGTCTCAACGCAACTGACGGCATGTTAATCGGACACCTGGTTCGTGAGTTATTAGCCTTTTAGTCTCAGGGGGATGGTTGGATTTGTGCTCAATCCAACTTGATATTTTCCCACTTCAAACAAAAAATCCAGTGGAATATACTCAAAGGGACCGTCTCGCTCCAAGATTTCGAGAGCCTTTAACGATTCGTCAAATGGACGTCCGATGCCAAAGATATTGCCGAAGGAGTGTAAATGGGTCGTAGTGGGCCTAGGTCTGGTCCGACCCAGTCAGACCGACTCAGACCAACCTGGCCTGGGTTGACTCAGTTTGGGTTGACCCGAACCGACCCATTGGGTCTGGCCCGTCCCGTAGTGCGGCCCGGCCTGCTGCGAGTGTGTCAGACCGACCGTGAGGGAGCGAATCGGCTGTGAGAGCGGCGGACTGGCCACGAGGGTGCGGAACGAATGCGAAGGCAGTAGACCAACCGTGGTTCGGCGGACCGACCAAAGGTTGGAGGACCGTCCATGGGTCGGTGGTCTGGCCGTAGGTCGGTAGACCAACCGCGGGTCGGTGGACCGGCAACGGTTCGATGACAGTTTGGTCAGGAGTGCAGAGCTGCTCGGCTCGGCTTGGTGGTGTGGCTCGGCTCGGACAACGGCGCATCTCGGCAGACGGCGGCGCGGCTCGGACAATGGCATGATTCGGCTCGGCGAACGACGGTAGCACGACGGCTCGGCTCGGCTCGGACAGTGGCGCGGCTCGGCGGACGGTGGTGTGGCAGCTCGACATGGTGGATGGCGGCGGCGTGACTGCTCGTCATGGAAGACGACGAGGGAACAATGGGTCGGCATGGTGATGACACGACGAGGGGGTTCGACCTGGGGCGATGCGGAAACTCGGTCCGGCCACGGGTGGCTCAGCCAGGCGCGGTGCCGGTTCTGCCGGGAGGGCGAAGTGCCATAGGGCGGCACGGGTCGCGGAGGCTGCGGGTGGCGGTGCTGTTGTCTTTGCCGCCTTCCTCCATTTCGAAGAACACATCAAAGAAGAATGACGGAGGGGTCGGGCTAGGCTTGTTTGGCCCGCACCCTCTGTGTTTAGAGTGATAGCAAGTGGTTCACAAAGAACGAAGCATAAACGTGAAACCATAATCTTCCGCAATATTTTTTCCCAACCCACACAAGATAATAAGGGAGTATAGGGAAAGAAATATCTTTCAAATAAACCCCTACCTTGTTCTCTTGATGAGTTGGCGCAGGAAGGTAGTACGGTCGTCAATTCGCTGTAGATGAGGATGCCCCACATCAGAAGAAGTCCCGAGGAAGAAGGTCAAAGGAAGTCGACATTCTTCATTGGAGGAGCATTCTTCGTTAGAGAGATTTCTCCCAATCCTCCTTTTTCCAATAAATGAATAGGTAGCCCAAATTAATATATTTTAATATCTATTAAGTCATTGGCATAATATTTTAAAAAAATATTTAATTAATTAAAGGAGAGTTGGCATAATAAAGATATGTGCATTGGCATAATTAATGTGGATGAAGTCAAGAGGCTCCTCCACATTAATGAGGGGGGGGGGTGAGAGATTTTTCTCCATAATGAGGGGAGTTCAAGAGGTTTAGGCCTCAGGTGGTCCCCACCACCATAACCTCTCATGGGAGGTTAGGTTCGGGTGGTCCCCACCACCATAACCTCTCATAGAAGGTTAAGGTTTGGTGGTCCCCACTTCTCAACTTCCACATGGATGTTTAGTTCTGGTGGACCGCACCTACCAACACCCACATGAGTGTTGAAAATTAAAATTAAAATGTCACACACTTTTATTTTTATTTTAATCTTTCACGAAAAACCCAAAAACTAACTTTCACCCACAACCAACTGTCGTCGAGGTGAAAGTCTCTTTAAGAAAACACCGACACTGCGAGTTCAATAGTGCTCTCAGATTTCAATTCTGAGCAATGGTTTAAAAGTTATAAAACCTGCTTGTACATTTAATGAATGTACCCGAAATAATGTTTATAAATTCATTCCGGGCACTTTGGGCCTCAGAATCACACGCTGTAAATTTTCACAGACTCTTAAAATTCTCATTTATTTTAAAAAAATTACATGGAAATTCCTGGTCTTTACAATGATGTCTTGGGAATTTATCACTTTTTACCCTCAATTGATAATATCTAGATCAAAGATAAATCTCATAAAAATATTGATCTCCTAGCAGTTGATTGAACAAATCATCAATATGGAGAAGGGGATACTTATTATTTACTTTGATCTTGTTAAGTTCCTGATAATTAATACAATTTCACATTAATCCATCTTTTTTCTAAACAAGAAGAAAAGGTGCACCCCATGGTGACACACTTGTCCAAATGAATCCCTTATCAAGATTCTTTAAGAATTAATTCATCAATTCCTTCAACTCAATTGGGGTTATTCTATATAGAGTCTTTGAAATAGGTGTAGCACCATGTATGAGTTATATTGAAAACCCAACCTCGTGATTTGGAGGAAGTTTGTAAATTCTTTTAGAAATACATCAATAAACCTCCATACAGTAGGAATATCTTTGATGTTGATTTTTACCCAAAAATCCAAGTTAAAAACCCTTTTGAATAGGAATTAAGGCCCATAAATTGATGAAATTTCCATATAAAGTTCAAATTTATCATCACACTGATAGAATATCATAGGTTGGTTTGGAATATCAAATGAGACTTTCCTCCCTAAAAAATTGACATGGTCTTTATATAAAAAATGCCAATTTATGCCCAAAATAATATCAAATTCAACTAGAGGGAGGATAATTAGATTTACAGGAATCACATTCCCACATACTTCAATTAGAGAAGAATCATAAACTTGATATGAGATCATCATTCCATTAGGGGTTTTCACAAATAATTCAACATCTAATTGTAGAGGATGTGAATTAATATTCCTTGATACTTTTCCTAAAATATAGGAATTTATATAACTAATATTAAATTGGGTACTTCAATATTTGATCATACCTATTACCACCTGAACTTCATTGTTTTATCTTTAATCCCTTATTAAAACCAAAATGGTTAACATAACCCTAAAACATCATTAATCAGAGTGACCAATCATTAAAAATCATTGATGGGATGTATAAATCAAGACACCTTATAGTCAATCTACCTTAGGTTTAACCTAGGTCATCATCTATTCAAATCCTTCATAATGGTTCATAAATAAAATGTTATTTCTCTCAAGCACATTCCTCAAGAGTGTCAAACATAGTGAATAGTAATGGTACACTCACTATACACTAGAATTCTAATCAAGATATATTTGGCCAAATATTTTCAGGATTATTACACCTAAATGAAATAGTTTCAAAACCACAACCACTTTTAGTATCCAAATAGAGATATATTGCTAGCAAAACCACATAATATCTTTCTTACCAAAACTTTAGGATTTTACCCTATTCTTAGACTTATACCTAAGGTTTTCAATAAGGATATCTAATCCTAATATCAAAATATTAACTAAACCATTATCCGATATCAACTATAGTTACCCATACATTTCATATATACATATTAAGTCTTATTATATGAATATTCAAAACATAACATTACAGTCCATTCCAGAACTGTAAAGGTTAGTGTCTTTGGAGACTAGGTACACAATCTTATTATTTCATGAAATATCTTTAACATCTCCCATAAATATCTTCCCATATAGTACAATTTTTAAATATAACCTACTTAAAATCTATCTTCATAACCTAGGAAAAGGAAACATAAGAATGTGTGAGCTCAGATGCCTAGTAATAGTAAACAAGATAGATATTAATGATCACTTATGTATTACATGAGAATAAGGGTATGATAACATGATATTAACATTTTAAAACCATACCCATTAAATATTAGATCAAAATTTTGACTCATGGTATAAATATTGGTAGTTCATAAAACATGAATCCTAAAGTAATCAAATAACATGAGTCATGAGAGCATAACATTGGCATAAGACCTAAGTTTGCGGTATACACATAATCATAAAAATAATTTCCTTTATCAAGTATCACTAACAATACTATCATAGTGGATTGGGTTTACTTTCCATTCCATCACATCCTTATTCAAGGTTAAGTCCCAAGAATATCATAGTGAAAAAAGTCCTTTATTTAAATGGGTTTACTCCCCATTTCAGTCCTTATTATCTTATGAGTTATCCATCTTTACTCAATGCATTTGAGGGATATATAATTCTAGGACCACCCATAAAATAATGAAAATCATACATATGTGCACCATAATACATTAAAAACATAATCATTTCATAACCCATGGAATGTAAATGGGTTTCATAGATATTTCATCACAACATTGTATCATAAGCTAGGGAAAAAACTAGTTTTATAATGATTTCATTACAATTTAATTAACCCATGGGAAATTAATGAGTTTCATAGAATAATCCTTAAATCATCATCATAATCCATTGAAAAAATTAGAGTAGACGGTATCATTGTATCATATCCCCAGCAAAGTATATGTATCATCAAAGGATGTTATTATCGATGAGAAATTCCTTTAAAAAATCATTGGAACATTTTTAAGGAAAATAAACTTTTCAATTTGAAATCACTTATTTAAAATCTATAAATTTCCCTAGTATTAAAGGAAACATTTTTTAGAAAAAAACCTTGTACAATTGTAAAGGAATCTTTAAAACATTGAGGGATCATGATATTGGTAAATTTTGTTTGTAGAGTGTATGTTAAAACAAAGATTATATTCACATTTTTGGTAAAAAAATTAAAATTACCCCATTCAAAAAATACTAGAAGAATATTTTTTAAAAAATTAAAAAATTAAATATTGGAAAAATATGAATTTAAAAAATCATATGTGAATATTAAAAACATTTTTATAAAATAGGGATATAGAACAAAAAAGATTTTTGATCGAGGAGAGAAATAAAGTTGGTTTTCTTTAAAAACATTATTTCATTATCTTGAGTTCTTAAAGAGAAAAAAATTAAAGGAAAAAATGTAATATATATAAATAAACATAGTATAATAAAATTCATGGGTTTATTGAGATATAATTTATAAAATTTATCATCAAAAACTTGATCATAAACAATCCTAATAAACAATGATATTGTTACATAAATCTCTTATCACTTTGGTAATTTTAGAATAAAAAACTCATGAAAAAGATAACCTAATATGGATATGTAAATCTTAATAATTTTCATGATAATAATAATAAAATACATTCATGGGAAATATATACACCATATAAAGTAAATAAGTGGTGAATATGGCATGTGTCTCATTAACATAAAAGCAAGAAGAAAATCTCTTACCTCAAGTTCAAGTTATTCGAAAGCACTCTAAACTACTATATAATAAAATTAAATATATTATAATTATATTATAGATTCATTTAGGTACTAAAAATATCATATATTATCCACTTATAATATTTTAACACCCATTTATTAATAATTCCTTATTAAAATTATGGTTTACGAGCGTTATTTTTTTTTGTTTGTCATCAGAATTTTGGTTAAGTTGTTCCAATGATTATAATTTGATCATGGTTCCATAATATCCATAATTGTTTTATTATATAAATATAATATATATTCATTATATATATATTTAGAGTCATCCATTGAAGTTATATATTACATCATTCATAGAGATGGTAGGTCGTACGTACACATGAATTTTGTTTCCATTTTTTGATGGATAGAATCTAAGAAAGGTAAATAATAATTCACCTTTATAGAATAATTATTATGTCATATATATCATATATATTTACTAAATATATCATTATTACCATCTATGTAAATAAGAAATAAAAAAATGACTCACATCGTTTTGTAGGGGTGGCATTCCACATGTATGCACAAGCGACATTATCTTTTTCCATCATATTGGAAGTTAAAAAGGTAGATGTGATATTATTAGTATAGAAAAATAATTATGTCATAAATATAATATTTAATCATTAAAAATATAATAATAATCATATATGAAATATGGTTATGGAAAATGAATTGTATCACTGTGTGGAGGTGGTCATCCACACGTATACACATGTGATACTTTCACATCCCATTTTATAAAAAACAGGGTAAATAAAGGTGGTTTCATAATCATAATTAAATTTAAGAAACTTTATGATATTTAATTTATTATTTTATGATTATTAAAATAGAATTATAGGAGGTGGAAGAAGAAATAAATTGAAAGAGGTCGGGTAGCATGATTACATCTTCTTCGGTATGCCTCATTTAAATCCTTTCTTAAGAACCATTTAAATGGTATTTTTAGAATAAAAAGATCTATAATTCATGGATAGGTAATTTTAGAAGATAATTGGGCAATTTTTGGTCGATATAGATGACTCAAAGTGGTGTAAATAAGAGAAAGAGGGAGTATCCTTTTATAAGTGGGGGAGAGGACACCCTTGTAATTCCATAAAAGATTAAAATATAATAATGTAATACTCATGCCAAATTCTTCCAAATGGACATAGATTCGATGTTGGGATAGTATAGGGTCAGAATATAACAATAAAATAGGATTTATACATTTTAATTGGAAAACTTACCCTTATTTCTTGGTTTAACCTTTGATAAACTTGTTTTAACCTTAACCATGGTGACAAATTTTTATTATTTTTACTATTAATTATCACAAATAATTAAAGTGTCCCCATTACCAAATTTTTAATTGATGATAAAAAATATGTAATTAATTTTATAAAATTCAATTTATAGAAGTGGTTGAATTTAATTTAAAATTAAACCTACAAAACATAATTAAAAATAGTTTTCCCAAAAATGTTTTCTTAAGTATAAATATTTTTATAACAAATTCCAACATAAAATTAATTATAATAATATTAATTGGATAAATAATAATATAAATGGAAAAATATTACTTTTAAAATAATTTTAAAACTAAATGGAACTTTTTAAATTCTTTAAAAAAAATAATTTTCAATAAAAATCAATATTTTTTTCTATTCATTGGAAAATCAATCTTTTTAGAAAATTCTCAAAATTTATGTGTTAAGTTAATTTTGACATGATGATTTCAAAAATAATGTTATTTTTTAGATATATTTTCTAAAACTGGTAAAAATTAATTATATTATTTTCTCATAAAAAATAATAAAACCCATTTTTGAAGCATAGAAAGACTTTCAAAAAATTGACTACTTATTTATCAATATATTTAATTTATCTAAAACCTTTATACATAATTTTCAAAAATATTTGTTTATTCCCTCCATCAATTTAATGGCTATGTTATTACAGTATACTCTATTGTGGGTAATTTAGACATAAAGTTGCATGTATCGCAAGCTATCAATGAAATTAAATTTATCTGAAGAGAAGAATATCATAAAATCTTAGGGTTTTACAAGAGGGAATCATATTGCCAGTTTTTTGAAATGTAACTACTTCTATACATATTTCTTTTGAAGAGAAACCTAAAGAGTTTATATTTTGTCTTGGATATATGGTCACCCTGATCTATTCCTTCAAGGTTAGGGTTTACTACTCGAATGAGGTATTATAGATTCTAGAATCAAGAGTGGAAGTGACTGAAGATGTGATTCAAAGAACTTCCCAGAAAGAGATGAAATGAATTTCCATTCCAATTTTATTTTCACCATTAATTTGATCCTCAAACCCCCTTTTTTGAACTTAGTTAGGAGGTAGAGTAGATCAATCACATATTGAATTCCCACAATATACTGAATGGGGAACAATACTAGAAGTGAATTCACATTCCAATGAAAGGGTCGAGAAGGAGGCTCTCCTGGCTTGGCAGAGTATATGTGGGTAGTGATTATTTACCTTAGAGAGTATTTCTGTATCCACCACCACTAGATTCTGCTTCCATATGATTATACTCATAGGATAATACTAGGTAGAGGCGGGAAAAAATCACTAGAAACACTCATCCATTTGGGGTCAATAAGTGAGTACTATATCATCTCACCCACCTCTCAAATTGTTACCACGAATACTTACTAACAAAATGTTTTTTGCAGAGGCAGGTCTAAGTTCCACACGCTTGAGATTATCAACCACCTGAAAGCCTAAATCTCTCATGATTATATAAAGTTCACCCACTAAATAAGCGATAAGAGAGGCTTAAGGGAGATAAAGTCTAACTAAGGACCCAACCGTATCAATTTATCTCCTATGGATCCGAGGTTAGTGGGTACCACTATAGAGTTTATGGATTATAAGGCATAAACTCCTAGAAAATGAGAGTATTTAGCCTCTAGGATGGGCCCTCTATGGGAGTGGTAATAGGAGAAGAAAATGGGAGTTTATACCCAATTTTTCCAGACCTCACTCTTATCATACTAATGATAATAGATGATCTCATAAGGGTTCCAAATTTGGGAGTACCGGGCTCCCAAGGGCATACTATTCCTATCCTTCCAGAGGGGATGGCCACATGAATGGAGGTATTTAGAGCCCAAAGATGATATAAATAAGTTATCAATGCAGATTTACTAGTCTTCATCCATATGTATTCAACATTGATCGATGCCCTCATATATGTCTCAAATATGACTGAGTACTCAGATGGTGATTTTGATGCAATGAATGTGCTTATTCAAAAAGGTTAAATACCTTTAGATTTATAAATTCTCTCTTGAACTGGGATGAAATATATCAAAATCCATGTGTAACCCGAAATGGTGGTAATTTAGGAAGGCTTGGGTTAGAGGTTCCTTCTAGTTCTATTCCTCCAATGGGGGATATGGTTCCCATGGAAATGGATGTGATGTCCGAGAATTTTCTGCTAAAATTTCCATGAGAGGGTTGACATATTTTTCCCTTCAATAGGGAAATGATATTGATAAATGTAAATTATAAAGAATAGGTATGTAATCACCTATATCTATAGCCATATTATTTCTCTTCCAACCGACCACTAATATATTCTAGGTGTCTATCTTAGTAATCTCACCAATTGAATAATCTCAAGATGTTGTTATTATGGTGTCTTAGTCAGTGAATTGTTTTGGGGAAATGAGTTGATCTAATGATAAAATATCTATGATGTTTTGAAATGAGACCATATTTGAGTGATCTAGTTCTAGAATACCTGAAAATAATTACCACCGTCTTTTATTTAAACCTAAAATAGATCTCGTTTCAATAACAAATGTGACAGTGAATGTAGAAAAGTATCTTGATGTTGATCTGTGGGACCCCTTTGAAAAACTCCATGGTCAAATGAATCTCCTCCATTATATGTTTTCCACTAAAGTATTTGGAGGGTAAGACGACTATGAATTCCATGCTAGGGTAATAGAAATAATTACTGATCAGGAGAATTTAACTACACTTTAATTATAGCTTTACACTGTAAAATCCATAACCCGCTTTAATTATAGCTTTACACTGTAAAATCTATAACCCACTTTGTCATGAATATAGATGGAGTAGTTAATAAAGCCTCCCAACATGCATTGGTGGCCTCAAAGGGGAAATATTGTGCCATGGGAAGAAGGGACCAAGTAAAACATCATCTCTTGGAGTTTTACCAAATCCTCCAAGAACTGAACTCCCTTAGCTATGAACTAGTTATTGATGAAGAGACTAAAAAAGTGAAACAATGTCTCACTGAAAAGGTCTAAAAGGCTAAGATGGATATTGATATAAGGACAAATGCATTGCAGCCAGCTGGAGAAGCTGAAACCTCCACATTGGCTAAACTACTGAAATATGTGAATGAATCTGAGTGAGAAACTACTCAACTTTATGAATACACTAAATGTTCCCTCTAATAAAATTTTCTCCTACATTTCTACTTAGATATTATGATAGAGACTCTAGATTTTGGATGTCTCTATCTTATTTTGGAAATGAATGGAAAAAATCTCTATTTCTCACATTTTCTATCAATCTTTTGATTCATATTCTATTTCCACTATGATTTCAAAAAAACAAAAACTGCAAAACTCTCGAAGGCAATGTCAAGGTAGCTTTGAAACAATTTATAAATTGAATTTAAAATGGATATAGTCAATCTTAATATAAAAAAAATATTTGGAAATGATTTCCTCCTGGACATGGATCACATATGGGTATTGGAAAAATTCAATCACTATACACTTGAGTAAGTCTATATGGATATGACTCAATATGATAAGGATCATGAATGTAAAATCTGAATGAGGATTCCAATGTTCAATAAGGTTCAAGCACCCTGATATCACATCTTCATGCATTTTGGATGGGTATCCAGATAATTCTTAATCTTTTTCTTAGTCTAAGAGACCTATATAGAATAACTCAATTTTTCAAGGTCTATACGATGGACCCTATAATATTTTTTTATTTCCCCTTTAAACCTAAGTTTTTATAAAATCTCATATACATAGAATTAGTGGGAAAAAACTTAGATTTTTCATAGGCCTCCCTTTATAGGTTTTAGACATAATAAGTTTTATATATTTTCCCTTTTTAAATGCTCAACCTTGCATATACTATACATAATACATGCCCAACAAGCGAAGGCTTGAGTTTTTCCTAGGATTCACTTTGTGGGTTTTGAACTGAGTGAGTTTTATGTCTCTTTATATAGGAAATTTAAGTTTGTGAAAAATAGACCAATGATAGATGGTGTTTTAGTTAAGATATCTTTGACCAAATATTGATACATTTTAAAGTCATATTGCTTTGAACAAATATTTATACAAGTTAAAGTCATATACAAGTTAAAGTCATATACAAGTTAAAGTCATATAGATTTGACCAAAACATGTTGTTGGTTGGTAGACTATATTAAAGAGTGCATATAAAGAGATATATTGGGACATGTATACCCAAATGGCCCGAAAGACTTCTTTTTTATTTGATTTTGGATAATCCCCCATTTAAGGGTTGAAGGGGAACCCTTACATGACCCGTAGGCCCATGGAACATGGACCATACATGACTCAATACCTGACATCAAAGTCCCAAGACCTGGCACAATTAAAACAGTCCCTCCCCATCATTTTCATCTTGAAGGTGCCTAACTCCCCACCTCACATGACTGATCGACTAGCATTACCCTGTGCAGATCTGCACGACACCTGGTCCCAATGGAAGTTGTCATACCCTCTCATTCTTCCAATCTGGTTAGCTCTACTATGGTGGTTGCTTATTTTGCTCTGAATCCTCATATGGGTTGTCTCTTGTGTGGTATATGCTCTTTGGTATTTTCTGTGGCCTGAGATCCCTATGTCCCGATGGCCATTGGTGGCCTGAAGGCCCTATGGCCCGAAGGCCTTTGGTGGCCCGAAGGCCCTGAGCCCCATAGGCCCAAACCGGTGGCCTGAAAGCCCAAATGCAATGAATAGTGTCATCTTTTATAGTACCGAACAGTACCAAATAGTCCTTGCTACAGTACTCAGAAATCCACCCTCACCCGGATTGGATCCTAGGTCTCTTGGATGCCAAGCAGAAGCCTCTACCACTCGGGTACAGGCTCGTTGGCAATTGGGGCATGTAAGCATAACCAAATAGAGGTCCCCCTTGAAGCTAGATTTATTCCTTACAGATAGCCATATAAAGTTTGTGAGGATTCAAACATTTGGAAAATGTTGCAGGTTCATGGGAAAGAGGGCATTCAAATAGGGTTTTGGTACCCTAAAAGATATATTGTTGTGTATTGAACACACTATCAAGGAAAATGGAGACATCACATGAAATTGCTCCAACTTTTGAGTGGAGCATTGGGTTCACCAAGAATAACATGACATTTTATAAGGCTATATGGTGAGACCCATGAGCTTTGTTCCTTCTCTATTTATGCTATAATTTAGTTCCCTAATCTTTAAAAATGAAAATCTTAACAATCATAGCCTTGAATTTTTCATAAACTTGAATTTTTCATAAACCTCCTCTTAAGGGGTTTTGACCTGAAATGTTTTATTTCTATTTCACTATAAGTTTAAGGTATTGTGATTTTAACTAGTGTGGTCTAGGGTTTAAATTCATACAACTTTGAACAACGGGTGTTGAGTGTATGGTTTTACAACTTTTGTAACACCATAAGTTCTTAAAATATATTTCTCTTTAATAAATAAATACGTTTGATTTCTTGTGAAACATGCGACCCTAAATTTAAGTGAGTAAGGCTCATACATTATAAAATGAATCACATTATATGATATTTAAATTAAATACAATTATCAAAAATATTTTTTAATGCACTTAGAAATACTATTCACCCTAAAGATCTGTTTTGAAATATTTTGTTTGTGAGCATTGTTTTTTTTCATATATGTTTTATTTTAAAAATTAATTCTGAGTATTAAACTTATGTACAATTAATTTTTATACAATTATAAAATAAAATCATCTAAATATAAAAATATATGTTATTCTAAAAACTTCTTTTATGCATGCCATGTGTTTTTAATTCATAAATTAAATTTATCACTATTAATTATTGTTTTTAATGAAATATGTAGATAATATATTAAATCAAATATTGTAACATTAATCTAATGGTTTTTACTAGGTATGTAATTGGATTAAATTTGGTTTTATTCTTGAAGATGCATTTTTCTAAAAATAGTTTTCATTTCATTTTATGCGCTTATTTTAAAATGAATTTCGGGTACTTAGGATTGTTGTTGAATCCAAACAATTTGATGTTAAACCCTACTTCATATTGGTATAGTGGTGAAGGGGTGTTGAATCCATAGGGAAGTCTATAGATGAGTGTGTGACCAAATCCGAACATCCTTAGTCCAACCTATCTTCCCTACTATGGTTCGAGTATTTACAGATCCAGGCTTGGTTGATGATCTTCACTGCTCATTGTCCGAACAACTTCACAAGCTTCGATGTAGACGATATATTCCTCTTAGATATCATTTCTAATATCCAAATTAGGCCGCACCTAGTAATCTTGGGTTCGACCTTCATCTCGGTCTACTTTCCCCTTGGCCTCGGCTTCGATGTGGTTTGACATCATTCGAACTCTCCCCATTTCAACTTCTATGAGTTTATCCTCAGAAAAACTGACTATATAAGTGAGTTTTATAAACATTTTTCAAAAATATATTTTCTCTAAAACTAATTCCCAAATACCAATGGAAGTGGGGGGAGCTAGTGATGAAGGGTGAGAAATTGCGTCATCTTGAGAAACATTCCAAAGAAAGTGTTGTCTTGAACAATGTCTTAATTCGAAATGTTCTGAAGAATACACTTTCTCATATAACGTCTTCTATGAATATTTTCCCTGGAAAGCGTTGTTTGAAATAGATAGTATTTTATTTTTTGTTTTGTTTTATTTTATTATATATGTGTGTGTGTGATTGATAATATAATTAATTTCAGATTTCAAAATATTTAGTAATAATCATTAATCTATTTTTTATGAATTATTATTAAGAAATATTTTTTTGTGTCATGTAAATTATTATTATTATTATATTTAGGAATATTAATAATGATAATAATGATGAGGATGACAATGATGTATATAATAGTATTAAATATTTTTCTTATTAAATAAAATATTTTTAATATAAGTATAAAATTATTATTATTAATAAATAGAAAAAATATTTTTTGTTTATTTATTAAAATGACAAATAATTTTTTATCAAATAAATTATAATAATAATATAATTAAATAATAAGTATGTGCATAAATTTATTTTTACTTATTGATTATATATAATTATTAGACTGTTAATTATATTATTATTAACTGTTATTAAATATGTAAATAATTGGATTACATATAAAATTTATAATAACCATTTATTGTTTTATTATTAAAATATTAATTATATTACTATTCTGATTATTATAAATGATTATTAATTGTATAATAAATTTTTAATAATTACATTATTATTAATTATATTTTCTATATTAATAATTAAATTACTATTTATTTTGAATTTTATTATTAATTACTTTATTAGTTACATTAATAATTATATTAATTAGATCATTATTCTTAATTATTTTTTGTAATTATTTAAAATATTTAATAATATATTTAATATTTACAAATAAAATAATTCCTCATAAGTAATAATAATAAAATAATTAATATTACTTAATAATAACATAATTAATTAAATAATATATATATAAGGTGTTTGGGGGTACAATTATATTAAACACACACACCACACACAAAGGCCGAAAAGGCGGACCATAACCCCCCAAGAGATAACCCACCCATCAAATTTTATTTATTCAGTACATGGCTCGAAGGTCTACTAACTGTCCCAAAGACCATTTTTTATCTACCGTCAATCCATCCCTTTGCTGAGACGCCGCTGCCACTGTAACCCATCACCATCTTCACCCTAACAACTGGCCAAAGCCCCACTCTTAGGTTATCCTACGCACCTACATGCATGAGACCGTATCCACTAGCCTTCGCCTTCGTATCACACATAGTCATTCTAAGCAATACCATCAGAGGCTACCGTCCACACCATCATCCTGGGCACACCATCAGAGGCATTTGTCATCAACCACTCCCTTCCCCTACACCATTGTCCCTGTACAGCACTATCGAAGCACCATTGAGGAACACTGGCCCTCGCCGTCAGCCATACGCCATTTCCCACCGAGCGCATGAACCTATAGGTCGTCGCCCTCAGAAGCAACCCCTGTAGCTGGTGTCAAATTGATGTTATCCTAACCTCCAAATCCGTTTTTTTTTCATTTTCAAAATATTCACTTTAAGGAGAAGTGGGAACCATTACAAATTACCATTCAGAAGTCAAACCCATCCCATAATCCACATTTAAAATTTAAAATATCCCAAAAATTCTACATTCAAAATTCGAAATTCAAAGTAGTATTGCACCTCGAGCAATGCACCTTGCGCGAAATGAGGACACACAACACCCAAGCCATCATCATCACCACTACTGTCGATGTTGACACCATCGTCGCCAGAATCGTTGCGCCACGCCAATAAAACCAAAACATCACTGAAGACTGCCCGGGGCTGCATCAATGCATCAATGTTGTCGAACGTTCACTGCAAGACCAAAACCTATCCGGTCACTACATCATCACATCACTGGAAAGACACCGCCTTCAACATCATAGTCTGATCATCATAAGAAGCATCAGAGAAGACCATATATCGGAGAACGAATTCCAACGAGATAACCTTGACTCTGATACTCTCAAACCCACGACCTAAGGCACCGTTAAGACCACCACACATATCTGCCTCGAATAGAGAGGTGGAGTTCTAGAGCACAGAGTAGAGAAACGAGCAGATAGAGTCTGGTGGTAATGCCGACGAGCCTCACTGGAAACCGTTGTTGCAAAGAGACAAAAGCCACGCCACCGAACACAGAAACCACCATCAAAGAAAATGCCATCAAAGAAAAAACCGCCATCAAAGAAGAAACATGATGAAACAAAGGGGAAACTAGGGAGCTGAAACCCTAAAAAAAGGAAAGAAGACGCAGAAAAGACCCACGATCTCCAAACCATTAAGCCCAAAACCTCTGAGTATCTGTTGCTCCAGATCCGACCTGGAGAGGAGTGATGAAATGTGAGGTCAGACCGAGGTTGCGGTGGCTAGGGAAGAAAACACAATTCCTTCACCAGAGCGAAATCGAATGACGAGGCTAGGAGCAGACCAACCCTGAAAGAGCGAGAGTCGGGAGAGAAAGGGATATTTTTTTACGTATAATTTTTTTTTTCCAGAAAACGCTTAGGGTAAAAATATTTTTAAAAATGAACCTCAAAGGCGGCATCCGCGATGCCGCCTTTCTCCTAAAAAATTATTATTTTTTTGGAAATTTTTATTTTTATATTTTGTTTTGTTTTGTTTCGTTTATATATATATATATATTTATATATATATAAACAAAAAAAATTCAGCATAATTTCTCTGCTATTAAAGATCCAGCACTACAGCCATTACATCAGTCTGGATTCTGACAGAAACTCTTAGCCAGGCCTCCCTTTTATAAGAGGGCTTGCCCTGAAAATCATCTGCATTTTCGATGTGGGATTCAGGTTCTACCTTTACTGCGCAGTACATTCTGTATTTCTAATGTGGGATTCTGTTTCATGTACTTGACTTTAAAATACAATAAAATATAAACTATAAGGCCAATATAAATGAAATTTTAAACATTGATTAAAAATATAATAAATAGTTGAAAATAAAAATAATTTCCTCAAAAATGTTGATGAAAAATAATCTATAACCATTCAAAACCGCCTACTTGAAACTTAAAAATGTTTCAAGTACGTGAATTTGAAAGACTGTAAAATATAAACTATAAAACAAATATAATTGAAACTTTAAACATTGATTAAAAATATAATAAATAGTTGAAAATAAAAGAAATTTCCAAAAAATGTTGATGAAAAGTAATTTATAACCTTTCAAAACCGCATACTTGAAACTTAAAATTTTTCAAGTGTGTGAATTGGAAAGACCATAAAACATAAAATAGAAGACCAATATAAATGAAACGTTAAACATTGATTAAACATATAAGAAATAGTTGAAAACAAAAGAAATTTCCAAAAAAATGTTAACGAAAACTAATTTATAAGATTTCAAAACCGCCTACTTGAAACATAAAAATGTTTCAAGTACATGGCTTTGAAAGATTATAATTATATTACTAATTAACTAATTAATTATTTTATAATTAATAGTTATATTAATAATTAACTAATTAATTATTATATTAGTAATAATTAATGAATAATAATTAATTATTAATAATTTAATGAATAGTTATAATTAATATTTATATTACTAATTAACTAATTAATAATTACTAATTACTTATTAATAATTATTAATTACTACTTACTAATTATAATGAATAATTATAATAAATATTCATATTACTAATTAACTAATTAATAATTACTAATTACTAATTACTAATTAATTACTTATAATTATTAATTGTATTTCTAATTAACTAAATATTTATTATATATGTAATAATTATATTACTAATTAATTATTATATAATTAATGATAATATTACTAATTAACTAATTATTTATGACATATTTAATTATTAATAATTACTAATTACAAATTATAATAATTATATATAATAATAATATTACTAATTAACTAATTAACTATTATATAATTAATAATTATATTACTAATTAACTAATTAACTATTATATAATTAATAGTTATATTAATAATTAACTAAATAATTACTGTATAAGTAACAATTAATAAGTAATAATTAATAATTAATAAGTAATATTTATAATTAATATTTATAATTAATATTTATATTACTAATTAATAATTAATAATTAAAAATTATAATGAATAAATGTAATTAAAAATTATATTACTAATTTACTAATTTATTGTTATATAATTAATAATTATATAACTAATGAACTAACTAACTATTATATAATTAATTAATAATAATTAATAATTAATAATTATAATGACTAATTATAATTAATATTTATATTACTAATTAACTAATTAATAATTAATAATTACTAATTACTAATTAATAATTAATAATTATAATGAATAAATGTAATTAAAAATTATATTACTATTTTAGTAATTTATTATTATATAATTTATAATAATATTACAAATTAACTAATTAATTTTTATATAATTAATTATTAATAATTACTAATTTATAATTATAATGAATAATTATAATTAAAAATCATATTACAAATTTACTAATTAATTATTATAATGAATAATTATAATTAAAAATCATATTACAAATTTACTAATTAATTATTATATAATTAATAATAATATTACTAATTAACTAATTAATTTTCATATAATTATTTATTAATAATTACTAATTAATAATTATAATTACTTATTATAATTAATTATCATATTTATAATTAACTAATTAATTATTATATAATTAATAATGATATTACTAATTAAATAATTATTTATTATATAGTTAATAATTATATAATTAATCATTATATTACTGATTAAGTATTATATAAATAATAATTAATAATTAATAGTTATAACGAATAATTATAATGAATAATTATATTACTAATTAACTACTTATTTATTATATAATAATTTTTAATAATTACTAATGAATAATTATAATGAATAATTATATTACTAATTAACTATTATATAATTAATTATTAATAATATTAACTTAATAAATAAATAAATTATTATATGTTTAATCCATGTTTTAACTTTAAATTATATCGGTCTTATAGTTTATATTTTAGTCTTTCAAAAACGCATTCTTTAATCATTTTAAGTTTCAAGTAGGTGGTTTTGAAAGCTTATAAATTATTTTTCATGAACATTTTTTACGAAATTCTTTATATTTTCGACTATTTGTTATATGTTTAATCCGTGTTTTAGGTTTCATTTATATCGGTCTTATAGTTTATATTTTACAGGCTTTGAAAGTCACGTGCTTGAAACATTTTTATGTTTCATGTTGGTCATTTTGAAAGCTTATAAATTATATTTCATCAATATTTTTTACGAAATTATTTTTATTTTAAAATATTTGCTTTATGTTTAATTCATGTATTAAGTTTCATTTATATTGGTCATATAATTTATATTTTATAAGCTTTCAAAATCACGTACTTGAAACTTCTTATGTTTCAAGTAAGTGGTTTTGAAAGCTTATAAATTATTTTTTATCATCATTTTTTATGATTTTTTTAAAACTATTTTTTATATGTTTAATCCATGTTTTAAGTTTCATTTATATTGGCCTTATAGTTTATATTTTAGAGTCTTTGAAAGTCACGTACTTGAAATAGAATCCTACTTTGGAAATGCAGAATGTTCTGTGCAGGAAATGGAGAACCAGAATCCCACATCGGAAATGAAGAATGATTTCAGGGTAAACTCTCTTATAAAAAGGAGCCCTGGGTGAGAGCTTCTGTCAGAATCCAGATTGCTGTAATGGAAGTACTGCTGGATTTTAAATAGCAGATAAATTCTGCTGAAAATTTTATTTTTGTTTTTTTGTTTTGTTTTGTTTATATATATATATATAAACAAAAAATAAACAAAAAAAAATTCTAGAATTTTTTTTCTATTTTAGGGGAAAGGCGGCATCGTAGATGCCGCCTTTGTGGCATATTTTCGATTTTTTTTAACATAGCCTATTTTTAAAAAATACTTTTTTTAAAAAAATTATTTAAGAAAATAACTCGGAGAGAAAGGGATTCACCAGAAGCTACTAAACAAGGGGATGAGAGAGAATAAGAGGAACGCCGAAGTGATATATTACCACGAGTGGGTGACGAGAGGGAGGGAACAACGATGCTGGGGAGAACCCTAGCGTGAGGGGAGGAAACCCGGAGACATGGGAGCTATCTGATAAGTGGTGGCTCGTACCCTCTAGCCTAACCTACGTCACACACATCAAATGAAATCCCACCTATATAATGGGTATTTTCAGGCATCGGCTGGGGATCGAACCCAGTCCCACTAGATTAACTTGAAGAGTCCCAAACAACCAGGCCGGGGTTCATGTGAAAATTAATTAATTAATAATAAAATACATAATAAGAATTATGCCCATAAAATTTTTAAACAGTAAATGTTATGTTTTTAAGGATTAATGTTTGTATTATGTAAATTCATTTTTTTATATTTATGAAATTCTATTTAATTTCAATTATTTTTTATATTCTTAGTTAGTGTGTCAAATTTATTTTAGATTATATTTATAATTTTCAATTTATACGCCTTCAACATCACCTACTTGAAACGTAATAATATTTCTAGTAGGTAACTTTGAAAACCTATAAATTATAATGTATAAATACAATAAAAATAAAATTTGAAATACTAAATTAATATATGAAAAATAATTGAAAATGAAAAAAATTCTTAAAAGGAATTGATGAAAAATGATTTTAATCGCACAAAATATCGTTATTTCAAAACATAACATTTGTACTTTGAGATTATTTGGGCAAGAAATTTTTTTTTTGTAATTTTTTTGTCATTCCTTTTATTTTAAATTAATTTTTATTTGTATATTCAATGTTTTAGATTTCATTTAAATTTTATTTATACTATATTTTTATGTGTATAATTTTTTTTGAAGTAATGTAATGTTTTTAATCAATAATGTTTGTATCATGTATATTAATTTTGATTTGTTATATTAATGAGATTATTTTATATTTATATTATTTTTTACATGTTTAACTCATATTTTATGTTTCATTTAAATTGTACTTATAGTTTATATTTTATTATCCTTTAAAGTCACCAATTTAAAATGTAATAATTTTTCAAGTAGGTGACTTTGAAAACCTATAAAATAAAAAATTTAAATACAATATAAATAAGATTTGAAACATAAACTAAACATATATAAAATAATTCAAAATGAAAATAATTTCTTAAACACAATTGATGAAAAATAATTTCAATCACACAAAGCATTGTTATTTCAAAACATAAAATTTGTACTTTTAAATTATTTTTTCACTAACCATTTTTTTGTAAATTTGTTTTATAATTTATTTTCTCATTTATTTTATTTTCAATTAATTTTTATCTATATATTCAATTTTTTAAATTTCATTTAGATTTTATTTATTATATATTTCTCATGTATAATTTTGTTTGAAGTGAAAATGTTATATTTTTAAATAATAATGTTTGTGTCATGTAAATTATTTTTCATTTCTTATATTTATGAATTTATTTTTATTTTAAATTATTTTTTATATGTTGAATCCATATTTTATGTTTCATTTAAATTGTACTTATAGTTAATATTTTATGGGTATCCAAAATCACCTACTTGAAACGTAATAATGTTTCAAGTAGGTGACTTTGAAAGCCGATAAATTATAAAGTATAAATATAATATAAATAGAATTTGAAACATTGACTAAACACATAAAAAATAATTGAAAATGAAAATAATTTCTTAAAGTAAATTGATGACAAATAATGTTAATCGCACAAAATATTTTTGTTTCAAAACATAACATTTGTACTTATAAATTATTTTTGCACCAAATATTTTTTTGTATAAATTTATTTTCCTAATTATGTTTTTGTTATTCCTTCTATTTTCAATTAATTGTTATTTATACATTCAATGTTTTAAATTTTATTTTGATTTTATTTATTCTATATTTTATGTGTATAAATTTTTTGAAGTGTTTATGTTATGTTTTTAATCAATAAAGTTTGTGTCATGTAAAATTGTTTTTGTTTTTTATATTTATGACTTTTTTATTTTTAATTATTTTTTATATATTGAATCCATGTTTTGAGTTTCATTTAAATTTTTCTTAGAGTTTATATTTTATAGGCATCCAAATTCACCTACTTGAAACATCATGATGTTTCAAGTAGGTGACTTTGAAAGAATATAAATTATAAAGTATAAAAATAATATAAAAACAATTGAAACATTGAATAAACATATAAAAAATAATTGAAAATGAAAATAATTTCTTAAAAATAATTGATGAAAAATAATTTCAATCGTACAAAATATTGTTATTTTAAAATATAAAATTTGCACTTACAAATTATTTTTCAACCAAACATTTTTTGTGTAAATTTATTTTTTTAATTATTTTGTATAATTCCTTTTATTTTAAATTATTTTTTATTTTTATATTCAATGTTTTAAATTTCATTTATATTTTATTTATTCTATATTTTATGTGTTAATATATTTTTAAGTGTATGTGTTATGTTTTTTATCAATAAATTTTGTGTGATGTAAATTAGTTTTGTTTTTTTATTTTGGATTTTTTTATTTTAAACTATTTTTTATATATTGAGTCTATGTTTTAAGTTTCATTTAAATTGTACTTATATTTTATATTTTATAGGCATCCAAAGTCACCTACTTGAAACATTATTATGTTTCAAGAAGGAGACTTTAAAAGCCTATAAATTATAATATATATGTAAAATATAATAAAATTTGAAACATTGATTAAACTTATAAAACATAACTGAAAATAAAAATAATTTCATAAAAAATTTGATGAATAAAAATCTCAATTGCACAAAATATTATTGTTTCAAAATATAACATTTGTACTAACAAATTATTTTTACAGCAAACATTTTTTGTGTAAATTAATTTTTTTTGTTTATTATTTTTACAGTAAATATTTTGTATTGAATTAATTGTCATAAATTTATTATCTTTTAATAATTATGATGAATTTATTATCTTTTATTTTTGGATCTTTGGACTTGTGGGTCATCAATTTATTATTAATAATATTATTATCATGACTTTATTATCATGAATTTGTTTATAATGACTTTATTTTCAAGCATTTTTTATTATCATGAATTTGTTAGCCTAACTTTATTATTTGTGGTAAAGTTCTTGGATGTAGCTATTTTCTTGGTATCCGAGTGCATATATAACCTTAGTTAATTGTTATTAATTATATTATTATTGATATTTTTAATTAAGAAAAAATGAATTTACATGACACAAAATTTTTTTTGTTTAGAAATAATATTAATAATTATTTTTATTGATTATTATTATCTTTTAATGATTAGAATTTTATTTTTTTTAATTTAATTATTATTAAAATAATCAATAACTTTATCTATTTTTATTTCTACTAATTAGATTATTAATCACAATTCATTACTTTGTAATATAAAAATAATTATATTATAAATTTCATGTAATTACATTTTTAAATAATAACTAATTATTAATAATGTGTTATGATTATTTATTTTCTGTCATTAATTTGATATTATAAAAAATTTATTATTCATTTATTACTGGAAAATAGGAATTTTTATCCCACATCGAAAATCTATAATTTTTTTGAAGAGGCACACACTTATAAAATGGGGGCTTCAGTAAGATTTTGTTTAATATATTCAGAATACTTTAATTAAAAGTAATTCCAAAATAAAAATAGTAAAATAATGTTTTATTTTACATTTTTTATTATATATATATAAACAAAACAAAACAAAAATAAAAATTTACAATTTAAAAAACAAAGAAAGGAATGTGTTTTTTCAGAAAGAGCCTTCCTCGAAAGTTTTTTTTGAAGAATGCACTTTTCAGGAAAGCGCCTTCCTAAAAATGTTTCAATGAATATGCTTTCTAGAAGTTCACCTTATTCAATTATAATATAAAGAAGGCACTTTTCAAGAAATCACTCAACCTTCTATGCCTCCTGACTCAAAAACAACACTAGATCGAGAAACAGTATTCCAATTTAGGTAATTTGGGAAAACGTTTTCCTCTTCCCATTGTCTGGGGAAATTTTTTGTTTAGCCTTATCAGATTAAAGGATGAGTTTTGGATGCACCATTTCCTTCTCAATCTATTTTTATAAGGATCCTCAATGGAATTTTAGATTGAGCTCCTTCATTTAAGTATTCATTAGCTTCAATTTCCACAATCCAAACTTCAACCATGGTAGAATAAGGAACTGTCATGAAAATAGGTTCCTCACAGAGGCATGATCTCCACTGGTATGGTAGTAGAAGAAAAAGGTAATGGTAGAAATAGTAGCAGAAACTTCATGGTGGTATCAAAATCATCCCTAGTAGTGGTAGTGGAATCACCCATCGTAGCGGTAAAAGTTCAATGGTGGAAACAATAACATGAGGAGGAAGGAAAGGTAACAGAATGAAGTACCTGTAGCTAGAGTAGAAGAGAAATCATGGAAGTAGCATGAGAACATATGGTAGCACTTAGTGGTATCTAATTCTCACGGTAGCAATAGAATAATAGCATTTTGTGGCAGCTCATTCTGACAGTAGCTTGACAAAGGTAGCAAAGTTGACGGTAATAATAAACCACTATCACATTAAAAAAAGTTCACATTATAAGTTATATTTTTAATATTAATTAAAAAACTAAAACAACATTAAAATACATCAAATTAACTAATTAATTAAATTAACTAAACATTTTAAAATTAAATATCCATAAATTAAAAATTAAATTAGAGCTCACTAATAGTTTAAAATAATAATATATTAAAAATTCAATTAAAATTTCTTTAAATAATTGATTAATTAATTAATTATAATAAACAATGAAATAAAATATTAAATTCACAAAATAAGAAAATTAAAAAACACTAAATATTATAATTAAAAAGAAAATTCAAAATGAAAAAAAGAAAGATTAAAATAATGAACAATTGATATATTAAACAACAACAAAATAATTATCATAAATTTTACTAATTTACTAAATCTATTATATATTAAAATTTAAAACATAAATAACAAAATTAATTACAAAATTGGACATTAAAATAAAAAATTTATAAAAGAAACGAAGTTGTATAAAACATCAATAAATGCTAAATTAAATTCCCTTACACTTAAAACATTTCTTTTCATCAAGAAATCACTATGTCTAAATTAATTGGAGAAAATGAATATACAAATTGAAAATTTGAAATGCCACAATGAATTTATTTTTAGAATTATTTTCCCTCATGGATTATATTAAGTACAAATTATGTTTTCCCAAACTAAACATTCCTAGTGAAAAAGTGGTTACTATTCTCAAAAAATGATCGAATTTGATTTTTTTAAATGAATTAAATAATCATTAATTTGTATTTAACCGAGACTTCCAAAATTATCTTTACATCTAGGTGAGTAGACACACATAGTTAAACATATCATAATAATTTAGACACACTACTGGATGAGTGAAAATTTATAAACAACATTTCAATATAAATAACCCATCTAGGAGAAAAAAAATAAAAGAATTAATAATGAGAAAAAATAATTTCAATCTAGAGTAGAATTTTAATTTCATAGCCCATTAAACTCTTTTTTTATAAGTTTTAATCCAAATAAAAATATTTCAAATTCAATGATAGTTGTAAAACATTAACCCAAAAAGTCCCATAAATAAGTAATCTCAAGAAGACAAGAAAAATTATTTACTCAACAAAACCATGAGACATTAAAGATTAATATTCTCAAATTGACATCAAAACCTTCAAATATAAGGAAAATTTTCATGTAAAAGCTCACAATTTTGAAAATTTTAAGGGATATGATGGTTTCTTAATGAATTACAATTTTCCTCAATTTAGAACCCCTCCCTCACATTTAAAACCCAGCATTGTCCCTAATGACGTATCTCAATACAGGAGAAGAATTTAAACATCTTGATTCAAAATGATTCTAAAATATAGTATCGAAAAATATAGTTCTGAGGGGTAACATGATTGCTCAAAGAAGTTGGCCACACCACTAAAACAAAAAATACGAAACATGCACAAAATATCCCTATTCGACACAACTAATAAGATTTAGTAAATAAAAATAATATATTAAAGTTTCATGAATGCATTTGAACTCAAGAATGATTTTCAATATGAGAAGTAAAGAGAATAAACAACCATGTTTCAAATAACACAAGGAAATTTAAATTGAATTAATGACCAACAAGTTAAATCAAGAAAATCCAGTATGCATGAAAAAAATTCCAGAAACCACAAACATCATTTAGAATATAAAGTGTAGTAATAAAAGTAAAGAAATTAAAACAATTACTCCCCTATATTGAGGAATATTTTATTTTCATTTAAAGACAACATTTTAAACCACCCTCAAAATGAGCAAACTGATAATATGATGGTAGAAGATTAAAGTTCCTACATGATGAAGATATAAAAATGAGAACCTATAATTTAAATCTTAGAGAGAAGATAAATAGAGGGAAAATTTAAGGGGGATTTTATCCAGTTATTAGATCCAATTATAACTCCTTTAGCCTTAAAAAATAGTCATTTTTGATGAATATATTTTGGCAGTAGGAACTTTCACATAACCATTAGGGCTATCACGCCCAATTCATACCTTTATACCATATAACCAATCAAACTACCACATGAACACTTCCCCTTAATAGTTTAATCTATAATGACTTATTCATATCGCTTAACCATCCATTCCAACATTTTACATTCCAAATTAATTAACCTATTATGCACACAAAAATGATACTCCTTGAAAATAGAAACACACACGACCACCTCTAAAAAAGTTTCAAAAAGAAAATACATAATGGAAAATTAATTCAATTATTGAAAAATCATCAAGCATGACCAAGAATAATATTTGAGTTTATGAAAATAAAAATATAATGAAACAAGGATAAAAAATAAATGATCAACACACAATATAAGAATAAGAATTTACTCAAACAAAAAATTGAAAGCAACAACCTAAAAACCATGGGTTACCTCCCATGTAGTGCTAAATTTAAAGTCTTTAGCCAGAATTTACCAATAAAGTGTTCTATCTATGACCATTTAAAGGTTATGATTCATTATTTATTAATTACTTGGTATTTTGTTTGTAAAGTTTAGGAAGTTCACTCAAGACATCAAGTAAATCAATAACCTGAATAATTCCACCTGAATACTCCAAAACTATAGAACTAAGCCTCCTTCCACCATAAACTTCAAAAATCATATTTTAATTTAATAAATAAATAAAATGAGAATATAACTCAACACAATGCCTATGATGACCAACATCACTCTTAAATTTCTCCCTCACACTTTCCCCCACACCTCATATATTTACAAGTCTAGAAAAAGATGCAACAATGAAAGAAAGTAGCACACTATCAACTACGTAATGAATCTATGATGAAACATCCTTATATGAACTACTGTAATATTACCCTAAATAATCTAATAGTGTATAGGCCCAATGCTTGATGTACATGGACATTACATTACTTTTGTGGAATACTTAGTACATAACAAAAACACACACACAAAGACCGTAATAGTTTAGTGTCTTTGGAAACTCGAAACGTAATCTTCTAATCATGGTGAAATATCTTCAACATCTCCCATAAAGATCTTCCCCTTTTTTTTCTTACCTAAAACCTTTCTTTATATCCTGGGGAAAAGAAAACATAAAAGGGTGAGCTCAAATTCTCAGTAAGGGTAAACAAAAGAAATATCAATCACATCATATTCATAAGAACATAACATTTTGGAAATCTTAACCTGCAAAAGAGATCATAATATCATAACATGGGATAAATCATAGTAGTGAAATGTAATCCCAATAATAATAACTTAAAAAATTAAACTTTGTGGTGTACACACATAATCATAGAGAATCATTTCTTATTAGTCAATACTCATTGACAAGATTATCTTAGTGGACAAAGTCCATTTATGAACCGAGTTCATTCCACGTTTCAGTCCTGTTTCACTGAACCGGTTTAACCTGCCGTTCCAGCCATGTCTATCTCATGAGATATAAAATATTTACCCAATGCATTTTAGGGATATATAGGTCCCACCCATCTCATAATGATACCATGATTATGTGTGCCACAAAATCATAAATCATACATCATTGCGTAACCCATGTAATAAAACTGGGATTCTTAAACAACATGAAATCATAAAACAATTCATATAAGATAAAGGATTTCATAAAAATAATTCCATCACAACATAATCAAATCAATGTAATAATAGGGATAGAAACATAACCCTATATTATGTTAGATGGAAAATAATTTTGAAAAAACACTTGAACTCCATTCTTGAGGAAAATATCCTTTCTACTTCAAAAACATTTTCCTTTCTTAACATGTCATACAATTTTAAACTAAAAGAAGTTGACTAAAAATAAACTAGGAAACTTTTAAAGTAAGCTTCTTGGAAATAATTTTTTAAAAATCCATTCATGTCGTACAAGTTTAAAAAAACATTCTTCCCGTACTTTTGTCGGAAAATTCAAAAAGTACCGCGTACGAAAAAAGACAAAAGATTCATTTTATATCTTTTACTAAAAAATAACAAAAGGGTAAAATTGGATTTAAACAATTTTAGGTGGATGGAAACAATATTACTTATTGAGTAATCATGGATGTGGATGATAAAATACACCCCAGTAAATACCAAAGTATAAACAATCTTGGATAAAATGAGATTGTGATATTTTCCCTTACCTTAGGTCCGATTTGCTTCGTAAGTATCTGAATATCCTGTATAATGATTTAAATAATGTCATTTAATTATTCCAGAATCATACTCATTGTTATGATATCATATATGGTTCACTTATGACTTTATATTACTCGTTCTTTTGTAATTTCTATGTTAAAGAGCGTTCTGAGTAAAATTGTTTCATTTATCGTCCGTGTTTTGACTTGTAATTATTTATATGATTACTTAGATCATGATTTATTAATTCCAGAATATAAAACATGATGAATATATAATATATATTCAGAATATACATATATATAATAAATCAGTAAATGGAAAGAAATACACCGTTCATGGAGACGGTAGGCCGTACGTACGCATGAATGCTGTTTTCATTTCCTTATTGAGTTGAATAGAATTAAGTAGATGAAATACATATATATAAACATAAATCCAGTATCATTATTATGTCATATATTTCATGATTACTTATAATATATACTTTATAATCATTCATGAATGGTTAACGTGGAGAATGAATCTCATCGCGTCGTGGAGACGGTAGTCCGTACGTACGCACGAGTGATGATATCATTCTCATGATCGTGGGACTTTATTGGAGTGTATGTATACTATTTTGGAATCAATGTCACTTTAAAATAATCATATATAGTTATTGTTTACACCATTATACCCATCCAAGTAAGGTGGTGGTGGAAAATAGATTACACCACGACGTGGAGATGGTATTCCGTACGTACACATGCGCGGTGATTTCGTTTTCCGTAGGATGGATAGATGGTGAAATAGATTTGTTTCATACTTATAATAACATATAAGTATATTAGTGATACTGATGTTATTACTTCATAATGAAACAACCTAAGAAGATCAAGTGGAAGAAGAAATAAAGTTGAAAGAATCGGTAATGGACATTACCTCTTCTTTGAAGTGCCTCTTTGAGTCATCTTCTTAGGGCACTAAAATTTGTCTTTGAAGAAGACCAAGACCTCTAGGATCTGTCTAGGGAAGTGGAGAAGAGAATTTGGCAGGGTTTTTCCGAGATTGAAGGCTCAAAGCAGTGTGAGGAAGAGGGGGAGGAGGTTCCCTTTTATAAGGGAGGAGAGGGGCACCTTTGGAATAACTAAAAATATTATTTTATTATAAAGCCAAATTCGTTTTTAAATAGCTCAAAATTGATTTATTTAGAAGCTAAGGAGGGGATGGGTCAAAATAATCTCATTAAATATAATTTATACAAGTTTATGTCATTATAATAACCTTATCTTTTAGTTTTAACTCTTAGTTAATTAGATTGACATTTACCATGTCACTTTGTATTTTTATATTATATAGTTAATAAACATACAATATACATCCAAGAGACCCTCAAGTGGTCCATTAATGATACCCATATTTTGATATAAGTATCTTGGACGAAACTTAGATTTTTAGGAATAAAATAACAATCAATAATATAATATTTGTTTTAAAAACTATTTTATGTCAATTTTGACACTATTCAATAGTTGATTTTTGTGAAACTCATAACAGAATTATTACTTGGAAAAAGTTAATTAAATCATTAGTAACATGTCCTATTAACCTAGAAAATTAGTGTAATTCATTAAAAGTCTCAAATTATATTTATTTGGGTATTTATAATATCAATTATGTTAATTTTTCACTATTATGGTAATTACTGCATCATCATTGTGTCATAAATAAATTAACTTATTTAATGTCTAAAAATTATAAATAAAATATCATTATGTAGGAAATATGTTTAGATTTCTAATGAATATTTACAATCGAAAATCCAACATATATAACCCTATGTAAAAATTGTTTTCTAAAAGATATATGCTTGTGTCATTTTTGTATTCATTTTAACTTAATTAAAATAAAGTGTCCCTATCACTTAAAAGTGGCACCATGGGGTCCCAAAATTGACCCAAAGATGACCATTGTCAAACATGTATAAAAAAATAAGGTTATCACATGTTTTAGGGTAATTTTGTTATTATTATAATATTATTTTTAACCCTTATTTACCGGATTTACCCTTTAACCATGGTAAATAAAATATTTACTGAAGTAATTATTCAAAATGTCTAAAAATAAAAGTTACCTATTTACACAATTTTAACATCCTAATTCAAAATATGGAATCCATTTTTCCAAATTAAAAACACATAAGTGACATAAATTAATTTAAAATTAATTCCTGCTGTCAAAACAAAAAGCGTGTTTTTAAGATATAATAACTATCAAAAGATTGATACTTGTTTATATTCGGTTTAATTGGGAAATTATGTCCAATGACCAAAATTGTATTAAATGGTAAAAATATATTCTAAATATACTTTAAAACCACTCAAATTCATAATCTGTCACTATTAATTATTTTGATTAAAAAAAGTTGTTTTTAATTAAAATTTAGTAATTTCCACTATTCATCAAAATTTGAAAGTTATCCGAAAAGTACCAAAATTTCACCTTAGGCTAAATTCGATACTACAAATCCAAAAATGAAGTCCATTTTGAGAGATAAAATTTCTATAATTTTTAAAGGTGGTTATTAATATTCATAACGGCTAGTTTTAATAATATTTTAATAGCATATCGTTGTTTAGTGAAACTCGATATTGCGTACTACACACGCTATCGAGGAAGGTCGTGATTGCGTGTAATGCAAGGAAAGTCAAGGATGCATTTTGTGCAAGCTCCTTTTGGTGTAGCGTACAACACAAGACATTAATGAAATTAAAAAGAATATTTTTCATAAAATCTCGGGGTGTTACATTCTACCCCCCTTAAAATGACTTTCGCCCTCGAAATTCGTCGGGGTTATTAATGGTTTACTATTTGAAATTTTCTTTAATAGAAACCAAAATTGTAAAAAGGAATACCAAAAAAAATATTTAAAAACAAATGTATGAAACGTAACGGTCACCCAAATAAACTAATCACTGGGTTTCCACATAGGTGAAAATATGGATATGGAAGAGAAATCTAACCATCATGTTTTGATGGAGAGTGGTAGAGAACATGGCTATGGAAAGTCCAGAAATCACAAAGCCATAAATTTGTGACGATCTAAGGTACCATATGATTCATCAGATATAAGAGGACTAGGACAATATTTTTGGTTTTCAAGATCATTTCCCTAAAGTTGATGAAATTGGAATTAGAAGAAATACTTTCGTGATTTTGGTATAGTCTCACCGTTGGTCGTTCTTTGAACAATTTCCACTTCATATATTAAAGAAATGAAGTTGAATTTGTCATTTGTGATGTGTTAGCAGATCATGTGTATAAGGCCCCAGCCTTAAACCTTACTTAATCTTGAGTTATTACAAGATTACACATTGAGGATCTTTTCGGGTTTAGAGTTTTAGAGAATTAGATCATAAAACTTGCATTACATTCCACATATAAACAAAGTGGTTACATAAAGATAGTATTCTTCATTCCCATCAATGGAAACACATTTAAAATAAAACATGGATTATTTCTTGACACATCCTTGACTCTATCATCTTATCATGTACCTTTCCCTTGACCTGTGAAAAACATTTCAAAAACTTGGGATGAGCATAAAAACTCAGTATGGGTTATAAAAAAAACATGGAAAGGAAACATGACTTCATATATACATAAGAATGAAATAATACTTTACCCATAAAACATAGGCACTTTAACATACCTCATAAAATCATGAACAAATCATAGAAATCATAAGACATAAAGGTAACTTGAGGCATTCATAACATTCTTACGTAGGGAGTAACCCTCTTGGTTACGTTTGGAATACCCATCACAGTATATTCCCTAAACTATCTTCGGAGAAACCTTAAAGTTTCACTCCTTCGCGTTACCCAATGCATTGGAGAGCTATAACGGCCTCACCCGCCCTTAGTTTATCACGAAACCACCCGTCTTCATAATAATGCCCAAGAACCATAACATAATCATATCACATAAAACATGCATAAAGGAAACATAAAATTTCCACATTTCAATCACGAGATATCAATACAACACATTGATATAAAAACATTATGAAAACCATTTTCAATACTAAAATAAAAGAGAACTAAAACATGGCATTTATTTTTCTTTTAAAAAGAAGGTATGGCTTGTAGAGGAAGCCGAAACTCAAATAACGGTTACGACAGCGGAGAAGTCGTTGTCGCCGCATACATATGACAAAAACATTCTCTTTTGTCATTTAGTAAACGCTTCGTATAAAAAAGATTCCTTTTGAATAAACGTAAATGTCAAAGGGGTTTATACACCGTATAAAAGAAAGTTGTGTATAAAATAAAATATGCCTCAATGAAAGGAGATTGAGACGAAGTCCCATACCTCGTATCCGACTTGACCCAACCGTTCTTTAATCTCCTGAATAATAAACTTGAGTTAATCTCTACTTGATTATGAATCTTTTTCAAGTTCATTATTCCTTTTATACCATGTTATGAACATCATGTAATCAGTTAAGTTAATAATGTTCATTTTGTCGGTATTTGGTTCTTAAGTCAAATATAGTCTTCTTACACTTACATGTTGTTAATTTGGTCAAAGGTTCATTATATCCCGAATTGTATTCATGATGTAGATATCATATATGTCATATATATCCTGTACATACATGCATTTATAATATTACATAATCATTTAGAGGTAAGAAATGAAATGCACCGTTCATGGAGACGGTATGCCGTACGTACGCATGAACGCTACTTTCATTTCTATTTCGTATTTTATAGAATGGAATCATAATGATATAAGAGTATATTATAATTCCAGTATAATAACATATATAATATCATTAACTTTATCCTTTACACATCCCACATATGGTATTAACGAATCAAATCACTTTTAGGGGGCGGTAGTCCGCACTTCCTAAAATGAAGATATCGTGTTTTACCCATAATGGAAACCATAAATGTATGCCCAAAATAAAAAAACAGAAGCTTAAGGAAAACATAAACATATTATATATCATATATAAAAATAGTGACATCATAATGGCCACCTTTGAAGGTGTTAAATGAGTGTTGAACAATCATCGTTTCAGGAGGCAGAATTTCGCCATCCACGGAAACCGTATGTTCTTTAACCATTTGATGTAGTTGTGTGAGAGTGTAGCTCAAATAAATCTTATAACAACATACTAGTATATTGATTATACTGTTGTTGTTACAAAAGAAGTAAATAAAAAGAGTTTAGGGGGTTGGAGAAGCAAAATAAAACAAATGAACATGAGGGAATGAATTACCTTTAAAAGTGTAACTCCTTTTGAGTTGAGCCTAAAGGCTTCCTTTTGTCAGGATTATGCCCAAAGGGAATCCTCTAGGATGAGGAGAGGGATGTGGAGAGAGCAAATGGGCAGGGGTTGGCAGAGACAAAGTCTTGATAAGTGTGTGAAATGAGGTAGAGGTGGGGGCCTTTTATAAGAGGAGAGGAGGGGTACTTTTGGAAAGTAAAGAAATATTACATTATTTGAAAATGTGTTTCGGTTTTAAAAGGTCACACATTGATAGAATTCGTGGATAAGGTGATAAGGGTTCGAAATCCACTCATCCAATTGGTTTTGGACATGTTTAGTTCATAGAGTTTACATTATCTTTCTATTTTATTTAAATCATCAAATAATGATGTCATCGCTGCATCATTATTATGTCATAAATAATTAAATTTATTTAATGTCTAAAAATTATAAAAAAACTACTATGATATAGGAAATCTTTTTAGCTTTCCAATGACTATTTATAATCAAATTTCGGACTTGTATAACCCCACTTAAAAATTGTTTTCGTAAAACATATTATGTTTGTGTCATTTTCCCTTTAACATTAAATAAAAAGTAATTTATGTCATTTCCCAACAAAAGTGGATCCATGGGGTCCCCAAGTTGACCCATGGAATGTCATGGTCGGCCATGACACAAAAAATGAGGTTGGGACATGTGTCTAGGTCATTTCATTTTATTAAAGTATTATTTATACCTTAAACTACCCTAATTACCACTAATCGTGATTAAGAACTTAATAAGTTACTATTCACCAAAAAATTATTATAATCTCATTGAACCAAATTTTACAAACTAATGACAACCATGTATGTCAGATTTTCAAAATTCAATACACATTAGTGGTAAACTTTCATTTAACTGAAAAATCAGTTTGCTTTATTATCACTTAGTGGTTTCACTATTCATCAAAAATTGAAGTTTTTCAGAAAATTACCAAAAATTCACCCTAAGCTATATTTGATATTCCGAATTCAAAAATGAAGTCTATTTTACAAAATTCAAAACATATAGGTCACATTAATTAATTTAATAATTAATTCCCGCTGTCAGAGCAAATAGCGTGTTTTTATGAAACAATAAGTATCAAAAGATTGACACCAGTTTAAGTCCAATTTCAAAGTGAAATTGACTCCAATGACCACCATTGGATTAAATGGTAAAAATATATTCATATTACACATTAATACCAATTCAAAATATAATCTAATCATATAAATAAATTAGATTAAAAAGCAGTTTTGATGTAAAATGCAGTATTTTTCACTATTCATTAAAAAATGAACATTGTCAGAAAAATACCAAAAATTCACACAAGGTAAATTTTGATGTCCCAATCATAAAGAATAAGTTTATTTTGACAAAAATAGTTTATAAAATTGTCAAAATATAGATTCAAAAATGGTTTGCCATCAAAAGGCAGTAAAACAATCTTTTAAGAATATTAGTGTATTCCATGCATAAGATTGTATTTATTTTCATTTTAAGCCTCTATAACACTATCTTAATCATTAATAGACATAGATAAAAAATATCTATTATTCATTACTTACTTGGGATGTTACATCCTTCCCCCCTTTAGAAAATTGCGTCCCCGCAATTTATTTACTTATCGAATAAATGGGGGTACTTATCCCTCATTGCATTTTCAGATTCCCATGTTGCCTCTTCAATCATGTGGTTTTTCCAAAAACCCTTTACCTGATGAATCACCTTATTCCGTAACACTTTCTCCCTGTGGTCAAGAATCTGGACTGGTTGTTCCTCATAAGATAGGTTCTCTTCCAGCTGAACTACCTCTGGGCTCAAAACATGAGATGGATCTGGCATATACTTTCTCAACATCAAAACGTGAAAAACATTGTGTACCTGAGATAAACTCGGAGGTAAAGCCACTCGGTATGCAACTGATCCAACTCTCTCCAGAATTTCGTATGGTCCAACAAACCTTGGACTCAACTTTCCTTTCTTACCAAATCTCATCACACTTTTCCAAGGAGAAACCTTGAGAAAAACATGATCACCTACCTCGAAAGATAGATCCTTCCTCCGGTTATCCACATAACTCTTCTGCCTGCTCTGAGCTGTTCTCATGTGTTTCTGAATCAGCTGAACTTTTTCTGCCATCTCTTCTACCAATTCTGGTCCCATCAACTTCCTTTCACCCACTTCATCCCCGAAAGCTAGAGTTCGACACCGCTTCCCATATAATGCCTGAAATGGTGCCATCTGTATACTAGAATGAAAACTGTTATTATATGAAAATTCAACCAAAGAAAGATGTTGGTCCCAAATTCCCTGATAATCCATAGAACAAGCTCGTAGCATATCCTCCAAGGTCTGAATTGTTCGTTCTGACTGCCCATCTGATTGAGGATGAAAAGCTGTACTAAAATTTAATTCAGTACCCAACGACTTCTGAAGGCCTTTCCAAAAGTTAGAAGTAAACCTTGGATCACGATCCGATACAATGGAGAGAGGAACTCCATGTAACCTGACTATCTCTTTAAGATACAAACGAGAAAGTTGATCAAGAGAGAAAGTATCTCGTATAGCAAGGAAATGAGCAGATTTGGTCAAGCGATCAACAATAACCCAGATTGCATTATTACCTCGAGATGTCTTCGGTAATCCAACAACAAATTCCATGGATATATTCTACCATTTCCACTCTGGCACTGGTAAAGGCTGAAGCATCCCTTTCGGTAGCTTCCGCTCTACTTTAACCTGCTGACAAGTCAAACACTTCACAGTAAAATCAGCAATGTCTCTTTTCATTCCATCCCACCAGTAATACTCCCGCAGATCTCTATACATCTTAGTACTGCCCGGATGAACTGAAAACGGAGAACTATGAGCTTCACATAACAAATCTCTCTTCAACTGTGAATCACAAGGCACACACAATCTCTTCCAAAATCTCAAAACGCAATCATTATCAATGTTGAATTCAGGCAACTTACCTTTCTGAACCAGCTCTACCTTTTTCTGCAACTCACTGTATTGCTTCTGTGCTTGCTTGATTCTATCTGATAGAGATGATCTCACTGATACCTGAAACAAAACAGAAGGAATTCCTGCACCAACAACTTCTATGCCAAAGTTCATCAAATCCTTAACCAAAGGATCACGTTCCAAACGCAACATTGTTAATGAAGCATTACTTTTTCGACTCAAAGCATCAGCCACTTTATTTGCTTTTCCCGGATGGTAATGAATTGTACAATCATAATCCTTGATTAATTCCAGCCATCTCCTTTGTCTCATGTTTAACTCTTTCTGAGTGAATATATACTTTAAACTTTTGTGATCGGTATATATTTCACACTTTACTCCATACAAATGATGCCTCCAAATTTTTAAAGCAAAAACAACAGCTGCTAATTCCAAATCATGTGTAGGGTAATTTACCTCATGAGTTTTCAACTGTCATAAAGCATAAGCAATTACCTGATCATTCTGCATTAGGACGCAACCAAGTCCTTTCAATGAAGCATCACTGTATATAACAAACTCACCATTCCTGGAAGGTAGTGCCAAAACTGGAGCATTCACCAATCTACTTTTCAATTCTTGAAAACAATCATCACATTCTTTTGTCCAGATAAACTTAACACCCTTACGAGTTAGCTTAGTCATTGGACTAGATAACCGTGAAAAATTTCTAACAAACCTTCGGTAATAGCCCGCCAAACCAAGGAAGCTACGAATCTCGGTTACATTTTTGGGTCTTGGCCATTCTTCCACAACTTTTGTTTTTGCAGGATCAACAGTTATTCCATCTTTAGAAAAAATGTGACCAAGGAAAGAAATTTGTTGCAACCAAAACTCACACTTGCTGAATTTCCCATACATTTTCTTTTCTTTTAAGGTTTGCAAGATAACCCTTAAATGTTTTTCATGCTCCTCTTTACTTTTAGAAAACACAAAAATATCATCAATGAAAACCTCCACAAACTTATCCAAGAACTCATGGAAAATTCTATTCATTAAGTCCATGAATACAGCAAGTGCATTGGTTAGCCCAAAAGGCATTACTACAAATTCATAATGGCCATATCTCGTACGGAACGCGGTCTTCGGAATATCTGCCTCATTTACCTTCAGCTGATGGTACCCCAATCTCAATTCAATCTTTGAAAAAAACTGAGCTCCCTGGAGCTGATCAAACAAATCATCGATATGAGGCAAAGGATATTTGTTCTTAACAGTGATATTATTCAAGGCTCTATAATCAATGAAAAGTCTCATAGAACCATCTTTCTTTTTAACAAATAAAACAGGAGCACCCCATGGTGATGTGCTAGGTCTAATGAAACCTTTCTCTAATAAATCTTGAAATTGCTCCTTCAACTCTAAAAGTTAAATTTGTGCCATTCGATAAGGGGGTTTTGAAATTGGCTTAGCATCAGGAACTAAGTCAACAGTAAACTCAACTTCCCGATCTGGTATTATTCCAGGCAACTCATCAGGAAAAACATCAGGATACTCATTTACCACTGGCAAATCATTAATCTGAACAGTTCCTTTATTTTCAACGACGTGTGCAAGGTAACATTCATTTCCATCTTTTACAAGTTTCTCAGCCTCTTGATATGTTATCAAAAGTAAGGGTTCATTCTTGTAAACAAACTGAAAGTCTTTCTGAAAAGAAACTTCTTTAGCTCTACAGTCAATCTTAGCATGGTAAATAGAGAGCCAATCCATACCCAGGATAACATCAAACTCTACTAGAGGTAGAACAATAAGTTTTGCAAGTAGGTTCTTTCCATAGATAAGGATAGGAAGATTCTTATAAATTCTTTTTGCCTCGACACTTCCCCCAGGTGTTTTTACCAAAAGTTTAAGAGTCATTTCTTAAGATGGTATTCCCATTTTACTAGAAAAGGTTTCAGAGATGAAAGAATGTGTAGACCCCGAATCAAAAAACACACTGGCATAATCTGAAAAAACAAACAAAGTACCTGATACAACTTCATTTGATGGCCCGACATCTGCTGAAGTAGTTGCAAAGGATTTCACCACCCCTTTCTGCTTGTAGTCAAACTGCTTCCCATCACTCAAGCTCTTTTCCGGACACTCGTTTGCATAGTGACCCATCTCATTGCACTTATAACATTTCAGTAACTGTAAATCAAATTTGGTCTTACCTTCACCTTGATCCTTTTCAGTGCAATCACGAGCCTTATGTCCCATCTTACCACATCGGTAGCACTTTCCAGAATTCAGAAGACATTCCCCAGCATGCCTTTTGCCACATTTATCACAAACTGGAAACTTAGTTTTCTTACCATCAGACTTTTTGGAAGAATTCTTACCTTTCTCCTGCCACCTCGGTCTCTTCTTATGCTGGTTGTTATAGAACACTTGGTCATCGGAAAACTCCATTTCCAACTTCTCAGCACATCGAACAAGCTTTTCATAACTTTTAAACTCACGAGAAGCTAATGCCCTTCGATATTTTGGCTTTAATCCTGAGTAAAAATGATTGATTTTACTATCAAGGTATCGGATAAAATTTGGAGCATACCTTGCCAATCGAGTGAACCTTTCTTCATAGGCAGCCACAGAGTCTTCCTCTTGCCTCAATTCCAAGAATTGCTTTTCCATCCTAAGTCAAACAGCCTTAGGAAAATACTTCTCAAGAAACATACCTTTGAATTCATCCCAGTCAAGAGCATCAATCTCATCGGCGTCCCTGATATTTTTAACCATAGACCACCACTGATCTGCTTCACCCTCCAAACGGTAAATATCAAGACTAAACTTTTGATTGTATGAACACCCCATGACATCAAAAATCTTCTCCAGTGCTTTAATCCACCCTTCAGCTAGCACAGGGTCAGATGATCCTCTGAATGATGGTGGATGTTGCCTCATGAAATGTTCCACCACTGACATGTTCCTCTGCGGTTGATCTGGCTGATCTCGTGCATGGATACCACCGCCATTTATCGCTTGATTCAACTGCGCCATTACTGCAACAAACTGTTCAGTTCCAATTCCGACCATTTCTGGATGTTGATTCGGAAGGTTATTTCCTTCTGTATGCCTTCCTAGCACTGCTTCCCTGTTTCCTCTGCGGAAAACCATTCTGAACAAACATGTCTTAGATGAAGCAACATGGTAATCTTTAAATGCTATATCATTTCAGAAAAAAAAAATATTTTTGGATAATCATTTAATAGAATTCTAACTCCTAAAGTTATCTAAACCGACCTTTGATACCAACTATAAGGCCCCAGCCTTAAACCTTACTTAATCTTGAGTTATTACAAGATTACACATTGATGATCTTTTCGGGTTTAGAGTTTTAGAGAATTAGATCATAAAACTTGCATTACATTCCACATATAAACAAAGTGGTTACATAAAGATAGTATTCTTCATTCCCATCAATGGAAACACATTTAAAATAAAACATGGATTATTTCTTGACACATCCTTGACTCTATCATATTATCATGTACCTTTCCCTTGACCTGTGAAAAACATTTCAAAAACTTGGGATGAGCATAAAAACTCAGTATGGGTTATAAAAAAAACATGGAAAGGAAACATGAGTTCATATATACATAAGAATGAAATCATACTTTACCAATAAAACATAGTCACTTTAACATACCTCATAAAATCATGAACAAATCATAGAAATCATAAGACATAAAGGTAACTTGAGGCTTTCATAACATTCTTACGTAGGGAGTAACCCTCTTGGTTACGTTTGGAATACCCATCACAGTATATTCCCTAAAATCTCTTCAGAGAAGCCTTAAAGTTTCACTCCTTCGCGTTACCCAATGCATTGGAGAGCTATAATGAGCTCACCCTCCCTTAGTTTATCCCGGAACCACCCGTCTTCATAATAATGCCCAAGAACCATAACATAATCATATCACATAAAACATGCATAAAGGAAACATAAAATTTCCGCATTTCAATCACGAGATATCAATACAACACATTGATATAAAAACATTATGAAAACCGTTTTCAATACTAAAATAAAAGTGAACTAAAACATGGCATTTATTTTTCTTTTAAAAAGAAGGTATGGCTTGTAGAGGAAGCCGAAACTCAAATAACGGTTACGACGGAGGAGAAGTCGTTGTCGCCGCATACATACGACAAAAACATTCCCTTTTGTCGTTTAGTAAACGCTTCGTATAAAAAAGATTCCTTTTGAATAAACGTAAAAGTCAAAGGGGTTTATACACCGTATAAAAGAATGTTCTGTATAAAATAAAATATGACTCAATGAAAGGAGATTGAGACGAAGTCCCATACCTCATATCCGACTTGACCCGACCGTTCTTTAATCTCCTGAATAATAAACTTGAGTTAATCTCTACTTGATTATGAATCTTTTTCAAGTTAATTATTCATTTTATACCATGTTATGAACATCATGTAATCAGTTAAGTTAATAATGTTCATTTTGTCGGTATTTGGTTCTTAAGTCAAAAATATTCTTCTTACACTTACATGTTGTTAATTTGGTCAAAGGTTCATTATATCCAGAATGGTATTCATGATTTAGATATCATATATGTCATATATATACAGTACATACATGCATTTATAATATTACATAATCATTTAGAGGTAAGAAATGAAATGCACCGTTCATGGAGACGGTAAGCCGTACGTACGCATGAACGCTACTTTCATTTCTATTTCGTATTTTATAGAATGGAATCATAATGATATAAGAGTATATTATAATTCCAGTATAATAACATATATAATATCATTAACTTTATCCTTTACACATCCCACATATGGTATTAACGAATCAAATCACTTTTAGGGGGCGGTAGTCCGCACTTCCTAAAATGAAGATATCGTGTTTTACCCATAATGGAAACCATAAAGGTATGCCAAAAATAAAAAAAACAGAAGCTTAAGGAAAACATAAACATATTATATATCATATATAAAAATAGTGACATCATAATGGCCACCTTTGAAGGTGTTAAATGAGTGTTGAACAATCATCGTTTCGGGAGGCAGAATTTCGCCATCCACGGAAACCGTATGTTCTTTAACCATTTGATGTAGTTTTGTGAGAGTGTAGCTCAAATAAATCTTATAACAACATCCTAGTATATTGATGATAATGTTTTTGTTACAAAAGAAGTAAATAAAAAGAGTTTAAGGGGTTGGAGAAGCAAAATAAAACAAATGAACATGAGGGAATGAATTACCTTTAAAAGTTTAACTCCTTTTGAGTTGAGCCTAAAGGCTTCCTTTGAAAGGATTATGCCCAAAGGGAATCCTCTAGGATGAGGAGAGGGATGTGGAGAGAGCAAATGGGTAGGGGTTGGCCGAGCCAAAGGCTTGAGAAGTGTGTAAAATGAGGTATAGGTGGGGGCCTTTTATAAGAGGAGAGGAGGGGCACTTTTGGAAAGTAAAGAAATATTACATTATTTGAAAATGTGTTTCGGTTTTAAAAGGTCCCACATTGATATAATTCGTGGATAAGGTGATAAGGGTTCGAAATCCACTCATCCAATTGGTTTTTGACATGTGTAGTTCATAGAGTTTACATTATCTTTCTATTTTATTTAAATCGTCAAATAATGATGTCATCGCTGCATCATTATTATGTCATAAATAATTAAATTTATTTAATGTCTAAAAATTATAAAAAAACTACTATGATATAGGAAATCTTTTTATCTTTTCAATTACTATTTATAATCAAATTTTGGACTTGCATAACCCCACTTAAGATTTTTTCTTCGTAAAACATATTATGTTTGTGTCATTTTCCCTTTAACATTCACTACTGGAAAAACAGGTATTTGCGACGGGATCCCGTCGCAAATAGCCATTTGCGACGGGGTCCCGTCGCAAATAGCCCGTTGCAGAAAACGCCGTCGCAACTAAACTTATTTGCGACGGGACCGTCGCTAAAGCCCTTTTTTGCGACGGGCATTCTCCCCGTCGCAAATAGTATTCCGTATTTTTGTAAAAAAACTTTTTAAACAGTTATTGCGACGGGCCCGTCGCAATAACGTTTTTTTTAAAAAATAAAAAAATTAATAATACTAGTATTTGCGACGGGAACCGGGACCCGTCGCAAATACTATTCATAGTAATTGCGACGGGTCCCGTCGCAAATACTCTTTTAAAAAAAAAAATAAAAAAATATTAATAATACTAGTATTTGCGACGGGCATAGTATCCCGTCGCAAATACTATAAAAAAAATAAAAAAATAAATTATTAATAAATTATTTTAATTAATATAATAATAGAATTATAATTTACAAATGAAAATAATAAATTATTTTAATTACTATAATAATAGTAGAATTATAATTCAAAAATAAAAATAATAGAATACTAATAAATAATTTAATTAATATAATAATATTATAATTATAATTCATAAATAAAAAAATATTAATAAGTTATTTTAATTAATATAAAAATAATAGAATTATTTTACATTCAAATATTAAAATAATTCAAGTATTACAAAAAAATAATTAAATTATAATATTATAAAATTTTAATATATATATAAAATTTTAATATATATATAAAATTTTAATATATATATAAAATTTAATATTATAAAATATAAATATTATTATTATTCATATTAATATTGTTATTTAAAAATATAATATTATTAATATTTTATAATGAGACAGAAACTACGAATAGAAAAAAAAAATATTTTGATTTCACAAATTTTATAACAGAAATACAAACTCTAATCTGTAGGAGGGGGGGGGGAGGTGGGGGATCTGCAGATGGTGGTGGAGGAAACTCCATCCCTAAAGCATGAGTGAGTCGGCGCATGTACTCCATCTGCTCCTGATGCTGCTGCTGCCACCGACTCGTCTGCTCCTCGTACAGCTGCTGCTGGCGTCGACGCTCCTCCTCATGCTGCTGACGTATCTGCTCCTGCTCCTGTCGGAGACTCTCTATCTGTGCAGTCTGAGATCGCAGCTTCTCCTCATACTGTGTAGAAGAAGATGCACGAGCTCCCCTCGAGCTGGACGCCGACATCGCAGCACTGCCATAATAATCTCCGGGAGTCAGTCGAGAGCCGATACCAACTACCCGGCCCTTCTCGAAGGCATACTGGGTGGCCTGCATCCATGCCGCCTCATCAAACTGACGGGCAGTGGTCTGATCTGATGACTCGGCCTGACTCTCAGGCCGGGCCTGTGCCGCTGCGGCCTCATATGACTCCTATAGTTGCAGGGAATGACTTGGTTTGTCTGATTGCAACATTACTTTTGAAGTGATCGACCATGCAAGGACAATTATAGAGTTTACATTGGACATGGCTGACAGAAACTTTTTATTGCGCATGACCTGACAATTAGCGACCCTTTAAGATTTGAACATGTTAAGAATAGAGCAAAATCTGTTGTAAATATTGATAATTTTAATATTTTATAAATTTTTATTATTTTAATAATATTAATATTTTTTTCATAAATATTGATAATATAATTTTTTTTGCTAAGTGTTCTTGAGTATTCCTGAGTATTCCTGAGTATTCCTGATTATTTGTGAGTATTCGTGAGTATTCGTGATTATTCGTGAGTATTCGTGATTATTCGTGAGTATTCGTGAGTATTCGTGAGTATTCGTGAGTATTCCTGAGTATTCCTGATTATTCCTAATTATTCCTAATTATTTGCAATTATTCCTAATTATTTGCAATTATTACTAATTATTCCTAATTAATCCTAATTATTCCTAATTAATCCTAATTAATCCTAATTAATCCTACTTATTCCTAATTATTCCTAATTATTGCTAATTATTCCTAATTATTGCTAATTATTACTAATTATTGCTAATTATTTCTAATTATTGCTAATTATTTCTAATTATTGCTAATTATTGCTAATTATTGGTAATTATTTCTAATTATTTCTAATTATTCGTAATTATTACTAATTATTGGTAATTAATACTAATTATTGGTAATTATTGCTAATTATTGGTAATTATTGCTAATTATTGGTAATTAATGCTAATTATTGGTAATTAATACTAATTATTGGTAATTATTACTAATTATTGGTAATTATTACTAATTATTGGTAATTATTACTAATTATTCGTAATTAATACTAATTATTCCTAATTAATACTAATTATTCCTAATTATTGTTAATTATTCCTAATTATTACTAATTATTGTTAATTATTCCTAATTATTACTAATTATTGTTAATTATTCCTAATTATTACTAATTATTGGTAATTAATACTAATTATTGGTAATTAATACTAATTATTGGTAATTAATACTAATTATTGGTAATTATTACTAATTATTCCTAATTAATACTAATTATTGGTAATTATTACTAATTATTCCTAATTAATACTAATTATTACTAATTATTGTTAATTATTCCTAATTATTACTAATTATTGTTAATTATTCCTAATTATTACTAATTATTGTTAATTATTCCTAATTAATACTAATTATTGGTAATTAATACTAATTATTGGTAATTAATACTAATTATTCCTCATTAATACTAATTATTCCTAATTAATACTAATTATTCCTAATTAATACTAATTATTCCTAATTAATACTAATTATTGTTAATTATTCCTAATTATTACTAATTATCGTTAATTATTCCTAATTAATACTAATTATTGGTAATTAATACTAATTATTGGTAATTAATACTAATTATTGGTAATTAATACTAATTATTGGTAATTAATACTAATTATTGGTAATTAATACTAATTATTGGTAATTAATACTAATTATTCCTAATTAATACTAATTATTGGTAATTATTACTAATTATTCCTAATTAATACTAATTATTCGTAATTATTCCTACTTATTGTTAATTATTCCTAATTATTACTAATTATTGTTAATTATTCCTAATTATTACTAATTATTGTTAATTATTCCTAATTATTACTAATTATTGGTAATTAATACTAATTATTGGTAATTAATACTAATTATTGGTAATTAATACTAATTATTGGTAATTAATACTAATTATTGGTAATTAATACTAATTATTCCTAATTAATACTAATTATTGGTAATTATTACTAATTATTCCTAATTAATACTAATTATTCCTAATTATTACTAATTATTGTTAATTATTCCTAATTAATACTAATTATTGGTAATTAATACTAATTATTGGTAATTAATACTAATTATTGGTAATTAATACTAATTATTGGTAATTAAGACTAATTATTGGTAATTAAGACTAATTATTGGTAATTAATACTAATTATTTGTAATTAATACTAATTATTCGTAATTAATACTAATTATTCCTAATTAATACTAATTATTGGTAATTAATACTAATTATTCCTAATTAATACTAATTATTCCTAATTATTCCTAATTATTACTAATTATTCCTAATTATTACTAATTATTCCTAATTATTGTTAATTATTACTAATTATTCCTAATTATTGTTAATTATTCCTAATTATTACTAATTATTGTTAATTATTCCTAATTATTACGAATTATTGGTAATTAATACTAATTATTACGAATTATTGGTAATTAATACTAATTATTGGTAATTAATACTAATTATTGGTAATTAAGACTAATTATTGGTAATTAATACTAATTATTTGTAATTAATACTAATTATTCCTAATTAATACTAATTATTTGTAATTAATACTAATTATTCCTAATTATTCCTAATTATTGGTAATTATTACTAATTATTCCTAATTAATACTAATTATTCCTAATTATTCCTAATTATTACTAATTATTCCTAATTATTACTAATTATTCCTAATTATTGTTAATTATTCGTAATTATTGTTAATTATTCCTAATTATTACTAATTATTGTTAATTATTCCTAATTATTACGAATTATTGGTAATTAATACTAATTATTGGTAATTAATACTAATTATTGTTAATTATTGGTAATTATTACTAATTATTCTTAATTATTGATAATTATTAGTAATTAAATGAATAATTATCAATAATTAGAAATAATTACCAATAATTACAAATAATAACATTATTAATATATTTTATTATTAATATTAAAATAATATAATTTTCTAATTTATATACAGTTCTTTTTTCATCTGTGCGTTTTCTATCTCCACATACAAATAATACATGTGAAGACAGCAAACACACAGATGAAAAAAGAACTGTATATATATAAAAAATTATATTATTTTAATATTAATAATAAAATAAACTAATAATGTAATAATGTTCTTATTCTTAATTATTGGTATTTATTACTAGTTATTAATATTTATTCTTAATTACTAAAAATTATTACTAATTATTCCTAATTACCATATAAACAATACTTATAATTTAAATTTATTAAATAATAAAACAATGTGAACATAATTAAATTACAACTAATTAATAATAATAGAAACTAATAAGAAATTAAAAATAAATACAAAATTAAAATGAAGATAAATACCTTGAAAATTGATCTGTTCTGATCGTTCTTCAAAACTTTAATATCAGCTCCGGAGAAAAAACTTAAACTGGAAAAAAACTCAACTCTAGAAATATAATTCTGAGAGAGAGAGAAGATAATGAATGAGAATGAAATGAAAAAAACGGATGGGGGTATTTATAGGTTAGATTATTTGCGACGGGCCCATTTGCGACGGGATTCCCGTCGCAAATAGTATTATTTGCGACGGTACCCGTCGCAAATACCTTAGCCAACATTTATTACGGTCAACCGGTAAATAGTTATTTGCGACGGGTCCCGTCGCAAATAATCCCTGCCGACATAGTATTTGCGACGGGGGAATATTCCCGTCGCAAATACCTTTTACCGCCGCCGGTTATTTGCGACGGGAATATTTCCCCGTCGCAAATAAGTTTCCCGCGATTTGGCGCGCATCGCGGGAAAACTATTTGCGACGGGGAAAGCAATCCCGTCGCAAAAGCCTCCTTATTTGCGACGGGGAAATACCCCCGTCGCAAATAAGTTTTTAACATGACTATTTGCGACGGGAATAAATCCCGTCGCAAATAACCCGTCGCAATTGGTCATTTTTCCCGTAGTGATTAAATAAAAAGTAATTTATGTCATTTCCCAACAAAAGTGGATCCATGGGGTCCCCAAGTTGACTCATGGAATGTCATGGTCGGCCATGACACAACCAATGAGGTTGGGACATGTGTCTAGGTCATTTAATTTTATTAAAGTATTATTTATACCTTAAACTACCCTAATTACCACTAATCGTGATTAAGAACTTAATAAGTTACTATTCACCAAAAACTTATTATAATATCATTGAACCACATTTTACATACTAATGACAACCATGTATGTCGGATTCTCAAAATTCAATACACATTAGTGGTAAACTTTCATTTAACTGAAAAATCAGTTTGCTTGATTATCACTTAGTGGTTTCACTATTCATCAAAAATTGAAGTTTTTCAGAAAATTACCAAAAATTCACCCTAAGCTATATTTGATATTCCGAATTCAAAAATGAAGTCTATTTTACAAAATTCAAAACATATAGGTCACATTAATTAATTTAATAATTAATTCCCGCTGTCAGAGCAAATAGCGTGTTTTTATGAAACAATAAGTATCAAAAGATTGACACCAGTTTAAGTCCAATTTCAAAGTGAAATTGACTCCAATGACCACCATTGGATTAAATGGTAAAAATATATTCATATTACACATTAATACCAATTCAAAATATAATCTAATCATATAAATAAATTAGATTAAAAAGCGGTTTTGATGTAAAATGCAGTATTTTTCACTATTCATTAAAAAATGAACATTGTCAGAAAAATACCAAAAATTCACACAAGGTAAATTTTGATGTCCCAATCATAAAGAATAAGTTTATTTTGAAAAAAATAGTTTATAAAATTGTCAAAATATAGATTCAAAAATGGTTTGCCATCAAAAGGCAGTAAAACAATCTTTTAAGAATATTAGTGTATTCCATGCATAAGATTGTATTTATTTTCATTTTAAGCCTCTATAACACTATCTTAATCATTAATAGACATAGATAAAAAATATCTATTATTAATTACTTACTTGGGATGTTACAATGTGATAGAATGATGGGTCATTCCATCTATCTCAAACAAAAGGTTAGAAAAGTTATCAAAAAATACATAAGTCCAACTATAGTGAGATTAATCATATATGGTTCCTAAAATGGACTTATACTTCATATATCATACTGCTTAAAATAATAAAACTAGTTTCTACTAAACAGGGACTTCTTGTAGGACATTGGAAGGCGATAAAGGCCAGTCACACTTCAGTTGTGGGTTCGATTCCCACAGCCTTGTCCGACGCGATGGGCTGTCGCCCATCCTGTAGGTTGTCCTTTTTCAAAAACTACATTACTATAACATCCCTTTAATAATATCGAAAAAACTTCTATCCTTAAACAATACTAAATTATGTCCAACATAATGCATTCCAATCTTTAGGATTATCCAAAATAATGCTGTCTAATCTCATATTATAGTGAAAACGATTACCAAAGAGTTCATACAACCAGCATGTTAATACCATTGTTGATCCCCATATATCATGAGATATGTCTTGTTCGTCACATTACAAACATTCAAAGGCCTTAATCATGTATTCTCTTGAAAGAAAATGAATACCCATTGAACCTTATTGAAAACATGAATGCTGTTAAAAGTTAACTCTTTCCACATACCAAAATCCTCAAAATTCTATATACTCAAACCATGATATCACTTAGTCCTTATATCAATCAAGAGCTCATGAATACTGTCAAACATTTCATTTTTTACTTATCCCTTCATTATGCGCATATCATCTTTTTTCCAAAAATATCTCAATCACTTTCCATGGTTACCGGTACCATAAAATTATTGAAAACCACAATAGACCAATACATAAATATTCCAATATTCCACGATACTATATACAACATTATTTTGGACTCACATTTCATAAACACTTAATCATTCCACCACATCGTTGTCATATTCAACATCGCCAATGGTGATCGCATGTGACTTCCCTTTGTCCTTTTCCTTAAGTGGTTGCTCATTTCGATCATCACTGACCCTTGGATTAGGGATTTTATTAGCATAATGCCCCATTTCCTTGCACTTGAAGCATTGAAGTGTAGTAGGTTCATTCTATGTATCCCTTCCTTTGTTTGCATCATTAGACATATTCTTCCCATCATTGCGTAATTCAAATGCCCGATGACCTTCCTTTCCACATTTGAAACATTTACTTGTCTCTTTAAGACAATCTCCACCATGCTTCTTTCCACACTTTGAGCATAAGGAAACATTCATCTTCTTTTCACCATTATTCTGAGATTTCTCCTTGAACTCCATATTTCGTTTCTTGTCAAAACTATTAGATGGATAAGTAACACCAACTTCCATTTCTACCTTGATAGCACAACGCACAATTTCTTCATAGCTACTAAAGTCTCTTATAGCTAATGCCCTTCGAAGATTTGGTTTTAAGCCACTGAAGAATCGATCAACTTTACTTTCAGGTTGGATGATAAATCCAGATGCATACCTTGCAAGCCTAGTAAAATTCGCTTCGTATATACCAACAGATTCACCATCCTTTTGCTTTAGTTCAAGAAACTCTTTCTCCATCTTTGTTCGAAGAATACGAGGGAAGTACTTATTGAAAAATAAGTCCTTGAACTCGTCCCATTCCATGGACTCAATTTCATCTCTTGGCCTCGTATTCTTGATAAGATTCCACCATTGATCAGCATTAGCTTCCAAATGATACACTACTAAGATGAATTTATCATGTTCAGAACATTGAAGAACTGAAAATATCTTTTCAGTAGTACTGATCCATTGTTCAGCAATAAGTGGATCAGAAGACCCACTGAAAGAAGGTGGACGTTGCCTCATGAAGGACTCAATAGAATGTTGTTCCCTTCTCTGCTCATTTGGATGTCCAGAATGATTCATAGCTTGTGTAAGTATAGAAATAAGATTTTGCACTCCATCTCCCATAACATTTGTTTGTTCAGGAGGACAATCATTGCATTGTCCATTAAATTGATCAACACGGTTCCTTCAGGTTCTAACCATCGTCTAAAACCCAATAAAGAATAGTATGAGAGGTAAAAATAATGCTAGGGAAAACAACACAATAAAGGAGGAGTACCTTCAATATCTAACATCTTGGGTTACCATAATTCTAGTACTATAACCTATACTTATACTTAACCTTAGAGACATCCCTAGACATACCTTAGAAATATCTCTAGGGATCTCAATAAAGTTCTTGCATCCTAGTTTCCAAAGGTTGACTAAACCTTTCCTCTGATACCAAATGTAGTGGACCAAATCTTTACATACATAGACATTACATTACTTTTGCAGAATACTTAGTACATAACAAAAACACACACACAAGCACCGTAATAGTTTAGTGTCTTTGGAAACTCAGAACGTAATCTTCTAATCATGGTGAAAGATCTTCAGCATCTCCCATTAAGATATTAACCTCTTTTTTTCTTACCTAAAACCTTTCTTTATATCCTGGGTAAAAGAAAACATAAAAGGGTGAGCTCAAATTCTTAGTAAGGGTAAGAAAAGAAATATCAATCACATCATATTCATAAGAACATAAAATTTTGGAAATCTTAACCTGCAAAAGAGATCATAATATCATAACATGGGATAAATCATAGTAGTGAAATGTAATCCCAATAATCATAACTTAAAACATGAAACTTTGTGGTGTACACACATAATCATAGAGAATCATTTCTTATTAGTCAAGACTCATTTCCAAGACTATCTTAGTGGACAAAGTCAATTTCTGAACTGAGTTCATTCCTCGTTTCAGTCCTGTTTCATTGAACCGGTTTAACATGCTGTTCCAGCCATGTCTATATCATGAGATATAAAATCTTTACCCAATGCATTGGAGGGAGATATAGGTCCCAACCATCTCATAATGATACCATTATTATGTGTGCCACAAAATCATAAATCATACATCATTGCATAACCCATGTAATAAAAATGGGATTCTTAAACAACATGACATCATAAAATAATTCATATAAGATAAAGGATTTCATAAAAATAATTCCATCAAAACATAATCAAATCAATGTAATATTAGGGATAGAAATATTAGGGATAGAAATAGAACCCTATATTATCTTAGATGGAAAATAATTTTGATAAAACACTTGAACTCCATTCTTGAGGAAAATATCCTTTCTACTTCAAAAACATTTTCCTTTCTTAACATGTAATACAATTTTAAACTAAAAGAAGTTGATTAAAAATATACTTGAAAACTTGTAAAGTAAGATTCTTGGAAATAATTTTTTAAAAATCCATTCATGCCGTATAAGTTTAAAAAAACATTCTTCCCGTACTTTTGTCGGAAAGGTCAAAAAGTACCTCATACGAAAAACGACAAAATATTCCTTTTATATCTTTTACTAAAAACTCACCAAAGTGTAAAATTAAATTTAAAAAATTGTAGGTGGATGGAAACAATATTACATATTGAGGAATCATGGATGTTGATGATAAAATACACCCCAGTAAATACCAAAGTATAAACAATCTCGGATAAAATGAGATTGTGATATTTTCCCTTACCTTAGGTACGATTTGCTTCGTAAGTGTCCTAACATCCTGTATAATGATTTAAATAATGTCACTGACTTATTCAAGAATCATACTCATTGTTATTATATCATATATGGTTCACTTATGACTTTATATTACCCGTTCTTTTGTAATTTCCATGTTAAAAAGCGTTTTGGGTAAAATTGTTTCATTTGTCGTCCGTGTTTTGACTTGTAATTATTCATATGATTACTTAGATCATGATTACTTAATTCCAGAATATAAAACATTTTTTATATATAATATATATTCATAATATACATATATATAATAAATCAGTAAATGGAAAGAAATACACCGTTCATGGAGATGGTAGGCCGTACATACGCATGAACGCTGTATTAGTTTCCTTATTGAGTTGAATGGAATTAAGTAGATGACATAAATATATATACAAATAAATCCAGTATCATTATTATGTCATATATTTCATGATTACTTATTATATATACTTTATAATCATTCATGAATGGTTAACATGGAGAATGAATCTCATCGCGTCGTGGAGACGGTAGTCCGTACGTACGCACGAGCGATGATATCATTCTCATGATCGTGGGACTGTATTGGAGTGTATGTATACTATTTCAGAATCAATATCACTTTAAAATAATCATATATTGTTATTATGTACACCATTATACCCATCCAATTAAGGTGGTGGTGGAAAATAGATTACACCACAGTGTGGAGATGGTATTACGTATGTACGTACACTCGGTGATTTCGTTTTCTGTAGGTTGGATAGATGGTGAAATAGGGTTGTTTAATAATTATAATAACATATCAGTATATGATTTATACTGATGTTATTACTTCATAATGAATCAACCTATGAAGAAGAAGTGGAAGAAGAAATAAAGTTGAAAGAATCGGTAACGGACATTACCTCTTATTTGAAGCTCCTCTTTGATTCCTCTTCTTAGGGCACTAAAATTGGTATTTTAAGAAGACCATGACCTCTAGGATGTTTCTAGGGAAGTGGAGAATATAATTTGGTAGGGTTTGTCCGAGCTTGAAGGCTCAAAGTGGTGTGAGGAAGAGGGGGAAGAGGTGCCCTTTTATAAGGGAGGAGAGGGGCACCTTTGGAATAACTAAATATATTATTTTATTATAAATCCAAATTCGGTTTTAAATAGCTCCAAATTGATTTATTTATAAGCTATGGTGGGGATGGTTCTAAATCCTCTCATCAAATAGAATTTAGACAAGTTTAGGTCATTATACTAACCTTATCTTTTAGTTTTAACTCTTAGTTAATTAGATTGACATTTACCATGTCACTTTGTATTTTTATATCATATAGTTAATAAACTTACCATATACATACAAGTGTCCCCAAGTGGTCCATTAATGATAAAACTATCTTGATATAAGTATCTTGGCCGAACCTTAGATTTTTAGTAATAAAATAACAACCAATAATATATTATTTTTTTTAAAAACAATTTTATGTCAATTTTGACACTATTCAATAGTTGATTTTCGTGAAACTCATAACAGAATTATTACTTCTAAAAAAGTTAATTAAATCATTAATAACATGTCCTATTAACCTATAAAATTAGTTTAATTCATTAAAAGTCTCAAATTATATTTATTTGGGTATTTATAATATCAATTATGTTATTTTTTCACTATTATGGTAATTACTGCATCATCATTGTGTCATAAATAAATTAAATTATTTAATGTCTAAAAATTATAAATAAAATATAATTATTTAGGAAATTTTTTTATCTTTCTAATGAATATTTACAATAGAAAATCCAACATATATAACCCTATGTAAAAATTATTTTTCTAAAAGATATATGCTTGTGTCATTTTTGTATTCATTTTAACTTAATTAATATAAAGTGTCCCTATCACTTACAAGTGGCGCCATGGGGTCCCAAAATTGACCCAAAGATTCCCATGGTCGAACATGTATCAACCAATAAGGTTATCACACGTTTTAGGGTATTTTTTTTTATTATTATAATATCATTTTTAACCCTTATTTACCAGATTTACCCTTTAACCATGGTAAATAAAATATTTACCGAAGTAATTATTCAAAATGTCTAAAAATAAAAGTTACCTATTTACACAATTTGAACATCCTGATTCCAAATATGGAATCCATTTTTCTAAATTCAAAACACATTAGTGTCAGAAATTAATTTAAAATTAATTCCTGCTGTCAAAACAAAAAGCGTGTTTTTTAGATATAATAACTATCAAAAGATTGAAACTTGTTTATGTTCGGTTTAATTGGGAAATTATGCCCAATGACCAACATTGTATTAAATGGTAAAAATATATTCTAAATATACTTTAAAACCACTCAAATTCATAATTTATCACTATTAATTATTTTTATTAAAAAAGATATTTTTAATTAAAATTTAGTAATTTTCACTATTCATCAAAATATGAAAGTTATCCGAAAAGTACCAAAATTTCACCTTAGACTAAATTTGATACCCTGAATCCAAAAATGAAGTCCATTTTGAGAGAGAAAATTTCTAAAATTTTAAAAGGTGGTTATTACTATTCATAACGGCTAGTTTTAATAATATTTTAATAGCATATCGTTGTTTAGTGAAACTCGGTATTGCATACTACACACACTATTGAGGAAGGTCGTGATTGCGTGTAATGCAAGGAAAGTCAAGGATGAATGTTGTGAAAGATTCTTTTGGTGTAGCGTACAACACAAGACATTAATGAAATTAAAAATAATATTTTTCATAAAATCTCAGGGTGTTACAGATAGCTTCACAATGTCATTGATAAAAAATTAATCATCCAATAAATTAAATGAAGTAGGGATAAAGCTGTTTTACATGTTTGAAAAAATGTCCGGAAATACCTCGAACTCACTCTCAATAGATCGAGAAAACTCATCTTCAACCCCATGTTGAACATAAATGACTACAACATCAAAATAAGACTTATAAACTTTATTTTCAGTATAAGAAGCACCATAAACATACTTACTCTCCTTAACTTGGTAGGAATAGGGATTGGAAATAAGGGCAGGTACATGGGAGGGCTGTAAATTTTGAACATATTAAGAAACACAATTAGTAAGATAACCTGGTTTAGGATGGACCAATTCATGGTCCTAATAAATGTATTTCCTAATTTTAATCTCAATTATATGTAATATTTCTAATTCATATGTAGATTTATATTTAATAATGCATGCATTAAAATTTATAGTAAAAAATTCAGTGATCAAATCATCAAAAGGATGATGATTTGTATTCCCAACCTTATCTCTAAACACCTTATCAGCAATATTTATTAGGTTATAGCTCACCATAATAGAGGACTCTTTGAAACCATGAAATCTCTCTTGGTCCTCACTATATTGAAGGTTCAACTTACCCTTTGAAACATCCATGATATCCACGACTGTGGTTGTGAATGGCCTTCCTAAAATGATTATTACTTTATCATCACACTCCATCTTAAGAATAAATAAGTCTATGGGTAAATATAGTTTCCCAAAATCAACTAATAGATTACATATCCTCTCATATGGATAAGAAAGTATCCTATTATCTAGATCCAAAGAAACAAATGTTGGATTCAGATCTATAATAACAACATTTTTGAGTAAGGAGTAGGACATAAGGTTAATGTTTGCACCTAAGTCACAAAGGAACCTAATCACATCAATCTCACCAATACTATAAGTAATGACATAAATTACATGGTATTTTAGTATGAGATGAATATTATTTTTAATAATTTCTCTAGAATCCTCATCAATATTAATTTTTTAACATTTAAACCAATCCCACTTATTGGATAAAAACATTTTATGAAATTTGTGATAAGATGGGATTTTGTTTAAGTCTTATATAAAAGGCATATACCATTAAAGCACTTAATCATCTGAAATAATTTGAGTTAATTTGGTTCATTATTATTTCGAGTCTTTGTGAGAAAGGAATTGGAATGGAATAAATCTTCAAGATTGATTGTTCACTCTCATCATCCCCAAACCTCAACTTTTTATTTCTATATTTAATGATTTACCACTTCATTATATTTTATTCAATTTATTTTTTATGTAAAGATTTATCCTTTTTATCAAATTAATAAAATGTGTCATGATTTCTAGATTCAATATTTTCCATATATTCATTTTTAGATTCTAAATGTTCATTAGTTTTTATCATCCCTAATTTATTCCCTAATTGGTTCTTGAATTTTTAGAACTAACCTGGTTGGTAATTCCATTAAATTATCCCTAGGGGTTTGTTATGTTATACTGGGTAGTTTACCTATATCATCCACACCTAGATCTCTCGCCACCCAAACCATTTAAAGTCCCAGACTATGAATCCTGAAGTATGTTATTTTTTCAATGACCCAATTTCACCCAAAACCTACTACAACATTCCCTTAATCTCTGAACGATAATTTGATGATTTATCCGCATATTGGTTTTAATAATAAAATTTGTGTTGTATAATTTGGTGTAGTTGACTGTTTTATTACACCTTGTTAACTCCATGAAAGATTAGGGTGTTTTTTATATCCAATATTGAACTGATTTGATAAAGTATCATTAACCCCTTGAATCCTAGCTCTATAATCAACAAATAAAGCACTCTTATTAGACTATATAGGGAGATCAAAGTTGGTACATAAATTTTTAAAATTACTAGACAACTCACAGTGATAACACTTCTACCTAAGTAAAATTTCATTAACTACAATAGTTTGAGTACTAGTTTTAACCCTATGAATGGTTATCTTCTTAGTACAATTATGTTGTGACTTTTGGGTTAATTTTTCAAAGATTTTCTTGATATCATCTGGTGTCATATCAAATAAGTATCCACCAACAACTGATCAACTAATTTCTGTTTGTATGGTGTGAGTTCATTATAAAATGTATCCATATGTAGATGATGAGATAACCGATGATTGGGACATTTGTTAAGAATAACTCTAAACTAACCCCAATCTTCATAAAACTACTCTCCATCATTTGGTACAAACCCTGATATATTATGACTAACCTCAATAGTGGTGTTCTTATGATAGAATTTGGACACAAAGGAATTGAAAATCTCATCATATTTTTCAAATATTTCTTCATCTAGGTTTTAGAACCACGTCCTAGCCCTTCCATTGAGGTAGAAGGGAAAAAATCTCAACCTCAAATCCTCTTTATTCAAACCTCAAGGAGGAAACTACTGAATATAATAGTATAAATATCAAATGAATTCATGTAAATCCTCTTCGAGTAGATCAGTTAAAGAGGGTAATATAGAAAGGTGGGGCTTTTTGATTTCAAATTTCATAGACCTAGGGAGTAGCCTTATGCATGAAGGTTTTTCATACACGGTAGAAAAATAAAATTATATAAGTATAGGTCTCTCAGAAGAATGAACTATGGACTGTATAAGGATACATTTCTGGTTTTCATTAAGATTTTCAATTCTTCCAACTTCCAGATTTTACAAAAATTTCATATAATTTTTTTTGTTTTATAAGTACAAAAATAAGATTATTGATTTCAGATATTGGAGTTTCAAGTTCTTACTTAGAGGCTAATATGTGAACACATAATAAAGTGTAGATAGTGAACAAGTAAGAACACATAGTAAAGTATGAATTTTTTAACAAGAAATTTATATTATTTTTTATAGTTTTATATGATTTTTCTGGATTTTTGAATGTTTTTTAAATGTTTTTTAGTTATTATATGCATGTTACTTCCTTGATATTGATGCTAAAATTTTATTGAGTATTATCATTGAATTTGGTAAATTCTTTTCTTATACCCCACTTACTATCGGTATAGTGGTGTGTGGGGTGTTGAATTCATATGGAAGGATATAGATGAGTGCGTGACAAAAAAATTAGAAATAGTAAAAAAACTCACAAAACAAACAATACACAAAGAAAACTATTCGTGAAGTGATGAAGAAATGGTGAAAAAGTGAAAATGAAAAAAAATAAGGAATATCGAAAAGAATTTAGTAAAAACAGGACTATTAGGACTACTTAGAATTAAATTAATGATGATCTATCTTATTCTCAAGTTAGTTTCAATTATTTCAGTGCTTAATGAAAAGGTGATTATCCATTAATCTCTATCTTCATTGTAAACATAGCTTAGAAATCCCTCCCAAGTAATGAATGAGAGGTCATATTGAAGAATAGATCCTTGATCATTGTTATATAATGAAGCAATAGATAATTGGATCATCAAATTTTCTTTAATCACTGAAATAATTCCAATTAACTCGATTAGAATAGAGAACATCCTAAACTCAATTCAAAGCAGCCTGATAGCCTTATTTTTATCAATTGATTTTCTGTATTCCTTATTTTTTATTCATTTACACCTTTTAAATATTTCTTCATCACTTCATACACAATTTTATTTTTTATGTTTTGTTTATTTTGTGTGTTTTTTTATTTGTTTCTACAATTTTTGGCAACACACCCTTTTATGACCTTCCCTGTGGATTTGACACCCCTCTTACCATTATACTAGTAGTAAGTAGGATTTACAAGAATTAACTATATTCAATGAAAATACTAGATTAAAATTAAATTTGAAAAAATAGTTTCCATATATGGAATCATCATTTCCAAATTCAGTAATGAGGTAAATTTCATTTTTGTTCACAATGAATAGTAACTATAGTAAGAATTAAAAGGATTAACGGGGAGGGGGGGGGGGGGGGGGTTAAATTTGGAGTTAAGGCATAAAATATCTATATAACTTTGATAAATGTGACTAGTCAAATGGATTTTGATCCATATTTATACTATCTTCAGATTTTTGTTTCTTTAGTTCCAATTTCACTAAAATATGAATTTATTATATTTTAATGATTTAAGAATTTACAAAAGTTCCACTCCACTCACTTATAAAAGGAGGTCATCTCCCCCTCACTCTTTAAACCATTTTGAGTCATATATATTTTCTATTCCATTCTGAAATATCTTCCTAACTTCCTTTCACACATCCTCGATCTTATAGTCTTCCCAAAAGACAAACCTTTGAAGTCTTAATGTGTAATCCAAATGAGGTTTCCCAAGAAGAGGTAATTGGGTTTACTTATCAATTTTGAATTTCTTTCTTCCATAACCACATATAAATATTATATAACTATATTAAAAATATTAAATCAGTATAATTACAACAATAAAATACTATTAGGTTTATTTTACAACCATTATACCTCTATTCCATCCTATGATAAATGATAACGTCGTTCAAGTGTACATGTGGATTACCACCTCCATGAAGCGATGTGATTCAATTTTCATATTCTCCATTCATGGATGGGAATGTGTATGGTTTTAATGAATATATATGATATTTATGAAGATATTATTTTATAAGATATATTATTATTTTTATTTCTTTATTTTTTTCCATTCTTTGGAAAATTAAAACATTACTCATGCGTACGCATGGACTACCATCTTCACAAAGTGATGTAATTCATTTTTCAATACCAACTTATATGAATTGTTATAAAAGTTTATATAATGAATAAAAATTACAGTTATAGCATGATTAAGATTCTATAAATTATAAAATAATGAACAAGGTTAAAGGACTGGAACTATCAAACCAAAACATGCATGGAAAATATTAAAGTTAACCCCTAAATGTTGATTTTTATGAAGAATTTTTAATAAATGGGAAATTATAAATTATAAGGTAAGGTTATATTTTAAGATAAGTATGAATATAGTCCTATTATATATATATAAATCTAAATTTGTTATATAGGAGCTAAAAAATTCATATGAAGACAGTAAGGACAAGAGGTAAGGGTTTTTGTAACAATCTCATTTATTTTCGAGAATGCATATGTAAAATTTCCATTTAGGGAAATTTTATAATCATTATATTTTAAAATCATTTTATTTTATTCTATTATGGTTATTTTTTTATTTTTTTTGTTTTTATTTTACTATCATTTATTTAGTACTTAAAATGTTATAGAAAATGTTTTTAAGAAAATTCGACCTTATTTCCCCTTTGGTCTATAAATTTTTTCTTCCATGTCCTTGTTATTTAATTTTCTTACAAGAATGTTATTTTTAATGATACTGTGATTATTTAATGTCATTTTAAACAATATAATACATTATTTTAAAAGGATTATTTATGATTTTTTTAAAAAGTGTTAAAGGAATATTTGTTTTAATATTTACCGCATGAACGTCTTATCCGACCATCATAACTATTATTTTATTTGTTTCTTAATTTACAATTTTCTATGGTTATTTTCAAATAAAATATATTTCTCAATGTTATATGATTTGTTATTTAAAATTTTATTAAAAGAAAATCATATTTTTATCATATTTTAAAACAAAATTTTGAATATTATTTTAAATTTATTTTTAATCCATGTCAACATCATTTGATGTTTCTTATGATTTAATGGGGATAAAATCTAATGATACCAACCATGTTATTTGTTACACCCAAATATGTTATGATATATTTATCTTAAAATAAATTTAATTTCCTGAAAATCTTATGATACATGAAAATAATAAATAATTTTAAAAAATAAACTTAATTTTTGAAATCATCATGTTAAAATTATCTTAGTGTGAAATTTTTAAAAATTTATAAAAATATTGATTTTTGAATGAATAATAAAAAAAAATTGATTTTTATTGAAAACTGTCTTTTCATTTCAAGAAATTACAAAGTTTACTTTTTTTAAGATGATTTCAAAGTAAAATTAGTGAATTTATATTATTAATAATCCAATGAAGTTAATTGAGATCAATTTTATATTTTATTTTTGTATATAAACATTTTATACTTAAGAAAACATTTTTTTCTGGAAAACCACTTTTCATCACATTTTGCGGGTTTAATTTTAAATTAAATTATACCAATTATATGAATTGAATTTAATAAAATGGATTAAATATTTTTAATTAGAATAATTAATATTATATCATAATTAAAACATAATTATTATTCATAGTTAATAATAAAAATAGTAGGAATTCATTACTAAGTCAAATGTTAAAATGGGTTTATTTGGGGGGAGGGGGTTAAACCAAGAGATTATGGTAAATATTTCAATTAAACTTATATAAAACCTATTTTATGGCCATAATTTGAACTTATACTATAAAAAATTCAAATATTTACCCATATTGAATAATATTTCTTGAGTATGAGATTATTATATTTTAATCTTTTAAGAAATTCCAAGTGTTTCCTTTCCCCCACTTATAAAAGGACACCCCTTTTTTTCTTCATTACACAGATTAGAGTCATATAACTCAATAAAACACTATATAATTATCTTATCAACATCCCTAGACACAAATTAGAGGTTTTTCTTCTTCTTAAAAGACCATTACAAGGGCCTTTAAGAAAATATCTAAATGAGGCCTACTGAAGAAGAGGTAATCATCCTGCCCAACCTCTTTCAATATATTTATTCTTATACATCCTATAATTTTATGGTATTCATCATAAAATAAAAAATTAAGTATAATTATTATACTAAAATATTATTATGATTATGGAACCACCATTTTCAACTTCGTTTTCATCAAATGGAAAATGAAAGTATAACTCGTGCGTACGTGTAGAATACCGCCTCCACGTAGCTATACAATTAATTTTACATCACCATATTTCATGTATGGTTATTATAATGGTTTTAGATTTTATATATGATATTAATAATACAATTATGCTTATGTAATTATAATATTATATCAACCCTCTCACCTTTCCATCTCTTGGAAAATGATAATGTCGCTTGTGCGTACATGTGGACCACCACCACCACAAAGCGATGTGAATCATTTTTGATTTTCAATTTACATGGATAGTAATAATTATAGATTTAATAAATATATATGATATGTATTATATAATTATTATTATTTAATGGTGAATTAGTATTTACCTCACTAGTGAAAAAATCTTTTTCGTGTCGTTTTTTTATTTTTAACGTCGGTTAGCATGCGATGTTACTACAGATGATGTTGTAAACAATTTTTTAATGACAATTAATAAAAATAGAAACTATAAATAACTTTTTTTGAAGTTTTTTACCCTGATTATTTCATAACTATTGTGTGAAAACATATCATTATTGATTTTTCGCATCATTTATAAAAATAACTGACAAAAAAAATATTTTTAAAAAATGTCAATCAATTATTCCCCTAACTAGAAGATAGTAGTATAAAAGCATTAGAAAAACAATAAAAACATTAGCAGAAAAATAGCATCACAAACACTTATAATTTGAACTTTCATGTTTACAATATATATTAACAATAATATAAAATCCAATAAAATGTATTAAATGATTCTCCCAGTCAATTTGTAAATGTCTCATCACTTATCTAGTATAAGAATAATTTTCATCAAAACGCTATATATTAAAAATAAATCATTTAACATGTATTCTGAACAAAATGAATGGAATATTAAGGAAAATTATATAAATAAATGTATCCTTCTATAACTTCATAATTGTCCCAGTTGAAATTATTTCATACATAAATCCTAAAACATAGTATCCAAATTCCTTTACTCCTTGTTTATTACATTTATTTTTAAAATAATTTTTCAGTTCAAAATAACATTTTAAGTAATATATCCAAATTTTTTAATTGTTAATGAAAATTCACATTTTATTTTACATATCTGATATTGGATCTCTTCTTTATTGTGGTATATATAATGAAATATCATGACCTATTTGATAATAATATGAATAGAATAAATTTAAGTGGCATTATAATATATATATATATATTTTTAAATATTCAAACTTACTTTTTTAATACATTCATAATGTTTTCTTGAACTTCACCATGGATAGAGAATAACTAGTAAAGTGTCTTCTCCCTTGGTCAAAATGCACCCAACATCCAATGGCCACTGATATATAAGAAAATTTAATGTGAGTGGTTATTACGTTAAGATATATATAACAATTTTTGAGATATATGTTTTATAATATTAAATATTAAGAAATATCTAGCACTAAATAATTGCATTCTCTTAAAATATTTTAACAGTATAAATCATTCAATCTGTATAAGTCGTTGTCCTCACTAGTAGTGAAATAAAATTTGGTTCCATTAATCCATATAATTTTGTTGTGTCTTACTTCTTACAAATTTTATAAATATACCTAATACAAAACTAACATAATTATAAATTTTCAATAAATTAAACATATGAAAACATTTTTGTTAATAAAATTACATGGAAAAACTTACATCATGTTGATTCCCAACTAATCTTCAGTTACAAGATCCATGATATAATTTTTAAAAAGCACCATATTCATTGCACACCCAAAAATCCATCTTTTATTAGAATCTCATAAACATACAACAACAAATTTTTATTTGTTTAAAGTCTATCAAGACTAGTAGAATTTGTACATGAAGTCACAACACTTTGTATTTTCTATTGTCTATATAAAATTTATTTACCTTTAAAGTATTCCTATAAAAAAATGAATAAATATATAAAATTTAAATTGTAAAAAAAAATTAAATAAAATATATAACATACACATACCTCTATGGAAATTTTTCGAACAAGTCTAAATGGAAAAACTAAAAAATGGTCGATACTTTTTCCAACTGTGCTCACCTCATTTATAGGAGATGGTATTATTGGTGATCTATCTAAAATATATTATGCAATGAACCTATAATTCTCTATCTCTATCTGTTGATTATGAATGGTATCTCCAATATAATATATCAACCTACATGCAATAATATGATGTCAGGTATCATCGACATATAACTCAAAATAACTCTAATGCAGTGGAGGAGGGGGTGTAGGAGTATGAAAGGAAGTAGTGGGTTATATTGGTGGAAGTGTATCAGTAGGATAAGTTAGTGGAGTAGGATCTACTGGAAGAGGCGGAGTGAGATCAATAGCCTGAAAGTATATTTGCATGTCTATAAACATTAACTATATTAAAGCTTTGATCTCATATTCCATAATCATACGAATATCCTGAACTTAAGCTTTCAAAGATAATATTTTTTTATAAATATCCTCCATTGTAGAAGCTTAAAAATGTGGAAATTTAATTTTACCAATACACCAATTGGGTATCCTCGTACATGACTCAGGTGTTCAGGATTTCCCAAGGCATTTGTTGAAATATCTTTCCTACCCTTATCTATAAGACCCCCTATGTGCTCTGCTCCTCTAGAGAATCTACATTTCTAGATTGGATATCCTGATGAGATCTCCTTTATTTCTGTAAATAAATTATAAATAATTCATTAATATGATCATTAATATAAAAAAACTTTTAAAAGTTAACATTTCACTTACTAAGAACGCTTATATATTACACAGATTATGATATTGTCTATGCCCAAAAATGAAATCTAATGTGAGTTTTGACTTATTATCCATACATCTCCGAGAATCCAATGATAAACATTTCTTCTCTACTCCTCCAATATAAGGTATAACATATTTCATCTGATAAGAAGAGGGAAACTATATATTACTAGAAATATTTCAAGATAAGTAAAATAATAATAATCAAGCTTACCAAAAATGTCTCCCACAAGTGATATATTATCATTTTGTCAATACTTACCCAATCATCAATCAAAATACTAACATTTCTTTTTATCCTACATTGCTACAAAAGTCTTGATTTTTTTTGAATTTGGACTTCTTGAAATATAATTATCATAAAATTCTACCAATATCCTTTGGTACTAGATACAGGAAACTGATAATTTTGGTAAATGTCTACTTCCACGTTTACCAACCGTCAAACTCTTTTTTCCTTGTGGAAGTAGATGTATCATGTAATGAAGGATGAAGAGGCTCATTAATAGGATCATGTGTACATTCCTCCATAGTGGTATATTTATGGCCCTCTCCAAAAGTATTTGGTGGTTAATATGATTGTTATGTCATTATCCTACAAATAAAATCAAAATGCAATTAGTAAAAAAATATACAAATCCAACTATTAAATAAAAATATAAATAAAAAGTGAAAAAATTTCAAGGAAAAAGTAAAATAAACTAAACAAAATTTTATTTATATTTTTTATAGTTAACTAAAATGTTAAAAACATTAATGATATATGAAATAACATAAATTAATGAAAACAAATCCAAAAATGGTATGTGAATAGTAAAAATCCTTCAATACATAACACAACTTTTACACCAAAAATAATATTATTTGAATATATGAAAAATGATCCAACAAATATTTAACTAAACTGAGCACATTTTTATTCATATCTATTAGAGTAGTTAACTATAATTCAAAAAAAATTAATGGGAGATGAAAAGACATAAAAAATGGAAACAAATACAAAAATGGCATGTAAATAGTAAACATGCTCTAACCTAATAAATCATTTTTTACACCAAAAGTAATATTTTTTGAATATAATCTTTTATACTATATTTTTTATTTAATATATTATATTTAAAATAATTGTTTAAAAAAATTCATTAACAGATAAGTCTTGTAAGGGAGAACATGGTAAAATAAAAAAAACTAAACTAATATAAAAAAACAATTTACTTTATTAGTTACAATATGTTTTCTAATAAAAAAATAAAATTAAACTATCTAACATTTTATGAAATTTATAAATGTAAACCAGAAATAAACATATGATACCTGTAATATTAGGAATATACTAAAGGATTGTTTCTCCAAATTCCTTCATCATGATTTTCTATGTGGTACAAACCATGTCTAAAATGTTCTCATCAATATTATATATTAATCATTACGTGTAAGGATCTCACATAAATCATCATCTTCATCAAGTTTATCATAACCAATATACTGTTTTTTCCTTACAAAACAATAAACCAATGCATATCTGATTGATTAAGAACATAAATTTTTTTTTCATGTGTTTCCATGACAAAAGGATTAACCGTGTATTCCAATATATTCAGATTAACTAGTGTCATTCCAAATTCATCATGTTTGACATTGTTGTTTCTGATAAACCGCTTATAGTTAAACACCAGAACATTAAATTTTATTTGATCAACCTCTCATATTTCTTCAATGACTTTATAATATGAACATGATCAAGAGATTGGGTTTTTGTATTTAGCACTCGAAAAATGTATTACTTCTATGAACACTAATATAATACTATTCTGAACTGCACTTTTACTGTCATGATATTCATATGAAATGTATAGTCATTAATGTTATACCTAGACTATGTTATTAAATTTAAACATGAACCTCCCACTAACCATCTCATTGTTTTCAATGCTTCTGATCTAACAAGAACAATCTCTTTAAACCATGGCAATAAAGTTGTTTTTATACTCATTAAAAATCTACACATCTTTATTATTTGGATAACATTATTTCAATACATTAATTTACAATGTTATATATGGTTGAGAATCATTTATGCTATTCAAGATGTATAAATGTACGTTCTTTATCTGTTCACCTATCAATGATTTTACTTTCAATCCATGAATCCCCTTTACCCCATAACTGACTTATTCATGGTGAGATGTGGACAAACTGATAATCTCAACTACATACTAGTATCTTTTAGAAAACTCTACAACCTTATTAGAAATATACTTCTTAACAATGGAGTCTTTAGACCGATATGGATTCTTAACATACCTATTCAATATATTTATATAACTTTCAATAGGATACATCCAACGTAGATATATAGGTCTGCAAAGCATTATTTATTGTACCAAATGAAACATTGAATATACCACGATATCAAAAAAAGATGGAGGAAAATACATTTCTAATTGAAAAAGTATAGAAACTGCATCATTCTCTAAATTATTTAACACATTCAGATAAATCACATTATTACAAATTTAATTGAAAAAATAACACAACTTCATGACAGTCATTCCGACATGGATGAGAAATATTCCACACAATGAAAATGGAAGGATCTATTACATCATGACATGAAAATCATGATATTTCATACCTATTAACTTCAAATAATTTTAAATAACAATTTTTGTTACATTTTAAGAATAACCCTATGGTACTTGGATATCATGAATACACTGAAAAAAATAATTTTATCTCACTTGGATAATGTATGAAAATTCTTGGGTAGGAATGTTTTCATTCCACTAGGAGTGGGAGCTAACCCCAAACATATTCCCATTGAGAGTAAGTCCAACACTGCATTCAACCCATCTATACTCTTTCATTTAATATCTAAAAATATTCTAATCAAGCTATCACAAATATTATTCTCCATGTGCATGAAATAAATGTTACCTTTGACCTCATGATATATCCAATATAGTATCTCACCAAATATTTATTATTTCTTACAAAAATTTCTATCTTTTCCAGATATTTGTGTCCTTCTAAATTTCACATAAATGTTTTTCACTCTCTCAAAATACTAATCAGTTGAAAATGGGTTTGTAGAAATATCAAATTATTATAATCCATTGATTTTTATTTTTAATATTAGATAAGAGTGATAAATAGACAAAAGGTTTTGACAAAAAATATATACTTATTTTCTCCCATGTTTCAATTAATAATATGAAGTCTATTGTTCATAAATTGGACAACCTTTATTCCACTTAACACTGTATCTAGAAAAATTTCCATATGCTATGAAGTCATTTATAGTGAAAATAATCATTTCATGTAGTTGAAAATATTCTATTTTATAAGAATCATACACCCTGATACCTTCCTAACATAAAAGTCTTAAAACATCAATTAATGGTGATAAAACACCAATATCAATTCTAGGTTTTTTGGTCCTGATATCATTAAAATCAACATGAAATATTTTTACTTCATAAAAAATTTAAGGGATAAGTTGTAAATTATCAGTAAAACAGGACATGAACTATGTGTGCTACTAAGACTTTTATATAAATTCATTGCATCCATTCATAGTCCAATTCTGATATTTCAAACCTCATTTTTAAATATGGGAAACTGTTGAAATTTTTTTATCCATTATGGACAATCATCTAGATGCTGTAAATTTTCATCACATATCTACTCATCTATATGAAATATTAACCTTTTTTCATCATTTAAATTTTAAAATAAATAATTCAAATGAGGACTAATATAAAGATACCAAAATTACTTGGTAGGGGTCTCTATAACTACTAAATGTGCCTATGATTCTTTTTTCAACTTATACCCCCACATTTAGAACACCCTGATAGAAAATAATATTCCTTCCTATATAGGACACGGTCATTCAACATACATGTATTTTCTTGTAACATAATCCCATCAGGTATAATATTTTATTATCATTATAATATGAATATTGAAGATCATCAACTTTAGGAAGAATTTTCTTCAAAAATTATAGAATTTTTTTAAAACTCTTGTCACTAAATCCATTATCACCTGCAATTTAATAAATCTTAACACTGTAAAAAAAACCATAAATTTCATACAACTTAGATCAATGGTTTTTCAGAATTACCATATAGACGCTCAATTATTGGTTCTTTCTCAATTTCATCAACTTTAATATCACAAATCATTTATTTAATTTGATAAGACTTATCATCTTGCAAAGCATCATCATCAATAGATCAAAATTTTTACCCAATTTCACCATTCCAAATCCAAGGGATGTAACTCATATTAAAACCATGTAAAATTAAATTATCTTTGATCTATCTAATTTTTAAATTCTTAATATTTAAACATTTTAGGTATAGATAGAAAAACATATCATTTTTTGGAACATTTCATTTATAAAATTCTAAAAAATCATAAACACCTTCCTCATATTTATCATTTATTCAAACTGTAGTAATCCAATTTGAACTCATTATTATCTAGAAAAAATATCAAAAACAAATATCTTTTCAAAAGAATATAGTGGTGATAAATGTAATTTATAGGGGTAAATAGTATATTATTTTGATAATAATCAAGAAGAAATGATTGTAGTGTTATTCATGTGTAAAATGTTGCTACGAATTTCAATGATAGTGAATATAATGTTAAAAAAGTTAAAAACATTGGAGATAAAATTAAATGTGAATTGGAATGATTATAAAATAAAATATAAAATAAAGGAAAAAAATTATTTCACTAGAGTTTAAAGGAGAGTCTTACTAGAAATGAAAAAAATAAATTAAATCCTTAGAAGAGGGACCAAATATCTAGAAATATCATGTGAAGATTTCATTAAAATTAAAGTAAAAAAATTGAACAATAATATAGGATATTTAGTGACTAGAATTAAGTTATTGAAGATAAGATAATAATTATAAGAGTATTTTAAGAAGTAGTAGTTTCGAGAAAAATAATATGGAGGTTGAATTTATGAAACTCACTAATAAAAAATCTCTTATATTAACATCAACTCTAATGAAATATAAAACACAAATCTTAGTGAATAATCAACAAATTTGGTAGAAAATATTAACATTGAATAATCTAATTTCCTATAAATATCACTATGATATTTTATTATTATATTCTTTAACCAATGAAATGAAATATTTCATTAAAAAAAGGATCAATTTTATAAAGTAATATAAGGTAAAATTTTATATCTAACTATAGTAAAGAAAATATGGTGTCAAATAACCTAATATATTTCCAATACTTTAGAGGGATATAATACATATACCCATAAAATAATGATAAAAGTTACATATTTTTAGAATATAAATGTGAAAATAATCATAATCCTAAAATATCATATTGAAAAAATGATAAATAAATTAACCTAAATCATATTTACAAAAATTTTATCATAATACAAACTAAAAAATAAGTTGGGTGGTGTAATTATAGTATATCTCATGTTGAGAATAAGAAATATTAAAGTGTGTTGACATAGATGTAAATTACATTATAATAACATTATAAAATTACATTGAAAAACAAAAAGATGTTACATTTAAATTTTTTATTTACCTTTATTACAAATGGAGTAATTTATGAAATATTGAGAATATAAATTAAATTGAAAAAAACTTTAAAAAAATAAGGGAAACATTATAAGGAAAATAAAAAATTCTGATGAGAAAATTCATTCACGTAGAATCAATTAAAAAATAGATTCCTTTAAAACATATCTAAAGTAAAAATAAAATGAATATAACCTTATGAAGTTATAAAAGTATATATAATGATATTCATAAAACAATATAAGAAATATATAATTGGTGGACAATGATTCCCATTTGATAAAATGAGATTAGGAAGGTTCAATATATAGAAAACAATTAATTTGATCTCTTAAATAAGGGGATGTGAAATGGTAAGATGATAAATAGAAATAAAAATGTAACAAAACAACAAAGAATACAATAGAATTTAGTATCCAAACTAGTTTTCCACTAACCCAAAGAGATAGGGCTTCTGATAGAGTGATTCTTTGACAGAAATTATGATGGAAAAGAGAAATAAACCTATAATTTCACAAATACCGGTTCTAATAACCTGAAAAAATGAACATAATCCAAAAGAAACCAAAAAATTTATAAATAGTTATAGAGAATCAATATTATAAGGAATCATCCATGGGATGACAAAAAAAGAGGATCAATAATGTGTGAGGAATACTTGAGAGATGTGCAGATCTATCTTCGAATGTGAAATGATGAGGCTAAAAAACCCGAGGGTGTATGATGATTGTAATGAAAGATTAGATTCCACTAGATCAATGAAATAGGGTTTAATACTTCTATGTGAGAGAAATAATACTATTATGACGTGAAAAAAATACCCCAAAATGAGTCCACCCACTGATTCATAAAATTTAAAAATGTATATAACATTAGTTATTTAATAAACTATGTGAAACAATTTAACATAATTTCTATATAACTGATATTATAAATAATTATTCAATATCATTTATCCTTAAATCAACATGGTAAACCTAATATTCAACGTCGGTTTCTAAGTAATCGACATAAAAAATATATTTTTTAAAATTTCACATAATTTATTATATAAACAATGTGAAAAATATTTTTTCACATCATTTTAATGTAATTTATAAATAAAACATGTTAAAAAGTAGACATGATAAATAGTTTTTTACTAGGGTCTTTCTTTTGTTACATCCATCAAAAAGTGAAAACAACATTCATGCATTTTTAAGACCTACCATCTCTATGAACAATGTAATTCATTTTTCTATATCTACCTTTTATGGATGAATATATATATATATATATATATAATGATTATATATGATATTTATATCATGATTAACATTCTGGAGATGATGGGTCCATAATCAAAACAAAAGTACTAAAACTATCGAACTGAAATTGTCATGAAAAAAAAAGAAAACGTTAACACCCCAAAATGGTGATTTTAATAAGGGTTTATTAAAAAATGGGTGTCAAAATATTATAATTACATAATATATGATATTAAAATTATTAAAACTACTATTTTTATACAAATATAATAAATTTTAATTTATTATATAGGAGGTTATAAAACTTTCGAAACAATTTTAACTTGAGGTATGCGATTTTTATTACAATCACATTTTTTATCATGACTATTTATGATTAAGTTTAAAATGATAAAATTTTATGACCTATATCTCAAGAATCCAACTAATTTTCTTCTCCTATAGATATTTTTTATATTACAAGTTTTTCTTTCATTTTCTCTCTTTAAGAACTCAATACTCTGAAAGAATGTTTTTTAAGGAAAACTATCATTATTTCTATATTTAGTCAAAAATAATTTTTCTTCCATATCTATGTTTTCTAAAAATGTTTTCTATAATTTTTTTTATATAATTATATGATTTTTTAAATTAATATTTACCAATTATTTATTTTTTATAAAATTGTTTAAAAGTAATATTCGTTTTGTTTTCAGAATGATGTACATTTTGACTTTTTACTGAAAATGTGAATGGAATATTTGTTTTAAAATACATGACAAGAAAGAAATTTATTACTATCATTAATACTAAATGATTTTATGATTCATTTATAATTTCAAAAGGTTATTTTCAAATAATATTTTTCATTAATATTTGGGAATGTTATGGATTTTAAATAAGTGATTTGAAAGTAAAAATTGTATTTTCCTCGAGAAATGTTCAAGTGATATTTTAAAGGAATTTTTATCTATGATAAAAACCTTTGATGTTACTTACAGTTTATTGGAGATATGATCCAATGATACCATCAAATTTAATTACTTGTATTTCGTTTGATAATTATGATTTAAAGATGATTCTTTGGAACCTATTTCTTTCCCCCGGATTAATTAAGTTACAATGAAACATTTATGAAACTAATTTCTTTTCCATAGTTTATGATATAATGAAATAATGAAATGTTTATAAAACCTATTTCCTTTCCAGAGGTAAAACAATGATTAATTTTATTATTATATTATGATATACATATGTTTTATTTTTATTATGTGATGTGTGTACGTGAAATTATATAGCTCTCCAATGTATTGGGTAAATATGGATATATCTTGAGATAACAAGGACTGAAATGGGGAGTAAACATAATTAAATAAGGGAATTTTTCCATTATTATAGTCTTGGGAGTGAACCTTGAATAAGGATATGTTGGAACAAAGAGTGAACTCAATCCAATATGATGGTCTTTCCAACGATCCATGACCAGGGAAATGATTTTCTATGATTTTGTTGATGACACAAAATTATGTATTATTACAATGTTATGTTATTATGGTTCATTTCATTTGATTCCTTTATGATTTATGTCTTATTAACTACCAATATATATAACATGACTCAATATTATGATATGTGATATATTTGGAACGGTCTTCAAATGTTAACCTCATGTGTTCATACCCCTATAATCATGTTATGTTTAAGTGATCATTGATATCTCCATTTTTACCCTTACTATGAATATGATCTCACCCCTTATTATTTTTCCATTCCCCATGTTATGAAGAATTCTTTTAAGAATTATTTTTAATAAGGGTTCTAGTTATGAAGAACTTAGTGGGAGATGATATAGATCTATTATGAATAAGTTGTTTATGTATCCAATTTTCTAAAGTCACTAAAACTATATGATTTTTACATGGATTGTAATTTTATGTAGAAAATATTATTCTATTAAGATAAAGGATTTATATATGAAAATCATGGGTCACTATAGTTGTTATAATATCAAGGTTTAGTTATTTTTAGAAATTAGGATGAGGAAAATTTTATGAGAAACCTTAGGAAAATCCAAAGTATGGGAGAACATTATAAGTTATGGTAAAGAAAAAATGTGGTTTTTCTATAAAACACATCCCTTTATAGATACTATTAAGTGGATATAGTTTTTACACATATTCACCTAGGTGTAACAACTCTGTATATGGAAAATTGGGTAATAACTTGATCATCACTGGTGCATGAAGAGTGGGCCTAAGATTAAACACTTGGTTTGGAACTCCTAGGGGATATTCTTGGGTTAAATAATATTTTATTTATAAACCACTATGAAGGATTTAAATATAAGATAACCATGAATGAACTATGTTAAACAAAATGTGTCATATATTGAAATGAAGGTGTCATGATTTATATATCCTATAATGATTTTTCATGATTATATGGATTCACACTATGATTATTGTTTCACACACTATGTTTTTTTGGTTTTATTCTATGGATAGAACCCTAAGGAACCATGTTCCTGCTGAATATGATGGACAATGAAATAATTTTCCATCTAAATAACCAAATTTTATGGGATCTGTAATGCAAGATCTTATTGATATGATTATGAAATTTTCTAAATCTATGAATCATATTGATATTTTAGATGAGAAAAATATGGAACAACGTTCTATTGAGTTTTATGAGGGAAAATCCACCTTCTTTTATTAGTTATATTGATCCACTAGTCACTAAGTAATGGATCAATACCACTAAAAATATATTTTAAGTTCTACAATGTTTAGAACATGAAAAATATATTTTATATGTTTATCATTTGGAAGGAGAATTAGATCAATGGTGTAATATTATCAAGATCATAAAGAAATAGGAAAAAATTAAATCTATAGAGCAGGATGAGTTTATGAACTTATTTTTCAAAATTAAATTCCTCGTATTCTTTATGTGAAAATGGAGAAGGAATTATTTGAGACGAAGAATAAGGGTGATGAATCCATTAGTACCTATGAGGAAAATTTTAAAATAATTGTAAGGTATGATTATAGTATTATCATCCAACTTGATATTAAGATTTATCAATTCTTCAGTACCTTAAAACCTAGTCTTCAAAGGGTATTAAACATAGGTAAATTTAGTATCTATGAAGAAATCATTCACTATATTATCAAGGAGGGAATTTATATTGGAGTTACCCATCAATATCATGTTTTTTTATAAAAAAATAAATATGGAATTCAACATAAATTCAAATAATAAAAACCATGGATAGAAGAATATGAGAATTGTTTTATGCACAAAGTGTGGAAGGGGAAATAGAGGAAATTATTTTATTGGGATTGGTAATGTTTTATTTTTGGAACGGAAGGTCATTTTAAAATCAAATTATAAAGTGATAGGAATAAAAAGGTAGCTAATGATAGAGATAAAGTACCATAAAATACACCACCCACACTCTAGTGTTTCAAATGTAAGGAGTATAAGTATTATGCTAACTAGTGCTCAAATCCAAAAGTTAATGATGACGATTGATATCAGAAACCTCTCAATCCTAGAAATAAAGAAAAATATCATGCTATAACTACTACAGAGTTGGGGTATGACTATGATGTAGTGAATGGTAGAACTAATATCCACTCTATAACTTATAATTTCTTAATTTATTATGGGTCTACCCAATATTTTATTTCTAAAGAATTTAGTAAGGGTATCACAATACCACCACAAAGATTAGATTTTTAATTATAAGTAAAAACCCCAAATGGTAAAATGATCACATCCCAAGTCTATAATTATTCTCCGATTGAAGTTTAAGGGAATGTTATTCCCATAAATCTTATTATTATCCCTCTAGTTGAGTTTGATGTTATCTTTGGAATGAATTGAATTTCCTTACATTAAGACCACCTCAATTCTCAAGGAAGAAAAGTCATGTTTGATATTTCTAACAAACTATGATTTTATATTAGTGCAATGATTAATACAAATTAACGATGGAAATTATATCTATTATATGGGTCTTAATTACTAATCCATAGGGGTGTTTATCTCCAATGGTTGGAGATAAACTCAACATCAAAGATATTTGTATTGTATGAGAGTTTTTTGATGTTTTTAGGAATATTTTCCTATTCTTCCTCCAAATAATGAAGTTTATATTTCAATAAAACTAATACATACTGATATACCTATTTAAAATACTCCATATTGAATGAGCCCTACTGATATTTAGGATTAAAGAAGAAAATCCAGAAGACTCTTGATAATGGAATCGTTTTTTCCAGTTCATCACCATGGGGTCTAACTATTATTTTTGTTAATAAGAATGATGGATCAATGTGACTCTGTATTGATTAACAGGAACTTAAAAATATCAAAACAGAGAATAAGTATCCTCTTCCCCATATTAATTATTTATTCAATAAATTATTAGGATCTCAATATTTTTCAAAGATTGATCTTCAATATAGATACTATCAGCTAAGGGTCAAAAATGAATACATACCCCATAAAACCTCCCATATGAGGTATAGACATAATGAATTTACAATATTCATGTATTTAACAAATATAATATTTAGATATTACCTTGATAAATTTTCAATAGTATTTATATATTATACTATTATATATTTTAAGAGTAAGGAAAATTAAGAAGATCACTTGAGGATTATATGGAAGATTCTAAGGAAGGAGAATTTGTATGAAAATTTTACCAAGTGTGAATTCTAGCTATAAAAAGTTTCATCTTTGGGTTATATAATCTCAAGAGAAGGATATATATGGGTATATAAAAGATGGATGTTATTGAAAATTGTCCTAGACCATACATGGGGATTGAAATTATTAGTTTTACTGATTTGGATGGATATTACCAATGCTTAGTGAAGAATTTATCACAACTATCTAATACACTCACCAAGTTAACTCAAAAGGGATTCAAGTAAATTTGGATAGATGAATGTGAGGAAAATTTCAAGGAATTGAAGTGAATTTTAGTCAACCCACTTATGATTACACTACCCTACATTGGATAAGGTTTTTTGATCTTTAGTGATGTATCGAAGAAGGGAATGATATGTTTACTCATACAGAATAATATGGTGATAACATGATAATTGAAGATTCATGAGAAAAATTACCCAAATCACGATTTGGAGTTAGATACGGTAATTTTTGCATTAAAAATATGGATAAATTATATTTATTGAGAAAGTTTTGAAATATATAATTATCATACAAGTTTAAATTATATCTTCACTTAAAAAGTGTTGAATACATTCTAGAGATGATTATTGGAGCTGATTAAAGATTACGACTACCCAATACATTACCACATTTGGATAGTAAACAAGGTGGATAATACTATGAGTTGAAAGTATATTGATAGATTATTTGTGATGATAATATAAAATGATCCAATATTTATCTATTTTCAATGGACGGATATGAAAATCTTGGTGGAAGGGGTGAAATATTTTTATGCCCAAACGAGTGTTCAACCATCTATCCATGTAAAGATTAAAGAGGCACAAAAGGAAGATTTAGAAATGTAAAATAAGGTAATAACTGTTCCTAAGTTCAAAACTAATTATGTTGAGAGGATAAGGTTTAGGAATTTTGTATTTTTCCTATATATACCATATTTGAAGAAGGAGCAATTGGATAAAGATCATAGTTCATCATTGTCTATTCAACATAGAAGTATAAAGATATATAAAGATATGAAGGATTATTTGAATTGGGATAACATTAAGAGAGATATTTCATAGTATCTATCTCAGTGTTTGGTATGTCGAAAAGTTAAGGCTAAGAGACAAAATTCCATGGGTATTTTATAACCATTACCCAGACCAGAATGGAAATATGAAAAAATCTCCATGTATTTTGTCACTGGACTCCCTAAAACATCAAAAGGACACAGTGATATTTTGGTTTTAGTTGAAATACTTATGGATTCATCACAATTTATTACTAATAGATAATATTCCTATCTTTATAATATTTTTAGAATATACATTAAGTAAGTGGTAGGTTTACATGTAGTACCACGTTCTATTGTATCCAATCGATATCTGAGGTTTGGCTCAAAGTTTTAGTGAAGTATTCAACAAGATCTGGATTCAATGTTGTGTTTTAGTACTTCTTATCATCCAAAAAATGGTTAGTTTGAGAGTACCATTAAAAAACTAGAGGATATGATGAGGCCTTATTTTATATTTTTCAAAGGTGGTTGGTATCAACACCTTACTCTTATTGAATTATCTTATAAGTATAACTTTCACTTGAGAATTTAGATGGATTCATATGAAACCATCTATGGAAATAAGTGTATAAATATAATTTTATGGGATTAATTTGGAGTAAAAAAAGCTATTATGACCTAATGTTTATGGGGAAATTAGAGAGAAAGTTAGTTTCATTCAGTAGCACATTAAGGTGGCTCAGAGTTGACAGAAAATTTATGATGACAATTGTTAGTGAAATATGGAATCCAATGTTAGTGAGAATATATTCCTATGAATTTATACATTAAATAAGTGTATGATATTCAAAAATCAGGGAAATATAATAACTTGTTATTTTATACTTTTAAGATTCTTGATCGAGTAAGGATGGTAGCTTATCACTTAGTACCTCCACCAAACCTCTCTCAAGTTCACGATACATTCCATTTATCTTTATTGAGAAAGTAAATAATTGATCCTCCACATGTACTGAACTCAGAGGTTATACTATTGGATCATGTTCTTTCATATAAAGAACAACTAGTATAAATCTTGGATCATATAGATAAAGTGTTACGGTAAACGACTACTCACCTGGTTAAAGTTCTATAAAGGAATAAGAAATTCAAAGAAGCAACTTCCGAACCTAAGGATGTAATGAAATAGAGATATTCTATTTTTTTATTATATTAAAGTGACATAATTTCAAGGTCAAAATTAATTTTAATGGGGGTATAATGAAATACCCTAAGATTTTATGATATATTTCTCTTTAAAATAAATTTAACCTCTTAGATAGTTTTCGATACACTCAAACCCAAGTCTAAATGAACCATAATATAATATTACCTTATAAAATAAATATTAAATTAATAGAGTGAATAATAATAAAAAAAGTTTTAAAATAATGTATTAAGGTTTTATAAAAATCAAATATAATTACAAAAAACTACTCAATTTTTAGTAAAGTATTTATAAGCTTCAAAAATACACTTTTCCTCAAAAATAGTTTTTATTTCATTTTGTGAGAAAATAATATAAATTTTTTTCTTATAATTTTATAGAATTTAATTTAAAAAATGAACTTAATTTTTGAAATCATCACGTCATAATTATCTTAGAATGTAATTTTTATAATTTTATTAAAATATACATTTTTTAATGAATAGCAAAAAATACAAATTTGAATAAAAGCTATCTTTTTCATTTCAATAATTTTAAAAGTTTCATTTTGTTTTAAAATAATTTCAAATTAAAATTAGTTCATAAATTTTATTAATAATCGAATTTAGTTCATTTGAATCAATTTTATTTTATATTTTGGTATAAAAACTTATAATAAAGAAAATATTTTTTTACGGAAAACTGCTTTTCATCACGTATTGTAGGTTTAATTTTAAATTAAATTCTAAGAATTATGGAAAATGAATTTAATAAAATAAATTTAATATTTTTAATAATAATAATTAATATTATATAATAATTTTAACTTAATGTTTCGTCATAATGAATAGTAAAAACAATAAAAATCTATTACTACAGCAAATGGTTAAAACATGTGTATCAGGGGTAAAATAAGAGATATGATTTTGTTTTCCAATTAAAAATATCTAAATACTATTTAATGGAAATATTTTGAAATCATACTATCAAAAATTCATAATATCTATCCATTAGAAAACATTTGTACTGAGTATGACATTAATATATTTTAATCTTTTAGGAAATTCCAAGTGTGTCCTCTCCCCCACCTATAAGAGGACACCCGTTCTTTCACTTATTTACACAACTTTGAGAAATATATCTCAACCAAAACCTTAAAATTTCTCCAAAAAATTCCCTGTCCATAAATTATAGGTTATTTAATTCTTAATAGACCATTAGAAGTGTCCATAAGAAAGTATCTTAAGGAGGTATACCGAAGAATTTGTAATCATCCTACCCACCCTATTTCAATTTATTTCTTCTTCCACATTATATAATTATATGGAATTCATTATAAAATAATAAATTCAGTTTCATAAATATAAATAAATGATATTATAATTACGGAAACACCATTATTCACCATACTTTTCATCAAATGGGAAGCAAAAGTATCACTTGTGCGTACGCGTGGACAGCCGCCTCCACGCAACGATACAATTAAATTCCACCACCATTTTTAATGGAAGGTTATTATTATTGGTTTAATGTTACATATGAAATTTATGATATAATTTTTCATTTTTAATTATAATATCATTTCTACCTTCTTACCTTCCCATCTATTGGAAAACAATATCATCATTTGTGCATATGTGTGTACTACCACCTCTACGAAGTGATGTGATTAATTTTTCATTTATGATTTAAATGGATAGAAGTAAGGATATATTTAATAAATATATATGATATATATGATATAATAATGATTATTTAAATATGAATTTTTATTTACCCTTCTTTAATGCCATTTTCAATAAGTGAAAACAACGTTCATGCGTACGTACGACCTACTGTCTCCATGAAAGGTGTAATTTATTTTTCTCTATATACCTTTTATAGAAGAATATAAATATATATATATATATAATGAATATTTATAATGAATATATATTATATTTATTTCATTATTAACATTATTTATATTATTAATCCATGATCAAAGTGTAATTAATGAAACCACCGAACTGAAATGCTCATTAAAAAAAGATATTTACCACCTATAAATAGTGATTTTAATAAGGAATTGTTAATAAATGGTTATTGGAATATTATAGGTGGATAATATATGATATTATATTTATACACTTGAATATTTTATATAATTATAATAAATTTTAATTTTTTATACAGCAGGTTAGAGTTCTCTTAAATTTTATCAAACTTGAGGTAAGGGATTTATGTTACAATCTAATTTGTTATTGGGATTGTTTATGATTAAGTTTATGATGATGAAATTTTATCACCTATCTCTAAATAATCCCATTAATTTTATTCTAATATGATTATTTCTAGATATTACATGTTTTTTTTAATTTTACTCTCTTGAATAACTCATGATACTAAAAGACTATTTTAAGGAAAACCAAATTTATTTCTCTATTCGATTGAAAATACATTTTCTTTCATATCCTTATTTTCTAAAAATATTTTAAGGAATAGTTTTTTATATTATTATATGATTTTTAAGGTCATTTTTACCCATGATTGAATTTTTTCATAATGGTTTAAAATTAATCTTCTTTTCATTTTTTGAACGAGGCACTATTGAATTTTTACTAAAAATGTGAAAGATATATTTGTTTTAAAATAAATGACATGAAGGAAATTTACCACCATCATGAATGATGAATTATTTGAATATTAATTTAAAATTCACTGATTCAATTTTTAAATAAAAATTATTTCATTAATATTTGTAAAAGTTTCATATTTTAAATAAGTGATTTCAAAGTAAAAAAGAGTATTTTACTCAATAAATGTTCCAGTACATTTTCATCTATGATAACATCCTTTTATATTACTTATGATCTACTAGGGATATAATCTAATAATACCATACACTTTATTTATTTTTATGGATTATGATGATGATGATTTAAGGATGTTTATGTGAGATTAATTTTTTACATTGGTTAATTCAGTTATGATGAAACATTTATGAAACCCATTTATTTTCCATGGGTTATGCCATGATAAAATGATTAAATTTTTATGAAATATGTGTTCTTTACATGAGTTATGTTACGATTAATTTAAATTATCTTATGGAAAATATATGTATTATTTTTATTATGTGATGGATAGGCACAAAATGTTATATCCCTCCAATGAATTGGGTAAATATGGATATCTCATTAGACAATAAGTATTAAAATGAAGAGTAAACCTAGTTCAGTATGGGAATCTGTCCACTATGATAGTCTTGAGAGTGAATATTTACCAAGGATTTGATGGAATGGTGATTGAACCCAATCCAATATTATAGTCTTCATGGTGAGATTTGACTAAGGAAATGGTTCTATATACTTATGTGTATTCTATAAACTTATGTCTTATGCCACTATTATGATTCATGGCTCATGTTATTTGATTAATTTATGATTTATATATTATGAAATACCAATATTTATTCCATGTCTCATTATTACGATCTATTATATGATTGGTATATTTTTTAAATGTTAATATCTTTTTCTCATACCCTTAAACTCCTGTTATGGTTAAGTGATCATTAATATCTCTATTGTTTACCCTTACTGAGAATATGAACTCACCCTTTCTTATGTTTCCTTTCCTCAGGTTATGATGGAAGGTTTTAAGTATGATATGTCTAAGAAGGGTGATAGTTATGAGGAACTTAGTGGGATATGGTGTATAAATCATATGAACAATTTTTTATGTATCTAAGTCTTATAAGACACTAAACCTATATGATTATGATGTAGATCATAATGTTATGTATTGAGTATTCATCTAATAAGATATAATATTTATGTTTTAAAAGTATTGGTTGCAATATTGTTTCTCTATATATCTTATGATTATGCGATGATGAAATGTTTATAAAACTTGTTTATTTTCAATGGGTAATGATATGATGGAATAATGAATGTTTTTATGTTCTTATGGAACAGATAAGTCTGGTTTTCATCATGTGATGGGTGGGATAATAATTATATATCCCTCTAATGAATTGGTTAGTGATTTATATGACATGATATAATAAAAAATAGGATAGGAAGTAAACCCATTCCAATAATAAAAAAAGGATGGGGAGTGAACCCATTACAAGAATGAAAAGAGGATGGGGAGAGAACCTATTCCAATAATATAAGATATTGGGGAGTGAATCCAATCCATCATAGGATTTATCCACTATGTTATTATGGTATTATAAGAGAGACTTGACTAATGAAATGTTTTTTTATTATTATGATTATTAAATAATTCCTAGTACATGTTATGATGATTTTGATATGATCTCCTGGATCATGATTGATTAATGATGATTCCTCACTCTTATGACTCATTCCATTTTAAATGAAAAATAATTATTCCATGAATCATAATTTATGATATATATATAAGTGATTAATTATGATCTTTTTAATTTATTATCACGATCTCATACCATTATTATTATATTATTCTTGCATATTATTTTCAATTGATATCACCCATGTTTACCCTTATTGAGCATTTGAGCTCACCATTTTTCTTTTTTTTTTCATTTTCTCTAGTTTATGAAGAAAGTTACTAAGTAAGAAACATATAGAAAGGATACTTTAAAGATGATATTTTTAGGATATGTTGAAGATATTTCATGAAATAATATTATTATGAATCTAGTATTAATAAACACTAATCCTTTATAGTTATATAGTGTGTATTATCGTTAAATGATTTGAATATTAATATAAAATGATGAAATATTTATGTATGCAATATATTGGTCTCCCTTTTTTTATCAGAGTATATTTTAGTTATTATTTGAGATTATGTTATAAATAACAAGAGGATAAACATTATACAACCTTTATAGAACTAAAATTGATATAGGGTAAACATAAACGTGTCACAGGTTGAAAAAAAGGCGTCATAATTTAGTAAATATGGGGAATTATTTTCATTAATATATGATTTCTGAATTTTTTTTATTTTATATTTATGATTACACTATGATTTTTGGTCTTAGTTAATGGGTGTAACTTATAGGAATCATACTAATAACAAAAGTTGAATACAATGCAATTATTATCATCTTGACAAACTGAACAACATGGAATATGGAATAAAAAATATCATTACTATGCTTATGAAACTCTCTTAAGGCATGAATCGTGCTGAACTTAAAAATAAGAAAAGGAGGGACTAACACACCATTGAATTTTTATGAGTAAACATCCCCATTTTTTCAATGGTTCCTATGATCCACAAGTGGTTGAGAAATGGATCCACACCACTAAAAATATATTCACTATTATCCAATACTTAGAGAATGAAAGAATTATCTTTGCGTTATATCATTTGGATGGAGAATCAGATAAATGGTAAAATATTATTAAGAATATGAAGAAAGAATAGGAAATTTAATCTATGATATGGGATAAGTTTAAGAGTGTATTTTTAGTAATTAATTTCCCCAAACTCTTTGCACGAAAATAGAAATGGAACTCCTTGAGATTAAGAATAATGACAATGGATCCATTGGAACCTATGATGAAAAATTTACAATAATTTTGAGTTATGATTTTGGTTTTATTATTTAACTTGAAATAAAAATTATCAATTCTTTATTGGCTTAAAACCAAGTCTTTATATATCATTTTCCTTAAAGTAATTAAGTAGATATGAAGAAATTGTTTAATGTTGTTCTGATGAGAATAGAAGCATTGAGTTTTGAGGGATTTATAATATTAAGACCCATAGAGTGAATAAAATAAATAATCATTTATGTTATAAGTGTAGAAAGAAGCATGGAAGAACATTCACCTAGGTATTGGAAAAATTTTCAAGTGTGTAAAGGAATTCCATTGAGAAAGATATTTCTGAAGAGATGTAAAGAGGAAATCTAAAGAAAATAATAGGGAAAATGATCATTTAAATTCACTAATCACACACCAATTTTTCAACTACAAAATGTATGGTAATTATAAAAACCTGTGTATTAATCTAAGGATTAATAATGAAAATAAATGTCAGAAACATCTTAAATCAAGGGAAAAAGGGAAATCTCATGTGATCATAGTTGATAAAGTGGGTCACATGAATGAAGTGGTAAAAGGTACACTTATCATCCACTATATAACTACAAATTTCTTATTTAATTATAGTTCTACCCAGTCTTTTATATCTAAAGAATATTCTAAGGGTATCATACCACCGCCTAAATGATTATATATTGAATTATCTATAAAAACTCCCAATGGTATGATGATTTCATATCAAGTTTATAACTCTTATCCCATCGAGGTTTGTTGGAATGTGATTCTATAAAATCCTATTATTCTTACTCTAGTTGAATTTGATTTGATTTTGGGCATCAATTTAATTTCTTTATATAGTTTCCATATCAATTTCCAAGGAAGGTAAATAACATTTCACATTATAAATGAAAAAAACGATTATCTATCAATGATAGGATGAATATGAAATTCTAAGGGAAAAATACTTCCATTATATGGGTATTACAAAATATTCATGAGGGGTATTTATCTCAAATGCTTGGAGAGAAAATAAGAATTGAATATATGCCTATTGTGCAATAATATTCTGATGTATTTCCTAAAGATTTTTTTTGTCTTCCTCCGAATCACGAGGCTATGTTTTCAATAGAATTCATACTTGGTGATACACCCATTTCAAAGACTCTTTATATAATAACCTTGACTGAGTTGTAGTAATTGAAGAAGAAACTCCAGGAGAATATTGATAAGGGATTAAATTAGATATGTGTGTAACAATGGGATTCACATGTCCTTTTTATTATGAATAAATATGGATCGATGCATCCTGTCATGATTATCAATAACTTAACAAAATTTCTATCATTAATATATATCCAATAGCCCGTAGTGATAATTTTTTTTGATTAATTGTTAGGATTTAAATACATTTCATAGATTCACCTATGATATAGATATCATCGATTAGGGGTTAAAAAGGAGGAAGTATCTAATAAAACATTCTCTATGATGTATGTACTCTATGAATTTAAAGTGATTCTATTTGGACTTACCAATTCCCCTACTATCTTTATGGAACTAATGAATAATGTCTTTATAAATTACCTTGATCAGATTGTGGTAGTCATTATAAATAATATTCTTATATATTCCAAGGTAACAGAACAACATAAATATAAAGGATAAGTTATATGAGAAATTTAGAAAAGATGATTTCCGGATATAGAAAGTATAATTCCTGGTTTACATAATGACAAGTGAGGGTATATCCATTGATCCCTTATAGATGGAAGTTATTGAACATTGTCCAAGACCAACCATGGTGATCAGAATATATATTTTTTTGTGTTGGATAGACACTACTGATGATTTTTGATAAATTTATCACAGATATAAAATCTATTAACCAAGATGACATGTATGGGACCCAAGTTCATTTAGATAGATTAATGTAAATACAATTTCAAAGAACTGAAAAAGGGTTGGTCAGTGAACCGTTGGTCACTCTACCATTCATTAGAGGAGTATTTGTGATCTATAATGATGCATCAAATAAAGGGTTTGGATGTGCTCGCATGTAGAATGACATAATGGTAGCTTATAGCTTCTTGTAATTAAAGGTTCATGAGAAAAAGTACCTGGTTCATTATTTAGAACAAGAAACAATAATTTTGTCTTTAAAGTTATAGAGAAATTATATTTATAATGAATGGTGTGACATATATACTGATTATAAAATCTTTAAGTATATATTCACATAGAAAATTTGAATATGCATCAGAAGAGATGGATGGAACTGATTAAATATTATGACTTCTCAATACATTACCACCCTTCAAAGGAAAACAAGGTGGTTGATATGTTGAGTTGAAAATAATTACTTGTTTGTCCATGGTGGGGATATAAAGAGATCCAATACTTTTGTATTTGCAGAGGATAAACCTTGAAATCATAAAGAAAAGAGAAGTATAATATATTTCCTAGATTAATATTCAACAATCTATTTATGGGAAGATTAAAGAGGCATAGAAGGAAGATGTGAAGCTGTAAAATAAAGGAATATTATTGAGTTAGATCATGATAGTGACAGAATGATTAGGTTTAAGAATATAGAATATATCCCATCAATACCAAAATTGAAGAAGGTGTTGTTAGATGAATCTCATAGTTTATCATTCTATATTCATCCTAGAAGTATAAATACGTATATATATCTTAAATAGAATTTATGGTGGGATAACATGGAGAGAGATATTGGAGAGTATGTATCTTTCATTAAGAAAAACTAGGGTGATTAGAAGGGGTTTTATCATTTAGAGTGGGTTATAACTCCCTATAAATAATTTAGTAGCACTTACTCATAACCACTGCTAAATTGGCCATCGATAATGACTAGGGGCGGTTTTGGGTAAGCACTCGTAAAATAGGCCTGTGTTTAAAGGTGTTAGATAAGAGGGGGTTTTAAACCCTTCTAATTTTACACTAAATTCACAATATATGATGAGATTAGAGGCATTTTTAACCCCCTATAATTTAAACATCAAATCAGTGGTGGTTAAAACTGCCTATAATTGAGTTTTGGTGCCCAAGTTTTGGGGTTATTATAACCACCCCTATTCAACCCCCTTTTTTAATTTTACTAGCCCTAAGACAATGCATAGAAACCACCCTAACACCCTGTAGACAATACCTTGACACCTTGAAACCACCCACAAACCCACTAGACACCCCACAGAAAAACCCCCACCCGAGGCACCGCTGTACCCCCAAACAACCCCTTATGCACCCTCCAAACAACACCCAAACACCACCCACAAAACCACTATACACCCACAAGACACCACCCTCAGACCCACCAGACATCCCCCAGAAACCACCCATAGGCCCCCAGACACCCCTATAAACATACACCCATAGACCCCCTGGACACCCCCTAGACAGACACCCCACATACCCCCCATACACCTCGTAGACAACACCATGACACCACCCACAGACCCCTCAAACACCACTCAGAGAACCCATAGACAGACACCCATAGAACCCCTAGACACCCCCTAGATAGACACCCACATACCCCTCGAACACCTCCAAGACAACACCCAGACACCACCCACAGACCCTCCCTAGTCACCCCATATAAAAACACCCATAGACCCCTCCAGACACCCTGTAGACAACCCCCACCCCAGGCACCCCACACCCCCATCGGACAACCCCCTCTGTACCCTCTAGACAACCCATGAGACCACCCACACCCTCCAAAAAACCCAACAGACTGCCTGCACCCTTTGTCCACGGGCTCAGGACGTCAGACACTAGCTCACATGGGGAGCTCGAACAAAAAATTAGGCCAGGTGAGAATCAAATCATGCACTTTTTAGATAATCCATTATCGCAGTACCACTACACAACATTGCATTATTAAAATTATATATTATATTTTTTATTTATTTACACACAGAAATTTGATATTATATATATATTTGTATGGAAATACATATAATATAATTTTTTTTATATATATGACATATTTGTGTAAAATATTTATATATAATATATATTTGGGTATAATATATATAATATATATATTTGTGTATAATATATATATAATGAATTTGTGTATAATATATGATGCATATATTTTTCTATAATACATATATATATAATGTATTCGACACATAAATATTCGACAATATATAATATATTTGTGTATTATATATATATATATATTATCTATGTATATATAATATATATAAATAATTATATTTACCTATATAAATATATATTTTTACATATATTTGTGGGTGTGTGCATTTATATAGTATTTATAGATATAATATAATTATAATATATATATATATATATATATTTATATAATCATTTTTATACATTTATATATATGTACGTGTGTGTGTAAAAATAATATTAATAATATTAATAATAATAATTATTACACATATTTTTTAAACTAGAAAAATTATATGTTTGTTTTATAAATACTATACATTTATATATTTTATGATTTATATTATACATATATTATATTAAATACATTTATATTATATATTTATGTATATGATTATATACATTTATATCATATCATATATATATACACACAACCAAAACTAAATACATTTAGATAATTAGAAATATATAATATAATTAAATGATATATATATATAAAGAAATTTAATTTATAATTAATATGTTATACCACAATATATATAAAATAATTATATATAATATATAAAAATTTACATATAATTAAATATTTATAATATATCATATCTAATATAAATATAATATATATATATATTTATTTTTATTTTTTTCTATATTATATATATTTGTATACATAATATAATATAAATTTATTTATATAAAAATATTCGATAAAAATGTATTTGATATAGTATATGTATAATATAAATCATAATATAAATGTATAGTATTTATAAAACAATAAATAAATTTTATAAATTTGAATACATATATTTATTTAATGTATTTATGAAATGTACATATATATACATATATGACTATAATATATTTAAAGACATTTATATAATTTGATTATGTAATATATATATATACACACACACACATGCACACACAGATATATATATTATAAAATTTGAATTTATACAAGATTTATTTTAAAAAATAAATAAAAATTTAGAGGGGGTATAAAACTCCCTATAATCAAAGGGATTAGCAGTGATCTATAAACCCCGTCAAATTTATTGAATTAGAGGGGGTTAACAAACCCCTCTAATGTCATCAATTAGAGGGGGTTCAAAGCCACCTCTAATTTCTTAACTTAGAAGGGGTTGAAAACCCCCTTTAATCTAAAGGATTAGCAGTGGTTGATGAACCCCCTCTAATATCCTAAATTATAGGGGGTTGTGAACCCCCACTATTTATTTTTTTGAAAAATAAATTATATATATATACCCAAATGAGTATTATATATATATATATATCTCCTCTAAAATCTAACTAAATATATAGCACCACTAATTATTAAATTAGTTGTGGTTTTGACATAACCACCTCTAAAATCAAAATAAATTTTAAAAAAATAATGCTAAAAAATTTAGTGGGGGGGGGTATGAACCCCCTCTAAATTTCATGATTAGAAGAGGTTGTGCATAACCTATTCTAAAATGAATTCAGAAGGGGTTGTGCATAATCCCCTCTAAAAAACCATCGCTAATCAACTGTTTTTAGTGTTCGTTCTTAGTATGATAGAAATTTAAGGATGAGAGACAAAATTCAAAGGATATATTACAAATATTAATGATACATGAGTAGAATTGCGAATAAATAACCATGTATTTATTCATGGGACTCCCCAAGACATCTAAATGGAATAATGAAATTTGGGTTTAGTTGATCACCTTACAAATTAATCACATTTCATCACTCTTAGAGAAGATTCCTCTCTTGATTAGCTCACCGGGTTATATTTTACTGAAGAGGTAAGGTTTCAGGGAGTATCAATATTAATCACATTTAATTGATATCTATGGTTTAACATGATGTTCCAGATAATTATTCAACAATATTTTAATATAGAGTTGATCTTTAGCTCAACATATGATCCTAAGATAGATGGTCTGTTTGAGAGGACTATTCAAACCCTAGAAGATATGCGAAGAGCTTGATTTATGGATTTAAAAGGAGGTTGGGATCAACACCTTCTTCTAGTAAAATATTCTTTCAACAATAGAATTAACTTGACTATTCATATTAATCCTTATGAAGCCCTATATGGAAAGAAGTTTAGGACTCCAATATGTTGGGATGATGTTGTGGGATTAAATCTATTAGGACCTGAGCTAGCTGAGGAAATAAAAAATAAGTTCAGATCTATTGAAAAACACATCATCAAAGATCATATATGATAGAAAATTTATATTGAAAATAATCATTGATATTTAGAGTTAAAAGGTGGTGATAAAGTGTTTTTATGGATATCTACTTATAAGAAGATTACAAGATTTTCAAAAAAGGGAATGTTATCCCACAAATATAATGGTCCCTATGATATATTTGATCGTATCTAGAAAATAACTAATCACTTGATACTTATTTTGAATCTACACCATAGTCATAATGTTTACCATATATCTCTTTTGATAAATCACATACTATATCCTCCATTTGTACAAAACACATAGTTCATACCACTATATATGATATTTCTTATGAAGAGAAATATGTAGAAATCTTGGATCATGGAGATAAAATGATATGAAATAAGAAATATAAACTATTTAAAGTTATCTAGAGGAATTATAAATTCAAATAAGAAATGTGGGAACCTAATAATGTTACAATGTTGAAGTATCATTATCATTTTATTATAGTGATTGAATTTTGAGGGTGAAATTATTATAAGGGGTCAAAAGTAACACCATAAGATTTTAGAATATATTTATCTTTAATAAGAAAATTCATTTGATAGATTATGAGAATGAAAACCTAAAATTATGTGAATAAATCTCCTAAAATGAAAAATTAATAAAATTATATTTTATTTAAATGAAATATATTTGTCAAAAATAGTTTTTAACTCTTGAAATACTATTGATTCTGAAGAATTATTCTAAAATATTTTGTTTATGAGCATTTTTTTCAAATATTTTTTATTTAAAAATTAATTTAATTTACTAAATATATAAAATTTTACATTTTTCACATTTATAAAAGTAATTAAATGGTTGTTAATTGGTTATAAATGTTTATAAAATCAGTATAATGTAAAAATAGTTGTTTTCTGAAAAACAAAATTTATGCACAGAATGTTATTTTTCTTAAAAAATTTAATTAATAAATATTGATTTATGATTTTAAATAAATTATTATATAATATACTCAATAAATTATTTTAACATTAATCTAATATTTTTTACTAGGGAATAAATTGTATTGGATCTAGTTTTATACTTAAAAATGTATTTTTTTTCTTCTAAAAGTGATTTTCTTTTCATTTTCACCCATATTTTAAAATGATTTTATAAAACTTTTAGTTATTTAGTTATGATAAAACTATTCCCATACATGGACTAATCATTTAAAAATTTTATAATGATTCTAATTTTATTTTTTTTCGTAATGAATAGTTACCAAGGTAAAAATTTGTCACCACGATAAGGGTTAAAAGGATTAACATGGGTTAAACTTAGAGATAAGGCATAAAATATCTCTTAAACATGGAAATATGTGATTGGTTTAATATATTTAGACAAAAAAATATTTTATTTTTTAATTGGGGTTTCCTTGGTACAACTTTAACTTGAATATGAATTTATTATATTTTAATGTTTTAATTATTTATAAGAGTGACACTCCCCTCACTTAAAAAATAAGGTTTCCTCCCCATAACCACTTAATTTTTTTGAGTCATATATATATTCTAATACCTACCCAAATATCTTCTTAACTTACCTATAAATGTCATAGATAATTCTTTGGTAAAAAAAACATACCTTTAAAGGATTAAGGTGTAAGCCAAAGGAGGCTTCCCAATGAAAAGGTAATTGTATTTACAGATTTATTTCGAGTTTAATTATTCATTAACCTCCTATAAATATTATATAACCATAATAAAATAATTAAATACATATAATTACCATACTAATTTTTTTTATGTTAATTTTACAACCAGTTTCTACCTTATTTCCATCCTATGATAAATGACATTTTTGTTCACGTGTACGTGTGGAATACCACCTCCACGAAGCGATGCGATTCATTTTTAATATTATCTACAAATGGATGGTCATATTCATATATATATAATTAATATATATGATATTTATGATATTATTATGATTTTTTAAAGATATATTATTATTTTCCTTTCTTTCTTTCCATTCATTAGAAAACGAAAGCATTACTCATGCATACATACAAATTAACCTCTCCATGAAGTAATGCAATTAATTTTTCATCACAAAATTATATGAATTGTTATAAAAGTGTAGATAATAAATAAATATTATATATATATATATATTATTAACATTATATATATGATGAAAATATAAACAATTTGCACTGACTAGAACTGTTGAATCAAAACATGTATGAGAAACAAAACTATTAACATTCGAATGTTGATTTTAATAAAGAATTGTTAATAAATGGGTAATTTTAAATTACAATAGAGTTTTATATTTTAATATAAGTATGAATATGGTTCTGTTATATATTTATAATAATTCTAAATTTATTATATAAGATCTTAATAACACATACAAAGAAATTCAAGACCTGAGGTGAGTGTTTATGTTACAATCTCATTTATTTTAATGATTTTCTATGTTAAATTTACATTGAGAGAAATTATATAATAATTATATTTTAAAACCTATATATATTATTCTACTCTATTTATCTTTATTTATTTCTCATGTTTTACTTTTATTCTCCTCTCTCTGTTTCTTAAAATGACAGAGATTGTTTTATGAAAAGATGACCTTATTTTCTCTCTGGTTGATGAAATATTTCTTCCATGTAAATTTTATTTAAAATGTTTTTAGGAATATTATTTCTAATTATCAAATTATTATTTAATGTCATTTTATACAATATTTTACTTTCTTTTCAAATAATTAAAAATTAACTCTTACGATGTTTTTCTGACGAGGGAAATTATGAATTTTTACAAAAAACAAGAAAGGAATATTTGTTTAAATTCTTAACACATGAATGATTTTCTAATTTTCATAACTATTATTTTATTTGAATTTTATTTTAAAAGTTTCTATATTTATTTTTAAAGATTTTTTTAATCAATTTTCATGGAATGTTTATTGAAAACAGTTTAAAATGAAAAGGATATTTTTCTCATTTTTTCAAAGAAAAGTTCAAATATTCTTTTAAAGGTATTTTTCATCTATATAAACATATTTTGATATTTCTTATGATTAAATGGAGACAAGACATAATGATATCATCTATGTTCTTTCTCGAGATGAATTATTATTAAGTGATGATGAAATTTTTATGAAACCCATTTCAATTTCATGGGTTATGATATGATGGACTGATTAATGTTTCTATGTTCCTGTGAAACACATATGTATGGTTTTAATTATGTGATGGGTGGGATCGGAATTTTATATCACTCTAATATTTTAGATAATTATTTATATCTCGTGAGATAATAAGAAAGAGGATGTGGAGTAAAATGATTCCATGAATAAAAAGAGGATGGTGAATAAACCAATTCCAAGAATGAAAATAGGAATGAGAGTAAACCAATTCAAAGAATGAAAAGAGGTTGGGTAGTTAATCCAATCCACTATGGAACTTTTTACACTATGTGATGATTGTCTTGACAGTGAGACTTGACTAATGAAATGATAATCTATGCTTATGATTATTACATAATTCCTATGATAAGTTATTATGCTTATGATATTATCTAATGAATCATGATTGATTTATGATGATTCCTCACTATTATGAATCATGTATTTTGAAATGATAAAGATATATTCCATGAATCATGATTAGTGATCTATGACTGATTAGATAGAAACTTTATTAGTTATTATCATTCTATCATACCCTTACTATTATCTTATGCTTGAATATGAACATTAATTGACATCTCTCATGTTTATCCTTACTAAAAACATGAGCTCACACTTTGTTATTTTTAAATTTTCCCCCGGTTATGAATAAATATATTAAGTAATAAATTACTAATAATGGTACTTTTAGAGAATAAATATATTGTATATTTTGAATATATTTCATGAAATAATTTGATTACGTATATAGTCTTCAAAGAAACTAAAATTTTATGGTTCTAAGGTGTGTATTATTATTAAATGTATTGAATATTCATCTAAAATGATGAAATATTTAAGTATCTAATACTCATACCACATCGTCTTCAAAAAAAGTGAGAAAGGAAATCTATATGGAAAATTATAAGTGAAGCCTAACATAAATGGAGAGATTATTTCTAGTATATAGTACTTCAGGGGGAGGGTACACATAGTTTAAGGTATTTATGATTTGACCATTATATGATGGGGAAGTGTGAAAAAAATTCCAAATGAGGATTAAATACAAAAATTTACCCAAACCCTTTTGGACAGAAAATAATGTTGTTTTAAATTATGAATTAGGGTTTCTAGATTTGGAATAATGATATGGGAAATATTTTCAAGGTATGACCACTGACTACATTAAAATTATGGGTTTAATTGTGATGTTTTTAGGAAATAAAGGTCTAGAGTACCATTTTATCAGTAAAAAATGTCTCTAATTGGCATTCCCTATTGGGGGCGTGTATGAAAATCCATATTATGTCTTATATAGATAGTAAAACATAAGTGTCCCTTGAATTTTAATGCACTCATTACCGATAGCCATGAAGGTTTTAGGGTAATCTGAGACACTTGAGACATCAAGTGTGACTTATGGAAAGGGATATCCAAAAGAGTAATAGAGTGTTTTAGACTTGAATTTACTGTTGTTTAGTTTGTTTTAGTCCTTTGTAAAGGTGTAAAAATGGGTTATGGTTTGTGGATGAGTATTGAATATATGTATTTAAAACCTTTAGGCATCTTGAAATATCAAAAAACCAATCCACACATAGTCCTTAACTATGTCCTGAACTCTCCATATGGATTTGGTCCTCGTATTGGATAATTATGTTTTATAAAGCATGTTACACTAGGAAATTTATAGTCATTAAATATAGACCATATGGAATACAATTTAACCTCATATGATATGGAATTAGATGTAAAATAGTCCAATTTCATGTGATGAGGACTTATATATAATGTAGTCTAACATCCTATAATGAGGAATTATGATGTAGTTTAACATATTACAGAGATGACTTAAACCTCTACATAGCTATGGTTCATGTATAATGTAAAAGGTCTTGGTATTCTTACCATGTAATTAAAATATTATAATTAATATGACATGAATGTGAAACCTAGTTAGTAGGAACGAGATAAATGCAATTTTCAACTTGGATTAAGATAATAGATTTATGTTTCACTATATATCCTATAATAATAGGAATCAATAAACATATAGTTAATGGATGGTTTCAACTTTATCATAGGACCATGGATACAAAATTATATATTGACGACTCCTATATAGATATGGATCATATGCTGAAGTGAGTGAATTTTGGTTAATAAAATTCAGTACTGGGCCTATAATATAGTTTCCAGGGATTACTTCATATACTATAAGAATTATAATGAAGCAATATATAGTTATTATATAGGATTAGATCATCCCGTCATGGAGTTTAATATAGAATAATATAATTTGAATAGAAAGGAATTCATGTTGGAATGGGGGAATTTGGAGGAATGTAAAATTTATAGTTGGGCCCAAGATAAACAATCGAGATATCACTACATATCCCATAAGGAAAGGAATAAATACACACATAGTTATTTAAAGGTATAATTTCATTGGAATGTAGGTCAATGAACCAAAAATCACTTACATGGATATGTCACTTGTGTAAGGGAAAGGGGTACTACCAAGAAGCCACCTCAAAAAGTTTTAGGATCCATGATGGAAGGATATCTTATTTTGTAGTTAAATGTCATGTGACCATGACTTGATTCTATAATTTTGAATATTTTTCTTCTAAATCATGATAATTTAAGTTATTATCTAGGATCTATAAGCTCACATGAGTTATGCTCTATTTTTGAAATAATATATAACTAGAGGATCATCCAAATCACATGAGAGTATATGACGTGGAACATATGAGGATAATTTTCATCTTGATGCAAGCAAGGATTTCTATATTTATTTAGATATTTCAATTAATAGAGACAAAGAGTTATAAAAATTTATGACTGGGACTAGGATTAAGGATATAGGTGTCACTACATATCCTATATGAATAATAATCAATCCACACCAAGTTCTTATAGTATGAGGAAATTTTTTCTGACCTCAGTGTAGACTGGTAGAAGTTAAGTTCCATAAACTAAATATCTTTACATAAATATGAATCTCATGTAGTGGAGAACATATATAAAAGGTAGAACACTCTAAGCGGGTTAAGGTCTTGCAAGGTTAAACCAAATTTCATCTAGTTTATCACCATGAGACGAGTATGAAAGGGGGAACTCTGTCCTTGACGCTGGATGGAATATAGAGAAAAAATGTAAATCTACTCTCCCATTGTGATCAATATTTCTTATGGGGAATGAGGGGAATTTATATATGGTGTGGATTAATGAACGAAATATTTTTTTCACCAAATATTCCAACATGGGATAACCTCTCATTATGGGGAACAAGGCTATAAAGATGGTCCATTCTAAGTAGTTTAAAGTCGTACTAGGTGGAATAAACATTGTTCATTTTAACATCATGTAAAAGAGATATTTGTCTATGAAGATTAAGGCCTTACATCCCAGACTTTCACCATAGAGTTTAACGTCATACATCTGGGATATAAACCACGTAGTTTAATGTCTTGCTACGAGGATGAGGTGAAATGATAAGGAGGTTATGAAAATTATTTCTTTAGAAATCATATATTAGTTTGGTTGGGTGGGGGAGGGTGATATGATACCCATCCATGTTTTCCAAGTCGTAAGATTTTTTGGATTAGACATTGTGTATGCATAAGATTAATTCTATTTTTATGTTTTGACATAATTTTTCCAAGGATCATAGAAGTTTTAAGATCTAAAAATAGATCCCCTTAATAAGATGAGTGGAGATGAACTCAATTATTAAAGGAATTAATGACTTGATTCTAATGAAATACTAAGTTCTGCAATTTATAAAACCTTTTCTCAAATAGCTACTCCAACTAATCAAGATGACTTCATGTATTCTCATCTTCAAATAACTGGTTGTATATGGTGCTCGTAGTGAGGGTAACTAGATTTCAATGGGTAAAACTTCCATTATTCTATAATAAAGTGAATATGGGGTTTCTTATGTAGCAGTATAAGTTTTGGTTCCATAAGCACACAAATCATATAGATGATTGTTTGTCAAAAAAAAAATTTATTCTTATATTCCATCATCTCACTACTACAAAATAGGATTTTAATAGCACTGGCCTTTATCAATGATAGAAAAAAGAACTGATAAAGGGTACCTTTTATCCATGCTTTTTTAGTGCTAATAAATGACACCCTGTATCAGTGTTTTTTAGCACTGATAAAGGGTACACTTTACTTTCACTTTATTTTTGGCACTGATAAAGGGTACCCTTTATTAGCGCTTTATTTTTAGCACTGATAAAGGGTACCCTTTATCCATACTTTATTTTTAGCACCCACAAAGGAATCCTATATCAGCACCTTTTTAGTGCTCATAAAGGTCTGAATAAAATGAAATAATTAAATTAATAATACATAAAAATGAGTTTATTAAAATATATATTAAAATTTTTATTAATTAAATATTTATTGATAAAAACTAATAAATTGAATGTTGTTTGATTTGTCAATTTAACATACATCTAATGTGTGTTATATTGATGTCACATATATGTAATTAATGTATTTTTATATACAATGCATGAACACATGAAAATATTTTTTTTGGAAATTTAATCAGTTTTTATTAATAATTTATATATATATATTTAATTTTTTTTAATATTTTCAACATTTCCACATTTATATTACAATATATATATCCATTTTTTTTAATAATTTATCTTTAATAAATAAAAATTATCTATTTTTCCAATATTGTTAAAGTTTACTCATTTTTAATTATTCAATTTCACTCATTTTTAACATGTATGCACTTAAGATTAAATATTCATTAATAATGTTAAAAATATATTTGTAAAAAACTATTTATAAATAAACCATTTATGAATTTATATTTACCATTTTTATAAATTTATTTATTTATAGTTACAAATTAATAAATATTTTGTTTCAAAAAATTATTTATATAATTATAAATAAATAATTATGTATATTTAAATAATTATAAAATTATAATAAAATTATAAATATTTAATATATTTACTATATTTATATTTATATATATTTATTATATATATATAATAATATATATGTATAAGTATATAAATATATATAATGATATAAATATAATTTTTTAAAAAGTATTTATATAATTATAAATAAAGAATTATAAAATTATAATAAATATATTTTAATAAGGAACATATTTACTGTATATATATTTTTATTTATTTATTATATATATAATTATATAAATATATTTACAATTTTTTATTTATAATTATATTTATTAATCCATTATCAGTGTTAAAAAAGAGTTAATAAATGTTGTCTTTATCAGTGCTAAAACTTTATCACTGATGAAGAGGGATTTTATCAAAACATTTTTAGCACTAATAAATTTATATCTTTATTAGTATTAGAAAAGAATTGATAAAAGTGTCCCGATCTATTTTTAAATTACCCTAACCAATCATGAACTCATCACGATACTAAAGCTTTTTATAGAAACCACCCTCAGTTAGCGCTCCTCGTCGGTGAATCAAAGCTCGAATCAAGGATCAAATCCAAGGCTCAAACATTTTGAAGGCTCAAATCCAAGGCCCAAACAATTTAAGGGCTTAATGAATCCAAGGATCAAATGTTTTATAGGTTTTTGATATTTTTATTTTATCTCAGACATTTCAAAGCTTCAATCCAAGGTATCTTATTTTCTCCTCATCCACCTCACTCATTGATTTCTTGTTAGAAGAGATCTATTTTTATTTTCATGCCATCATTATTTATTTACCATCATCACATCCCTGTTGTCAATAATGAGCCCAATCCTATAAAACTCTATATTAGAGTTGTTGCAGACTCTTCTTCATTGGATTTATCATCTATATGTTATGATGGACCTGCTTTGGATTCATGATCCCACTTTAAACCTGATTTTAGAGCATCACTCTGGGTCTCAAGAATACAATTTCCATTTTCATTTTGATGATGATGGAGTGGTTGCTACTCCTCTTTCTTTATCACAATTTCAACATCTCCAACAATGTTTACTTGATCATCTGGGATCTCAAGCAGAGGCCTTCCAATTTAATTTTGATGTTCATGGATGGATCACTCCTCTAGGGTGATTTGAATGATTCTCTTCTACTCTAATTTCTTCTATTATCATTAGAAACTCTTTGAGGGGGATCATCATTAAACTAAAAAATGTCACCCTGTCCATTTAATAGGCTGGAAACCCTCGGAGTCCTCTCTACCAATGGAGGTAGTTACTCCTCCTGCAAGGATGATTCATAAATTGGGAAGTCATTTTATTTATATTTCACACTCCAGGGATCACATTACATATATAAATATTTATATGTACAAATTTTAAAAAATAAAAATATATAAAAAATACATATATATCTTTATATTATATATATTTATATATTATATATATATAGACACACACATGTATATTTTAAAAATACAAATATAAATATCTAATATAGTAATATATTATAAAAATACATTATGAATATATATATATATATATATATATATTATACAAATATAAATATATATTATACTATAAAAATATATATTATAAAAATATATTATACAAAATTATTATACCAATATATTATGAAAATATACCATAGAAATATATTATACAATTATATTATAAAAATATATTTTATACAAATATTTTATACAAATATTTTACACAAATTTATTTGAATACAATTAAAAAATAAAAATTTGTTATGAAGATTCATCTCACTTTTATACGATTTTTGTAAGAGTGGGTCATCTCCCATTTAACTTAAAGCCTCTATATCTTCCATAATCACTATTATTTATTTGATTATGACTAAAATTTTATACTATGTGCCCAAAGTCACCATAGAACCCATAATGACCATGCAAATTAATTTTTTTTATAAATACTACACTTATTTGTTTGAAAATAATTCTTATTTTCAACCTGTTTAGACATAATTCATAATTCAATTTATTAACTAATTAATTTGAGATGTTTAAAACCTTTATCATTATTAGGTATATTCTTTTCCCAAAATTATTTTTTCAATTCCTTATCGATTTTTAATTAAAATTTTTAATTTTGAGATGTTTTCAAATATTTGATATACCATTAATATTAAATGTACTAATTCTTTAAGTTGTTATATCACTTGTTCCAAAAAATAGAATGGATTTTATAAAATTCAATATATGTTGGAATAATTATTAGAAATTATTTTTAGGTATTCATCATTTTAGGTCTAAATGTATTGGTTCCACCCCCTGGAATCTCTAATGACCATCCATGTATATGGAATGACACTTTATTTATTAAAATGTTTAATCAAGACATTTTTATATCTCCAAGTCGATCAAATGATCGTTTATTATTCTTTTTTATCACATTTTGGTATCTTATTACTCATTAATTACCTATATTATATTTTTATTTGTTTAGGGGATTTAAAAAATACTTGACTGTGCATTTTAATAGAGGGAGGATATTCTTAGAACATTTAAAGTATTAAAAGTTGAATTTATACTATAAATATAGAATTCAAAGGAACCAAATATTTATATATCATAACATGCCCCCACCGAGACCCCTTGAATCACATAAAATATTGTTTATTACCCCCAAATATAACCTTAAATAGGCCATGAGTTAATAACTAGTTCTAATGGTGTAATTACCACAAATGGGATACATTAACCCTATTAGATATCACAATACAGTATAATTGTCATCCTCATCAGCTTCAACACCCGAAAAATTATTATTTAATTTTATTATCTAGGGACTCATCCCCCATCTCTTTTATGTTTCTTACACTACTCTGAGAAATAGTAATCCCATGTATGACTACTATTTAGATTATTTCATGGAACCTATGCACATGTCCACAATAGGAGGAAGAAACGTGTCAAATGAAAAAAATACAATGATAAATGTTTAAGAGATGATCCAATTAGGATGGATATCAAATACACATAATCAACAGATTATCAGACGACTCTTTCATTGGAAGATCACAATTAGTTCATGTCAGTACCAATACAGACAATGTCTAGTATGTTAGAGGGGACCACAAATAGGGGATTTGGAATCTCAATAGTGGAACCAAATACCTAAAACCTTTTAAAAAAGTGAGTTCAATGAGAAGGTAAAAGTGTTTTTTAATGTACGATGTTTTTTTATCATAATATTATATGTTCTTTATTACATTAATATAATATAAATAAAATGTTTGACTACTCAAGAATATAATATCCTCTCCACATGATGATTTTACCAATCCATCAGAAGAAAAAACTATAATGAAGGAAACCCTTTGAGAAGATTCAAAGGTAATGTTGCGATATACTTTCTCTATTTTACTAAAAAATCATATAGTGACATGTTTATTTAATTTTCAATATTTATTATAGAGTTCATTTATTTTAGAATATTTATGTCCATATTTCATGCCTTTCTACACAAAAACATCCATAGACTTCTTCTCCCTCAAAACCATTTCACCCCTATAGTGTTGGCATTTATTAAATTCCTTTAAGTTCCCTCCACTATTCAATCACATAGGTAATCTTGATGTTTGAACAATAAAATTATTTTCCATAAAATTAATTTATTGTTTAATAATTATGTTTTATTTATTTATTTTTAATTTTACTCATATAATAATTGTTTTATTATATAGTTGGATTCTTTTGTTTGATTTAGGGTGCCCTGTCCATATTTTATTCCTTTCTACACCAAAATTTCCACATAATTATTTTCCCTAAAATAATTTTCACCCCTACAGTGTTGGAATTTATAAATTTCCTTCTTATTCCCCTCACTTATCAATCACATAGGTAATCTTTATGTTTGTACATTAAAATAATTGTTTATAGAATTAATATATTATTTCACAAATTTTTTAAAAATTTATTTCTTTTTAATATTACTCACATACAATTTTTTTTCTTATATAGGTGGATTATCCTATTAGAGTTGGGTTAATGTATCCATATTTCATTCCTTTATACACAAAAAATTCCACATACTTCTTCTCCCTCAAAACCTTTTCACCCCTGTAGGATTTACATTTATCAATTTCCTCCAAGTTCTCTCCACTACTCAATCAAAGTGGTAATCTTGATGTTTTCATAGTACAATTATTGTCCATAGAACTAATTTATTGGTTCATATTTATATTTAATTTATTTATTTTTATTATTATTCATATAATAATTTTTTCTTATACAGGTGGATTATTATTTTTAGATTTGGGGTGGTTTTCTAGAAGTTTCTCTTCCCATGAAAGATTAAACATTGATCCTAGAACTAAGATAATGACAAAAAAAGTGTCAATAATGCATACAACCATCACGAAAAGGTGAATCCTACTGCTTATTTAATTAGATTCATCATAATTTTATCTACTATTTTTATGTTAATTTCATTTTCATTTTTAACTAATACTTATTTAGTTTTTTCAAATATCTTTTGGGAATTCATATTTTTATTCGAATTATCTATAATAAGGTATAAAAGAGATAAAATGTTTCCTTCTGCCAATATTTCCTTGATTTCCATTTCCATTTCATTTATTTGTCAAAATACCAACACCATATATTGATTTGATGTTCTCAGCTAAAAAACCTTTCTTTTTGTTGAAATCTAGGAGAGTAGAGGGTACATATGCTTCCTCTTCTCTTCTGAATTTCAACAATGAGAAAGGTTTTTCAGCTAAGAACATCAATTAAATATACAGTGTTGATAGTTTTTCAAATAAAGAAAATGGAAATCATGGTATCACATGTAGTTAGGATTGTTTTCAGACTTTCGGAATTGGAAAAATCAGCCTTACATCAATCAGATACATGGTGTGACAATTATGCCTCAAAGTGATTCTTTTTATTTAAATATGACATTAATTTTAGTAAAAAAGACAAATGACATACTAAAAACCAAGAAAACATATTCTTATTATTTTGATAATTTAAGAAAATGATCCATATTTCATTTGTGACATGTAGGAATTAACCTCTCCTTAATCCAATACACGATGTTCTTGGTATGATTGAAAGTATCTGTTATTAGTTTAAAATTGACATTTTAGTTCAAAAAGTATCACTCATTGAAAACTAAGAAAATGAACTCATATTTTATTGATAATTTATAAAATAAATTAATAAATAATTTTTTATGTGTTGGAATTATTCTCACATAAAACAGATACACGATTTAATATGTATGAGTTAAACTGTGGGTTTCCAGTTTAAAATGACATTTTAGTAAAAAAGACAAGTGATGTACTCAAAAATGAGAAAACACATTAATATTGTTTTTATACTTTAGGAAAACAATAAATAAGTCTTTTGGTATATTTAGTTATCATACACAATGCAATCTGACACACGGTGTGACCGATATGGCTCTACGTGATTATTTTTATTTAAAATTGACATTAATTTTAGTAAAAAGAAAAACTAACATTCTCAAAACCAAGAAAACAAAGATTCTGGTTTTTTTGATACTTTAGGAAAATAATACCTATGTAATTTGAGACATTTAATAATCATTCAAACCTCAATCCGATGCGTGGTGTGACCAATATGACTCAAAGTGCATCTTTTTATTTAAAATTGAAATCAATTTTAATAAAAAGGACAACTGACCAACTCAAAATGAAGAAAACACATTCCAATTGTTTTTATACTTTATAGAAATTATTAATAAGTCATTTTGGATGTGTAGTTTTCATTCAAACCTTAATCCTATACACAATGTTCCCAGTATGACTCAATGTGTCCATTATTAGTTTAAAATTGACAGTTTAGTTAAAAAAGTTCTACTCACTGAAAACCGAGAAAAAACACTTAGATTTTTATGATAATTTATGAAGTCAATTATTAAGTCATTTTTGACATGTATGAGTCAATATAAAATCAATTTGACACACGATGTTCCCAGTATGAGTCAAAGATCATGTTTTTAGCTTAAAATTACATTTTAGTAAAAAAGACAAGAGACATAATAAAAACCAAGAAAACACATTCATATTGTTTTTGAAACTTTAGTAACATGATTCATAAGTCATTTTATACATATAGGAATCATCCTTATCTCAATATAAAACATGGTGTGACCTATATTACTCAAAGTTCATCTTTTTATTTTAAACTCACATGAATTTTAGTAAAAAGGAAAACTAACCTACTCAAAACTGAGAAAACACATTATAATTATTTTTATATTTTAGTAAAATGATCCATAAGTCTTTTCTAATGTATTGGAATCACCCTCACCTCAATTTGGTACATGATGTGCCCGGTATGACTCAATGTGTTTGTTATCAGTTTAAAATCGATATTTTAGTTCAAAAAGTGTCACTCACTGAAAACGAAGAGAACATGATCAGATTGTCTTGATAATTAAAAAAAATTATTCATAAGTCATTTTTGACATGTAGGAATCAATATCACATCAAATAGACCCTCTATGTGACAGTTACGAGTCAAAGTGCATGTTTCCAGTTTAAAATAACATTTCAGTAAAAAAGACAAATGTGTAAGATTGGTATAGAGTAAGAGGTTTCCAACCTCTGATACCAATTGTAGGATCGAAATATAGTATGAGATGCTCAATATACAAGAGGGTGGGTGAATTGTATAATTTAAAAATTCCTTCGGATCCTTTAAAGTTAGTTAAGAATAACTATGTTTTCCTTAAGTAAAGGAAAAGGCTAAGTTTAACAAAGTTAAACTAAGAAAATTAACAACACCTCTAATACCGAACTAAACTTGGAAAGAGATTCCAAAAGTAGGTTCTGGAAATATGGTTCCAGAGATTGAAACTTAACAAACAATTACAATATGAGATTCGACCTTAAATCATATAGAATCTAAATGAATCATTGTACAAATAAGGAAGTATAAGAAAGTTATACTTTCCTTATAATACAAAATGCAGCGGAATAAAAACAAGTAGTCTAACAACTAGTAACAAAATATAAGTCTTTTAACCCAAATAGAAGGGTATCCAACAACCTTGGATAAAGGTCCCTTAATTTATACTTTCAAGCAAGTCTGTCTTACCCACACCAGGGTAAGCCCTCGATACAAAGATCGGAGTCTTTGTCTTTCTATCCCCGCAAGCCCTCAACTTCAAGGTAGTTAGCAACCTCTGTCTTCCTCAGCAAGAAAGCCCTCGAACTTTAAGGTAGTCGGCAACCTCTATCTTCCTCAGCAAGAAAGCCCTCGAACTTTAAGGTAGTCGGAAACCTCTGTCTTCCTATCCCCGGAAGCCCTCGAATGTAATCACCAACATTCGGAGCCGCACGAAGCTTTTGAGAGTTAATAAGAGCCTCTCTCTCTAGAATTCACTTCAACAGCATGTAAGCACAAAACTCAGTCGTTTTTCCAATAGCTACGAGCTCTTTCAAATGAGCTCCTATTTATAGGTAAGGTCGACTCCTTCTCCAACGGTCATATTCTCCTTAAAGATTGGAGGGACCTGTACACGTGTCACTTAGACAACGATTAGTTTATAACAAAACAGACGACATCGTTTTATAACAAAACAAGTGTAATAGAATGTACGACATCGTTTTAAACTCTAACATAAAAGTTCGGAATGGAATCTTCGGAGTGAAGGTTCGGAGTGTAAGGAACAACAATAAAGAGTAGACTAATTTTAGAAGTGTAAGCAATATAAAAGTTCGGAGTCTAACAAAGATATTTTTCGGAGTCTGAATTAATTCAGAGTGTATAAAACAAAGATACTCAAATTCTGTTAAATAGGTGAATTCAGAATGAGAATTCGGAATAGGAATTCGTCATCAGAAATCGTAATGAGAATTCGTCATTGGAATTTGTACTGAGAATTCGTCATCAGAATTCATAATGAGAATTCGTCAATAGAATTTGTAATGAGAATTCGTTATCAGAATTCGTAATGAGAATTCATAAACAGAATTCATAATGAGAATTCATCATCAGGATTCGTAATGAGAATTCGTCATTGGAATTCATACTGAGAATTCGTCATCAGAATTTTTAATGAGAATTCGTCAACAGAATTCGTAATGAGAATTCGTCATCAGAATTCGTAATGAGAATTCATTATCAGGATTCGTAATGAGAATTCGTCATTGGAATTCGTAATGAGAATTCATCATCAGGATTCGTAATGAGAATTCGTCATTAGAATTTGTAATGAGAATTCGTCTTCAGAATTCGTAATGAGAATTCGGAATGAGATTTCTTCATTAGAATTCGTAATGAGAATTCTTCTTCAGAATTCATATCCTGAATCTGGAATAGAACTTAGTCAGAGTTCTTATCCGGAATCCGGAATGAAACTTCCTTATAGTTCTTGTCCAGAATCCGAATCCTAAAACAGAATGCTTTATATCAAAGTTTCAACGATTCCGAGAAAATGAATCCGAAATTTATACTTAAGAAAAATATGGATGAAAATATGATAAGGATAATTTTTCTTATAAAAGCGATTTTCCTTAAGAAAGCAATTTTCCTTATAAAAGCAATTTCCTTATAAAAGCAATTTTCCTTAAGATATGGTGTTTGTGATTTTCAAAACAAGAAGGAATGGAAAAGTCATAAGGAAAACCTTATTGACTCAACAATCTCCCCCTTTTTGGAAAGCACAAACATCCTTACAAAAAAAAATTCTAAGAAGAAAGAAACATATTAATGCTTATCTCCCTTGCTTTAAGGATATAGATGAATACGACTAACTCCCCCTTAGGCTTTGAAACTCTAAGGATTGTATTCATATTTCCGGAGTGATCTTTCATAAGAAGGTCTTCTGTAAGAAAAACTCCCCCTTAAACAAAATCATATTAGAGTTCTTTTTCCTTGGGTATTTTTTATTTCTCCCCCTTTGATAAACTCTTATTAGAGTTCCTCTTTTTCTTAAGGATATTTTCCTTCTCCCCCTTTGTGATTTTCAAAAAGAATCCGAGGGAATGGAAAAAAATAACAAAGTACCTGAAATATTAGTAATGATAACAATGGAAACGAGATACATAATTTTCATTAGATTTGGAATGTCAGTAAAAAAAAGAATACAACAAAAAGATCGGATTTGGTTATTTCGGATCTTTCTCCTTAGACATGAGCCCCTTAAGAATAGTCTTGATCTTCTTCAGCTCTTTATGATCTTCTTCAGCTTGCTTCTCTAAGACCACTATTCTTGCGGATTGAGATTCAATTTTTTCTTCCTGGGCTTTCAGCTTTTCTTCCTGAGCTTGGATCTTTTCTTCCTGAGCCTTCATCCTTTCATCAAAATCGATCCGATGATCCCTTTCAAATTTCCAGTTCTGAGAAATAGAATTCAGTTTCCCATTCAGATCCCTGACTTCTTGGATTCAGAAGTTCTTTTCTTCAGTCAGCTTTTCTTCAAAGGAGGAAGTCAGCTCATTTATCTTCTTGTCCTCGGTCTCAAAAGCATCTTTAAAATTATCTTGATATTCACCGAGTAGCCTCATCTCTTCCACAGTCTTCTTAGACCAGCTTGTCATCCTCTTGCATGATCTTTTATGAGCTTCGTAACCAAAAAAGAAGGTTTTGAACTGAGCCTCAATCTCAACGCACATATCCATAACCATATATACGGAGTCAGTTTTCTGATTTAAGGAATGTTGGAGCATTTGGCATCTTGAATCAATACTTGAGAAGGTCGGAATGGTTCCCACCAACTTCTTTAAGGACTGAACAACAAAGTCATGCCCCAACGAGGATGACTCCGAATCTGAAATCTTGCTAGGAGAGTTTTCTTCCTCAATAAGCTCCAACTTTCTCTTTGAAGAACTACTAGCAACCTTTCTCTTCCTTTCTCCTGAGCTCGGAGTATCAGCAAGAATTTGCTTCCCCTTATCTTTTTTCGGAATTGAGTCCTGTTCCGGAGTTCTCTTCTCACTATCAGAAACTTGAACGACATTATCTTCCTCATCAGCAACTTCCTAAATAACTTCCTCTATGTTTTTCATCTGAGAAATATCATGTAAAAGTTGTTCTTCTTCTCCATGATAGGCAACTTCTTCTTCTCCTTTCTCTTCTTCTATTTCTGGATTAACTAACTTCGAAGATTCATCTTCTGAAGTCCGGAGTGATAAGTGTTCCGAAGGTGTCCCCTTGTAATCATCTACTTGTTTCAGCACATCTCCGGTTTCACCACTTTCTTCAGCACCCTCTTCTACTTGTTCCACTTGCTCAACTTCCTCTGTATTCTTGGCAATAGCCTCTTCCGGAGCAGCAAAATTCCTTCCTGGAGTCTCAGGTAGAGATTCCAGGGAGAAAGATCTCAGAACAGGAATGGTTGCTGAAACCATTTCATTGAACTTTAACAAGGCCTGAGCTACCTCAGCCTCAGACATCTTCTTCTTGAGCTTCTTTTGCTTTGCTTGTTTTTCAAGCTCATCAGCAGTTTTCTCTTTCAGAGCCTTAGCCTCCGCAGGGTCCAATCCGAACTGCGGATCCCCTTCTTTCCTTTTCTCTTTATCAGCTCTCCACTTTGTAACAACCTCATCAGGATAGGCTTTCTTCTTCTTAGGCTTTGGAGGTGCGGAATGGACTTCCTTAGACTTAAGATTCTCTGCTTTTTCTTCCACTTCTTTCAGCTTTCTCTTCTTTACTGGCTTAGATGATTCCGGATCAGCAGATTTCGGAGCCACTTCTTCTTGAGCAGGTAGATCAAAGAACTCACCCGTTTCCTTGTTGAAAGACACATCCATCCTTTTCAGAGTACGATCGCTGACCAGCATGATCTGGAAAACTCTTGGCTTAGATTTGCAAGCCTCCTTGAAAGACTCAAGGCACCGAACAATTAGTTTGGAGATGATTGCTGGATACATAATAATCTGAGCTCTCAGATTTCCTTTCTTCAAATTTTCAAGAGTAAGAAGAATATGCTTCATCAAGTTAAACTTCCTTAGATTTATCAGGAAATCTAAGATATAGATCTCACTCTTCTTCAAGCTATCTTTATCAACTTTTCTTGGTACGATAAGTCCTTGCACCCATAACTCCAGAATCCGGAAATTTGTAGAAAGACTTGCAATCTTCGGAGCCTTGTCATCAGCCAGTCCGAGAGTTTCTAAGGCTTTTTCCTTGTTGAAACTACCCTTGGAATCCGGCAACACATGCAAAATAAACTCAGCTTCTCCTTCATAAGATAGTACTACCAAGCTTGCAGCCTTGGTGTGAGAAAGCTTGTAAGTCTTGCCATAAGACTTAAAAGAGAACTTCTCCCTATTATCTTCCTTGAAAAAAGAAACTGACTCATAAAACTCAATAAGTAAGTCTGAGTACACTTCATCTTGGTTCCCGGTTTTTGACACCGCAACATCTTCCCAGCCATTCAACTTAATATTCTTTGAGATGATTGAATCATAGTTACTGAAGAAATTCTGATGGACCAACCTTTCTCTATAAACTAACCACTGAGAAATAGGCTTGGTGGATGACATTTCTTGAGATGCTAACTCTGCAGACATTCGGATCTGAAGTCCTCTAGGAAGTTCGGAACGAGCTTAAAACAGCGAGGCTGAGATTCGGGACGCGAGAGCTTTGAGATCGATGTGGGATGAGTATTTGGGTCCCCTTTATATAGGCAACGAGATGATGGTTCACCTTCCACGGTTGATCTAACGGTTGGAATAAGCTGAGATCAGATCTGACGGTTGAAAGCTTGAATCTGATCTTTTTGAGGTTTTTTATTAGAACAAAGAGTTAATAAAACTATAATCCGAAATCATAAATCAAAAAAATTCCAGCAAGTAAAATATGACTACCAAAACTTGAGTAGGGTAACCATACCTTTAGGATTGTCTTAGGAGGATTATTCGTAATGGGTAATATAACACAGACTATAAAAAAACTTTATTAAGAGAAGACAGATTTCGAAAAAAAAAATTTACTATGAAAAATAAACTTAGTACGAAAAACTCATTACGGAACATTCATTACGGAAAACTTAGTATGAAAAACAAACTTAAGAAGAAAATCAGTACGAAGAACTTAGTACGAAAAATAAATTATGAAGAATTTTAGTACGAAAAACAACTGGTACAAAAATATCTGGTTATGAAACTGCCAGTACGTAAATTTTCATTCCGAAAATTTCCAATACGAATACTTCCATTCCAGAAGTGTTCTGTACGAGAATGTCCAATTTGGAAAATTTTAGTTCCAGAAGTTCCATTCCGGAAATCTTCATTCCGAAAAGTTTGAAAACAAATTTTAAAAAACTTTGTTAAACAAACAATCAAATGTACTCCCCCTATGAAAAGGATTTTATTACTGTAAGGAGACTTTTTCAACAGAAAGTTAATTAAGAAAGATTACCTTACGGTTATCATTCCTAACTTCTGTTTAATATATTCAAGTCTATCAGAAGGCAATGATTTTGTGAAAATATCAGCAAGTTGATCTTGCGTTCTGATAAACTGAAGAATAATATCTCATTTGAGTGTGTGATCCCTAAGAAAGTGATGCCTAATATCTATGTGTTTTTCACGGGAGTGATGTGCAGGGTTCTTACTTAGGGAAATGGCACTTGTGTTATCACACAAAATTTGAGTTTTAGTAAAACTCAAGCCATAGTCTGTGAGTGTGTGTTGCATCCACAACACTTGTGCACAACAACTTCCAACTGCTACATATTCAGCTTCAGCAGTGGAAAGTGCTACAGAATGTTGCTTCTTGCAGGACCAAGAAACTAGAGAATCTCCTAAGAAATGACAAGTTCCAGATGTACTCTTTCTATCCATTCTACATCCACCAAAGTCAGCATCAGAAAAGCTTTTTAGAACAAAACCATTTCCAGAAGTATAAAATAATCCTAGATCCATGGTTCCCTTAAGGTAGAAAAAAATTCTTTTTACTGCCTTTAAGTGAGATTCCTTAGGATTGGATTGATATCTTGTACATAAGCATACTTTTTCAGAAGATCTTTAATATACTTATGTTGAGATATGTAGGTTCCTTCTGGTTTTTGAGAAATTTGAAAGCCAAGGAAAAATGTTAATTCACCCATCATACTCATTTCAAACTCAGATTTCATTAGACTAGCAAAAGAGTCAGTCAAAGATTGCTGAGTTGAACCAAATATAATGTCATCAACATAAATTTGAACAATCAAAACATTTTTCTTGTCTTTCTTTATAAAAAGGGTTGGATCTGCATTTCCCTTAACATAGTTATTTTGAAGTAAAAAACCAGTGAGTCTATCATACCATGCTCGTGGGGCTTGTTTAAGGCCATACAATGCTTTGGTAAGTCTAAAAACATGAACAGGATGTTTTGTATCTTCAAAGCCAGGAGGTTGTTCAACAAAAACTTCCTCTTGAACATAACCGTTAAGAAAAGCACATTTCACATCCATTTGGAAAAGTTTGAAATTAAAGAATGATGCAAAGGCAAGTAGAATACGGATAGATTCAAGTCTAGCTACTGGAGCATAGGTTTCTTCATAGTCTATTCCTTCTTGCTGATTATAGCTTTTAGCAACAATTCTAGCTTTATTTCTTACTATGACTCCATTTTCATCACATTTATTTCTGAAAACCCATTTTACTCCAATAACAGAAGTTTCCTTAGGTCTTTCAACCAAAGTCCAGACTTTATTCCTTTCGAATTCATTTAGTTCATCTTGCATGGCTTTAATCCAATCATCATCACCTAAAGCTTCATCAGTGCTTTTAGGTTCTAATTGTGAAAGAAATGCTAGATGTTCTACTTCATTTCTTAAGGAACTTCTAGTCCTTACAGGTTGATTTACATCACCAATGATACTATCACTGGGATGATTCTTAAGAAACACCTGATTTGGGTTTTGTAAAACCTGTTCATCAACATAGGGTAGAAAGTCTTCTGGGGTAAATGTTTCAGAAGTATCTTCTAGAGCAATTTCCTTATCAGAAGGTTCTTCTATCAAAGGTTGACAATCAGTTTTTGAAAACACATCCGAAGATGTAAGTTGAGATGGTTTAAAAACAAAAGGATCTAACTCATCAAATTTTACATGTACTGTTTCCTCAATAGTACAAGTGTTTTTATTAAAAACTCTATAAGCCTTAGAAGTTGTGGAATATCCTATGAAAATTCCTTCATCAGACTTTGGTGCGAATTTATGTAAGTTATCTTTAGTATTCAAAATGAATACTTTGCAACCAAAAACCTTGAAGTAGGAAAGTATTGGTTTTCTACCATTCCATAACTCATAAAGAGTTTTATTAAGAAAAGGTCTAATCAAAACTCGATTTATAGTATAACAAGCAGTACTTACAACTTCAGCCCAGAAATGTCTAGCAATAGAATATTCAATCAACATGGTTCTAGTTATTTCTTGAAGAATTCTATTTCTTCTTTCAACTACACCATTCTGTTGAGGAGTTCTAGGTGCTGAAAAATTGTGAGTAATACCTTTCTTACTACAAAAAGTTTCAAAATCAGAATTTTGAAATTCTCCTCCATGATCACTATGAATAGTTTTCAATGGAAGGTTTTTCTCATTTTTAACTTGAGCTCTAAAACCTTTGAAATAAGAAAAAGCATCAGATTTCTTTGCTAGAAAATAGACCCAAGTAAATCTAGTGTAATCATCAACTAGAACAAACACATAGTATTTGCCTCCAATACTTCCAGTTTGTGTTGGACCAAAAAGATCCATGTGCACTAGCTGTAATGCATCAGTTGTTGAGACTTCACCTATTGACTTAAAACTAGATTTATGTTGCTTGCCATATTGATAAGGATCACAAACTTTAGAAGAATCAAATCTAAGCTCCGGTAGATCCTTAACTAGATTCTTCTTAGAGAGTTCACATAGGTTTCCCATATTACAGTGTTCTAATCTTCTATGCCATAACCAAGAATGATCTTCCATTGCACTTAGGCAAGGTAAATCTTGGCTCCTGAGGTCTTCTAGGTTCAAAGTGTAGACATTCTCTTGCCTATTGGCTGAGAGAATAAATTCTTCCTTGGAATTGTGAACTAAGAATTTATCATTCCTAAAATTCACAAGGTAACCTTAATCACATAACTGACTTATGCTAATGAGGTTGTGCTTAAGACCTTTAACAAAAAGAACATTTGAAATCAAGGTTTTACCTAAAATAACAATATTACCAATACCAACAATCTCTCCCTTAGCATTGTCTCCGAAAGTTACCTTTCCTCCTTTCGTTTTGATAATGTTTTCAAAAAAGATTTTGTTACCAGTCATGTGCTGGGAACATCCACTATCCATGTACCATGTATTGTTGCTGGTACTTTCTTTATTTTCCTGAAATCAAGAAGAAAATTAGACTTTCGGAATCCAAACTTGTTTGGATCCGAGATTTCCAGACAATAAAATTTTAGGAACCCACATTTTCTTAGAAAAGTAAGCTTTGTGAAATCCTAGAGATTGGGTTTTGTTTAAGGAACAATTCTTTGCCCAGTGACCACCACATTGACACTTGGTACAAAATGGGGCACTTTGAGGAACAAAATAATTGTTACTGAAAATAGGTTTTGCATGGGTATAACCAAATCCAGATTTATTTCTTAAAGGTCGTATTTGGGAATACATCTTATCAAAATTTTCCTTACCAAGGGTAAAGTTTGATAAACACTTCTTTAAGGAAAAAATTTTGGACTTCAGTTTTACAACCATGTTTTTATCCTCAAAATCATTAGTTTTTGAACTAGAGTTAGGCTCGAAAACATTTTTATTAGAAATTACTTTTTCTAACTCTTTAGAAAGTTTGTTCTTCTCAGAACTTACTTCCTCAAGATTTTTTGAAATATTTTCAAAATCAGCATTTTTCTTATCAAGATCTTTAGAAAGATATGATATCTCTTTTGTAAGAACATAATTCCTAGAGTTTGCTTTGTCAAGTTTCTTATTGAGTTTGGAATTCTCAATCTCAAGAAGTTCGGCAAACCTAGAGACTTCTTCATAAGTAGGTAAAGTATTTTCCTCATCAGAAGATGATTCTTCATCAGAAGAGTTATAATACTTACTATCATTAGAATTTAAAGAAACATTGGTCAATGATTCAGCATTTCGTACCTTAGCCATAAGACAATGATTATCAATAGGTAATCTGGCTATAAGACCAAGATTCTTTTGTCCTGAAGATTCATAATCAGAAGATTCATCTAAAGAGTCACCACCACTGGCACTCCAGGTGTCATTAGCTTTCAGAACTTTCTTAGCATTAGCTTTATAATACTTCTTCCTGTTCTTGTCTGAATGTCTTTCCTTCCTTTCTTTCTTTTTGTGCATAGGGCAATCTGGTCTAATATGTCCAGCTCTCTTACATTCATAACAAGTAACTTCTCCATCTTTCTTATCTTTCCTGTCCTTCTTCTTATACTTGGATTGAAAGTTTCTCTGGCCGGCTATCTTGTTCATCCTTCGAGCAAGATTGGCTAATTCAATTTCTGAGACTTCACTCTCACTAGATTCAGATTGGAAAACCACTTTCTTAGACTTGGATCTGGTTACTCTTTCAGGAGTCTTAGCTTTCATCTGATTTGAAGTTGTAGTAAAAGAAACAGTACCATTTCCATTATTCTTCTTGATGTTGTCTGCATCTCTCTTCATTCTAGTTTCATGTTGTAGAAGAGTTCCAAATAATTCATCAAGAGTAATTTGAGTTACCTTCCTGTTCTCATCTACAGCTGTTCTCTTGGATTCCCACTCATTGGGAATAATATCAATTATATTGTCCACAAGAGCTTCATTATCTAAGCCTTTCTCTCCCATAGATTGTAGACTGTTGACGATAGTCATAAATCTTTGTTGAACTTTACAGATAGGTTCTCCATAAGGAACATTGAAGCCATGATATTCAGCTCTAAGCATAGCTCTTCTAGTTTCAATCACCTTAGAAGTTCCAAAGTGTGTAACTTCTAACTTCTTCCATATACAATTAGCTGCTTCACAATAAGAAATTTGGATATATATATTTCTGGTCATTGAACATAGTAAAGTGTTGCGTACCTTATAGTTGAGTTTATATTCTTGCTTTTCCTGGTTAGTAAAAGATCTGACTTCCTTGTCAGGAATTTTATAATCACCAGTAAGCATAACAAAGTTGTCTACTCCAGTATTGATAACAAAAGTCTTCATACGATCTCTCCAGTATTCATAGTCATTACCATCAAATATAGGTGGTCTTGTTGGATTTAGATTGTCAATTGAACCGACATTAATTCCTTCCATACTAGAAAAATAACTTTGCACACAAACTTGTCAGTAGCAAAGAATCGTAATAACAAAGTTCGGAATGAGAAAAGTTCAGAATAATAAAATGAGCAAGAAAAACTTATTCGTGAGTATAAGTATTTCAGAGACCTGCTCTGATACCAAATGTAAGATTGGTATAGAGTAAGAGGTTTCTAACCTCTGATAACAATTGTAGGATCGAAATATAGTATGAGATGCTCAATATACAAGAGGGGGGGTGAATTGTATACTTTAAAAATTCCTTTGGAACCTTTAAAGTTAGTTAAGAATAATTATGTTTTCCTTAAGTAAAGGAAAAGACTAAGTTTAACAAAGTTAAACTAAGAAAATTCACAACACCTCTAATACCGAACTAAACTTGGAAAGAGATTCCAAAAGTAGGTTCCAGAAATATGGTTCCGGAGATTGAAACTTAACAAACAATTACAATATGAGATTCTACCTTAAAGCGTATAGAATCTAAATGAATCAGAGTACAAATAAGGAAGTATAAGAAAGTTATACTTTCCTTATAATACAAAATGCAGCGGAATAAAAACAAGTAGTAGAACTACTAGTAACAAAATATAAGTCTTTTAACCCAAAGAGAAGGGTATCCAACAACCTTGGATAAAGGTCCCTTGATTTATAATTTCAAGCAAGTTTGTCTTACCCACACCAGGGGCCCTCGATACGAAGATCAGAGTCTCTGTCTTGCTATCCCCGCAAGCCCTCAACTTCAAGGTAGTTGGCAACCTCTGTCTTCCTCAGCAAGAAAGCCCTCGAATTTTAAGGTAGTCGGCAACCTCTGTCTTCCTCAGCAAGAAAGCCCTCGATCTTTAAGGTAGTCGGTAACCTCTGTATTCCTATCCCCGAAAGCCCTCGAATGTAATCACCAACATTCGGAGTCGCACGAAGATTTTGAGAGTTAATAAGAGCCTCTCTCTCTAGAATTCACTTCAACAGCATGTAAGCACAAAACTCAGTCATTTTTCCAACAGCTACGAGCTCTTTCAAATGAGCTCCTATTTATAGGTAAGGTCGGCTCCTTCTCCAACGGTCATATTCTCCTTAAAGATCGGAGGGACCTGTACACATGTCACTTAGAGAACGGTTAGTTTATAACAAAACAGACGACATTGTTTTATAACAAAACAAGTGTAATAGAATGTACGACATCGTTTTAAACTCTAACATAAAAGTTCGGAATGGAAACTTTGGAGTGAAGGTTCGGAGTGTAAGGAACAACAATACAGAGTAGACTAATTTTAGAAGTGTAAGAAATATAAAAGTTCGGAGTCTAACAAAGATATTTTTCGGAGTCTGAATTAATTCAGAGTGTATAAAACAAAGATACTCAAATTCTATTTAATAGGTGAATTCGGAATGAGAATTCGGAATAGCAATTCGTCATCAGAAATCGTAATGAGAATTCGTCATTGGAATTCGTACTGAGAATTCGTCATCAGAATTCGTAATGAGAATTCGTCAATAGAATTCGTAATGAGAATTCGTCATCAGAATTCGTAATGAGAATTCATCAACAGAATTCGTAATGAGAATTCATCATTAGGATTCGTAATGAGAATTCGTCATTGGAATTCATACTGAGAATTCGTCATCAGAATTTGTAATGAGAATTCGTCAACAGAATTCGTAATGAGAATTCGTCATCAGAATTCGTAATGAGAATTCATCATCAGGATTCGTAATGAGAATTCGTCATTGGAATTCGTAATGAGAATTCATCATCAGGATTCGTAATGAGAATTCGTCATTGGAATTCGTAATGAGAATTCGTCTTCAGAATTCGTAATGAGAATTCGGAATGGGATTTCTTCATTAGAATTCGTAATGAGAATTCTTCTTCAGAATTCGTATCCTGAATCTGGAATAGAACATAATCAGAGTTCTTATCCAGAATCCGGAATGAAACTTCCTTATAGTTCTTGTCCAGAATCCGAATCCTAAAACATGAATGCTTTATATCAAAGTTTCAACGATTCCGAGAAAATGAATCCGAAATTTATACTTAAGAAAAATATGGATGAAAATATGATAAGGATAATTTTTCTTATAAAAGCGATTTTCCTTAAGAAAGCAATTTTCCTTATAAAATCAATTTTCCTTATAAAAGCAACTTTCCTTATAAAAGCAATTTTCCTTAAGATAAGGTGTTTGTGATTTTCAAAACAAGAAGGAATGGAAAAGTCATAAGGAAAACCTTATTGACTCAACAAAATGACATACTAAAAATAAGAAAAAAATATTCAAATTGTATTTATAATTTAGGTCAATGATCCATAAGTAATTTGAGATGTGAATGAATTATCCACAGCTCAACCAGATGTATGGTGTGAATGATATGACTACAAGTGAATATTTTCAATATATAAGTGTCATTATAGTTTAAAATGCGCATCACATCACCAAAACTGAGAAAATGAGCCTAGATTTTTTATCTCATCATTCTACCGAATATTATTTTATTATTTTCCTTATAATTTTTATCTTATAATTAGTTAATTAATTTTCATAAAGATAATACTTAAATAGGAAAATGAAACTGTGTGACAAGTATGAATCAGCCAGAACTCAATCTGATACATAGTGTTCCTAGTATGACTCAAAGATTAGTTTAAAATTAACACATTATATTAATTTATTTCTTTATATTACTATTAAAATAATAATTTTTTTATATGTGTGTATTTTTTTCTAGATCAGGGGTTAGGATCAAAAGAAAAAGGAACACTGAAGTTTTTGAATATATGTAATAATTTGTACTTATGAAATTGTATATACCAATGTTTAAAATTTCTATAATATAGTGTTTTTTCTTGTATTTGTGTTGTGAATTTTATTTAATTTAAATTATGTTTTGATACTTGATTTTTCTGATTTTGTGGTGTTTTTGTTTCTACGGTGTGCTGTTACAGCACATTGAAACAAACCCATTTATCAACAATTTTTTAAGCAATGATAAAGGAACCATTTATCATCTATTTTTTATAACTGATAAAAATGGGGTTTTTAATCTTTCCCTGGTAGTCAATGCTTATCTATCATTGATAAAGGTGATTATTATTTCTTAAAGACCTATTTTTTAGTAGTGTCTCGAGTATATTTGATAAATTCGTATTGAAATCCTCTATCTTCCAATTTACCACTGCATAATATCTGGATGAGTGGTTAAAATTGATATTTTATTCATGATATAACCTTTTAAACATGGAATAATATATGTTTTTATAGTTTTCCATCATTATAGTACAAGAGAAAAAATATATAGATGATTTTAAACTTCACAAAGTTGATAATAGTTTTTTCCAACTTTATTGTGAGGTATAGTCTCAACCCGTTTGGAGAGAAATTTAGTGGAATTATACATATACATAAATTACTTGGCTATGTACATGGGATATTCCCCCATGGTATCCATTACCTAGAAGAAAATAACAAAGAATATTTAGTGGTACATAACAATTCTAGAGTTTAATGAATGAAACTGTTTTGTATTCGGATGTCATGGCCCTTTCTAGTGAACTCTATGTAGTCCTACATCATTGATGACCCATATTACCCAAGCCTCTATATTTTATTGGTGATATTCATTTTTTAATGATGGGCATAATAGGAACCGGTGTGTACTTCCTGTATAATGATGAGAGTCTATCCTCCATCAATGAAAATGAGGAGAACACCATAAAATACTCATTTATATAGAATTTTATATGAACTTGGTACATCATAAAGGAAAATTTTTACTTCCTAATTTTGGATCCTATCCTAATTAGATCAATTAGGTAGAAGGGTTCCATTATGGAAATAGTTGGTTTTGTGAAAAAACCATCCAGTTTTCGAAAGGATATGATCTCACCTTGTTCTAGAGAAACATTGATTTCATTGATTTCCCTCATGTCATAGCCAATGAAAGGGCACACCACATTATGTTGTGAAATTTATATAATCATATCATCTTGGTCTAGATCTACCAAGGATGTTGCTGAATTTCTTAATGCATCAGTTAGGGAATTTAGTAACCTTATAATATGAGACAATATTGGTTGTAATGGGAATTCCACCATCAAAACTCATACATAATCAAGAAAGGGAATCACATATTCCTTATTAATGTCATATCCACCATTAATCTACTTAACCTAAAATTCTGATTCACCATTGATTATTATGTTGTATAATAGTATTTTTAGAGACAAATCTATACCTTTAATGAGGGATTAATATTCTACCTTGTTGTTGGTTCACCCCTTTGACAACAGGGAAGAGTAAGAAAGAACCTCTTTTTTTCTCTTCAGAAAGCCAAACATGACTCCCAATCCAACAATATTAAACTTTAAATTAACCATTATTCTCCCAATTTTGGTCTTATAGGATCTATCTAAATACATATACCATGTACATGGAGTTTCATTAACAGTTAATACTTCTTTATTAGAGATATTTGTGTTTATCAGATCATTTTTTGGGGAAGGATGTGCCTTAGGGAAATATGCTAGTGCTTACCCTTGAACTACATTATAGGGAAAAAATTTAATGTAGAACTACTTTTGTATGAATGAACACTGAGGAAATCATCCTGTTAGCACTAGAATACTAAGGATATATTTTATTGGGTCTATACACATAACCCATTAAACCTCAATATTCTAGATGTAGTGCCTCAACTTTTACAATGTGAATATGAACATAAGTAAATTATTTTCAATGTTGGAGTACTAGGTATCTATATATATAATAGTTCTTATTATATAATAATTATTATTTTCCTTACCGTTATCCTTATTCAATGTAAGAAGATCACCAAGTCATCATTCCAAGGTTTCCACATACAAGACACAAAACTTTCCTTCTATTGGTGGCATTAATACTGATGGAATCAAGAGGTATTGCTTAAGATTATAAAATATTTGTAATAATCTTAATCCAATCAATAGGTGACTCTATTTTTCATTAATTTTTTATAGTTTTGGAACATGGTTTTATGGTCTTCTTTGAATAATCTGATGTAATTGAGGTATCCCTAAATATCTCTCAACACTTTGAGGTTTTGAGGAGTTGTCATATTAATGGTCGTCTATGTCTTCTTGAAGTTGAATTTAGTTCTGATATGGTTCTCTATAAATCCAAGAAACCTTCCTGATTTTACCCTAAAATCACACTTTAGGGGATTCATTTTCAAGGTGTGCTACCATTTCTTGTCAAAAATTATGTCAATATCTACAATATGATCCCAAAACTAATGGGATTTGACTAAAATATTTTCAACATAACACTCCATGATATTTTATAATAGTGGATTAAAGAATAAAAACATGGATAATTTATATATAGTGCCTATATTTATCAATTAAAATTGAAGTTCTTGATAAAAGAACACCTGTTTAGTTGTTCTAAAAGTAGGGTCCTCTCCATCATCAGGGCCTTTCAGATCTGGTTGTACCCTAATTATTCATCCATGAAAGAGAAGTCTTGGAAACCTACCATTGCATCAATAAAAAATTATATAATATGGACCAAGAAATAATCCTCTAGGTAATGGTGATTGGGATACCTAAGTCGATATAGACCTGAATTTTCCCATTATTCTTTTCCAATGGAGACAATGTTCACGAGCCATGTGGGATACTAGACCTCTTGAATGAAGTTGGACTTAATGATCTTGTCAACTTTAGCCTCTAGATTATCATCATGACTAGGATTCATTATCATGGGTGTATATTTATTACCATGGTGGTACCTTATTAGGATTAGATGATGGGTAGACACATCAGGATCCAATACATATATCTCTATATAGTTCCAAGAAATGATGCCTTGGTGTTATCTTAGAAAAATATATATATCTGTCTGTCTATTTTGAAGTTATAGCATTAGTTATTAATATAGGATATAATTTTTCACTTGTTCCCATATTTATTTCCCTATGATCATCAATAGTGGTTGATACACCTTCCTCAAATGTTAGAGGGGAATATCTAAGACCTTCTTTATCTTCCCCACCTTCTATTTTAACATTATCAAAGTTGAATTACAAGGAGGAATTCTTTTATTTCAAATAAAATAAGGGAGAGTTTTTTTCATCTATTAAAATTGAAGGGATGTATCTAAATTATAAAAGTGTTTCTGTAGGGGCATCATTATCTGGGGAATTCAAAACATTATCCCCCTCCTCTATACTGTCATCATGGGAAGAGAATGTACTAATATCCCAATACATGGGAGGTGATGTGAGGGTATTCCTATATATTATAGATTACATGGAGTTTAAAGAGGATATTAATTCCTATAGAGATTCTAGAGATAATGAGGGACCATTTTCAACCAGATCTTCCTTGAGAGATATATTTTATATCATTAGAAATGAGGTTATAATATCTAAACCTCATGTTCACCTCCAATATTGAGGGTTGAGATTTGTTTAGTTAAAGAAACCCACTTGTATATATTGATCACTGGTCAAAAAAATCCTTTATTAAATTTAATTAGAGGAAATAAATTAAATACCACTCTGACTAGGAACACTTTTCTTAGCTTGGTTAATGGGTGGAACATATTCTTTACTTATCTCATTCAATGGATTGACATGGTCTTTATTTAGGCCATTTGGGGCCATTATCAGGATAATATAGTGTATTACTAATTTATTTATATCTATCTTATAGAATCCCACCTCCATATACAAGGATTCACAAGAATTAAATCAAGTTATATCTCCATATGACACACCAACCAACCCATTAACAAAGTACTTAAAGCATTGATGGTATAACAAGGGAAATAACACATGTATATGAAGATACTACATCCCAAAAAAATAATGGAGGTTGTATCCTAGAAGATAACCATAAACATAGATTTATATGTGAGGTATTCAAACTATACACTGAGCATAATACTTCAAAGAGGCTTATTATTTCTCTTATCACACCCTTTAATCATCAAGTTGATAGGGAAAAAATAATCTTCACTATAAACTAGTCACCATAGGGTCTAGAAATTCATGATAATGATTCTATAACAATTATAAGTTAAGTATCAATGAGAATAAAATCCATTTATCCATCCAAAGACATATAAGGGTTTTATGTGCACCTGTATGGAGATATCCCAATCTTATTTTTTGAAATAGATAACTCAATAACATTTGATACAACTAATCTCTACATGATATGGTTTAACCACAGGGAACTCAACCACAAATTCATAAGGTATTTAAAGGGAATCAGTGATCACCTCTAAAAGTTCCCTTAAGATATGACATGAATCTAAAATTGATATTTTAGTTGGGTTAATGAGAAACTAACACATGATGATATATTTTTGAGATAGGGGACTAAGATTCTTATACAAAGGATAATATATTTATAGGATTTTAAAGGTGTATGCAGATTATATTGGTGGTCCCCTTTTCGAACCCAGGTTTAAGGGATTTTTCAATATTTTTAGGTTAAATGAAACTGGTCTTCCTACATTCACATAAGAAAAATTTACATTTTCAAATAGATCATATAAAATAATTAGAATTGAATGAGTCCCTATAGATTATAAATATGCATGTTATTCCTATTGAGCCTGTTGAAGTACTTCTATTCACATCTCTATGTCACAGATGGCCTCAACAGAGATATTGTCTGAATAGAAAGGTCTATTCTAAACTCATCTTTCTCAACAACCTCAAATCCTACATCATTTTCCTCAATTATAAATAGTAGACCTTTGTTTATATATATCTTATTCATCAGATAATGTATTAAAAAAAGTTAATAATTTTGAAAGAAGCACATTATGATTCTTTATCTAATGAAAATTCTATTTGAATGGATATTTCCCTTCACTCTAGTGTCGGGGGCATAAAGCCTGAGAGGGTCTAAAACATTTTATGTTATGATGAATTATATACTTCTTGTATCTTATTATTTTGGAGATTTTTTATTCAACCCTAAGACAATGATGGGAAATAAGTTATTTTTAACTTTATAGAGAGAGCTGGGGCCATAATTGGATGATTCAGAAATTCCATAAGGATAAAATTCACTTAGTTTACTGATTTCTAAGTTATCTAATCATCAAAATTGTATGATTTTTTATAGGACTTATTTATATTCTCCCTCATCTTTAGGAATGATGTATGAGACATAGGATCCTTACACTAGAGGTTTTCCCATCATTAATTTCCTATATTCAACCAATTTCTAAGGATAATAATTAAATACAAAATATTCTAAAATGTTTATCCCTAACATTAGATTGTAGGGTAAGTAGTCAGGAGAATCAGTGATTTAAATCTCATTGGACCTCCTATGTTCCATCAATCTAGTAAAATTATTCTACAAGTATATAATGAAATAAATTTTAAGTGTACCATTTTTTAAAGAATAGATCTTGTTATTTATTACCTCAATTTGAAATAACCTATGTTCCCTTTTTCCTTTTTTGATAATGGAACTTTTTTTCTTCTATATAGGAGGATGAACCACATTATATTAGGTTATATTGGAGGCTAGAGTGTGCATTGAAACTGGTTTGATCATACAAATAATCACTTATGATATGGATTCTTTTATTTTTTAGATTGTGAATTTAGATGAGATTTGGCATTAATCTATTAGATATCATCCTCCAAACTCCCTGAAATGGAGAAAAATGCTTGGAATCCACCTGGGTATTTTAATGGGATGAGTTAAATTTTCAACTAAACATGAATATTTTCTATTCATATCTCCAAAAACTACTCTGGGGGGCGGGTAATATTTAAAGAATATATTACAAATTTAAATCTATGTATAAATTCTAAGACCCTATCATTCTTATACTATTTACAATTTGAAATATTGATGATTTTCGTTCCCCTCGGTATTGAGATGAATTGATAGATAAATTTCTAATGAAGATCCTCCAAATTATCAATAAATATAGCTAGATGACTTATATAATAGAAAAATTATGGTCCTTATAAGGTCTATATGAAGAACCTAAGAGTGTATACCACGCGTTTCTTGAGTGTTTCCATTATGGATCTACATCAAGATATAAATCATGTGATTTGTTGTTCTGCATCCCCAGTACCATGAAAAATCAGGAAGGTTGGATTTCTGAAGTTGGGTGTAGGAGGAGTCATATCTACCCACTTCTGATATAGTTTAATTCTAGATTTAACAATTCTTGACTTCCTTCTATTTATTCCATCATGGAATCCAAGAATTCAATTGTGTTAAGAAGTTCTATTGATATGGTTGGATGTAAAGACACTCTGGTGGAGGTGACATGTAGAGTATAAAATATTCATTCAACCTATCTCTATTGTTGTTATTCACTAGGAAATATTATTGGATAACTTTCATGAAACAACTCTGACTGGTGACCCAATGAAATAAATTCTCAAAGTTTTCAGATACAGGTCTTAAGTGAACTAGTTTTCCAAATGGAGAGACTTTTGGTTGGTTAGGAATTACTTTCATAGGTTGAAAAACCTTCCCATGCAAGACATAAACTAGAGAAGAAACATTGTTTTACATATGGGTATTTTAATCAATTGTAATATTTCCCCTGAGTTCCTCATCATTGAGTTGTCTTAGCTTCTCCAACTCAGCTTTATGTTGAGTAAACATTACATCAATGGGGAGATATGTAGTCTGCGCAAGTGGCGTGTGGTATATTTTTACACCCTTCTATTTTTCATTAGTCGATTCTTATTAATTAGGTGGTATAAGAACATTTGGGAGAACTACTTAGGTATATATTTTTTTATGAGTAAACACACCTTCTTCAAGTGTCTAGGTGTAGACTGTACTTCAAGCATTGACTTTCTCATCATACTCTTCTATTTTAGTTGTGTTATCTGAGTTATCTATGAGGGTAATGCTGACGAAGTTTAATGATATTAAATATTCCCTAGGTATAATGACTTTATCATAAGGATAAGGTGATCCACCACCCTTTGGTTATATTTTAGGGACATATTGTAGTCTTCACTGATACTTTCTTTATTAATGGATCACTTTGTCTTACAACCCCAGTGAGGATTATCATTTTCGTCCCAATACTCACCAAAAGTGACTTGTGAATGTGATATATAGGGAGTACCTAATGGATTTTACTAATCAAATTCCAAATGATAGGGACAGATCACATAGTCATAGGAATATTGAATAATTTTCCTACAAAGTTTGTCCTAATATGGATAAGATTAACTTCTTTGGAGAGGGATAAAGTGGTGATATAAATTCTCATAGTCTTATGAGAAAGGGCTGATTTGATTATTCCACCATCATATCTTAGATACATTGGGAGTTATGATGATATCAGGGGTGGTGGAGGTGGTTGAAATGATGAATTTCCCATAGAATGGTAGGATTAGGTATCTCTCATATTTCTCTTATGGTAGCAATCATAGATTCCCCTTTCATTTTTAGGTCTTTGGTCTTGGTATGAGTTCAATATAATACTTGTTTTAAGCATGAATTTATAACCACTAACAATTTCTCTATATGCATAATAATTTTCATTCTCATATGTGAAGAATAATCCTCTTTTTACTAAGCCTAGTGTAACAACATTTCAATTTATCACTCACATTGAGTACACCTATTTTCTATCTTGTAGATGGTAAGATTCTGCTCGTTAGACATTTTGGAATATATAGGCTATGAGTTTGATATTTTACCCTTGGATATGACATTTCATAATTCCTTTTTGAGTGACCACTATTGAATATAGTGTGTTGTAAAATGTAGTTCTCCATGTTCACCCTAAACTCTAATATGTATGTCAAAGAGGGGATTGGTGATTAATTGGTTTACATTTTGAAAGGTGTCAAGTCACACATGTTAGAGATCCTTACACTATTTTCTTGACTTTTAATGTCACTAATATGGAAGGTAATCCTAATAAATCTTTTGGTAGGGATCACCATACATATGAACATGATTGGTACACTCACCATAAGAAAAGTTCTTTTCACTTAAATGATAGAGAGTTGTCTATCGGTTTATGAGTAAATGATGTACACATTCCCTACTTAGTGTTTCTATAATTTCATACTAAGAAATGGATATGGGATAAAATATAACTAGTATATCATCTTTAACAATCTCTTTCCTCATAATGATGATTTTCTCTACATATTCTAGAATGTATTTTTTAACATAATATAACAAGAGTGGATATTTCCTAACTACCTTACTATAGGGAGCAATATTAGATGGAATCACCTCTACTATATTGAAGGATAGACAATTTTAATGTTTCATAGAAGATGGCCGTTTCTTTGGACTATCTTTTGGTTGTGAGGATATGTTACTCTTCAGGGATGAGGTTCTTAGAATGGATGACCTAAATCCCTAGACTACCACTTAGTATAAAGGTATTTTCAAAGGAGATATGACAAGGGTAGGTCCTTCATACTGACTGATCTAGCCACAATGAGGATTTTCATAGCTCTCACCATGAGAAAAATTACAACAAATAATATTTATATTTTAAAAGGGAGGTCTTATATGGTTGATACTATGGGGAGGACCTCTGTAGTTTTTGATCATAGTGTCTTAAAGAGGAACTCTATAATCACTACTGATTTCTCTTTCTGAGGAAAAACTTGTAGATTCTACAACCACTATTGAAAGATATTGAAGTTCTCATATAATTTCAACACTAATTAGGGAAGAAATATTTTACAGCTCTTGGTTTAAATATTTCCTTTTAAGATACCTTCTTAATCTTCACGGTCAGGTGAACAATATTGATACCCCAACCATGTTAGGGTTTTTTCAATTTGGGAAATAACCCACATGTGTCTAAATACTCCTTGTTGAACTCCTTCCCATTATAGATTTTTTGATGTCTTTCTTGGTTAGCTATTGGGATATGCTAGCATGCCTCTAAAGAATTGTAAGGCATAATAATCAGACCACGTTGTTGATCTTTATGTAATATTGGGATATGCCGACTAACATCATGAATGGGGGTGGGATTATGAGTCTTCCCCTTAGTGGGTTCTGCTGGTATATACCGATGGACTATATGTACATGGATAAAAATATGGGTCTTGGTTTAAGTTGTCACAATATCATGATTCCATTCTTGGGTAGCTTTATTGGTACATTGAAGAGATGTTCTGCCAACAGGGGAAGAAATATGAGTTTTTCCCATATTGGAAATCAGGATATGCCGACTATAGTATTTCCAAGATATGTTGAAAACTTTATAGGGAATGGGAATGGATATTATCCTACCCTTCAATTTTTAATAGGATATTATAGTGAGCATCCATAGTGGTAATGGGGATATGAGCACATTTTTTGGTGAAGTGAGAATTTGAGTACACTATAGTCCTCTACTCTCCATTAGAACATAATGATGAGGTTTAGATATGAGTACATAATTATAATCCTACTATGGGGTGCATTTTAGGATATACTAACATTTTATGGAATGTGAATGAGTATGATACTACTCTTCCATCCTCATCAGGGCATACTAATGATCTTACTAACAGGGAATAAGGCTATGCACACACTCCTGATGATGATGGACCAACTTCCCCCAACATAGTCATCTTCTAGTTTCCTAATCCCTAGTGGATGGTGCTGGTGTGTCCATGGTAGCTTCCTCAGTATAATACTAAGTATTTGAGGCTTCATAACATTGGTGGGAGTAGAGACTGATGATAGGAGGCTTCTTAGACAGTTCCTGGATAATGGTAAGATCACGAGTCATGTGAAAACCCAAGTATTGTAAAAACAAATCGTTTTCATGTCTTATTAATATTAATAAATAATATTTTATATATTTATATTTATTATAATAATATTAGGTAATTTCTTAGTCAAAGGGAAAATCTTTATTTCTAACAAAATTAGGTTTTCATACATTTTATGTTTTTATTAAAAAATATAATTTATAAATTTTATAAATTTAATTTGAAAAAAAGAATCATTTTTTAATTAATCATTTTAAAATTAACTTATAATGAAATTTTGATGATTTTTTGAAAAGTTTTATTTTTTTAATGAATAGTGAAAATTATGTTTTGTTTATTGAAAACTATATTTTAATTTCAAGAATTTACAAAGGTTAATTTTATTTCAAAATAGTTTAAAAGAATAATTAGTTCATTTATTTTATTAATAATCCAATGAAGGCCATTTAAATCAATTTTATTCTTTATTTTGGTAAAAAAGTTTATTATACTTAAGAGGATATTTTTTTCCTAGAAAACCACTTTTTATCGTGTTCTAAAGGATTAATTTTTATTTAAATTATTCCACTTATATTAATTTAATTTGATAAAATTGATTCCATATATATAATAATCATAATTAATATTAGGTAATAAGGTCAACCTATTTTTTGGTCATAAAGAATAGTAAAAACATTAAAACTATATTACCACGGTTGAGGTTAAAACATGTATACCAGGGGTTAAACTAAAGTAGTATGGGTTAAAATGACCTAAAAACTTGTGTAATTATTATTTTATTGACATATTTAGACCCTATATAATATAATATTTTCAAAATGACCATTTTTATCCATTTTAATTGACTAAGACCTAAATATATTTTAATATTTTGAAAATTTTCATGTGTGTCCTCTCCCCCACTTATAAAAGGACACCCACTCTCCCATCCTATCCACACTTCCAGAGCCATTTGGATTAGAAAAGGCCTATCCAAAATCCATCCTAACACCCCTAACCACATCCTAGATGTCTTAATTCTAGAATAACACTTACATTATATGTATTAAGGAGTTAAGCAAAGGAAGTTTTCTGAATAAGACGTACAAATTTTAACCTAATGTTTTAGTTTTATTTATTCTTATACCTCCTTAAAAAATATTCAAACATTGTGATATAATATCATCATAATCTCATATATAATTATATTTTATTATTCTGATGGATTAAATTTATTCCATATCCTTCTTCATATAATGGTAAACGAAACCATTATTTGGGTTTATGATAGACTACCTCCTTGTAAACTAATGTAATTCGTTTTCTATCACTACCTCTCACAACTAGTTATAATGATGGATTAAAATATATATATTATATTAATAAACTAATTATCATTATTTAAAGATAATATATCATATATTTTTATCGTTCCATACATTAAAAAATGATAACTTTGTTCGTGCGTACTTGTGGATTACCACCACCATAAAGAGATGTGGTTCATTTTTCATCACCAAATCACATGGATGGTATATATAATTTAATTTAAAGAGTTAATATAATATTTATGATAGAATAATAATTATGGATATACAAAATGTTACTTACCTTTTCTCCATCACATTCATTGAAAAATGGAAATGTTACTCATGCGACGTATGACGTACCTTATCTATGATTATAACGTAATTAATTTTTCATAAACATATTACATAGTAGGTCTTAAAAGTAAAAATAATATAAAAAATGATTATTATGTAATTATTAGTTTTCTAAATATTATGGAATAATTAATTCTTTAACCACATTTAATATACCAAATCCATTTGGAAATTATGAACCAAATATCCTCAAAACACTTGATGTGGATATAACCAAATAAGTAATTAAATATGTCATTAAAATAAATGAGATAAATGGTTTACTCATAACAGATTAAACATATAAAATTTTCTTATAGAAATAAATAATTGATAAATTTTTATTATACATGATATAAATAACATACATGACAAGTCATACTCATCGTAAGGGACACTTTACCTTTAAAAGATCATTTTAATTTTTTTAAAAGATTTATTTTCTAAATATTTTAATTTTATATCTATATTATTAAAATTATTTTATTAATGTATTTATAAGGACACAAATGAATTATAAAGTTAAATTTATATTTATTTTTTTCTTTTATTAAAATGTTTTCAAATGGAATATTTTTATATATTTTATAAGGAATAATTTTAATTTATTTAAAATGGTAAAAAGGAATGTTCTATTTTAATATATATAATGCTAGAAGATTTTACCAGTTATATAACCATTATTTTCTGTTTGGATTCATTTATAAGATTCCATGTTATCTTCAAAGAAAATCCTTTCTTCCCTCTATTTTGGGTATTTTAAAATGGGGTTTTAAATGGAATGGATATGTAGATATCTAAAAAAGTTTTCTTATGATTGGGAATAATATTTTTATGAGTATGATGATGGAAATGAAATATTTCATGTTTTATATACATGATATGGTTCTTGTAAATTATTTATGATTAAGTGTGAACCCTATATAGATTATTATTTTGGGTAAGCCAGATATATCTCATGATAATGGATGATCCCTATATAGCTCTCAAATGCATTGGGTAAATAAATAAAGTTAACTGGTTATAGGTTTCTCCTAAGAGATTGTTGTACATTAATTATCTGATTATTATATTTTTAAGAGTTATTGTAAGGGTGATATAAAAATGATTTTCCAAGTTACCTACATGATTTATCTATGATTTCTATGGGTTTTCATGAAAATATTATGATTTCACATGGTAAAATAATGAGCTTATGTTTAAATTAATGTTTATGATACTTTTTAAGGGTGAAATGTGTAACTTTAAAAATTTTTCATGATTTTTTCATGATTATAAAGAATCATTTATAATTTATAATTTTCATTTAATATTTTTTATAAAATTTATTATAAAAATCTTTGGGCAGTACATTTGACTTTTTGGGTAAGAGAATGTTTATTTTAAGCTTAATAGTTATTAAAAAAGAATACCTTTTACGTAATAACATGTTTATTTTTTTCTTTTTATATTACATTGCTAATGTTTTTGGCTCATACCATGTTTTGAAATGTTTTTTATAGGTTTTTAAGGATGATCATGGACAAGGGTGAGGTCAAGATTAAAATTGTGAAGGGATTTCATGAAAAGAAAACTTTATATATATTAAAAATTTTATATTATGGGGAAAATGGATACTGGGTGGAAGTTTATACTTTGTTATGTAATATTTTATTTTGTAAGGGTGATAACATAATTCAACAAAACCCTAAACCAATAAGGTTTTATTGAATGTAATAAAATGAATTATTTTATAAAGATTAAAGTTAATGATTATTTAAGGTTGAGTCCTTATAGTTGGTATTAGAGTGAAGTTTTATATAATTTTAGAGGTTAGGATAATGAAAGTAAATGTACTTAAGAGATTTTAATTTATGGTTATCATGATATAGTATTTAAATATTACCATGTTTCTTTATATAAATTATTTCTGTTCAGAATGGTTTTCCATAGAGAAAATAGGGAAGCTGAAATAGGAATTCACAAAGAGTACAGTATCCATCCAAATTTGAAACCTAGAATGATTGGAATTTGAATTGAGAATTTTTTTTCTATGATGTTTCATTTGACATAGGATATAAATGGTGACGAAATCCATGCTATAAAATAACCAGATCTACCATAGAGAAACATGTCAATAGTGAAACATTTTTTGGGAAAACACCGTCCAATATTTAATTGATTTTATGACCCAATGGCACCTGAGGGATGTATTAAATCTTTAAAAAGGATATTATATTTCATGGGTTAATCAGGGATTCAAAAGGTAACTCTTTCTATTTAACATTTTAAGGTCAATCCTATAAATGGTAGTCAATGGTTTGGAATAATAGAGAACAATAAGATATTGATTCCATGTAATGGGATACATCAAAGAACATTTTCTTTGAGAAGTATTTTTCCATCGTTTTTTAACATAGGATAGAAAAGAAATGATTATAATTGAGACATAAGGAGGAAGATTTAATAGCCATGAATGAAGAAAAATTCACCCAATTATCAATGTAAACACCAAATTATATATAGTATCTTGATAGTAAAATAATCAGTTTTACTTTGGGTTAAAGAAAAGATAACGAAGAGATTTGGAATCTTATAAATTTAATAGTCATGAGAAACTTTTTCACTATACTGAGAAGTTAGAAATGGGTTTTTATGATGGATATGTTTCTATGATAATGAGGAGAAAAATAGGTCCAAGTGGAAGGAAATGAGAAGAATCCATTGAAGAAATATGTAGGTAAGAAAATCAAGTTTCTAGTTTGTGATACCTGTGGTAGAAAGAAGCCTGGGGAGTTTATTAGGAAATATTTTAAGTGATTATAATGTGTTAAGTTTGAGAATATAAATCAGGACTCTAAATAAAAATACCTTGGTAGTAGTAAGACAAATTTTTATAATAAGGTAGTATGGTGTCCTCAATGTAATAAAAGGGGTCATTATTCATATGCATATCTAAGAATGAGAATGAATAATGTGAATCCAAAAGAGTATAAGAATAAGGGTGTGATGAAATATTTTTCAACTAAATTAATATATTTTAGTTTAATAAAAAAAGTTGTAACATGAACATTACTTATTTTTTTAGATAATTCTAATTTATTGTTTGATTCAAGGTTTACAAATTCATTAATTTCTAAGATATTTTCTTGTGAAATGAAATATTCTACTTAAGAAATGAAGTTATGAATTTTGGTAAAAACACCTAGGGGTAATATTAAGGAAATAAAAATTTATAAATATCTTCCTTTTATCATATATGGAAGCGTCTTCCCTATAAACCTTGTTGCCTTGTACATTTTATAATTTTATTTTATTTTAGGTACGGATTGAATTTTAATTTACTATGATGAGATAGATTATAACACCACATATGTTATTTTTTAAAACTAGCTTCGTTTTTATATAATAATGAATTCATACCTTTCATAACATATCCAAAAGATAAGAAACTATTAAAATATTGAAATAAAAATTTTCTTTCTTATATTGTTGAAAATAAGGGAATTGTGCAGATTAATGATGTTTTAGTAGTAAAAGAATATATTTATTTTTTCCTAATTATTTTCTAAGTACCATAACTTATTAAGAAATTAAATGTATTATTGAATTAGTTCCTAATTCTATGATAATTTAAAAACCCTCTTATCAAATGAGTCAATTAAAACTTCTGTAATTGAAAGAATAATTACATGTATTGATTGATAAAGGTTTCATTCATCCTAGCACTTCACCATGGTGTGATCTTGTTTTATTTTTTTGAAATAAAGATAGTTCCATGAGGGTTTTCATTTATTATAGAGAATACAATAACATCACTATTAAGAATAAGTATCTATTTCTTTATATTTATGACTTGTTTAATCATCTTCAGGGAGCTTAGTATTTTTCAAAGGTTAATCTCAGAATTGGGTACCATTAGCTAAAGGTGAAGAAGGTTGACATACCTAAAATAACATTTAATATTAGGTATGAGAATTATGATTTTGTGGTTATTCCCTTTGGTTTGATGAATTATCCATTTGTATTCATATATCTTATGAATATATTTTTTAATTAATATTCGGATAAATGTTTTGTTATGTCTATTGATGATATTATGGTTTATTTTAAAATTTATGAAGATTACGAAAAACATATAAGGATTGTTATTAAAACCTTGAAAGAAAATAATTTATTTGGAAAATTTAACAAATGTTAATTTGGGTTAAAAATATTTCATTACTTTGACATATCATAAATGAAGATGACATAACTATTGATCCCACTAAAACTAAAGTGTTTTATGAATATCCAAGACTAAAAAATGTTTCTGAGAATCATATATTTCATTATTTAACAGGCCATTATTAGTGGTTTTTTAAAAAATTTACACCATTATCCATCTCATTAACTAATTAACATGAAAAATAGTTAGGTTTATCTAGAAAAAGGAATATGATGAATGTTTCTAGGAATTGAAAACATGAATAGTTAATTCTATAGTTTTGGCCCTACTATCAAGAAATGGTGTCATTTTTATTTATAGTGATACTTCATTTAAGGGGTTTTGTTTTTTAATGAAAAATGATTGGGTAATTACTTATGATTCACATCAATTAAAACCCCATAAGTAAAATTATCCTACACATGGCCTTCAAATGTATGATATAGTGTTTGATTTTAAAATATAGATACATCATTTATATAGAGTAAAGTCTGAAATATAAACTGATTATAAAATTTTGAAGTATATATTCACTCAAAAAGGGTTGAACATGAGATAGAACAAATGAAAATAATCGATAAAGCATTACGAATACACAATTCATTACCATCCTGTTAAATCAAAAAGAGTGGATGATTCTTTGATTTATAAATATAATTCCATCTTGACCATGTTAGATTTGAAACATGAAATTTTGGTTAATTATTTGATGAATCTTGGCCTAGAAATTGATTGTAAAAGAACTCCATTTGATTTGTTTTAGGTGTCTGTATAATCATTTTTGACATATAGAATTATGCAAGCTTATAAGGAAGACCACGAGTCATAGGAAAATATAGAATTAGTTAATAAAGGTAAGCTTACTGAGTTTTAATATTTACGAAGAAGGTGTTTTGAGATTAAAAAAATGTTATGTGTTTCATGTGATCCCCATTTTATGAAATAACTATTTACTGAGGCATATATCTCTCTATTTTTGATTCATCATACCAGTAAAAAAATGTATAGATACCATCGAGAACATTTCTAGTGGTAAGGAATGAAGATACATGTTATTGATTTCACTATGATATATTTTAATTTTTAATAGGTTAAAGTTGAATGAAAATTACCAAATGGGATTCTCAATACTATTCTAGTGTTAAAATGAAAATTGGAGAATATATCTATAAATTTTGTGGTGGTATTATCAAATTCATCTTGTGGTATTAATGATATTTGGGAAATTGTTGACTGGTTAACTAAATATACTCATTTTATTCATATTAGAGACAATATGTATTTGGATAAAATTTCTCAACTCCATGTTAAATATATAATAAAATTACATGGAGTACTTTTTTCCATTTTATCTGATTATAATCCTAGGTTCACTGCTAATTTATGGAAAGAATATCAGAAGTTATTGGATATTAAATTAAATTTCAATACAACCTTTAATCCTCAATTTGATATATGATTAGAGACAATGATTCATAATTTATAGGATATTCTTTGAGATTATTCAATGGGTTAATAGGGAAGTTGAGATCAATATTTGACTTTAGTTGAGTTTCTTTATAATAAAAGTTTTCATTCTACTGTAAATATGACACCTTTGAGGTATTATATAGAAATAAATGTCAGTCTCTATTTTATTTGGATGAAGTTAGGGAAAAAAGTTTTTGGGACTAGAATTGGTAGAAGAAATGGATAAGAAAGTTAAGATGATTATAAAGCATACGAGGACGACTCAAACTAAGAAGATAAGTCATCCAAATAACTAGAGGAAATATATTTCATTCAAGGAAGGAGATATTGTTTGTCGTATAGTGTCTCCATGTATAAGTGTTATGCATTTCAATAAAAAAGGGAAGTTAAGTCCATGGTTCATTGGAACTAATTAAATTATATAGAAGATTGGATAGGTTACTTATCGAATGGATTTTTCTCCAAGTTCATCATAGGTACAAGACATATTTCATGTTTTTTTGTTAAGAAAGTATGTGCAAGATACATCTCATGTTCTTGATCCCTGAAGTAGTTTAGTTAGAAGGAAAAACTCTCTTAAGGGGAACAACTAGTTTAGATTCTTGACTATAGAGATAATGTGTTAGGGAATAGAATTATTTACCAGGTCAATGTTTTGTATAAAAATATTATGATTGAATAAGAAACATGCTATTTGGAAAATTATACGAGGTAAAGATATCCCTACCTATTTAAATAGAAAATAAAATTGCAAGGATGTAATTTAAAAAAGGTAGAAGAACGTGACAAACCATGTAATGGTAAAATAAAACATTTTGAGTCCTTATTAATATTAATCAATTATATTTTATATAGTTATATTCATTATAGTAATATTTGGTAATTTTATAGTTAAAATAAAAAATCTTTATTTCTAACCAAATTAAGTTTTAATGAATTATATGTGTTTTAAAAAAAATATAATTAATAAATTCTATAATATAATTTTTTTAAAAATGTTTTTAAATTAATCATGTAAAAATTATATTAGGATGAGTATTTTCTAATTTTACGAAAAGCTTAATTTCTCAAATGAATAGTGAAAAATAATAATTTTTAATTTAAAAATATTTTTAGTTTCAAGAATTTGAAATGTTGAATTTTTTTTAAAATGGTTTTAAAGTAAAAACATTTCATTTATATTATTAATAAAACAATTCATTTCTTTTAAATCCATTTAAGTTTTGTTTTTGGTATAAAACTTTTTATACTTAAGAAGACATTTATTCTGAAAAAACGCATTTCGTTGTGTTTTGTGAGTTAAAATTTAAATTAAATTATACCACTTATGTGAATAAATATTTATCAAATATATTATATATATTTAATTAGAATAAAAAATATTATGCAAAATTTTCAACTTAATTTTGGTCTTAATGAATAGTAAAAGTAGAAAAAAAATGTTACCATGATTGAGGTTAAATTTTTTACCAAGGATTAAACTAAAGTGATAAGGGTTAAAATGATCCAGAAACGTGTCAAAATACTATTTTATGACCAAATTTAGTACCTATATTAGATCATACTCATAAATGGTCCATTTTAAATCCATACAGAATGATCAAGTAATTAATATATTTTAATCTGTTGAAAAATTCCAAATGTGTCATCCCCCCAAATTATAAAAGGGTATACTATTGATATCCTATATAAACATAAAGAGACATTTATACATCAATAACTACTAAAATCTATTCCTAATATCCATACACATGTTTTAGAGGTAATATTTTGTGTAGAATACCAATTTTAGATGGATAATGGTTTTAAGAAATGAATGTTGTCCAAAGAAGAGGTATAACTTTTAACTGAATGTTTTAGTTTTATTTATTCTTCTACATAATTTGAAAATATTATAACCATTGTGATATAGTAACATAATTATATTAAATATAATAAAATTTTAATATGTTGTTTTCTCAACTATCATCTATCTCCCTCTTTGCCTAATGGGAAATTAAACCATAGTTTGTGTGTACAGAGAACTACCACCTCACGAACTGATGTAATTTGTTTTCCATCACCTCCCCTCATAAATGGTTATAATAATAGATTTAAAGTATATATATTATATTAATGGTATAATTATATTTTTGTAAATATAATATATTACCTATTTTATTACCATTCTATCCATTTAAAAATGACAAAGTCATTTATGCGTATGTGTGGATTACCACCTTCATGAAGCGATGTGATTCTTTTTTCATCACTGCCTCACATGGATGGTATATATAAGTATGTTTAAATAATTAATATGATATTTATGAGATAATAGTTATTATTTAATGATAAAATTATACTTACATTTTCCCCTCATGCTCATTAAAAATGAAAACATTACTCCTCCGTATATACGACCTACCGTATCCATGATTTTAACATAATCCAATTTTCATAACCATATTACATAGTTGGTTACAAAAGTATAATTAAAGTTTAAAAATAATAATTATATCATAATTATTCTCCAATATATTATATAATAAGTAAAAATTTGACCATAGTCAATATATTGAAGTCATTTTGAAATTATGAACCAAATATGCACAAAACACCTGATGTGGAATTAACCAAACAAGTAATAAAATATATAATTAAAGTAAATGAAATGGATGGTTTAATGATAATTAATAATAAATATCAAGTATTATTTAAAAATTAAATAAATGAGAAAATTTTATTATAAAGGAGATAATGAAATCACGTGACAAGTTAAACTCAAGGTAGGGGATGCTTTACCTTAAAATTATCCTTTAAATATTTTAAATATTTATTTCCAAAATATTTTTTTTTCATTTCCATATTCTTAAAATTATTTTATGAAGGTATTTATATGTAAAAAAATTAATTTTAAAGAAAATTTTATGTTTCTTTTAACTTTATTTAAAAGGTTTTCAAAAGGAATATTTACACACATTTTATAAGGAACATTTTTACTTTCTTTACAGAAGGAAAAATGAATTTACAATTTTAAACTATAGGTCATTGATGGATTTTTCAACCACCATATCAATTATTTAAAGATTCCATATTTTATTCAAATAAATACCCTTCTTCCATTTATGTTGGGTATTTTCAAAAGGGTTTTTAGATGGAATAGATATTTCAATATCTGAAAATATTTTTCATATGAGTGAAAATAATGTTTTTATGATTATGATTATGAAAATGCATGGTTTCATCTTTTATTTACATTTTATAGTTTTTGGTCATTATTTATGATGATGGTTAATGCTGATGTAGATTTTGATAATGGGTGAGCCCAATATAGATCATGATGATAGGTGAGACTGATATAGCTCTCCAATACTTTAGGTAAAGGGATTAAGTTACATAGTTTTAGGTTCTTCCTAAGATATTATTGGAATTTACCGTATAGGTTATTCCATTTTAGGAGTGACTGCAATAGTGATATATTAGTGATGTCCCAATTTACCTACATGATTAATCTATAATTTCTATGGGTTTTCATAAAAAACACTAATATTTCATAGGTAAAGCTAATGAGCTTAAGTTTAAATGAAATTATATGCTACTTATTAAGGGTGAAATTTATAACATTAAAAAGTTTTCACGAGTTCCTTCATGATTTTAAATAAAATTTCACGTTTTTATTTTTCCTTTAGGATTTATTATAAAATTTATTATGAAAATATTTAGGAAGTGAAGTTAAATTATTTAGACATAAAATGTTTATTTTTTGTTCAATGTATATTATGAAAAAGGATAATTATTTTATCTATTTTTTTATGTACCATACTGATATTTTTATTCCCATTCATAGTTTTCAAATGTTTTTAATAGGGTTTTAAGGATGAGTAGGTACAAGTATGGGGTTAAGATAGAAATTGTGTAGATATGTCATTAATATAAAATATTATATATATATTAAAAGTTATTTGTCGTGGAAAAAATAAATAATGAGTGGAAGTGTCCAATTTGTGATGTAATATTTTATTTTATAATGGTTATGTCCAAATTATTTAAGACTCTAAAGTGAAAAGGTATCCAAAAATTTAAGAAAATAAATTATTATTTAAAGATTCAATTTATAGATTATTTAAGGATGGGTCCTTATAGGTTACCAATTCCTCCATAATATAATGGTGGTAAACTTTGTACCACTCTAGTGATAGTATTACAATGTGGTAATAGGTAGAGATAAGCACCACTCACGTTTTGGTTGTAGTTTTCCTTTGTCAGTGAGGAGATCTGTGGGGTTTCACCTCTTAGAGGCACTTTCACTCCACCTTCAATGTAGGGATAATACTGTTAAGATGTTCCTTCCTTACCATTTCAATAATCACCTCTTATTTAAGATTATATATAGTAAATAAAAACATTTTAGTTGTGGGGAAATTGTTTTGGAGGTTTCTATAGAAAATTTTCTTCTTCTAGATGATGACTTCAGTTTGGATCAAAGGGTGATACTGTTTGGAATGTCTTACGAAGGATCAAAAGATCAAAAATTTGAAAACCCATTAATAAAACATAAAATTTAGGATAATTATCAATCGATTAATTTCACGGTTAAATGGTTAATGGTGGGTTCACCATTTTTTTCAATGGAGTAATGTGAAGAAAAATGTCCTAATGCTTTTGGAAAATTAGTTATTTTTGTCATTGATTTCACACCGAGTTCAAAATTTTTGTTTTCTACAGAATCTAATTGAATAAAATAGACCAAATCTTTAGGAAACTTATTTATTTTGGTTATTAATTTCCTATTAGGTTCACCATTTGTTTCCCAAAGGAAACACTAATTCCACTCCTATATAGATTTTGTATAATCCTTCTTTATAAAGGAAGGATATCACTGGGAATTTTCGACTGACACCTTGAAATGTGCATTGGTTAAGAGGACGAATAATGGGGATAATCTAGACCTTTTGAGGGTAAATTATTTATACTATAGGAATATATTATATATTTAAGATGCATTTCATGAATCCTTCCCAAATCCTAGTGTAGGACTAGTTACCATTATGATAACGACAGATCAAAATAATTCATTTATGTAAAATAATATTATGTATAAAAGATCTTCCATAAATACTAACATGTTCATGTATCCGTGGTTTTACATATATGGTACTATATGTATTCATCATAGGTTCTGAAACTTATTTTTATTTATTTATTGATTCTTAATTTTATGGCATTATGTTTTAATGCCACGTAGTTGGGAGATCTATAGTTTATGACCATCCAAGAAGGGGGTATGTATTTGTGGTGTTGTGATTAGTCCCATGGAAAAGGATTCCTAAATATACTTATAAAAATATCATAACCCACATAGTTTCATACCAGTATATGGGACATATAATACATTTTAAGGTTATGTGTAAAGAACCACCATGGATCCTTTTACGACCATGTAGCTATAACCACTTCCAAGTAGTTTAAAGTTGTAAAAAATGGAATCCTATATGAAAGGTGCCTAAAAATGGTTACTTTTGGAATTATGCATGAGTACCACTATTTGGTTTATCTCAAAGGGAATATGGCCCAATGAGGATAATTTGTTTTCATAGGGATTGTGGCCTCATGAGGTATACTCTTAGTTTGGATCATGGTGATATAGCCCACCAAGAATATTTTTTAAAATATAGCCCATATTAGAAAAGTATGGTGATTACCTAGAATAAATATGTTCATCTAGGTAAGAAAATTATTTCATCGGCGATACTTCCTAATAATGATATGGATTTGGAGATATTGGGTTTTTTCTTTAGTTGGTGTGAACCTCAAAGCAGAATATTACATATCTTTGTTAATAGGAATAAAATATCACATAGTCCGAGGTTTGAATTTTAGAGTCATATTACTAGACCATATCATTATGTTTAATGTAAAACTATATGGATGTTATCATGTAGTTTTATATCATTTGACAAGGATGTTTTTGTCATGAATGGGGTGAAGATAAAGAATTTAGTGAGGATTACGCATTGGGGACATATACGATGCTTATCACTAATGACCTATAAGTGATATCATTAATGAGAGAATGGTTGATTGGGGATTATCTATAAGGTGGAGGCCTAACTATGAATGTTTACTTCTTGTCATCTGATATTTGGTCAATAAAGGATAACTTTACTCATGGGGGATGTGGACTTATTAAAGAGACATGTTCAGGCTTATGAACTATGGTTTTATAAATGGGTGAATATATCACCAAGTGGGAAAGGTTAGTGTCTTTTTATGATATCATGATCATGGTTTACACCTAAAAGGGTCCCCTCCATGTTGATCGGGAATTATGATAAAATGAGTGAGGATTATTCATGAGTATTTGATGCCTAAGTATAAATGTCATTGGCTCACTAATGTCTCCAATATGATGAAATTATAAATGAGAAAATGGATGGAGATTTATCCTTGAAAAAAGACCTACATGTACATGGATCATTTATTGAAATTAAGATCCAAAGTGATCATGTTGAACCTGGAGAGGCCACTGTAGTGTCTTCCTAATAGGGACCCCCATTATGAATGGAATCCATGATTGTGATCACCATGTGGGTTCTACCTATTAGACAGGATAATTACCAAGAATTATTTGATCAAGGGTATTCATGATTGAGTGAGGATCATTTAATGAATCTAATGTATTGATCTTACAGGTCTAGTGATTTTATAAGAGGTCTTATCTTGAACATTTGGGGTTTCTTAACTTGAAGGAAATAATCCATAAAGGTATTTTGGATTGATATGACTTGAGTTGGTGACTTTGGTGATGGTATGGTTATGTGATTTCATGAAACCTCAAATTTATAGGAACTCATCAAACACCATATACATAATAATCAATATATGAAGATGAAAAAAAATTATTTATAGTACCCTTTATTTGAATAACACATCACATGCAGTCCTTTTTCCATGAGATAAGTTCACATAAGTTATTGACAAAAGGCATCCTGCCCTTATGGCAGGCTGGTAGAAGAGATCCCATGTAATTAATTGACATAATGGTGGTTTTTGGATGATTGTGAGATAATATCACAAATGAATCTTCACATGATAGGTTCAAATAAGAGAAACCTTCAGGATTAATTCACATAGGGAGTTTTCTAAAGACATGGTAATCTCATGGATGAGACAAAAAAACAACTCCACAAGATTATTTTATTCATTAGTGTTATTTGGAGATGAATTTACCTATGAAGTTCATCAAAGTTCTTCAATATGGGAACCATTCAGGTTTTCTTTCTCTATCTGTGCTTATAATTTTTGTCTCTGACTCTACCTCTAGGTGTTTACTTTTCAAAAATTTTAATTGGGGTTTTTATAGGAATCACACATGACTGGGAGTGAGTAACCCATTATAAGAGATGTGATCCATGTGACAATTTTGTTGACAAGGCACAAAGAACAAGGGTATCTCATGGATGTGGAAGAGGTATTCCTATGATTTATGAATAAGGATGCTTTCTCATAGCCACATGAGAGATCCTCCTCTAATACATGAACTAAGTTCATTCCTCATATCCACATGAGATATATTTTTCAATTCATGAATGATGGAACTACCCAAGAATCATTCACAACATCATGAGAAATTCATTGATGATGTAATGGTGGTTTCTAAGCTATCTTTATCATTATTTTTTATATATAATTAGTTACTAAGAGGGAATCGACACTCATGGATTATGACCAAGGTATATTGAAATAATTATTCTTATCTATGTGATGATAAAATTCATATTTTTCATCCAATGTATATTATTTATAAATAAATAGTATTTCCTAATTATTTTTCAATGTAGATCACAATAGTGCAATATGTTTATCTACCCTATGGAATTTTCATGAAGATATAGGTCATTTGAAGATATAGCTTTGCAGCTCTAACAATGGGGTTTAGGTGTGATCATCAGAGCATTCACAGTGTCAGTACACCCCTTGAGTATAACAACTCTAGTTTATTTTTTTGGACCCTTTGAATTTTTTTGATGACTCCCTTTATTTTCATCGTGATGTTTTCATGGATAAAATGTGTCTTTAGAACCTCGATATCTAGTGAATAAAATAATATATATATTTTAATAAATCTTAGAATAATTATTCATAAATAATGTTTTATATTTAAAATAGGGATTTATATGGGAAAAACATAACCACAGTGTTTTCCGAAACATGGGGTTTTCCATAGGAATGATATAAGTTTCATTTTCTTCGGGATCCATGATGGTGCAAAATCATTAGTAGATTAAAAATGGAATAAATTAAATAAATAATCATCTAATTAATTGATTTAACCCCATAGACGCCCTACATATAATGATATATATGATTAGCTACATAACCTTGGAAGCTCTAGTGGATAAATCCTTGGCTAAAGTATTGACATAAGAACTTGGGATCAAGGATCAATGATTAATGTATCAATAATCCTCAACTACATTTTCTATGAGAATGTTATTTCTAATTATTGTCCTTAACAGTTGTAGGTAATTTTTATTATTATTTAATTTACCCCATTGTTGATTTTGTTACAAACATGGATCAATCTATGATAAGCTAAATCCATGTTTGGATATCATATGTCCAATTCAACTTATCATTTTCTCTTGAAATTATGATTTTTGATTGTATTATATGGAAATATTTATTAATTATATTAGTTTAATTATTATAATTTTAGGAATTATGGACGAATCATACACAACCATCATGTATTATTACTTTTGCGGTTTCTTGGTTTTCACCCTTTGTTCTTCACATGTTTATCACCGACCTTCAATATTTGGACGATGGTTTGACCATTTCAATAGAATTATTTGTTATGAAATATAAAAAGGGTCATGTAGATCATTCTTATGTATTCATCAACAAGGATTATGATAAAAGGATGAAAATTGAGTAGTGGTGAGATTTTATGTAATGACTTCATGAGCATAGTTATGTGTGGTGGTTTACTTGTGTGACAATGAATCATTCAGGATGGAGAGAATTTATTTATCTGGTGATGAGTGTTTGGAATCATGATTCAGAGAAATTCTTGACCATGGTCAATGTAGTTGGTGAGAATCTAGGTGATAGTTTTTGTTAAATCAGTGGATACGATGATGCTTCAAGAGGAAGACAAGATGTTTGGAAAAATTCCAACTACACAGTGTGTAGCTTGAAATAACACACACTATGTATTCTGGGAGATACAGTGGCTAGGTTTTTGGTGGATGTTAAATATCACATTCTATGGGATTGGATCACACACATTCTTGAAAGGTAACTCATGTGATATACACATGATGTGCATCAAGGCTACATTCCATGGATCCATAGTATAACTCAATATGGGAAGCTAAGGTACATGAAAAATACCATTTTGGATCCTATACACCATGTTCACTACTCCACACACCATGTAGTTGGGAATATTTATGCCATGTAGGGTTATAGTACACATCCTAGCAACTACTTGTGGGCCATATGCCATGTACCCTAGGTACCCATATCGTACCCCTACCAAAACTATATGATGTCCCTAACTCTTCATTTGATATTAGTTTTAGACATGTGAGTGGTCCTTAGATGTTTTATTTTCTATGTGGGATGTGATGGTGGCCTTTTCCTTTTCATCGATGATGTGGTACAAGATAGTGTGACCAGTTTACTCCCTTCAATAATTATTAGCTGACAGTAGGGTTCAAGAGTGACTATCAGTGTATGATTGCATTGGTACTACTTTGATAATGGACTAGTTGAGGGAAGGGTCCCCCATATTCTATATTCCAGAAGATTCGGTACTCCCCCACACCCATATGGGGTGAATTTTCTTTATCTATAGAGCTAGTACTTGCACATATAGAGCTTCGATAAGGAGTGAGTCCCCTACTAGGGTTGATACTCCCTTGACCGAGGTGTCCATAATTGAGGTGTGGGACCCCCTATGAAATCTCATGAAGTTATCTTGGATGATAGATTATTTATGTCATGGAGAATGGAAATAATGCATAATTATTTTATCTAGATGTAGGGACTGTGACCTTACCATGTGGCTTGGGTTCTTTTATGAATATATCTTAGTTCTTCTTCTTTTATCCACTTGATTATGTTTTTAACTAACTCTTCTATTCTTACATTACATCCTTGATTATTTTGAATGGCCTAATGGGTATGTATGTACTCACCCCTATATGGTCTCCTCCCATACATGTCATGTCATATACGTAAGATAGACATTTTGATGGTGATCTAGGTGGAAGATGTGTGGGTGGTGCATAGTGATACTTGGTTGTAGTGTTAGATGGACTGTGGTCAGACTCTATAGATTGTGTGTTAAGATAGTTATTCTTAATGATTTCGTGGTAGGACCTACTATTCTATTGGTGCGATTTTAATTTACCCTATTTACTTTGTTATGTACTGTCATACTCTACTATGGGTTTTTAGAGGTTACTCATGATTTACTATTCCATTTTTTCTATTCATTATTACTCTAGTATGAATGGATATGGGGGTGTGTGTACATGTATATTCAGAAAAGGATTACCATATTAGTGATATTCTCACTTGATGATAGTCACTAGACCCAAAACTATTTTAGGTGATATTGGGGTGGAATGATCAGATTAACACGAGCCTGGGAGGGGGCTTGGTGGGTTAAGTATTTTTAGAGTGGTATCAAATTGGGTTATCTTAGGAAAAAATATTAGAATTAGTTTCATTATGAGGTTTTGTTTTGGAAGTTAGGGAAATAAAGCTAAGGAATCTTGATTTCATTTTTTAGACTAGGAAACCCAATGTTGCTGTGATGGATGATGTATTTATACACCAGGACACTGATAACCTTATTGTTAACTTAGTACATGGAGGCACTAGTTGCTGGGAAAACATTGGTGCATGTATCATACATGAATTGGTTATTCATTTCCATTTATTTTATGATTTCAATCCACTTATAAAATCTATTGAGCATGATTTATCTTGTAAAATTTTAAGATGCCTTCATGTTGGCTACCTATGAGATTTCTGAGATATAATCATAGTGAATATAGATTGAGTGAAACAACCTCAGTTCAGGGGCCGGTGTATGTGGTGTCTCCTCCAGAAAAACAATGACAAAAACTTCCACCCATTGAGCAGTGATTAGACCCACATCTAGCAGTTTAGGTGGATTCTACAAGCCAAGATGAGTAGCTGATCGTTCCAATAATGAAGGATAAGTATGTGCATATGATAATAATGTCGTATGAGTTCTAGAGGCATAGGCTACCTAGATTCTAGGGTGATCTGTATCAGTAGGAAATAGATTATTAGATATAGTCAATGGTGTAAGTGTTCCTAATTGTTTGAAACCCTCTGGACCGTATACCAGTTTTAGTGAATAGCCTTCTTTATAGTGAAATAATACATTAGTGGGTTTTAGGAATTCAGACTCATGACATGGTTATGCAACCATGTACGGAGTCTCCGGACCTCTTTATGGGTGAATAATTTTTTGTGATGTTTCATATGGTATGTATTCAGGAGAAACTCAAGTTTAAGTTGAGGATAATGATCATTTTTGAGTATGAATCAAGGTTCACTGACCTCACACAATACTCCCTAGACATGTTTTGCGATGGGTTATTCTAGGAACATAAGTTTGAGTAGGGGATTCACTAGTACATTTGAGAGGATGTGGTTCCTCAAGGCATTTAAACCTACACTAGAGTGTTACAGTGGGATTTGGATATGGAGAGCTTTGAAGTGGTGAATCACTAGGTAGTTGGAGAAGGTGATAGATATCAAATAGTAGAGTCATCATCCACTATTGGCTAGTATCATGTGTCAAAACCCCTATATAAGTGGCATAGTCATGTTCAACCATATAAAGGAGGAACAATAGCCCATGTCTCACATAGGTGATCTGATCAGCTGGGGGATAATTAATGACTTACCTATGATGGTTGCGGTCATATTGAATAGGGATTCCTAACCCATCATACAATAAAGGAAGGATATAATGTAGAATGACATTTTCTTTAGAGGAAAAAACATTAATTGGGAACTTCCAAGAGCATTTAGAGAGATCCTTATAGAGACATTTATATTATAGGAGTTATATGAGAGACATGAGGTGATTGATGTCTCTAACTAATACCATATCCACCACCTCTGGGTGGTCCAAGCAAGGATTAGTGAACTAGTGGTTAGAGATATGGAAACTTGAAGGTAGTTGAGGATTTTGACCTTGAGTATTTAATATTTATTTGATTTATGATATATATTTTCTCCATATTAGTGTTATTTTTGGTAGATATATGAATAATATAATATTTCATTTACATGTCCCTTATTCGAGAATTTGAGATTCTATTAGATCTTGAAGTCTAACCCTTATGCCTGGAAACTCATATTGTGGGAGACTCTACGATCACAATTCTATTCCGATAGTGTGAATTATCCTTAAAATGAGTGAGGTTCATGTGCTATCTCTTAGTAGTTATAATGGATTCATATGATTTCCTTCTTGATATGGAATAACAATTATAATCCTATAACCATATCGACTATTTCTCTTGAAGGGTAAGAGGATTATAGGAAGATGGATCAAGATTTTACTTCATTGAAAAAAATATTATTAAGGATGGATGGTATAGTCAGATGTTCAAGAAGCTAAAAGCTATTTTCCATTAATTATCTAGTATAATCTTGGTGTAGTATACTTAGAGAATGTTTGGTTTCCTATAGTAGTAGAGGAGTACTCAAACACTTTCCCTGAGGATGTACCCATCCTACCTCACCATTCAAAGGTTAATTTTTAAATTTAGTATCACCCTAGGGACACTCCAATATATTATGAGGCCTATCATCTGGACCCATCTAAGCTTAAGGAGTATAGGATGTAGTTGGAGGATCTTTAGAGGAATGGATTTATTAGAACCAGTGTACCCCCTGAGCATATCCATTATTGTTTTACAAGAAGGAAGTTGAGAGCCAGAAGTTTTGTATTTAATACCATCAACTATATTGGGTTATTAGAATGTACAAATACTATTTTCCTAGAACTGATGATATTTTTGATTAGTTGAAGGGGGAAAAGTGGTTCTCAAAGATTGAACCCAGGCCAAGTTTCCACCATCTATGAGTATATAAGGATGATATATAGAAGATGACATTCTAAATTCCCTATTTCCATTAAACGTTCATAGTGATTCCCTTTGGTATGAAGAAATCCTCTAAATTATTCATGGAAATCATGAAACATATCATCTAGGATTTTCTATATAGGTTCATGGTGTTATTCATCATTGATGTTGTTATTTACTATGTATTAGAAGCTAATCATGAAGTGAATTTGAGGACGAATCTAGATGTTATTTGAGAGAAATAACTATATTTTAAACTCTATAAGTGTTAATTCAATATTATAGAGGCCCAATTACTAGGATATGTTATCTTAGAATAATTAGAGGCTATGGACCTAGTGAAGGTAGAGGTAGTGATAGCTTGGGATCCACCCAATAGTGTGTTAGGTGTGCAGATTTGTTTTAGGGATGAATGAATATTATTAGAGGTTTTCAGTAGAATTTTCTAGAATCATAGATTCCTTAAAATCCCTGACTGAAAATGATAATCCAATTGTTTTTTTAGAGAAATATTAAGATTACTTTGAGGAGTTTTAGGAGAGATTGAAAATTACTACCATTCTAAGACTGCCAGAGGAGGGGGTTAAGTATATGGCATTCTGTGATTATTCTAAATCCTTTCATCATTATGTAATGATGTAGAGGTAGAATATGTTTTCTTATAGGCCCTGGTAGTTTATACCCCATGATTATAATTACATGATCTATGATTTGGAGCTTAAATTAAATGTGTTTACCTTGAATACATTGAAACTCTACCTTCTTAGTGAGCAGTTTATTATCAACACAACCATAAGAGTCTTAGGTATATCTTCTATTAGAGGTATCTTAACTCGAGACAAAGACGATGGAAATATTTCTTATAGTAAAATGATTTTGAGATATTATATACTCTAGGGAAATTAGTTTTTCGTGGTAGATGATCTTACTAAGAAATCCCATTCCCAGTTTCTAGGTGAGGTTTCAAAGCAGTTAGACTCATTTCAGTTGTCCGTGGTGGATGAGGGAGGACCAATGTATCTTTGATTGATGGTCATGACCCATCCACTTCTTCATCACGTGAGGGAAGAACAACTTTTAGATATTGTTTATGAGGTCTTTTATGAAATTGTATTTATATGAAATACTTCTATTGCAATGTATGAATGAGGGGAGGATATCATCTTTTTATGAGGATGGATTATAATTCTAGTCACATTGAGTGAGGAGGTACCGAGTGAATTTATTATATCCCTATTGGAAAAACATAATAGATTAGAAAAGATATACCATAATCTTTTGATATGGTTTTTGTGGACATGGATGAAGAGGAGGGTCATAGAGTTCATCTCTCAAAGCCTCAACTGTCACCAAGTGATGGAAGAGAACCAGGTTCCAGTGGGTTTGTACCAACACCATGAGGTGCCAAAGTTGAAGTGGGATAATATATCCATATATTTTGTGATGTGAAATCCACAAATGTAAATAGTTCATTATTTTTTCTAGATGATCATTGAAAAAATTAATAAGTCAGTCTAATTTATCACAATCAAAGATTAAATTTCAATGGAAATCTTGAAAAGCTCATACATGTAGAAAATAACCCAAATTCATAGAGTACCCTCTATGATTGTCTATGACCACAATAGTCATTTCATTTTTCTTTTTTAGAGGGGATTAAATGATATTTTTGGAAATTGGTTGTAGTTGATCATGAAATTCCACCCCTTGATGGTTGAGCAGAGTGAGGAGACTATTCAGGTCCTTAGATATATATTTTGAGGTCATGTACTATCAAATATAGGAGAAAAAGTTTACTTTAGTGGAGTTTACCTATAATAACATCTATCACTACACTATTGTTATAGAGCCATCTAATTCCTTGTTTGTAAGACCTTGAAGGTCACCCCTATGCAGGCCAGAATTGGATGAGTCAAAACTCATGGGGACCGAGTTGGTGAAGGAGATGGCAGAGAATGTTCAACTTATTCAGGAGTTGATGAGGAAAACCCATAGCCATTAAAAGTCGTATGTGGTCCAACAACAATGACCCTTGTATTTTTAAGAGGGAGGCCATGTGTTCCTAAAGGTCATACCTATGCATGAATTATGGATATTTATTTGGGTGATAATATATCTCTAAGATATATCAACCTTTTCTAGATACTCCAAAGGGTAGGTGACATTTCATACCACCTAGCATCTCCACCATAGTTGATATGAGTTCCTAACATCTTCTATGTATCACAACTGAGGAGGTATGCACATGATCTATCACATGTTATTAATTGGGGTGAGTTGGAAATTGAAGATGGGTCCACCTTATCAGAGTATCTATTGGAAATTAATGATCTATAGAAGAATACCCTTTATCAATGAGATATTCCCTAGTGAAAATTCCTTAGGAACATGAGAATCTACAGGATATCTCATAGGAGTGTGAGAACTAGATGAAAGATTAGTACCTTCACATTATGTATAGTTTTTTTATTTTATAGGAAAAATCATTGGAGGTGGGGAGGGTGTAACAAATCTTGTATTTATATTTGGACCCTTTGAATTTTTTTGATGGTTCCCTATATTTTATTTGAAGTATTGTTATGAATATTATGTGTCTTTAAGTAAATAAAATAATATAAATATTTTATTAAAAAAATGTAATAATTATTTATATATAATGATGTATCTTTTAAAAAAGTCCTCACATTGGAAAGCCAAGACCATGGTTGGGTATTAAACATGGGTTTATCCCTTATAAAAATATATGTTTTATTTATTCTGTGATTCATGAAGGTGCACAATCACATATAGAATAAAATAATAATTAATTATCTAAATAGTTGATTTAACCCAAATGAACCCTCTATATAATCCTTTTTAGAAGAATATACAAGGTTGTCCATATAACCTTAGGATATTTGTAGGATATACCCATAGTGATAGCCTTAATAAATAAACATGGGACCAAGGATCAATGATGAATACATCATTATTCATCAATGGAATTTTTTGTGAGATATTTCTTCACCAAAAATTGATCCTTAATCGATTTAGGGGATTTTTTATTATTGTATTTACCTAGTTATTAATTTTATTACAAACATGGATTAATATATCCTAAGTTGAATCCATGTTCAAATATCACATGACCCGGTCAACTTATGATTTTCTCTTGAAATTGTGTTTTATTATTATTTGATCTTGGAATTTATATTAATTATATTGTTTAACCTATTATTGTTCCATAAAATATGGATGAATCTCACATGTCCATCATAGATAATTACTTTTGTGGTTTCTCAGTTTTTACCATCTTCAAATGTTCATCATCAACCTTGATTTTGGCCATGGGTTAGACTAATTCTATTGATTGATTAATCATGTGATTTAAAAATGATCTAAAAGATCATTATTATTTGTTTTTCAACAAGTATTATGATGAAATGATTAAAATAAGGAAATTGTGAAATGTGATGGGATGAAAACAAGAGTGGATTTCCAGTTGGAGGGAAATTTAGGTGATAATGTATCATATATGATGATCCAAATTCATTTATATGATATTGAGTGCAGGGATTCTAACCCCTAGTGAAGTCTTGACCATTATCAATGTGGTAGGTTAGAATCCATGTGACATTTTCAGTGAAATATATAGACACTATAAAGATTCAAGAGGAAGAAATGTGGTATGGAAAAATACCAACTACATGACATGTAGTTTGGAATAACAAATACCATGTATTCTAGGTGATACAGTGTCTAGGGTTATAGTGGAAGTTAAATATCACACTCCATGTGAATGGATCACATTCCATATGACCCTTATCTGGTTAAATTTGGTGTGTATAGGGATTAAATTCCCAGGGATCCTAAGTGGTATAAAATCTATATAAATTAAGGTCATACACCATGTACACTTGGTTGAAAATGACATGAGAAGCCTGAGTACACTCCAAGTACATTTTTAGATCCTATATTCCATGATCCCTACTCTATATGTCATATAGTATATCATCTATATTCCATTTAGGGTTCCAATACATAAGAAAGTGACTACTTGTATGCCACATTTTATATACCCTAAGAACACACCCTTTACCCCTACCAAAAATATTCAATTACCTTGATTATTCATTCAGTATCAATTTTGGACATGTGAGTGGCCTTTGGGTATTTTATGTTCTATATGGTACAAGATGGTGGATGTTTCTTTGATATCCATGATACACTATGAGATAGTGTGTCCAGGTTACCCCCTTCAATGATGGTTAGCTTACATTAGGGTTTGAGTGTGGTTATCAGAGTATGATGGGGTCTGTACTCCCTTGTAAGTGGATTGGTTAGGGGTAGGTTTCCCATATCCAATATTATAGTAGATTCAGTACTCACACGTACCCATCTAGAGTCTGGATCCTCTATCTATGGAGTTGGTACTCCCCCATCTAGAGATCTGATAGGGTACATATCATCTACTAGGGTTGGTACTCCCTCGATTGAGGTGTCCATCATCAAGGCACGATTCCCCAACTACAAATCACATGATTTTAGTCAGGTTGATAGTTTACCCGGATCATGGATCTTTTAAGGCATACATAATTCTTTTTCCTAGATGTTAGTAATGTAACCTTATCATATAACTTGGGTCCTTCTAAAAGCATATCTGACTTCTTCTTCATTTACCATATTGATTTTGTTTTGAGATTAATATTCTTTTGTTAAATTTCTTGGTGATTTTGAGGTATCCTACTGGATAATTATATAACCACCCATGCATGGGCACTATGTTCATGTGTCATGTCCAATAAAGAGGATTAAAAATTTGATGGTGATCTAGGTAGACTAGGTGAGGCAGGTGTGTAGTGGTTGTTGGTGGAGGTGTTAGCTGGACCATGGTCATACTCCATAGGTAGTGTTATGGGACTATTCTTCTTATCTATTTATAGGTTGGACATACTTTTTCTTCAGTGGGCTTGTGCTTTACCCTATTTACTTTGTTGTCTATTTTCATACTCTAATTTAAATTGTCATAGGTTATGGATGTATTTACTACTCTAGTTATTTTCTATTCCACATTACTCTAGAGCATATGGAGACATGTGTGTGTATAGGTACAATAGGATAGGTCCTCCCATATGATTGATATGCCTACTTAGTGCTACTCCCAAGACATTAGCCTATTAGAGGTGATATTGGGTGGGGGGGGGGCACACTTGGCATACCGTTGGCTTGGGAAAAGCCCCGATAGTTCTGGTCATGTCCTAGAGGAATGTTGTGAAAGGTAATAAGTCCAACATATTCATTTATCACAAGACTACCTAGTTAACTATAAAATAGGCACCCAAAACTACTTGCAATAAGGTCCATAGGAAATCCCCAATCCCTATGGGATGAAAACTAGTTCCTAGGCATAAAAAATTACATTTGATAAAAAAAATTCTGATAAAAGAAAATGGATATCAAACATCCATTTAATAAATAGTATAACCAAGAAGAAATAACCTTGATGTAGTAAAAAACAAGTCCAGACTATGATATTATACAATAAAAAGATGATGCAATTAAAAACCCAACAAGAGAAACCAAATTCCCAACTCCATGTGACATGATGGTCAACATCCAAACACACCACCACCAACATACCACACCCTCTAGGATTTATACCAATAGTCCCAAATATATTCCTTGACATTACATGTAAATGAAAAAAAGGTCTATATATACCTGATGGAATATGTAGTACGTGAGAACAATAATTTCAGTAGGGTCTCACTAAGTGTTTTGAAAGTTTTCTTTAATAAATAAATTTATTTTTCTTATTTAACAGAATACAATTCAAAGAAAAAATGCCTTTCACAATTTTATATAAGGTTCATAGAAATAAACATTTCTATAACACTTAGAGATAAACATGTATCAAATAAGAATTTCACAAAACCATGAATAAATAAATAATTTAAATAATATATTTGAATCCCATATTTCAATAAAAACCCTAAATAGTTTTGAAAGGCATAAACAATTGATCATATCATCAACCTTGACCTATAGTGTAAAGATATTAAGTAAATTAGATTTTCGTGAACTAGGATTCTCACATATTAATGATCTATTACATATCATGTGTGTGTGAACCCCCTAGGGAGAGTAACCTCATGTCCTAAGGAAGGATACCTCATGGGATATGGCTCCCCATCATGTCAAACTAATGTTTAGTTAATGTTGTGACATAAATACATTTCCAGGTAGCTTCAAACCACCCTAGCATGATTAATAGAGCCTCCCCACCTAAATACCCTGGTTCTCATGTGCTATCATTTTCACATATTTAAACATTCCATTTGGTGAATTTCAAAAAACACAAGTACTTCATAAATCATAAGACAATGAACCAAAACCATTTTCACATCCATTTACATTTAAATTTAAAACCATTTTCAATCAAACATTCATAAAATATTTTCATTATTCAAAACCAATTTCATGGATATATAACATGCTTCATTTTTTTGATAAAACCATTAAAACATGCACTAGAATAACATGTTTATATATAAAATCCAACTTAAAAAACAAAAATCTCAATAGTCGCGTTCCTAAATAAACACACATGATCTAAGAAAACACAAATTATATCTCTCTATCCCTTACAAAATATACAATAATTTCCATTAGATCATACCTAAAACCATAGATTTTGAAATGATAATCTAGATCTATCATTCCTTTCAATGAGAGAAGAGAATATCCAGAAACATGGAGAATAATGTACATAAACAGATAATTTTCTAGATCCACCACCCTTAGAATTAACATAATTTCTTAATGGAGTGTAATAAATCATCAAAGTGACCAAGGAAGAGCCTTAAGTTTGAGACCCAATGACGAAAGAGAATTAATGAGGTATTCAGTTGAAAATTCATATACAAAAACTATTTTCTAGATCAATAAAACATTTCAACATGGTTTAGATTAATGGTTAGAAAAACTGTGTGCCAATAGTGCGAGGCTTACTATCGCCTAGGAGACTTCTACAGTTAGGTTACATTCTTATATGAACCATGTTACAATAGTTCAATATGTAACTATCCTAATATAAATGCTTTACTATGGAATTTTGTATAATTATTACAAACCGTGCGCTACCAATGAGCCTCCCTTTTTAAAACCTCAACCTACTACATATTTTCTTTGGGAAATCCACACAGTTTTCACTAACCATAAGCCAAGCACAAAATTTACCAAAAACTCCTAAAAATTCCATAAAACTAACCAAAATAACCCTATGAAATCTAGGAATAAAATATGGTAAAAAAGAAATGTCCAGAGTGCTTGAAAGAGATAATGAGATGCAAAAATTCTCCCCACCTATCAATTTCTACGCCTATAAAGTAAAATTGAATAAGGTTTAATCTCAAAGATATGAGGCCACAAATCTCTCATCATTGATTCCCTATACTAAATCTCATGACAATCCATACCATGTTTCAAAATAACTCAGAACAATAGAATAAACTTCCCCATATTATCCTTTCTTGAGAATCAACTATGAAAGCTTGCTTCTTATTCATTGATAAATTCAGTTCCCAATTGAACTCCTCCCAACCTAGACCATGAGAGGGGTTGAAATGATACTTCTTAAGATGAGATACATGGAATGAATTATGAATTAATTCCATATGTGATGGTAATACTAGGAAATATTCCATAACCCCAATCCTCTCAACAATCTCAAAAGGTCATGCAAAACTTGGAGGAAAAAATTATTGATTTTAAAATTACTGGTGTCCCATCAAAGTCGAAACTTCCAAGAAGATACAATCACTAACCATGAACTCAAAATATCAGTTTCTATGATCCTCATATGATTTATGAAAAATCATAATTGTAATCGTACATTGACATATGACCTCAATCTTTAACAATGTCTGTTGATTGATTCTTGGCTATATAATAGATGTTTCACCCATATACGACTTATAAAGGGGTGATTTTCAAGGTTAGACATATAAAACCCCAAATGGTTTAATTTTTATGGATTATTGGTAATGTTTATTGTATATAAACTCAACAACCCCAAATAGATATCCCAAAATCCTTTAATTTCTAGGATGCAAGAATAAATCGTGTCTTCTAGAATCTGAATATTTCATTCCATCTATCCATCCATATGGGAATGATAAGTTTTGACTAGAATAATGTTTGATCATATCACTTATTTTAGATAATTCTAGTACTAAGTGGTAAAACAAGTATTTCTGTCTAATATAATGGATTATGGAACTCTGTGCAACCTCACAGTCTCTTTCATGTATAACTTCAACAACTCTTCAACTCTGATAGTGTCCTAATTTAGAAGGTAGTGAGATGACTTGGTGAGTTGTTAAATCACCAGACATATAGAATTAATCCCTCATAGATTCTATAGTAGTCCAATGATAAAATCCATAGACACCTCATCCCATTTCCATATTGGTATAGGGAGAGGTTGGAGTTACTCAAATAGTCATTGGTGTTCTTACTTAATTTTTTAATAGGTATGTCATTGTGAAAACAAATTTGGATATATTACATCTCAAACCTAGCCACCAAAACTGATGCTTCATGTCATAGTATATCATTTTAGTACCTAGATGAATGAAACACTAAGATAAATAAAATGCCTTCAAGATGGTTCTTCCCACAAATGATGAAACTACCCACCAACTCGTAAAACAAACAATTCCATCCAAGGAGATAAACTACATGGGTATGGTTTTCCTACCACATAAAAAATCCATGATAATGTGAAATTTATTGTCTTATTGTTTCTCCTAAGACACCAACTCAAGGAGATATAGTGTCAGATAAATTCTCAAAAAAAGATACAATATCCTTCCTGCTTTTTATCCAAGTGAATTATAGAAAATTGAAAAATGATATTCAAATCAACCCAAGATTCTTTAATAAACTTATAAGGAAAATTCCTGTTGATATCATCTGCAACAACATTCCCATTTCCTAAGGTATAAGTGATTTAAAAATCAAATTACTGAAGATACTCCATCCATCACATCTATTTGAGATTAAGATATTTCTGAGAAATGAGGTAACTCAAACTCTTTTGATCTAAGTAAATTGTGAACCTTTATATAAAATGGTAGTGTCACAAATATTTGAGGGAATGACTAATTGCAGTAATTTCTAAATCTTAAGTATGGTAATTAATATCCTATGGTAAAAGTTTATGAGAACCATATGCCACCACATGATGTCCCTATACAAGAACACAACCCAAAACTATTACAGAATAATCATAATAGACCATATATCCTGGATAAAGTTATGGTAAAATTAAGATAAATGTTGTAGTCAGAATTTTTTTCAACTTGTTAAAATAATTATGACACTTTGAGTCCCATATGAAATTTACCCCGTTTTAGCTAAGAATATTCCATTATTATGAAATATTAGAGAAATCCTTCATGAACCAATGATAGTATCCTATTAAGATAATGAAAATCTAAATCTCAAAGATATTTTGTGGCTCCTCCCATGACATGACAACTCTCACCATCTCAAGGTCGACTAAGATTACACTTTCTAAGGCAATTTTTCCTAAAAACATAACTTATTAGATTTATAAATGAAATTTTAATGTCTTAACATAAATGCGGTGTTCTGTATAAATTCCCACAATAGACCTAAGGTGAAACTCAAGCTCTTCCATGGTTCCTGATTAGACTAGAACATCAAAAAAATTACAAAAAAAAAATGTATTTTAGGGATATATAGTTCATCATATCCATGGAAACTATAGAAGCATTAGTCAGGATAAAAGTCATAACAAGATATTCAAAATAGACATACCTACTCTTGAAAGCTGTGTTAGGGATATCAGATTCCTTAACCTTAAGCTAGTGATTCCCCAATCAAACTTTTATTTTTGATAACCAATTTACCCCCTTAAAATAATAAAACATATAATAAATATGGGTAAATATTACTTATTATGGATATTAACCTGATTAATATTTTTATAATCAATACATAAACAAAGAATCTACCCTTCTTCTTGAAAAAAAGTATAGAGGATTTCTAAGGGGACACACTTGGAAGGATAAAACCCTTGGATTAAAAATCATCCCACTATATCTTCAACTCCATAAACCCCATTGGTGATATTTATATATAATACATACATATAGGTTGGGTTCCCAACATTAGATCTATTAATAATGTTACCTCCCTCTCTAGAGGAAGACTAGGGAATTCATCTAGAAACACTTTAAGAAATTCCCTGGCCATAGGGAAAAGTTCAAAACCCTTTAATTATTATTCAAAGTGAATTGAAAAATAAGATATCAATATACTAAACTACATTAATGAAGGTCCCACATAGCTAGAGGCCATATCCCTTTATAATTGAAACACATAAGAACTCCCATTGGGGGAAGTAAAGAACACATACTGATGGTAACAATCAATCTGAGCCTTTTGTGAATCTAATCAGTCCATCCCCAAGAAATCATTGAAGAGGTCAATATTGAGGACTTGGAGATCCCATACTATCTATACATTAGATATATAAAAGGTTCAAGAAGGTAATAATAATACTTTTTCTCTCCTCTATCCTATAGGGGTTTCTAGTTCCATAATATATAGAATTAACTCCATTATAATGTTCAAGAAATAAAAAATTGGGTTGGTATAAATGGGTAATATTTAACCATATCAAAAAAAGTAATCACTATAGATGAAGAAATGAAAACATTACCTCTCCTGAATGCATAACCTACGTCCACTTCCCCTGCGGATTTTTCCACTGCATGAAACTTATTTAACATAGAAGTTTCCTATTTCACCATAAACTTTGGTGGCAAAGTAGCTAGTAACATATATAAATTAATCTATATTAAATACCTTCTCAGGGATTAATAACTAGTTCTACTATGTAGAGATGATAGATTCTAACTAAAATTCTACAAATGGCCTCAATATCTACATGAAAGACAATTTTTTAGAGGCTCCATGTCATTTCATTTCATAGGCCCTAAATTTCCACACTAGTTGAAAGTAATATATCACCCAATAGTTATGGAAGATGTGGTATTAGGTTAAAATTTGGAAATACTACCACTTTCTTTATGAAGCTCACTATACTTCCTCTTCTTTCCATAAGAGCTACTAAAACTAGAATTGAACATGGAATGAAAACTAGGAAGCCTAGAATTTTCTGACTAGAAAATTTCTTTCATCATAACTCTATCTACAATATAAACATAGTTGTAAAGAATTAGAGTAAAGACTTGGTAACATATGTCTATTTATAGGCCCACTATAAAACTTCAATCCTTTAACTATCCATTCAGTACAACCTCTAGTTAGAAATGTGTAAGTTTGGAAAAGTATTTATAAATCTCTATCACTGTTAGATTACCTTGCAGAAGTTTGAGTAACTCCATTTAATTTTAAATCAAAAATGTATTTGGAGAAAATTATTTAGATAAGAAGGAATAGACGTCTTTCTAATTGAATACCTCATTCTATTTTTCTAAAACTACCATACCCCTATATCTCTAGGAAGGGACTTAAAGCTTTAATACAACACAATTCACCTTAACTAATTTTGATTTTTCCAGGAAATAAAATATCCATTTAGTATTTTCTAACCAATCCTCCACTTCATTCACAACATTCTTCCCTTATAGGGAAGGAGTTTTCTAGAAGATATAGTCTTACGCTTGATCTCTTCCTCCTTTAGTTTATGATTTCTCCTTCTCTAGATGTAACTAGAATAGTGTTGGATCCACATTCCATGGAATTTTAAACATTCAGCACTACCTCAATAATATTTTGATATACTGGAGAATTATCCTATGGAATATTATTTTCAACACCCACATGGATATTCCTGAGATTTATTATGGGAGGTATGCTACTAAAAAATAATAAAAAAGAGAAAAAATGGTAACCTTACTATAATTACAAGTCATTATTATAGATGGATTGTTAAAGTAAGGAAAATAAATTCATGTCATGAATGGACTCAAAGAACCATTTTTATAACACCCCATTCTAACTTTAATCTTGTTATGAAAAGAGACATATATACACTCACTTGTAACCTACCCCTTAATTTCCAACTACCTTATCCCTATACACAGACCAACTACAAATAAATGAAAAACTTCCCTTTGATATAAATTTATCAAGAACTAAACTAGATCACCCATCAAACAAGGCACCTAAACTAGTTCACAACAAGGCTCAAAGGGCAACCCCGATCCACAGAGGCTAAAAACCAGTGGTTGGGTATTAATGAACACCTTTTAGAATTATTTTACCATATAATACAATAGATATCAAACATCCATGTAAAAAATAACACAACCAAGAAGAAAGGAAAAATTGGAATGGAATAACAACATGTTCAAACTGTGATAAGAGAAAATACAAAAGACAATTCAATGAAAAATTGAACAAGAAAATCAAAAATCCCAACTTTGTGTGTCATGAGGGTTTGCATACAAATAGACCACCACTAACATCCCACACCCTCTAGCCCGCATACCCATCTTTACTAAGAAATCCCTTGAATTTTCCTATACATAACAAAATAAGTTCTATATACACACAATAACATATCTAGGGTATGAACACAAAAATCCTAGAAGGTTCCAACCAAGTGTTCCATATCCAGGATTTAATAAATAAACCAATTTTCTCTCATTTTAAGGAAATAAATACAAGGAAAACATACTTTGATCAATTTTATATAATGTTTAAAGAAAAAACCAATTACAAATCATTTAGAGAAAAACATTTTTCTAATAATAATTTCCTAAAACCATGAATGAATAAATAATTTAAAGAATATATACAAGTACCACATTTAAAAAAAATATGCATAAACCCTTAATCATTTCACCAAGATAGAACCCTAGAGTAAATCCCTTAGGTGAATTACATCTTGGACAAATAGGAATGTCACACCTAGGTGATCAGTGACATATCTAATGTTTGTGTAAATCCCATAAGGATATAAACTATAAGGCCTTGGTAATGATACCACATAGGCTAGTGGCTTCCCCTCATGTCAAAGAAATGTTTATTTAATGTTTCCTCATAAACAAATTATTGGGTAGATGAAAACCATCATAGAATGATCATCGCAAAAATTCCCACCTAAATACCTAGCTTCCCATGTTCTATCAACATCACATATTCAAACATTCTATTTTTTAAATTTCAAAAAACACAAGTAGTTTATCAATCATTAATCAAAACCCCAATAACATTTCCCATGATTTTTCATTTCAATTTAAAATCATTTTCAAGTCAAAATTATTAAAATATTTTCATCATTGAAAAACAATTTCATGGAACCATTACATACTTAAAAAATATTTAATAAAAACCATTAAAATATGCATAAGAATAAAAAATTTATAGAGAAAAGACAACATTCAAAACAACCTACCTGAACAATCATGTTTCTAAATAAACATACATGATCTAAGAAGACATGAATTGCATGTCCCTCTCCTTTGAATGATCTATAAGAACTTAAATTATATCATAATCAAACACATATATCTTTACATTATATCAAAGATACATCACTTCTTTCAAAGTGAGAATATGAGATCTAGTAATGTAAAAAAGAATAAATAAATATCTAACACATACCATCAATTTCCTAGATGAACCACCCTCAGAACCAAAATAATTTCTCTCTAGAAAGGAAGAAATCCAAAGAGTCATGAAGGTAGAGCCTTAGGTTTGAGAACCTATGAATCAAGAGAAGAAATGAGGTATTTGGGTGGAAATTTAGATATAAAATTTACTTTTTGGATTAATAAAACTCATTTTTCATGTTTGAGATAAATTTTTAGACAAAACATGTTCCAAACATGTGGGACTTAATGTATCTAAATATAATCACATGGTTTGGTCCCATTATTATATGAACCATGTTCCAACCATAAAATATTCCACTTTATCAATATGCATAATTTTCTAGAGAATATTGCATGATTTCCCAAAACCATGTGCTGCCCAGGAGCCCCCTCATGGAAACCTCAACCTATCACATGTTTTCCTAAGGAAGTTAATACAGTTTCCACTAACCTTGATACAGTAACGTGCCTTCCAAAACACTCCCAAAATCCTAAAAAAAACTACCCAAAATTACATGAGAAAATCTAAGAACAAAACATGGTAAAAGAGAAAGGTAATACGTAACTAAAAGTGATATTGGAGTGTGTCACATTCCTCCAATGGCACTAAGGCCTTCATTTTTTATTTATTTTTGATAATCCACCTTTCAAGGGGTGAGGTGGAACCCTTACAAGGCCCATAGGTGCAAGTATTACATGGATCGTAGGCCTTAGAGGAATTCATTTCCCGTAGGCTTTCAAGAATTACATATAACCCAGACTAACTACTTAGAACTGCTCCTCCCCAACATCTTCATCGTGAAATCAGATCTCTACCTTCGCATGGATGTTCGGCTAGGCTTTCCCGTCCATGCACCGGATTGTCCTGATGGAAGGTGCCATACCCTCTCATTCTTGCAATCCATTTAGCTTCTGCAGTGGTGAAAGCTCCTTGCTCATCCTCCTTGTAGAGCTTGTTCATTGTAGATTTTCTAGTTTGCATATGCACTTAATGTGGCCCGAAGGCCTTGAGGTGGCACAATGGCCTTACTGACCCGAAGGCCTGGGTGGCCCGAAGGCCTTACTAGACTCAGGGACCAAATCGGTGGCCCGAAGGCCCAAACGGGGGCATATTCCCGACTTCTACAGTGCCAAACAGTGCCTGCTACAGTACTTGCTACAGTACTACACAGTTCCCGCTACAGTACTGCTACCGTACCTGCTACAGTATTGCTATAGTACTGCTATAATGACCCGGAAATTTTGTCTCTTCCTGGATTTGATCCCTGGTCGCTTTGATGCACTTACGGTGTCACATTTATTTTGAAGTTTAGTAATTTACCATATACTTTGGTAATAGATCCTATGGATTAGTATGTGGATTATTATCCATTATTTTTTATGATGTGTGGCCCACCATAAACTATAGATAGGGTTTAGTGCTCCTTTGAATGATCAAGGTGTGAGTCCTCTATCCATGGGGCTGGTACTCCATTTACCGATGTCTTATTACTTGGTGAGGAGTGGTCCCCAATAAATTTCATGTGAGGTTACATTGGTTAATTAGTATTGATGTTTTAGAAGTTTTATCAATTGTACAATATTTATCGGATATAGGATAAGATATTCCAATGATTATCGATCATGCTTCAATAATGATTAGGCTCCCCATTGTGGTTTTAAGAAGGGTTTCATAGTTTTAAAAGTTGGGTAGTGTAATCTTCTTCAAGTATCATGACTCCTTGGAATCACATTGGTTGCCTTGGGATGTTATTTACAACTAGATATCAACTTCATGATTTATATAATCATCATTGATTATAGATTTTTTATTTTTCATATAGTATGACTATCAAGGATTGGGTTTGAGATGATTGATACCTTACTAAAATCCTTGATAATAATAGTTATAGAGATTTTTTAAATTATTCTTATTTAGAACTATTTTTGTTGATCTTTAGTATCAGGAGCTTTGAGATAATTCAATGTTCGAATTTTCATCTTTTTCTTACTCTTGGACACCTCTCATATGATCATTTGAGACAAATTATTATTTTGCGTATTATTTGTGTTTTTTGGGGTATCCTACTGGGTATATTTATAATCACCCTTTCAAGGGATTTGGGACCAAATGTGTTTCATCTAGGAATATGATGTACAGGTTCAGATATAGTCTAGGTTGATGTGGTGCTGGCATGAATTTTTTAGAGATGAAACTTAGTGATGCTTGGTAAGGTATTATGTATCATAGATATTTGAGAGGGTGGTGATGATCTCTATGTTTGGAGTGTGTTCTAGGAGTAGATGTATAATGATGGATATTCTTTGTGATTTGTGTTTCATAAACTTTTTTTATTTACTATTTACTTTGTATATACCTTCTAGGAAGTATTTATACCCACTATAAAATGCTTTTATTATACACACTTAAGTTTATCATTATATATATATATATCATGATAGAATTTTATATTATTTTATATATTAGAGATGTGTTTATTACAGGTTGTTATAAGAAAAGGCCACCCATATTGTGAAATATTCCTACTTAGTGCTAGTCACCAACCCGTAGCCTATTAGAGGTGGTCAAGGGGAGTTACTCTCAATCTATTTCCATCCGTAATGGTACCTTGTTGGGTTAGGTATTTTTAGAGTGTAATCAAAGTGGGTCATAGGGATCGAGTTTGAAGTTAGTAGTCATGTGAGGATTTGGGTCATAAATATATTTCAATAATGTTAAGGGTGTCTTTAGTTCCATTAACAAAACTAGGGAGACTAGCATAGGTTTCAAAATTGATATATCCTTTATCTATGAATTTGATAACTATATAATCAACCAAGATCTTTGAGGCATCAATTAAGGGTACACACAAGTTGGTAAATGCATCATGTAGTAATCATTTATGATATTTCATCTCCTTTATGTGTCATATTGTCCATATTTTCTCTAATACTTATGGGTTCATCCTATAAAATATTGGGTTCTACATACTGATAGACAACTTGAGTGAAAAGGTAGGGTTATGATGAGACTCTGTGTATAGTTGGAAATTACACCACCAAATAGTGATAAATAAAACATTGTTTCAAGAATTATATTAAGAGATATCATTTCCATTTGATTTGAGGCAGATTCTATCCTCTTAACACTTAGTGAAATATTCTTTTAGAATGGATATTTATTTATATTTAGTGATATGTAACATTATATGGTTGTATATGGTGAGAAATTTCCAATTATCTTGATTAGATTGACCCTCGGGTGATAGGAAATCAGCTGGACTTTAGGACTCACATTTACATTTGGTTTGGAATATGATTCCCATATGATCATTCTTTCATTGAGATCCTTACACAACACTATGGTCCATTAGTGGGTGATGTTTCTTTTCGTGAAATTATAGCGGGAATACTCTAGAAAATATGGAGTTTGAGCCCTCCATTTGAGATGGAGTTTAATAGAGGATGATAACTTTCATAAGGGTAAAAAAATAATGTTTGGGTATGTATTGTGGCCCATGGGAATTTTGGGGTATCTTCTTGGTATGTTCTTTGGTGAAATATTTATGCTAAATGATTAGGGTGAGGACTCTTGAAGAATATATTATATTCCATGGTCAATATTTCATGAAACAACACCTGTGATAGAGTCACATGAGGAAGAATTAGTAAATTGAGAATTCTTGGTGAAGATGTACCCTAACTAAGGGAGAAGGTTATACTTTCACCTGAATGTAGTAAATGTGGTTACAAAAACATACCTCAACATTGATATTGCTTATGGGACTAAGAAATTATTTATTCTTGACCCTAGTTACTACCAAAGATTCATTTTGTGGAGATTCGGTGGAACAAGATTAGTTGGAGTTGGATGACACATCGATCCACTCCCAAAATTACCACATTGGGTTTATTTTTGTTTAGTGTAGAGGGTTGATAGTTGGTGATATGGGAATATGTGTGTAATATATGAATAATTTCAATCTTTAGTAGATATAAATTAGAGTACAATTCATACTCACTCTTCACAGACTCTAATACTAGTCAGTGTGGGCAAGATTTATTCATAATACACTATATGTTTGAGGGATGAAGTCTTCAGTGGAACCCTGGATAGATTGGGAACTTCCACTGACAGTGAATTTTATTCACTCACCCCTTATGTTCAATTGACTGTTTCCAAGATAAAGGAAGAGTTCCTTTCATAGATTCATCATAGCAAAGAAGAGGTGTGATATTATCTGACTCAGTGTAATTGGATTCACATTGATGATGTTGTGAGGTGATGACTATTAATTATATGAGACATGATCTATCTATGGTAGTGAGTAAGAACCCATATGGGTAACTATTGATTATAGTCTTAGATAATCAATGGAAACTAACATTAGATGCTATTTATGGATTTTTCACTAATTTTGTGCATGTGAATTATCTTCTTATGAATGATAAGGAATGAACATGTTATTTTTAATGGTGAAGTTAGGTGACCTATAAAAATAGGCTAGTATAGGTATCAAATTACAATTTTTGGTTGATTTTAGAACATTTCTAAATGGGATAGTTAACTCCCCCATTGATCTTGTAAAGCTTCCATGTCAAAATTTCTATTAAGATAGTTTTATATGGAGACTATATGGAGTAAAAATATTAATCTAGTCTTACCATGATAGTTTCTAATATATATTAAAATATCATACCATGGGGTTTGGATTTATGTGGAAATTTTTTACTTTGTGTGGTTGATGTCGTAGCAGATGATGATATTATAATGGAACTATAATGATGTGGTGGTTGGCAATTTTTCATAGAAGTCCATATGTTCGGATAGAAGTGGATGTTCTTGGGTAGATAGATCATGGGCAGTAGAATATTTCACTAAGAAGAGGAAGTTTTTTCATATTATATCTATGGTGGTTTCCCCACATTATTCCATTGTGGGAGATAGGCCCATGGTAGTGATGTTGTCAATTTGGTGATTCTATGTTACCAAATGTTCTTTAGAATTAGAGAAGTATGGGTACCCTAGAGGTGGGAAAAAATCACTCATTTATCCATATGGATACTTCTTTTTTCATTATGCTCATATTGTAAGTGGTTATGTTGAATCTAAGTGGATAAGATCTTAGTAGAGGATAGACCTTAGTATGGAATGCTCATGGAGTTATTGTGGGAGTATCCACCACCTAGAAACTATTTCTATGTAGGGGGGATTTTATATCAATAATATATATATTTCTATCACTTGGGAAGGGATATATTAGGATTTAGATCCAATAGAGTAGGGATGTAAAATTTTTAGGTCTATCTACTTTAGATTGTGTTGGATCGGGACACCCGGTGGGTTGGGGTGTATTGTTGAGTAGTTGGATAAGGATGTTGTTTTTCTAACATAATCATTGATAGATTACAAGAAAGTGTGACAATAAAAAAAACTATCATTCTTAGTAAGGGATGTGAAACCTATTGGATATTAGGATGTAGATAGTGGATTCTTGGGAGTTTTATATAGAGATTGGGAAAGAATGCCCATGTCACTCTTGTGTCATGAGATAACGAAATTAGTGTCTATACCATTCTAGGAGTATGATGTGTATGTGTTATTCCCATATGATAACCTATTGTAAATACATAATAAGGTGGGGATCATGGAACTTAAACCATTAATAACCTTTTCTATGTACAATTATTATATAGATTTCCGCGATTTGTTATTTTTTATTTCATCCCAAGTGGAAGGGTGATTTTCAGATTAATAAAGGTTTTGGGTACATGGCTTAGAAAGAATCACATGGACGGTATATGTGTTTATATTAAAATAATTTTTTTATGATGAGATAGATGTGATATCATTATAATTTAAGATAATGTTTCCTTCTTATATATTTGTGTATGAAGTTCTTCTAAGGTATAGTCCTCTAAGGAAAATAAAGTGCATGAAATAGTTATTTCCATATAGGTTTATTTTGTGGGATTCATTAAAGAGATATATTTATTTTATTTTTTGGGATGAAAAGGGTCAAAATTTGGTAGGATATAGTGACCTAGATGTTTTCTAGATGTGACTTATCTTAATTTTGAGTTTCATAGCACCAAGGACTTTCTAGGGGTAAAATAGCAAATTTACTGTTGAATATGAACTCATAAAAATTATTTGATGGAAATATTGATTTAAAGGTTTAGTATTAATCATAATTCTAAGATAGTGTGAAATTATGAGTGTATTAGATCCTCAAAAAAATATATTTAATATAAAAATATAATTTTTCGCTTGTGTGTGTATTTGTTACAAAATGCTTTTATATCTTGAATGTATCATAATATGGGAAACCTGACACCATGGTTTCATCCATAAAAGGGATTTTACCTTATTAGAAATATAATATGGGTTGGAATTGGATTTTTTGATGTTAGTCTATCATGGATGAATTAATTAAATAATTAAATTGATTTAAATAATTGAATAATTAATTGGATTATTCATGGAAAAACCATAGTACCCATTTCTATTTTACCCCTATCACGAATCTACTATAAATTTATAAATTTCTATAAAAAAATCCCAATATGAAGATTAAAATTAGAGGAAGACCAGATCATGGTGGGATTGACAATGAATCATGTATTAGAATAAGAATTATGATCACTATGATGATCGAAACCTTACTTGTGAGATGGATCAAAGTTGTGGTCATTGTACCCAGAGGTAGGGCCTTGACATTTTATGTTTCTTAATTCTCCATGTTTCCTTGATATAAATATAAAATTATTATACATTATTCATCTTATAATAGATATTACTTATTTTTTATTATAATTATCTACTCAAATACTTATGCTAATCATAGAAACATTGAGTTAATTAATTCTAAACCCCCATGTTATGAGATATTTAGTTTAGAATTTCCAAATGTTAATATTTTTTTTTGAAATTTTTGATATATCAAAGAAGAATTAGATGAGTAAATTATCATTTCCCTCATATTACCTCTCTCTAATCACTTTATCCCCCTTTACCATTCCTCTCTCTCTCCATCTTGTATGGATAAAGGGATGACAACCCTAGTGATAGCTAATGATAGGGGGTTATGACTTCCAATTTGGTAGTATGGGGTATCCCACGATGATATTTGACATGAGGAGGAGGTTAAGAAGCATAGAAAGGTGGTGTAGGATCGTTGTGGTTATCACCAATATTTTTTGGAGGCATGTCAGGGATAGTGGCATGATCACTGACAGTGGTCCAAGATTTGCTAAAAATAGCAAATCAAATAGTGAGAAGAAAAAAAGTGTTGGGTGACCAACCGATCAATGCATGGAGGAGATGATTCTTGGGTCACCATGGAGCATGGAGGTCATATGGAATAGAAAGTTTCTTTATTATGGGAGTTTGGGTGATTTAATCTTCCCCCCATTATAACTTAATGAAATTTTATATTGATAATAATAATAACATTTTTATTATATGTGAAAGGGGATGAAATTTCTTGTTCTCATCCCCTTTACTTTATGAAATTTTATATTAATAAAAAATATTAAAATTAAAATGAAAAATATGTTTGTGTCTAAGGTTGGAGTCAAGGTTCTATGTGAGTAGTGGGGGAGGACTACATGAATCCCTTTACGTATCTATATCATATATATATACATATAGTATTATTATTATTATCATAAATTATTATTTCAATTTTATATTATTAAAATGATTTTGGATTGATGATCCATAGGTGAAATAAAAAACCATACATTAAGATTAATTATTTAAGAAAAATATGTGGCATATAATTTTAACTCATGCGATAAGCCTCGGGTTCCATCAAATAATGTCTCTCGTCCGCGGGATGATAAAATTAAAATTTTTTATATGATGCATGTTTTTGAAAAATAAATAGAATATCCTAATTATTTTTTCATGTATATCATTATTATGTAGTATATTTGTACATATAATGTTGTTTTCAAGGATAGAAAGAAATTTTTAGGATTTGTCTCTATAGGGTAGACAATGAGGTTTAGGTGTGATCATTAGAGTGTTGATGGGTTAGTACTCACTAGGAGGCATGTTGTGACTAGGTGAGGATCCCCTATATTCATTAAACGTGAAGTTTGGTACCCCATATACTTGGTATATATTTTATACAACTCATAATTGGGTCAATAATCCCTTGTCCTTGATAAGTGGGCATCCCCCACACACTATGGATAGAGTTTGGTACTCAACCACAAGCTTGGGAAATGAGTCCTCTCTCTATGGGGTCAGAACTACCTCAAACAATTTATAATTTCTTAGAGAGGCATGGTTCCCATACTATTTTTCTTATAAATTTATGTGGGGTAATAATCATTTATTGTTCATATGTTTTATTGATTATATGGTATATATGGGATGGAGAATATTGTATTCTATTAATAAGAAATCATGATTCATCAATGAACTATCTTTCCATTGTTATTCTTGGAATGGTTTCATAGTTGTAAAGGATAAGAATCACAATATTCTTTGATCATTATGAATCCTTGGCACCCCATGGGTTTTATTGGGATGGTTCATACATCCAGATATTTATTTTAGGCTTTATGAATTCTTTAGTGATTTGAGATTTCTTATTTTCTCATGTGGTATGAATATCGAGGATTAGATTTGAGATGATTGGGAACATCATTTTATACATGAGTGTTATAGATGATGAGAATATCTAGATCACTATTCCATGACATTTTTTTTCAGCTAATCTTTAGTACCAGAAGCTTGGAGCTGATTTGGTGTTCTGGTTTTCCTATTTTTCTCTTTCTAGACACCTCTCATACCAAGAGTTGATTTGAAATAATTATGTATGTTTCATTATTGGTATTAAAGGTATCCTATTGGTTATTTTTATAATCAAAACTACATAGGAACTATTCACACTTTTGTTGTTTCTATGAAGATGGTACACATGTTCATAGATAGTTCAGTTTGATGTGGAGTTGGTGTGACTTGTTTGGAGTTGATGCCTGGTGATTCATGGTGACATATTTTTAAGAATTGTTGTTTATGATAGTGTAGATGAAAAATGTGGATAGAGTGTGATCCATGAGTACACATAATCTGAAGTAGCTTCTTTGTTCTTTATGTTTTTTATTCTTCTCAAACATACTATTTCTCTTGTATATATTTTTTGTGATTTAATTATACTCATTATCTTATTCTTTCATTATATATAGTTCTGTTGATCATTTATATATATATATGTGTGTGTGTATATATATCCTACTAGTATTTTGGATTAAATTTTTTATTGGAGATGTGTTTATTGTAGGTTGTTATATGATACAACCTCCCATGTTGTGATATATTCATATATGCTTCTAGTCACCAGTCATTGACCTATTGGAGGTGATCTTGAGGGACGTACTCTCGGCCTACTGCCAGACCAGGTAGGGTGACGATGGATCATGTTGTTTCATGAATTATGAAAAGATATTAAAAAAACATTATTTTATATTAAAAGTATTTATTATTTTTATAGATACTCATGATGTCAACATTATATCTCCATTCATATTGATGGTCATACATATCCAAACAAGAACACATTATGATGAATGAATGTGTAAGAACATGTTATTATGGAGTAATAATATCAATTTTATATAATATTAATGATTTAAAAGACATTTTATTAATGTGATAAATTATATCTAAGAGGAGTTGGATGATTTCGATAAAGAATAATGATTAAGGATATAATGACACTTACATTAAAGACTTGAATCTTCTTTTGTATAACCTCTTGGAAATGAGGGATTTGGAACTCCTTCTTATGAATAGTTGTTCCCAAACATGGGTTATGATGATACAAGAGATAAATTGGGATGATATTCAATTGGAAACCAAATGAGAGGTGTATATTGAGGTGGGTATAGGAGGGGTCCCTTTATAGGTGAACCTGAGTGTCATTTTTTAAAATACTAATTCTTTAATGTGTAACAAGGAATGTGGATACAAAGTGGACCAATAATAAAGATTGTATGGGGGGGGGGGGGGGTTGATCATGACATAATCCACTCATTTATAGTTAATGTTTATGATATTTTAGTTCTTTAACCCATAATTAAACCCTTTTAAATCATTTTACCTTTCCTTTGGTAACTAAAATTTTACCTTGGAAACATATTTTTATTCCTAAAAATAAAATTAAAAATATTACATAATTAGGAAAAGTGTATTTAAAATTATAATTCCATTTTATTGAATGAAATTTCTAATTTTGATAATAATTAATTTGAATATAAGAATTCATAACATATAATAATCAATTTTTAGAAAAATATATTTTTAGGAATAAAAATTCATTAATTCTTATTCTTTACCAAGTAATAATAATTAGATTATTGATCATTTGTTTGAATATATATATATATATATATATATTTATATTTATATGAACAATTAAATTCATTAAAATCACTCTTTTATAGTGATTATTTTAATTTATTAAAATAAAAACACACAATATATAGAAAAACAATTGTTTAATTTTTTTTATTTTTAAGAAATTAATGATATTAAGCACATCCCATCAATTATTTAACAACCAATGATTAATTTTTATTTAATATATTGGTATTAATTTTTTTTTTAATTTTATAAAAACATAAAATAACTCTTTAATAATAATAATATTATTATGAAATGAATAAAAATATATATATTTATAATAAATCATTTTAAAGAATTTTTATCTTTTTATTTCATTCAGATATTATTTATTATTTTTGATTTTTTGTTAATTTTTTAATAAAAATTACAAAAATTCAACTTCCCTATTGGATACAAGTATGTAAAATGAAATTATATTCAAAAAATATATATATCTAATAACCATATTTCCAATTAACATATGTCTAATGACCATATATATACTGGTCATATTACATTACTATATATAACATTACATATATATCTAAAATCCTTAATCTTATTTCTTACTTTCTTTTTCTAGATATTTATCATATATCTAACATGTTATATTCATTTTATAGTTATCATTGCTTATAAGATCTTTATGAAATAACATCAAGATGAGAACTTCATCCTTGCATTATTTTTAGTTTCTTTTGGTTTTATTCCTTTTATAATTTTACTAATTATGTTTCATTGAGTTATCTCATAATATATTTAATTTTATATTATAAAATTTTACCATAATGAAATAAATAATTATTCATTTGGTTTAGTGTTTTATGTATCACAAGTTATTTAACACAAATTGTTTACATAATGAGAAATACATACTAAAATTTTGGGGTGTTATATTATACCCCCACTTAAAAGAATTTATCCCTCAAAATTACATTTCTTTGATGAAAAAAGTGAGGGTAATTTTCCTTCATTGCACCATCAGTTTCTTAGGTTTCTTCCCCAAACTTATGATTACACCAAATAACTTTAAACAGGAGAGTGTTTATTTTTAGTAATTTATCTCTATGGTATAATATTTCTACTGTATATTCTTCATAGGAGAGATCATATTCTAGTGGTACCACCTCTGAGTTCAGTATATGTGATGTTTTAGGTATGTACTTACTCAAAAGTGATACATGGAACACATCATGAAATTGTGACATGTTCAATGAAAGTGTGAGATGATAATCTACCATCCCATCATGATCATAGATTTTTAAGGGAACAATGTATTTAGGGCCTAAATTTTCCTTCATCCCAATTCTCAGAAACCTATTCCATGGTGATATTCAAATGAATACGTTATATCTGACTTCAAAAATCAAAATATAATTTATTATTATTAACATATATATTTTTTTTTATTTTTTATTTTTAATGTAATTCTTAATGGTTTGAATATTCTTTGACATATCATGAGAAATTTATAGTCCTAAAAAATTACAATCTCTAACTTCATCCCAACATATGGGGTTCTGCACCTCTTCTTATATTGAGATTTATATGGTTCCATTTTTAGAATGGAAAGTTTTTTATATGAATAATATATTAGTGGAAGGTGATGATCTCAACCTCCTTTGAAATCCATTTTCCATGTTCTAAACATATCTTATATAGTTTTAATAGTCCTTTAGATTGTCCATTAGTTTTAGGATGATAAGTAGTACTAAAACTCAAATCCATATCTAATTACTATTAATGAATTCTCTAAAACATCAAGGTAAACCTAAAATCTCGATCAAATATAATTGAGAGTGGTAATCCATATAGACTTACCACTTCCCCTTTATATTTATCTTGTAAAGTTGATCAAGAAAGAAATATTTTCTAATATCAATTAAACATGTGCTAGCCCCATGAATGGCGAATTTCACAGAGTGGAGTGGGGGGGGGGGTGAATTATTGAACAATAATAATCAATTTCCTTTTATTATTTCTTATGAAATGAGCCTCTGTTGTAAGTTAGAGTGAGAAATATCACTACTTAACTCGCACACACCAATGAAACAAAACAAACGGATGCACGATATACAAGGTTCACTACTCAAAATGAGTATTCAATCCTTGGAATGATACATGCTAACCCAAGACCATAAATTCAATTAGAATTGCTATTATAGATATAAATATGTGGGGGTATCCTTGAAATCATATTATATGATAGTAAATAATTATATCTCCTAAAATATTTTCCAACTAGTTGTAAAATATTCTTATATCATTTTGAGGAAGGGATTATACTTCTTCCTATGATGATTTTCTATTGACAATATAATAACACCCTCATTATAGTTCACTATGAATGAGCCTTCTTTTACAAAACAATATAGCTGTGATGATTATACACAAACCAATGTGTTCTTTCCTTTATTATTCTTATACCAGTACTATTGTAAGTATTCTATTTCTATTTTACCTCCATCTCATGTGAAATTAACTATACAAACTTATCTTTCATGTTTCACTCTATTTATTTGATATAACACACACCACTCTACACTCTATATAATCTCTTGAATGTAAGACCCATTCTCATATTTATCTTGAATACCTGAATAATCATTAACATTACACATTTAATTTCAATTTAAAATTAAGAAAATTATCTGGAAACTGCTTCTAACTTCCACCTCCTCTTCACCCAAATATTTTGTAGTTGTAGGAACTCTCTAGCTGGACAATGTGATATATCAATATGTGACAACATTCCTCAAATAATGGAAAATTTATTACAACAACTGATTCTTAAAACTAATTCTCTTCATGTCATGATAATATTAATCTAAGAATAAAACACATATTCTAAACTTATCTAGGTCCTTATGTAGTGGCATGACACCATGTAACATAGTGTGATAAATCAAAACAACCTTGATAGTAATAATCACAACTCTTCCCCATGAAATGAATTCATCTTGAAAAACACACTTATTGTATTCCATGGTTTCTTGTAAAACATTTTTGAAATTATTTATATACCAAGTCTTGATCATTCCTACATTATGTGGAGTTCTCCCTCACCACTTCAAATTGGAACCTTTTTCTTACTCCAAGACATGCCTCATGGTGTGGAAATCTATACTTCCATGCTATGTTATGCTCTTCACTGCACCATAGTGTAGTCATGGATATAAAACCCATCTATTCTTCTCTCTGATTCTATGAACATGATGTGATATTTTCACGAACGAACCCATTTAGACCCCGAAACAGATACATGAGTCACAATTAAACAAGGCACGAGAGGTGTTCCCAATCCTCTGATGCTGTAAATTATTTTCAGGCATTAAATATAACTCAATTGATAATGGTTTATCCCATAAATTATAGATAAAAAAATATAAAAATAAAAGAACAAGATGGTAGTAAAAAATAAATAAAAACTAAATGGATAAACATACATCCATATTACCTCTTGGGTCACCTCTAACCATAGAACCACACTCACTCCATGAGTTATATAGAGTTAAAATAATTTTAATATGAAAATGATAAATAAATTAGGTGTGTTCAATAAGATGATAATTTGGGTAGCCAAAACAATAACCACACACTATGACTTACTTTTAAATATAAAACCATGTCATTCTAGATTGAAATAAATTTATTTAATATAGTTTTTTCATTTCCTTTAAAAAAATAACAAGCTAATAATTTCAAAATAACCAATTTCCATTCAATATTACAAAGTGGTTTGTGAAAAAATGGAATATTTTCAAATAAATCATTTTACAAAGAATAAACCTATGATTATGGAAATATTGAAGTGAAACAAATAGTTGGAATCATATCACATAGTGCTACCAAAACAAAGGAAAGAAGAGTACAAGTAAATAAGTGCTGATGTAAGAATTTCTAGTAAAAATATAATAGTAGAAATGATTTTATTAACAAAATCACAAAAGTAGGGAAAGTAGAATACATGTGAAATAATTATCATTTGATATACATAGAAACCAAGTGAACAGACCCTAGAAAAACTCATTTTGGAACCATATTCTGGACTATTTATGTGATCCAAATTCAATAACTAAAATGGATTCTCTAGAATATTCTAATCAGTGGCACATCCCATATGGATAGTCCATGTATATCTTGTATGTATAATGAGTACTAAATGGGATCCATCTGTTGACTTCAACTATGATGCCTAATATCCCTTAATAGTGGAATAATGGAGAAGAGAAGGAGGTCGTGACACTCTTGGGACTAAAACTAATGCCAATGTTCATGAATTTACAACTTCCTGAAACCATATATGTAGAGGTTCTCTCAAGCTAGAGGAAAACCAGGGGGTTTTCCATCATACATAAGTCATTTAAAAGGTTCCAATTAGGTATACATATCATGAGATATAATAACATTTTCCAAGAATTAATAAATGTACCAAATGGTCCTTATCATTTATAATTAATATTAATCATTTTTAAAGTCAATTTATACAAAACTTTCACATTTTTAAACCATTTAGAAAATAAAGTCAACATCCGAGGTTCATGGAATTTCAAAATAACATGGAAACATGATTTATAAAGGAAAACCATGGAAAAAACTTTTTAAAATACTAAAAACATAGAACAAACCCATTACAGTCATCACAACCATTTACTATATTGTATTTACATCCTAATATGATAAAAAAAATCGATAAAAAAATGAATCATAGTTTCCAAATTAAATGCTTGGACATAGAAAACCTACCTCAAAACATGTCATCTATTATGATAGAAACCTGAATCCACCTCAAAGGGGTCTACAAAAGTAAGAGATCCCAAGGACTCTAGTAAAGACAAATTCCCTTTTTACACTTACACACATATTCACTTAGACACAAACATAATAACCCCTAGCTATAATGTACATATTCCATTTACCATTATGGAATAAATATAATGAGTGTATATATATATATATATCTTACCCATGTATATCATTTTAATTCACCTTCAAGGATCCATGAGTTTTATTCTTCACAGAAGACATTCCAAAGATACCCCAAAGGGGTGCAAGGTACACTAAACAAATATGAGAAACCCAAGAATGAGAAAATCTATAATTAAAAATGGGTTAAATAATAGGAATGTAAGAAAACCTACCTCAATCCATTGGTGAAAGGTCTAAGGCTTCAAAAACAAAATGAAGGAATCCTGAAATCAACATCACACACCCTAGAAATTGAGGTCGACATGAAATCAGGAACCAAAACCCCCATAAAGGTTTAGCTAATTGTGATCCACAATAAAGAGATGAGGAAAATGAAAGGAAGGGGAGGATAAAAGGAATAAGAATAATTTCCTAGGTTATTTTACCCCAAGTCATTAAGAAAACAATTGGATTTTTCATGAAATAAAGAGGATATAAGGAGGGTTATATGCCATGGGAGGTGAGATACTAACACGAGGCATGAGAGGGAGAGGGGAGAGGGAACGTCAGGTAAGGATGGTGTATGAGAAATGAGTATATTTGGTTTTATTGACTTATTATTATATTTAATTTAATTTAATTTGTTTTTATTTTTTTAGAGCTCAATCATTGTGTATAGTTTGGATAGACAGTTGGAAAAACCATGTGTTAAAAGTATACCTCCCCTAGATGGCCTAGACACCATGCTTGAGTAAAGATTATGATTAGGGAAATTGTGCATCGGTTGTGTGGTCAGCTATATTAAAACATGGAGACACCCTCTCATGGTATGTCCATGGTTTCTACTAACTGTGCTCCCATAATAAAAACCCAAAATTTTAAAATTTAAAACCCGGTCCATCTTGAAACTAAAAAATTCTATTCATAATCAAATAATTAAAAAAAATTAATAACAATAATTTTCTTAAAAAAAATTAAGCTAGCAGTGTGAAAATTCTACCCACATTTGACACTTTTATCCCCTATAAATTCCAAAAGATTTGATTAACTAAGACATAAAGAAAGAACAATACACCCACCAAAAAAAATCTCTACAACTCGAAGATTGAAAATGTAAAACTTTCTATCCTCCTTAAATAAAAGAATTCACATCGAAAGAGAGAATGAGTGAGACCAAAAATCTTGAACCACCTGAAAAAAGATTCAACCAAAGAGACTAAAATCTCCAAACACATCCTCAAAACATGAAACACCCCAACCCTTAACATAGAAATCATCCAAGAAAACCATTGTAGTCTATTTAAGATCTCTATGGGAATACACTACAAAATACACTATCCTAGTTAAACAACTTCCACAATGATCAGGGTTGGCTGGGGAAATGATAATATATTTCCTTCTTCAAGGGATATTGGAAACAGGGTTCACCATAGTATCTTCCTTTAGTAGTACCACAACCATTTTATAATTCTTGTTAGACACTGGTTTCCTAAACCAAAACAACTCATGAAAACTAGAAAAAATATAACAACCTAAAATATATGATTCATGGATCAATAAACATCACTGTCCACAATGAAAATATTCATAACTTCCCAAAATATAACTTCGATTTCAATGGAGTTCTAATAGAAAGAATGGAAAAGGAATTCTGTAAAATCTGATATCAATGTCACCAAGAGAGATGTTTTAGAGATTGAGTTTAGGAAAACTATCAAAGTAAAAGAAGCAGGAAAAAAACAAAGGGTGGGATCCTAAAAGAAACCAACGACACCCAAACAAAACCTTAAATACTTTCCAAAACCCAAAAACTCAAAATATTACCTATAGATTAATCAAATGGGACCAACCAATTAGATTAGGAAGGAAATATACAACTAAAAATTCCCAAAAACATACCTTAATAAGATCAATATGGATCCAATCTTGGGTCAAGGATGGACAACCTGGGAATATCTCTCAAAAAAACTGAACCTCAGTTAACCAAACTGATAAAAATAGTCAAATAATCTTCCACATTTATCTCAAACCCTCACCCAAGACATTTAGATATCAGGAAGTGATACCAACACCAAGGAATTCAACTTACTAGAAGGGTTGATCATCGAAACAATTGATAATCCCTAAAGAGTTGTCAAAAGGGAATACAAAGAGAAATTATTACTTATAATTTCCTCAGAAAATCCAACAAACTCAAACTAGATGTTCTAAAACCACTAAATAGTAATCCAATGAGATATAAAAAATGGAAGGGTTCCAAAAAACTAAAAAAAAAACAAGGAGAAACTTAAATGGTTTCAATTATGATGCTAGAAATAGCTAGTTGGGTAAACATCCACCACAAAAGATAGCTCCTCCACTACATGAAAAGATTTACTCCAAGGTATATGGATGGATCCCGGAAATCTTGAATCATCTTCTTCCCCATAGTTACCAGCTGTTAATCCTTGACCTAATCCTCTTCAATTGGAAACACCACTTATAGAACCTCTTCAAGTTACCCAAGTGGACACACTAAATATAATAGGAAGACATCCTAGAGACCAACCAACCAGTCCTCGCTAAGACTTTTTTGGGGCACACTCCAAGGAAACCTCCAACAGCCCGAAGGCCTTAATTTTTTTTATTATTTGAAAAAGACCACTTTTAAGGGAAGAAGGGGGGAAAACAAAATAGACTCCATAGACATAAGAAAAATCACGCCCGAAGGACAAAAAAGAGTAAAAATCAGACTGACAACAAGGAGATTCCCCTGCTTAGCAAATGATCAATGAATATTTCCACCGTTTCAAGGCTGTTTGGAAAACAAATGTCCTATGAAAATCATAGGCTCGATCTGATGGCTGATGTCATACCATCTCAAACAACCAAATCCGTAAAGATCTGCAAAGATGAACCGTAAGATCTGGATCATCCTCTTGGGCCTGTTCCTAGTGGTCAATATAACTATACTACCTTTTTTCATCTGGATCAAACCAATAGCAGATGAAATTCCTCAATCAATGAACATGAAATGATGAAAAAATTATGCATTTCACAAATTATCCACCACCAAGACAGCAACCAGAGTGAACCCCACAACGGGTCTCATGACTCCAAACAGCCACTACAGTCGCCAGAACAACTTGAAGATGATCCAAAGAACGCAAAGCCGGGTCATCGTCACCTAGGACTGGATTTCCCAACACCACACCATAGGACGTCACTGGTGGAGGGATCTGATCTTTTCAAAATGAGAAACACCACTCTGGGCATGGATCTGCTCAGAGTTGGACAGCAGACACACGCCCACTGGATTATGGTGCAATAAACCACAACAAACAGTAGAGAAAACACAAAGAATGGTAGAAACAAACAAGCCACCACATATCCACAGTATCACAAATGCAATGAAGATAAAAAAAAATACAGAAACACTTGGATCAGACCTACTGGGAGTATGCGGGACCACCAGAAACCAAAAATCCCCCTCCCCTCCGTGTCACTCCGTGGTTGACGCCAATCCCACCATATATAACCGAAACTCCATTCCCACCAAGATGCCTTGCTTGCCAACGACATACCAGAAATCGGAACTAAGAAACCATTGACCGCAGTCCGCCATGACGCCATCTCCCTCCAAATCCGATCTAACACCATCTCCAAAGCCATCAGCCGACAACACGCACCAGATCCCACCACCCCACCGAAGTAGAAGAAGCAGAAACTCAACCCGCCGAAACACACCCATGCTGAGACAAAGAAGAAGCTGAAGTAGAAGCTGGAGCCGATCCACAACACTGGTAGACATGCACACCGTTCCGAGATAGAGCGCCGACGCCGAGCTGAAGGGACACAAAACCAAATCAAAATGCATCACAATCCTAAATTACACATCTCAATAATAGATCAACAAACCAAAATCAAAACACCATTCCAAAAGCAATTTCATAAATCCAAACCATAAGGCCCTGAAATTAAATATCTAAACAAGAAAAGGGAGTACCATAGAACACCCACTTTTCAAAATACTGAAATCCCCATACTAGAAATATTTTATGAAAAAAATAATATTTAAAGGTTAAACACCCACCATTAGTATTCAGTGAAGCCTCAAATACACATGAATATTCATGAAATTTTAGAAAACAACCCATATATATCTCAAAACATACATTTAACACAAAAAACATATATAAATGTAAGAATTCATAGGAATACTAAGGGTTAAAACAATATATTTCTAATTCCATAAAATAATAAGTTCATCCCTAAATATAAAATTCCCAAGAAAAGTTTCTTCTACATTTCAAAAACCTTTTCCAAATACCCCAAAACAATTTCCAAACCCATTTAAAATTATCTTTTTATAAAAACTTTTAAAATAACAGAATGGTTCCAAAACACTTTACATTTTCAAAACCACCAATTTCATTTTCAAAGAACCCAAGGTTTCCATTGCGTAAATCTAATTTTAGTACACCCAAAAACTTTTTAAAATCAAAGGGAAATACCAAAAAATAAACTCAAACCAATACCAAGAATAAACAAGAGAAACCCTATTACTAAACATATCAAAATCCAAAAACCTCCAAAGAACCACTACTACACATGGATCAGATATATGGTTTGGAAGACCGTGTTCCAACCAGGTGAGTACATTGGATGTTTTCAGAGGTAGTTTCAAGATTTATACATAGTTTTCTAGACTAATCACAAAAAACATTCACACATTTGAATTCAGTCAAAGAAAAAACTAAAATCTCAAATCCAACTAGAAGTTGTCCATTATAAACTAAATAACTTGAAAACATCCAATAAAAGCTCATATTTTGAGACAAAACCATCCTTGAAAACCCTAGAAATTCAATATTCTTTTTTAATTTGTGGTTATTAAGAACCTACCCAAGGATGAACACATGAATTCAAATATTATTAGATCTATACTAATGGATATCTCCAATAACAAGGGATGAATTCTATGATACCTTTTTTTCAGGAACCAACCTGGGTCGACCATGAATCAGGCACCTGAGCTGGCTTGTAAAAAGGACCGAGAGGCATTCCCGGTCCTCTTGGGGTAGAAACTATTTTTGGGAATCAAATATAACTAAATTGGGAATTGTTTGTCCCAGAAAGGATAGATAAAAAAAATATCAAAATTAAGGAACAAGATGCAAACAAAAAATAAATAAAAACTAAATGTATGGACATACCTCCATGTTACCTTACATTTCACCTTTAACCATAGAACCATGCTTTCTCCAAAAGTGATCTAGATCTTAAATAATCTATTTCTGAAAAATGATAAAGGAATTAGGTGTGAGAACTAGGATTCTTAGTTGGAATTCTAAAATAAGAATAACTCTCTATTCCTTACCTTTAAAAATAAAACCATTCCATTATTTTTTTAAATTCATATATTTAAAATAAGGTTTACATTTCTTTTAAAGCCAAGTAACAAAGTAATAATTTTAAAAGAACCACATTAATTTTACATTTTAAATAATATTTTTCAAAAAATGAAATAATTTAAAATAAAGAAACTTATGGTGAAGGAATCATCTCTCTGAAAATAAAGTAGTAGTAAGCATATCACAAGGTGCTACCAAAACTAAAAAAAGAGTACAAGTAGATAAGTGATGATATAATAATTTATAGTAAACAAATAAAAATTTAAACGATTTTATTAAAAACATCATATAATAAGGGAAGGTATAATAAATGAGAAATTATTTTCATGAGATATACATAAACACTTAGTAAAGAGACCCTATATGTAATCGGTTTAGAACCATATGTTACACCATTTGGAAAACTGTGTGCCAAAAGTGTGCCTCCCTTGGGTGGATTGGACACATCACATAGGAAGGTAACACAATTAAGGAAATTGTATGCTGACCGTGTGTTCGGCTCTGCCAAATGTTGTAGAAACCCTCACACGGTCTGCGTATGATTTCTACTAACCATGAAGCAACTATCTTCCCATACTGAAAAAACCCAATTTTTAAAATATAAAACTCAGTCCGTCATGAAACTAAAAATGAGGATATATATAATATAATAATGAAAAATAATTAAAAACTCAAGGTTAGGGTGTAGCAAATATCACTTACCACAACAGAAACCATCTTTTTCTCCCTATACATGTTCTATAATTTTCATTCATAATATTTATCCCCTAACACATCAACTTTAGCATCATAAAATTTGAAAATATTAAAAATTATATATATATTAGAGAAAATTATTATTCTTTATCTCTATGATAACTTCTTAAAATTCATATTATATTCTAAAAAATATCCCAGTTATCTTCAGAAAACCTCAACTCATTCAGCTTTTTATGGAGTGAAATATTTTAGGCACCAGATGAAATTTTTTATTCATAAGATATAATAATATAATGCATATCAAAAAAATATTATGCATCAAACCCGTATTGAGAAATTTTCCAAAATTTTATTCATAGAAAAAATATTACATATCAACCAAAATATTGTTTATATTAGAAATAGTTATTCCTTTGCTAAATTTATATAATATGAAGAATATTAGATATCCCAATATAAAACTCCAAAATACTTTACTAAATTTTTGATGATGAGAAATATATTACATGTTTCTTTTTTTAAAAGGCGACGCATTGGTAAAATGACCAAAGACAATTTTATTTAATGAAGTAGATATTACATGAGTCAAAAGGAGGATATCCTATTACAATATTTCACATGAAGGGGAAGCAAGTTGTCTCAGAACTCCGCCATCCAGTTGATGTCTTGCTCAACCCCTTTATTGGAGAGACTATCTACAACCATATTTTCCTCTTGGTAGGTATGATTTGCAATATAGTTGATGTCTTGGAGAAAATGGAGACAATTCATCCCACATGTAGTAAGTTTCCAAGCAATATGAATCACCCCATTACAAATAGACTGAACTACAGTATTTGAATCACTTTCAATCCATAAGTTTTTCCAATGGTGGTGCATGGAGAAAGTTATGGCATTGATTACACTCATCATTTTGGATTCCAATGAGGTTGTAGTACCGTAAACTCCAAACAAGAACCCAATGATCTGACCAAGATTATTTCTAACGATGGCACTACATCCTGTAAGACCCGAATTTCCATTAGAGGCTCCATCCACATTGATTTTGATCCATCCTGGTAGTAGTGGTATCCAGAAAAAATCAAATGTGCATCTCAGATGGTTGAATATAGCATCAACCTGAAGATGTCTTAGGATCATAAAAGTCTACCATATAGTTGTTGCATCAACCTTTCTGAATCAACACAACTTCACAAACAGATATGAGAATATGCATTCCACCTGCATTAATGTTTAGTGAATAACTATTGTGAAGAATTTTATTGATATCATCTAGATCACATGATGAATCTATACAACCCCATTAAGAAATAAGTTCTTTATTTTTTGGGAGTTATCCATATAAACACAATGTTTTAGCTGGGAATTGATAGAATCAAGAATCATCCATCGGTAATCAATGATTACAAAAAAAATAATTCCAAAGCGTAGTGGTGGTAGTACAAGAAAAAAAATAAATGGTTAGTATCCTCTCTATATTGATTTCATCGATGATATTTTGAGTAAATATGGATCCCAAAAATATTAAAACAAGTATCAGTAAGAACCCTATTGTAGGAAAGACACTATATAAGAGTGAATCTTGAAGGTTTAATCCAAGACTTATAAAACAATTTTATCCAATTGAAGTCATATTCAGAGTTATGAAAATAATGATTTTAGAAATTTTTTGAATTTATAAAACCATTGCAAATAGGTTTCAAAATTAAAATATAAACTGAGATAAAAAAAGGTTAATTATTAATAATTTTAACAACAATTTTAGGAATAGAATCCATATAATAATTAAAAACATTGCATATAGTGTTATTGATATTATTAGGGGTATGGTTAGGAGGGATCATTGAGACAAGAGGAGTCCATGTCCAGTTGTCAAATTAAAAGTTCATGGAGGAGTTTCTAGAAACCACCCATCTAGATTTAGTCATAATATTGGCATAAATATTTCAAATGGCGGACAAATGAAAGACTTCAGAAAGTTCATGTTACCTTTATACAATCTATTAAGGAACCTATTTTTTATGAAATCAATCAAGGGGAAATAATTGTGAATTAGGTTCCAAGTCAGTCTAGCTTGAAGTTCCTCATTAAAGAGTTTTAAGTTTTTAATACCCAAACCACCATTGTCCAAAGTTTTACAACAAGTAGCCCAAATAAAAGTCATAAGTTTCCTGTCCATGGTGCTACCAGTGCAAAAAAAATTTGATGAAAAAATTCGTTTTTTATGTGACCAAATAGCCAATTATAGAAAATTATATACTATACAAATTTGGAGATGAAAACCGACTTGAAAATACAGACTACCCCCCCATGGATGAGATTTTCCTTTACAAGTGTAAAGCTAATTAAGAATTTGATCAAAAATGTTAGAGAAATAACTTGCTTTGGGCCTTCCCCAAAAGATGGTAACCCCAAGGTACTTGATGGTAAAAATTACTTCTTTTATGCCAAGATTATTGATGATACCCATTTTTCTACATGTCGGAATGTTTTTCCAAAAGTAGATAGAGGATTTGTTCAAGCCAATGATTTGACCCAAGACCTCCTCATAATGAGTGAGATCAGTTTTGAGAAATCTAATGTTTCTTTTATCAACCTTTATAAATAAAATGATATCATCTTCATATAGGAGGTTAGTGGGAGCATTCACATTTCTATAATCTTGAATAGGTTGAAGCTTGTTTTGATCAACCAGACAAGTGAGAAGATGACTTAAATAGTCCTACGCAATAGAAAAAGTATTACAGATAGGGGATCACCTTGTCTGACACCTTTGGTGCAATTGAAGTAGCCTCTAGAAGAACCATTGATCACGATGGAAATAAAGGCTGAATTTAAAAGGGTTTTAATTATATAGATGAAGGTATTGTTGAATCTATATCCATGAAGCACTTTGAAGATGAAATCCTAATGAATTGTATCAAATGATTTCCTATTGTTAAGTTGTATAACAATGTTTCCGCCTATATTTTTATTGATTAACATGTTAGTGAATTCAAAGGCAAGAGAAATGCAGTACTGGATGATCTACCCTTAAAAAATTCAAATTGATTCTAAGATATAATTTTTTCAGTAATAGTAAAAATTATATTCGCAATAAATTTGGTGATAATTTTATAGAAAATGTTGATAAGAGATATGGTTATAAAGAGGTGAATCTCAGAGGCATTGTCTACCTTAGGAATCAAAGTAAGGAATTGGGCATTCAACCCCTGGGGTAGAAATCCATGAGATAATAAATATTTGACTAATTTTCAAAAACCATTTCGGATAATATCCAAATATTTCGGATAGAATCCATTATTAAAACCATCAGGACCTCGGGTATTATCAGGATTTAAGCTAAAAATGGCGTCTCTAATTTCATTATCAAGGGGAACAACAATGAGGAAAGTGTTATCAACATCAGTGAAAATTTTCATAATGATTTCATAAATGATCTCTTTATTAGAGCTAGGGACATTGAACAAAGACTCAATGTAGTAGACAACATGATTAGAAATGTCATCTTGATTATCCAAAATGTTGTATTCATATTTGAGAGACGCTAAAGGTCAGTAATCCATCCAGAACCTTTACAAAGAATTATAGAATTTGGTATTTCTATCACCATCAGTTAACCATTTTTTTCAAATATTTATTCCCTATGTTTTCCTTGAAACTAAGGACTGAATTGAGTTTCATAGAAATGCTAATTTCTAGATTTTGATTCGATGAAAAGTCCACGTTTGTGTTTTTGTTTTGGATTTGATAAAGCCCATTCTAAAGAAGCAAGATGTCACTATCAATTTGTTTGGATTTATATTTGCAACATATTTTAATCTTTTGTTTGAGAAATTTTAATTTAAGAGTATAACAAAAGGTATCATTGGATTGAGTCATAGTTGACCAAAAGTTTTTAACAAGATTACAACATTCTAGATCAGAGAACCATGAATTGTTGAATATGAAGGGGAGAGAAGGTTTCATGTTTTTTTTGAGAGATAGTGACCAATATAGGCTGACTGTCAGAATGAATTTTTGGGAGAGTGGTGCTATAAATGTGGTCCTATTTATCTAAAGCGTGTTCATTAGTGAAGGATCTACCTAGTTTTTTTGCAACCAATCTATTGTATTGACTTATATACTATGTATATTTAGAACCAAGGAGAGATAGTTCAGTTAAATTGTTTTTCTCTATTGCAGCCTGAAATTACCTCATAGATATATTTGAGTGGAGTGGACCAAGTTTTCACTTAAATAAAGAATAATATTAAAATCTCTAACAAAAAACCAGGGAAAATGGATTCTAGAACTCAAGAAGTAGAAGTAATTCCAAAGAGTCCTTTTATCCTAATATTTGTTCTTTACATAAATAAAAGAACAAAATAGATGTGTTTTAGAAATCATAAAGTCAAAGGTGAAAAATTGATCAACAATATGAAAAACATTAATATTGGACAAAGGGGAATGAGAAAAACTCCAGAGTATCAATGTTGGTGTTGCATTGACTTGCACCTATGAAGGTGTATCCAAAATGATAAAAATGTACTAAATCAATGGAAAATTTTATCTTTGGTTTAACAATGTCCAAAATTAAGGGCTTATGAATGTTGCAAATTCTTTTTAAAACAATGAAGGTTGTAGGGTTTACAATACCTTGACAATTACAATATAATATCTTCATTTATACCTACGTTTGGAGTTAGAAATCATTTTTTTTCTATCTATGACCTTGTGACTAGATGATCATTTAACATTTTTAGAAAAATTAGGGTGTGGGTTAGACTCCTTCTTATCCTTCATGGAGTTTAAGGGGTTTTCATTGGCACCTGCAGTCAAAGATTCAATGGAAGAAACTTACGAGGTATTTTTGACAGATTATGTCATAGTGCCACCAATATACTTATTACTAACAGTATACAATATATTAATATTAGAAGAAATATTCTTAACATCAGTGATTAGGGTACCTAAAGTGGTGCTCTGTCCAGGGGTACTTGACTGTTTTCCTGCATGAGCAGATGATTGCAGCTCTATGAACGAAGAGATGCATTTGGTCTACCTAGTAGGATTCTTTAAATTCTGTTTAGTGAAGTATTTTGGAAAAAAATTTTGATGTTCCAAACTATTTTGGATGTTGGCCTTTATTGGAGTCCAAATATGTGGCCCCTATGCAGTCTAAGGGGGATGGAAACTGTTCATATGTGTTCACCGATATGTATGTATTTTTTCAGTATGTGCAGTCTGTGATAGGTGACCAATATTCTCCATGTATTAATAAGAATTAGTAGTGTTTCTTCCTTCGACATATTCCGAGATGTGAATTTTAACCTCGTTCAGTGTACAAGGAGAAATGAGAGTCACCTCTTTTGATCCAATATCTAAACAGAAGATAGGGTAAGAAGATTGACCAAGACTGTCCATCCTCTTACCTTTACTCGGTACACTAAGATGATAGATAAAACCTATAGAGTTATCCACATTTTGAACCTAATATGAATTGACCAAGCCAAAACAATCTAGAGAGTTGGATTACAGAACCTATTCATTATCCTTTGAAGAGAGGAAGGAAGTATCCTTAATAGAATGTGTCACAAATTTTTTAATTAACTATTCAGATTGTATGACATCTACAAACAGTTTTTCAATGTCTTCTAAAATATCCTTATCTTGCTTGTAATTTTTTCCATTTGAACTAGTTTAGACCATGTAATACTTGAGGTTTCACCTAAATGGTTTGGGTGAGTTTATTTCTTAACCCAAAATTCATTTCTCTTTTTAAGGGGTTCAGGTTTGTCAATGAAATTAGCCTTGCCTCTCCTGTTTCTAACCTCAGTCTAATCATTATCTATTCGGTAGACAACTTGGCTTCTAACTACCATACAGTTAAGTATAGAATTCCCAACTATCTTTAAAAGTTCACAAAAGGGTGGTTTTCATTAATATTCAATTATAACTTTTATTTTATGATACTTTTTATTAAAGTTAACAATATTCTATAATTTAGAGTCTAAATTAATTTCTACAATGATTCTATAAAACAATCCTAGTTATGCATTAAGAGTACATTGATTGATCTTAAGAGGGGTAACTATACATGAGACTATGCCATTCAGAATCTTAGGGTGCTAGTATAACAAGTTAATACCATGCAACTGGATCCAAACATTCGCCATTATATTTTTATGAGTGTGTGGATTAATGGCTTAGTCCGATTCTAATATTTTAAGGAGACCAGGTTTAAGTTGGATGTTTCATAATTGCCAGAAATGATTTAATTCCTCCTTTGAGTTCAATAAAATATGAAAATAGCCATGTCAAATTGGAATTAGTTTCTAGTTGGCTAAGCCCCAACAGTGAGTGATTCTTAATTTAAGATTAGAGTAGTTCCAAGGTTTGTCACCTTTGATGTAATAAGTGCGACCCATAACAGAAAACATACACATTTGTATATGCTATTGAAGGGCTTCAATATTAGCCTTGACTAAGAAATGACCATAATATAATTTCTGGAATAATTCATGCTTCGTAAGGCTGCTGTTAGATATATTTTGTAACTTTAATCTATTCAAGGAAGGAGATCCCTATTGTTCGTCCGACTAATGTGTGGATAATAGTATATTCTAGAAGGGAAGATTCATTGTGTGGATTCTCAAGACCTTGCACATTATATATCTGCCTCTTCTCGAAACGATGGGATTCAAATCCCCTAAGTATAATAAAGTATGAGGGCATTGCAATGTAGAGTGAAGAGTCAGATCTCAAACCCTAGTTATCCAATGATTTTTAGATAGAGATGGTCTTTTATCTCTCTGAAACCCATCTACATGTTTCCTTTGAAACCATGCTCATTGGAGTAAGATTTTTCCTTTTCTAAATTTTATTATCCTATGAATACAAAAACCATATTCATTATAATAGGTTCTTACTTTTTCATATTTTAAGAATTATATATAAAAAGATTACACATTTCAGTAGGTTTTCCCTTTGTAAAATTTATAACTCTTCTAAATAAAAACCTTATCCATTATAGTAAAGAAAATCCTTATGAATTCAAAACTTTTACATGTTTTATATCCAAATCTATTTAACTCCAAAAATTCATCCAAACACCTTAAAACACTCCATAACCTTGGAACAAGTTTCACCTCACATAATAAACAACATTTTATAAGAGTTTGAATATGATTTATGTATTTGAAACAAAATTAAACACAATTATCTTATCAAATCATATTCTATAATTCTTCTTCCCTTGAAAAACACCACAGTGATAGGGGATACCTAAAATATTATAAATCCAATAAAAATTAACTTGGTTCTCAATAATCTCTCTAAGGTTACAAGCAATTCTCCATCTCACCTTCTTCTTCTTGGGCTAAAAAATATCCCTAAAACAACTTTTGGTCTAAAAATATTACACTTTTATTATTTTTTTTCAATGAAGAAATATTAATAACTTTCAAACTCATAACACTTAGAATTGAATTTCCATTTTATAAATCCAAAACTACATGTGAAAACTCAGTGTAGGAAATAAAAAAAATATAATATTAATTTCATTATAATCCTAAACACTAAATTAAATAATAATTTTCAAATTATTCAACCCCACTTTATACAAAATGAGTACAAATTCTTCTCTAATTTGTCAAAAATTCCCCTTGAACTTGTGCATAACAAGTTCCTACAAACACGATTCCCATGCATATTATAATAGTTCACATGTTGCTTTCACAGATTACCCCTTTTAATAACATTATCTAAATACATACTCCCCTTAAATAAGGGATATATGACCCATTAGGTTAAATAAATATCCTTGGATTATATAAAATATTAATTTTATCTCCTTTATAAACACCTTATGAAATTAACATAAAGAGAGATTTATGTTTCGTTTCTCCCCCTTTGAAAATAATAATCTAATTAACAAGTGATAGAGGGGAGAGATTCATTATAACTTAATCTCTTATGATGTAAGGATAATAATTGTTATTAAAATTCCATGGATTGGTATTCAAACCCACTTTTTATAGAATACCACTTCGATCAGCCATGTTCTTCTTCAACTACAATTTTTGATTGGAAGAACCCATTTTCTTTTTAGCTTCAATAAAATGACACGATAAGGATTATTTCTTCTTAATTTTCATAACTTATTTATTTTTAATAATTTTAATCATAAGATCAATATCATATCATAATGAGTGATAACCAAAAAAGATATTTTAGATTTAAAGGACACGGTATAAGAACTTAAATCCACAAGATATCAACATGGAAACCTAATATCAATAACATAGATTAGAAATATTTAACATAAACCTTGAATTATGAGAGTATAATATCATAAATCATAACATATTTCATCTTTAAAACATACATTAGCACATGTAAACACAACCTTCATGAACCAAACCATTAGTTCCCATGCATACAAGCAACTAAAATGTAAGAAAAAAAATACTTGTATCACAAGATATCAACTTTAAACCAATGAATTGGAGGGTTATATAAGACCCCAACTATCATCATACATACTTGTGAGTTTCACATGATTATTATTCACTTACCACATCATAAATAACCTGTGGTAATAGATTTGGGTTTCATAAAATATTTAAATGAACTTAATTAAATTTTCATAAAGAACCCATGGAAATAATAATGGAATTCATAATACCTTAAAATGAATATCATTAACATTTCAATTCAAAAGGAACCCATGAGAATAAAAATTGGTTTCAAAAAATTTCTTAATGGTATAGAATAACACTATGAACTAAATTGATTAAAACTAAAGAATTGATCACCCAAAAATAATCACATAATAAATGAAAAATGGTGTGTGTAACTTGAAACACAATTCTATAAGAGATAAAACTTTTTGAACATAGAGAATAAATTGAAAAAAAATACCAAAAAAGAATTCTTGAAAAATATTTTGTATTCATCGATGTAAAAGTCATAATTACAAGTCTATTTTAAAAAATTATCCTTGGTTTTTTAAAAAAAGTTAAAAGATAACCCTTCATGGAAGTGAATTTTAAATAAAAACTCCTTTAACCAGATTTATGTGATTTCATATCAATTAAAATGAAATATTAATAGAAAAAAAGTGAAATAAATTCAAAGTGAAAGCATATAACTCAAAAGAATAATTTTGAGTTTCCAAATCCATTACGACATTAGAAATTTTTGAATCAAAATCCCTTGAAGGATATGATTAAAAATTTAACATTAAATAAAATTAAAAATGGTAGTATGATGATAAAATCTATTAAAGCGGTAGTAGATACAACATTAATAAGAAAACATGACATATAATAAGAAATATGTATCAAGGGGTGAAGATTTTAGACAAGAAACCCATACCTTTACTCATGATTTATACAGAGGAGCTTCAACATCCTAGATTATAAAGATAAAAATATTAATGAACTCTTTTAGATAATTATTCATATACATTTCTATTTATTCTATTAATTTATCGTAATTATATGTATGCATATTAGTTCATTTTTACTTATTTTCAACATTGGGTGATAATAATTTAATCGTTGTACTAGTTTCACATTAAAGGTGTTAATTTCCATTATTATCTAAAAATTAATCTTTTACAAACCATCAAAGGTAATGGAATTTATTTTTTATGATCTCCTATACTTTCATAATTCCATTAAATGAGAGATTTTTCTTTTTTTGTAAAGATGAATTCAGTGATTAACTTGTTTTATGTTATTAATTATTATTGATGGATTACCTTATAAAAGTCATTAATTTTTGTGGTATCCATCAAGAACCATAATGAAATTATTAGTTATTTATTTATATAATATACTATAAATATCTATCTCTAATATTCATCTATGATATAATTTTATAACATTGTTCAAGTAGTTGGTTAAATCGACCTGATAAGAACATGCCATAATTTAATAGATAAGAATGATTATAGCGTAATTTTTTTATAATATCATTATTATATAAGTATAATGTTATTATTTACATGTTATTAATTTTTTTGAATGAGTCTTTAAAATATTTTTAAAAAGATTAATAATACTAGTTGTAAAATGAAAAATGTTACTTTGTGGAGGTGGTAGTAAGCATGTCCACATGGGTAATGTTGTTATTTCTCAGAAAATGGAAGGGAATAAAGGTAGATAATAATTTTAACTCTAAGAATCATAATTAAATTAAATATATCATATTTTTAATCATTACCATAATTAAATACATCCTTGATATATAGTGATGAAAAAAGAAAGATGTTACATTATGGAGGCGGTAGTCTTCACAACAAACAATCAACGTTCTTTTGTTTTTATAAATTAATTGTAAAGAATAAATAAGGGTTGTTAAATTAATATAATATCATATTAGTAAATTAATTATACTTATTTAATTATAATAAAGTGGTTTTAAATGGTTTGGAAGAGGAAGTTTAAGAAGAATGGATAAAGAAAGAGGTAATACATACATTGGAATGTTGTTTTTTTTCTTACAAATATAATTGGAATTGGTGAAATTAAGCTAAAGAATGGTTACCAAAGGCTTAAGAACATGGGATGGGGTTATTCTATAAATACAATTTCATAGTTTCAAGTATAAATTTAAAGTAAAAGGTGTAACTTTAAGTGGTGTATGTGACCCCATTTTATAAGTGGAGTGGAGGGAAATTTGGGGAGCATGATTTATATTTTCAATAATGTAATGAAACATTTAAAGGGTAAAAATCTAAAAAAGGGGAAAATTAGAAGGTAGGTGAGTTTTTTTGAGCCTCAATATAAACATCTATTTGAAAAACATTTTATTAAAATTGTTTAGGTCATTTCATCATTGTAAATCAATTTTTACCTTTCTTTTAATTTTACTAGGGTAATTGGTTTTAAAATTAGTAATTAATTTAATTAAAAAATATTAAAATTAAAAATTTCAACTAATTTGAACCTGATTATTTAAAATTTTAAAATTATTTTATTAAATAAAATTTCTAATGGTGTGAAAAATTAATTTTAAAATAAACACTCATAACACATAAAAATAGTTTTTTAGAAAAAGTGTTTTTTCAACCATAAAAATTATGTGTAATCCATAATTATCTGTATTTTCAATATTCATGGAATAAATATTTTTATAAAAAAATAATTTTTCTTTTAAAATTTTCTAAAACCAAATATTACCATTAGAACATTTAATTAAAAGAAAAGATCAAAAATAATTTTCTTTATAATTAAAATGTTTCTTTTGTTTTATAATGTTAAAGATAAATTAAATAAATTTTTAAAAATATATTTAAAATGAATAATATTATTAATTAAATATATATTTTTAATTTAAAAAAATAAAGGGATTTCTTATATACAGGTAATTTAACAAAACTCATCTTTTTGGTAAAAACTATATTTTCACTATTTACCTAAAAATCATTTTATTTAGAAAAAAACAAAAAAATAATCTTAAGTTAATATTTTCATAATAAATAAATAAAATTAATTTATGTTTTTAAAATTTTCATTCTATAATTCATATATTTATCTTTAAAAAATCATAAATTATAGAGAAAATATGTTTTTATAGTAAATCATCCTTTAGATATATTAATTATTCTTATAATTTTAGTTCTAATAAAAAAATATACCATAATTGAAAAATATCCTTTTTAAAAAATTAATTTTAAATATAAAAAGAATTCATTATCTAAATAGTTCACAATTTGTAATTGTATTAAAAGGGACATTTCTTTTGTAGTGTGGTTACCACTATTAGTACCTGCTTATTTATTGACTACTTTATAGTGATGAATATATATTTTATTAAAAAGTTTTATGGTCTAATAAGGTTAGGGGCTTCATGTGGAGTAATCTAATTAATATAGTATTTGTTTAAGTAGTAATATTTCTCTAAAAATTCATTGGTTACATTGATGGGGGAAAGGGAGTGGGTTTGAAAGGCTTGAGAGGGGGGGCTGCAGCTGAATGGGTCTTTTATAGTTTAGCACGCATGTGATAAATGAATGTCAATGCATCTAAGATGAACTAAGAGACTGAAATAGTGACCTCTATATTTTAGTAGAGGGTGTTTCCAATGAGAAGCCCTCCTATGGGTTATGAGAAATGGAGAAACACACTGGTCCAGTGTTGCACCAGGTGTTTCAGTTGAAAACTTTCCCCTATGAGAAATAAGAAATAGAAAAATACCATGGTCAGTAATTTCATTGGGTTTTTATGTTGTGAGGTTTTCCTAAGGGAATCATTAATGATGTCATTATAAAGGTCGACGTTACTAGAGTGTTTTTGACTAGACAATAGAGAGATCCATATCTTGGATATTTCCTTAGTGAATGGTTGAGGTCCCCTATGTAAAAAGTTGAGGGGAACCTAATCATATCCCTCCCTTGGTTCTCATGGTGACCAAGCCCATTAGAGGGTAACCAAATATTTTCGAATATAGGCCTTGATACGAGGAAGAATGGACATCTGTTTTAAAAAGTGTGAGTATTTTTATTCAAACCCTACCCAAATTTTAAAGTATATGGGACTTTTCTTCTTTCTATTTTCTTGAACAATTTCCTCCCTTTGGTTCTCTTCTCTTGGTTAATTTTCAATATTTTGTGTTTTCTCTCTATATTATTTAGAGGCATCATAAACTATTTTATGAAATAGTGAGTTTTATGTGATTCTAAAAACTCAAAATCCATTATTTTCTATTTTAATTCAATATAAAGTGGTCTAATACCATTTATGTTTGTTTGTTTCCAAGTTCAATGTGTTTTTCTACTTCTTTTTTTCGACTTTTTCTTGAGTTAGAGGTCGGTGTATGATGAGTAGGATTCCATGAACCTAGAAATGGTTTTCTGTAAACCATCCATCAAGACATTATCTATTTTTAATTCCATTTGTTTCATGGTCATGTTGACCTACTATGTTTTCAATAAAAAATATAATTATAGGATTTAATTAAGTTTTTTTAATTGAAAAATGCTTACTTTGATTCTATAGTGGAATATAAATGAAATAAATAATAATATAATTACTTGGATATGGAATTAGATCATGATTCAACAGACTACGTGATAAAACATGAAATGGTTTTCCTTAAATTAAAGCTGAAAATGATGAATAGTAAGTGATTCCATTTTAAATAGTGAATAAGGATTGGTAAATAGATTAATAATAATGTATTGGGTATAATGATAAATGATGAATAATATAATTGTAAATTCATGACTAATTATTAATAAATATATGTGAATGGTTCGATTATATTCTATATATGTGTTTCCAATATGTTCTAGGGAGGGTGGTTTTACCCTAGAAGATAATATTATGTTCTAGGGATAGAGGTGTTTCCCTAGGTTGTTTCTATTATTTTTTAGGGCAGAAAATGTTTCCCCTGGGTGGTTATTTTTTTGTTTCAAGGAGGTAAGTGTTTTCCTTGGTTTTTTATGTTTTAGAGATAAGTGTCTTTACTTTGGAGGAATTTCATATGTTTCGAGGTGAAATGTTTTCCCCCAAGTGAGGTTTCTTAGTTCTAGTGTTGAGGGTTGATTTATCCAGGGTTATTACATATGTTCAGATTCATCTGAAACTATCTAAAGCATGCATGATGTATTTTTCATCTCACCATGGAAATATAGGATCAATGTTGTTGTTTATTATTTATTATTTATTATTTAGTTATTTATTTTAGAACTTCTACATGAAATTTTAATAATAATGGATATATTTATAGACACCATTAGTGGTGGACTATTGAGTGATACTAACACCCTCCTTGAGCCACTATTGGTACCTGAATAGATTTCATGGTAGGATTACAAGATAAGGGAATTATCTCTATGAATGAGGATTGATTTATTAGATGATGTGGAGCATGGGTGTGTGAACATGATGGTACATAAGTCCATTATTATAGTTTATATTAGTTTTACAATTTTTATTATTTTGGGACCTTAATGTATATATTCCACCCACTAGGGATCTAGGATGTGTATGACTTCCCTGACATTTTTATAGCTGTAATTTCATTATATTAGCGGTTGTGCATATTATTTTTGATACTTTATTAGATTTAATTTTTTTCTTTCTCAATCTGGATGAATAATATCTTTATTATTTATATTTTTATTTATACTCAGATACAAGATTATAGTTACTCCACATTATTTCCATTTAATATAACTACTATTTGGATGCCACTAGTATATGAGGAGACATGATTCCGGTCATGTGACACCTTGGTATGATTATAATGGAGTGAATGAAGGTGTAAGACATTACTGTAACACCTTAAGTTTTTAAAATATATATTTACCCTTATTAAATTGGAAGTGATTGATATATTTATTTATACCCAACAACAATCTTAGAAGAACCACTTTATACTATTGAAATATATTTAGAATGATTTTCCTTAATAAAATGAATCATTAATTATAAATTGATTATCAATTGGTTAGAAATAAAGACAAAATTTTTTAAAGATAAAAGTGACATTTTTCATAAAACAATTTTTATCTGAAGAATGTATTTTAATATTAATATATTAAATACAACACTATTTATAAATTAGTTTAATGAAATAAATTTATTTAAATTAATTAAAATCCATTTAATTGTGATTATTAATTAATAAATGAGAATAAATTCATTTATTTATTTTTAAAAAAATTTATTACATTTTCTATGAAGATATAATAATTAATTATTGAAAATTCTATAAATTTTATTTGAAAAAATGGACATATTTTTTTTGAAATTATTATGTCAAAATTATCTTAGAGTGATGTTTTTTTATTTTTCTAAAATGAATGATTTTTAAGTGAAAAGTGAGAAATACCAAATTTTATAAAACTATCATTTATTTCCTTTAAATTAAATAATTTAAAATACTCATTCTATTTGGGTTTTAAATTTAACATAAAATAATATCCATATGTTTCATCATTTTATTTTATTTTGGAACAAGTTCATTTTTATGCATAAAAATTATTTTTTTATAAATTATTTTTTTCATCATATTTGAAACACTTATTTTAAAATTAATTAATGAAAAATTGAAATTTTGAATCTTGAAAAATGAATTTCATATTTGGAATCATGATGTTCAAATTTATTTATGAGTTCAATTTATTTTTTGGATATTATTAATAGTAACCTTGGTAAAAATTCTATAACCATGGTATAAGGGTAAAACCTGTCAATTAAGGTAAAAAATCATGATATTGTCATGAAATTTCATATTATTTCTTATTATATGAGTTAATTTTAAACCTTATCACATTATATTCAAATTTTAAGTATTTAGTGCATCTTGAACTTGAATTAGACACCAATAATATTTAAAAGTTAAGAATAATTAAAATTTTTACCCTCCCCTCACTTATTAAATGGCACCTCATCTTATCACTCCAAGACACAACAAGAGAACTTTATCTCAAAAACTATATTCTCAAATTCCCTCCCAATATTCTTCTCAATTACCTAGAGGTCTTGGTCTCACCAAAATATCATCCAAGAAGGCCTAAGGTGTAAGCCAAAGGAGGTTTTCAAAGAATATGTATACCTGTTAACCATGTTATTTCATGTTTACTTCTTCTTCTAACTCATTCAAACCTATACTAACCATGATGGTATAATAACATCAATATATACAATATACTGAATTGTTATTGAGTTTTTGGTACAGTCCTTTTTAATATCATTTTCCATTCAATGGGAAATAAATCCATCACTCGTGTGTATGTGTGGACTACTAAATGTATGAAGAGATGTGTTTCATTTTTCATAGTCATCATATATCATGGATGTTAATATAGTTATAATTAATGTATATATATTATTTTTATTAAATATTTTTTTTATATAAATATATATTTTTATCTACCTTTCTACATTCCCATTCATTGGAAAACAACAACGTCGCACTTGCGTATGTGTGGAATACCACCTACATGAATCAATGTAAATTGTTTTTAATTTCCTCTTTAAATTGATGATCATAAGGATAGAATTATACCCCATTATTTATGGTGAGGTGGTAAGGGGTTGGTTGTTAGGGGAAGGTGACAGAGTCAAGTCCATAGGACTGTATGTTTACTGTAATTTGTTTCCTTGTATTGTATTACATGGTATAAAATGTAAATAACCTTATAAAAGGGTAGATTTAATTAATATTTATGATATAATTATTATTTTATAATGGTAAATTATTATTTAATATTATTTTTTGGTAACCATTGAAAAATAAAAACATTACACGTGTATATATATGAATTACCATCTCTAGGAAGAGATATAATTCATTTTTCATCACCATTCTATATGTTTGGTTATAAATGTGTATATAATGATTAAATATTATATTTATTAAATTATTTTTATTTTATATATTATGAAACTTTTATCAAGGTTCGAGGACATGAATCATCTAACTGAAACATGCATGGAAAACATGCCATTTTTCACTTGAATTATGATTTTAATGAAGAATTATTAATAAAAAGGTAATTGGAAATTATAAGAAAATAATATAAAATAATATATATAAATATTTTTTATTAATTAATGTAAAATAATTATATATTTATTATACATTATTTTTGAACACATATGAAGTAACATGAGGCTTGAAGTAAGGCTTCTTCATCACAATATTGCTTTGTTGAGACATGTTTCATGTTATATACCAATTAGTGTTTATATGATGTATATACTACCATTTGATATTTTATATCATGAATATATTTATATTCAAGGTATTTTAAATTTCATTTTATGTTATTTATATCAATAGAGTTATGATTCAAATTTTACCAAAATATTAATGCTTTATATGAAAAAATCATATCTTTTCCGGATTCCCAACGTTAAGTTTCCAGTGAGGAAAATTATGTGATCGTTATCTTTTAAATACCTTATATTTTATTCTAATATGTTTATTTTTCTAGTTTTCATGTTTTACTTGCATTTTACACTCTTTGGTACCTAAAATGATCAACAAATTCTTTTTAAGAAATGTTGGACTTATCTCTTCTTTTGGGCCAGGAATCATTCTCATCCATGTCCATGTTATTTAAAATGTTTTCAAATATGTTTTTTATATGATCCAATTATTATTTATATTCATTTTAAACTATATATTACTTTCTTTTTATATAATTTAAAAGGATTTTTTTTCAATGTTTTCCAAACATTATATCTATGATATTTTTACAGAAAGTGTCAAATGAATCATTGTTTTAATGTTCAAAGAATGAATGAAATTTAGTGTCATTAGGAAAATTGTTTGATTTGAATATTAATTTATAGTTTTCCATGGTTATTTTCAATGAAAATCATTTTCTTAACATTCTGATATTTTTTAGTATCTAAAGATATCAAGGAAAGGTGATGTTTTCTCCTGTTTTCAAATAAATGCACAAATGCCATTTTAAAGTATTTTTCATCTATTTCAATATCCATTGATGTCTCTTATGCTCCAATGGGGATGTGATATAATTATACCATCCACATAATTTCTCTAGAAGTTTTATTATGATGATATTTTAAGAATGTTTTTATAAAACTCATTTCTTTCCATGGTTCAATTAGGTTATGATTAAATAATGATTGTTTTTATGATACTGTCCACTTTATTTCTCAGGATGGATTATTATTATGTTATAATGAAATATTTAAGAAACCTATTTCTTTTTAACAGGTTTTACATGATGATTTTTTTAATTTTTTTATAATCTTTTAGAACACTTATGTATGGTTTTTATTATGCTATGAGTGTTCCCAGAATTATGTATCCCTCCATTTAATTAAGAAAATAATGATTTCTCATGACGTAATATATAGCATAAATGAGGTGTAAAACCATTTCAATAATATATTATTTCAACTATGATATTCTTGGAAGTGAGCCTTGACTGTGGAAATGATGTAATAAAGAGTAAACTCAATCCACTATGGGACTCTTTCAACTATGATAGTCATCACAATGATCATTGAATAAGAAAATTAGGGAATGGGGAGTGAACCCAATCCAATATGGGACTCTTTCTACTATGATAGTCTTATAATTGAACCTTAAATATGTAAATGATTGAATAGAGAGTGAACCCAATCCACTATGCAACTTTGTCAACTAATATAGTCCTAGCTGTGATACTTGACTCATGAATTGATTTTGTATTCTTATCTATATAGAAAAAACTTATTACTTATACTTATAATATGTTCTCATGTATCTTAATTGATTACTGACAATTCCTCACTCTTATGACTTATGTAATTTTTGATTATAAAGTCTTATGCCACGACTCATAATTAATGATATTTTTATGATCATATTAACAAACCATTATGATTATCTTATGCTCTTTTTTATCATTGATTTGTATATCCTATTTTTACCCTTATTAATAATCATATCTCAACCTTTTTTATGTTTCTATTTCCCCAGGTTATGAATAATGGGTTTTTAATGAGGTATTTCTAAGAAGGGTACTATGTGAGTAGAAATTTATGGGAGATATTAAAGAAATTTCATTAAATAAGTTGATTATGTATCTAGAATCTAAATATCTGAAACCTTTTTAGATTTAGGGCATGTATTATTATGATATGTATATAATATTAATATAAAATAATGTAATATTTATGTATATAATGATTGGGTCACCTTAATTGGTATCATATAAGTGTTTAGTTATTTTTATTGTTTAGTATTTGATTTTTTTTTGTGAAAACCCTATGGATAAGTCTAAATATAGGATAACATCCTGAAGTTTTGGTAAGGTTGGGATTGTGTGTTTTCCTAGAAATGAAATCCCAGTATGGGTAAAAAGAAGTGGATTTAGGCTCCGACATAAATGAATCTAGGGGTAATAACCCTAAAAATTCTTCTTGAGTATTAACTTGATCTTCAATAAGTTCATAAAAATGTGTACTAACTATACACTTGTTTTGAAACTCCTTGGGTATATGATTTGGTTAATTCACATTCTATTTACAAACAACTATGAAGACTGAGAGGAAAGAATCTATGACAACCTATGAGTATCCTACATGGTATACGATGAACATAAAAGTGACATGATGTGATAAGAAGGTGTCATAATTTGTGACATATTAGAAATTATTTTTATTTTATTGCTTACTCTGATTAATGTTTATTGTTTCTAACATGGTCCATTTTGGTTTTAGTAAATAGATGAAAATGGGTTTAATCATGTGAATACTGATTGTTATGGCTAATGCAATGAACATCCTCATGAGTAGCTAAAGTAAATGGGAGCTATGATGAAAAATACCATGGTTATGTCCAATCAAATCACTCAAATTATGATTAATAACTTAACCCTAGTTGGAATTAAAAATAAGATAAAAAAGGAGTTTTAGGAAACTTCAGGTGATAAATTTAAAGACCCATAAAATTCAAGGGAATTTTTTTTCTTAATTTTCTTTTGGATTTTACAAGAGCGCAGTTTCTGACGGCACTTGATTCCGAGGCCCGGTGAGCCCGGAATAAATTTCTAAAGTTTAGCTCGAGTACGTTCAGTGAACGAATGAGCGGGATTTCCTATCTTTTGAAACGGTGCTCGGAATCAAAAACCGAGGACAGCGATGGAATCACAGCGCCGTTATTTTCTTAGGAACACCTTTTCTGGAGTTGCGTTTGCTCGGGTGTGGTAATTAAAATTTTGGGTTAAGTAAAAGAATAAAATAAAATGGTGCAACCAATTTTATTTTATTTAAAGTAGTTTAACCTAAGCTAAGTGGTTAGAGTGGGACCCACTATATCCTACTCCACTAGGTAGGATATTTGTGGGGTGGGGCCCACACGAGCCCCACCTATTCAACTTCCCCAAACCCCCTCTTTTATTTAGGTAACGCACCCGCACCCCCCCATTAATTGAAAAGTCAACTCATTAATTGATTAACTTATTCAAAGTAATTAATTATTGAATTCAATTTGAAATTCAAATTTTAAGATGGCTTTTGTGTTAATTAAATAAGACAGGGTCTTATTTCATTATGTTTTGTTTGGTTGTGCGAGAGGATTTTCTCTAACTCTTGAAGAACATCTTCTTCCTCGTCGAAGAACGTGATGAACACCGAGCCTTCGACGAAGAACTCCTTCACCGCAAAGGGGGGTTCGTCGTACCATCTTCTTCCCTCTCTGCAGCCGGTATGAGACACCATCCTTGGAGATCGATGATGTGACGCCGAAGATTCTCTTCTCCGCAATGCTGACGATCCTCCTTCCATGATGCTTACAGAGTCTCCTTCAGTGAATTCCCTTTTCGTGACAAACCTCGCTCGACGATAACGCTTGAGGCAGGGGATTATTTTGTTTCTGTTCGTGAATACTTTCATCACCGATCATCGTCTCTAATTGAGCCGCCTGTCATCGCAATAACGGGAGGAGGTCGGACTGCACGAACACGACCGACCCTCCTCCCCCATTGATTGTCTGAATTGTTTCCGGCACGAGCAAGGCAGCATGGTGCCGTTGCACCGCGCGGAAATAATAAGGAATGAACGGAGAAGGGAGGCACCTTCACGCCGCGCTGTTAAAGACGAACAAAGCTGCGGCGGCGTCGCGCCGCGCCGGAGAACCTAGACGAGGCCACGGCGGAGCAGGAAGCGGCGACCGGCTTCCGGCCGCCGGCGCCAGAGCAGGAGGATGGGACCCCGGAGGTCCCGCGGCAGCAGCAATCGAAAGGCCGAACAGGGCCGGCCGACTTCCAAGAAGCCGGGGGGTCGTAACCCCCGGCTGGCCGAAGGAGCAGCCCCCCCACATGGGGGCCACAGTTTCACAAATAGGGGTGCAGCGAGCCCCCCCCCCCTTCCGTTCGGCCGTTAAGGCTGAGCTGCGCCCAGGCCGGGCCGGGACGTTCCCCAATGGGCCAGACCCGGACCCGGGTCTGGTCGACCCGGTTCGGGCCGACCCAGGGGGTATCGGGCCAGGTCGGACCAGGCCCGAACCCCCTTTTCCGGACCACTTTCGGTCTTTTGCCCATAACATGGGCTGCCGACCTCTGATCAATGCACCGTCAGCTACGATGCGATCCTTGGATCGAGACGGTAGTTTCGGTATACTACACTCAAGGTTTTGGAGAACTTTGAGTTCGTCCGCGTTGGTTCGAATAGGAAACCAACCGGGCCCTTGGAGCGGAAACACTTATAACTTGAGCTCTGGACGTCCGATTGACGTGTCGTCGACTTTTATGGATTCCTCTTAGCGAGGAAGACCTTTTGGCTTACTCAGATCGAGGTTTGGACACAGTTGGAGTGTGGTCGGGTTGGTTTTGACTTAAAAACCAACCGGGCCCCCGAAACGAAAAACCCTATAACACTCAGACCGGGCGTCCGATTGACGCGCCGTTTGTCACATTGAGTTCCTTTTGATGATATAGAACTTTGGGATACATCAATTCCGGACTTCATGACAGTTGATGTATCAGCCCTCGGATCGTGGAGTGGACCCTCCCGAAACAAGGTTGCTGTGTGCGGGAACCCTAGAGCTGACTGCGACTACGACGATGATGACAACTGTACAGAAACCCTCTGTGGGTTCGACATCGACGACTACAACACTCAGCGATCCTGTGTGGATCAGTAACTACCAATCCTGTGTGGGTCAGCGCTCAGCAGTCTTGTGTGAGCCAGCGCATACCGACTCTGTGTGGGTCCGATCCTGTGTGGGTTATTGCGGGGGTTAGTACCTAACGATCCTGTGTGGGTCATTGCGGGGGTTAGTACCTATCGATCCTGTGTGGGTCCGACGACTTAGATGATTTAGTGGCTACATCTGATCATATCTATCGTCTTATGAAGAAGCATACCTGTGTGAGCTGAGTCTTGACTTACAATCATTATCTTCGATATGATTGACTTGCTTTCCTATGTGGATTGTGTTGTGCTATCCTGTGTGGACGTGATCGAACTTGGGCTCGGGTGCTGGAGTGGAACTGGAATTGATGACTTTGTTATATGTATGGGAATATACCTAAGTAGTGTTGGTTGTTACTTTGTGATATTATCATTCTTTTTTGGATTATTTTTTGTGGTTTCTGGGAGACCTTCGGGGGTCTCGGGGTCCCTACTGAGTAGCTTATACTCACCCCTGAATGGGCTATGCCCGCACTACATTGTGTTGGATGCAGACGATGTACAACACTGATTGTGGTAGAGTCTAGTGGAGCAGTCGGTACCTAGAGGTGGACCACTGGGCGGGACGTACACGGAGCGGATGACTGGACCTGAGGAGCTGAGGTGGCTATCTATACCCACCCTTCAGGTGGGAGTACCAGTGGATGGATCGACATTGTTGCTTTACTTTTCAGTTTTTGTACTTTTTTTTTCAGTTGTACTTTACATTCAGTTTGGGCTTGTATTCTGGCCCACTAACTTTTCTACACTTACCATTGTATCCAGTTTTACTTAGTGTTTACTTCTGCTTTCTTACTCTGAGGTGTTTGTTTACTTTTCAAAGGCAATGCCTTCCATTTTTATCAGGAATTACGCCTTGGTGCTAGTCGCCAGCCCCTGGCCTATGGAAGACGGGCTTGGGGTAGTCACGACACGGGCCCTGAGGACGGGTCGTGACAAATTGGTATTAGAGGAGATCGGTTCTACCGCAGAACTCAAGACTCTGATCTTTTTCTATGTGAAGCAGTAGTGTTAAGAGTATTGAGTGTGGTTATCAGTCCAAGGAGTCCAGTGTTGGTGCGGCAGCCGACGTATCCGTACACCAGGACCCTGACTTCTGATTTCCAACTTAGTGCACAAAAACATTGATTGCATGTTTGTTTCAAGTTTTCTTTGTGATTACTTTGTGTCAGCTCACCAGGTATACTGTATTGACTGTGGCACACCTGTCTCTTTTCAGGATGGCCCCACGATGGTGGCCAGCTAGGGTTCTGAGTTTTGTACGTGACGACAGCCCACCGAGCGATGAGGCCTCGGTGCAGGGCCCTATTACTGCGGAGGCACCGGCGGTACCACTACCCGCCGAGCCACCGATGCTACCAGCCCTAGCCGTTGAGAGTGCACGTTGCCTTGGTGAACCACACGAGTTTCAGCATCAGAGACCGCCCAGGTTCCATGGGGAGACAGACCCTCAGGAAACCTAGGATTGTCTAGAGGTAGTTGCACGAGTTTTTCGATTGGTAGGGACACCAGCAGACCTCATGGTGATCCTTGCAGCGAGTCTCATGCACGCAGCAGCAGGAAGATGGTGGAGCTTGATGCTCCAGGTGCATGACGAGGCATCACTCCTCTAGATGGATTTTGAGAGCCTCTTTCGCTTGGAGTTCGTCCCAGCCACCCTCCGTGCGGTGCGCATCCAAGAGCTACTACAGCTGTGGCAGGGCAGATTGACAGTCGCCCAGTACTCGGCGAGATTTACTGATCTCTCTCGCTATTCGACGGACATGGTACGAGACCCATTCTTCCAAGCCCAGACCTTTGAGCAAGGATTGGGGCATGAGATCAGGGCATCGCTGATCTCCCTCAGCTTTCTGACAAGGGTAGGGGTACTGGAGCGAGCCCTTCTCATTGAGAGCTTTCTTGCTGAGCCTACACTAGTAGCGAGACCTACCGCAGGGTGGCACATAGAAGAGTCTTCTGCAGTAGGCAGTCGACGGATGCCACATGGGTCCAGGTGGACCAGACCCTCAGGCGGACGACCTCAGGACACTGGCTCAGAGGTGCGGGGCACACAATGCTGAGCCAGTCTTTTGAGAGGCAGACAGTGCTACGCATGTGGCGGGCAGGGCCACATGGCTCGTGACTACTCGACCCGCCACGCCGGGGAGCAGAAGAAGGTTGAGGGACCACCCAGGAAGAGGCAGAGGGTCAACTGTGGCGGTCTGCAGGGAGAAGGTGGACGAGGCAGAGGAGCTGGCCGAGCAGTAGGTGGTGGGCGGCGCTTTGAGGCTCTACCACCACCACCACCAGGAGGTCTACCCCGACCACAGGGAGCTGGCAGGCAGAGACAGGCACAGCTTCAGGCAGTGGAGGCCTATGACCACGGCATACCCGAGATGATTCTAGGTACTATCTTTGTCTATTCCACACTTGTTTCAGTTCTTATAGACACATGAGCGAGTCATTCTTTCATTGCTGCTACCCTTGTTCGTAGCTCGGAGATTCCAATGGAGCCGTTTACTCGATCCTTATGGCTAGAGACTCCTACAGGAGCAGACTCGACGATTACGCACTGGTGCCGACAGTGTGAGCTTACTCTAGGAGGTGAGGGATTCGGCTGGGATCTTCTTGTAGAGATGTCGATACCTTAAGACATCATCTTGGGCATGGATTGGTTATCTACAGTCCCTGCTCAGATCGACTGCATTAGGCGCAAGGTGCAATGTGTTCGCACCGACGGGAGTAGGTTCACCTTCACTGGCGAGAAGGGAACCTTTGCAGCACATTATGGACTCACGCAGAGGAGAGGACAACCCATCACTCATCAGTTGGCTAGATTCATCCTAGGAGCAGTTGAAGTGCGGAGTCCGAGCTTACCTGCAGTGGTGGATTAGTATGAGGATGTTTTTCTTGACGACGTTCTAGGAATACCTCCACGCAGAGAGGTAGACTTTTATATTGACATGTACCCCGAGACAGCCCCGATATCCACCCCAGTATATCGGATGGCTCCCGCCGAGCTTCGAGAGCTACGGGTACAGCTGGAGGACTTGCAGGGCAAGGGATTTATCCGACCTAGTGTTTCACCCTGGGCTTCCCCGATATTGTTCGCCAAGAAGGCGGACGGGAGCTTGCGACTTTGTGTCGACTATTGTCGCCTGAACCAGGTGACCATGAGGGACAAGTATCCACTTCTGAGGATTGAAGACCTCTTCGATCAGCTCAAGGGAGCATGGTGGTTCTCAAAGATAGACCTTAGGTCAGGCTATCATCAGCTCAGAGTTCGGGATGAGGACGTGCAGAAGACAGCCTTCAGATGTCGGTATGGCCATTATGAGTTCTTGGTTATGCCATTCAGCATGAACAATTCTCCAGCAGTGTTCATGGGACTCATGAACATGATCTTTCAGCCTTACCTCAATCGATTTGTCTTAGTCTTCATCGATGACATATTGATATAATCGACGACTGAGGAGGAGCACGCCTACCACTTGTGGGTTATACTGGACACACTCCGAGAGCACCAGCATTATGGTAATCTCTTTAAGTGTCAGTTCTGCATACGTGAGGTCCACTTCTTGGGACACGTCATCTCTGAGGCGGGAGTTGCGGTGGATCCTGCGAAGATCAAGTCAGTGCTAGCATGGGAGCCACCCAGGAGCGTGACAGAGGTGCGGAGTTTCTTGGGACTAGCTAGGTACTACCGAAGATTCATGCCAGACTTCTCCAGAGTTGTGGCACCACTATCAGCTTTGATGAAGAAGGGGAAACCCTTCGTGTGGTCAGAAATATGTTAGCAGAGCTTCCAGGAGCTGAGACAGAGATTTACCAGCACGCCTATCTTGAGGCTACCAGAGGAGGGAGTAGGGTACTTAGTCTACTGCGACGCATCAGGGACCGGACTCGGATGTGTCCTGATGCAGGAGCGGGCCGTAATCTCCAAAGGATCACGTCAATTGAGGCAGCATGAGCAGAACTACGCTACCCATGACCTGGAGTTAGCAGCAGTGGTCTTCGCTCTGAAGATGTGGTGACACTATCTGATGGGAAAGCGCTTTACAGTCTACTCTGACCACCAGAGTCTCAAGTATATCTTCTCATAGAATGACCTGAACCTAAGATAGCAGTGATGGATCGAGTTACTCTAGGACTATGACTTTGAGATAGTCTATACTCCTGGAAAGGGGAACGTAGTAGCTGATTCTCTCAGCAGAAGGACATGCATTCAGCTACTTGGGGAGGTGACAGAGCAGCTAGCCGCTTTATAGATATCCTTCATGGATAGAGATGGAGTAGCCTTTCTGAAGTCACTCACAGTCACTCTTGCACTTCTAAAGAGGGTCAGAGAGGCACAACGTGGGGATGTTGACTGTGAGACATGGCGTGCACAGATATCCTCAAAACAGGCACCTGATGGATTATCTGTGGGAGGAGAGCACGTCATCATTTTTAGAGGACGTACCATGGTACCATTTGCTTTACAGTAGGAGGTGCTGAGAGAGTTTCAAACTTCCCCTTTGGCGGTACATCCAGGAGTGGCGAAGATGTACCAGGATCTCAAGCGACAACACTGGTGGCTGGGTATGAAGAAGGCTGTAGCAGAGTTCGTTTCTTGATGCCTCACCTTCCAGCAGGTGAAGGTGGAGCATCAGGTACTAGCAGGCTTGGTACAACCATTGGAGGTCCTAGAGTGGAAGTGGGACGAGATATCTATAGATTTCATGACTGGACTTCCACGCACTTCCAGAGGTCACGACTCCATTAGGGTGATAGTTGACTGACTCACCAAGTCGGCCCAATTCTTACCCATCAGAGAGCAGGGATCATTAGAGAGCTTGGGATGTCTCTACATTTAGGAGATTGTGCGGATTCATGGTGTGCCATCATCTATCTTCTCCGATAGAGATGCTCGCTTTACTTCTCGGCTTTGGAAGGGGTTGCAGGAGGCTATCGGGATGCAGCTACGTCTGAGCACCGCCTTTCACCCTCAGACGGACAGTCAGATAGAGAGGACCATTCAGACTCTCGAGGACATGTTCCGTGCATGTGTCCTTGACTTTGGTCACAACTAGGAGGATCAAATACACTTGGTGGAGTTCTCATATAACAACAGCTACCACTCCACCATCGGGATGACACCATATGAGGCGTTGTATGACCGACCTTGAAGATCACCGTTGTGCTGGACAGACCCTGGGGAGTCAGCACTTGTGGGACCGGAAATGGTCCAGGCCATGACAGAGAAGGTCCAGGTCATCCAGGAGTGGATGAAGACAGCTCAGAGCTGGCAGAAGTCTTATGATGATAGGAGGCGGAGACCACTAGAGTTCGATGATGGTGACCACGTCTTCTTACGTGTTTCACCTCGACATGGATTACAGAGATTTGGCTGAGGCGGAAAGTTGTCTTCTCGCTTCATCGGACATTTCCAGGTCCCCAGTAGGATTGACGAGGTGGCTTATCACCTGGCTATACCACCTCAATTTCACCGGGTGCACGGTGTATTCCACGTATCTTAGCTGAGGAGATACGTGCATGACCCGGCGCATATCATTGACCATGGGGAGCTGGACATTGATGATGGGACGACTTTTGCGGAGGTCCTAGTGGAGATCAAGGATCAACAGGAGTGGGTCCTACATGGATGGTTGATTCCTCTAGTTCCCATCAGATGGAACCACGGGAACCTTCAGGAGAGCACTTGGGAGTGGGAGGCTCAGATGCGTTCTCAGTACCCACATTTGTTTCCCTAGTTTATGATGTATTTTTATGGGGACATAAATCCCTGAGGTGGGAGTAATGTAAAGAACTGTAAAATTCAAGGGTAATTTTTTCTTAATTTTCTTTTGTATTTTACAAGAACATAGTTTCTGACGACACATGATTCCGAGGCTCGGTGAGCCCAGAATAAATTTACAAAGTTTAGCTCGAGTATGTTCAGTGAATGATTGAGCGGGATTTCCTAAATTTTGAACCGATGCTCAGAATCGAAATCCTAGGACACCGATGGAATCGCAACGCCGGTATTTGCATAGGAACACCTTTTCTGGAGTTGTGTTTTCTTGGGTTTGGTAATTAAAATTTTGTGTTAAGTAAAAGAATAATATAAAATGGTGCAGCCAATTTTATTTTATTTGAAGTAGTTTAAACTAAGCTAAGTGGTTGGAGTGGGACCCACTATATCATACTCCACTAGGTATGATATTTGTGGGGTGGGGCCCACATGATCCCCACCTATTCAACTTCCTCAAACCCCCCTTTTATTTAGGTAACACACCTGCACCCCCCATTAATTGAAAAGTCAAGTCATTAATTGATTAACTTATTCAAAGTAATTAATTCTTGAATTCAATCCGAAATTCAAATTTTAAGTTGTCTTGTGTGTTAATTAAATAAGACAAGGTATTATTTCATTATGTTTTGTTTGGTTGTGTGAGAGGATTTTATTTTGGGAGAGGATTTGCTCTAACTCTTGAAGAACATCTTCTTCCACGTCGAAAAACGCGAAGAACACCGAGCCTTCGACGAAGAACTCCGTCACCGCAAAGGGGAGTTCTTCGTACCATCTTCTTCCCTCTCCGCAGCCGGTGTGTGACACCATCCTCGGAGATCGACGACGTGATGCTGAAGATTCTCTTCTCCACGACACCGACGATCCTCCTTCCGCTACGCTTATGGAGTCTCCTTCCGTGATGTACCTTTCCGCGACAAACCTCTCTCGACGACAATGCTTGAGGTAGGGGATTATTTTATTTCTGTTCGTGAATACTTTCATCACCGATCATCATCTCTAATTGAGCTGCCTGTTATCGAAATAATGGGAGGAGGTCGGACCGCACGAACCCGGCCGACCCTCCTCCCCCCTTGATTGTTTGAATTGTTTGCGGCACGACCAAGGAAGTGCGGTGCCGTTGTACGGCGCAGAAATAATAAGGAATGGGCGGAGAAGCACGGCGCCTTCGCGTCGCGCCGTTAAAGACGAAGAAAGCCACGAAACCATCGCGCCACGCTGGAAAACCTCGAAGAGGCTGCGACTGGAGCGGGACCGCGGCGGAGGGGCGTGGCGCCGTCACGCCGCGCCGGTCGGACCAAGGCCACGACGGAGCAGGAAGCGGCAACCGGCTTCTGGCCGCCGACGCCGGAGCAGGAGGGCGTGACCCCGGCGGTCCCACGACAGCAGCAACCGGCCGGCCGGACCGGGTCGGCCGACTTCCAAGAAGCCGTGGGTCGTAACCTCCGGCAGGCCAAAGGAGCGCCCCCCCCCACATGGGGCCCCAGTTTCACAAACAGGGGGGCAGCGAGCCCCCCCCCCCCCATTTGCTTGGCCGTTACAGTTGATCTGCCTGGCCACGCTGGCCTGGCCAAGCACGCCAGGTCGGGCCGCCAGGCCAGGCTGCGCCCTAATGGGCCAGACGCGGACCCGGGTCGGGTCGACCCTGTTCGGGCCGACCCAGGGGGTATCGGGCCGGGTCGGACCGGGCCCGAACCCCCTATTTCCAGACCTCTTTCGGTCATTGGCCCATAACATGGGCTACTGACCTCTAATCGACACACTTTCAGCTCCGATGCGATCCTTGGATTGAGACGGTCATTTCGGAATACTACACTCAAGGTTTTGGAGAAATTTGGGTTCGGCCGGGTTGGTTCGAACACGAAACCAACCGGGCCCTTGAAGCGGAAACACTTATAACTTGAGCTCCGAATGTCCGATTAACATGACTTCGACTTTGAAGGATTCCTTTTAGTGAGACGAACCTTTTGGATTACTCTGCTCAAGGTTTGGACGTAGTTGGAGTGTGGTCGGGTTGGTTTTGACTTAAAAACCAACCGGCCCCCCGGAACGAAAAATCCAATAACACTCAGACCTGGCGTCCGATTGACTCACCGTCTGTCACGTTGAGTTCCTTTTGACGATACAAAACTTTGGGATACATCAACTCCGGAATTCATGACAGTTGATGTATCAGCCCTTGGCTCGTGGAGCGGACCCTCCCGAAATGAGCTTGCTATGTGTGGGAACCTTAGAGCTGGCTGCGACTACGACGACGATGACGACTGTACAGAAACCCTCTGTGAGTTCGACAACGACGACTACAACACTCAGCGATCCTGTGTGGATCAGTGCCTACCGATCCTATGTGGTTCAGCGGTCAGCGGTCCTGTGTGGGCCAGTGCATACCGATCCTGTGTGGGTCATTGTTGGGGTTAGTACCTAACGATCCTGTGTGGGTCATTGCAGGGGTTAGTACCTTTTGATCCGGTGTGGGTCCGATGGCTTAGATGAATAAGTGGCTACATCTGATCATCTCTATTGTCTTACGAAGAAGTATACTTGTGTGGGTTGAGTGTTGACTTACAATCATTATCTTCAATATGATTGACTTGATTTCCTATGTGGATTGTGTTATACTATCCCGTGTGGACGTGATCAAACTTGGGCTCGGATGCTGGAGACGAACTGGAATTGATGACTTAGGTATATGTATGGGTATATACCTAAGTAGTGTTGATTGTTACTTTGTGATATTAACATTCTTTTGTGGATTATCCTTTGTGGATTCTAGGAGACCTTCGGGGGTCTCGAGGTCACTACTGAGTAGCTTATACTCACCCTTTCACGAGCTATGCCCGCACTATGTTGTGTTGGATGCAGACGACGGACAATGCTGATCGTGGTAGAGGCTAGTGGAGCAGTCAGTACCTGGAGGTGGACCACTGGGCAGGACGTACACGGATCGGACGGCTGGACCCGAGGAGCTGAGGTGGCTATCTGTACCCACCCTTCAGGTGTGAGTACCAGTAGATGACTCGATGTTGCGGCTTTACTTTTTAGTTGTTGTACTTCTTCTTTTTTTCAGTTGTACTTTAATTTCAGTTTGGGTTTGTATTCTTGCCCACTTACTTTTCTGCACTTACTATTGTATCCAGTTTTACTTAGTTTTACTTTATCTTGCTTATTCTGAGGTGTTTGTTTACTTTTCAAAGGAAATGCCTTCCCTTTTTATTGAGAATTACACCTTGGTGCTAGTCGCCAGCCCTTGGCCTATGGAAGGAGGGCTTGGGGGAGTCACGACACGGGCCCCGAGGACGGTTCGTGACAATAAAGACCATGGAACAATGAAACTTCACCTTTCTAAATATAAAAATATTGGAAGAATCACCAAGGGAAATGTATCAAAGGAATGGAAATTTTTTTAATGTTTATAAAAAAGGGAATATAACAATGAATTAGTAAGAAAAAATTAATATTTTCATAGAGGAAAATAAATTTATCCTAAGGTGATACTTATAGTTCAATTTCTTAAGTGTAGGGAACTTAGGGATTATCCGAGTCAATGTAATAATCTATAGGATAAATTCTAGACCAAGTAACGGTCTACACTATTTCAATCACTGATGTGGATTATAAAAACTAATGAACACTAATATTCCACAATATATTTGGGATGTCTTGTTGAATTTTGTAAGAATATTCCATATGAAAATATAATTATTTATCCATTAGTGGAATTCTATGTGAGTTTGAGTCTTGATTGGATATCTCTATATAGATCCCATATAAATATATATAATAATGAAATCACATTTTTTATTCTGAATCAGACTATAACTACCCATCAGTGAATGTGTATACATGAACATCAAATGGAAATTACTTCCATTATATGGGTGTGATTACTATTCATGAGGGATATTTTTCTCAAATGGTTAGGAAGTAACTCAAAATTAAGACATGCCTATTTTTTGGGATTATATTAATATATATTTTAAATAATTGACTAGTATTCCACCAAATTGTGAATTTGAATTCTCAATAGAAGTCATACCTAATTCTATTCCTATTTAAAATACTCCATATAGAATGTTACCAATTGAGTTCCAGGAATTGAAGAAAAAACTCTAGGAAAATCTAGAAAAGGGATCCATATTCCCCAGTGCATCACCATGGGTTTAACTTTTAATTTTTTCAAGAATAAGATGGGTTAATGCATAATAAAATTGATCTTTTGGAATGTGAAATGATCAGTATCAAGAAAAATAATCCTCAAACTTTTTTACTGATAACTTGTTTGATCAAATGTGTAGAGATCAATACTTTTCCATGATTGATAATCGATCTAGATATCTTCAGTTAAAGGTAAAGAGGGTGGATATACCATATGAGGTATGAACATTATGAAATTTTAGTGATTCATAAAATTAGGGACTATGATGTGTTTCTATACTGATTGAAATGGTAGTATCACATGCCTCACAATAATTTAATGTTCATGTGAAAAATTACACGACTCATGATTTGGAGTTGACATCAATATTTTTTTCTTTGAAGATATAGAGGATAATAATGAGATATATATAATGATCATAAAATAATGAAATAGATATTCACATATAAGTAGATGAATATTCACAAAAGGATATGGTTAAAGTTTATTAAAGATTGATACTCATCAATTCATTACCACACTTGGAAGGATAATAAGGTGGATGATGTATTGAGTTAGAAGGACCATGCTATTTTGTCCATGATGTGGATTCAAAGATATCATATACTTATGGATTTATAGAAGATAAACCTTGAAATCATAATGAAATGAGAAAATCATATATTTCATATATGAATTTTCACCCATCCATCTATATAAATATTAGATACGTGTAAGAAGAAGAAGTAAAGCTTCAAAATAGGTTAAGGATGGTTCTATTGATCAACCTTTACCATGATGGAATGATACAAATCAATAATTGAGTATGTATCCCATCAATATGAGACCCGAAGAAATAGTTTTTGGATGAATATCATAGTTCATAATTCTCTATTAATCCTAAAATTATGAAGATGTATAATGGTCTAAAAGATCATTTTTAGTTGGATAACATCAAAAGGGATATTTTAGGGTATTTTTCATGAAGCATCCTATGTTAGTAGGTTAAGGATGAGAGAAAAAAATTCAAAGGTGGGTATTATAACCATTACTCATACTCAAATGTAAATGGGAAAATATCACAATGGATTTCATTAGAGGACTCCCCAATACATCTAAAGGATATAACACACTTTTAGTTGCAGTATACCACCTTATGAAGTCATATCATTGAATAATTATCTATTTACCAACTTTCCAGTATACACATTAAGAAAGTGTTAAGGTTTTATAGAGTCTCCCATTTTGTTATATCTTACTAGGATATGAGGTTTACCTCAATGTTCTATATAATTTTTTAATAGGTGTTGAATATGGAATTGATCTTTATTAATCTATATCATCATCATATAGATAGTCAATATGATATGACCATCAAAACCCTAGAAGATATGTTTAGTGATTTCTCTATGTAATTTAAATGTGGTTGGGATAAACACCTCCCACTAGTAAAATTTTCATATAATAATATACTTTACTTGAGCATTTAGATGGATCCATATGAAGCAGTATATGTCAGCAAGTCTGACACTCTAATGTGCTAGTGTAAGAACCTGAATCTTTAATGAGGTAAATATTCCTTGTTTTCTATCAATTCTCAATTTAAATGTTTAAATATGGACTAATGTAAATGCCCATTTAGGTCATAGAGGACCTGGGGGGGGGGTCCGGGGCTAGTTCGGAGCCCAAAACCATAGTTTTTGGGTAAAAAGGTCCGAACTCATGGTTAGTACAAACCATGCGGGGTAGGCCGCACAACTTGTACAATCCATGCGAGGATATACAATGGGGGTTTATTGGCCACAACGTTTAAGGAAACCATACGAGGGGAGGTGTATGACCCTACAAACAAGAGAGAAGTTTAAAAATATTTTGACAGTGGATATCCACATAGTTTTTGTATGGTTAGAAAACAGTGTGAGTAAACCATGTGATATGCCCCAAGCATATAGAAAACCATGTAGGGTTTTCATATGGTTTGGAAAATCATGAACATAAACATTGTTACCCTTCTATTTTTAGAAATTTTAATAATTTTTAATTCAAATAAAATCTTATTAAAACATAATTTAGGTTTGCTTATACACACATCAAGTGAGACACATTGAGAAGTTCTATTTTCTCCTAAAATTGGATTTGAGGTACCGTCTCTTTCCGAACTCCAATTCAAGTGAAGTTTGTATCATTAGATCCATAACAGTAAGGCCTTAATTCATTTTTAATATTATATAGTTATTTTATCTATCAGATGTGCTATTTATATTTAGGATAATATTTCCTGATTTCTCATTCTTCATCCGTTCTTCATATTTCTTTCAACCTAGATCGAATTAGAAATCGATACTGGATGAGCTATCTAGAACAAGGCTAAGGTTGGTAGTCTCATGTTTTTTGATCAAAATCAAGCTATGTATATATGCCGTCATTCCATGCTCCCAATTTCTAGGCATCACCTTAAATTGAAATTGAACCATAGAATTTCTAGTCATGTTATAGGTGATTAAAGAGCATGGTTTATAGTTTCTTATAGGTGAAAGACCTTGACTTATATAGAAAACTCCCCTTAGGTGTGTTTGGTTATTAAATGGACCCTTTGTTATCTTTTATCCTAAGACACCTTTGGTGTGACTTTTACCCCTTTTTCAGGGGTTGTTTAATTTGAATTGATAATAGAATTAAATTTTCAATTGATGAATTGATATATAAATTGAATTGAAATATGAATGAATTTTAATTGAAATGGTTAAATGGGAAGGGATGAGTGATCATTACCCATGACCACAGCTTGTGGGAGCTTGGGTGGTATATATATTCTTAAATTTCCTTGTATTGATTTCTTTATGTGAGTTAGAAGATGAATATAGAATTTATAATTTGTTTAAGATTAATTTCTCATTATAATGATTTTACCACATGAGTTAAAAAATATTTATCCCACCTAATATATTTTTATGCATGTGATGCTTGTTATATTGAGAATTACCATGTGAGTAATTGAAAGGCTAAGACTTATGAGGTTGGACAATGGTTGAGTCACCTTTTGAGGTGAGATATACTTGGATTCCATTTGTTTTTACCTTTTCATGTTAATTGAAATTTATTTAATGGTTATGAGAATTGGGTGATATGTGGATTCATCTTAGAATACCATAGACAAACTCAATTGACTTGAAACTTGCTTAATCCATGGGTGATACATAGATCCAAATGAGGGATTACATGGATAGAATCATTGAGGATAGACTAATATTTTGAGTGATACATGGATTATTATGAGAAATATAGGGATGGACTAAATAAATAAATTTCACTATTTATTCCATCAGTGATACTCAGGTTCCCTTAGTAGACCGTTGAGGATGAACTCGATTGGATGTGATGTTATACCTCACGTAGAGAGGTATCGGGTTTCAGAGAGGTTGTCCATATATGGGGATGTAGGGAGTTGGTTGATATTGGAAATGGAGGGATACTTGAATTCTATCTTAGGAATGTCAAGGATAGGCTCAGGTTCAAAATCAAATAATAAATTAATTGACTATTATAATGAATATTCCAAGCCAAAGCACAAGATTAGATTCAATCTTAACCTTTACTTATAGGCGGCATGTTAAGGAATCTACTGTGCTCATGACTCTATGGGGGATTCTAGGCTTGAGAAGGATCTTGAGACTTATAAATTAAATGAAACTGAATTGTTAAAATGATTTAATTGAATGAAATTGATATTAAATGAGTACATGAACTTAGAGGATGTTTAATTTTGAGTACTTCCTTGATGACTACTTTACTTATTACACACTACCTCCCATATATAATCATGGTCTGATTGGAATAGACCATGGGTGGCTTCATACTAAGATCATATCTCAGAGCCTTCTTGGGACACTTTTTGGGAAATAATAATAATATATTATTATAGGTAATGAGAAGGTAAAGCACCCCACTACATGTTCTTGAATTCATGCTTTGTAGAAGGAGAGCATGGGATAAAGATGATTCTTAAAATGCTACTCGGATACCTTTTGGAATTTTTTTTACTTTTTTTATATGAATTTTACGTCTTCCAAGTATTCCTATATTGGATGATTTATTAGAGACATGTGACATGTAAAATCTTTTTGTAAATGAGAAATATTCTACTATTTTCATTTATTAGTCTTCCGCTATTACTTCTAATTGTATGGTTTATTGCTTCCACTACTTACATGATATTGTTTCTAATATGTTACACTACAGTATTTATGGAATAGTATCCCCACTGACTCACCTAAGACCTCACTTCTATTCGGAAACCTCTTCCATTTGGGGAGATGCACTTGTGTCCATAAGGATAATCAGGCTTGCAACACTGTTGAGTGGCATCTAGGTCTGAGACATTAAAATGTGGTATCAGAGTGGTTATTTTCTAGTTTTATTTAATATTTGGAAATGATATAAAGGGATAAGAGTAAAATGGGATTTGGTTATATGTTTTTCCTTGGTGTAGCTAACCCGTGTATACTAAAAAGAAAAATTACCTCAAATTGAACTATTTTTTTCTAGATTCGGCTATTATAGTTGATTTGATTCCACCGTTGGGTGATGAACTTGACTTCAGCTATTACTATTAGTTTTATTTTGAGTTCTATCATGTTTTTACCTAATTAGATGAGGGTATTCCCTCCCATTAATCATATTATTAACTTACTATAAATCACATACCATGAATTTTTTAATTAAATTTATAGATCATTACTTATTGTGTGCTATTGTGATAGATGGCATGATAGATACTCTTACTGTTCTGATAGGTATATTGGGATATATTGTGGTATGGATTAGGTGGATTCTAGGATTTAGTCACTAGGGAGTATGAGCCCTCATGGATTGGAATTTGGAAAACCTTGTTTCAACCTTTTAAATTGGATTGTGATATAAATGTGTGTAAATATTAATTCAAATGGAAAATGAAAAAGAAAGTAAAAATGTAAATTCAAGTGAAAAGAAAATGGAACATAGGTTACTTGTAACATAGAACTTGACCAGACTATACCTTAGTAGTGAGATTTTGGTAGTGTCTCTTGATTGTAAGTGATCTTTACATCACCCAGACCTGACTCATGAAGCATGCAAAGGGGTGTATTCTAATAGAGGAATAATTTTACAAGTATAGATTGAATAATTGAGTTTTTGAGCTGTGAACCATGATAACAATTATAAACCGAGGCACATGTTTAGAATTGTTGAGCCATGCCACCACAGAGACCTCCAGGGGTAATCCAGGAGGGTGGAAGTGATCATACTCTGGTGGTGGTGGGCCATGGGCTACCAATAGATCTTCCATTAGTGCCAGATGCTACATAATCTACTATACTTAATACATGTTCTGATGAATAGTTTTGTGAAGCCTTTATACAGTTCATGCAGACTATTCAGGGATCATCGAGACCTTCCCCGACTATAGAAGAGTTGATGTGTGAGTTCTAGTAGTAGCATCTGCCCACGTTTTTAGGAGATGATGGACCATAGGCTATAGAGTCATGGCTTGAGGACATGTTATCTATCTTCGAGCTATTAGAGACACCTCCTAAGCGTAGGGTAAAGCTTTTTGCATACATGTTGCATGATTCTTCCAAGAGATGGTGGGACATTATCAATTAAACATATCACCATCAAAAGATTTACTAGAGGTATTTCACACAACCTCCTATGATTATTTCTATGTTGAGACGATGAGGTCTAATAGAGATTAGGTGTTTCTGCATTTGGAGTAGGGCATGTTATCAGTGATGGATTACACAGCCAATTTTGCTGATCTCCATTGCTTCACACCTATTCTTATGGGCAACGAGCTATTGAAATCAAGGAGATTCAAGGATGGTATCAGGTATGAAATCTGGTCATAGGAAAATTTATTATTTCTAACTACTTTATCTAGGATAGTGAATTAGGTGTTGATCACTAAGTATAACTTGAGGGAATATGGAGGTATGATCTGGGGAAGTTTAGAACATAGGTCTCGTACTGCATCGTCTGAATGCAAGCAACATCATTTGAAGTTTCCATGTTGTAATATTAGCAGTCAAAACATATCTTTAGGTAGTTAGGTGAGGTGCTATCAATGTAGTAGATTGGGACATACAAGGACATAGTGTACGAGGGACCTAGTCAAGTTCCAATATTATAGAAATATGGTCCCTCAATAATGCTTCTGTAGAAAGTTTCCACAATCATCTAGTGAGAGACGGTACTCACCAAATCCACATTCAGGAGCAGGGTCAGCAGTTTCTCACCAAGAATGGTGCTGGGGAAAAGTTAGTCAATCAGTATGTGGTGGTGGTTGTGGGTGTGGTTGTCAGACCCTAGTTTTACAGGGAAAATAGGGTAGATTAGATCAGTGTATCCAGGTTGTGTAATAGGGCTATGGTACAAACCATACGTACACAGTGCAACAGACCCATGAGGATCAAGATCTTGTAAGTATTAGAGGTACTATTCTAATAGCTTTTTTCCCTCTTTTTCAGTTTTTGATATAGGATCTTTGTATTGTTTTACATCTATTCCTATTGTGGAGACCCTTGGGTTCTGTGTTTATAATTATGATGATTTTATAACACTAGGAACTCTGTTGGTGATTAGAATAGCAGGTTTTCTTTAGTGCAAGGAGTACCCCCTTGAGGTTGGTGGTGTCACTTTGTATGAACCTCTACATCCTAGAGATGACATGCTTTAACATCATTATAAGGATGGACATGTTGATTCATTTTCATTATTTTGTTGATTTCTTTTTCCGTAGGGTGAGTTTCACATCCCTAGAGGGTGGAGAGTTCATTTAAATGGGTTAATGGTATGTATAGGCAAGCTGAGATAGACCCAAGCACCATGGGTTGGGTGGGATTACATCCTAGATTGCGAGTTTATATCTGGATGATTTGGAAACACATCATATGGATTTACCTTTAGTGGTTGATTACTTTAGGGATGCTTTCATGGATGATTTTTTTGGTTTAACTATAGTGAGAGAGGTGGAGTTCTCTATTGAGATGGTTATAGGAGCTGTTCCAATATCCATTCCTCATAATAGGAAGGCTATGATGGAGTTACAAGAGCTCAAGAGAAAGATAGAGGATTTAGAGTAAAATGGTTTCATCAGAACTAATACTTATCCATGGGGTTCATTAGTACTTTTTACAAAAAAGGAAGACAATACCCTTAGGCTATGCATGGGTTATTGGAAATTGAACCAACTAATGGTTGAGAATTGGCATCATCAGCCACTGATATATGATCTCTTCCAACAGCTCCAAGGAGATCATGTTTTCTCAATGATTGATGTGAGATATGGTTATCACCAGTTGTGTGTTAGGTCATTATACATACCTCACACAACTTTTCATAGTAGGTATGGTTGGTATGAGTATTTGGTTATGTCATTCAGTCTCACAAATGCACTGACGGTCTTCATGGATCTAATGAACCAAGTTTTCCATCCATATCTTGACTCATTTGTGGAGGTTTTTTTGGATGATATCTTGGTGTATCCTCACAATCTACAGGACCATTCCAAACATCTTGAGATCAATTTGAATATAATGAGAGAGAATTGGTTATATACTATGCTTTGAAATTTCCTCTTATGGAGGGATTAGATTTTCTTCCTAGGTCACATTATCTCAGAGACATGAGTATTTTTAGAACTAGAGAAGGTGAGAGCTATAGTTTCCTAAGATCATCCCAAGAACCTCTTTGAGGTATGGAGTTTATTAGGGATATATAGTAAATAATATCATTTCATACAGAACTTATCACCCTTATTAGTTCCACTAATGGTCTTGAATAAGAAGTGTGTGAAGTATTTGTGGATGGATTCCTATGATATGGACTTTCAGATGTGGAAAGAGATATTGAAATCAGCACCGATACTGATTTTTATAGATCCAAGAAGGAGTTACAGTATATAATGTGATGCACAAATATCAAGATAGGAGAAGTTAAAATGTAGGGTGATATATTTGTGGTGTATGAGTTACGATAGTTGAGGCCACATGAGAGGAACTACCCAATACATGATCATGAGTTAGCTGACGTTTTCATGAATTAAGTTGTTGGAGACATTACTTACTAGGAGGGTGTACTCTATTGTACATGGACCACAAAAGCATCAAGTACATATTTAAAAAATTTGATATGAATCTGAGGCATCAAAGGTAGGTTGAGAACCTAAAATCTTTCAACTTCAAGATTGACTACAAGTCGGGTAAAGGCAATGAATTGGATGATGAACTGAGTAGAAGGAATCAGATACTAGAATTTCAACAATCCAGTAGTGAGTGTAAGATTTTGGCCTTGTTCCCTGAGATGCACTTGGAGGTTCATGATGATTAGGGGAATAATTTTATTTAATCTTTAGTTTTTACTTCTACCCATCTTGATATGCTTCTTATGAGGAAAATATTGGATTCAAAATTCTTAATTCTATGGGAGAGTGTGGTAGGTGAGGACCCTCCTCCTGGTTGTATTGTAGGAAAGGATGATATCTTATGAGTACAATGTCATGTATGGGTCTCTTCATACATATGTGAGGATATGATACAAGATTTTCAGGCCTTGAATCGGTAGTTCACCCCATATTCTTCAAGATTTATTAGCATTTACATTGTTAGTACTACTGGCTGGGTATGCAATGAGATATATCTAGTTTTGTCATGAGGTGTTCCACCTGTTAGTTGGTGAAGACGGAACACCAACTATCAGACAAATTTTTTCAATATCTAACTATTCCCAAGTGGAAATGGAATGGATTCACAATAGATTTTTTGATGGATTCACTAAGGCTGTATCAAGGTAATGATGTTGTTTGGTTTTTTGTTGACAGGCTCATGAAGGTTTCTCATTTGCTGTCGATTAGGGAGACCTTGAGTATTGATGATCTTGGGGGGTTGTACATATGTGAGATTATATGAATTAATGGGGTCCCGCATACTATCGTTTTAGATATGGATTCCCGGTTTACTTCTTTATTATGGTAAGGGATACAGAGGGTGTTGGGTACTCAAGTTCGAGAACAACATACCACCTCCAGAAAAATGTCAAGTCTGAGCACACAATTCAGGTGCTAGAGTACATGATGTGATCATGTGTCTACGATTTTGGGGGATCTTAGGAGAGGCATATACCCTTGGTTCAATAAGCCTACTATAATATATTTTAGGATACTATCCAGATGTAACCATATGAGGCCTTATATGGTAGGATATGATAATCACCCAATTGTTGATTGGAGGAAGGAGAGGGAGCTATACTGGGACCTCATCTTGTGGAAGAGACCACAAAAAGGTAGAGTTGATTTAAAAATGGGTGGATATTTAGAAGTCTCTTTAGAAATCATAAACCAATTTCTGTATATGACCTCTAGAGTTCAAGGCCTGGATTAGGTGTTCTAACATGTTTCACCAAGGTTGGGACACAAGAGGAACATGAGATAGGGTAAGATATCTCCAAGTTATGTTGGGTCATTTGAGATTATAGAGAGTGTCAAGATGATATCCTAACAATTAAAGTTACCTTAGAGGTACCAGGATATGAAAGAAATATTCCATGTTTCTTAGCTGCAATGTTACTATTTATATCCTTCTTATTCCTTTCAGCCTGAGGATGTTGAGTTATAGAAAGATGCATCCTTCAAGGAGAATCCTATATGTATTGTGGATCATAGCATGAAGGTTCTCTAGGGCCGGTCTGTTCTTCTAATATGGGTTATATGGTAGCATTTCTGTGTACAAGATGGGACATGGGATTGGGAAGTAAATGTATGAACATAGTGGCCGAAGTTATTCTCAAATCATGCTTCACTACCCATGGAAGGAAAATTCATGGAAAAATTTCTTTAAGGGGGGATGTTTTTAAGAACCTAGTTGTTCTTTAAGGTACATATTCCTTGTTTTCTATAAATTCTCAGTTTAAATGTTTAAATATGGCATAATGTGAATTCTTCTTGATGTTATAGAAGACTTGGGGGTATCAGAGACTGGTTCAGAGCTCAGAACCCAAGTTTTTGGGTGAAAATGGCCTGTTTCATGGTTAGTAAAAATCGTGCAGAGTTGGAAATACAGGTTTTATATGCCATGTGAGCATTTGATGTGGGAGTGTATAGGATTTATAGTTTACAAAAACCATATGAGGGGAGGTTCATGACAATTCATAATGGTCTTCAATTTTAGTAGATTTGGAAAATGGGTTTTTTTGCACGGGTTGTGTACGGTTATAAAACCATGTGGAAAAACATGCGCTATTCCCCAAGCCTATGGGAACCCATGAAAATTTTCTACATGGTTTGAAAAACCATGAGCATAAATCATGTGACCCTACTATTTTTTGAAATTTGAATAATTTTAAATTAAAAATAAAATCGTATTAAAACCTAATTTTAGTTTCCTTATATGCACAACAAGGGGGACTCTTTGTGAAGATATCCTTTCACCTAAACCTATATTTGAAAAACTCTCTGATTATCAAATAAGAACACATATTTTGATTACATTTTAATGGTATTAAATGTTCATTTTTGATCTTGTGGGCCTGAGTTAGTTTATTATAATTTTGAACATCCATTCTCATCATTTGTGCACATCATGCCTAATATGCACCAATTTAGGCCCAATGTTTCATATGATTTTGAAGAATTTAATAATAAATATTTTAATTTTATATTTTGGGAAATGGATATAAACTTAAATATGGACATTTTTCATTCAAGGATCAATGGAGGATTCATAAAGGATGATGGGGATGTTTGGTGATGAAAGGAAACAATTCTGGAGAAGGCAGACTGGATATCATCACACTGATGAGAATGTGGGGACCACCATAAAGTCCCAATAAATCCCAAATTTCATGGGACGATAGAAGACATATATAGGAACAAATAATTCTTCTGAATTCAGTGATAATTAGTCTTACATGGCGGTGATTAAGGCGTCCCAAATTTAAGACTCAATTTTGGGCCAGATTCTGCGGCCCAGAAAAACAGCCCACATTTTAACTCATATTTCACGAACAGATTTCTATTTTTGGGCTGAAATGTTACATGATTTTAGGGGAAACCTAGGGATTCATTTAAGTCTTCTATGTACCACTCCAATTCAGCCTTTTAAAAGGTCCTTTCGGCGCGTTGTTCCGGTGGATGCAATCTGGATTCCATTTCGGGGGGAGAGTGGAAAAGTCACATCTCCATTAATTGTCCACCCATATTTCCCCAAAAATATTAATTGAAGGCACATGTGATGATGGGGGCTCATCCAAAGGCATCCAAAATTCATATTTAAGGCAGTAGTGGTGGAGGATTTGAAGGATCTTGGAGTTTTACTTTCATTGCAATGTTGTTATGTCAAATTGCCTTTGTAACGTTTTTCTTTCGCATGTAAGTTGTTTGAATCACCTTAGTTTTCAATAAAAGTTCTTCGTCTATTCATTTAATGTTATTAATATTTTCATATTGATACCGATTCCCCAAGGTTTTATCTTATTCACACCATCACTTGTGAATTTATTCACACAACGGTGGAGTGATCGTTTCATTGTTTTATTTTTCTTCTTCAATCTCACTTCTTTAAGTCGACTTCCCGCTTCCATTTATTAAATAGCATAAATGGAGGGATAACCCCTTATGGTTTGATACTAGGGAGTTTCATGGGGTGGATTTGATTTTATTTAATATTATTAAATTCATAATCATTTCATTACTTTAATATTTCTATTTGATGATTTACTTTCTTCTTCGTCTTCGCCAACTTTAATAGTGACACATTTCGAGTGCCAGTACGATCCAATTCCTTGGAGTGATCATTAAATTGATCCTATAAGTGCTTTGGTGATTATCCTTATAATTTTTTAGGGATTAAATTGGTGAATTATGTTGAAGAATTATATCATTTTGTGGATTCATCTTGAATTAGTGAAATGAAAGTTATAAGAAAATAAATACATCCAATCTAACCCTAGTAACAACTTAGGATCAACTCATCTCCATTAATTGTTTTAGACTAAGTAATTGTTTGTTTTAATTTATTTTCTTTAAGTTAAATCAGTAGTTATTCAAATCAAATCAATCCAAATAGTTGGCCACTCCATAGCCAAATCCTTCCAAAATCAGAGTGTCTCTAGGTTTCTTCTTCGGTCCCTGTGGATTCGACCCCTACCTCTACTACAACGACTACATACCTGTAGGGTAAATTTGGGTGCAACAAAGTTTTGGTGCCTTTTCAAGGGACCAAAGTAAGTTATCTTTGACACTTTCATCCTTTTCTCACTCCACGTTCTCTATTATCACCCCCATCTCTCTTATCTTTACCCTTTTCGGTTTGTGTGTGTCCTGAGAATCTAGAATCCAACTTTCTGTCTACTTCAATAGAGTGTCTTCCAAATTAACAAGTCACAAAATCATGCTCGGATTAAATGGAAAATCAATATTGGGAAGACCCTAAATTAGAAAATTTCTTTGATCAACCCTTGATTAATTACCACACACCTGATGACATGTACAATCAATGGGATGATGATTGTTTAAAGGATCAATTTCTAACCCTCTCGAGGATGATTGAAGAGATGAAACATAATGAAGTTCATGATTTACAAACTCGTATCCATAATAATCCTCAAAAACTCCTTGCACAATTGTGTAATAAAATACTGATAATGAGTTCTGAGGTATCAGCATTGAGATTAGAACTACAATGCATTAATACTTGTGAAGAAATCATCCATACAACAATAGTACCTTCTAAAACCTTATGTGGAGTGTCTAGTTTCCCAAAAAACACTCATGAATTTATTGAAGAACCGACCTTCAGATTTGGGGCAGGGGAAGTGAATCAAGAAATTGTTGAAGGGTCTTTAAATTAGGAATAAATTGATTTCATGTATTCACAAGAGAGAAATTTGACATTGTGGATTGAGTCTCCTAAGTATAACTCTATTGATGATTTTTCAAACACAACAATCCCTAAAACATTGAGAGAAATTAAAAACATTAAGTCCATAAACATTCCTGACACCAATCTATACAATTTGGTTGTTTAATCTTCTATTCTAAAGGAACCAATTTTGTTGAGAAATTTGGAAAATGAAACTGAGTTGGATTCAAAATATCAACCTGTGTTTGAATGTCCTATGCCACCCAATCTCCAAATCATTTTCATTCCTTCCCCACTCGAGTATCCCATCATTTGTGTTAATAAAGAGCTTAGGGTTTTCATTCATTCATCTCAAGAAACCCAAAAATGGGGGTTGATCTTTGATTTATTAGAAAAGACTACTGAGGAATCTAGATCAATATTTTCTAATATTCCTTGGATTTTCCCACTCATTGTAGAACATAGGTTTGTACATGATACAAATTCTAAACAAAGAATAAATATCAATAAAGTATAAGTGGAGAAATATGGGGTCTTTAAAATATTGAAAGATGGAATTGGATAAGTTGGGGGGTTCATGTCCTGTTAACGAGGTTAAACAAAATTGCTGCATGGGAGGCAACCCGTGGTTTTCATGTATCTAATCATTGTGAATCACCTTTTATTTCCTTCTTCTTCATTTTTTTATTTTAAAAAATGTCTATTGACCAGTTATTCTTTTAGGAGTAAGGATGGGTATGACAGGGGAGCACCATCTTCATCCATGTCATGTGGTGTGATCCCTGGGTAATACCTTACCCAGAAAATATAAAGAAGAAAATGTATCATCAATTTATTTTATTTTAGTTTATGTTTTTGTAGGTATTATAAAAAATAGATTTTTGACATGTTCTTATTTTATTAGTAAGGATGGGTATGAAAGGGGAGCACCATATTCATCTATGTCACGCGGTGTGATCCCTGAGTAATACCTTACCCAGAAATTTAAGATAAGACAATATATCATCAGTTTATGTTATTTTTATGTTTTTAGGTTAAAAAAAATACAAAAAATATATATATATATTAAAAAAATTAAAGGCATGTCATAGGTCATTGGTAAAATCCAGCCACAACTATCCATGCCACTGGAACTCAAACCAGAACTGAAGGGAGACAAGGGAATGCATTTTCAACATTAACCGCTAGGTGACTTCATTCCATAATTTTCATTTTCAATGTCTTCATTGAAATTTTATCCTACCCCTTCTATGTTTCAATTCTTTAAACACTTGGGACAGTGTTATTCTAAGTTGGGGGGGGAGATAAAAATGTGTGGAAGGAAAATTTTCATTATCCTTGAACATGATAACACACATTCCAAACTCTGAAATTGGATATCAAATAATTTTTCAAGCCTTGATTCTGATTTTAATGCATGTTTATGTCCATGTGCATATATATTGGAAAGTGCAGTTGTCCAATGTGGTTTTTCACCGTTTATATTTTTATAAAATTATTTAAAAAAAATGAATGTTATTTAGATTGTAGGGTATTAGTTTGAGTTCTTGGGGTCTATAATAAATGGCATAGGGTTGGTGATCATTTTAATTTTAACATGGGTATTAAAAAAAAAAATCAATTGCACGTAGAGAAATGAATTGACCTAATGTGTGGCTTTTGACAATTGGGGATCCTGACTCCATAGTTGTCTGGCTCGGAGTTGGAAATTTTATCTCTATTTGTGGTAATTTGAATTTGTTTTGATTGAGTTAACTCGAGATGATGACCGAGTATGTGCGCTTCACTTGGTGTCCTAAGGTCTTTGAGCTTGGGAGTCATCAGCAATGTCTTGCTACATGGGTTGACTCGATTGAGTTCAATTTCAATTACCATTGAAAAAATGCAACAAAAAAAAATAAAAAAATAAAATAAAAAATGAGTACTCATCTTATTATTAAAATTTTATTTCTCCTACCACTTCCATCTTTTCTCCCTTGAATGAAAATGAACCCCCTTGTCTATTTTTATGCACAACACTTCATCATTCTTAATTGAATTTGAATGAAATATGGCGATGAATTTGAACAAAGGAAGGAGCTTGGGCTTGGAATATTCCTATGGAAATAGCTTGTTTAAAATGATTTTTATGGGTTTCAGAATTGGTTGGTATGCAATCATTGGGTGAGAAATGTGTATTAAAACGTTTTTTGGAAAAGGTCATTCGAATTTCATTTTTGTGAGATATATTTTTCTCAGGACTAGCAAAAATCAAGTTGGGGGGTGTGATTAGACAATAAAAACACATATTTTGATTATATTGTAATGGTATTAAATGTTAATTTTTGATCTTATGGGATTGAGTTAGTTTATTTTAATTTTGAACATCCATTCTCATCATTTGTGCACTTCATGCCTAATAGGAACCAATTCAGGCCCAATGTTTCATCTGATTTTAATGAATGCAATTATCCATATTTTAATTTTATATTTTGGTAATTGGATATAAACTTAAATATGGACATTTTTTATTCAGGGATCAATGGAGGATTCATAAAGGATGATGGGGATATCTGACGATGAAAGGAAACAATTCTGGAGAAGGCAGATTGGATATCATCCCACTAAGGAGAATGTGGCACCCACAATACAAGCCCAATGAAGACAAAATTTCATGAGACGCTAGAATAAATATATCGAAACAAATAATTCTCATGTATCCAGTGCTAATTTATCCTACATGGTGGTTTTTAAGGCGGCCCAAGTTGAAGATGAAATTTTTGGCATGATTCTGCGGCCCAGAAAAAAATCCCACCATTTAACTCATATCGCGTGAATGGATTATTATTTTGGGATGAAATGTTACATGATGTTAGGGGACGTCCGAGGATTCATTTAAGTATTCTATGAACCACTCTAATCCGGCCTTCTAAATGGTCCTTTCGGAGCGTCGTTCCAGTAGATGCAAGATGGATTCCATTTCCGGGAGAGAGTGGAAAAGTCACATCTCCATTAATTGTCCACCCACCTTTCCCCACAAAAATTAATTAAAGGCACATGGTATTATGGGGGATCATCCAAAGACATCCAAAATTCCTATTTAAGGCAGTAGTAGTGGAGGATTTGAAGGATCATTTAGTTTTACTTTCATTTTAATGTTGTTATTCCAAATTTCCTTTGTAACATTTTTCTTTCGCATGCAAGTTGTTTGAATCACCTTATTTTTCAATAAAAGTTCTCCTTATTCTATTTTACTATTCTTCTTCTTTTCACATTGATACCGTTTCCCCATGGTGTGATATTATTCACACCAGCACTTGTGAATTTATTCACACAACGGTGGAGTGATTATTTCATTGTTTTATCTTTCTTCTTCAATCTCACTTCTTTAAGTTGACTTCCTCTTTCATTTATTAAATAGCATAAATGGAGGGATAAGCCCTTTATGTTGATCCTAGGGAGTTGCATGGGGTGTATTTGATGTTATTTAATGTGATTAAATTAATTATCATTTCATTACTTTAATATTTCCATTTGATGATTTATTTTCTTATTCGTCTTCGCCAACTTTAATAGTGACACATTTCGAGTGCTAGTACGATCCAATTCATTGGAGTGATAACTAAATTGATCATTTAAGTGAATTGGTGATTTTACATGGAATTTCTTAGGGATTAAATTGGTGAATGATGTTGAGGAATTATAGAATTTTGTGGATACGTCTTGAATTAGTGAAACGAACGTTATAAGAAAATAAATACATCCAATCTAACCCTAGTAACAACTTAGGATCAACTCATCTCCATTAATTGTTTTAGACTATGTAATTATTTGTTTTAATTTATTTTCTTTAAATTAAATTAGTAGTTATTCAAATCCAATCAATCCAAATAGTTGGATACTCCATATCCAAATCCTTCCAAAATAAAAGTGTCTCTAGGTTTCTTCTTCGGTCCCTGTGGATTCCACCCCTACCTGTACTACAACGCCCGCATACCTGTAGGGTAAATTTGGGCGCAAACAAATTTTAGCACCATTTCCAGGAACCCAAGTAAGTTATCTTTGAAACTTTCATCCTTTTCTCACCCCACGTTCTCTATTCTCACCCCCATCTCTCTTATCTTTACCTTTTTCGGTTTGTGTGTGTCTTGAGAATCTAGAATCCCACTTTCTGTCTAATCCAATGGAGTGTCTTCCAAATTACTATGTCACAAACTCATGCTTGAACCAAATGGAAAATCAATATTTGGAAGACCCTAAATTAGAAAATTTCTTTGATCAACCCTTGATTAATTACCACACACCCGATGAAATGTACAATCAATGGGATGATGATTGTTTAAAGGATCAATTTCCAGCCCGCTCAAGGATGATTGAAGAGATGAAACATAATTAATTTCACGATTGACAAACTCCTATCCATCCTAATCCTTAAAAACTCCTTGAACGATTGTGTAATCAAATATAGATAATGAGTTCCGAGGTATCATCATTGAGATTAGAACTACAATGCATTAATACTAGTGAGGAACTTATCCATACACCAACAGTACCTTCTGAAACCTTATGTGGAGTGTCTAGTTTCCCACAAAACTCTCATGAATTTATTTAAGATCCAACCTTTGGATTTGGGGTAGGGTAAGTTAATCAAGAAATTGTTTAATGGTCTTTAAATCAGGAAGAAATTGATTTCATGTATTCACAAGAGGGAAATTTGACATCGTGGATTGAGTCTCCTAAGTATAACTCTATTAATGATTTTTCAAACACACCAATCCCTGAACCATTGAGAGAAATTAAAAACATTGAGTCCATACCCATTCTTGAAATTAATCTATCCAATTTGGTTATTGAATCTTCTATTCTAAAGTAACCAATTTTGTTGAGAAATTTGGAAAATGAAACTGAGTTGGATTCAAAATCTCAACCTATGTTTGAATGTTCTATGCAAACCTATCTCAAAATCATTTTCCTTCCTTCCCTAATCGAGTATCCCATAATTTTTGTTAAATAGGATATTGGGGATTTCATTCATTCATCTCATGAAACTCAAAAAGGGGGTTGATATTTGATTTATTAGGAATGATGAGAGGAATCTAGATCAACCATTTCTGATATTCCTTGGATTTTCCTACTCATTGTAGAACATAGGTTCGTACATGATACAAATTATAAACAAAGAATCGATCTCAATAAAGTATAAGTGGAGAAATATGGGGTCTTTAAAATGTTTAAAGTTGGAATTGGATAAGTTGGGGGGTTCATTTCGAGCTAACGACGTTAAAAAAGCACTGCACGGGAGGCAACCCGTGGATTTCATGTTTCTAATCATTGTGAATCATATTTTGTTTCCTTCTTCTTCATTTTTTAATTTTTAGAAAATAGACTATTGGCTTTTTCTTCTTTTATGAGTAAGGTTGGGTATGAAAGGGGAGCACCGTATTCATTCGTGTCACGTGGTGTGATCTCTGAGTAATACCTTACCCAGAAAATATAAAGAAGACAATGTATCATCAATTTATTCTATTTTATTTTATGTTTTTGTAGGTATTTAAATAATAGATTGTTTAACTGTTCTTCTTTTATGAGTAAGGATGTGTATCAAAGAGGATCACCTTATTCATCCATGTCACGCGGTGTGATCCCTGAGTAATACCTTACCCAAAAATTTAAGAGAAGAAAATGTATCATCAGTTTATGTTATTTTTATGTTTTTAGGTTAAAAAAATATTAACAAATATATATAATAAAAAAAATTAATCGAATGTCATAGTTCATTGGGAAAATCAGGTCACAACCGTCCAATCCATTGGGACTCAAACCAGAACTGAAGGGAGGCAAGGGAATGCATTTTCAACATCAACCATCAGGTGACTTCATTCCATAATTTTCATTTTCAATGTCTTCATTGAACTTCTATACTACCCCTTCTATGTTTCAATTATTTAAACACTGGGGATAGTGTTATTCTAAGATGGGGGGGGGGGGTAGATGAAAATGCGTGGAAGGAAAAACGTCATTAACCTTGAACATGATAACACACATTCGAAACTCTGAAATTGGATATCAAATAATTTTTCATGCCTAGATTCTGATTTGAATGCAAGTTTATGTTCATGTGCATATATAATGGAAAGTGCAGTTGTCCGATGTGATTTTTCACCATTTATATTTTCATCCAATTATATAAAAAACACAACACACGTCCTTTAGATTTTGGGGTATTAGTTTGAGTTCATGAGGTCTATAATAAATGGCATATGGTTGGTGATCATTTTAATTTTAACATGAGTATTCAAAATAAATCAATTGCACATAGAGCAATGAATTGACCTAATGTGTGGCTTTCGACACATGGTGATCGTGACTCCAAAGTTGTCTGGGCCAGAGTTGGGCATTTTATCTATATTTTTGGTAATTTGAATTTGTTTTGATTTAGTTAACTTGAGATGATGCCTCAGTATGTGAGCTTCACTTGGTGCCCTATGGTCTTTGAGCCTCGGAGTCATCGACAAAGTCTTGCTACATGGGTGGACTCGATTGAGTTCAATTTCAATTAACATGGAAAAACTGAAAAAAACAAAAAAAAACAAAAAAAAACAAAAAATTAGTACTCATCTTATTATTAAAATTTGATTTCTCCTAGCACTTATATCTTTTCTCCCTCAAATGAAAATGAACCCCCATGTCTATTGTGATGCACAACACTTCATCGTGTTTAACTGAATTTGGATGAAATATGGAGATAAATTTGATCAAAAGAATGAGCATGGTCTTGGGATATTACTATTTAAATAGCTTGTTTTAAATGAATTTTATGGGTTTAAGAATTGTTTGGTATGAGATATTTGGGTGAGAAATGTGTATTAAAATGTTTTTTTGGTAAAGGTCATTTGAATTTAATTTTTGTGAGATATATTTTGCTCAGGACTAGAAAAACTCAAGTTGGGGGGGTGTGATTTTCCAATAAAAAAACTTATTTTGATTACATTTTAATGGAATTTAATGTTTATTTTTTATCTTATGGGCCTGAGTTAGTTTATTTTAATTTTGGACATCCATTCTCATCATTTGTGCACTTCATGCCTAATATGGACCAATTTAGGCCCAATGATTCATATGACTTTACAGAATGTAATTATAAATATTTTAATTTGATATTTTAGGAAATGGATATAAACTTAAATATGGAAAATTTTCATTCAGGGATCAATGGAGGATTCATAAAGGATTATGGGGATATTTGGCGATGAAAGGAAATAATTCTGGAGAATGTAGATTGAATATCATCCCACAGATGAGAATTTGGGGCCCACAATACAATCCCAATGAATCCCAAATTTTTTGGGATGCTATAAGACATATATAGGAACAAATAATTCTTCTGGATCCAGTTCTAATTCGTCCTAAATGGTTGTTATTAAGGTGTCCCAAGTTGAAGATTCAATTCTTATCCAGATTCTGCGGCCCAAAAAAACATCCCACCATTTAACTCATATCTCACGAACGGATTATTATTTTGGGATGAAATTGTACACGCTATTATGGGCCATCCGGGGAATAATTTAAGTCATCTATGGAATACTCAAATTCTACCTTCTATAAGGTCCTTTTGGCACATCATTCCAGTGGATGCAAGCTGGATTCCATTTCGGGGGGAGAGTGGAAAAGTCACATCTCCATTAATTGTCCACCCACCTTTCCCCAACAAAATTAATTAAAGGCACATGGGATGATGGGTGCTCAGACAGAGACATCCATAATGCCTATTTAAGGTAGTAGTGGTGGAGTATTTGAAGGATCTTGGAGTTTTACTTTCATTGTAATGTTGTTATGCGAAATTACCTTTGTAACATTCTTCTTTCGCATGTAAGTTGTTTGAATCACCTTACTTTTCAATAAAAGTTCTTCTTCTTGTATTTTTACCTTCTTATTCTTTTCACATTGATATCTTTTTCCCATGGTGTGATCTTATTCACACCAGCACTTGTGAATTTATTCCCACAACGGTGGAGTGATTGTTTCATTGTTTTATTTTTCTTCTTCAATCTCACTTCTTTAAGTCGACTTCCCATTACCATTTATTAAATAGAATAAATGGAGGGATAACCCCTTATGGGTTGATCCTAGGGAGTTTCATGGAGTGGATTGGATGTTATTTAATGTTCTTAAATTCATAATCATTTCATTACTTTAAGATTTCAATTTGATGATTTATTTTCTTTTTCGTCTTTTCCAACTTTAACAATAACACATTTCGAGTGCTAGTACGATCCAATTTCTTGGAGTGATCATTAAATTGAACCTCTGAGTGCATTAGTGATTAGACTTGGAATTGTGTAGGGATTAAATTTGTGAATGATGTTGAGGAATTATATCATTTTTTGGATACATCTTGAATTAGTAAAACTAACATTATAAGAAAAAAAATACATCCAATCTAACCCTAGTAACAACTTAGGATCAACTCATCTCTATTAATTGTTTTAGACTAAGTAATTGTTTGTTTTAATTTATTTTCTTTAAATTAAATCATTATTTATTCAAATCAAATCAATCAAAATATTTGGCCACTTTGTATCTAAATCCTTCCGAAATCAAAGTGTGTCCTAGTTTCTTCTTCGGTCCCTGTGGATTCAATTCTTACCTGTACTAAAACGACCGCATACCTGTAGGGAAAATTTGGGTGCAACCAAATTTTTCCGCCATTACTGAGGACCAAATTAAGTTATCTTTGACACTTTCATCCTTTTCTCACCCCACGTTCTCTATTCTCACCCCCATCTCTCTTATCTTTACCCTTTTCTATTTGTGTGTGTCCTGAGAATCTAGAATCCAACTTTCTGTGTACTCCAATGGAGTGTCTTCCAAATTACCATGTCATAAAATCATGCTAGAATCAAATGGAAAATCAATATTGGTAAGACCCTAAATTATAAAATTTCTTTGATCAAACCTTGATTAATTACCACACACCCGATGACATGTACAATCAATTGGATGATGATTGTTTAAAGGATCAATATCCAGCCCTCTCGAGGATAATTGAAGAGCTGAAACTTAATGAAGTTCACGATTTACAAACTCCTATCCATATTAATCCTAATAACTCCTTGAAAAATTGTGTAATAAAATAGAGATAATGAGTTCCAAGGTATCATCATTCAGATTAGAACTACAATGCATTAATACTTGTGAAGAACTCATCCACACACCAACAGTACCTTCTGAAACCTTATGTGGAGTGTCTAGTTTCCCACAAAACTCTCATGAATTTATTGAATAACCAACCTTTGGATTTGGGGTAGGGTAAGTGAATCAAGAAATTTTTGAAGGGTCTTTAAATCAGGAATAAATTTATTTCATGTATTCATAAGAGGGAAATATGACATTGTGGATTGAGTCTCCAAAGTATAACTCTATTGACGATTTTTCAAACACACTAATCTCTGAACCATTGAGAGAAATTAAAAACATTGAGTCCATACACAATCCTGACACTAATCTATCCAATTTGGTTGTTGAATCTTCTATTCTAAAGAATCCAATTTTTTGAGAAATTTAGAAAATGAAAGTAATTTGGATTCAAAATCTCAACCTGTGTTTGAATGTCCTATAAAACCCAATCTCAAAATCATTGTACTTCATTCCCCACTCGAGTATCCAATCATTTGTGTTAACCAAGATCTTGGGGTTTTCATTCAGTCATCTCATGAAACCCAAAAAGGGGGGTTGATCTTTGATTTATTAGGAATGACTAAAGAGGAATCTAGATCAACCATTTCTGATATTCCTTGGATTTTCCCACTCATTGTAGAACATAGGTTTCTACAAGATAAAAATTCTAAACAAATAATCAATATCAATAAATTATAAGTGGATAAATATGGGGTCTTTAAAATGTTGAAAGTTGGAATTAGATAAGTTGGGGGGGGGGTGTTCATGTCGAGGTAACGATGTTAAACAAAAGTGCTGCACAGGAGGCAACCCATGGTTTTCATGTTTCTAATCATTATGAATCATCTTTTGTTTCCTTCTTCTTCATTTTTTTATTTAAAAAAATAGACTGTTGACATGTTCATCTTTTATGAGTAAGTATGGGTATGAAAGGGGAGCACCGTATTTATCCATGTCACGCGGTGTGATCCCTGAGTAATACCTTACCCAGAAAATATAAATAATACAATATATCATCATTTTATTTTATTTTATTTTCTATTTTTGTAGGTATTTAAAAAAATAGATTGTTGACCAATCCTTATTTTATGAGTAAGGATGGGTATGAAAGGGGAGAACCTTATTCATCTATGTCAAGCGGTGTGATCCCTAGGTAAAACCTTACCCAGAAATTTAAGAGAAGATAATATATCATCAGTTTATGTTATTTTTATGTTTTTTTAAGTTAGAAAAAATACAATATATATATATATATATATCTTAAAAAAATTTAAAGGCATGTCATGGGTCATTAGGAAAATCTGTTCATAATCGTCCAATCTATTGGGACTCAAACCAAAACTGAAGTGAGACAAGGGAATGCATTTTCAACATCAACCACCAGGTGACTTCATTCCATAATTTTTATTTTCAATGTCTTCGTTGAACTTCTATCCTACCCCTTCTATGATTTAATTCTTTAAACACTGGGGACAGTGTTATTATAAGTTGGGGGGATATGAAAATGTGTGGATGGAAAAAATTCATTAACTTTATACATGATAACACAAATTCTAAACTCTGAAATTGGATATCAAATAATTTTGCATGCCTTGATTCTGATTTTAATGCAAGTTATTTTCATGTGCATATATATTGGAAAGTGAGGTTATCCGATGTGATTTTTCACCGTTTATATTTCCATACAATTATTTTAAAAAAACTCAATTCACATCCTTTATATTGTGGGGTATTAGTTTGAGTTCTTGGGGTCCATAATAAATGGCATAGGGTTGGTGATCATTTTAAGTTTAACATGAGTATTCAAAAAAAATCAATTGCGCGTAGAGCAATGGATTGACCTAATGTGTGGCTTTCGGCACTTGGGGATCGTGAATCCATAGTTGTCTATCCTAGAGTTGGTAATTTTATATCTATTTGTGGTAATTTGAATTTGTTTTGATTGAGTTAACTCAATATGTTGCCCGAGTATGTGAGCTTCACTTGGTTCCCTAAGGTCTTTGAGCCTGGGAGTCATCGACAAAGTCTTGCAAAATGGGTTTACTACATTGAGTTCAATTTAAATTACCATGGAAAAATTTCAAAAAAAAAAAGATAAGAAACAAATAATATAAAAAATTAGTACTTATCTTATTATTAAAATTTGATTTCTCGTAGCGCTTCTATCTTTTCTCCCTCAAATGAAAATGAACCCCCTTTTCTATTGTGATGCACAAAACTTCAACATGCTTAATTGAATTTGGATGAAATATGGTGATGAATTTGAATGAAGCAATGAGCTTGGGCTTGAGATAATACTATGGAAATTTCTTGGTTTAAATGATTTTTATGGGTTTCAGAATTGTTTGGTATGAGATATTTAGGTGAGAAATGTGTATTAAAATGTTTTTTTGAAAAAGGTCATTCGAATTTCATTTTTGTGAGATATATTTTTCTCAGGACTAGCAAAACTCAAGTTGGGGGGGGGGTGTGATTATCCAATAAAAACACATATTTTGATTACATTTTAATGGTATTAAATGTTCATTTTTGATCTTATAGGCCTGAGTTAGTTTATTTTAATTTTGAACATCTATTCTCATCATTTGTGCACTTCATGACTAATATGCACCAATTTAGGTCCAATGTTTCATATGATTTTAAAGAATGTAATTATCCATATTTTAATTTGATAATTTGGGAAAAGGATATACACATAAATATGGACATTTTTTTTCAGGGATCAATGGAGGATTCATAAAGGATGATGGGGATATTTGGCAATGAAAGGAAACAATTATGGAGAAGGGAGACTGGATATCATCCCACTAATGAGAATGTGGGGCCCACAGTATAGGCCCATTGAAGACCAAATATCATGGGAGACTAGAAGACATATATAAGAACAAATACTTCTTTGGATATAGTTCTAATTTGTTCTAGATGGTGGTTATTTATGTGGTCCACGTTGAAGATTCTATTCTTAACAAGATTCTACAGCCAAAACAAACAGCCCACCATTTAACTCATATCTCATGAATGGATTATTATTTTGGGCTGAAACATTACACGCTATGAGGGGAAATCCGGGGATTCATTTAAGTCTTCTATGAAGAAATCCAATTCGGCTTCTTGAGGGTCCTTTAGGAGCGTCATTCCAGAGGATGCAAGATGGATTCCATTTCGGGGGGAGAGTGGAAAAGTCACATCTCCATTAATTGTCCACCAACCATTCCCCAAAAAAATTAATTAAAGGAACATGGGATGATGGGGGATCATCCAAAGACATAAAAAATGCTTATTTTAAATAGTAGTGGTGGAGTATTTGAAGGATCTTGGAGTTTTACATTCATTGTAATGTGGTTATGCCAAATTGCCTTTGTAACATTCTTCTTTTGCATGTAAGTTGTTTGAATCACCATAGTTTTCAATAAAAGTTCTTCTTCTTCTCTTTTTCTGTTCTTATTCTTTTCACATTGATACCGTTTCCCCAAGGTGTGATCTTATTCACACCAGAAATTGTGAATTTATTCACACAACGGTGGAGTGATCATTTCATTGTTTTATATTTCTTCTTCAATCTCTCCTCTTTAAGTCGACTTCCTACTTCCATTTATTAAATAACATAAATAGAGGGATAAACCCTTATGGGTTGATCCTAGGGAGTTGCATGGGGTGTATAGGATGTTATTTAATGTGCTTAAATTTATAATTATTTCATTACTTTAAGATTTCCATTTGATGATTTATTTTCTTCTTCGTCTTCGCCAACTTTAACAGTGACACATTTCGAGTGCTAGTATGATCCAATTACTTGATGTGATAATTAAATTGATCCTCTAAGTACATTGGTGATTAGCCTTGGAATTGTGTAGGGCTTAAATTTGTGAATGATATTGAGTAATTATATCATTTTGTGGATACGTCTTGAATTAGTGAAATGAACGTTATAAAAAAATATATACATCCGATATAACCCTAGTAACAACTTAGGATCAAAAAATCTCCATTAATTGTTTTAGACTAAGTAATTGTTTGTTTTAATTTATTTTATTTAAATTAAATCAGTAGTTATTCAAATAAAATCAATAAAAATAGTTGGCCACTCCATATCCAAATCCTTCCAAAATCAAAGTGTCTCTAGGTTTCTTCTTCGGTCCATGTGGATTCGACCCCTACCTGTACTACAACAACTACATACATGTAGGGTAAATTTGGGCGCAACCAAATTTTGGTGCCGTTTATAGGGACCCATGTAAGTTATCTTTGAAACTTTCATCCTTTTCTCATCGCACATTCTCAATTCTCACCATCATATCTCTTATCTTTACCCTTTTCTGTTTGTGTGTGTTATGAGAATCTAGAATCCAACTTCCTGTCTACTCCAATGGAGAGTCTTCCAATTTACCATGTCACAAAATCATCCTGGGATCAAATGGAAAATCAATATTGGGAAGACCCTAAATTATAAAATTTCTTTAATCAACCCTTGATCAATTACCACACACCCGATGCCATGTACAATCAATGGGATGATGATTGTTTAAATGATCAATTTCCAGCCCTCTCGAGGATGATTGAAGAGCTGAAACTTAATGAAGTTCACCATTTAAAAAATATTATCCATCCTAATCCTCAAAAACTCCTTGACAAATTGTGTAATCAAATAGAGATAATGAGTTCTGAGGTATCATCATTGAGATTAGAACTACAATACATTAATACTTGTGAAGAACTCATCCATACACCAACAATACCTTCTGAAACCTTATGTGGAGTGTCTAGTTTCCCAAAAACTCTCATGAATTTATTGAAGAACCAACCTTTGGATTTGGGGTAGGGGAAGTGAATCAAGAAATTGTTGAGGGGTCTTTAAATCCGGAAGAAATTGATTTCATGTATTCACAAGAGGGAAATCTGACATCGTGGATTGAGTCTCCAAAGTATAACTCTATTGATGATTTTTCAAAACACACCAATCCCTGAATCATTGATAGAAATTAAAACATTGAGTCCATACCCTTTCCTGACACTAATATATCCAATTTGGTTATTGAATATTCTATTCTAAAGGAACCAATTTTGTTGAGAAATTTGGAAAATGAAACTAAGTTGGATTCAAAATCTCAACCTGTGTTTGAATGTCCTATGCAACCCAATCTCAAAATAATTGTCCTAACTTCCCCACTCGAGTATCCCATCATTTGTGTTAAGAAAGTGCTTGGGGTTTTCATTCATTCATCTCATGAAACCCAAAAGGGGGGTTGATCTTTGATTTATTAGGAAAGACTACAGAGGAATCTAGATCAACCATTTCTGATATTCCTTGGATTTACCCACTCATTGTAGAACATAGGTTTGTACATGATACAAATTCTAAACAAAGAATCAATCTCGATAAAGTATAAGTGGATAAATATAGGGTCTTTAAAATGTTGAAAGTTGGAATTGGATAAGTTGGGGGGTTCATGTCGAGCTAACGACGTTAAACAAAAGTGCTGCATGGGCGGCAACCCGTGGTTTTCATGTTTCTAATCATTGTGAATCATCTTTTGTTTCCTTATTCTTCATTTTGTTAATTTAAAAAAATAGAATTCTGAGCTGTTCTTCTTTTATGAGAAAGGATGGGTATAAAAGGGGATCACTGTATTGATCCGTGTCATGCGGTGTGATCTCTGAGTAATACCTTACCCAGAAAATATAAAGAAGACAATGTATCATCTATTTATTTTATTTTATTTTATGTTTTTGTAGGTATTTAAAAAAATAGATTGTTGACCTATTATTATTTTATGAGTAAGGATGGGTATGAAAGGGTAGCACCGTATTCTTCCGTGTCACGTGGTGTGATCCCTGAGTAATACCTTTCCCAGAAATTTAAGAGAAGAAAATGTATCATTAGTTTATGTTATTTTTATGTTTTTTAGGTTAAAAAAATAAATAAATAAATATATATATATATATATATATATTAAAAAAATTTAAAGTCATTTCATTGGTCATTGGAAAAATCTGGTCACAACCGTCCAAGCCATTGGGACTCAAAACCAGAACTAAAGGGAGACAAGGGTATGCATTTTCAACATCAACCGGCAGGTGACTTTATTCCATAATTTTCATTTTCAATGTCTTCGTTGAACTTCTATCCTACCCATTCTATGTTTCAATTCCTTAAACACTGGGGACCGTGTTATTCTAAGTTGTGGGGGAGATAAAAATCTGTGGAAGGAAAAGTTTCATTAACCTTGAATATGATAACACACATTCCAAACTTTGAAATTGGGTATCAAATAATTTTTCATGCCTTGATTCTGATTTTAATGAAAGTTTATGTTCATGTGCATATATATGGGAAAGTGCCGTTGTCCGGTGTGATTTTTTACTGTTTATATTTTCATCCATTTTTTTTTTAAAAACACAATGAACGTCTTTTAGATTGTGGGGTATTAGTTTGAGTTCTTGGGGTCCATAATAAATGGCATACTATTGGTGATCATTTTAATTTTAACATGACTATTCAAAAAAAAAAATCAATTGCGCGTAGACCAATGAATTGACCTAATGTGTAGCTTTCGGCACTTGGGGACCATGACTCCATAGTTTTCTATCTCGGAGTTGGGAATTCTATCTCTATTTTTGGTAATTTGAATTTGTTTTAATTGAGTTAACTTGAGATGATGCCCAAGTATATGAGATTCACTTGGTACTCTATGGTCTTTGAGCCTGGGAGTCATCGGCAAAGTCTTGCTACATGGGTTGACTCGATTGAGTTCAATTTCAATTACCATGGAAAAATTGCAAAAAAAAAAAACAAAAAAAAAACAAATAAAATAAAAAATGTGTACTCATCTTATTATTAAAATTTTATTTCTCCTAGAGCTTCCATCTTTTCTCCCTCGAATGAAAATGAACCGCCTTGTTTATTGTGATGCACAAAACTTCATCATGCTTAATTGAATTTGTTTGAAATATGGCGATGAATTTGAACAATGTAATGAGCTTGGGCTATGGATATTCCTATGGAAATATATTATTTTAAATGATTTTTATGGGTTTCAGAATTGTTTGGTATGAGATCTTTGGGTGAGAAATGTGTATTGAAATGTTTTTTTTCAAAAAGGTCATTCGAATTTCATTTTTGTGAGATATATTTTGTTCAGGACTAGAAAAACTCAAGTTGGGGGTATGATTAGCCAATAAAAACACATATTTTGATTACATTTTCATGTTATTAAATGTTAATTTTTGATCTTTTGGGCATGAGTTAGTTTATTTTAATTTTGAACATCCATTCTCATCATTTGTGCACTTCATGCCTAATATGCACCAATTTAGGCCCAATGTTTCATCTGATTTTAAAGAATTTAATTATCCATATTTTAATTTGATATTTTGGGAAATGGATATAAACATAAATATGGACATTTTTCATTCAAAGATAAATGCGGTATTCATAAAGGATTATGGGGATATTTGGCGATGAAAGGAAACAATTCTGGAGAAGGCAGATTGAATATCATTCCACTGATGAGATTGTGGGGCCCACAATACAGGCCCAATGATGCCCAAATTTCATGGGACGCTAGAAGACATATATAGGAACAAATAATTACTCCTGAGACAGTTCTAATTCTTCTTACATGGTGGTTATTAAAGCGTCCCAAATTGATTATTCAATTCTTGGCCAGATTCTGCGGCCCAGAAAAATAGCCCTCCATTTAACACATATCCCATGAATGGATTATTATTTTGGGCTAAAATTTTACACTATGTTAGGGGAAATCTAGGGATTCTTTTATTTCTGATATGGTATACTCCAATTCGTCCTTCTAAAAGGTCGTTTCGGTGCGTCGTTCCGGTGGATGCAAGTTGGATTCCATTTCAGGGGAGAGTGGAAGAGTCACATCTCCATTAATTGTCCACCCACCATTCCACAAAAAAATTAATTTAAGGAACATGGGATGATGGGGGTTCACACAAAGAAATCCAAAATTATTATTTAAGGCAGTAGTAGTGGAGGATTTTATGGATCTTGGAGTTTTACTTTCATTGTAATGTTGTTATGCCAAATTGCATTTGTAACGTTCTTCTTTCGCATGTATGTTGTTTGAATCACCTTAGTTTTCAATAAAAGTTCTTTTTATTCTCTTTTTTCCGTTCTTATTATTTTCAAATTGATACAGTTTCCCCAAAGTGTGATCTTATTCACACCAGCACTTGTGAATTTATTCACAGAATGGTGGAGTGATCATTTCATTGTTTTATTTTTCTTCTTCAATATCGCTTCTTTAAGTCGACTCCCCGCTTCCATTTCTTAAATAGCATAAATGGAGGGCTAACCCCTTATGGGTTGATCCTAGGGAGTTTCATGGGGAGGATTGGATGTTATTTAATGTGCTTAAATTCATAATAATTTCATTACTTTAAGATTTCCATTTGATGATTTATTTTCTTCTTCATCTTCGCCAACTTTAATAGCGACACATTTCGAGTAATGGTATGATCCAATTCCTTGGAGTGATAATTAAATTGATCCTTTATGTGCATTGGTTATTAGCCTTGGAATTTTTTTATGTATTAAATTGGTGAATGATGTTGAGGAATTATATCATTTTCTGGATACGTCTTGAATTAGTGAAACAAACGTTATAAGAAAATAAATACATCCAATATAACCCTAGTAACAACTTAGGATCAACCCATCTCCATTAATTGTTTTAGACTAATTAATTGTTTGTTTTAATTTATTTTCTTTAAATTAAATCAGTATTTATTCAAATCTAATCAAACCAAATAGTTGGCCACTCCATAGACAAATCATTCCAAAATCAAAGTGTCTCTAGGTTTCTTCTTCGGTCCCTGTGGATTCAACCCCTATCTGTACTACAATGACCACATACTTATAGGGTAAATTTGGGTGCATCCAAATTTTGGTGTCGTTTCTGGGGACCCAAGTAAGTTATCTTTGGCACTTTCATCCTTTTCTAACCCCACGTTCTTTATTCTCACCCACATCTCTCTTATCTTTACCCTTTTCTATTTGTGTGTGTCCTGAGAATCTAGAATCCATCATTCTGTCTACTCCAATGGAGTGTGTTCCAAATTACCATGTTACAAAATCATGCTTGAATCAAATGGAAAATAAATATTTGGAATACCCTAAATTATAAAATTTCTTTGATCAACCATTGATTAATTACCACACACCCGACGACAAGTACAATCAATGGGATGATGATTATTTAAAGGATCAATTTCCAGCCATCTCAAGGATGATTGAAGAGATGAAACTTAATGAATTTCATGATTTACAAACTATTATCCATCCTAATCCTCAAAAATCCTTGAAAAATTATGTAATCAAATAGAGATAATGAGTTCTGAGGTATCATCATTGAGATTAGAACTACAATGCATTAATACTTGTGAAGAACTCATCCATACACCAACAGTACCTTCTGAAACCTTATGTGGAGTGTCTAGTTTCCCACAAAACTCTCATGAATTTATTTAATAACTGACCTTTGGATTTGGGGTAGGGGAAGTGAATCAAGAAACTGTTGATGGGTCTCTAAATTAGGAATAAATTGATTTCAAGTATTCACAAGAGGGAAATTTGACATCATTGATTGAGTCTCCTAAGTGTAACTCTATTGATGATTTTTCAAACACACCAATCCCTGAAACATTGAGAGAAATTAAAAACATTGAGTCCATACCCATTTTTGACACTAATCTATATAATTTGGTTGTTTAATCTTTTATTATAAAGGAACCAATTTTTTTGAGAAATTTGGAAAATCAAACTGAGTTGGATTCAAAATATCAACCTTTGTTGGAATGTCTTATGAAACCCAATGTCAAAATAATTATCCTTCCTTCCCCACTCAAGTATCCCATCATTTGTGTTAAGCAAGAGCTTGGGGTTTTCATTCATTCATGTCATGAAACCCAAAAAGGGGGGTTGATCTTTGATTTATTAGGAAAGACTACAGAGGAATCTAGATCAACCATTTTTGTTATTCCTTGGATTTTCCCACTCATTGTAGAACATAAGTTTATATATGATACAAATTATAAACAAATAATCAATCTCAATAAAGTATAAGTGGAGAAATATGGGGTCTTTAAAATGTTTAAAGTTGTAATTTGATAAGTTGGGGAGTTCATGTCAAGCTAATGACGTTAAACAAAAGCGCTGCACGGGAGGAAACCCATGGTTTTCATGTTTCCAATCATTATGAATCATCTTTTGTTTCCTTATTCTTCATTTTTTTATTTTAAAAAAATAGACTGTTGACATGTTATTCTTTTATGAGTAAGGATGGGTATGAAAGGGGAGTACCGTATTCATCCATGTCACGCGGTGTGATCCCTGAATAATACCTTACCCAGAAAATATAAAGAATACAATGTATCATCAGTTTATTTTATTTTATTTTATGTTGTTGTAGGATTAAAAAAAATAGATTGTTTACCTATTCTTCTTTTATGAGTATAGATGGGTATGAAAGGGGAGAATCGTATTCATCTGTGTCACACGGTGTGATCCATGAGTAATACCTTACCCAAAAATTTAAGAGAAGACAATGTAACATCTGTTTATTTTATTTTTATGTTTTTTAGGTAAAAAAAAGACAAAATATAAATATATATTAAAAAAATTAAAGGCATGTCATAGGTCATTGGGAAAATCAGGTCCCAACCGTCCAAGCCATTGGGACTCAAACCAGAACTGATGGGAGACAAGGGAATGCATTTTCTACATCAACCACTAGGTGACTCCATTCCATAATTTTCATTTTCAATGTATTCATTGAACTTCTATCCTACCCCTTCCATGTTTCAATTCATTAAACACTGGGGACAGTGTTATTCTAAGTTGGGGGGAGATGAAAATGTGTGGATGGAAAATTCTCATTAACCCTGAACATTATAACACACATTCCAAACTATGAAATTGGATATCAAATAATTTTACATTCCTTGAATCTGATTTTAATGCATGTTTATGTTCATGTTCATATATATTGCAAAGTGCGGTTGTCTGATGTGATTTTTCACCATTTATATTATCATCAAATTATTTAAAAAAACACAATGCACGTACTTTATATTGTGGGGTATTAGTTTGAGTACTTGGGGTCCATAATAAATGTCATAGGGTTGGTGATCATTTTAATTTTAACATGGGTATTCAAAAAAATCAATTGCACATAGAGCAATGAATTGACCTAATGTGTTGCTTTCGGAACTTGGGGATCGTGAATCCATAGTTTTCTGGCACGAAGTTGGGAATTTTATCTCTATTTGTGGTAATTTTAATTTTTTTTGATTGAGTTAACTTGAGATGATGCCCGAGTATGTGAGCTTCACTTGGTGGCCTAAGTTCACTGAGCCTGGGAGTCATCGACAAAGTCTTGCTACATGGGTTGACTCGATTGAGTTCAATTTCAATTACCATGGAAAAATTGAAAAAAAAACAGACAAAAAACAAATAAAATAAAAAATGAGTACTCATCTTATTATTAAAATTTTATTTCTCATAGCGCTTCCATCTTTTCTCCCTCGAATGAAAATGAACACCCTGGTCTATTGTGATGCACAACACTTCATCCTGCTTAATTGAATTTGGATGAAATATGGCGATGAATTTGAACAAAAGAATGGGCTTGGGGTTGGGATATTCCTATGGACATAGCTTGTTTTGAATTATTTTTATGGATTTCAAAATTGTTTGGTATGATATCTTTGGGTGAGAAATGTGTATTAAATGTTTTTTTGGAAAAGGTCAATCGAATTTCATTTTTGTGAGAGATATTTTGCTCGGGACTAGAAAAACTCAAGTTGGGGGTGTGATTTGCCAATAAAAACACATATTTGGATTACATTTTAATGGTATTAAATGTTCATTTTTGATCTTATGGGCCTGAGTTGGTTTATTTTAATTTTGAACATCCCTTCTCATCATTTGTGCACTTCATGCCTAATATGCACCAATTTCGACCCAATGTTTCATCTGATTTTAAAGAATTTAATTATCCATATTTTAATTTCATATTTATGGAAAGGGATATAAACTTAAATATGTACATTTTTCATTCATGTATCAATGGAGGATTCATAATGGATGATGGGGATATTTTGTGATGAAAGGAAACAATTCTGGAGAAGGCAGATTGGATATCATCCCACTGATGAGAATGTGGGGCCCACAATACAAACCCAATGAAACCCAAATTTCATCGGAATATAGATGACATATAGAGTAAGAAATAATTATTATATATCCAGTTCTAATTCATCTTACATGGTGGTTATTAAGGCGGCCCAAATTAAAGATGCAATTCCGGGCCAGATTCTGTGGCCTAGAAAAACAAACCACCATTTAACTCATATCTCGCGATTGGATTATTATTTTGGGCTGAAAGTTTACACCCTATTAGGTAACATCTGGGTATTCAATTAAGTCTTCTATGGATCACTCCAATTCGGCCTTATAGATGGCCCTTTCGGTGCGTTTTTCCGGTGGATGCAAGATGGATTCCATTTCAGGGGGAGAGTGAAAAAGTCACATCTCCATTAATTGTCCACCCACCTTTCCCCAAAAAAATTAATTAAAGGCACATGGGATGATGGGGGATCGGCCAAATACATCCATAATGCCTATTTATGGCAATAATGGTGGTGTATTTGAAGGATCATGGTGTTTTACTTTCATTGTAATGTTGTTATGCCAAATTTCGTTTGTAACGTTCTTCTTTCGCATGTAAGTTGTTTGAATCACCTTAGTTTTCAATAAAAGCTCTTCTTATTCTCTTTTTATGTTCTTATTCTTTTCACATTGATACCATTTCCACAAGGTGTGATCTTTTTTGCACCGGTACTTGTGAATTTATTCATACAATGATGGAGTGATCGTTTCATTGTTTTATTTTTCTTCTTCAATCCCGCTTCTTTAAGTCGACTTCCCACTTCAATTTATTAAATAACATAAATGGAGGGAAAAACCCTTATGGGTTAATCCTAGGTAGTTTCATGAGGTGGATTGGATGTTATTTAATGTGCTTAAATTCATAATAATTTCATTACTTTAAGATTTCCATTTGATGATTTATTTTCTTCTTCGTCTTTTCCAACTTTTACATTGACACATTCCGTGTGCTAGTACGATCAAATTACTTGGAGTTATCATCAAATTGATCCTCTAAGTGCATTGGTGATTAGCATTGGAATTTTGTAGGGATTAAATTGGTGAATTATTTTGAGGAATTATATCATTTTGTGGATACGTCTAGAATTAGTGAAACGAACGTTATAAGAAAATAAATACATCCAATATAACCCTAGTAACAACTTAGGATCAACTCATCTCCATTAATTGTTTTAGACTAAGTAATTATTTTTTAATTTATTTTCTTTAAATTAAATCAGTAGCTATTAAAATAAAATCAATCCAAATAGTTGGCCACTCCATAGGCACATCTTTCCAAAATCAGAGTGTCTCTAGGTTTCTTCTTCGGTCCCTGTGGATTCGACCCCTACCTGTACTACAACGACCGCATACCTGTTGGGTAAATTTGGGCGCTACCATTGTATCTATCAGAACTATGATTCAAGAATGGTTCATCTTGTTAGATTTGTAACTATTAGGTTTTGATTCCTTTTTAATCTTATACTGTTCTTCTAACTATCGGCTATGCTATTTGGATTTTGGATTATATGCCCTAATTTCTCATTCTTCATCTGTTCTTCATATTTATTCCAACATGGACCAAATCAAACATTGATACTAGATAATATATCTATCATAGAACTATTTTAGGTTGTATCATGCATCTTTATCAAAGTCGAGTTGTTTATATATGATGTTGTGTGACACACCCAATTCCTGAGCATCGCCTTAAATTGAAATTGATCCATATAATTTCTAGGATTTTTCTAGGTGATTAAAGAGCCCAATTTATGGTTTTTTATTGGTGAAGTACCTTTAATTATATGGAAGCCACCCATTAGGTGTTTTTGGTTATTAAATAGACCAATTATTGTATTTTAGCATTGGACACCCTTGGTGTTCCTTTTACCCCATTCTCAGGGGATGTTTAATTTGAATTGATAATGGAATTAAATTTTCAATTGATGGATTGATATATGAATTGAATTCCAATATAAATGAATTATAATTAAAATGTTTTAATTGGAAGGGATGAGTGATTATGACTCTTGTCCTTAGCTTGTTGGAGCATAGGTGGTATATATATGCTTAAATTTCTTTTTATTTATTTTTTACATGTGATTTAAAATATTCTTATACCATATATTGGCCATTAAATCTTAATTTATTGTTATAATTATTTTCCCACATGAGTTAAATGAAATTTAAGCCAAGTAATAGCTTGTTATGCATGTTATTCTTATTATATTGAAAATGGACAAGTGATTAATTGAAAGGCCAAGCTTTATGAGGTTGGACAATGTTTGTGTCACCCTTTTAGGTGAGATATACTTGTATTCCATTGGTTTTGACCTTGTAATGTTAATTGAAATTTATTAAATGGTTATGATAATTGGGTGATACATAGATTCATCTTAGAATTGTACAGACTAAATCAATTTCCTTGAACCTTAGTTAATCCATGGGTGATAAATGGATCCAAATGAGGGATTCCATGGATGAACTCATTGAGGATAGACTTACATGTGGAGTGATACATGGATTCTTATGGGAAATCCAAGGATGTACTCCAAAAGGTTATTTGAATATTTTTTCCATGGGTGATTCTTAGGTTCCCTTAGTGGACCACCAAGGATGGAATTGATTAGCAGTGACATTATACCTCACAAAGTGAAATAGTGGGTTTCTGATAGGTTATACATGGACAGGTTTATAGGGTATTGTTTGATGATGCACCTGGAGTGATACATTAATTCCAACTTTGGAATGTTAAAGATGAGATCAATTTCTAAAGAAAATAATAAATGAAATGAATGTTATGATGCGTCTAACAAGATAATGTACAATTTTTATTTATTCTTGAAATTTAGTTATAGTTGGATTGTTAAAGGATCAGTTGTGCTCATGACAATATGGGGGATTCTAGTCTTGAGCTAGATCTAGAGACTGATAAATTTAATGGAACTAGATTTTTAGAATGATTTGATTGAATGAAATTGATATTAAATGAGTACATGAACATACAAGACGTTTAATTTTGAGTACTTACTTTCTTACGACATTACTTATTGAACACTACCTATCATATATAGTCACTGAATGATTTTCACAGACTATGGGTGGTTGCCTATCGAGATTATATCTTACACCATTTTTGGGATAATTTTTGGGACCCAAACAGACTATATTATTGTAGGTATTTATTAGGGTAGAAACCCTACTATAGGTTATTGACTTGATGATTAGGAGTAGAAGATCATAAGACCAACATTTGGCTTATGATTTTACTGGGATAAATCTTTTAAAATTTTAAATTTTTTATATGGATTGTACGTATGTATTTTATTCATATTTTAGATGGTTTATTAGAGACATGTGACATGTAGAATCATTTTTTATATAAGAAATATTATTCTATTTCCATTTATCAATGTTCCACTATTAATTCTGATTGTATGGGTTATTTCTTCTGCTACTTAAATGATATTGTTTTAGTTGTGTTACTCTTTAGTATTGAGAGAATAGTCTCCCCAATGACTCACTTAGTCCCTCGCTGATAGTCATCAGCCTCTGGTGTTTGGGGAGATCTGCTTGAGGCCATATTGAGAACCAAGATTAGAGCATTGTTGAGTGGACTCGGAGTCTAGTATGTTACAACTAGGATGGAGTTGGAGAAGAAAATATATTGGGAATTTATCTAGTTAAGGGAATGGTATATAATGTTAGAGACATTCAATAGAACATCATGAAAGAAAAGAGTCAACATAACAATTATTATATCAATACCCAGTGATATTTATAATTCAAAAATGGTGATATGGGTTTCCAATAAATATCTCCTTGGATGAAGGTTATAATATTTGGAAATAAGGGAAATCTAAACCCAAGATATACCAGCCCCTTTGAAAGTCTTGATCAAATAAAAATGGTTTCTTATCACTTAGAAATTCCACAAAATATCTATCATATTACTGATGTTTTCCATGTATCACTAATGAGAAATTACATACGTTATCTTTCACATGTAAGGAACTCAAAGGTTGTTCCAATATATCATGATCTTTCTTATGAGAAACAACTATATGAGATTCTGGATCAAAGGAAAAAATGTTATGGAATAAGAAAACTATCCTATTCATTGTTTTTAGTGAAAACACAAATTTAAGCAATATATGTGGGAACCTGAAGAAGTAATTAGGTGAAAGTATTCTTTTTTTTCTTAGATTAATTTAATTTGGATTGAGAAATTCTTATAAGGTGAGTAGAATGTATCACTATAATATTTTAGAAAATATATTTATCTTTATTAAATAGAATGTTTCCAATATATTTTTTTGTACGCACCACAACAATAATAGAAGAATAATGTTATATTATTGAAATATAAATAGAATGTTTTTATTTAATCAAATTAATAATCAATTATAAATTGATTATCAACTATTTAGAAGTGATAATAAAATATTTTGAAGTTAGAAGAGATATTTTTCAAAAAACTAATTTTATATGTGAATGTATTTTCATCCTAATAGACTAAATTAATAAATTTTTAAAAACTATTACCATGAAATATATCCATTAAAATGAATTCAATTCAATTTAATTATGGTTATTATTCAAGGAATAAAAATAAAGTAACTTTATGATTCCAAAAAGTATTTTCATCAAAAATGGTATTGCAATTTTCACATGGATATTATAATTTATTTATGACACATTTATAAATTTTATTTTATAAAATTAGCATAATTTAATGAAATCATCATGTAAAAATTATCATATAGTCGTGTTTTGGTATTTTTCTAAAAATATTTATTTTTAAGTGAATAGTGAAAATGTATTTTTTTCAAGACTTTCATTTATTTTATTTAATTAAAATAATTAAAAAGTAACATTATATTTTTGATTGGTTTTATATGATCATAAGATACCTTTTATTAAAAATAATATAATTAATTACATTTTAATTATCATTTTATTTCATTTTACAATAAGTTTATATTTATGCTTAAAAACAGCTTTTTCAAAAAAACTGTTTTGTATTTATTTTTTCACACCTATATTAAAATTAATTTTTACCAGTTATAAAAATTGAATATAAAAAAATGAATATAAAATATGTAATAATTATTTTCAAATTTATTAATAATGGAAATTCTATTTACGGACATTATGAATAGTAACTTTGGTAAAATTGTTGTTACCACGGTAAATGGGTAAAACAGGTTAATTAAGGATAAACCATCTTGCTAGGGTCACAATATCTTATATTAATTGTTATTATATGATTATATCTAAATATTTACTACCTTATATTTCAATTTTAATTATTTTATGGTCACTATAACCTATGTAACAATGTTATAACATTTAAAAGTTATGAATAATTACAAGTGTGCCACTTCCATCACTTATAAAATGGAACATCCACTTCTCACTCCTCCAAACCACTTGATCTATTTTGATAAAAACATTATATAGAAAAATAACCTCCCAAACATCCTCCCCATTACCTATATGTCATGGAATCACCAAAATACCAACCTATGAGGCTTAAGGTGTAAGAAAAGGGTGGCTTTTCAAAGATCCAGTATAACTCTTAACCAAGATATTTCATGTTAATTTCTTCTTATAATTTATTCAAAAAAATAATAACCATTGTGGTATAATAAAATAAATATAAAAAATATATTCAAATTTTATTATGTTTATGGTACACCCATTTTTCATCTCTTTTTATATCCTTTGAATAAAAACATCGCTCATGTGTATGTGTGGACTATTACCTCCACAAAGCGATGTGGACCATTTTTCATCATCATAAATCATGGATGGTAATATAGATATATTTAATATATATATATATATATATATTATAAAATAATAATAATTATATAAAGATAAAATATTATCTACCTTATCATCTTTATATCTGTTGTAATATGATAGTGTTGCTCAAGCATACGTGTAGAAGGCTACCTCTACAAAGCGATGTTGCATGTTCTTCATTTCCAAATTACATAGATGATAATAAGGATATATTTAATGAATATATATATATATATTATATATGATATAATTATGATTATGTAAAGTATAATTATTAGTTACCTTTCTTTCTTTCTAACAATTGAAAATGGAAACATTACTTGCATATGTGTACATACTACTATCTCCCTGAAATGATATAATTTGTTTTTAATAACCACCATTTATATATGGTTATTAAAGTCTATATAATGTATAATTATGATATTTATTAAATGATTTATATTTTCTTAATGATAAAACTATGAACAAGGTGAAAGTACCGATACCATTGAACAAAAACAGTCATGGAACTAGTTTTCACCCGACTAATGATTTTTGTGAAGAAATGTTAATAAAAGGGTAATTTGAAATTATATATAAATATTATTTTATAAGATATATTTATATATTAATATTTTTCTTTAATATATTTATAATAAATCTATATTTATTGTACAAGAGGTTAGAACATGTGTGAAGCAATATGAGACTTGATATAAGGGTTCTTCATCTTAATATTGTTTTCCTGAGACATGTTTCATGTTGTGAACCTATTTTTGTTTATATGGTGTATATAGTACCATTTGATATGTTATATCATGAATATATTTATATTAGTTTTATTTTAAGTTTCATTTGAATTTTTTATTTCAAGGGGGCTATGATTGAAAAGTTACCAATGTTTTAATGGGGTTTTGTGACAATATCAATTCTTTTCAGGATTGTATTTGTTTTATTTCAATTTAGTAGAATAGTATGCTAATTTTATTTTAAACTAAATATATTTTCTTCTTTTATGGTTATTTATTGGGTTTTCATGTTTTCCTTGAATTTTCAAATCATTAGTACTTAAAATGATCGATAAAACATTTTTATAAAAATATGAACTTATTTCTTATTTTGGGTCAGGAATATTTCCCCACTATGCCCATGCAGTTTAAAGTGTTTTAAAGAATTTTTTTTATATGATCCATTTTTTTTATAAAAATTTCAAACAATATTAGATTTATATTCCAATTTTTAATTATTATTTTTACATTATTTTCCAAATAGTCTTTTTATGATTTTTTTTGAAAAAGTTAGTAATGAGTATTTATTTTAAAATTTATCAAATGAATGTGGTTTCCCATCATCATGAACATTATTTAATTTAAATATTCCTTTAAAAGTTTCCATGATTATTTTTAAAAATTTTTTTTTCTCAATATTTTATAAATTTTTATCTTTTAACGACACCGGAGGAAAAAAGTTATTTTCTCATATTTTCAAATAAATGTTAAAATACTCATTTTAATATATTTTTCATATGTGTAAACACTATTCATTGTTATTTATGCACCACTGGTTATATTTTCTAATGATACCATCCATGTTCTTCGTTCATATGTCTTATGATGATTTTTTTAATAATGTTTTAGGACATAGTTTTCATTCCATGGGTAAATTTGGCTATGAGTAAATAATTAATGTCTTCATGATACCATGAAATTTATTTCTATAGATGTATTTTGATTATGTGATAATGAAATATTTATAAAACCTGTTTCATTTTCATGGGGTTTTCTATGATGTAATGATGAATGTTTTATGATCTTTTGGTATACTTATATATTGTTTTCATTTTGTGACGGGTGGAACCAAAATTATATAGCCCTCCATAGCATTGGGAAAATATTAATATTTAATGAGATAATATTGAATGGAAATGGGGGAGTGAATCTAGTTCAGTAAGAGACTCTGTCCACTATCATAGTCTTGGTAGTGAGGCTTGACTAATTAAATGATGGAATGGAGAGTAAACCCAGTCCACTATGGGACTCTTTCCCATGTGATAGTCATGATATCATGACTTTACTAATTAAATGATGGAATGGGGAGTGAATCCAGTCCACTATGGGACTTTATCCAATATTATATTCTTTCAAGTGAGCCTTGACTAAGGAAATGATGGAACATGGAGTGAACCTAATCCACTATGTCACTCTGTCCGCTAAGATAGTCTTGGTAGGAACCCTTGACCAAGGAAATGATTTTATATGATTATGTACATGCTAAAAACTTATGTATTATAATTATGATATGTTATCATGGATCATCATTGATTATTGGTGATTACACACTCCTATGACTTATTCCTTTTGTTATGAAAAATAACTATACAATGACTTGTGACTAATGATCTTTTACTAATTGGGTATGACTTTCATAATCTCTATGATCATGTGAATATACCTTTATACTTATATTATTATCACTTTTGATCATTGATTTTTATCTAATATATTTACCCTTTCCAAGAAATTATTCTTAGCCTTTCTTATGTTCCCATTTACAAAATTCATGAATATAGGTTTTAAATATGGTATGCCTAATAAGGTTACCATTTTAGTTGAAAATTTTGGGGAATTTTGAAGATATTTCATGAAATATGTTTATTATGTATCTAGTCTCTAAAGTTACTATCCCTTTATAGTTATGGGGAAAGAATTATTATGATATGTATTGAATATTCATATAAAATGATGTAATATTTATGTATGTAATTCTTGGGTCACCATAGTTCAATTTTTTTTTCAGAGAATCATTTTTTACTATTTGGGAAAGGTTGATCAGAGATAGGACATGTCCAGATTTTGTATAGAATTTATGTTGGGAGTATCTAAAGTATTTACTAGGATAGTCCATGCTTCCAAGGATGGGAATTATGTTTTTTATTTTCAATTTTATTATTATTTGATTTTACTAGAGTGACGCACTAGATTTTTAGATTTACGATTTTTGTGATTTTCGCTATTGGGGTAGAATGGAAATAGGGCATGTGTTCATGAATAATATTACCAAATAGGATTCACATGTCATTTTTAATATTTCTGATGATTTGGTATGTGAATATGAGAAAAAGTTTAGTTATTTAAATCAACATTAGTAATTTAAATAGTGTTTTCCTATATAAATTTATGGTTTCCTCTTACTTAACCAATTATTAAATGGATGAAAGCTTACTAAGTGATCACATATTTTGATAATTAAATGAATTTTGGTAAATAAAATTAAAAAATAAAACTTATAAAGTTGTTTTCACTTTAAATTTCAAGTGAAATATTATTTAACTAACAAACTACTATATAAACTTCTATTAAAAGTAAAAAATGGAAATTTAGGAAATATGGATCCTATGTAAGTGATTATGAACCTATTTTGGGATTCTATGATCTTAAGGGAGTGATAAGATTTCAATTTTATGATATGAGATGTATTTGTATAGTGGGATTTTATGAAAGTTTTCTCTTTTTATAGATTGTGATATTGAGAATTATTATAATTTGTTTTTCTAAGAAATATATTTTTCATTATAGAGAAGTTCCTCAATGGTGACCTCTGATAGAGATCCAAGAGGTTGAGGATAGAATTCCCATCCGACTACAGGATTAGAACCTACTATGGTTCAAGGGAAGTTAGTGGATGTACAACTTTGAGAGAGAAGGTTGTGAGTCATCCAATAAATGGAGAGAGTGGATCCACAAGCATCACATATCATGTTTGAGTTTACAAAGAGTTTTAGATATAACTCCAACTATGTTTTACTTGTGAGGGTGGTCCTCATGTTGAAGAGTTCTAGATTGAGTCTATTTAGATGATTTTCAATCATCTAGATACATCCTGAAGATGAGGGTTAAGATCATAGTGTATATGATTCAAGGAACGGTGAAGTGATGATGGGACATATTAGTCCAACAATACCAATATGTGGGGTTATCATGGAAGTAATTCTAGATAAGGTTATTGGATTAATTTTATCCTCAAATAATAAGGCTATAAATGACCATTGAGTTTTTAAATTTGATATAGAGAGGGATGTTGGTCTTAGGCTGGACCACTCAATTCATTAATCTTCAATATTTTTCTTTGAAGCTAGAGTGGGTTGATATCAACATAAATATGTTTATTAATGATGTCCTTAGGTATGAGGTTTAGGTCTAGCTGAATGTGTAACAACTTTTATCATTTACAGAGGTCATAAACTAGGACTTGATTATAGAGGGGAACTTATCTAAGGTAAAATGCTCGGGGTAATTAGATTATACCATGGGATTTTATATCAAATATTTTGGTAGAAATAAATGTTGTTTTGAGGAGTCATGTTAAGGTGGTGGTTGTTAAAGAATCCAGGGTAGTGAGATATCTTCTCCTCTATAGGAAGACTATTCTATTAAGTTTTATGTCTTTGGATAATTGTGTCATACCCATCCCTAGTACCCCAATCACCTCTTAAGTTTTAATTTAATATAAGTATGGGATACCTTTTTATGTTTTAAAGGAGTGATCAAGGGTAAGAGAGTTTCGTAATATTGGGGTAGGTACAATGATTGATAGTTGGACTAGTTATGCCATGACATGTACGTAACTAGAGTTCCAATAGTTTCATAAGATAGAGAGGATAATGTGATACCATAGGGAAGGATAAACATTGTTAATGTAGTAGTTCTGTATAGGGGACATAGTCAGTAGGCTAGGGTTATGGTGTTGTACCATTTCATATTGTTCAACCTATTCCCACTTTTCAGGATGCATAGAATGATACTGTTAGTGGTACATATTAGCGAATTGTACATTATAGTATGACTTGTTTCATATAGGAGTGTAACATTCAATTATATCAGATCAAGTATTCAATGTCTTGGACTTATCCTTTGAAAAATTATATGGAGTGATGTCCGTAAACTAGCCATTAGGGGTGCATTTTGAGGGACTTCACCACTATAGGGTGTGTTCCATTGAGATTGATTGCTATTGATTCCTCTGAGATCTATTTTTTTAGGTTATGACCAACTTCAAATTAATTATATGGAAGGATTAATTAATATGATATGAACAAAAAATTTATTATTTACTATCGACGAGTGTGTTTAAAATTAAATGAGATAGGTATTTAAGTTTATATTGGAGAGTGTGATATCTAGGCGGTCCATACAGGACCTATTGATCAATAGTTAGTAAGGGTTATGATCCAAGTTCCTATTCTAATGTTGTATTATATAGACTCATGATGGGATGGTTTTCCTTTAATGGTAGATCAGTGCCAGGATATATTCCTAGATTATATATAAGGATTACCTCTTGAAAGCGAGGTTGAAATTTATATCATGACTGTTCTTGATAAAAATTCTATTTTCATTCAACTTTTCAGGATGGATTATAGAGATCTACAAGAGATAAAATATTAGTTGGAGGAATTAGAGGCCAATGGACTTATATTTTTGATTATATATACTTGGGGTTATCTATTCTTATTTTCCAATAAAGAAGAAAGTTTCTTAAGGTTATTTGTAGAATATAGAATATTGAACTAGGTGATTGTTAAGAACCAATATCCACTTCTATGTAATGATGAATATCTTGATTACATTAGAGGCACCCAAGTATTATTGAATATTAATTTGAGGTTTAGTTTTTACCAGGTGAGGGTGAAAATTTTATACATAACTCCCAATGATTTTAAGTGTAGGTATAGATTGTATGGGTTTTGGAGATGTCATTTAGTCTAATAAATGCACCAATAATATTCATGACCCTCATAAATTGGGTGTTCCATTCATATCCATACACCTTTATGTTTGTTTTTTGTTAATTATATTTTCATATACTCCAAGATGAGGGGTAGAATACTCAATATTTATTGATCATTTTGAATTCAATTAAGTAGCATCGAATATATTCCATGCTCTCAGAGTGATAACTCTTGATCAAATGAGTGAACTTCTTAAGGAATATTATATCAGAAGCTGGGTTTTCTTTAGACCCATAAAAGGAAAGAGAAGTTATTTCTTCATAGTGGACCCAACAAAATAATGAGAAAAATAAATTTCTAATATTAAACACTTATTATAAGATATTTATTTAGCATGTATTATGTTTATAATAAGCAATGAAAATCATGAATAAGAGAGGGGTGATGTTCAATTAGAATGATGTATATGATAGTGACTTTAAATAGTTTAAAGGAATATTGACTAACAAAACAATCCCGATCTTACCTGATCCATGTTAGGTGTATACCTTGAATAAAGATTCATAATGAATCTGGATAAGAGTGGTGTTTATGTGACGAAGGTTTGTTATCACATATAGGTCTAGATAGTTGTGACCTCATGAGAGGAATTACATGACCAGATACTCAGAGCTAGCGGTAGTGGTATATGACTTGTGGTATTGGAGGAATTATTTTTTGGAAGATAGGTTAACAGTGTATGCAGAACATAAAGGCCTAAAGTATATTTTCTAACAGCATGACCTAAACCCTTTATAGTAGAGGTGAGTTGAGTATTTAATGTCTTTTGACATAAATTTTTTATAAATCCATTGATTTTTTTGATGCATTGACTAGAATGACATAGACGTAGTTCGATCATGGGTACAATATTGTATGAAAGTTGATGGTACTCTCCACAAAGAAGCATCTTTATGTATAGGGGTATTAGGGGAAAAAATCCTTACATCATCATTTATCACTTCTATACTCGTCATCGAATTTTATAGTATCCAATTATCTAATTTTTATTATCTATTTATGAGGGACTATATATATATATATTTATTATGGGGAGCCACTACAAATATGATCTATAAATATAAATTAAACAATTAATTTTTTTAGGTTATTTCATGGTTCCCATGACTATACATGTGGATCTAATGAGGGTTTCACATGCCTAAAATTTTGTGGTACACCCAAGTATGAAAAAGATGTATCATGGAATACACACATAGTTTTGGTAGTCGAGAATTAAAATGGAGATAATATGTTTTGTTACATCAGGATCCACCTTCCAATAGGTTAATTCCATCCAACAATGATCCAATTGTATCCTACAACCACTACCCATTCTCAAGTGAAAAAAGGATGATACCACTATGTATTATATGTCAATGTTACTAATGATACCTTGAGGTAGTGACACTATATGGATGAAAGTATAATGGTTGACTTAAGTTGCACACAACCTATTGATTTAGGACAAATTTTTAGTGGATGATTTGGGAAAGATCTATGTTTGGGAAATAGTGCACTGAAACATGATATCTTAGAGTATTTTTTTAGATAGGTATTCTCATTTTATATCATGTATTTTACAAGGGATTGTAGAAGGTTATTGGTACCCATGTGAATTTGAACGCTGTCAAAAATTCACAGATGGGTAAACAACATGAGCATGCTATTCCAATTTTAGAGGACACGATTAGAGAATAAATTCACAAATTTAGGGGCTCCTGGGATAACCAATTATCTTTAGTGGAGTTTTCTTATAACAGTATCTATTTATATTCAATTCATTTGGATCATTTTGATGATTTATATAGATGGACATTTCATTCAACCTTGTTTTGGATAGAGGCCGGTTAGTCTATTATGATTTGATGAGTCTTATGTAAGAGATGTTAAAGAATATACAATTAATCTAGAAGTGATAGGTTACCACTCAAAGTAGATAAAAGTCATATCCCTACTGGTGGTTTCATCCTTTTGAGTTTGAGGTTGGGGATTAGGTATTCTTGTGAGTGTCTCCTAGATTAAGATATCATCATGTTTATAAGTAGGGGATGTTTGAACCCAGGTATGTTGATCCCTTTAATATATTGAAGTGGAATGATCTAGTAGCATGAAGATTGGATATCGCTCAATATTATAATTATATTAATGAAATATTGTATGTATCATATATTGAACAATATCATCATGATCCATTCCATGTGATTGACATTGATGACATTGAACTCATGGTTGACCTATGTTTTCAAGGACGTTGAGTATATATAGGGCATAAGAGTGAGAAGAATATTTATGGGAATGTAATACCTCTGGTATGATTATAGTAGAATCATAACCATATCCAAGAGGATATGTGGGAGAATGAGTTTGATATACAGGTATTGTGGTTGTATTTGTTCACTGATGAGTCTCAATAGTGTTTGGGAGTATAGATCAAGGGAAAACTACTATATGATGGAGAGGTTATAAACCACAAACTTATTAAATTATACAACTATGTATAAATTATTACTAACATTTTGTGTTTTTCATTTCTATGGATGTTTTGGTTAATAATGGTCAAAAGGGAGTGATTTTAGAAGGCTTGAGGGGGACTAGTAGCTGAATAAGCCTTATGAAAGTCACAACATCATGGCCATGGAATGATCACACCATAATGAAGGCCTGGGAGATTGAAATGGGGACTTCTACACCATTGTATAGGTAATTTTTTCTATCACGTTCTCCCTTTGGTAAACTAGAAAGGGATAAATACCAAGGTTGGAAATTTCTCTTAGAATTTTGGTGAAGTGGTTTCTCTAAAGGAAACACCAAGGAAGAATATGTCAAGAATAGTCATCCTTAGGTGTTTTTGGGCTAGGATATAGTGATATACACACAATGTATCTTATTTTTCTGAAGGTATGATGTTTTTTTATGTAAACTAGTGAGGGGTACCTCATCATGGTCATCCCCCGGGCCTCATGGGTGCTTGGCCCAATAGAGGGGCACCATACCTTAATCCATGTAGGCCACACTATGATTAATACTTTATATCCCTTATAAAAAGTGTGATTTTACAAATCTAACATTGACATAATTTAAGGGCATTGGGTATAATTTCCTTCCACTATGCTAGTTTAGCATCCTCCTTGGAATTCCATCCCCCCTCCTTGATTTTGTGCGTTCTTTCTTGATTCAAGGTAGAATCTGGAATAATTTTTTATGATATAGATATTTAGGTGAATATAAAACCATTTCTACATAAAATTAAAATTCCATTCATTATCAATAATTATCATAACATTGATTTATATTTTTTCCATAGTTTAGTGTGTTCTTATGCTTCTCCAATTTTCTTCATTTGATCTTGAATTTAAGGATAATGTATAACGAGTAGGCTCTCACAGACATAAGGTTGTTGGTCCCTATACTACCCATAAAATATTTCACTATTTATAAGTGCATGTGTTATGCTGATAGATCGATCTTCCATGTTTTAAATCCAAAATTTAATAATAGGTTTTAATTAAGGGGTTTTATGTGAATGGTTCTTCGTTTTCAATGATAATGGAATAAACATAAAAGGAAACATAGGGGGATTCCTTGGATATAGAATTTGTTAATAATTACATACACTAATAGATGAAACCATGAATGGTTTTCCTTGAATTTTAATTAAAAATGATTAATGGTCAATGATTCCCTTTTAAATGGTTAATGGGGACTGGTAAAAATATTATAAGTAATGTATTTTATGGAATGAAAAATGATGAATAATAAAATGTTAAATGTGTGACCAATTGTCAAAGGATAAATTTAAAATGATATCTTATGTTCCTAGGATAAGTTTTTCCCTTGGTTGTTTCCCATATATTTCTAGGATAATAGTGTTCCCCTTGGTTGTAATATTTTGTTTCGAGGTGGGTGGTTTTTCCCCATCAGTTTATATTATGTTCTATAATGGGAATCATTTCCCCCAACTACTTCTTTTATATTTCCAGGAGGTTAGTGATTTTATTAGGTGGCTCTTTTATGTTTTTGGGATAAGTGGATTCCTATGGGTGGACTTTTATATGTTCCATGGAGGAAATTTTTCTAGATAAAGGTTCATTAATTTTGAGGTAGATGGTATATTTACCTCTAGGTGGTTTTATATGTTTAGAGATAGTCAACAATGATCAAAGTTGATATGATTGATTCAAGGTGTCATCATAGAACCTCAGGATGGAGGAATTTTATTATTTATTTATTTATTATATATACTTTAGTTATTTATTCTGGATCATCAAAATATATATTTAATTATTATGGATATTTTTATAGAAACATTTTTTGATGGCCTACTAAGTATACTAACACCTTACTTGGTCTTCATTGGTACCTGATCAGATTTCATGGTTTCAAGAACAGACATGGGTAAGAATCCATTAACTGAATATTGATTTGTTTACTAATGTGAAACATGGGAGTCATACCAGGATATGTATGAAGACTAGTTTTGTAATTTCTCTTAGTTTAGTTCTTTTAATTAATTTGGGACTTTGATATATATAATCCACCCATGGGGGATCTGGTGTATGTATGGCTATCTTAAAATTTTTATATCACTCATTTTGTTATAGCATGGGGTGTTTATTTTATTTTTTCCCCTTGATTGGATGTATATTTTATTTATCTCTATCGATGTATGATAAATATTTTTTATTTACGAGGTTATTGCTACTCTAATGATAGGTCATAGTCTGCCCATGATATTTTCATTGACCCTAACCACTAGTTGGTAGACTTTTGAATATGAGGAGGTGTGCATGTAGTCATCTAACACTCTAGTATGACTACTATAGAGTGAACATAGGTAAGGGAAATTACAATGTTTCAGTTAATTATCCTTTAAATTATTTCATTTTTTATTTTAATATTCTACTATAATAAAATAAATAATTATTAATTTGGTTCAATATTTCATGTATCATAAGATATCAGACACAAATGATTTTTTGAATGCAAATTGATACTAAAATCAAGGGATTTTACACTCTAGGGACCTATTTGAACCCATAAAAATATATGTTCAACCCACACTCCATTGTTCCATCATTATCAAGGATAAAAATTTATGGTTGAAAAATAAAAACATTTATTTCAAGATATATATTTAAAAACTAATACTTCACATCTATTTGATAATCATTAAAATATCGATGCACTGAAAAAAATAGAAACATATTTATTATCTCATACACTACAACATGTGAAAAAGAATATTTTAATTATATACCTTCCACTTGAGAATAATATTTTCAAATTAGTCTGGATTTTCATTTTGAAATATCTTCTTTATCATAGATCTTGTTTCAGAATTATCATTTAGTTCTAATAATATTATTTCTGTCTAGTCATGGAAAAATATATCATGTTTTATTATTTTTAGTGTAATCCAGATACTCATTCATAATATTTACCCACTCTTTATGTTTAATTTCCTCAGTAATTGATTATGGTTTAACATGTGAAATGAGAGTTGTTTGACCATAAAGCCTCAATTTTATTATAGTTATGATTGGTTCTCTCATAATTTTAGTGTTATTTTAAGGTTCAAAATGATTTTACAACCTATAAAACATTAAATTCCTTGTTTCAAAAATTCCCTCACCATCCCCATACTATTGAAAATAAGCATTAGTGTGATTAGTTTAAATATTATCTTCCTTTTCACTATCCGTTTCATAATTCTATTTTTTTATATAATTACTTAAAACCATACTCATATTTCTCCCTCAAACTAGTATTATTTTCAATTATCCTCATATCATTGAAATCAACCAGTTTTAGTTATATTTTATTCTAGCATTTGTAGCCTCTTTTATTTGGAATATATCCCATGGAAATTATTTCTTTAATATTTTCATCAAAATTTCCCTAATCTAAATTTTAGATCTTAAAAAAATATAGCATAAAAAATAAATAAAAGTACTTCATAGTGGGTTTCATCTTGTACCACATTTCATAAGTAATCGTATATGATTTAATTATCAAAAAATATATATTTTTAATATGTACATATTTTTTTATATCTTATCTCTAAAACAATAAGGAGACTTTGAATTAACCAAGCATGCTTCATCCTATCTCAACCAAGTTTCTATTTTTATTTTCAATAATTTCATCCTTATAGGGTGTATAAGGAGAACTATAATGTTGTTTTATCCCATTATTAGTAAGATAAGATTCAAAATAATTGTTTTTGAACTCATTTTCATTATTAACTATCAACTTCTTGACATTGAATCAATGTTTTTCCTCAAAGTTTCTTATAAATATTTTAACCATCTTTACAACTTCAGAATTGGGTTTAATGAACATCACATTATTTATCCCGGTGGAATCATAAATAAATGTAATTAAATAAAGATCCTATTTATTGTGTTTATGTCTCATTTAACCATATAAATCAAAGTGTAATAGTTTATATAGCCTAGTAGACAATATTTCTACTCTTTTATGAAATCTATGTACCATCTTACCCATTTTACTTATTTCAAAAATAACATCTCTTTCTCTATTCAATTGGCTTAAGTGTCTCACCACATCTTCCTTTGAGATTTTAGTCAAAATATTTTGACCAATATGGCCATGTATTCAATTTTAGGTTTTATTTTCATTTTTTTAACTCAGATAATAAGAGTTACTTGGATTAAAAATTTCAAAATGGTTACCAATTTCCTCCCTTAGTGATAATTATTCTATATTTTTATCATTTTATGATAAATGTGTTTATTTTAAAATAACTATATTCTGACCAACAAAAGGTTATCTTAGACACAATAGTTTTTGTCTATGACCTTTCAGAAGTAAAACATGTTTCTATTTAAATTTTTAAGCTTTAGTATCTAAAGCACAAACTCCTCTAAACCTCATAGACATAAACCTAAAATTGAATACATGACCATATTGGTCAAAATAGTCGGAATAAAACTTATTCATGGCCTTAAAAAATATTCATGATTATTATTTCACCTATCATGTGAGAGGAACAAACACTATCAAGGATCCATCGATTTTTTTATTCTATATTTCAGATCCACTTCATTAATAATTGGTCTCTTAATTGTTTAATTTTTTGGAACCTCTAAAATTTATTAACATGTAATTTTTATCCTAGAATATTTTTCTTACATTATTTATCAAAATGACTCTATTGATCACTTCTTCTATTAATTGATTCTATACAATCAAATATGTTTTGATTAGTTATAAATTATGATTTTTTTTAAATTTCTTCTTCTTCTTATTATTACTTCTCATCTTCTTAGAGTTTATAGCCATTGATTGATTCCTTGATTGACTCTAAGTAAGATACATGATATACCCAAAAGTATCAGATTTGTTCCAAAATATTCCACAAAACTAGTAATAACCATTGAAATTTGATCTTCCATAAGGATATGATTTCTATCCAAAAAGGTTGCTTCAATTTATTTTTATTTTATGCTTATGTTTTCCTATATATTATTGATGAATTTATTCTTAAATTACACTCATCTTCATTTAATGTAAATATATATTTCTCATGACCCATCTCAGACTAAACATTCCTAGTTTCAGGTTTTTAATATAAATTGTTAGTAAAAATATATTTAACAACTTAGAGTATAGAAAGAGTAATGAAAAACCATGAGATTTTATGATATATTTTTATTCAATTAAATTTTATTTGTTTTATGTTTTCTTTACAAGAAAATTTGAGCATAAGAAAACCACATTATAATATTATAATAATATTATTAAATGTTACTAATATTACCTAGACATTAGATTAATGGTTATGAATATGAATAAATTAATTCTAAAAACATGTATAAAATATTTCATTAATGAAAAAATAATTTTATAATTCCCATGAAATTAGTACCTAATTTTAAATATTTAAAATATCATTATTTGATGTTAAAATATTATTTTTTATAATTTCATTACTTTTCTATATTTTATATGTATTTATCAGTGATGAACTGTGATTTTGATGAAATATATCAATATTGACCAAAAAAAATTAGTAATTATTCATACATTGGTTATTAATTGGATATAAGTGAAGATAATATTATTTAAAAGTAAAAAATGGTTATATTTCAAAAAACTGTTTTTATGTGCATAATGTATTATTATCTTAGTAAATAAAATTAATCACCATTGAAGAATTGCTTGAATTTCATTTTTAGATTATTTAATAAATAAAATAAAGTAACATTCACATAATGGTTTTTATTAGACATAAAATCAAAGTAAATTAACTTTATGATAAGAAATTTCATTTTTCTAAAAAATGTTGAGTCATGTTTTTCTCATTTAAATTAGAAATAATATATTCCACATTTAAAAATTGGATCAAGTAAAATGGATTCCATATTTTATATAAGAAAAGTTTTTATTAGGTTATAAGATCAACTTAATTTTTAGTATTAATAAATAGTAACCATGGTAAAAAATTATCACTACGGTAATGGTTAAAAGGGTTGAAAATAGGGTTAAGCTAAAGAGATAAGGTTTAAATTTACCCAAAACATATTATTTAATTTGATTATTTAATTTTATTTCAAAACTATCCATATTATATTTTATTTTATGGAATTTTTGATCCACATGACTTGAGTAATTCATTTATTATATAATAAGGTTTTTAGTAATTACAATTTTCAACCCCTCTCTATTATAAAAGGTTACATCCTCTTCTCACTCATCCAAACCAATTAATCTATTTTGTTTGTAAAATTTCTAATAAAATACTCTCTCAAAATCCTAATACATGGACTCAAGGTTTTGGTCTTTTTAAAAGACCCATCCATGAATCCATAAGGAAATTTTCAAAGGAATATGCCTAAAGAAGAGGAGGTTTGAATGCATACAATGCAATATGATACATGAGGTATGGATTAATGTTAAAATATAAATTATTTACCAGATTTTCTATATTAAATTTCCATTGAGGGGAATTATACGATCCTTATACTTTAATACCAGTCTATTTTTTTCTCCTCTGGATATTTTTGGAATTTTCAAATATGAGTCCCATTTTCATTTCTTTGGTATTTAAAATGATTAATAAAATGATTTTAAAAAATCCAAACTTATTTTTTTTCAAGTCAATAATTATTATCTTCTATTTCCATGATCTTTAAAATGATTTATGGAAGTTATTATATATACAAAAATGTTTGGGAATGGTTATTTTTACCACATATTTCATTATGTACAAATTATTAAAAGGAATATTTTCAAATGTTTATTATATAACTCACAATTAACTCTTTAAAAAGGTGAAAAAATAATGTTCTCTTGATTCATACGACATGAATGAATTTTACCACAATAAATTATTTCCTTAATCATAATGTTTATGTTATATATTTTAAATATTTTCTAAATAAAATAATATTACCATTTATCTATGAATTTTGGTTTTAAGAGTTACTGAAAGAAAAGGCATATTTTTCTATTGAATATCAAATCATGTTTTAAAGGCTTTTAAAAAAGATATATTTTTTCACTTTAAGTATCCATTATGGATTTTAGTGATTCAATAGGTAAATTATCTTATGATACCATCCAATTTATTTTTCTATTTGTCTTGTGATGATGATGTTTTAAGGATTATTATATGAAACCCATTACTTTCCCATGGGTTAATTAATTTATCAGGAAATATTTATGAAACTAGTTTTTTTCCCAAGAGTTATGATATGATTATTTTATTCATGATCTTGTAGAACTATTATATATTGATTTAATAATGTCATAGTTTGTAAAACAACTGTATACCCCTATAATGCATTGGGTAATGATTCATATCTCATGAGATTTTATGAACTGGAATGGGGAGTGAATCCAGTTCAATAAAGGGCTATATCCAATACAATAGTATTGGAAATGATCTATGGATAATTAAGTGATATAAAAGAGATTGAAAATAAAACACTATGTAACCCTATCCACTATGTAACCATATCCATTATGATAGTATGGGAGGTGATTATTGACTAAGGAAATGATGGAACGAGTATTGAACCCAATCCACTACAGGACCTTATACACTAAGATAATCTTGGTAGTGAGACTTGAATAAGGAAAAGATTTTTATATCTGTATAAAATAGGATTATTAGAAAAAACTATATAATTATAATAAAAAATAAATTTAATGCCTTATTAATATTCTTTATTATATTTTATGGATTGAAATTATTTATACTAATTTTATATAAAGAAAAGTTTTATTCTAACTAAATAATTTTCCATATCTTATATATATTTCTTAAATGTTAGAGTTATAAATTTTAGAAATTGATTTATAAAAAATAGAATTAAATTTTGACATCAAAATATCATATATATATTAAGGTTAATTTTTTTAGATTTTTCTGAAAATGTTTTTCTTTTAATAAATAGTAAAAATTGTTGATTTTTGAAAAACCGTCATTAATTTTCTTCAAATCAAGTTATTTAAAAGTATAATTGTTTTTGGGTTTAGTTTTAATGTAAAATAATATATATTTTCTTAAAAATAATATAAATAATTTCATATGAATCAATATTATATTTTATTTTGGTATAAGTTCATTTTTATACTTAATTTTTTTTATAAAAAACTATTTTTCATTACGTTTTGTGCACTTATATTAAATGTAATTTATACCACTTATAAAAATTGAATATTTAAAAATGAATTAAATATTTTGAATCATGATATTAAATTTTATTAATGATTTAAATTTAATTTTCGGTCATTATAAATAGTAACAATGGTAAAAATGTCTCTCTACAATAATGGGTAAATCATTTTAATTATGGAAAAATACCTTGAAATAAGTCAACTAAATTTCATGTTATATCTTAATTTTTTTTGTATTTATTTACTTATCACATTATATTTAAAATTTTATAGTTTTTAGAAACATTAATATGAGTAACACATTTATAACATTTAAAATTTTAGAAAATTCACAAGTGTGCCGCTCCCCTCATTTGTAAAAGGAAACCTCTATAATTTATTCCTTGCATTTTTGAAACACTATATATTTGAAAAAAACATCTTAAATATCCTATAAAAATATTTACACACATAATATATATATTTTTATTTCTAATATATCAACATAATAAGTTCTATGATGTAAGCCAATGTAGGTTTTATAAAGAAGTGGTATAATTCTTTGCCGAATGTTTCATGTTTATTTGTTAATATCCCTCCAAATATTCATTAACATTAATGAAATAATATCATAAATGTATTTAATATAATGAAATTTTATTATTATTTTGTTATAATGTCTTTCATCTCCATCTGAATCCCTTGGGAAATGAGAATATCACTCGTGCATACATGTGGATTACCACCTTCATGATGCGATATGTTTGGTTTTTCATCACCACATCACATGGATGGTTATTATTCTGGATTTAATCAATATATATGATAATAATGACTTAATTATTATTATGTAAATAGAAAATATTTCTTACCTTATTACCTTTCCATGGAAAATAATAATGTCTCTCTTGCGAGCGTGTGGACTACCACCTCCATGTGGTGCTGTGATTCATTTTTCATGTACATCTTTCACAGATGGTTATAAAATTGTATTTAATTTATAAATATTATAATTATTTTTTGATTAATATTATGAAGACTATTTATTATTTAACCTTTTGACCATGGTTAATCGACCAAAGTTGTTTTGTGAATATAAACTGAACACCATCAAAATATCCAACCTGAACTGAATTGATTTAATAACTGTATAAGGCATGATAATAAATGAAATAAAAGAGATAATAATGAGGGTACACAGAAAAAAAAGGTTAAAAATAAAGTATAAAATTAATTTTATTTTATTATACAGGTGTTAAAGTATGTACGTGGTGAGTCAGGCTTGGATTAAGATATTTTTATTTTAAAAACTATTTTCACGGTTTTAAAGTTTTTATTATTTTTCCCACCATAACTATGTTTTTTAAAGTATCAAGTATGTTATTAGTATATAGAAATTTATGTTCAAATAAATTTTAAACCATTATTATATTTCTTTAAAAATGTTTTAAAAGATAACTTTATTTCATTTTTGAAAGAATTTATTTTTAAATTGATTAGAAAAGTCTAAAATGATTCATTTATTTAATGTATATAAAATCTGTACAACTTCCTTACATCCAGACTAATATTACAAAAGAATACAATTATTATGATTTATTGGTATTTAAAAAGAATATGCTATTTTATTTCCTTTTTATAATTTCTGTTTAATGATTTTTTAAAGAAAACTAATTTTTATTCTTATTTTTACATGAAGCTGAAAATAGCTTCTTTATATGTGTTAAACAGAATAATTTATGAGATTTTATGATATAAATAAAATATTATATTTTTTTATATATGTTTTGGTCCTTTTAATAATTTTCATGATGATGGGTGACCCCTATATATCTCTCCAATACATTGGGTAATGATTTTATTCTCTGAAAAATTATGTTGGAATTAACCAGGTATGTTATTTCATTTGTTAGAGTGTTTGTAAGAGTGATTATAAGAGTTATATATAGATAATTTCCCAATGTACCTACATGAATTTTATATTCTTTAAAATTAATTTTCATGTAATAATATTTATTTTATTAGGTAAACTAATGAGCTTATGTTTAAAGGGATGTTTATACCCCATTTTTGGGTGAAAAGTATGTGTTTAAAGATAATTTATTCACATGTTCCCATGTTTTACAATAAACCCTAATTATTATGATTTTTTAATTTAAGATTTATTATATGATTTTTTATTATAATATTTAGTTGATGATGTTTATTTCATGAGTAAGAAAATTATTATTAGATCTTAAAAATTATTTGGTAGAAAGGGAAACTTTTCTTATAGGATTTCCTGATTTTTAAAATGGACTAATGAGTTACTTTATTTTTGTATCTCTTAATAGTATTTTTGTTCTCATAAAATGTTATCAATTGTTTTTCACTAAGAATATGGATTTGTTGAAACTATAGAAAGGTATAAATTTCTATTATAGGGATTTAACTTTGTAGACTCAAAAATGTTTTTAATGAAATGATAGTTTAAATTTAAGTTACATATTTTTATGGGAAAATGGATATCAAGTAAAAGTGTCCACTTTTTTTAAGGTTTTTACATGTAAGGGTTTTTCCTAATTCTATAAAACTCTAAGTTAAAAATATCTTCAAAATGTAAGAAAGTGAAACCCATGTTATAAATCATGTAATTCTGGGTTGTTTATGTTTTAGGGCATTATAGTTAGTATCAATGGGATGTATTAGAAAACAATAAACAATAGGATGTTATTATGAAAAGGAATTTAAGGGATGTTAATCTATTTATTATATTATCATGGGAGGAGTTTGTGGATTTCCAAATTTCTTCATTAAATTTTCACCAATTTTAGAGTGGTTTTCTGTAGAGGAAACAATTTGAATGAAGTGGAAAAGAATAATAAGGAAAATATATTTCCAAATAAGAAATTTTTAATCGTTGGAATTAGATCATAATATATTTTCGTTGTGTTAACTTAGTTGAATCATGATAGTAATGGTGGTTCCCATGATAGAAAGTGACAGAGATCTTTCTATAGAAACATGTCTATAGTGGATCATTTCATGAAACACGACCCAATGATATTTGGTGGAACCTTTTACCCAAGGGTACCCAAATGATATATCAATACTATAAAAAATATATTTAGTGTTTTTGGTTGTTTTAAACATAAAAAGTAAATTCTTTCCATTTATTGTTTTGAAAGTGATGTCGACCAGTGGTGTTCTTTGATTAAGAATACCAAGCAGAATGATGATATTTATTCCATGAAGTGTAAATATATAAATATATTTTACTAGAGAAATATTTTCCTATGGGTTTTTAATTATGATGGAAATACATTTTTTAGAACTGAATATTATGGTGGATGACTCACTTTCCCTCTATGAAGACAATTTTACTATATTGGTCATTTATACAAAAAATTTCTTTCTCAACCATGATTTTAAAATTTAAAAGTTTTATTCAGGATTGAAACTAATTGTATTAATATAAGCACGAACCCAAAAGGTTCAAGGAGTTTCTCCCCTAGGTATGGGGTTATTTTATCAACCTCTAGATAAACTAACCAATAGAACACGCTCATTATCATACTATTTATTTTATTTCAATCAGTTGCATGGTTTATTTATTGTCGATGTGTTGTCACAATAACAAAATTAATGAATTAAACTAGCATGCAAGATAGAACTAAAATAAGACAGACTTATGCGTAAATATTATCATAGACATGGTTAATCACATAAGTATATCCCACTTAATATTAACAAGCATGTAATAAAAGATAATAAATTGTAAATTTACGTATAAGGATAAAATCCCTCAATGAAATATTAATTCGGTATAGCCTTCCATAATCTTGGTTAGAATTGATCCATAGTTCAAAGTGCTTGTCCAACCCTATTTGGGGTGCTATCAATTATTGGGGAATTCTAATTCAAGGTTTTTGGATGACTTGACTTGGTTCACATCAAGGGTTGACTGCAATAGCAGGACATGGTGTGACCAAGAGGCATAAGTTGAGGAAATCAAAAATAAAAGGATTTTAGGATTGGGGAGTCCACTCAGTGGATCAAGGAGTTGCGAGTTAATGTAGTTGGCATTTGAAATTCCTACCTAAAACCCTTCAAGTTTCATGACCAACCCTAGTTGCGGTAATGAAAAGGGAAATATGGATCCTTGCCACTAGAATATTCAAGAAACTAAATATTCTAAAGTAAATGGTGAGGGCTACTGGATTTCGATAAAATAGTGGGAGACTAATAAGTATTAATTTATTTATTTGTCTCATTTTTACAGTAAAGTACTAAACATTTTTCATCTTAATTTGAAGAAACGATAAGAAAAATGACTTCAAACATATCATTTTGAACCATACTCGAGAAGGAAAACCTTATCACTAGCACTAATTTCCAAGATTGGTAGAGGCGTTTACCCATCATCATTTGCCACGAGAGGAAATTGTATGTACTGGAAGAGCCTATTCCATTTTCACCTGGAAACGAGGAAAGTGATGAGGAACTATCTCTTTATGCAAAACATATGTATGATGCCATAGATTTCCAATGTTTCATGTTATCAGCCATGTCTAATGAGATTTTGAAGTAACATGAAAACATGGACGTGCATAGCATGATGTATCACCTTAAGGATATCTTCCAAGAGAAGGTGAGATAAGAGAGATATGAGATCTACAATAATTTTTTTACAAATAATCATAGAGAGTCTGTACCAGTTGGACCTCATGTAGTGAATCTTATTGGCTACATTGAACACCTGGACATGTTAGGGATTAAGTTCCCAGATGAGTTGTGTACAGTCCTCGTCCAATCATCCCTGCCCAATACCTTATTTAGATTTATTATCAACTACAACATGAGAAAAAAATGAGAAGATTCTATCAGAACATCTAACATTAATTTTCTAGGTAGATAAGGACATGGGGCATGACATACCCACAATCCCTATGGTGAATAAGAAAAGGAAGGACAAGGCAATGGGGCCAAAGACTTATAAACGGTCTGAGGCCCCTGAGCGTCATCCCTCCAAGAAGGGGATGATCCATAGGAAGGGAAAGGAATGAGAGGTAGTATGTTTTTCATGTGGCAAGAAAGGCCACTGGAAGAGGAATTGCACCCAAAAGCATGGGGACGCTAAAGGTGTGTTCGTTTTCGAGTGCAATCTTTCCATTTATACACATAGGGTATTAGATATAGCTTGTGGGGCTCACATATGTATTCAAATACAGGAACCAAGTAGATTTAGAAAAATTTCTAGAGGAGAGGTGGATCTTCGAGTTGCCAATGGAACAAGGCTAGATACGTTGGCTATTGTCGATTAGCTCATCTCATTGCCAACTGGGATGATTTTGGTTTTACATAACTGTTATTACAAGCCTAGTTTTACCAAGACATAATTTATATATCTTGTTTGGGTATGGATGGATTTATTTTCAAGTTTGGAAATGAGGGTTGTATCTTTTATAAGAACAACATATGTTATGGTATGGAATATTTAAATAATGGTTTGTATGTGTTAAATTATGAAAACCAAGCGTTCACAATCTATAACGAAACAAACTCACATGAATCATACATCACCCAATTGTTGCATCACTATCTTGGTCATGTAAATGAGAAGTGAATGAAAAAGCTCTGCCAAGATGGTTATTTATAATCTAATAATCTAAATCCACTTGATAGATATCACACTTTTTTACATAGCAAAATGATCAATCATCATTTTACTGGTCAGGGTGAAAGGGACATATAGCTTGTAGGATTGGTGCACAGGGATGTGTGTGGATCATTTCTAGTAGAAGATAGATGTGGATATTCTTACTTCATTATTTTTACTGATGATTTGAGTATATATGGATATGTTTACTTAATGAGGTATAATTCAGAGTCCTTAGAGAAATTTAAGGAATTCAAGAATGAAGTATAGAATCATCTTGGTTAGAAGATAAAGAAGATTTAATTGGATTGATGTGGAGAAAATCAGACCAAAGAGTTCATCGATATTCTACGGGAGTATGGGATTCTATCTCAGCTCACTCTTCCTTATACACTATGGTGGAATGGTTTTAGTGAATGTAGGAACTGTACCTTGTTGTACATGGTGATGTTGATGATGAGTCAAGCAGATCTTCCATTACCCTTTTGGGGATATTCATTAAAAAATTTAGCATATGAATTAAACTGAGTACTAACTAAGGTGGAAAATGGAATCGCCTCCAAGTTATGGAATGGAAAGAAACCAATTTTGTCGCACACACATGTATGGGGATGCAAGGAATTTGTTAAGGCCTTCTCAGGAAACAAACTAGCACCCCGGCGCATGAGGTGTATCTTTATAATATATCCCAATGAAATGAAAGGATATTACCTATATAAACCTTCAGACACGAATGTGACCATCACCTGGAAATTTTTCTTTCTTGAGAGGGAGAACATCCTCAAAAAGGATAGTGGGAGCATGAATAACTTTGACGAAGTTAATGCTCAAGATACATTGGAATTGGTACAGGACCAGTTCTACAAGTCCCCATGGAAGAGGTTCTAGAAACATAAGTACTACGTAGGAGCTCAAGGGAGGTAAGGGAACCAGATAGATTTGGTTTCCTAGTCACCAAGGATGGTGGACCATTATTGTTGGAAAATGATGAACATCTATCCTACAAGGAACTAGTAGAAAGTTCAGAAGTTGCAAGATGGATGGAAGCTATAAATTTAGATGTAGATTCCATGTATCAGAACCATGTCTAGGTTTTGGTCGATGAGCCAGTTGATGTAAATCCTAATGGATTCAAATGGGTATTCAAGAGAAAACTAGTCATGGAAGGTCAAGTTATCACCTATAAATCAAGGCTAGTGGCTAAAGGTTTCCGTAATCATCAAGGAATTGACTATGATGAAAGTTTCTCTCTAGTTTCCGTGTTTAAATCTATAAGATTCATACCTTCCATAACAGCTTACCATGACTATGATATTTGGAAAATGGACGTAAAAATATAATTCCTTAATGGGAACCTTTAGTAAGATATCTAAATGACACAACAAGAAGGATTTGTGACACCAAGTGAAGCCAAACAAGTTTTTAAGTAGTAGAAATCCATTTATAGATTTAAAAAATCATCCAGGTCATGGATCACTCAATTTGATGAACCCATAAAGGTACTTGGGTTCATTAAGAATGAATGTGAGCCTTGTGTTTATAAAAGGTTTTATGGGAATGCGATCGTTATCCTAGTAGTATATTTTTAAGACATATTACTTATTGGAAACAATGTACTAGTATTACAGTCAGTTAAGGACTGGTTGAAAAAGTGTTTCTCCATGAATGACTTGGGTGTAGAATCATACATTCTAGGGATCATGATCATTCATGATAGATCCAAGATGCTGCTTGGACTAAGTCAGGGTACATATATTGACCAGATACTAAAGAGATTTAGTATGGAACAATCAAAGAGGGGATCGGTTCTAGTGTCACATGGCCTACATCTTTACAAGAAAACGTGTCCTCAGACACAATAATAGAAGGATAGAATGAGTAAGATCTCATAAACTTTGGTTATAGGATCCATCATGTATTCTATGTTATGTACCAAACATGATGTGGCCTATACACTGAGCATGGTAGGAAGATATCAAGAAGATCCAGGAGAACAGTATTGGACTACTATTAAGACTATCCTGAAATATCTAAGAAGAAATTAAGATATGTTCCTGGTGTATGGAGGATATGAGGAGCTTGTTATAAGAGGGTATGATGATGCTGGTTTTCAGAAAGATCAAAATGATATGAAGTCACAATCTGTATATTTTTTTGTCTCAATGGAGGAGCTCTGAGATGGAGGAGTTCAAAGCATCCAATTGTCATTGATTCTACAATAGATTCTAAATATATAGCGGCTTATTATGTGGCGAAGGAAGCCGTCTGGATACAAAACATTTTCCAGGATCTTGATGTGGTGCCTAGAAGTAAATACCCTATCACATTATATTGTGATAATACTGCAGTGCTGGCTCTTGAAAAAGAACCAAGGTCACATCAACAGACAAAGAAACTACACCGGAAGTATCACCTCATGAGGGATTTCTATCAAAGGGGTGAAGTTGTAGTGAGAAGTTAGGCATAGAAGTGAACATGGTGGACGCCATGACTAAAGGCTTATTTCAACAGTATCATGAATATCATGTGAGAGCTAGCAGGTTAAATGTTGTTAGCAATTGGATCTAGTCCAAGTGGGAGTCTGTCGGAGTTTGTGGCATAGAACCAACTAATTTTTACTTTATTCATTAATAAATACCTTATCACACATTTATTGCTCTTCTACGTAAAAATGCATGTGATAATGTCTAAAGGATAACTGTTGCATTAAAGGGTCATAGCGGATCCCTGCTATGATGAGAACCCGGAAGTTCCATAACATTGTTCTTGAATATATGTTCTATGTTAGGATGATGTTATTTGAAGGGCACAAATAATATAGGCCATTAGGGGCGAGGACTCATAAAACATTGAGTCACATTCTCATGGTGTGCGTCCTTGGTAATATCTAGGAGGATATTATGAGAACAAGACCCGCAAGTAGGAAATCCACATTTCATAGAGTCCTTGGATGTTCCTATCTGCGGATGTGTGTGTTGGTCCTTATAATTTAAGATTATTATTAATGGTTATTACAACTCATGCACTTAGATGTATTGATGAAAACTCTAATGAAACACTTTTTGTAGTGAGGTAGGATATATTGGGGGCATCACGAGTGATACTGCATTAATAGATAATGCGATAAAGGATTTGTCCATTATGTTCCATAACAGAAGTAGATATATCAAGCCCTTTGATGGAATTGATATAGCCTAATTAAATCCATGTCCATAGTGAGGAATGTGAAATTTCAATTCCCAAAAGTCAAAGAATGAATAATCGAGCACATGGGTTGATGGCACTAGCATGCAACCCGCTTGATTTGAGATATCGAGACAAAGAGATTATATTACACGGTAAGCATTTGTAGGAGGTGACACATCATCGCAGCATTAACTTATTTCTCTATGGGTGCCTTAGCGTGTTGCTAGATGCTTACCTTGGACTTTAGGAAGACTCCGTCTAATGCCACGGAGAATGAGTCCTAGAGGGTCACACACTAAGTGTGTCCAAGTATCTCATTTAAATATTAATTTTACAAGTTGAATAAATATTATTTCTGACCGTGGTTTAATAATTATTCATGAATGCCTGATTTCATTTATTTTGACAATAGTTATTTGAGAGAATATATTGTGGGAGAAATAATATATTTATTAGCGAGTAATTTAGTGATATTAATTTTAGAAATAAATAGCCATTATTCAAGGTATAATAAATGTGGTGGACGAAACAAAGGAAAATGCAATATAAAAGTACACGTCACGTATATTAAATATACACGATGTTTATTTTTTTATGAATTTATAATAAATAGTATTATTTATTTAATTAAGTAATATTAGGTGTAATTCACTTGGCGCATGTGAAATAATAATAATAGTCAACTATTATTATTATACATGGGGTATTACTAATAATTAAATGAAATGAATAAATTCTTTCAGGTAATTAATTCATTTTATTATTCTATGTAATTAAAATCATAATTATATAATTCTCATTATCCTAGCCATTTTTTTGTGCACAATGGAATTGGAAAAGATCTCAAGAAAATAGAGAAATAATTTTCCTCCAAGAATTCCCTCAAGCTATGAGAGAGAGATCCTCCTCCACCGGATCAAGGCGATCGAAGGTGGACATCGCAAGAAAAGGCTCTTCCGCGCTAGCACCCGGAGATCCCTTTGGTGACATCAAGAGATATGTGGAGCACATGTGGATCAAAAAAAGAGCAATCCTACACTTATATTCTATGACACAATGAGGGATCACATCGGATTATGACCGGAAACATCAACAAAGAATGAATTCTATCATGGTAATTCTTGTCAATTAAATTAAATTAATTATAACCAATATATGATGATTCTATATATGGTTCCGGGACTCCCTCTTTAATTTTTCTTTCTTCATTATATTATAAAGAACTGAAATTTTATTATCGTGACGGGTCTTAGATTGATCATTGTTAATGCTAAAATTAATTTTGGGTACACTCACCAAAGCGCTTCCGCTACGCTCAGAACCTATATGTTTGATCATCTAATTTTATATATGTAAATTTTTTATTATGGAAATGTGTATTGTGATATATGTTTTTTGGTATTATTTTCTTATGTATCTTGATTATACCAATATGATTGTTTTATTATCACTTATCATCATTGATCATTATCACTTATGTTTAACCATACTAAGCATATTAGCTCACCCCTTTTCAATGTTACCTTTCCCTAGGTTATGAAAAAGTATTACATAAAATGTTTCTAGAAGGGTATATTATGGGAATAATTTTTGGTAGATATTGATGAATTGTTATAGATTAATGAATTGATTATATAATTGGATAACATCAATTGATTGAAATAGGAATGAGTTTTTTAGTTAATGTTTTTTCCATATTCTATAAAACTCTAAACCTAATATGTCTTGAGAATATATTTTAATAAAATATTTAATTTAAGTCATATGGTTACTAGATGGTTAGGTTTGGGGAATCATATAAATTTTTTTAAGAATACCATTCCCTCATTGGTTGTTTAATGGACCAAATCGGTCACTCGAAGCTAGGGATGATGGGGTATTGGATATGGGTCAACCAAGTTGAGAAGCATGAGGTAGAGGAGGTCTGATTAATATCCTTATGATGGGAGACCACATTTGAAGGGAAGATAAGATCATCATTACCCCAAGGGTCCTATTATTAAGGTATTATTTCTTTGTATATTCTTTTTATCAACGGAATATATGATCGAAGGGGTGAACACCAGTGTGTATGTCCTAGTCATGTGAATTTTATAGTTTTGGGAAGGTCTTGATTTACCATTTTTAGGGGTTAACCTTGAAAAAAGGAATATTTTAAGGTTATTTATGTTATATTAGTTTATGTATAATGCATAAAGAAATGGTAGTGAATATAATATAAACACCCCTATATTTTAAAATAATAACATTATGTTTGATCACGTTTACAACACATATCATCGAGATTAAATGATCCATGGAATATTATTATATGATCATTATAACCTAGAAATTTATTTGGAGGGTATAAATATAATGAAATAAATTATTAAATACATATATAAATTACCTTATAAACTCCAATTCATATATTAGTTCTTAGGAAACAAGCTCCAATTTTTTTAGTAAATCCAATTTATACTTAATTTTTTTTTTCTAGAGAAATGGGTTTTTTTCAGTATACTGAAATTAATTTAGAGATTTTTGAGAAATTCTATTTGATAAAAAAGATATAATGTTTTAATTCATATTATAAAAATTATCTTATGATGAATTTTTGGTACTTTTTAAAATCTTTGATTTTTTAATGGATTGTGGAAATATTGATTTTTATTGAAAACTATGTTTCTGTTTCAAGAATTTATTTTGTTAAATTTTATTTTAAAATGCTATGAAATTAAATTTAAAAAACTAATTATGTTCCTTATTATTAATTTTATGGTTTAATTTGGTATAAAAACATTTGTAAACTAAAAAAATGTATTTTTCTTAAAAAAAAATTTTCATTGCGTTTTGTGTTTTTATATTAAATTAAAATTTTCCACTTATAGAAATTAATAAAATTAAAATAGAATCCATATTTGGTATTAAGAGTTCCAAATTCGGTAAATATGACAATTTTATTTTTGTTCATCATGAATAATATCCTTGGTAAATATTTATCACCCAGGTTATGGTAAAATGGGTAAAATGGGGTTAAAATAATGGTTTGATGTCTCAAAATCAACCCAACACCTAATTTTATCCAATTATATAAGTATATTTTGGCCATTACTATGTAATTATAAAATATATATCCACATGGTGCCATTTTTCTTTAATATTGTCTTTTATATTACTTTAAGAAAATAATAAAAACAAAATACCACACTCTTGACCTTAATATCTCTACCATTTTTCAATGAGGAAAAAAAGTACTTAGCTTAATTTTTAAATATTAATTTTAATTATGTATTAATTTTTTTATCATGATAATTTAAATTTAAATTTTTGTAGCTACATAATTACACTGTATTCTTACATAATGCTGACATGATATTTATTCAATTAATAGAAAAATAAAATAAATGACTATAAAAATATAAAAATTAATATAATTTAATTGAAGTAATGATTTACACGAATTTTTTAGATATATAAGACAAAATATTTATGTTTTAAATTATTATGTGATAATTCCATCTTTTTCATGTTGTCTTTAAATTCAAATTAAATGAATAGTATACAATATTAAATTAATGATATTTTATGAAAGTAATATTTTATTAAATTATTAAAAATAAAAAAAATCCTCATAAAGGAAAAGTTAGATAATATATGGTGAAAATTTTCTTTAATTTTCTATTTATGAGAAATTTTTTACCTTATAGGTTAAATTATAACCCTTTAATATTGAAAAGGTTATTACCACTATTAATGTTAAAATTGGTTTACCAAGGGGTTAATAAAAAAGATAAGATTTAAATTACCATATAAAACTATCAAAATTTTATTGGTTTATGTGATTTCAACCATATAATACATTTTCTTTGAATATCTATGAATTTGAAAACATATTTATAGAGAATGAATTTATTATATTTTAATCTTATAAAAAATTCCACAAGTGTTAGCCCCTTCACTTTTAAAAGGTCATCCCTAATTTCTCATATTTACACCACTTTGAACCTTAAATATTGACCAAATACTTACTAGATATGTTTTAAACATACCTATATACAAATTAGTGGATTTTTACATTTTAAAATACCACTCCAAGTGTCCTTAAGAAGAGATCTAAAGGAGGCATACTGAAGAAGAGGTAATTATCTTACCTGAACTCTTTAAATTTATTTCTTATTTTGAATACTATAAATATTTGGTATTCATCATAATATAATAAATTCAGTATCACAAAATGTAATTAAATATTATAATGATTATGAAAATACCTTTATTCACCCTATTTCCCACAAATGAGAATTAAAAGTATTGCTCGTACATGCACATGACTTACCATCTCCACGTAGTTATAAAATTAACTTTCCATAACCATATTTAATTTTTTTATAATGAAGGATTTATTATTTATATACTATATTTATTACATATTTATTATAATTAAATTTTAATATCTTATCTACCTTCTTACTTCTCTATCTTTTTTAAAATGATAATGTCACTTGTGCATATGTCTGGACTACAACCTCTATAATAAAATGTGATTTGTTTTTTACTTTATTTTTACCTGGATAGTAATAAGGATATATTTATTGAATATATATGAAATATAAAAATTTCATGATGGATAATTATTATTTAAATTACATTTTTTTATCCTTCGAAAAAGTAAATAGTTTCCATGCATACGAATAACCTACCATCTCAATGAACGATGTAATTAATTTATGTATATCTACCTTTTATAGATGAATATAAATATATATAAATATATATTATATTAATATCATTGTTATAATTATTTAGATGATGTACCCATGATAATATTATAAATATCAGGACTTTTAAATTGAAACATGCATGAAAAATGAAGGAGTTATCACCTAGAATAAAGATTTTAATAAAAAATTGTTAATAAACGGGTTATAAGATGTTATATGTAAATAAAAAATGGTTATATATATTAATATGGTTCTATTAAAAATGTATAATAAATATATATTTTTTATAAATGAGTTTTGAACACGTATGATGAAAGATGAGACATGATGTAAGGTATTTTCGTCTAACTTTTATTTTCTGTGTGACACATGTCATATTCACTAATTATTTTATTATGTGGTGTATATAAAAACCACGAATGGATTTTATGATGATTATATGGAAATTTATCGGTATTTAAATATCCATATAATTTAATAACTTTTAGGGTGTTTTGATTCAAAAGTTACCAGAGCGGTAAGGTATTTATGTTTCAATCATATTTTTAATCAGGAATTATTATAATTGAATTTATATTGAGGAAATTATATGATCCTTCTCTAAAAAGTCCCTTTATTTTTTATTATCTAATATTTATTTCTAAATAATTCAGGTTTTCATTTTATTTTTCTCCCGTTAATTAATCAAGATATCAAATTAATATTTTTAATGAAAACCTCCTTTATTTCTCTATTTGGTCGAAAATACATTTTCCTCCACATCCAAATTTTATAAAAATGTTTTTAAGAATTTATTTAATATTCCCCAATTATTTTTTAAATTAATTTTTAATAATTATTGAATTTTTACCAAATTTATTAAAATCAATATTCTTTTTTATTTTAATGAGGTTCTTTTTGACATTTTAGAAAAGTATGAATGGAATATTTTATATTAACATATATGGATTGAATGAAATATCCCACCATTATGACCTGTCAATGACTTAAAATATCCGTTACAGAATTTCATGTTCTTATTAAATTAAAAAAAATCCTCAATATTTGGTAATTTTTTTATTTTAAATAAGGAATTTTAAATTGAAAACTGTAGTTTCTGTAGTAAATATTCTAGTGAATCATTTAAAAGAATATTATTCTGTGATAAAATCATTCCATATTAATTATACTTGGGATATGATCAAATGATTCCATATTTATTGTATATCTATATGGTTTATCATTATGATGATGAGATTTTAATGAAACCCATTTATTTTCCATGAGTTATTCTATGGTAAATTCTGAAATTTTTAAGAAATTTATTTTATTTCCACATATTATGATATAATGATATAATGAATTTTCTATAATATTATGGAAAAAATATATATGGTTTCAATTATGTTATGTATGGGAATGTAATTATATAATCCTCCAATATAATGGGTAATTATTAATATCCTAATAGATAACTATAAGAAACCAGTCAATGTTTATTATCCACTATAAGAAATTTGTAAATTTGGTTGATCCACTATGGAAAATAGGTCAATGCTCTTTATCCACTATCGGAAATAGGTAAAGATTTCTGATCCAGTATGGTAATTATATGTTGATTATTGATCTACTATGATTTCGTATTCAAATTTATTAACCTTGATATATGAAATGGTTTTCTATACATATAATGGTTCCACATTTATATTACTTGAACTTATGGTTCATGATTGATTTATGATTATTTATCAATCTTAAAATTCATGCATTCTGAAATGAAACTTTTTATGACATGACTTTGGTATATGATCCATGATAGATTGGGTGTGAAATTTTTATGTTATATTCATGATCTCATACTCTTATGCTTGTATTATTATTTCATATGATCATTTATTGGTATATCCCAATTTTCCCTTATCGAGCATCTGAGATCACCCTTTCTTATTTTTCCTTTCCCCGGGTTATGAATAAAGGCTTACGTAGGGTATGTCTGTGAAGAGTACTATATTAGAATATCGTTATTGGAAATTTTGATTATATTTAATGAAATAAAAAGATTGTGTGTCTACTCTCTATAATGAAATTAAAACATTACATTCATTAGGCATGTGTTTCTCAAATGTATTGAATATTCATCTATGAAGATTTAGTAATTATGTATTTTTTTGGGACACTATTATTGTTATCAGAGAAAGTTTTAGTTAATCTTTATATATTATGATTGGATAACTTTGGTGGGAACCCTAGGGATAAGTCTAAGTAGAGGATAAAATCCTAATTTTTTGGTAAGTAAGAAACTATGAGGTTCCCCTATAAATACATACCTCTATAGATATTATAAGTTTATGTGGTTTTTAAATAGATTAATATATGGGTAATAACCCTGAAAACAGTTCTCCAATTATATATCAAGAATAATTTGGGTGCACAATAACTGTTCCTTTAGTGCACATATGGTTAAACACTATCATGGGATATACTTTGATTAATTGAAATTTTATTTATTGACCATTATAAAAGATCTGAATAGATGATGATCATGAATGGCCAAGGTTAAACCTAAGAATTCATAGATTGAAAATAATGTATCATCATTTTGACTTCTTATATTTTTGTTAATGATTATGTGTTTTCCCACCATGATTATCATCTCTCTCACTTTGGTTTTTTGTTTTAGACAATGGCTAGAACTATGTAGATTCATGTCAACATTGAATGTGATAGATGATGGAATGATTTTCCTTATGAGAAACTAAATGAAATAAGAATTGTAAGGATAAACCTTATGATTATTCCTAATCATCTATCATTATATATGATTGAAAACCTAAATTTTTTTGACTTTTTCTACTAATCAAATTAAAGAAAATGGAATTTTATGTAAGTCTGGGTAGCAATGATCATGGTGGTAAGAAAGATCAATTTATTAAAGTCATGAATGTGGTAAGAAGAACCTTGGATAATATATCAAATTAAGGGGAATATGTTTTCTATGTAAAGATAAATACCATGAAGAAATTATTTTCTAAGGAATTTATTGTCTTGTTTTTGGGGTACTTGGCCATTATCCAAGTTAGTGCCCTAATCTAAGGGTTATCTATTAGAAAAAGGGTTTATGTTCTTGAAATTGTTTAGGTGGATTTATTGATCTATTTATTTATTAGGATTAAATAATTATGTTGTATATGTGTTATAACAATGATATTCCAGTTATAATAATCTTTAAATATATGATGATTTTTCCTCAATAATTTTTCATTAAGGTTTTGAAAGCATACGATGAATTGTACTAATATTCAAAAAAACTTATTTAGTGGTGAGGTGATAATTTTATAGAACACGTGATTAAGGGAAAGATAACCCTTAATATGTGATTTATGTATATTTAATAATGCTTCCTTGGGATAAAGAGATGGTTTACATTGATGAAGTAAATGGGATGATATTGGTTACCCCAAAATTTTTTATCCATTTGATGAAAAAGATATATTTAAAGATGTTTATTTCAATTTTGTATATATAGAATCTATTAAATAGTTTGTGATTTTATTAATGAATAAAGGGTGAATTATATTTTGTAAGAACATATGACTTTATTATTAATTTATTTTGGGAAATTATTTGTATATTTTGGAGCATATATGATTAAGGTTTATATATTTTTTGTATGAGCATTTATGACTCATTAAGATTATTTCAAGACAATTGTTAAGCTGTTCATAGTAGTATATGATATCAAATCACTCTAGTATTTGGGTTTCAATTTTTCTCAAACATATTTTGGAGGATCCTAAATGTTAAATACTAATGAAATGTATTAAGTTTTACTTTGGGTGTTTTTTTGATGACTTTGAGAGTAATATGTTATATTTATTGACATTGGATGAATTTTAATAACCATTTTGGTTTTGGTAAATATTTTTTGATATAAGGAATGAATTTTCATTATTTTATGGATCTTATGATATGTTAAGATTTACTTTTATTGATTTTGGCATGAAAAAAAATTATCTTGAATATTTATTTCATTGAGTAAGAGATGAATATGAAATTAACTGATGCCAAGCCAAAGAATGAAAATGTGTTTATCAAATGAAAATATATAAAGTATGTTTATTTTCTTATGTTTTTTATATTGATAGTAAAATAATCCCCAAAATCTTGTAAAAGGATCTTGAAATAAAATTTTATACTTTTAACTTAATTTCCAATGTTTTGATGTTCAATCAACAAAAAAAGATTTATGGTTTTGTGGTTGTGAACGTTATCATTACCAGGTTGTCTATCACTCTCTATTGGTCATTTGGAATTAGTTTTCTCCTCCATTTACATATTTTCAATTCCCACTATTATTCTATTTGGAAAACAATATTTTTGTTATTATAGATGAAATTTGTTTTTCCATCTTTTTAAGAGGAAGAGGTATTAACAATTTTTATGATATGGGTTTCCCGAAAAGGAATGTTCAAATTTCAAACCATTGATTACTAAGAAAAAAGTTCACATTGAGAGGATAAAAGTTTTAATCTGGGGGGGGGGGAATGTATTGAGATTTTACAAGAAGAACATTATGTTCAATATCATATACGACACACAAAATTGAGCTTAAAAAACCATGGAATGTTATTATTTTATCTTTCAAAAATTGAAATTGAATTAAATGTATAAATAGGATCAAAAAAACTATGAAATATATATAGGTCCTACTCAATAAAATGGAATTTATTAATTCTTAGTAAATAAGCACCTAATTTCTTTAGTGATTTCATTATATTATTCAAAAATACATTTTCTTCAAAAATAGTTTTTTTATATTTGTGAAAGAATATTATAATAAATTTCCTAAAATTTTGGAAATTATATTTTTTTAAAAGAATATAATTTTTGAATTAATAATATCAAAATTATCTAATGATTAATTAATTATAATTTTATGAAATGTTTTATTTTTTAATGAATAATTAAATATACTAAATTTCATTGAAAACTATATTTTTTGTTTCAAGAATTTAAAAAGTTCCATTTTATTTTTATCTAGTTTAAAATTCAATTTAATAGTCTAATTATATTCATTGGAATCAATTTTGTAGTTTAATTGTTTATAAAATCATTTTTTATTTAAAATTTTATATTTTTGAAAAGATATTTTCTGTTACATTTTTCTTTTTAACCTTAAATTAATTTTTTCTACTTATAGAAATTGAATTTAGAAAATGGAGACCATATTTCAAATCAGACAGTCCATTTTTTGTAAATATTTCGCATTTATTTTTGATCATTATGAATATTAATTGTTATAAATTTTGTAACCTCAGTAATGGTAAAATGGCTAAAATTGGGTTAAAACCATGAGATAAGGTTTCAAAATCAACCCACACATGAATTTATCATATTTATTGAGTGAGTTTTTATATTTTAATAAAATTATTTAGTATATGTCCACTTGGTTCCATTTTTTCATTGATATTGACCTTTATATTAATTTAAGAGAAGAATAAGAACAAAACTTCACACCCTCGACTTTAAAATATCTAATATTTTTTTACATAGGGATAAAATTATTATTAGATTAGTTTAAATGTTCATTTGAAATATGTTTTTTTATCATAGTAATTTATTTTGAATTTTTAGAGAAGATATAATCAATTTATATTCTTATACAACTCCAATAGAGTATTTATTAAATTAATAAAAAAATATAATAAATGATTTTAAAAATATAAAAAGTAATATAATTTGGATGAATAAATGAGATCCAATTTTTTAATAAATATGAAATATTAGGTATGTGTGAAAGGATTATATTCTAATATCATATTTAACACATTCTCTTTAAAGTTAAATTAAATTAATAATACTAAGAATGGCATTATTGATTTTTTATGAAAACAATATTTTAAATAGTTTTTAAAAATCATAAAAAAAATTAAATAGGACAATACGTATAAGATATGGTAACAAATTTCATCAATTGGAAAATTTTAATCCAGTTTTCACATTATAGGTGAGATTATAAACCTTTAATATTGAAAAAGTCATTACCATAGTTAGTGATAACATTGGTTAACAAAGGGTTATTAAAAAAATAAGGTTCAAAACACCACATAAAACTATTAAAGTTTTACAGTTAAATGGGATTTTAACAAAATATTACCTTATATTTGAATATCTTTCCATTTTGAAGAAATTTTTTATATAAATACTTTATTATATTTAAAATATTTATGAAATTCCAAGAGTGACCCTCCCCTAACTTATAAAGGGTCACCCCTCCAATCCCATATTTACATCACTTTCAGACTTATAGATTAACCAAAACCATAAAAAAAAATTCTTCTCAAATTACCTAGATAAAAATTATAGGTTCTTTAAATTTTAAAATATCATTCCTAGGTTCATTAAGAAAAAATATAACAGAGGCCTTCCAAAGAAGAGGAAATCATATTAATAGACCACTTTCAATTTGTTTATTATTTTATCTCCACTAAATATATGGTATTCATCATAAACTAATAAATAAAGTATCCTAAATATACTAAATTGTTTTTTATTATGAAATAAAATTTATTCACCCAATTTTTTATAAAATTATATGTGAAATTATCGCTCATGCGTATGTACGACTTAACATCTACATATAATGATATAATTAATTTTTAATCACTATATTTCATGGATGGTTATAGTGAAATATATAATTTTTAAAAATGATATTAATTAAATATTTATTTTTTTATAATTATTTTATCTTATCTAACATCATAGTCTTCCATCTGCTAGGAAATGATAACGTTGCTCATGCCAACAGGGGGACTACCACCTCTAAAAAGTGATGTGTTTCATTTTTAGTTTTATTTGACATGGGAGGTAATAAGGATATATTTAATGAATTTATATGATATATATTATATTATAATTATTATGTAATGGCGAATTGTTATTTACCTTTGTTTAATTCCATCTGTCTAAAAATGGAAACAATGTTCATGCATAAGTACAACCAACATCTCCATGAACAATGTAATTCATTTTTCAGTATCTACAAATTATGGATGAATAAATATATATTTAATAAATATATTTTATATTAATATCATGTTTAACATTATTAACATGATGAAACCATTTTCAAGGTATAAATATTATGACTACTCAACTGAAACAAGAATGAAAAATGTGGAAATTATCACCCAGAACAGTGATTTTAATAATAAACTATTAATAAATAGGTAATAGATTTTCGTAAGTAAATCATACATAGTTTGATATATATTATTTTATTATTTAATAAATTTATAATAAATCAAAACTTATTATATATTATTTTTGAACATGTATTAAGAAATATGAGACTTGAGGTAAGAGACTATCATCTCACTTTTATTATTTTGTGAGACACTTGAAACATTCACCACTTGTCTCTTTAATATAGTGTATATAATTCCCATTAATGAATTTTATGATTATTATATTGAAAATTATGGGGATATAAATATCCATATAAGGCTATCTCCTTCATGGTGTTTTTAGTCAAAAGTTACCACAGTGGTAAAGGATTTATATTTCAATCCTATTTTTAATAGGGATAGTTTATGATTGAATTTCCATTGAGAAAATTATATAATCCTTATAGGATAAGTCCCCATAATTTTTATTCAACTCTATTTATTTATTATGAATACATGTTTTTCTTTAAACTTCATATCTTTAATTACTCATGATATTGATATAATTTTTTGAAGAAAACCTATTTTATTTCTCTCTTCAGTTGAAAATACTTTTTCTTCAATATCCATGTACTCCAAAAATGTTTTCAAGAATGTTTTTAATATTACCATATTATAATTCAAAGTAATTTTAACCCATTATTGACTTTATATAAATTATTTTAAAAGTATTTTTCTTTTCATTTTATATATGAGATATATGTTGACTTTTTAAATTTTTTTGAATATAATGTTTCTACAACATGAATATTCTTTTATAAGATTTCAATTTTCTTTTCAAAGAAATTGTTTCCCTTAATATTTGAAAAATTTTATATTATAAATAAGTGATTTCAAAATTAAAAGGATTTGTTCCTCAGGAAATATTCTTGTGATTATTTTAAAATATTTTTCATCTATGATCACATAATTTGATGATAATTATGTCAGTAATATGATCCAAGTAAAACATCCTTATTATTTCTATTGATAGTTAATTATTATGATGGGGATTTGTTTATGAAACCCGTTTATTTTACCTGGGTTATTATATGGTGAAATGATGAAATTTTTATGAAACTCATTTTCTTTCTATTGGTCATATTATGATGATATGATGAATTTTTATGATATTTTGGAAAACATATTTGAAAATTTTCATTATGTGATGGGTGGGATCAAAATTTTATAACTTTATAATGAAATGGGAGAATTTTTATATCTCATGAGATAACTATGGGGAACAAGTTGATGTTATTTATCTAATATTGGAAACAAGTTGATATGTTTGATCTACTCTTGGAAACAAGTCATTGTGCTTGATCCACTATGGGAAACATATAGGGATTCATGATCCACTATTGGAAATTGGTGATGATTCCTCATACACTATGATTTAATGGTCTCGATAGTTAAACATGACATATGAAATGGTTTTATATACCTATTATGGATCCACACTTATATGATATCAACATATGGTTCACGATTGATTTAGTTTTGTTTCTTACACTTATGATTCATTTATTTTTAAATGATAAAATTTATAAAATGAATCATTTTTGCGATCCATGAAAGATTGGGTATGAATATTGTAAGTTATGTTCACAATATCATACCCTTATTCTTAACTTATGATTTTATACATTCATCAATTAATATATCCCATGTTTACCTTTACCGAGATTCTATGCTCACTATTTATTATGTTTCATTTCACTGTTTTATGAATAAATGTTTATGTTGGGTTTGTCTATGAAGAGTTACATATGGAAATATATTTATGGGATATGTTTAATATCTTTCATGAAATAAGAAGATTTTGTATATTGTATTTAAAATCACTAAACCATTACAGTCATCGGGTTTGTATTTGTGAAAAAAATTAAATATTCATATATAATGTTGAAATATTTTGTATGAAATTTTGGAATCACTAAAGAATATATCCATTTACCCATAATTAGAATTCTACAGTAAGTAAACATGGGATGGAAAATTTTATTTGATCTAAAGGAATTTTGGAGAGGGTGGTGAGTACTTTGAAGTCTAACACATTAATATAGGGAATGTTTCTATGTGAACGGTGCATGGACCATATATGGAATAACATGATTTTTCCCTTATGAATGGATTTATGCGATCTAACCTCTCTAGAATAGGTTCATGGGATCACCTCATAATGGAACCCCAATAAGGTGGTATTCAAGGTGGTATTAAAAAAAGGATCCCCATGAATGGGTTTGCATAGATTGTTAGCAAAAGAGGTGCTCACAGAGGATCTTCGTGAGATAGATCTTCCATGATTCTATTCCATTTATAATATTTGTTTCTTAACTTAAATATTACCTATTACGGATTTATTTAAGGAAAAATCATGTAGGGTCTACAAAATATCTCCTTAAAACATCCCAAAGGGTCTCTTCATCACTCTCATGGGTTCTCAATCATCTATTTCCATGTGTATATTTTGATGATGGTATAAGGTATTTATAGGAAACATTGGGGAGTATATATCCACCTCATAATTTAAAAAAATGAAGAACTTCCTTTATTCCATTTGGTAAGAAAAAAACAAGCTCCAAAGATATCAAAAAACACATGTTATGAAGAGTAAAAAACCTTGTGAATGAATAAAGCACCCAAGAAAAGAATTATCTAGCCCATGAAGCATTTATTTATACCATAAAGGGACTATGGATAATCTATTAATCCATCACCTAGAGTTATAAACAACGATGAATGTGAACCACCATAGTATTTTTTGAATGATCATCATAATTCCAAATATAATCAAGATGATTCATGAACAACTACTTCAAAATCTAATGGGTGATTCACGACTGAGTAAGGCAGGTTCATGAGAATAATTAATTTTCTAAATTTATATTCCAAATTATGACCCCTTTTCATTTTCTACCTTCTTCATGGTGTTTATCATGTCTTCATAAATTCTTGTGGGCCTTAAAATCCTAACTGACCACTCATTGGTCTTATTCCATATAGAAAATAAATTAAATAAAAATGATGTATAATTGGATTTACTACCATCACTGAGACTCAATGTATCATTGTCTACAATCCCCATTTTTCTACTCTATAATACTCTTGAAACATTAATCCTCTTCTCTTCTTGAGCCTGTGAACATGAGGTCTTGTTTTGCACCAAAGTGTTAGGGATACCTAAGAAAGGTGTGAGTAAAACAAAAAATTCCACCACCAATGGATTCCCTAACATAACCAATATGTAAAATGTATAAATATTGTGATATGATCAGAATAATAAAATAAAATAATTATGTATAATAAAAATAACCATTATTGACTCTCAGTTTCTAGGGTGACAACCACGGTTAACAATACCTGCATCAGCCAATGTACTATTTCTATGTAGCTAACACATACCACCCATGGAAAATCAGATATATCCCTATAACCATAATATTATCACCTTGGGGATCCATGTCAATCCTTGGAACCAAGAGAGTATCATCCACGTGGGGGACCCATGTCATACCCAAAACCATTTAATGATATTATATTCCCTAGGGACCCATGTCATACCAGAAACTATATAATATGAACATAGATGGAAAATATCATTATAAAATCATCCAATATAAACCCAAGGGTTTCATCCTCCACAAAAACTCATATATCATACTCCTAGAGAATCCTTATTTGGAACCATTATAAAACATAAACTCATTGGGGGTTGCATCCCCTACACAGAGTAGTTACTCATCCACCATTATAATGGGGCTATGCACCCCACTCTGGTGCATGATAATACATATAAATGAGGTTAATAAATTAATTCATAACCTCATATAGAATACACCCAAGGAAACCCCACCCTGTAATATCACATATCACACACCTATGGGAATATTCTCCCTTCAAACCCTCATCTGGAATACACCCAAGGGAATCATCCTCCCTAGAACCTCATATAAACTACACATAAGGGTCTCACCCCATCCTAGAATAGTTTCAAATCCATCATTACCTATGATGGAATCCCACCCCATCACCTAAACCCTCATTAACACATCACAAACACTCATCAAATATACACGGGGGGAATATACTATCTAGAACCTAATTTAATACCATACGTGTTGGTTAATCACCAAATCCCAACACCCATCCCCTTGGTTAGCCTATCAAGCACATTAATAAGGCTCATCACTTAAGGATTAACCCATTTTTTGAAGCATGTAAACTTATATATCCAACTTCACAAGATAATCCCCTCAATAAAATCCTAGTTGCATAATAAAGTAACATTGGACCCATCTATATTCTTATATCACCCAAATAGTGTCCTCCAGGGTCCTTCAGACCCATCCGAGTCCCAACTCAATGGAACAAAGCTATATCCAACACCCTATGGTGTTCTATCAACTTGTAGGCCAAATATGTCACAAGACTCAAGGTTTCAATCCAAAATATCACTAAAATTATGCATCAAATATTTTTCCCATTCATTAACGACCACTTAAGATAAAAAAGGTCCTTGGTAACCCTATGACACATTCTTAACAATACCCACAACACTTACTTTTTTTCATCTCACATTTCCCATAGGTGATATCTCAATCGATCACCTAGAAGAAATCCCTCTCTATCACTCCATATATAGTAAAAAATGGATCATATCACCCATGAAACATTCTAAGGATCCAATGTAACCTTAGAACAGATTTTTCCATCATATATGAACTGTAAGATCATCCCAATTGTCTCCACTAATCCTAAGCCTTTTTGTCCTACCCTACTAGTCATGGGAAACTACCCTAGGATATGCATATATCAATTATAAAATTTATGATGAATATTTTGACCATTGTTGGTTGAGGTATCCCACTAAGGTTTAGGGGTCCATAATATCCCTTGAAAATTTCATTCTTCCCATAACTGTTAATAAGATATTAATTTTTAATATAAGTTCAATTGACCAAATATAAAGAGAACCCATATCACATAATATATACACATGTATCATATACTATAGGCACATGAGCCTCATCCCAGCTGGTGAGGTATCCTTAAGTGCATCCACGAGACGCTGGTTCAAAACCAGGTAGAGGAATACTTACAAGGTATTGTTTCAGTACTGTAACAGGCACTATGGCAGACACTGTACGTTGTGCTGTATTGTAGAAGCACTATACACTGTGTAGTACTGTAGCAGAGACTATACACTATACAGATTCTATAGCAGAACTGTACACTGTGCAAATTCTGTAGCAGAACTGTACACTGTGCAGATACTATAGCAGAACTATAAACTATGTGGGTACTGTAATAGTCACTGTAGCAGTTACTATAGTAGGTACTAGTTGGTACTGTAGCTGCTAGAGCTATTCAACTTGGGCCACCAGTTTGGGCTTGGAGTTCTTAAGGATTTCGGGCCACCCAGGCATTCAAGTCGGTAGGGCTTTTGGGCCATATGTAAGGCCTTCGGGCCACCTCAAGGCCTCGAGACCACATGAAGTTTCCCCCAACAGACTCTACAAAAAAGAAGCATCCCTAGAAGAGGATTTAGAGTAGGTGCACTCACCAGAGTAGAGCCAAATGGATTTTTCAGAATAAGAGGGTATGGCTATGCCATTGAGACCATCCTATGCTGGCATGGGAAGCCTAGAAAAAAAGTCCACATGAAGGTGGAGAGCTAATATCGTGTGCAGATAATGGGGAAGGGAAGTTCCTTGTAGATAGTATGGATGAATTCCCAAAGACCTTCGGGCCATGTAATCTCCTAAGCCTACGAGCCATGTAATATCTGAGCCTATGGTCCCTGTATGGGTTCCCCTCTCATCCCTTGAAAGGGTGTTATCAAAATTCAATAAAAATGAAGGCCTTAGGGAATTTTGGGGCATATAATATAGGTAGTTTTTAAGAGAGAACCTACCTTATATGCCAATTTATTCCCTTTAATCGATCTAGATCATCCTCAAATAAGCTAATAAAATACTCATATAATCTTGTATAAATTCCCAAGATCATATCTGAAGCTATAAAATTTGACTTATTTGACTATAAGGTCTTATAATTAATTGGTTAATATAATTAAATAAAGCATAATTACCTAAGAGAAATTCAGGAAATCTTGATGCACTAAAACCATGACCAATAACACATAGAAGTTCAATAGAATATATATGACACTATCCAAATACAAATCCCAATCAACCAACACCTGGTCAGTCTTTAATTCTATTTAATTAAAAAAACAATAATAAAATTATACTGATATACCTTCATTGATAAATAAATAAATTTCATCAGATTATCTTGTATGGCTATTCTCTAGGAAATCTATGTAAAATCCATCATCATATCATTTTTATTTTTCCATTCATTTATGGAATTAGTATTAAAATCGTATCCCAAATCAACCCAAAATCATTGGAAAGGAAAGGGAAGGAAAATTGGGGGAATCATGTGGAATAAATCACCATAAATTTGCAAAAAAACAACACTAATAAAACTACATATTAAGGGGGAACAAAAAGTGGAAGGAGAGTGGTAGATTTAATAGAAATTTCCTCTTCCCACATGGCTATTTAAAAAAACCAATTTGAGATAACGATGAAATTATGGGTCTAACCTTGTTTAAAAAACAAGTTAAAAGTACGGTAACAACTTGACTTTGAGGGTTATATCACGACACTCCTTTTCATGGATATGTTTTGATGTGTCCTAAATCATGCCTATAATAGGGAGTGGAAAAAGCAAGTTTCTATGATTTTACTAGTTTTACAAAGTGGATAAACAAGGTCACCTCACATGAGGATCATCATAGTTGTATAAATACTTAATCTAATTCACCTAAATACTACTTCTTTTTTGGTGTTTTTATTATTTATGAAATAAATTATACATTTTTTCTGATTAATTTAATAATAATGATAATAAATACAATTCTAAATTACTATAAAACACTAAAAATAATTAAATTAGAAATAAATAACTTAGTCTAAGGTTCGGTTTTGTGTTATATCATTATTCTCATTTATTTTTAATTTAAATTTAGTTTGATAATTTGGATATGATTTCTCAGGCATGAATTACTATCCTTTCATTTACTGTTATGAAATATAAAATTCTATAAGAAATATAAATTTTACCTCATCCTATAATCAAGGTTTATAGAACACCTCCATCAAGAGTGTGACATATTATATTACTTGACTCCATCATATGCCATTCCATCCATTGATTAGCTCAACTTAATCATGTGAAGTTGTCATCAATGGAAGATATAGAAAATAAATAAAATAAAATAATAGAAATAAATTTTATTTTCATGTGAGGGGGGACAAATACCACACCCATAAGTTCCACTCATATCTACCAAAATCATAAAATAAAAATTAAGAAATAATTCATGTACACCTAACCTCCCCCAAAACACACCATGGGTCTACCCCGTATTGTCAAGAGTAATATACAACTTAGTAGAAAAAGAGAAAAGAAAATGAATTAAAGAAAAATGAGAAGTAAAATAAAATGAAAAAATGAAGAATATGGAAGGAATGGAAATAAAACAAGAAGAAATAAAAAAAGAGAAGAATGAGAATAATTTTTGGTGGAATAACACAATTGGTTAACAAACAAAATCCAAGAAAAAATTAATTTACCAATTCAAAATTATATAATAAAACAAAAAATAAAGTAAAAAATGAAAAAAATGAAAAAATGAAAAAATGAAAAATAAAATAAAAGAGGAAGAAACATATTCCTACCCTTGGCCTCCTCCCATTGGTTTAAAAAAAAGACAGAGGTGATCCCCATTTATTTGTTGAGGCGTAACTACCCTCTTCAACATTAGTCAGTCCAGGTATTATTCACAAATATTTTTATTTCTAAAATGACTGAGACCCACTATTTTAACATAGAAGAACCTGAATATAGTAGTTTTTTGAATTTTGATTGTAGACTTGAATTGATGTGGGGAGTCCTCTTTCATCATTTTCATGGATATTCATGGTGGCAATGAGATGTGGTAGAGGAAAAATATGCGGGGAAATCGTGGCAGTGTTGAAGAAGTATGATTGAATAAAAATAGTGGTCTCCTCCTTTATCTAACCATGTAAGTGGTTGGATTATGATTCAAAAAAGGCATCCATAGGGGTCATTCAAGGTCCATGAGGTGATACGTGGTGTTCTCGACATTTTAAAGTGGGCGTAGAGCTCAAGATGAGCATATTTATGGCTATCCATAGTGGTCCTACGATGAATAAATGGTGTCTGATGATCTTGATTGGTAGAAGTGTGGTAAAGGATGTTAGAGCTAGGTGTCTTAGTGTTAATGAGGTTTTTCCAAGGTTCAATGATAATACTGGTTATGATGAATAATCTTTCAAAATCAGGTGTCCCACATTGGAGTAGAATGTGTTTTGGGAGAGCGTATTTAAATTTTGGTGTGTCATTCGTGGATCATAATTTTTTACCAGTGTGGGCTTTTAAAAACACACTGACATGTGTAAACTCGGTCAGGCTGCACCACCTGAACCGTATGAGAATCATCCAAAATATACTCATAGTTACTCCCATAGGTTCACACACCGTATGAGCCTTGTCCATGGTGTGGCCCTGATGACTCTCACAGGCCCTCTTGGTGGTGTCCTAGAGAGGCAAACCATTCTATGTTGGTTATATGGTGAGATTAAAATTGGTTAATGGGATAGCCTGAACCATGGACCAAATTTCTGGAATGCTCCTGAAAATAAAAAAATAAAAAAATTCAAATAAATAAAAAAATTCAAAAAATAATATATTAAGTCCAAATAAAATTATGAAATCAAAATCATCACCTATTTATCCATTTAAAATAATTTTAATGTTCCAAATTAAATTCTCCATAATTTATTAATATAATGAATTTCATTTTATACTGATTAAAAATCCATCTAAAATAATTAAAATATGTTTAAATTTTCCATGATAAAATGAATCTATTAAATACCCCTTCACTTAAACTATTTTTTCCTTAGGAATAAAATATTAACATTAAAAATTATAGGGCACCAATATTATCATAATATAAATTACAAATCAAAAAAATAGAATGATTACCATTGTTTAATCAAAATTTTAAATTACACATAAAATATTTATTCAATTTCTCAATTTTAAAAGGAATCAGTCAATTAACACATTTTACTTTCTCCATTTTAAAATTGATGGAAATTTTTCTTTTATCCATTAATCTCTTTAATACATTGTCATTAAACATGCCATGTAATGATCTACCTCTACTAAATCTTTTCTCTCTACACTCATAATATTAATTCATGTAGTGTTATATTCATATAATTAATACATTTCCTATATCTATAGGATTATAAAGGAACCCTTTTATCCTATTTGTGAAGAAAAAAGGAAAATTAAATTAGGAGGACTTATAATAAATTTTCTAATAACTCAGATACTAAAGGTAGGTAGGATTTTATGTTAAAAAATTATGGATCAAGGAGGAGGATTATGTTTAAAGTAAAGTACATTATATACAAAGTAAAAGATCAATGAATTTATACTTTTCAATTTGTAACAACTCCCACTTCACATACTAAAATTAGGTCCATGATCAAAATTAACCATAACAAATGATTTGTGAACCTTCTTGAAATTTTATCCATTGTTATAACATTTTTTTTTCTTTTTTCAAAAAACATCTTTTACTTTCTCAAAATTTATGCTTAAAATTAATCTCACACCCACCATCTAACCATATATGACAAAAAACATAATTTTTGTAATGAGGATTTTTTTATTCTTCTTTGTCACAACCCATTCTTATTTTTTCATTTTTCAAATAAATAAAAACAATAAATAATAATGAATGAATCAAAAAACTTTTTCAATATCCACTATTAGCATCATAAATTTTCATTATAATTTTCTTTATCCATTTTATTATGACTTTACCAACCCCAAAAATTAATCTTTATAGTATAATTAAATTACTAAGAGTAGGGTAGGAATGGATAAAATTTTCTTAAAATTTTCCTCATACAAAATAAGGTAATTCATGGTATCTACTGGTTAAAAAATGATTGTTGTATAGGTGGTCTCAAGGATAATGGACTATCAAAAGATAATTCAATAATTTTAAATGTTTTTTGAAAATTCATAGCTTTTTCAATTTCAAATTAATTTTCTAGAAGGTGGCATGTCCCAAGATCACTCAACAAATATGACCAAGGTAAAATTGAAAATATTTGTTCCAGAAATCCTCTCAGGAATAGGAAAATATGATATTATAAAATTACTCATGGCATAACTAATAATAAAAAATTAGTTGAAACTAATTTTATAAATTCAAATCATTGAAAATGGTTGGGAAAATTCATTTACATGAATCAACTGATTCCATAAAATCATGAGAACACATTTCAAAACCCATGATTTACCGTAATCATTAAATCTCATTATCATTGTAACATAACAAATGGAATCATGATATTCCTAGAAAAATCATTTCTCCTAGATATATAAATTAAATCATAAATTCAATTATGTTCATGAAATTTATAGGTTAAATATCCAAACATGTTTTTAGAAAAATTAGAGGGGTATTGAACATAAATAATGTAATAATGACCTCCCTATTCTCATGTAGATTAATTAATAATCCTATATTTTTTGGGGCTACATTGTTTCATTATGTTCCTAAAAAGTAAATCAATTTACTAAGCACAAGGATAATTTCAGTTAAGCTTAAAAAATATGGATTTATTGGGTTTAATGATAAACTAAAAAAACTGAAATCCTATAAATCAAGTAGAAAGATGAATCTTGGTATGATCCCCCAAGTGGTTTGTCGATTTTTAATTCCTCTAGAGGGAAGTGAAATCTATTTTCCATAGTCTTATGACGGTTGGATCTTCTTGGATTTGAACCATCACAGGTTAGTTTTCTAGATTCTTCCTCTTTATTATTGTTCAAGAGGAATAATCTATAGATAAAGTATACCCGAACCATCCCCTTCACAATTAAATATATATTATATGGTGGGTGGGATGATGTATATATAATCTTCTTTCTTGGTTTCTACTTGTGAAACCTCATATTTCTTTTACAATGCATATTCAATATAGTATGCATGAATTGAATTATCAATGGGAAAGTATGTAGGTACTTTTACATGAATATAATTTATGTTGAAATTAAAATTATCCCTTTCAAAGTGAGTAGAATTTGTCTTCTTTTATATAGGATCATACACTTGGACTTCCCTATAGGCTTCCTCAAATTCATGTTCATCAAAATCAAGGAGCTCCACATGTTCCTCAATAGGTTCATGTTCATATTTATCATCTTCTTCAAAGGCATGAAATAGATTTTTTGAATATGAAAAGTCAATGAAGTGGCAATTAATACTCAACTCAGAATGAATAAAATCAAATAAAATAGAGTTTAAGATAAGATCAAATCCTTTAGTTGGTTCATCTTGAATCTGTTATTTAGTGTTCAATGACTCTTTAAATTTGATGGTATCAAGATTAAGTAGGTAGAACGGATCCTTTATTTTTTATTCCAATTTCACCAGTTGGGTAGTGTCTTACTCCATGTATAGAGATATATACAATGGTTTTGGATCTTATAAATTATAAGAAATAGGGAAATCAATTTTTACCTCAAACTAATTCTAAAATTCATCCAAATATTATTTATCTTCCACAGCCTTAAGTTTCACCTTCTTGGGTTATTACTCATGTTTCTGATTGCTCCATCAATTAAGAAACATATTCAAATTCTCATTCAATTTTTCTCCCTAGTTATACCATGCATTTTAATAAATTATTTCACCTAGAACTTATCATAACCAATTTCTTCTTCTTGTTATTCCTACACTTGTGAGTAGTCGTTCTATGCACAAAAATATGGTATGTTATGATACATCATGAAAGAAATAAGTTTTTTTATAGTTTTTTTAGTTTCATAATGAAATGAAAACTATCTTTAATGTTTGGAAAAGAAAAAAAAAATAAAACTCATATTAGCTCCCTAGAAGCGGTGCCATTTTTTATGCACACCTATCTCAAGGTATAGAAAAATAACATTTCTATGATTGTTCAAGTGTAGCACAGTTAATAAATAGGGTCATCTCACTTCAAGATCATTATAGTTATCTACTTATGTAATCTTATTCATCTAGAAAGTAATTTTTTTTTGTTTTTATTATTTTATGAAACCAATGATAATTTTTTTATTAATCACTAAAAAAAAAATGAAATGAAATTCTAAATTACTATGTAATTATAAATAGAATGAAATTCGAAATAAATAACTAAGTATTAGATTAGTTTTTGAGTTATATCATTATTATTATTTATTTTTTAAAAATATATTTTATAATTCATCTATTAAATTTCATGAATTAATTAATATCCCTTTACTTAGGGATTTTAAATCTTGAATTCCTTAATAAATCGAAATTACACCTCCTCTTGTAATCATGGGTGATAACAATCTCAATTGATAGTGTAACATCTCCTAGGAACTAGCACAATCCTATATTGTTTCATTAATTGATAGTATCAAAGTCATCATTTTAAGATCTAATAAATGGAAGATAGGGAAAATATATAAAATAAAATAATAGAAATAGATTTGATTTTCTTGCCACGGGGGACAATTTCCACACTCGTGCATGCCACTCACATCTACCATTAGCATAAAACAAAATTTAAGAATGAAATCGTGAACACGTAACCCCCCTCGGGACAAGCCTCGAGCCATACCCTCATTACTGAGGGCAAGAGATCATTTGGTGGAGAGGGAGAGAGACAAAATAAGAATAATAAAATAAGAATAATAAATAAAATAATATAAAATAGAGAAAGAAGATGGAAAAAATAAAAATAAAATAATAATTAATATAAATTAGAGAAGAAAGAGAATAATTTTTTATGAATGATCAAAATTTTTTAACAAATAAAATTCATGCCTGATTTAATTTTTTTAAATTAATATTACATAATAAAATAGAAAAGTAATAAAAAAGAGTAAAAATAAAATAGAACTGGAAGAAAAATTTTACTGGTCGTGGACACTTCCCTTCAGTGTATAACCTGTGAACTGGTGAAACTCATCTATCTATAGAGGGGGAATAACCTTCTTCATCCTTCCTTGGTCTGTGAAATATTCACAATTCTTTTTATTTTAAAAACCCTAGGTACTCTCTATTTAGATGTGGGAAACACCCACATATATCGGGTGTTTGAATTGTTAGAGTGTAATTGAATAGACATGGGGGATACTCCATTAGTATGTGTATGGATATTTATAGAGGTAGTGATACATGAATATGGAAAAATATACAAGGTGGTGGTGTAAGTGTAGAAGAATCATGGTGGAACAAAAAATATGGTATCCTCCTTCATCCGGCCTTTAAAGTGGTTAGATGAAGCTTTAAAAACGGATTCCATGGGGGTTGTATAGGGTCCAAGAGGTGATCCTAGGTGGTCTAGGGATTTCTAATTTAGAGTAGTTCTTTATATAAAATCATTGATGGTCATCCATGGTGGTACCATAGTGATGTTGCGATGACCAGTGTTCTAAATATGTGACATTGTGATAGTTGACGGTGGAGTTTGGTGTCCTAGAGTGAGTGAGGCACCACCTTTAAGCAACAACACCATATTGGGTATGATGAGAAGTTTCATGACATGAAGAACCCCATATCATAGTTTAAGGTGGTTGGGGAGAGTTTATATCAATCCTGGAATTCAGTTAATGGATTTAAAGCCTCCACTAGGGTGGGATCTTGGAAACACACTCACAGATGAAAACTAGTCCAAGACACAATGCCTGGATCACATGGGATTTGTCCCAACATTGATCTCGGTCACTCTCATGGGATCACACACCTTATGAGACCTATCCCATGTGAGAACCTATTGGATCACCTAGGGTCTCCTGATGGTGTCCTGGTCACCTGACCCATTTTAAGATGGATATATGGAGGGATGCTACTTGGTTGATGGGATAGCTTAAAGTATGGCACAACTTTTTTAAAAAAACTAACAAATTATATATTATAACAATTCAAAAAACTGAAGGAAAATTCAAATAATAATATCTTAAGTCCTAATAAAATTATACATTTAAAATGATCACCATTGTATCCATTTAAATCAATTTAAATTCCCTTATTACATTTATCTATAATTTAATAAAATAATGAATTTCATAGTTATGATAATTAAAAACTAAATCTAAAATATACAGAAAATATTACATTTTTTCATGATAAAATGTTTCTTTCATGGATTATATGGGTTTTGGAATGACCATTATACATAGAGGGGCCATCCCTGACCTAAAATCATCACGACACAACCCCTATGGGTCACATAGTGGAATGACTAACCTAGGTGTGTCCAAATCTCCCAAGGACTATACCACCATCTCATAGCACTATGCCATGTACTATACATCATAGCACCATACTAAAGTTTTCATGGAATGATTAGAAGGGGTTTGTAGTATTATTTCTCCTACAACAAAAATCAATAAGAAGGGGTAACTTTGACCCCACTATGAAATTAACTCGACCATCCAAATAACCTATAGACCCATAATCCATTTCAAATAACATCTCGTTAAAGTGGTATAAGCCATGTAATTCTTATCTAAATCCAAATTCTTGAAATACATCAAATTCTGGGACCATAAATTCAAATTCCCTATGAATTTTAAAAATTGTAAAGATGGATCTTTAAAACCTCTGGCCATAGAACTTCTCATCCCCAAAGAGGTCTTAGTGGTATTTCAGCCATCAATATTGGTCCACCACAGTCATCAATTTATGAAAAATTCTATATGTTTAGTCATTGTACAGTGAATGAGCATTCATTGAAAAAATCTAAACATCGGACCTCACTATTAACTAAAACTAAAGATACCCATTCATCATCATCACCCAAACTGATATGGAACTCCAATAAACCTGTATATCATGAGACCCCACGATTTCATCATTTGACTCATTTCTAGTATTATGAAGCTTCCCAATATTATAATTTGATCTCAATGGTGGTTCCCAAACCATGGTGTTCTCTTACCATATGAAATGCATACTGAAATGCATCACTAGTGGTATAATTACATGACTGATGTAGTTCCCACATCACCACACCCAATTCCAATCAAAACATTGGTTGATACCTTTTTTGGTTTACATTTCTATATTTTTGTGGCTATAAACATAGGCACACAATATCATCATGTGATTATTATTCCTTACATACAAACAGGATCCTAAGATCATATAAACACCCAAAAAAATGTAAACAAGTAACACCCTATATAATTCTAACATTGGTTCCTTGACTAAGAAAATAAACCTTCATATTCAACCCATGATCACTGATGCACCTCTAATCTGATTAACCATTGGATCACATCATATTAATGATGAGTATGATTCCAACACCTAGAATTTTCAAATCACCACATTTGAATATGAAATCTTCTATTTTATAAATAACTTGATAACATTTAATTCACATTCACACCATAATCCATGAGTTTTTCCAATCATCCACCAATCAGTCTAACTAAATCCATGACCCTACTGAGATAAGCGTCATACCTCCATGATCAATAAGATACTCTCCACCACATGTGTATACTTATCATCAATTTGATGAACCAAAATACATATCTCTATATACCAAACACTATAAATTATCTTATACAATGACTCTACATGATCTTCCCCCTCAAATTATAGAGTTAATGAAAAACACTGATCTCTACCTATTCCCGACTCTCTAAGAACATCATTCTTATCATATACTTAAATTCCAACTTCATGAAGAGTCACACCCTTTGAACACCAATGGTGAACTCCTCACCATATGGATTCCCATACACTAAGATTCAATGTAAATTCTTTATATATCCCAATATCAAATTCGTATCACTTCCCTCAAGGAATAATCACCCATACTTACAATTTATGTCAAGGCATAAGCTCTGATTAATCATGCTACTAGACTTTGATACATTCACAATATCAATATCCATTACAAAGTAAATTCATAAAATTTAATAAAAACCTCCATCGACCATGCTCACAAACAAATTTATCAAAACCATTGTTCCTTGGATAGAACATGGTCATTCAATAATTCAAAAACCAAATGGGAAATGCACCTATACAACCAAGATTTTACATTTTATATCAATACTTTTTAGGAAATCCATGTAAATACTCAATATAATCATCCAAAGGTAAATTTAACCATTATCAAACTTATAATAGGTTCTCTATGTTCTACCCATCTCAATATCACCATAATTGAAAACATAAATTTTATCATATATCCCAATAATACAATACAGCTCAAACTCCTAGGAATCACACACCATCAAACCTAGGATCACATTACCAAATAGCTAACCATGCCCAAATTCATGTCATACCCATCACGACACAATCCCTAATAATTATTTAATATCATTTAGAAGTATATACATAGGAATTCCTTCTCTTGGAATTAAAATTTATTGGATAACCATTTCTCATGTCATCCCTGTAAATTACAACCCTTAGGGAAACATCTCTTCTCCTATATAAAATATCACATGGAAACTCACATTCCAATAAACCAAGTCTAGGGATGACAAATATACATATTTGGCATTACATTTTGTATCACTGTCCACACTCGGGCACACATCATCATTGAGAATCCATATAGCAAACTACCCACTTGAGGCCTGGGTCATATCCCTTTGTGTATAATGACAACATTTAGTGATGATTTTTATCAAGTAAATTTTTTTTTAATTTGGTTTGATTAAATATAATTACACTATGAAAATATAAGATAAAATAATATATAGATCAGTTTTAACACTTTAAATAATTAAGATCTATCAAAGACACCGAAAAGGGGTCACTAAAAATGAATCCAATGATAGTACCGACCCACCAAGGTTCACTATACAACCCTTTTATATAGGGACATCATAACTATCACTAAGAAGAACCCCTATATAATATCCACATGACCTATCATTAAAGGAAATATATCATGGTTTAACATAGCAGTATTACACAATAAAGGTTTATTGTAAAACAACATATAATTTATTCTTGAAAAAATAAATAATTGTACAGTCACTTCAATAATATCACTCACCCGCAAGTACATGAATTCCATGTGAATCATATATGTTAAAAATGATGCATATACACAGTCTTATTTACACCTATCTAGGATATATATATATATATATCAATATCAAATAAAAACATCATATATAAATAAATATATCAATTATAACATCTAAAACCAAGAACATTTATCCCATATACCTAATAATAGGGGATTACAATCGAATAAGATGTTCACTCTAAAATAGTATAAGGCCAATTAACATACTTTGAACTTCTATATAATCTACCTACCATACCTAAAACAGTAAGATAATGAAAAATATGTTATAATTCCTCTTTGGGATTCCCCATGACTTGATACTACTCACTAGTGTCTCAGCCAGAGGTGTCACGTGACCCCATGCATACCTCCCTATATGATAGTGGCAACTAACAAATAGTGAGGGTATAAGGTGTTCCATGGTGAAACTATACACTCATATTAGATTAAAAAATTGTAAGTATAATTCATATTCTATGTCAGTAATCATAATAACAAATATAAAATAGAAATATGAGCTAAAACAAATGAATATGTTTTCATACACTCATATATCTCAAATCATCACCCATTGAGAAAGTCACATAAAGAAATAAAAAAATAATAAAGATAGATAAGAAGACCCACTATTATCCCTGATCCTCGTTACAACATATTATTGAATCTCCACCGATATGATCAAGCCCAAACATGGAACAATATGACCTTTCCATACCTAAACCTACGAACATGAGGTATGCTCAAGTATCAAAGTTTCAGGGCTGCTTGAGAAGGGTGTGAGTAAAACATAGTAGGACACCACCAATTCTTTTACTAGAATAACTAATATATATAGCGTATTTATGATGTTATAAGACCAAAATGATAATATAAAATATATAAGTGTAATATAAATAACCATATTCAACCCTCAGGTTCTAGGGTGACACTCAAGGATGGACATACCTACTTTGGGTAATGCTATATGTCATTGAGTATAAAATTTAACACCTAAGTGGATTCACAACCAAACCCTAGAACCATAAGACGAACACCTTGGGGCCTATTTCCACTGAGACTCAGGACCTCACACCAGTTGCAGTTAATGGAGGGATAATATTGGAAGTCCATGAAAGTTTAATAAAGGTTGTTTTTTATATATAAAAAATAAAAAATTAAACTATAATTGGACATTTTTTATGTCATAAAATTTTCATAAAATAATGAAAATTTTAATTACGAAACATATGCTTCATTTAAAAAATTAAAATATACCCATCATTCCTATATATAATTAGTGATAAAAATTTATTATCCATTCATTTAAAGTGTGGAGAAGGCCTATGTTTATAATGGATAAGAGAATTTATCAATACTAATAAAATCCTGCCTTTTTTAGGGCCATGTTCTAGTAATGATATATGTCTATATCAGTTTCTATAGTTTTTTGTAGCCTTTAAAAAAATTTAAAACATCCAATCAATTTGTAAAACAAATTTCAATTAATAATGACCATTAAAATACATTCAAATGTTAAAAATAATATGTGTACATTATATTAATTCAGAACAAAGGAATCTACATTACAACATTTTAGTACAATTATTATGTAAATATATTGATATAAAACAGTTACAAAAATAGCAACTACATCCCCTAAAAAAGAATGCAACACATAAAAGATATTTTATGATGATCAAATATTTTATTATAAAAGTAATGTATACCAGTAATATATTCTTTGTTTTATTAATACTATATGAAATAATTGAAAACTAATTATAATTATAATGTTATAATACAAGATAAATTTTAAGTAATTCACATTATATTTTAATTATAATAAAATAATTATATTTAAAAATTATAATAAAATACAAAAAAATACTTTACAATTAAATAAATAAAAAACATGATAAATACCAATTCTATTTGTAAAAATATAATTTTAATCATTCAGAATAGTTCATAAATCTAAATAATATGTAATTTTTTTTGAATAGGTCACAATTGAATCAAAATATTTTTTAATGAAAATATGATATATTTTTTTTAATTTTTATTGATTTATAGATATTTGTAAAATATAAATGATTTTATATTCAAAAAATCATTGCATCACTACATTCATATCGTACATCAAATTAACATTTAGTTTTTTTGAAAAATATGATAGATTAGTTAAAAAAATATTTTCCATTTTTTATGATAATCCACATTCATATACTCTATTACTATAATTTTTCAGATAATCATATAAGAAAAAAATACTTTTAATAGTAGAAAGACACTTTGTATCATTCCATTATGATAACACTTAATTTTAGAATATGGGTTTTCTTATAGGCCACAAATGAATTACAATTCATTGTCTAATTTTTTTACAACAATCCAATGTCCATTTCTTAGTTTTAGTCATCTGATGAATTTTAATAGGGCATTAAAATGTATCATTAATTGTTACAAACACATATCACATTTGATTGATGTACATATTTTTTATATCTTAAAAAATAATCAAAGATCATTTTTCTGAAATATCATAGTAATTTAACCTTATTTCATTGTTTGTTATCATTAGAAAGAATTTTATAGTAAAAAAGAAACTTTGTATCATTATATAAAAATAACATGTTAAATTAACAATTTGTTTTTTCATACAGGTCACAAATGAATCGATGATAATTGGAATTTTTTTTGTAGTAGCCAGATCACTTTTGATATTTTTTTTTGAAATATCCTCTTATAAAAATATGATTTTATAAAGCTATCATCAAATTAATGTTTCATATGGTGTATATTTTTCTATTCTTTTCAAATGAAAAATAGTAGATATTTTTTAGAATGAGAATATAAAAAGGAATTGAATTCTTCATTCTGGTAAGGGAACCAAATAGACCCCATTTTTTATTTTTAATCCATGAAAGAATAATCTTTCTGTTCATATTAGAGAGGATTAAAAACATTTAGTTTTGGAGGCAAGAACACTTATATTCTAGTTCCATTGAGGTGTATTTGTACACAAATGCATAAAAATATTTGAGTAAAATTTTAATCTTGTGTAAAAAAGGGGTTCCATTTGAATATTTCAGTCTAAAAAAATCATTTTATATAATACTCTATCTCAAACAAGTGTAATATCCTCAAAATGTTGACATATTAGGAAACATGGGTATATTATTGTTGACATTAATTTTATTTTGAGGGATTATATGATAATTAAATCCTTCAATAAATGGATTTAATATAAGATCCCAAAAACCATGGAGGTATTTGCTTTAGTAAATTATTGTTTAAATTCCCAAAAGTCGGTTAATTAAATGTTTATCAGGTGTTTGAGGAATCTTGGTGGTGTTATGGGGGTTTGGGACACCAATGAAAAAGGATTCTGGTGCTCTAGTGCATGTTTCACGGTTGGTGCATGGTTAGGGGTAACCATGAACCCAAAACATAATATCTAGGTGGAGGGGTTTACGATTAAGGAAAACCATGAGAAGTGGAGTGAAAAACTACAAAACCTTGGTTAAAGGAATTCCTCATGATTGATGCGTGGTTTTTCATACTGTGAAAGCCTCCCCAAGAAACTGTGTGACTTAACCCCTATTGTACAAAAGCAGGCACATAGTTTATGCATAGTTTATAAAACTATGCCGCCAAACCATACAACCCACTAAAATGTGTGAATTTACCAAACTACCCCATTAGGATTTTAAGTCTCTCACAAGATTTTCTCCCCATTTCTTCCTCCTCTATCCCTATTGATGAACTCAGGATCCCAAATTTACCATAGTTGGATCTTCTTCGATTCTAGGCCATTTGGAGTGTTGTTGGTTGTAGATTGAAGCTCCATGTAAGTACAACCCTCCTCTTGCTTCTCTTTTCTAGATTAAGGATTTTGATTTTTTATTTATCTTACACAGCCTCAAAACCCTCTTTTTATGATGGATATTAAGTTGGGGTTTCAAAGGGTTTCTGAATCTGGGTCTAAGGATAAATTTAAGGGTTTTTTCATCTTCAAATTCGAGTTAGGCGGTCTATAAGTTATATCCCATAGTTTTATTATAGATTTGTGTTTGTGTGGTTGTGATATTGATTCACTATTATTGTGTATTTGTTTCTGTAAGAAAGATTTGTTAAAGTGGATGTCTAAATGATGAATTAAACACTCATGATACTTGTGGGATGCACTGAGGTTGATTATACCAATTTAGGGCCACCCATTGGGTGTGCCGAATTTCCAAGACATGGATGTTTTGTGATGTTAAGACTATTATTTATTTGAGGAAAATTGGAGACCATTGTAAACATGTTGAAATGTAGTTTAACCCATAAAGGGACACTAATGGTGGTCATTTTAGTTTTTAGAAAGGTCATAAGGGTTTTTTTGATATAAGATGAGTAAGGGTTGAATGGATTATTGTGAATATGTAAAATGGTTTATGAAATAGAAATGGAAATTCTTAAATTGGTTAATGCACATGAAATAATGAATTTGTTAAATGGGTTAATGTTTTGGAAGTTGATGAATATCTGAGATGGGATAATGTATGAGAATTATTTATTATTCTAAACAAGTTAAGGTACAAAAAGTGAAATGGAATAAAAATGGGCTATGCTATGTAAATGGTAAATGTGCTAATGGTTCACGAAATGATAATTCTTTCCATGTTGAATGAAATTGGAATTATAAATTTTATGTGTACTGAATGTGCATGGTTTGTGGTATGATATATGTGGTGAATGTACAAATTAGAATGAGCACATGTCTTAGTGGTGTGGGATAAAGGAATGAGACTCCTCCAATGGGCTGGGTTGGACTGAGGCGCTAATCATCACCCTATAATGAATGAGTTAGGGAGTCAGATTGATGCTCAAGGCCCCTAACAGTTACATAGGATGATACTACCTTGACTAAGGCTCCAATGTAATTCTATTATGATTATTTATGTAATGTTGATCCCTAATGGGATAGGGAACTTGACATACTCACTTATTCAAGATAGTTGACTGGCTCATCCTGTTGTTTAAATGATGTAAATGCCTAAGCCAAGTAACATTTGAGGAAAAATAATTAATTAATGAATAAGGTATAAAGGATAAAATTAAATTAATAACGGAAATTATTAAAGTGAATATTTTAATCTAATGGAAGCAGAGTTTTATTTTTTTATCTTTTCATTTATTTAGTACATGAATTCACAATATGTTTAGATTGGATATTTTGTATACACTGTTGGTGGTTCCCTATTGAGTTGTACTCACATGCTCCTTGGGAAGCCATTAGGTACCTGAGTAGATTTCATGGATGTGAGTTAGGATAAAGGAAAAGGACATATTCTAGTGAGTTTAGTTAGGTTTGGGATGCACATGGATGGGGATATAGATTAGGAGTTAGGACCCATTTTTGGGATTCAACTATAGGTATTAATTTTGGGTTTTCTTCACTTTTGGAACTGTTAACACGACATGACATAATTTTTTTGGTTATGGTTTATAAAATATTTGGGAAATGGTTATTAATGAATGTTTTTGGGATGTTGTTAATTTTTTTTCCTTTATTTAACATGTTATCCGATGTGGAATATTCTAATTAAGAGGGTATAGTCTCCCCACATGATCCATTAGACCCTTACAGATAGTTGGAAACCTCTAGCGTATGGTGAGGCGCACTTGAGGTCATGTGGTGACCCATATCGAGGCACTGATTTAGTGGATTACAGGTCAAGGTTGTTACACAGTGGTATCAGAGTGGGTGATCTCTATGCATTACTATTTGGGATGGTGTAAGGGAGATTATGATGTGTTAATCCTTAGCAATGTGCTCATGCATGGGAGTTTTTAACCCTTGTATGAGGGAAAACCCAAGTACCCAGGGTAGGAATTATTTTTATTGATTTTTGTTATTATAGTTGAATGATATTTCACCATTGGGTGATGAAATTGTTGTGTTATGTGACTATTTTATGATATTTTTATCATGGATGAAATGGAACACAGATGTGCATTCATGAATCCTTTTAGGAATCTAGGGATAGAAGAAGAATGCATCATGTTAGGCACATTCAAGGAATATGAGCAAGATATAAGGGATATAAATTAATTTTTATTCATAGAAAATTTGAATGAAGTGGTGTTTAATAAAGATAGTAAAAAATTTAAAAATGGAATGAATGGTTAAAGAGTAGTGTTTAATGAAAATTTATAGATGGGTTAATTTTTGGTTTTGGTAGCTTGTGAAGAGGTGTGATTATATCACAGGTGATAGTGTATGTGGGATTGGTTTGTTGGGTCTGGTGAAGAGTTTCCTTGTATAATTGTGGGTGATTTGTGTTATGTGATCTTAGGTGAGTGTTTTGAATTCTAGTAGGATTCCACCATGACGTCGTGTTCCAGCTGTGCAATAAGAGGATGTCACTAAGAATGATCCTCCAGAAGTGTAGTAGTAAAATCTATTGAACTATGGTAATAGAGGAGAGGATAAGTTTTGTGATAAGTTCACACAATTTATAAATATGATGAAATGAGACCCAAGGAAGGTTATGTTGAGTATGTATGAGTTTATTAGAGAGTTCAACGGCATCAACCTCCAAATTTTGTGGGAGAGGGTGGACTTGATGCAGTCGAATTTTGGCTAGAATCTATTTAGATGATTCTTGACCACTTAGAGACTCCTCATAATAAGGGATTCAAGGTGGAGGCTTAACTGTTTCAGGGTTATGCAAAGGGTTGGTGGGATTTTTTTTCCAAACTAAGTTGTTCAATTCTATGGAAAGGAAATATTTCTAGAAAACATTTATTGAACATTTCTTTGTAGAGAATTTTTGATAGTTCAAGGCTGTATAATTTATGAGGTTGACCCCTAGATGTACGCCAATAATGGATTATATAGTCCGCTTCATGTATTTTCAAAACATTATTCCAACATTGGTGGGTAATGAGGAAACTACGAAAATATGTTTCTAGGATGGACTCAAACATGAGATCAAGTCGCATGTGAATATATTCCTTTTGAAGAAGGTTTCTATGGTTTTGGATCATTACCTTATCTTATAAGGGAACCTAAAGGAGGCTTCGAGTGGTGGGAATCTAGTTCTAGTTAGACGATATAGTGGTGTTACTTCTGATGGTAGGAAGTGTCATTTCAAGAGTTTTCACCAGGGAAGTGGTGGAAAGGGTAGTTAGAGAGGGAACAAACCTCACAGGGAAGTAATGAATTTTTCTGTTATCAGTGCAGTTGGTCAAGATATGTACAGCTTTAGTTCCCCAGACCACTAGTCACGTTCCAAGAGTATTTCAAAATGGGTCATGTGTAAGAACATGTACCTTATTTTTAGGTATGGGTTTTCCTTTCTGGTGTTTTTATGAAAAAGAGGAGTTTCCTGAAATTCATGAAGTACACGCTATGTACTTAGGAGTACACACCATGTATTTAGTTGTTGTGATTGACTATGTACTGGTTGTGTAATGGTCGAGTACATGGTTTTGTGGGGTGAAGTAGTGACCTCTTAAAGCAAAGGCTGGTTAAAGCACGTACATGCCATATACATTAAAAGAACATGTCGTTCAAATTTTTTAATTTTAAAATTAGATTGAGGTTGCATCACGTTCACAAAAAAACCTTCTTCTAGATCCCTCTTGTCCCGGAGATAACAAGACAACCAATTATTCTATGAGCCCCCGACTCACCATCCATTCTCCAAATCGATCTCCATAGATTTTGTTGGAATCATCACGATAAGGTCTTACTTATTATAAAGCCTCGTTTCGTGATTTCTCATCTTTCACGAGATATCCTCAATGTTCATTTTTAGTGTTTTGGTAGATCTAAGACGTTCTAGGGTGATCCATGGCCTGAGATTCACATATATCATCCGTACAATGCTGAGGTAGGTGGTTTGCGCCTTTCCATAGTTAGTCGTTTAGTTATATATGAAAAAGATCCCAATACCCTTGTTTGGGGTGTTGTGTGTTTAGGAATTTTAACTTTGTTGGTGCCTGCTATGCCTTGCATGTTTGAATATAGTTTATTTGATTGTGAATGAGGTTAACTACAATGATATGGATGTGTTTGCCCATTCTTGTTTATTTTTTGACCATTTGGTCTAGCTTTTATAGTTAGGCTGTTTGCTTCCCATTCCTAGTGTTGTTAGGATGGAGGGATTATTTATCTGATATGGTGTGCCATGCCTTATAGCTAAGTATCCCTATAGTAATTTGAGGTTTACTTTGGCTGCAGATTTTTCATTTGTGTACGATTGCTTTATACGGGTTGTGGGAACCTGGTGTAGTAAGACCATTGGAGAAACTGACATTGAGTGCTTTCCCAAAGATTCTATTATAATTATCACACTGTGAGACTATAGAGGGGATTACCGTTGAGTGCTCCCTTAGAGTGTCTATAGATACGTTATGAGACCAGATAACGAATTGACATTGAGTGATTTCCCAGAGTTTCTATAGTTTATTGTTAAAAGAATATAAGGGGAATTTATGGTGATTTCCTCCTCAGAGAGTCTTTGATCATACAAGACTATAGGGGGAATTGACGTTGAGTGCATCCTCAAAGAGTCTTCACTACATCCTTTTTTTAAATTGAACCAGAGGGGTTAGGCTGTGAGAACTACCCAAAGGGTTACTTGAGATTATTTGCTGAACTAGAGGGGATAGGCTGTGAGATCTTTCTTTGAGGTTTTCTTGTATTTTTAATTGTTTGGTTAAATTGTTAAATGTAAATGATTGTAATTGAAACTTTAGGATGGTTTACTTTTGAGTACTTCCTTTTTTAGTACTACTTTTTCATATTGAAAAAAAATATATTCACTAACTATTAAGCACATATCTTTTGGTGGATGCCTACTGGGATTCGTCTCACACCCGGTTTGGGTCATGATTTTGGGCCCAAACAGATTATATTGTTGCAAGTCTAGATAAGGGAAGGTGCCCTTATACATAAGGTACTTGACTTCTTTGGAGCTGGAGAGCATTGGACCAAGCTACGACTTGTGATGCTAAGGAGTTGTTTACTTGTTTTTCATGTACTTTGGTTTAGTACTGTATTCCAGCATTGTGACTTCTTTGGATACTTTTCTAGACATATGTATCACGCATAATTTATATACATGTGCTCAAATTGTTTATTACATTCAGTATTCTACTGTTTACTTATTGCATGTTATAACTATTTCTTCTATTTTTATCTGTTTAATTCCACTATTTTACTCTTCTGATAAGGGAATAGTTTCCCCACTATCACACCCAAGGCCCTCGCTGCTAGTCGGTAGCCTATGATATTAGGGGAAATGTGATTAAGGCAATGTGACCTACCGGGTACGGGCACCTCTGGGCGGCACCCAGAACTGGGACGTTACAAAGTGGTATTAGAAGATTCTTTTATTTTAGACTTACTATTTAGAGCCTATGTCCAGGGATAGGAAGGAATAGGTAGTTGGTAATAAGATGTTCCCGGGAGTAGCTAACCCATGTACAGATAAAATCCAATTTACATTTTTATTGCAATTTTTCTGGTTTTGAAAATATTACAGTTGATTTGATTTCACCATTGGGTGATTAACATGTTTGGTGCTATTATCGTTGATAATAATAATGTTCTATTTCTGTTGAAACACGATGAAATGAGGTTATTCCATCTCATGCATCATATAAGAACTTGCTAGAAATCACATGTCATGCATTCTTACCATGCCATTTAGGACGCATTACCGATTGCAAGTTGTTGTGATAGATGTTTTTATAGATATGCATGTTGTTGTGATAGATGTCTTGATATAATACCTTCTATTTGATAGGGTATTGTATTGTGTAAGGTTTTTTTTGAATGAACGTCAAACAATGGTTCTTGAGGCATTATGGGCCCTCATGGATCAGAATTCGGTGGATCATTGCTTTATTATTCCCTGTATCTGATATGTACAAGATTCCAAGCCTTGATTTATGGGGAGTATGAGCCATCACAGATCAGAATTTGGCACTTTGATGTTCGTTTCAGTAATTTATAGGATTTTGAAGTAGTTTCTGAGGCTTACTATCCGAGAAAACCTAGAATACACAGTGTGTATTGAAAAATACATGCCACGTGTCCTTATTTTCAGGAAGGAACTATATTTATTATGTACATGCCATGTACTTATGTATACACTGTGTAGTCTCTAACCATGTCACTGGATGTGTGGGAAAAGACATAGGGTTGGGAAATATTTGGGGTGACACGTCGTATACAAGTTGTACATGTCGTGTTGTAGAGACTATGTGTTTGGCTGTGTGACTAATGACATGAGTGGATGATGGGTAGCTAGTTCGTGCTCTATCTAGAGAAAACATGTCAGGTAGGGTAATCCATGTAACCGGCCGTGTGACTAACAACACAGGTCAGTGAAGTTCTTCTAGTACATGTCGTGTCTAGCAAAAACACACTATGCAGTTTTGTTCTAGGGGAATCATGTGGGTTAGTCATGTAGAAGAACTCGGACAGGGGAAGAATATTCAAGTACACGCCGTGTGTTAGGACAACACACCGTGTGTATGGGGTGTTACACGACCTGGGTTAAAAAAAGTACACACCCATGTGAAGGCTTAAAGGAACACGCCCTGTGGGATTCGTACACGCCATGTATCCATGTTTCGAAAAAACATGAATGTTTTCCTTCTCCTGTTCCTTTATTTCACTTCTAGGTTTCATTCCGTGATAATATTGATCTAAGGTGTGAGTTTGAACTTGCAGAGTCATGCCACTGAGATGTCCTCCGATTGTATGCTAGTTATTGGGAAGTGACTAGACAGTGAACATAGCATATCAAGAACTACCTGCAGATCCTCTAGTCATTCCCGTCTTGGCACCAACCATCATTTTAGACATGGGTGTTGACGCACAATTCCGAGAGTGATTTATGAAGATGGTGAAAACCTTATAGGGAGCACCATCTCCTTCCCCATCTATGGAAGAGTTGACGAGGGTCTTTCAGTACCATCATCCTCCCACTTTATCAGGGGATGGAGGACCCCAAGCTGGAGAATCATAGTTAGAATCCATGCTATCGATATTTGAGCATCCAGAGACACCTTCAAAGAGGATGGTGAAACTCACTACGTATATGATTTAGGATTCCACCAAGAGATGGTGGGATTTGGTTTCGTAGGTAGGATTCCAGTAGGGTATGTCTTGGAATGAGTTTCAGTGTACCTTCTATGATTACTTATACCCAGAGACATTGAGGGCCGATGAAGCCTGAGAGTTCATGAGTCTGGAGCAGGGTACTCTTTCAGTTATGGATTATTCTTCATGCTTCACATAATTGTAGTGATTTAAAACTTTTCTAGGGGGATATGAGTTATTCCTACTGAGGAAGTTTGAGGATGGTCTCATGAATGATATTCGGGCTCAGATGAACATATTTAGATTGAATTTTATATATTCTATCATTAATCATACGATGATCACGGAGCGCAAACTTAGGGATTCTAGAGCTGTAGGCTAGGGTAGTTCAGTATCCAGAATTCATGCTTCTCTAGTTGATTGTAGGAAGAGCCTCGTGGAGTCTATATGTAGAGATTCGATTCGGCAGGATGCACCTTTAGGTAGCTAGGTGGTATACTACAAGTGTGGGAAGGCCATGAATACGAGGCCACATTGCCCGAGAGACCTAGTGGAATGCTGATCGTGTGGCAAGATGGGTCATCTTAAGGTCTTCTGTCAGTTCTTCCCACCAGCAGCTGGTGACAATGGTTCTTCTATGACTCCTCGTTCAGAACCAGGACCACCAGTTTCTCATCAGTCTGAAAACTAGAGTTTTCCTGGCCATTTAGGCCAAGGTGGAGGTCGTGGATATGGTAACCAGTCACTAGGCATACAACGACAATAGGGTGGATCAACTCAGCGTGGTCAGGCAGGGTCAAAGGTCCATGGTATAGGTAAAAAATTTTCTGTGGAGAAGACCCATCAGGGGAAGGATCCCAACCACTCTACAATTAGAGGTATTATTCTTGTTACCTCAGTTTTAGATTCTTCTCCATTCGATATAGTGGATTCCCATATCTTTATATCTATTGCTATTGTGGAAATCCGTGGGCTCTGAATTGTTTCTTCTACTAATATCTTGACACTAGACACTTTGTTTGGGACAAAAATTACAAGTGTACATCATTGAAAGGAGTGCCCACTTGAGGTTGGTGGGTGTCACCTCTTATGGGACCCTTATGTCCTAGATATTATAGGTTATGATTTCATTCTCAGAATGGACTAGTTAGTTACCTTCTAGTATGTTGTCAATTTCTATCACCGTAGTGTAAGTTTCACATCACCAGAGGGTGGATCCTTTCTACATTAGGGTGAATGGGATGTCCAGGAAAGTAGAGAAGACCCGAGCATCATGGGTTGGGAGGAGTTATATCCCAGATGGATAGTCTATATTTAGATGACTGAGGGATATCATAATTTTAATTACCTCAAGTGGTGGATTGTTTCAGGGATGTATTTCCAGATTACATTTATGGTCTTCCTCTGGAGAAAGTGGTGGAATTTTCTTTTGAGCTTATTCTAGGAGCTGCACCAGTGTCCATTCCTCCTTATAGGATGGATACACCTGAGTTATAGGAGTACAAGAAGAAGCTAGAGGAGTTATAGGCTCTAGGTTTTATCTGACCCAATACTTCTCCTTGGGTTTTACCGATCTTGTTTGAGAAGAATGCAGATGATACCCTTAGACTCTGTGTGGATTATCAGAAGTTGAACTAGTTGAAGGTCAAGAACCGATATCTCTTATCAAGGAATGATGATCTCTTTGATCAGCTTCGGGGAGCCCGATTGTTCTTGAAGATTGGATTGAGATCCGATTATCATAAGTTTCACTTTAGATCATCTCATATACATCTTTCAACTTTTTGAAGAAGGTATGGTCTATAAGAGTATGTGGTTATGCCGTTCAGTCTCACGAACACGCCTACTGTTTTTAAGGCACTGATGGGATGAGTGTTCCATATTTACTTGGATTATTTTTTGGTAGTCTTTGTGGATGATATCTTGGTGTACTCTCGCACTCTACACGACCATGCCACACATCTTGAGATCGTTTTGAGTCAACTGAGAGAGCATTAGTTATATGCTAAGATCTCAAATTGACACTTTTGGATTGACCAGATTCACTTCTTGGGTCATGTTATCTCAGAGAAAAGAGTATCAGTAGACCTAGAGAAAGTGAGAGAAGTAGTTTTCTAGGAGCAGATAAAGAATGTATTTGGGTTATATAGTTTTTAGGGCTGGCTGGTTACAACAGACGCTTCATATGTGACTTTTCATGCTTAGAATCACCACTAATGGGCCTGACTAAGAAGGGTGAATAGTACTTGTAGTCAGAATCTTGTGAGTCAGCCTTTCAAGAGTTGAAAGGGAGGTTGAATTCCACACCAATACTAGTATTTCCAGAGTTGGGCATGAGCTATACTGTTTACTGTGATGCTTCAGGTATTGGGCTGGGAGTAGTGATTATGTAGGGATAAGGAGTCGTTGCGTACGAGTCTCGGCAGTTGAGGACACATGAGAGGAACCACTGGACGCACAATCTTGAGTTGGCGGCAGTTGTTCATGCTTTATGTTGTTAGAGACATTATCTTATGGGAGATAATTTTCTTGTCTTCAATGACCACAAAACACTCTAGTATATCACCACTCAGTTCGATCTGAATATGAGATAACAAAGGTGGGTTGAGTACCTTCCGTCCTTTGAATTTGAGCTTGCCTATATTCCTGGGAAAGAAAAAATAGTGGCTGATGTGTTGAGCAGGAGGACTCAGATACATGCTATTCAGGAGGCCAGTAGCGAGTGGAAGATTATGGCTATATTCTATGAGATGTATTTGGTGGTGCATGACAAACATGGATAGATGTTTCATTCTTATTTATCTATTACCTATACTCTACTTGAATGAGTGTGGATGAGGAAACAATCATATTATGAAGGCCTAGTCCTATGGGAGAGTGTGCCAGGAGAGGACCCTTTTCGGGGATGGACCAAAGGTGATGATGAGATCTTACATTTCCAGGGGCACGTATGCATGTCAGCAGACATACACAAGGAACTGATGCAGGACTTTTATTCCTCAGTTTGGGTAGTTCATCTTGGTGTCACCAATATGTATATTGATCTACACTATCAGTATTGGTGGCCATGTATGAAGAGATATGTTGCTGGTTTTATCATGAGTTATCCCACCTATCAATAGGTGAAGGCAAAGCATCAGTGACTAGTGAGGATTTTATAACAGTTACCCATTCCCAAGTGGAAGTGGAACAATGTCACGATGGACTTCATGACATGTTTTCTGGGGTCACCTCAAAGGATTGATGCAGTATGGGTTGTCATTGACAGACTCACGACGGTTTATCACTTCTTGTCGATCAAGAAGACCTTCTGTGTTGATGATCTTGGAAGGTTTTACATTTGATAGATTTTACATTTAAAAGGAGTTATGGAATCCATTGTTTCATAAGGGTATGCAATTTTTACTTCTCAGGTCTGGAAGGGACTACAAAGGGCATTGGGTATATAGGTTCTTCTGAGTACAACCTACCACCACTAGACAGATGTCCAATCTGAGCGTTTGATACAGGTGATGGAGGACGTGATTAGAGCGTGCGTCCAAGATTTTGGAGGTTCTTGGGAGAAGAATATACCTCTTGTGGAGTTTTCCTACAATAAAAGTTTTCAAGAAACTATTCATATGAAACCTTATAAGGAATTATATATTTGGCCATATCGATCACCCATATGTTGGCCGGAGGAAGGAGAGACAGTTATGTTGGGACCTTGTCTTGTCCAAGAGACCGCAGAGCAGATGGAGTTGATTCTGAACAGGATGAATACTACACAGTCATGATAGAAGTATTATGTTTTCTGGTGGAGATGAACTCTAGAGTTCGAGGTTAGAGATCAAGTTTTCTTACGTGTCACACCGAGGTTGGGACACACGAGGATTAAGAGATAGGGTAAGATTTAACCGAGATATGTTGGAATGTATGAGGTTTTAGAGAGAGTCAGTCCAGTTGCCTATCGGCTGGAGTTACCTCAGAGGTACTGGGATTTTCATGACGTTTTCCACATTTCTCAGTTGTGGTGTTACTTCTCAGACTTGTATCTTGTCTTTCAACCTGAGGAGGATGAGTTAGAGGTGGATGCATCATTCGAAGAGAATATTATCCGGATTTTTGATCATAGTGAAATACGTGGCCAATATGTTCTTCTGGTACAGGTGCTATGGTAGCATGGGCGAGTACATGAGAATACTTGGGAGAGGGAGACCGATGTATGATCGCAGTGGTCAGAGCTGTTTGAGGATTGTTCTTCTACACCATCTTTCTAGGGAAATTCAGCGATGAATTTCCTTAAGGGGTAATGTTTTTAATAACCCTTACCTTCTTCTTAGATATGGGTTTTCTTCAATAATTTTTTTAAGAAAAAGATGAGTTTCTGTAAATTCATGAAGTACAAGCCGTGTACTTAGGAGTACAGGCTTTGTACTCGATTTCAGCGGGTGAATGTGTGATGGTCGTGTAACGACCGAGTACATGGACGTGTGGGATGACCTGGAGACCCCCTAAAGTGGAATCCAGTTAAAGAATGCACATGCCATTTTTATTAAAAGAACATGATAGGTAATTTTTTTTTAATTTTTTAATCGCATCGGGGTTGTGTCTCATTCAGAAAAAGACATTCTTCTAGATCTGTCTCGTCCAGGAGCGAACGAGACCACTGATTCTTCTTTGATCCCCTAACTTGACATTGGTTCTCTGAATAGACCACCGTTGATTGCATTGGAATCGCCACGGTAAGCTCTTCCTTCTCCTGGAGCCCCATTTCTTGATTTACCCTCTTTCATGAGATATACTTAGTTGAATGTTTTTATCATCTTTGTAGATCTACGACATTCTAGGGAGATTCAAGGCCTGAGGTTCATGTATATCGTCCGTACAATTCCAAGGTAGGTGTTTTGTTCCTTTTCATAGTTATTCTTTGATTTATATGTGAAAAAGTTCCCAATACCCTTTTTTAGGGTGTTGTGTGTTTTGGGATTTTAACCATGTTAGTGCATGATATGCCTTGTATGTTACAAATATAGATGGTTTGATTGAGAATAAGGTTAACTACAATGTTATGGATATGTTTTACCATGCTTGTTTGATTTTTGACCATTTGGTCTAGCTTTTCCAGTTAGGATATTTTTTTCCCACTCTTTGTCTTGTTAGGATGGAGTGATTATTTATCTGATATGGTGAGCCATGCCTTTTAGATAATTATACAAGTAGTACATTGAGGTTTACTTTGGCTATAGATTTTTTGTTTGTGTACAATTGCTTGACACGGTGCTGCGGGAACCTGGTGTAGTGAGTCCATAGGGGAAATTGACGTTGAGTGCTTTCCCTGAGTGTCTATTATAGTAATCACTCTACGATACCATCTTGGGGATTGACGTTGAGTTCCCCCTCATAGTGTCTATAGATACATTACGAGACCACAATAGAAATTGATATCGAGTTGCTTCCTCAGAGTATCTCTAGTTTATTGTCAAAATACTATAGGGGGATTGATGGTGAGTGCTTCCTCATAGTCTTTGATTATACAAGACTATAGGGTGAATTGACATTGAGTGCTTCCTCAGAGAGGCTTCTCCATATCCTTTTTTTAAATTGATCAAGAGGGGCAAGGCTGTGAGAACTACCCAGGGGGTTACTTGAGATTGTTGGCTGAACCAGAGGGGATAGGTTGTGAGAACTTTACTAGAGGGTCGCTTTTATTTTAATTTGGTTTGTTTAATTGGTGAAATTAAATTATTGTACTTGAAACTGTAGGGATATTTACTTTTGAGTACTTCCTTTTTTATTACTACTTTTGAATATTGCATTCCGTATATATTCACTGATTGTTAGGAATTGATCTTTGTGTGGTTTCCTACTAGGATTCGTCTCATAACATGTTTGAGTCATTCTTTTCGGCCCCAACAGGTTATATTGTTGCAGGTCTAGATAAGGGAAAGTGACCTTCTACTTTAGGTACTTGACTACTTTGGAGATGAAGAGGATGGGACAAAGCTGAGGCTTGTGATGCTGAGGAGTTGTTCACTTGTTTTTATTGTACTTTGGTTTAGTGTTCTATTCGATAATTGTGAATTGATTGGATTTTTTTCTATACATATGTATCATAAATCAGTTATATACATGTGTTTAAGTTGTTTATTAATTTCAGTCATCTGTTGTCTACTTATTTCATATCATTACTATGTCCTATATTGTTATCTGTTTAATTTTGATGTGTTACTCTAACAATGAGGGCATTGTTTCCCACTATCACACCCAAGTCCCTCACTGATAGTTAGTAGCCTCTGGAATTTTGGGAAATGTACTTGAGGCCATGTGACCAACCGGTCATGGGGCACCTATGGGAAACACCTAGAACCAGGATGTTATATCATATGTGGAGGGTTGGTAGGAAACCTCGATAGGTGGGTAATGAGGGAGTCTCACGGCCAATGCAGAGTACATGAAGGAGGTTGGTTACCTCGTATCAAGTAGGAAATTAGAGACCTAGTAGACATACTAGTATAGGTGGTGGATGTGGTACTCTAGGGCGAGAGTATCCATATCAGTAGGGTTGTTAAGATCCAAGAATTTAGACTAGGGCCAAGGGTAGAGGTGTTGGTTCACTTCTTGTAGTTCATCCTACACCTGGGTATATAAAGATTGGGCTATTGACTATTCGAGGTATGATTCTCATTACTTTTGAAAGTGTCTCATCAGGATAATTGTATCATTGAGGGGGGTGAATCTTTGATACTTTTTCTTTTATGTTTCCTTGAAAAAATATTATCCTCCTATTAAATATTTCATTCCATAGTGAAAATGAATTCAAACACACAACCAAAAGAACACCGTTATTTACAAGGTTCAATATTCATTAAAAATAAATATTTTTTTTAGTATGTTTTTGAATTGACCCAATTCCACAAATTCCACTAGAAACAATACTTTATGTGAAATAAAATGAGTAGGATATAATTTTAAACTCATGTAGAACTTTGAATACAATCCAAAAGTGTGTGTGTGCCCTCTTAGAACAAATAGGGTAAAATAATGTTTTTGTAACAACACATGTTACCTGTTCTAATTCTAAACTTTCACAAAGGTATCCTTTAGATAGAAATTCTTCAATATATTAACTAGAAGTTGAAATGAACTTCATGTAATTTTATATAGAATTTTAATCCAATTTCTTAGTCGAATTCTCCCAATCTGATTCCCATAGTCAGATTCTTTAAATCCGATTTCCCAATACAATAAATATAGCTATGCTAGAATATGATCAAGACATTCCAGAATGCCTTTGTAATCAGTCTAGAAATCCTAATCAAATTTTCTAGACCAATCCAATGACCAACAGAATATGATGAAATGAGTATTATGACAGTTAGCTGATTATTATAATCAGTATAATAACATTATGATCTTGTCTCTTCTCCGTTTACTTAAATATGTTGAAAGTTCTCCAACTTAGCTCAATAAAAAAATTATTCTCTCCCTAGGAATTCATTGATACACTCTCTTCCTATTGGAATAGTATTTCCATTAGTAAAAGTGCATATTATTTTTCTCTTTTTATAGGTGACCCAAGAGTGTTTTTTGTAGGAATCCCCAAAACATTCATGCATAACCAAATTCACCAAAATATTCAGTTTCATTGAATTTTGGGTGAATTTGTTAATAAATATACTCTTCTCAAACCTTATCGAATATTATTTAAACTATCTCTATTATTCATACTATCTTTTTCAAATATCAGTCCAATTTTAATTCTTCATTTCGATTCCTGAATACGATACTCCCCTTGACAACACTTATAAAGACCATAATACACTGAAGTTCGATTTCAATTATGATTTTCATTACAATTTGTCTCATTTTTAGGAGCATAATTTTAAAACAATATAAAATTCTTCATCTCTTCTATTTACCCACTTGAAATACAGACCATATTATTAATTTATTCTATTGACCCACTTGTAATGGAAAACAAAGAAATTAAACCTCTTTTAAATGGTTGAGTACAATGTTGATTAAACTCTGAAACTCATATTCATATTGGTTACTCCATTATTTTATTGTCTTTGAATTAATCAATCATAAAAAATTCATCCTCAGATTATGATATCTTACTAGATATGACAGACTAGTTTCAGTAGTTTTGACTTCAGTAACTTTCTTCTTCATTTACAAACATCATCGTGTATCATGACCCCCCTTATGACATGGAGTACATTTGATATCATCTTTATCATCATATTAATTACAATAGAAATTTTTAATATTCCCAAATCATCATGAATACAATTGTCTATAATTAAAATTCCCCAAATATGATTGGCCTGAATACGATCAGACTGAATATGATCTCCAACACCCTTTTCCCCTTTCCATACAGATCCAATCAGTTTGAATATGTTTTGTCAAAATATCTTTCACTCCCATTTATTTCATCAATATTACATCACATGTGTTTTAATTACTCATGATTTATGAGAAATCCAAGATCAACAAAGCTTATGCACATTTAAACCACAATCATGTAGACTACAATTATTCTCAATATGATCAAACCATTCATAATGGATTTCAAAGTGAATTCCATGACCATTTACTTCCAGTAAGATTATTTCTCAATATGATAAATCTCTTTTAGTGTAGATTCAATGTAAAACCGATGAGTCTTTTTTCCACAAATCTAATTATCCTTTTCTTCCATCTCGCTTCTCTTAAATATGATATACCTTTTCAAGAATTTTAAGTCTTATTCTATTGAATTCAATGGTCAATATGATTTTCAATAAATACAAAGTGAGGTGATTTTACTCTTTCCCCATGATATATTTGTTTTTTCTCAGACTCTCTTGAAAAAAATACACCATCTAAAAAAATTACCTTTATCATCTATTTGGTCTTAACAATATACCCTTTGGATTTTTTTCTCAACCAAGATTCAAAAACAAATAAACTTTGTATCCTCAAGAAATGGATTACTTATCAATAATTTTAAGCCTATGTGAGCTAACTCATTATAGAAAACAAGAATCATTGACAGAAAAACCATGTTTTCCAAAACTAGTGATTATTAAAACATTCATCATCATTATTTATCGTCTCTTAAACTTATAAAGAATACAAAACACATCAATTCCTATAACCAATCCAATAAAAAATTATAATAGTGCCCATACAATACAATGTTGTAATCACAGTTTAACCATATCTCCCCCCTTTTAAATTCATCCATGGATATATTTATGAAACAAATATCCCCCTTGAAAACATTATCGAAATGTAATATAAGAGATGAGATAGTAACACATACCTCAACATTGATGAGAAAGAGATTTGGAACCGATGCTCAACATCAATTTTGAAAAGGATGGTTTTGTTAAAGGTTTTGCAAAAATGTAAGCAACCTTTTATTTTTTTTGAAACATACTCTAGCATAAATTTATTCTTCTCCACATGATATATGATAAAATGATATGTGATATCAATATGTTTTGAACAGGAATGTGGAATTGGATTCCTGGTGAGAATTATTGTACTTTGATTGTCATAATAAAAGATCAAGGGTGAATTTACTTCAAAAATATAGTCTTCTAATTGAGTTATCATCAAAATAAGATGAGTAGTGTCTTGAGTGGAAGAAACGAACTCAACTTCATCCACATTGAGATTTACTGAATTCTTTTTCATTGAATTTCAACTAACATTACTCTTTCCCAGAAATAACACTCCACCAAATGTGGAGCATTTATTATAAACATTTCCTTCCCAATAAAAATCTGAATACCCAAACAAATTAATAATTTATATGTTTTCACAGTGAATTTTGAAGTCTTTTGTGCAATTTATGCATATAAGAGTTCTGTTTATAGAAATTAAATATGATTCTTTTGGAGAAATATAAACTCCTGCATGTAAGGTAACAACATAAACAATTTCAGGTCCTGAGGCATTTTAAAAAAAAAATTGCAATCATCATTCAAAATTCATTCAAATCAACTTCTTTAACTTCTCTATATTTTGCCATCTTTGTTCCCATGGATATCAGTTTGCAACAGGTTTTTTTCTATGACAAACATCTTTAGAATTTCCTTAATATTATTTTCTTGGGAAAGAAAGATATTTTTTTTTCTTTTGTAAAATTTGTAACCCATGAAAGTATTTAATTTTCCCAATCATAGACATTTCAAATACATTTTTCATATATTTAGTAAATATTTCACAACTTCTATCATCATTCCAATAAAATATCATATCATCATCATAAAAATTTAGGTTGAAGGAATATTATTGACTTTTTTATCTAAATATTGTTATCAAATATTCTTTTATTGAAACTATTCTTCCTTAAGAAGGTATATAATTTGGAATACCATGATCTTGGAGCTTATTTTAGCCCATACAAGGACTTATTCAATATTTATACATAATATTAATCTTTCCCAATAAGAAATCCCCAATGTTGTTTAATGTAAACTTCCTCATCAAGATTAACATTCAAGAATATATATTTAACATCCATTTGAAAGATCTTGTAAACTCATTGTGCATAAATAGAAAGAAAAATTATGATTGTTTCAAGTCTTGAAACTGTAGAAAATCTTTCATTAAAATCAAAACCTTAATTTTGTGAATACCCCTTTCACACTAATCTATCATTGTTTCCTATCACTTTAACTTTTTTCATTCAGTTTTTTTAGAAAAACCCACTATGTGCCAATAATGTTTTTATTTTATGGATTGTGTACGAGTTCCCATGTATCATTCTTCTCAATATGATCCATATTTTAATTCATGGAATGAAACCATTATGGATACTCAAAATCTTATTTTACATCATTTTGCTCAACATTTTAATAAAATATATATGTGTAATAGCATTTCTTGTTCTTCTTTTTTGAACCTTCTAATGTTGATCACCAATAATGTTCTAAGATTCTACCTCGTTACTCATACTTGGATGATATTTTCGAGTATAATAATCATCAATGTGAATAGAATGGTCAAATTATTATTCATGTGTAGGATTACAATTGTATGTATCCTTACCAGAATTGTTTTCAAAACATTCTTTACCCTGCTCAACTTCTTTATCTGTCTGTATACAATTATCTTCCTCTGATATTTCAGTTACTTTCACATCAATTGAATCAATAATTTTTACTGTTTAATTTTTAAAACATATATATCATATTCCTTCTATATAATATCTAATAAAAATTCCATCTTCACCTTTCTTCTCAAACTTTCCATAGTTTCGACCTTTATTCATTCTAATACATAGACTCCTGAAAACTCTAAAGTGTTTCAAACATGGAATTTTGACATAAAAAAATCATATGGAGTCATACCTAAAATTTTCATATAGAAATATCAGTTTGGAATATAAATATTAGTACTCATGTCTGGCTACCAATATTAATGAGAAAGGCCATGTTCATGTAACATAGTTCTTCCCATTTCCACAAAATTATATTTTTTCTTTCAATAACCCCAATTTGTTGTGGTGTGTATGTTGAACTATACTCATACCAAATTTAATTCTTCTCCAGATAACATTAAAACCATCCACTTATGTATTCACCTCAATTTTTTATTTCAAACATCTTCATAGAACACTCAAATTTCTTTTTAGTTTTCCTTCAGAAACATTGAAACATTTTCAAGGCATCTTATTTATGTTTCATATACATATCAAGAGTAATTCAAGTAAAGTGATCAATGAAATTAATAAGGTAATTATCTCTATTTTTTGATTAATTTATCGTTTTCCCACATATATCATAATTAATAAGCTCCATGGTTGATTTTTAACAAATCTTATCTTTCTTGTGAACAATATTTAAAATCTTTCCTTTTTGGAAAATAGTGCAACCCTAATCTATTCTTCTTACAAAATCATGAATTTCATGAACACTATCTCTCTTTGAAAATTTGAAAAAATTTCTTTGAAACATGTGTCCCATAGTTTTAGGCCACAATTTATTCTCTTCCACTATACTTAGGTAATAAGAGTTTTATATTTTACCAACTTGAAACAAATTATCTTTTGTATGTCGGCCTCTTGTAAATATCTTTCCATATTCTTCACATTTTTCAAAAAATCCATGTTTTATAAAGATAAAATTGTTACAATCCTCACAAAATTGTGAAACACTTAGAAAATTGTGTTTCATCCCATCAACATACAATAATTTCTTTGATTTCATATTTTATTTTCCAATGATGGATGATCCAACAAATTTTATTTTCAGGGATTCATTATTTCTAAATTTCACAGTTCCATATTTAAAATATTTCACATTCTTTAATAAATTTAGATATATTTTTATATGATAAGACCACCCACTATGAATAATTCAATTTCATTCTCCTTTTGTAGCTTTTAGAGAGGTTTCTATACCGAGAGCTTTTCTTCTTTCTTTTCTTTCTTCACCTTCGGCTTCTGAGAGTTAAGAAAGATTTGTTGAGCTGGTAGCAAAACAAGGAATATTTTTCCAAGGTGTCCTGGTTGTTCAAATTATCACAAATAGTATTGAATGGTTGGAATATATTTTAATTTTTCTCACTAACCTTATTAGGTTTATTTGAAACATCTTTTCAGACATCTTTCTTTGACGAGATCGAATCCACATCAAATATTTCATTTCAAAACCTATGGAATAATATTAATGTTTTTGGTTGAACCAACACATTTTAGTTGTGTTCCCAAATCACCACAATATCAGTAGTAGCCAAATAAAGAGTATTTTCCTCTAAAACATCCATACTGACCATAATGTTAAATATATTTATTAGAAAATTTCTTGTCTTTCTTTTCTAAGCCACCAACCTTTATATTGTCAATCAGAGTCTTTTTTTTATTCTCTCCTTAACAGGATTCTATGTATAAAAATGAAATTCAGATCTACAAATTTTTTTTAGACTCAGGATATTTTAAATATTTTGAATTCCCAACATTTTTTGTCTTGTCCAAACATATAACTTTCTCAGCATTATTATTTTCATAAAAAGTGCCTTCTTTATTCTCAACCTTGTAAGGTAAAATTAGATGATCCTTATTAGGTTTCTCAATATGATAACTTTCACAAACAGTAGTAAAATATTTTTAAAATTTTTTACCTTTCTCCTCATATTTAGAACTTTTATGTTGGATAAGTTTAGCTCGTTTTCTATTTCTTTCATATTCACTTCTAGATGTTCATTATGAATCTTTTCTTCATCAAGATATTTATTTGAATCATCAATTTCTTTTACCAGATTCACCTTCACATCTTGAAAAAAATGATTAATTTCCTGTTGAGGAATATTCATCTTCCAATGATATTTTCTTTTCATGATTTATGATCTATCTTGGACATTATTTCAACTCTTATTTAAAATGAAATAAAAGATGAGGATGTTCTTCTTTGAGGTTACTAATTCCAAATATTTCATCATTCACTATTTTAATAAAATTATTCTCAATACTATACTCAACATATTTTTCAAATTAATCATCACTACCTTCTTATTCTTCTATATCTTTAGATATGAGACTTCTTCTTTTGGATTTGAAAAATTTTCCTTCTTTCCCTATGGAATACAATTTTCATTTATCTATTTGTTTCTTCCTCAATCTTCTTGGTCTTCTTTCCTGTTCATCAATATCCTCTTCTTTTTTTCTTTGACGAAAATTAGCCACAAAATTCACCACGGATCCACATTAAAAACATTTCAAGGGAAATTTACCTTTATATTTTTCTATACCTATTTTCAAAATTTTAGAATATATAGATAAAAGTTAATCAATATTTTTACATACCTCATTATTAGAATTGGATTCACTAGCTTCATTTTCAATAAGAATCTTCTATTACTTTTTTATTAGAAAACATTAAATAAATTTCTCTGTCAACTTATATATTTATTCTCATAGCTTTCTTCCTTATGATTTCATACCTAATGAGAGTTATATGAAAATTATCTAGAGATAATTCTTCAGAATCTCTATCTTCCAGTGAAGAAACATTTTCTTCAAACTTGTCAATAAATATTCTCAAAATAATTTTTACAATCATAGAATCATATAAATTTTTACCAAGACATATGATAGTGCTGACAATGTCATCAACCCATGTAAAGAAGTCCCCAATAGATTCATATTCACCCATCTTCAAATCTGCACACTTCCATCAACATATTTGAAATTTTACCACCTTCACATTTGTTTTTCCGTCATATATATTTTTCAATTTTTCCCATATACCTTAGGTTGTCGAAACACCTTTTAAAATTAGGAATTCACTTTCACAAATTGATGATAATGAGGAATTCTTTGCCCTTACATCATTCTCAAGGAACTTCCTATTAATAGATGTAGGAATAACTTTAAAATAAACAGGGGAAACCCATAAGTTGTATCAGTAAGAAAATCGTATCCAGTAAAAATAAGATAAGACTACATTATATCATTCCAGATATGATAATTTTTTCCATCAAAAACCAGAATACTTGTATTATTCACTCAATTCAAATTCCCCATCAGTAATGAATAATCAAAGGTAACCTACTCTCTGATACCACATGAAAGTGCCCAGTTAGAATAATTTTATAACTTAGAGGGGAGGGTTTGAAACAATTATAATTTTTATTTTATGTTTCCTTGAAAAAACATTTGACCCTTGTTAATGATTTCATTCCCTACTAAAAAAAATTCAAACATACAACAACAAGAACACAAGTATTTACAAGGTTCACTATTCAATAATAATAGCTACTTCCTTGGTATGGTTTAGAAATGATCCAATACCACACAATTCACTAGATTCAATCCTTCATGTGGAATAAAATGTGTTGTATATACCCTTTCAATCATGTAGAACTTTTAAGACAATCCAATAGTCTGTTTTCACCCTCTTAGCATAAATAGGGTGAAATAATATTTTTTCAACAACAAATGGAACATGTGATTCTTTTAAAATTTCAAAAATGTATGCTTTGGAAAAAAATTCTTCGGTTTCTTACTTAGAAAATTGTATGAGCTTCAAGAAAATTGATATATAATAATAATTCAATTTCCCAATCTGATTATCCCAATTTGATAGTAATAGTACAATTATTCAAATTTTATTTCCCACCATAATAATTATAGATCTTACAAAATATGATCATGAAAAAAAATAAAACTCCTTCTTCCTCAATTTGGAAATCCCAATACTGAAATAACGATCCAATTTTCCAACTTGATCTGATGAAAATCTGAATACAATGACTCACCGAATACGATAACAATAAGAATATGATAGTAATATGAATAAGATGATCACTAAATATGACGACCAACTGAATAACGTCCTTATCTTGTCTGTTCTCTTTTTTACTTCAATCTATGAAAACTTATTCAACATAGATCAATATGTAAAACGTATTATCTCCATATAAGTGTAGAGATTATCCCTCTTCCACTCTAAATAGTACTTCAATCAGTAGAAGTACACAATACTTTTCTCCTTTTATAGGTGACCCAAGAGTGGTTTCGGAGGGAATCCCCAATACATTTTTGCTCAACCAAATTAACCAAAATCATGATTTTCGATGAATTTAATGTGAATTTATGAGTTCTTCATATATTTTATAACCTTCTAAAATCTTTATCAAACTTCATATCTTCTTTATAATTTCATTTTCATATGTCAGACCATTACCAATTCTCTATTCCGATTTCTGAATATGATTCTACCCTTGACAAAACTTGTAAATATTATAACAAACACAAGTTTGATTTAAATTCTAATTGTCTTTACGATTTGTCTCATTGAGACGAGGAAAAATGTAAAACAATTTATTCTCCTTCATCTATTATCTTGACCCACTTGAAATACAAAACATCTTCTCTATTTCTTCTCTTGACCAACTTGTAATAGAAAACTAAGAAATCCAAACTCTTTTAAAAGGTTTTTACATTATTGATTAAACTCTTAAATTCCTATTGATATTTGAAACCCCATTCGATTATTTTATTGAAATTTATTGGTCCTAAGCTATTCTCCCTTTGAATATGATATCATAATGAATATGACAGACTTGTTTCAGTTTTTTTTAATTCAAAAACGTTTATTTTATTTCAAAAACTTTAAATTGTATCACGACTCCCATCATGACTTTGAATACATTTGAGATAAAATTTAACATATTTTAACTTACAATGGAATGTATTGAAACATCCTAACTCAGGCTGAATACAATTTTCCAGAATCTAATTGGCCCAAACATGATTGGCCTGAATACGATCAGACTGAATATGATCTCCAACACCCTTTTTATATTTCCATCTAGATCCAATCAATTTGAATATGATTGGTTATAATCTCTTTCAATCCCCCTTTATTTCATCAATATTTTATCACAAGTCATTTAATTAATCTTGGTTTATGATAACTCTATGATTAGTGAAGTATCCTCACATTTGAATTGTACTCATGAAGACTTTGATTCTCCTCATTACAATAAAACCATTCATACAATATTTTAGAGTGAATCAAATGACCATTTACTTCTATAAAGATTATTTCAAAATACAATCAATATTCTTTAGTTAAGTTTCACTGTAAATCCAATGAGTCGTTTCTTCCATAAATCTAACAAGCCTTTTCTTCTAGCCAACTTCTCCTGAATATGATAGACCTTTTAAATCATTGTAAGTCCAATTCTATTGAATATAATGGTCAATACGATTTTCAAAAAATAAAAAGTGAGGTTATTTTCCACTTTTCTAAAAAATAATTTATTTTTTCTGAAACTCTCTTGACAACCGAAGACAAAATCTAAAAACAGTTACCTTCATCATCAGCTTGGCCATAATATCTTCCCTGCTTTATATTGCTTTTTTCAATATAGGTGGTTATAATTCATTTATTTCTACTCATTGTTTAGCTGGGTTAGGCCTAGAAATGGAACATATATGTGGGCTTATGTTGAATTATACACCATTAGGAATGTGGGGAAAAATATTAGGTAATATGAGAGGTGTTCTGTTGAATTTGGTGGGTATCAGTTTCTATCAGACCGGTTTGTGCTTGGGATACCAGATTTTGATTTGATTTTGGTTTTGGAATGACTAGTGTTGTACCAAACCCATATTGACTATTACTATTTTACGGCGATGTTCACATCTATTGATGGAGGCACATATGTCCATAGTGGTGAATGAGATGTTTGAGAAGGCCATCCATGGCTAGTTTATCAGAAGTTTGGTGAGCTCATAGCCTAAGGGGCTTGTCTTATGTTTGATGATATAGGAGAGGATCATATTTTCTTTCCTTCTATGTTGTATCAAATTCATTATGTGTTTTCTGAGGAGTTTTTAGGACGTCCGCCTATGAGATATGTCAAGATTATGATAGAGTTTCTTCTAGGAGTACAACCAGTTTCCATTCATCCATATAGAATGGCATCGGTAGAACATCAAGAAGTTAAAAATCAGTTGGAGAAATTGTGGAATAAAGGGTTTATTCATCCTATAATGACACCTTGGGAATATCCGGTGCTATTTTATGAGAAAGATGACATATCATTGAAGTTATGTGTTAATTATAGAAATCTGCATTAGGTGAAAGAAAAGAATGCATACCCTCTTCCTTGAATCAATGATATTTTTACTAGCTGAGAGGTGCTTTAGTGTTTTCTAAAATAGACTTGAGATTAGGGTATCATCTGATAAGGGTGACACATTATGATGTTCTGCATACTACATTTAGGACCAGGTATGGGTTGTATGAGTTCTTTGTGATGTCGTTTGGGGTGACCAATGCACTAGAAGTTTTTATGAACCTAATGAACCAATTATTTCAACCTTACCAAGACTAGTTATTATTCTATGTTGATGACATCTTGGTGTACTAAAAGTCTCATGAAGATCATTCCAAATATCATGAAATAATCATTGATACACTAAGTGAACACAAGATATACGAAAAGTTATCAAAATTTAATTTCTAGAGTGATAGGGTGAATTTATTGAAAACACCATCTTCAGGGAATGTGTGCTCCTAGACCTAGATAATGTATAGGAAATTGTGTCATGGGAGTAGCCCAAGCATGTGTCTGATGTACAATGTTTTTTGGGTTTTCATGACTATTACTAGAGGTTTATTAGACACTTTTCTAATTTGGAAGCCCCACTATTAGGGTTGACCAATAAGGGTGTCAAGTTGAATGGTCTAGGGTATGTGATAATTCTTTCCAAGAGTTAAGGAAATGGTTGACTATTTAAACAATTTTGATCATACGCTAAACAGGTAAGGGGTATACCATATTTTTTGAAAAATTTGGTGTTGGTATTGGAGCGGTGTTGATGCATGATGAATGTGTGGTTGCATACGGTTCAAGGCAGTTGAGGCCTCATGAAAGAAATTACCCTACTCATGATCTTGAGTTGGCTTCAATTGTTTACACCTTGATGTGATGGAAGCACTACCCATTGGGAGAGTGGTTTACAGTGTATACCAATCATAAGATCCTTTAGTATATTTTATCCCACTGTGATTTGAATATTCATTAGTGAATATGGTTTGAATACATTCAATCCTTTGTCATTGAGATGTTTTACACACTGGGGAAGGGAAAAAATGTTACAGATTGTTTGATTCGAATGACTAAAAAACAAGTGATTTGGGAATCAAGTTTGGAGTAGAAGATGATGACATTGTTTGCTGAGATGGATCATCATGTGCCTGATGGCCAAGGGAAGATGAACCTGGAATCATTAGCAATTTATTCCATGATTATGAGATGGATCAAGGGAAAAAAGCTTGAGGATTCAGAATGTTTGGATTTTAGGGAATTTATTAATGGTTGTGAATCACCTTCTTTTTGGATCATTGGTGATAATGGGATTGTTTATGTTTGTGTCTGTGTTGTTGTTCCAATGTGTTTTTGATAAGATTTAATGCACGATTTTCATTTATATAAGGGGGAATTTCATCCAGGTGTGACAAAAATGTATTGTGATCTTCATATATAGTATTGGTTTCGGTGATGAAGAATGTGGTGGCATGTTTCATAGTGTGATGCCTTTCTTGTCAGCAGGTGGAGGATGAAATTCATCGAACATGTAATTTGTTACATCCACTACCCATTCCGAAATGGAAATGGGATAATGTATTTTTTATAGGTCTTTCAAGGATGCTTCAAAAGAATGATGTAATTTGGATAGTTATGGATTATTTGACCAAGGTGGTATATTTAAATCCAATTAGTGAGACTTTCACCACGGATCGGTTGGGGGAGGTCTATGTTTGAGAGGTAGTGGGGCTGAATGGGTAACCACAAGCTATAGTTTCATATCAAGACCTGAAATTGAAATTGCAGTTATAGAAGATATTATAGAAGGTTCTTGGTACCCAGGTGTTCTTGAGTATGGATTCTCACCCATAGATGGATGTGAAGTTGGAGCGTACCATTCAGGTACTATATAACATGTTGAGGGACTGTGTCCCAGATTTTGGTGGATCATGGGAGAAGAATTTATCACTTGTTGAGTCTTTCTACAAAAATAGTTACCATCATAAAATTAAAATGGAACTGTTTGAGGCACTCTATGGTAGACCATGTAGATCTTTATTGTGTTGGCTGGAAGGTGGTTAATTAGAGTTGTTGGGATCATGTCTTGAGCAGGAGACCTCGAAATAGATTCTCTTGATTTGGATAAGTATGGAAACAAATTCAAGTGGAAAGAATTCATTTTAGGATCATCTTATTCTACCTATTGGGATTATGGTGGGTGATCATGTGTTAATTTGGGTGTCTCCAAGGTTGGGTCATCATTGGATTCAGAAACATGGTAAGTTGGAACCCAAGTTCATGGGTCCATTTGAGATTGTGGAGAGGACTGGACTGGTAGAGTACCAATTGGATCATATATAGAAGTATAGTGGTCTGAACGATGTCTTTCATGTGTCAAAAATTTTTCAGTATCACCTTGACCAATATCACATGATAGATGTTTATGAGGTTGAGCTCGAGGCTAATGTGAATTTTTAGAAGATTCAAATTCGTATTGTGGAATGTAGTGAGAAATTATTGCCGAGAGAGACTATGCCCTTGGTTTTACTTTTATTTAATCATGTTAATATATATGAAGAAACATGGGAAATTGATTTAGATGTATGGGTCCTAGAGGGGTGATCTCTTTTCTTTAGTGGATTAGTGATTCTTGGGAATAGTGGATCTAGGTTGAGCTGTTATAAGGTTTGGGGGGGGGGGGGGTCTCAGATCTGAAACATCTGAAAGGTATTAACTTGTGTAAACTTTGGTTTTAATTCCTTAAAGATGGTTAATTAAATATTTACTAGGAGTTTTAAGAATGTCATGGGTTTTTTCAAGGGTTTAGGAAATGATGGAAAAAAAGATTTTTGCCATCCAATTCATGTTTCATGATTGGAACTTGTTTTTTAAAATTATAGAGGCCTCCCCAAGTAACCACGATCGTTAAACCCTCTTGGAATAATGAAGATGCACAGTTTTTGCAGATTTTTCCAAACTATGCTGCCAAACCTTGTGCCCATTAAAAATTATGAATTTACCAAACTATCCCCATAGAGATTTTAAGTCTCTCACATTATTTTATCCCCATTTATTCCTCCCCCATCCTAGTGATAAAATAAAGATCCCAAATCTTTCCTAATGTAGATCTCCTTCGATTATAGTTTTTTTAAAGTGTTTTTGGTTGTGGATCAAAGGTCTGGGAATGTCTAATGCCCTTGTTTCTTCTCTTTTCAAGATTAGGGCTTGGGGTTTCATTATGAAGCCCTTTAACCCTATTTTTTCCAATGGATCTTTGGTTGGGGATTCAAAGGGTGTCTGAATCTTGATCTAAGGCTAAGGTTAATAGTGTGTTCATCTTTAGATTCAATTTAGGAAGTCTACAAGTTATATCCCATATTTTTATTGTAGATTTTTTCATGTGTGGTTGTGATATTGTTTCCCTCTTATTTTGAATTTGTTTCTTTGAGTAAGATTTGGTAAAGTGATTGGATAAGGATGAATTGAACCCGCCATGATACCCATGGAATTCCATGAGGTTGATTTGACTGATTTTGGTCTACCAATGGGGTTCTTTGGAATTCTGGAACATAGAGATTTGTGATGTTATGCCTAGTCTTGAATTGAGACAATGTAGAGCCAATTGTAAACATGTTGACATGTAGTTTAAAACATAAAAGGGTTGCCAATGGTGGTTATTTCTATTTTTCATAAAGGGAATATGGGATTGTTTGACATGAGATGATAAATGGATGAATGAATTAATGTGAATGTGTTAAATAGATTATGAAACAGAAATGGAAATGCTTAAATGGGTTAAAGAGTATGAAATGATAACTGATTTAAATGGTTTAATGCTTTAGATGTTGATGAATTTGTTAATTGGCCTATTATTTTAATTTTATTAATTATGTTAAATGGGTTGTAGAATAAAAAGTGAAATGTATTAAAAATGGTATACGCAATGTAAATGGTAAATGTGTTAATGGGTTAAGGCTTGGTGATTCGTGACATGTTAAATGAAATGTGAATTGTAAATGTTATGTGTATTGATTATGTATGTTTCATGATATGATATATATGGTGAATGGATAAATAATCATGTTCACATGTCTTAGTGGTGTGGGATAAAGGACCGAGGTTCCTCTAACGGGTTCGATTGGACTGAGGATCTAAACCCCACCCTATAATCACTAAAAAATTACTTATACCAATTTTTTTTGATATAAAATATATATGTTAGTAAAAATTGGAAATTCCAACAGATATCAGGATTTATTGGTATTAATTTCAAGTACTAACACTTGTTTTTTCCAACAGATATATATATTGGAATTGATTGTTCAATACCAATATATTTTTTACCAATGTCTAAATCTGTTGCTTTATTATAACAATACCAACATTTTTTTTACTGATACATGAATTATTTAGTAGTAATAATAATTTCAAATAAATATTTTACCATTAAGAAAAATTATTACCATAAACTATACAATAATAACAATGGTTTTATCAATAACCAATACAGAGTAACAAAATTTTTTATATATTTTTAATTTTAGGAAAAAATTAAATATCCTTTTTTATGGTCTTATTAAAAATATCTCATTAATTGATTTAAATTTTCAGATATTACTTAATATTAATATTTTTTGCATTCTTTACTGTTGTTCATTTAGTAAACATATAAATATTTTTTAGAAAAAACCAATTTAAATCACTACCATATTCGATATATTTAGTTATAGATTTGATAATCCCTATATAAAAGATAATTTAATTTTTATATTTAAATTTAATAAAGATTATTAAAAAATGAAAAATTTAAATTTAAATTTTTTAAATTAAAAAAAACAGAATGATCCTCCCTTTCTCACTTGTTCCTGCTCTATGGTTTCTCCACCGACTCCTTGGTTTTCATCCAAGGATCTCCCTTCAACTTGAATAGTGATTCTATCTGGACCATACAACCTTACATTTACCGGTATCATTCCAATCATTTGTGAGGGTCTTGATTAATGGTTTTTTACAGTATTTCTTATCATTGGCAAGGATCTTGTATTTGGAGGAAATCAATTACAGATCTAACTTCTTCCTAGGTGGTGTTGGGGATTTTCCATAATGGTGTTGACTTGTCCATCGTTATTTTGGATTTTTCAATCAAGTATGATTCCATCATGAGTTGTTTATTTCTGTTGGCTTCAGATATGGTCATGGGTGCTTTATCTCCTCCATATTGGAGTTCACATCAATGTCTTGGTCTTCATGTGTAAGAATATTTTAGAAGATGGATAATCACTTAGCGATGATGTTTTGAGATTTAGATTATAGTGATTCTAATTATGTCATTCAAAATCCAAGAATACCCTCGCATTTAGCGTCATAAGTGACCTATGTTTCATTGATAATTTCCATCCAAGATAACAATAGTGTTCTATGGGGGTCAACACAAAATCCCGGTGACAAAATTCTTCGAATCTTTCCATTATCTCTTTATTAAACATGAAATAATGTTGCTTCTAGGGTAGTGTTCACCCATTTCGAGAAAACGAGATATGGAGATATTTTGAAAGAATAAAAACTTCTTTTCATGCATCCATTATCTCCACAGGGTTGTGAAAAAAGCCCGTAAGATCCATAGAGGTACTATTTCATTTTGAATTGAATAGTGTTGTCTTTATAAATTGAATGAATCTTTACTATATTATAGATGTATATAAACCTTCTTTTCATGCTTCCATTTTATCCACAAGTTTGTGAAAAAAACCAATAAGATCCATAGAGGTAATATGTTATTCTAAATTAAATAGTGTGGTCATTATAAATTGAAATAAACTTTAAAATATTATTGAATTCAATGTATTACTTCTAGATTATAACATTTTTAGTTATGTTTCACTCTTAATTAAAATTAACATCGTTCTCATAGGTTTGTGGTGACAGGTTTTATATTTTTTTATTTTTATATCATCTGTTTTTATTTTCTAATATTTTCACCAATTATATTTTTTTAATTTGGTCACTTATTAATTTTTTTCTTATCATTGGTTATTCTATTCATTTTTCTGTTGTTCTTATCACTATTCATTTTTATATCACATGTTATGGGTGTTTCTATGGTTAATGGTTATATATTCTTATTGTGGTCACATTTTAAATAATTTGGTCACTTGGTTTCTTCTATTAATGTGCTCAATGGTAATGTTCTAGTCTGTGGTCACGGGTAACATAATCTTCTTGTTATTTTTATATCATCAGTTGTTATTTTCAATTTTTATGGTTATATTCTAAAATAAAATTATCATTATAAAATTTATAGCTTTGAAAATTCAAACTCAAGTAGTATGTTTTTTTAAATTATTAAAACATTTCTTGCATTGCGTTGAAGAATATGATTGGTATATAAATAATTTGTAATATTTGGTTTTGGTAAGACTTCTAGTTATTTTTCTTGTTTTCTCGTTTATTTGAATGTTTTTCCAAAATGGGTTCACTATTGTTTCTTGATTCTTTATGGGGTTTGAATGATTCTACTAATTTCAATATGTGGAGGCTAGTTTGAAATGTTGTTTGAATACAAGAATAGGTTTCACAGCTATTGTATTTAGTTTATTCATACAGGAGTTGCAAGATGTGCCTTGGTGTGACTATAGATGGTTTTTTAGGGGGTTTTCATTTTGAAGCAAAATGAGTCCCCATGAACAGTCTGTAACATGATAGATGAATGCATAATTTTCTGAATTACCTCATGAAGGTATATAATATTATAATTTAATTAAGCTATGTGTGGGTTTTTTGTTCTAATGAATCATCTAATGTTGTTCTAGTTTGATGATTTGTAGTGTTTTTTCATCATGATCTATATTTTTGAATGGTTTTTTCCACATTTTGAAATTATGAAGATTTATTTGTGATAGTTCCCACTAAACCCCTAAACATGGTCAATCTAGATAATCAATTATTGAATTGTAATTTTATCTATTATTAATGCAGTCACCATGGACTATGAATTATAAATTAAAAAGTAGTCCTGTTATAAATTAAATTCTTCCAGTAGTGCCATTATAAATTAAAATAATATTTACTAGATTATATCATGTGTTATTTTTTTGACATAATATATCATGCTTTATTATTTTTATATTTTTTGTTTAAATGAAAGATATTTTCTAATTGCTTTGTTTGTGTGATCATAAAAATGATCATAATGGTGTGTATCTAAAGTGGAAGTAGATGGGTCAGATGTTGCTTTAAACAATGAAGGGTGGTCCACTACAATCAAAGAGATGGTGAAACTGTGTATATTTAGATCTACTATAATGAATAACAATTCATTTGAATTAATGGGGATTTCGAGATAGTGACATCTGATGTTTACGGAAAATAGATAGTAGATGATGTTTTATTGTGTTCAATGTAAAATATCTTAGTGTTAAAATATTTTTAAACACATTTTCAATATGTTTATTGGACCTTCTTTAATTTTTATAAAATATGAACATATATGTAAATTATATTTGACCGTGTGTTTTTTTAATAATGCCCCGGGTTGTTAGTATTTCATGTAAGAATGTTTTATGGTTCTGATACATTTAATATAATAATATATTGTATATAATTATATAAATAAATATAATTAAAAATATTAATATCAAATATTTGTATACCAACACATACTATTTTATTCAAAATATATTTTATAAACATATATTAATTTTCAGAATTGATTATTAATGTTAATAATATTACGAACATATCTATTAGTCATATTAATCTATTACAATTTTTTTTAATAATATATATATTATCTATTTGTATTGTTATAATTATAACATAACTATTTTATCAATCACAATAACATTTAGTCATAGAGTTTTTACAAAAAAATCACTGACAAGACAATTTTTGTTGCTAAGACGTTTTACCAATAGAAAATACACTTTTACCAATAGATACACAAATGTTGGAAAAATATAGTTATTTTTAGTGAATTCATGGTTAATGGAGCTGGACTAATACTCTATAACCCTAATGGTTTATTTTGACGAGACTAACTGGTCTGAGTATCCATGGAAAGTGTGTTATGATTATTTATGAAGTGTTTTCTCTAGTGAGATATGGAACTTGACTTACTCCCTTATTCATGATAATTGAGCAGATTAGGCCACTATGTAAATGGTGTAAATTCCTAACCCATATAACATGGGTTGAAAAAGAATCTATAATTGAAGAAGGTATGAGGGATGAAACAAAACTAATGGTGGAACTGGTTAAAGTTAATATTATTATGTAATAGAACTCGAGTTTTCTTTTTTTATCATAACATTTATTTGTGTACCTTTATTCACTATCTTTTTAGAATTTATATTTTGTAGACACCATTTGAGGTGTCTTACTAAGTTGTACTCACACCCTACTCAGGATTCCATTGGGTACCCAAGTAGATTTCAGGGTTACTGTTTAGGAAAAGGTAAAAATCCAAATATTAGAGTGTTGATTTGGAATTGGTATACACATGTATAAGGATCCATAATTAGATTCAGAACCTATTTGGGGGATTTAGTTCTTTGTATTTATTTTGGGATTTCATTACTTATGGAACTGTTAGCAGGACATGATATACTTATTCTTTGTTTGTGCTTTATAACCATTTTGGTAAATGGTTAGTAGTTAACATTTCTGGGTTATTGTTTATTGTTTCCTTTATTTCACATTTTATCTATTGTGAAATACTCTGATAAAGAGGTTATAATCGCCCTATTTGATCCATTAGAACCTCACTACAATTCAGAAATCTCTGGCATATGGGGAGGCATGCTTGAGGTCATGTGGTGACCTAGCTTAAGGAACCAGTTTAGTGTCTTCCAGGTCAGATGCATTACATATAATGTGTAAAATAAGAGTGAGGTTTGAATTTTTAGAGGCATGAAGGTATACTGGTTAAAATAATTTGAAAATATAATATTTCTCTACATTAAACAGAGGAAAATTATTTTCAATACATAATTTTATAAAACATTTAAAATATAAGATGTATCTCATTTATTATTTCATCAACATTTTCTGGAAAAGAAGATGGGTAAAACCATCTGATGGAAGAAAATCCCCTGAAGCTTCACTACTGGTTAACCAAGGGAAATTTATTTTCAATACTCAATAAAGTTGATGCATTGTGTTTGTTATTTATATAATATCCTTATTTCATCCTTGAAACTAAAAGGGTAGTGGATAGGTGATGGAAGGAAAATAAAATTAATTTGAAATATAGTGAATATTGATAATGAAAAATATATTTAAAGTTAAATTGTAAAACAAAACTAATTATTAGTGATGGGAAAATGCCTCTTTATGACGTCTTAAAAAATTATGACACCATATAATCATTGTACACATTCCTTAACACATCCATTTACTCATGTAAATGTACTTTTTTATTTTATTTTTGAAATAATAAGTAAATATAGATAATTAGATAGTTAAAAAATATTTTAATGAAATTTTATTTACTATCCTAAATAACTTTTTGGATATGCGAGTTCATTAGTGGTGTGTGACACCTTTCATAATTTCACATATGTAATAAAAAACCATATCCATCCATTTGTTTTAAACTATAAAAAATTATTAACACATATACTAAATTTGTTATGATATATGATCTAATAGTAAAAAATTGTTATATATACATTAACACATATAAAATTATAGACTCCCACAGGTTTCTTATGTGAACTTTTTTTTATCATACAATGTAATTGATATTAAATAAAAATTGTGATATCATAATAAAAAATCTGGTTAAAACATATTATAAAACTTATAATCTGAATATTTATCTTATTAATGTAGAAGATAGTGTATTTCTGATTCATAAGGAAAATCATGTGAAAATAATTTGTTAGATATATATGAATTGGATAAAAAATACATTTTTAGATTATATAAATTCATCATAACAAGAATCTAGTGATTCTTAAAAAAATAAAAAATAAAAAGTAATTAATGTTAAAGTATCAAATACTATTATATGTTATTGGATTATATAGTTTTACATTTTCATTTTAGGTATCAAGAAGAGTCTATCACTTTTTACTTTGTTTTGGACACTTAAGCTACTTGGTGTGCTGTTTCTACAACTACATATTTATCCCTTTTTTTAGGACTAAAATGGGGATTACAAAAATACTAAATACTATCACAAGATCATATCGTTATGTAGTAATGATATAAAATTCTAAAAAAATTAATAATATTAAATTTGAATAAATTTTTTATATAAATTATTGAACATATTAATTATAAAATAAAAACATAATATAATAATGAAAAATTAAAGCACCTAACCAATCATATTTTAGAATTTTATTTACATTATTAAAACTAAAAATTTCATTAGATACTAACATATATATATTCTCAAAGAAAAAATTACTAGAAGTAATTATTTTCAGAAATATTTTGTCTACAAAAATATTTAATTTTAATAAATGTGGTATATCAATTGGTGGAGTAAAGGTATCCTTTGAAGGATATATTCAAGTGTGTATATCCTACTTAAGATAAAAATCATTGTTTTTTCACCACTTCAACTTATCTCCTATTTAACATGAAATATTGCATCAACTTAATTCATGCATACTAAAAGAATGATGAATTGGGAAAAGCACTTTGAATTAGTTACATTACCTCTAAATGAAGCACTATACTTTTATATGGATGTGATAGAGTATATCCCATGAACAACTCTATTAAACAAAAAGGTGTTTAGTTATCATCCAAATGCCTCTGTTGTCTTCATCCATAAACAGGGTTAGAGAATCATCTATTTTTTGAGAGGAGAAAAAAAAGTTTCACCGGACAATTCCATAGGGAGTAACAAGGTATATTTATCAACCTTGTCTCTTTGGATTAGTTCTTATCCATATTTTTATATATCACGATTTCTTATTCCATTATTGGTTTGTCTCAAACTATTGAATTTATTATTGGTTTTTGATCAATATAAGAAATATTAAACAACTCCAGGATCTATTCTTCACGTCCTACCTTCTAAAATCTAAAATATACGATTCTCAGTTTTTCTTAAGATATGAAATGTCTTATTTTGGTTCCATATATATTATTATCCTTATAAAACCTACATGTATACTATATAAAATATTAGTCAAACATTGTCAGTAGGGGACTCATACGTTGGTAAAAATGGATTAATCTAGTGTTTATTTGAAGGAATAATAATAATCGTGTGTTTTGTAAAGAAAATATGTGAGGTAGGGATATAATTCATGATGGATACAAAACCATTATCATTTCATAGAGTTAATTATATAGGGAGTGATTCTTTATTTGAGGAAGAACTAAGATGCTGTATAACAACCTTTCCATTGGAATAATTAGAGGTATCACTCTATAAGTGATTAAATGTAATTCATGTTTGATTATTAAGTTCACTTATTGACTGTCATTGTCACACTGGTATGTCATATACCTTATTCATGAATTCTAGAGAGTGATCAACCAATATAATACAGTACAACACACATGGTGAGAGATAAATAGCGATGTATATTGTTTGGTGGGGAATAGACATAGCCCTTTCCATATCAATGTATTATCCTCTCTTGGTTCCCACTCCCATAGTGTAAGAATATTTTACTTGAGATTTCTCTTGGTTTCCACTATTTCAGTATCCGATAAACTAGTGTTTTTAAACTAATACACCTCTTCCTTTATAAAAATTTATATTCCAAGTTGATTCATTTTTTCATTCAACATTTGATCCTTTATATTTTTTTGAGACTACATTTTATTTACCCATTCATCATTTTATAAATTAGTATATTCCCTTTTCAAATATTTTAAATGATTTTGAATGTAATAAAATTTTTAAATTTAATACCACTTTGGAATCATATTAAAATTATAATATTGATTTATTTTTCTATAAATTTTCTAACAGCATGTTTCATAAACTAAATATCAAAATCATTAAGGGGATCTGATAGATAAATTATTAGATCACGAGATACCTAAATACATAATCTCCTATGATATGTTTTTGATTATTTATTATATAGGTTATCTCCCAAGATATTTTATAATTAACCTCTTGAACTAAGGAAATGTGTGGGTTCAAAATCAATTTCATATTGAAATATTTTAATATAAAAAATATCAATAATTATTTGTTTCAAAATAATAATAAAATATTGTGAAAAACTAGATTAACTCAACATTATGTGAAGTTGATAACCATGAAATCAAGGATGAATGGCTCTACACAGTGTTGTTGTTTTTTGTGTTGATTATTCTTATTGATCCCATTAAAGGATAATATCTATTACTTAAATTTTTCAAATTAGTCATTTCATAAGTGTTTTAATATTATAATTAATCTGTTTTATCTTCTTATCAGAATATACTAGTTTTATGTTTTTTAAATGTATTCTCATAGTGAGGCTTAAAAACCACATTGATAATATGATTATATTTTTTAGTCACATCAGAGAAACTAAAAGTAGTTATTTTTCAACTATAAGAGATTTATCATCTTGTTTATATACTATATAAAAATAAAGGCAAAAATTTAGTCTTCTTTATTATTTAATATATTAAATTAAAATAAATTTCAACCATTTAAATCCTATACCTGATTCCCATACTTTTTGTATGTTTTAATTTACTATTTTATACATGATATTCCTTCCATAACACATGACATGGGATGAAGGTAAATAGATATTTTTATTGATAAATATTCATATAAAAATGGTAACACAATTCTATTTTTATTTTTCAAGTTTTTATATGGATTGAACAAAACTAGTTTGTTGTACTCGATAATATTAGAATCCTTCTTCCACTAATCAAACATGCAATAAAACTAAAATCATGCATAAATATAAACGAATAACATTATGTACATTTCATTAATGTTGGTCACAATAATTATTATCTATCATAGTTATTGGTGAAGATCCCTATAGATAAATTAATGAGTTTTTTCATCAATATTTTATCCATGTGATAATTTAAATAACACAATACATTGGTGGGATTCTCATTTACACCCATATTATGTTAGTAAATATTGGTTAAAAATGTTGTATGAGAAAGAGAAAAATGGGTAGAAATGTCATAAAGGAGTTATTGTCTAGACTAAAAAAACCACACTATCTCAATGTCATGTAATTCTTTATATTGTTTTCAAGAACACTCCCTAAGCCTAGTTTATTTACACATACATTCATTACATAAAATTAAATATAATTTTTATTAAACTCCTTATAAACCTGTACAATGATACTCCGTAATATTAAATAGCAATAAGTTAATAATTAATGATATATTAATATATATAATATTACTCAAATTTTAACACTTAACTTGTGGTCACTATATTGACCATAAAGTTGTGATTAACCATATCAGATTCAATTATTCCATTAAAAATGACGGGATTCTAGTGTTTTCTTATTAGTATATTATAACATATTATATATATTTTAAAAGGAATATGTTATTACTTAGGTTAATATAATTCATTCCATAAGACTTATATATATCATACATTGTTATATTATCTTAAATACATCCAATGTGTATAGTCTTTTGGTCATATCATAATCGATCTCAGACTTGAAAAAAATCATCATATACTTTATGCCATTTCACTTTATATTTTATCATATATATATTATCTTATGAAAGCATATCAAAAATATGTTTTTATATATTAAAAAATCATTTGGATGTCTATTTTTAATTTCACCATTAATAACATCTTATGTAATATTTTGTGAACATCTATCCAAAAATCTTTTTTTATTACCTCTAAAAACATTTAGAGAAACTCTTTGAGTTTTATAATATTAAATCACTACATAGTAAATTAGAAATTTTAACATGAAGCTAATTTATAAAAATGATAATAGATATGAATTCTTAAATCCATACATACAAATAAATAGAATCCTCTAGAAAACAATTAATACTACTTAAGATATAAATGGGTCTGAAATTATATCAATCAAACACATGTATCTATATAGTTGTGTCCACCTGATGTATCATATACAATCACACATAATAATATATCTATTTTTCCAAAACATTGAGTCTCAATAGAATACATATCAAGTTAATCTAATAAATATGCCTCTACATTATTAATTGTGTGAGTATAGAATAACCAGATCAATAGATACATCAGTTTTCATTAATCTAAGATGATGATAAAATAAAATTATCCTCACCCAAATAGATAATTACGTCACATGTGTTATATAAATATAGTGATACACTACATTATTTTATCTCATTTAAGGTAGAATATGTCACACATGTCATACTAGTAGGCAAATCCTATCTTGGTTATATTACAACCAATGACATGATCACCAATATGACCATCCACCACCAAATTAGCTAACACTCAAGTATTGAATATAAAATATATCAATGTATGGGTTTTCTCATTCTAATAATATCACCAACCTCTGGTATGAGGATACAATATAAATCATGCTCCCCAATTATAACAAATACATAGTGTATAGAACTCAATGTGCTATACATAGAAGGTAATTCAATATAGAAAAACAGTTTTTTGCCTCATGATCATATTTTGAATCCCAATAAAATAATAATATTCATTATAACCTTAAAATTTAATCACAGCCTATAATACCCCATGAAAATCACAAACCAGGGTTAAATAAAGGAAATTAATTGAGAGTTCAACTATAATTTCAAATTATGGGTATATGTAGGAAACATGAATGAATGATAAAGTGGATACTACCTTTCTTTTATCACCTGATACATTTTAAATCCTTAATCTCTTTTAAGAATACTTAAAACAACCATTTATAAGTTACTCTATCATACCATTACATATGATAGACCTTTAGATCTACATTTTGATTGATTCACTATAAATATTTTTTTAATTAAATTACATCTTTATGTAATTAATTCCATAGATCAGTGTGACAATTTAACAAAATCCTTCCCACTAAACACTATAATAGAAAAAATATATAATTAAATAAAGTTTGGATCATGGTGGGGCTAGGGAATAATATTCTTAATCATCAACTCTTTGAACATAGTATTCACACTTCTTTAGATAACAATATCATTTGAAACAATGTTAACAATTTCTTATGTGTATATATAACTCTTTATATGTTCATTATAATCATCATCATCATGTTTCATTAAATAATTCCATAAAATATTTTAATTGAGATCATTTTAGTAAAAATATGTAACTCATTAATTTTATAGATAATAATATATCCTAAATTCCATTAGAATATAAAAGATATCCCCTTTAAATTTTTAGTGGATTTATATTTTACTTGTTATACTTTTAACTTCTTTAAATCAAAACATAATCCTACTATACCTTTAGAAATTATATTCTATTCAGAATACTGTGATAATATACAAATAATCCTGTGTGATTGGAAGAAAATATTATTTAATTTAGTGGAAATATTTAACAATTATACTATTAAATCCATATCTTATATGGTATTCTGTGAAAATAGTATTTTATTATTTATAAATTTCACTAAAGGGTTATGTAATCTATTCCCCTTGTATTTTTAAAAATATTTGTGGTCAAATTTTTTTATCCAAGATGAAACTTATTTTATCCTTATCTTTGTTTAAAAATATTTTCTAAAATTTGTTGAAATATATTCCATTTATAATAAAATTATCATCTCATATTTTTTACAATAAGTCTCTGTTAACAAATAACTTTGATTATCATATAAGATAATATAGGTGAATATAAAAATTCATTATTTAAATCTATGTAAGCTAAAAATATTCCTTTTCATATAGATAAATTATTTATCAAACCATTTCTTAAAACTACAAGATCCTTCAATTCTTACCTTGATTTTAAACTAGTGTATACTTACAACATTTGTAAAGTAAATATTTGGTAGCATATATACATAAAAATTAAGGATTTAATAATTTAATAGGAAAAATTAAAATAGAATTTCCATTGAGATTATAAATTAATTTCAAGTATGATATAAAATTTGACCCTATTGAACTATTATCCTTATTTATATTATATTTAGTTTTCCATAATGAAGGATTACTATAAAAAAATTCCAATTTTCTTATACTAGAAAAAATATATACCCTTTAGTACTATTAGCAAAGAACATGACACTAGAAATCACATAGATACTTTATCAATACTATACACTTTTAGATAATAGGAAACATTTTATTTAACTCATTCACATTGTCATGATAATCAATAATGATTAGAAAATTATTTTTTTACTCAGATCAATCATTAAAGTATATTTTTTGTTTCTTCAAGAAATATTCACATTAAATCAAATTATGTTTTTGAATGGGGACTGAATTTAATCTATTTATATATCTTATAATTAATTTTATACCTTTAGTGAATTATTATATGCTTCTCATAAGCGTCTTCATCAACTTTTGGAACTATTTCAACATTTGGTTACGCATGAATTTTCCCTAACATGTTGATTTTTTTTATTTCTTAAGAATGATTATTATGTTCATATACGAGACTAATATGTTACTTATAATAAGTTTATCCTTTATATACTTTTTATGTTAGTTTAAATTTATATTATGATACTTCTCTTTATCTATAAAAAAATATTTTAATAGATGAGTTTCATTTTTTAATATTCATTTAATTAGGTTTTTAATTAAATGAAAAACTACTAAAATGATAACACTTATAATGTGAATCATATATATTAGTTGCCCATAATATATTTTTAACAATAATTAAGGTGTATTTATCATTTATACCATCACATAGTTATTTATGTATGTTATCCTTCCAATCATATCATATATGACACTTTCATAGTTAAGAAATAACTCTTTTCCCAGTTCATCATATTGATAAACACAACTTTATTACTTTGTTAACAAAATCCTATTAGGTTATCTCAGATAATATTAAATAAAATTAAATTCCGAAAGTAGAACTTAAAACTATAAGTTTCAATAATTAATTTCTTCCCTTACAAAATATAATCCAATGGCACCCAGTTGTAGCATGAGCTACTCGATTAAATGATCGAGGTCTTGAAAAGTGTCTTGTTTAGATGGAATATAAATCTTATTAATTTAAATGGGGTTTAATCTCACAATATTATATCATTTTTCCATTTACATGTACGTATTCTTCAAATTATTTAGTTTGTAATCCACATCCCTTCCACCAAATTAATATTTTAAAACTATCTTGATGCCTCACTCTTTACAGAACTCATTGATTATGTTACTAACCTATGTTAAAATTCAAATATATTCATGAAATATAAATTCATCTCATTCGTAAGGTACATGGAACCATTTTACTTAATGTCTCATTACTATATGAAATAAAAAATCCATGATATATTAATCTTTTAGAAATATATAACAAAACCCCACTTTTGAATATATGGCATAAACCTCCAGGATAATGACTTAAAATCCCAAAGTTACTCTACCTAATCATACTTTTCTCCTGAGTGATCTTCAGTCCATAAACATTATGAAACCTAATATGTTTAAAATATAATTAAATACTTAAATAAATATCATAACTAGGTACAAGGAAATGCAATGGTAAAATAAAACAATATCAATTATCAGACATAGAATGTTTTTCATTATATTCATGTATGATAATTTATAAAAGCGGTTTAACTCATTAAAATATATCATACATTATTTTTATTAATATAAAAATTATATATATGGTACAATTTGGGAACAAAATAAATATAATAATAATATATATATTGAAACATGAGATAAATTATTTATAAACAATTCCCAAAAAATCTATTATAAATAGTTTATATTTACATCTAATATGAAAATCCTCATATGATCCATTATATAGAATTTTCATTAAATATATGATATTAAATGAAATATAAGAAATTTTTATTCTAATTATATTATTAAAATAATTTATATAATCGAAATATCATATATTTAACAATATTTAACCTTTATTATATCAATTATAAAAACATGTTTTGATATGGTTTAAAACATTTCTCAAATAAAAATTTTTAATTTCAAATTTTTTAAATTAATAACTGTGAATAATTCACAATTTAAATATAATCTCTTAAATTTTTCCTAAATTTATAATTTATAATCACTTTAGAAATTATATAAGTAAAATTTATATAATGAATTACTATCCAAATTATAAGTCATACACCACATTCATGCCCATGGTTTTTGTTGTGATTATAACCTATTTTCCAAAGGTAGGTGGTCATTAGGATGAACCAACATTTCTTCCAATTGAAAATTTGTGAGAATGGTAGGCCAAATCATCCCATGATGGGTATTTTTTCCGAGTATGGGACACTCTTATATATTTAAGGCATGTTCATGAAATTTTTTTAAGTAAGAATCCCAGTTTCTTTGGTCATGAAATTGATTTATTAATACCATGTATCAATGTTTATATCTATATATATTAGTGGTTCTCTAACCCCTACCTTAGACAATTGGTTTCATTATTGTTCTAAGACACACAACTTGGATATATGGAATTTAGTGCCATCCAGGGAAGCTTTAGGTCTTTTATGTTCAGGATCTGACCCTTGCAATAGGAATCTTATGTATCACCATGAAGGTAATACAAACCGACATAGTTTATTTCCTTGTAACATGATAGGTCAGAAAAGTCAAGGTTAGGAGAAAAGGACCAATGTAGTTCCTTTTAAGGTTATATAAGCATGAAAAAATGAGTTTACTTTTAAGGTCATGAATCCAATATCATAATGCCCATTTTAAAGTGATGAAACCTCGATCAAGGTAAATTTTAGTTTTGGATAATTTGACTATACCTAATTATAAGAAGTTTAAAGACATATATAATATAACAATGGGTAATATGGGATGAGAAATGGTTGGTGTCTATCTTATACATGGAAACCATTTATTCATCTCATTTTTTCGTAACTAAAAAAGATAGTGTATGGTTGGGGATTACACCAAATAAGAAGATCATTGTATTTATGGATCATTGGTCAAGAATAGGGATGATACTATCAATGAGGACATGGATAGGGTTTACACCTAGTCGGAGGCACATAAATGTTCTATTGTTTATTGGTAACTAAATAGGGATGAATGATTACACATATCTATGATGTGAATTTATGAAGAGGTGTTGGGAGTTACTCCAAATTGGTAGACCATATACATCTATGACTCACTAATTAGTTATAAGGTATGATAATGAAGTGATTAGTTAACCTCTAGGTGTAAATAATGATTATATAAAATAAAAAATGGTTTAGATCTTTATAAAATAGCTAATAAGGGGATAATATTGATCTTATCAAGCTATCACATAAAGGATAACCACACACACACACATGAGGATTATAGGAGGTCAGGTCAGAGCATCTAGGATGTGTATCCAAGGATAATCATAAGTCCACTAGTTTTCTATGGATATGGATCCCCATTATCAGGGGAATCCATGATTTTTAATTCATTGATTATCCTAGAATTTATGAAGGAAAAGAAAGTGAAATCTTCTTCTAAGTGTTAGATTGCTATTATCAAAGGAATGAGTAATCTAAGAGAAACACAAAAATGTGTATAGAATTTGATTCATGTAAATTACATGGTTTCGATGGAGGTATTAATTTGGTAGGAATTTTAACACTATTAACTTCTTTAATACAACCCATAGAGGTCATTTGGGTTATTAATTTAACATATATAGGGTACTTAGGTGAAGAAGGGTCCATTAAGGTAGTCCAGTTGTCTGCAAGAGAAATCTTTGGAAATGTGGCTAGCCAATGGTCAAATATTTTATATTGATAGACCACCATAAAGTGACAAAAATTTACTATAGGGAACAAGAATTTAACATAATATTTAGGTTCCTTGTGAATGGGTGGTGTCTAATATTTTTATAGAATTTTAATTCTAGGCACCATTTAAGATTTACATGGTAGAAATCCATTAGGGAAGGATGTTTGTGTGGTACCATCTTAAATGATCATATATAGGAAAATCCATGAAGATATTTTTCAAGGTAGGAATCACCAAAAATATCTTAAATAGTGATTTCCCCCTCTTGGGATGAGATTAAAAACTTACCTAAGGGAATACTCTAAAACCTTGCATAGTGTAATTTTCTGGAAATGAAGTATTTTTTCTCAAAATTCAGGTAATGGAAAATTACTCCTAAATATGTGTGTCAGAGGATAATTTTTTTGAAAAAATATGTAACTATACACTCTGGGATTTTTGGAACTACTATTGTATGGGTAGAAGACAACTACATAGGTACTCTTGTTAAATTCCATAAACAATCACAAACCATGATGGAATCACATATAAAAAAATTAATTCCTTGATGCATCAAATGAAAGAGGGCTATAAATGAGTCACAAGGCTATAGAACATTAAATCCTCCATCACACAAATGATACAACACTACAAGGATCTTAGATGTCCATAATTGTAGTTTGTGGAACCTTGAAAAATGTTGATCCCTTCACATTAATTTTATATATCCAACATAGTCTCTTTATGAGTCTATATCTGTTTTATACGAAAATTAATATCAAATTGATATATCCATAAAATTTGATCTACAATTATATTTTTGATCCAAAATCAATCAAATTAAAGCCTATGAATAAATATACACAGAGAACTGTTAGTTTTATACATAACTAGTGTAATCTAGGGAAAAAGTCAATAATACCCTTAAATTAGTATTCCTTATTCCATCATCAATGGATAAAATAAATAGATTACTCTTGGGAAGAGGTTATGAACAATACATCACCAAATTAGGAATAAATTTTTCAAGAATCTCTATCCCTCTATGAATGAGAAACTAGGTTATGTATTGAGACCCCATTTACTTATTCTTAATTTTTGGAGATAGTTTTCTTCCTAAACTCGACTCAAGGCAACTGAATAAGGGCCACATAATTCTTTCCACAAAAAATTGTTTCACTAACATTTTTTAATACCATTAGAACTCTCCATTATAATTTTATTCATCTAAAATACAATGAAAATAATTTTCTTGTGATATTGAGCACATTTCATATTCCTCGAAAAACTAGTAGGATCCTAGAGATTAATAGTTAATGTGAAGTATTTCTAAGAGGGGTATCTCAAAATAGATCATCACATAAGAAATATACCATCAGTGTGAGTCATCATGAGATTTTTTATGGAATGATACATCATCCATTTAAATAATTTCAAGTAGTTTATGTTTTTTTCATTCTAAAAATTCAATGGATTCTGATGAATTTTAAAATAAATACATAAATAATAACACCATAGAAATTCAATCAACATAATAATTAAATTAAAATAGTTTTCATGAATCATAATATAAAAACTCTACATTTTATGATGAATGTTTAGTTAATCAATAATATAGAGGGTATATGTTCCTCAGAAGATATAGGTTATCGGGGTATGTTACTCAAACAACATTGTTGTAATTTCAGGTGAATCTATCGGATAAAAGATTAAAGTTTTTGAATTTATCTTAAACATGCGATCTTGTATGGATGTAGGTGTTTCTGATATATCAAAAATATATACCATCACCATAATTATAGATTATTCTGTTTAAACATATGGGTATGAATGATTAAGGATAATCAAAAGTATGAAGTGGATTTGTATATAGGAATCAACACCCAAGAAGTAACAAGTACCCAAAAATTAAATCATCTTGAAATTTTCATAGATCACTTGGACCACTATATATGGAACATGGTGGAGTTTTAAATTTTTTCAAGATCTATAGACCTAGTAGACATGGATAGACTTTTTCCAAATCCAAATGGTTGTTCTTCCCAGGATTATATATTTTCCTTTTATTCCTAACATTTAACTAATTAATAATAGGGGAATAATTAGTGTGTAGGAACATGAATTATTATTAATAACCCATTTATAGGTTTCTAATGTGATAATATTTATTATTTTTTCACTTTTGTATTTGAAAATTTCAGCCTAGGCTACACCTAGTGCAGTTCTGGTAGGCAAAGACTATAATTTTTCCTAGGATTCCCTTTATATGTTTTTATCATAGTGATTATTAGGTATTTTTTTAGTTTAATGTATTTTAATCCAAACCAATGAATTATATGTTTATTTTCATTAAACTTTGAAGAAAAATTGATTGATTCTAAGGTCTAATATATTTTACCCAAAACTAATGAGGGAGGTTTCATGTCTAGCATAGAAAAAAAATATAACCAACATCGATTGGTGCACCTTATACTAGTATAAGTGGCCTATTAAATAAAATATGAATATATTTTGTGGTCTTAATGCTCAGACCAATTTGGGGATTATTTTAGGTAACATGAATTTGATCAAAGTGAGGTAGTATATATAATGTTTATGGCATGTGGAAAACCTAACAAGAATGAGTGAGGGCCCATATAAATATAAATGATCTCAAAGGAAACATTCAAACTTATTATGGTCATAGTAATTATAAAAATGTAAGCTATGTGAAAACTTAATTGGTGTTTGAGTGCAATGAGAGCTTAAACACCTTTAAATAAAGAAAGGGAATAAGGTAAATCATAACTTGAGTTACTTTAATAGGAAGTAATGAAATGAAAATATCATGATGAGGATCATCAATGGGCATATTGGAATGGTATGATCCACTGTAGTAATAGTAAGATGCAACACCCCAAAATTTTATGTGTATTTCCTTTTAATTAAACTCTAAGTATTGGATAACAAGATTTAGAAGGAACCTGGAGTCTAACTGAACCCATTATATATTATAAAACTATAAATTAATTTCAGGATTGAAGGGTATGAGTAGTATTATAAACATCATGAAATATATATAGTAATTTGTTACTAAAATTTCATGTATTTATTAATTCCTATGAAATAATCACTAAATATTTAATAAAATCATTAAATTATTTAAAGAACTATTTTTTAAGAAATATTTTTTTCAACATATTAGTTATTATTTTTTAATCAAAGTGCACTGATCTATATAAAAAATTTATTTTAATGAAATCTATTTGTAATGTATGAAGTTAAATTCTTACATTATATATCGAAATCCAATTTATAAGGATATAATAATTTTATTATATTAAATTTAACGAAATTATTTATTATTTTTTAAATAAAATAAATAGATTATATATCGATTAAGTATTGAAATATTCATTTTATTGGTTTTACGGGGAATGTAATGAAATTTATTTCCATTTTATGCTTAAAAATGCTTTGATCTAAAAATGGGTTTTTGTTGTGTTTTTGGATTATTTTTAAAATAAAATTATTCTACTTATTGAAAATAAATTCGATAAAATGGAATTAATATTTGGAATCAAAAGGTATAATTTTTTTAATTATTCCACATTCATTTTTCATAATAATGAATAGTAAACATAGTAAAAATTTATTACCATGATTAAGGTTAAACGGGTTTACTGGGGGTTTACCTAAGAGAAAAGGGATATATTTCTACATAAACATGTATATATATTGTTTTATGAAAATATTTCAATCCTATAATATATTCAATTTGAATATTTTTTCTTTTAAGGGCTCTTGTACAAGAAATTGACCTTATATTATGTAAATATTTTAAATATTTCCAAGTGTGTCCTCTCCCTCACTTATATAAGGTCACCTCATCTTGTCATTGAATTCATAAATTTTGAGAAACAAAGATCATAAAATACATACACATGAAAATTCATATATTCATAAAATTTTTCTTATATCCCCTTATTTCCTTATATGAAAAAATCTTTTAGGTACTAAGGTGTAAACAATATGATGTCTCTCAATAAAGAGGTATAAATCTTAACAGAGCTCTTTGAATTTTATTTATTCTTCCACCTTATCTAAAAATATTGTATCCATAATTAAAATACGAATATAGTATCATGAATATATTAATATGTTATTTTAATTATGGAAAAATATTTTTACACCTCAATTCCATTAAATGTGAAATTAAAGTATTTCTCGTGCATACATGTGGACTACCGCCTCCACATAATGACATGATCCATTCTTCACCACACCCACATTTTGATGGATATAATAATAGGTTTAATAAATATATATTATCTTTATGATATAATTAATATTATTTAATGATATAATATTGTTTTTATTTCTTTGCTTCTTTTCATTAAAAAACTAAAACATCATGGATGCATACATTCAGACTACCATGTCCATGAATAGTGTAAATCATTTTCCTATCTATAACATTTATGAATTATTATAAATTTGTATATAATTAATATATGTTATATTTATATCATAATTAATAATTTTCATATTATGTAACTATGATCAATATTCAAGGACTACAACATCTATAATGAAACATTCAGGAAAAATAAATCAACTATCACCTAGAACAATTATTTTAAGAACTATTATTAATGAATGTGTATTAAGAAGTTATAATTAAACCATGCATAGATCTGTAAGTATAAATATTATTATTATATATAATTATAATAAATTTTAATTTATTATATATGAGTTTAGAGTGCTTACAAAGAATGCCAAACTTGAGGTATGGGTTTATTTCGCAATCTCATCCTTATTCTGGAATATATATATTTATGTTTCTATAAAGGGGATTATATGATCTTTATATCATTAAACCCATCTAATTTATTCTAATATGTAACATTTTTATGTATTAGAACAGTATTTCTCAATTTTATACTTAAAAATGTCTAGGAAATTTTATAAAGATAATTTAACCTTATTTCCTCTTTTATCATCGAACTTTTTCATCCTTATTCATGCTCTTGAAAATTGATTTATGGATATTTTTACCTATACATGAATCTTTTTCAAATTTTCAATTTAATTACCATTTACTATATACATAATCATATAAAAGGAATATTTTAAATGAAATGTTTTTTGAAAAATTGATTTTTTTAATTTTACAAAGGTGTGAAAGGAATATTCTCTTTTAACATATATATTAGGAGTGGATTTTCAATCCACCATGATAATTTTGTTAATTAAATATTCTATAAACAATTTCCATTTTTATTTTTAAATAAAATTATTTTGTCAATTTTCTAGGTATTTTAAGATTAAATTTTATCAAAATAAAAGGTTATTTTTCTCATGTTTTCAAAGAAAATATGGATTGGTATTTTAAAGGTATTGTTCATATATGAAAACATCCTTTAAATTTTTTTATAATTCATTGGGGATATGATTTTATGACACCATCCACATTCTTACTCTATATCGGTTATAATGATAATGGTTTAAGGATTATTCTATGAAACCCATTTCATTCTACATGTTAATTAATTTTTGATAATGCATGTATAAAACTGGTTTCTTTTCCATGGGGATTTCTATGATGAAATGATAAAATGATTATGAAACATTATTCCATTACATGGGTTTCAATATAATGATAGAATGAATATTTTATGATATTTTCACACACACATGTGTGGTTTTCATTATGTGAAGTGTGGGACCATAATTATATATCCCTCCAATGGTTTGTGTTATGTTAGATATCTTATGAGATATTACAGACTTTAAAGGAGAGTAAACCTAGTTTAATACGTGAATCTATCCATTATGATAGTCTTGGGAGTGAAACTTTATTGAGGAAATGATATAATGGTGGTGAACCCAATCCACTAAGATGGTCTTGGTAGTGATACTTGACTAAGGAAATGAATTTATATTCTTATTTCTATGCCAAAAAATTGGTTATTATAATTTTAGTAAATTGTGGTGATTAAAATGACTTTTCAACTATATATCCATTTTAAGATTAAATAGGTGAAGAAAAATGTTGTAGATATACAAATTAGGGAGAAAATATTAATGACTTAAACCATGATATTGATGGAATTATAAAATTTATGAACTGAGTTTGTGTATCTTCAATACTAGGAATGAATATGGGTTTATTATAAGAATTTCATAACACAAAATTATATATTGATCCGAGAAGAATGAATATGTATAGATATTTGAAATAATATTTTAGGTTTTTTAAAATGAAGACAAATATTGAAGAGTTTGTATATTAGTGTTTTTTATATCATAAAGTTAAGGTTGAGAGATATAATTATAAGGGGATTTTATAATCATTAACCATAAAAGAATAGAAATAAGAAAAATCACCATGAATTTTGTCATTGGACTCCCAAAAAAATCTATAGGTAAAAATAATATATGGGTTGTATTTGATCTACTAATGAAGTCAACACATTTTATTTATATTAGAAAATATTTATATGTTGATCATCTTTCAAAAATATACATTAAAGAAGTAGCAATTTTTTGTAGTATAACATTTTATTTTATCTGATTGAGATGCAATGTTTACCTCAATGTTATAGTGACTTATTCAATAATATCTAGGAATAATGTTATGTTTCATTACTTCTTATCATAAATGGATATATTTTTAGTATTTGAAAACCATTAAAACCCCGGAGGATATACTAAGATATCATTCTCTATATTTCAAAGGTGGTTAGGATCAATACATTCGTCTTGTTTAATTTTATTATAATAATATATTTCACTCATGAATTTAGATGGATTATTATGGAGACCTTTATATTAGGAAGTATAGAACTCCAATGTGTTGGGATGATGTTATAGAAAGATACTAGGACCTGACCTAGCTGAGAAAATGGTAAAGAATGTTAGATCCATTCAGAAACACATCATGGAATCTCAAATTCAAAATAAGATTTATACTAATAATCACTAGTGGGATATAAAATTATAATTAGGTTATTAGGTATTAAATTTAATTTCGATAGGAATAAGGTTATGAGATATAGAAATAAGGGGAATATGAGCTCAAAATATATCATCCATTTTATGATTCTTGATCGGATTGGGATGGTTACTTGTCACTTGATGCTTCCACTGAATATATGTCAAGTTAATGATGTTTTCCATGTAACTATTTTGAGGATGTACATAACCTAACCTTCACATGTATTAACATGGAATATGTTCAACTTGATAATGATATTTCTTAGGAATAAAAATATGTATAAATATAGGATTATAGAGATAAAGTGTTGTATAACATGACTAATCACATTGTTAAAATTATATAGAGGAATCATAAATTTGAGGAAACTATATGTGAACCTAATTATGTGAATGAAAAATTATCCTAACTTATTTTCATGAGAGTGGTATAATTGTTTGTGAAAAAATCATTTTAAGGGGGGTAGAATGTAATGCTCTAATATTTTATAGGTATTTAATTTGTGATAGTAATTATGTATTTGATAGCATTATTTACACGCAACCACAAGTATAAATGAACCCATGATATTATATAAATTTATAACCTATCCAATGGATTGGATGGTCTAAATAGAATTAACCAAATTATGAAATATATATTATTTTTTTCATAAATTAAAATTTATTGATTAATTCCTAAGAAAAAATAAGTAAATATTTAATAAAATAATTTCATAATTAAAAGACCAGTTTTTTGATGTCGTTTTTTTCTTCTAAATATTATATATTATTATTTTAAAAATTATATTGATCAATACTAAAAAGTGATTTAAATGTAATTTATTGGTAATTTATGGATTAATATCCATATATTCGTTATCTAAATGATAGTAAGGGATATAAAATCATTTAAAGTTACATAAATGTCCAGAAGGCCTTCAATTTTTTTATTTATTTTTTTATAATACCCATTTTAATGGTTGAATGGGAACCCTTACAAAGCTTTAAGACTTTTGTGACACATTAAATGACATAGACGTCTTAGAGGAATTCATCCCAAATAGACACTTGGACTTTTCCCATCCCTATCCAATGTCTTGATGACAACTCTCTAACTCTGTATGGATAGTGGGCTAGCTATCCAATACAGAGATACATAGACCTGATACCAATAGAAATTCTATTCCCTCCCATTCTTCCCAATCCAATTAGCTATGTTCTGGTGAATGCACCTACTCTGAAACCTCCTCTGAAGCATTGATCCTTGTATCAGTTTGGTTTCATCTTCATATCATGTGTCCCGAAGGCCTTGAGGTGGAAAAAAGGCCTTGTGGTTTCATGAAGGCCTTGAGTGTCCTAAAGGCCTTAGATGAATGACGGACCAAACTGATGGCTCGATAGCAGAAACATATAAATTGTTGTAGGTGCTACAGTACCAAACAGTACCTACTATAGTTCCTAAAACAATACCTACTAGAGTTCCCTATACAGTACCTTCTACAGTAATTATATAGTCCCCAAAAATATATCTCAACCCAGATTTGATATCTATTCTCTTGGATACACTTTCCAATTCCTCACCAACTAGGCTTAAGATGATGTGTATTTAAAGTTAAAAAGAGTTATTTTCATAAAATTATTTTTATGTGTGCAATGTGTTTTCATCAAAATAAATTATGAAAATCATTATTGGTTGATCATTTTAATGAATTATATATATATATAATATATTAACTAAAATATTTTGACATTTACTTTATATTTCTTACGATGAAATTAAATATGGTAAATTCATACTTATTCTCAAAAATGAATATTTCTAAAAACTAGTTTTCGAAGCATTTTTCAAATTTATTTTTAAAATTAAATTCTAACAATTATAGAAAATAAAATTGGTAAAATTTATTCCATATTTTTAATGAGTATGTATAAATTTTTCAATTATTCCACTTATATTTTTGGTCATTATGAATAGTAAAAAATATTAAAAAGTTATTACAATTGTTAAAGTGAAAATGAGTTTATCGAAGGTTAAACCCAGAGATAACGGTAATATGGTCAGAGAAACCTATATAATCTTATTGGTTGGATATATTTCAACCCCATATTATCTTAAAATTTATTCCTTTTCTTCTTTAGGTCCACTTTCATAAGAAAGTGGAGTTATATTTCTTAAATCTTATTAGTTATTCCAAGGGTGTCCTCTCCCTCACTTATAAAACTTTACTTTATCTCAAACCTTATTCATGAATATTTATCCTTTTATACCAGTTAAATTATTCAATAAAACCCATTATATAATCATTAAATTCATCTAAGATCTTTTTTTATTCTCTTATGAACAATCTCTCATGGTTTAAGGTGTAAGCTAAAGGAGGTCTCTCTATGAAGAGGTATAAATATGAATCATGTATTTTTTATTTTAATTTTTCATACATATTCATTAAATATATTTTATACTTTATAAAATTTTCTATAAAATATATATATACTTATATGTTATTATTATGGAGGAATAAAATTTTCTAAGATATTTTCCACCAAATAGAAAATGAAATGTTTCTCTTGCATAAGTGTGGACTACCACCTCCACACAATGATATGATTCATTTTCCTTAACCACATCACATTGATTGATATAATGATTTATTTAATAAAAATAAATGATATTTGTGATATATTTTTTTTAATTATTGATAAAATATTAATTATTTTCATTTATCTCTATTCATTAGAAAGTGAAAATATCATTCATGCATATATACATACAATCATCTCCACGAATGATGTAATTCATTTTTATATTTCAAATATTTATGAATAGTTATAAATATGTATATAATGTGTATATATTATATTTATATAATTACTAAAATTATATTTTTATTGGTACAATGATCAATACACAAGAATTATAATAACTGAATCAAAACATTCATGATAAATGAAAATTTTATCACTAAGAACAATGATTATAATAAAGAATTATTAATGGATAGGTAATAGGATGTTATAAGTTAAACATGTATGGTATTATAAGTATGACTATGGACCTATTATTTAATTATAATAAATTTATATCTATTATAAAATAATTTATATCTTCTATAAAGACTGTAAAACATTAGGTAAGGGTTTTATATTAAAATATCATTTTTTCTAGGATTGTTTATGATTAACATTTTAGATGATGAAATTATATGATATATGTTTCTAAAATATTTTTTATTTTATTATCATATAGTTATTTATGTAAACAATATTTTCTTCCTTTAATCTTCCTCTCTCAAAGTACTCAATGGTCAAAAAAAATATTTTTAAGGAAAACCGACTTTATTTTATATTCGGGGCATGAATATTTCTTCCATATCAATGTTATTTTTAAAATGTTTCCAAGAATGTTTTCATTATTAAAAAATTATTTATTAATTTTTTTACCCATGATTGAATTTCTATAATTTTTTTTTAAAATAAATTTTATTTTAAATACACGAAATAGGTACTTTTTACCAAAGGTGTGAACAAAATATTTGTTCTAATGTATACTGTATGAATTAAGTTTCCCAAAATCATGAAAAATAAGTGTTTTCATTATTACATTACAAGTTTACATTATTATATTTAAAATAAAATGTTTCCCTAATATTTTAGAATTTTTTAGTTTTTAAATAAGTGATTTTAAAATGAAAAGGGTATTTTCCTCAAGAAATATTCTACTGATATTTTATAGAATATCACATTTATGAAAACACCCTTTAATGCTACTTATGATTCTCTAGGGATATGATTATATTATTCCATACTTATTATTTCTTTGGATAGTATATGATTGTGATGATGAAGTATTGATGAAATGAATTTTCTTTTTCATTTGTTAAGCTATGATGAAATGATAAATTTTTTCATGATCTTGTGGAATACATGTATATGGATTATAATTATATGTTGAGTGAGTATATTATATCCCTCAAAAAAAAATTGGGTAATGATTAATGTTTCATTACCTCAAAGGATACTTGATAAGTTATATCATGCCAAAATGAGGGTATATTGAGGGTTATCACAAACCTAAAGAAGGTACATAGGTGGGTATCCTTAGCCTAACATGTGATGAATTCCTTGGTTGGTAACCTTAACAAAATATTTATATGGTTATGATAATTCCATACTATATTCCACTATTTTATTACACAATATTATTCTAATATTATTTTCTCATAAATCATGTTATTTGATTCCTTTGTGATTCATGTCTTATTAAATTAAAATCATTATTCCATGACTCATGATTATGAACTATGAATTTATGGGAATTATTTTAAAATTTCAAGATCATGTTATCTTACCATTATTCTCATTCTATGATTAAATTATAAATAATATATCCCTTTTTAACCCTTAATGGGAATATGATAAATCCCTTTATTTTGATTCCTTTTCCCAAGTACATGAAGAATGTTTTTATGGATGACATTTATAAGAAGGGTGCTAGTTATGAAGAACATAGTGGGAGATGATATATGTTTTTAATATAACAGTCTTTATTGTATCCATGTTTCCAAATACACTAAACACTTATGGTTTTTTAGTTTAGTTTAATGACATGAAATTAGTATCCCTATAAAAAGTGTAATATTTATGTTTGTAATGTTTTTATCATCGCAATTGGAATTAGAAGAGTGTTTTATTATTTTGGGGAATTAGGATTAAGAGTGTTTTTTTGAAAATTACGGGGATACGTCTAAGTGTAGGATAATATCTAGAAGCATTGGTAAAGTATATATTGTGTTATTTTCATAGAAATTAAATCCTTCAATAGATACTATAAATTGGATGCGGTTGTGAAATAGATACACATAGGGGTAACAATTCTTAAAGGGGTGGATTGGGTATTATCCCAATCATCGTCGGTGCATGATGAGTGGGCATAAGTCTATACACATTTCTAGAAACTCTCAAGGTATATTATTGGGTTAATTTAAAAATTTTATGATATATTGTGAAGGATTTTAATAGATTATTACCATGGATAACTATGGATGAACCCATGGTTTCATAGATTGGAAATATTGTGTAATGATTTATAAATCTTAGAAATAATTTTCATGATTATGTTTTTTATCACTATGAATACTACATCTGAAATTTATTTCTAGTTATAGTCAATGGATATAAATCAAAGGAATCACATTAATATGGAATTTTCGGGACAATATAATGATTTTCTTCTTGAGAAACCAAATTTAATGGGATATGGAGTGAAAAATATCATTATTATTCTTATAAAACTTTCTCTCTCCATGAATCATGTTAATATTAAAAATGAAAAATAGAAGGAACAAAATTATGTTTAATACTTCCCAAGTCAACATCCACCTTGTTTTACTGAGTCCCCAGATCCAATATTTCAATTCAATGGATCAATAAAATTAAACAGATATTTTCTATTCCCCGGTGCTGCGAACATGAAAAATTTATTTTGGTTATTTATCATTTCGAAGGGGAATAAGATCAATGGTGGAATATAATCAAGAGAAAAAGGAAGTTTGATGAATTTGACTCTATCAAGTGGGATGAGTTTATAAGTCTATTTATCAAAAAGTATATTTCTCATATTATTTATAAAAAATTGCAGAAGGAATTCATTAATCAAATGTAGAAGGATGATGAATCCATTAGTACCTAGGAAGAAAATTTTACAAGACGTTTCTATGAATGCTTATAGAATTATCATCCAACCTGAAAAGAAATATTGATCAATTATTAAATGGATTAAAACCTTTTCTATGAAGGTTATGAAAAATAAGAGACTTTAGTAGCTGTGAAGGAATGGTCTGATGTTCTCTCAAGCTAGAAATGGATATCAAAATCACCCATCGATCTCATGGTTTTGATAATAAAATAAATATGGAATTTCAATGATATAATAATACTATAAAATATGGGAGTTAAAAAATATAAGGCCTCCTCTATGACAAAAGTGTGGAAATAAATTTGGAGGAAATTTTCATAAGGGGAGTAAATGCCTTAATTTTAGAATAGAATACCATTAAGCAATCAAATTTTAATGTAAATGGAAGAAGTTAGTAAATGATATGAATAGAGAAAAATATACATAGTATAAACCACACACACTACAATATTTTAAATTCAAGTATTATGAAGGATATGATAACTTGTTCTCAAATCCCGTGGTTAATGAAAATGATTTGTGTATAATAGATCTAAACCCGTACTATCAGATCTGATGATAAAAAACAAATCTTTACATTTCTGACTTTGATACCATTAACCATTACCCCATTTTATTGATCCATACCTTAAAAATATCACTATAAAATAGTGTATAACTTACATACCCAAGTAACTTTTTGGTTTATAGTTTCATATAATTAAGAAAATTACTCACATAACTAAAACCATGTCTTCAAGTGAGACTTTTTCTAGCATTCTCCACTTTTATTATTTCACATTACATCTTCAACATGTCCCATAAAATTATTCATGCATGAAACCATTCAAGAAATAATTAATTTATGATCAATATTTATTACATAGGAAAATTTAAAGCATAATAAGGGTGATCTAAAATGATTAGTAAGATTAAACATATGAATTAATAATTGAATGTCGTTATAGAGCATAAGAATCAAATAATGATATAATGATATAATCAAATTTAATGATTGATATTTAATACACATAAAACATAGTTCAAGAACTATGATATATTTAATAAATTCTTATAATAATATAAGAGTCATATAATTTAATAGTCACGATATATGTGAAAATAATAATTGGGAAAAGGATCTATTAGAACTCATATCAGGAATTGAAAAACTATGTATGTATATTGAAACATAGAAAAACTATCATTGAATCAACTAACTAGATAATTCACATATATCTTAGGAGTAACCTATAACTGGAAAAAATTTCCCCTCTTAAGAGTAACTTATAATCAGTTAACTCAGTCATCTCTTAGGTGTAACTTAACTCATTTTTTTCTTAACATTAACTTCCATCCAGTTAACTCTATCACATTACCTAATGCATTAAAGGTCTATAATATACCCAAATGACACATTTCAGAAATATTTCATTAATGATTTGGGTTTCCTCCCTAATCCCACTTACATGAATAATTTAAAAGTACCATATCATTAAACAAAGCATATAGAAGCTTGTATTTTAACAAAACTATCATATGTTGATTTACACATGAAAAAACAGGATTCCTGACAATATATTTAAAACATAACCATAAACCAATTTAAGAAAGGAAGTGAATGATATCATAATATCATATCTCAAATGAACCATAGCAATAAATAAAGGATGTTGACAAATATGAAAATACAATTAAAATAACATTTAAAACATTTCTTAGAAAAAAGTGGAAAAAACCATTTTATTTTAGTACCTTTAGAAATTAAAATTTTAAAAAATATTAAAATTTCATATTTTTGGAAAACAACCATGGAAGCTTATAATGGGACGTTCATATAGAAAAATTTTCTATAAGGAATAGAAAATAGTTCATTTTTTAATTGTAAAAAATAAACATTCCTTTCAACATTTTGTGAAGAGAGTCAAAAGTGACCCATGAAGAAAACATTAACAAATTTTCTTTTCAAACCATTTAAAACAAGGTAAAATATCATGGAAAATAAATTTACTAAAGAAGTAAATTTTTTTAAATATAGTTATTAAAATAAGATAAAAAATGTTGAGGAAGGGTTTGGTTAAAAGCCTTTAAAACCTTTAAATCATTGTTTTTAATGAAGAACCAATTTTTTCATTTTCAAACCAAAAACACTTTAGAATAAATACAAATAAAAGAATTTTAAAACTGCAAGAGTATAAAAAGTTTCAAGATATATTATCTTAGTATTGAATATATACTTCATATAAATGAATATAGGTGCATCAATTAAGAAATGTCAAAAAGAATGATGTTTGAGATTAGAGACCCTTGTGACTCGGATAATGCTTGAATAAAAATGGTATTGAATGAATGAATATAAAATTATTATATAAAAATAATAAATTATGTGAAATAATTTATTAAAATAAATTCACTAAGTTGTAATTACACTATTTAGAATAAATCATGGTGCATAACATGAGTTATATCTCAAAGAAATGAAATTGGGACCCTGAAAACCCTTAAAAATTTTATAAAATTTGAATCAATATATCATTAAATAGATAAATTCAATGGAATTTTAAATATCATGATCTGAGATTTATTTAATATATAATATCTCATTTGGAAAAATATAATGAAATTATATACATAATGTAATACATGTCTCAAAGAAACAATATTAGGATGAATACTCCTTTCAATGATCATATCAATAAAGTTTGAATTAAATAAATAATGTGATTATGTGTAATAATTGGAAAACTAAAGAAAATAGTGTAATGAAAAAATAATACAATACTAGGTCGTTTCACACATAATAATGGAATAAAATATTTAATAATGTAGAAGTATAATATCATAGATGGAAGTTGATTTTAGAAATCGCTTACCTAAAGTCCATAATTGCTATGTACATCCATTAATTTCCTATATAATAAATTTATATGAATTATTTACCTATTTAAGAACCTTTTATAGTCTTATTCACTTAACATTAAAAAACTTATTGTGTTTATTACAATGACATATTTAATTACATAATTTCATATGTTCATGTCAGGTGGTTTGAGGGTGTTCGATTCAAAATTTAAAAATGTCTTGGTAGGTTGAATGTGGTAAAAATGATAATTATTCCATCATATATAGAATACTAATAATTAAACAATTATATTATTTATACATCAAAAACAATTTTATAATCACCCATGATGGGTGGACATTAAAAACAAATCACATCGCTTCATGGAGGTGGTATTCCACACGTACTCATGAGCATCGTAATCATTTTTAATGTGTAAAATTTTAAGAAGGTTAGTAATATAATATTTTTAAAAAATAATTATTATTTCATGAATATAATATATATTTATTAACATGATTTTTATGTAGTTATTAAAAATAAAACACATAACTTTATGGAGGTGTTAGTCCACATGTATGTATAAATGATGATTTTGTTCCCCATAGGATGAAAATGAAGATGAACAAGGTTGTTACAATAACAAAACATCTCAACATTTTTTAAATAGTTATTTTATTATATTTTAATGGTTATTATATAATTTAAGGAGTTAAAATAATTAAAATGAAATAGATTGGTTAAAATGATTACCTCCTCTTTGAGAGACCTCTTTTGGATTTATTCTTATGGACCTTAAGGACATTATTTTAAGGTAACCAGAACCTATATAACTTGGATAATAATGCTTATAAGTTATTTATATAGTTTTTATCAAGATAAGTGTCTCATGTTTGTGTGAAGAATATAAGATAGGTGGTGAAATTTTATTATTATGGGAAGGACATGCTTGGAATTACCTAAAATGTTTTAATATAATAAATTATTTTTCACATGAAAGTGGAACATTGTGACCAAAATTTAGATCATAAGATAGGTTAAAGTTGAAATCATTTAAACTAATAAAATATTTATAGGTTTATGTGGAATTTTCAACCTTATCATTGAGTTTAACCACTTTGTTAACTAATTTTAACCTTAACCATGGTAAAAACATTTTTAATACTAAAGGATTATGAATTTACTTATAAGGTAAAAATTAGCTAAAAAGGATTAGGAAATTAAATTTATGAAAATATACCTTCCATATTTTCCTTCTATAGATATTTTTAAGATTTTTAAATCAATTATTAATATATTATTTAACTTAAAAAACCATTAAAGTAATTTTATGAACTATTCACATATTTTTACTTTAAAGACATCAAGAAAGGTGTGAAATATAAACTATTTATAAATAAATTATACATTATTATTATCCATAAAATTCATCTAAAACTACAATTAATCTAAAAAATATGAATATATAGGTTTTTAAAATAATTTACTTGGATTTTTCTACTTCTTTCATTAGCAATATATTTGCAATGTGTAAGAATTTAAGGTAATTATAACATCACTAAAAATAAAAAATAATGTACCTTCATAAAAATAAATTAACTATATCCAAAATAAAATGGTATATTCACCCATGAAATCATCTTATCCATATGTGAAAATATCAATCAAATTCAAAGAGAGTTGAATTTAAAAATCTTCCTTTACATAAAATAATAAAAAGGTCTTCATCAAAAAAATGAAACAAAAATACCCTATTTTAGAATATATAAAGTGGCTCTAAAACTAAACTCATCCAATACAAATAAGGTAAGTGTTATATATATATATATATTTAAAGCCTTATCACATTACTTTTAACATTAATTCTATAATTTAGTCTCATTGAGTTGAAAAATATTTACCATGATTACTTTTCATTATAAACAAAAACAAAAGTTAAACAATCTAAAAAATTTGAACTACCTAATTCCAATTATAGAATCAGTTTTTCAATATTAAATTTCTAGAAGTGGTAGAAATAATGTTCAATATAAATACATAAAATCCAATTGAAAACATGTTTCTATAAATATGTGTTTCTATGCCAAACAATGAAATTATATCCAAATAAAGTATAAATATGATGACTATATAATTAATTTTATTATATATTATTCAAGGAAAATCATGTTAATCCATGTTTAAATTCAAATAATAATGGTACTTTTTCAATAATAATAAATTATAGTTTTACAAAAATATATATTTTTCACTGTTTACTAAAATTGAATCTTTTCAGAAAAATTCTAAATTTTCACCCTAAACTAATTTGGATATTCTAATTTCAAAAACGTTAAACTTTATATCAAATAAAATTACAAAAAGTGGTGAAATGTTATTAAAATTTTCACTCTAAAAAAGAAATAAAATCCATTTTTAAAGAAAATGTATTTCTGAAGCATAAAATGACTATATAAAATTGAATTCTAATTTACTGATAAGTAGTCAATTCTTATGTATTTAATATAACTATTCTATATATATTTCATAATTTATTCACTCATATTCAAATCCTATAATTCAATGATTAGGTTATGTCAGTTATATTTAATGAATAATATTTCATGGTTTGTTTAAGATCATTGTTTCATGTTGTATATGCTATCAAACATATTGTTATCTTAAAATATCAAGGTATTAAAAAACTATAGTAGCCTATTAATCCCAAAGAAAGATTAAAATATCATTTGATCTTTGTTACTGATCTAAAGAGTGATAAATAATCAGTGAAAGGTATACTTATTATCCACTTTGGAATTATTAATGTCTTACTTGATTTTGGATCTACCCATACTTATATATATGAAGAATTTTGTAATAGTATCACATTAACACCCCAAAAATTAGATTTTTAATTAGAAGTGAATACTAAAAATGGTATGATGATCAAATCTCAAATCTACGATTCTTCTCCAATTTATATTTTTGAGAATGTTATTATTAAAAATATCATTATTATTACACTAGTTAAATTGGATGTTATTTAAGGAATGCATGGGATTACATTATATAAAGACCATATCAATCACCACGGAAGAGAAGTATTATTTTATATTTTAAAAACCTATGATTATCTATCAGTTTGAGGATAAATATGAACTTATAATTGTAATCACATCCATTGTATGAGTCTTTTAACCTTTTTGAAGGGCATGTTTGTCTCAGATGGTTGGGGATAAAATCAACATAGATGATATTCATATTCTATGAGAGTTTTTTGACATCATTCTTAATGAGTTTCCTATTATTCATCTAAATCATGATATTGAGTTTTAAATATAACTCATAATTCATGGAACACATATTTCAAATACTTCTTATAAAATGGACTCTATTATATTGAAGTAATTGAAGATAAAACTCCAGAATAATCTAGATAAGGGATTCCCTCAAACATGTGTGTCATCATTGACTTGAACTATTCTTTTTATTAAGAAAAAATATGGATCAATGTTACTATACATTGATTATCAGGAATATAATAGGATCAAAATAAATAATAAGTATCACCTTCCCCTTATTAATGATTTTTTATCAATTTCAAGGAACCCAATACATTTAAAATATTTACCGTCATTCAGGATACTATCAATTGAGGGTCAAAATTGATGAAATATCCAAGTCAACATCCTATTTGAGGTATGGACACTATGAATTTATAGGGACACCATTTTTTCTTAATGATCCCTTAACTATCATCATGGATTTAATGATTATAATATTTAGAGATTTCCTCGATCAGTTTGTGGTAGTATTTATAAATAATATTTTTATATATTACAACATCAAGGAAGATAATATAGATCACCTGAGTAATAAAATGTTGAACTTAAGGATAAAAAACATATATGAAAAATTTACCTGGTGTGAACTTTTTCAATAGAAAATTTCATTTCGGGAAAAATAATTTCATGAAAGGGTATATTAGTAGACCATCAAATATGAAAATTACTAAAAATTGGCCTAGAATAACCACTATTATTGAGATCCATAGTTTTCATGTATTTGAAGGATATTATCAAAAAAATTTGAATAATTTCTCATGGATATATCATCCAATCACTATGTTAACATAAAAGGGAGAGAAGTTCCTTTGGACTTATGGATGTGAATAAAATTTCAAGGAAATGAATAGAACAGTTTTGATTTACAATGATTCATAGAAGAATGGTTTAAGATTTTTTCTTATATAGAATGATATGGTGGTAGTTTATACCTCATGACTATTGAATGTTCACAAGAAATGTTACCAGAATATTGATTTGGACTTAGATGCAGTAATATTCTCATCAAAGGTATGGAGGAATTGTCTTTTATAGAGAAATGTGTGAAATATATAATTATCATAAATGAATATATTCACCCAGTAATACCCTGGGAAAGAAAATAATGTGGTTGATAACTTGAGTTGAAAGGATATTGTTTGACGCTCTATGATGAGGATCCCATAGGATCAAATATTTATAAATTTACAATGGACGGACCTTGAAATACTGGAAGGAGAGAAATATTGTTTTTATAAAATTAGTATTGAACCATCTATCTATGTGAAGATTAAAGAGGTGCATAAGGAATCTGTATTGCTGAAAAAAAAATTGTGAAATGTTCCAGAGTACAACCACAATTTTTATGGAATGATGAGGTTCAAGAATTGAATATGTGTCTCGTCAATACCAGAATTTAAGAAGGAGATATTAGAAGGATATAGTATATCACAATTATTTATTAATCATTGGAAATAAAAATACGAGTATAGATTTAAAAGACAATTTATATTAGGACATCACCAAGATAGATATTATAGAATATTTATTTTAGTTATTAGTATGATATAAAGTTAAGGTTATGAGACTTAAGTATAAGGGAATGACACATCCATTTACCATTAAAAAAATTAAATGGGAAAACAACTTCAGGGATTTCATCACTAAACTCCCAAATACATATACTGGCCATAATGCTATTTTAGATGTCATTGATTGCCTTAAGAAGTCAGAACATTTCATTTCTACTAGATAAGATGTCTGTATTGATCATATTTCCAGGATATACGTTAAGGAAGTAAAAATGATTCATGGGTACCATATTTTATTATATTTTATCAATATGTGAGGTTTACCTCAATGTTTAAGAATTTGTTTACCAATCTATAGATATAGAGTTTAGTTTCGGTAGTACTTGTTATCATCATACAAATGATCGGTTTGATTGAACTATTTAAACCCCAAATGATATGATAAGATCATGTTATCCCAATTTCAAAGGTGTTTAAAATCAATACCTCCTTATTTCCAAAATATCTTATAAAAATATCTTTTGGTCGAGTATTCAGTTGTCTCATTATGAATCCATTTATAACAGGAAGTGTAGTACCCCAATGTGTTGGAATGAATATGGAGAAATAAATCTATTGGGACTTCAGCTATATGAGGAAATTATTGTGAAGGTTATATCCATTTGGAAACACATAAAGGAATATCATAGTCAATAGTATAGTTATGCTACCAATCATAAACATGATATAGAATTAGAAGTTTGTGAAAAGGAATTCCTAAAAATTTCTCCATATATGAAGTCTATGATATTTGAAAAAAGGCATAATTGTACCATATACATATATCATTACTTTTGAGATTCAAGAACATATTATGATGGTTGTAAATCACTTGGCTCTTCCCTTGAACCTATTTCAAGTTCATGACATGTTTTATGAATATATTTTTTGGAAGTACATACTAGATCCATCACATGTACAGAAAATAGAAGTAGTTACACTAAAGAATGATATTTTGTATGAATACAAATTATTAAAAATATTTGATCATATAGATGAAGTTATAAGGAGTAAAAATACTCACCTAGTTAAAATTATATGGAAAAATAAAAAATTTGAGTAAGATAAAGGGGAAACTGAGGATATGATGAATCAAATGTATCCTCATTTTTTTGGATCAAAATGATGTAATTTTATCACATAAATTCATTTTATCTAGTGTAGAATGTAACACCTTAATTTTTATATATATCTCCTTTGAAATAATCTTGAATCATTTGATATCTTTCTCTACATGAAACATCAAGTCTAAATGAATATGAGATATAATATATCTTTATAACCTAGTCATTATATTGGAAGGTATGAAAATGATTAAACACATTATGATATATATATATATATATATATATATTGTTTATTAAATTCAAATTTATTTATTAATGCCTAAAAAATATTCATTAATTTTTTAATAATATCATATAATAATTAAAAGAACTATTTTTGAAATAAATGTATTCTTCTACAAGTTCTGTATTATTATTTAAAAAAATTATATTAATGACTGTTAAAATGTGATTTTAATTAATTTTATTTTTAATTTATGAATTAATTTACCTGCATTAGTTATCATAATGTTATGAATGGAGTTAAAATCATTTAAATAAAAAAGTGTGATTTCTCATAAAACATTTATTATGTGTGAAATGTGATTTAATAATAGTAAAATAAATAAGTCATTATTGATTAATGGTTTACATGAAATTTATAGATTATATATTCAATAAAATATTGTATCATTAATTTGATATTTTTACTAAGAATTTAAGGAAAGTAAATTCAATTTTATGCTTAAAAATGAACTTTTTCTAAAAATAGGTTTTCATTGCGTTTTGTGTGCTTATTTTTAAAATTAAATTCTACCTGTCATAGAAACTAAAATTATTAAATTTGATTCCATATTATGAATTTTAATGTCTAAATTTGGAAATGATTCAAAATTTAATTTTGGTTATAATGAATAGTAAAAATGATAAATATTTTTTAACATGGTTAGTTTTAAAATGGGTTTACTGGGGTGTTAAACCAAATAATTCCACATGTGCTTATGTAATTATTTTTTGTTAGATATTTTTAGATTCTAAATTATATTATCTTTTAATAATTTTAATTTTAGATCCAATTTCATAAGATTGGGAATATATATTATTTTAATCTTTTATATAATCCCATGTGTGTCATCTCCCTCACTTCTACTAGTCACCACCTCACCTCGCTTATTCCTAAATATTGAGCCTTCCAGCTCATCCAATACCTACCAAAGACCTTACTATATTTCTTCCCTTCATCTTAGTTACCATTTTCTTCATTTAAGAATAACATTTTAATCATTAAGGTTTAGTTCAAAGGAGGTCTCCCAAATAAGAGGTATAAATCCTAACCGAGATGTTCTAATATTGTTTGTTATTATACCTTTCATAAAACTATTGTATCCATCATAACGTGATGAATTTAGTATCTTAAATATAATGATACGTTATTATGAGGATCTTACAACCATTTTAATCATCTTTTCCATCAAATTAAAATTTAAATTATAACTTTTTTACGAATAATTATAGTAACCCGAAGAAGTATTTCTAATAGGACAACATTGAAAGGGGTATTATAGTATTTATAAGTTTATTCATACTATATAAAACATTTATGTCTTATAAATAAAATTATAAGGGTATGTTACAACCATTACCCATACCTAAATAAAAATTTTAAAACATTATAATAATTTTTTATAGGGCTCCCTATGAAATCTAAAGGAAAAAATTTTATTTAGGTTGTACTCAATCACCTTAAAAAGTAATCACATTTAATTAATTTTAAAGAAAATTTATCTTCTAATAAACTTATTCAGATATAAATTTTTCAAGTTGTTAGGTTTCATGGAGTACCACTCTCAATTATATCAGATCAGGATCCTAGGTTTACTTAAATGTTTGGGAGAAGCCTTCCACATGATCTAGAAACAGACATGATTTTGATTAATGTATATAATCTTCAGACATATGGAAATCTAAGAGGCCCATTAAAACACCATAAGACATGTTTAGGTACTAATATATGGTTATAAAAGGTTTTTGAGATCAACATCTCATTTGGTAGTATCTTCTTGTAATAATATATTTCCATTAGGTATTCAAATGGCTCCTTATGGAGCCCTCTATGATAAAATGGGAGGAAATCCAATGTGATGGGATAAATTTGGGGATAAAAATCGTTTAGTGCCTAATATATCTTGGGAAATAGTAAATAATTTTATATATATTCATCAATGTAACACCTCAATATTTTGTTGAATAGTTTTTCCAAATTAATTTAATCTGTTTTATATTTTTCATTTCATGCAACACTGAATATTTTTATTATAACAGCACTAAGTTTGGCTCACATTATACACAAAAAAAAGTTAATATTGAACTAAAAAACACTTATATTATATTATGGTACACACAACAATATGGTTGTCTTGTATTACACACAATGGTGAGTCCCTTCAATAGCATGTGTCACGCGCAAGGCCAAGTTTTTACCAAATTAAAATATAATATTAATATCTTTATTAAAATATTAACATAGATTCCACCTTTCCATTGGAATAAAAATTTCGAATAATATTTAATATATTTTTAGAATATTATTTAAACATGTATATAAAATTAATACATTGGTTATCAATTATTATAAGTTAATGAAAAAACTATTTAAAAATAAAGGAAATAATTTTCATAGAAAACTATTTTTCAATGTAAAAACAAAATTTTATGTCAATAAATTTAACAAACCAATTTTTATTAACATTTTAAATAATATTTATAAAATATATCTTCAATAAATATCTTTAATACTCATCCAATATATTTTATAGGTATAACATAAGTATAAATCCAATTTTATGAATAAAAATTTTCTTTTCCAAAACGTAAATTTTTTCCTTCTAATGAACAAAAAATTTAAGATAATATTTTTGGAACTTTTATAATTATTATTTGAATAACTATACTTTATATTTGAATGATTAATATCAAAATTTACTTTGCTTTATTTTTTTATTTTCTAGGAAGTCTCGTTTTTTGATAAATAGTTTAGAACACTGAATATTATTTCAAAACATATTTGGTATCTAATATATATATATATATATATATATTTCATTTGATTTTAAAGTATATTTATATCAATAATAAATCTCTTAATCCAATTTAGGTCATTGGAACGAATTTCACAATGCAATTTTATATAAAATTATTTTAATATTTTGGAGCTTTTTTCGTTAAAACCCTTATTATCGTCTCATCTGCAAGATTAATTTTAAATTAATTTTTCCAATTATGTGATTTTAATTTGGAAAAATAGATTAAATATATGGAATCATCATAATTTATAATATATAATAAGTTCAACTTAGTTTTTTTCCAAAAATATTAGTGAACCTGATTACAATGAATAACAACGATAAAGAGAAAAAATAACTTTACAAAGGACTAACCCTTAAAGTTGAGGCCCAACATGAGCGATAGACTTGTAAAAAACCATTTATTTAAATATTTAGACACTATAATCTGTTTTATATAATATTAACCATTATTTCATCCACTTTACATTATAAAAATGTTGATTGAATTTCCTTCTCAAAAATTTTCAAGAATCTCACTCCTCCTTCACTATAAAAAGGCAATCACTCTCCAACTTATTCACACCTTTCATTCTCATTTTATTGCCCAAAATTTGATCAAATTATATCAAAAAATAAATACATTTATCCTATAAGCCTATATTTTGTAATAAATACAAATAGGGAATTCCATTGGTGAAAACAAAGAGGAGTTACCCAAAGAAGTGGTAACATCCTTCCTCATGATCCTTTATTTTATATTCATTCTCCACCACATAAACTCTTCTTATTACATGATTATACAATAAAATATTTATTCTAAACATATTTAGATGTTTTATTCTAAGGGTTATAACTACACTTATCCAAACAACCATCTAATGGGTAACAAACTTACTACTCTTGTATACGGTGAACTACTACCTCATGAAATGATCTTGTTCATTTTACTCTATGACTCCCATGATTGGGTATAATGAAGTAAAATAGGTTTTTATATGATATATATTATATTTAAGATTTTTTTATTATTCTATAATTATTATATAACACAAAACATCAGGATTTTCACTTTTTGTAAATACGATAACTTTTTTTGTGGATGTGTGGACTACCACCACTTCAATGTGATGTGATTAATTCACTCATTACATGGTATGTATTGTGTATGGGTTTAGTGAAATTATATGATATTTATGAAAAAATAATTATACTTTAATGATAATATATATAAATATATTCCATTTACATTTTTTCTTTCAATTCGATAATGAAATGGAAACAACGTTCGTGCGTGCGTATAACATGTCATCTCTATAAACGATGTATTCTATTTTGTATTAATATATTTTATAATTTTTTATAAATTAATATGTAATTAATATATATAATATCTATATAATGTTTTAGTTAAAAAAATAAATCATGATCAATGTGAGAGGATCAAGAATCAAATGCGAAAACATATATGAAAAACAAAGCAGATATTAACAAAAAAAATCATTAACATGAAGTTTTTAATAAATGGGAAAGATCAAAATCCCTTTTTTTTTGTCATTTTCAAAATCCACTTTTTGGGTAAGTGGGAACCTCACAAAAAACTGTGGACATAATTTTAAACATCAACCGCATAATGCATACCATTAAGAAAAACCTATCCGAAAAGCTAGATTTAAATTTCAAAATTCAATTTCATACAGGAAGCGAGCAACGAGCATCCCGAGAAACCCCATCGAGAACCGCCATAATCACCTTTCTGTCCATCATCACAAAATTGTCACCCCAATCATATCATCACATCACCCGAGTCATCTTCCTCACCGGCCTCTTCACCGACGACCACTGCCTGCTCACCGTCAGTGCCGTCTCACAGAGCCTCCCTTGTCATGCCATCATCGTCGATGTTCAATCCCACACCAGAATGTTGAATCCCCCAACAAAAATACATCTCCATCCCCCATCACTGGAACACAAAACAGTAACCGAAAACTTGAAAACACAACCCCGTAAAACCATCTTCGATTCACCAAAACCAGGACCAAAAACTCGAAACAGACACTGAGCACACTGGCTACAAACACGCTGTCGAAAATCATCCATCATACCCCCACACTATCACTTACAATAAATGGGAAATATAAAGTCATAAAAAAAATAATATATGGTACTACATATAATAAGAAATTTATGTAGTAGATTTATAATAAACATATATTTATTATACATAATGTTTGAATATGTATGAAGAAAATCAAGACTTAAGGTAAGTGTTTTCTCATCTCGTATTTATTTCTATGAGACTAATGCCTTGTTCACCACTCATTTATTTTTCATGGTGTATATATTTTCCATGAAGGTTTTTAATGACTATTATACTTAAATTATTGGGTATTTAGATATCCATTTTATGATCTTTCTTTCATGGTGTTTATAGGCCAAAAGTTACCAAATTTCTAAATTAATTTTTGTTTTAATTTTCCTTCATCGAGATACATTCCATGTTATGAACCAATATTTTTCTATAGGGTGTATATACTACCATTGATAATTTTATATCATGAATCCTATTATTTAATGATTCTTTATGATTCATGTAGTTGTATTCTCTCATGTTCATTATGAGTCAATGTTACCAAAGTGGTAATATTTTGTTACTATACTATCATTGTTTATCAGGATTGTTTACGATTATATTTCCATTGATAAAATATTATGATACATATCCCAATAAAACTACGGAAATTTATGATATTCTTCTTATTCATGATATCTTCATGTATTGATACCATATTTCCACTCTATGGTACATAATATAATTAAGAATGTGTTTTTAAGAAAATCGGACTTTATATATCTCTCTTTAGTCAAATATTTTTGTTTCTTCAAAACCATGTTTTCTAAAAATGGTTTTAAAAAGGCTCTCAGGATTATTTTATATGTTTACAAGGAAATTTTTTTCAATATTAGTTCAATATTATTTTATAAGTTTTCAAGAAAAATATTGTTTAAATGATTTCAAGCATTATTTAAAAGTTTTCCAAACAAATTTAAATGAAAAATGTTTTCAAAATGGTTGTTGTTTTAAAAAGTTATTTTTAAAGTGGAAAATATATTTTCCTCATGAAATTTTTTAAATGAAATTGTGTAGTGTTATTTATAAGAAAATTATTTTTGAAATGGTTTTATAAATGTTATTTTCAATGAAAGGATATTTTATTTTAGAAATGATCACTGTGATCCTTGAAAATACTTCTCTATCTAATATGACATAATTTTTTATAGTTTAGTATTTACTGGGGATATAATCAAGTTATAGAATTCATATTTTTTCTTTAATGGTTTATTTTTTGATGGAATAATGTTTATGACATTAGTTTCTCTTCTATGGGTTATATGCATTCTAAACATTCTTCTTTTCATGCATTATGATTTGATAAAATGATTATTAGACCTATCTCTTTTCCATAGGTAATGATATGATGAAATATTTATGATACTCATTTCATTTCATGGGTTATGACAAAATGTATATCAAACCTATCCCTATTTATGGGTCATGTTGTAATGAATGTTTTATTATATTTTAGAAAATGTATATATGAGTTTTTATGTGATGTTTGGTATCAATATCTCTATCCAATGAATTTGGTAACTATTTATATCTCACGAGTATGATAGTCATGAACGAGTAGTGAACTTTATTCTGTACAAATGGACTGGAAAAAGGAGTGAACTTTGTTCAACATGATAGGGCTGGAAAAAGGAGTGAAATAAGTTTAGTATAAGAGGGATGAAATAAGGAGTGAAATAGGTTCAGTTTTATAGGGTAGGGACGAGGAGTCAACTTGGATTAGTATAATAGGGATGAAACAAGGTGTAAAGTCAGTTCATTAATATAGGGTTTGAATGAGAAGTGAACCTAGTTCAGTAATACAAGTCTTGAAAAGAAAGGAAACCTGGTTCAATATTATAGCGATGGAATGGTGAGTGAACTATATTATATAATTTAATTTTTTTACTAAGATGGCCTTGAATGTAAGGCTTTAAAATCAAGGAAATCATTTTATATGTCTTCCAGAATTCCATTCCTTGTTACTATGTAATGCTTTCATGTCTTATTCTCTTAATTACCATATGATTCATATCTTATTAATGACCAATAATTTTTTTATGTATATTTATTATTATCTTTGACATGTAGGGTATGATCTTTTAATGATGCGATCATGTTATCATACCCTTATGCTAATTATTGTGCTTATATATCTCCTTGTTTACCCTTATTGAGCATTTGAGCTCACCCCATTATTAATATTCCTTTCCCTAGGTTATGTAGAATGGGTTTAAGTTGGATTAATAAATGGGAAGATCTTTCTAAGATATGTGGATGATGTTTTGAAAATCTATAATAGTAAGTTCCATGTTTCCAAATACACTGAACTATTATGGTATTTGAGTTTGTATTTTTGTAATGTACTAAATATTTGTATAAAAGAATGTAATTTCCATGTTTGTTAAGCATGGGTAACTATAGTTGGTATCAAAGTAAAGGTGTATTCAACATTTGTAAACTTACATGGTGAATCTTTAGTGAGATCCCTAGGGATATTTATTATCATATTTCAAGGGATGTCTCTAAGGATAAGTTTAAGGATAAGTCGAAGTATAGGAAAATTTCTTATAATTTTGGAAAATGATTGATTGAGTGGGTTCCTATAAATACACATATGTTTGGATACTACACGAGGATATGGATTTCGCATTGATATAAATTGGGGTAACAACCCAAATAACACATTATTGAGTTGGACTCGATCAGGAACTGGTTCATGAAAATGGGTATTGCTTCATACCTAGTTTTACACTCTTGGGGGATATTTTTTGGGAATTCGTAAACTCTTTATGAACCATAATTAAGGATTTAATATGATAATTACTATGAATAAACTAGTATAATATTGAGGTGTCATATATTAAAAAGGAATGTTTCATGATTTAAACATACTATAAGTTTTTTTCATTATTATGGGGTTCCCCACTATGATGATTGCTTCTCAAACTATTATTTGTGCTTTTAGTGAATATATAGAATCCAAAGGAATCATGTTAATGGGGAATGAAATGGAAAATATAATGATTTTCCTACTAAGAAACCAAATTTCATGGGAGATGGAATGAAAAACCTCATTGTTATTCTCAAAAAAATTTCTCAATCTATATATCATGATGAATGTAAAAACGTGGAATGGAGGGATAGAAGATCTGTTGAGTCCTTCCTAAAGAAACACCCACCTTATTTTAGTTGTTCTTCTAACCTATTAGTATTTGAGAAACGAATTTGTATAAGTGAAAAGATATTTTCAATTCTAAACTATTTTGAGCATGAAAAAGTCACTCCAGATTTCTATCATCTAAAAGGTGAGGTGAATCAATGAGGGGGTATTATTAATAATTAAAGGCGATAGGATGAAATTTACTCCATATATTGGGATGAGTTCAAGAACTTATTTTTTAATAAGTTATTTCCTTGTATTTATTTCATGAATATGGAAGAGGAATTACTATACATTAAGAAGATGTATGATGATACTGTTTGTTCATATGAAGAAAATTCTACAATGATTATGAGGTACTATTTAGGTATTATCATCCAACCTGAAAGGAAAGTTGTTTTATTCTTTTGGGGATTGAAAATTAGTCTTCAAAAAGACTTTGATATTGGAGAATTTAGTAGAAATTAATAATTTGTTTGATGTGATATCAAGGTGTTAATATAGGTTGGAGTTAAATATTAATCTCATAGTGTTGACATGAAATAGAAGACTGAGTTAAAAGAAAAATATAAATACCATGTAGAGAAAATGAGTAGTTTTACCTTCTGATAATAATTATTGAAGAATGATAGAGGAAACTCTCTTAAGGGGACTATTAAATGTTTTATGTGTATAAGAGAAGGTCATTGAGAAACTAATTTCCAATATGATTGGAAAATATTAAAAAAAATTAATAGAGATAATGTTTCATAGAATCTACCTCCAACACTCCAGTATTTCAATTGTAGGAAGTTTGGGAATTATGAAAACCAATGCCCCAATCCAAGGGCGATCAGAGATGATAATATAGATCAACCTCTGGTGAAAAAAGGAAAAAGGTAAATCTTATACAATCATAATGGTTCAAGTGAATAATGATACTTATAGAACACTAATCCTTCTCTAGTTGGAGATTTTATATTTCATTTTATATGAATAATCCCTATGATAATATTATTGTTCATCCTTTAGTGGAATTTCATGTTTTTTTCTCCCTCTACATACACTATAGTATAATAAAATCAAATTTTATATTAAATTGGTACAAGGATAGACCCATGTTTTCTCATGAAAATGTTTTTTGTATAAGATAAGAACCTATTTAAGTAATGAAGGGTAAATTATATTTTCTAATGGTTACAAGGTTGAACATTTATGAAATTTATTATGTTAAACTGCAAGTGAGGTTTTAGAGACTAAATTGTTACTTCAACATATGAATATTTAGGAATATTGGATAACTTTTGAAAACCATTTTGTTGTGATAAATATAAAAAAAATGAATTATCATTCTACTTATGCATCTCATGATCTTTTAGTACTTTTGGAATGAAAATATCACCTCCATCCCTTAGATTAAGATTTAAAGTGGAAATAAAGCAATGCAGAACTAAAGAGTGTGATTGTGCACATGAAAATGAATGGAGTTAATTAATTATATTTCACCATGTTCATGGATATTAAAATAACTCATTTAATATAGGAAAATGACACTTATTATTATTTATCCAAATATGTTCATTTCTATTAAACTGGTGGGCTTTTAAATCATTATAGATTTATGGTTTTGAGGACCTTTACATTACATTGATCATTTAATTTCTTTTGATAAATGATCTTTATCACTATATATATTTATTTAAACTTTTCCTCCATGACCAATATTCACCCCCAACCTACATAAAAACCTATTTGTGAGTTAATTTAGATAAATGTAATGATTCAAACTATCTCTATTTAAAGGTCGTTTTAGTATTTATTTTTAGGATGTGGAATTATATGAATGGAACTTTCATGTATTAAAAATTTAATAAACTAGATGAATTTTGGGGGAGAAATTCAGTTTAAAGGGGGTATAATTTAGAAACCTAAGATTTTTTTGAATGTTTTTTTGAATTAATTTAATATTTTTGATATTTTTCACTTCATACAATACTAAATATAGTTTTTTTATAAAATAAATATGTCTATATTGCATTATATGAAACAACAAGTTAATATTTCATTTCAAAAAACACTTATATTATATTTTGGTAAATGTAAAACTATGTTTGTATTGTATTACACAGAATACTGATTCCATTCGATTGGTTGTGTTACTTTCAAGGCCAGTTTTAAACTAAAATAAAATATACTATTAATATGATTATTAAAATATTATTATATCTACTACCTTTCCATTGATGTTATGAATAAGATTAAATAAATTATTAAAATATGATTTAAATAGTTATAAAAAATTAAACATTTGATTATAAATTAATATAAGGGAATGAAAGAACAATTTGAAAATAAATAAATTACTTTTCTAAGATAACATTTTTTCTATTTATAAACACAATGTTATATCAATAATTTAAACAAACAAATTTTGATTAATGATTTTATAATATTTATATATATTATATATTCAATAAATATCTATGATATAAATTCAATATATTTTATAGGTATAATATAAGAATAAATCCATTTTATGAATAAAGAATTTATTTTTCTAAAAGGTAATTTTATTTCCTTTTAAAGGAGAACCAATTTTAAATATGATTTTTCAAAATTTTATATTTTTTATTTTAACAAAAAACATCATTTTTTAAATATTAATATAAAAATTTACTTTGGGTTATTTTTTTGTTATTTTTCTAAGAAGTTTCATTTTTTAATAAATAGTGAAAAACTCTGAATTTTAATTCAAAACTACTTTTTCATATAATTAATTTAATTAGTTAAAATATGCTTTACATTGATTTAAAATTATAATTATATAATTAATATATATCAATTAATATAATTTACTTAATTTTAACCATGTTCATAATAAAATTGGATATAAAAAATTTTCAATCTTTTGGATATTTTCACTTTAAAAACCCGCATTGTCCTCCTGCCTCCGGGATTAATTTTAAATTAATTTATGCTACATATATGATTTGAATTCGTAAAAATCTATTAAATATTTTTAATAAGAATAATTTATAATGTCTAATAAGGTTAATTTAGTTTTTTACCAAAAATATTAGTGAATGTGATTAAAATTAATTACCACAATTTAGAGAAACATTTTCTTAACAAAGTTCTAAGCCTTAAACATAGGGACAAAATAACATATAAACAAGTAAAAAATTGATTTTATGTTCATATTTATAACTTATACAAAAATATTTCTATTTTTTACCATTATTTTAGCCACTTCACATAGGAAAAACGTGGTTGGAATTCCCTTTTTAAAAATTTATATAAAGGCCACTCCTCCTCCACTATAAAAATACACTCAAACCCCAACTTATTCGCCCTCAAAATCCATTTTTATCACCCAAAATCTGATCAAATAAGATCCCAAAATCCATATAATAATCCTAAAATTATCCTTTTGGTCATTAATCTAACCAAGGAACCCCTTTCTTTCAAACAATGAGGAGTTACCTAAGGAATAGGTAACATCCTTCCTCAAGATCCTTTGTTTTATTTTCATTATCCACCCACTAAAATGTTCTTATTCCAAGATTAAATAAAAAAATCAGTATACTAAATATATATATATATATATGTGTGTTTTTAGTCTAATTTTTACACCTAAAATTATAAACACTTCCATTTAATGAGTACTGAACTTACCATTCTTGTATACAACGAACTACAACCTCACAAAACGATGTTGATCGTTTTTTCATTTAACGAATCTTTTTGTAGGGAATTATACTGTAATATATGTTTTTATATTATATATACTATATTTATGATTTATTTATGCCTCTAGAATTATTATATAAGGAATACCTTCATGATTTCTATTTTATGTAAATATGGTGACTTCGTTTGTGGACATGTGGACTACCAGCTTCTCAAAACGATATGACTCATTAACACTTTATATAAAATGTATTAAGAATAGGTTTAGTGAAATTATATGATATATATAAAATAATAATTATACTGGAATTATAATATATATACATATATTTCATTTACTTTCATTCTTCCAATAGTAAAATAAAATGAAAACAACATTCATACGTATGTACGACCTACGATCTCCATGAACAGTGTATAACATTCATATTTATATATTTTTATGAATTATTATAAATTTATATATATTAAAAATATATGATATTTATATCTATTTTTAGATTTTTTAAATAAGTAAATCATGATCTATGTGAGAGTATCATGAATAATATGCCAAAACATGTACAAAAAACAAAGTAAATATTGGCTGAAACGTAACATTAACATGGAGTTATTAATAAATGTGTAATATAAATTCATAAAAAAATAATATATGGTATTAGATAATATAATTTGGTTAATTTTTTAGATGTAAAAGAAAATTATATTTTTTATAAATGAGGTCTGAACAAGTATAATTAAATTGATGACTTAAGGTTAGAGTTTTCTCGTCTCACTTTTATTTTTGTGATACTTATGCCTTATTCACCACTCATTTATTTATTATGGTTTATATACTTACCATGAATGTTTTCTATTAATCTTATACTTATATATATGGGTACTAAAATATCTATTTTATTATATTCCCTTCATGTTGTTTATGATTCAAAAGTTACCAAATCAGTAAAATAATATTTTTCTCAATTTTCCTTCTTTTAGATACATGTCATGTTATGCACCTATATTTTTATATGGGGTGTATATACTTCTCATTCTAAAATTATATTAGGAATAAAATTCTTTTATGATATATTAATATTTATTTCTTGTTATTATCTCACATGTATTATGAGTTAAGGGTACCAAATTGATAACAAATTATTACTACAATATCATCATTTATCGGTATTGTTTAAGATTATGCTTCCATTAAAGAAATAATATGATCCATATCTAAAAAAAATAATGAAATTTACTATCTTCTATTTATTAATGATATATTCATGTACTGGTAACATTTTCCATGGTTTTTTTACTTATGATAATTAATCGTTTTTTAATAAAATCAAACATTATCTCTCTCTTCGGTCAGAAGTTTTCATTCTTTAAAAACCATGTTTTCTAAAAAATGATTTAAAAATGTTTTCAATATTAATTTATATGTTTCTAAGGAAAACTTTGTTTAAAACTTTTTTAAGATAATTTTATAATTTATCATGGAAAGATTATTTTCAAAATATTTTCAAGTTTCTTTTATAAAATTTCTAGAAAAATATTTTTAAAAAGATTTCAATCCTTATTTGTAATTGTTAAAACCTGAATTCAAATAAAAAGTTTTTAAAAAGTATTAACTTTTTAAAAGGTTTTTTAAATATGAAAATATATTTTCCATGATAAATATTTTAAATGTAATTCTAAATCATTATTTCTAATAAAAATATTTTTAAATCGTTTTTAGAAAGGGATTTTCATAGAAATCCTATTTTCTATTAGAAATGTTCCATGTAATCCTTAAAAAAACTTATCAATAAAAGACGACATTGTTTTTCTATGGTGTATGATTCAATGGGGATATGATATAATAATACCATTCATATTGTTTCTTTAATGGTTTATGTTTTGATGGAATGATGTTTATGAAACCCATTTCTCTTCCACATGTTATATTATTTTTAAACTAGCTTATTTTAATGGGTTATTCTATGATAAAATGATTAGGATACCTATCTCTTTTCTATAGGTAATACTATGATGAAATGTTTATGATACCCATTTCATTTCACGGTTTGTGATATAATGTTTATGAAACCCATCCCTTTTTATGGGTTGTATAAAGATGCATATTTTATTATATTGTGGCACATGTTTGTATGATTTTCTTTTGTGATAGGTGGGACCTATATCTACCTTTATTGTATTGGGTAATGATTTATATTTCATGAGTATGATAAGGAAGTAACAACAAACTAGCCTGGTTTAGTATGATAGGGATGAAATGATGAGTGAACCCGGTTCAGTATAACCGAGCTAGAAAGTGGATTGAACTCGATTGTGTATAACAGGGTTAGAATGGAGAGTGAACATGGTTCAACATGAAAGTGAGGGAGGGAGTAGTGAAATCAGTATTGTATAATAAGGCTATAATGAGGAGTCAACTCAGTTAAGTAATACAGGGCTGGAATGGGAAGTGAACCATGTTCAACAGTATATGGCTGGAATGAGAAGTGAACCTGGTTTAGTAATACATGGCTAGAATGAGGAGTTAAACTTGTTTAGTAAAGGTCATTTTTCACTTAAAAGGCATCGGAAGTAAGCCTTGAATACTATTGAAATAATTTTTTATGTATTCTATAATTCTATTTCTTATTGCAATTTATGCTTTCATGGATTATTCTCTCGATTACCATATGATAAATGTCTTATGAACTACCAATATTTATTCAATTACTATTGATTATGATATTTGATATTCATGGTATGATATTCAAATGATACAATCATGTTATCATTCCCATTTAATAATTATGGTTCATACATATCTCATTATTTACCCTTACTAAGAATTTGAGCTTACACCTTCTTATGTTCCCTTTCCCCAGGTTATGAAGATTTTTTTATATATGATTTCTATAGGAGAATATATTTATGAGAGATATTGAAGATATTTAACATAGTTAAAATAATTGGTTCTATGTTTCCAAAGACACCAAACAATTATGGTCCCAGGCATATATTTTTGTAATGTGATGAATATTCAAATTAAATTATGTAATATCCATGTATATTTATTTTAGCTCGCTATAAGAAAGACATCATGGAAGCTCAGAGTTGATAGAAAATTTATGTTGACAATAATCGATGAGATTTAGAGTTAAAAGTTAGTGATAAAGTATTCCTAAAAATATCACATTTGAAAAATGTTATTATATTCGGAAATAAGGTAAATATTATCCCTTGATTTTTCATCCCTTTTACGATTCATGATCAGATCCGGACAGTTTCCTATTGTGTGGCACTTCCAAGGAACCTCTCTCAAGTTCATGATGTATTTCATGTATCTCTCTAGAGGAAGTACATAAATGATCGTTCACATGTAGTTAATTCATAGGTTGAACCACCAGAGCCTGGTATTTTCTAATAATAATAAATAATATTTAACATAGATCATAGAGATAAAGTACTATGGAATAGTACTATTCAACTTGTTAATGTTCTTTGGAAGAATTTCATATTTGAAGATGCTACATGGGATCCTGAGTATGTGATGAAGAAAAATTATCCTCATTTTTTTCATAACAATGAGATAATTTCAAGAAAAAAATCATTTTAATAGGGGTCTCATGTAACACCCCAAGATTTTAAATGGATTTCCTTTGAAATAAACTTAAAGTATTTGATAACTTTACTTAAATGAAACTATAGTTATATATAAAATGTTGATATAATATATCTTTTTAATATAATTGTTTAATAGTTGGTTATGAATAGTACTAACCACATTACCAAATATGTATATAATTTTTTTCCTAAATTATAATCTATTAGTTAATTTGTAAGAAATAATCATTAAATTTGGAATCAAACCATTTAATCATAAAAAACCTATTTTTTTAAGAAATTTATTTTTATACATGTTATGTATTATAATTAAAAAAATTCATTTATCACTATTAAAAAGTGATTTTAATGAAATTTATTGTTAATGTAAAAATTAGTATCCATACATTAGTTATCAATTTGACATGAATGCAGATAAAATCATTTAAAGATAAAAAAATGTTATTTTTCATAAAATTGTTGTTATGTTCACAATGTGTTTTTGTTGTACTAAATTAGTTAATTGTTTTAATTAAATTTATATTGTATATATTTAATTATATATTTTTTTACATTCATTTTATAGTTTTTACTAGGTAAGTAATTAATGTAGATTCTTTTTTTGCAAAAAAATTTATTTATCTAAAAACAGGTTATCATTTTGTTTTTGACACTAATTTTTAAAATGAAAAATATGAAATTATTGAAAAAAAATTTAAGATAACTAATTAAATATTTGGAATCATAATTTCTAAATTTGGTAATGAGTCCACATGAATTTTTTGATATAATTAATAGTTAAAACATTAATAATATATTACCACTGTTAGTCTAAAATAGGTTTACCTAGAGGTTAATTTAAGTGATATGGGTAATATTTCAATATAAACGAGTCTAATTATAATTGGTAGAAGAGATTTAAACCCTATATTTTCTTATCATTTATTTATTGTCCTTATGGTTTCACTTTCACAATAAAGTGACATTATATATTTTAAATAGTTTACATAATTTCATGTGTTTCATCTCCCTCACATAAAAATAGAACCTCCAATCCTCCCTAATTCATTGGGTGTGTTGGGTGTTAGATGTTTTGGATCTACATCCAAAACCACCTAATGAGTGTGGTGATGGTAATTTCAATAGGATTTTTTCTAGAAAGAGTGGTATGCTATGATAAGATAAGCACCACTCCATGTTCAAATATTTAAGTAACAATGCTGAATTTTTTTTATAATTGACTATGATAATTAACCAAATTTCATGGATCTTGTTATTGAAAAAATACCTTCCATGGATAATGAATATATGTCCAAAATTATAGATATGGTTATGTTTTGAAATAAAGATAAAAGGTCATGATGTTTGGGGTGTGGAACTAAACCTTTTTTGGAAGACCACATAAGAAATACCATCAAAATGTATAGGAAAAATGTATCTCTTTTTGGAGATATATTTAGAGAATTTATGTGAAGTAATGGAATATGTTTAACCATACTAAAACCATGTATAATGCCTAGAATTATTGTAAAAAATCTAGAGAAAGTGAATTGATTCCATCCTTTAGATAAAAGGGGTTGGTTTCTAGGATCTATATAACTTTATAGAGTAGTTATAGAGATTATATATGAGACAGATCAAGTTATATATCTTAATTATAAGGAGTAAAGAGAACAAATAATTTCATTACTATATATGGTTTAATTATATAAGTGGTGGATTTAGATAAAAAGTCTTTCATTACTTCATCAAAACAATAAAGAAAAAATACTACAATATAATTCCATCATGGAATTATCTACATCTATAGAAGAGGAGTTATACGTCTATGATTTTTTGGGCTTCATAAATTCAACCCCCACACTATATAGTTTTTCTCATCTATGAATTTGAAGAAGTAAAGTATATTAATGTGACGGGAAAATGAGCATCAAATAAAAACTATGATGAAAGTGAGGTCTCATACTGATTATAGAGAGTTTTTCATGTCACTAAACTATTAAAGAAGACCTGGATATCTATAAACATTCCATCATTATCTTAAAGTAGTGGGTCGGTAGACAAGAAGTGGGTGTGACCCAAGATTGGAAATGAACCTTTCCAAACCTAATTATAATACAAAAAGTGATTAGTTTTATAATATGTTATATCGGAACAATGTCATTTGTATGCCTGTAATTTTGGAATAGATTTTTCACACTTGTAATGCACAGCCCTTCCCACTTACCCATACCCTATATACCCCTTTCCCCCTACACACCCCCTGCGCACCCCTGTCGACTCCCCCTACACACCCCCTGCGCACCCCATGCACCCCTTGCACACCCCAACACCCCCTACCCCTGCCCCCAGCACACCCCCTGCCCCATGACCACTGCCCCCTCCCATACACACCAACCCTTCCCACCCCCTACCCACCCCACACCACCTACCCAACCCATGAACCCCCCCTCATGCCACCCTTCATAGTTCATTCGACTTCAATCACTTAATGAAATGAAAATCATAGGAAAACACTTAGAGACATTTCAATTAATACAAGCATAACTATTAATTTTATTCTAACAAGGTCTTATCAATTTAAACACTCAATTAAATGATTTCCTCCCTAAAAAGTCATTCCATCCAAATAAGGTTATCCACTTAGTGGTGTGAAGGTCATTACAGCACTTGCCTACTTGGGAAATTCCATTGTAAAAGTCTAATGAAACTTAAATGGTGTTTTGGTTTGAACAAATATTTTAATAAAAAGAGGGAAACCCCCTCTAGGGATATTAAAAGTGTAAAGTATAATGTGTGAATTATGAATAACAATGACATCAAGTATAAGGAAAACATAAATTCAATAATGTCAAGGACGGTATACCACTGTGAGTTTTTGTAGACAGTTCACCTCTATTGGAGGGGTTTTATTACAAAACCATGACTTTTTTATCAAAATAAACAATTATCTTAACTAACACTTATTCAATAATTACAATTTAATATTAACATTCAGAATTAATAAGGGAAATAAATTAAATTTAAAACATTCTTTAATTAAAGAGGCTAGAAGAGGGACCCTACATCAACCTCAAGATGTGTTTCCTTTTCATGAAGACAACTCAAATCTTCAATTTTTTCATTTTCACACATATGCAACTTAACATATATATAAGGGCACCTAGTACCTATGTACTTATTTTCTTGGCCAAATATACACAAGGGGTCCTTAGATATATGTTTATACTTTCTTATACCCCCTTACACTTACACATGTATTCATTTTTAAAATCAATATATAAGCACCCCTAGCCCCAATATATATATTAATACTACCATAAGTGAATATATATAAAGTGGGAACTTATATATGTATATTCCTACCTATGAATACAAATGTAAGCCTTTGTCAACCACGACTCGAATCGACCTCAACAAAATCCACTAGAAAACACCAATCAACTTCCCCTTTTATCATAATTTCATTTAATTCAGAATACAAACAATAAAAAATAACATAATAATTCCATATTTCCTTTATAAAGTTTATTTCCAACTTTAGGTGATTCGTAAAATATGGTAGGATAATCAAATACCTCCACAACTATAAAAAATTTCTATATATGAAAAATTGCAATCAAGAATCATCAACATATATCAATAAAATGAATTCATGTTTTTATCATATGATTTACCTATATTAAATTAAAATAATTTGGTTTAATTATTTATTTTGATTATGTTAATCCATAAAATCCTATTAATAATGAAAAGGTATTACTAATAACACAATTTAAAATAATAATAATGGATATGTTTTTAAATCCCTTACCTCAAATTATGCTTCAAAAAATCACAACATGAGAGAAAGGAATGAAGAATGGTTACAGTTTCAATAAGATAAAAATCTTTATATTATGTACAAATTTTTTTGCTGACTACATAAGCTAAAGACACCAAATGATAAGGAATAAAAATATAATATACTCCATAAAAAGATAAAATAAGAAGGAATGAAGAATAAAATTAGAGGTAATCACATTGGATGTCAATGATATCAATCAGATGAAGCTGAAAAATAAAAAGGAGGGTCACAGATCGGGGGAGGATGGAAGAGAATGAAACCAGTATGAGAGGAGGGTCGCGGATCGAGGGAGGATGGAGGAGGGTCACCATCAGATGAGGGTCTCCATGAGAGGTCGAGGGTAGGGGGATGATCAAGAGAGTATAGAGGATGAACCCGACAAAGGTGGAGGGTCAATCCGGGGAGGATAGGGGGGGAGCCTAACGAGTTTTGTAAAAAAACTGAGGGCAAATTTTAGCAACAATTTTTAAGTAAACTATAGCTAAAAGTAGGATATATCCACAGACCTATAAAAACATGGTTATAGGTCCATGGCTCTATCCAAAATTTCTAGTAGATATTCATGAATCATTATAGTCACATATATATACAAGATAAATGCATTATAGTAGGTGCACACATGGGATGGGTGTGCGTGACATGGAGAGTATGATGCATTTATTTTTGTGAAGATGATAAATATTGGAACTAATAAAATGGTAGGAATGTGGAAAAGGGGAAATAAAATATTGGATAATATATAAATAAATGTGCTTGATAAGGGGGTAATAAGTGGATTAAGGTGGATCAAGTGAGTAGTGATATTGGAATAGTCTTGAAATGGTATAAACTATGAGGTTTGTAACCATGTGATTTTGAAAACCATGTTAGTCGTTAACTTTGGGGTGGCCAAGGGTAGTTTCCCTGTTGTGATTGGGCTCATTTGGGTAGTGTATGAGAATTGATTTTTTATGGGTAGTTTTGTTCCTTCCTTTATATTTTTTTTAGTATCTTTATGTCTTGTGTTCTAAAGCTCGTGTTTGGGATTATAAAGAGATTCCACCACAAAGTCTTGTGACAGTTGGGTGACAGGAGGAAATTTTTAAGAATGATCCTCCAGTGGTTGACCAAGAGAATATGGTGATTTGGGAAGATAAGGAAGAGAAGTTCTATGATAACATTTCTCATTTTATAAAGATGATGGAATGGGTCCTAAGGTGGGCCACCCCGTGTATGATTGATTTGACTAGGGAGTTTCAACTGCAGCACCCTCCAACCATTAACAGAGAGGGTGGTCTAGAGGAAGTAGAGTTATAGATAGATTCTATCCAAAATATTCTTGACCACATAGATACTCCTCTTGGAAAGAAAGTCAAGTTAGTGGCCTATATTTTGAGAGGTCATGAAAAGTGTTAGTGGGACATCGTGGTTCAAATAGAGCACACCGAAGGAGTGATGTGGAAGTATTTTCATGAGAGGTTTCTTGAAAACTTTTACCAATAAGCATTAAGGTAGGAGATGGATATAGACTTAATGAGATTGAACCAAGGGACAAGGTCAGTAATGGACTATGACAGTCATTTCACCAATTTACGATGCTTCATTCTGATATTGACAGGAGATTAGGCATCTGATGAGAAATGATTTTAGAAGAGGATGAGACATGAGATTAGATATCAGGTGAATATTTTATGTCTAAAAAGGATTTATGAAGTTTTAGATCATGCCCTTATTTTATAAGGGAACCTGAAAGGAGCTTCAGGTAGTTAACTTGTGATGACTTCTAGGTGAGCATGTGGTGTGGCCTATGAGAGTAGGGAGTCTTGTTTTGGAAACTTCCAACGGGGAGGAAATTCATAGAGAATACCGAATAGGGGACCAACCTCCTATAGTGTTGGACATAGATTTTATTATTAGTGTGGCTGGATAGAGAACATGCATGACCAGTGTCCCCTGTCACCAGTTGAGTGACGAGCATGCGGCATGTGAGGCCCTATTTAGAGGTTCTGCAGGAACCTGCAGTAGTCAGGAAACGAGGGAAGTAAGAGTAAGATGCTGAGTGTAGTAAGTGGGTCAATTACCTCATATAATGAATGAAGTTAGAGATCCATGGGTCGTAATAGTAGTGGTAGTGGACATGGAACTTTGGGGCGAGATCACCCACACCAACATGGCATTGCAGTGCATGGAATTTAGACTAGAGTCTAGTGTAGTAGGGCAGGTCATCTTCATGAAGTTCGGACTACACCTAAAGGTTGTGAGGCAGGACCATCTGTTGTTCGAGGTATGATTCTAATATATTCCACACTCGCGGGTACTTTATTTTATACTGGTATAACACATTATTTTATTTCTGTTCATTTTTTAGTTTTTTTGGGATTAACCTTAGAGAGATCTTGTGGAGTAATATAACTTGATACATAGTTAGGGGTATAAGTTGAGGATATAAATCAGTGTAAGGGTTGTTCTTTAGAGGTTGATGGATATTTTTTCTTATGGAATTAGTTTGTTCTAGAGATGACCTTTTTTGAACTAATATTTTGAATGTTTTGATTAGTGGTGTATGAAGACCATATTGATTGTTATCAATGTCGGTTAACATTCACTTCATCCGATAGAGACACTTGTGTCCTTCATGGTGAGAGGGATGTTCATGACGGCCATGCAGGGCCATTTTGTTAGTAGTTGGGAGAGATCACAGCCCAAGTGGCATGCCTTATTCTCAATAATGGAAGAGTAGAACAACATGTCTTCCCTTCTATGGTGAATCGGTTAAAGGATATGTTTACTCAATAACTCTTGAGGCTACCACCCAAGAGATATTTTGCATTTATGATTGTGTTTCTTATTGTAATGGAGCTAATTTCTATTCCGCTATTCCAAATGGAACTAGAAAAGTCACAGTAACTTAAGGTTCATCTAGAGGAGTTGGATAATGAGGGGTTCATTCATCCTAGTACATCACGCTTGGGATATATTGTATATTTTTCTAAGAAGGATGATGGATCACTGAGGTTATGTTTTGATTATAAGAAGCTGAACCACCTGAAAGTTAAGAACCGATACCCTCTTCCTATAATCAATGACCTATTTGACTAGCTTAGAGGTGCCTTAAGATTGATTTCATTTTTGGGATACCATCAGTTGAGTGTGAGACCTTCTTACTACCATAGATAGAATTTCGAAGTAGGTACAGGTTGTATGAGTTTTTGGTCATGCCATTTGGGTTGACCAATGTGTTAGATATGTTCAAGGATTTGATGAAACAGATATTAAACCCATATATGGATTAGTTTGTGGTTGTCTTCATTAATGTCATCTTTGTGTACTCTAGAACTCATGATGATCATGAAAAACAGCTTGATATAATCTTGAGTACACTAAGATGGCATAGGCTTTATGCAAAGAAACCAAAATGTCATATTTGGTTTGAAAAGGTGCACTTCTTAGGAAAAATAATTTCTGTGTTAGGTGTGTTAGTGGATCCAGAAAAGGTGCAGGATATGGAGTCTTGGGAGCAGCCCAAGAATGTTTATTATGTTTAGAGTTTTCATGGTTTGTCTACTTATTACTGAAGGTTTATTAGATATATCTATCATTTAGAAGCACCACTATCAAGATTAACTAAGAAGGGGGGTATGTTAGAATGGCCATAGGATTGTGAGAGTAATTTTCAAGAGATAAAGAAGTGGTCGACTACCGCACCAATTTTGATCTTACCTGAACAAGGTAATAGGTACACCTTGTTCTATTATGCATCTAGTGCTAGACATGGTGTAGTTTTGATGCAGGAAGATCGGTTTGCAGTTTATGGGTCAATATAGTAGAGACCACTTGAATGAAATTATCCTACTAATGACCTTGATCTAGCTGTTGTGGTACATGCCTTGATGTTTTGGAGGAATTACTTGTTGGGTGGACCCTTCATGGTGTTTATTGACCATAAAATTATGAAGTAAATTTTATCTTAGTGGGATTTCAATCATTTATAGTGAATGTGTGACGAGTACCTACAATCCATTGATTTTGAGTTATTGTATACCCTAGGGAAAGGGAATAGTCTTGATGATGCTATGATTTGGATGACTTAGAATTAGGTGGATTAGGAATCCAGTTCAAAGTGAAAGATGATTTCTTTGTTTTATGAGATTTTTCTAGATGTACAGGATAGTCACGGATGGAATAATTTCTCATCCATAACTATTGAATATACACTTTTGAATGAGATCAAGGAGAGTCAGTTGGTGGATCTAGAGTGTTTGGAAATGAAGGAAATTCTTAAAGGTGGGGAGTCACCATCTAGTTGGGATTTTTATGCTAATGGGGTTGCTTATGTTCACGACCATGTTGTGGTGTTGGCAGGTGTACAAGAGGAGTTGATGCATGAGTTTCACGAATCAAAGTGGGATGTGAATCCGGTCTTGACTAAGATGTACCAAGACCTTCGTAGGCAGTATTGGTGGCCAAGAATTTAGAAACAATTTGTGGGTTTTGTGGAGGGAAGTCTTACCTATCAATAGGTTAAGTATGAACATCAACGTCCAAGTGGGTTGTTGAAGTCATTTCCTATTCCAAAGTGGAAGTGGAATGACATAAAGATTGAATTTGTAGTTGGTATTCTGAGGAGGCGTCAGAAGAATGATGTGATATGGGTGGTTATGGACCGACTGAAAAAGTAGCTCATTTATTTCTGATACAAGAGACATATAAACCAGAATATTTGGGTGAGTTATATGTTTGAGAGATAGTGTGGTTGCATTGTGTGCTGAGAACCATAGTCTCAGATCATGATCCATGTTTCAAATCGTGATTCTGGAAGGGTTTATAGAGTCCTTTTCATAGGTAGGTGTTTTTTAGTATGTCCTATCCCCTATAGACTGACGAGTAGTTAAAACATATAATCCAGGTATTAGAAGAAATGTTGAGGTATTGTGTTCTAGATTTTAGTGGTTCATGGTAAAGGCACTTTTCAGTCATTGAGTATTCTATAATAATAGATTTCGGGCTATAATTTAGATGGATCATTTTGAGAAACTCTAAGGGAGACCATGTAGATATTCATTGTGTATTATAGAGGCGGGGGAATCTGAGCTCTTAGGAATGAGTCACGTGTAGTAGACATCATAGAATGTTATTTTAATTCAAAATTGTAATGAAATGACCCAAATTAGGCAGAATTCATAAGCATATCAGTGTCATTGACCCCTCTAGTTCAGTGTGGGTAATAGTTGGTTTATTCAGGTTTCTAAAAGGTTGGTTCACTATCAAATTCATAAATAGGGAAATTTGGCAACTTGGTATGTTAGGACATTCGAGATTGTGGAGAGGATAAGACCGGTGGCTTATCGAATATCTCTTCCACATCGAAATACTAGGATGCATGATGTTTTTCATGTTTCAAAACTTTTTTAGTATAATCCTAATCAATATATTGTGTAAAACATTCTTGATGATGAGATTGAGCCAGAAGTATCCTTTGAGGACCATTCGGTTCATATTATGGATCATAGTGAGAAGGTTTTTTGGGGCAAGGTCATACCTTTGGTTCATTTTCTATAGAAGCATGGAAATGTTAAGAAAGATATATGGGAGTGAGAATTAGATATGTGGGCCCAGTGACCCATTCTCTTTTCGTTGGGAACTCAATGGTGCTAGGAAAGAAAGGCTCGAGGGTGAGCCATCATAAGGTGTCGAGTTTGTAAGATCTGTGATTTTTATAAAGGTATATTTTTTTATGTTTTAGTTTAATTACCTTCCTTGGGATACAAAATTTTTTCTACCTTGACATGTTGTTGAATATATATTACATTCTATTCCTTTTCCTTAGATAAATCAGGTCTTAATCGCTTTATTTCTTCAACACTTTATTTCTATAAATTTATCATATATGATTAGGGTTATACACTTATTTCAGAAGTTGTATTTGTATGTATCCATATGAATACTCGAGATAAGGATATTTTTATAAGAGAAATCAACAAGATGAGGGTATTGATCCCAACCACCATTTAAATCTAATGAACAAGACCTCGACATATTATCAAGTGTTTGAGTGGTTCTCTTAGATTAAAAAACAATTTGGGGATGATAGTAAATACTAAAACACAACTTTAAATCCATATCTGTCTAAATACATCACTAGAACATTAAAGTAAACCTAATATCCCAATCAGATACAATATAATGTGATGATCTGTGCAAACTTACAAATACCTTAATGTATATTCTGTAAATCTGATCAAGATAAAAATATTATTTTATTTTAATAAAGTTTGATGACATAATCATGAAATCAACTACATCCTAAATAGCATTATGGAATTTAGATGTTTTAGGTAATGAAAAGATTAATATTAATTTTTCCCATTTCCATTGTAGTATGGGTAATTTTTATTACAACACCTTAGACTTATATCTCTTAGCCTTATCTTTATGAAATACAAATCACAAAGATACATATTATATAATATCTTTCTTCATGTGTTCCCACCAGAATAAAAATCATTCATATTTGTATACATCTGCATACATATAGGATGAATATAGAATGATGAACTTTGAGATTCATATAACATATCCTTATTTAAATATGGCATGGATGGGACACAAAAACGGTTCTTTAAATTCATTATCCCATATTAATTAATATTAAACTTAGGAAGATTTATTACATTATTTTTTAAATTTATTTCTTCCTTCTCCAACTCTTTAAATTTCTCTTGAAAAGACTGTTAAACACTCATTTTAGAAAGATAATATTTATCCCCTTCCTTAAATATTTCTAGTTACATTCTATGATAATATTTATCCACTTCATGTATCACTCTCATTTTTTGATAATCATTATAGATAAGCTAGCATGATACTTTCTACTAGAAACATCATTTACATTGTTCACATTCCAAGGGTGGTAGTGTGTTGAGCATTCATAGCATATAATCAAATCCCACCATCTTCTCTTCTATATATTCAAATCTTTTGGGCTGAATATATGGTTTACAATTTTATGATCAATATATATGTCATACCTTTCTATATAATTATAATGGCCCCATATATTTAATGAAAAAATACTATATCCAACTCCAAATTAGGAGTTGTGTAAATTTTCTCAAGAACCTTTAATTTTCATGAGGCATAAGCTATCACCATATCATTATATATGAGGATTCATAACAACAAATTCTTTGATAAATCACTAAATATTTCAAGGCCTTCTCCATTAAAGGGTAGTGTAAGTGGAGATGTACAGACTAACCTTCTATTCAGTTCCTTAAAATTTTCTTCACAAACATATTTCCAAAGTAAATTTTCTCCCTTGTAATTTTACTTTGTCATTGGATTAAAAAATATGATAAATTTTCTAAAAGAAATAAATAATATCTATTAAATCCATGAAAATTATGGATTTCAATCATAGTTCTTGGAATTGGATAATGTTCAATAGCTTTCCTCTTTGATGGATATACCCAAATTCCCTTCCCTGAGATTATATGACCCCAAAAAAGCTCTTTGTAGCCAAAATTCACACTTTGGGAATTTTTCATAGAGATTATCCTTCCTTAGGGTATTCAATACAATCCAAAAGTTATCTTGATGCTCTTCCTTGCTATTAGAATTTATAATATTATATTCTATATATACGAAAAAAATAATCAAGGTAATCTCTAAAGATTTCATTAATTAAATCTATGAACAAAATGGGGAATTATTAAGACCATATGGAATCACTATAAATTCATAGTGTCCATATCTCATAAAAAGGTTGTATTGGGTATGTATTCACATTTAACCCCAAAATGATAATATCTAGATCGGAGATCAATCAGGGAAAAATATTGATCAACTTGTAATTGATCAAAAAAGTCATTAATAAGGGGAAGAGGATCCTTATTCATGATTTCAATCTTTTTAACCTCCCAATAATCAATATAGAGTCAATTTGATCCATATTTTTTAATCAAAAAGAATATGTGCAACCCATTGTGACACAATTGGTCAAATGAGTACCTTATCAAGATTATCCTAGTGTTTCATCTTCAATTCATTAAACTAAATAGGGGTCATTATATATATTGTATTTGAAATTGGTGAATCACTATGTATGGGTTCTATTGAAATCACAACGTCATAATTATGAGGAATACTTGGAAACTATTCCAAAAAACATCAAAAAATCCCATATAATTGGAATATCATTAATGTTGATTTTATCCCCAACCATGTGAGATAAAAAACCTTTTTGAATGGAATCAAGACCATTATAATGGTTTCAATTTACATAGTATGTTCATATTCATCATCTAACTGATATATGGTCATAGGTTGGTTCAAAATATCACACATGACTTCCCTTCCTTAAAAATTTATGTTGGATTTATGTAATGAAATACAATCTATTCATAATATAACATAAAATTCAACTAGATGGGGAATAACAAGATTTATAGAAATTAAATCCCTACAAGAATCAACTGGGGAATAATAATAGACATGAGATTCCATTATCATACAATTATAGGGGTTCAGTTCGAATTTAGCATCTAGAAATTGAGTTGGTATTGTGATACCCTTATCAAATTCTTCAAATATAAATGAATGGGTAGATCTAGAATCAAATAAGACCTTGGAATCTCTAAATTAGATGGTAACTATACCTTTCACCACTTCATTATCGTACCCCATATTATCAATAGTGATCATGTGATATTTCCTTTTATCTCTAGGATTAGTAGGTTTATGACAACGATCATCACCACTAACCTTCTAATTTTATAACTAGTTTTCATAATTCCCATACTTATTATATTTGAAACACTAAAGTGTGGGTGGTTCATTCTATGTTACTTTATCTCCATTATTAGAAAAATTCTTCTTACAATCACTATGAAATTAAATTTTTGGATGCCTTTACATTACATATTTAAAACATTTACTATTACCTTTATGAAAATTTACTCTACATTTCCTTCTACACAAGAATAAGAAAAGATCATCTTCTCCAATCCTTGATTTTTATTATTTTAATTTACTTTGAATTACTTATTTATTTTCTTTTCAAAACTGTAATATTTATTGGTAACTCCAATATCAACATCCACTATGACAGAACATCAAATTATTTTTTCATTGAAACTGAAGTCTCTTATGGATAAAACCCTTTAAAGACATAGTTTTAAGACACTGAAGAATCAATAAATATTAATTTTATATTGAATGATAAAACTAAAATCATACCACAACAATTGATAAGACGAATTTATATATTCATTTTGGATACTTTTATTTAATATTTATTCATGTTTTATATGATAATAAACTGGGTTTTGGTTTGTTTACTCTAGAATTAAGAAACATTGGACTCATAGAATAAAATTCTAAAAATTGGAAAAAAATTTCTATAAATCATGAAAGGAGTTCATGACATGTATTTATCATTCACAAAATCTCTGTAAACCAATGGCCAGACCATGAGATATTATATTTTGTGAATAGTTTACATGATGTGTATATACATTAAACATTGTGAGATTTTCAAAGTCCCATTCCCACTAAATGTAAACAACATGTAGAAATTAAGATATGTGAATGACATAAAAAACATATAGAACTTACATGACATGAATAAAATTCATGATCCCATCCTTTCAAAGATAAAAATAAAAGATCCCTCAAGATTAAATATTCTTAAATGATATTTTGGATATGAAGTACACGATGTGTAAGTCATTCATGTCATATAAAATCTGAGACATAATTCACTTAAACCAAATAAACGACATGAATTATTTACACACTGTGTAACTCTCATGCCGATAAATATATTGGATATTCCCACCGTGCCTTGGGAATTGGTGACCTATTGTTTTTCTCTATTTTTCTTCTCTGTTTATTCCATATTTTCATCCCAAATTTAGTTTTAAATCATTCCTTTACTCATTTTGTGAAATATTGTTTCATTATTTTTCATTTTTAATCCATTCATTGACAACCTCAATTTTATTTCTATTTAAAATCAAATTCAAAACTATTATCCAGTCAACGTGAATGAGAACATCCTTTCTAGTTTCATCATTAAATGTAATTATATGATTTACTATTTTATAAACTATAAGTCTGGATTTATTATTTATCAGTTGTTTTATCATTTTGTTGAGAATTTTTTATATATTTTTTCTTTTAATCAACACCATCATGCCTAGATAATCTACTTACAGTTAGGGGTTAAGAGTAGGGGTGTTTCTAAGACTAATGAATCTATAAATTGAACTTGGGGAACCCTATAGCTAGTAATTTGGTTTAAAAATTTTTCAACATGTTCTATTTCACATCCCTAACCATGGGAATTGCAATTGAATAAACCTAACCTAATTGGAGTTGACCAGGATAGGAATATTAACCTATGAAACTTTCTACCACAAAAGCTAAGAGTAAATCCTTAGGTTTTTTAGCTATACCCAGACCAATGAATAATTGTTTCATAGGTAGATCAAATTGGTTTTACTATAACCAATTTGTCACCCCTCTACCGCTTCACAACCTAATCCATAGGACATTGTAAATCCATATATTGGATTATGTTTTTCATAAATCCTTGACATTGACCTTGATCCCTTCTTTGTGTTCTGATCTAAATCCAAAATACCTAGTTCTAGTGAAACCAAATCTATAGACTGAACATGAGGAATCCTTCTATAGGGTTTGAATATCTAGGTTTCTTCTCTGCTAGTTATCCCTATTGGTTTGACCCTACACTTCCACATTATAATTCCTTTGTAGTATAATGTAGTTTTGGAATAAAACATTTCTAATATGATCAGGCCCAGAGTAATCAATGATGCCTTTTGGGTGCCAAAATTTTTGGTGTCTTTTCCTGGGAACATTGTTGCCGATGAATAGTACCCTTCAGATAGACACATGGGATTACCTCACCTTCCCACCTTATTTTTACATTTTCTTCTTTGGTATCAGTTTTGACCTCTATATTTTTCTTAATTAGTGTATGTTTCAAGGCCCTCTAACTCATTTGTGGTGCCTTTATGTGTAAGAACTACATATTTCTTATAATGAGATTGAACAATCCTTAGCTGCATGCCATCACATAACAATGGCTGAGCACAATGATTGTGCACCACCGCACCCCTATAACCTTGAATACACGCCGCTTATCAACCAGGGAGAGTGGAAAGCACTATAGAAGCATGCCATAATAGATTACAACATATTATCCATAAGTGGTTTTCTACCTATTATTATGTTCCCTTTTATATAGACACATATTTTTTATTATCCACATGATTCTTAACATGGGACAGTTCAGTATGATATAATGAAAATACCCACATGAGCATATTTCCAATTTTCTCCAGGTCTATGATACATTTCTCTACAAGGTCATACCTTCTAACTCCATTGGAAGAGTATTATTTTATTTGTACATCCAATAAAGAGATAGGGATTAGATAAAAATCCAAGATCCGGAGTCAATCATGACTTGGTATGACCTAGACAAGAAGTTCTAAGATAGGTACTTCCCAACGATATGGACATTGATGCTTCAAAATTCCATCCTTATATTTTCCCATATAGATGAAGAGTCATCTTGGGAATCCATGGATTGTTTTAAGGAGCTCACCAAAATGTTCCCACATAATAGACTTGATGTGTGGATTTATCTTTAGACATTCTATTAAGGACTACAACCTATAGTATGAACTATAGTGGATTCTACTACTGATGGTGGACTCATGTTTAAGACACCTAATGTCTCTTGAGAACTTTTTGATGAGATATCCCAAAATGAAATTAAGTGGAAGAGTGAATAAGGACATAAACTATGGAGAATACATTATGTAGAAGAGAACACTCACCTGGAATCATATGTAGAATCCCTTACAAATATTCTCAACTTATTTCAGATACCTTCTCCAAAAATGTCACCCCTTCCCCTATTAAAAAGATTCAATAATTTGAAATGTGTGGTGGTCAACATCCGTATTAGGACTTTAGAGAAGTATTAGATGAAACTCACAACCAATATTGTTATTATGTTAATTATAACCAATACGTCCATCAATTCTAGCAACCAAATCCGTCCCAAAACAATATTACCAGAAAATAAAATCATAGGAATAGATACAAAAAATAATAAAGGAAACAATCAATAGAGTAGTGTCCACGAGACACCATGAAACTATGGATAACATAGTTTCCAAACATAAAATCCATATCCTCAACATCAACAAACATTTATCCCTAGATCTGAATAATTTCCAATTTCCCAACAACAATAATTCCAACAATCTATGAAAATAAAACTACAAAAAAACCCACCTATAAAATTGAATTTGGAAAGATTAATCGTTGTATTTTTTTCTAAATTTGGATCATATGATGAACAAACAAGAGGAGGAGATTCCTATCCAAAGTTATTCTCAGTGCAATCTTAGCATAAAATGTTTCAAATATCAAAGACCTTATCAGATAGATTACCAGGTATATTTCCTAGTAACACTAATAAAAACCAAAGAGAAGATATAAAATAATTGGTTCTTTGAATATAGAAAGTGATAGATATTAATTATCCATGGAAGGGTGAGGAAAAGTGTCCATAAGAACCTGAGAAGCTTTAAACAATCATCAGTGTTGGTGACACTAATAACACAATGGATGTTGGTTGAGAAAAAAATATAGAATCAGAAACTATTAACAAAGAACCAGAAAAAGTGAAACCTGAAAAGTAATAAGTATATGTGGAACTACCATATTACGATCCCCCATTTCCCTTCCTGTAAAGAATTATTCAACGTAATATCGAGAGGAAGTGTATGATTGTTTTTGCACTATTTATGAAATTTCACATCAACATCCTTTTCACTAAATCCATTTCTTATATTCATGACTATACCAAATTATTAAAATAATTTCTTTCCAAAAAAGGAATATAGAATAATTACGATTCATTTAATTAAATTAAGAATGATTTGTTATTTTTCATTAGAATATTCCTCTAAAATGTGATATCCTGATAGTTTCTCAATTCCATGCACTATAGGGGAATGCAACATTGGAAAAAATTTGTACAATCCAAGAATGAGGATAAATTCATTCCAAATAGAATCGATCAAAAACTAGGGATCAATGAACTAAATCCAAAAAGAGTGACATTAGAACTAGATGATAGTCAGAAAAGTACACTTAGAGTCTTCTTGATGATGTCATAGTCAATGTCAGAAAATTCATCCTTCCCACTAATTTACTCATATTATAAAAGGAAGAATATTTAGAAGTTCCAACTATTCTAATATTAAAAATTCATTCCACTAGGAAAGGTATTAATGGATGTAAATCAATGATGACTAATTTTTAGAGTAAGAGATGAATAAGTCATTTTTGACTTATTAAAAGTTGCCATGCAAGGAGAAGATTATTATGACTGTCAACACATAATATTTATAGATGAGAGATGTGGTTGTATGTCCATCAAAGAATATAGTTATCATTTCCCATAATAAAGATAAAGGTTGGGATCATGAGGATGTAAATTACATTGAACCATTGACAAGGGACACTATCCCACCATTCATACTCTTTTTCATGAGGCTACCAACATTAGAACAAAAACCTATTCTAAAAACACTCAAGTACTTGGTCCTAGAGTATACCATTTAACTTCTATTAATTATTAGCTCTGAGATTACCAAAATAAAATAAGAAAATTTTATTTAAGTCTTAACAAGGAATAATAACTCAATTGTCTAGGAAGTGGTTGAGGTTAAATGGATCATCACCACAATATTCACCCACAAGATATTGTCGGAATAAGGTGTTTAACCAAAACTCTAATCCGAGAGGAGACTCACCCCACTAGGGAAAGAGGTTGTTAATAAAGAAATGTTGAAACTCATAGATGTCGGGATAATTTTTTCAATCCCATATTTTGAATGGGTGAGTTTTCTAAAAGTTGTCCCAATGAAAGGAAACATAACAATTTAGAAAAACAATAAAGACATCCTAATATTTCAAACCATCATTAGATTGTGAGTATATTTTTATGACTGAAACCTCAAAATGGAAACCTGGAAAAATCATTCCAAATTAAAATTTATAGATCAAATGTAAGAGAGGCTACCAGTTCCCACATTATGTTGTTTCTTAGATTTATATTCATGATAAAATCAAATTCTAGTCGATCAAAATGACTAATCCAAAACACAATTAACTTGTCCCTTAAAAACATTCCCCTATAGATTTATACAATTTCTTATTTTTAATACACCAGATAATTCTCAAAACTACTTGAAAGATATATTCCATGATATGAAGGATGTGTTCTTAGAAATATATGTGGAGGATTTATCAGTATATAAAATATCCATTTGTTCGTGCTTGAGTAATTTGGAAATATAATTAAAATAATGAGAAGAATAATGATTTGTTCTAAAATGGAAAAAACTTCACTTCATGGTACTAAGAGGCATAGATCTCAGGAAAAAAATTTCAAAGAAAGGAATGGAAGTTGATCCAATGAAAATTAATATAATAAAATACTTAACTAAGACTATAATATTAAAAGGCACAAGGATCATTCTGGTCTAGGTAAGATTCTATTATTGCCTTATAATATATTTTGTTAATGTATCCCACCCATTGAAAAACTTATTATTGAAAGACAGTCATTTTCAGTTCATTGAAGAGTGTAAATGGGCATTAAATAACCAAAAGCAAATCTTGCTGGCCACTTCATGAATCATTTCACCATATTGGGATAAGGAATTCTAGTTGATGTGCACTACCAATTCCTTTTCTATTGGAATAGTCTTAGGAAAACATGTTTAGAAAATCATTTTTCTTGTTTTCTATGCCAATCACACACTAAGAGATGTTTAGTTAAATTATTCAATAATTGAAAAGTAACATCTGATAGTTTCCTTTTATGTCTGAATTTTTTCTCTCATACATCGTACTATCAAATGTAGTGGACTACAAATATTATGAAACACTTATGTATCTAATGAGTAAAAAGGATGCCAAACCATAACTGATATAGTGGGTCCTACTATTGAAAGAGTATGATATCATTATAGAATATACCAAAGGGACTAATAATATTGTTATTGATCACTTATCTAGACTTCCACTGCATTGTATTAAAGATGAAGATAATATGAAAATTAAGGATAAATTTCTCAATGAAACCATATTCAAAAGAGATACCAAAGCAAAACCATGGTTTTTAGATATTGAAAATCATCTCACCACAAGAACACTCTACCTATATGTAACCTATTAGTAAAAGAAAAGATTCTTAGTCAAAGATGTACATTAATACTAGGATGAGATGCTATATTTTTTTGTTGTGTTGATGGATTAATGTAATGCTACATCCCAAAAGACAAAATAAAAAAGCATACTCGACATGTTTTATATGTCACCAATAGGATTCCATCATCGAACTGAACATACCATGGCCAAAATTCATTAAATTAAGTTATTCTAGCCTACATTTTATCACGATACAAAGAAATTTGGTAAAAGTTGTGATCGATGTTAGTGGATAGGAACCATAGAGAAAAGAAAAGAAATTCCCCAAAAATCCCTTCTTAGAAGTAAAACTCTTCGATGTATGGGGGATTTATTTAATGGGAACATTCTCTAATTTTCCTAGGATGTTTTATATCAGGGTTAGTGTTGACTACGTCCCAAGATGTGTAGAAGCTGAGGTGACCACTGATGACACAAAAAAGTGGTCATGAATTTTCAAAATAAAAATATATTCTCAATATTTAGATTCCCCCAATTACTCAATAATGATCAGGAAAAATATTTTTCAAATAATTTCATCATGGGATTTCTTTAAATCTATGCCATTATCTACAAAAATAGAATTACCTACCACCTATAAACAATTGGGAAAGTCAAATGGTTAAATACAAAAATTAAACATATCCTAGATAAAGGCAGTGAACACCAGTATAAAATAATGTAGTATCAAATTGGATTATTCACATTGGGTGTGTCATAATGAATGCAATATGAACATGAGCACTACTCCATTCCAACTTGTGTATGAAAATCCATGACATATACTAGTGAAATTAGAGAACCTCTCTTATTGGGAAATAAAAAAATCAACATGAATGCTCAAAAATTCAGAGAAGTTATAATTATACAAATATATGAGATTGAAGAAATTGAAAATTATTCCCATGAGAATGATATAATTTATAAATAAAATATGAATAAGGTTAAAGATAAGAATATTGTGTTATGAATCATCACACTAGGGGAAACAATTCTATTATTCAATTATCTAATGAATTTATTACCTAGATAGATGAGATCTCGATGGTCGGTTAGTTTTGAAGGCATAAATGTTTTCCCTTATGGAGACTTCAAAATAAAAAATTTTGAAAAAAACCTCTTCAAGGATAATGGAAAAAGACAAAAAAAAAATAGATCAAGAACCATTCTTTAAGGGGTGTGTTGTTACTTTAAAATTCACCCGAACTAAAATGATTCAATCTTGATATTAAATGAAGCGCTAACTAAAAGGAAAAACCTGGAAAGTCTAATAATCTAGAATTGGTTAGTTTAGGATTTCGGAAGGCTAAGCATTACCAAAAAAAATTCAAAAGGGCCTAGGAGAAAAGGGAGGAAAATGAAAATTACATGTCGTGTACCCATTACATATCATGTAAATGTTGAAGGTAGGAAAAAAAAATACATCGTGTTTTCATTATATGACATGAATGTTTAGGGTGGATTTTAAAAGTCGTGAACCCTAGGATCACACCCTCTTATCCTATCATGTGCAACCTCTCATATAATGAAGAGTACCCTCCTACCATTTGACAACCATCTGTATACTATCTTCCTCTTGTTGCCATCATCCCAATTTATTCCTCATCCCGTCATCTATATATACTCTTTGTTCCTATCTATCTGAAATAGACCACACTAAAACCAACCACACCTCTCCTAAAAAATTTTCACTCGAGTGCGACGGGATTACTATATCACCCATGTAGTGGATGAATTATCCTTCTCCACTACCCATATATCCTTACACCTCCTCTTCCGCTTCCACCTCTACCTTCATTATATCCTATATGGATTCCCAACCTTCATTCTATCAGTCGTAGGGAACTTCCCACCCACACCTATATCCCTTCCTTCAATTTTCAACACATAATCACCAGGTTTTATTGGTCCATATCCAAGAGAAGCCTATGAGGTTGAACAATACATTGTACCTTGTGGTACTTGATAAAAAAATCCAGATTCACTAGGAGGTCCTTGAGCTCATCAGTTGGATGCACCCCACCATTACCCAGGTGTGTTAGGAGATATTCAGGGATATCTTCCTCAATTTTCTAGAAACTCTAAAGTTGGGAATCAACTCCATAATATTCAAAATTGGAGGTAGACCATGGGAGCTCACACTAAAAAACATTGGTGTTTACTTCAACATTTACTCTTCCAGATTCATCACCTATCATGTTTTTCCAACAGCATAGCTCGATCCGAACAACAAGGATGTTTCACAACTTCTTTCATGGATAGATAGGGACTTAAAAAGACTTTATAATCATCATATGATGAAGAGAACCGAACTTCAAGGAGCTTCTATTTAGATCTTTCAACAAGCCATAGAACATTCTAGCTGGCTTCAGGTGATCCTTACAAAACTGTGATCCAGATTAAGGTATACATTCTTATCGTATACATGGATATCCCAACAATAAATATGGATATAAAATGTTCTATTTTATACATGACTAATGCAAGGAGTACCTAATGTATTCGAATGGTAGTTAGCTTCATTACACATCTATCCAGGCATGTTGGTGCTTTTGATTCCACATAACCTCACTTTTCCCTTAGAAATATGAAGAGTATCAAACTCATTTTTCTCCACATAGTGGATTTGATGATGAAGAGTGGGAGTATCTACTATTGGGAACTAGGGTATGCTGAGGGAGAAGATAAAGAACTTGAACAGCATGTAATAAACCCATCCTCACCAGCCCATATCCTTGAATCCACAACCACTACCCCTAACACTACATCCACCACCACCACCCCTTCTTCCACCCCTATCACTGCTATCACAACAAACCCTCACTCTAATTTTTATATCACAAAAAAACTATCCTCAGAAAAAATAGATCCCCTCCAACTACGTTTTATACCACACCACCAACCCATGTTGAATCTGCCCCCACCCCCATTCCCATAAATTTATTGTCATTCCTCTTGGACTTATTATAGAACTAGAGGTTATATTTTCACCATATTTGTATCCCATTAACAGGCCCATCTAACATGACCACCCCTCCCAATCCACCAGTTACATAATATTTCCACCCACCCCACTAACAACTACCCCATCTAGATCTTTCAACACATCACCTCCCACCCTAGTTGACCATCCTTCGGAGCTCACTGAACATATTACCTAGTAGAATTATCATTCAGTGAAGTCCATATAGGGAATGGGCGCCACCATTAAATCTCCATCATAGGTGCCTCTAATCGATCCAGCTTCCTGACACATGGCCTTATTATAAATTGACACCTCACCCCTTCTATCATTGAATGAGCCTACTGCCAACACCATAACATCTCTTATAGATTTCGATCCTACACCTATTCCTCCATCAATGAGATATATTAGGGAGAGCTAATTCAAACCCCCACTATTTAGCTGGGGACTCCTGATGTAGATACCAATGAGAATTCCCCCAAAATATTATACATTACCTTGTCCCATCCCCTACTGTAACATGGCATGGTTCTATTTTTAGTACTATTTGAAATCCCTTTAACACAGAAGCATAATTTATTACATATATAGATGGGATTATGTTTTTGGATTCACTATATTGTTTTCTTAATTTAATTTAACTTTTTCATTTATTTATCCATTTCAAGGTCTTCTGAATCATATATGGTCATTAATGAACCTATCAGTCCATCATCCGGACTCCCATATGCGATATTTAATCATTTAGCAGACATCCAGTGATGGATTGAGGAGATTTAGCTCTATATCCATCCTCAGTATGAGCTTCCTACATGAAAAAAAATGAATCTATTTCTACCACATGAGCTTCATGGTCAATACCATCATGAGTTGGTTAATCCTTCCAAGCATACCCATGAGCTTGATGATACTACCAGTAGTTCTTGTTAGTGGTAGCTGACTTCCGAGGAGATGGAAAACACTAACTAATTCTTTTTTCCATTTATTTGGATGAATTTAAAATTGTTATCACATTATAGGAGGAAAACATATTTTTGATTATTTTTACTTAAGTTTTGTGCATAGGATAATTGTTATTACATTTTCTTTCATTTTATATCTTTTAATCATCCCAAACTTCACTGTAATCCCTTAATGATTTTATATAAGATATTTTATCTTGTTTTCACTATATGAACCTTCCCATTTTTCAACTTCCAAATAGGATAACCCCTATGGAATAATGGATTATCAAGTACATGTTTTCTTCTAACAATATTTATTGGTATAAATATTTCCAATCAATATCCAAAAAGATTCCCCATGGCCCAAATTTCACTATAAGGAGCTCTTGATTCCATATTTTCAAATAATAAAATTCCATTTCATTTTTATCCATGATAGACTTTATTTCCATCATATAATGTATTCCATATCAATGTGAAAATTATCTCATTTTATCTGTGGGGGTCTTTCATGATCATTATTTTTAATACAATTGGATTATTGCCTATTTTCACTAGTCTATGATAGATTTTTCATTGGGAGAATTATTTAAACATTGAATCTATTTCCATCCATTTAAAAAAAATAAAAATTTTAATTGGAGATTGTTGAAATGAATTTTTAGTCCTCCTTAAATTTTTTAGAATGATCGCTGATTCGAGTACTTTAATTCCAATTTTAGACTCTTTCAATTTATTTTGATTGACTTATTATTAAATTTCAAACCCTGATTGATTTATAATTATTATTTTACAATTCTATTATTGATATGTTTCTAAAATTACATTCTAATATTATTTTCTAATAATATTTATTAAGAGATACTTAGGACATTTAAACCAATAATAATTTCATTGAGATATTATTGAGGCTACGATTGAATAATTAAACTTCTAAAATGATTGATGGAATATTTTTTTCCCACCCATTTCTTGAGACCCATATATATAGATTTCATTATTTATCATGTAGTACCCATTAATAGTCTTATTAGGATGGATTTGTTTCAGGGATTTTATCCCCTTATACCCTAATCTCTGTATGATGCATAATTTTCTTTTGAACAAGTGTGGGAGATTTTTCATATCAGTTATACATGAGTTATTGATACTAAAGAAATCTATGGAAAAACATTCAAAAGATTGACATGATATGGTTCATGATTAATGTTGGAATTTTATATGATTTTACTATTCCTTTGATAAAAAAAGAAATAGATATTGGTTTGTGTGTTAAGAAGGTAAAATATCAACATTATTATATTGATAAATCCTATTATGGATCATATGTTTTTAAGTGATGGATGTGAGTCCTAGACTATATAAGATATCCAAAAATAATAATAAAGGAACATGGTACATTATTGATAATGATTAGACACATTCATGGACCAACTTTGAGTATTTGGATCATGAGAATCTTTTTTACAGGAGGATTTAAATAATTTCCTTGTTCATGATTTTCATACATTATACTTTACATATCACCCTCATCTTTAAGATATATTTCTATAACTTTACAACCTTCCCTTAGTCCTAGATACATTTGAACCATATCGTTGAATCCCTAAAGATTGATTTTTATTTGTCTTTATGAAGTAGAGATTATAGAACCAATGCAAGACTGTGGTTAGGAGCATGTATTCAGGGTATGTTCATAAATCTAGTTTTATTCATCCTTGAGTGATTAGATAAATTTTATTGGGTGGTAAATTGAAAAATTGGTATAGTTATGTAGAACAGTTACGAAATTGTAATTAATAGAAGAAAGTTTTTTAATAAAGAACTGTACTATGATGAATGACTTAGATTTTCTCTAGGATTAATTCTATTGGACTTATTTTTTCCACTTTCATTTAGTTTTATTTTACTTTTTATAAGGTATTTTAATTATTTTCAAAATTGTTTCATTTTGAATTCTATTTGACATGATTTTTTCATAAGGAAAATATATTGTTCATGTGTAGGTAAATTTGATAAGGTTATTTTATATAATCATTTTGGATACATTTATTTATGGATAATTCATGTATTATTCAATAATGCACTATATATTTGTTCTCGTAAAAATTAAAAAAATTCAACTCAGTGGATGAAATGTTGAAAATTAGAAAAATAGGTTTTAAACATAAAGAAGGGATTTCACAATGTGTATTCATCCTTAAAAGTATCACTATGACCCAAATTCCAAGACATGATAAATTACATGACATGATCTGTATATACATTACATGTAGAGATATTATCAAAGTCAATTTCCTAAATAAATTACACAACATATATAAATTAGAATTCATGAATCATATACAAAACTTGTAGATTTTAAATGATGTGTAAAAATTCTTGATCTGATCTAGTTAAAGATACTGGCCATTGATCCTATAAGATTCAATATTCTTAGAAGATATTTTGGATCTAAAGTACATAATGTTAAAATCATTCAAATTCTGAAAAAGTAGATATATATGTCACTAAAAGAAAATACACAATGTGAATACATTACATGTTGTGTAACTCTCATTACTATAAATATATTGGTGATTCCCTCCACACATAGGGATTTGTGGAACTATGGTTTTACTCTCATTTTATGCTCTTTTTCTTATTTTTTCTCATCCCGAACTCAGTTGCAATTCCATTATTAACTCATTTTTTAATATTTTTGTTTTGTTTTTATCTTCATCCGTTATTAAATAGATTAAATTACATTTTTGTTTCAATACCCATTTATAATTTTTCACCATTCTATGTCTATGTTTTTTATTTCATGTTTCTTCATTCAAAGCGTGTCTTGGATTTTTCTTTTTAAATTGCTAGTGTGAATTTATTTTTTGTCAATTATTTTATGTTATATTGAGAATGTTTTTTTATTAATTTTATTTTTATCAAAACCAACATGAGTTGATAATATACATTAGGTTAGGGGTCAAGAATAAGGTATATTATAAGAATAATAAATCTATAAATTGAACATTGATAACCTTGTAACTACTAATTATGTTAAGAACAATTGTTCATCACATTATATTTCATAACCCTGGAAATTAGAGGTAAAATTTAAGGTACCTTACCTAATTATAGTTGATCATGAAATGATCATTATCTTGTGATTATTTATTCAATAGATTCTAAGAGTAATGACTTTAGGTTGTTAGTTATACTTAGAAAAATGGATATATTTAGTGTAGGTAGATCTAATTGGTTTGACCATAACCAATTGTAGACCATTCAAATTCATCACATATTTATCCATAGGATTATGCCATGTTAGATTTAGGACTATATTTTTCTTAAAGCACTAAAATTTTCCACGACCCCTTATTTTTTACCTCATCTAAATCAAAACTATATAGTTCTAGTGAAACAAAATATGCAGGTTGAATGTGAAGAATTCTTCTATTGGGTTTAAATTTCTAGGTTTATTGTCTTCCAGTTTTCCCTATGGTTTCTACCCTACACTTATGCATTAATATGAATTTGTAGCTGAGTGTAGTTTGGGAACCATAGATTTATAATATGGTCATGAATGAAAGAATGAACGACTCCTTCTGGGTGCATCACAAATATTCTACAGTTTTTCAAATGGGTACTAATGGAATCATCATACTTCTATTTAAGATCAAGGAACTCCTTCTCCATTTTCATATGAAAAATTTGAGGAATGTACTTATTAAAAAATAATCACATAAACTCATGTTGTTACATTGATTCAATTTATTCATGTTTCTTAATTTTCTTGATCAGATTCCACCAATGATCTAATTCACCTTCAAAATGATAAAAAGATAAAATAAAATTTTCAGGTTCTGATCACTGGAGAATAGGAAATATTTTTTTAGTGGTACTAATTCTTTTCTCCTAAACCAGTGGATTATAAGACCCTATAAAATAAGGTGGTTGTTTATTTATAAAGGACTCAATATAACTTTTTTCCATTCATTTCTCATTTGGATGCTTAAAATGATTCATATACTGATAATGTTGTGTTAGAATAGTAATAATATTTCGCATTACAACTCCAATAACATTTGGTTTCTTCGAAGTAAAATCATTAAATTTTCTATCATATTCATCATTAACATAGTTCCTTCAGGTTTCATCTATTGAAGAAACCTAAAAAGAATAGCGTGAGAAACAATAATTATAGAGGGAAACCACATAATCCTAAAAATCATTTATTGGATGTTTAAATCGTGACACCTTATTTTAAATATATGAAATGTCAGTTAAAAAATAGGTTATTAATCACCATTATATATTAATTCATAATGTTTCATAAAGAAAATGTTGTTCATCACAAGAATATCCATCAGGAGTGTAAAAATAGGTTTGCACAAGGGAACGCTAACTATGAACCAAAATGATGGTCATGATATACTCTACCAACTATTGTACAGTCATTACCCCTAGATGAATTTTTCAAAAGCCACATATATATGTAATATATAGATATGGATGTTTTATCAACAAAATCACATTCATTTGATAACCATAACATAGAAAATTATCTCATACATAAGATTATACTAAGGGTTATCACAATTTTTTTTTCATCCCAGGTTACAAAGGTGAAAAAAACATACTTTGATAGAAACTATAGAAACCCATAATTTTCATATATAAATATTACAGCTTATTAGATCAATATTAAACAAATAAAATAATGATATATTATAGAATCATATAGTTTTAGTGTCTTTAGAAACATGGAAACATAAAAAACATGTTCACAATAGATCTACACTATATCCCTCTATGTTCTTCATAACAAGAATAATTATTATATATATCATACATAAAACACTTCTTCATATAATGTGGATGGGAAATATAAGAAAAGTTGAGATTATATTCCCATAAAGGGTAAATAATGGGGATATCAATGATCACTTAAGCATAGTAGGAGCATATGGTTATGAGAAAATGATAGAAATTAAAGAAATCCATTATATTAGAAATCACAATATTGTGTCATGGGATAAAGATTGGAAGTTCATATGACATGAATCATTATGGAATCAAAGAACAAGAGGCATAAGATAATAATATTGGAATAAGACATAAGTTTATGGAATATATATTATCATATAAAATCATTTACTTAGTCGAGGATCACTTCCAAGACTATCATAGTTGATTGGATTTATACCCCATTGCATTATACCATTAACCAAGGTTCACTATGAAGACTATCATAGTGAAAATAGTTCCTTACTGGTCCTTTTTCAATCCCCATTCATCCTTATTATCTCATTAGATATCTCTATTTCCCCAATGCATTATTGGGGTATATAATTTTAGGGATACCCATCACATATTGAAAATCATTAATATGTGTTCCATAAGATAATAAAGTATTCTTTATAGACTAAACCATGGAAAGGAAATAAAATTAATTAACATTTCATCATTTCATCATAGCATAACTCATGAAAAATAAACATGTTTCATAAAGGATTAATCATAAATTAACTAACGCAAGGAAAATTAAGGGGATTAATAGAATAATACTTAAGAAATCATCACCATAATACATCAAAAGAGTTAAATTTGATTGTATCCTAGGATCATATCTACAAATATTAATATGTAACATCAATATATTTTATCATAGATGAAAATGCCTTTAAAATGTCACTCGAACATTTATTGAGAAAAATAACCTTTTCTATTTCAAATAAATTATTTAAAATCTAAAAATCCACTATATATTATGGAATTTTTTTATTAGAATTGATACATGGAAACATGTAAAGGGATGTTTAAATGATTGAGTGTTCGTGAAAGAGGGAAATTCCATTCATGCCGTGTATATTAAAATAATTATTTCTTTCACATTTTTAGTAAAAAGTAAAAAGTACATCTTTCAAAAAATGATTAGAAGATTACTTTTAAAATATTTTTAAAAAAATAAATCACGGTATAAATGAAATTTAACAATCATTTAATAATATAATAAACATTATTGTAAATATTTTTAGAAAAAAATGTATATGGAAGAAAACGTATTTTCTGTTGAAGAGAAAAATAATATCTGTTTTTGAGAAAAAAATTATTCCATTATATAAAGTTATTAAATAGAGTAAATTTATAGGAAAACATTAAATCCCCAAAAATAAGTATAGGATAAAAAAATTAATGGTATTATAGAGATATAGTTTATAAAATATTATCATCACAAGATTAATCATAAATAATCTTGAGAAATAATGAGATTATGACATTAATCGCTTACCTCATGTTTGAATTACTTAAAAAGACTTCTAAACCTGTATATAGTAAATTAAAATTTATTGTAACTCTATAATAGAGTAATTTATAAACTTATAATATCATTATGATCTACTTATAACATCTCAACACTCCATTATTTATAATTCATTACTAAAATCATTGTTTCCGAGTATTAATTGTTTTGTCTTTCATGAGTGTTTTAGTTAAATAGTTTTGGTACTTGAAAATTTATTATGGTTCTATAATATCCAAAATTATAATAATTATATTTAAATTTTTATATAAGGGAAAAATAATTACCTCATTCATGGTGATGGTTGGCCATATATATAGATGAACACTATTTTCACTTTTTGAATGATGGAGTTAAATAATGGTATATAATAATTCACATTTAAAGAATTTGTATTATAATATATATATATATATTATAAATTCATTAAATTTATCCTTATTACCATTCCTATATAGAGGAAATGAATAATAAATCACCTCACTTTATGGAGGTGGTAGTCCACATGTACACATGAGCGGCGCTATTATCTTCTAATGGATAAGAAGATAAGAAGGTAGATATGATAGTATAAATAAAATAATAATAATAATATCATATATATCATATATAAAAATTAAACGCTTTATAATAACCCTCTATGAATTATGGTTATGGAAAATGAATTGTTTCCTGATGTGGAGGCAGTTTTCCACATTTACACATGACAAATATTGAATTTCCCATTTGATGGAAAAGAGGTTGAATAAAGGTTGTTAGAAAATTATAATAATATTTTAGTATATTTATGATACTATATTTATTAATTTATGATGAATACCATATATTTATAGGATTATTAATAATAAATAAACTAGAATAGATTGGTTAGGATGATTACCTATTCTTCGGTAGACCTATTTCAGATCATATCTTAAGGACCCTTGGAATACTATTTTAAGAATACCAGTAACTATACATCATGGAAAGGGATGTTTATAATATAATTTTGTAGTTTTTGGTTGAGATATATAGATAAAAGTGTTGTAAATAATATAAAGGATGGGTGTATTTTTATAAGTAGGGGAGAGGACACACATAGAAATTCTTGAATCATTAAAATTTAATAATCAAATAATAAAAAAGGCTTCCAAATGAAAATATAATAGAATTATGGATATTAAAAGGTCTAAATATATCCCACCAACATGATTTATAAAATTTTAATTTTCAAACATACTCTTATCTCTTGGTTTAACCCCTTGTAATCCCTTTTTAACCTTAACCACAGTAATTTTTTTAAATATTTTTAAAGTTCATTATTACCAAAAATTAATTTGAACACATTATATATTATCAATTATGATTATTAAAAACATGGATACCATTTTATAAAATTCAATTCATAGAAGTGTAATAATTTAATTTAAAATTAAACACACAAAATGTAATGAAAATTAGTTTTCTTGGAAAGAATTTTCTTATATAATTTTTTTAAACCAAAATCCAATATAAAATTTATTCTAATAAACATAATTCTATTATTAATATTATAAATGAAATAATTTTACTATTAAATAATTTTAAAATAAAATTAAACTTTAAAATTCATGATACATAAATAAATAAATCAATAAAAATTAGTTTTCCACTATTCATCAAAAATTCAATATTTTCATAAAATTATGAAAATTTAATTCTAAGAAATTTATAATATAATGATTTTAAAAATAAATTTAAAATTTTCATGGATATTTTCTAAATCTTGAAAAAATAATTATGTTATTTTCATAGGAAAATAAATGAAAACAAATTTTGAGGAAAAATGTATTTTTGATGCATATTAAGACATTATGGAAAAGTGAGTACTTATTTATCAATATAATTGATTTATTTAAAAATATTAGACAAAACCTTAAAAATTCGGTTATTTCTATTCACTCCACCTATTTCAAAACTATGTTATATGGGTATACTATATTATGGATCATTTAGATTCAGGTTTTCATATATCATAATATATTAAATAAATTAAATTTATTTGAAGAGAAATATATCAAAAATATCAAGGTGTTATAATAAGGGTTGAAATAGTAGAAATAATTCACTCTAATATGATCTAGTCAACTAATTTTTTTTGTGTGAATAGGTTTTTCTTGAAGGAATCGATGAAAAATAATAGGAACTGGTCCTTTGAGGAGAGGTCCATTTTATTCTTATTTTCAATAATGTAGAGTTTATTTTCCTTCTTTAAATACAATATATTTTTATTGGTCCATGTATTTTAATTTTTTCATAAGTAGGTTCATCATGATAATTTTTAGGTATAGGGGGTTGGGACGGTACTAGTGCTAGCTTTATCCTGATAGTTATAAATTTCAATTTTGTACATTTATATTTCTATGTTGATAGCAGTGGCTAAGTCATATCTTTGGGTAACTAAATGGAATATTTTAACTGTTATGAAATAACTAAAAACTCATGGAATCCACCATGATACTTCAATGGAATGATTAATGATTTTATTTAATCTCAGAGATTATGTATACATATTTCTAAGAGATTTCTTTTGGAATTTTAAAATTCTAGTAATAGATCATTCCTTTCCATTTGGTGATGAAATAGGAAACTTTCTTATTTCCCTGTTGTTTTCAATTTGATAGGTTGAGAATAGTTTTTCCCATAGTGTTGATAAACATTAGTAATGAATATATCATGAAATATATTCACTACTGGTAATGAATCTCTATGGAAATATTTTATTCTAGAAAAATGTAGGCCCTTATGATTTTTCTAAAAATAACTATAGCCTTGCTTCGTTATATTTCACAATCATTCTATCATAGGGTCATATTGAGATCCAAAATCTTTGATATACATCTCTAACTATCTCATACCATTGAAATATAGGAATGTTGGATTTATAAATTTTGAAGAAGGGTATTCATTTACTCCCACTCACGATATGGGTTCATCTCATGCTATACTAGAGCACATTATCCTTCCATGGATTCACTCAATGTAATAAGAGAAGTAATTGATTTAATAAGGTCTAGTGGTAATATTTCCTAGGATGCCTCTTGAGTGTAGGTGGTTAGTGGAACTTGATAAAGTTACCCTACCCACACAAATGATTGGTAACCTTATTGGGGTTTATTAGGATATTATTTCTATGTATATGGTTTATATTTCTCTATTAGTGATAATTATTGATAATCTACCTTTTTTGGGTATGTTGGCGTTGAATTTGGGTTGGAAGGGTGATTTGATTCTACCCTATTCAATCAAGAAACCTATTATTATTAGAGGGGATTAAAAAGTGGAGGCATGGAAGCCTCATATTGGAATTTTCATTTAGTGGGTATATTACCTCGAAAAAATTATATATAGAATTTTTTTATTATTACTCAACTTCATTTCATGCCATTATTTTTTAGTAGAAAGAGGATGAAAATATTCGAGTGGTGGGTGAGATATAGATATAGCTATGTATTACCCTATTTCCTGAAAATTGTTTTGATCAAGAAGTAATTTAATGTTCACAGGAGCTCTTAATTTATGATTCTATCATTGATGTTGGGTGAAAACACCCTCTTCATTCACTTTGTCATGAAAAATTATTCGAAAATATGTATCCTTGTTATCTTCTTTCACCCCCATGAAATTATGTATATTATTTTTAGGGTCAACATCAATTAAATTTAATAAAATGTAATGTGGAGTTGGAATCATATCTTTATATTTATTAGATTAGTAAGGAGGATCATAATATCTGAGTATCCTTAATGGGATTTGTCAAAACCTTCAAAAATATTCCTTTTAGGATTCCCTACGAGTGTATTTATTAGTCTTGTGACCCCTATAAATATTTGGATGATTATATCAATAATCCCTTAAAAATAGTTTGTAGAAGGTTATCCTGAGTGATTCTCTTATATATTCCACTAAACTCTAACATGATGGAGGGAATGAACCATTAAAGATCATTGGAGTGAACTAAAAAGGGTATTCTTCTTGATTTACTCCATGTTAGGAAAACATTAACTTTCTTATTTTAAAGGGAGTTAAAAATTCCCCAACATTATGGGATGGGGTGGATCCTTCTTAGTCACAACCTCCATTGCACCCCACTATGAGTTTAATGGATGAGTGATGGACCTAGAGGTAAATATTCCACTGGAACAACAATCTAGGGATGATCTAATTCTACCATCTAGGTTTTTATAACATATATCATCACCTTCTAGTCACACACTATGGAATGAGTAGGGAGAATTGTGTGTATCAGTAACCCTGGTTGAGTGGTACCATCCATTGACATTAATTTGACATTTGAACAGTATTTTGTTTACAAATTTGATGTATGAATCACCTTTTTGGTATCCTAATATGAGAGCCCTATAATAGTTCACTCATTCCCAGTTTGTCTCTTTTGAGATTTATGTTCATAACATATGTGTTGCGAAATTACTCAAGATAGGTTGAATTGAGTTCTTAAAATTTTCTCCACTTGAAAACACAATCTCTCAAGGTATGAATGATTTTGATCTTATCTTATCATGAATATGTAGTGGAATGAAAATAATCAGATAGAATGCAAAACATAGAGTATTTATAGTGGTTCTAGTCATAATGATCCCCTACTCCACTACACCAACACTTTACACTTTGAATTTAGTGATTTTCACTTAAACAATAATTCTTTCACTGGCTACGTAGATGACTGAATGAATATTTCACATGGTAAAAAGATCAAAGAGAATTCAACTATGATATCATTTTAAAAGACCATTACATGGTCTTATCACACTCTAAAATTGAGTTAAAATGATAAAAAGAGGAAAAAATATAATGATGTTGGTTCAGCATAGAGTTACAAGAAGAAACTAAAAGATGGAGAAAACATTTCTAGAGAGATATAACATCTTAAAAGAGTTTATCTAGAGGTTATTTTATTTTCAGATATATACTTAAATGTGAAGAAACATGGATGTTAAAATACTGATTGTGCAATAATCTTGATTACGAAGAGTTGAGAGATGCTATTTCAAATGTATGAAAATTCATTCATGTTTTATTATCTTATATTATATCTATTTTAATTTTATCTAATCACACATAATAAAACCAATGGTTGAGTGAATAAACATTTTCAAAATATAAAGAAACAAGATCATAATTAGTGTGTGTCTCTATTCTCCAAATATAGAAAAAAGAGAGGTAGCAGGTTGTAGCAGAATGTATCTTCATCGTATATTTTTTCTTTGAAATAGGTTATTTGTTTAAATTTGTATTTCCTTACTTGAGATACTACTCTTATTAAACAAATAAAATCACAATTTTACTTTATGAATGATTTGTTGATGGTATATAGTCCATCTAGATGATAATATAAATATGAGGATAAAAATGATCCTTCCTAGGATAATATGATCTGTTTAAGATAAATGGTTTGGAAATATTTCTCTCATATGATAATTATAACATTGTATTATAAAACAACTTCCATAATAAAAATGACACATTATCTCATTTTAGTTTTTCATTGCACGAGATAATTTACTCACTAAGTTCATTTTTATAATCTAAATTGAGTTATGTGTAAGAGAAATGACATATATTACATTATATTTTATTTATATTTCTCAACATAAATTCTTTCTATAACATAATTTATTTATTTTATAAATATAATTCACTTATGATGGCATTGAAAAAGATAAATTATTTGAACAAAAACTGAATTTTAGTAAAAGTGATGAGACTATACATAAGAGAATTCTTTATCATGTATTCCACGACCCGACCCACTAGGTCTTGCTTGGATAGTAGTATACTGAGTGTAAAAACCCCAATGCTACCTTCAATAGGCCTGGGGATGGTGACTAATACGGAGTAGGAATATCCCACATATGGGAGGAATTAGTCTAATTATCTATATTCACACACACACACACACACAAAAACACATCTCCAGGCCCATACAATGGTGAAAGAGAAAAACAAATGATACCAATTCATGCATGCATCTGAATCCCAGAATTAGAGATTGAAAACAATATTGAAAATCATAAGTAAACAAATACAAGACCACACAAAAACAATAAAAATTCCAACCAGCTATAATGCGGGGATGTCAATAAAACGTGACACCTTGTATGAACCACAACCTATCAAGCCCATCTATACACTGTGTACTCCTATTCTTCCAATGAATTTCTCTAGTGGCATTTTTTTGTATAATATAGGGCATGTTTGGGAAGAGCCCATATAGGGTTGAGTATGACAATACACATTAGGAAACTCCAAAATCACTAAGCATAATACATTAAGACAACAGACAACTCATAAAAATGTAATGTCAATAAAAATATGAAAACTACTATAAAAACATTGAGATATACTCATGATAGACACTAAGTATCATGTTAAGTTAAAAATTGAAAATCCAACAAAGGATTTCTACTAAAAATAATTGATAACACTCATCCGAGAGAACTCACTCCACAAGACTGGTAATACAGATGGTTCTCATCTGAGAGGTCACACTCATCAGGTCTCTCTAGAAATAAGTATGCACTTGAAGCTAAAAAAAGATCTATACAAAGATAGAGGAGCAGACCCAAGGCCATTGGGGATGCTGCAAACCCTAACTGTATTAATCCACTAAGTCAGGGACCAACACCAATATATGTTGGTAATGTCGATACCTTGAATCCCACCTATAATAGAAGATATAATATAGGATCCCACCCTGGCCATTAAGGAGGATTCCTAAAACACTATCTGATACAAATCCCATAGAGAGGATCACATCCTTTAGTTAGGACATTATGCCTCAGTCTACCCACATGAGGGACGAACCAAGGGAATACACCCAAAGAAACTTGTCTATAATAAAGAGATCAAGGGCCTTAAGCTATCTTGGATAAATTAACCGATGTGTACTATAAGTAAATATCATTTCTTGCCTACCCCAGGTCTTCATGTGTGCACCATCTCTTTCCTTGTACCCCAGTTCGTGGTTGTTTACATTTGTCATACACATGTATCTGTCTATGTATAGGTACTTGTATGTGTTTGAGAACCAATATAAACCGATATACTCTATCCATTTCCATGTAACTAGTTGTACCTATGCACATGTACACTGAGGGTACACACTGAATTTATTGGCCATGTCACACAACATGTAATACATTACCAGTATTTGTTGAACCACCGACCAAACCAAATACTGAAGATTGTATCATGAAGAAAAAGGAGAGAAAATAATAAAATAGAAGTTAATGGAAGGAGATCAAGAATTTTATAGGTTTTCCTAAATTCATTTTAATTCGAATGAGGAATAAAGATTCAATAATTTGGGAATATTCAGAATCATATCTCTAGGAATATAAATCAATACCAATCATCAAATATTGATTAGATAATTAATTTATTAGGTGATTATTTTTTATTTTACATGGTTAAAATAAAAATGGGTTAAAGAAAATCAAATAAAATTTCCTACCTTGACGTTGGATCAATAACTAGTAAAGAATTTTTTTTCCTTCCTCATTATTGAGATCCACAACTCCAATACCATTAGAGAAGATGATACTTTGGCAAAAAATCAAGATCAATGATCCTGAAGCCTTCCAAAAAATTCTCCTCCATGCCATCCTCTAAATTACAAAAGGTTATGTGGATAACTTGGGACATTCCATTAATAGGTTTTAGAAACAGTAGAATTTAGGTTTATGCTTAATTAAAAATTATATAAATGAAATATTTTATTTATTTATTATTCATCTGATAGTGGTGCTCACCAAAGAGCCTGAAACTCTTTAAGGTTGCATTGATACTGGGCTAAAACCCCCATTATAGAATCAGTGTAGGTATCATATTTCCTAACATATTCTCCTATTTGGAGTGATTCCACTATTTCTAGAAAACTATGCGCACAAGATATTATTATGTCAAATATTTTTATGATATCGATATCGAGCTCACTAGGACTCATACTCTCACACTGTCTCAGTGCCTGGATCAGAATATATTATTATAAAATTTCCAAATCATTACTTTCAAAATAATATATATGTTACATTCTCTCCACTTTTCAGATTTTCAACCAAAAAGACTACTCAATGAGATGTGGGTTCTGAGCTCACATCTAGATGTCACTTTCTTAGGTTATCCCTTGAAGATTCCTTTGCTACCACCAGACAAGAAAAAATTGAATTTCTCACCCATAGAAGATATTATCCTACTGATCCATTATATCTATTAGGTACTCTAATAAATGATCTTCATCCTTTATTTATATCATTCCTAGTTGATAACATGCCATGAGTCATTCATGTACCTCCTCAGTTATGACATGTGGAAGACTTCACATACCTGTTCTAACTAGAATGGTAGAGCCAAGTGGTACGCTACCTCACTAACTCAAAACATTATATTAAAGGGGCCAATGAATCTCAAAGATATATTTCCTCCTTGTATGGGCGTTCAAAATACACATTGAGGTGAGACCTTTAGGAACACATGGCCTCCCTCCTTGAACTCCAAGGGAATCCTTTATTGGTCTTCATAAGACATAAAAAAGATATAGGTACTCTTCATCCTCTCATGGAGGATATTAAACTTTTATATCATATTTGACACCAATACTAGGCCCATAATTGCTAACATTCTGGGGTAATTCCAATATCATAGTGACCAGTATGGTCACCCATAGAAATCCTCTTATGGTGTCATACCAATGGTGTAATGGTTGTTGTTTTTGTATGAAAACATTGTAAAGATTCGGTGATACCTCTAACTATGGACAAATTTTAGCATGAAAGAATACAAAAAGGATTTAGATGTACACAATAGAGATATACCATATTGTAATAATAAAAAGAGATTACCTACTGCATATTGTATACACTCGACTGAGGAAGAAAAATCACTTCATCAATTCTAGTGACTTCGTGTAGTTAAGAAAAGAAGTTTCCACAGCACTATATTTTACTAATGTTTTCAAAGAACCTACCTCAAGGTCTACTTCAAATCAAAATCAAGAGTCACGAGCTGCACTACATATAAAACAAAAAATCTCTATCTCTTCATACTCTTATTTATCAGTTCTCTTATTTTGTTTCTACATTACGAGCAGTGTGTTCCATACTATGTTTTATATACACACATTGAACCCTAAATTAAACCAGATGATACATAGATATCTTATTAATTATATTTACACTTTTACTCCCACATATAACTATGTATGGTGTCCTTTGTGACCTGTCATTTTTTCTCCCATGGATAATAGTGTAAAAGTCATTGTATGGTCTAGACAATTATATTCTATTGTAAAAACCCAATCCTGGTTTTTGATCCAACTATTTATTTATATAAATTTCATGGTAGAAGTTGATTTACTATTAGAGAGGACTGATTCTCAAATTTAATTGAACTTCTTGTATTTAAATTACCACTACTTGTTTTATTTTTTTAATTTTAATTTATTATTAAAAAAAAATTTGTTTTAAATAGTATGAAAAATTAATACCTCAATAGTTAAATTTAATTAGATCTTTTATAATATTTATTTATGTAATTTTATTTCAAAGGAGTAATTTCTATTGAATATTATTTTATTTGATACCTAATCAATTTTATAAGAAATATTTTGAATGACTGTAACTTATAAATATATGTTTTTTTGGTAAAGTGGGATGATTTTAAATTAGTTAGGGGAATCTTATTAATAGATTTTTAATAGAAAATTTCATTGGATACTCAATTAATCCCCCACTTTAGTGACTCACTTTGAACAATATTTGGTATCATATGATTATTTCTTTGGTATTAAAGTTTTCAAATATTTTTTAAATATGATTTTGGTTATGATTTAATGATATTAAATTCCTATTTTTTCTAAATTTTTTTCATTAAATTTATTCAAAAAAATAAGTTTTCTCTACTTACAATCATCTTTATTTCAATGGCAATAATTATTCTCAATGGAAAATCAAAATGAAAATTCACATTGAGAGTTTTGGTTTTAAAATTTTGATTGATATAGAAGATAAATATGTTATCCCTTGCATTGGTAGAAAGTTTTAGGATGATGCTAACGAGATTTTTTATAATAATAATTTTAAATAAATGAATAAACTTTATTGTGATTTAAGAGATGAATAATTTAATAGAATTTATTCCTGAAAAATTGCATATGAAATTTGGGATACATTATTAGTTTCCGTGGAAGGAACCACTAATATTAATGTGATTAGAATTAATAAATATAATATTAATTATGATAACTTTAAGATGAATCATGATGAACATCTTTCTAACATGTACCTAAAATTCAATTATGTTGTGAACATAATGATCTCACTTGGAAATCTTGTATCTGGTAAGAGTCTAATCATGTGACTGCTTAAATCTTTACATGAAAGATAGAGAGGCACATATATCTCTATTATAGATTCATGTGATATCAGTAAGATTCATATCAAATAATTGATTGGTATGATGACGATGCATGAAGAATACTTAATGTTAAAGAGGAAATATTATGAAAAACTATAGAGGAAATTTGTAAATTTTAAGATTACTACATCTAAGCCAAAGGAATTGGGTAAAGTTAAAGGTGAAAGTTAAAGTGAAATTGAGTCACCTTCACCTAGTGATGGGGAGATGAAATATCTAGATAGACAATATAAAAAGTTTTAGATAAAGAGGAAGTTTTTTTAATAGATAAATAAAACAAAAAATATTATCCCATGTGAAGTTGGAAGAAATAATGGAAGAATGATGAAAATGATATTTTCTACTATGAGTGTAAGATGAAAGATCATATAAAGTATTAGTATCCAAAGTTGACGTAAAAAAAGAGATATGATGAAAAGGACTTAAGATATAATAAGGCCATGAATAAATCATGGAGTTCCTCAGGGGATAGATCCAGGGATTTGAATTTTTCTCCTGAAGAGAAATCGGATAGAGAAATATTGTGCTTTATGACAAAATTCAATGAGGCACCAACTATATCATATGTACATATTTATAATAATTTTAAAAATGAAAATAATTATGTTGATATGAATAAGAAAGAAATTTTTTAATGCTTTATAATTATGGAATATATTTTTAATGAGCTCAAATATAAATATAAATTTCTTAAAAGACAATGTGCTCTAACTGCTAGTATGAAATCTGATTTGTCTATTAAAAATGAAAATAATTCTGAACTATTAAGAGAAAATACTTAAATTAAGATTTAAAATGATCAAACAATGAAAGGATTAGAAAAATTCACTATTGGTATAGAGACTCTCACATAGATTTTTGGAAATCAAGTTACAACTAAATATGTTATCGGTATTGGATACCAACTTGGATATAAGAGAGTAACGAAAAGTACTTTTGTACCTAAGTCAAAATGAGAAAGTTGTTTTACCAATTATTTTTCTATAGGACCAAAAGTATTTATTTAAAAAATTATTCAATATATATATTGGAAACCCATCATGAAATTTTGGGACACTAAATATTTAATTACTAATATCTCTGGACCTAAAAAAATATGGCATGAAAGTCATTACTTGCATAAAATATTTTTTATTGGAAAACTATTTGAAGACTTCATATAAGAGTTTGTGGTACTTTTATAGTGGTTGTTCAAAACATATTATTAGATGTTATTCATGCTTCAAGAGACATATTAATTTTGATGCTGTTCATATCACCTTTGGTAATAATGAAAATGGGAAAATCATCGGCCTTAGCTAAATTGGTAACAATAATTATGTTTTAATTTCTAAAGAGTTGTTTGGTGATGGTTTAATTTACAACCTGATTAGAAACTCATAATTATGTGATGATGGTTTTTATTTCAAGTTTTAAAATAATTCTTCCAATGATTATGACTCTAAAAAATCAATTAGGTTTATTGCTGATTTGGCCTTGTTTTACATAGTTCTGCAACATATTTTTACTTAATTTTTAATGATTTAATTAAATTTTAAGCACTTTTCAATAAATAAATGTAATTTTGTATTTTTATAATTAAATTTGTTAGTGAATCAATTTTTATAATTAATTATGTATTTTTAGTCATTAAATTAATTATTTTAATCTTACTATACTTTTCTAATTTAATTATTTCTTAATTAGTTTTGTTAATTAAAATTAGCTTTACTTTTTGATATATTCACATCTATTTTTAAAAATTACTTAATCATTATATTTATATTTATCTAACATTTCATTTTTTATAATATTTTATCCTTTAATTTTGTTTCCTTAAAATAAATTAACTTCACTAATTAATATGTTTAATCATCCTACTTATTAATTATGTTAATAATTTTAGTTTAAATAAAATAAAATAGTATGATTTTAACTTTAAGTTTTCACTTAGATGATTAATTAATTTAGAGTTTGAAAACATTAATTATTTAATCCTAATTATGTTGTTAAATTATTAATTCACTAACTACTGTTTTTAGTCTAATGGTGAGGCATGCATGAGTTATCGGTGACTTATTTAGTCACTGATGTGATCCTTTTCTACTCATTGTAGACCCTTTAATAAATTTTAAATTAAGTCTTCTATCAACTTAGTTCAACAATAATCCAGTTTTTTATTTAAGTGTTATCAATTAATAATATAAATTGTAATTTTCAAGTTTAAAGTTTAATTATAATCCAGTTTTAATTAGGCTTATTTTCTTAAATTTTGAATTATTGTATTTTTGATTTATTGTTTTTAATGATTAATTTTTTTAATATTAGAATTTAATAAACTTATGTTTTAATTTTATGTTTAATTTATGCAGTTTTAATTTTTGTGTATCACCATTAGTTCTATTTTTTAAACAGTTTCTGATGTTGTTGTGCATCGGTACCGGTCACTTATTTACTAACAATCAAATTTTCTATTTTATGGGCATCAGTGACCTTACATTCTTTTTCTCAACCAACGGTGACCTTTTTTTATCTGTACCGATAACCTTAATTTTTTAAGCTAATAGTGACCTTTATTTTAACCAACAGTGAACTTTACTATTTATAAAGCAGTGACCTTCATTATTTTTGTTAGCCATCAGTTATTTCATTTGTATTTATAACTAAGATTAACCATTGTTTTCTTATCTATCAGTAGAATTTAATTTTTTTTAAGTTGTCTGTGAACTTTTATGACTAACGGTGACGAAGATCAGCCGACGTACAAATGCAGAGCCATGAAGGGAAATTTTCCAGCCAGAGCTAGTTGTCATCGAAGGGGCCTGAGGCCGCCAGTTGATGAGCCACATTATTTCCTTCCCTTTTGGTAAAGGAGAAGCTACAGTAAGAGAAGCCTTGGCGAAGCATGTGAATTCTCCTGATGATGAATCCAAATGACCAGAGTCCTCCGTCGTTTTGGTTAATAACATTGATAATCGTGAGGCAGTCAGACTCAATGATGATATCAACCCATCCATGATCCACAATGAGCATCACACCTACAAGGATGGCAGAGGCCTCCGCTAGTGCAGGTTCCCAGAAGGCCTGATGTGATTCATATTTTGCAGCAATGATTTTCCCTAGATGATTTTGGTCCCGGAGACCGAGAGCAACAATCCCATCCTTTGGGAGATATGTGTCCATGTATAGCTTAATAATCCCTTCCGGTGGGGGATTCCAATGTGGGGGATAGGAGGGGGTAACACCTACAATATAGTGTCCATTGTTGTCCTTCTAGCTCTCAATCCATGAAATGACCCATTCAATCAAAAATTCGGTAGGTTTATGAACATGATGAAAAACAACATCGTTACGCAAAACCAAAATGATCCAAGATATGGTGAAATGTTAACCTGCATTATTTGATGAGATAGAGGAGCACCAACACATCAGAAGATGAGGGAGCTTACAGGAAATGTCCAGTGAAGTATATGAAGTCAGGCCCCATTTAGTCCAAATTTCTTTAGCTCTCGGGCAGTGAATGATTGCGTTCAAAGGAGTTTCTAGAATATTCGGGAAAAATGGGCAAGACTCAGCATGGGCCAAATTTCGGTAAACGAGAAGGATCATGGTAGGGTGGGTTACCATGCACACCTACCACCAAAATTGGCTTATTTTTTGGGGGGGACGTCGAGCTTCCAAATCCATTTCCATGGTCCCTCTTCTCGGTCAACATAGTGGTTTCCAAGAGCAAGTCTGTAACTGGATCTCACCGTGTAGTCGCCTGATATGTCATTGGTTTAGAAAATATGGTTGGGGCCTACATTTGAGACCTAGGGGATGCTCAGAATGATTCTTTGGCCTCTTTAGTTAAAACATTCATGGATCTTTTCAACACACCACCCCGAACCTTGGTCTGAAAGAAGGTAGTTGACAGTGGCATCTTCAAGACCTGGATGGGCGGGGGATATAGCCCGTATACCATCATTATTGATCAGCCAAGGATCAGTCCAGATGTTGGTAGATGAGGCATTCCCAATCCTCCAGTCCATTCCTTTTTCCAGGAGATTTCGAGCCCCCCAAATGCTTCTCTAGAGGAAGCTAGGACGAGGTCCAAGAGAGGAAACACGGAAGTCTGTGTGGGGAAAGAACTTAGCTTAGAGTACCCACGCACAGAGAGATTATGGACGGTTAATAAGGAACCATCCTTACTTGGCCAATAGTGCATCATTGAAGAGAATAAGATTCCGAAATCCTATTCCTCCATCTGACTTGGGTTTGCAGAGTTTCTCTCAGGCCATCCAGTGGGGTCTATTCCTTCCATCATTTCCCCCCACCAGAAGTTGGCAAAGCGTGTATGGATCTGATTGACGATGGTCACCGGGAGCGTAAACAGGGACATAAAATAGCTTGGGATAGACTGGATGATAGCTTTAATGAGGGTTTCTTTACCTGTATTGGATATTATTTTTGGGGTCTAGCATTTATTTTTTTTCTCAATTCTGCCCACGAGAGATGCAAAGATTTCTTTTTTGGACCAGCCAATCACTGTGGGTATCCCGAGATACTTCTGGTATTTATTGACCATATGGATGCCTGCTGATTCACAGAGTTCATCTCTCTTCGAAAGAGGCACCCCTGCGCTGAAGGAGATTTCTGATTTGCCGTGATTAATAGACTGTCCAGACGCCCTCTCATACTGCTGGATCACATGGATGATCACCCGACATTCATTTATAGTTGATCTAGTGAAAAGGAGGTAGTCGTCAGTGAAAAAAAGATGCGACACTGGTGGTCTTTCACGGCAGACCTTTGCCCCATTAATAGAATTATAGGATACAACCTTGGAAATAATGTTAGAAAAAACATCAACCACCCAGAAGAAGAGAAATGGGGAGAGGGGATCTCCCTGGTGCAGGCCTCGGGTTGGGGAGAGTCTTCGGGTGAGCTCCCCATTTTCCTTGATTCTGAAGGAGATGATCGAGATGTAGTGCATGACAATATCTTTAAATTTAGTGCAAAAACCCATTTTCAGCATCATGAATCTAATTAAATTCCATTCCACTTTATCATAGGCTTTAGTCATATCCAGTTTCCAGCAAATGGTTTCCCTTTTCACGGTGGAGTGTGTTTTCATAGAGTGAACACTTCATGGGCCACAATTGCATTATCAGTGATCAGTCACTTGGCCACGAAGGTGCTCTAGTTTTCAGAGATAATATCAAGAAGCCAAGTGCGCAGCCAATTGACATGTATCTTTGAGAAGATCTTATAAGAGACATTGTAGAGGTTGAAAGGTCTAAAATCAAAGATTTCTAGAGGTTTCTTGATTTTGGAAATGAGGACGAGGACATTTTCATTGATGGTGGAAATTCTTGTATTCCACGCCTAGATATTTTTTATCATTTTTCATATGTCGGGACCGATGATGTTCCAATATTTTTTAAAAAATAGGGCATGGAATCCATCCCGTCCCGAGGCCTTAGTGGGCTGGATATGTTTCATGGCCAGGCGTATCTCGTCATTCATCACATCTTTGGTAAGCTGCTGATTGATCTATTTCGTGATCATAGGTTTGATGCATTCTTCCACCTCTGCAGACATGAAAGGAGTTTCTATAGAGAAAAGGTTTTGTAAGTAGCATGTCAAACCCTTTTGATTTCCAATGATGTCAGAAACATTTATTCCATCAGGATGTGAGATATACATGATAGAATATTTCCAGCGCGTAGATGAATAATGTTGAGGAAAATACCGTGTATTAGCATCACCTTCTTTAAGGTGGATGTCCCACACCCACATAGCATAGAAGAATTCCTTAACGCGTAGGGCCACATCCAGCTCTCTTTGAGTGGCACCAATCTTGGAGATATTGCAATTGGATGTGGGTTTCTTGAGTAGGTTGTGTAAATTCTTTTCAAGGACATCACAATTCCTATCAGGGTGGCAGAATTTCTTATTTCTCTAAGATCTCAAATCAGATGCTACCTATTAGAGATTTAGGCCAACAATGACCATTTAGTCATCTCCAACATTGATATTTTATTTAGTTATGTTGTGTTGATGCTCATCCCACTGATCCCAACTTCCCTGCTTCACACACTACCGCTACCCTACTATCACTGTTTCATTTCCTAGTCTTAGTGCCCCTATCCTGCTACTGATTTCAGCGTAGCACTCCACCTCCCCTGTGACGCCTTCTTTTCCATACACAAAATAGAAATCACAAAACTCTTTGAAAAAATTCAAACTTTATCCAAAAAGAGATTGACCAACATTATTGAGATAACTAAAAAATTATAGAACTGAAAATGCAGAAGCTGGATATTTTCATCTGTTAATATATACTACCATTGATTATTTATTCAACTGTAGCTACATCCTAGAGGAGCCAGACCACCATAATAGGCACCTTGGTGACCCGCTGAAGGATATCTATCCCTGGTCTGTTGAAAGGAGTGGAAGCTTGGAGTCGCCACCGGGAAGAATTGCGATCCAAGGAGGAAGAGCTGGTCTCCCTGGCACGACAGCGAAACCCCAAAGCCTCCTCATATTGTGTCATCTGTTGCGAGCCACAAACCAAATCTCCACCACTCCATTGATCTGAGAAGAATTTTTATATCATCGCTGTAGGTGGTCCGAGGAGGGTCGCTGCTTACTGAAATCTACATCGTCATCGCGTCGGGAGGATGATGTCATAGTGGAGATGCTTCTAGAATCCATAGCAGAAGAAGAACTTTCCCCCTACTACTGAACTGAGTGAGGAGGATCCGACCACTTACTGACCACCTTGGAAGCTTCTTGAAGATGCTGGAGACCCTCCCCCAGTTTCTGCAAATTTTCGGGGAGGAAGAAGGAAGTTAAAAAAAACTAAACTAAATATAATACTAAAATATTAAAATTATAATTAGAAACATATAATAAATATAAAATATATCATTTTTATAAAACAGAATTAATAATCTAATTAACTTCAATTAAACTTTTATTAAACTAAATTAATAATAAATGTCTAAATTAAATAAATTATTATTGAAAATTAAATATTTATAATAAAATATATTAAGTAAAATAATAATAATAAATTAAAAATATATTTTATAAAATATAACCAATTAAATTAGAATAGTTAATAATTTTATTTTCTTAATAATAATGTATTTAATATATTTAATAATTATAATATTATCTTAACTTTTTAATCCTACGTTTATTAAAAAAATATTAATAATTTTTATTTTACATTAATAACATTATATAATTAATCTAAAAAATAATATAATAATATATAATAATTATTAACATAATATTTATTAATTAACATTAATTACTTTTTTAATAAGTAATATAACATTAAACTTTAAAAAATAACTATTATTTAATTTCCTTTGTGTTTTAACTGTGTAGTCTTGTTCTACTTGTGAAGGTTCATTAAAGGTTCAGAATATCGTCCAGTTGCATCCAACTAACTCATAATGATTTAGTTACAAGGGATAATCTAGCGTGACACGGGGTTCACGAAAAAACACACGTGTGCGGTGCAATAGTAAAAGACATGTTTAAGTCAGAGAAGAGTGGAAGTCAAGAGCACCAGAAGATAGTGGGTACTTAAAACTGAGCAAGAAGAAGATTAAGAGGAGAGCATACACATTGGGCATCCATTGACACATCAGAGTAAAGCAGATCTGAGGAGGAGATCTTGGAGACCTTGTGGGAAACCCTAGATCAGAAGAGTATTAGATCAGAGCATCATATAGGGATTTCTTATTCCTTATTAATTCTAATATTTTTACTCTGTTTTAGTATATTAAAATTGATGTAATGATAATGAACATGTTTTCTATCTAAATCTTCTAGGTCTAAGAGAAATTGATATTCTGTTGGTTATATTTTAAATTTTCTTCTTCACTTTATCATTTTGATGAATTAAGTACTGATCGGCGAGATCAATACTGAATTCATTCAATTTCTCAAAACCAAAAGAAAATAATTTCAAAATTCCAAAATGTATTGGTGAGATTGATAGTAAAAACATATTTCAAACGATAATAAATTTATTAAACTTCAAGAATTATAGTGAGCTCGTCCTCTTGTCATTTTTAAATAATGATTTTCACAGTTGATCTATTTTAGAGTGGTGAACTCTAAAATTGATCAACCTTTCCGACATAACTCCTGGTAAGGGAAGTAAGTCATTATATATATATATTGGTAAATTTCATAAACTTTTTATTGAATTGTAATATTTTTAAAATAAGCAGAGTGGGGAATTTTCCCTGGGTGATTTACTTGATAGTTCATTTATGAGCATTCTACATTTTAGTTGTTCATTGTTTTCAATCTATTTTTTCTTTCATTTTTTTCTATATAAAAAAGTAAAAAATGTTGTGCTACTTTATTGAATCTTTAAAAAATGATGAAAAGTAAAAAATGTAGGAAATATATCCTACTTCTAATAATAGTGGAGTCTTTTTGAAAGATTCTTGAATAATAGTGGTCATAATCACCTTCCATGTGGGTTGGAACCTACTTGTCACATATACAGTAGTTAGTAGGAATATAAAAAATTAAACTTTGACTGACTTTAATGACGATCGAGGTCATGTTTTATTGCACTGTTTTCAGGGAAGGCATGATCTATTCTTTTTCTAAAAAACTAAAAAGTCGGATATAGAAAAATAGGAAATTTTGAAAACTATAAAAAATTCAATTCTATCAACTACTAGTGTTTCTATACTTATTTTGTTGTTTGTGATGAATTTAACTATATATTACAATTTTTTTGAGCACAAGAACCACTTATGGTAGTTTATATCCCTTGAATTTAATAATAGATAAACATCTCACTGCTCTAAGAAAGAAGAAAAAAATTGAAATGGAGAACATAGATAATAGATTCCCTGATAACAACTTCCAAAATCATCAACTAGAACCCATAGATGTAGGAGAAAGGCCTAGGATGAGGGAGTTCCAACTTCCTCATGTTTCACTTTTGACTGATTTTAATGGGCTCTCTAATGAGGACTCTCTTTCCTTCATTAGAGACTTCTATAACATTGTGCAACAGTAAGCTCTTCTAGGACTTATTGAAAATGAATTGAGGATGAGATTATTTACCATTATCCTTAAAGGGAAAGCTATAAATTGGTTTTTGATCCTAGATGAATTTTTTTTCGAAAATTGGGATCATGTGTATAACTCGTTTATCAAGATGTTTTATCCCCAAAGACTGAAATATGAACTAAGAACAAAGATCACTAGTTTTTCTCCGGAGGATTGAGAAGATTTTAATGAAGATTGGGATAGATTCCGGGACCTTTTTAGGCAGCTTCCCCATCATCAACTCCCATCTCACCTTCTCATGGACACCTTCTATGAAGGGCTATAATCCTCTGAGTAGAATCTAGTTAATCAAGATGCTGGGGGAAATTATAATGATAAAATTGATGAATATTTGAGACACATCTTTAATAATCGTTCACTAAATTCAAAACATAAAAATTCAACATGAAAAAGAGTGAATAGAAATTTTAACCCAATTACTACTTCAATTAATGAAACTCAAACTCAACTTGCTGAAATCACTAACCAATTGCAATCTCTAATGAACTAGAACTCTAAGCAAACTGTTATCCAACTTGGCTGTCAAAATAACAAAATATTTTAAGAGAACAATGCTTATAACGCGGAATGTTTGGGCATACTGATTTTTTTCCAAATTTTGATATGCTATCCAACAACAAGAAAACTCAAATTTTGTCAATTATAGTCCTATAATGCCTCCCAAAGAAGATCAATTTTCAAATAACTACAAAAAAGGATATATAAACCATCCAAACATTTCCTAGAAAGATAAAGGTTTAATTAAACAATCTACTACCCCTAATTACTCTAACCAACCGAGACCAAACGTTCAAAATAACCAATGGGTGAATCTTTAAATGCACAAGGAACTAATGATAATCAAATGTCTTATAAGATTGATTTAATCTTGAACAAAATTAACTCTCAAGAGGAAAGATACATGAATCAAATAACCAAACAACAAAATAAATATGAGTTAGACAAAATGAAAAATGATATGAGAATGCAGAACATGGAAACAAAGTTATGCCAACATGATAGAGATTTTTCATCAAGGGAAAAAGGTATACTTCCAAGCACAACTAAACATAACCCTAGAGATAATGTCATGGAGGTAGTAACTAGAAGTGGGATGAATACTCAAACTTTTTCTGAAAAAGACATATTATATGACCAAAATGAAAATATTCTTGAATCTGGTAATAAAAATCTGCTTTGTTCACATGCATGAAATTAATAGAAAAGTCTTAAAATGATCACAATATGAATTTATCATCTTAAAATCAAGATGAAAACTCTTCTTAAAATCGACGTTATTAAGGAAAAGAAACATTTGTGTAAGAGTTGAAAGATATACCTACTGTTTTTAAATTTCTTTTCTCACCCATACCTTTCCTTGAGAGTCTGAATCCTCAATGTAACACCAGGGCTGAACTTCTTGAGTTACTTTGTGTCTTTTGAAAATATCAAATAAACATTCCTTTCATTCAAGCCTTAATTAAAATTCCCTCTTACTTGAAATCTCTCAAAAAATTTGTTTCAAAAAAAAATACCTCGGAAGAATTTACTACCTACAACCACACTGAAGAGTGAAGTGTTGTACTTAAAAAGAAAATCCTATCCAAATTGAAAGATTGAGGTAGTTTTGTCATTCCTTGTACCATAAGAAATTCTGATCAGCCTAACTGTTTGTGTGATTTAGGTGCTAGTATTAATCTTCTCCTATAATCACTGTTTCCATAGTTTAGGATGGGTGACCTTCAACCCACCACCGTCATAATGTAGTTAGATAATAGATCTTTCACCCATTCTGTTGGTCGGATAGATGACTTGCTATTTGGAGTTGTGAAAATTTTATTGCATGCAATAATTTTAGTCATAGATATGGAGTGTGATCAAGAGGTTCCCCTCATTCTGGGTAGGCCCTTCTTGGCCACTAGTGGTGCGTTTATTGACGTATTTAAGGATCATCTTATTTTCAAAATTGGAGAATAACAATAAGAATTATACGTGTTTAAAAATGTAAAAAAAATCAATGTATTTTTAAAACTGATCAATGGTATAGTCCATAGAGGATGAGTAATCAAATTAAAACATAGAAGAATATAAAAATCAATCATTTGTTGAAGAAACTCGTTTGTAAATTGAAATTCATCACCTAAATGTTTCAAGAGTTGAAATTCTTTCTCAAACACCAAATCGAGAAAATTTTCTACAATTGGACTACTGTCCAGTTTCCGTTATAGAGGAGCCCTCTATTTCTAAAATTAAGAGATTTTTGTGTGCATTTGATGGTTTCTCTGTTAACACCAACCTTTCTAAACACTTTGATGATGTTGAGGGATAACTTGTGAGACAAATTGATGATTCTTTTCTGATTAACTTGTTGAATTATGATCTGGAAATTCTGGACAACATGCTATCCATTGTGGACAATAGCATTATTATTTCTAAATATGAGCATGAAATTAAAAATAATTCATCATTTGATACTCTTTACAAGAGATATGTTTAATATCTTTAACCTCCTTGGCCTAAGAGTATTCCTTCAAGTGTAGAACCACCCTCTGTTGAACTAAAACCAACCACTTCTCATTTGAAATATTCATTTCTAGGTGAGAATTCCACTTTTTGTGTCATAATTTCTTCAGATCTTAATGAGAATCAAGAACAAATACTGTTAAGTGTGTTTAGGAAGTTTAAATCTTTCATAGGATGGACCGTAGCTGATATCAATGGTATTAGTCCCTCATTCTACATGCAAAAAATTCATATGAAGCCTGACCATAGTCCTAGGGTAGAATGTTAATGAATATTGAGTCCGAAAAGAAAAGAAGCTGTGAGAGAGGATGTGATTATGTTACTGGACATTGGAATAATACATCCCATTTTTTATAGTGCTTGGGTTAGCCCTGTCCTAGTTTTTCCCAAGAAGTGAGGTTTTATTTTAGAAAATAATAAAAAAAATAAATCCATGTTAGGAAGGCCACAAAATTGAGAGTCTATATAGATTATGGGATGTTTAATGCAGCCACTAGAAAGAATCATTTTCTAATGCCTTTCACAGATCAAATGATTTAGAGGCTTGCTGGAAATGAATTTTTCTATTTCCTAGATGGGTATTCTGGTTACAATTAGATTCATATTTCTCCAGAGGATCAGAAAAAGACCACTTTCACATTCCCATTCAGAAAATTTTCTTATTGGTGGATTCCCTTTGGGTTGTATGGAGCTCCACCCACTTTTCAAAGGTGTATGATGGATATCTTTTTAGATATTATTGAATGAATCATTAAGCGTTTCAAGGATGATTTATCAATTGTGGGTACCACTTTTGATACTTATCTTCGAAATCTTGAGTTAGACTTAGTAAAATGCATTGAAAAAAAATCTTGTTTTTAATTGGGAGAAGTGTAAATTCATGGTCACAGAGGGTATTGTTTTAGGTCATTAAGATATAACTAGAGGGTTGGATGTTGATACTACTAAAATATAAGTCATTAAAAACATCCACCTCCAGAAAATGTAAAAGGTGTTAGAAGTTTCCTAGGGAATTCTGGTTTCTACTGGTGGTTTATCAAAGGCTTTTTAAAAATAACTAAGCCCTTGTGTTCTTTGATGTTCAAGGATGCACCTCTCAATTTTGATGAAAACTGTTTGAAATCATTTAATATTCTTAAATAGAAACTCACTACTTCACACATTATCACCGCACCTGAATGGAAATTACCTTTTTATATTGTGTGTGATACTAGTGACATGGATGTAGGTGCTATCCCGGGACAGAGGAAAGATATGAAGTTATATGTGGTGTATTATTTTAGTAGATTTCTAGATAAGACCCAAAATAATTAAACCACTACTGAAAAAGAATTTCTAGTTGTTGTTTTTTCTCTTGAGAAGTTTTGAAAATATTTGTTTGGCTTGAAAGTCATTATTTTCACTGATCATTCCTCCATAAAGTACTTGATGCCTAAGAAAGAAACTAATCCCAGGATGAATAAATGGATTCTATTGGTACAAGACATTTATTATAGATTAGGGATAAATAGGGAGAAGAAAATTTAGTTATCGACCACCTTCCTAGGTTTCCTCTTACTCAACCTGAATATCCTAGGGAAATAAAATCTTCTTTTTCCTGAAGAAAAACTGCATGCTGTGTCAATTAGGCCATCTCCATGGTATGAAGATTATTTCAACATCCCTGTAGTCAATGTATTTTTTAATGATCTCTCTAATAAAAAAAGAAAAAAAATTCATTTCTGAACATAAATACTAGTTTTGGGATGATCCCATGCTGTTTATGATATTTTTTGATGGTATCCTTAGAAGATGTGTACCTAAAGAAATATGTTTCCTATATCAGATAGTTTTCACTCCTCACCTTAGGGAGTTCACCATGGTGGTGAAAGGTGTTAAGTCAATAAGGTTTTCCTTATGAATTTTCCATTCCTTCATACTTGTGGAGATTTTTGAGTCAATAAGGTTTCCTTATAACTTTACCATTCCTCCTTATTTTTAAAATCACAAACACCTTATCTTAAGGAAAATTTCATTTACTCTATGACTTACTTCCATAATGAAAATTTTACTTCCCCAAAGAAGTTTATCCATACGATGTTTTTCATTGTTCATTATCTTGTATAAGTGTAAAACCTGGTTCCATATCTAAAACCTCATAATCATATAATACATAGATAAAAGAGAATTCAGTTTTCAGGATCCGAGTACTGACTCCGAGTTCTCTGAATTCTTACACCGAACTCTTCTAAGTTCTGAATCTGAATTCTCATGAACATTGACTGGGAGATCTCTGAATTCAGACTCTGAACATTTATGAGTTTTGAATCCGAGTTCTCTGAATTCAGACTCCGAACCCTTCTGAGTTCTGACTCCAAATTCTCATGAACTCTAACTCCGAGTTCTCTGAATTCAGAATCCAAACTCTTATGAGTTCTCACTCTGAATTCGGAATACTAATTCTTATAGATTCTGACTCCAAAACTCCAAATTAACATAATCTGAATATCCTGTAATATATACTTCAAATATTTTCACTTAGAGTCCAAACTTTTATTTGATTACATTCATAATATTTTATTTTGGTTAAGTAATCATATTTTTTCTTACAATTGTTTTTGTGATAAAATGATGTCATGCATTCAGTTACTAACTTACCATTGTTTGAGTGACACATGTACAGGTCCCTCCGAAATTCAAGGAAAAATATGACCATTGGAGGAGGGAGTTGACTGTTGAATCCATTCATATAAATAAGATCTCATTTAAAAGAGCTCAAAACACGTTACAACTCTGATGAATTGTTCTACGACTCTATAGATTACATGATTTTGAAGTTATTTCTAGAGAGAGACTCTCATGCCCTGTGCATACTAAACACATTGTTCATATTTTCTTCGTGTGACTCGGAATGTAACTGAGTACATTTGAGGGCTTCCGGGGATAGGAAGATAGAGGTACAAACTACCTTAATGTTCATGGACTTCCATGCTGAGGAAGACATAGGTTCGAACTACCTTGAATTTGAGGGCTTTTGGGGATTGCAAGACAGACTCCGACCTTCATATCTAGGGCTTAACCTGGTGTGGGTAAGATATAATTTCTTGAAAATATATATCAAGGGACCTTTATCCAAGGTTGTTGGATACCCTTCTCTTTGGGTTAATTGAATTAATACTTGTAACTTGTTTGTTTCAAGTTTTTCGTTCTTTTTTATTGTTAAGGAAAATATAACTATCTTATACTTCCTTATAATTGTATACTATAATTTATTAAGATTCTATACGCTTTAAGGTAAAATATTTATCTTTGTAAACTTTCACTGAGTTTAATTTTCTGGAACCATCTTTTCTGGAATCACGTTCTTAGAATCATAGTTTTAGAATCAAGCAAGTTAGTAAAACCTAGAGGTTTTGTGAATTACCTTGTTTAACCTTGTTAATCATGATCATCTTTAAAATTTCCAAAAGAATTTTATAAAGTATACAATTCACCCCCACTTTTATTTTGAGAATTATTAGATACTGCATATAGAATCTTCAATCATTATTTGGATCCAACAATTGGTATCGGAGGCGGTCTCTAAAATACTTATATTCACAAATAAGTTTTCCTTTCTCATGTTTTTCATTGTTCTATATTTTCTTTTTTCAGGAATATTTTCCTTGTTTACAAACTTTTATTACTAACGAGTTTGTGTGGAAAGATTTTTTTAAGATGACAGGAATCAATGCTGGTTCCATTGACAAACTAAATCCAACTAGAGAACCTATTTTTTAAGGGAATGATTACGAATATTGGAGAGATCACATGAAGACATTCATTATCAACGCAGAGTAGAAAATTTTTTCATGCTTACTGGAGGATATAAAATTCTTGACAAGGAAGCTAGTTCTTTCCCCAATTAAGAAAAGCATGAATATCAACTCAACTACAAGGTACACAATACATTGCTTTGTTCCATAACTATAAATATATATTGAAAAATTTCATCTTGTGAAGCAGAAAATTGTATTCGGATGAAACTTGAAGATACACACTTTGAATCTTCCAAAGTCATTGAAACTAGAAGAGCCATGCTCAGAGCTCAAAATCATGGTTTTTTATTTCCTTATAGAGAACCCATATGTAAGGTGAAACAAAGATTCATGACTATCATTAACATTTTACAAAATATGGGTGAGAAAGGATTAGATGATGAAGCTCTTGTTGATAAGATCAATGACATCATGCATAATTAATGTGAATTCAAGAGAACATCTATTGATGAGAATAGAAAGGTTACTCAGATTTATCTTAATGAGATTTTTGGAACTCTTCTTCAACACAAGACTAGAATGAAGATATATGCTGATAATATAAAGAAGATGAAAGGGAATGTCAGTGTTTCTTTTACTACAAATTCAAATCATATAAAATCCAAGACTCCAGAGAGAGTTACAAGATCCAAATCTTAGAAGATTGTTATACAATCCAAATCTAGTGGAAGTGAATCTTCAGAAAATGTACTATCCAATCTTGCTCGGAGGATGAACAAGATTGTTGGTCAGAAGAACTTTCAATCTAGATACAAGAAGAAAGAAAGGAAAGATAAAAAAGATTCAGAAGTCACATGTTATGAATGCAAGAGAGCTGGACATATAAGACCTGATTGTCTTATGCTTAAAAGAAAATAAAGAAAAGAAAACATTCTGAGAGAAATAAAAAGAAGTACTATAAAGATAAAGAAAAGAATGTTCTAAAAGCTAATGACACCTAGAGATCCAGTGGTGGTGACTCTTCTAATGAATCATTAGATTACGAATCTTCTGGACAAAAGAATCATAGTCTAATAGCCAGACTACCTATTGAAAACCATTACTTAATGGATAAGTTACATAATGTTGAATCAATGACCAATGTTTCTTTGAATTCAAACTATTATAATGATAAATATTATAAATCTCCAAATGAAGGATCTTCTCCTAATAAGGATGATACTATACAAACCTATGAAGAAGTTTCTAGTTTTGCTAAGCTTCTTGAGAATTAAAATTCTAAAGTAAACAAAACACTTGATAAGGAAAATTCTAGGATTTCTATACATACTAAATAAATATCATATGTTTCGAAAAAAACATGATAAGAAAACTTTTTATTTTGAGAATATTTCAAAAAAATTTGTGGAAGTTAATTCTGAGAAGGATAAACTTTTTAAAGATATAGAAAATGTAATTTCTAAGAAAAATGTTTTTGAGCCTAACTCTAGTTCTAAAGCTAATGTTTTTGAAGATAAGAACATAGTCATTAGACTAAAGTCCAAAATTTTTTCTTTGAGGAAGTGTTTTTCAAACTTTACCTTAGGAAAGGAATCTTTTGATAAAATGTATTCACAAATCTGACCTCTAAGGAATAATTCTCGTTTTGGTTACATTAGTTCTAAACTGATTTTTATTAACAATTATTTTTTTCCTCAAAGTGATCCATTCTTAAGAAATTGTTAGTGTGGTGGACACTGGGAAAAATGTTGTTCCTTAAAGAAACCCCAGTCTCTAGGATTTCATAAAGCCTATCCTTCTAAGAAAATGTGGGTGCCTAAAATTTTTCTTTCTGAAATTTCCAGATCCAAGAAAATTTGGGTTCTGAAAGTATAACTATTTTGTTTTCATGGAAGTAAAGAAAATAAAAACATCAATATATGGTACATGGATAGTGGATGTTCCCGACATATGACTGGTAACAAAAATATCTTTGAAAATATTATCATGACGAAAGGAGAGAAAGTAACTTTCGGAGATAATGCCAAAGGAGAAATTATTGGTATAAGTAACATTGTTATTCTTGAAAAAACATTGATTTCAAATGTTTTTTCTATAAAGGGTATTAAGAACAACCTCATTAGCACAATCCAATTATGTGATGAAGGTTACCTTGTTAATTTTAGGAATGATAATTGATTTGTACACAATTCCAAGGAAGATTTTTCCCTTTCTACCCATAGTCAAGAGAATGTATACACACTAAACTTTGAAGAACATAGGATCCAAAACCTACCTTGACTAAGTGCAATGGAAGATCATTCATGGTTGTGGTGTATAAGGTTAGGACACTATAACAATAGAAACCTATGCAAACTATTTAAGAAAAGATTAGTTAATGATCTACTGGATCTTAGATTTGAATCATGGAAAGTTTGGGATCATTGTCAATATGGAAAGAAACATAAATCATGTTTAAAATTATTCATTGAAGTCTCAACCACTAATGAATTATAGTTAGTGCATATGGATATTTTTTTACCAACACAAACTAGAAGCATTGGAGGCAAATATTATGCATTTTTTCTAGTTGATGATTTTAGTAGTTTTTCATGGGTCTATTTTCTGGCAAAGAAATATAAAGATTTTTCTTATTTCAAATGTTTTAGAGCCCAACTTAAAAATGAGAAAAACCTTCCTTTTATTACTATTCATAGCGATCATGGTGGAGAATTTCAAAATTCCGATTTTGAAACTTTTTGTAGTAGAAAAGGCATTACTCATAACTTTTTAGCACCTAGAACACCTCAACAGAATGGTGTTGTTGAAAGAAGAAATAAAATTCTTCAGGAGATAACAAGAACCATGTTGAGAGAGTATTCTATAGCCAAACTTTTTTGCGCTGAAGCTGTAAGTAATGCTTGTTATACTATAAATCGATTTTTGAATAGACATTTTCTTAATAAAACTTCTTATGAGTTATGGAATGGTAGAAAACCTAGACTTTCCTACTTTAAGGTTTTTGGTTGAAAAGTATTCATTCTAAATACTAAAGATAATATTCACAAATTCACACCAAAATATTATGATGGAATTTTCTTAGGCTACTCTATAAATTCTAAGTCTTATAGAGTTTTCAATAAAAACACTTGTACTGTTGAAGAGATAGTACATGTGAAATTTGATGAAACTGATCCATTCATTTTTAAACAACCCCAACTTACATATTTGGATGTGTTTTCAAAAACAGATTATCAAACTATAATAGAAGATCCTTCTAACAAGAAAAATGTTCGAGAAGATAATTCTGAAACATTTACCCCAGAAGATTTCCTACCCTATGTTGATGAGCAGGTTTTACAAAACCCAAATCAGTTGTTTCTAAAGAATCCTCCCAGTGATAGTATCATTAGGGATGTGAATCAACCTATAAGTACTCGAAGATCCTTAAGAAATTAAATATAGAATCTAGAATTTCTTTCCCAATTTGATCCCAAAAGCACTGATGAAGCTTTAGGTGATGTTGATTGGATAAAGGCTATGCAAGATGAGCTAAATGAATTCGAAAGGAATAAAGTCTCGAACTTGGTTGAAAGACATAAGTAAAATTCTGTTATTGGGGAAAAATTGGTCTTCAGATATAAGTGTGATGAAAATGAAATCATAATAAGAAATAAAGCTAGATTGGTTGCTAAAGGCTATAATCAAAAATAAGGAATAGAATATGAAGAAACCTATGCTCTAGTATCTAGACATGAATCTATTCGTATCCTACTTGCATTTGTAGAACTCTTCAATTTCAAAATTTTTCGAATGGATGTGAAATGTGATTTTCTTAATGGTTATGTTCAAGAGGAAGCTTTTGTCGAAAATCCTCCTTGTATTGAATATACAAAACATCCTGAACATGGTTTTAAACTTACCAAAGCTTTTTATGGACTTAAGAAAGCCTCTTGAGCATGGTATGATAGGTTTACATGATATTTCATTCAAAATAATTATGTGAAGGGAAATTCAGATCCAACCCTTTATACAATGAAATATAAGAAAAATGTTTTAATTATTCATATTTATGTTAATGATATTATATTTGGTTCAACTCAGAAATATTTAATGGATTACTTTGCGGATCTAATGAAATCTGAGTTCGAAATGAGTATGATGTGTGAGTTAAAATTTTTTATTGGTTTTCAAATTTTCAAAAACCAGAAGGAATCTATATATCCCAACATAAGTATATTAAAGATCTTCTTAAAAAGTATTGATATGACAACACTAAGAGTATAAGTACTCCCATTGGTACCTCAAGCATTCTTGATCTTGATGAATCTGGGAAACTAGTAGATCAAACATCTTTTAGAGGTATGATAGGAAGTTAACTTTAATTGATAGCTAGTCAACCAGACTTAATGTTTTAGTATGCTTATGTGCAAGATATCAATCTAGTCCTAAAGAATCTCATTTAAAGGCAGTGAAAGTAATTTATCTCTACTTAAAGGGAACCATGGATATTGGACTCTTTTATACTTCTAGAAATGATTTTAATCTAAAAATCTTTCTGGATGTTGACTTTGGTGGATGTAGAGTGGATAGAAAGAGTACATTCGGAACTTATAATTTCTTATAAGATTCATTAGTTTCTTTGTCAAGCAAGAAGAAACACTTAGTATCCCTTCCCACTGCGGAAGATGAATATGTAGCAGCTGGAAGTTGTTGTGCTCAAGTGTTGTGGATGCAACACACACTCACGGACTATGGTATGAGTTTTACCAAAACATGAATTTTGTGTGATAATACTAGTTCCATTTCTTTAAGAAATAACCTTGCACATCATTTCTGTGAAAAAAAACATAGATATTATACATCAATTTCTTAGGAATCACACACAAAAAGGATATATCATTCTTCAAAATATATGAACGCAAGATCAACTTGCTGATATTTTCAAAAAATCTTTACCCTTTGATAGATTTCAATACATTAAACAAAATTTAGGAATGATAACCATAAGGTAATATTCCTTGTTAAATTTATATTGAAATTAATATACTTATAGTAATAAACTCCTTTTCATAGGGGGGGGGTACATTTTCTTGTTATTTAAATGAAAATTTTCATAGTTAGTTTTTCAAATTTTTTGTAATGAAGTTTTTTTCTTTAAAAATTTCTCATAGTTATATTTTCAATTTTTTTCGTAATGAAATTTTTTTTAGTCAGTCAGTTTTTCAAAATTTTAATAATGAAGATTTTTGTACTCAGAATATTTGTAATGAAAAATTTAGTTCTTAGAATTTTTTTAATAGAAATTTTGTAATGGAAATATAATTTCTTAAAATTTTCGTAATGGAAATTTTCGTAATGAAAATTTCAGTTCTTAAACTTTTCCTAATGGAAATTTTCATAATGAAGATTTTAGTTCATAAAATTTTCGAAATGAAAGTTTTCATAATGAATATTTTAGTTCTTAAAATTTTCGTAATGGAAGTTTTAAAAATGAAGATTTCAGTTTTTAAAATTTTCTTAATGGAAGTTTTCATAATGAAGATTTTCATATTTATATTTTTCGTAATGAAGATTTTTCATAGTCAATTTTTTCGAAATCTAAATTTCTTCAAGGAGAATTTTACATATTACGAATAATCTTCTATGAAATCTGAATGTTATGATTTCCTTTTTTAAATTTTCATAATCATCATTTACTTGGTAGTATTGTCATTTGTTTTTAGAAATTTTGAGATTCTATTTTCCTTAATTATGAATATTTTTATTAAAAACATCAAAAGATTTGATCCTACAAAATTTTCCTTGCGGATATCATTTCAACCATTAGATCTAATAAGATGTTTTCTCAACCATTAGATTGCCTTTGGATGTTCAACCATCTTATCAAACACCTATATAAAGGACCCCCGAGGGGTTGTCCCACATTGATTTCAATTCTTTTCATGTTGAAGCTCTATCCCCTTTCAAAAGCTCGTTCCGAACTTATCAAATCTTGCTCAAATCTGAATGTCTGTTGAAGTCCTTCTCAAGAGATAACAACTGTCAAGCGGATTTTGGAGTGGAAGATTTATAGAGAGAGGTTGGTCCATCTGAATTTCTTTGCCATGTAAGATTACATTATATCCAAGAACATCCGGTTGAATGGTTGGGAAAGCGTTTTCATATCAAATCCAAGATATCAAGATGTAGTGTATCCGGATTTTCATGTGGAATATTAAGAATCTGTGTGCTTTTTTAAAGAAGAAGAGAGGAGTAATTTTTTTTAAAAATCCATGGAAAAACCTATGCCCTTTCATACACCAAGGCTACAAGCTTGATGGGGTTATCTTATGAAGGGGAAGCTAAATTCTTTTCCCATATATTTCTTAAACATAAAGGATGTTTCAATAAGCTAAAGGACATAGAGTGTGTTGGACTTTCAGATGTCAAGACACCGAATATTTCTCATCTCTCAGCAAATATTTGGATCCTTGAATTGTGGGTTCAAGGATACATCATTCCGAGAAAGGGTGACAAGGATACATTGAAGAAGAGTGATATGTACTTTTTGGACTTCTTGTAAAACCCAAGGAAGATTAATTTGATGAAGCATATTCTCATTAAGATTGATAATATTAAGAATGAGAACTTAAAATCTCAGATAATCATGTATCCATCCATCCTCTCTAAGCTAATTGTTCGGTGCCTTGAGTCTTTCAATATTCCTTGCAGTTCCAAGACTTGGAATTGAAAAGTCATGTTAGTACATGATGATACATTAAAGAGAATGAATATTGGTTTTTCTAAGGACTCAGAAGAGTTTTAAGACCTACCAAGGGAAGAAGATGAATCTGTTCCAAAAAATCAAGATGTGGCTAAACCATCAAAAAAGGTTGGAAAGAAGAGGAAGTTAAAGGAAGTGTAAGAAGAAGAAAAAACTGCTAAAGTTAAAGAATCTCAATCCACACCTCTAAAACCTAAGAAGAAAAAAGATTATCTAGATGTTGTTGTAGCCAATTAGAGAGAAGATACAAAAAATCGGAAGGAAGGAGAGCCACAGTATTTCTTGGATCTTGCAGAATCCAAGGATTTAATAGAAAAGACAGTTGATGAGCTTGATAAACAAGATAAAGAAAAGAAGTTAAAGAAAAAGATGTTTGAGACTGAGATTGTGCAAGCCCTTCTAAGGGATACTGAAAAAGATGCCAAAAAAATATTAGTACCAGAATCCTTCTTGGTATAAACCTTACTTGAGACTCCAGGGAAGAAGTTCATGACTCCGAAAAAATCCCAATAGAAGGTTGTTGAACTAAAAGAATATATCAAAGGAGTATAAAAAGAAGCTGAATGTTGTAGTGATACAGAATATTTGATTAAGCAAGTGGAGGACTTTCATGAGATGACAACCCATCTGAAAAATTTTCAATCCAAACTTATGAAGAAGAGTCTTCCAAGCTTGCAACTCATAGGAAGGATGAGGAAGGTGTAGATGATAAGGTAAAAGAATAAGTTAATAAACTATCTGATGAAGAAAGTTCAAACCATGATTTCATACACCCTTATGATGTTAATGCTTGAGCTGTGAAGGAGAATATAGATGAAGATAAGATTGTTCAGCTGTCTGACAGTGAACATAAATCTTTGGATGAGGAAGGCATTTCGAGAAATGACAAGGGTAAACAGGTGGTTTTTGATACTCCCACTAAAGAGGTTGTGAAGAAGAAATATTCTGGTGGATCATCAAAGAGGAAGATTGTTGAGCTAGAGAAAGATCCCTCACAAAGTAGAGTTTCAGATTTGGAATCATCTTCACTTGGACATGATTTCGTGGTCCAGTCCTTAAAAAAGCTTGTAGGGACCATTCTAATGTTTCCCAATATTGACTCCAGATGTGAGATGCTTCAACACACACTAAATTAGAAAACATATTTAGTTTCCATGGTGATGGACAAGTGTGTCAGGCTAGAGGCAGACTTCGAATAAATTCTTATCAACTATAAATCCCATGAAAGGTCATGCAAGAAGATGACTAGCTGGTCAAGAAAGGCTATTGATGAAATTCGAATTCTTGATGACTTCTAAGATAGTGTCAATGAGGCATTTGACATCAAAGATAGTAAATTTTAGGATCTTACGAAGCCTTTTTTTAAGGAAATGCTTACTCTGGAATAGAATACCCGGATGCAACAAGTAAAATATCTAAATAGGAAGTTGTATTATATTTCTCAAAGTTGGAAAAGAGAAAGAGATATCAAGATAGATATGGAATAGAAGCTAGTGAAGCAAGCAAAAGCCTTGAAGGCTCAGGATGAAATTCTCAAGGCTAAGCAAGATAAAATCAAAGCTATAGAGAAGAAATCATAGGATCTGGAATAGCTCCTAAAGCAAGAAGAGGAAGACCACAAGGAACTCAAAAAGATGAAAACCATAGTGAAGAAATTGATACCCAAGAAGAAGGAACGAAAATAGATCCAATCAGATCTTTTGTTTTATTTTCCTTCTTGTACAATTGTTTTCCAAACATAATGAAATTTTGATTGATCTCTTTCATTTTGTGTAGTCTTGTACTAATATCTCAGGTACCATAATTTTTTTCCATTCCCTCAAATTCTTTTTGAAAATCGCAATGGGGGAGAATGGAAAAATAATACTAAGTAAAGAATACATATCCCTAACTAAGGAGGAGTTTATCTAAGGGGGAGTTTTCTTTAAAGAGATTTTTGTACTCAAGATAATGAAAAATCTCATTTTGGAAATCTAGAATATGATACTTTGTGTTCTAAAGCATAAGGGGGAGTTAGTCGTATTCATCCTTGCCCATATGATAACGGAGATAAGTTTTATTTTCAAATTCTAGAAAAATATTTTCTATGTCCTTAGATTATTTTTCATAAGGATGATTGTGCTTTCCAAAAAGGGGGGATATTTTTCTGTCAATAAGGTTTTCCTTATAAATATTCCATTCCTTCATAATTTGGGAGATTGTTGAGTCAATAATGTTTCCTTATAACTTTACCATTCCATCTTGTTTTGAAAATAAAAAACACACTATCTTAAGGCAAATTTCATTTACTCTATGTCTTACTTCCATAAGGAAAATTTTCATTCCCTAAGAAAATTTATCCTTTTTCATTGTTCATTATCTTGTCTAGCTGTAAAATTTAGTTTTATATATAAAACCTCAGAATCATTTAATACTTATACAAATGAGCATTCTATTATCAGGATCTGAGTTTTGACTCTGAGTTCTCTAAATTCAGATTCTGAACTCTTTTGTGTTCTGACTATGAATTATCAGGAACTCTGACTCAGAGTACTATGAATTTTAGAGTTCAATCTTTAATGAGTTCTGACTCTGAGTTCCCGAAATTCAAACTCCAAACTCTTTTGAGTTCAGACTCCTAATTCTCTTGAACTCTGACTCCGAGTTCTCTGAATTCAGACTCTGAACTCTTCTAAGTTCTGACTCCGAATTCTGAAAATGAATTCTTATGGATTCAGACTCCGAATTTCCAAATAAACAGAATCCAAATATCCTGTAATATAGACTCCAAATTTTTTTACTTAGACTTAGAACTTTTAGTTGCTTACATTCTGAATATTTGATTTTGGTCATGTTATCATATTTCTGATTAGACTTGTTTTTGTGATAAAATGTTGTCAGGCATTCAGTTACTGACTTACTATTGTTTGAGTGACTCATGTACAGGTCCCTTTGAAATTCAAGGAAAAATATGACCGTTGGAGGAGGGAGCCTAACATTGAAGACATTCATATAAAAAGGAGCTCATTTGAAAGAGCTCAAAACATGTTACAACTCTGATGAACTATGCTATAACTCTAGTGATTACATGCTATTGAAGTGATTTCTAGAGAGAGACTCTCATGCTTTGTGCATACTGAACACCTTGTTCAGATTTTCTTTGTGCGACTCTGAATGTTGCGGCGTACATTAGAGGTCTTCTGGGGATAGGAAGACAGAGGTGCCGACTAATTTAAAGTTTGAGGACTTCCTTGCTGAGGAAGACAGAGGTGCCAACTACCTTCAAGTTGAGGGCTTGCAGGGATATCAATATAGAATTCGATCTTTGTATCGAGGGATTACCCTGGTGTGGGTAAGACCGCCTTTCTTGAAAGTATAAATCAAGGGACCTTTTTCCAAGGTTGTTGGATACCCTTCTATTTAGGTTAAAAGCCATATTACTTGTTATTGTTTATTTTAATTTTTCTGTTGTTTCTGATTGTTAAGGAAAGTATAAATATCATATACTTCTTTAAACTTGAATACTCTGATTTAGTAAGATTCTATACACTTTAAGGTAGAATCTTTGTCTTTGTAAACATTAATTATGTTTCATTTTTCGGAACTATTTTATCCAAAATCACTTTCTCAAAATCATATTTCTGGAATCAAGAAATTTAGTAGAACCTGGAGGTTTTGTGAATTACCTTGTTTAACCTTCTTAAACATAATCATCTTTAAAATTACCAAAATAAATTTTTAAAGTATACAATTCACCCCACCTATTGTATTTTGAGCATTATTAGATACTATATATAGTATCTTCAGTCATTATTTTGATCCAACAAAAGGAATGATAAAAAATTCTTACAATTTGGTTTCTATTGACCTACTCTATATAAGGATGTTGGGAGCTTTATAGTTGGATGTGAAAAATGTCAAAGACTAGGAAATGTTGGTAGGAAGAAAAAGTTACCCAAAAATGAATTCTGGAAGTATATATTTTTTATGTTTGGTATTTAGATTTCAGGGGACAATTTCCATCTTCTCATGGGAATGAGAACATACATTCTGCTATTGATTATGTTTCAAAATGGGATGAGGTAGTTGCACGAACCAACAATCAAGACAAATCTCTATTAAATTTTGTGAAAAAAAACATCTTTATAAGATTTGGAGTTCCCAATGCCTTTATCACTAATAATATAACACACTTTAAGAACTAAAAATTTAAATATTTGATGGAAAAAATATGGTTGTTTTCATAAAATTGGTACTCATTATCATCCACAGTCTAGTGGATAGGTGGAAATTTCAAATAGAGAACTTAAACAAACACTTGAGAAAACTGTGTCAACCTCTATGAAGGACTGGTCTCTTAAATTAGATGAAGCTTTATGGGAATATAAAATTGATTTCAATACCCCTATAGGTATGTATCATTACATGATTTTGTTTGGGAAATTCTGTCATTTACCTATGGAGGTTCAACATAAGTCTTATTGGAAAGTTAAGGCTCTCAACTTTGATTTTAAGAGTGATAGTGAGGGGAGATTACATGATTTGATTGAGGTTAATGAAATTAAAAGAGATAGTTATGATAACTCAAGAATATATAAAGATATGACCAAAATTTTTCATGATTCTATCATTCAAAACACTGAGTGTAAACCTGGACAGAAGGTCCTCCTCACTAATTCTAAACTCAAACTCTTCCCTGGAAAACATAAGTCCAAGTGGTCTGGCCCTTTCATAGTTGTGAGAGCAGTAAATAATGGATCTGTTGAAAATGTAGGTGATGAAAAAAACCCATGATGGTTAATGGGAAGAGAGTGAAAATTTATTTTGAGGGACAACCAAAGGGTTTGGATGGATTCATTATGCTTGAGAACTGATCTTGAATAAAGTCTGGCTGAAGACTTCAAAACTTAGAGCTGCATGGGAGGAAACCCATGGATCTTTTGTCTTTACATTGTTTCAATTTTATCAAAGAATAACGTGATTCTTCTATTCTATGTTTTTCTAAAATTCCTATTACTTCTTGCTCTTGGATTACTTGTTTTGATTAAAAGTTATCAAAAATCTGTTGTTTTGTCATTTAAGGAGTAGAATTTCTTTACTGAAGCTTTAATGATAAACAGTAATTCAGGGAAGTACTCTATTCTTTAGTTTACACTCATTTTATTCTCCTTTTTTCACCTTAATAAAATTTACTGCAAATCACAGTTGTTACTATCAGTGAGTCATTTACTCACTGATGCACATGAGCCACTATTGCACTACTGTCGGTGACTCATTGGTGTTGTTGTCGATGACTCATTGATAGTACTGTCAATGAGTCAGTAACTGCAACTTCTTATATTTTTACTATTACATTAAAATTTATGCTAGTACAGAAATGGAAATTATAATGGATTCCTAACAATACTAAAAGATTTTTTTTGCATGTAACTTTGTTTTAAAAAATTCTGCTTGTTCCTCCTTGATGAGAAATTGAATTTCACAGTTGATAAAATCATTCCACTGCTTGAACTTAAATGGGGGTGGGGGAACATGCATGATGACAAATTTTGTTTTGAATCTACTGTAGATTTGGGTGTTTTATCATTCATTATTTTTCTCTATTGAATATATTACTGAACTCAATCTATTAAAATGGTTACACCCATTACACTGTGCACTTACAAGTTACATTCTAGGTTTGAACTTTAATGGAAAATCTGTGTCATTGGACTTAAATGATAATGCATGTATTTGATTTATAACATGTTGTCAATTTATTCATTGTGTAAAACATACTTTTTGATATTCAATGACACCCCTTTATATATTTTATAAATCTACTGAAATACAAAATTTGTTTTGAACCTTTAATATTTAATTGTTCTTCTCCATGTTTAGATGTCAACTTTGGGGACAATGTTGGGTTTTAAGTGTGGGGGAGGGGGTCAATTTTTGACTGTGCTAAACTATGATTACATAAAATCCCGTCAATTCCTACTACAACTTCAATATTATTGTAAAAAATGGGTAAAAATTTGTAATGGTTTTTCAAAATTTTTACACAATTTTAGGCTATTCAATGAACTCAAATGGTTCTTGCCTACGGAAAATATTTCTTGGTTAGTTCAGGTGTGCTTTCAGTCTGAAATTAATGATAATGGAAGATTTCTGAGTGATCCTTAGTGATTTAATGGAGATTTTAGTTTAGGTACTACATTTGAAAGTGATTTGGGTTACATGTTGCAGAGTTATGATCATAGTTTCTAGAACTGGAAGTATGAATCTATTTTAGAGGGTTCATTCTTCTTTATTTATTTTACTAAAAAAATATAATCACTTTAGTGAGCCATCATAAATAGATTTTAAATAAGTCTGTTGAAACTGGAGTAGTTTGGGCATCTAGGATCCCATGGTGAAACTCTGAGACCCGAGATGTTGGGTGTGTATTTGTTTACTATAATCCCTCTGTACACCTTGAATAAGTACATTGCACAGTGGTTAGCGAATGATACATGGCTTGGGAAAAACAAAGTAAAGTGTATAGGGTAAAAAATGAGTTCATTAAGGCGAGGGAATGATGAACACCAGATGAAGAAGGGATCATTTGGTTTATATATAATTCATTTTGGTTCTATCATTAATGCGATTCAAACTAAATTAATTATTTATGGAACTTAGGAAATAGTCATTATACAAGGTTCCTCTGTTATGTTTTTAATTCCCCATATATTTTACGTCTTATAACTCTTGGAATTAGGATTTAAGACTAGATTGAAATGTGTTTTTAAGTAGTATAACATATACGGCATGAACTTTCATTGATGGCTGATTTTTTTCATCTTGATTACCCTTTGATTCGTTGATCGAGGCAAGACTTTATTTGAAAATATCTTTTCAAAAGCATGTTTTCATGTTTCTATCCTCTATTCTTAAGTACTAGATATGTTAAAGTCTGAGATGAATCATAAATACTACTTCTGTTTTTCAAAGATATAAAAGCATGAGATTGTTTGAGGAAAAATAATGCTTAGGTGTGGGGGAATTTGATGTGGCCTTGTTTTACATAGTTTTTCCACATCTTTTTTACATAATTTTTAATGATTTAATTCATTATTTACGCAATTTTTACTAAATAAATTTACTTTTGTATTTTTATAATTAAATTTATAAATTAATCAATTTTTATAATTAATTATATATTTTAAGTCTTTAAATTAATTATTTTAATCTTACTATACTTTTCTAATTTAAATATGTCTTAATTAGTTTTGTTAATTAAAACCATCTTGAAATCTTGATAAATTAACATCTATTTTAAACAATTATTTAATCATCGTATTTCTATTTATCTAACATAGTCTTTATTATAATATTTTATCCTTTAATTTAGATTTGTTAAAATAAATAAAAATCATTAATTAATATGTTTAATCACCCTTCTTATTAATTAAGTTAAGAATTTGAATTTACATTAATTGAAATAGTGCAATTTTAACTTTAAGTTTTCACTTAATTAGTTAATTAATTAATTTAGTGTTTTAAAACATTAATTATTTAATCCTAAGTATGCAGTTAAATTACTAAGTCATTAACTATTGTTTTTAGTCTAACGGTAAGGTGGATAGGATCTATCAGTGACTTATTTAGTCACTGATGCGATCCTTTTGTACTCATTGTAGACCCTTTAATAAAATTTAATTTAACTATTCTATCAACTAAGTTGAACAATAATCTAGTTTTGAATTTAAGTGTTATCAATTAATAATTTAAATGGTAGTTTTTAAGATTAATGTTTAATTAAAATCCAGTTTTAATTGGACTTATTTTTTTTTAATTTTCAATCATTGTATTTTTGTGTTTGTGTTTTTATCTGATTAATTATTATTTTCAATATTTGGATTTAATTAACTTAAGTATTAATTTTATGTTGAATTTATGCAGTTTTAATTTTTGTGTGTCACTGTTAGTTATTTTTTTAATACAGTCACAAATGTTGTTGCCCATCGGAACTGGTCACTCATTGACTAACGGTGACCAGTTCTATTTTATTTCCATCAGTGACCTTACCTTTTTTTTCTCAACCAATGACGACCTTTTATTTATCTGTACTGAGAAGATTAATTTTTTATGTTAATAGTGACCATTAATTTTTAACAAGTAGTGACCTTCTTTATTTTTATTAGGCATCAGTGATTTCTTATTGTATTTATAACTAATGGTAACCTTTTTTTCTTAACTATCAGTAAACTTTAATTTTCTTTAAGCTACTGTTGATCTTTTATAACTAATGGTGAATTTATTTTCCTTTTATCACCAACAATGAACTTTTTCACTACCGTGAACTTTTATTCATCCCCACTGTTGATATTTTATTCATTTCTTTGATATCCTTTATTTTTTTTACTATCGGTGACCTTTCATAACCATCAGTAACCTTATTTCATTAACTATTTAACTATCAGTGATGCTGTGTTGCTACTCATCCCACCGATCCCAACTTTCCTACTTCACACACTGTTCCACTACCCTACTATCACCGTCAGGGCCGGTCCTAGGGCAAGCCCAATGATCCCCTGGGCTAGGGAAACATTCAAGTAAAGGAAAAAAATATAGAAGCAAGGGAAAAAATTTCACCACTTCACTGTAGCTCTTAATTCATTTTAGGGAAAAAATTCATATGCAATCTTGGGCAACCAAATTTACCGGGCCGCTCCTGATCACTGTTGTGTTTCATTCTATCAGTGACCTTGTCCTGTTACCGATTTCAATACAACACACTACCTCCCTTGTCTCACCTTCTTTTCCATACCCAAAATAGAAATCATAGAAAAACTCTTCAACCAAATTCAAACTTGATCCGAACAGAGATTCAACAACATTATTGTGATAAGTAAAAATTTATATATATGAAAAGACTGAAGCCAGATATTTTCATCAGTAGAGATATAATACCTTTAATTCTCCTTCAGTTGTAGCCACATCCTAGAGGATCCAGTCCACCATCGTAGCCACCTTGGTGACCCGCTGTAGGAGATTGAACCCCAGTCCGCTGAAAGGAGAGGATGCCAGGATCCACCGTCGAGCTGAATTGTGAGCCGAGGAAGGCGAGCTGGTCTCCCTGGAATAAAAAAACCCCAAAGCCTCCTCATCTTGCATCATCGGTTGTGATCCATGAACCAAATCACCATCACTCCTTTGATCTGAGAATAATTTTTGCTGCTGCAGCTATAGGTGGGAAGAGCAGGGCTGCCGGTTGCTGAAATCTAGATCTTCGTCACGCTAGGATGATGATTCCACAGTGGAGCTGTATCGGGAAGCCACCGGAGAAGAATAACTTTCCCCCGGATACTGCACCATGTGAGGAGGATCCGAACACCTTCTAACCATCTTGGAAGCTTCTTGAATAAGCTCAAGACCCTCCCCCTGTTTGCACCGATTTTGGGGGAGGAATAAGGAAGTTAAAAAAACTAAACTAAATATAAAACTAAAATATTAATTGTGTTTTCTTGTTATACATGGTCAGGTTTATTAATGGTTCAAAAGAACATCTAGTAGCATCCAACTAACTAATCCGAAGTAGTTACATGGGAGAATCTAGTGTGACATGTTGTTCATGAAAAAAACACATGTGTGCGGTGCAACAGTAACAAACAAGTTTAAGTAAAAGAAGAGTGGTTGTGATGAGCAACAGAATACAATGGGTACTTAAAATAGAGCAAGAAACAAATTAATAGGAGAGCATAAACATTGGAAAACCTTTGAGACATAAGAGAAAAGTAGATTATAGGAGGAGATCTTGGAGACCTGGTGGGAAACCCTGGAGTTGGAAGAGTACAGAAGCAAGGCATCATCTGGGGAGTTCTTCTTCCCTCTTAATTCTAGTATCTGTACTCTATTTTATTATGTTAAAATTTCTATAATAACAATGAACATGTTTTCTTGCTAAATATTTAATTTTAGTAAGAATTTGAAGTTCCACTGGTTATCTTTTCATTTTCATTCTTGACTTTATCATTTCGATGAATTCAGTTTTGATCGGAGAGATCAATACTAAATTCATTCAATTACTCTGAACCACCAGAAATTAATTTCAAAATTCCACAACCAATTGGTGAGATTGATAGTTTAAACATCTTTAAAAAGATAATAAATTCTTTAAATATCAGGACTTATGGTGAGTTCGTCCTGTTGTCATTTCTAAATAATGATTTTCACAGTTGATCTATTTTAGAGTGGTGAACTATTAACTTTATCAACATGTTAAACTTATCTCTCATTGAGTGAAGTAATTCATTCCCTTTAAATGGTGGTTTAGTGCATCAACTTTTGAGTGAATTGGAATACTTTTAAAACCAACAGAGCAGAGAATTTTCCCTGAGAATTTTACTTGATTGTTCATTTATCGTCATTCTACATTTTAATTGTTCATTGTTTTCAATATGTTTTCTTTTTCATTTTATTCATGATAAAAAAACTAGAAATTTTGGGAAACATTACTTCATTTTTAAAAAATAATAGAAAGTAAAGGAATATGAAATATATCCCACTGTTGAAAAAAGTGGGGTCTTTTTGAATGTTTTTATAATAATAGTGGTCATAATCACCTTCCCTGTGGGTTCGACCTTGCTTTCCACATATACAGTAGTTAGTACGAATATGAATAATTAAACATTGACCGACTTCAACAATGATCGAGGTCAACATTTTTAAGGAATGAAAATGTTTATGTTGTAGATTTAAATTATTTAATTTCTCAAAAAACAAATTCGAGGTGACTACCTTTCACAATGAATATTTTCTTTAGAATAGAAGAGTAGGCCATTGAAATATACACTCACTTAGGAATCTTACTAGGAAACGGTTAGTCAGGGATCTATCAAAACACAAGTTCTCAAATGAAAAAGTTTGTTACCCTTGTCAAAAAATGGAAATTGGACTTGGTTTCTTTTAAACTAAATAAATAAGTTTCAACTTCTCATCAACTTGATTTGGTTCATATGGATTTATTTGTACCATCTAGAGTTCCATTTTAAAAGGTAAGAATTATTTCTATTTACTAGCATATGATTTTTGTAGGTATACTTGGGTATTATTTTTTGCTCACATGTGTGAAGCATGTTCTTATTTCACCTAGTATGATAGATTTTTAGAGAACCTAAGTGGACCTAAAATTAAGACCTTAAAAAGTGACCATATATGGGATTTTGAAAATAAATACTTTGGGTATTTTTTCTCAAAAATAGCTATAGTCATAACTTTTCTGCTCTTTGGACCCCACATAAAAATGAAGTTATTGAGAGAATAAATATAACATTAAAAGAGATATCTTAGACCATGTCAAATGAGTATAACTTACCCATCTATTTTTGGATAAAGGCTATGAATACATCTTTCTATATCATAAATATAGTTTTAATTAGAACAATAATAAATAATACCCCTTATGAGATTTGGAATAATATAATGCGTAATGTTAATTACTTTAGAGTCTTTGGTTGCAAAGTATTAACTCTTAACACTACAGATAATCTTGAAATCATTTCCTCCAAAATTGATGATGGAATTTTCCTCAGTTATTAAACATCCAATAAATCCTATAGAGTTTTAAATAAAAAGCCTAAAATAGTGGAAGAATTTTTCAATGTTCAATTTGATGAAACATATCCACATTATCCTAGGACCTACTTATAAAATATTAGGGGTTATTTATCAACTATGAACTTAAATTATAAACCTTCTCATTCTTCTATTAAATAGAAAAAAATTAATTCTAATTAATTTTTAAAACTTCCTAAACATGAACCTATAGATAAAAACTAATGTGACAAGACCTACAATATCTAGATATTTTATAAATACTATTTATTAAACCTAATATTTTTTTTAGAAAATATTGATATAGGTACAAAAACTAGAGCTACTCTTAGAAAACAGCTTGAACTTCAAACATTCTTATCTCATCAAGAACCTAAGAAACAAAATGTAGCAATTAATGATGAATTTTGGGCGATGGAAATGCAAGAATAATTGAATCCATTTGGGAGATAAAAAGTGTGGAAACTTGTAGATATACCCAAGGACACCTTGACCATTGACACCAAATAGTTTCTTATAAATATGGTAGACGAGTCCATAAAAATAGTTAGAAACAAGGAAAGACTAACTGGACAAGTTTATAGTCAAGAAGAAGGAATTGACTATGAGGAAACCTCTTCCATAATAGCAATACTTGAATCCATTAGAATACTTCTCTCTAATTCAACACTACTATATTTCAATCATTATCAAACAGATTTCAAGAGTACATTCTTGAATGGTTTTATAATTGAGGATGTTTTTAACAAACCCATCATTTTCAAAATCCCTATTTTCCCAATAAATTTTTCAACTATACTAACACTTTTTAAGGTTTGAAAGAAGATTATAGATCATGGTATGATAGGATCAACAATTTTCCTATTTGAAAAGGTATATATGATCTTATACATTTTATAAAGTGAATTTAAAAAATATGTTTTAGTAGTATAAATCTATATTGATTATATTTTTTGGGATCATTATAAAATCATATTTGTAATGATGTTTCTAAAATAATGAAAAATTAATTTAAAATGAGGTTAATGGGTAAACATAAATTATATCTCTTATTTCATATTTTTCAAAATAAAGAAGAAATTTTTTAAATAAAAGTAAATACAAAAAATATATTCTAAAAAGTTTTTTCATGGATAGCAATAAGATTAGTGATTCACCTATGAGTACCACCTATTAGTTGGATCTTGATGAAACTGGAAAAACAATGGATAAATATCAATTATAGAGGTATGATTGTAATTATTTTCTATTTGACGGCTAGTCATCCTAAAGTAATGTTTAGTGTGTGTATGTGTGCTTGATTTTAAGATAATCTAAAAGAGTAGACATGGTTTCTATTAAAATAATTTTCAAATACCTTAAGTACAATACTAATTTAGGATTGTTTAACACTAGACGAAATGTATTTTATCTTGTTAGTTATTCTAGTTCTGATTTTGGTGAATGTAAGTTAGATAGAAAATTCACTTCTATAACATGTCACCTTTTCATAAAGTCTCTAGCTTCAATATGTAGTAATAATTTTTTTTCATTTTCTACAACTAAATTTGAATACATACCTGCTACTAGGTGCTACAAAAAAAATTTGTGTATGAAACACAATTTACTATTCTATAGATATCAATTTTTACATTTCCCCATAAATTGTTATAATAGATGTTCAATAAATATTTCTAGGAATCCTATATCACATTATATGAGAAAGAAGTCAGATATAAGACATCAATTTTTGAGAAATAATATTCAAAAGGGTGATATAACTCTTGAATTTATCGGTACAGAACATCAGTTAGCTGATATTTTTAAAAATTCCTTAAATTATGAGAGAATGAACTATACTAAAGATTAATTAGGAATGATTGATTTTGATTTAGTTTATGTTTCTAGAGATACACCATTGAGTATGTCACACAGTTTGGCGGAACACCATTGGGTGACACATCGTTGGGTGAAACACCGTTGGGTGAAAAACTGTTGGGTGACACGCTATTGGGTGAAAAAACCTTGGGTGACACACCATTGGGTGACACACCGTTGGTGACACACCGTTGGATGACACACCGTTGGGTGACACACCGTTGGTTTAATGCCTTTGTGAAATTATATTTTATTAATTATTTAACGAGAAGGGTTTCTTTTCTAAATGTTATCAGTTTATTTTTTTTACACCCAATTCAAGGATTTCCCAATACTCGATTTCGATTTCAATCATTATTTCTATTTAAAAAACCCCCTAAATCATAAATGATATGAAATATTTTGTTTTCTAATGATAAGACACCTATATTCATGTGTCTTCCTTTCTCTCAATCCCAATGAAAACATTTATCTCCCAACCTTCAAACCTTCAAACTTTTTATTAACCTTTAAACAAGATAACCAGACTGATTTGAATGGAAAGTTTGAAGCATCCTTCTGAGTCATCACCGTCTAAGTCACAAATAGAAAAGAAACAAAAGTGTGAATCGATGGATCCTACAGATTTAGAACAAGTTCATCTAGTGATGTCAAAAATAGTTTTCTTATCTTAAAAATAATTTAATGAATAGTTCTTAGTCTTATGTATGTCTTGGGTGCCCAATGTAATCCAGAACCAAGGTTGTTTTGATTGGTTCTCTTCAAACAGGATACCAGTTTACCTTATGCTAATTTATGCATTCTATTAGTATGTGGAGTTTGGTTTTTAATAATAAGAAGAGTACTAGATAAAAATTTGAGTTAATGGTTAAACTATTTTCTTTTCTTCAAAATAATGGTACTAATGTTTGGTAGTTCCTCACGAAGTTGTTTTGGATAATTATCAAGGAACACTACCAGAAGAATGTGATGTTTTTGTGTATGCTGATTCTTTAACTGAACCAATTAGAGATGGAATAACTAAAAGACCTTTTAAATTATGGCTATATGGAGAGTGCATATTGATATTTAAGTTTATTTGACCCATGTTTTTTCTAGGAAAATGTGATTTTTCAACATTAAAATACCAAGATGAATATTTTCTTTGTCTTATGAAGCAAGGACATATGATAAACTTTTCTAAGTATCTTATAGTACATTTTTATGAGATGATGAATACTACTATAATATCTAACTCCATGATCTATCAATATCTTATTTCTTCTATATTAAAAGAAAAATTACTTGTTTCATATGATGAGAAAACAATTGTTGATTGTGGTGATTTTTCTCATTTCAAAAGAAAATTTTCAAGAATGAGGACCAGTTAGAACCCATGGAAGAAGTTTTCAGTAGATGATAATGACAAACTATATGTAAAATTTAATCTATTATACCATTTTATAGGACCATGAGATATTGTTGACCCTAGTCTATATCCAGATGAAATATTAGAGTACTTGGATAAGGATGAAAAAGAGGTTTGTCCCTCAAAAGTAGAAGAAGATTAATATCATTTTGATGGATGGAGTGACCTCGATATCTCTCCAAAATGTCCACCTATCACATATGGAACACCTAGTCCTCCTAGGAGACTTCCAAAAATACAAAAGTTAGTGAAATTAATGAAGAAGAATATGAAATATTCTGATTGGAATAGTTTAAATGTTCTTCTATGTCTGATGATATTTGAAGTTTGATGCTGATGATAATGGTGATAATGAAAATGAAGAAGAATAAAATAAAGAAAATGTATGTATAAATGGAGAGGCTAAAAATTGAAATTATGATGAAGATAATTTTGACCCAGATGGTTATGTTGGAAGAATCCTAAATAAAGATGTAGAAATGCCTTTAGAAATTTTTGTTTCTCATGTTCGTCTAAATCTGAGGAAAGACCAAGTTTTATTTTGAGTTTGGATAGAACTCTATGACAATAAGGACATGCTTTTACTGAAGTGGAGAAATATCAATCTTTTTAAATTATTCAAGAATTACAACTATTGAATCTAGTTTTTCTCTTAATGGTTAGACTGTTTCTGACTCTACTGTGGTTGAGAAGATGGATTGTATAACTACTGTTGAGTACCTTGTAGATGAATAGAAGAAAAAATATATTATTGAAGAAAAAATGAAAATGAAAATATTGATGAACCTCATAATTATAGGTTTGTCGAGGTTGAAACAAATGTTAGTATGAAGAAAGAATATGTTCAGATGGAAGAAGCACCTACTGTTGGTGTATAAGCTACTGGTAAAGATAATGGGGATAATCAAAATTTTGAAACCCCAATGTTGTTCCTTATATGGTACCTATTTTTGCTAAAATTTTATTTTTAAACCTTTATAGAGATGGTTTGATACAATTTTATAGGAATGGGATAAATTCTTGAGTAAAGATGACAGTTCACCAATGAATGGTGAACCTAGAATTCCAGAAGCAATGAATCCTGAAGGATCACTAGTTTACCATGTTAATGTGGTAGGGATATTAGAAAAATTTTCTTCTATGAGAGAACCCGCTCCTACCTATGCATTATTTTCTTTCCTAGTTTATTTGGTCAAAATAGGTGACTTTGATGCTTTCAAAGAAAAAATTCTTTCAGATTTTGATAAAGTTTTTATGAATTAAGAGATTGAGAATAATCAGATTAGTAATGACCTATAAGCAGTAAAATATTTGATTATGTTTTTAAAGTATACTTTTAATCCATCTGTCAGTGGTATTATGAAAATAAATGAGAATTTATCTCGAAGAACTTCTACCTCCACTATTTCACATATAGTATATGTTGATCAAATCAGAACTATGGTTAAAGAAAGTTGTAGTAGTGTCTAGTAGACCTGATAGTGAAGAATATGTGATCCCATTTTAGATTGTAAGAAAGTTTGAGTAGAGTACTAAGCATGATCACCTGACGATAAGGAGTTATTCCAAGTATATAATTTCAAACTGAGACACAATTACCCAAGATATAATATATTATCTCTCAAGGATTTATACCATAATGCTATGAATTATAATTAGATGTTTTTGGATGATAATTTGAGGATTCATCCTGTTACTCAATCCTTTAAGGATAAATTCTAATTGTTTAAAGGGATTAATCCATTGATGAATTATTTTATAGATTATAAAGGATATTTATTCAGTTCCATTGGTCGAGCTTTTAGATAATAATGGAATTCATAAACCTTATTAAATTATTTCTCCATGGACATGGAACGATTGTTGTTGATCAAGAATCAATTCCTATTACCCCACGTGTATCTCTTAGACCATGAGTTACTAGGGATCTAGATTCACCTCTAACTACCCAATTTCAACCCTTCCATCTTCATCCAATATAATATATGTGATAAATCAAGCTTATTCTTACTAGAGAGTATTGAACTCAAGAAATGGTTGGTATTGCGCATGGTGTTCCATCTATTTCACATACATCTCCTTCAGAACCTATATAACTTGTTGTCTCAGATTAGTTCAAAGCCCAGGATAATGTAAAGGCCCCTGTAGACCCCTCTGCATAGCATTGACTATATTTTTAGAGTAGATATTTTTTATGGGAATATTTTTTGTAATAACTTTTTGATTGAACCTTTATAAATAACCATTGAATATATTTATCCATTATTTATTCTCTTGATATTCATCTTTATTAATCCTAAATTTAATATTTTATTCTTATAATATTTATATTTTATATAATTTCAGAAGTGGGAGAATTCTTATGGGAAATTTGTTTTTAGAACATTCTACATTTCATTTAACACATATGGACATATTTACCTTCTTTATTTTAGATACCATATGAATCATATGTTTTTATTTGTTTTGAAATTACATTTTATATCAATATTTAGGCTTTCTTTGATGCCATGATTTGTGATCATTAATAATGGGGAGATTGATGACCTCCATATTTTAATGACCATAAAATCATGATTCAAAAAATATTAATGCATTTTAGAATTTCTATAACTATTTTATAATCTGAGAAAAGTGATTAAATTTCCTAATTATGATAGATCACCCTAAAATATTTATGAATGTAAAGAGGTATAATGTTATATAATATATATTATCACAGGACTCTCTCAAAGGTGTGTTATCAGAATAACTAAACATGAAACATATCTATAGAGTATCATGAGTGGTTAGTGAACCTCGATGAATACTCTCCATAGTTGAGCAGATATACTAAATCTACAAAAGCTCATGGATATGCACTACCCAAAACATAGATAGATAGAAATCCAATCTTAAAAGGATCTCAAACTCTATTCATGAAAGATTCATATTTTCATAAGACATAGTCTCTAGTCCGCACTGTCACCCTACATATCCATGAATAAGGATCTTCACAAGGACCACTATCTAGTTTGTCGGTGTCCTAACAAAGTGAATGACTCATGTAATGGAATTGGGAAAGTCCTTATATGCTTGGAGGTATAGCTCACCCTAAAACCAAAGGTCTCACTAATGATGGAACCCATGAAGTGTGCTCAAACTTCTTGTATCATCCACTGGTATTGTTGGTACAATATGCAGCTCGATGGGTGGAGGTATGGATGAAACACCATCAGGAGGTACCACCTACTGAACTGGTCCATTTATTGAAGCATTATCACTATGTGGATCATCCTCAAAATTCTAATGTATAATAATATCTACATATTTTCATAGAGGTGTCCTAAAATAGAAAAAATGTACCACGATCAAGAGTATATCGTGAGAGACAAATATATAAGGACATGGAAACCACAATAAATTCTTATATGATGCACATACCAACGGTTTCCATATAAATAGTTATAACATGTATCGAGTCAACAAGTAGGTTATTAGAGTCTGAGTGGATTGATATGTTGGTAGCTAAACCAACACTTGATTCCTTGGCTTGAGAGCGAAACTCAAAACAATTTAACACTATTACCATAAATTCCAAGCCAAACCTCATGGCTTGAAAAATCTCCAAATTTGGTCCTTAGATGAACAACTCTAATACCACTATGTCCAGGCCCGACCTATTATGGTCTTCACGTCCATTGGTAAGCTAAGTGTGAAAACCCAAAGACCACCTCTAATAGGCCAGAGGATGGGGACTAGGGTTGAGTAGGAATTTACAACACATGGGAGGTGTTATCCTTAATACCGTTATATAGACACATATATATCTAATCCCATACAATGATGAAATATAATTACATATGACACCAATCCATGTATATATCTAAATCTCACAATCAGATTATGAAAACAATACTAGAAAACATAAAGGGAAAAATACAAGACCATCTAAAACCTAAAAATAAGTACAATCAACTAGAATGAGTGGATTGCTATTAAATGTGACACCTCTTATGAAACATTATCTATCTAACCAAGTTATTACTTGTATACACATAGTCCTGCAATGACTCCATTGAATTGAATTTTATTTACATAAGAAATTATATGTGTGGGAGGATCCAATGTAGGGGTGAGTATTAAAATACTCAATAAGACACCTTGAAATACGTAATAATAATAAATCAATACAATAGTAAAATCATCAAAAGGGTGTATCAATTATAATATGATACATACTATGAAAACATATCTGTATATTCATAATATATCCTATGTCTCATGGTAAGGTCATAACCATGGATCCATTCAAGGATTCTTTCATGAGATATATTATAATGATCATCTATAAGAAATCACTCCGTGATCGAAATAACACTAATGGATCTCATCTGAGAGGACATGTACAGTGAGTTTTTCTAGGTAGAATTAAATGTCGGATGCCAGAAGTGATTGATACACAGATAGGGGATAACACCCATGGCCATAGTGAAAACTAAAAACCATAATTTGATTAACAAACGAAGTAATGGATTCGGACTAATGCATATTGTTCATTCCAATACATTGAACCCCACATAGAGAGGAAAATATGATAGAGGATCCAACTCTAGGCATCATGGGCTATTCCTAAAACTCTATATGAGGCTAATCACAAAGAGGGGATCATATCCTATACAGAGGAAGTGATTCCCCACTCCACCCTCAAGGGGGATGAACTGATGGAATTACCTGAATGGGAACCAGTCCATATAGAAGATAGAAAGGGAATCAATCCAACCTATATAATGTATATTTTGTTTACCTTTAGTATATGGTGTGTCTAAAATTACTTGGGTCTTTATGTGTTCTCTATCCAGTGTCAATGTACCCCAGGCCATGCTTGTATACTTTGGCCAAGCCCATGTATGACTTCGGGTCTTGGTACCTATCCATGTTCGAGTACTAGGTCATGTCTATTTAGTCTAGTTGTGACTATGTACCTAGCCATGTTGGTACCCATGTACCCTGGGGGTATATGTCAATCCACCAGGTCATGTCACATGGGTTGTGACACATTTCATAAAACATGCGATACATTATTTCACATGTAAACCCTAGCCACCATAGCTAGGTCCACATGGAATGTGTTCTTATCTTACATGTTGTGTAATGTGGGATTTTTTCATACTTCTGGGTCTTCATGCATTGCCCACTCAGAACATTAATGCTCCAATTTCAACCACCTAATACATTGATAAAAACAAATATAATTTATTCAAACTCTCCCATCACTGGTTAACCAGATTCAATCCACTTGAATCCAGTAAAAAACAAGCAACTACCACATCATACCATTATCACATATAAAATCAGGAATGGGAAAGATAATCTAGTCATTATCCTTCATCGTAGTTATCAAAAATCAACAACAACATATAACTTGAACTTAAAAACATAGTATCAATCCATTTCCCCAAATAAAGGTTCTAAAATAATTACTTATTAGGTATTTTTCAAAATTCCATCCAAACCAAATATAAATGGTTGTCACAAAAAGAATAGGGTTAGAAAATAATAAAACAAAACATGAGGAATAAACCTCAGTTTTAATTCATGTTGGCCATGATTTATTTTCATTATAATGAAAAATAATGATCCAATAATCATGAAATAATCAGATTCATATTTCTATGTAGATAACGAAATTCTTGATACTAATGATCAATCCTTGAATTATTTTTTAGAGTATTAATTCATCTTTTATGTGATTAGAAAAATAATGGGATAAATTATCACAAAGAAAAAAATCTTACCTCAACTTTGGATCAATCAGTGGAAAATCATGGTTCCTTTTCATCATCATTAGAGAGATCCATGAATCTACTTCTATTGGAGAAGATGATACTTTGGCCATCAATGGTGATCCTTGATCTCGAATTAATCTACCAAAATCTCATTCACTCTCTCCTCTCAAATCCCTAGTGTTATGATGTTAACCCTTGGATTTATACATAATAGGGTTTCAATAGAGGATGTTTTGGGTTTACACAGAGCTAAAAATTAAATAAATGAATTATCTTATTTATTTATTACTCCACCCATGGTGGAACTCACCCAATTGCTCGAGGCGCTCCAAGGTTATGTCTCACCTAGGGTAAAACTCATGTTATAGACTCAATGAAATTGTCATATTTACCCTATGAGTCCCCATTTAAGAGTTATTACAATTTCAGTAATATATTTCTTACATGATATTAAAATACATAATATTTTATTATATCAAAATTGTGCTCACTAGGCCTTGGAATCTAAAGTCATCTCAGTGCTTGGTTCTGAATATATTATTAGAAAATTTCCAAATCTTTAAATATAAAAAAAGTGATGTTACATTTTAAAATAAAATTGTTATGTAATTTTTCAATGAAAATTATAATCATTAAAAAGAGTTAAGAATATTTAAATTAATATGAGATATGACCCTAAAACACTTAAGTTAAACATATTAGTAAAACAAATGATGACTTTGAGCATCAAAACTTAGATGATTTTTCTATTTATAGTGAAACAATATGATTTTTTCCAATAACATACCCCCTTTTAATGATCATGAAACTCACAAAATGGAAATGGACAATAAAAGCATATATATATATTCATTAGTGGAAAATAATTTAATGAAATAATTGTGTTTCTTTATAAATAATTCTTGAAATAATTCCTTTTATGATATAAAAAAGGTTGAAAAATTGATAGTGGTACCATTGAATTATAGGAAATGAATTATTAGAAATGGTGTAAATATAATGTACTGAATGTAATAATAGTTGGAATGAAATTAATAAAAATTAAAATTAAATGAATGACATGTTAAAAATTTCTGAATGATCATTCATAATAAAAAATCATGGAAAATCAATAATTAAAATTGAATACATATAAGTATTAGTCTTTCAATGGGGCGTCTAGAGGTAAATATTTAGGTGGGGGCTTATTGAATGATAGATATTGGCTAGGTGGTCAGGATGATTTAGGAAATGAAGTAGCATTACATTCTCTAAAAGTTTTAAAATAGAGGAATCAAAACCAAATAATCCTTCATGTTCAACTATATCATATCAAACAACCTTGGTAGTACTAGCTCAAATTCCAAAAAAAAATTATTGATCTTTTTCTATGTTATACTTATTTGTAGGAGTAAAAAGTGAATTTTATGAGGTGACAATATCATAATTAGGTGTTAAGGTTTTCGGAATAATCATATGATTTTCCATTTCAAGGATAGAAACATGATTAATGATTTTTTTCATCCACTATAATGTGGTAGGATGATGATCTAGAATATGATGTGCTGGATAATGTTTTCCATGCATCTAAAAGAGTGAATATGTGCAATATCGATCTTCTATACGATTTCATTTCAATATAATACTATAAGAAAAGTAAAACATTTATTTAATTTTTGGCCAAATATATTGATGTAGCTCTGAAGATCTGACTTCCTAGTGAAACTATTTTTTATTTTCTTCAACACACCCATCTATGCATATACGATACTAGTAGTACTAGTTATAGGGGTAGGTACAAATTGAATATCCCAAGGAGTATCATACAAAAAAACCTCTTTACTATTCTGAGTAGCACATTTCTCTATTGGCTTAGAAAAAGAATCTTCTTCAGATGATGAATTGTTAAAATATTGAGACTAGGAAAGTAAATGATGTGTTTTAATGAGATTATCTAACAAATAAAAAAAATTTGAAAGGGAACCAACTATCTTTCTAAGTAAATTCATAATGAAACTTATGTATTTCAAGATCATGGAATTTTTCTCCTTCATAAAATTGAATATTTTACTCAATATAACTTGTGAACCCATTCAAGGTCTCGCCAAAAAATTTGAATGTACCTCTTAAAAAACTAGGAATAATTAGAATGTCAATAGATAAAACACTATTATTATATTCCATATTTTCTAGTGAAATTAGATCAAACTACATATATACAATCCTTGATGTTAGAAAATCAATAGAAAGATATACTTATTCCTACTTGTATTCCACAATAACATCATCATTTGATCCTTACATGTTTTGTTTTGTAACCAAGTATCCCTGAGAGGTATAAAACTAGGATTGGAGAATAATTTTCATTCCATCAAAATATTTCTTGGAGATAAATTTTGATTGATCCATTGGTATCATTTTGATATAATAAAATCGTGATAACATCATCTTCTTCAATGAGTCTAAATCATATCATGAGATTTAATTCTCCCAATTTTTATTAATTTAAATCGAGATTTAGATAATGAATCATTTAAAGAAATAACTTCATTTCTCATCTCATCAAACCTTGAAAAAATCTATTTAATAAAGTTTAGAAGGGTAGCAATGGGAAAATAAATGATTATAATATTAGAATCAAGTCATTCAAGATATGGAACTTCTATATTTTAATCTGTTGGAGATGTTTGAGCCGGAAGTATCTTATTTTTCCTCTTAGAGACTAAAGGAATATTCCCCTTTGTTATTTCTTCTTCTTCTTATCCAAGGATATCACTTCCAAAAAATCTATTCAGGTCCTTTATAATTATACTTTAATATTTAGTGGGTTTATAAAAATCAATGAAAGGAAAAATATCCGAAAAATAGTGATATTCATTTTCCTCCACAACCAAAATTAGCATGTTCAGTTATGGACTCATAAAATATATCCCAATTAGTATGAAATTGAAAAACATTCTCTAGAATTTTGATATATGGATTCTATTATTCATTGATTTTATAAGAGAAAACTTCAACCTAAAAAATCTATACCGTACTCATAATTACTAATGATTCTTACCCTTAATCATATTTTTTAGTTATATCAGCAACTTTATATTTAATTTATTATAAAATAATAACTGTCACCCTCGACATCTATCAGTAAGGGATTGATCATCTAGAGTATTTTCCAATGTCACAGTTACAAATACTTCTTATCATCATTGAAAAACAAAAATTTCCCTTCAATTATATACAAAATTAAATCAGGATCCACTTTGATATCTTCATTAATTCAAATAGGGGAAATTTTCTTCAAATAAAAACTCTAAATGTATATGAAGATCGTAGATGGGTCATCTAGGGACATTGAGGGGGTGGACTGAATTACTATTCCCATGTTTTTATTGATTTTATACATTCTATTCAATTACAACATATTACTCTCAAAATTGTATCCTAATAGAGTGAAATGGATATGATATGTGCTCTAAATAATCACATAAACATGTAATGTAGATAATAAATAAAACAATAACACTAAATAAGTTTTTGTAGGATAGTCCTAAATGAGAAAGACAACATGTAACCATGATAAGCCTTTAGTTATTCCAAAAATATTCTTATCACTCTATTTTATAGTGATTACAGGTTTTTTCAAACCACAAACAAGTTTGATTGGTAATATCCAAAACCTATAAAAGATAAATGGAATTATTTATATTGGAACCACATGTCTTCAATGGTGTTATTTATACTAGAACTAATAATTCTACAAAATATTCAAAAACACATTTTGAACAAGGTCTCTCTAGTATACTAGATTTATTTGCATCAATTATATTTCCTTTTTCATCGACATTAGGACATTGAATATTACTGTATCAAAACTATTTATTATATGTACATCGTCCTAGTACTCTTCAATAAGTGGAAAATGAGACTTTCACTATAGTTCACCATAAAATCAGAATAAAAAAAATTAATTTTTCGCAAAACACTACAATTTTTATTTTTCAATAAAAAAAAATTAGGGCATATATTCCTTCTGTTAGTTAAGTTCCTGGTTATAACTACATTTTTGAAAGTCTTTCACGCAATTTCTTCAACATTATTTTATGGAAGAACAATCTTTCATAGTCTCAAATTATTCTTCTTGAATTCTCAAATAGTACATAAAAAATGTTCTTTCTATTATTATACAATCTTCTTGATATTATTACCAATAAAATGTGAAAAAATACTAATACAGAACATAAGGTAATTATTTTTATGTGTTTATGGGACTATTTATTCTTTACTTTATGTTACAATTCAAGCATACACAATTTAATACATGATATTATTTTTGTACATGTATGGATGTACATAGGATACCTTATCTCTAGGTTTAAGAAACCTTTATAGTTTTTATATGAATTTTATATCTCACACACAATAATTATTAATATGTCTCTACTCAAATAGAAAACATACATTGTCTTCATTATTTACTACATCCATTCATATAGAATAACATGAACATCACATAGAAAATTCTAAACTACATTTTCACATGTATAATGAAATGGTTCCCCTAAAAAAACATGTATATCATGAAAATTATTAACATGTGATGTCTCAAGTGGATGATATTCCTTCACATTGATCAGAGTGTGTAACTTTTCTTTGAGAAAGAATAGAGCAGAAGATAAACTAGAGTAACAATTGCGTAACACAACGTGTATGTAGTATCTTATCTTCAAAAAAAAACAATAGTTATTGATCTCCTCTCAATCATGTATAAAACTATGGTTTGTGGGAGGTTCTTCTTCATGCAAGCAGAAAGGCTCACTGGATCTTTTCTTCATGAAATTGGAGTTCATAGATGATATGTTTTTCTAAAAACAAGATCCATCTCAGAAAATATTGATGGTAAATAACCTTTTTCTTAATAAAGGTATTAATATTTATAAAACTCAATATATTCCTTTAATAGACATCTAATGCTGCTTTTAGATACCTAAAAAAATTTAGTGTCACTTTATTTTGTAATAACCAAATATCTCAATGTTTACAATCTCTGAAGATGGGTTACTTGATACCAATAAATATGGTGCCCATTATTATGTGATGATGCTTCACATTAAAATGAAAATTATATTATGCTCTATAATTTTTCAAATAATGAACACATGACTATATCTAGTATTATAAAATAATCTCATATAACTGTGTTTTCATTCAACTTGTCGAATATTCATATTTTCCTCTATAATTTTCATATTCTTAAAAATGTTTCATTAATGAAAGATGTAAAATTCCTGCATGATGTTGGAATTATAAAAAAGTATAATTATCTAGATGTGACCAACAGATATGGGAAAAATAATGATTATTTAATCCATTGAAGTTGGGTGACACAACCTTCTTCCTTGTAAGGATGAATATAACACATGAGGATGATGTGGTGGCTAGAGTGTAGCATATCAAACGAGATGAATTCAATATGTATAATTTTTAATGGTTAAATAGTAAATTCTCTATAATAATACCCTATCATATTATAATTTGTATGATTGTTCTATATAATATATCACATTCCAACTTAACCATCGTGTCGAAACTAGGGTTATAACCTGGATACACTACAGACACACCCTTTACTATCCATGCCACACCCATGTGTGGTACCCTGGGAACCGCTATGTGACCTATAAGGGGGGGTCCTCAATGGACATTGGATGACCCATATTTACTGAATACCATATAAAGATACATAATAAAATTACCAAGTACACATAAAACGCCAAGAAACATCATTTCCTTCTTCAAAAATGAATCATCATGAAAAATACAATTTATCAAGTATTTTCAATGCATAACCTCCTTCTAAAATTCATGCTGGGAAATATTTTTCATTCCTCATTAAATTAATATTTTTCCATGGTATGGAATAAAACACATCATGAAATACTAAAATATTTTATGGTGGTCACATATTGTTCATTGTTTTAAAAATATTTTCATCCTTATAAAAAATTGAAACATTTCTCTCGAACATAAAAATAGTTCCACAATCATTATAATTACAATGAAAATTTATCAAGCATAATATCCAATGACATTAAATTAATCCACAACATTCTTCCAAGCATCATTATAAAACTCTTTAAATATTTTTTTTCCATCTTTCTCCTTCCATGATTAATCACAAATCATAGAGGTCTTCATCATACATTGACTTTGGTTATTTATTATATATTGAAATAAAATACAACCATACTCACCAACCATTTATATAGGCTATTAAATCCCACCCTTTAGCTTTTTTTTTCAAAACCATTTCCCTAAAACAATAAAATGAACCTTCTCCTCCTTATTATTAATAAATTTAATGGATTATTGTAGGGGTTTTCTCATTTATTCTTATACCTTTCATCTAATATTGATTTCACAACTTTATTTTTATGAAATAAGTATACTACCATATAGTTATCTTGAAAACATTCATTTATTTGGTCTACTCTGAGTCTATATGAGAGAAACTGGTGTATAAATCAAGATAGATACAACCAAGAATGTCTAAGATATCTATTAACATCCATGCAAGTGATATAATGCTCATAAATAACTAATATAACAAATATTGGCATATATAATATAGATTTATCAAAAAATATATTCTCTTTAACACTTCATAAAACACCTCATAAATTTCATGTTCAAGAATAATTTACTTCCCTTTCTGTGATCTTATTCATCTACCTACACTTAATATTTATGCACATAAATGATATAATAAAGGAAGGAATATGTGATTCTCATACCATAACCTCTATGTATGAAATATTTATGGAATTTCTAGATTAAATAGAATTAAATCTAATGATATATTCTTCTCAAATTTTATCTACTATAATTGATGTACTCATCTTCTTCTATTTTCAATGTAGTCAGTAGAATATATGAGGGAAATCACCTCATGCAATCCAATAGTGACATATTAAAGCTTCTCATTAAATTCCCTACATGTTATATTAAAACACATAAAATTATAGGTAATAATGAGGGACCTCTATATTTCCCATAAATATCATTCAGATTGAGATCTTCCTCTCAATATAGTCTATTATTTTCTTCCAATCTCAGTATGAGTTGTTTTATTTAGATCATTATTTCTATTTATAGTATCATAGGTTTTATTATCTCCTTTATTATCATATTTATTTTGTTTAATATTTATCCTACTCAACTATAGATTAATTAGGCCCCTTTATGCTTGGTACCTCATTGCCTTTCCAAACTTTATCATTAACGAGAAGTATAAACTTCTTGAACTCTTTCTATTTCATCTTGTATAGATTGGGATTATTCTCATTATCAGGTATTAAATTTCATTATTTTATTCATTCCCCAACATCTTATCCAATTACATATACTATAGAAATATGAATAATAATTATTTTGGTACATTATCTAACATTATATGTATTGACTTCTTATTTACAATACTATTTTGATCATAAGAAATCCCCATATTTTTCTATTTGTACTTTACTAGTTATTTTTGTTGAGGGAACCATGTCATACATTTGTTTCCAATATTATTAAAAATTATAAACCTTACTATCATATATCTATCAGCCATAGGTTTATCCTTTTTATACAACCTCTTATGAAATTAAAATTTTTATCATGAATTTCATGAACCAAATCAACCCTTTTATTTATTTTTAATAATTATTTCCTTTTCTATATTAGATTTATTCCCCTAACCCTGGTGTTTATGGACTGTTTGAAATGGTTCATGATATGGAAACTTATTCCATATTAGAATCACCTTTTATTTTTTGTGACATAATTTTATTATTGTTTTTGGGTGTACCTTTCACCAATGTTTCCAGGACTACCTTCTTCTACATATTCCCAAAGGAATATATTTTTTATTTTTTAAATTGATTCTACATTTTTATGGTATTTTATTATTATCAACATATACATAGTACATGGTTTTCATATACTATAAATCATTATAACATTGATCTATTCTATTTCGTTAATCATAAATGTCGTCAAGAAACCCAAATCCATTCTTGACAAAACAGTTGTTCATCTATGTATTCCACTTCAATTTCATCGTATATATCTTCACATAAGAGTTGACACCATTAATACAAGCCTTATATATTTTTCATATGCTGATATATTATTCCATGCATCAATTTCTTGATTCAAAAATTTCAAACGTCACATATAATACCCAAAAAAGCTTGATTTCATATTCTTTGATATACACTGATTGGATTTGACATCTTTTTTAGATAATATGGTACTTTATTTGATTTTTTTATAGTGAAAAAGAATTCATACTCTTTATCACATCAACCTTTGATGATATGGTGGGTTTATCATTAGACTTCGAAACCCATTTTGTCAAAAAAAACCCTTTTAGAACCAGTACTAATGGAAAAAATTGTATTAATTAAAATATAACCATTTGGAATAAGGGTTTCATATTTTAATGAGCTTTCACTAGGTATATTTTTAGATAATATCAAGATATTACTATCACTAGAAAGATTATTTTCTAAATTAAGAATCTTATCCGGAATCTTATTGACCATATTTTTTCTTTCATCATTTAGGAAAGATTCATCCTATGTGTTCTCCAAATTTCTATAATTCAAATCTAACTCAAGAAGTTACATATTTAGATAGTTCTTCTAGTCCTAAATTGATTTCACCATTTATTCACATTCATTATAGTAATTATTTATACATGTCACCATTATATTTCTCAATTTAACTTCCATTTCTAGAAATTAATTGGTGAGGAAACTTTTCTCATCCTTGACAACTTTTCCTTTGTCTTCCCATTGAATTATAATATTATAAATACGATCTCCATTAATTTTACTTGGCTATGGTAGAGAATTATTCATATATTTAATTTAATTTTCATTAAACTATAGATTGGATTGTTGAAAATATATAGTGGTTATGTGTGTTGTCTCAAAATCAAAGATCACTTCTAAAAAAACATTCTCAATCACATCATTTTAAAAAACAGATCATTGTAATTAATCTTCATCATGAGTGAATATATCATTATCTTTGATTTCAAACTAAAAGTACTTAAAATTATGGTGTATTTATGAGAATATTTTTGTGTATAGATAATCTCATTAAGAACCATTATAGTAACAATTTTTCAATTTAATTTTTTTTAACTCTACTTCAACATGGGAGAGACATTAATTGAAAAGTAATGAAGTTTCTTTTTTATCATCAAAAATTTATGTGAGAAGTTTTCATATTTGAAACATATTTTTCAAGTCATTATCAATATCATAATATTCCTATTAATTCAATGAGTTTTCATTAAATTGTATCATGATTTATTCAAATATGTATGTGAAAACATTGATAAGAACTTTATGTAGATAATATATGACTTATGAAGAAAAAACTCTGAGTGAATCAAACATATCTTCTTCATCACTAGTTGAAAAAAATCATTAATAAGATCAATATAAACTGAATTAATAAATAATTTTAATAGAATACCACTATGAGAGTATATATATATTTTGTATATCCTCTTTCTTCTTCAGACTCTTTACATGATTTTTTCATCTTTATCCTGTCTACACTAAGGTTTTTTCTGAAATATCATTGTTAGAAATAAAATAGATAGGAACTCACCTTTCCATTCGAGGAAGTTCTATTAATTCTTAAATTTAAAATCTGATATTCATATATGTCTGAAACAAACTAATTAGTCAACAAGGTTGATCTAATCATAGGTGAAGCATTTTCACTAATTCAACTAGTACATTGTAGGTACACAGTACAAGTACACTGATTGGGGGTGAACCAGTGTACCCATATTTCTACCATGTTTATAATTTCTTTTTCAATTACCCCATCTTAATCTTGAACTTATTACCCATTTAATATGAATTTATCTAATATGCACTCTCAACAATCACATACACATGTAATAAAGAAAATAAATGACACCACATCCCACAGTAATTTTTAAAAGGTCTAGCCTCAATGAGATTTCATAATACTGTGATGATTAACCAGTAGTTATTTCATATATTTTCTAAAAACTATAATTTATAGTTATTATAAGTGTTGTTAAACGATAACATAAGTTTTATAGGTTATATGAATGTCCTATGATGAATAGATAATGTTATTTATGTAGGCACCATGAGTTTATAATAGTGTTGTTTATACTGGTAGCACTAATTCGTCAAGAATATTCAAAAAAACTCTTTGAAAAAGGTATATATATTAACTAGATATCTTTATATTAATTGAATAACCATGTTCCTCAACTGTAGGTCTTCTACTAATACTACTATACCAGAAATAAATAGGATAGTCACATCAACCCACAACTCTTAAATATATGGAAGATGAACCTTTCACTATATTTTAATATAATATAATAATGAAAACATATGATTTTTCTAAAAATAGTAAGTTTTCTTTTTCATTGGTTATAAAATTCTTGGGGAGATAATTCTATTATTTATGAAGTTCTCAACCTCAAATATTTATGTTAATGTGATTCACACAATTTTTCAGTATTATTTTATATAAGAACAATATTTTACAATCTAAAATTATTTTTATTGAATTCTAAACTAGTAGATAAAAAAATTATATAACTATTATTTTATGTGCCTATCAATTTTATCCACATTAATTTATGAAAAAAATAAGAATAAAAAACATATGGAAATTACTTATTAGTGTTTATAGTACATCCATTTCCTTACTTTGTGCTACTATTTAAGCATGCACAACTTATTACAGGAATGTGATATTTTTTGTGCCTGAAAGTATAAAAATTACATTTATTTTGGGTTCATAAAACCTTTATATTTTTCATGTGAACTATATATCTGAAAAAAAACTATCTTCTTTTCATGTATTATCTCAAATTTCAAACATACACTATCTTCAGTATTTCCTTCATCCATGAATATAGCATAACATGAAGATTATATATAAAATTTGAAACTACCTTTGTGCAAGTATAGAGGAATGGTTAAGATAAAAACCAATATATCACAAATATTCTTACTGTGGTATGCCTCAAGTGTAAAGTATTCCTTCACACATATCTGAGCATGTAATTTATTTTTCATGAAAGTAAATTGTTTTTTGGAAACTGGAATGAGCATCACACAAAAATGTGTTTATGTGAGATAATAACTTCAAAAAAATAGAACTGTGATATATCCTCCCATTACCATGTCCAAAAAAGTTTTGTGAGTGGTTATTCTTAACACAATACGAAATATTCTTTGAATATTTACTTTTGAAAACAATAATTCATAGATGCTCAGCTTCTCTGAAAATGATATCTCTCTCTAAAAATATGAAATGGAATAGTCTATATGTAGATCAAGGTATATATATTTATAGATCTTTTTAATTTAAATCAATCCATTCTTGATTTCATGTTCAGGTCCCCAAAAAAATAATGTAGTGTCACTGTATTTTTGAATGCCTAAATTTCATGTCAATTATATTCTATAAACAAGGGTTACATGATACTGAAAAATATGGCGCCATTTTTTACGTGATAAATAATGAGGTGAATATAAATATAATATAGTTATCTATAATTTTTAGAATATTTAACTCATCCTAATATATTATATGCATGAATATCCTTCTATTACTGTACATGTGATCGGCGTGTTGTTTCTTCTTATTGTCCTAGGAATTTTTTATATTATTTAAAATATTTTATATATGAAAGACATAAATTGTACGGATGATTTTGAGATGATCCAATTATTCTCATTCTCTAGATGTGATCACCATATATAACTAAATAGATGATGATATCCATTCATGTCAAGTGAAACAACCATCTTCATTGAGAGGATGATGAGGACATGCTGGGATGATCAGATGACATAAGTACATGGCATCAGATGGGAAATATTATATCTATATGATATTTAAGGAGTCACAATTAGTTACTACTCCTGTATGCCACATCATAGTTCCATCTATATGAGTTTCACTATATAATAAATCTCATTCATGCTTCATCAATGAGCTGACACAAGGGTCGAAACCCGGATACAACGCACCCACACCCTGCACGGGTCATGACACACAATTATGTGGTCTCTTGAGAACCCTTATGTGCCTTGTTAGGTGTTCCTTGATTTACCATTATTTTTTTCATTTTGGATTAACTCCCATATAAATATACATAGTACAATTACTATGTATAGTTAAAATTATAATTCTCTTTAATGACTTCTTCAAAAATGAATCATCAGGAAAAAATATAATTTTTCATGAATTTATAATAAATAGAATTATATTTAAAATGAATTCATCAAAACCATATTCATTCACCATGTAATTAATTAATTTTTCATGTTATTCAATAAAATCTTTAGGACGTAATAAAATATTTCACTATATTAACTTCCATTTCCTTATTGAAAACAATGTGTCATCATTAGATACAATTGACATGTGTCTTTTCAAATTAAAAATAGTTCAAAAATAATCATAATTATATGGAAAATTGTTTAATCATGAAATCCAATTTCATTAAATGAATCCGAAAAAACTCTCCATGATTTTTCACCAACCATCTTAAATACTTCTCAAATTATTTATGTCTTTCCCTTTCCTTGATTAATCACTAATCAAAGAGGGATTTATCATACATTAACATTAAATCCTTATTATATATTAGAAAAATACAACCATACTCATCAATCATCCACATGGTATTTTTAGTACCCACTACACTTAATTACTCCTGCTCTATGATTTTTCATTCCATTACATCAGAGATATATTTAATCCTTAAATCAAAATCCAAATTTCCTAGGGATGAGTGTAAAAATTCAGCCAAAATTGTTGAAATTCATAGACTTAATTTTTATATGAATCATATATCATATATTATATCTACGAACATTTACTCACTTATTTATAACGAAAAGATATAATAAATAAATGTCTTGAAATCAAAACTACTCAATGTAACTAGTCCTAAATATTAAATTTAGATTGTCAAATATTTACAAGAACATTATATTCTCACACAATATCCTTGATAAATTTATTCTAAATATATGGTAATACAAAAATAAATTTTATAATTTAAATCGGTATATGATCATGAGTAGCATAAATTTATATATTCAAGTAAAAACTTCACTTATTTGGAAAATAGAAACACAATACACTTTTAAAGAAGATAATGAAAACTCTTTCTGATCACTATTGAGGTAACTAGGTATTATCTCAAAAGTAAAAAAAACCATATTGATAAAAATCACACACTTATTTCTTATGAAATAACTACATATTATTTTTTTCATAAAAAACTCTTGGCTTTAATGAATCACAACATTCATCTAGAGAATACTACTTCCTTCCAACCAACTGAAATTGATATCTTTGTTGCTGAGCACTGACTTCAATGCTTTTAGTCTTTTCGAGCTACTAGAAGAAACACCATTTAAGGAATTAGTCATTACAATTTGTTAAAAAGGAAAATAAACTAGGTTCAAATTATTTATGGAAATAATGGTTTGTGGGTGAAGGAACAATCACTGAGGTTCTCAATGGTGTGATGATTTCATGAAAAGGACCTATTTACTCTCTTTCTCTCTATCTGTTTCCCAATATTGAGATATATGAAATGTCACCACAAAAGTGGCATAAAAAATAATAATAATAAGGGAGGAACATATTTATTGATTAAATTTATAGAGTCAAATATAAAAATCTAAATACAAAACCAATATAAAATATAAGCAAGACATAGATTAAAATTAATTTCCTCATAGAAAATAATAATGAATTTAATTATGTAATTAGGGAAATTCACATAAAAGGAAATCATTTATAATATAAAAAACCTAACATACATATAATAAAACCAACTAAATTAGTAGTTAGAGGCTTGGTAAAAATGTCTTCTAGTTTATGTTTATACAAATGAATTCCAAAAATGATATCTCTTCTTTGTATATGATCTTGTTGGAAGTGATGCCTTAAATCTATATACATTTTTATAAAAAATTTTATTGGATGTTTTTGAAATTTTTATAGAACTAGTGTTATAAAATTTGATTGGAATATGATTAATATTAAATCCCAAATACATTCAGGTGACATTCAACCACATTACTTGTGAATAAAAAATACTAACTACAATATATTAAATATATGTAGCTAAAAATGAAATAGAGTGTTTTTTTATGTGACCCTGAAACTAAAATTGTTTCCTACAAGTGAAAATTTCTGGAGGTACACTATCTTTCTAACAATCAAACACTATAATTAGAATCGGAAAATGACGTTAAATCCAATTTATATGTTTTTTTGAAAAATCAATGATATTTATATTGTTCATTTCAAATACCGTAAAATTATTTTCAAAGTATTCAAATGACATTATTTTTTATTTGACTAAAAATGATCACAAAGACAAACTTAAAACATGATAAATAGTCTTCTTATATTGATATATGTCATGCTCTTAATTATTCTTCTATACATCTTATTGTCAACTAATTTTCTAGCTCCATACAAGTTTATCTTAATATTGGAACTCATATGAGTTGAAAATTTCAAAAATAATTTCAATAAAATATATTTTATGTATTTTAAGTGTGTATTTTATTTGGTTTAAAATATTTCCAAAATCATTTTATAAAATTTTATATCCAAGGAAAAACTTTAACTCACCTATATTACTAATTTAAAATTCATTTTCCATGAGTTTCAAAAATTGAGTACACATTTTTTGGTTTCTTAAATAGAAAATAAAATCATCAACATAAATCTATACAAGTAATGTTTCATTTTATGATTTTTTTTAAAATAGTAGGGTCTTCTAAACCCACATTAAAACCATTTGACAAGATAAAATTTATTGTACTTTCATACCAAAATTGAGGTACTTTTTTAAGACCATTGATGAATTTGATAAGTTTGAAAATATAATTTAAAAAAATGGGCATTCATGTTTTGGTTTTTTTTGAAATATAATTCATATAATAGAAATTCATTTAGAAAAGAATATTTAACATTCTGGTAATATAACTTGAAGTTGAAATAAGATGAACAAGATAAAATGGTTCAAATATATTTTAATCTACCAATAGGAGAACAAATTCCTTATAATATGTTCTTATCATTGATTGTAGCATTGGGTAACTAATATTTCCTTTTATCTAGTTATTGCACCTTGATCATATTTTATATTACATAATACAAATTTTTTTATAGTAATAGGATAATCAGAGTCTATATTAACTAATTCTAATACCTTATTCCTCTTGAACTGGTTTAGTTCTTCTTGCATAGAAACTACACAATTTTAAAATTCTAAGGATTCTTATATATTTCTAGGATCATGATTTTAAATAATGGAAGAGAACACATAAACAATTCATACACTTCTTCTATTCCTAACATCTAGTTCTAGGTTTTCGATAAATTATTATAAAGGATGGTATTTAAGGGTTCTAGGATGCCCAAGAAGCACAGTCTCATGTTCATTAGAATAGATACATTTAAGTCTAGATTGTTCTTTATCATATTCCTAACGAACATATTTTTTTTTCAAAAAAAATTGTTTTATGTCCTAGGTTGTCCATATAGTCACTTAAGATATTAATTTTATTCTTTTGTGATCAAAACAACCACTTTCATAAAATTTAACATGAGTGGATTTTTTAACTACAATGACTTTTTATTTAATACTCGAAATGCATTAGACGTAGTAGAATATTATAGGAATATTTTTTCATCGTCCTTTAGATCTAAATTACCATGTTTAACATTGATGTTCAAGATATACACTTTTCCATCGAAAAACATGAATGTATGTTGCATTTAGATTCATATTTTTTCTATAAATCTTCAGATGATTACCTTAAGATAGTCCTTATGAGAACTATATTTATGAAATAACATGATGTATTTATAACATAATCCAAAAAGTGAGTGGGAATGTTATATTCACATAACATAACATTGGAAATTTATTAAAATATTTTATTCCTCTTTTCAATAACTCCATTATATTGTGGTGATGTAGGGGAAAACAATGTATGCTGAATGAAATTCATTTAAGAATAATAATTGAATTCATTATTCTAAAACTCTTCTGCATGGTCACATCTTAAAGTTAATATTTTGGACACTTTTTCATTTTGTAAAATCTTGTAAATGTTTATAAAAATATAGGCTTCAATTTTATTTCTTAAAAAGTAAACCTAAGTAAACTGAAATAAATCATCAACTAAAACATTACAAAAATATTTAACGTTGAGGATTTCTGTAATAATAGGATGGAACATATCCATGTGAATTATATTTAATAATCTAGTTATATAAACCTATGTAATTGGTTTAAAATATTTTTTTTGTGTTGATTTCCCATTTGGCAAGCGTCACATAGTTTATTTTTTTCTAATTTAATATGAGGGAAATCAAAAATCAAAATTTTCTTTAAAATATTTCTCAAAGACCAGGCATTGCAATGTACAAGACATCTATTCCAAATCTAAGATTCATTGAAATAATAATCCGAATAGTTTTAATTTTTCATACATAAGGAATGAAATTTTAAGGAATAAAAATCTTAAGTTCTTTTTTCTTTATATTTAATAAGTTTAAATTTACAAAAAAAGAAATCTTTAAAAAACAATAAAAAGAATAGCTATCATTATAGAGTTGAGATACAATTATTATATTTTTCTTTAATCTTTCAATATAATGAACATTTTTGATAATAATTTAATTTGGATCTCTAATGGTATTGACCCCAATAATATTTCCTTTATCACTTTCAGAAAAGGTAAAATAGCCTCTATTAGCTTTAGAATGAGATTGAAACTTTGAGTAGTCATCACCCAAATTCCTAGAGATCCCACTATCAATAAATAATTATGTTTCATTATCCTTATGTAATTTTACATACTATTTAAATAATAAAAAGAAATTATGTGGTACCCAAATGCTCATGGGTCCAACAATTTTAGATATTAATGATCTAAGTATCAATATTTACTTACATCTAATGGAAACATTATATTTACTATCAGGTAATTGTATAGTTATTTGAGCACATTTTATCCCACTTTTTTTTTAGGATTTGTAAGACTAAAGTTGTTGGAATAATGTTAATGAATTCCAAAATGAATGAATGTAATACTAGACAAGATTTTATTAGTTTTTTCCAAACACAAAGTAATTTCATTACATTTTTGGATTATCATCATTACTTATTATGATATAATTTATTTATTTTTTATTTTTTTATTTCATCATAATTATATTTAGATACTCCTCCCCTTTAGTAAAGAAACTATCATTCTTTTGAATAGATTATAATTTTTCTAATAAATAATTAATTTTGATTTCATTAAGAGAATATGTAGTAGAAATTTTTTCTTAATTACAATTTAATTCAGAATGTGTTTAGATAATTATTCTCTTTCATGGATAATATAATTAATTGAATTTTTAGGTGGATTATTTTTGTTTTTAAGAGATTCATATTTATTCTATAACATTGTCCAATATTCATTGAGTTCTTTAACAAATAAACTTCTATAATTATATTCAAATGAAGAATAATAAATAGGTTGTACCTCATATTTATTATCCATAAAGAATAGGTTTGATTTTTCATCTTCTATACTAGTAGATGAATCACTACATGTGTCTTATAAAGTACTACATGTGGACTGTATTGATTTTTTCCTTTTTTTATTATAACCGCAATTCTTGATGAAATTATTTTCAGAATTATTATTATCTTCTAGGTGAATAATGTCAAGATTTATGTGTATGATATTTTCACATTCATAGAATCTCACCTCTTTTAAATTTATATAGAAATTATTATTAATATTGAATGGTTTTATAAAACCTTTTATTTTATTTATAACTTTGTAAACAATCATGTAAACTATGAAATTTATTTATAAAATTCTGAATAACCTATGTATTTTTGATTAAATGATTCTGGTAATTGATTTCTTTAAATTTATTCACATTATTAGAAGAAGAGACTTTTAATGCAGTATTATCCTTTTTTATAGGCATATAGTCATCTTTCTCTATTTTCATTTTGGTCACAGAATTCATAATAGAGCCTATAAAATATTTTATCTAATGATTGATAAAAGAACATGACTATTGTATATAATATAATATTCTTCTCTATTTTGAAGGTAGAATTCATAGAACATGAGTTTGTTTCGGTTTAGGAACAAGTATTCCTAGAGTAAAAACACCATATACAATACTATTGAATATTCCATTAAAATAAGTGATGGTTTATAATCCTACTACTCTGAAGGTGTAAAACATTAGTTTTCCATGTTTCATAAATGATTCTTAATATTTTAAATCCATTTATAAGAAACTGAAGTGGTAGTTCATGTTTGATGAGTTGTGATACACTATGAGACTTGATTGAACTCATTAGGACCTAGTCTGGAAATGATATCATTCATGTATTTGGAATTCAGATAGTATATAGATTCTTTATTAGCATACATTGTCTCATGTTCAGTCTTTAGGATTCTATAGGGATTGAAAACCTTTAGGGAGACTTTTGTTATAAGTATTTTTAAATAGATAAAAATATAAGCCTTCCAACACCCATGATTTTCTCATTCAAATATGGTTCCCTTACCATAGACATGAATTTTATAGATTGAAGCATTTTCATAACATTATATTTTAACTTAAACAGATAATAGTTATAAATTCAAAGGTAACAAAATTTCATTCCAATTTTTTGTCATATATTCATTATGTAATGACTCAAGTGGGGGTGGAGTACTTAAAAGTTTCTAACTTAAAACCTCCCTCCTTCAAGGTGTAGAAAATCATGATATTCACATATTAAAAAAATAATTATAAACAATAGTTATATAAAAGATATAATAAAGATAATTTATATTGGTTTGGTATACAAATATCCCTTAGTCAACTCCACCAACACTCTACCATTCAATTTTGGATATTTTCAATAGACCGTCACTTTTTTAGGGGGATTATTAGATGAGTTAAAGCAGGTATCACTTTTAATAAAGGTATAAGATATTTTAACTGGGATATTCCATCCTAATACCTATCCATGGATCTAGAACACATGAAATAATGAGTGTAAACATCACAAAGAAAAAAATAAAATTATGTGGGATCATAACACGATTTCAAGTAAAAACTGATAGATTAATAAAAAATTTATAGATAGATGGAATATATTCAAAGTGTATAACATGAGTTTATTTTATTGAAAGGGATAGAAATTAAGAAAAAGAAATAGACATGTTTGAATATTTATCATGAAATAATATTTATCATGAATTGAAGTGTGTAGAAATCTCAAATTTCAATACAGACATCCATGTGTTCTTATTTTTATATCTCCTAGTTTTGAATTTGAAATGACCCCACTTCTTAATGCTAATAGTTTAGTAAATAATGTTTTTTAAATACGAAGGAATAATATCTTAATTGTAATCTTTACTTCACCAAATATAAGAAAAAGAGGTACCACATTTTAGAACATTTCATCTTTATGAGGTCTTTTTATTCTTGGAAATAATTTTTTTATTTAAATAAACCTTTCATTTTTTGGATAAATTTTTTTCTAATTAAAATAAAGAATAAATTTTCATTAAAAAATACATAGTAATGGTAAAGAGGGTATCTAAAAAATATTCTAAATATGTGGAAGAAAATTTTGCATAATAATATAATTTGATCTACAAATAAATGGTATGGAAGTATTTTTCTAATTCAATAATTCCATTAGTGTAGGAAGCTTCTACAAGATAAATTATTTATCATATCATTTAAATTTTTAATCATGAATGATAAATTACTTATGAAATTCATTTTTATAAGAAAAAAAATAGATCCCAAAAAAAGGAATTAATTATAATTTTTTTAGTTTTCTTATTGATCATGACTTCTTTCCATAAGGTAATCCATCTTTGTCATATGTTAATTTACTTACACTAGTCTTCTGTAAGATATATTACATTAAAAAAACTGAATTTTACTGCCATCGATGAGAATATCTAATAGAAAAATCTTTAACATGTAATATTAATCTAATATTGTATGATAATGTCCTTAGGTATGTTTTTGAAGAAAATTTAAATCATTCAAAAAATTAGGAATGTTTCAATAAACATGAGATATGATCCTTGAGCACATAAGACAGAAATATTAGAAAAAATGAAGTTCTTTTGAGCATAAAAATATTGATGTGTTTATAATATATTTTTCAACAACATAAGTCCTTAAAAATATTTTGGTGTATTGGGATTTCGTAGGATGAACGAACTAGAATATGCATAACAAGGACTAAATATTTTTTTTGAGTTCTGGATGTTTCATGCTTCTTTATATAATGAATCTTAATATCTTATAATTTGACTAAAATAGAGAGATCCATATTCAACCAAATGTCTATTGTGTATACTAGAAAAGGTATTTTTAACTAATGTATAAATTGTTTTCAAAGTTTTGAGATATAATTACTAAAGACACTCTTGTTTTTCTTACTTTAAGATTAAAATCAACTAAAAATCCAGTAAAGTCAACATGGTATTATTGTTCATCCAATTCATAGAGGTGGTAAATTCTTTCCTTGTAAGGAATGTTACTATATTTAAAGTGATCCAATTCCACACATAAGTTTAATAGATGTGGGGGGGGGGGGGTTGAATTCATCTATCAATGTATTTCAAATTCCATGCAAAGAACTTTCCATGGCCCAAAACATAACACACATTCTATATTTTACAATTTGTCTTCGTAGGAAATTTTTTTGTTCATTCTCTATGCTAAATTTTTCAACTTGGTCTGATCATAAGGATTACTTTACCATTTTTTTATTTTAGAGAGTGAGATTAACATAAAAATCCTCAATTTTATACAAGGGTTCACATTCTATGGAGTTATACATGGTGATCATTTCCTCAGGTTAGCTATTGAATAGGAGGAAACATTTTTATTAATTATTGAGTGTCTGTGGTATATGAATTTAACTAGTCTAGTTCTTCTAGATATGAGTGTAACTTTGGAATGAATTCATCATGGGGATGACCTTCATAATGGGGAGATATATCATAATAAGGAGGGACTTAGGAATTAGTTCCCTGGGTGGAACCTTCATTGTTGTTGATTTTTAGTCCACCTTAATAGGGTGGACCTCGGTGTTGTTTATTTAATATTTCATTTCCTTAGGGACTACCTTTATGGTTACTCATCTCTGATGGGTTGTAATGTGTAGGACTTATTTTCCAATTAGTTTTTTTATTGTGGTAGGACCTCCACAATTGGAGAAATGGATAGGAACATCATATTGAGAAGATTATTCATCTTGAGGAGAAATTCCCTCGACAATATTCCCGTTTTTATTAGTAAAACCTCCTCAATTATTGCTCTATGGAGGTCCTCTAGTGATTGCAGGCTTTTAATGACCAAGCGTGGGACACTTATGGATGTTAAATGATATTTTATCATCAGAAGGTTATGTCAATTCTAGTATTTTACACATATTATTAGAGAATTATCTATGAAATGAAAACCGAGGATCAAAAAGTATAATTTCTTTTTATGATTAGGTATATAACTATAAAACATTAAACTAGAATAAACCATCATTTTATTAATCACTATAATGATATCTGCACTCTCTTTGAGCTCTTTTGACACTCAGGATTGTCATATGGGATTAAAATATTATTAATAGTGTCGTAGGTATGTTAAAGGGAATGAAGAGGAAAAATAAGAACTAGTGTAACTTGAATAAGATGACATATTCCCACACCCTTACGCATTAAAAAGTCCAACAAAACCCACATCATGACAATGAAATAATTACCACCCCTATGTGGGGTACCTGTATTGAGCACTCACATTTTTTACCTTCGCGGGTGGCCTTATTTTACGAGGGTTCCATATTTTCCTATAAATAGGACCCAAGGGATTCTCATTTTCACAATAAAAATTAAGAAGAATATCCAATGCTCTCATCACATATCCCCTTCACTTATGTCCTCAAAAATCCCATAGGTAGCTCTCCAAGACCTGATAGAATATGGAATTAAGGGCGATTGGGATATCAAAGTCCCTACAGGGATTGAGACACAAATAAATTTTCATGAGGACCTCTTCACACCTAGTTGACACCTACTAGCGTGAAGGTACCTCCCCTAATTAGGGACCTACATAAGACCATTTTGGGGACACATATGGAGACCCATAGTGCCTAGGATAACGCATCACACAAGTGTTGTTTCCTAGGTGGTTCATTACTCATGGAATCTATATAGACCCTAGGATTTTACACCTATCATTACATGATTTTAAGAATAATAATACATAATATTACAAGACAAGGATAATAAAGTCTATTGTCTTGGAAAACTAGGTACATAAAACAAAAAATATGGGAATGAAAAAACACTTATTTATTTAACCTTCATAAAGAGATCCTAACTTCCTTTGATCCCTTACATGAAGATATGGTACCATGTGGATCACATGAATGAAGGGATGATCTAAAATCCCATTAAGGGAATAAACATAAGGATAATGCTTTACCACATGGGTCAGAGATCATGACATAAAAATATAAAATAGAATATAGAATCCTAACATATAAAAACAATATCATATAAACATTGAATCATAGGAATGTATAATCAACATAAAGCATGCCTTTATCATGATTTATGTCTCTTTCCATATAGAAGATCACAAGTTAGTGTTATCCACCAAGACTGTTGCACATGGTATGACGAGTAAAGGATAACCGCCAAGACTATTGCACATAACGTCTCATGAGACTCATATTTAGCCAATTCATTGTATATTTATCTAGACACACTCATATTAACATGTTAATGGAGATTTTTTATGCATATATAATCATACATAATCAATAATAAACTTAAGGTCACCCATGCATGGAAATGGGTATCATAATCATGTCATAAATCATAATGAATGAGTGTATCATAAAAGTTCCCATTAATGAAAGAAATTAGAACATACATGGAAATTAATAAGGTAAAATAGGAATATATCTTAGTATGTTATGTCATATATTAGTGACAACATGTAAAAATAGTGTTTATGAATTTTTAGCATTAAAGAAGTTAAGTGTTGTTTTGAGGAAAAAACTTTCAAGCATTTAAAACAGAAAAGGGAATAATATTTTGTAAAAAATAGAAGTGATCAAAGAATTTTTTCATAATAAAAAACTGGTTTTAAAAAAACAATGTTTTCTTAAAAAAATATGGTACATTGCACTTGAAATTGGGTACGAATTCGGAAAGTTCCCTTAAAGGGGGTTGCAATTCGGGAAGCATTGAGGAGAGAACCACTTAATAGAATTTATATCCTTGAAAGAGAATTATGATTGTACCTTGATAAATAATTTTTTAGAATTTAAACAATATTTATAAGATTTTAATAAAAATAACATATAACATTATTTGGGTAAAAATAAAGATAGAGCAACCCGTATGAATAATGGTGGTTCGGGTAGAATCCCTTATAGAAAATTGGCATGGTACCAGGTGTACTTAAGAGGGATTAACGAGAGAGAAAGGGGTTTATCATATTTTATTCATCATGAGGGAAGTATTTGGAAGGTGAGAAATCATACCCCATCTTTATAAATTACACATAAAAGGTCACAACATAGAGGAGATTATTGAATAAACGTGAGAAAGAGAGGATCTCTTACCTTAAGTCCGATGATGTTATTCTTTTAATCTTAATGACATGAATAATAAAATTAGGTTGATTAATTAATAATTAATGAACCACCACTACATGTTATTGATTTATTATAACCTTATTAAGTTCATCAATGTCCTTTTTAATGAGTTTATTGGGTCAATTTCATTGTTTGGGAGCGTTTACTTTCCTGGTTTTAATGACACGTTCACTTATATTCATGTACGAATAAAAATGTTTGATGAGAATGGATGTCTATAATTGAAGTTTTATGAAATTAGTGAACATAAAAAGTTTTAAATTGTTATCAAATTAATATGGTTATTTTGAGTGAAGGTGAATCATTATATAAAACATTAAATGTTAAATTCCTGGATTAATTTGGTGATGTTTCTCATAATAAACTGGGTTTGTATTATTATTTTACATGATGTGTGAAAAAGGATTAAAAAATATCAAATAAGATAAAATAAATATTTAGTATTCTTTTTAAACCATAAAAAGGGTTTCATGACCATAATTTATGATGGTAACACAAATTGATAACCCGTCGTCCTTGAATGTGATAAATTAACACATCTCAGACAGTGTTTTTGTTTCATTCATATAAAAGAAGGGGAATGGAGAGATTATAATGAATTATCCAAATAGATTAACAAAATTCTAGTACATTTATAGTACTGGAGTTTTCATATCATTTGTATGTGGAGAGGTTAGGAAAGAAGAGTGAACAAGGGAACATGAAAAGAAAATGAAAGAAAAGAATTGAGAAATTGACATCTTGATTTAATCTTCCATGAGAGCCTCTTAATGGGAGTGGATTTTGTGTTTTGAGTTGACCATGGGCTGAAGGAAGTGGGGGATGTTCTTGGGGATATATTTGGGTAGAATTTGGGGAAGGAATAGGGCTTGAGAGGAGTGAAGTGAAGAGGGGAGTTTGGGTATTTTTTTATAGTGGAGGGGAGGAGGGTTATCTTAATATTTTAATCATTAGTTTATTATTTTTCCATAAGATAAGAAATGGTAATGATTAATGTTCCCATAGAAAGTAATATATGTATGTGAGTTCAAAAAAATGTCCATTTACATCATCTATGACTCAATAATGATGGAGAAATTAATTTATTTATCATTTGTCGTAATTTATAAAATTTTACTATTCCCCAAAATTCATGTATTCTAGAAAATTACCAAAAATTCACCCTAAACATTTTTAAATTTGTATAATCCAAATTTTAAATCCATATTTCAAAAATAATTTTATAAATATGATTAATTTAATTGTAAATTAAAATAACAATTTACTGGAAAAATACAAATTTTAAAACTATAACGGATTTTATAATGTTTTTAAAAATTACATAAGGTCTTATAAAATTATATTAAAACCAGAAGACATAAAATTGTTAAATTATGAAGAAATTTTAGGAAAATTAATTTTCTTTTAAATTAATTAATGAATTTTAATTAATTACTTATGACATACAGAAACAACAATACTTTAATTACGGTCATATTATAACTTATAAGATAACTTAATTTTAGTTATACATTCAAGGGTGAGGTTAATATTATTTTGGATGATTTAATATTCATAAGAGTTAAATTACTATACATAATGGTTGGTTACTATTCACAAGGTTCATATTACAATACATAAATTGTTAATTTATGAACAACTTTTAGGAAAATAAATTTTATTTTAAAATAATTAATTAATTTTAATTAATTATTTATGACTTACAAAAATTGAAATACTTTTACTACTGTCATATTATCTCAACAGAGGCTTTTCCATCCATTCTTCTGCCTTCGCCAACTTGGCCTTTAGGAACGACATGAGTTTCGATTGTGCATTGAGGAAAGAGAAATGATCGTTCACTCGTTCCCACAACCACTGACTCTCACTTTTGGCCTCTTGGTGCCTCTTGATGTTCAGTAATTTCCTCCGTTGCTAGCCCACACCAAGGCCAAAATCATTCTTCCAAATATTCTCTTCCAAGAGGTCTCAAATGAGCATATGAGGAAGTTGGGCATCCACTCCCCCAGGGCACAACTCGCAAAACTGGGAGCGAAGTCTCCCCATATGTTCTATCATTTGTGTTTGATGATTCTTCCTGATGAATCACTTGATCAGTTTGCATGGATGAAAATGGATGATCTTTCTATTATCTTCATTAAAGGCTGTCTTGTCCTAGTCTTCAGGGTTGGTAGGTTTGTATGCAGGGAATGACTCTTGGAACTTGTCAGTAGGGTCTGCATCTGGTGTTTGATCAGGTATGTCAGGACCCGTGTTGTCCAATTGATCATCGTCGTTAGATCCCACCTCAATGATCTTGGGATCTATCATACTAATGGTCCCACCTATGATCGAGAGTGCTGAAGCTGGGTCAGTTTTTGTGTCCACTTCCATGACCACCGACATCACCCTGGGAAACATAGCGCCAGTAGATCTGGCCAACCTTTCCAAAGAAACCCACGCCATTTGAAGAACTGTGCATACAAAAAGTGTGTGGGGGTGTTAGTTGACCTGATGAATGGATGACAGTTACAAATTCTATAAAAGAGACTTACAGAGGATAAATAGTTTATATAGATCCTAAATTGTTTCCATTTGAACCCCACGATGTGGCCCTCCATATATTATTGAGAAGTATCAAAACACTAGAAGAATCACATTGGGTGTCTCCACTCTGCTAAGCGCAGTAATCGTCATAGCTAGAGGAATAGATCCCAAACTCCCTATAACCATATCTACTATTGGAAAATAATGGATTATGTGTATGAGGCCCTCCTTCTGAGTTTAGATGTCTAGTTGAGAAGTTCTAAATTACCTGGATGAAGACTCTAGGGACGTGGTTTAGGATTTTACCTCAAGGGCCTCTACAAACTCTTCCAACTCCAAGCCTGAGTTTCTGACCTCACCCTCCTCTAGAGGGCCCCTGCCATGAGCCCCCTCCCCCAATAGGACTCATCCAACTCTTTCGGAAGGGGTAAGAGATATCTCAATTTAATATTCTACAATCGAAGAGGGGTTGTTCGATCCAGCAACACCATTACCTGATCTGTCATCGGACACGGAGCACCCTAGGAGTGCACGATGTCCTCCATCTCAGCAAGGTAATTCTCCCCCTCTACATGGGAAACCGAAAATCTGGACATGACTGAACCAATCCCAAGAAAATCCATCCCGAGATGGTTCAGATGGTGCCACATCTCAGACAAGGTTAGGAATTGCCTGTTGGCATCCCTGATGTCCCAGGCCTCTAAGAAGACAACATTATCCTAAATGCCTATGTGGCAAAGCTGCTTCCCTAGAGCCCTGGGTGGCCTACACTTCAGATGACTCTGCTCCTTTGGGACTATTGGTTCCGCTACTACCACCCGCCTCTCGACTGGTGTGGGTGTCACTGCTACTACAGCCCTCCCACCACAATATTTCCTTTCCACCTTCCGACCCTGACCTGGAGGTTAGGGAGGAACCCCATCACTGGCATGAACTATTTTCTTCCTCAGTATCTACCCTTGGTAGACCGCCTCCCAACTCTTTTCATACTCCTTCACCAACCCATAAGAAGCTGTGGGTGGAGGCAGATCATTCGACATCTTCCCATCCTCCCGTGTAAACATAATCCAAATCTACCTCATCAAACATGGTTGATCCTCCTGGCGCACCCCTAAGTAGACCCACGGGGTAACCCGCTGCATGCACCAGAATTGCCTCACAATTTTGTGAAGGGTGAACAACTCATAGAGAGAATCGAGATCAACCCACTCCACTATGACTCCACCCCGAAAGGCCATGAGGTAGGACCAATGCTCTTCCATTACCCAACCATCATTAGTGAACACATTTATTGGCAGTGGTAACGGGTGGAAGACGAACCTGTCTGCCTTCCAAACTCAGTTCATCACCAATTGCAATGTTATCATGGTTGGAAAACTCCCTGCCATAATTAGAATGGCCGGGTGGAAATCCAATCCCAAAGGGGAGATGGGGTTCAAATATTCGTAGATGCCCCTAATATGCGCCGCTATCCACCCATACAGAAGATGGAATGACCAGTATATCCTCTATGTCTTCTTACCCTCGCTAATGTTCCATATAACCTTATACAACATAGAGAACATTTGGATCCCGAGGTTGACCCATCATTCTGTCACCAACATGGACTCCATGATGAACGTGCTTGGTCGCACACCCATGTTTATTTCCATCATCGGTAGGATCCAGCCATAGATAATCAACAAAATGAATGCAAGACATCCCCTCGCTGATGTTCCTCTTATTTCTCACACCAAGCATGACTCACATGTGATTAGATGTCTGTAGTGATCATGATAACCACATGAACTCATGCCAAAAAAGGACACATATTCGGTATAATCCCCAAAAATATCTCCATTAAAATGGCAGGCATCCTCTTATAGTGCATAATCCTTTAAACCCATCATCCACAGAATCATTTAAAGTGTAATCCCTAACAAAACAAGGGCCTAAAATTTGGTATAATTCCCAAACATGATCACACAATTGGAGTCCTATTCATTATAAGCTCCAAATAAATCCTATTAAAGGGTATTATTTTCTACAAGTAAAACTCCAAATGGCATCTATAGGCATGGATTCTTACAACTTAACTACATGGGTGTTGATTCCTGTCTAAATGTGATACACAGGAAGCCTCCTTGTTTTCCAAATGTAACACCGTGAATGAACGCTAATTCTCGCCTGGCCAAATTACCATCAAGTTATTATCGAACATGAAAGTCCATATTCCTTCCAGGTTCCTTGGGATACTTTGGAAAAAGTCATACATTGATGTTCGACTGGGTACCTTTTACCGAGATGTCCTTTCTAAATGATGTTAGACTGCATAGTTTTAACCTTATCACATGAATATAAAAGGTATGACGTGTCCTATTAAGTGGGAACGAACTACATGGGATTTGATTCCTTTCCAAATGCGAAATTTAGGAATACTCCTTGATATGAAAACCCAACACTCTGAATCAAACGTAATTCCCATAGGCTTCATTACTAATAGGGTTTTACCCAACCTGAAAGTTCATATCACTTACAGGTTTCATATGACTCTATGGAATATGTCCCTCGCCAAAAATCATTTATGAAAGTTTCCCCTATACTATATTTATTTTATGAAATTAAACTATATGGTTTGGTCCTTATCACATTACCTTAAAATGTATGATGTTTTCCATTTACTGGAACTGAACTACATGGGTTCTGATTACTCTCTTGAGGATATGTAGGAATCCCATTCATGGGTCCTATCCTGACATCAAAACAAATCACATCTCCTTGGGTGATGATAAAATCTAGATCACCCCACTGTGTGTCTCAAAACCATAATCGTAATAATAAACAATAGAAGACTCTATAACCAATTCATAATAGGGTACTATCGATAGAGAACCATGTATACATACAGATATTTACATTGATGATGAACCTAAGATACATACATATGATTATAAATTTCATAAATTCTAACAATTTATTATTAATACATGGTTGAACCATGTCATATTTGGGAATTAATGAAGGATTCGTGAACATATCTTTAATCTTTAGGGGAGTCCCAGAGTAAGAAATAATTCTCTCTAAAAGGGTGAGAATGAGCCAAGCCTCATGTCCTCTTGGCTAATCTGGGTTCCCAAGAATCTTTGGACTAATTCCCTAAAACTATCTACCATTGGAAAATAGTTCTGAATAAGGGAACCATTGTTAATTTCTAGATCCATGACCAAAACCTTTTGGTAGTTTCTCAAAGGAATAGTGATCTCAATGTTGATGATTGGACGAAATTCAAAACCATACAATAAATTATCTAGTGCCTGGTTTTCATTGGAAACAATATCCAATAACTATATAGGATAACCTAGGGACATGATAAATAAAAGATAAGATCTAAAAATCCCAGTAAGGGAATAAACATGGCAATAAAGAATACATCATGAGTTAAAAGTCATAACATTACAACAAAAAAGGAATGGAACATGAATAAATGTATGAAATAATTGAATTTATAACATGGAGTAATATGATCCTAGAAATATATAAATGTGGAAGAAACATATTACATGTCATAAACATGAGTCAAGGATAACTACCAAGACTATATTAGATAGTTTACAATTTACCATAATGGGTTAGGATTACTCTGTAATCCTATACATAACATCTCTTGAGACAAATCATTACTCAATGCATTGTAGATATATCTATGTGAACTCAGGACAACATGTTCAGGCATATTTTTTCCACATAAAGAAGTAATGCATAATGAATTAACATAGGATTACCATAGAATAAATGAGTGTTATAATCATATCATAAGGCATAAACAAAGAGTGTATCTTAATTTTAATCATGAAAAAAGGAATTAAATCGTTATCATACATTAATAAAGTTTCAATGGGAATATATTATGATAAATTATGTCAATATAAAGTTTAACCATGAGAAAATAGTGGATAGGTAACATTGGAAATGTGCCACTTAAATAAGGTTTTAAGGGATAATTTTGTCTTTAAAAGGTAGAAAGAGAACCATAATTTCCATAAAACCAAAATTAAACAAAAAATGGGGTTTAAATTAAAAAAATTGATTTTAGAAAATATTTGTGGCATAAAATATTTTATAGTGTGTACTTGAAAAGGAGTAAGAAACAAAAAAGTTCCCTTTAATCAGGTTTTCTTATGGGGAAGAATTAAAAATTGAGTCATTCAAAATATGTATTCCCCAGAAATTAAAAATTAATGTTGATGTAAAAACACTTATAAACATATAAATGGAATTTAATATAATTATATTAGAATAATGAAGAAATATATTGGTTTAAAATGAGAGAATCTATAAACTAAACGAAAAATTGTGGTTCAGATAGATCCCTTAACTTATGTATGAATGTGTTTTTCACATGACTTTAATGTCTGAGATAAAAAAATTAGATTAATTTATTACATAATTATTAAACTTTTATACATTTATTTTATTTATTATAAATTTTTTATGATTTTTTATGACTATTTCAATGAGTTATAATGTTCAATTTATTTCATTTGGGAGTGTTCATTTTCATGGTTTAATGTTCGGTTTAATTGTATATAATTATGGAATTTTTTATAAAGTGGGAACGAATACCTAGAAATGAAATTATATGGTATTAATGCACTTAATTAATTTTAAAAAGTACAATTTATCTTTATATTTCTAGTATGAAGATGTTTTAATTTATAAAATTTTAATGAAAAATATTTAATTTATTTTGGTGGTTTTTCTACCATCATGAATTAGTTTCATTTTATTTAATATTTTATATATATATTTTTGGAACATGAAAAAATTAATAATATACATGTTAAAATATATTTTAACCAAAATTATGGTTTTATGACCAACCCTAAAAATAGTAATGTAAAATAAAAACTAATTATCCACAGATATGGTAACAAAGCAGAATGTAGATAACTGTTGTGTTTCATTGAATAAGCAGAGATTAGAAAAGAAGTGTACAAAATATTTTCCATTAGAAATATAAGAATCCATTATATACATGATACTTGAGTTATTATTCTTTTATGGGACAAGGAGGATAGGAGAAGGTATAATAATAGATTAAATTAAAAGACATGGTTCAAGAAAGTTACCTCTTGAATATAACCTCCATGAAGGACCTCCTATGAAACATAGAATTGGAATCTTTTTTCTAAAAACACTAGGATGTAGAGGAAAGTTATTGGGAAGGTAATTGAGAATAATATTGAAAATATAAAAGGCTTAGAATGTGTAGGGAGAAGGGGTGCTGAGGGGTAGTATTTACAGGGTAGGAGAGGGGTGTTTTTGATTATTAGATTCACTAGATAATTATTTTGGATTAATAATATAAATAGTTTCAATTATTATAGATAAATATATTAAATGGTATAAGAGAGTTAGAAACAATTTTTTTTACATCCTCTATGACTTAAAAATTTATTCATCTATATTATAATGTTAAATAACAAAAATTATAGTATTTAGCTATTCCCCAAAAATACAACAACTTAAAAAAATCCCAAAAAAATCACTAAACCATTTTTCAATATGTATATTTGAAATGTTTAAATCCATTTTTTGAAAATAATTTTATAAATATGAGATATTTTTTTTTTATAAAAAATAGACATTTATTTGAAAAAATACTAATTTTAAAAATATAATCTATTTTTTTGAGCCATTGATGAAATAATTAATTTCATAAAAAATATCTTATAATTATAATAAAACATAATATTAATTTATGAACACAATCTATATTTTTTTAAATAATTATATAAATTATAAAATTTTAAATAAAAATTTACATTTTACAAAAATACCAACAACTAATTTTTTATGTTTAAAATATTTATTTACTTATTCTATGATATAGATGTATAATTTTTTATTTTTAGGATAAATATATTTTATTTTATACATTCATAGGTGGGGTTACTATTCTAATTTCTATATTACTATTCCTAAATGGCCATATTATTATTCCAATGGTCAGATTTATAAAGATCATATAGGTTTCTTAATTCAAATAAATACCACTTGTTTCATTCATTCTTCATTAAATTATATTTTTTCTTAATGTTATATATATAATATCTTATTCAAAATGAATATTTTATTATAAAAATTATGTTTTATTGCTACATCTTTGTTCATGAGTGTGTTCATTCTTGTGGGCCAAGATGATCCAAAATTTTCCATTCTTATTATCTTATTTTATATTTATTGACCCCTATAATATTTTGAATTCAAATTAGTTTATTTTCTGACTAATGTGTCATTCTTAATAATGAGAATAATTTTTTATTGGGTTCCCTATGTGATGTGTTTGGTTTATGATATAATTAATGGAAACTCTATTGATAAAATTTAGTGTTGTTACATTCTTCCCCCCTTAAGAAATTTATCCTTCGAAATTTCATTTTAAATACTTACGTGGAAATATGGGAGGTTACTTCCCATTAATTATTTCCACCTATTATCATGTTTCCTATTTATATTTGTGGCTACTTGATAGTACTTTAACTAGGTGAGTGGTCTTATTGTGTAGAACATTATCTCTATGATCCATGATCTTCACTAGGTTCTCCTCATAAGAGAGATAATTTTACTGTTGTGTCGCCTCTAAATTTAGTATATGTTTGGAATCTTCTATGTACTTATTGAGGAGGGATATATGGAATACTCAATGTATTTAATACATGGTTTGTGAAAATGATAGTCGATATTCCACATCTATGATGTGATCAATAATCTCAAAGGGGCCGATGTACCTAGGACTTAGGTTTCACATCTTCCCAAAAAACCTGAATATCTTCCATAGAGATATGTGGATGAATAACTTATGTCCATCCCCAAACTCTAAGACACATAGAAAATTTTCTAGATATATATTCTGTCATCTTTGGGAATCCACAATGTGATGTTGAATGGTATTCACATTTTTGATAATGTCGTTTAGGCCCTAGTAGTTTACATTATTCAATTATATCCCAGCATTGAGGTGTTCTACATATTTTCCCATTAGGGGTTTCATATGGATCTAGTGGGATGCTTGAGTGGAAAATATTGTTATAAGAGAATGCAACAACTAGAAGATGTTGATCCCATCCTCCTTTGATGTCTATTGAGTGCGCTCTCAACATGTCTTCCTGTGACTAAATTGTATACTCAGATTGATAATCAGTTTAGGTTTGATATGTTTTAATGAATTTTATCTCAGTATTGAGATCAAATTAAATAATTTTCTAGAACATTGAGGTAAATCTCAGTTCACGATCATATATTATCGTTAATGTTACTCCACCCAACCTTACCACCTCTATGGTCTATATTCATGCATGTTGGTTAATTGATAAGTCCTACCAAATAAAAATAAATTGAGATGTCTTTGTAAAATTATCCTTAATGATCTATATTTAATTATTTAATATGGATTTATCTAGAGGTGCAGTGACAAAGTGCATAGTGATTTTTCCCATTTCCATGTAGGTATGTGTAATGGTTGCATCATCCCCATAGAAGTTTTCCTCTTAACATTCAGTTACTGACATACTAGAAAATTTGATGTTTATTCAGGGATCTCCTTCTTCATATTGTCCTACAAACTGTTCAATCAGAGATCTTGATACATATTTGTGCTCCCTTGTTGAATTATGAACACTTAGTTATGTGAATCATTCAATATATCCATAATTATCTCTTAATTTTATGTTTCGTATAGTCGTGAACCAAATATTATAACTCCTTACTCATCATTTTTTATGTCTTAGGATGTCCCATTTCATATAGCTTCCACATTGTTACAAATTTCCACATAGTTTCCTTAATCATACATTATCTTCTTGAAAATGGATGGTTGAGAAATCATTTTTGGAAGTAATGAAGATTCAACATCTTTTTTGATTCCCATTTCCATCCTTTTAATGTATAAGAATATTGATTCTTTCTTAATTCTCATCATTGATAAAGTTATAGGATATTTTCTACTTAGATAATCTGCCACTATATTTTCTTTACCATCATGGTAGTGAATTGAATAGTCACAATCCTTAATAATATATAACCATATTTGTAGGTGAATATTAATATGATTATGTTTGAATATATATTTGAGGCTCTTGTGATCAATATATATCTCACACTTATACCCAAAAAGATAATGCCACCAAATTGTCACTGAGAAGATGAAAATTGCCAACTCAAGATCATGTGTGGTATATTTTTTCTCATGAAATTTAAAATACCATGAGAAATCAGAAATAAATTTATCATTTTTCATAATTATACAACCTAATCCCTTTTTCAAACCATCACTTTATTCCACAAAGAGTTACCCCCTTCATGAAACCGTAATTACGGGTGTAGTGATAAACCTTTTTTAACTTTTTAAATAATTAATCATATTCACTTGTCTATAAAAACATTACTCCCTTCCAATTCATCTTGGTTAGTGGGATTGAATGTCGTGATACGTTCCACACAAATCCTCAGTAATACCTAGCTAGAGCAAGAAAAATACTGACCTATGCTACAGATGCTAGCTTTGGTCACTCCTAAAAAATCATTGTTTTAGAAGGGTCTAAATATATTTCTTTCATAGTGATATCATTCCCCAAGAATGATACTTTCTACTTAAAGAAATCTAATTTACTATACTTTTTAAATAGTTTCTCCCATCAAAAAGCCATTATCATAGTATTCAAACTCTCCTCATGTTCCTCCTTTCCTTTAGAGTATATCAGAATGTCATCTATAAATACTACTAAATTTATTTCAAGTTAATCTTCAAAGGATCTATTCATTATGTCCATGAAAATTATTGTAATATTAGTTACTTTTAAGGGAATCACTAGTAACCCACAGTGTCCATACCTTGTTCAAAAGGCATTATTGGGAATATCTTCATTCCTTGAAATTAATTGTTCATATCCCAACTAAAGGTCCACCATATATAAATAATTGGAACCACATAGTTGAAAAAACACATCATCTATATATGGTAGAGGATAATTTTTATTTATCATTATTTCCTTGAGATCACGATAATCAATATAGAGGTGCATTGATCTATCCTTATTTTTGAAGAAGAGGACTCGAAAACCCCATGATGAAGCACTCTGGTGTACAAAACACGTGTATAGATTCTATTAACACTACATCTTCAGTTACTCTATCAAAATTGTGGAAATTATGTAATGTTTTTTTATATGGGAAGAGATATATGTATAATATAAATTGATAATTCAACCTCTTGGTCCAGAGGAAGACCATTAAATTCTTTAGGGAACACTTCAGTGTTGTATATCACAATGTCCAAGTTATCAATCTTGATTGTATAATTGATTTCAATGAGTTGAACTATATATTATTTACCATAATGTTATAATATCCGCACTTGAGTTGATGATAATAATCGAGATTCATATTCATCCTTGCACTTTCATAGAATTGAAGGATGCCTTGGGATTTGATGGGTGATCTCCCATTCTGGATAGCTAAGGTTGGATTTGTATAAAGATAGTTATTCCATGACCAATATAGCATAAAACACCACCAAGGGAAGAAAGATGAGATTTTTTTGGAGTTTTAGTCTGAAAACAATAATTGGGAGGAGTTTTATACTTTAGATGCAAAAATTTCCCCATTCTCTATTCTCATAGATAACTAAACCTTTATATTTTGAGGAGGTTTTTGAATAGTTCTACTAACCATAAAACATGTTATAGAATATATAGAACCAACATAAAATAATACATTCTCTATTATTGAATGAATAACTTGTGAACCATTCACCACATCATTTTTAGCCTCCACCCTAGTAGTAGTGATAGCATATTACCTTCTCTCCTTCTATAAAGGTTGTTATCATAGATTTTCCTACAAAATACTTGGATTAAGGTATTGGATTGCAAAATTATAGTGTTAATTCCAATTAAATCTCCTCAAAATGGATATAGTGTTCATTTATATCATCTTTTCAACATTTTATTTAGTGGTTTTCATCATTTCACTTCGACATTGATTACCTTAGTGGCCCTCTTTTCCACACTTGAAGCACCTTCTGGTTCCCATTATCTAGTTTTTATGATGCTTTATCCCACACTTCTGATGCGAATGATGTAAGGTCTTCTTCCATTCATGGCACTTATCAATTTATATTCCCATATTAAACTCCATTTTACTCTTTTGGTCTCCAAGCCCACCAGACCATTGACAGTCACCATTTTCCATATAAACCTTTTGGGAACATCAGAAAATCCATTCACTAATTTTCGAGTCCCAAATAACTAAGTATTTTCATAAAATCATCTTTTATTCACTAAAGAAGTGATCCACCATATATTTGGTGTCAATTAAAAAGATAGAGGTGTACCCTGCGTGCCTTGTAATGTTTTCCTCATACACATCAATGTATTCATATTCCCTTTTCTTCAGACTGATAAACTCCTTCTCCATATTAAAATGGAGGGTTTGGGGAATATATTTATTGAAATATATTTTCATGAGTCCTTAACAGTCCATTGAATCAATTTCCTCCTTATAATTTGTGATTTTGTTCAGTTTAACCAACTTATCAGCTTCCCCATCAAAATGATAAACCTTCAGAAAAATTTTCTATTCTTTTGATCGTTAGAGGAACAATAATATAAGCCCAATGAAATTAATCCATTTTTATATAGTGTGAGTATCATAAGATACACTAAATATATGAGTGATTTTTCATATAAAGGATTGGATCGAAAATTGATATTTTTTTAAGATAAGGATGGTGTTCCCAATGATTAATGTTATTATTCATAACTTCAGCTAGTTGATCTAGTATAGTCATGAAGTTATGATATCATGTTCTCATTAGGTTTGGAATCTCATTAGAAAAATCATCACATTTATTGTCAGATTGGTTGTTGTAATGATTTCTAATATTTCAATCCTTTAACTAGAAAATATTAATAAAAGGAAGGGGATTACATTCATAGAAAATGGGAATATAAAAGGAAAATTATGAACAAGGAAGGATAAAATTATAAATTAAGAGAATTTCCAAACATGTGATTCCCTAAATTTCCAAGGTAGGTTATCCATGGTGGTATAATTATCCCTAAGGTTCTTACTAAAATTTTCTAGTCCTAATCCCAAAAAATAACTTAACTATGCTATGATACCAACTATAGATATGATATCCTTTTAGACAAATTTTAACATTATTATCCATGAAATACAAACCAATGATTGAAAAGTCCAGTGTCTTTAGAATATGTGGTACATAATTATAAAACATGAAAAAAGAATATAAAAAAACTTTATTAATCTCCAAAATGAGATCTTAACTCTATTTGAGAACCTATAACTATATAGGATATCCTTAGGAATGCATAATCAAAATGGATGAGCTAAAAATCCAAGAAAGGGAATAAACATGAGAACAAAGCATAACACATGATCAAAAAGGTATAACATGATAACATAAAATGAATGTATAATTAATAAACATAATAAACAATTAAATTTTGAGCATGAAATCATATGATCATGGAAATATAGGAAAGTGTAAGAAACATATAACAAGACATAAACATGAGTTGGGGATAACTATCAATACTATATCACATGATGGACTAAGTCCAATAATTGATTAGGTTTACTCCCTAATCCTATACATTATGTATCACCATACAAAAAATAACCCAATGCAATGAAGGAAAATATGGTAACATGAGTCATAAAATGTTCATGAATATGCATGCCACATAAATAAATCATGCATATGGAATAAATAAAGGATTACCCATTGAAGAAATGTGTTTCAAAATCATGTCATAATGAATACACAAAGGGAATATCATAATGGTATTCATGAAATAAGATATTAAATCATTTTTATACATTCCAAAAGGATAAATAAGAATATATTATGATAAATTATTTCTAAATGATGTTTAATCATGAGAAAAGAGTGGTTGGGTAACATCCAAAATGTTCCACTTAAGGGGGGTTTTAAGGAAATTTTGAAAGTATTTAAAAGGGAGCAAGATAATAATAATTTATATAAAACATTTAGTGAAATATAATTGATTTTTCATTATATAATTTTTGATTTTAGAAAATTTTGGTGGCTTATACAATTTTATAGAGTGTACATGAAAAGGGATAAGAAACCAAAAAGTCCCCTTTAATTGGGGTTGCTTATATAGTGGAATTATAGTGGGAACATTTTGAAATAAGCATTTCCCCATAAAATAAAGATGATTTGATCTATATAGTCTTTTTTGGAACATATAAATAGATTTTATAAAAATTATATAACAATAATGAAGAAATATATTAGGGTAAAGAGATAGAAAGTGTAACCTAAAGGAAAAATGGAGGTTTAGAGAGATCCCATACCTTATGTTTGAATACATTCAACACTTGCACATAATTTACTATATAATCAAATTATATTAATTTATTAATTTATTAAAAACCTATTATACATTTATTTTATTTATTATTATTTTATTATGTTTATTTATAGACTTTTTTATGTGTTATAAAGTTCAATTTTGTCGCTCCAGGAGTGTTCATTTTCATGATTTCATGGTCGATTTACTTGTATATAATTATGGAAGTTCTTGTAAATATGGAATAATTATCTAGAAGAAAAATTTTATGGTGTTAATGAATGTAAATAATTTTAAATGGTCTCATATATATTTTATTTCTGGTATTATGATGATTCTTTTGATAAACGTTAATGATTAATGTTTGGTTTATTTTGGTTGTTTTTCGATCATCATGATCAAGTTTCATTTATTTTATATAATGTATATATATTAGTTATAAATCATGGAACAAGTTAAAATATAAATATTAAAATTTATTTAAACCATTATAATGGTTTTATGACCACCATTTAACATGGTAATGAAAAACGAAAAATCATTATCGACAGAGACGATAAATCGTCTTAATTTGGACAACAGTTTTATATATTTTTTGAATAAGGGGAGATGAGAAATTTTGTGGATATAACATATTCCAATTAAAAAAACAATTAAAATATATACATGATATTTTAATTATTATTATTTTATGGAATAAGTAGGTGATGTGAATGTATAATAAGAGAGGAAATTAAAAGAGATGGTTTGAGAATGTTACCTCTTGAATATCACCTCCTTGAAATACATCTTAAGGAACTTGGAATTGGAATGTTTTTGAGAACATCAGCTTTTGGATGTTGGTAAAATATTTACAAAGGTAATTGTGAAGAATATTTTGAATCTAAATTTCTTATAATGTGATGAGAGAATGGGTGGTGAGGGGTTTTATTTATAGGGGGAGGAGATGGGTGTTTTTTTATTATTATAGTCATTAATTCATTATTTTGGATCAAGATTATAAATAGTTTTGATTATAATGGCTATCTAAATTAAATGAATATTGATAGGTCAAAAATATATTTCTTACATCACACGTGACTCAAAAATTCATGTGTTTGGATTGTAATGTAAAATACCACAAATTACCATATTTCACTATTCACAAAAATTCAACTATTTTAAAAAATTCCAAAAATTCACCCAAACCATATTTATATGTGTAAATTGAAAAAATGAAATTCATTTTATCAAAATAATTTCCAAATTAAGAGAAATTTAATTTTAATATAAAATCATCATTTTTTTGAAAAATATTGAATTTAATATTACAATTAAGGACACATAAAATTATCTTATAATTATAATACAACATAATTTTAATTTATTGATCTATTTGAGGAATACATATTTTCATTTCAATTATCATATTAATTGTAAAATTTTAAATAAAAACATTCACTTTACAAAAATACCAACACCAAATTATTCATTTTTAAAACATTTATTTGCATATACCATGATATAAATATATCATTTTCTATTTATGATATACCGAAATTTTATTTTATACTTTAATAGGTGAGATTACTATTTTAATGGTCAGATTACTATTCATAATAGTCATATTACGATTCAAATGACATGATTTATAACAGTAATATAGGTTCCATAGATTCTATAAACACCACTTAGTTCATTCATTCGTCATTAAATTCTATTTTCTATTAAAGATATATATATTCATCTTAAAAATGAATATTTTATTTTTAAAATTATGTTTCTTACATCTTTGTTTGTGAGTATAGTCATTTTACTGGATACAACAGATCCAAATTTTCTCAATCTTATTATATTATCTTCTATTTACATTCCTATTGTAATATTTAGACTTATTATTGGATTATTTTCTAACAAATGTATCACACATAATTTATGAGAATAATTTTTTCATTGGGTTATCTATGTGATTTAATTATCTTATTATATAATAATGAAAATTCCATTGATTAAATTTCAGGTTGTTACAAAGATCCCCCATGAAAGTTCTTTATACAGTTGAAAGTAGGACCTTCACAATAAGGTCTCTGAGAAGAACTTCCAAAGATATCTTCTTATGTATAATGATAGAGAGGAACTATGTGGTTATATTTTTCACTATTGTGAAGATGAACATCATAATGGGTGTTATGGGAAGGTCCTTTAGAACTATTTTTTTCAATATTAATATAGAGAGGACCAACCAGTGGTTGTTGTATTCCCTCTTGGATGAGATGTTTTCTAAACCATTCATTATTTCCTACATTGTCCTTATATGAGTATTTTATAATATGATTATTGATAATCATCCATGACAATCTATCTTGATATTTCAATATGTGAAATTAATATTGGAGGGCATAGAAATAAACGATTGATTTGGTTCTTGGATAATGGAAGGACCTATGTGGGCCCTCACAATCAATTCCCTTACATGGATGAAAAGTGTAACAATATCGATAAAAAAATCCTAACAAAATTGCCTATTTGAGGTCAACTGATAATTGTTTCGACCATAGTTACTGTATGGATCCCTTCTATGTGTTTCTATGGTAACTTTATGGACATGATAAACATCCTACTCCACTTACCTAAGATAACTGAGGTGGGTGTTACTTCACTCCAGTGAGAGGTCTCTAAAGAAATTTATGGTACTAATATGGGAGACTTTCCATTCTCTATGCTATTATTTACAGTACGACCTTCAAGGATTTAGTTCCTTTAGGATTTCAGGGTCCACCTCCCTAGTCATGATGGAACTGTTGGGGTTATACTCTAAATATAAGGCATTGACCACATATAGAATTATTTTTCCAATATACCATTAAAAATGGGTTTAATGGTTTTATCAACCTTTTCATTAATAGTGGAATAATTACATGGACTAATCATAATACAAGGATTTTACCACCGCATCATTGGATTTGGAAAAAAATTTACCCATATTTACCCCTTAGTGAGCGAGTGATCTTACTTTACATGGAGATCATATTTTCATATTCTTCATTTATGGAGATACATTTTTTCCGAAACATAACATGTATTATTTGAGTGAGGACCACATTATAACTTCTACCGTAAAGTGTATGGAACACATTTTCTTTTTTCTAATAGTAATTCTATATAATTTCAAAATATATTTAATAGTATCACTTAATATTACAGACACTTATTTATGAAATGATTCATAAAAAATAAATTATTAATTATAAACAACCTAAAGAAATATTTTATAAAGACTTTATATATTAAATAAATATATCAAAATAAACTTTTTCTTAATTTTTAATTTGTTATAAATTATATAACTCAATTCATAATTTAGATTTAAAAAATTCAATTTTTCCTTTGATATTGTATCTAAGGATATCCTCTATATATTAAAAATAAATTCATATTTCTTGTCATATAAATCTCTTTTCACCATTATCAATCGTAATTTATGATTAATAAGGTTATAATCAATAAGATTCAGTGGAATGGACAACATGTCATTAACTCAAAATAGGTGGTATCCTACTTAATATAAACTCAGTTCCACTTAGAAATAAAGGCTTTTGATATGTGGTCTATGAAACATTAACCATTCATTTAATAACAAATAATCTCTTAAAATATGATATTACATCACCATAATGATATAATTATATATATTCATTGCTATATATAGTGTTATCACCCTATACAACATCATATAAAATACACTTCGATACATATAAAACAAAATCATTAACTGTGTTTCATGATACAATATCATATACGGTGCATGAAAATATTGATATAACTTATGATATCATATATCATGACACAAATAACCTTTTTTAAATCCAAAAATTTATTACAATTTAAAATATTAGTTCAAAACAATATATTATTTTTTTCATTTCAAAACAAGGTTTTGGGAATCAAAAAACATGATAATTCTACAATACCTTTTAAGGGATTATAAGTATTGAAAAAACACGTTCAATGACATGAAAAACATAAAAAACATCATTTCCTAGATAAAATATTATATTCAATCAAAACTATTCATAAATATAAATGAATAACAGTGTATAATTTTCACCAATGTTATTTAAGATAATGATCTATAGTCAAAATGATTTATGAAGATACGTGAGGAGTAACCTATAGGTTCCTCCCTTTGTAGAGTATCCATAAGATAATTTTAATCATCTAACACTTAGGTTGGGTTATATTTCACACTAATGGTATCCTAGTACCTCTTACTAGAAATATATAGAGGGGAAAAAGATTTTTATGGAGAATTGGTAAGAGGGAGGAGATGTTTTTAATGCATGAATAAAAACCAAACCATCTCAAATACGAGGTCACCATTATATAGGATTAAGCGATACCCCCCCAAGCCTAATACATTTAATCATACATTAATATTATATAAGTAAATGGAATTTAAGTTTTTAAACCTTTTTACCCTTATTGATATAACTCCCCAAAATTTCATCATATTAAATGCTTAATTAATGAAAGATTACCTTACATAGAAGAATAATCAAACATTATAACATAATGTTCAACATCAAAATTTACTATAAATATATATTAATCATAATATATTATTAATTCAATATTATTAAATCATGACATAAAACATGATTGGTTTGTAGTGGTGTGGTATCACTATATCACACCATACAATATCTTTTTACAAACATATATTATATTTCTTAGTTCAATCTATTCCATTCCACATGAATTTTATATATCACATATTATGATATCAGACTTATCACATACTATGTTTATAATACTTAAGGAATTTATCCATCATTTTTATATCAAATTTTTTTTATTAATTAAAATTACATAATATTTATTTTTTAAGTGTATAATACTCAATTATTGATTTAAAATAGGGTATGCAGGTTTCACGACAAATTATTTAATTCATTAAATAGTTTTATTTTTTATAAATTAATATTTATGAAGAAAATTAAATTATTCATTTAGTATCAGATAAATTACAATCAATTAAAATATTTATTAAATTTATATTCATTACAAAGGGGAAAAAATTATCCCTTGTTTATTGGTTTATGATGTTTTCATATAATTCTGGTGGTTGGGGTTTCATAGTTTCCTTATAATACTTAAGATTTATTGTGGTTATAATCATTATAATTTATCTATAACTCTTTCAAAAATAACCCCTGAAGAAAAAATTCATTCTATAACCTTTTAATATAAATATGTCTGACATAAAAAATTGAAAACAATAATTATTTCATTATTTAATTGTTTATAAAATATAGAAATTATATCAAAATGATAAAGTAGTTTCTTCCTAAATTATTTCCTTTAATGAAGGTATAAAATTTATTTGATACCTTTATTAATGGGAATGTGAATTTGAGAACTAACCCCATTATATCTAGTGAAAATAGACTTGTTTAGGTAAATACATTTATAATTTGAATTCTATTAACCCTAAAATTTCAAACCTCTAATTTTAACCTTAATTTTTCAACACATTTATGTAATGAAACAGATTTAGTTTTAGCCTTATCTAATTTTTTATTTTTCAGGCCATGAGAGTCATTATTAAGAGAAAACCTATTGAAGGGAGGGGTCAATCAGGGCATTAAGATCATGTATATTCACACCCTAAAACACAAAAAATTCAAAACCATTAGTGATCTCAACTTAATAGTTATTCAATATACAATTATTATATTATTTCAGTGAAGAACTAGCTATTATATCTTTTTTCATTCATTTTACCAGTATGATCAATGATATGTCAACCCATATTAAAATTTTATGTATTTTAGAATAAAATTAAATCATTCTCACAAGTCACAAGTATTTTATTTCATTCAATTGTACTAGGATTATCCTAAGAGAATAAAAAATGTACAAGTGTACTGAACCCCACTAAACTCACTATTTCATGGTGAGTTTAGGCTAAATCACTACAAATCTCATGTTTATTCCCCTTCCAAGGTATATAGATGCCTAACTACCTCCTAGGGGTCACTCCCTCCACTCCTCACCTCTTTCCTAATAGCTCCAAGAATAGAAAATTCTTTTGTCATTTATACCAACACAAAAAATTGTCACCACCATTCCTGATGCACCTTTTATAGATATTTATTTCTTGATCCCCATAAGATTATCCTTCACTAAAATACTATGAAGATAACATTGAATAAAACTTCACCTTCTATGATATTATAAAGAATCTCTACTTTCATCCATGGAATGATCTTCATAGAGTGACCATGTAATATTCAATATTAATCCCATTTTTCAATCCAAAATACCTATTACATAGTTTTTTTAGACCCAAGTACAACCCGAGAGGGGAGTAAAGAATCTGGATGTCAACTTTTTCTATTAATTGATGGGTCTTACCACAAAACTGGTAGAATAGTTTTGAACCAATCACATTGTTTCACATATACACCAATCACATAATAATGATAATGTAAAGAAGAACAAAATGAATTTTACTTGGTTCATAATAAAGGGATATATCCAACGAGAATAGAAAAATGATGTATTTATATACCAAGATCTAATATGATTTATTAGTTTTTTGTGGATTATATTTTTTAGCCACTGTTAATTAATATCAGGTACACTACCTTTACAAATAATTTAGGGATTACACATTTTCTCACTTAGATCACCTCTTTTTAATTCACCTAATGCAATACTTTGAATTAATCCATCAAAAACCTAATGAATTGATTGTTTTCTTCTACTCAAGAAAATAAATATTTTCTTCACAATTAGATTTAGAATATAATGCTTTGATATTTTCCATGATCTTAAAAATGTAATTGGGAATAAATTCATTTTGAATCTAAATGAACTTTCACATAAAACACTATGCATCACATAACCTTGACGTATGACCACGTAACAAGACACTGAGTGCAAGACAATGGGTGAATAACTACTATGTGTGAATTTTAATGCATCGTACCAATCATGAGATATTTTGTGTGAAACCCCGAGCACAAGCCACCATTGAATTTCCAGCTCCAAATGAGCCATGTCACATGACTTAAAGAAGATATCAATTCACCAGTTATGTGATCACTTAAATAGGACACAAAATGAATTCAGGTAGCATAACTATGTCACCGAACAATACTCTAAACTCCACTAATACATATTCCTATTAATCCCTCATTAATTATAAAGAAAGTGATTAGAGGATTTTATACAGGCACAATCCAATAAAAAACCAACTCAACATAGGTCCAAAAATATGCAAAAAAAAAATGGTTTCGTAATTGACTAACTCATTCACTCGAACTTACCCAAACCTAATCATATAAGGCCAACTAACACATATGATCATGTGATTACATTCATGAGACTTACATTGAAATACATCCATATAAACTTACTCGCCAACTTATGTAGCTGCTTGATCACTCTTCCTTCAACAATTCATCTTTCCTTACAAGAGTCTCATGATTCCCATAACCAGAACTTTGTTATGTGTTCTTTTATTATTTATGAGATCCACCTGATTTCATGAAAAAATTCATACCACAAAATCACTTTACGTAATCATGTAATCCCAGTGTGATATTTTGAGTGAAAGCAAGAACCTTTTTCCATTACTTGTAAAAAAAATTATAAACTTCACTTAATAATATTACTAGATCACATTGATCTTATGCATTCATCAGTAGCCACTTCATAAGATCACCTGATGTGATCATTTGAGTTGATTAAAATTAAGCATGATATCACGATCTATTTGATCCTGTGTGATTGAATTATCAAGATAAGCTTACATGAACATCCTATCTCCTCTGAAAACATGCCACATCACACTTATCAAAAATAGGCTATCATGTCACCCATAATATTTTACGTGAAAAAACATCATTCCGCTAGATTTTGACCCCCAACAATTGGCACGCACTGGAAAATAACTCTACATTCATGTGTAATATTAAAGGGAATATTTAGAATTTATCATAACAACATCAATCTTTCCCTAACATAAACTTTTATAACCAAATTGACAACAAAAACAATTTTGATGCTCTACCATACAGATCTATGGTTCTAACATTCACCGCATTTGGTTTTTTTGGTTATCCAAAGTGAATCACAATTCCGCATATCATCCAAAATGTATAAGAATGTCTCATTCATCTATATAAGTCTACATGATTAGTGACTGATGTAGAAAATAAGAGTGTAAGTGATCATTCCATGTTTCAGGATAATCCACTCTCTATGATCCTCCCTATCACCATGCTTATTCATCTTAAAATCCCCATAGGTCATGTCTCCCCATAAAATTAACACTATAACATCCCACTAAATATGAAAGATCATTGAATTAAAAAACTAATTTTATGTAGATGAATAGAAAAATTTTAAAAAACAATTGTATCCATTTGATAATAAATTCAAACTGAATGAATATATCATCCATGAACACAAAGTTATATCAATATAAAAAAAAGTAAAGGGTAAATTCTGAACTACCTTATGTTGGCGGAGGTGGCTAAACATTGTGTCTCAACCAATGCTTTTTGAACAAAAGAGTGGCTAAGAGTTTGTTCATGATATTAGACACCTTTCCATTTCATAAAACGTGATACACTATGAGATCAATAACACTCTTATTTTCATATAATATCACCATAGGTTGTTTAATTTATTTATTGGTTTTTTTCTAACAATTGATTCAATTACATTGATTAGTTAATGAGATATATTATACTTTTTTAGTACATAGTGTTATTATTTGTTTCTTATTAATCATCCATCCCCAAAACTTGTTGATAATGAAAAAGTACCAATGATTTTATATTTATCATTTTCAATATCTCTAAAATATCCCACATCAGAAAATGAAGATAATTCATGTTCTCTCCCTACATCAAAGAATATTAAAAAATTAATAGCATATTGGTGTATCTCATAATAATTTCAAAGAATATGTGATGATCATCCTTAGGATTAATTTTAATATGAGACAAAACATGATGGGAAGAAAATAGATGGTCATGTTGTAGTTATGTATTGAATGCTTTCAATTATCTTTCTATACAGTGAAGGGGATTTGAGTATTTTCCATCATCGTAATTTTTGAATTTTTTCTCAACTATAATCAGAAAGCATGTTGAAATTTATCAGCATATATGTTGCATACATTTACAAGGATATAAAAGTATATCTTTAATTCTAAATAACTTATAATTTAAGAAGATATGTTAATTCAGAAATCATAGTCATTTAATTTTATTTAATATTATAAATTATTCCACTGGATATTTTACTTCCACCAAATATGATATAATCAATATAGACAAGAAACATCAACTATTCTTCCATGGTTTTTTTAATATAAATATTCTAATCTAATCCACCTCTATTGAATTCCATATTTCTTAAATATGAGTCAAGATAAGAATACCATGATTGTTCTACTTAATTTAAACTATACAATGAATTATTTAATCTGTAAACTTTGTCTCATATTTTTTTTATAATGAACCCTAATGGTTGTTTGATATAAACATCCTATTGAAATACACCATTCATGTAGCACCCATAGTTTCATGTAAGTAACCCATTCATTATGGGTTTTAGGTATGTAAAGTATATTGGTGATGCTTAGAAGATTTTTTACACCCTTTGAATCATTTTTGGGGCTTTTCTAAGTGTGAAACATGAGTGCACGATTAATGTAAACTATGATAATTCCCCAAGAAATTGAGAAAAAAGAGAAATAAGGCTCTTGGTAGGGGAATAATTAGAGATAATGGTTTGGAAAAACCATACGTCTACCTAGTAGAAAATATTCAAAGATGGATAGTGAGATTTGGAAAAGTTGGTGCATGGTTTGGAAACCATGTGAGCCAACCATGTGAGGCTACCCCTTATGGTAGTAGTTGGAGCACTGTTAGTATACAATTTATCTACCAGTGCACGATTTAAAAACAAGATACAAAAAAGTAGATCTAGTTCGGGTTTGTGTTTTTACAAATCTTTCTTTCCCCATTTCGATCTGAACTTAAGATTTCCCCATATCGAAGGATATACAAGGTTTCCCATCAATTTTAAAGTGATATAGAGGTTTTTATTTGTTCTTTAAATCCCTCCCATTGTGGTAAGTCATCCTTTATGTTTTTTTCATGGTGGGTTTCCTTATATCTACTTCTCCCACTCTCTTAGTATTTATATCTAAATCCAATGTAGAAATAACTATGGTAGTTCATTCAAAAATATAAATAGATTTGAATTTTTTGATGATTGGGAAGGATATATATGGCATGTTTTTTGTAGATTCAATCATGTTTTGTGGATGTTTTCATGTTGTTCTTTGTTTTCATTATAATTCCTGAGGTAAGTGGCTTCACTCTCGACTCCTTTATTTAGAACTCAAAGGCTTATTTCAAATTGTTTGTTTTGATCTAATTTTATTGTCAAAAATGATTGGAATTGTTAATTGGAAGCCAATTTAGTGATGGTTTATAAAATTTTGGAAAATGGAAATTTTTGTAAAAAGTGAAATGGGTAATTTGATTTTAAATTTGTGATTTTAAAATTATTTTTTATTTTCTATTGTGGAAAATAGTATTAATAAATGGTTATCTTTCTTGAAATGGTTCAATTGAAATGTTTTTAATGAAATTATAGTTTTTTTTCAAATGGTTGAAATTATTTTTTTGGCATTGGGTTTTGGAATAATGGTTGTCTGTCCTCATGTTCATTTGGGACGGATGATGGTATGATTTCTCCCCCATCATTAGTGGGATGGATAATGTTCAAGGTTCTCCCCCATCAAATTGTTTATTTCATGACGTCTTATTGAAAGGATCTTTCACCACTCATGAGTATAGAGAGGTCCATGTTTCATGCATGGTTTGATGTGTGGATATGGGGAATGGAATAAACTATGCCAAAATTAATTTTGTGAAATGGTTGTAATGAATTGTTTTTTAGATTTTACTTGGAAGATTTTTTAGTATGGAAAACTATTTTAGTGTTAACTCTTTGGATATTATATAAAATATTATCATTATTTTATTTAAATTGTCTATATAAATGTGATAACAATTTTTATCCTAGTGGTATGTGTAGGGACGTCCTTTGGGGAAAACCTACTGAGTTTTATTACTCTCCCCTTTTTTTGGAAATTTGGTGATTTTACAGATATTGTTTATCTATACAATGAAAATGGTAAAGTATCACACATTTTTAATAGTACTTTGTGATACTTGGGTTGTTTTGTGGAGTTGGATCATAGAGCATGTTGAAGCTTTGGATTTTGTGTTTAAATTCTTTGGGATTTGTTGATTTTTCATCCACTGTATACTTTGATATTGTATTCTTCTACTGTGCTATTTGATTTTTTTTTTCTATCAATGTTTTCCCTTGATTTTTCTTTCATTGGTATCATGCATTTTGTACTGGTTTACATGGTTATGGAATGTTTGGTTGGTTTTTTTATTATCAAAATAGAAAATCGTTCGCCATCTATAAATTAAGCTCTTGTAATTTATTTCCATCCTTTAGTACATTGGTTATATCAATTAAGGATAAGTAACCTTCTCTTGTCTTCTTAAACCAATGGAAAAAGTGATGTTACAAGTGGTATCAGCTTGGCCCTTCCAAAATTTTGTCTAGAAAAATTTTTCAATGATTTTGTATTGGTTTTCATCCATGGAGTTGATAATTAATTCTGGTTATTCTTGAGATGAGATCATATAAATTAGTACGATTTTTTGGTTATTAAATGCATAGGATAAAAGGTGTAGCTATCCTTTTTATGATAAACTTCACGTTACCAGGGATTTGGGTACATAATTATTTTGGCGAAGCTTATAGGATTTGGAATCTCATTGAGATGGGTAATGCTATTGAGTCGAGCATGGCATGCATTATAGAAATGACTTCCCACTAAGACTTCATATTTTATTTTGAGTAATAATATATATTATTGTGAAAAAGTGTAATTTTTATGAAATGGTTAAAGCCATTTTCAAATGTATGACTTTGAAAAGGAGTATGATTGTGGTATTTTGAAAACGTGTTTATTTTCAAATGAATGTTCATATTTTCCAAAATAGATGAATGTGGAAAATATTGAATTTTAGAATACCATTTTGTGATATAATTATGTGGTAGAATTTGAAAAATTTTAAGAATTAATTTTCTAGAGAGTGAGACTTCTGATGTTGTTGGTTTCTAGACAATGGAACCTAGTAGTCATTGTAGAAACCAACCAGAAGATGCTATTGATAATGTGGTTGCACCTGATCCATCGGTGAACCAAAAGATGGTTCAGAGTATTGATAAATCATTTCAAGATATAGATACAGGGAATATGAGGGATGAACCAAGAAAAGTAGACCACTTTGTTGTGTTCCTAAAGTAGAATACACCCTTTTCTCAGGGTGATTTGGAACCAGAAAAGTAGAGGTATAGTTAAATATGATGAATAGAATCTTTAATTTCTTAACACACTAGTGGAGTTAAAATTCAAGATGGTGATGTATATGCTAGGATATATTTCATGCCAGTGGTGGGATTTAGCTGTTCATTCTAAATCTGATCAAGGATTGTCATGGGAGGATCTGAAGAATTATTCAATAAAAAAATATATTCACATACGTTCAGAATTGAAAGAACAATGGATTTATTTATATTGAATCAAGAAATCCTCACATTGACAGAGTATGTGTCTAAATTCATGAATTTAGCCCACTTTTCACCCAATGATGTTGTTAGTGCATCCTTGAAGGCACACATCTTTGAATCAGTGATGAGGTTGAAGATTCTCTCAAATATTTTTATGCTCTGTACAATCGATTATACCAAGATGGTAAATAGTTATTTGGTTGATGAAAGGTACATATAAATATCTATGGACAGAGGGAGTATGTTGATACCTATGGGAAATGGTGGGAAATCTAATTCTATGATAAATAGGAATAGGGACACCTATTTCCAAGGTGGGAGTATGGATTAGAATCAAATGGTGGGATCAATGAATATTTTACCAAAACTTAAGTTCCATCCTAGATGTTATAAATGTGGTTTATTCGACCACATGAAGTGACAGTGTATGGAAACAACTAGATAATGACAAAACTAAAATTATATTGGGTATTTTCTGTACTATTGTCTCAGTGCTCCAAGGATAAGTGTTTGGGACACTTCTCTAGAATCACAAAAGTCATATGCCTCGATATGACAAGGGATGAAAAAATCAATATCATTAATAGAATAGAGCTGGTCATGGTGGTTCTAGGAATACCGTAACTCATTATAAAAGGAAATCTCAAAAAATCAATAGATTATAAAGTGACCTGACAAAGAAAGTATATAGATCTGATCATGTTATTTTGGATGATCAGTTTGGACCATCAACAGTGAGAGGTACTATTCTTTATAATTATACCCTTATTTAAGTGTTGTTTGATACTGGTGAATAACATTCTTTTATTTCTTCTTGTATTGTTGATTTGTTGCGTTTAAATGTTGAGATGATTCCTTTTATGTTGAAACATACAAATCCTATTGTTCAAAGTTAATGTCGAGGATTTCTAGGGAGAGGAGGTTCTATAAATACTAAAGGAGTAGAGATTTTGTATGATTTATCTATGATTTAGATAGATTCTTATGATAGAATCATGGGTATGGATGGGTTGGCAATGTTCAAGGCTCACATTGACTTTTATAGTATAATGGTTAGTTTCATGACTGAGGATGGAATCAAGAATATCATTAGAGTAGAAAGGAATATAAAGGAATTTGGAATACGTTTATAGGCACCAGTAGATAGAACAATCTCATTTTTTGGCAGTGATGAATTTTGCCTTGATGGATGAGATTGGGAATATTATTTTTCAAATAGTTGTTAATTAGGTTCTAGATTTCATCAAAATATTTCTCATGGTTTCCACCCATTGGAGAAATGGAGATTATGATTAATATCCTTCTAGGTACAAGTCTTATTTCCCTTTAATATTATTTTATTGAACCAATAGAGTTAATGGAATTAAAGGTGCACTTGTAAGAGCTAGAAAATAAAGGGTTCATTAGGCTGATGACTTGTTCGTGGGAAACAATAGTATAGTTTGTGGAAAAGGTAGATGGAACCCTAAGGATATGTGTGAGTTATCACAAGCTCAACTAAGTTATGATAAAGAATCAGTATCAACATCCTTGAATTGATGACCTTTTTGATCAATTGAGGAGCTCTTAGTGGTTCTCCAAAATTGACAGGCGATCGGGATATCACCAATTGCATGTTCGAAAAGGGGATATTTTAAAGATATATTTCAGAAGAAGATATGGTCATTATGAGAATGTGTTAATGAATTTTAGTCTTACGATTTCACTATTAGCCTTTATGGAATTGATAGAATCAAATATTTCATAGATATATGGATTCATTTTTAGTGATGTTTTTGGATGAAATATTGGTGTATTCAAGTATAAGGGATGAGCATGAGAAACACTTGGTTTTAGTATTGGTAATATTTAGGGATTATGGGTTGTATGAAAAATTATTGAACTGTGATTTTTTGATAAACAAGGTATGTTTACTTGTCCATTTAATTTATAAATGAGGTGTTTTGTGGATCTAGGAAAGACAGTGGCTGTTATCTGTAGGAAACCCCTGAAAAAATTATTTGAGATATACAGTTTTCATAGATTGGATGGTTATTATTGATGTTTTGTTCATTATTTTATATTAATAGAATATCATATGATATATTTGAAAAAGAATAATGTCATCTTCTAAGGGAATAATGAATGTTATAAGTCATTTAATGTGATTATCTTTTCCTTACGTTAACACCTAACGTGATTATTCTGAAATCAAGACATGGCTACATAGGGTATTGTGATGCTTCGAGATTAGAGTTGGGATGTGTGATCATGTAGATAGATCATATTATTCCATATTGATCAAGGTAGTTACAAGTTCATGAGAATAATTTCACATCAAAAGATTTGGGTTAGTTGTTATAGTCCATGCTTTGAAGAATTGTTATCATTGACTCTTTGGTGAGAAATTTTCAAATTTTAAGGATCAAAATATCTTGAATAATATTTTATCATAGATGGATTTTCACCTAAGCCATAGAATACGGATTGATTTTCTCCAATTTTTTGAATTTTAATTGATCTATACACTGGGTAAAGGGAATACAATGGAAAACAAATTATGTAGAAATTCATATTCTCTATTTGAAAAAGAAATTTCAGATCAGTTTCAGTTTATGTATGTGATAACAGACATGAACATTGAATATAATGACATAGGTGATATTTTAGTTTTCGTTCCATTTTCCTTGGTTCCAGATTTCATAAAGATGGCAAAAGGGGTACAAACATATGATTCAGAATTTGTGTTACTGAGGTCATAACTAAATGGTGGGGTGACCATTTAAGGGTGGATTATAGATGGTAGTTTGGTATTGTGTTTCAAGAAAAGAAGGTTGTACGTATGGATTGTTAGGAACAACTTCATTATGTTTAACACCATTGAAGATGGGTTGTTCATTTGGGAATACAGAAGATGTATAAGGAGTTGAAAGAGCAGTTTTTGTGGGTTGACATGAAAAGGAAAGTGGCTGAGTTTTTTTTTTGAAATGATTAACATGTTAGTATGTTAAATAAAAATGATAATGACCAGAACATATGTTTCAGTCTATAAGTATTGGTATTTGGATGTGGGAGAGGATAACTATGTATTTTCTTACAAGTCTTCCAATAAGGTTGTGGAAACATGGTTCATAATGGGTGACATGAGATCAACTCATAAATTCATCTCTTTTCATCCATATTCATGAATGAAATATGGTGTAAGTCCTCTTAAAAATGTATATATGAGAAGTGTTAATGAGAAAATTCATACCATTATAGGTAGTTTCAAATAGAGATCTGAGGATTATATATGGTTATTTGGAAATCCCTATAAAAAACCCTAGGACTCAGTTGACTATGAGTGTGGTGTATCACCCTCAGATAGATGGTAAATCTGAAAGGATGATACATACATTATAAGACCTGTTGTAGGCTTTTGTAATCGATTCTTTTGGATCATGGGAAGATCACCTGTTGTTAATGGAGTTATTATATAATAATAGCTATCAGGGCTCAATTCAAATGGATCCTTTTGAATCATTGTATGGGTTTCCTTGTCATCCTCCACTTTTTAGGGTGGAAACAAGTGAGACATACCTAATTGGGATGAGCCTTGTCCAAGAGATGACAAATAAGATTCAGTTGATCAAGAAGCATATGGCGATGACACATAGTCATCACAAATCATATGAAGATAATCACTGATGACCATTTTCATTCCCATTGAGTGATATTGTGTTCTTGAGAATATAAATAAATCTTGGGAATCATTTTTTTGGAAATTAAAGTTATCTCTTTAAAATATAAGCCATTTTTAGATACTTGAAAAAGATTGAGAGAGGCCATATCCTTTTGAATTTCCACCATGGTTTAGTGTGGTTAATAATGTTTTTCTTGTATCTCATATTAATAAGTATTATCATTATCATGACTATGTAAATCGATGGGAAAACATTGACCTATAGTTGGATACTTCGTTGGATCACATGCCAGTGCATATTGTGGATAGTAAAGAGAAAGTATTTAGTGAAAAAAATATCAATCAAGTGAAGGTGTTTTGGAAATGTTTCTAGATCCAGGAAACAATTTCGAATGGGATAAGGAAATGAAAGAGGAGTCAGCAAAACTATTACAAGGTAATAGTGGTCCTTCTACTTTTTGAGGACAAAAAGGATAACAGTGGGGAGAAATTAAACCCCCCCAATTTTATATAAGTAACACTTGATTCACTCTTTTTAAGTATGTTATGTATATGTGTGGTGTTTAAGATATTTTTTAGACCTTTGGAAATGTTTTTTGGGGCTTTTATAAGGGTTAACGGTAGGTGCACAATGTGTGTAAAACATGAAACTTTCCCAATAATCCATCCATAGCAAGATAGATAGATATGGGTAGGTGCATGATTATATATCATGGTTTTGATAGACTGTGAAACCACCCAGTATAAATATTATAATGATGGATATTGAGCATTGGCACAGTTGGTGCATGGTTCAAAAACCATGTAAGACAATCGTGCGGGGATCCCCTTATAGAAGTAGTTGGTGTATAATTAGAGCACTTTTATTTAACCATACAACTAACAGTTCACAATTTAAAAACTGGATCCATATTAAGTGGATATGAGTAAATTTTGTGTTTTAACACAACATTATTGTCCCATTTCAACTTAGACATAGTATTTCTCTCTCTCAAAGGCCAAGGATGCTTTCCCCATCAATTTGGAAGTGATTCGAAAGAATTTCGTGGTGCATTTAATCCTTCCCATCATGGTAAGTCATCATTTAATGTTGTTCATGATGGGTTTCCTTATATATACCTCTCCATATCTCCCAGTTTCATAGATCTATGTTCAATATGGATGGAACATAAGTAGTTGATTCCAAATATGATTCGATTTGGATTTTTTTATCATAGGGGAGGTGATTTAAGGTGGTTTTTGGATATTCAACCTGGTTGTTTGGATTTGTTCGGTTCCATTCATCATTATTATCAAAATTCCTGAGGTAATTGGATTCAGTATCGACTCCTCAATTTAGAAATTGATGGATTAGTTTCATATTGAGTGTTTTGATCTAATTTTATTGTGAAATTTATTTGACATTGTTATTGGAAACCTTTTTAGTGATGGTTTATGGAATTCTGAAAATTAGACATTTTATGGAAAGTAAAATTGGTAATTTGATATTAAAATACTTATTTTAAAATTATTTTTTGGTTTTGATTCCTGGAATAGAGTTTTCAATAAAATGTAGGTTTTATTGAAATGTTTAATTTTAAAGGTTTTCAATAATATTTTGGTTTTATTGAAATGGTTGTTTTTACATTGGGTTTTTTATAATGATTATGTGTGGTAAAGTGCATTCAAGATGGATAAGGGTAAGGATTCTCCCCCATCATTAGTTGTATGGATAAGGGTCAGGTCTCTCCTCTATCAAATTGTTCATTAACTGATGGATTAGTGAAAGGATGAATCACCACATAAAAATATAGTTTGTTCTTGGTTTCATTCTTGGTTGGATGTGTGTAAATTGGGAATGGAATGTACTTTTCCGAAATGGAACTTTTGAAATGGTTTTAAAGAATTGTTGGGTTGTATTTCCTTCAAAACTATTTTAATATAGAAAAGTATTTTAGTGTTAAATTTTATTCTTTGATATTAAATTTTATAATTTTTTATATAATTTGTTTATATAAGTGTTGAAATGTGTTCTATAGAAGTGTTGTTAGTTATAAAGTCATTTGGTAAAAACCTATAATGTTTGATTACTCACCACTACTTTAGCACTTTGGTGTTTTTGTAGATGTTATTTATCGATACATGAGAAAAGGTAAATTATTATACAATTTTAGTATTATTTTGTGATACCTGGGATTTTGGTTGAGTTGAAGCATGGATCATGGATCATGTTGGAGCTTGGGAGTTTTTCAACAGAGTATTTGGGTTTTATTGATTTTGTCTTCTATTGTGTAAATTGATATTATGGTTATATGTAGTGGTACTTGGTTTTAGTTTTATATTTAAATCAATGGTTTCCCTTGAGTTGTATTTCATTAGTATCATGCATCATGTTGTGGTTTATTTTATTATGGAATATTTTGTTATTTGATTTATTTTGAATAGGGAAAATCACCCCAATCTATAAATAAATCCCTTGAAATTTATTTCCATCCTTTGGCGCCTTGGGGGTGTCAATAAAGGCTAAATAAAATTCCCCCATCTTCTGAAGAGAATGAGAAGAAAGGGGATGTTACAATTAAATAAATCCATTTACACATCTATTTGATATACCTAGAAGCCTATCTAAATAGTTATTTATGAGATGATCTAGATGGACTCAAGTCAAGACACTGAGGAAAATGTATCATCAATATAAAAACCTTTTATTTGAGAATATCCTTTTCACACAATATTTTAATTATTTCCAATCACATTTCAATTCTCATCATAATTATTATTAATCACCTATTTTTATTGATCAAATTATAATTTTATCAATTCTCCAAAATCTCACAAGTCTGTTTTTTTCAATCTGATCCAGTTATTCATTCATTGCTTAAGTCCATGACTTATATTTCACAACATATTCTAATGTGGTTGGATCCACTTTGGTCAATAAGGTATAATTTTATATAGCCTTCATAATCCTGGTCTAATTTGTAGTAGATTTTTCACCAATATAATTATATGGATCAATATATACTATTCCATTTCATCATGACGGTACATGATGCCTTTATTAAATACTAGTTCATCTTGTGATTTAGCCTCTTAATATTCATTATTTGGGGATTCCTGGATATTTAGTGAATCGTACATTTTATCAATATTTTAACTAATCTAGTTTCTTTATTGATATTTTTCTTTCCCAAACACATAAAAAATTTCAATCCTTATTTTTTATATTGTTCTCTTTAAGGACCTTAAAAAAATTTATCACCATAACATTTCTAAGCCATTTTTTGCAGTGTTTTTAAGCATTACTTTCATAGAGTATCCATGAAATACTCCTTCATCTATTGTATCTTCATACTTTTCCTAACTTCATTTTTTTATTATATATATCATAGGATTCCAAAAATACAAAAAGTTAATTAATTAAGGATTCCTCACATATCACATTTTATTAGTTGTTTTCACTTCTCATAGACTCAACACTACCTGATTTGGAGTGCACACAACAACTTAACTTACCTATTTTTAGTATTGAGGAGAAACTCCACTATAAAACATCATAGTTTTTTACATTTTATTCAACTGTCAATTTATTCAGTCAATACCCCATTTTTAGGGTTTTTACTAATGATACCTCATGTTTAATTCCATAATTTTCATGATAGTTTTCAAACTCAATTTATGTGTACTTTTTTCAATTTTAAGAGTATAGATATTTAATAGGACACCATGTCTAATTTTAAACTCTTCTCAAATATCTCATTATGTATAGGATGAAATCTCTCTTTATTTGTGTGAACAAGATACATTATATTATGATATAGTCATCAATGACGATAATGAACTTTCTTTCACCATATATCATAAACATGATCATTGTACCACACACATCACTGTGAATTATATTGATCATATTCAATAATGGTTTGTTATTTGTTTGATATTAATTTTAAACTATTTTCCCTTATACAAGAATCACAAGTTCTATCATGATAATGTTTTAGATTTTTAAGATCTGTTCTATCTTTTAAGACAGACAAGATCTTTATATTCTATTGGTGAATTTTTCCTAACCTCTAATGAAACATTTTTCTCTCTTCTACAATTAAAAGAAAAGTACCCTCTTAAATATCCACTTACTATAGATTACCATTAGTTCTCCAGCCATCCATTAGATAATTCCCAATTTTTCCTTTGATAATGAATCATTTATCATTGAATGTGTCTTTGAGTCCTAATTGACATAGTTGACTCACAATCAAGAGATTATGTTATAATCTATCAAGATAGATAACTTATGTTTAATTTATTTAATCTCTATCCAACCATGCACTGCCACTTCCTTTGATTTTTAAGGACCAATTATTCTTGAGGCATAATATTTGATCAAATCGTCCAATAAAAATAATTAAAAATACTTTTCTTACATTTCATATGGTATGATCACTCCCTATCAAGAATCTATATGGTATTGTAATTTTTATATTGAGAGAATTGTATGAAATATTATCCTTCTAAATATTTTTCTTTTATTTCCATGACATTTCTTGTTCATTCAGAGAATAAAACAGACTTTCCTTCATTTATTTAGTATAACACATGGAATCTTCCTCATCTTTATCCTCCAATAGCGAGTTTCTATATTTCAAAGAAATATTATTATGTTGAATTACTCTGCTCTATCTTTGACTTCTATAAGGAATCACCATTTCTATTTTCCCCAAAATCAAAATATTTATTCATAAATTTATAACAATGAAAATATGTTATATAAAAATAAGTAATTCTCTAATGTGGTGGATATGGTCCCATTACCCATTGTTTTATTCATGGTGTTTCTCTATTCAAATAGATTCTTGATGCATCACAATAATACATGTTAGAACAAACATAACAAAAAATTAAAATTCATAATAATAAATATCTTCTTAATTTTTTCTCTACATGTATATTGGTTTTCTACAACAATTCTATTTTTTAGTGAGCCTAGGATAATTGAGAGGTGTTCCAAATATATTGAGTACCTTTAATAGGGTTAACCATTATGTGCACAATTTTTTTTTAGTATTAACTACATGATCAAAAAACTTATGATTTCCATTGTCCTATTCCATCATAGTTGCATCTTTTGATGTCTCAGCCTCATAGATAATTTCCCTTTTACAAAAAAATAAGGGACTTTGTTCAATTCAAGAATTTTTCTGACAACTTCTAAGCCTTGTTTGACTATTTTTATCAAATCAAAATACATTAACCTATTAAATTGACATTTCTTTTATGGATTTCATGATTTAAATTTTATTTATAATTTGTTTCTCAGATAAAAAATATCTTCTTTATGAGATCCTACCTTCTTCATTCTCTCTTTTATACAAAAATTATCTTCATCAATAACCTTTTTTAATTATTCTATTTTCAGCTTGATGGTGATAATTTCTTCTATATAAACTTAAAAATACAACTATTCATTCAAATATTCTTGGAGCTCCTCAATATCTTCATATAACTGATCCATATATTCAGATTTTTCTTTTGACAATCAATTGATATTTTTATTTTTATATCAGTGAATAGAAATATCTTTGATTTCACCTTAAAGTTACACCTAGAGATAAAATGTTACTTTAAATTTCATATTCTTTCTTCTCAATAGTATCCACCATACATCTTCGATATTAGAAATAAAATCTATTTCAACTTCATCCAAAAATTATTAGTATCATTATATTTCTTACTTAGATGGATTTTCTCTAAAATTTCTCCAATATAACTCCAGTTTCAGATAAGATTCTTCTTGATGGATTCTAAAAAACTACTTTTCTCCATTATTTACCACTAAATCTATATGGGAATCTAGAAATAATGTCCCAAAATATTCATCAAAAAAAGAATGAAAGTGGTATCATTATTTTAAATCATCCTTTTAAAATTATTAATTTTATATCCACCATTGAAAGAATATCCTCTTCATCATCATCATCTCTATTTACATTTTCTTTAAAATTCAATTTTACATGGACTTGAATTAAATTTAATCACTTTTGTGGGTTAAATTGTCCTTTGTTTCAATTCGGATTTCTTAATCCACAAGACTTCTTAGGTGTTCACCTCGATAAATTTGGGTCGAATAATTTTCTTCAAAATCCAAATATCAATGATTATATTTTGGATAGAGAGACTATAAAATATTTTGGAAATATCTATAACATTTATTTCCTCCCAAAGACCCCATATAATTTTTATTATTGGTACAATTTAAAATCATTGAATCAGTTATGAAATACTTGAATCCTTAATTCCTTTACATTTTCATCTCCTTCATATATATATTTCAATTTATCCCACCTAGAAATATCCCATGTATAACTCATAAATTTTATATAGATTTCATATGATAAATAATCATTTAATACACTCAATGCCTTAGCATCTTCATCCATAATTTTTCTATTAGTTTAAATTATAGGGAATTCTATCATATCCCTGATCTAAAACCCAGTTAAAGGGAAAAAGAACACTTTCATACTGAGATAAAATATATGTGAATTTATCATAATTTTCTATATCTAATAATTTCTACCATCAAATATAAGAATTATTCTGACATAAATAATGTTTCTCATGGGATCAAACTTTTCTATGTAAGATCAAATTTGTGAACTTGGCTATGATACAACTTGTTTAACCATTGGAAACCCAATGAGGTGGTGATAGAATGATGGTTTCAAATTATTATTATTTTTATAGTATTTTGTCTCTAGATTGGTAGAAAATTTTAAAATATGTCAGATTATATAACACATACACCAATTATATAAGAACAATAATGTAAAGAAGAAAAAAATGAATTTATCTTTGTTTACCACAAATGGATTCATCTAAGTAGAACACACCTAATGATGTGTTGATGTTACAAGATCCACTATAATTGAATAATTATTTTGTAATATGGTTGTTGGATGTGTTTACTCCATTTTAGGCACGCTTCCATTGCAAAATATTTAGATATAACACATTTCCTACCTTGTATCACCTCCATTGAATCCCTTATGAGTAATTATTTAAATTTGGACTTCCTCAATTTAATGAATTGAGGGTTTTAATCTCCACCTTAAAATAAGATTAATTTTTTTTCATTATTTTATCCAGAAATATCATTCTTTGATAATTTCCTTGATCATAAAAATGGAAATAAAAAATAATTTTGTGTGTGTTCAAACAACCTTTTCTTGAAAATACTCAACGTCACATGACATTGGGGCATAACTATATCATAAGACACTGAGTAAAAAAACCTAGGTTCATAAGTAATTTTTGTGGCTACGGGAATGTTTCAATAATTTTGAGACCCTATATGTGATTCCCTAAAAGAAAATCACATTTATGCGACCTTATCTAGATGAACCATTTCACATGAATTCAACCGCGTACCACTTCAATGATTATTATATCACATAACCACAAACTCACTCAAATTTTACTTTTTAATATATTTTTTAAAATATAAGAGGTGTTACGAGTGTAAATGATAGAGGCCAAGGGAATAACCACAAAGTACACACCTACAGTATTGGCGGGATAGAGCCAATACAATGAAGAAAAATGATGATCTCACTAAAACTATCTTGGTTAGGCAAAGAATCCATTGAAAAATTCCATTATATCAACATGTTTATAACCTTAATGTATTAATTAAATATCATTATACATTCCTGGATAAGATCATTATGGAAATGAGATATGGAAGATATATTAAAAAAACCCAACTAGAACAGAATATTTAGATTCAACCATTGAAATAATTAGATTATAAATATTGAAAAGAAAAATACCACTGTTCATGGTCCTCATTTCCACCAAAATGGAATTACTTAGTCCATAAAAAATATTTATTCCATGAAGTAATGAGACCCAATCATATTTCACCTACACACCCCCTTGCATAACCTTGCGCTCACAATATCCATCTTCATTGAGATATATCCATGATTAAATAATGATGAACATCACATGAGATCATCTGACTGCCATCATGAGACCACCATTTCAGGATATCCATATAGAATCGATTCCAAGCCTATGAAGTCACTAGATGGATCCATCATCAAAAGAATATCTTCCCTCATATGAGTCACATGATTCTCATCACATTAATTTTGTCACATGACCCCCTCTTGGTTATTAGATTCACATAATCTGATGAGTATACTCACACCGCCTATTCTATTTATGTGATATCAAAAACCCACCATCATATTTTGATAGTATGAAAGATCCTTCAGATATTACCTGCAACAACCCTTTATACTGGACACACCATGAGATCATTTTGTGCTTATGGGATCACCAGTCCTCACTTAATACGATCTAAAGACACTATCACAAGAATAAATTAATCTAAAGTGTGATTATGTGATCCATTTGAGCTTATGTGAACACATGATTATTATAGGCCTATACACACTGTCAGACTCTTTATTAATGATGCTTTCACGCGAATCTTCTAAAAATATACTATCATGTGATCCAAAAGATTTCGTGTGAAAAATATTCCTTTCTCAAGGTTTTGGCCCCAAATGTTTTACACACTCTCGGAAATTATTCCATATTCCCTTGTACTATTCAAAGGAACATCATTCCTTCCTCTTCATAACAACCATCTTTCCCTAACATCAGTTCCCATTAACTGATTGAAAATAAACACCATATCAAAGCTCCATCCAATACCACATTTGTTCTAATGGATTCCCCTTATTAATTTCCCTAAGGATCAAAGGATTCTCACCACCATTTGATACACTAGTAAAAATATAGTCTTTGGAAATAGGGTTCCAACATAGGTTTTTAGAAATCAATGTTCAATCTGATATGGGAACTTTTAACATCAATTTTATTAAAACCGATGTTAAATGTAATTAAAATATATTTCACATTTGTTTCAAAGAAATTATACTTTAAAAGTTATTAAAAAATTATATCAAAATCCTAAAATCTTCTTTTAACATTTTTTCAAAACCATTTCTCTCGACCGAAGAAGACACCCAACAGTACTCGATATCATTGGATCATCTCTTATGCTCCATTTTCATCAACTTTTCAGATTTTTCTCCTCAATATTTCACCCTTAATCATTATTTTTTGATCTTTGAGCTATTCATATTAATCTAAACCAATGTTTAAATTATTTATTGGGTCATTTTTTTCTTCATTTTTCAAATGTTATTCTACAATCATGCCGCCTTCACCATATTTCTACCAACATCGATTGTGTTTAGTGAAATTCAAGAGCTATTTTACATTATAAACATCAAAATTTTGAATTTTATTTTTTAAAAGATAAATTAATTATATATTATTTTTATATTTGATTCACAATTTCATTTTTTATGGAATTTATTTTCAATTATAAATTTATTTGTTTTTTTTAATTTTTTAGGTTTTTTAGGATTATAAATTTTATTCCAATATAATTTTTTAAATTTATAGATGTTTTTGTAAATAATTTTATATGGTTGATACATTGAGAGTAATATAGTTTATATATGACTCGTGTGTGTATATATTTGGTTTCATTAGATACAAAAGCTTCTATATTATTTAAAATGGTTAAATATCTACGGAAATTTCATTTTTTACTATGTTGGATGATTCATGTAGGATTATATTTATTATTTTTATATTATTATGATCCTCATTTTATGGTCTCCCCATTTAACCAATTACAACTAGTCCTTTTTTTATTGTGGTTTAACTATAATATTCCAAGATAGATTTTCTTTAGTGGAATAATGTGTAATTTTTCTATTTTATATCAAATTTTTTCATTATCTAATGTTAATGCAATCATGTGGTTTCTATAATCATTCTTCCCATGAAAAATACTCAATTTTATCTCAATAATAAATTATGATAGTATAAAGAACATATTTTATGTTTTTTCCTTTCTGATCCATATCCCGTATCTTTTTATTCAGTGATGATTCTATAAATGTAGGCTATTTTCAATTTGTATAGTTGAATTTATGATCTCATAGTTATAAATAATTTATTTTTAGGTTTTATATTATTATGTTTAAAATTTTTCTATTTATATAAATTTTTAACTGTTTTTATAATTTGATATATTGACCATTTATATTGTGATCATGGGTAATTAATAGATCACAATTGGATAAATTTATAAAGAACAAATGTTGAATATGAAAAAGGAGATGAGGATTTTTTTTGGAAATTTCAAAATAGAAACTTGGAAAAATGATTTGATTTATCTATCTATATGTGAGGTGTTTGAATTTGGTAAATTTAAATTCTATTTAAATCAATGATCATCACATTTTTTTGATTTTATCCATAATTATACACATTCGATCTAGCATGGTGAAATAATATGAAATTCAAAATCATATGCTGATGAAAATTTTAAAAATTAGAAAGAGGATTGTATTAGAGAATTAATTAATGATGCAAGTGTTGAAACCATTGAGAAAATAGCATGTATTGAATGGTTATAGGGATATTTTAAGAAACCATTATTATTAGGTTTTACTAAATTTATGTTTTTATCAGCAATTTAATGATTAATTAACTTGAAATAAATAAATTAGTGATTTAATAAAAGTTTCTTTTAATTACATGAACTTTTAAAAGATCTACTTCTAGAAGGAAACAGGCTTCCAGATTCCAATTACGAGGAAAATGAATTATTATTCCCAATGGTATTGAGGTATAAAATATATATACTTTTCCAAATGATTTTGTGTTTTATAGGAAGAATATGAATATTTATAAAAATATCCTAAATTTGGTGCATCAATATATAATATGGATGAGAAATTAAACTCGATTCATTCTCATTTACCAAGATCAAAACTCCTAGAAAAATTTGGTAGCTTCCTATATTTTTTCATTTGAAGTGTTTATTTTAAAATCCAAATGATGAAAATGGCTAAGATATCATGGAGATGAGAACATATCTAATAGAAACGTATGTCACCATGTTGATTCACAACATTGAAATTGACTTGATAAAAAATTCATGATTTTGGAAGTGATGTTAGAAATAAAAAAATTGGATAGTGCATAGATGTAATTATTCTATATTAAGGACTTAGTAGAAAACATGGTTCTTGGTCAGTTTTTTTTGTATCTTACATATTTTCCCCATAGATATGTATGAATAAAAAATATATTATGATTATTATTATAATTTCTAGACCAAAACAATAGAAATTTGAAATTAATTTGTATCTTTCAACATTTATTGATTATTTGAAAATTCTTTGGGAGACAGGTCTGTAATATTTTTATGTATACAAGAAGGGGTATTTTTTTAACATGCTCTTATAATGATCACTATAAATGACATACCTCTATATGGAAGGTTTTCTATATAAAATGTGAAGGGAAAAATATTATGTATAATTTTTGAATTAGAGGATACATATTATCAATTACAGAATCGAAGAAAGACAATGTACAAGGGGAATCAATGATTTTTTTTTCAAATCCTTAGAAAAGATTGAAAAAATAATTTAACTGTTTATAGAAATATAATATCCCACCATAATCACTGTTAACTAAATATTATTAAAATAAGGTGAAAAATATTGATTTCATGTTTGGAAAGAACGCATGATCTGGCGATCAAAAAAATATTTCGAAGAAGAAGTCTGTCTTATTTGACATACCATATTGCTTATTTTTAGAGATAAAACATAACAACGATGTTTTGAATGTTTAAAAAAACATATCGGAAAGTTTTATTGTAACCTTTTTTATAAAAAAAAGATAATTAAAAAGTTGGATTTCATGTTAGATTATACTTTATATCCATGTGAATATGTATTGAGTTACCTCCCCCAGTGAAAGAAAATATAAAAAAATTACCTTTTAATTGTCAAATACTATCAAAATAGTTAGGGAATTGCCCTTTTATAAACAAATTAAAAGTAAAACAATATAAAGGATATAGGCATGGTCATACAATCATTCATTCCCTCATTCTAAGATAAATCATGGAAGATCCAATATCAAAATCATAAGAATTATTATAATCACCATACTAGTCATAATCATATAAGGGGTCATGAGACCTGGTGACTGTATTTGGTTTCAAATTCGAATAGTCCTTCTTAAATATCACATTCTTAATAGAAACAGATTGAAAACCATCATAATCTAAAAAAAATATCCCTTTGACCAAAGTCTAACTATATGATGGTTTTTTGGGTATTTATTCTCAACATCCACCAACTTTCCCCGTATGACTTGTGTTAACCTTAATTTTTTTATTTCCTCTTGAATCATTTATATATTCCCATAATAATTATGACTTTTATGCCCCACAATTACAAGAGATATGTCCTATGGATGAACTCTTGGTATGAGGCCACCTTCATCCACTTGAGGATGCTCTCCATGCTCAGGCACCGGTATCAGATCCATTCCTAACCGTGACCCATGAGTCACTTGTGTTGCCTTCGGTGACTTGTCAGGAATATATTATTTTTCACTAAGAAAGTCCAAATTTATTTTTTTATTCTACTTCATCGATTTATTCTTACAATAATCATCATGTTTCCCCTTTAAAGACAAAACGGAAAAACTATATCCTTGCAAAATGTTTCCTTATCATTACCAATAGTTTGACTCTCAAAACAAAAAATAGTAAGGCCTTCATATACCAATTTTAGAGAGATATAATCTTATAATGATATGAGAACAACAATATGGATCAAGAAAAAGAATTGATAAATTTCCACTAAGACCACAGCATAATGACAAAATTTTACAGTCTCGGTATTCCAATCCATTTTATTGGAATTACCATAGCAGATGAAATATCAAAAAAGATCTTGGGAGGCCACAAGATCTAATTAAGAATAATATTTTGGATCCAATCTTGATCTATGTTTTTTTAATGGAAAATGGATTAATGTGAAATTCCCACTCCTGAAATCATATCATACCTAGATTTGGAGTGATGGAGCCAATACCCTATGCTCTGTGCTTGAGATCCTATGAAGAAAATATGATCTGAAAGAAACCATGACCTAGGGGAATAAATCTCTAACCAGGAAAACACTATATAAAATTCAGCTTCCAAACTGATTCATTAACTTCTAATACATTACTCTTGATAGAATAATATGCCTTATGATTATGGAGTATTCACAATGTATGGATATATCAATAATTACCTCCATATTAGCAATTACATGGGCAATATCACCTTTCTTGACATTTTAATCAGGATCAATGTCTTTAACATGTGATAAATATTATAACCTTGGGAAACTGTTCAACATCCATAGTACCAAATTGGGATTTTTCATATTTCTAATCCGCCGAATGAAGACCTTTTGAAAATTTTCCAGCTTCACCCACTGAAATAGATTTTTCAGCTTTTTCTACAACCATACCATCCGATATCACCTCAGTTTCCCCTACAACAACAAAAACTATCATCACTATCGAGTACATATGTGTTCCATATGCATTATTCACTAGAACCTTATATAAGTCATCCATTTCTCATATTCTTCTCATCATAGTGGAAACCATTTTCACACTTCCCCCCACTAGTCTCCCCCACTACATCTAAACTGATCTGCCTCGAACCATCCACCATTGTGGTATTGTGTGCACAAATCAGTCTAATAGAAACTCCAAGAAGTATCCTCCTAGATCCAAATGGATCCAAGATTCTGCCACTCAAAATAACATAGGTTAACACTGATGTAGAAACAACCACTGTGGATCTAAAAACACCAATTCTGGTCAAATATACCTCACCCACAATAGGTGAATCTTGAAAAAATTCACCACCATCACTGATTCCCAACACCGGTGTTGATCCAGTCAATGCCACTTTATCCTTCAAAACAAATATATTCATCCAAGTCTTCTTGGGTTCCATTAGTTGATCTTGTTGATTTTACACCATAATATGGTGTCTCCCATCATTACCCTCACCACCCAGTAGGATGTAACTAATGAAATAAGTGATTTCTGTAGATGAATCACAAAAATTTGTACACACTGGATCCACCATCGATGCTTAGTCCTAAAACCCTCACCATATCTTCACCAGCCTCAGCAATCAATTATTTTGAATAAGTGAGAAAATGAATGTTTATCATTATATTCATGGTATTAAAGTACAAATTGGATATTATTATAATGTTAATAATTTAGTGTCATTGAAAGATTGTATGTTAATGGGGATGAAATATAAAAAATTTCAAATATTAATGCAACAAATACTACTGTTTTCAATGCATTATATATTTATATCACCTTTCATAAATACAATATAAGGTTACCATATTTTTTAAAATATACTTTCCGCAAATTTATTGATTCAAATATTCTATATGTGTGGGAGAATTAAGATACACTCATACTTTTTCAATTAAAAATTTATTTCCAGTATATTTTTCCTGATATAATGGTTCATCATGTGATTATTTTTTTCAATGAGATAAGAGTATGTGGGATTATTTATTTTCTTTTGATATATCATTTCAAAAGAAATAATATTTTTTTAAGCGACATATTAAATACACTTATCGACTAGATGCTTATATTGTTCAAAAATTTGTATTGGAAGAGATGATAGAGTTTATTAATAATTATTTGTAGGATGTATAGAATATTGGTCTCTATATATCTAGATATTTGACTATTGATAGTGAAGATAGAGTGATTCATGGCTTAATGGTAATGTACTTTCCATGTGCTAATGTGATGTAGGAACAATTATACATTGTGAACAACATAGATGTGGTTCAACCATATATAACATCACATATTTATAGATTAAAGGTATGTTATCCAAAAAAGAAAAGAAAATTGGTTGGGGATTGAATATAAAAAGACATTGGTTTCCTGGTTTAAAGAGAATGTCAAAAAAGATATGTATGTGTTAGAAACATTGAAATGTTCATCGAGGGGAACGTCTCTTAATGTGATCACATGGTCTTGTTTTCATTTAAATAGTTACACATTTTACATAAAAAATATCTACGGATAGATTAATTTTCAAAATAGTAGGGTAATAGTTGTCATGGAGGCACTAAATTTATTGAGTTTAAAATACAAATACACAATTTCTATAGAAATGACATATTTTGGAGTTCTTCGGGATATAAGAGTAATTAATTATAGTAAATTTTTAGTAACAATGTTATGTTTAACACATTTGATAGAAATAGTTGTGTGAAACATGATGATTATGGATTTAAACTGGTTGATTTGAAAATATTTAGTCGCAAAGAGGAACCATTTATCATCACAACACATTAAAAGTTAATATTGTATGTTATCGATCAATTAAATGATCAATGATCTATCATTTTGAAAGAAAATAACATATATTTAGGTTATGAGGATGATGATCACGTAATTTATTTACATGATGGTTCTTCATATATTTTAGGAATTATGGATTTAATCAATGACTATAAAGCAAAAAGAGTCAACGCTGAATGAAATCACCATACTGAAGGAATATAAGAAAAACCCCAAATTAGTCTCCAAATTATTTTGGTAAATATTTATAATATTTTTGGCATTATCGATCTCTAAATTTTGTATGTTATTTTTATCTTCAATTTTTTCATTTATAATTTGTTTTTGTTGTTAAAATGTCTTTTGATTATTTTTTTGTAACTTTTCTTTCATTTTTTATTGTTTTTATGATATACATTTTTTGTTAAAAACACATGCATGTTTAAATTAACTTTTTATATGTGTTATTATATGTTAATCTTCAATCTTGCATCATTGGCCCTATTTTCCCAACATTTTTGTGAGTTCAATGGTATTGAGGATCTATTTATGTCTAAAGTATGTAAGTTATTTTATTATCTTTTATGATAAATTAATTATCTATTACTGTAATCATTTAATATTAACCAAAGTCAGGTACCCTTACTTTTTTTGAGGTAGCATACATATTTAAAAATGATAGACACTGAGGGTGATTAACCAAGGAATGTACATTTTTTTCAATTAAATATATATCAATCGTAATTAAAGTATTTAATGAAATTAACTGTATATTTATTAATATAATTTTCATCACTTCTACTTATATAGGGAGAAAATCACCCAATTATAATAGGTGTGGGATTAATCATTTATCAAATTTTCACTCGTGTGTTGAGAAGAATGTGTGATAATTAAATTTGATGAGAACTTCTTCCCACGAATCCCAAATGCCACACAGTTTATGACTTACTTGGCTTTATAACATCTATGTAGGATCAAACTTTTTTAACCTAATAGGAAGTGCATCGACTAGATGGTGAATTAATTTTTATGAGAGTCCATAACGATAAAATTTCTGAACTTAATTATTTATTTTTACAAGGGATTAAATATTATATTTTAATATTTTATTTATTCAAATACATATGACATTTTAATTTCAATAGAATAAATGAATTAATTTTTTTTCCTCAGTGGAAACAAGATAAAGATATTTTATGATAAATTTTACATAAAATTATATTTTTGGGAGTAAAAATGATAAAGATCCATGCCTTAACATTGATTTCATAGATAGAGAGTCATGGTTTATGTTTTTCTCCACACTATTGGAGTAAGATTTTACATCATGTTTTTATTCTTTGAAACATTTGATTTTTTAATTATTTTCCAATAATTTACAACTTATTGAATTATTATTATGTAACCAACCTCCAAGAAAACTCACCAAGATATATGGTCTTATAATTTATACCCTCAAATATTATCCAATGTATGGTATCCTTTGTTAGAGGAACAAATGATTTCTAAAAAACATAATGAATTATGAGCTAAGATAAGTAGAAACTATGAAAAGATTCCACTTAACCCTCTATCTCCTCCCACTCATCAGTTAAATTTAAAAAGGGAGATAATTCCAAAAAATGGAAAGTATATTACTGATCCAACAAAGGGATTATATGATATGATTATAATTAATTAATTATTACATTTCATTAATATTACTATATAGTAAATATATATTATTAACATTACTTTTGAAAATATTATTTCATGATGCCATTCAAGAGTAAATGACCCAAGTGACCTTTATTTAGGATGGCAGGAAAGAAATTTGTACCATTTCCTTAGGAAATCTGGAATATCCTAGCATTACTAGAGGGTATAAGGAGGGTGTGAGTTTTTTAAAAAACATTCTTCACCCTAGTGAGACATTGATGAGAGCCTAATATATGGAAGAAATATATTATTTAAAGTATTAATTTTAACACTTGAATAAGTTGATAGATTATATGATTAAATCATCTAAATCAACTATGTTTTCCAAAGCAGTGTGATTGGCACATGAAATGTATCATGCATAGCCTGTCTACCATGATATGCCACATCCTCATTCTTGGCCAATAGTCTATAATTATTTTCTTTCTAGAAATACCAATGTACATATTGTATCATACATCATAGTACATCATCTAGTATATTACATACATAATCAACTTATTCTTTTTTTCATGTAAGAGTAAAAATTCATGATATTATTAATCAAACTACTCTAGAGTATATTCCACCCAAATATGTGTCCATAGTGTGATATTCAGATACGAATAAGACCTTAAATCCAATATATTACCACCATGGGAACCTCTATGGTGTAACACTCTTGTTTATGGTGTGTAATCATATTTACTCATCTAGATCATTGTGTGATTACATTAATTTAGAATTATTTTTAGTCAATAACTAGATCTCATAAATCGATATAATAACTTGTATTTAACCCCTCAAATATAAAGGAATTACCCTCCTTTAATCCTAACATGATCTTATCTTTCATAATGTGAAACAATCTCTGGTATGATGTACTATAGATCATCTCTTATGATATGTTTTTATAATAAATTGTAGTTGAAAACATTTATTAGTCATATCCTATAATTGGAAATAATCCTTACATATTAAATCTTTTCATGTAAATGACTCTTATGTGTCAAATTTTTAATTGAAATGTCTATTTACTATCACCGCTATCATCATAATGACTCTTATAAGCAATCCATATTGTCATAAAAATATCTCTAATGTATTAGGTTGATAACACATACATTTCAAGGGAGAATTGTTCCTAATGTTTCCACATTTTTAGTATGCTTTCTAGGAAACTATTATATTTTAATTGAGACCACTAATACTTTTATACATTTCAACATTCCTATGGAGGATACTCTAACATAATAAAAAATAACCTTTACATATATAGGTAGATTCAGAAATTTTCTATTTTCTAGTGAACACTAAATTTTATAAATATATTACATATTTTCTTGTATAACTCTTACATAGAAAGACATTTACAATTCATTGGAATCATTACATCCAAAAACACTTATTTGAATTCATCCAGAAATTTATTTCTAAATTACTTCCAAAACATTGTTGATTGTATTTTATGATTGATAATCCATCCAAAATAACATTTATAATTCCACCTTACTTCTACAACATCAACTTTGAGAATAAATTCATTATCATAACACCGCCATATTTTCTATTGAAACACACACACACAGAGAGATATATATATATATATATATATCATATTTTGGATAATTTTAGTGAAATTCACATCTAATATTCTTGATAAGTTATTCGACTTCATCTTTTCTTCCATAATAACATCAAATAATTCAAAATATGTTTCAGAGTAACAATCATGAGGATTAATAATCGTAATAACATCCATACCAATAAATTTAACATCATGAAAAAGTACAACATTGTTCAAAACATGTTAATAAAAAACAAAAAACAAACCATAATCCTTATTTGGATTCTAATAATCTCCCCCTTATGATTTGTTAAGAAAAATATCATTAATCCAAAACTAAAACGTGTTATCATGATGAAATTTAATTCCCATTTAATGGATTGTTAGATTAATGGATTCATGATTCTTTCTACTACTACATGGAAATGAAATATTAATCAATAAATTCATCCATATGTAATAGATAGAGAATAATAGAAAGCCTTTACCATGAGGATAAAGGGTATTTACTCCTGTTATCATACTCCACCTATCTACTTGATATTAAATAAGATAAGTTCAAATTATTTAATACCTCTTGTATGGTCCCTAGGGGAGAAACTAATACCACCTGTTGGAATTTATTAATCAATACTACTAATTTCCACTTTCCACATTTAATTACACAATTTCATGTAGGTATTATTCTTAATCAATGAAGGGAATTGGGGTATAACTAATATATCTTCTACCCATTTTCTTCATAGTCCCTACATCAAACTAGAGTGATAAGGATATTTATCTTTCAATAAATATGAAGACACTTTTAATTTCAATCTCAATAGATACTAGTTTACCCATTTTTAAATATAATTATATATTTGGATTTAAGATGAATAAAATCCATTAATTTTGGTTTCATTTTAAAGTAATTTCATAGAGTGATCCTACTACTTAGATATGATCCACTAATAAAACCTCCAAACTTACTCAATAAGTATACAGTTTTAGAAAAAAGATATTAAACTAATAACACCATTATAGTTCATTGTACTCACTTACTTCCATATGATTTTAATATCCAAAATCCTTAAAATCTACCATATAACTCCCCTAATGATCACAATAACATCATCATAAAACTATTAGTGAAAAACCATAAATTAGAAATTTGTGATTCATACCATAATTAATTTTATCAGCACAAATCTAAAAACCAATCATTTACTCATTGTTAGGAAATATGTTTTCTCTTATCCAACACGTGTCACTCATTGGTTAAAAGGGAAACCACTTATATATTTTCATATCAAAACTCCCATGGAATTCTTGATTCATCAATGAATATATCATTAATACTCAACATGAGATTCATCCATTTCTATAAAATCTCCAACATATTAGAAAATATATTGCGTCTGCTTTATTACAGTGGCATAGATACAAGGGATAAAATCCTAAAGGGTTGATCAATTTAGTGTTCTTGTTTAACTAGATACATACTTGATACCTGTTTAATAGAAAAACATAAAAAATTGAATGTCCAGAATACTAAACTCATTCAAAAAGTTCTTTTTTATATCATTGTAAAAGGAAAACAAATAAATAGTGATATTAGATTCTTAGTAAGGGTTACATACATTAGAATATATCATGAGTAAATAATTAATAATCAATATTTCAAGGTAAATAACTTGAAACATATTTCATTTAATCAATAAAATTCATATGAAATGAATCCTTATATAATATCAACGAATAAATCTCATTATTAATAATAAATAAAGTTATAAAAAACGAAACACATACTTTTAGACATCATTATAGCGATCAATTTTTTTCCTGGTAAGACTTCAAAATATTTATATCTATATTTACAAAGCTAGGCCCTGATACGACATGTTATTAAGAGGCCTAGTGTGTCAGGAATTAAATTTATAAAAATTATTATACATATTTTATTTGGTGCTTGCAAATATTTCTAATAAATATTTGATAAATCTTAAAAAATTTTTGGATCAGAAATATGATACCATGGTTGAGTCTGGTACATGGTGTTTACCATAAGCATGACATAAAATTAGTAAGCACATGATTTTTGGACCCCTCGCTCGTTGGTGGTGAGTATAAGGGGATTAATTAATTATATAATTATATAATTAATTCCCTTTTGAACTAAAAAAATATTATAAATATATCATTAAGGAATCTTTTCCAAGGTTATGTATATATTTATAAAATATTTGATGAATCTCTCCTTCCTCCTTCCTCTAAAAAATCACCTCGAACGGTGATGGAAGACCAGATCGGATCCGATCAAGATTCAATGAACAGAATAACTTCCTTCCAATCAGTAGAGGGCACATTCTTAATCAATTAATGATACATAATTGAGGTAGGACACATCAATGTGTGTTTTACACCCTTTTTTAAATTGTATTTGGTGGATCGATCATTATTCGTTGATCTTTCAACCTTGTGAAAAAATTGTATGCAACTAAGTACTAAAATATATGTTTATTTCATTTGTTTTTCTAAACTAGAATCTTCATTCTTGATTGATTGACCAAGAATTATTGGAATCGATAAATTAAAAATTTGTTTGGTGCCTTTCTCCCCAACCTTCTCTGTAATCTTTAGTTGTCAGATCACCACGGTCCTGATTTGACTTTGTCTGTAGGTAACAAGCTTGATCAGACACCCAGATTCATGGTGGATCGATGTAATTAGAATGGTTTTATGAAACAAGCATAGTTCAATGATTTTTTTCAAGGTTTGGATGGTCAATATATTGATTAAACATAATGAAATCAATTCTTTAAGGTGTGGTGGAATGCTAAGAGGACGTCAATACCCTCATGGGATATTGGAGGTTGTTTTCCGATGAGCGATGACCACGATCCACAATCTACAACTAGATATAATGTTTTTCAGACTGATTGAAGGTTGAATATTTGGTGGTTTTATAATATTAGAGGAGAAAATATGGATCTGGGATTTCATTGAAAATAAAAACTACACACCATGTTCCAATATAAACACATGTCAGGTAGACCAATCAGTAGTTATGGTAGGGTTTTTGAAAAATTGAGGATGTCATGCTGTGTAGTTCCTTCAAACATGCCATGTACCCCTTTCCTGGATGGATAAAATATGTGATAAGATATATGGTCTGGAACCTGTGTGGAAGTATGTGGTGTTAAACACAAACCTTTTTACTCTAGTACACATGTATAACAAGCATCACATGGTCCTAGTCCTAGAAAGGCAGGACACATCATGTAGTCCACCTACATCACATATACCACTAAACTGATAGGAGTATGTGTGTTTTATAGGGACATGACCAGGCTGTGGAGAAGGACCATAAATCATGTGGGTCCCCTCACATGCTGTGAACTCCTAGACCTATTCTGTGAAAACATTGAATATCTGTATCTCGTTCATTTGAAATAGTATTTTTTCCCACATTTAGCTTATCCTTGGTGTTTTCCCACATCGAATGTGGTGTTTCCATCAGTTGTGGGTTTAGAGTCACAATTTGAAATTCTCCACACATATAAATTATTTAGGAAATGCTCAAGGATGGGGGTAATTAAGAGAGATGAGCAGAGGTTTATTTCTATATGGAACCCTTCTTGTGGGGTTGGGAATGGGTCCTCAATGTCCTAGAGTGGAAGCCTCTAGCTGGGATGGGCATGGGTCCTCGACGTTCCGAGTGGAACCCTCCGGCGAGGTAGGGCATAAGTCCTCGATGACCTAGATTGTAACACTCTAGCCTAACTATGCATGAGAGTGGAACCATCCTTTCATCATAGGGCATGGGTCCTCTACATACTTTTATATTGGAACTCATTGGTTGTGATGGGAATGAGTCCTCTACTATCAGAGTGTAACCCTCCTATTGTAACAGGGTATGGGTCCTCTACCTATAAATTGTATCCCCTTGACTATGTGATATGGTGTTGATACATGGTTTGAAGTAGCGTTTCAAAATTAATGATGAGGGATGCTTCCTCAACCGAGACATGTTATTGCAACATGACCAAAACCATTCAAAAAAAGTCAGTTCCTCTTAAAGCGTAGAATATCAAGGTGTGGTTAATAGGTTCCTTATACTTATGTGTCTAGGGAATTCTCATGAGATGTTAGGAATCATTGTTGGTCTTTTGGAACTATTGGATACTCTTCTTTTTGGTCTGAGTTGTGAGATGAAGATCCTCTTGATCTCTTGTTTGGGATTCTTAGAATAAGAATATATATATATACTTATTTTATATATCCTCCTTGGATTTGGTTACTCTAATTTTAGGAGAGGCAGTGATGTATGGTGTATCCCATGTAATTTCCATATTTAACATCTGGTGATGGGATGAGTCTACTCTCCAGCTATAGTTGGTGAATACATGATGGGTATTTCATCTAATCATTGTTTTTATCCTATTATTATTATATGAGCTTACTCTCACTATTTGTTTGTGTTCAGTAGTAATATTTCGTTGTACCTTATGTTATATAGTGTCTTTCTCTTCTTCTTGTATCTCTTATAACCCCCCTAGTTTTCAGGGTGTTCTACTAGGTATGTATATACTCACCCCTTCATGGGATTTTCTCACACGGGTCATGCCTTATGTATATGGTAGACAGAATGATCATGAATATAGAGAATCATAGGGATATTGGGGGCTTGGACCACATATGGTGGTCATAGCTTGGGATCAGGAGTTGGGCTCTCTGATTTGTTTACTCTTTTCTAATTTTCTATCAATTTGGGACTTATTTCAGGTTAGTTATGTGTCTTTCACCTTTCCTATTTTTCATATAGCAGTGTTTCATATTTCCTTCTTTTCCTTTGAATTTTTCATTATGTAGGTTGTGTGCCTGTATACATGTTTTTTGGAAAAGGCCTCCTGGATTTCATTATTCCTTTGATACTTGTCACTGCCCCCATGCCTATGGAGGTAGGATTGGGGTAGTTATGGCTCATGCCCTGTCTTGGGTCCGGTCATTAAATATTAGTATACGAGCAAGTTCATTCTTGAGGATGTTGTTCAGATGTTTCAAAATAAATAGGATTATTTGGGATTAGGGAAAACATGTCAAATTATCTCTTGTATAGCTCTCAGGAAAGGGATTGTAGTGATGGTCCCCTGGCCAACATATCCATTCAAGGGTCACTGACTACCTTCTTGTAGACTCAGCATGCTGAGACTTTTTTTGCATGGAAAATTACCACATGAATCATATAGGATTGAGTATTGACTATCATTCGTGATTCAGATCCCCATTATGGTTGATATATATATATATATTCTCATCTGAAAGTGGTACTCTTTAATAACATTTATGATGCCTCTGTGATGACAGCTAGCCAGAATTCCAACTCGGGTTCATGATGATGACCCTCTGAAGAACGAGGCACCATTTTAAGGTATATCCCAAGAACCTATTCCTCAATGTGGGTAGGTTGTATCACCTCCCCCTGTCGAGTAGAATTTATTACCTATAGAGAAGGATGAGAACACACATGGTCTTTCCACCTTCTGAATGGTGCTACATCAGAGACTGCTGAGGTTCCATAGCGAGCCAGATCTTCAGGAAACATGGGATTGGCTATTGTAGGTGGTCCATATCTTCATGACTATTCAGACCCCAATGGATCTGGTGGTCATGCATCAAGATAAACTCTTCCATAGAAAAATTATTCACTGGTGTATCCTTGTTATGAAAATGCACAATGATTCATCGTTGTCATGGATTGACTTCCAATAGCTGTTTTGTGTGCAGTAATACCCCTCCCGCTTGCGTTATATCTAGATAAAAGAGCTTATGTTTTTATATCATGAAGGGATGATAGTTGAAGAGTATGTGACAAGGCTCATATACCTTATATGTTACTCCCTAGACATGATATGGTATGGATAATTCCTATAACAAATGCAATAGTACATACCCCATAGAGAGATTTGAGCCAGCGTCATACCCTTGTGCATCCCCGCCTATTTCAAGGTGGTGGAGAGGGAACTAGTAATAGATATTTGTATGTCAAAGGGATTCCATATAGCTAGATCTAGTAGTGGGTGCCACAAATTTGATTCGTCTTTAACAACTATTAGATTTCGGGCACCAAAATCTCAACACATGATTTCATTCAATCATCAAACTCATGTGAATAGTTAGAGGTAGTGTGAGGAAGTTGGGAAACCTAGATATGGTAAGTTATTTACTTGTGATGGGAGAGGTCACATGGAATTGGAATGTCTGACCATACATGATGAAAAGCATAAGAATATAGGTTATGTGCCTCCACGGTAGAGGCATTTCCTTGAATAAGGATCTCCCAAGCACAGATAGGGTGGTCCCCAGGGATGTGGATCTGTAATAGGAGTAAGGGGTTCTATGGGTTATGGATATAATCATGATATACTTACACCACCCCACCAAGAAACCCATGTTAGGCCCATATAGATGGCAGCTAGGGACATGGACAACTGAATGCTTTCGATTTTTACGATCCCACAATGAAAGAGATGATAAGAGGTATGATCTATGTTTATTCAACTCTACATTAAATACCCGTAGGAAATGGTGTTAAACATTAAATTATCTCTATACTCCTGGTGTAATATCTAGGGATCCCTGTTAATCTCCTAGCACATTAGCTTCATCTTGGGGTTTCTATAGGGAACCCATTTTATATATCTTTAATCATCTAGAAGTGAGAGCTGTCACTGGGTGGAGAGAGGTTCATGTGGGAAATTTTGGTCATCATGATCGAACCCTGTGACATAATTTTGGACATGGATTGAATATCTATTGTCCAATAATAGATTGACTTCCACTGTAGATAATTCAGGTTCCTATGTACTGATGGGACAAGATTCTTCTTTTCTGGCTTAAGAGATCTCATGGAAGGGAAAGTGGGTTATATGAGTAGAAGGCTATATCACATCACTCATAAGTTATCATGTATATCCATGGATGAAGTAAGATCTTTATGAATTTTTATTATATCAGTTGTGGAGGATTATATAAACTTCTTCACTGAGGATATTCTTAGACTAGATTTGAATTGGGACTTGGAGTTTTGTATCAACATGCATCCACAGTCTACCCTGATATCTTCTGTGGAATATCGGATGGCACCTACAATGATTTGTGAGATACAGTTGTAGTTGGAGGACATTTTTGGGAAAGAATTCATCAGACCCAGTGTGTCACCCATGGAATCTATAGTTTGGTTTATGAATAAGGTGGATGAGAACACATGACATTTCACGGATTATCATCACCTGAACTAGGCCACAATAAATAAAAAGTACCACTTTATAAGGAATGAAAACCTATTTGACTAGTTTTTAGGTGAGAGATGGTTCTTGAAGATTGATCTTAGGTCCTATTACCACCAATTTAGGGTTCACAAGAATGATATTCCAAAGGTTAAATTCTGATTTTTTCCACAAACACTATGAGTTTCTAGTATTTGGGGTTACAAAGTTCCTCGTCGTGTTTATGGCTTTGATGAAATATTTTTTCCATCCATTCATGATTTTTTTTATTATCTACATTTAAAACATAATTATGTACTATAAAATAGTGGAGGATCATGTTGAGAACATAAATATGGATCTTGATTTTCTTTGAGAGCACCAGTTTTACGGAATGATCTCTAAGTTCATGTTTTGGATACCAGAGGATCCCATTTTGTGGTATTTCATTAATACATTTTAATATATGTGGATCCAAAAAGGATAATATTTGTTCTTTATTGGGATCTATCCAAGGACATGTCATATGTGTAGAGATTTCTAGGCATGATAGGGTATTACAAGAGGTTTTTGTGGACTTCCCCAAAATTGAAGCCCATTTGACTGCCCTAATGTGTAAAGGGAGACATTTTACCTAGTATAAATAGTTACAGAGGGTGTTTGAAGATTTGAGGCTAAGGCTGAAGAGAGAATTAGTTTTGAGACTTCCAGGGGATGGTGTAAATATCATTGTGTATTACGGTGCCTCAACAGTTGGGCTTGGATATATGTTGATGCAGTAGTAGCAAATTATCGCATACGGGTCAAGGAAGTTGATAATACATGAGTAGAAATATGTGACTCACAACATATATATGGTAGTGATAATTTTCTTCCCTTAGGATGTGGAGGAACTATCTTATTGGGGAGAACATTTTGGTTTTCTCATACCACTAGTGTCTATGGTATGTCTTCACAAAAAGAGACATAATCCTGATATAGTGATAATTGTTAGAATTCCTAATGGACTTTGAATTTCAGATAGTATATACTCTATGTAAGGGAAACATTGTTGAAGATTACGTTAGTTGTAAGACCTTTCACTTCTTATTACAAGAGGCTTTGGATTAGTTTTCTTCCTTGTAGCTAATCTTGGTGGATTAGGAAGGAAATTTTTTATGCAGTTGAATGTGTTGAATCAATTGATTCTTGAGTGTGGGAGAGAGTATAATATGGGTGATATCTTCTTCGATATCTTATGTTATCATATAACTATAGGAGACTCAACAGATAGATATTTTGAATGGGGGAATCACATCATCTTATTCTGGGTGTGAACAGTGCTTCCAGTTATGTTGTAGGAGGAGGTGATGTGGGAATTCCAAAATTCTCCCCTAGATGTACATCCCAGTGCAGATAAGATGTATAGAGACCTTCAGGGGATTTTTCGGTGGTCTAACATGATATGAAGCATAGATGATTTTATCTCTCATTGACTTAACTATCAGTAGGTGAACACTGAGCACTATTTTCCAGTATTATTTTTTCATCCACTTGAGATCCCAGAGTAGAAATGGGATGATAAATCCATGGTCTTCGTCATAGGGATTATGTATATAGTGAAGATCCATGTTTCCATCTAGGTGTTATTTGTTCAACCCATAAATTTGGTACACTTCCTTGACATCAGGTACAAGATCTCAGTGGACAATTTATGGGAGTTTTAAATACATGAGATCGTTCATCTTCATGGGGTGCCCTCAAAAAATGTCTCTGATCATAATGTCTGGTTTACATAAAAATTATGGAGAGGTCCAGAGGATGAATTAATGATCCAGATGTGGATGAGTACAACATTTCACTCCCATGACTGACCGGAAAACTGAGTGGACTATTTAGGTTCTAGATGATATCGTGAGGGAATTCATGTTAGACATCGGCTAGATCATGGAGGATCAATTGGCGTTGGTATTGTTTTCCTAGAACCACAACCACCACTCTACCATCAATATGGATCCTTTTGAGGCCCTATATGGGAGACCATTCAGGTTAACCTTATGCAGGATGACGATTAGAATATCATCTCTTGTGGTCCCAAAAATGGTGCAGATGACCAAAGATAAAGCCAAAGACATATGTGAGCGGATGAGTACAACACAGAGAAAATAGAAATCTTACACAAGTCGTCATCCTTGGCCCTTGGATTTTAACCAGAGAGACTAGGTTTTCTTGATATTCATTCCATGATAAGGTATGTGGTGGTTCAGTTGGGGGGGAAATCCACCCCAAAGTTCATTAGGCCATTAATGATTATGAAGAGGGTTGGTAAGGTTGCATGTATATTGACCTACGCCCATAGCTAGAATGGGTGCACAAAGTTTTCCAGGTGTCCTTGCTAATGAGATACGTGCATGACCCTACACATGTTATTGACTAGGGGGATATGGAAACAGTGGATGGAACCACCTTTGTGGAGAACCTGGTGCTGATTAAGGACCGACATGAGCAGTATCTCTTTGGGTGAACCATCCCTTTGGTTTGTGTTTTATGACAGGATAGTAATGTGTAGGAGAGTTCCTAAGAGTGGTGGGAGAAAGCTTTGGCTTAGTATCCCGAGTTATTTTCCTAGTTTTTCTTTTTGGGTAATAAAATATTGAATGATGGATTGAGGTAGAGACCTATTTTTTCCTTAAACTACTTTGAAATATTTCTATATATATATTATATCTAGGCACTGAGACTAAATGCGATTATGATGATTGGTGTTCCCAAACTTAAATTTATAGAAAAGTACATATATTATATATTTCTCACACACAAATTCTTAAATATAACGATATAACTCTTAAATGGTTCGTTGGATGAGAAATATGAGACCATTTTTGAGTCTAAAACATGGTGTTTACACATGGTGTGACATAAAATGAGTCATCACAAGACATTTAGACCCCTTCATCATTAGTGGGGCATTTAAGTAGATTAATTAATTCCTTTTTAACCTAAAAATTATAATAAATATATCATTATGAAAACCTTTCTAGGGTTATCCTCGTAATTCTGAAATCAATGGTGAAGATCACCTTCCTCCTTCCACATGAAAATAAAATCAAATGATGACGAAAGTCTAGATCAGATCAGATCATGATGAAAAAATATATAAGATTGAATTGAATCATTATAAAATGCAATCATCATAAAAAAATCCATAATTACGGTAGAACTCACAAATTGGTGTTTTTACTCCCTTTGTTAAATTGAATTTAGCAGATCAATCATTGTTTTTCGAACTGCGCCCTTGTCTAACCCTTGCATGCACACAAGTACAAAAATATTTGTTTATTTAATTTTTTTTATAATATGGGATCCACATTCTTGATATATTGACCAATAATTCTTAGAGTCAATCAATTAGCCATTTTGTGGTTCCCTTATCCTGAATCTACTTCATGTTCTTCACTATTCGGATCCCCACTGCCCTGGTTTGTCTTTACCGAGAGGTACCAGGCTTGATCGGACCCTCATATTCATGTTGGATCGATGTAATGAGAATTATTTGATAAACTGAGCATCGATCTAAGATCCTTGCTTGAGGGGAATGGCTGATCTGTTGATCAAACATCAAGATATCATTCATTGAGGGTGTAGTGGTGCACATAATGGATAGAAAACCCATTGTGGATGATCAGAGGACATTTTACAATGGGCCATGGATGAAATCTAAATTATACAGCCAGATCATATTTTCTCAAACCAATTCAATGAGGAAAATATGGAGGATTGAATATATTTGAACAGAAAATCCAGATATGGGATTTATATGAAAATAACCACTACATGAAGTGTTATAGGATAAACATACACCATCTATACCCCTCAAATGTGATGATAGAGTTTTAGAGAAATTAAGGATTACACAACATGTAGTTCCTCCTTCAAACCATGTACCCCTTTACTAGTTAGATAAATCATGTGACGGTCCACACAGTCGTGAACCCATGTATAATTACATAGGGTCAGGTATTCGCCCCTATACTATGTCACACGAACAAGATAAGAAAAACATAGCTCTTATTTCGGTTAGCCAAGACCTGGAGTGTACTCCACCTACACAGACAAGAGGTCATGTGTCATCTAGGGATTCAACCAAGTTGTGGATTTGGAATAAATGTCTTTTGGGTCCCTTCAAACACCATGTACCCCTTGAGATCTTGTGAGAAAACTTCAAACCTCTGTATCTTCTTTATTTGAACTCTGATTTCCCCATGAGTAACCTATCACGAATGGATTTCTTTATAGAACATGATGGTGCCATAGGTTTTAAATTTGGAGTTATGATGTGGAATATTACAATCACAACAACATTTTAGTTTATGTTGGATGATGGTAGTGATCAGGAGAAATCACTAGAGGTTTCATTCCAAGTGGAACACTCCTACAGGGTAAGGAATGGGTTCTCCGTGACCTTGAGTGGAAACCTCTAACTGACTTGGTATGGGTCCTCATAATTTTGAGTGGGACCCTTCTTGGTGGTAGGCCATGATTCCTCGATGTCCTAGAGTGTATCCTTCTGGCTACACTAGGCTTGGGTCATCAATAACTAGAGTGGAACTCACTTATCGGCACATGGCATTAGTCTTCATTAGATGTCGAGATTAGAAACCTTCATCTGAGATGGGCATGGGTCTTCTACTATTATAGTGAAACACTCCATTTATAATAGGGTATGGTTCCTCTACGTAGAAATGGTATCTACTCGACTTTTTGGAATAGTGACGAGACACAATTTTATGTAACTTTGGACTCATGATGAAGATGAATTCTTTTCCCCCCGAGACACATTTTTGAGATGTGACTAAAACCATACGTGTGAGTTAGTTCCACCCATAGTGGATAGTATCAAGGTGTGGTGAACTAGACACTTAGACTTGTGTTTTTAGGGATGATTTGGGAGATGATGGAAATAATTATTGGACTTTCAGAATCTTTAGCTACTCATCTTCTTGGGATAAGATGTGAGATGGAGATCCACTTACTCTCCCATTTGTGCTTCTGTTATGGAGATTATATATATATATATATCCTTATTCTATATCCGCTAATTTTATTTGGTAACATTCCTTCTAGGAGGGGAAAATATGTGTAGAGCATGACACATGCTTTTTGTGTCTAGATTCCCATGGTTGGATGAGTCTACTCTCCAATAATAGGTTGTGAAGACTCAATGGTTAGTTCATCTACTAACCATGTTTAGAAACTTTTTCATGAAATGATTTTACATTAAATCTTTGTTTGGGTAGAGCTTTACTCTTTAAGATCACCTTATGATTTCTACTATCTTTCTCTTCCTCTTGCATCTTTTACTGCCTCTTAGTTTTTTGGGCATTTTACTAGGTATGCATATACTCACCACTCCATGGTATTTTTCCAAACATGTCATGTATTATGTAGATAACAGAGATGTTTATGATGACTAAAAAGTATCCTTGGGATACTGGGTTCTTGTACCACATATGGTGGTTATATCTTAGAAATAGGAGATGTGATCTCTTAGCTCTTTACTCATTTCCAGTTTTTTTAGGTTAGGATATATTTTGGGTTGGTTGTTATTTTTTCCATTTTTACTTTTAAGTATACACTATAATACTATTTTATTATCTATAGGTTCATGCATACTTGGTTCCCTTTACATTAGTTTTGAATCATTTCTTCTTCCCCTATGAACTTTCCATTGAGTTGGTTGTGTGCTTGTGTACATGTTTTTAGGAAAATACCACCCGGAGTTAGTTATAAATTTGGCACATGTCTCCACCCCTAGGAAATGGAGGTGGTCTAGAGGTTTCTTTGGATCAAGTCGTGGCTTGTTTTGGGTCATGAATGTCATTATCTCATACATATTGATATATCTATCATCAATATCATGTGTTAAGAAAATTTACAACTATTTGTAAATATCAATTAATTCATCCAAATATTTTTTCTCAGAAGACTTATCTATGCATCGAGGGGCTATATAATTATAATCACCATCTATCACTGCATTTTCAATACATGCCTCATATTTCAAATAATATTTTTAATTCATGAATAATATTCCTTATCAATAACATTTTTATTGTGTAAATAATACATAACATCAATATTTTCTTAGTTAATAAAATAACATTGAAGGAAAAACACCATATGTATTTAGATAATAATCATATCCATTATAAAAATATATATATTTGAGATATATTAAATTTTCAACGATCTCAATAATTTGAATTATTAAAGAGAAATTTAATAACAAAAAAAATCAATAATAGATAAAAGTGGCCTTCAATTCATCGAAAATATAGGTTTTGAAATAAACTTATATCTTTTTGGAAAATAAATGGAAATGGATGAGAAAAACGTTATAGAAATAATTTTATTTGTAATGTGATATAAATATTGTATAAGAATATAAATATTTTAAAAACTTTTATGGTGGTGGGATGATTCGTTAATGATGTATATGTTAAAAATACATTCCTCTGATATTTTGCAAGAAAGTTAAAATTAACCCATTTTTTATGACACTTTTACTGGGGCGCGTGCATCTGTTGTTACATCCCAGGTAAAAAAATGAAATAATAAATAAAACATATTTATTAATATTTGTGAATGAAATATTAATTCTACTTTAAATGGGTTTCTATGTTCGATATAATACCCGATACGCAACAGCGGGTTCCTTTGAAATCTTACGTTGCACACTAATAATATAATATTATTATTTTAAATGGTAGTTGACTCCTAGCTATTGTATTGGTGAGAATGAAAAAAACTAACTACAATATGATTATAAATGTTTGTTAAATGTATTTACATTTATCTAATAAAAGTTAGAGGCTTAATATAAATGAAATTAATTTTAAGCATAATTTACATTAAAAGGTCGATTTACCTCCTTTTAATGGTGAACCCTATTTAAATCTGGCGTTGGTCACTTTAATACATTATATTAGACCAAATAAAATATTTATTTATAATGGGGACATCAAAATTTAATTTGAGTAAATTGTTTGAATTTTTTTGATAAAGTTCATTTTTTAATGAATATTGAAAAATATTGTATTTTAATTCAAAAATGTGTTTTAATCTAATTTATTTATATGGTTATATTATCTTTTTTATTGTTTTTAAAGTTTAACTAGAATATATTTTTACCATTTAATCCAATTTTGTTCATTGGAATTAATTTCACTTTAAAATTGGACATAAACAAGTGTCAATCTTTTGATAGTTATTATTTCTAAAATACACGCTATTTGATTTAACAACAGGAATTAATTTTAAATTAGTTAATGCCACTTTTATTCTTTGAATTTGGAAAAATAGACAAAATTTTTGAATTTGGAATATCAAATAAATCATAGGCTTAATTTTTGGTATTCTTCTCAAAAACATCAATTTTTGATGAATAGTGAAACAACTTAGTTGTAGTTAAAAAACTGACATTTTTTTTAAAATAAAATTTTATCGTTTCTGTGAGTTGAATTTTAAAAATATGAGAGGCACAGTTAATATCAAGAAGTAAAATTTGGTTCAATAAGATGAAAATAATTTTTGGTGAATAGTAAATTTTGACTTTTATTTACCGTGGTTAAAGGTAAATACGGTAATTCAAGGTAAAACGAATATTATAATTATTCAAAATTACCTTAACACTTGTCGAAACCTTATTGGATGAGTCATGCCCGACCGAGGGAATCCTTTGGTTGATAGGTTATTTTTGTGGGGAACATATGCAGAGGCACTGAGGCATTGTTTGTGTACCCAAAAAAATTGGTTTGTTGGACACTAAGAATCCATTTTTGATAGCCATGGGTGATTATGGGGATTTGCGATTTCCCAAGTCATGAAGTTTGATGGATGAAAAGGTGATATCTAGTTATGTTAGAAATATAAAAATAGTGATTAGTTATGAGGTATGATAAACTCTACAAAGATCTGATTTGTGTTTATGGTTGGGGGAATGATGTTTAGACTAATCCATATTTTGGGAATCATGGTTTTGAATCTTACGTAAATATTTACATTCTCATGTTGGATATAGAGGCATTTTATTTTCATGCAGTTGGACTCGGGTAGGCCCAAGCGTCACTACGTATCTCGTCATACCGAGAATCAACACACACATAGTTCATGAAATACCTTAAAATATAATGTTTCATGTTTATGGATTATTTCATAATACAGTTTAACATTGTGCATTTAGGACTCATGAATCTCCTTGTGCATGTCTAATCTATATGCATGGGGAATTTTTTCAATGGCATCTGGACTAGGGTATTGGATTCAGGCATCACTAAGTATCCTACAAAGATAATAATAAAGACACACAATGTTTTAAAAACGTATTTCTTATACTGGTCTGAACCATGTATAGGGGGAATTTTATTTTTGAATGGTAGATGGGCCACGATATATAATCCAGGTGTCACTATATATCCAATGATGATAGGAATCAAGCCACACATAGTTCTAGTATCCACTTTTGTTTAATATCATTCTGTAAGGATGAGAGTGAACTGATGTTAAAAGGATGAGGTGGGTGAATTCTTGGTCTTGAACATTAGGGATGTTTACAATGTATCCTAGTTAGTTGGGAATCAATGTATGTTTATTTCTATCAATATTCCCCGTGTACCAGAATGATCCATGTATATGGAGGGGGAATTTATTTTTAATGGTGGTTGGACCAGGATAAAGAATATGGGTGTCACTATGTATCATGTGAGGGTAGGAGTCAAGCCATACATAGTTCTTGAGGAATATTCATGCCAATCTCACATTTTCACATAGATGGGGGGAATTTGTATCATTCTCTCTATATTATGAGTTTATCATATTTCTCTATAATTTTTCCATGTGGGGAAACCCTTACCACAATTCCTAAGCTCACATAAGTTATACTTGGTGGGAGAAAAATTGACCAATGAGGATTTTCCCTATAGTGTATGGACAATATAGGATATAATAGAGGCATTTTGTTTCATTTTATCGATGGACCGAGATTTACATCGAGGCGTCTTTATGTATCCTATGATGAAAGAAATCATGTTTTACATAGTTCGTAAAAATCCGTCCATGCATAGGATTGGTCCATAAATAAGGAAGGGGATCAAATTTTTTGTCTTGGCTAGACCATGATATAGGATCTGAGCATGACAATATGTCTCACAAGGTAACATATCAAGCCATTCAAAGTTACAAGATACACTCCTTGTGCCGGTTTAACCCATACATAAAAATCGGTCATTTTTATCTTTCCCTTTCATGAATTTGACTCATGCATGATGAATTACTATTCAAAACACAATGGCCTTCATACAGTTTAATGTCATGTTGTTAGGAAAATTTGGCCATACAATATAGTGTGATGAGGTTAGGGAGAAAGTGATAAGTAGTTTAACGTTGTACGTTCTAGATGAAGGTTTAACTATTCCATTTAATAGTGTGTAGCTAAGATGATCACTGTTTAATTACACAAGGTATATATTCAGGAACCTCTCATTTGTGGGAGCTATATTGAGTTGTAAATCCGTTGAAATTAATCCATATTCTCCATTGGAGTATCCCTTGTGTATAACATGTGGTCCTTCCCATTTTTATCCAATTTTAAAGGATTATTTCTAAGTATCATCCGAGTTTTTAGGACCAACACCACTCTCCATGAAGTAAATATTAATGGAGAACATTCATGTAGAAGGCTCATGCGATCCATTTTCTGTAATCTTCCAAATGGTGCAAGGAATGCAATCTTTTCTTGTCCAGTTGCTCCAACTCATTGAATAAATTATGGTGTTGTTCATTTATAGAAAATTGATCATAGACGGTGATGCAGAGTCATTGTATTTGAAATTTAATTTGTAGAACAACCTTCCCCCCATTTATAAATGAATATGGGGTTTTTTGAGTGGTAGGACAAGTCATGGTTCTATAATCCCACAAAGCATGGAGGATATTTTCTATCCATGATTTCATGTCTTTATATACCATCTTTTGGAAAACTTCGGAATATTTCTTATTGAAGGACTCTATATTCCCATTGGTCACAACATGGTTGTTGGATGAATGGTTGTATTTTATTCCATACTACTGATATAGCTTTTCCAATTCCATAGAGAAATTTTTTTCCCCCATCTATATTCTATGATGGAAACCAAATATAGTGACGATGTAGGATTTCAAAATGCTGAAATTTCTTCTTTTCCCAACCCCATTAAGGTGTATAGCTTATTCCCAATTGGAAAATAATTCAGATTCTCAGAAAATATAATTGAATTGTTTTTTTGTGGAGGGAGGGTAAGGTCCCATGATGTCCATTCACCATATGGAAAATTTCGAGCAGTATATGGTTGTGTGAATTAAATATAGGTATGGTGGATGAAATTTTCATGAACATGGTAGGAATGGAAATTCTTGGTGAATGTTGTGTAATCCTGCATCATAGTGGGCCAAAAGTACCAAAAACATTGAATCTGCTATGAGATCTTGGACACTGATTAATGTACAACACAAATTCTAGCATGTACTTATTTCATGATGAAATAAGTCTCTTATCAATCAATTCACTTGAAAAGGACTCTATTGAGGATTTTCTTGGTGAGAACCTTTGGATGTTTTGCACCATCGTACATGAGAAATTTGGTTTCTTGTATCTGGTTCTTTTACCTTCCATCCCTATTTGGTGGGATATCTCCCCTATGAAGTTAATATACAATGGGAGTCATCCAGTCAGTGGTGTGACCATGCGTCTCAGAGATGGGATTGATTTCACTGATTTATTCTATGTAGGTCTGGATGAATGGTAAGACCATCATCCGGTTCGAAATAATGATGATTATTTTTTTCTAAATTGGATCAGCCAGAGTCATGATTGAAATTTATAATGCATAATCTTTCACATTTTAGGAAAGAGGGTATAAGTGAATATTGTCTCTGATGGGAAATCTGCCATCAGTTCTCGGACATGGTTTATTATAGGGATTAACATTTATTTGTTGAAAGCATAGTCATCATTGGATTTCTTTATGACTAGTTTCGAATCACCTTTTTTTTCTAGGTGTTCGGATTACACTAGGAGTGCTATCTACAATCGTGCGATAAGGGCCTGGTATTCTACTTCATTGTTTGTGAACACTTCTGATAGTAGGAATGAGTAAATAAGGAATTCCTTTTCTGGAGAATGAGTATGAATCCAAGCCCCACTTTTTTGAGTCTGGGTTCTTCCCTTATTTTTCCTATCAAGCGTCTGGAGGCACTGTCAAAGTTAATTTACTACATATGTGAGTTCTCTTGAATATATAACACTTCCTCATCAGGTATCAAAACATGTAATCAGTCCACCTCTATTAAGGGATGATATACCAGAAAATATGCTAATTCTTGGATCTCAATGGATTTCTGATGTATGAACCATATATTGAATTGATGCTGAATGACTGCCCATCGTGACAGACATCTAGTTATCATTGGAAGGATGATAATACTCTTGAGTTGGTTTCTAAGTGAGACAATTGAAAATCATGGTGCTACATGTAATTACTTATCTTTTGGACCGAAAATATTAAATCAAGGCATCCCTTCTCAGAATTTGAATAATGAGTCTAAGAATTGATCATTGTTTCGCTAAGGTAATAGAGACTATTCTGGATGCCAACATCATTATTATGTATGAGGAAGGAACCTTGGGATCACTCCAAGGCATACACACATAGAATGAGTGGTATTACTTCTAAATGTGTCATTAGCACCGATGGGATTAAGAGACATCTCTTGAGATTGTAAAATGCTTCTAGAAAATCATTCGTCTATTCATATTCTACCCCTTTCATCATTAACCTGGTGAAGGGAAATCATTTTCCTGTAAGGTTGGATATGAAGTTCTGAATGTAAGACCAATCTCCTTGGAGTCTATTAAACTAAGTGAGGTTGTGAGGAGGTGACATTCCAATAATGGCCTTTGTATTGTCAAGGTCAATTTCAATGCCATAGTGGTGTATGAAAAAGCTGAGGAATTTTCCTAATGTGACACTAATAACACAGTTTTAGGGGTTCTTTTTCAAACTCTGTTGTCATAGATTGTTGGAAACTATTTCATGATCTGACAGGTGATGTGATCACTATAGTGAATTGAACTCCAAATCATCCACATATCATTTTAGGAACATTACCAGGAAGGGTTTAAAAATTTAGTGAATGGTGCATTGATGGGTGGGGAAAAAAATTTAAACGAAAAGGAATTAATTTATAGAAAATAATTCTTACGGAGCCATGAAGGTAGTGTATTATTTATCTTCATAGGAAATTAAGAATATATTATATATTTAACATCCATACATGAAAGGTAGAGCCTCATATCCAATAGTTTCATCGATTATTAATTATGTGATTGGGAATGGGAAATTGACTTTCAGGAAGTTCTGATTGAGATCTCTAAAATCGAATCCCTCTAATCTGCAAGTTTTACTTTTTGATAGGGAAAATATTTTCTAGAGATATGGGTATTAGAATTCCCAAATGATGTTTTATTTGATTATCTTGTCGACTTCAGCCTCAATTTGCGTAATATGTTTCAGGTGCGTCCTTCGAGAAGCTTTATTTTTACCATAGTGGTCTTCTGTCAAGACGCGGTGGTGAGTGGACACCTCTTCATTGAGGCCTAGAATTTCTATATAATTGGATATGAAAACATATCTATTATCCTTTAGGAATGAGGATTATATCTCTTTCTCTTCGAACGACATGGCCACAATAATCAGAGTGAGTCGTGGGTCTTTTTCCATACCCATGTAGATTTCCATGAGTTCATTAATGGTGGTAGAAATTCCTTCCTAAAATTTTGGAGGAGAATCCCTTTGGTCTTGTTCTTCCTCCTATAAAACCTCACAATCATCCTCTTCATCTTCTAATGGTTAAAAAATTATTGAGACGATTGTTCCATAGTTGACAGAAGTGTTGTAATTTTTTTGTGTGGGAGGTGAAACTGCCTATTCTACCATGGTCGTCATCGGGGGACTCTTTAGTAAGATGAAATGAGGTTTAAAAGAGTCTCCACATATTCACTGAGTGAAGAGACATTTCCTCCTGCCTCAGTGGGTGAGGAAGTGATTTTTTTTGTGTTTTGTTGATGGTTAAAAGGAATTTTTATCCATACCCCCACTATTATCTTGGGGGTCAGTGAGATTTTCAAAATTATTAGGCTCAATAGTTGTGACCAAAATCATGAGTACTATAGAATAAAAGTCCAAATTTGGACTTGTGTACTCAATATGATTGATGATCTATACATATTATTCCTCTAGATTCTTGAGGGGATGGATGATAACAATTTCTAAATAGTTAGTGGAGAAAATCCAATCAACACTATCAACCAAATGTCTCTTCACCCTCATCTTTTAGAACCCTTCATCAATCTAGTGTGATTCACATAGGTTGAATGGGTCCTTATCGGCATGAAATGTCCCACTATATCCATTAATTCTATATTTGAGGCACTTATGGTAAGAGGAGGGTATTTCTATGTGTTGATGCTGCCAAGGCCTTCCTAGAAAGGCATCGTAGGACATATTATTTCAGACCACCAGAATTTATGGGGGGATATGAGGTCACTAAACTAGGTTTCAAGATTTATTTGTCCGAATGGATTATTCTCAATTTTGTAGTAACCCAACAATGTCATGTTGTTGGTCGTCAGATCTTCCTCATTGCGGACTAGATAGTGAAGTGTACATAGTAGGATGAGATTAACTCCAAACCCATTATCAATGAAGACTTCATAGATATAGATACCATTTATCATGTTAGACACATATAAGGGTTTGATGTGTCCTTGAATGGTGGAATATTCATATTGATCTGTGAAAGAGATAATTTTATGTCATTCTGCCAGATTGGTCTATGTCCCATAGACCTCATTAGCTGCTACCCTGGCTTCATTAGTCTAAAGACCTAGAAAATATTTGATGAGTGGTTCCCTTAGATCTATTGATAGATTCAGTGCATCTAAGATTGACACCTTTTCAAGTACCGAAGCTATATACATCAGAATATCATGTTTATAATTTAAATTCTAACACTTCCTAGCACAAGGATGCAATTTTATAGGCATTTTAGGGAATTGATAATTTTCCAGTGATGGGTAGACCCTTGAGATTTGATCCATAGGATCTTTCTTTCCTTGTAAATTGTGTTGGGAAGTTCTTCTCACCTACCAAGGTTAATTAGCCACATATTCTTCCTCTGAAAGTTATTCCAAAAATATTTGGCCTTGGTGGTTTCTTATAAGGAAGGAGAATTTTTCTTACCCTGTTGGATCTGCTGGTGGTTTCTTTCACAAGTTTCTATAACACTAATAGTTTTATCATAGGTGCAGCCAGAACCTTGATTTCTACCATGGATACAACTCTATTTATATATCAAGATTCTGCAGCATCATCCTACAGACCCTAAATAGGGATTGAGGAATTCTGGTTGGTAATCATATTTATCATTGGGGAAGGGATCCATTAAGTGGATGACATTTAGAAATCCAAAAATTTGCTTCTCATCTAAAGATAAATTTTCCTCATCTTCTGCCTCTACTATTTCCATCTAGAGGGGCAGTGCCTGTTGTGACATTTGGTGGGGTGGTGCCCTTACTCTCAGATCCGATGGCCTGAAATACGATAATGTTATTGAAAAATTTGACTTCGGTGAATGTTCATCATCTTGGCCTTTATTCCACCTATCTGATTGGACTATTTTTGGGTGGCCGACCGTTAGAGGATTGTGGGGGTGAGGATGTCGGTTGTGTTGCCTTAGGATATTTTGAGGCACTATTGGTTTCATTAACTACACTTAGAGGATACTGTTTTATCATTTGATTGTTTTATAAGTCATACAACTATCAAACATTTTCTTTTTTTTAATAACACTTTCCCACTCCCCTCCTTTTCTAGGGTCAGTAGTAGAAACATATGCCACCCACCCTGGTGGTGGTCCCAACATGTATTTTCTAGAATATATCATTCATTACAGGAGGTCCTTGATGAAAAAGAACTCATAAATTCCATTTATGTCATCAAGACCTATTTCATTAGCCCTATTTGGATATGAATGTCAAAGAATGTTGCAAGCCATAGTGGCTATGAAGTATCCACAAACTCGGTCATCCATGAATGGGTAAAATTTATTTTTTCTTTCCTCAAATTGATTTCTATTAGCCCCCATTCACTTATAATATAGAGGTGAGGGTCATTGCGAATGTCCATGGGGCCCCACATGATTTGGTTCGGGCCTAAGAGTAAAAGCCAAGACAAGGTTGACTTAAGAGTGAAAAAATCTATTTCATCTCTTCCAACTCTTTTTACTGAGTCTAATGGGGCATCTTGAGACTTATTATTAGTCTGTTTTATGAAATATTCTATCATTTGAGTGATGGTGGAGATGTCCCAGAACCGAATAGTATATTTCACAGGAATAAGTTCTGTTTTCAAATCATCATGGAGGTTGACGATGCACTTGTACAACATCTCATTTTGTGGGGGGGGGTCCAGTTTAAGGAGTAATTTAGACCTTTCCATCCAAAAATGAAGTCTGAAACTCTCATTCTATCACTGTATGAAGTTCATGAGGTCACGGACTGTTGTTTTTTGGTAATGTCAAGCTGAACTTGAATATGAATCGACACTAGAGATCCTCCCATCCTGTTATTTAGTTAGCAGGAAAACTAGTGTACCACACTAAGGCTGAACCATGTATGGTTCACACAAAGCATCTGAGATTAATAGATTCTTGTTTCTCTAGGGTTCCTATCAAGTGATCACAATAATATGAGTGGTGCATCATGTATTTATATAGATCACCTGAGACATTGAACACTAGGAACACGTGGTTCCTGATAGTTTGCAGTGGAAGAACATTGCTTACCCAGTCAAGGTAAGGTTTCTATTCTTTATATATCAGATTTTTCCTCCCTTCCATGTCTTATATTCATGTCTTTAATGACTCAATTTGATTCATGAGCCCTTGGTTCATGTCCTGTGGAACTTGATCATGGGTTGGTATATTAGGGTCCACGATTGGGCGTTCTAGTGCTGCTGGAACATGAAGCGGATACCCAACAAGTGGAATCCATTGTTTATTCACCTGAATATCTTCCAATTTCTTCCATAATAGAGGGAAATATTGATATCCTACGAGATTGGGTTCAAGTAGACTTATAGACCCGATGCTTCATTGAACAATATTTCCATCCAGGGTTCTTTCATCATGATATTCTAGTGGGGAAGAGGTACATATGATGAAAGTGTGTGTTAATGCTCCACATGGGGAACATACCTGGTAGGAAATCTTTCTTATAGTAGTTCAGCATTGATTATATTTAGTTATTTCATTTCTTCCTCCTGTTTATATAATATCTCCTTAGGTGCGAGTGAATCATTCACATTTGGAAGAGGTTGTGGGTTACATGAAACCTTGTTCTTTTTTCATATTCTTATTGGGGATTCATAAAGGAGTACAAGATGAATTATCTGAGTGAGAGCCCAAATTTATGGCAGCCCATTGGTTCCTGGTATGCACACCTTCATGCTTGGTGTGGACTACCTTTGGAATGGGACAATCTTCCCTTGTATCCTCCTCATTTGGATTATCTTCAGTAAGGTACATGGGATTGACATCCATGACGTTCACTGATGAATACTGCTTTGGGTGTGGCATATTGTTCGCAAAACGGTAGGATGGCATCTTGCATCCCTTATCAGATATTCTCCTTCAATTCCAGGACCCTCATCGACTTTCTTGGAGAAGAGTGACTTGAAGGGATCATTAACATGACATGGATATACGCCACCACCCTGGGGGTCATCAGTCATGAGATAGGATAGAATGGGTAACCTATCAATTTTTTGTGTTCATTAGATAGAAAAAAATTGACTTCCATTGTGTGGGTAGTTGAGGTAAAAATGCTCCCATCCCTACTAGATGAGGTTTCTCCAATTCTCCCATTGATGTATCTCATCACATATTTTTTGTTCTTATAGGGGCACATTTTGTTAACAATTCCCCCAACCCTGTGAGCTAGGGTATCTACGATACTGTGGATGTTGTTACTATTATCAACGTCTTCTCAATATTGTACATTCCAATGTGGGTGTGATTCAGATATGGTGATGGATATGAAGATAAATTTTTTCTTCTGAGGACATGATTAGTGATTTTAGGTTGGATTCCAATAGGCGATAATCCTGCTAAATGTTCCCACTGGCTTGGTTTAGGAGCTACTCAATGGTTTTATCTCATCAGGCCTGATGCATTTGAGACTTACTCAAGGATGGTTTTTGTTGAGCATTCCACTTTTCCTAAGTAGGTACTTTTTTAAAATTATATCATGGGATGATTAAATTGTTGGATTCCATCTCTGCTGGGTTCTGATGGATGGGACATGGGGTGAGTTGTACAACTCCATGTTCTCCCCACCCTCAAATGTGAACAATAAATGGGGAATCAATGATGAGGCAATGAAATTTATATTATGTGTGGAGGAAATCCAAATCATGGTTTTTTCTTTCCTTTATTATTGTGGTTCTCACGTAGAATGAAGGGTTTATAGGTAAATTTTAGGACAATGCTCTCCCAACATACTAATGTGGTATAAATAATCGTCATATGGTAGAAATTGTATTTTCAACCGCTAGAGAGTTCCAAAGACATTTAGGGGAATGTTGTGAATGCATTCCTCAAATAACTCTTTTGGAATGCTAAACTGAGTAGTGTTTGTAAGATAGAAAATAACTGGTATTCCATCCCTGGATAACTATCTTCTCAAAAGAAACATATTATGTTTATCTTATTCGATGGATTCCTCTAATTATTGTTAATAACTTTTTTTCTTGATTTTATCATGAGTAGTTATGCTAGTAAAGACTACATTGATGTATAAAGGGTGTAGGGGTGGATCAGAGGATGAGCATGCCCATGGACCATCATCAGGATGAAAAAGGACGTAACTTTTCATTGATAGGGTTTCTTGCATATCTGGCCCTATCATTCCATGAACCTTAGTATATGAGTGATTTCTCATATATGGACTAGTTGGGGGAGGACCTCATTACCTGTGTGAATTTTGGTTATGGGGAGGACCTTTCCAATTAGGGATATAGTGGTGGGGACAACCATCATAGGTTAAAGTTTTACCGTATGGATATTTTCCATATCATGTACCCTGGGGAGGACATTCAGGGAGGGATGTAGCAAGGGGAGGTCCTTCTTATTATTTTTTGTCACTATAAGGAGGACTATAGTAATGAATTCAATCATGGTGAGGACTACCATTATGGAATCATGTCTAGTTATAGTGAGAATATTCATAGTGTATATTATGGGGAGGTCTTTCCGGATATAATGCAATGAGGGGGGGGGATTCTCCTTTCTTGATGTCACTTCTGGGAGGTCCATTACAGTGACTACCATCATTGCGAGGAATACCATCATAGATTGATGTCTGACTACCAGTAGAATAATATCGGTAGTTTATAACCTGAGGAGGACCATCAGGGAGTACAAGAGTAAGGGGAGGATCATATTATTGTTTGATCATTTGGTCAAGGGGAGGGCGACCCTAACACACATTGGAGATAAGATGTCACGATCGATTATTTCTGGACCATGGAGTATATCCCCATGGGTGATCTAGGGAGGACCTTCAAAAATTCTGGTAGAATCATTATGTGGTGGACCTTCACAATTTATACTACTTCATCCGTTATTTGATAATATATTGATAATATCTTGAGACTCTATTGATATATGTCTTATGGAATCAAGAACTGTGTCTTCAAATCAAGAAGAAACATGAATGTGCTCTTAATTTTCTAGATTCCATTGGAGACTTTAATTTTTGCGTGCTCTCTTATGGGAAACATGGGATGCATGTAATTAGTAACCGGATTCATATTTGGGTCTTTTTTTGGTTGGTTCCCATGATGTCATAGGGATATTCCAATAATAATCTTGATTTATTAAAGTGATATATGCCTGAACTAGAGGGACCACCACATTGGATCAGTGTCCGTTAATTGGAATAGGTGTTTTTTCCCAATTTGGTTGTACTAGTATTATATAATAAATCTGTCAGCCGATATATATTTGAGTGGGGATTCATGTCTATTCCAGATTAACTATCTTATTTTGTGGATGAATCACCCCACCTGAGAAGATGGGATCATGGGATCGAATCCTTTATTTTTCTGAAAACACTTTGATATCTTAACATGTTTTGAGGATATGGTATATAATTTACCTTTGACCGTCCATCATTTTTAGGATGTACTGAGATACATTATTGGATTGAATGGGTATGAATTCCCATTCTGATGTCGGAGAAAGAGTTTTTTTCCCGCTTCAGTAATCCATGTGTTTGTAGTGGGTACTGGTAGTTCTCTTATTCTAGGGAAGAAGAATGATTATTCCCCATGAATTTTAACTGGGATATTCCAGCTACATTATCGGGTTGCCGCTAAATTTGAATGGTGGGATTTATATTTTCGAGCAGGAATTTGTGTATGCTCGTTTTTCTCTTTATTTGTTTCACGGTCTTGATGTGAATCCACTATAAATTTGAATCTGGTTATATTTTAATTCAACCATATTTGGCTAGTTGTCTAGATATTGGTTTGTATGAATTTTTATTATTCTGTTAATTTCCACCATATTTTAATGGTGGTATCCATATGCACTGGAAATATTTTATGACTACCCATATTTTTCCTCGCTATGTATATGATGGGATTGGTATGTGTCATTTGAATTTTTCACCTGATTGTAGCTGGTTTAAACCTTATTTTGATGGTGGTATTCTTGAGCGTCATTGGGGATTTTCATCCACCTATAACTTTCCACCCTATATGCAGGGCGGGACTGGTCAACATTGGCAGGAATTTACTCCTGCTTGTATTCTGCCACCGTATAACTGTGTTGGGATTTAGAAGAGAGGAAATAGTTATATGTATACCCATGCCATGTCACATTGTTTTTATGAAGAATCTCCTCCTCCCGAACTAGGATAATGAACTCCTCATAATTATGAATTCTCCACCCTTGGCCGAAAGCCTAAGGGGGCTAGGTTCATCAGAATTCAACATGTACTCTTAGTATGTGATCCTTTTCAGTGCGAGGATATTGGGTTGTATGCCACTGAAGGTGACACACAATTGTAGGAGCCCTCGAGCAGGGTTCTGATGCAGTTGGGATGAAGTCATTGGTGTTGACCTCATATTACTCTAAAATGTAAGGGAGGTACTCATTATCGCGTTTCAGGTACAGAATCATAAAATGATTTGAGACGGCTAGTGGGGTCGTCATGTGCTATATTACTGATAATAGATGAAGAGGTTGTTAGAAATATTTCCTTAATTGGAGGTCCTTCTTTGTAGCCTCCACCACGTGGAGAGTATCGTTTTGGTGGTACACCTTTATTATTTCATTTGAAACACAGTGTTGAAGATTCATGGTTCGCGAGGGCTTCATGTTCTTCTTCGAGGACCCAGTCACTTTTGTGGTCATTGACACACATTTATAAGTATGTTTTAGGGATTCCATTGGATTGAAGGTAGCTCTATGAAGAACCTGTAATATATATGAAAAGTAAAAAAAACAAAACCATGTCAATGTAGCATCTCATGATCACATGTAAAATAGATGATCTTTCTTGACCCTACTCTTTTCAAATGAGAGAGGGTCTTTAGGTGGGGTAACCCACCCCATTTAGTGAAAGAATCACATCGGGCTCACCATTTTTCATTCAACCCAATGAGCATATGTGGGAGAGAAAAATATGTTCTAATGGATAATAATGAATTCAATGATACTATAGAGAGTTTCACATTGGGTTCACCATTTGTTTTTAACCTGAGGTGCATTGTGTTGGTCTTTTGTGGGTGAGATGGTCACACTAGGAATGGGTAGTATGTCATTTTTCATGTTACAAAGGAGGTCCCACAGCTGATTGGTTCTGGATGGTGATTGTAGGGGGTTAAGTGTTTTATTAAATCTCCCCACATCAGGTACAATGGCCTCATATGGTCTCCAACAGGTTTATTTACTTTGCTAGAAAAACCCATTGACCCTATTATCTATGATTCATAGAACATTTTTCCAAAGGAAAGTAATAATTGGATGACAATTTGGATAACAAAAATTAAGGACTCAATTGGTCGAGAGGATGGGCGGTGAAACTAATCACAACCATTTAGGGGAAATTATTTATTGGTCAGGGAGTATCTTATAGATTCAAGAAATGTTCACATGTTCTTGAATCCTTGGTTCTTTCCAAAGCATGTGTCTGTGTATTATACATAGGTTATAAGACCATTGAGAAATATACATGGGTTATAATCATCTGTTTTTATCCAAGCTTCTTAACTGATGAAGACATATATGTGCATCCCAGGTTATATGTTAATATTACCCTTTTATGGAAACATTAATGATTCAGTGGTATTTTACTGAGATAAAGATGATTTAAGACATGTGATGATCCTATCTAGAGTTTATCATCATATAGAGGGACATAGATCATTTCGATATCGGGATCAAACCCACAATATGGGATTCCTATGTATCGATTGGAGATGTATCATATTCCACATTGTTCAGTGTCTCCTTACTAGACACATCACCTTTTAAGGTTGTGTGAAGAGGACCAATCCATGTTGTTTAACATCCTATGGCGAGGATGTCTAGGAGGAAGATTCCTAGTCCTGATTTCATGTGGGACTTACGCTGAGGTGTCCTAAGATGCTCATAAGAGGCATAATCTCATGGGTGAATATGACCCTACTAGGTACATGGCCTGAAGAACAGTTGGGTGATATGGGTAATGAGTTTGGAACTTATGGAGGATTCCTACATATCCAAATTGGTTGGGAATCAATGATCTTGTAGTTTGATTTGAGTTTAGAATTACACACTTGTAGAAGCCCATTTGTGGGGCATGATTTGGGATTAACATGGGAGCTGCCCAATGAGTCAGGGCTTCCTCAAGAGGGTGACCTTGTGAGTTTGATGGAATTTTATTGGGACTAACTTCTAATGAGAATGTCTCTTGATTTTAGGCCTTATGTAGGCATCCATTGTATCATGATCATAGAACAGATCAGATTTCTATAAGTCCGTTTTTTGGGGGGGCTTACACATTCTAAGAGGCCCGTGCTTTGAGATTATTCAGACGTCATGATCAGTGACAACCTCTAAGACCATATGAGTCATTATTGGTGTGAGAAAAAAGACGATGAAATTTATCTGAAGATCACACGTCCCACCTCATCTATAGATAGATGGAAATGTATCCCAAATTAAGGGAGAGAGGAGTCATGAATATATAAATTTTATCTTTTTTTGTATCCAAAATAGTTTTATTAACCTATCCATGAATTCCCTAGGTGGAGGTAGAGAGGAGCACTAATGAAAACTCATACAAGAAAAGCTATGGGATTACATCAATGGGAGTTACCTCAAATTGGTTTTAGTAAAGGGGACGAATGATACTTCATGTCAAAAGGAAAATAAAGTGTTATTTCCCTTGTATACCACTAAACCTAAACAAATATAAAGTTTAGTATTTTCCCTTGATCCCTATAATAGGTATGTTCATGTTATTATCCCATGGTTGGACCCTAGGTTACCATGAGAATGTGTACTTTTGGAAAATTAGGGGGTCCAAACTATTGTGTGGATTACCTATGTGACTCCTCTTACCATGGGTATATAAAATCAAAAGGGATCATTGATGAACCAGATTGTTTTCTCATATTTGTCTAGTGTATTTGGAAGAGTATTTAACCTAATATCGTTGAACTAGTTCATGGAGGGATTTTGGATGAGGTGATAAAAATGGAAGGAGATGATCGAAGCTGAAGAGTGAAACATCCGAGGGTATACCATTCCATGTAACATTTATTCATGTAGGATGGGGGAATCTCTACAAAACTTATTACTACATGGGAGGAGGGACCATCCACATACCATTATGGAGCACAGACTTCTATGCGGTCCGCATAGTGTTTTTCTATGTGAGACCAAGTGCTGATCACGTAGAAAGATGCTACATGGCGCTGAGTTTCATTTACATAGTGTTGTGATATGTGGTGCAGGGTTCAACTTGCATAGTGTGGTTCCATTCATGGCGCTAGAGTGAATATAGTTCATTGGTTTAGAACCCCATAGGAAAATCATCCTCCAAAGAGATATGGTTTTCAGTATACCAATTATTATATTTCCTTTTTTATTTTTCTTCTATGCGTCTAGTTTATACCTATCGGAATTTTTCAGAAGAGGTTTGCACCTCATCAATAGATCTCTTCATAAATTCATCTAAAAAATCCCATTCTATCCTCTGAAATATGGTCCCTTTCATGGATCCCCTTAGGTTTTTTATAGAGTGTTGGTGATGCTAGATCTATGGATGTCATGACACATTTTATGGAAGCCCTTGGAAAAATCACCCAGCTCACATACGACTCGATTAACAGAGTCCTGCAGGGTAGCCATTCGCGGTGGTGAAAATTAATGCCTCATTCCTGTGAATGAAATCACTTTTTCACAGGGCACTGATGGTGTTTCCTTTCCAAAAAACTGTTGAGTTTGTGAGGACAGTGTTCAGGGGAAATTTTCTCAACCTCTATTTTTCCAATGACATAGTTCACAGGAATGGTATTCTCCTCCTCCATTTCATCAGTGATGTAGTTCGTGGGGAAGATATTCTCCGCCTCCATATTTCAAATGATGTGGATTCAGGGGCATAATTATTTTCCTATATTTCTTCATTGACGTGGTTCACGTGGATGGTATGTGGGGTTGTATTTTTTCTGCGTACTACACGATTCGCGAGCAGTTCCATCTACCAACTGTTCCTAGGATTCATTATGTGGGCGGATCATTTTCCTTTTTGAAATTCGGCTTCATTAACACATTTTTATAAATCCTTCATCCAATTATTTTTATTTCCTTTTCCAAAATGATTGGACTATTTACTTTCCCTTTGCAATGGTTTCAGGACCCTATAGTTTTATAATAATTTGATCTATTTATTTTATCACAAAAAATAAGAAATAAATCCCTGTGATAAAAAACTAATTTAGATATTTAATTAATTTTTATAGATAAACATAAGATGTATTTATCTGTACCAAAATATATTATAGACTTTAAAATAAGAAAATCAACATTTTAATATGTATCTCTCACTTAGATATTATAAAGAAAAAAAATCATATATAAATGAAAAATGTCATATTTTTGAAGTATTGATTATTATATATTAAATATAATCATCGAATAAAATTAATACATGTTTTGGGTTGATTTTTATTGCCTTATCACATTATTTTTTACATTAATTGCCCAATTTACCATTACAGTGGTTGCAATTATTTACTATGATTAGTATTAATAATAACTGTAAATAGTAGGGTCATATTTTCTAACTATGGACCTCTTCATTCAAAATAAAGAATTAGTTTTTAAATATTTATTTTCAATTATTTTATGACATTAATTTAAAATTAATATAAAAAATTCAGTGAAAATTAATTTTTCAAAAAAACGACCTTGTGTGTATAAAATTTATTAAAAAGACCATAATTGGATTATTATAAATATTATAGATCAATTTTTTCTTTTAAATTACTTTAAAAAAATGTAAATTTTTAAATTCTTAAAATAAAAAAACTGTTTTCAATAAAATCTGTATTTTTCACTGTTAATTGAGAAATAAATTTTTTAGATTAATCTAAATAAAATCACCCTCAGATAATTTTCATATGATGATTTAAAAAAATGGACTTAATTTCTTTAAATATATTTTATAAAATTGATAAAATATAATGAAATTATTTTCTAAAAAAGTAAATAAAAATTATTTTTCAAGAAAACATATTTTTTGAAGAAATAAATGACATTACTAAAAAATTGAGGGTTTATTTTCTAATAACTAGTAAATAAATTTGTATTGATTATTACCTTTATATATATTTCATAATTTGGTTTCTATTATTCATACCACCAATTCAACGATAAAGTTATATCTTTCATATTTAAATTACGATATTTTGTGGTTCGTCTAAGATCATTATTGTGTGTTTTATACGTTATCAAATATAGAGTTCTTAAATATCAGGATTTTAAAAACAGCTGTATATATGGATATCAAGATCAAAATAATATTATATTACATGTTAAAATCAAATAGTTAATTTCAGAAAGATATTGTTTTTTGTCAAAGAACCTCCCTTAATCTATATGTTCCACTGCAAGTTAACCAGTATGTGCACTTGATACCAATACTTCAATTAGACCTTCACAACACTTGTGATACCAATTGTTATTTCATATATGATTTTTGTTGGACTCATATACATGAAACTCCATATCTAATTATATATCACTTATATTACTCTGATCATTACCTAGAACATCATTGCAAGTCATAATATCATTTTCATCTTTTGATGAAAACCTCTCTATGGATCATATCTCTCTCAGAACCTACATCTTTATAACATTAGTCATATAATTTTTATACATAAGGATATTGTAGATTTAAATTTCCTCAATTTGAGGAAAATTATGGTCCACTATGGATCACCACCTTTTTCTATGTGTTTGACGTTTCTCCCAGTGATTATTTGTATGTTTGTTCCTCTTATAAAGATTATGTACGAACTTCAACTTATATGGATGAAAACTAATTTTGTGTTTTCATACTTCTTGATAACCCTTCATGATAATTTTTATGAACACATTAAGAATGTAACATTACATCATTATCACTTTAGATAACGAATGCCTGATTATATGACCACATCCACCACATCAGAAATAGTAGAAATAAAATACAAACCGAAAATATTGAGTTATGGTTGGATACATTTTAGTTTTATTATACTATTAGGTACCTATAGGTTATGGAACATATGTTTGTGTATGTTCCACATTTCAATGAAAATTAAACCTTATCTAAGGCATATTCTTGTGTTTTTTATTAATATATTTGGCTATTTATAGTGTTTTACTTCTATGTTTATTACAAATCAAGTATAAACATTGGAGTATGTTCTTGGGGCATGGAAGAAACCACATATTCTTTCTTTTTATGATCAACAAACACATAAAAATTATTATTATAATGTACCTTTTTTTGTATGTCAATTATCCTTTAAATATATCACTAGGACTCAATGCTTCTCCTTCAACTTTTCTATATCTAGTTTTATCTTATTTTTCAATGTCATACCAATTGTGAAGAGTCTCTATTGTTATTACAATTTTCATTAAAGAACAATAACTTCTCTCCCGTGATAATTTAAATGATTGACTCAAACCTCCGTTATGTTATTCAAACCCTCAATAATTTGGTTCTACAACTTGACCTTGACTATTTATTCAATAACATTATTCTTGATTACGGATTTGAGCATTCAAATTTCATCAGTTTAATCATACATCTCTTCATATGGTTATTTCAAGTAGATTATGGAATCAAAAACCACTCCATTATATTTATTAATTTTTTTATTTATAAATATGTATCATCAAATATATCCTCTAAATATACTTTTAGGTCAAATACCCATTCTACATATCCTTATTCAAAGTCATTATTTTAGAAATAAACTATAGTAACAATGATAACATCTTTTTTAGGTCTTTGTAGTCGCCAATTTATTCTTATTTTGTTTATTATATGATACTATCATCTATTAATATTATGTTCTTCTTGTGAAATAAACCCATAGATCCCTTATTTATATTCACATTTTTAAAGGATTTTTTTATTGTAAAATCATCAACATAATCTTAATCTTGATAAATCAGGGGAAACTTTTCTGAATAGTGTCCAACATTTCCTTTCCAAAAGTATACGAGTGTAATATTTTCTATTAAAATTAATTTTCCCCATTTTCAATTTGCGAAATAGAATGAAATTAATTCAACAAATTCATCTTATTCATGATTTCAATCCATAAAATCTGTATTTACTAATTTGAATTCCACTTCCCCTGTCTTTACTTTTTTAATAGCTTCATTATCGTCATTCCTTATCATATATAAAACAAGATTAATGTAAAAAAAATCCAATGTCTAATTGTTTGGATCATTCGACTTGAGAACCTAGTGTTTTTAATTATGTTAAGATGGAAATATTCTCAAAATATACATGTGGATTTTCACATCATAATGTGTTCCATAATGTCCATGGATATCTTCTATAATCACATTTACCCAATCATATAATTCATCAATATATTCATTCAGTTGCATCCTTAAGTGATCATATTTCACGACTCCATCCCTCCAAAGAAACCCCTCTAGGTATAGAAATAAGGAAAGTGAGATAATGATGCCCTAAGCTTCCCTCTAATAGTCCAAAGACTTGACAATAGTATGAAAGGTATATCAAGCACACACATGTTAGGCATTACCCTTAACAATGATTTAATACTAAATAGATAAGATAATAATATATACCACACAAATACTTCTTATTATAAATAAAAAATAATTCCCAGTTCAATATATTTTAAGACCATTACATGAATGTAATGAAATAAAATTGAATCAACTGAAAAGAAAAACAAATAAAAAATTTGTGGTAGTTCCCATGAAGCTCTAATAGCTCCAAAACAACTCCCCCTAATAGTAATGTATAGATCAATCCCCAAATATATCATGTGGACATGAAGAAAAATTTATATATACATAGTGTTATCATAACACATATAATTAGTAGGATACTCTCTAAAACATCTCAAGATAAAGGTGAAAGAAACATATCAAATCCCAATGAGAAAAAAAATCAAACTATCTTGTCACCAAAATAGGTTTATTTTTATTTTTCCATACACTCCATGTATTTATTAACAAATAATGTGTAAATGTATAAGACAAATATTGAAAACACAAACATATATATACACGTATAAATGGGTACCCCACAACCACTTCACCAATGTTTTTCCTATCTCATACCCCAATATTGCACATTGTGAGTCATAACCTATTCCATAAATAATATTTCCCAAAAATCCCGGAAACCATATCATACCATGCACCCCATGGATACCATCACAATATACACACCCATCATATGGTAACCATGTTTATTTATAGATTCCATCACAACCTATGTATTATTTACTTTAGGTTAATCTATCATAGAGTTTATATAAAGAACCTTTAATAATCCTTAAGATAATATATAGAGAACATTTTCACATGAAATAACCTCAATCAATCACAACCAAAAACATTCATGTGTGGGAATTAACCCTGATTCATACCTATGTGTCATAATATTAAAAATGATAGAGTGAGAGAGATGGGTTAGTCAGGAAACCATATCCCCACAAACCTAGATGTTTCAGAAAACACCCATAGAACCTCTTGATGGATGTTTCCTTTTTGACATGGATGGAATTTACATAAAATAAAAAAATATAATGTGTAAAATATATCTCAAAATAAAAATAAGGGAAACTAATTAGCATTAGAGTCAGATATCACTATCATCTTATAGGATACTCAGTTTCAACCGCTATGGTCTGAGTATAAAATTAGAATTCAAGAATTAATCCTAATTTTAATTAAATCATTATCCATTAATTAATATTATTAAATTTTATTTTCTAAGATTAATATTTAATCCTCTAAGACAAGTACCAATTACACTATAAATTATATTATTATATTATAACGTATTTTATCATCATTAGTAAACAATGTGTACTAAAATAAATATTTCTATATATTAAATTATCATTTCATAAACATATAGGTATCATGAGACTCAATATAAGCTACCATTTAAAAAATGAACTTTCAGTGCATACCATAAATTGCGTCCCATATTTGGAAACTAATCATATTAAAATTAACAACTAGTCATCAATCATCAAGAATGCATCAATCAATATAGAAGTATCGATGAAAAATACCCTATCTAAAATCTTCCCAACCATCCGATTTTCATCTCAGAATCCACTTAACATCATATTGTTACTTAAATTCCATGCCACCATCATCATCTTCATTGGAACCCCGTACTACCACTGTCATCATCACTAACAACTCGTGTAACCACCATCATCATCAAAATAATTCCTAGCCACCACCATCATCTAACCAACCATATTAGGTAAACAATTAATTAAATCCAGGATCTATGTCCATAGTGATTAAATATATTTATAATGTATTGTTTCACACAATTTAAAGGTAACTATGGCCAAATTACAAAATAATAATTATATCATTTTTGAAACATTGACGGGCTCAGTTAGACCTAGTTAATTTATCATTAATAAATAACCATTTTAATTCTATCAGGAATAAACTCATCTATCATGCATAGGTTTTCCATGTTACATAACATATGTTAGTAGTGAGAAGCAACCACATTTAACATAACATGCTTTAACATTATTTCCTTATTCTAATAATTGTAAGTTGGGCATTAATTGTTCTTATCATGCGTCTTCCATTTAATGAATTAATATAAAAGGATATATTTTTTTTAAAATTGTTATGTATATTAATAATTATAGATAATATCAACAATATATCCAAGTTGCTATCAAAGTATAGGTAAATATAAAGAGGAAATATAAATTAGATATGATCACAAAGTTCAAAAAATAATTTAATCACCAAACTATGAAATATAATATCATCTAAAAATCTAATAGTTTATATTTAAATTCTAAAATATATAGAATTATAAAATAATTCTCATCATAATTTATTAAGAGGTTTAACATTAATACATGTAATCATTTTAAAATTGTCAATAGATATCTATACATAGGCATGCCCTTATTTATTTCTATCTTGGATAAATTTCAAAATAATTATAATTATTCTATAATATTGAATTATTTACCTTCTATTTATTCTGATAATATGGTATAATAACAAATATTTTTTTCTATTATATCTGATAAACCGTTAAACTCCGTTATTGAAACAAATATCTACAATATTAAATATGCATAAGAATCATTAAATAATTTATAGAATTTAATATAATAATATTTATCCCCAGAATGAAATTTTATTTCTATTTGAATTATAGAAATAAGAACCATAATAGTTCAATCATAATATTTGTGAAATAAAGATCTATATCATTTATTGAAATCTTAAACACGTTTTTAATATTTTATTACACACAACACTATGTACTTAAGGTTAATTAATTGTTACTTGTCTATAACACATTATATTGAATTTTTTGTTCAAGGAAGAAAAATTTAAACATGTAATAATTGATTATAATATTTACTTGAAAAGTAGTGATATTATGTTATAATTTTCAACATAATAATTTTCTTCAATATGAATTCATTTATTTTTACAAGAATTAGTTAATATGAATAAATCATGTAATTTTATTATTGACCAAATCTACCTATAGTAGGAAATATCTTGTAATAATATAAAAAATTATCTACTTCATAAGTACATTTTTTATTTAAAAAATGGAAATAATAGTATATAATTAATAATAATACACATTATTCATTTCATCATCCTCTTAAAAATACCAGATTATCAAATATTTTTTCCTCATGTGATTATTTTCCATATTATTATTTGATTATAGATAATCATATTCATCTAAAATGTGGAGTATTAAACATGTTAAATTAATAGTTTCACATAATATAAAGATAAGTTTTATAGATCCTCTTCATCTTGTAATAAGACTTCACATGATGCAAATGATTTAAATGAGAGAGGGAGAGGAAACTTGTCCTTCCCAAATCTATAATTCATGATAAAAGGGGGATAAAACTCGATGAAGAAGACTCACAAGACTTGAAGGAAGAGGTCTGATAATCCAAAAATTAGATAAATTAAAAGAAATTTAGAGGATTAGGAAAGAATAGTTTTGAAATATTATTGAAAATTCATTTTGGAAATTTTAAATACACATCATTTAGAAACCCCATTTTAGTTTGGAATAACACAAATAATTAATTATGAGTGTTTCAAATCTTTGTAAATATTTTCTTTCATTAAATCATGTCAAAAATGATATATAAAATTTTTTATGTTTATATTTCAAATCATTGAAATAGGGTCAATGTGGGGTTTAGATCAATGGGGGAGTGAATATAGAATTATTTTAAGAAGAAACAGCTACCCCTACATGAGACATACACATTGCATAAGGGTAACATTATTTTACCATTACATAACTAATTACACTTATGCTGGTACTCATTAAAATAAAATTAGAATCATAATTCTTTGACCACACATACATAACCAATGAGACAATGAGTTTTGTAATGACATAGAATTATATCAATAGAATACCCCTTCTCAATATATAATTGTGTCATATTTAGTAATGTATCACCTACAAAAGAAAATAAAAACTTGAAATTGTTTAAAATAATAATTTGAAAATTACATTTAGATAATAAATATGGATATATGAATAAAAAATATTACAATGGTATATTAATTAGAATATAATATAATTATAATATAGAAATTTAGATCGGATCCACCACCAGAATAACCACTCTCAGAAACATTGTAGGTATGATAAAAATATTATCAATGAAATATTAAACATGAAAATAAATACATATATATAACATTGATATAAAACTTAAGTGAATAAAAAACGAATGAAATATGAGGTATTTATTTAAAATAGGAAATTTATAAGACTGTTATAAATCTCATGGCTATAATAATAATATGACCATTGAAATATTGATATGATCATTAGTAATAATAACCAGACCAATTTGAATGTATCAAAAACTATGGGAGTTTAAAATAAAATTTTTATATATTATAAAATGAAAATAGAATTTTTTTTCGCATGATATAAGTGAATAAATGTTTTTAAAAATGATAAAATAAGTGTTTTTATTTTTTAATAGAAAAAATGGTCTACTATCATTTTTGAAAAAAAATATGATAATTTAAAAGAATGTAAATTTTCATAAAATGGGTCTATAGATTAATATTACATTTTATTATAATTATAATATCATTTTGTGAGATCATATATAATTTTTCAAAGGGTCAGAAAACTGATCATAATATTAAAATCAGGTTTCTCAATAAAATATGGATTTTAATTAAAAAATAATTTTCACATCTTTATAAAATTATTTTCATAAAATGGATTTTTTATTGAATCTACATGTCACTAAATGGTGAGGGTAAATTTTTTGTATTTTTATAAAATAGTTGATTTTTTAGTGAATAGTGAAATATGACAAAACAATATATTTAACAATAAAAGTAAAATACATGATTTATTTCATATGAGGTGATGTAAGAACCCATTATATCAAAATTAAATGCACTAATTACTATATATAGTCATATTAAGAAACACTATTGGTATCTTGAAAAAATAAACTAATGAATAAAATATTCATAAACACTCTTCTCCTCCCCTTATAAATATCACCCCTCAGCTCCCACTAGTTCAAATGATATTTTCTATATTGAAATATTTTTTTTATTTAGTAAAAACATGAAATTAATAATTATTCTAATTAAATCATCAATTATCTAGAAATTAATGTGGATAATTATTTTTATCTCATCGGTTTCTAAATAACCGACTTAAAATTCATATTAAAGTGAATTTCAACATTGGTTATCTGGAAACTGATGTTAAAAATTTGATTTATCACATATTTTTTCTAAATATAAAATGATAAAAAGGTTCAAAAGTTTCTAAAAAGTCAGGTGGACTCATTTAGTTATCTATCTTTATCACGACCACATTCTATTTTTTCTTAGGCCGAATCTTTAACCCTTTTTTTATTCAATTCTAATGGATTCTAATATAGCATTAATAACTTCATCGACCCTCATATATTGTAAATCACAGCTTAAAAATTTGATAGACCATATTCCATTTTCATTACCACCTCCTTCATCCACAATCATTTATATATTTTTAATTAGTGTTTTATTTTTTTATTTTCCATGAAACAAGGTATGTTTTAATTAAGGAATTCTGATTTCATCTTATTTATTGAATCATAACCTCTAGTAATATTTTTATTTTATCAATTTAAATTATTCATATATTCCCTTACACATAACATAAATCCACTTTGTTTCGTTAGTTGATTCTTTGTTCTAAGGTTTCATCTATATTCAATATATATTTTTCACATTTTTTTCCTTTTTGAATATTAATCTACATTTTTTTCTATCATCGTGATTATTTTTTTTTGAAATATATTTCTTTTATATACAATAATCTAAATTATATTTTTGTATATTCTTTCTTGAAATGTGGAATAAAAATTATATGAATTGGGAATTATAATATATGAATTATAATATATGAAATATAATAAGACAATTATCATATATAATTTCAATGGATTTTATACTCTATAATCATGGAATTGATCATTTTATTTATGAAATTCTTGATGTATGTGTATATTAGTACTTGTATTAATTTTAGTATAATATTTTCATTATAATCAATTCAATTTTTATTTAATTACTACGTAATCTAAATTATATCCAATAAAAATTGCATTATAGAATATAATCCCAAAATTATTTTTTTATATTTAATAATTTGAAAACATTTTATTATATATATTAAAATTAGTAGTTCATAATTTCAAAACCTACAGTAAAATTATTTCAATTTTTGTGTGTATTATATTTTATAATCTATTTATTTTGTTTTTATCTGCATAATTTTTTTAGGTATTGAATCTTCTACCGTTGTGATTCATTTTCTTTAAAAAATACATTACCTTTATATATATTATTCAGAATTAATCTATTTACATTTTAATAAATTTTTTCCTAATTAATATATATATATATATATATATTTCTCAAACTAATCTATAATAAAATGTTCCTCTTTGTTTATAATGATTTTTATAAATCTATTAATATTCCATTAATTACATTTTGTTAATTGGTCTCTTCAATTTCATCCTTAGAATGTAAAATTATAAAATATTTTAATTTTTAAATCTATTAAATACAAAGTATTATTTCAATTTATAAAACCAGGTTATTACAATTTCCCTTAAGAAATTTTTACCCAATGTGTTTGTTTAATCTTTTCATTCCAAGGTTGGAATTTTTATCATTTATGGGGTCTTTCATTTTTTTATTCAATCTATAGAAACCTGATATAATGAAAACTTTTATAAAATATTCACTTGGAGTGACCAATAAATTCAAATTAAAACATATATTTGAGTATTTGAAACCATATTTTCTTTAATGTTGTTAGATAAAAAATTACCATATATTACATTATAATATTGATCCTTTGTTCATTGAAATATTTCATTTAATTGGAAATAGAATACAATAAATAAATATAAGGTTGGTATTTATTGTAAATTAGATTATTCAATGTTAATATTTTCATCCAATATTTTTTATTATTCACAACGATTTGTGTATTATAATTCATTAGTGTTACTATAAATGTACGAAATTTTTTATTAGTGAGTTTCTTAACCTCAAACTCCATCTTATTTTTCTAGAAACTACTACTTATTATAATAATTCTAAACATAATATCTTATCTTAACTAACATTGTTCTAGTCACTAATGATCCAATATTATTATTCATTTTTTTATTTTATATTCAACGAAATCTTCAAATGAAATTTTTTCATATTTATTCTCTCTTCTAAGTATTTTAATGATTATTTTCATTTTCAGTATATCTTTCTTTTACACTCTAGTGATATATATTTATTTCATTTATTTTTTGTTTGATTTTATAATAATTCTAGTTAAAATTTAATGTCACCTCCATTATTTTTAACTTCTTTAACTTTATATTGACCATAATTTAGAATCATAGAAAAAGCTTACTGTTGAATTATGTCACAAGTTTTTTTCCTTGGTTATCATTTAATTAATCTACTATTCTCCCTCTCACATTTTTACCACTATATTTTTTTGAAAATAAATTTGTTTTTGATATTTTTTGTAGATAATAAATATTTAAAGTTGGATTACCACACGTTGAAAAGTGATAAATATGAGGAAGGTGTGAATTATTTTTTGGAATTTTATAAATGATATGTTCTAAATGATGGGTTTTATCCATGTTTGAAATGATTAAATATGAAGAATTTGCAATGAATAGGGATAAAATATCAATTTAATTTTACATGGTTTTATCCTCAGTTACAAACATTGGATTTGATATGGTAGAACCGGAAAATATTTTAGACATATTGATGATGATGATTTACAACAATATATGTATAATAAAATTGAATAAATGGTTCATTATGTTGAATTATAGGAAATTGTGAATGAACCAATGTTTGAGTGTCTATATGGTTATGTAGAAAGCCATTGTATCCAGGATTTGTATAATTTACAATTTTATAGATACTGTTAATATTTGTTAACACAATGATGAAAAGTATAAGGAGTGACATCATATTTTAGAGTTTCTACAATGGATAAAAGATGTTATTGTAAAATACAATGATATTCTAGAATCAAACTATAATGAGAAGAAATTATTATGACTAATGGGATTAGGTTGAAAGAAAGTAAAATCCATCTCGAATGATTTCAAGCTATATAGCAGGGAATAAAATTTTTTCTCTGGGTGTCTTAAATGTGAGATGTCATGATTAATTTTGAAATAAAAAATTTAGTTTGATTTAGTACTTATAGAGAAACATACCGTGTAATTTTGGTATCTTCCTATAATTAATCATTTGAAATAATTATTTTCAAATTACACTGATGGAAAAAGTATGAGATAGCATAATGATGAGAAGATATTTGATGGGGAATTATGGAATCCATTTTATTTTACATAGTGGAAAAAATTGATCGATTGTTTCCAAAAATCGGAAATGAAGTTATAAATCTCATACTTGAATTGTACACAAATAGAATGAGCCCATATATATAACATATTATCACACATATTTATATTTGGATATATTTGTGATTTTATATTTATATCCTAAATTCTTTATGTAGTGAAAATATGTCTTGTTCAATTTAATGATCTTTGGAAAAAATATCCTGGAAATGATATTAATGTATTTCGGTCACCACGAATTGGTGATTTGTATCTTTTATGGGAGGAAGGTAATTGGGTGTATTATTCTTAAAAAATGGAATATTTTCAATAGCATGTAATGATTATGTTCACTATAAATGAATTCCCACCATATAGAATTATTTATGGATACAATGTTAAGAGAAATAAGGTTATCCACTTTGTGAAAAGAAAATATTATATTATCAACTAAAACAAGGGATAAAAGTAGTATACATGGATCATAAAATGTTTTTTCAATGGATATATCTAATCAAGTATTCAAAAAGGCATTAAATGGCTCATAATAATTTTATATTACTTCAAAACCTTTTTCCATTGATCAATATTTTGAGAGGGTGAAAAATATTTATGTGACATTTGTAAAGACCCAAATATATTGTAATGATAGAAATGTTTGCAATAAATAATAAATATTTTTTGAGATATCATATTTAAGATTTCATGAGGTCAAACATAACAATGATTTCCTAAAAGTGGAGATGAATATATATGATAGATTGATTGGGACACTATTAGATATTAAATTAAAGACTAGATATGTGTTAAATTCAATATTGGACTTACTCTCGGTGGGAAATGTTTAGAGTTAGCTCTTACTCCTGATAGAATATCAACTTTAATACCCCTTTCATGTTATAAATTTTACAAGATGGAAACAATTATATTTTTTAAGTGTATTCAAGATATCTAAGTTCCAAATGGTTATTATTTAAATGTAAAAAACTGTGGGTGTATTAGATGATGGCCAGCTACTCTCTTAGGTAGCTCTCCTGAGTGATAATACTTCTCCTTCATCAAGGTTTTCCCCTAGGCGATGGATCACTCTATTTCAGATCTTGCTTCTATTTTCTATCATATATGCCAATGCTTATTATTTATTACATTGTTTCCAAACATTTTCTTCATTTCCTGGTTTCAAATTTGATTCTCCCTCTTAAATGGTCTTCACTCCTTCGGTGACCTAGTTTTTCTATAGGGTCACTCCATTTCATTGTCTTGACCTTTTGGCCTTAATTCTCTCTATTTCTCACTTTTTGTCTTTCATGATGGGTTTTTATTTATATCCATGATCGTGGATCACTACCAAACCCTAGTTCTTCTCAATGTTCTCTACTTCTCCCATATCTACTCCACTATACTCCATTTTTGTCAGTTACAATGGCTCTCATGGGGGGTTTGGGATTTATGGGTTGAGAGATCTTCGATTTTATAGGACTCACATTTCAGGTTGGTCCCCTATTGGATTAGGATTTCTATCATCTTCTTTTTTTGCGCATTGGTCCTTCTATTCTCTGGTGATTTTTTTATCATGGTTTTTTTTTATTTAGTCACAATTGTTGTTTGGTCTCATGATGTCTTTGATCTATTCATGGTTCTCTCCTCGATGAGAATAGAAGTTTCCATTAATGGTGTTGTTTCTCAATAAGGCCTTCTCCTACTTTTCTCTAGCTCAAAAAATCTACCACTACCATCATTTTTAGATTTGTGTGGTGGTTTTAAAGGGGTAATTAGAAGTGGGTTAAATAATTTGATGTCTTTTTATGTAATGACCCGTCCTCGGGGCCTGTGTCGTGACTACCCCAAGCCCGCCTTCCATAGGCCAGGGGCAGGAAACTAGCACCAAAGGTGTAAATCCTGATAAATGGGAAGGCATTGCCTTTATAAAAGTAAACAAAACACCACAGTGTACAAGAAGAAGTAAAACACTAAGTACAAAAGAAAGCGCTGAAAGGTAAATGGGACAGAATACAAACTCAAATTAAAATACAACTACAACTGAACAAAGTACAACAGCTGGAAGAACGGAAGCGGCTCCTGGGTCTTCCTCCTCAGATCCTACCTGAAGGGTTGGTACAGATGGCGCAACTCCTGGATCGCCCACCACAGGTCTTACCTGAAGGGTAGGTACAGATAGCCTCCACAATGCTCTCGCCCGTCAACCTCCTTCGAGTGTCGTCTCGCTATGAAGTCCACCTCCGGATACTGAATCTTCGTGTAGTCCACCTTCGGGTACTGAATCGTCGTGTAGTCCACCTTCGGGTACTGAATCGTCGTGTAGTCCACCTCCGGGTACCGTCCAGTCCTCGAACACTCAGCCACCGTTAGCACTTCCCATCATCTGCAACCAACACAACGAGGTGCGGGCATAGCCCGTGCAGGGGTGAGTATAACAATATTCAGTAGGGACCCCGAGACCCTCAAGGTCTCACTAAAACCAACATGGATAACCAAAAAAAGATCTCAACAGATAACCTATACTTAGGTATATACCCATACATATACCTAAGTTATCAAGTAACCCATCGCAATCATGGGGAAACGCAAGGATTGTGAAATCAACGGATGACCACTACCCAGGTATATGCCCATACATATACCTAAGTTATCAAGTAACCCATCTCAATCATGAAGAAACACAATGATTATGAAATCAATGGATAACCACTACCCAGGTATATGCCCATACATATACCTAAGTTATCAAGTAACCCATGAGGAAACACAAAGGTCCTAGACTCTGCTCAAACCAGGATTTTTATTATCAAAACCATAACTGATGAAGAGCCTCGTTTCTGGAGTGTACAGTGGTCCTGTCACGACTCCTAGGTACTACTCACTAACCTAAGACTGTAGAGGTACTCCTCCTGTCGACTACCGCGGGCCAGCCACCCAAACACAGTAGTGCTTCCTGCCGGGGTATGCCACCCAAACACAGTAGTGCACACCCCCTAGTAGCCTGAAGAGGTACTCTCTGGACGATTACCGTGGGTCTGCACTGTCACACACGTAGTGATCCGTATGCCATGGGTTTGAACCTAACAAAGTAGTGCTCCGTCCACTGGGCTAGTTGACTCACTCCAAGTCGAGTCGGTCAAGCAGTCGTCAGGTCTCAGTCGGCTACACGGTCTCTGTACTCCGCACGCTCGTCTCTGGGAGCGTCTGCTCCACGAGCTATAGGTCGATACTCCAGGTATCTCAAAGTCCCATGATGAAGTATCTCAAAGGACCATCTCGTCATAGGGGTCTCAACGCAACAGACGGCGCGTCAATCGGACGCCCGGTCTGTGAGGTATTAGCCTTTTGGTCCTAGGGGCCCGGTTGGTCTCGTGTGCGAACCAACCTGGCCATATCTCAACTGTACCCCAACTCTCATATGGTAATATCAAGGGACCATTTCTCAACGTGATCACCAATGCCGCTGATGGTTTGTCAAACAGACGTCTGGTCTGAAAGATATCAGCGTTTCCGTTCTAGGGGCCCGTTTGGATTTCAGGTACAATCCAACCCGAAAACTATCCAACAGAAACCAAAACATGGGCGAAGTATGCCAAAATTTCTATCTCATCAAGAGGAAATCAACGAGACAGACAACACATCAATCGGACGCCCGGTCTGGGAGTTATTGACTTTTTTGTTCCAAAGGCCCAGTTGGTTTCGTGAGCAAACCAACCTGACCGCACTCCGACGGCATCCAAACCTCGAGCGGAGTAAGACAAAGGATGCGTCTCATTTAGAGGAATCCATCAAAGTTGACGGCACGTCAATCGGACGTCCAGAGCTCAAGATATAAGCATTTCTGCTCCGAGGGCCCAGTTGGTTTCGTATCTGAACCAACCCGGCCGAACCCAAGGTATTCTGAAACCTTGAGTGTAATATACCGAAACGACCGTTTCGATCCAAGGGTCGCATCGCCCCTGACGGTGCATCGATCAGAGGTGTACAACTCAAGATATAAGCGAATAACCGAAAAAGGTCCGAAAGCGGGGGGGTCTGGGCCCGAACCGACCCGGCCGAACCCCCTAGGTCGGCCCGAACCGGGTCGACCCGACCCAGGTCCGGGTCCGACCTGTCTGGGTGCGACCCGGCTTGGCCTTAGCGGCGCGGCCCGGTGCAGCCGGTCCCGCCAGGGGCGGCTTGACTCTGGCCGAGCGGTCTGGCTCGACGCTGGTCGAGCAGCCGCGCAAAAGGGGGCACTGCCCCCTTTGACAAAACTGTGGCCCCCCGTGCGGGGGCCGCTCCCTGCCAACGGACGCGACGTGATGCCGCGTCCTGCTGGTCCCATGCGGCCGCGGGACCAGCCGCAGCGGCCCCTTCTCGGCGGCGCACCGGCGTCATCGCCTCCTGGCGGCCGGCCGGTGCCGGCCGCCGCCTCCAACCGCCGGTGCCGCCGCGCCGGCGTGGCACGCCGGCGGAATCTTCCGCGGACCACCGGAGTTACTCCGGTGGTCTGATTTCAATTGCGTCTGCACCGGTGGTCCTCCCGGGAGCCGAAGATCACTACAAAGGATTCAAAACGCCATTATATCCTGCCTCATCATCGTTTGTTGATCTGCACATCTACAAAAAATAGCGGGGTCCTCAAATCGCCTCCTTGGCCCCGACTCCACCCGCGGTTTCGTTCGGCCCCAACGGTGCGGCGCGACAGCGCCGCGCTTCTTCGCTGCATTCTTTCTTCTCGTTTTCGCACGGTGTAATGGCACCGCGCTGCCTTTCACGTACCGCAACAAGCTCAAACAACAAGGGGGGGGGGGGAAGGAGGGTCGGTCGTGTTCGTGCTTTCCGACCTTCCCCCGTTAGTATAATAACAGGCGGCCCAAAATGAAACCAGGAAAGGCGATAGATGAGATCACGATCAGCATTAAAATAAGCCCCCACAACTTCCCGCAAAAAATTATTCCCAACCCGCAAGGAAAAAGTTCGCGGATGAACTAGATATTAAGTTGATCTGTGTCCTTTAATCTTGCTTAGAATTAACGAAACGATGGAATAAAATCATTCTAAAAATTAATTCCCTACCTCAATCGTTGTTGTCGAACGCGAGTTCTTCGCGGAAGAAGAGGATCGTCGCGGAAGAGTAGGATCGTCACGGAAGAAACGTCGCGGAAGGTGCGTCGCAGAAGAAGCGTCGTTGACATCGCTGTGCACGGCGTCACGTCGTCGATCTCCGCAGGTTTGGCATTCTTCGTCGCAGGTCGGAGCGTTCTTCGCATTCTTCGCGTTCTTCGCGTTCTTCGCGTTCTTCGTCGAAAAAGAACATTTTCCTCCAAATTCTCTCTGAGCCACAAGATCCAACAGAAATAAAATAAGAGTTATCTTATTTTATTAATGCACATGACACGTTTGAATTTCAAAAGAAAATAATTGAACAATTAATTCAATGAATTAATTGTAACGATTTAACAGCCCAATTAATGAGGAGTTTCTTAACTAGAGAAAGGCATGGTTGACTTTAATTAAATAGGGGGGTTGCGGGTGCATTACTTAGAGGAAAAGAAACGGTGGGGCTCATGAGGGCCCCACCTCAAAAATATCCTACCAAGTGTGTAGGATATTTTGGGTTCCATCCTATCTACTTAACTTAGAATAAGTGGCTTTTAAGTGGCTTTAAGTGAAATAAAATAAAGTTATCGCACCACATTATTTTATTTCTTAACTTAACCCCAAAAATTAAAAACCACACCCGAGCAAACGCAACTCCAGAAAAGTCATTTCTAAGAAAATACCGGTACTGCGATTTCATCGGTGCCCTCATAATTCGATTCCGAGCACCAGTTCAAAAGTGAGAAAACCCCGCTCGTTCGTTCACTGAACGTACCCGAGCTAAACTTCCGAAATTAATTCCGGGCACACCGGGCCTCGGAATCAAGCGCCGTCAGAAACTGCGTTCTTGTAAAATTCCAAATAAAATTAAGAAAAAAATTTCCTTGAACTTTCTGGGTCTTTACATTACTCCCACCTCAGGGCTTTACATCCCAATAAAGCTTCAAGACAAACTAGGGTCACAAAAGCGGTATTGAGCATGCATCTGAGCCTTCCGCTCCCATGTGATTACTTGGAGGTTACTATACTGCCCGTGAAAGCTCACCCGAGGAATAGGCCTTCCTCGAAGGATATTCTCCTTTCGATCCTCGATCCCCACTGGAACCTCCATGAAATACACCCCCTCGCCATCGTCCAGCTCCCTATGGTCAATGATATGCGAAGAGTTGAGCACGTATCTCTTCAATTGAGATACGTGGATGTCGTCGTGAACCTGGTGCAACTGAGGTTGATGGGTCAAGCAGTAAACCACCCCGCCTACCCTGTTGAGGACCTAAGAACGTCCGATGAACCTCGGAGATAACTTTCCACCTTGGTCACATCTCCATAAACTTCATCGTGGTGAGACCCGTATAAGGACGTGATCGTCATCTTCGAACTCCAGAGGTCTCCAACTCCTGCTAGAACTGGAACTCAAAATGACTGTTTCCACAAGGGTAAGGTTGACCGACTCAAGAGTGTTCGGTCGCACCCCCCCTGTACTTGAGTTATCCTGTGCTTCCTGGGGTTCTCTTTTCGCCGACCAAGGAAAACCCAACATGACATCGTAGTTAAACCACAACCTTTTTGCCTAATACCGTCAATTTTTTTATGAACTGTGATTGCCCAGTCCATAATCAAACCAACATCGTAAGGCCTCGATGCTGCCACCAAGAGATTCCAACCGAAACTCTCACCTCGAGGGTCTGACCACACCGTCGATGTAAGTGTGATTATCGAGTCTCCTCCCAAGGTATCTCCAGACGTGAGGGTCAAGTCCATGGCTTACCGGAAACTCTAGGTCTGGAACAAGATTTGTGAAAGAAAGGAATGATTCATATCAACGTCCATTACTACAACATCTAGTAGTGGACACAGACTGTCCCTCGAATCATTCTTAGAGCCATCGGGTCACTCTCCATGACCGCATGCAGCTGCACTCTTCCTCCGCCCTCCAGCTCCCTGAGCCTGGTGGGGATAACTAAGGCGGGTGGTTGTATCATGTTAAGATGTACACCACCTCATGCTGCTCTCTTATCTCTGCCACCGCGTCTGCTGCTTCGCAGACTCATATCTCCTTTAAGCTTCCTCTTATGGACAAATTTAACATGCACGAGTCTCCAAGACTGGTGCCAATTTCCTATTTCTTACTACACTGTACAGTCTTCATCCGCTCCTGGATGATCTGCACCTTCTTTGCCTACAATATGTAAGAGCTGCTAAAATTTCTCCTTTTCCTTAAAGAGAAACTCGGTCTCATCCCTTGGATGAACCACACCCATTGGATAATACAGTCAATCCTGACATGAATGATGTATTCATGCCATGGATGATGTCGTAAGGCCTCGACGTAACTAGCAAGAGATCCAACTGTCACTCTCGCCTCCAAGGGTCGAGTCACACTTTCGGCATTAGTGCGAGGTCACTGGGTCTCCTTTAGTAGAAATCTCAAATGTGAGGGTCAAGTCAACAGTCTTAACCAGGACCACTCAGTATCAACCAAACAAAAAGGACAGGAATGAAAAATTCACAAACATAAGTGTATTTTTATTATTTAAGCTCATAGTACAAAGACACGAATACAACAGCAACATGGAACTAGAAGTATAAGGGACGTATCCACTAGTTCCTCTCCTGTCCACCTGCTCCCGGAGCTCTACTACCTTGTCCACTTCTCGGCTGTTTCTCAAGAACCCACCGCTGCTTCTGACTCGGTGGCTCCTCCAAAGCCTGAGGATCATTTGTATGAGGATTCGGACAGTCACGTGCCAGGTGACCCTTCCTGCCACATTCATAACACTTCCTACTCCTCGTACGACTGGATCTAGTCCTCTTGGACCTCTGCATCATCGGTCTACTGCCCATAGATGACTCGGCTACTGATCGAAAACCCTGTGGAAAAGGCAGATGCTTCTGTACAATCTCGGTGTGAGAGCTACTGGCACAAACTCCACCCTGAAGAAGGTCTCGAAGTCTTCCCTTGTGAAGGTCATCCCGTTGCAAAACTGGAACAAGTGGATCCACTACCTGCGTGTTGCTGCCTGAAGAAGGATGGCAGCAAAGATCACCACGAAGTTTGCAGGCGTCCCCACTAGCCTGAAGACTCTCACCACTTCCCACATCCAATCCTCAGCCGCCTTCGGGTCCGTCTCTCCCCGGATCCTGGGTGGCCTCTGGCGCTGGAAGTCATGCAACGCACTCAAGTGGCGTGCATCTCCTACTTCTGGGGCTAGTGGCATCGGTGGCCCAACGTATGGTAGTACCTCTGGTGCCTCCACTGGTGCCACAACTGTAAGAGGGCCCTGTACCGAAGCCTTGTCGCTCGACAGGCTGTCAGTACGCACATCCCTCTGGGATCTAGCTGGTCGTCCGAGAAAAGGCATCCTGAAAGAAACAATGTGCTATAAAACGATTATACCTAGTGAGCTGACCTGGTTTGAGCTGACATTTAAAAACTTCTGGAAACAGACACGCAATCAGTGTTTTCATGCACAAAGTCAGAAATCATTTGTCAGGGTCCTGGTGTATGGATACGTCGGCCGCCCGCACTAACAATGGACTCCCTGAACTGAAATCCACACTCAGTACTCTTAAAACTATTGCTTCTCAGGAAGAAAATATTAGAGTTATAATTTCTGCGGTAGAACCGACTCCTCTGATACCAATTTTTCACAACCCGTCCTCGGGGCCCGTGCCGTGACTACCCCAAGCCCGCCTTCCATAGGCCAGGGGCTGGAGACTAGCACTAAAGGCGTAAATCCCGATAAATGGGAAGTAATTTCCTTTATTAAAGTAAACAAAACACCACAGAGTACAAGCGGAAGTAAAACACTAAGTACAAAAGAAAGTGCTGAAAGGTAAATGGGCCAGAATACAAACCCAACTGAAAGTACAACTACAACTGAACAAAGTACAACAGCTGGATGAATGGAAGCGGCTCATGGGTCGTCCTTCTTAGATCCTACCTGAAGGGTAAGTACAAATGGCGCAGCTCTTGGATCGTCCACCACGGGTCCTACCTGAAGGGTAGGTACAAATAGCCTCCACAACGCTCTCGCCCATCAACCTCCTTTGAGTTCCATCTCGCCATGAAGTCCACCTCTGGATACTGACTTATCATGTAGTCCACCTCTGGGTACTTACTCGTCGTGTAGTCCACCTCCGGGTACCATTTAGTCCTTGAACACTCAGCCTCCGTCAGCACTGCCCGTCGTCTGCAACCAACACAATGAGTTGCGGGCATAGGCCGTGCAGGGGTGAGTATAACGATACTCAGTAGGGACCCCGAGACCCTCAAGGTCTCACTAAACAAACAAGGATAACCACAAAGAATACCTCAACAGATAACTCTACTTTGGTATATGCCCATACATATACCAAAGTTATCAAGTAACCCATCTCAATCATGAGGAAATACAAGGATTATGAAATCAACGGATAACCACTACCCAGGTATATGCCCATACAAATACCAAAGTTATCAAATAACCCATATCAATCATGAGGAAACACAAGGATTATAAAATCAATGGATAACCACTACCCAGGTATATGGCCATACATATACCTAAGTTATCATGTAACCCATCTCAACCATGAGGAAACACAAAGGTCATAGACTCAGCTCAAACCAGGAATTTTATTTTCAAAACTGTAACTGCTGAAGAGCCCCTTCTCTAGAGTGTACAGTGGTCTGGTCATGACTCCGAGACACTGCTCACTAACCTAAGACTACTGAGGTACTCCTCCTGTCGAGTTCCGCGGGCCAGCCACCCAAACACAGTAGTGCTTCTCGCCGGGGTATGCCGCCCAAACACAGTAGTGCACACCCCCTAGTAGCCTGCAGAGGTACTCTCCGGATGAGTACCGCAGGTTTGTACTGTCACAAAGGTAGTGCTCCGTCCGCCATGGGTATACACCTCACAATGTAGTGCTCCGTCCACTAGGCTGGTCGACTCACTCCAAGTCGAGTCGGTCAAGCAGTCGTCAGGTCTCAGTCGGCTACACGGTCTCCATACTCCGCATGCTCGTCTCTGGGAGGGTCTTCTCCACGAGCTACAGGTCGATACTCCAAGTATCTCAAAGACCCACGAAGAAGTATCTCAAAGGACCATCTCGTCATAGGGGTCTCAACGCAATAGACGACGCGTCAATCGGACGCTCGGTCTGTGAGTTATTAGCCATTTCGTCCCAGGGGCCCGGTTGGTCTTGTGTGCGAACCAACCCGGTCGTATCTCAATAGTACCCCAAATCTCATAAGGTAAACTCAAGGGACCGTTTCTCAATGTGATCACCAACTCCGCTGACGGTTCGTCAAACGGACGTCTGGTCTGAAAGATATCAGCTTTTCCGTTCCAGGGGCCCGGTTGGATTTCGGGTACAATCCATCCCGGCCACTATCCAACAACAACCAAAACTCAGACGAAGTATGCCAAAAGTTCCGTCTCATCAAGAGAAAATCAACGAGGCAGACAACGTGTCAATCAGATACCCGGTCTGTGAGTTATTGGATTTTTCGTCCAGAGGCCCGGTTGGTTTCGTGAGCGAACCAACCCGACCGCACTCCAACGGCATCCAAACCTAGAGCGGAGTAGTCCAAAATATCCGTCTCACTTAGAGGAATCCATCAAATTCGACGGTACGTCAATCGGACGTCCAGAGCTCAAGATATAAGCGTTTCCGCTCCGAGGGCCCGGTTGGTTTCGTATCCGAACCAACCCGGCCGAACCCAAGGTATTCCAAAACCTTTAGTGTAATATACTGAAACGACCGTCTTGATCCAAATGTCGCATCGCCGCTGACGGTGCATCGATCGGAGGTTTATAGCTCAAGATATAAGCGAAAAACCGAAAAAGGTCCGAAAGTGGGGGGTCTGGGCCCAGACCGACCCGGCCCAACCCCCCTGGGTCGGCCCGAACCGGGTCGACCCGACCCAGGTCCGGATCCGACCCGGCTGGGCGCGTCTCGGCTCGGCCTGGGTGGCCCGGCCCGGCGCGGCGGGTCCCGCCCAGGGTGGCCCGGCTCTGGCCGAGCGGTCCGGCTCGGCGCGGGCCGAGCGGCCGCGCAAAAGGGGGCGCTGCCCCCTTGGATGAAACTGCGACCCCCACGTGGAGGCCGCTCCCTGCCAACGGACGCGGCGTGATGCTGCGTCCTGCTGGTCCCGCGCGGCCGCTGGACCAGCCGCCCGCCACCGCAACTTCAGCCACGGTGGCCCCTTCCCGGTGGTGCGCCGGCGTCGTCACCTCCTGGCGGTTGGCCGGTGCCGGCCGCTGCCTCCTGCCGCCGCACCGGCGTGGCGCGCCGGCGGAGTATTCCGCGGACCACCGGAGTTGCTCCGGTGGTCCGATTTCAATTCTGTCTGTGCCGGTGGTCCTCCTGGGAGCCGAAGATCACTACAAAGGATTCCAAACGCCATTGCGTCCTGCCTCATCATCGTCCGTAGATCCCCACTTCTACAACAAACAGTGGGGTCTTCAAATCGCCTCCTCGGTCCCAACTCTGCCCGCGGTTTCGTTCGGCCCCAACGGCGCGATGCGACGACGCCGCGCTTCTTCTCCGCGTTCTTTCTTCTTGTTTCCGCGTGGTGCAATGGCACCGGGCTGCCTTTCACGTGCCGCAACAAACTCAAACATCAAGGGGGGGGGGGAAGGAGGGTCAGCCGTGTTGATGCGATCTGACCATCCCCCGTTAGTATGATAACAGGCCGCCCAAAATGAAACCAAGAAAGGCGAAAGATGAGATCATGGTCAACAATAAAATAAGCCCCCACAACTTCCCTCAACAAATTATTCCCAACCTGCAAGGAAAACGTTCGCGGATCAACTAGATAATAATTTGATCCGTGTTCTTTGTTCTTCCTTAGAATAATTTAAATGAGGGAATAAAATAATTCTCAAAATTAATTCCCTACCTCAATGGTTGTCGTCGAACACGAGTTCGCCACGGAAATAACCGTCCCAGAAGAAGAGGATCATCGCGGAAGAGTAGGATCGTCGTGGAAGAAACATCGCGGAAGGTGCATCGTAGAAGAAGCATCGTTGACGTCGCGGTACACGGCGTTGCGTCGTCGATCTCCACGGGTTTGGTGTTCTTCTTCGGAGATCGGAGCGTTCTTCGCGTTCTTCGTGTTCTTTGCATTCTTCGCCTAAGAAGAACGTTTTCCTCCAAATTCTCTCCACGCCACAAGATCCAATAGAAATAAAATAAGAGTTATCTTATTTTATTAACGCAGATGAAATGTTTGAATTTCAAAAGAAAAGAAACATACAATTAATTAAAGGAATTAATTGTAATGATTTAACCACCCAATTAATGAGGTGTTTCTTAACCAGAAAAACGCACGGTTAACTTTCATTAAAGAGGGGCGTTGCGGGTGCGTTACTTAGAGGAAAAGAAACAGTGGGGATCGTGTGGGCCTCACCTAAAAAATATCCTACCAAGTGCCTAGGATATTTTGTGTTCCACCCTATCCGCTTAACTTAGCTTAAGTGGATTTTAAGTGGCTTTAAGTGAAATAAAATAAAGTTGTCACACCACTTTATTTTATTTCTAAACTTAACCCCAAAAATTAAAACCCACACCCGAGAAAACTCAACTCCAGAAAAGGAATTTATAAGAAAATATCGGTGCTGTGATTTTATCAGTGCCCTAGGAATTAGATTCCGAGCACCGGTTCAAATGTTAGAAAAACCCGCTCGTTCATTCACTGAACACACCCGAGCTGAATTTCAGAAATTAATTCCGGACACACCGGGCCTCGGAATCAGGCACCGCCAGAAACTACGTTCTTTTAAAATTCCAAAGAAAATTAAGAAAAAAGTTTCCTTGAAATTTCTGGGACTTAACATTTTAGATGGTCGTAGTGATAGGGATTGTGATTTTTCTTATAGCTAGTTTTGTTCATGATGGATGGTTTTTTTCGAACAGATACCACTATCTATGACAATGAAGCTGATTTTTTTTGGATTTTTTGATTGAAAACCTCTCATAATGGGTGTGAGGATTCTTTTTCTAGCGATTCATGTGTATTTGTATTGTATTTTTGGAGTTTCATTATCAGTGACATTAAATTTTAGGGGGAAGCTCTCACCCGTGGCGACGTCTCGATGGTATTCAACAGTGTCCAACTGTCTCTAGAATAATAGTGTGGTGTTTGGACGTCGACGATGATAGTGGTATGGGATGGTGATGATGAAATTGGTGGTTTAAAATGATGATTTTTAGGTGGATGGACTCTGACTTTCATAAGTGAACCCTGAATAAAGATCTATACGGGTTATTTTTTCCCAATGTATTTTTCAAATTTGGAATTCAAATATGGATCCTTTGACTCATTATCCCACTGGATTTCCTTGTATGGTAGTTATATGTCAACCATAAATATGGTTTTTAGAAAAACAAATAAAAATGAATTTTTCAAAAAATGTGTGTCGTTAAAGGGTTTGAAGTTGATAGGTATGTGACCTCATGATGGTCACATCATGATGCAATAGATCCTACCAGTTGCATTGATCAGAATATTTCCCACCCATTTCATAATGAGTATCATAAAGGTGTGTTATTTTTTCAATTAAATTTTTAATAAAATGATGGATTTGAATTTGTGCAACAATTTTGATAATGGAGTTGTTTTTATAATTTTTCAAATGGAAATATATTTCTTTCCATCTATTTTTCATATCATGGTGCATTTAATGGTTCATTTGGTGAAAGAAATAATGATTTTTGGATCTATATATCTATGTTGGATGTACCCTATTGAAATTTATATGTAGATATTCAAGGGGTATGTTAAGAATCCATATCAACCTAATGAATTAATTGTTGATAAGTATATTTATGATAAGGTTGAAAATTTTTGTACAATTTACTTATCTATAGTGGAGCACATTGGTTTGCCTACATCTCTCCATGAATGAGACAATTATGGGGGAAAGGGGATCTTTGATTGAATGTAATATCATTAACAGATGAAAAAAATAAAAATTTACATATAAAAATCCTTAATAACACAGATGATGCTCATCAATACATAAAATCTCGTATTAATGGGTTAAAACAATGTTATCCAGAGAAGAATAATATGTGAATTTTGAATGAGTACAACAAAAAGTTTTTCCATGGTTTAAAGAGATGGGGTTTCATAGATCAAATGAATCATATATATTGAGATGGTTAGTGGGAAATCCATGTTTAAATTTGAAAAATGATCTAGGTATGACATTACTGGATATAAATTTCATACGAAAGATCAGGAAAATATAAGCGTGGTTTAGAATATTAGTGTATTGGTGTTCACAAAAGACATTCATTTTAAAAGTGAAAATGAAAAAAAAATCTCTACACAAAGTTTATATAATGCAATCATTGAAAAAATATGGGAGTTTGATTATAATAAATTTCAGGTTATATTATTTATTTGTAAATGGTTTATTAGTAACAACATTTTTACACATGATGAATTTGGAATGACACCAGTTAATATGAATATATTGGAATAAAAATTTGACCCCTTTCTCATGGAAACACATAAAAAACAACATTTCAATGTTCTTGATCAATATGATATAAAGTGGACAATTTTTTTAATGTAAGAACAATATGTTGGAGATGATAAACATATATAAGATACTGATTTTTGTGATTTCCCATCTTTTATGGAAATATTAACAAATAATATTGACGATCACTATATAGACATGGTTTGTTCTATATAAAATGATCATGAAGAATGAATTTGGGAAAAAAATAATTTATTACATTCCTAATATTACAAGTAACATACATTTATTAATGGTTTAATTTTATAAATTTCATAAATTGTTTGATATTTTAATTTTATTTTCATAAATAAAACATGTATTATAACTAAGAAGTGAAATTATTTGTTTATATTAGTTTATTTTTTTATATTACCATGTTTACCCTTATACAACTTACCTATTAATTGATATTGTTGAAAAAAAATATTTAAAATATAATATGTTGATAGAAAAAAAATACTATACAAAAGAATACATTGATTGTTTTGTGTAAAAAATTATTTATTTAGTTGGATGATTTTTTCTATTAAAACATCATTTTGGATTTTATTTCATTATTTTATTTATTTTAATCTCCCATTAACGTTGTTATACATTTAGTAACTAATCTAAAAAATAAGAGTATTTTTTTGGTCAGTTTATTTTAATATTTATTGATCAGTTTTCATATATTAAAAGAATATTATTTTTTTTGAAAAGATGGTATTATATATAGGAGCATTTTTACTATTAAAACAACATTTTTGGAATTTTTTTCATTAGTTTAGGTAATTTAATCTCTGATTGATATTTTTATAATTTTCATTAAATATAAGAAATATGAATAAAAATTATCTTAGTTTAGTTTAATTCTTGTTTGATAATTTTTTATTTTTTATTTAAATGTTAATGTAATATTAGGTTTTTTATATTTGTATAATAATTGTTTTCTTCTTTCATTTGTAGGATATGGATAAATCAATCATCTGATCCACTATAAACTTCTGAAGAGGATCATGCACATTCATCATGAGAGAAACAAACACAATATCATGTTTATAACACTCCTAATCCATCTTTACATACAAAATACACTTCCACGGGGGGAAAAGAGTTCGAGGGATGGTAAACATGGAAGCACATGTTTTCCAAATCTATAAGGTTCTCATAGAAAGGACCAGAGGATACCACTGAACTTTATTGATAATGATATTAAAAGAGATCATAATTCAAAAAATAAATAAATACTTTTATGTTTGTGTAGTATAAAATAAAATTAAGTATCTTGATCAGTGATTGGAGAATTGTTGACAAAATAAATACATATCACTTGTGGGATACTATTTTGGTAATCTTGTTTGTTATTATTTAAATTATCTTGAAATTTGAATAATAATATAATTTCCCCCTATCTATTATAATGACAAATTATATACCTAATACTATAATATGTAGGAGGGAATATCTATCCTTAGATACTAGGAGATAGAGGGATTCTAAATAGACCTCCACATTAGATTGAATTTTTTTTTCATAGACACCATTATAATATATTTGATATATATCCATTTATAGATGAAGATACATGGAATAAATTTATTTAATGTATATTACGGGAACAATTTTTGGCGATTTCAAGGTATCCTTTTATATTTTTTGTATATTAATGATCATATTTAATATTTTTTACTCTTAATTTAGAAAAATCATAGAGATCTAATCCTGAGATCAAATCAAGAAATGTATACCTGCATAATCTATCTCAATAAGGGAATATATTACTAGAAGAACAATTGATAGCTAAAAAGTTTCAAAAACTAAGTATTGAGTCTTCAATCTATAAAGATGTTAACCCTCCCCCCACTAGATAAGAAAAAAAGTAGTGGAATCGAATGAGAGAAAAAAACAATATCTTATGAAAGGGTCCTGGGTTGTAACTGACATGATTTTAAGATGTTTAATTTGACTATTTATTAAAAATAAATAAATTATTTATATATTTTGTTTCATTACATATATTATCAAATATTATATATAAGATTATCTTGAGGAGAAGATAACATAGGGGGTATTCATAGATGAGGTTTAAAATTATGTTTTTGTTATTGGATTGGAAATTCCTGAAATCCCAATTCATGTACAGGGATACGCGGTATGTGTATCGGTAATAAAGTGTTTTTAAATTCTAAATATTCATCAATGGAAGATTTTTATGAAAATATTAAAATAGTTGGAAGCTTATTTTCAGGATATCTGAGTGATGAAATTGTACAAGGTCAAAGCGGTAGTACATTTGATGTTTGTAGACATGCAATGATAGTTTAAAGCACTATATCCCACTTATACACCTCTTCCAATAGTTCTAACTCCTCCTACATATCCTACTCATAAACCTCCATCAGTAGACCCCACTCCTTCTTATCATACTCTTACACCCCTCCTCTATAGCTTCCTAGTTATTGTGAGTTCTATGTTGATGATCCTCAATATCATATTGTTGTAAATGGGATGATATATTATATTTTTGATAGAACTCATTTTCATAAAACAATGATAGAGGATCATAGGGTCAGTGTACATGTTATTATAGATAAATCACCAATAATACCATTTCTTATGGATGAGGTGAGTATAATTGGACAAGGTACCATACATTTTTTAGTTTGGTCATCTCAACTTGTTCAACACATTACCACAGAGGTATGTGTGTATTATATCATTTATTTCATATTTCTATAAATATGTCTTAAAATTGTAATATTTATATATTTATCTAGTTTTTATAGTAATACATTAAAGTTAAATAAATATTTTTTAAGACAATAACAAACACAAAGTGTTAGGACTTCAGATAAAACTTCATCCAGTCTTGATTGATTATCATCATATTCTAAACTTTTATTGGATTTTTTAGAGATTTTAAAAGAAGATGGGATTTTTGGGTGTATAATGACTAATATTATTTTGAAAAATGATATCACAAATCATGTAACTGGATATTAGTTGGGCATCAACACGATTCATTGTTTTTTAGGTATATCGAAAAAAAATAATCTTTTCATTCATGTAAATGATTGAAAAATTATACTTATGTTTGTTTTGTACTAGTTATCTTTATAGAATTTTTATTTAGTATGAAATGATAAAAATATATGCATCTATGTACACATAGTCTATTTCATCGATAATGACAACAATGTCTAATGGAAATGAGGGTTCATATTGCTAAAAGATTTCAAAAGAATGACATTATTTAGTGATGGATGTTTCCTTATATTCAAGAGTATGACAAATTTTCCTCATGAATATTATATGTATATTAAAATAATAATAAATTACAATAGATTTTATTATAAATAAATAGGGATCGGATGTTGGGGTTTTTTTCCTAATTAAAATAAACATCACTCGCTATGCTCTATCCATGGTGATGTGTGAGAAAATTTTATAAATTTATTAGACAAATAAGTTTAAAGATTATAAAGATTATATATTTTATATTGAAAAATATTTTTTCTATTCATATTATTTTAAAATAGAGCATGGAACTTATTTATAGAGTATATAAGAAATAAGAGTTCTATGATAAAATTTGTAAAAGAAAAAGATAATTTTTAGTTATAATTACTAAATTTTGGATATATTTATTAAAAATATTATGTTGAACTGAAAAAATATTTTAAACAATAATGTTTGAGATAAGGAGTGGAGGGATGTGGATACCATGTTTTATGATTTATGTACGAAATAATTTTAGCTTGGATAGTTATGATGTTCTATAAGGTTATATTTCTTTATATACTTTTCCTTAGTATTTCATTCATTTTATTCAGACTAAATGTTAATTTTTTCTTTTTAATTTAAATTTTTTTGATAACCCTCATCCACATACTGGATAAGATCTGATAAAATGATAAATTTAATGGTCGAATCATTTCATAGGTTTTATTGGATTTTTTTAATATAAATTATCGATTTGAAATTTTAAACTGTAAGTGATTTTGATGTTGTTTTTTACTATAGTTTCCCTAATTTTCTAATTCTTTTCTATTTATTAATATTGATGTGGGGATAAATTAATAGAAATTTATTTAAATAAATTATTTTTCGCGTCAGTTATTTAATAATCTATTTGAAAAATACTTGATATTCATTTACCACGTCGGTTTTCTTAAAAAACCATTATGGAAAACAGTATTTCTCATTGGTTATTAAATAAAAAATATTAAAGAGTTAGTCATTACTTATTTTTCATGATTATATATGATAAATGATGTGAGAAATAAATAATTAAAATCTTTTTCATGTATGGGTTTTCATAAGAGATGTGGAAAAATCTTTTCTAAATTGTTTATTTCATAAATGACATTACAAATTTACCCAAAAAATTATTTGGAGTGACTATTTTTCACAGGAGGTTAAAAAAATATTTACAATGTCTCTTGAAATAACGTAGGATAAAAAACATTAAAAAGATAAAAAATGCCATTACAAATCATGTTTTTCACTTGTGAACCCATTTACTCACACCACATAATCTGTAGAGATCAACCAAACACTACCTAACTCTCTTCTTATCTCGGCCATGCTGTCCTCAAAATACATGGTCTTAAAGAATACCATTTTATAGAGCCTTAATAGGTATCCTATATGAATAAAAATAATGGTAGGAAAAAATTATAAACTAAACCTCTTTCAATTTTTTCTTCAATAACCACCCTCATATTTTTTCCATCCGCCTTATCATAGTAACATTTGATGGAGTTGGTGTCCTAGGAAAAACTATTTAAAATTTGATTACTTTTATATTTGATGTATTTAATATTAATAAAACACAATATTAATTTTTTTCATTATCATGTATGAATATAATATTATAATTTCAGGGAGTATATGTCATATTGAATAGGTCATAGTAGTTCTGTGAAATAATGAGAACCTTGAAGTGCTATGATGATATACATAAATAATTTTCTATAGTTTTATAATATTCTATGATGCAAAAAATGGTGTAAATAATATCATGTGTGATTACTCAAATGTATATAAGGATTATTCTAATAAAGTTAACAATTTTTAATCTTTAATACGTGAGATTATAAGAAGAGTCAAACCATTAGGAATTCCTCATATTTTGTAGTCATCAGGTATTCCTATCTACATGAATCTATAATAGTCCATATAATTTAAGATTATCATTAATACATTTCATGACTAGAACACTTATATTTGATGATAAAAACTATGATAAAATATGTTCGTTGTGTGGTAGGGTATATTGGGTGTGTCCCAATTGACATATCATTAATGGATAGGTCAAGGAAGGATTTATCCCTTCCCTCTTTATATAAGATGATATATTTGACAATTTATTAGAATAAAATCATCTCCCTCAATTCCATAGCCATTGTGTAATGACATGTTTGTTTTAGATAGTCAAGGAATGATATATCGAGCATATTGTTTGGAGAAACGGATATGTAACCTTCTTAATGAGATATTATAGCAATGAGATTATATTAAACAGTGAGCATTGATTTCTGATTTTCATCATTGTGAAATTAAATTATTTATCATGGGTTCTAGAACCCATCTCTAGAACGTAAAATGGGACTTTAGGTAATCTCACCTAATTTCAATGAGAAAGAATCATAGAGGGTCACACACAAAGTGTTTTTGATGATCACAGTTAAATTATTTTTGAATTTAATTAATTGAATAAATATTATTCTAAATAATGAGGGATAAATTTATTTAGGTTTTATTAACTGTAGATATTTATTGATTAATGTAATATTTAAATTAAATATTTATTCAGCAATTCAATCAATGATAGAGGAGTTTGAATAAACTGTGGTTGTGTCCAGTAAAAAATATAAATTAATTAGATGGTTATGTATTAATTGTTTTTGTGAAAGTTGGGATGAACCAAAAAGTAATATTAATTTTATCATTATTTATAATTGGGTTCATTAGATGTTATAATATTATTTAAGCACAAACATGTAATTAAATAAATATTTTACCCTAAAAACTAGCTCAATAAATAGACGGTTAAGTCTATTGTGTAGGGTGTGCAATAGAAAATATAATTTTTTTGTACAAAATTAATTCTCTATGAAATAATCCTCTCTCCCTCAAAAGAACCAGAAATGAAATAGAGATCCCTTCAAGAAATAAGGATGAGAAATCAACACAAAAAATGAAAGAAAATCGATTTTCTGCACTAGCACACAGAGATCGATTTGCTATACATGGAGATCAAAAGAGCACATGTGGATCACCACTAGAGGGGTTCTATCCTGGGGTCCTCATAGTGTAATGAATGAAACCCAAAATGGGCTAGTATAATGATCAAGATTTACATCAAAGAACAATCCTCATCCCAGGTATTAATTTATTCCTATATTAAATAAATTAATTATAAATTTGTTGTGAAATATCCTCACGTTGGGTTTTTTAGGAATAGAAATATTAAAATTAATTCTAATATATCACCCACCACTGCATGTTTCTATTGTGTCCAGAACCAATAAGTGGTATATGAGTAGTCACATTTAAATATATAATACATAATCTTGTTTGAATTTTCATTTAATATTATTTATTATTTATCTATTTTGAATTAAAATTTTAACATTATATTAATAAATTTCATTCAATAATTTATTATCGTAAAGGTATAAGAATAGAAACATAATGACTAGAGATACCATTGGTAAATGTCATATTTTTGGCTAGTATGATGTGGTTTCATGGGATGTAGCTAGAATACATTCAATGTACTCTTGTAAACTACACCTAGACATGCCATGTCATACCTGGTTTTCCAAGAAGTTATTAAACATGGTGTACACTATGTGTTGACTGGCCAACCTGTCACATGGTTTTCAGATTAGATAGCCTTTATATGACATAAAAATCATGTTGGCTACATGAGTTAGTGGCGTAAATCATGACATATGTGTGGGAATTATAGATGAAAAAATCATGTGAGACTGAAAACGTAGATAATTTATGATATACACATTTTCTATGTGGGTTACATGGCATGTACTTCATCAAATATCATATCCCAAATGCATGATGGGACCTATATATTGTTATATGGACACACAAAAATAGAGATACATGTTATGTAGCTTGAGGAACACATCGTGTAGTATGTCACAAATAAAAATGTCGAGCCTAGTAGCAGATTGAATGTGCACATGACATTCAGATCACATAGAGTGTAAATGGCCTATACACACCACATAATCATCCATGAAACACACTGAAGACCTAGACGAGTATATAGGAAACACAGAAAGTGGATACACGATGTGTAGCTATTATGTACACATCATGTATTCTGGCTGAGTCAACATGCTGAAGCCTCGGTCATGTGACACTAATACACACCAACAGAGGTACACAACATGTATAAAGATAATACTTGTTGTATATCCATCCAATTACTAGAAGAATTAAATTACATTAAATTAAAAAAAATTAGTATTATAACCTTATTTCTTTGATTGGAACTTTATGAAGTTGAATATTTTATAAGGGATTTAAAGAATTCTAATTTCTCGTAATAAATGTACAACTAGTGGTTCTATCATTTATTTCTGATTAATTCCATTATAACATTTATCTATAAATGAAATTGTATTGTCATTAAGATTAATGAGAATTACTTAATTAATTAATTAATATAATCATGTTTATCTTAACAATAATGAATGGATAATGAAATGTATGTTAGATATTTAATTTTTCATATATTTTATATGTATGACCATTTCTGGGAAAAACCAAGACCATTGTATGTGTTGAAATTTATTTAATTTAATTTATTGCATTGGTTTGTAATTATATATTATTATTTAATTTTTATAGCATGAGAGTTGTCCCTCCCTCCATTATTATATTGTACTTGCGTGTCCATGGATAGCTATATAATCCCCTTATAACAACTCCTTTGGTTCCCCTCACCTTCATGTAAGTTATAAATACATGTAATTAATTGATAATACCAAGGAATGTGGTGGAGATTCGAGATAGAACCATAATGATGTCAACCTATGGGTTACACATCATGAAAGGTAAAATGATGTGACTCATTCTGGTAATAGGAATTATTTACCCTCTGTAATAGGTTGATTTAATGACTTCTCATTAAATAAATCATTAGATAAATATAATTAAATGTGTATCTATTTATTTCTATTTATGTAATTATTTATTTTATGTATTCATGACCATGATCACATAAATAAATGAATTAATGTGGAACGATGGAATTTAAATAAATAGACAATCCATAAATGTTCTATCTATCATGGTTAATTAATTAACATACAATTAATATTAATAAGATATGAAAATGATAAAATGAGATAAAATTTATGTATACTAAATTAAAATTTCCCTATTTAATATTCATTCGGACATGGATTTCCATTACTTGATTAAGAATACAAGCCTTAGAATTAAGTATTTGACCAACCCTCGTTGGAAAGATTACTTTTAATTTGGTGTTCTTATGTTTGTTATGGGTCTAATTAACCATATAACATCTAGTATAAGTACACCTTTCTAGAAATGATGTAACTTTAAGGAAATGGTTGAGGAAATACAAGTAATGATTTCAGGATAGGGGATTCCACTCAATTGATTAAGGAGCTACAAGTCCATAGTTGAGAAAGACCCATCTACTGAAATACCTTCAAGTGTATTGAATAATAATCATTGGGTTTATGAGAATGGGCATATGGATCCTTATCACTATAACTTCCTAGAAACTAGAAATTAGAAGTTCAATTCTGAGGGCTATTGAGACTTGATTAATAGTTGGAGATTTAATAAAAATCAATTAATTCATTATTTCTCACATAATTTGTAATAAATATGTTTTACTAATAATATACTATTTAATTGTATAATAAAAAGGAAATATCATCATATATACTATCCCAATGATTACTATTGGAGAAATAACCCCCCCCCACAAGCCATAACACCCACCATTGGTTTAGACACCTTCAGGTTGTGCTATTCTAGGAATTGAAATATAATATACTTTAATACCCAATTCCTTATTGTCATGATAAGGAGGTGAGTGAAAAATATTTAGTTTTCTATGAAAAACATTTCATGGTCAAAATTCAATGATTGATGCTTTCTTCCATGTCTAGTGAATTTATGAAGTCTTATTTAAACATAGATGTGTATAACATACTTGATATGCTTCGTGCTCTTTACTAGGAGAGAGAGAGATAGGAGAGGTTTGAGATTTACAAGGTGCTACATTATAGGAATCTTGGATATTGTGCCTCAATTAGGCCATACATAGTGAAGTTCATTGGAAACATTCAGTTCTAAGAGGTTCTTGGGTTTAAACACCCTAAATAACTAGGGTCCAATCTCATTAATTTATCTCTCCCTCAGAGCTTCTCTATATTGTTTATAAATTTTAACACCAAAAGAATTGAGAAGTATGTTCGAGATCATATTTCCCTATATCAAAAATTAGAAAAGGATATAAAGTGGAAAAAGTATTCAATCCTTAAGCTAAAAAACTGAAAGATAAATCAAATAGATTTAATTATATATATTGTTCACAACCATCCAAGAAATGGAATATCAAGGGGATAGGAAGTGAACATGATTTTTCATGTTTCACATGTGGAAAGAGAGGCCATATGAAGAAAAACTGTACCTATCCAAATATGCTTGGATAGATTTTAGTGTGTGTTTTTAAAGTGAAATTTATTTATTTATCCAAATTGATCATTAGATACATATTTTAGTGATCACACATGTATTCAAATAAATGAACCAAGTATATCCTAAAAAATTTAATGAGGAAATGTAGATCTATGAACATCCAACGGAGATAAACATGCAGTTGTAGATATCAAGGACTACAACTTCACATTGCTGACCAGAATTAAATTGGTTTTAAATGTTTGTTAATATGTGTCGTTGGATACCAAAAAAATTATATATCTCTATAAAATTGATGTAGAATGATTTATTTTCATATTCATAGATAAATGTCTCTTATTGTATAAATACAAATTTTTTATGGAAATGAAAATATAAATAATGGTCTTTATGTTTTGTATTACACAAACCAAGTAATGGAAATAAATAACAAAATTGCTTCACATGAATCATACCACACCCCACTATGGAATCATCAGCTATGACATTTCAATAAAAAGTGATTGAATAAATTATACAATTATATATATTTTGATTCATTTTTACTAAAACCACATAGTATATGTCATACATGCTTACAAGGGAAAATAACCCAATCCCCAGTTGGTGTAAAATTAGAAACGTCAAAGAGATTCTTGAATTAGTTCATATAGATTTGTGTTGACCATTTTATATTTAGGCAAGGTGTGGGTACTCATACATCCTATCTTTTACTGATGATTTTAGTAGATGTGGATATGTATAATTAATGAGGTATAAGTTGGATTCTTTAAAAAATGTCATGTAATACAATAATGTAGTTGATATCCAATTTGGTAAGAAGATTAAGAAACTCAACTTGATTTGTGGTGGGGAGTACCTTAATCAATGATTCATGGATTAAATATGGGAGTTTGAGATCCTATCTCAACTCACTCCTCCTTATACAACTCTGAGGAATGGTTTAAGTGAAAGGATGAATAAAACCATGTTGGACATGGTTATATCAATGATGATTCAAGTTAGTATTCCATTATCCTTTCGGGGATACACCTTACAAACTGTATCAAAAATTATAAAACAAGTTCTAACTAAAAATGAATATGGAATACCATACCATTACTAGAATGAAATGAAACATCAATTTTCATACTTATATGTGAGGGGTTGTGAATCATTTTTCAATGCCTCTTTTGGAAACAAAATTTTACCCGTGGAACAAAATGTACCTTTATAGGATACCCCAAAGAAATGACGGGATATTACCAATAAGAACCCTCATATAAAAAGGTCAGACTGGCATGACACACCATATTCCTTGATATAGATAACAGCTCCAAAAAACATAATGGGAGATAGAATTCTATGATGTTGAGTCTCAAGCTTTATAAGAGTCGGTAGAAAAATATATTCCATAATGTCCAATGAAATAAAAATCTATTCCAAAGAGATAAGTACTGTGTAGGAGTCTAAGAGATGTTGGTGAACTAAGAATTAAGGTTTTCTAGTCACTAAAGATGGTGACTCATTATTATTTGATAATAACAATCCTATAACCTATAAGGAAAGAGTACGTGGAATAAAGGATTCCAAGTGTAAAGAATACATGAATTTTGAAATGGATTCCATGTACAAAAATCAAATCAAAATTTTGATATATCTTTCCAATTATGTAAATATTATTGAATTGAAATGGTTATTTAAGAAGAAAAATGAAATGAAAGGACAAATTATTACCTATAAGGCAAGAATAGTTGAAAAATTGTTTAAACAATGTCATTTCATTGACTAGGACAAAACCTGTTCACCAGTTTCAATGATAAAATCCATCATAATTCTAATTTTCATTAAGGATTACCATGATTATTAGATTTGTAAAATGGATACCAAAATAACCTTCTTTAATTGGAACCTTTAAGAAGATGTCTATATAACACATCCCAAAGGTTTTGTGACCCCAAAGGATTCCAACAAGATATGAAAATTGAAAAAAATCATGTATGGATAAAATAAACCATATATTTAATGTAATATTAATTTTTATGAAGCCATAAAGAAATTTGGTTTCATGAAAAATGAGTGTGATCCTTGAGTATACAAAAAGAATAGTGGGAGTGTCGTTGTTTTCTTAGTTGTACATATTGATGACATGTTACTGAATGGAAATTAAATAAAAGTTGTATAGTATATTAATAAATGGTTAAATTAATTATTAGTTTTGAAATACTTAGACGAGGAAACATATATTATTGAGATCATGATCCATTATGATATATCTAAGAGGGGTTTCAACATAATTCAAAGTATATTAATTGATAAGATACTGAAGATATTTAGTATAGAACAACAGAATAAGGTATTTTATCCAGTGTTACATGGAATTCATATTTCTAAGAAAATTTGTTCTTAGCCACACAAGGAGTAAAATATAATGGAAAGGATTCCCTACGCATCAACGATTGGTTCATTTATGTATGTTATGATTGTGCTGGGATAGATGTTACCTATACATTAAGTGCGGTATGTTGATATCATCTTGACCTTGGTAACTTCCATTTTATGTAAATCAAGACTATCTTTAAGTATCTATGGCATGGTAAGAATAAATACATGTTTTATGGAGGTGTTGAAAAACCATTCATTAGAGTATATTCATATAATTGTTTACAAATAGATCAACATGATATGAAGACACAAATAGGATACATATTCACATTTAATGGAGGTTTCATGAGCTGGAATAGCTCAAAGTAGGAAGTTTTAGTAAATTTTATAGAAGAGTCTATGTATAGTTAAACTTATGATGCACATAAAGATGTAGTGTGGATGTGAAACTTCATCCACGATCATGAGTGGTACCTAGTAGGAATTTCGTATGTTTTAGTGTCATAAGTTATTAATATGTGGAAGTTTTCGGAATTATAATTATAAAATATTAATATCATTAATTCATATTATTAATTGTTAACTTATATTAGATGATTAAAATTGTGTAGAGATATGATTGTGGTGAGGTAGGGTGTGTTAGGTGCATCATGATTGGCATGTTATTAATGGATATGCCGAGGAAGGATTTTTACCTTCCATATTTATGTAAATTGATATCTATACCCCATTTTTAAAATATAATTTTAACCCTAAATTCAATGGTTTTGGTGTAATTATGTTTTTATTTTATATATTCAATAAAATACGTATCGAGCATATAAGTCAGTGACATGGATGTGCAACCTACATGTTGAGATATTTTGATAAAAGGATTATATTAAACAATGAGTGTTCTTATATGGTTGTCATCATTATGAAATTAAGTTATTTATATTTGGTTCTAAAATCTATTCCTATATATTAAACTTGGACTTAAGGCATTCCCTCATAATGAAATTGAAAAAATAATCCTAGAGGGTCATATACTAAGTGTTTATGAAGATATCGATTGAATTCTATTTGAATTTAATTAATTGAATATATATTATTCTAAGGACCTATGGATAATTTTATTCATTTTTTATCAATATCAAATATTTATTGATTAATTAAATATTTATTGAGGTGGTCCCTAAATTCTAGTGAAGTTTTATTGGACTAAGACCGTGTTTGGTGAAAAATATAAATTAACAAGATGGTTAAATTAAATTTTGTATTGTGTATATTGGCACACATAAAATAATAATATTATTATTATTATTATTTTGTGGCATCAGGTTCATTAATTTTTATAATATTATTTTAGGTTTGTAATACAATTAAATAATTAATTTTAGCTAAACTCAAACTTTATAAATAGAAATTTATGTCAATTGTGTAGGGTGATCAGTCAAAAATAGAGAATTCTTCTACACAACGGAATCTCTCTCAACTACTCATTCTCTATACCATTCTAAAATAATAAATTAAGTAAAAATATCATCAATATTGGAGGATGAGAAATAAACACAATCAATACAATACAATATATTTGTCATGCTAGCACCTGGAGATCGATTGGCATAACATTGTGATCAAAGGAGCATGTGGGGATCACCACTAGAGGGACTATACCATTGCATACTCACAATCCAAAAAATGCAATATGAAAAGCTATTGTTAGATGACCAAGATTTACATCAATGATAAATCTTAATCCCAGGTATTAATTGCATCCGATATTAAATAAATTTATTATAAATTTGATGAGCAAGATCCTCACTTAGGGTTTTAGGAATAGAAATATTAAAATAAATTTTAATATAAAACCCATAATCACATTATTCCACAGAACCTAGAAACAAAAAATATCAGTATCTAAAATATAATTATATTTTATTATAATGGTGGAATATCCATCTTCTACCATTCCTTATTTTGATACTAAAACAAAAATGTTGTTTACAATTTGGTCGGTTTGTTGCCTCCATGAACAACGTACTTTATTTTCCTCCACCACATTCAAGGATTATTATAGAAAAATTATTATAGTTATATATGATTATAAAAAGTATAATATATATTATTTCAATTTTTTATTGTTTTAATAAAAATTTAATAAAATAAAAGATATCTATTCCGTGATGGTCGGTAAAATAGCTTAGATAAAGTAACTATCTAACGATAATGTTTATTTAAAATGAATCATAAATATGTTATAAAAATATATATTTGTGATCAATTCAATTTGTATAAGGACATTAATTATATTTCATTTCACTTCTAGAGTTTTAGTCTCTTTTGACATAAAGTTTAATAATTATCCACAAGTGATCTGTCTTTGGAACTATGAAAAAAACACCATTGGAATAGTGAAATAAAACATGATATCTCATTGAAATTTTTTTAAATAAACATAATATAATTATATTATCTAAAATATATATGTAAATTTTATTAATTAATTAATTAATTAATTTACCTCTATTATTCAGGATATTAAGTGAAAGTGTAGAATGAATCTAGAGAGAAGGTAAGGGAACTTCTAAACCACCCTCCTTTATTTTTAATCATAAGATCTCCCTATAAAACTCACATTAGCACACTATTATTATCATGTATTTATTTAATATTTTTTATATATATTCCCCTAAAATATATATCAATTTCTAAATCCCTTTATTTGTTGGTTTTATACGCGTTTTTACGTTTTCCCTCTCAATGTCATTTATTAAGAAAACACGATTAAAGGAAAATTATCGATTTACAAAGCATTCTCAAGAACCACTACATATTTTTTTTAACCATCCATGGTTTTATAAAATTAATCAATTTATTTTGGAAAAAAACGTTTTATTTCGTTTATGGTTTCATGGAAATTATTACAACCATACCATCTTTATAGATTTCCTACCCTTTCTCCTAAAACCCCACTTAAAAGTAATATTTCAAAAACTATTTCTCCACTCATTTTTACATCTTCAATTCACATGAACATAATTTTATAGTACTATTATTATTTATTTACCTATTAATGTACAAGTATTATTTAATCCATTATTTCATTGAATTCATTATGATATTTTATTTAGTAATCTTATAAGACATGATTTTTGTATCCCATATCCTTTCTATTAGTCTTTCTCATGCTTATTACTTTTTTATCAATTAATTATGTGGAATAGATATTCATGAACATGATATGATGCATGCACTTGGATAGTGTTCCAATGAAATGTGTAATTTTTACATCTCATAAGACGATACATATGAGATTAAGGAGTAAGCGTAATCTAGGATGGGACTCTGTCTATCATGTGATACTATCTTTTTAATTATCCAGGATTTATTATTATGCCATGTTTTATATTGTTGTACCATTCTTGTGTCACCATGATATTATGATTCGATGTTCTTTCCTTCATGATCCCATATGAATATTCCTGAGCCTTGTATTTTATGATATCATGATATTACTTTTGAATCTTATTTTACGCTTCCACATCAGGTTTTTTCCTTATAGGGTTTTATAGATAAAACATGTTTACATATTATCTAGGTTACCCTATTTAGTATTGGTAGATCAAGGGGACTTAAGAGCTCATTATGAGGATAAAAAATATATTTTAGTTTCAAAATTTTTATTATAAACTTTTTTATATAAAGACATTAGGCCTCTTGACCCTTAGTCTATTTTATATGATATATTTATCGAAAATCATGTAATAATATGTATAAGATGCATGGGTTTATAATGTTATTATCAAATAAAGGTCAAGTTATTTTGGATTATGATAAGGATACATTTTTAAAAAGTATACAGGTAAGTCTTTGTGCTAGAAAATATCCATATTTTATTTTGAATTATAGAGAAAGTGGTTTCTAAGAAATTAAACCCCTTAATGGATACTAAAAGTGGGTTTGGATGTATCATAGATGTATCACTAGTTAATAACACTGAAATGGATCATTTAGTATTAAATAGACCTTTACCCAATTCATAACAAAAATGACATATTGAACACCAATTTTGACACTCCTGGGTGGTATGATTTTTAAAATTCACAAACTAAAGATGAACTATTATAAAGGACTTGATTATATTTTTATGTTAGAAAACATAATATGAAAATTAGCCTATATAACCATGTTTTAAAGCCGAAGACATATAATTTAGGATATACATGTCATTTATATGTTATTACATATACACTCAGAGTCTCATTTTTATAAGATTGTTAGTTTAAGTATTCTCATTGTAATTTTTTTTTTCTTTTTTTGGTTAATTACATGAAATATGAAGAATTATACCATAATACAATGTGGTGGGATATGTGACGACTGTACTAAAGATATTTATAACCTTATGGAAGTGGGATCCAATAAATTTCAAGATGTATTGGCTCAACTAACTCAAGTTAGGAATAATTATATCAATTTTGTATAACACTGTACTCCTACTAAGAAAGAGCTTGTTGTAGTTGATTGCATTATGTGAACATGCCTCATAACATTAGTGGATATTCTAAGCCCCTAATAATTTAAAAATAGATAATCTGTATTGAGAATATATTTTATATCCTCTAATGGTTGGAATAAGAGAAATTTTTACTCGCTATCTAACATCTAAAAGAGGACCTATTAGTGGTGGAAAATAATCCAGAACATAGTTCCCAAAGGGGGAATAGACTCCATGGAATGGTATGTATAGATACCCTAGAAAATTACACGTAAAATTACATAATTTTAAGAATAATAAAATATCATATTACAATCCAAGGATTGTGAAGTCTAGTGTCTTGGAAGACTAGGTACATAAAACAGAAAACCTTGGAATAAATAAAACATTTATTTATTTAATATTCCTAACGATACCCTAACATCCATTGTTCCCATATATATTCATAGGGTAACCTGGGGATAACATAAACAAATGGGTTAGCTAAAAATCCCATAATGGGAATAATCATAATAATACAACTTTAGAACAGGTGTTAGAAAGAAATATAGAATGAAAATAAAAGGCATGTGACATGTGGAATCATAACATATAAACATGGGATCATATAAACATGGATTCATAGTAATGTATAAGAGACATAAAACATGAATTTATCATGAGTCAGGCCTTGGTGCACATAGAGGATCGCATGTCATGGTTAACCAATAAGACAATTTAACTTGGTATCACAAGTCAAGGATAATCACCAATAATATAATTTCCACATAAAAAATCATACATAATCAATCATATATAATCATAAGTGTGCCCACATAAATAAATAGGTGTCATAATCATGTTATAAAGCATAACGAAATGGTGTATCATTCAAGTTTTTATGAAAAAAAAATTAGATCAATCATAGACATCCATAATGTATAATAGGCATATATCATAATAAGTGATTATAAATTTAAGTTCTAACATGTAAACGAGTTTCTAAGAAACATTAAAATTAAAAAACATTACTGTGGTTTAATGAAAATATCAAAGATAATTTAAAACATAAAATGGAAAAATATTTTAAATAACGCTAGAAGTGAACCATAAAGTTTTTCAAGATAAAAATAGAGGTTTTATAAATATAATGGTTTATTAAAAAAAGATCATATAGTGTACTTGAAATTGGGTAAGAATTCAGGATGTTCCCTTAAAATGGGTCTGCTTATTAGGAAGATTTGGGGAGGGAATCACTTAAAAGAATGTATATACTTGAAAGAGAAATATTATTGGATCGTTATACATGTGTTTGGAAATATAATAAAAAATTATAGGATGTATTTAAAAATAATATAGTATTTCATTTGGGTAAAAAGGGAGTAAGAATAACCTGAAGGAATAATGATAGTTCGAGCAGAATCCCTTACCTTATAATAGAAGGTGTTTCCCAATTGATATTAATGACCTGAATAATCAAATTACATTAATCAGTTAACAATTAATGAAAATATTTTACATTTAATTTATTTAGTATAACCTTTTTATGTTCATTCATGTCCTTTTTGATGGGGTGATAGGTTCAATTTCATTGTTCAGGTCCGTTTGTTTCAGGATTATTTTACTTATATACATGAATGGATAACCATGTAAAATGTGGATGGTTGTCCATAATTGGAGTTATATTTTTTATTTATTATCCAGAAGGTTACATGGTTGTAAATTTAATTGGGTACTTGTAGAAAAGTTGAATCATTATATAAAACATTAATGATATCCATTTGGGTTAATTTGTGGGTTTTTATCACAACAAACACATAATGATTTATAAATCAAAAACATGTTTACAAAAAGAATATATAATAGAATATGATACATATTGAATATATTATAGTCTGGTTCAACTATAAAAATGGTTTCATGAACTAAATTTAATATGGTAAAAGAAACTGAAAACTTTTTGTCCTTAAATGTGATGAATTAACACCTCTCAGATGGTGTTTTCATATCTAATATAAAAGAAGGGTGAAGGTGAGATCATAAAATCTTATTACATTATCATGAAAACATTAAAATTATTTTAAGGTACTAGATTTTTCATAATATTTTTATTAGGAGAGGTAAGGATAGAAAAGAAAACAATGGAATTTGAAAAGAAAGTAAAGTAATTGAAAAGAGGAACTTACATCTTGAGTCAATCTTCCTTGAGAGCATCTTACAGGGAGAGGATTTCATCTTTTGTGGAGACCAAGGGATGATGAGTGTGGTGTAAGATCTTGGGAAGATATTTGAGAATAATTTAGGCAATACAATAGGCTTTAGAGGAGTGAAGAGAATAGGGGAGTGTGGGTGCTCTTTATAGTCTAGGGGAAGAGGGGTTTCTTAATATTTTGATCAGTAGTTTATTATTTTTCCATAAGAAAATAAATAGTGATGATTACATTTAAAAAATAGTAATATGACCATGTTAGTTTTATCTATGGGTGATTACATCAGAGATGATTCTTGGAATAGTTCATTTAACTAATAATGTATATATATGGTAAATTACCATGTTTTACTATTCATAAAAATTCGTGTATTTTAGAAAAATCCCAAAAATTGACCAAAATTTTTGTTGATGTGTAGAATTCAAAAATGAAACCCATTTTTCATTTTTTAAATATGATTAATTTAAACTTAAATTAAAATCATAATTTACTTGAAAAATAAATATTTAAAAACAAAATCTTATTTTATAATGCTTCCAAAAATAACCAAAGGTCTTATAAAATTATCATAAAATCAGAAGACATAAATTTGTTAATTTATGAACACTTTTTAGAAAAATACATTTTATTTTAAATTAATTAATTAATTTTAATTTATTAATTATGACTTACAAAAACAACAATACTTTTACTACGGTCATATTATAATTTATAAGGAGTCTAAATTTAATTTATACATTCATTGGTGTGGTTACTATTATTTTTGATGATTTAATAAACATAAGTGTCAAATTACTATTCAAAAGTGTAGGTCACTAATCATAAGGGTAGGTTACTATTCACGAAAAAAATTTATTTTGTTTCATCAGACCCCAAAAATCATACTGAATGCAACCCTATATGTCATATTTTCGAAATTAAAAACACATAAGTGAAAAAATTATGTTTAAAGGTCACATATTATTTAGTAGTTCATTGTATTGGGATTTCAGGTGATTACATGACATATTTATAAGAAGGGAATTTCCACTTATTAAAAATTAGGTCATTACATTCTTCCTCCTTATGGAATTTCACCCTCAATTTTTTTTTGACATTTTAAGTCATAAACAGGTGAGGGTAAATTTACATCATTGTCTCCTACAGTTCCCATATTGTCTCTTTGTACTTACGGTTCCTCTATAGTACCTTGACCATGTGAGTATTCTTGTTGTGAAGAAAATTATCTATAGGATCCAAGAACTTCACGGGCTGCTCCTCGTAAGAATGATTATTCTCCAACTCTATCACCTCTGAAAACAGTACATGTGAAAAATTTAGTATGTAATTTCTTAATAGGGATACCTGGAATATATATTGTACTTTATACATGGTAGGTGGAAGTGCTAGTCGAGCGACCACACCTCCAACATTATCAAGAATCTGAAGGGGTCTAATATACCTGGTACTGAGAATTCATTTCTTCTCAATCCTCATGACCTTCTTCAATGGAGATATATGGATAAATATCTTGTCTCTAACTTTTAAATCAATGTTTTGTCGATGAGTGTCTTTATAACTCTATTGTGGACTTTGGAAATCCTTGATATGTTGCTGAATATTTTTCACCTTCTATTCCATTTATCGACCATTTCACGTCCTAGTAGATTTTTCTCACTGACTTTATCCCAACACGTATGTGTTCGACATATTTTCTTATAAAGGTATTTTTATGGTGACATTAAGATACTTGAGGGAAAAATACTATTTTAGGAGAATTAAATATGTGGAAGATGTTGGTCTCATCCTCCTTTAAAGTTCATATAATAGGATCTCAACATATCCTCTAGTGTATGAATAGTTCATTTAGATTGGACATCAGTTTGAGGATGATAGGCCACACTAAAGATTAGTTATGTGCTTAGAACATGATGGTGACTTTTCTATATCTTTGAGGTGAATCTAGGATCTCTATAATATACAATATATATAGGTAATCCATGCAGCCTTAACATATCTGTGAAATATATCTGTGAAAATTTATCCAATTTGCAGTACTCCTGAATTATGATAAATTGATTTGTCTTTGTAAGAAGATCCATAATTACCCAGATAGTATTTTTTCCTCTGGATTTTCATTTATGTTTAGTGAAAAAGTCCATAGTGATGTCCTCCCACTTCTATATTGGTATGTGTAGTGGTAGTATCATCCCATTATAATTTTCCCCTTCTACCTTCACTTACTGACATCCCATGAATTTTGATGTATACTCAGAAATCTCCTTCTTCATATTGTCCCACCATAAGTTCCCTCAAAGATCATGATACATCTTTGTTCTTCGTAGGTGAATAGAGAAGGTTGATATATGTTTGTAATTCCAAATCACATTATTCATTATTGTATCAGATGGTATACATAATCATGACCCAAATATTACAAATCCTTACTCACCAATCTTGAACTCAAAGGATTTCCCATTTTGGATAACTTCCACCCTTTTGGTAGATTAAAAATCGTTTATTTGAGCATCCGATATTTTCTCCATGAAGGACAGTTGAGAAATCATTTGATAAAGGATTGATGATTTTACTCCCTTAATGATTCACATTACCATCCTCTTCAAATCTAAGAGGATTTTATCCTTTTAAATTTTCATAATTGATAAAGATGCAAGATTCGTTCTACTTAGACCATCTGTCACCTTATTTTCCTTACACGAATGGTAGTGGATTAGGTAGTCATATTACTTGATGATATATAACAATCTTCTCTATCACATATTAATCTATTTCTATTTGAATATATATTTGAGACTCTTGTGATAAGTACATATCCCACACTTCTCACTATATAGATAATAATGCCAGATTTTCAACATCAAGATCACATCCAACAACTCCGGATCATGGGTTGGATAGTTTTGCACATGGATTTTCAGGTGCCCTAAAGCATAGGCGATCAATTTATCAATTTTCATTAGCACGCATCCTAATACATTATTTTAGGTGTCATTGAACACCTCAAAGAGTTTTCCACTTATTGGGAGTGTGTGTATTGGCCTAGTGATAAGCCTACTTTTCAAATCCTTAATGTTTTCTTCACATTCTTTAGTCCAGGAAAACATCACGCCCTTTCATGTCAGTTTGGTCACTAGGTTTGAAAAACATGAAAAGTTCTCCAAAATATCATCAGTAATATCCATATATACCAAGGAAGCTATGGATCTACGTTATAGATGTTGGACTGGGCCACTCTTCAATTTCCTTTGTCTTAGATGTCTCTAGAGATATTCCTTTTATAGTGATAACATCACCCATGAATGATACTTCGTCTATCCAAAACTCATATTTACTCTCCTTTTCATATATTTTCTCCCTTCTCAATGACTTTAGCAGATTATTCAAATGCTCATCATGTTTCTCATATACCTTGGAGTATATCATAATATCATTGATAAAGGCTAGCATAAATTTTGTCAAGGTAATCCCTAAAGACTATTTATTAGATTCATGAAATTTTATGGATAATTAGTGAGTTCTAAGGGAATTACTATGGAAACATATGGTCCATACCTCGTTTGAATGTTATTCTTCGGAATATCATGATCCCTGACGTTTAATTGGTGATATACTGACCGAAGGTCCACCTTTGAGAAATAGCTGGCCCCACATAGCTAATTGAACAAGTCATTTATCCGAGGAAGGGGATAATTTTTATTTATCATGAATGTATTGACCAAGCTATATTAAATGTAGTAGAGCATTGATCTATCCTTCTTCTTGATGAATATGACTGATGAACCCCATGTTGAAACACTCGGGCATATAAAACCCTTCTACAGATTCCTCTATAATTGCTTCTTCAACTCTTCTAGCACGATAGTGTCTATTATATATGGTTTCATTGATATATGTTAGAATACAATATTATATTCAATTGAAAACTCAACCTCATGATTATGAATAATATCAGACAACTCTTTAGGGAATACATTAGTGTAATCCCTCACGTTGGGCATATATTCGAGCATTATTTTCTCATTTTTCTCAATCATTTGAGCTAGATATATTTTTTCATAAGGAATTAATATCCACACATGAGACAATAATTCTAAAGGAGATTCGTCTTCCTCATTACAATTGTAAATAATTGGAAGATTCTTTGAAATGTGAATATTGATCTCCCTTTCCCTACAGTTGAAGTTGGATTGGTATAATGACAACTAATATATGCCCCAAACAACATCAATATTCACTAAAGGAAGTTATAAATGACATGATGGGAGGTTTATTCCATCAAAAAGTATTTGGTAAGAGTTAAAGACCTTGAATGTAATAAATTCCCCATTCCCTGTTCTCATAGATAACTTAACCTCCAAATTTTAAGGTGGTTTTTGAATAGTTCTACTAAACTTGAAAATTGTGAATGAATGTGTAGAACCAGAATCAAATAGTACATTCAATATTATTGAATTAATATATAGCATAACTATCACCACATAATTTTCCAACACCACCTTAGATGTTGTGATAGCATAATCCCTTCCATTTTTCCTTGGAGCTTGTTGTTGATTTCCTCCAATAACCCTTGGCTTCGGGAAATTGTCTTCATAATATCCATGCTTTGTGCAATTGTAACACTGTACCATTAGCCATGTATTTATCTGAACATTCCTTTATTCTTCCTCATCAATGGGATTCTTTATATCCCTTCGGTGGTTTTTTTCTAGATGTCCCATCTTTCCACATTTGAAGAAATTCATGGTTCTCTTTAGATAGTTCACATGATGATTTTTCCCACAATTTTGACATGTGGGAAGTTCGATATTCTTTCCATCATAGGATTTATTTTCAAAAAAACCCATATTAGACTCCATATTAAACATTTTTTCACAGGGCCCATGAGACCACTGGAAGTCTCTTTTCTCTATTTCAACCTTGAGGGAACACCAAACAAATTTCTCATAACTATAAAAATCTCGAATCACCAATGCTTTTCATAGACTCGGATTTAGACAACTAACGAATTGATCCACCTTTATTTCTATGTTAATGAAAATTCTATTGGCATATGTTTCAAGCCTTGTTATTTTTTCTCTATACGCCCTGATGTAATTCTATTCCTTCTGCTCGAGTTTGAGGATGTCTCTTTCCATATTGAGGCAGAGGGTTGAGGAAAAATATTTATTAAAAAGCATTTTCTTAAATTTCTTCCAATCCATTGAATCAATTTGCTCATGGTAATTCATATTATTGATCATTGAACACCACTAATCAGATTCTCCATCAAAATGATAGACCGCCAATAAGACTTTAACTTCTTTAGAGCACTAAAAGACAAAAAATAAATTTTCAATGGAGTTAATCCACTTTTCCATGTGGAGGGGATCATAAGATCCACTAAACATGAGGGTCCTTTTCCACATGAAGGATTCAATGAAAACACTCTATTTCCATGGGGGAGGAGGCTTGTCCACATGATTTAATTTATTATTCATAACATGATCCAGCTAAGAAAGTACTATCATGATGTTTTGAGAACCTGTTCCTATAATATTTTTCATATTATTAGGGAAATATTCACATTCCAAATCACATTGATTGTTGTAAAATTTACTTATATTTCACTCTATAAACTAAGAAAAATAACGTAGAATTATAGGACTTGAATAGATAACTATTAATCCTAAGAAGAAAACTTTTAACATAAAAGGATAAACATGTAAATGAGAAGTATATACTATCTTTTGTTTTCAGTAGGTTTAAATCTAGGTTATCCTTGATCTATTTAAGAACTTATATTCTTATGTGATCTTTTCTTATTTCCATAATAATGATTTGTACCAAGATTTAGAATTTACCAAAGTATTACCCCTGGGAGTTTCAAACCAAGAGTGCAGTAAGGCCCATTATTCTGCACGAGTTCACATTCAAGTCTAGATCAAAGTAGTTTTTTCATGTTTTACCAGTATATACATCTATGTTAGAGCCACCGCTAATTTTTTTTATCCGTACAGGGATTCATTTTCTTGATAAATCAATTACAATATACTTACCAAATTTTAGGGGTGTTTTATTATACTTTGTCTCATCCCTAAGGTTATTACTAAAGCGCTCTATTACTAATCTCAAAAAATAACTAGACCATCCTCTGATAAAAACTATAGCCTCTATATCCTTTTACACATAAAATTAGATAATTTTAATCATAATTAGACATTTTATTATTATCTAGGGATCGTGAAGTCTAGTGTCCTGGAATAATAGGTAAAAACCTGAAAACATGGGACTAAATAAATCAATTGTTTATTTAATATATGTAAAGTGATCTAATGTTCCATTGTGATCATTAATATTCATAGGGTATCCTTGGGATAACATGAACAAAGGGGTGAGAAAAAAAATCCCAGTAAGGTAATAAGCATAAGGAAAGTGTTTTAGATCATGGATTAGAAGGCATGACATAATGGAAATAAAAGGCATGGACCACATGTAAACATAAAATATAAACATGGGATCATATAAAAATTTATTCTTATTAATGTGAAAAAAACATAAAAAATAAATTTAGCACAATTCAAGGCTTGTTGCACATAGAGGAGCACAAGTCAAGGTTAACCACCAATACCATTGCACATGGTACCATAGGTCAAGGCTAACCTCCAAGACCATTTCACATAACCTCTCATGAGTCTCAACATTACAAAATGCATTGGAGTGATATCTAGGTGAACCAAACTTTACATGTTTTAGAATATTCTTTCCTCATAAATAATCATACATAATCAATCATATAATAACATAAGGGTATCCACAGAAATAAATGGGTATCATAATCATGTCAAAAAGGATAATGAATGGGTGTATCATATTTCTATGAAAAAAAGAAATTAGATCATGAATCTAAATTCATATCATATAATAGGAAAATATCAAATTAAGTATTTCCAAATTGATGTGATAACACATAAATGAGTTTTTAAGAAACTTTAAAGTTAAAATACTGTAGTGCAGTTGAATGAAAATATCAGAGATCATTTAAAATAGAAAAAGGATTAGTATTTTATTTAAAACCATATGTGATTCAAAAATGATTTCATGGTAAATAGTTTGGTTTTATAAATATAATGTTTTCTTAAAAATATATTGTATAGTGTACTTGAAATTGGGTATGAATTATTGAAGTTCCCTTAAAGTGGGTTTGCATATCCAGAAGTATTGAGGAGGGAAAAACTTAAAAGAACATATATCCCTAAAAAATAATGATTAATAGATCTTGATACAAGATTTTGGATAAATAATAAAAAATTATAAGTTATACATAAGCAGAATATAGGACTTCATTTGGGTAAAAATAGACCAATAATAACCCGAAATATTTTCAGAGGTTTGGGTAGAATCCCTTACCTTAAGTCCGAAGGTGTTCTCCAGTTGATATTAATAACCTAAATAATCAAATTATATTCATTAATTAAAACTTAAAGAACCTATTTTAAATGTAATTGATTTATTTTAAGCTTTTTATTTTCATTCAAGGCCTTTTTATGGGTTAAGAGGTTCAATTTCATTGTTTGGGTATTTTTGTTTCATGATCAGTTTACTTATATACATGAATGAATAATAATGTAAAATGGGTATGGTTGTCTAGAATTTGAGTTATATTTTATTTTTTAACATCCATAAGTTACATGGTTTTATATTTAATTTTTCTACTTAGTGTTAATTTGAATCATTATATAAAACCTTAGTGATATCCTTTAGGGTTAATTTGTAGGTTTTTATCACATCAAACATTGTTTGATTTATAAATCAAAACAATTTGTAAAAAAAGATTACTAAACTTTAGATGAGACATATTACATATATTATATTTTGTTTCAATAATAAAAATGGTTTTAGGACCATAATTGAGGTCTGTAAAAGAAATCAAAAACCATTCATCCTTGAATTTGATGAATTAACACATATCATATGGTGTTTTCATTTATATTATAATATAAGGGTAAAGGAGAGATGATATAAAATTATTCCATTAAAAAAATTAAAACAAATTTAAGAAACAATATTTTTCATATTATTTGGATGAGTATAGGTAAGGATAGAAAAGAAAATGATAGAACATGAAAAGAAATTAAATGAATAGAAATGATGAATTTACCTCTTGAGTTAATCATCCTTGAGAGACTATTAATGGGAGAGTATTTGTTATTTTTTGGAGACCAAGGGTCGAATAATATGGGGAAGGATATTGGTGATAGATTTTAGTAGATTATATTTAAGGCACAAGGCTTTTTAGGAGTGAAGAGAAGAAAGGAGTGTGGGTGGTTTTTCAGTGGAGGGGGGGGGGATGTTTTTATTAATATTTTAATCACTAGTTTATTATTTTTCAATAATACATGAAATAGTGATGATTCCATGAAAAAAAATAATATTTACATGTGAGTTTGAACCAATGTTACTTACCTCAGTGATGATGCTAAGAATAGTGCATTTAACTTATAATGTATATATTTGGTAAATTACCATATTTTACTATTCTTAAAAATTCTAGTTTTTTTAGAAAGATCCCAAAAATTTTCCTTAACCATTTTTAAATCTGTAGAATCCAAAAATGAAATCAATTTTCCAAAAAAAGTTTTCTAAAAAAGATTAATTTAATTTCTAATTAAAATCATAATTTACTTGAAAAATTTAATTTTTAAAACTATAACTGATTTTATAATGCATTCGAAAATTACATAAGGTCTAATAAAACTATTTTAAAACCAGAAGATGTAAAATTTTTAATTTGGGAACACGTTTTAGAAAAATATATTTTTTTAAAAAAATAATTAATTGTAATTAATTAAATATGACTTACAAAAATAACAATACTTTTACTATATTCATATTGTCACTTATAAGATGTCTAAATTATATTTATATATTCATGGTTGTGGTTACTATTCTTTTAAATTATTTACTATTCATAAGGGCCATATTACTATTAAAAAGGCTAGTTTACTTTCACAGGGTCATATTACGCATGGTATACCTCTATATTTTTCATTGAAAATGAATGTAAGGTAGAGTTATCCTTTAGTGTATTAAATATATTGCAATAAAAATATTTGGGGATAAATAATTTGATAGCTATAAATAGATTGACTATTGATCCATTAATATCAAGATAGAGATGAGTGACTCAAAGTGTCCTAGTAATTATAGAGATAAAAAACCATCAAATGAAGTCTAATTTAGGAGGATCAATGTAAAATTTCCATTGAGGAAAGAAAATACAACTACACATGTGTCAAAAGTGTGGGAAGAAGAATCCTATAAACTGTATCAAGAGTATAGAGAGATGCTTCAAGTGTGGAAAAGAAGGGATCCATGCTAATTAATGCTGAAGTGAGATGAAGAATCCAACTAATTCTATGGATGAAAATAGGTAAAAATCAACGGTAATTTCATCATATCATGCTTCAATTTCAACGAACATGAGAATTGTGCATGATAATTTGATAAGATAAGTGTTGTCAGAGAAAATAAATGACCAAAAATTATAAGTCCTAGAGAAGATGGAAGAGAATATACAATCCCTGCTATTGAGATGGACACCAAAAAAATTTATTGATAAGTATGCTAGTCATTAATTCAATAATAGAGAATTTAATAGTTGATTATGGTTAAAAAAATTCTTTTATATCCTGAAAGTTTTATAACACTATTCAAATACCACCTTAAAACACTAGTGTTAAATTATCTATGAGAATAGAAAACCTATAAATTATTTTATCTCAAATATATAACTACTTCCTAGTCTATTTTGATGCATTGAATCCTCTAAAAATTACTATCATACTTCCTTTAGTGGAATTGTATGTCAAAATGGGAATGGATTAGGTTTTTCTTTATATAAATCCAATATCAACTTTTAGGAGAGGGAGATCACTCTTTTCCTCACAAATCATCCTCTAATTTTGTACATGTGTAAGGAGAATAATGAATCTCCCTTTGAATATTTCTATCAAACATGGATATTATTGCTTTAAAATAAAAAATATCTACCTTAAATTATTATGAAAAAGGCTAGAATCTTAATTAAATACATACCCATTCAAGGGACTATATTAATTTATTCCCTGAGGAGTTCTATGGTCTTCCTCCAAGATGAGATGTTGAGTTCTTAGTTGATCTTAAACTTAAAGCACTACCCATATCCAAAAGTACATATGGAATATGCACCATTGAATTATAAGAACCAAAGAATAATTTAGGAGATAATATGAAAATGGGTTTTAGGAACCTAAGTACTTCATCATGTGGAACTCTAATCCACTCCATTATGAAAATGGATAAGTCAATGCACCGCTACATTGATTATCATGATCTTAACAAGATAGTGATAAAAAAATATCATCCACCATAGATTGATGACTTATATGATAAATTATATTGGTCATGTTACCTATATAAGGTGGATGATTGGTTGGGATATCAATAAATAAAGGTGAGTAAGGAGGATACTTCCAAAACATCCATTAGAAAAATGTACAGAAATAATGAGTTTATAATAATTCCCTTAGGAATAAAAAATGTTCTAGTAAGCATTATGGACATGAAAAATAGATTATTTTGTGATTATTTTGATAAATATGTGGTAGTATTTATGAAAGATATTATGAAATTCTATCAAAGAAAAGAGGACCATGTAGATCTTTGAAATATTGTGATAATGAATTTTTGAAAAGAGATTTTTTAGGAAGATTATAGTAAAAGTGGGTTTGGGATGAATGAAGTATCATAGATGAGGCATGTTATTACCATTAATGGGATATTAGTAGACCATTATATGAAAAAGGTTATTGAGAAGTTTCCCAAACCAGTATCTATAATGGAGATATGTATTTTCTCTGGATAAGGTGATTATTACTGAAAACTTTCATGAAACTTATCATGATTATCAAAACCACTAATTATGATGACTTGGAATGGAGTAAAGATGTTATGGACTGATAAATGTAAAGTAAGATTCAACGAGTTAAAAAAGGAGGCTCATCACTACACCAGTACATACACTACCCTCAAGTGGGAAACATTTCCTGGTATACAATGATGATTCAATGAAGGGTTTATGTTGTCTAATGATGAAAATCTATAAAGTGATAGTCTAGGCCTTAAAAGAATTCAATGATCATGATTCGAACTACCCAACATATGATCCAGAGTTGGATATAGTGATCTTTTATTTAATTATTTGGTGGTATTATCATTATTTAGAGATTTTTGAGATATATATAGATCATAAGAGATTCATGTATATATTTTTTTGGTTTATTGAACTTCTACTGATTCACTAGAGTGATAATCATGGAAATAGGCCATATGTTGTACATGATCAAATTTAGATCATAATAATGACCATAAAATTTTTTCTAGCAGATTAGTTGAATAAAAAATGGGAAGGAAGGTCACAATAAAAACATTCATTAGGCAGGGTCATGGAAAAATAATAATAAGAAAGTGGTTCTTGCGGTTGGGTTTTAGTGTTATAAAAATTATGATCATAAAAAGGTCATCATAAAGTGCTATTATATTTTTCCCTAATTATGGGTGGAAGATTAATTCATTGTTTTTAACATAGTTACTAACAATTGGGGACTGCAACAGATCATTTCACCATGTATTGGTAGTTGAATGGGTCAATGGGTAGTTGATTGTAAATTTTGGAGGTTGGTTAAACTAGTTTACTAGATAAAGACCTCTATAAAGATATGTGGTGGCCTAAATCTAGTTTAGATATAATATTTATAATTTTATAAGTGCATGAAAAATGTTAATTTCTAACTAATTTTTTGAGACCTAATAGGGGAGAGGATATGAGTGAGAGTGTTTTACTCGTTTGTATCTTATGAAGTAAAAGATATTTGTAGTGTTATCTTACTAATGTAGTTATTTTTATGAGCCATATATATTTTCTACATATTTTCTTTTCTATTTATATTTTATGTGTAACCATGTTGTTCTTTATTATAGTGATTAATTGGGATATCATCGAAGTTTTATGCCCATCCTTACAAGATGTGGATATTATAAAAATATATTTTTAATGACATTGTGAATTATTCTTACTGTACATGTGGGGGTGATCAGATGACCACCTAATTCTATCTATTGGATAAAATATGCTTAGTGATTCCAAGGTTTCGACCAACAATTGGAATAAAATTGAAATTGTTCGCTATACTTCAATCACAATATTCTAGTAACCTCTCCCCTTGGATTGCAAGGTATTTTATTTGAGTTGGTTTACTGTTATTCGAATAATGAAGTCATAGGAAGGAAAATATTATATATATAAGTTTAATTGAACGAGTGTTTCCTTCTGTAGAATGAAACTAGATGATATTTTAATATTAAAATTTATTTATGCATATTTTTCTGGTAAGCTTCATAATACAAAGGAAAAAATGGAATGTGAGTGGTTGGACATGAATTATTTATCCTTGAACAGGGTCTCTCAATAAAAAAATGTCATTTTTCACATTAGATAAAATAAAACTAATATATAAATTTTGATATAATTGAATAAAATATATGTTAATTATGATATTCTTAATAATTGTTTAATGTTTTGAAGATTGTTCATATTGAGGTTATCTGATGGAAGTCCTATAACTGGTCAAAATATTGACTTCAATGCTATCTGAAGGAATATAGAGTCAATAAATGTAACATTCACAGATGATTTTTGGTATTTACTTCTTCTCTCCTCACTTATAGAATTTTGATATACCATGGTGGTAGTGGTGATAAACTATAGTGGGAAGAAATATCATTATTTTGTTTTGACATTAGAAACATTGTCTTGAATGTAGAATATTTGGGAAAGAATTTTAGACCGCATATAGAAGATATTTCAATGATTCCAGATGGGTATGGACACATAAACAAATAGACCTTCAAAATAAAATTGTTAATTAATGTTTAAATGTCTCTAGATAGACAATATAGGGGAATACACCAAAAACAACTTTAATAATATCTATAAGTATAAGGGAATTTTGGTAAAGGATTTTAATATAAATACTTACATGGTGAAAGAAAATTCATGCATCAATTGGAAGATAAGATCTATTTGAGGAAATTTAGTACTATAAGTGGATAATGGTTAAACATCTCAAATTATTTTGAAGAATTTAATATATTCATATTGATGCTAATGACTGAGATAAGTCAAAAGTGAGATCAATTTTTTTTCATTTCATATATAGTGATGATTTATTAGGTTATTACCTATGGAATATTAAAACAAAACAAGTCAGTCGAAGTTGAGATGTAGTTTTCTTAAATAAATAATATGGGAAGATCAGAACATGGATGAGAATAAAGATATGTAACTTTAATCTATCAATGTTTAGGGTGATCATAATTAGGTAGTTAGACAAAAAATTATTGTAAAAAGTTAGAGGATGGAACATCGATATTCAACTAACCAAATAGAGGATGATTAGAAAGATCGTTATTAAATAGATAACAGATGTACAAAATATCATTAGACATATTTAAAACATACAGATGACTATCCGAATTAGATATTTGAATGAATGGAAATGAGGTTCTACTAACGAAATCCACTCATATCAGAAAACATGTTCAATGATTTGTAGATGATTTTAATTTTTTTACTTCTAATAGACATAGGTGAACTATATAGTATAGAGGAGGTAGCTACTCTCAGAGACACTAAATAGTTGTATTTATCGATGGAAAGGGAAATTAGTTACTTAAATCAAAAAAAATACATGGTATTTGGATGAAAAACAATAATAAAATACTGATCTAGGAAAATAATGGGGGTTTCATTTAAAATAGGAAGTTTATTGATTATGTATACAAATCAAGGATGGTGGAGAAAGGATTAAGTAAAAAAAGGAATAATATTTTATGATATTTCCTCAATAGTTGTGTAGCACAAAACCATTTAGATAGTGCATAGTGTTGTTGTATATGATGATCTACACTTAGATAATATGGATGTCAATATAGCATTTATTCATGTGGTATTAGAGGAATAAATTTACATGGTTGAGGCCAAGGGTTATGAATTTAATTTTATGGAGTTTTATATTTTTAAATATAAATGATGTCTTTATAGATTTATGAAAACTCAAAGACTATGGAAAAAATAATTTTCTCACTTTTACTCAAAAATAATGTTTTAGTTGATGTAACTCTGACCAATGTTATTATAGAAAACAATAAAATGATTAAAAAATTCTAATATTAATGTTTTTTATGGAGGATATATTTATTATTAGTACAAAGTCCCATAAAAGTTAGGAACTTCTGAGGAATAATTCAAGAATTATTGAGATAAATAATATTTTAAAATAAAATAAAATATTGGGGTCTAAATTGAAAGGGATAGGAAATTTAGTTCCATGGTTTCATCCTAGAATTAATTTATTAGGAAATTCTATTCAAGATTCATAATGAATGGTTTTATAACTATCTCATCCCCCTTATCATATATAGTACTCTTTCTAGAGTATAATAATGATCAATGGGAACGAATTTTATAACATAAGGAAGGTTCCTTATACATCAACTACAGGAAGTTTTATATATGAAATGGTTTTTAGTCGACTAGATATTTATTCTGTAGTACGAATTTTTATCTGTTTCATGTAAAATCCAAATAGTAAACATTAAGAAGCCATAAAATGGATCTCATGTTACTTGAGAGTGTTGGAGTATGTTGATTTATTATTTAGTGGTGATAATTAGTTGATTTTTTTTGTATTTTTAGATTGTTTTCATCGTCATGAAAATTTATTTATTTTTAAATAATTCAAGAGAATATTCACAAGAGAAAAAAGATAGGTCATGGGATATGGAATCCAAAAGTATTTGAGACCAAAAGAATATCCATTTACAAGGTTTTCCCCATTATGTCTCAAAATATTTTAGCTTAGGAATAATGTGACACTAGAGCCTAGGTTTTCCCTAAACACAAGTTCGTATGCAACCTTATTTCCCTCACACCAAGTGTGAAGTATATTAATATTTTTGTTAAGAGGACATTCAAACATTATAATAACATAAGATATTGACCATGGGATAGAACATTTTCCATGCAAATAATGAGGTAGAATGATAAAGTGTGTTTACACTTACTCTAATTCTATATTCCTTTTATTACATGAGAAAGTTCATATGATCATAGTATTTAATTATACCTTGAGTGGGTTCACATTACTTAATTTTGATTTAAATTCTAGAGTAACATATCCCCTAGGTCTCAAAAAACCCCAATCTACAAATTTCACTGAGGATACAAGAACCATCCATTTTTAGTTTGAGTCCCAATATGGGTGGACACCATCTAACCCAATTCCTATAGGGTTTATTACTGATGTGGAGTTCAATATAGGTGATCACTTATAGTGGTCTCAATGTAAGAGCATCACACTAGTTATTAATGATTCTTACCATGATGAGTAGTAGGTTACTTTCTCTTAAGATAAGATATTTCCATGTTGCAAAATAATCCTCATGATGAGACATTTTCCTCGCTTTCCAAATACACCAGCATCTAGTGTTCATCGAAATTTATCATTCCATCAGTTGTTTTCCTTCAACACCCACACTGTGAAACCATCAGTATATTAATGGTACAACATGAAAATCTTAATAAGTGAGAGAAAAAATCACTAAAGAAGATCCAAATTGTCTGGGCCTAACCTTCTTTATAAAATAAGTGAGACAATCTCTCCTACCATTAATCCCTACATCACAGACACTTCCAATATTGGTAGACACTAGATCTTTTTATACTATTAATAGTATGAATTTCATGGTTCCTTATTCTCCAAGAAACAAAATTGTACATGGAAGGAATAATTGATGACCACATAGTCACGCTCTAACTATTCATTTGGTTTTGGGTATTTGACTCCCTCCAAAAGTCCCTCGCGGCCGTGTCACCTCAATTAGAGGCCATAATGATATATCTATTTGGTTATGTGTTTATGTGAATAATATTGAAATATTGATACTGATTAGGATACATAACATTCCTGATGAACATCAAGTACATGTTGGCCTCTTTAAAGGTGATTCATGGATCCGGGCTCCCAGGGAATCTGATCAATGACCTTGTCAAGTTGGGGTTCCATAAAATAATATCCCTATTCCCAATGATCCATCAAGTGAGGGTTATATATTCAATATGCAAGGAACGATATTGGGCCATAATGAAGAGGAGTTCCAATCTAACACCTCCACACCCCTTCAACATTTAGTATCCATGCAATTTACCCATAAAGTTTTCTCTTCTAATACTTCCCACACCATCTTTGACTTTATAGAATGGAGTGTTTTTTAAATATTTCTCACATTGATACCCATTCTTGGTCTAGCTTTTCTATTATGGCAAAGGATACCTAGTGTTTCCTCCCCTGTAAAAGGGCATCCCAAATAACGAATACCAAGATCCTATCAATATTAGAAATATAATTTTTTAAACTCTAATAATAGAGATTGAATTCATAAGAATGGTAGATAGAATACTGTTAACTATTGTGATCATACCTCCAAAGGATAAATAATGATTTTTATAGTTTGAAACATGACCCATGATCCTGCTTACAATATGATCAAAATGATGAATATGCGACCTACCTAAAAGCACGGGGGAACCTAGGTACTCCATCAAAAATCATCTTCTATATATGGTTGTACTGTATAATTATGTTGTCTACAAACATAATATTGAAGATATAATGGGGACACATCCTAATTCAATAGGGAGGAATATTTCCCTTAATAATACTCCTATCAATAAAAATTCTATGTACATCTTGGGAAATAATGAAGATTCTTAGTGATAAAGGATATTCATGTCTCATCACGAAGTTTCCTTGAAGAATCCATGATTCCTATCCATAAAAGATAATACCAGCCATAATGAACTAAAGAAAATAAAAATTAAATCAGAGTTCCATTAGGAGAAGACCATACCAATTTACACTTTTATGAAAAATACTCATTCAATTCGATCATTGGCTTTATCAATATCAATTTTAATTTCCATGTTTGACCCATGATCCTTGAGGTTAATTCCTCTAAATACATATTGGTATAGGTATATGGCCACCTAAATTGATCATCCTTTAATGAATCCTTACCACTCCATGGAGTTATAGTAGGGAATGTGTAAGGAGAGACATATATTTATCACACATGCAAGGAATTTATATGTAAAATTACACATGATCGTCAGATTGTATTGTTGGAGGGAGGAAGGCTCCTTAATGTTAGGTATTATCACTAAAGTAGTTATAGATGTGACATGCTAATGAATTCCTACATATAAAAATTCTTCAATTTCTATAAACAGATCACATTTAACCATGTTCTAGGATTCCTTATAGAAAGATCACAAGAAGATTTTGGGCCCAGAAGCACTCTCAGGATTAATTCCCATCACAAACTCATGAATTTACTTCTCATCACTAACAATTGACATGGTTTCATTTTCCTCACTAGAGAACATGTTTAGAACTACCTCTAAGAACTTAGATTCCCTCTAGGCACCATTTATATATGTGTGGTTTGGGCCTTGTAAGGTAGATTTTAAAATGATAATGATCCATATAAAAAATGTTTTCTTGCTTTTCAGAGTAATATCCACCCTCAATGAATATATTGGGTCTTATGTTGCGCCATTTCTCTATTATTCTGACATTAAAATATGTTTTATTCATATTGAATTCATACATACAACTTATTCTTCTTTACTCATGTGCCTCACCATATTGTATCAAGATCATTTATACATGATTGTTCCTTTTTTACTAGGGATATCTTTAAAAAACATGTCATTCCAGTCCTCTGCAAGGATAGATTCCAGCTGGTCAATCTATTTCTGGACAATTTCTATATCTTGGAATCATTTAGGGTTCTCTATAACCCACATCTATAGGGTTTTTTTGAGATACCTCAGTATATTGTGTATATTTTTACATGAATTACCCTATATAGTATTAGTCCATGAGTCACTAATAGTATGGTGGTATCATGGAAACTAGGTAAATAGGTGGAAAAATATTTAATGATCACTACTCTCTTACCTAGGATCCGATGAGATGAGTAAAGGTGAATGATCAGATATACCTCATACCAGATGATAAACCGTTTCATTAGGGTAATAAAATATAAAATTGTCATTTTAAAGCCATTTATCAAGGTGGAACCATGTTTGGAGGCCTCCTATTTGGTTATTTCACCAATTGAATTGGTCACCTAAGTTACCCATTTTTATAAACCCCTTTCTGTCAAGGAATTGAATGAAATCCATACTATCCATCTAACGAAAGCACACTCTCCCATAATTCCCATCCATATCAACAATGACAAAAAATTACCCTCTAGTTATCCACATGGATCCTCTTGACCTAAAATCTTTGAGACAGTTCTACAAGGGTTATCTCTAATGAACATAAAAACTATCATAGATGAAGAAAATAAAAAAGTTTCTCATGCCTGTAGTCACTTTTGTGGGGATAAATTGATCATCCACATGTATCAGTTCCACTAAAATATTATTATTACAAAATATCTAAATGTGGATGTTAAAAGGCTTGGTATGCATGAAATCAGGAATTCTAAATCTATATGATAACTCACCAATTATGGGGGATCATTTATTGGTTTCGAGAATATAAACAATGGAGGACTAATAAATATGGATGTCTATAGTGATAAAATCTATTTTTACCTAAGCACCCTATCCCTGGCCATTTTATATGAGTACTTGAGACATTAAAAATGATGTTTATTGTATTAGGACCCACGCAAATTGGTAAATTTTATATCAGAGGAATATAATTCCTTCTTATGTATAGAATTAGATATCATACAAACTCCACTATTTTGAGAGGGGGGGATCATTTTTGGTGGAGTTGAGAAGTTCTGCATTTAGAGTTTCACCCCCTCGACACACTTGAGGGAGATTTTGGGGATTTCTATTCACTGCTTAGGGATTCTATAGAGAAATCACATACATTTAGGAGGATCCTGGAAACCTCTTCTAGGGGGATTCCTCTTGTAGAGACTGATCTTGAAGTACTACACTAACAATTTGGTTCTCCTATAAACTTTATAATACAATGTTTAGGTCACCTAGAAGGAGGGGATATTGGATATAGGGTCTGGGGAATATGAAAGGAGTGTATAATCCTCATGTACTTTCAACAACAAACTTTCCATAGTGAATCCTAATAATATCACTAGAAAAAAATGTATCCTCAACAATAGAGGGAGTGAATTCATTATTCTTTTAAGACACTATGTTAAAAAAAGAAGCTTCTTTTCTAACTGAAAGGATTAGGGTAACAATCTTGAGCTCTATACCTGATGATCCATCATGACTAGGAAGATCCATTACAAGAGCACCCCCACCAACTCAAGCTTTCAAATTACCCATTACAAGAATATTGGGATCTGGTTGAAATGTAGCAAAGAAACATCTTGAATGCACCCACTTATGATCGTGATCAACTTGGAGAAGCATCAGAAAACTAGAAAAGAATAACTTTTAGTGGATATAATGAACCATATCTAGGAGCCATGGTGTAGAATATATATTAATTCTAGATGAAGCGTCCTGAAACCAAAGGAAGATTCTATTTGGGAGTGAAGGAGAGATTTCCATTTCCAAAAAAACATTCGGGTTACTGATGTTTCAGTGAAACTAAGTGTGTCCTCATCCATGCATAAAAATACACCAAAATAATCATTGATATTTTTGAGGAAAAGAAACATTCTGGAATAGTAGGTGATAGATAAAAAGATTGATCCAGACTGCTGTGTTAGTGGTCTCTCTTCCTTGATGGATCTCCATTAACCAACAATAACGATTGAAATTTCAGTGGCCCTGAGATCTAGGGTCCCTCCACCATGCCTAAATAAAGTCCATATTTGAATCCAACACTATACAGAAGTATTTTTGATGCTCAAATGAAATTCAATCTGGCTCATATAACATAAACAATCCAAAAAAACATTGAAAAACTAAGAGTGAAAATTTTTCAGATCAAAACATCACCTCTAAGATCCATTTGAGGAAGTAGAATGGTTTCATGAATGCTGAGAATGGGTCCTCTAGGACCGGTTAGTGATCATCCATCATCACTATCGGAGGGTACAAGTGATAATCTATGAAGCAAGTAGATATGGGACATTGAAGTTTACAACATAGAGATTCCTTAAATGATTATCCAATACCTAAAACTAAGGTAAGAGACCATGGGGAATCTGGAAATGATAGAGAATGGTGAAGATGCAGTGAAGCATCTAGATCAGGGGCTACCAGAGCATGGAGCATTTCATAGGAATGCATTATGGATGTAGTATAAATGACAATTTTAGAAAAAAAAATTAAAGTCGCATGGGGCATGTTCTTGAGAGAAGAAGAATCCATTGCTTTTATATGTTGATTTTTTATATACACAGACTCACATAAATGTACTATATGGTTTTTATTTAATTTTAGTTGGACAAAAATTATTTTTATGTCTTTGTTATAGCTTGATGTATCTTTATATATAATAAATGTAGAGTGTTTGTCTATTAAAGAAGAAGGGAAAGAGTTGATAGAATTTATACGCTTGTTGAAGGAACATGGAAAGGGATAATAGAAAGATAATTTATTCTCTGATATTTATAGTTCCATTAATATTTCTCGTAAACCTATGTATCATGCATGAATGAAACACATTCACTGGAATTATCCCTTTATAAAAAGTCTACAGGTGGATAATGTGTTGGGGTTATAGAAGGTTTCATGGAAGAATAATCATGAGAATATATTTACAAAGGTGATAGTCCAAGAATTTATATGACAACAACGTGCCTCGATTAGAATTGGATAATAATACATAGTAGAGAACACTAAAAACATTGGATAGAGGATGATATAATATGGTTTAAAGATTAAGGATTTGATCTTGAAGCAATTTAAAATTGGGAGATTTTTGGGTTTGTGGATGCTCTTCAGATTCACCAGATTCACTATTCCAAACAGAGGCCATCAGATAGAGATAGTGAAACTAGGATCATCATACTAGATAAAGGGGTGATTTATGGTTGATTAGTTATAGAGAAAAATGGGTAGGTTGGTCAGTGTAAATACTTCCATCGAACAAAGTTATTAGAAAGAGATGACAGGACATAGGTTCTTATAGTGAGGTTTCAGTGTCATTAGACAGTATTGACCAGATAAAGATCATTGTATGGAGTTCTTGTAGTTTGTGTTCACTATGGGTGAAATCCTTTTTCATGGTTTCTTATTAGGGTAATAGTTTTGTGTAGTTTCAATGGATTTTTTCACTCTATATCAATGGTTTCATAGGGAAATGAAAGGATAACTATGAATCTCAAAATTTTGTGAAACTAGTTGACTGAATGGAGATCTCAATAAAGAGATGTATTGCCTTATATATAGTGTAGTTATAATATTTTTAATTTAATAATTAAATGAATAGTTAGGGTTTATATATTAATTTACTCGGACATAAATGCGAAGAGGAAGTGAGCAAGAGTGTTTTTCTTCATTTGTATCTTTTGAAATGAAAGAAGGTTGTATTGTTATCCCATGTAAGTTTGATTTTTTCTATACCATGTAAATCATGTTTGTATTCTTGATTTTTTGATTCTATTTAGAGTGTAATCAAGAAATATTATGTGGTGATTAGGTGGTATTCCATATTATTTTTGGTGAACAATCTCAGAGTAGGTGGTTATCAAACTAACATCTATTTTATAACCTTATGAAACATTATATTATTATAAGAAGTGAAGATAAAATGACTATTCATCAAGTGTAAATTTTTCTTTCCATGTATGTACATTGGATTGAATAGAGATAGTGATTTAATATTATCTACCAACAGTATTCCCATAGATGGAGCTTAATATATTCTAGTGAATTTTGATATATATGATAAAGAAGTATGAATTATCAATCCACTGTCATCATGGGATATCATATAAAGTGTAAGATGCTCTAAGTAGAAAGGATCACAAAATCGTATTAATTATGAGAATTAAGAATGATATAATCCTTCTATATATTCATTTATAGACATTGGAAAAGTAAAATAAGGAACATCAAGATTAATTTATCAAATTATTTCATAACCATCCCTTCTAGAGTTGATAAAGTTTTCTCAAAGAGATGACGTGGAAATATAGATGAATGTGGAAACTAAAAAAAAGTAAAATCCTCAAATCACCAAATATATGAAGAGGGTGTTGTAATATTTGTGTAACAAGTATGTTTAATATAAAATTATGATATAATGATGTTTTTTTGAATGTTGTGCACAGCATAAAAATATCCATCCACCATGGGAGCATAAAGATGTATTGAGATCTTCAAGGGAACTATTGGTGGGATAATTTGAATAATGAGATCATAGAATAAACATATATGTTCTTGGTATGTTATAAAGTGAAGGGATAAAAGGATAAATCATGGGGTGTAATGAAACAATTACTCATACCTACATGGAAATGGTAAAACATCACCATGGACTCTATCTACGGACTTCTAAATACATACAGATGAAATAGTATTATTTGGGTTTTGGTGGATCATCTAATAAATACTCCTCATTCTTTGTAATTTGATAGTACTTATCACTTGATCAACTAGTAAGGGTATACATATGGAAAGTGGTGAGGTTGTATGGAATGACACTATCGATTATATCCAACTGATATAATAGATTTACCTCTACGTTCTGGAAATGTATCCAACATGATCTAAACATTGAGTTGAACTTCCATCTGAAGTATAACCCCCCAAATGATGTATAATCCAAGAAAACTGTCTAGATACTTTAGGAAATTATTATATCATGCTTGATGGAATTCAAAATTAGACAGGATTATTATCTTCATCTACTCAAGTTCTTCTAAAATAATAGTTTTCACTATATCATCAAAATCGATCCATATAAACCCCTTTATGGGAAGAGATATAGAATACTTAGAGGTTGGGATGATGTTTGTCAACATAAGTTAGAAGAATATGAAATGGTTGAGGAAATGGTTGAATGGTTCAAGACCATTCACCAACATATCAACGAAGCTCAAATTTGACCATAGAGCTATATGAATAACCATCAAAAAGACCTTTGGTTTCATGTTAGAGATAAAGGGTTCCTTAACATATATCCAGGGAATTGAATATTGATATTTGGTAATAAAGTAAATATTTGTACCAGGTTAATTAGCCACTTTGATATTCATGATCACATTAGAGTTATGTTATATCGAATGGAAATCCCACAAACATGGTCATAAGTACATGACATGTTCCACATATCCCTCTTCGGTAAGTAGATACTAGATCTATCACATGTAATGAGTTTGGAGGTTGTACAATTGTATAATAAAATACCATTTGAGGAGAAATCATTGAAAATCTTGGACCATATAGATAAATATCAACATAACCAGACTACTCACCTAGGCAAAGTACTATAACGAATCCATAATTATGAGGAGGTGAAATGGGAATTGAAAAAAGTAATGAAATAAAAGAACCATAACCTATTTTCACCATAGCGTGTAAAATGAAATTTCAAGGATGAAATTTTTTAATGGTGTAATATTCAGATGACATACACTTTTATCATTGGGATTTCCCTTCTGATTTTTTAATTGTTTCATATTTAATAATGTAGAACATGAAATACATAATGAAAACATGAAAAAATATATATATTAATTTGAACATTAAATTTAGAGAATAAATATGTCCCCAATAATTGAAATTATTATAATGTGATATTAAATAGAAAACACGATAATAATAATTTTAAAATTTAAATCTGCTCGATCCACTAGAGAAACCGCGCTCATGAAAAAAATGTAGAAATGAAACAAAATATTAGTAATGAAATATTTATTTTGAAAATTGAAATATTTATAAACATGAGAGTATTTATAATTGAATTATGAATTATTTAAATATTTGATATTTATATAAATTTGGAAACCCATATGGTAGTTACAAAATTGACCATTTGAATAGAGATCGAACCATTGGAATAGTAACATGACTGATAGATATAGTAACCATACCATTATAATTGTCTCCTAAATAATGGGAGTATAAGGTAGCTTTTTTAATCTTATAAAATGAAATATGTGAAATTTATAGTATGATACAACTAAATAAATGTTTTAAAAATGATAAATTAATTATTTGTATTTTTGTAAAAAAAATTCATTTTAAAAAAAATAACAAGTATTAAAACACATTATATTTTCATAAAACAGGTTTATAAATTAATATTATTTTTTATTATAATTATTATATAATTTTATGAGGCCATAAGCATGTTTTTATATTTTGAAGATATTTATTATAATATTAAAATTGGCATTTTTCAAATAAAAAAGAAATTTAATTAGAAATTAAACCACTTATATTTAAAAATTTATTTTAACAAAATGGATTTAATTTATATAATCCACTCATCAAAAAATTATTATGGTGATTTTTTTATTTTTCTAAAATAGTTGATTTTTTATGAACAAAGAAATATGAAAAAATGTCATATCTAACATTAAATGTTAAATAGAAGATCTATTTCTTATGGGATGATGTAAGAACCCATTATATCAAACTAGCCTATATTAATTAATATATATATTTATAAAAATATAAAATATTTTTAGTCTAGAGGGCAAATATTATACCAAAAAAGAAAATATTCATAAACTCTCCTCTCATCCCATTATAAATACCACACCTTCTCCTCATACCTTATAAGCCTTAGAGATTACCCAAAATCATACTAACTCTCTCCTAATATCGCTCGATATGTCCCCAAAATTTATGGTACCACTGATAACCATTCTATTGATCCTTAATTGGTATCCTAAGAGGACATATCCAAAGGTAAAGGTACCAAATCAACTAAAACACTTTTAATTTCATTTTTATCCAACAATCCCTATATTGAAGGAACCAAAAATGTATTAGTAGCATGAAAAATATTAAATTTAAAATTTTGGTTTTTTATTCATGTTAAAAACACTGAATCCAAAAAAAACAACTTTCCCAGATTTCTTAAAGGATCCCGAACAATTCAATTTATGCATGAAAAATAAAATCAAACGAAAGTGTAAATGGAACCACATTCATTTGATGTTTCCAGCTTGATTCGCTCATTGTAAACTTGTTATGGATCAAATGCTCCAATATAGGAATCCCATAGATCTTAAAAATGTTCAACACTGATCTTGAATCATCAATATATATTTCTTAGGTTCTATAATGGGAAATCATATCCCTTTATGACATCAAGTCAATTGCCTGAATAATACAGACTTGATCGAGAAGACTATAACGATCTAACCTTGTTATTTCATAATATTCTATCTATAAGGACATTTTAGGATAAGATCAGATGGATAATCTCACTAAATTCATCTTAATGGTTGTTCTATCTATTCATGAAACTAAAATAATCTTTTATACCTAGTTTATACATTCAATAATTTCACTTCAGTCCCTAGAAAGTAACAACTTACATTTTATACCTTTGCACACAAATATTACTTAATAAACATGTTATAGATGTCATATATATTTTATCACTCACATGTAACATTATAAAATGTTATGTGATAAAATAAAAACCATCTAATCATCCCATAATCTCTCAAAATAATTTAACCAACCATGAACATCCTATCTTCATTCGAAAATTTATATTTTTCTTGTATTGACTTTTATTATCAAACAACTTGTTAATACCTTGAGAAATAAATTCATTTATCATTATTATAAAATTTAATAATATCATTGAATTATTTTACTTGTGATTGATAATACTCAAATGTTCACCGACCCCCAAACTTGGGGACCACTTCATCATAAAGCCTTATTCATTAGAATAAGTGGAACTTATGGATATAATTAGTGTGTGTCCCTCTAGGCCCTTATCACGATAGTAGTGACTATAACCCATATACCATGATTGGAGTCTATTAAACTATCATGGACCCATAAGAAATAAGAAATTCCATTGATATGACTACCTCCTATGAGCACATTTTGTGTAACATAATCTATGTGTCTTGTGATATGTCATAAATCATGATTCACTTTTGTGTCATCATCCTATTGTTTCATTAAATAATTTTTTACATTACTAGATAGACTTACCATCTTATAATGTGACCATGTATTTAATGAGGGCACTACTATCCTGGTCATCCTGTGACTATGGGATATCTCTTCCTAAACTCAAAAGCAACAAATTCTATCTTGATCATTCATCAAATGTCATACCACCAGTGACACAACCAACACAAGCTACCTCAACATGAATTTAATGTTATGGTTCATTCATTTTATCAAATTATGCAATCAAATGGTAATAATTGATAAAAAACTCAAGTATGGAGATCATACATATAGTTCTATTATTTGATGGTATGTCATTATGATCTCCTATACTTTAGATCACTAAGTGAAAACTTCATGAGAATAAATATCAATGATTATGAGATCCCAACACCTAATAGTTAGACATAATCTGTGTCCCATAAGTATGAGTTATCTGTACCATGTGACATATGTTTTAGATTACAATCATATTATCTTGAGTTTCTCATCATGGATGGGAATAACTATAACCTTTTGATATAAAACATAATCTAAGTCCATTACAAAATAAATAGTGGATTGCAAATTTTCAGCACTATTATGGTATGAATAAACACACACACACACACACACATATATATATATATATCAAAATGTATACAAGTATTGTATAATCAAAGTATATAAAATATTTTGGTCTAGGGAATGCACTCACAACACTCCCACATACACTAGATCCAGTTGCTATCAATTCTCAATCTATTATCTCTCACATCAGTATCATAATTCTGTTGAGGTATGGATTTCCATGTTATCCTCTGTGGAAAATCTACTAAACGTAAATTCACCTCTCATTCAAAAATTTCACATGATATGAAACTTTTGAAATTTTTTCTTTGTCCTCTAGAGTGACCCGAGCTCCTTGGAAAGAACCTATGTCATAGTATTATCATAGTATATTGAAACAAGGATAGTATTTCTATGTACAACAACAATCATGGAAATAAATATTAATATCCAAACATGTTCTTTAGTTGAAACAGATGATGTCATATACTCAGGCTCATCTATAGGATCAAAAAATATATATTTATTCAAACTTCCCCAAGTCAATACACTATCATTTAGAAAAAATACATATCTTGAATATGATTTTAAATCAGCATGATCTTTCTAGGAGATATAATTGGTGTAGCCCCTCATTACTAGATTCTCATAACCTCTAAACACTAGTAATATATCCTCAATACATCTTATGTAGTTTAGGATAGTTTTTAAAGTTTATTAATAAATTTCTCCTAGATTGTCAGGATATCTTCCCACCATGTTTAATGCAATGTAAGAATCAAACCATGTAATTTACATGGAATACATGATAGATCTGACTACTAAATCATAACTTATTATACTATTTATTTCAATCCCCTCCTATATCTGTGGAAAATCTTATTGGGGATATTAATCCCATATAACACAAGAAACAATCCACTTAGGGATTGTTATATATTTTAACTTTTCAATATAATTTAAATATATTTTTATTGACATGGACCAAGAAGCCTTTAAGATCTATCATGATATATCTTGATCTCATGAATATGGGACACTTCACCTAACATTTTCATATAGAATCATTCATTTAACCATATATTCCCTATCTGTTAAAATTTTACTCCACTTCCCATTAATAACATCTCATCAACATATAATACATGAAAATGATTTCAAGTATACTAACCTTCTTATATACATATTAATTTCATTCATTATTAATGAAACAATATCCAACAAGATTTACATATACTGGTGGGTGTTCCAAAATCCAAAAATGATTTTGGTACTTAAGATCTATTTCAGTATACTTGGATTCATTCCATTTAGTATTATCCTTTCCATATACTACTTCATTGTAGATTATAGGTTCGTCATTATCTAAGAGTATTATGTCACCTAACTTAGTGATAAGAAAACCACATCTATCTAGTTCTTTATCCTCTTTAGTAGATTTATGGAGTACTTGTGTCTCCGGAACATCTCTCTCACCCACTATCTCTTGTGGACAATATTCACATTAAAAATATTATGCATATGGATAATCAAATTAATCAAATTCAATAATTCTCCCACTACTTAAATTGGAAATGTTGTCCCTTTATATAAATATATCATGTATTACTACAACAAATTTTCAAATTTTAAGAGTTATATGGGTAATATCCTTTAGTCTCTTTAGGATAACCTATAAAGATACACTTTCTTCTCTGAGATACTAACTAGTAAATATGTATAGTCTTGAAAAGGCATCACATATCCACACAAATTTGTGTGATAGACAAAAAAAATTTCTATACAAGACCCCATATCAAATCTCATCCCCTACTTTAGTTAGAACTTAGTTTAGAGTATATGCTACAATCTATAGTTCATATCCGCAAAATGATAATAGTAGAAATCCATGAATCATCATTGATATGACGATGTCAAGAAGGGTCTCATTCCTAATTTCACTAATACCATTCCATAGTGGTGTAAAATGGGGATTGAGTTGCGAAATTAGTCCACACTCTGTTAAAATATTGATGAAGCTTTGGTTAAGATATTCTCCACCGTGGACTGAGTAGAGTTTATTAGTCTTCATACCAAGTTGATTATATACATTATTTTTATATTCATCAAACATGCTAAATGAATCTAACAGAAACATAATTATGTATATATATCCATATCTACTATATTCATCAGTAAAAGTGTTGGAGTAAGAAAAAACTCCCCTTGACTCTACTAGAAACTGAACACATACAACAACATGATACACTTCCAATGGGTTTTTGGGACTTTATCATTTCCCATTGAATTGTGATTTAGTAATTTTCCCTTGTAAACAAGAATGAAATACATCCAAGTGTTTTAACTTCTGGAAGTCTAAATTCCATACTTGATATAGTTTATGTAAATTCTTCTCATTTACATGAACTAGTCCGAAGATCCATACGCTGGTAGGATTGTTTCATTATTGCTATATTTTTTATTGATTTCCAATAATTGATTTTATAATTCAATTATATACCACCCATTGTTAACATTTGGAATACAATAGAATATTTCATCCTTATACATAAAAAAAATTTTCTTCCAAACATGATATAAAATCTCATAGTGTCTAAACATGACACTAAGATTATTTTTAAGTTAATATCTTGTACATAATAACAATTATTTATTACAATATCCATTCTATTGGGTACAACAATATGATAATCTACCACTTTCAAGGCTCCTAGGCTTGAACCATTTAACTCTTGAAGATCAACTTCACCCTTTTCAATTTTCTTGAATCGACTTGGTTCTTGTATTTGAATAATAATGTGTGATGCATATGCATTCTCAAATACCGAACTAATAGAAATAGACATATTTCATTTAGTGAATGATATACTTGAAGTAAAAGAATTATCATGCTTCTTCTTTCTAGTGGTACAATTCTTATTCCAATGGCCTTTATTTCCCCATGTAAAGAAAACTACCACCTACTTGTTTCACTCTACCTGTATCATTGGTTTTGGTAAAGGGTAGGGATTTTGTGTCTTTGACTTAGACTTGTCATTTGAAACATTACCATTTCTTTTATACCTCTTGTTCACCATAAGGACCAAATTTATTGAATTATTTATATCCTTATATACTTACTTATATAAATCCAAAAAAATTTGTAGTAACTCATTCATTTTATTCATATTATAATTAACAATGAATGTTGATAATTATGTGGAAATGAGAAAAGAATGATATTATTTTATAGATCTTGGTTCAGTCTAATCCCAAGGGACTCAAGTATCTCAATGTTATCGATCGTCTTGAGTACATGATGTCTTCATTGATTTCCTTTTTCAAGCCTGCATCTATATAGAGCACTTGAAATCTCATATCATTCACTCCAATATCTCTCATATAATAACACATGGAGATAAGTTTTCATTTGGGAATAATATTTACCCTTGGGATTGTTTTTTTGCATCTAAATGGACATAGATGACCACCTGAAGAATTTAACATCCATCACATCATCCATATGATTATTATATTTATCTTTATCCACAATTCTTTCTCGTAGAGGGGGATCGATAAGATGTATGTAATTTAACACATAAAACTTCCTGTCTTGGAGAAAAACAATTCACAAGTTCCCTTCCCACTCCTGGAAGTTATATCCCTTCGAGATATTCTATTTATCCAAAATTAATCAAAATGGTATTGTATTTCTCATGGTTTCCATTTGATCTAATAAAACAAAATTAATAGATTAGTACTTTATATTTATTTCTAGTTGAGATTTTCATATTATTAATCTTAAATTTCTCCCACTATTTTACCAATTCCTATACCCCTTAACTACTAGATTTAGAATACCCAGTCACATGAGTACTCTAGTGTCAAGGATCCTTGAAACTTCTCATCGTAGTCTACAAGATATGGATACCCCACTACTCATATAATTTCAAGGTAATCATTTGATCGACCAACTATATTAATTTGAGGCTCCTTGATCTATTGAGTGGAGTCCCATCTCATGGAAAAAATTACATTCAATCCCACAATTATATTCTTCTAATGCTTCAAAAATATAACTATGGATACTTCATTACTACCAAATTTGGTTAAGTAGACCCCCCACCTAGATAAGAGGACCCAATTAATATGAGGAAACCTCAACAATGACTGAAGAAAACTCTCTAATAATTTGTTCTATCCAAAAGCAAGTGATGGATTTCATTTAATGACTAAATATTTTATTGAGGGATTTGGGAAATTCAATCAAATAAAATCAAATCCTTTTATAGTTAACATTATTGTTCTATTTCGTCACACTCACAACAAAACCATTCTTTTCAATAGAAAACATTCACCAAAACATTCATTTTTTCTAATAATTGTTTTATTATTATACTATGTGATCGAGAATAATAAATACACATCCAGAAAATAATAAACAATTAATGTGATAAAAAAATAAATAATGATGTTATCATGATCCATTAATTATTAGTTAATCCATCAAGAGAATAATGGATTATATGAGACCATAGGGAAATTTCTCAATTAAATAACTTACCTGAATTAAAATGACTAGAAATCCGAATGATTTCACTTGTTTGGTATAAACTGGATGTCAGCTTAAACCTATTTTCCATGAATTTATTGATCATTACAATGTATACTCACCAATAGTTGAAGGGAACTTAGTGTGATACATTATATTTTATCAAGTAAATATGGACATGGAAATCCTTATACAAATTAATGATAAAGGGAAAATACACGGGTTATCAAAGTAAAATATTTATTAATTTTTTAAAAACAAAAATGAAATAATTAAATTAAATAATTAATGAACCAAAAAAGACTTACTTGGTGTCGAATAATGACTAGTCAACATGTATTTATATTGATGATGAAAAATAAATTTTTCTAAAATACAGCTTGATGGAATTTTTAATACATTAGCTAGAATTAAAATAATTTAAATTAATTATCAATACATCTCATAACACCAGAAATGACTTTTTCAAATACAAGAATATGAAATTAAATTTATAATTTTTTTCATAATAATTTGGTCTATTTTGGCATAGAGAATATCCCTGATAATTAATTTTAGGTATTATGATGTGTAAAATGGATCAAGAAGGTTGTGCCTGGACTGGATTGGTCTAGTTCGAGATTATTCATCCCTTTAAAAGAATTTATATATATATATATATATATTCATGTTTTTTAATTTTTTTTATAATATTACCATAGAATCAATGGGTAAGATACCCATGTAATATTTGGGTAAGCTTCCCACGAATGTTTTGGGTAAGATTCCCATGGATGTTCTGGGGTTCATGTTTCATTTATTTTGACATTTAATCAAGATTCCATAGCATGTTTGTATTTCCAGTGGAATACCATAATCAAATTCTAGTATTTCCAAAACCATGGAACATAGTCACATAACACTTTGGCCAAAAATCCATCATACTTGTTTCAATTAAAGTGAAAAATAAAATTAAAAAATTAATTTTCGTAGCATTTTTTAATCAAAAAAAGTTAATCTATGATTGGTTGTTTATATGTTATAAGAACTTGGATTGATACATCGTCAGTTTTTTTGGGATTGTATTAGAACAACCTTATTGAATAATATAATATTTATTTTAAAAGAAAAAATTTTCTATTTAAATATTTACATGTTCCCTCTAATACCAATTTAAGCATCCTAGTGCATAGAGGAAGCTTAAAAAATTTGTAATTTAAAATTTTGGGTTTGGATTCATGTTAAAAACAACAAATCCACAAATATTTCATTCCCATATTTATTAAAGGATCAAATTTAATTCAATTTAATAAATAAAAATGAAATTCAATGAAAGCATAAACAATATCAAATTCATTAGAAGATTCTGATTTGATTCTCTCACCATCGATGTGTCACGAGTTCAAAATAGAAAACTAGGTGTCCTCTAGATCATCAAAACATGAACCACATATCCCAGTTCATTGATATACATTTCATGAGTGATATCATTGGAAATAAAAAGGATTTACATTTTCCCTTTGATTGTGTGAAGAACACAGACTTGATTAGGAAGAAATGACCAATATGACCTTATTATTTCTTTAGATTACCACTCTAAGATCCTTAAAAGAGTGGATAGGGTATATTATCTTACTAAATTCATCCAAATGGTGGATATTATTATAAAATAAGATAATTTTTTATTTTTTATATAATGGTTATACATTCCAAAATTTCATTTTGGCCCTTGAAATCTAATAAACATAACTTTATACATTTTCACACACATATGACATAATAAACTTGACTTAAATGTCAAAAATATTTTATCACACACTTATAACACTATGAAATGTTACGTGATAAAATAATAACTACTAAATCATCATTTATGATCCTTAAATAATCTAACAAACCATGCATATCCAATATTCATTCGAAAAAAATTATTTTCCTTATATTTAATTTTATGATCAAACAACTTTTAAATACCTTGGAAAATAAATTCAATCATCATTATTATAAATTTTGTTAATATCATTGAATTATTTATACGTGCATTTGATCATACTCATGCATTCCACATTCACTACACATGGGTACCACATCTTCCTAAGCTCATATTCATTATAATAGGTGGAACTTATGGATACACATAGTGTGTGACCCTCTATGTCCTTATATTAATTGTAGTGATTCCAACCCACAAACCATTAGTGATGTATAACAAATCATCTTTCCCCTATGAAGATAAGGAAATTACTAGCTAACACTACCTCATACAAACTTGTTCTCGGTAATATAATCAAATTATCTCACAATATCTCATAATGATATATAGATACTTGTGCTATCTTCATTTTATTGTATTTTATATTTATTGGCCATATTATATAGACTTACCTAATTATTCCATGGTCATGGATTTAAAGAATGTACTATCATCCTAGTCAACATGGGCCTAAGAGATATCTATTTCTTAGCTCAAAAGAGAAAAATTCTATCTTGATCATTTAACCAATTCCATACAACCTATTATGTACCCAACACAAGATACATAACTATGAATTAAATTTCCTAGTTTTTACTTTCATCTATGTACATGATCTCATAATAAACATTGATATCAATCTATTGTCAGAGACCAATACACATGTTCATAGATACGAACAACCAATGATGCCTGAAACATGTGATGTTCCCATTGGAGGGTCTTTCATCAGGTTATCGTCTACTTGAGATCACCATGTGAGAAATTCATTAGAATAATTTTCAATGATTATGAATCCCCATCACCTGGTAGTCATAAATCATTTATGTCCCATTAGTATGTTGTACGTAGACTATAAGAGATATATTTAATATTACATTAATAGTTTCTTGAGGTTATCATTATATTTTGGAACTTATATCACCTTTTGATAAAAACCGAATCTTGGTATATTAAAATGAAAAAACCATACAAATAAGTATCAAAACTATTATGATATGAATAAACACATGTATATATAAAACTATATACATGTAATATTAGTCAAAGTACATAAATGAGTTGGGTGTAGGGTATAACCTCACAACATATCTGTTTTCTATGATCCTATAAATAGTAACATAAGGATTCTTAATATACAAATATGATATTATTATGGTGGAATATCCATATTCTACCCTCATTTTTTTAAATCTCAAATAATAATGGTGTTCACAATATAGTCAGTTCACTACCTCCATGAACAAAAAATCTTCATTTTTCTCCACCAAATACAAGGATAGTTAAAAAATATTGTCCTAGTTAAATATGATGATAATAACTATGAAACAACTTATTTAACATTAATTAATGATTTAATAATCATTTAATTAAAAAAAACAAATCTATTTCATGATGGTCAGTAAAACCACATAAATGAACTAACCATATAATCATAACTTTTATACTAAATGAATCATCCATATATCTGAACACATGTGGATATTTAAGATTATTTAAATTTTTATAAGGAATTGAATATTATTTTATTTTACATCTAGAGTTTTATTCCCATTTTACAAGAACATCTATAATTATCCACAATTGACCTGACTTTGGATCCATGAAACAAAGACCCTCTGAACGGTGAAATTAAACAAGATATCTCATTTAAATGGATGTTAATGAGTATAACATAATTATAATAAATCATATATAGATGGAAAATTTTATTAATTAAGTAATTGATCAATAAAATTTTATTATTCAGGGTTTTTAGTGAATGTGGTGGACAAATATGAACATGAGATAATGGAACTTCCAAACCACACACCATTGTTTTGGGTCATGAATTTTCCCATTAAAACTCACTTCATCATACTATGATTATCATTTATTTATTCAATATTATATATATATTACTATCATATATAAATATATATATATATTTATATATTTATATTGTTATCAGGACCTTTTTTGGGGGATAAACATGTTTTATGGTTTCCCTCTCAATTTGATTCGATAAGAAAACCCGACTAAAGGGAACTTCCATGTTTCTTACCCCTTTTCATGCACCACTAATTAAAGTGTTTTAATCCATCCTTGGTTTTATAAACATGATTATTTTGTTTAGTAAAGTCCATTTTAGTTCATTTATAGTGTTATATAAATTATTAATCTATTACCTTCTTTAATGTTTTTATACCAGTTTTTTCTAAAACCCAAATTAAAATGCATATTTCCAAAATCATTTCTTCACTCATTTTTATGTCTTCAATTCTTTTGGACTTTATTTTCATGTCCTATGAATATTTATTTGTTTAAAAACATTAAATTATGTTTTAATACCTTCTTTCATTCAATTCATTATGATATGAAATTTGGTTATATTATAAGACATGATTATATAACCCATTTCATTTATATGGGTTTTTATGATGCTTATGCCTTATATATAATTCCATTATGTGGTATACATATTCATGAACATGTTATAGTGGGTTCACCTAAATAGTGATCCAATGAATTGGGTAAATTGTATGTCTCATGAGACAATATGTATGGGATTATGGAGTAAACCAAATCCATAATGCGACTCTGTTCACTGTGTGAAACTGTTTTGGAAGTTAATATAGATTTATGTTTATTGTTAGTCTTAGTGGAAAACTGAATAAGAGGTTAATTGAGTTTAAAATTAATTTATTTTGTTCAAAACTATTTAAAACCAAATCCCCTAATTTATAAAAACATCCCACAATCTAAAATAGTATAAATATATGATTTTACGCTTTCAGAATATTTCATAGGGGCTCAATCACAACATAGTCAAAACAATTCCAAAATAAAATTACCTTTCTAAAAAAATATAATCACTTTAAAAAAATATATAAATAACCAATTAAAGATAATTATCATAGAAATATTTTTATATTGATTGTTTGAAAACTAAAAATTGTTTTTTAATCAAAATAAACAATAAATAAAAACATGCATTGGAATGAAAATAGGAGATTCAGTCTCATTCAGTGACCTAACATCCACCACCCAGTAATCACCCACCACTAAGTATGTCTATTAATTAATAAAAATATTCAAAACGTAGATCTGGTTTTATAAAATACATCATGTAAGTCTGTTTGAGCTATACACATCCTCTTCCTAATTTTCCATGGTAGTATATATGTGAATTAAAAATATATGAAAGGTTATAGAGTAATATTAAATAATGTATAAGATAATATGATAATGAATATAGATATTTATTTAAACAATTCTCATAATGAAGCTAAAATAGGGATAAAAATATATAGGAATAGAGGAAGTCTTAAGAAGATCAATTTGATCAGATTCAATTGATCAATTGCCTTTAAATTTTTCCTTGTAAATTTTCAATTTCATGTTATAATGAGAGATTAAAAAAAATTTATCGTGGACATTTTTTTGTTAATTAGTATTATTATTAAGTCTATAGTGACTTTTTTGAGTTCTTGTATCTCTCGCACTATCATTTTTTCATGTGTGTATCATCGTCTAAACGAGATAATAATTTCTAATAAGTCATTGGATTATATTCCTAAATTAATCCTCATACTCATTTGTCTAATTTTGAAATCTTAAATTCTACGACTCTTTTATATATAATCTAATATATAGCTTTTGGTTATTTGAATATTTAAAAATGATTATGTTATAAATGGTCACTTTTGACCATTCTTAAGCATAATTACTTTTTTCGTATAGATACTTTCTTGGGGTCACATGGATTTGTAGTCACTTTGACTTGTGGTCACATGATTTTTAGTCCCTTGACTTGTAGTCACTTATTTAATATCACTTGAGACAATTACATTACAATTTCATGTGGTAACTCTATTTATTGATGTATCTTTTTCAATTCATTAACAGGTCACTTCATTTATTCATGCATTCACTTCATTTCTTCATGTGGTAGGTTGATACATTCATCCAGTCACTTTAACACTTCATGTATTCTATTCAAGACTTATCCATTTTCATAGTTTTTTCTAGAAAAAAAATTATACTATCATAAAACAAAAAATTCATTTAAAACATAAGAAACATGATTTGTGGGAATTAAATTAATGAGTTTATGGACTAAACCAATAATCTATTCCTTTTTGATGGTCATAAATCATGAATGTTCTATTAAATGAATTTAAACTTGATCAATGTTCCCCCCTTATGGGATTAAAAAATAATAATTCCAGAGAAAAAATAAAATAAAGAGAGTAGGGAATAAATTTGCAAGACATGAATGTAAATGAATTATTTTATTTAAAATAAATTATTACAAAAAGATATCCTTTTAGGTACTCCAATGAAAATAATAAAGAGACACATATCATATGTTATAAGGGATTATATTATCCTTTAATTTGGATATAGTGGATGAGGTATGTGTTTTAGGCTATGTTGAAGATGTGGAACAAGGTTCATTAATAATAAAATTCCTAGAAATAGTGTTTAGATTCTGAAAAACATGTCTAAGAGACAATCCAAAATGGTTGATAGAGGAATGTTTTGTAGGATAGGTTGAGGAAACAGGTAAGGATAGAAGAGATAAAATATAATTACTATCAATATAAATGTAAAACTCGATTATTATAGTAAATTTCTTCAAATATTCTAAACAATGATCCATGGCCTGAAAATTGTCTCCCTTGTTCTCCAAAACATCTTTCATTACAAGAGTAGTAACCTTGGACTTCCCCACATGAGATTTGAATGTATAAGATAGAGGATGAATTTTGAGATCACTGAATAAGAATATAAATATGGTATTCAAATGTAACACCCCAAGCTTCCACGGTACGTTTCCTTTCGAATAATGCAATGGCGTGCATTGTACGCAACTTCGAGATTTTAACACACCATAACCAATCAAACTAGCCGTTATGAATAGTAATACCTACTTTTTGAAATTTTATAAATTCTATCTCTCAAAATGGACTTCATTTTTGGATTCGGAATATCGAAATTATCCTAGAGTGAAATTTTGGTACACTTCGGATAACTTTCATATTTTGATGAATAGTGAAAATTACTAAATTTTAATTAAAAACAACTTTTTTAATCAAAATAATTAATAGTGATAAATTATTAATTTGAGTGGTTTTAAAGTATATTTAGAATATATTTTTACAATGTAGTACAATGTGTGTCATTGAACATAATTTCACATTTAAACCAGACATAAACAACTGTCAATCTTTTGATAGTTATTATCTCTTAAAAACACGCTTTTTGTTTTAACAACGGGAATTAATTTTAAATTAATTTCTGCCAATTCAATGTTTTTAATTTGAAAAAATGGATTCCATATTTGGAATCAGGATGTTCAAATTGTGTAAATAGTTAACTTTTATTTTTAGACATTTTGGATAATTACTTCGGTAAATATTTTATTTACCATGGTTAAAGGGTAAATCCGGTAAACAAGAGTTAAAAAATCATATTATAATAATACTAAATTACCCTAAAACGTGTTTAAACCCTATTGGTTGATAAATGGTCGACCATGGGCATATTTGGGTCGATTTTGGGACCCCATGGATCCACTTGTAAGTGATAATGACACTTTATTTTAATTAAGTTAAAATAAATACAAAAATGACACACGCATATATCTTTTAGTAAAAAAATTGTTACATAGGGTTATATATGTTTAATTTTAGACTATAAATATTCATTAGAAATATAAAAATATTTCCAACATAATTATATTTTATTTATAATTTTATAAATTAAATAAGTTATTTTATTTATGACACAATGGTGATGCAGTAATTACCATAATAGTGAACAATTAGAGTAATTGATATTATAAATACCCAAATAAATATAATTTGATACTTTTATTGAATTAAACTAATTTTCTAGGATAAAATGACTTATTAGGATTTATTTAATTAACTTTTTTAGAGTAATCATTCTGTTATGTGTTTCACAAAAATCAACTATTGAATATTGTCAAAATTTACATAAAAGTGTTTTTAAAAAAAATATTATATTATTAATTGATATTAAATTATTAAAAATACAAGGATTGTCCAAGAGACTTATATCATGATAGGTATATTATTAATGGACCACTTTGGGGTCGCTTGGATGTATATAGTAAGTTTATTAACTATATAATATAAAAATACAATGTGACATGGTAAATGTCAAACTAATTAACTAAGAGTTAAAACTAAACGATAAGGTTAATATAGTGACCCAAACCTGTCAAACATCTATTGGATGAATTCTTTTCGACCAATCCCCACCTTAACCTTTGAATAATCAACTTTATAGCCATTAGAAACCGAATATGTATTTATTATAAATTAATATTTCTAGCTTTTCCAAAGGTGCCCCTCACCCCTCTTATAAAAGGGAACTCCTCCTTCTCATTTCTTCACACCTTCAAAGCCTTTTGGTTCGGAAAACCCCTGCCCAAATACTCTCTAAACTTCCCTCTCTACAATCTAGATGCCTTAGTTTGATCATAAAGCCAACCTATAGAGCCCTTTTGATCAAATCAAAAGGAAGAACCCGAAAAAGAGGTAATGTTTTCACCACCCCTTTTCAAGTTCCTTTATTCTTCCACTTCTTCTTTATTTGTTATTAGAATTATAAAATAATAACTCCAGTATCATATATATACTGTTATGTTATTATAAATATGGTACAACCATATTCAGTATTCTATCCATCCTTTGAATAACATGTCACCATACGTGCGTACATACGGCTTACGTCTCCATGTCGTGGTGTAATTGTTATTCAATATATTATTATTTGGATGGGTATAATAATGTTGTGTAACTCATGTAAATAATAAATATAACATGATTATGACTCTGTATATATGATATACCATCCAATTATATATTATTTTTATATAAAAATAATGATATTGTCGCTCGTGCATACGTACGGATTACCGTCTCCACGAACGTGATGAGATTCATTCTCCATCATATCAATTCAAGTATAATTATAATTTGATGATTTAAAAATAGTATCTAAGGACTTGATATCATTATAGATATGAATAATATACATCCCATTAATAACGAATATGGCTCACATAACAAAGAATATAAAGTAAAATGAACCCGTTAACACCAGAAATGACGATAATTCTAATATATTATTAACAAATCAATGTTAAAAGATCATATATGATATCATATTAAAGTAAATGATTCTTTTATAATTCAATAAAAATTATTTCACCATTATATAAAAGGTAAAACTACCATCGACCAAGGAAAAAGAACAAAGTAAGGGGTTTCTTAACTCACTCTTAATTTCGTGAGAATTCCAATGTTCACCACTTAATTATTGCATGTGGTGTATTTGTACTGCCCATGATTGTATTCATTGTGTAATATATGTTAATTTATGGGTATTTACATCATCATGGTATGATACTTCTATCATGGGTGTATGTTTCGTATGTTACCTAATCGATAAGGGAATTTGAGATTTCAATTTCCACTCATTTAGCTTTACGCATATTTCATTGATTATATTACCCCAAGATTATGTGTGGAATCACTATTCATTTAATTATGTCATAATTCCCACTCCCCTTCCCGGGTATATACTTTTTATACACATAATCACTCCATTTATAATTCTCAAGTCATTGATATGAATTAGATAAAAGTAATTTTAACTCATTCACCATTTGTTGAGTTAAACATCCAATTCGTTGGTGTTGTTTTTACAAGAATATGTGTGAATATCCTTTGATTGTTTTACACTGAATATCCAACCATATTTAGTGTATTTATATTTTTCACCCATAACTATGTCGTTGATTTATCCTTAACCTCAGGATGTGGCCTTTATGAGAGATTTCACCTCAATTTACATTCCATTGGAACTTCTTCATTGTTATACACCAAATCACTTTTATATGGTGTATATAATGTACTTTGACATAATATATCATGAATTCCTTTATTCTCATGATATTACAATTTTTTTATTACCTCAGTTATTTGTATTCTAGTGTCTCTCTTTTGGTTAGAAACTCTTACCAAAATACCATTTTAAAATGTTTTAAAGACTTATTCTTCTAAATCTTTCTCATTAATGTCCATGATTTAAAAATGGTTTTAAGGATTTATTTATATGGACATTAAAGTTTTAAAATTAAAACTCCTTTAAAAAGTTTCAAAGTGGTATGGGACACTTTTATTCAAAAATCTATTTTTAAATGGCTTCTTGACAAATAGTGTGACGTTTAAATGTTTTGAAGAAAAAGGGGGATATTTCACTCTAATTGTTTTGATTATTATTTTCATCTATGTCAATATCCTTCATCATTCTCGATTGAGGTTAATATGATACAATACACTCTTCTATATTGTATTGAATGAGTTATGTTTGACTGTGGATGTACTATTTTTATACCATTCATGGTTTGTGGTTAAAGTATTGACATTTCGTATGCTAGTTTTAATACGAATGTTTATGTTATGTTTAAACCTGTTCATATGAGGAATTCACTGGACCTAATAAGTGATGGGTGGAGCCCACTATAGATCCTCGATGCATCGGTAGGTCTCATGAGACAAACTAGTGTCTTGGCACAAGGCCTTGGAAAAATCTTATTTGTAGTCTTGGTACGAGGCCTTGGCTATGTGGTTATGATAGTCTGGCATTATGAATTCCATCATTATGAAAGTGGTTATTGATATTTCATGGGATTGTTCGACTAGTAGAATATCCATGTGAGTATGTAAATGGAATTATTGTATTTTATCTTTACCATTTTATGCTGAAATTCAAGTTTAAAAGGCTTTTGTTTTAGTTATAAACTCCCTTACGTTTTTATGCTTATCTATGAAAGCTTCTGCTATAATGATATCCTTACTGAGCATCTAAGCTTACCCCTTTCAATGTTTTATTTTTCCCAGGATTATGAAGAAGTAATTTATAAATGACCTGCCGGGATAGTATGAAGGGATATGAAGGCACGATGTTTTTTTTATGATGTAATGTAAAACATTATGGATGTATCTAGTTTTTCCAAGGCTACTAAACTAATCGGTCTTTCGAGACTTGATCTTTCTTGTGATCATGCCAATGTTATGTAATAATGCACCGACTCTGGGTAACTGGGGTCGGGGCGTTACAGTTGGTATCAGAGGAAGTTTAGTACAAACCTTGGAAGCTATATTTAGATAAACTCTGATTAGAGCATGTAGACCTAAGATGAACTTCAAGGATTTGTATAGAAGAACTTCCTATAATTTTGGTATTGTAGAGATTTTGTGAGTTTTCAGAGAAATACATCCCTGTTTGGATACGAGCAGGTAGAGGCGGATCTAGCACATATGTACCTAGGGGTAAAACCCGAAAACACCGCTTTGAGCTAGACTCAAATGGGAACTGGTGCACGACAACGAGCCATGATGCACTCTTGGTTACGACACTCTCGGGGTATATACTTAGGGTAATTTACATTTTCTTTACAAACTGATTTAAGTAATATATATATATGATAAGAGTGAATGACCTTTGTTAATCCTAATATGTTTCAAATTGAGAATATGTTGACATTTTAATCTCTAAATGATTTTACGACTACTGTTACTCACAAAATGCTTTCTGGTTTTAGTCAATGGCTAGATTCCAAGGAAGTCATAGTGACTTTGATAATGATGTACAGGGTGGGAACGGTGGTGGAAATGAGCAACAAAATAGAATGTTGATAGGCGTAAAAGATATCGTCTTTATGCCAAATCAGTTTTCCAAAAATATGATCAAAAACATATGTGTTAACCAACTCCTAGACTCAACATGGAAGAGAAAGGTGATGAATGATAACAACTCCAGTAATGGAGACCATGGAGAAAAGAACCCTCAGTTTTCATCATACAGGAAATGTTGAAGGAGACACCCAGGAAAGTGTCTCAATGGGACAACGAAATGCTTTACGTGTAGGAAGGAAGGATATAAAGTGAATAATTTCCAAAGAAAAATGAATAGTACTATGGAAGAAGATAAAAATGGTCCCAAGAGTCCATTTACAGTCATTTTCTGTAAATGTAGGGGACCTGGCCATTACCCGAGTGAATGTCCTATTCTATAAGATATTTTCTTGGTCAAAGAAGAAGCTATGTGGAAATAAATGGTTGGAGAAATGTTTAAAAAGTATTAGCACTACTTGTTAATGGGTTTACTTTGGAATAATTTTCTCTTGTATTTGTAACCCCGTAGTTTTCCATGTGAGAATGATATTTGAGAAAGAATTGTCTCTTCTCTTGTGGATATAGGTATAAATAACCATTTGGTTTTATATGATCATTGAGGTTTGAGAAAATTATAAGTTATTATAATTTCGGATGAAAATGAAAGGTATGATATAAAATTTGTGGTTAAATTATGTTATTTTGAAGAATTTATCTCATTTTGGTAATATTATAAAATATAGTTTTTGAAAAAGGACAACACGTAGACCGTGTGAAAACCCGTCGCGTCGGACAAAGCTGTGGGAATCGAAACCACAACCAAAGTGCGATTGGGATTTATCACCTACCACTAGACTAAGTGAAGTCCCTGGTTAGTGTGACTATTTTATTTAGTTAAATGATTTTATTGATGAATAATATGTTTATTTGGGTTCTTATGTATTATCAAATGAATACCCTTAGTATAGGAAAATGATTTGGTGATTAAGTGATAAATGTTATTTTAGAAGATGTTCACTTTGTTGGGAAAAATATATGTCCAAGGAAAATAGAATACAATGGGATGCCATTAGAGGAGTAATGGTGGATTTTTATCTATGTTTTTATTGTGGATCTATAGTTATTTGGGTTATTTATGGAAATGATTAACCTATAATAAAGAATATGTGATTATGTTAATTACTTTTAAGTATGTGGCTTTAAGAGTAGATAATGTCATTTGGAGATACAATTTAACGTGGAAGACTACATTCTTATAAGTTTTGGGTTTCAATATTAGTTTGGATTATATTGAAGTATTTTAAGGAGAATTTATTATTGAATGGTATTTATTTAACTTTGGGGTATTGTTGGTTTAATTTTAGAAAATAAGATTAGTATTTTTTTTCTCTAATGGAATATACATTTGGGGGATCGTCATATATTATACTAACCATTTGGTTTTGATTATTCTCTAAAGACAAGTTAAATATATAGTTTATCCTACATGGATCATGTATTTCTATAAATGTTTATTCTAGCTCTTTTATTGTGACCAAATCTTCTTTAATACTCATTGTTCAAAAAAAATAAGTTAGTGGTAAAAAGTTATTAAATAATGAAACTCTACATAAAAAGTAAGTATATCTCTTTATGTTTTTAGTCAATATCATAAATTAATTCCTCTTCCTTATGTAATGTAACTTAAAACAAAAAAATGTTGTCTGTTTACTTTCCTACTTGGAGACTAATGGTAGTTTGTCCCAACATAAGTTTGTGGTTTTCTTATTGTTAACTTTATCCTAATCATGATTTCTATCCCTCTCCATCAGAACTTGACACTTAGTTTATCATCCATATCCATGTTTTCCTACATGGAATCCGAGTATGGGTTATCTTGGATGACCTTCATACCTCTCTTTTTTTCTTTTAAAGTGATAGTTTTATTGACTCTTTTTCTGATGTTGGACTTTCCATTATATTCCCAAGCACAATTTTAAAAATTTTGAGGACGCAATTTATTGAAGGAGGGGAGAATGTAACACCCCAAGCTTCCACGGTATGTTTCCTTTCGAATAATGCAATGGCGTGCATTGTACGCAACTTCGAGATTTTAACACACCATAACCAATCAAACTAGTCGTTATGAATATTAATACCTACTTGTTGAAATTTTATAAACTCTATCTCTCAAAATGGACTTCATTTTTGGATTCGGAATATCAAAATTAGCCAAGGGTGAAATTTTGGTACATTTCAGATAACTTTCATATTTTGATGAATAGTGAAAATTACTAAATTTTAATTAAAAACAATTTTTTTAATCAAAATAATTATTAGTGATAAATTATTAATTTGAGTGGTTTTAAAGTATATTTAGAATATATTTTTACCATGTAATACAATTTTTGTCATTGAACATAATTTCACATTTAAACCAGACATAAACAAGTGTCAATCTTTTGATAGTTATTATCTCTTAAAAACACGCTTTTTGTTTTAACAACGGGAATTAATTTTAAATTAATTTCTGCCACTTTTGTGTTTTGAATTTGAAAAAATGGATTCCATATTTGGAATCAGGATGTTCAAATTGTGTAAATAGTTAACTTTTTTTAGACATTTTGGATAATTATTTCGGTAAATATTTTATTTACCATGGTTAAAGGGTAAATCCGGTAAACAAGGGTTAAAAAATCATATTATAATAATACTAATTACCCTAAAACGTGTATTAACCCTATTTGATGATACATGGGAGACCATGAAAATATTTGGGTCGATTTTGGGACCCCATGGATCCACTTGTAAGTGATAATGACACTTTAGTTTAATTAAGTTAAAATAAATACAAAAATGACACAAGCATATATCTTTTAGAGAAACAATTGTTACATAGGGATATATATGTTGGGCTTTAGACTATAAATATTCATTAGAAATATAAAACTATTTCCTACATAATGATATTTTATTTATAATTTTTTGAAATTAAATATGTTAATTTATTTATGACACAATGGTGATGCAGTAATTACCATAATAGTGAAAAATTAGAGTAATAGATATTATAAATACCCAAATAAATATAATTTGATACTTTTATTGAATTAAACTAACTTTCTAGGATAACATGACATATTAGGATTGATTTAATTAACTTTGTTTGAAGTAATCAATCTATTATGTGTTTCACAAAAATCAACTATTGAATAGTGTCAAAATTGACATAAAAGAGTTTTTAAAACAAATGTTATATTATTAAATGATATTAAATTCTTAAAAATATAATGTTTAACAAATATACTTATATAATGATAGGTATATCATTAATGGACCACTTGGGGGTCGCTTGGATGTATATAGTAAGTTTATTAACTATATAATATAAAAATACAAAGTGACATGGTAAATGTCAAACTAAATAACTAAGAGTGAAAACTAAAAGATAAGGTTAATATAGTGACCCAAACCTATCTAAATTCTATTTGATGATTTTTTTTAGACCTATACCCACCTTAAACTTTGAATAATCAACTTTTGAGCCATTAGAAACCGAATATGAATTTATTATAAATTAATATTTCTAGCTTTTCCAAAGGTGCCCCTCACCCCTCTTATAAAAGGTCACTCCTCCTTCTCATTTCTTCACACCTTAAAAGCCTTTTGGTTCGGCCAACCCTTGCCCAAATACTCTCTCAACTTCCCTCAATACAACCTAGAGGCCTTAGTTTGATCAGAAATCCAACCTATGGAGCCCTTTTGATCAAATCAAAAGGAAGAACCCAAAGAAGAGGCAATGTTTTCACCACCTCTTTTCAAGTTCCTTTCTTCTTCAAATTCTTCATTATTTGTTATTTATATTATAAAATAATATCTCCAGTACCATATATATACTGTGATGTTATTATAAATATGGTACAACCATATTCAGTATTCTATCAATCCTTTGAATAACATGTCACCATACGTGCGTACGTACGGCTTACCGTCTCCACGTCGTGGTGTAATTGTTATTCAATATATTATTATTTGGATGGGTATAATAATGATGTGTAACTCATGTAAATAATAAATATATCATGATAATGATTCTTTATATATTATATACCATCCAATTATATATTATTTTCATATCAAACGAATGATATTGTCGCTCGTGCGTACGTACGGACTACCGTCTCCACAAACGCGATGAGATTCATTCTCCATCATATCCAGTCAAGTATAATTATAATTTGATTATTTAAAAATAGTATCTACAGACTTGATATAATTCTGTATATGAATAATATACATCCCATTAATAACGAATATGGCTCACATAACAAAGAATACAAAGTAAAATGAACCCGTTAACACCCGAAATAACGATAATTCTATGATATTATTAACAAATCAATGTTAAAAGATCATATATGATATCATATTAAAGTAAACGATTCTTGTATAATTCAATAAAAATTATTTCACCATTATACAGGAGGTAAACCTACCGTCGACCTAGGAAAAAGTACAAAGTAAGGGGTTTCTTAACTCACTCTTAATTTCGTGAGAATTCCATTGTTCACCACTTAATTATTGCATGTGGGGTATTTGTACTGCCCATGATTGTATTCATTGAGTAATATACTTTAATTTAGGGGTATTTACATTATCATGGTATGATACTTCTTTCATGGGTTTATGTTTCGTAAGTTACCTAATCGATAAGGGAATTTGAGATTTCAATTTCCACTCATTTGGCTTTACGTATATTTCATTGATTATATTACCCCAAGATTATGTGTGGAATCAATATTCATTTGATTATGTCATAATTTACACTCCCCTTCCTATGGATATACTTTTGATACACATAATAACTCAATTGATAATTCTCAAGTCATTGATATGAATTTGATAAGAGTAATTTTAACTCATTCATCATTTGTTGAGTTAAACATCCAATTCATTGGTGTTGTTTTTACAAGAATATGTGTGAATATCCTTTGATTGTTTTAAACTGAATATCCAATCATATTTAGTGTATTTATATTTGTCACACATATCTATGTCATTGATTTATCCTTAACCTAAGGATATGGGCTTTATGAGAGATTTCATCTCAATTTACATTCCATTGAGACTTCTTCATTGTTATAAACCAAATCACTTTTATATGGTGTATATAATGTACTTTGGCATAGTATATCATGAATTAAATTATTCTCATGATATTACAATGTTTTTATTACCTGAATTATTTGAATTTAGGTGTCTCTCTTTTGGTTTGAAACTCTAACCAAAATACCATTTTAAAATGTTTTAAAGACTTATTCTTCTAAATCTTGCTCATTAATGTCCATGTTTTAATAATGGTTTTAAGGATTTATTTATATGGACATTAAAGTTTTAAAATTAAAACTCCTTTTAAAAGTTTCAAAGTGGTATGGGGTACTTTGATTCAAAAATCTATTTTTAAATGGCATCTTGTCAAATAGTGTGACTTTTAAATGTTTTCAAGAAAAAGGGGGATATTTCACTCTAATTGTTTTGATGATTATTTTCATCTATGTCAATATCCTTAATAATTCTCGATTGAGGTTAATTTGATACAATACAATCTTCCATATTGTATAGAATGAGTTATGTTTGACTGAGGATGTTCTATTTTTATACCATTCATGGTTTGTGGTTAAAGTATTGACATTTCGTATGCTAGTTTTAATACGAATGTTTATGTTATGTTTAAACCTGTTCATATGTGGAATGCATTGGACATAATAAGTGACGGGTGGAGCCCACTATAGCTCCTCGATGCATCAGTAGGTATCATGAGACAAACTAGTGTCTTGGGACAAGGCCTTGGAAAAATCTTATCTGTAGCCTTGGCACGAGGCCTTGGCTATGTGGTTATGATAGTCTGGCATTATGAATTCCATCATTATGAAAGTGGTTATTGATAATTCATGGGATTGTTCGACTAGTAGAATATCCATGTGAGTAAGTAAATGGTATTATTTTATTTTATCTTTTCCATTTTATGCTGAAGTTCAAGTTTAAAAGGATTTTGTTTTAGTTATAAACTGCCTTAAGTGTTTATGCTTATCTATGAAAGCTTCTGCTATAATGTTATCTTTACTGAGCTTTTGAGCTCACCCCTTTCAATGTTTTATTTTTTCCAGGATTATGAAGAAGTAATTTATGAATGACCTGCAGGGATTGTATGAGGGGATATGAAGACAAGATTTTTTTATGATGTAAAGTAAAACATTATGGATGTATCTAGTTATTCCAAGGCTACTAAACTAATCTGTCTTTCGAGACTTGATCTTTCTTGTGATCATGCCAATTTTATGTAATAATGCACCGACTCTGGGTAACTGGGGTCAGGGCGTTACATCAAATATAATGTAGTAAAGATAATATTGAGATAAAAATCATTGGCCCTTTAGATTATCTCTATCTCTAGAATCTTTCTTTATATTTTTATTGTCCATATCCAAGGTCATTGTTGCATGTTTTTTAAAGAACTAAAGCACCATATCCCTATTTTTTGAAACTCATCTAATATTAGTTTCTACTGATATTTTATAAGATGTTTTATATGATCCTCACTAATATCAACTTTTATAGGAGCAGGACGGATAATTGAAGAAGTTCAATGAGGAGTTACTAATTTAGAAGGCAAAAATACTTAAGAAAAAAATATATTGTTTAACATCATCATTTAATCCTAAAGAAATCCCTGTAGTGTACTAGCATGAAATTTTAAATCCTCATTCTCATTCTTCATAAGATACACTTTTAGGTGAATTTTATATTAAAAATGGAAGATAATAATAGTGATAATCCATGATATTCCCTCTTCTCTAATTGGTTCCAAATATCTTCAAAAACTAATAAATAATTCTTCCAAAACACCCATAATATCTTATTTGAAATAATTAAAATATTATTTAGTTTCAAAGGATTTCGAAAGAGATGAAGAAGTTAGAGGATTACATGGGTCAGAAGATACTATCCAACCATTTATCCCCTGCTCATTCTCCACTGACAATGGTATCAAAGACCAAACTCCTAGTTCAACATAATCTTCATCATAAATTCAAAGAACATATGTATGGAAATATCCAACAAGAGGTGTCACATTATTATTCATTGGTTCTTCAAAAACATTAGCATGAGTTGTAAAAAACATTTCTTAAAGAACTTAAACAACTAATGTCCTTCTAGGAGACATAGTAACTACTTATTGAAAATATATCTTATCAATTAGAGATCATTTAGGTACCATATGAGTAGAAGATATGTTTGAACCATCATTCTTATGTGGATTTCCTTAATGATAATTATCATATGATTCCTTCCCCTAAGGAGGTTCTTTCAATATACTATACCTATCAGTACTTCCAATGATAGGATTCAATGTAAATGATATCTCAAAAATTTATTCACCTTATTTAGACACGGTTAAGTAGCCTTCCTCTTAAATTAAATTTTCAAAATATCCACTTACACAAACCTCAGTTTCATCAAGGTATTCATCATATAACACTTATTCTCAAGAGGGTATACGTAAGGGAGAATTAGGAGATCAAAAAGACATGGAAGGAGAGGGAACCCTGATATCTTTACGGGACACCCTAATTTTCACTAAAGTTAGCAACCATAGTTTCTTCTTCATGAACTACCATATAAAAAACATTCTCATTAGAATAATTCAAAACTATTTCATTACTTTCTATTCCAATATCTACATGATCTCTTAGAAAAACATTATTTTTTTTATTTTTAATATTCTTATATTTATTCTCATTATCTTATACTCACACTCTTCTCAGAGTGTTGTGGTTAAAATTCATATTCTTAATGATTTTATTTATTTGGGAAAAATCGAATCGATGAAATAAAACTTTCCTCCTATTTAATTACTAAACATTTAAAATAAAATAGGTTTGAGATAAATTTATAGTAAGGTAATGAGTTAAACATAGAGAATAGATTACACAAATTACCAAAATTCCTCAGGATATATCTAGTTAATCCTATTTGAACTCTATTTTTCATCAAATAGAGAAATGAAAAATATTGATGCCTTATAATTATAATAACCCCTTTCTTAGTAATAGTAAAATATTGAATTAACATCACTAGAAATATACATTATCTATTTAACACAAAAGAAGTTGGTCTTTTGGGAGTAATATTCCCAATTTTCTACTATAGGAAACACAAACATTCAAAATGATCATTTTTCAAATGATACAATGTCTAATAATTTTTATGGACTCCTTTTAGAGGCACATTCCTGAATTTAGTATATATAATTAAATATAAAAACATAATTTCTCTTTTTACAATTATTCTAATGGTGTCTCTTAAATAACCAGAAATGAGTTTTATATTGATATAAAATTTCTTAATCAATGAAGGATAAAATGGAATACCCTTCTTCTCGAAAAATTGACTATAACATTTATTTTAAACTATCTTATGAAATAATGATTTTATTGATTGAAGACATTAACCATCTAGTTTCATTACTATGTTGACAGAATAACCTATCATATCAGGATTGTGAGGCTTGACCATAGAACTCAAGCTACCTTGGTATAGTTTGTATATTTTTGAAGGAGGTGAAAAAATAAGAGATGAAACTTTTCTATCTATTTGTTTTCTAATGTTCATTATACTATGATTTTAACCTATTGAATTTCATGATTTATTTCAAAAGGGAAGGAGACTCGATAAGGAAAGATTCGAGAGAGAGACAATAAGTAAATATTCGAAAAAGAAAAAAGGAATTTAATAAAGAGACGTATGATGATTCGGATTTTGATTTAATTTTTTTTCAACAACATATTGTATAAAATAATAATAAATTAAATAAACTCCCACAGAAACACTTAAATGAAATTTCAAAATAAAGTTGTAATGTAATGTTAATTGAGCGTAAACTATTGGTAAATTAAAGGGTTCATGATTGATATATTGACATCATAAATCATTGGTCATCGTCACATAACTAACCATCTAGAAAAAATCTCATGGTCACTTTACTGACTGTATGTATTATGCATCATAGTTACTAAAAAATAGTAGATAATAATTTAGTTAAAACATAGATTCGTAAAAGTATTTGTAAAAATATATTTAAATAATTATAATATAAATTATAAAAATCATGTTTTTTAAACTGATATAAAATATTTTTAAATAAATAATCATTCTTAACTCATGTATGGTATAGTTTAGTACCTCTATATTCATAGGATTTCTAAAAATATCAGCAAGAAAATTTTTAATACTAAGGGACTCGAGAGTAATATCTCATTTTTCAAAATAGTCTCTCAAAAATTGATGTCTTATATCAATATGTTTTTTACTAGAGTGAGATAAATGTTTTTTAAAAATATTAAAATAACTTTTATTGTCACAATTTATATGTGCATGTCTAAATTTGTATCTATAATATAGTATTGTGTGCTTCATCCATGCATTCTATCTTCGATCATTTGGTGACGCCTCCAGAGTGGAGGGTGAATCTCTATATGTATATTCTTCGGGACTCCACCATGAGATGGTAGGATGTGATCTCACAGGCAGGATGCTAGCAGGTTATGGCATGGGATGAGTTCCACTATGCCTTCTACGACTACTTCTATCCGGTGAAATTGAGGGCCGATAGAGCCCAGATGTTCATGAGTTTGGATCAGGGTACTCTTTCATTTATGGAGTATTCTTCTCGCTTCACAGAGCTACAACTCTTCACACCCATTCCAAGAGGTGGTGAGTTATTCATAGAAAAGATGTTTGAGGATGGTATCAGGAACGACATTTGATCACCGGTGAACATCTTCAAGTTGAATTCCATCACTTCTATAATTATCCAGGCACTGATCACAGAGCGCAATCTGAGGGATTCTGGAGTTGTGAGCAAGGTCGGTTCAACATCTGGAGTTAGTATCCCTCCTACTGACAACATGAAGCACCGTAGGGAGTCTTCACACAGAGATCCAAGGAGACAAGAGACAACTTCTGGTAGCCAGGTAATATGCTACCAGTGCGGGAAGAATGGGCATACAATGACACATTTCCCGAGAGACCCATTGGAGTGCCGATCTTGAGACAAGATGGGCCATCTTCAATGCATCTTTCAGATCTTCTCACCAGTATCTAGTGACATGGGTTCTTCTATGACTCCTCGTTTAGAAGCATCACCACCAGTTTCTCACCAGTCTAGGAACTGGAGTTCTTCAGGCTGTTCAGGCCACGGTGGAGGTTGCAGTCGTGGTAGTTAGTCACTAGGCTTTCAGTGAATGTAGGGTGGATTAGCTCAGAGTGGTCAGGCAGGGTCAGAAGGCCGCAGTGCAGGCCAAATGTTTGCAGTGGAGTAGACCAAGCAGGAACAGGATCTCAAACACTCTATTGTTTGAGGTATGATTCTAGTTGCCTCTGGCTTAGCTTCTACACTTTTCCATATAGGGGATTCACATAAATTTATATCTGTTGTTGTTGTGGAGAGCCTTGGGCTATGTATCTTTTCTTCTGCTAATATCTTATCACTAGACACTCCGTTGGCGACTAGAAAAACAAGTGTACGTTAGTGCAAGGATTTCCCTTTAGAGGTTGATGGGTGTCACTTTCTTTGGTATCTATATGTCCTAGAGATTAAATGCTATGATGTCATTTTGGAATGGACAGGTTAGTTCCCTCCCAGAAAGTTGTTGATTTTTATCACCATAGGGTGAGTTTTACACAACCAGAGGGTGGAGTGTTTCATCATAAGGGTGAATGGGATTTCTAGGCGAGCAGAGCAGGACCCGATCTCCATGGGTTGGAAGGAGTTACCACCCAAATTGCCAGTCTATATCTAAATGACTAGGGGACTTCGTATATGGTATTTACTCTATTGGTGGATCATTTCAAGGATGTCTTTCCATAAGTCTTTTTAGGTTTACCTCTAGAGCGAGAGTCATAATTTTTTATCAAGCTTGTGCAAGGAGTGGCACTAGTGTCCATCCCTTCTTATAGGATGGCTACAATAGAATTACAGGAGCTAAAGAAGTAGTTGGAGACGTTGTAGGAAAATGGTTGCATCCGACCCAGTACTTCTCTTTGAGGTTCAGCTATCCTGTTTGTGAAGAAGTAGGATGGTAGCCTCACACTTTTTGTGGATTATCATAAGTTGAACTAGTTGACGGTCATGAATCGATATCCATTGTTTATGATTGATGTACTATTTGATTAGTTTTGAGGAGCTCGGGTGTTCATAAAGATTCACTACCAGAAATCATTATTTTCCCAACACTTGTATACAAACAATTCTCTTGAACCGTTGGTATATGTGATATTTACCAACGGGTTGGTAAGGATGGATTTTGATGGAGTTTTCTCAATGGTCTTATGAAATCGTTGGTAAAATAAACCCCCAAATTCTACTAAGGCCGGAGACCCCCCCCCCCCCCCCCCCCGATTCCAGAAGCACATTGCGCAACTCCCAAAATCACTTCCAGACTCCCAGAAGACCTTGAGAAGCCCCATCACAGGTGCACCTCTTCCATCTAATCAGCTACCAGGTTAGAATCCTTCCACCGCTTCTCAATTATATCCTTCCACCTATACTCTAGGATATCCTTCTATTGTCATGGATATTGTTATTCCCTATTTATAGGAATTTTGTAATATTTTATGTTTCACTAATCCATGAATTGTGTACTCAAATCACTACATCGGTGTACACATTGTCTAATTAATGTTTTCATTACACATATACATTTATAAGGTATGGTGTATCTTTCTTGTGTTCTAATTTTAAATATTCATAGTTTTTTTTAATCTCAATGGTTCAAATATTACAGCTTCATGTATATGAACTCATAAAAAATTGATTGAAATATTTATTCATAGTATTTCATGAAAATCACTCCTCTCATTAATATCATGTCAAACATGATGATCTTATTCATATTAATTTTTTTACACTATGTGTATTACATAACAATTATTTATCATTTTTCTTTCAAAACTTATATATATATATATAATGACACACTATTCACTTATCCTTTTCATAATAGAACATATGTAGCATCTTCTTGAACATTGCAAAATAGTATGTGGTCCTTAATTATTCTTCATAGAAGAAATAATGAATACTTAACCATACAATCCAATGTTCGTTATGAATAAAATATCTACAAAGGGAACTCTCAGTGGGACCTCTCATTTTCCCTTGTAGTGCTTCTTCCTTCTTCATGAAACTAATTCATAGAATGTAAAATTCTCAATATTAATGAATATTAATTTTCCTAATATAACCATTAATAATTCTACCTTAAACATCATACATGAGTTATTCAATCACATTTTTAAAACAAAATTAACATTTTCACTAATTTGGCATTCCTCAAAATTCTTGGGAAAGTCAGAAAAAAAAACTTGTATTGAATTATGCTTCTCATATGGTTTCATGGATACAGGTTCATCTCAAAAATCATAACTATGTGGTTCAAATATCAAGAGGACCAAGGGATTATAATTCTTCACACAATTGATGTTGTTTTCAGCAACTATGTGTTTTTGTTTTCACTTTTTATTTGGACGAAAGGGGATATTTGTGGACATTAATCATGGCTATGAGTGGTCATTTAGGATGTAAGATTGTATGAATTCATTTTAATTGATATATCAAATATTATTATTGATTTATGTTTAATTTAATTATCTTTGACAAGTGATGTTGTTTAATAAGTTTTTATTAAAGGTTGTAATAATGACGATATGGTATAAGGGTTCCCATGGTGTGTATAACGGTTGAAATGGTGTCTACGATAATCTAGTGTCCTTGGAATGTACATGGGAATGTACACAAAGTACATGACTTGGTTAGCCATGTAAATATACATGGCCAATCCCTTATGGTGAAAAGTTTGTTTGGCCAAATGGGGTGCTGAAAATGTCCCATTTACACATGGCTTTGTTTAATGGGTATTCCCACATGATGTGTTGGCCATACTATAGAGTAGGTAGTAATTATCTTAGTCAAAACACTTTCATCCATGATATTTAGGACTACATGGATAAATTGAAGAAACCATGTTCAAATGACATGCCTAACATGGTTTCTAACTCACCTCACCTAAAAAAACTAGAACACTGGTTAAATGCAGGAATTCATCCTAAACATACAGTATAAAATTGGTTAAATGGATGAAATCATCCTTGTTACTGAATTCCATACACATTTGGGAAAAAAACCATTATTAATGAACATCACTGTAATGTACAATATTTTCACAAAACATATTTCCTTAAATGTCATGAAATTATAGTAGGCACTGATTTAAAGTTGTAATGTTTACAGGTGGAATCTTTGTAGTTTTGGATAATATATTCTCAGAACTATAGAGTGGAACCCCATTTGGGTGTTTGAGGTCCTCCTAGGAAAACCCCCCTCCTTCGTGGACCCAGGACAACCCCCCTCCTTCTTGAACCCTGGACAGCCCCCACCATACTCCCTAGGCCTCTGACAGCCCCCACGCTCCTTCCTAGACCATAGACAGCCCCCTAGTCCCTAGACCCCGGAAGTCCCCACCCACCTTTTTGGACCCAGGCCAGCTCCCCTTCTTCCTGGAACCTAGACTGCCCCCCCCCCCACCCTCCTCCTTGGACCTCAGACAGCCCACCACCCACCTCCCTGGACCCCCGACTGCTGAAAAATCATTATTCGTATGTGAGATAAAACACAATAGAACTTGAAGGTCTGTCTAAAATGAGTGGCCATTTGGGTTTGGGTCACTAATGAGTGTAATTCTTTTTTGGGACATCACAATTCCTATATATCATTTTTATAGGTGTTTATAATTAAATTCATACCTATAACGATTGAAGGTCCCTCTCCAAAATCAATTGGACAGGATTCGGTGAATACACCCACCAACCAATGATCTATGGCCCAAAACATAGGATCCTTTAATCCATGTCCAAGGTGAAACTTGATGAGGCCATAACTACTTTTGATGTGATATTCACTCCATACTCCTCATCCTGATCTCCCAGAAGAAGTTAAAGTATAAAACTCATGTACTCCCAACAAGACCCTTAAGGATTATGTATTCCTTGATCCACTTTCAATATCCATCTAGGCAATACTTGAATATATGCATTAGAAATTATATATCTTATTTTATTATATACACTGTATTTTGTTGTATTTATTATTATCATTTTCATATAGAGTAATGTGTCAGTTATGCTTTTATTTAATGTAAAACATTTTCATTTACCTAAATATTTTTTTGATTGAACTTCAATATTATTTAATTTATTTGAAATGACTAAATGAAATTTTTTTTCCAGAATGGATAGAAGTTTGATGTACGAAACTGATTATATTTCAACCGATTATCAAAATAATTTGAATTGATCTTTATATTTTGCATTTGACAAGGCTTCAGATAGTGGTTGCATACATTGCCCGTGTTGTAATTTTATTAGAAGACCTTGGTTGAGTTTTGAAGCAGTTAGCTATCATATAAACAAATACAGTTTCCAAAAAAACTATTATGAGTGGTATCACAGTGTAGAGAAACTGGAATCTCAAAATTTTGATGATCCAAATGATAGGACTAAATTGGAGAGATTGATATATGATCGGTTTCCATTTATTCGGCATCATGAGAAGGAAATAATTTCCAGACAATAATATTTCGATACAAGCACACATGATGCATCCAATGAAAATGATGATGCTAATAGGGTGAAAAAATTGAATGATGCAACAACCACTCCAGTATATCGACAATGTGGTAAAATGAAAATGTGGGAATTTTTAATCCAGTTGTTTCATGGGAAAACATTGTATGTGATTTGAAATACTGAAATTGATTACATTTTAACCTTCATGAAGGACTTACTTCCAGATAATGCAAATATTCCCTCAAACCACTATATGGCATGGAAGTTAGTTGATGAACTTGGATTCCCAAAAAAATAACTCATGCTTTCCCAAATGATTGCATCTTATTTTGGGAGGAAACTGCTGAAAGAAATGATTGTATCAAATGTGAATCCTCCTGATGGAAGCCAAAAGATGATGGAACACCATCTCGTGTGCCAAAAAAAGTAATGTGGTGCTTTCCATTAATCCCTAGATAACATAAAAACTTCATGTCTGATGAAATATCATTAAAAATGAGATGGAATGACAGTGAGAGAACAAAGAATAATGAATAGTTGGTTCACCCTGCAGATGGATTTTCATGGCAAATATTTGATGCTCAATATCCTGAATTTCAGCCGACGTGTGTAATGTAATACTGGGTCTTTCATGTGACATTTTTAATCAATTTGGACAGATGCTTACTTTACACACACATGGCCGGTTATCATACACATTTATAACCTTCCCACATGGTTGTGTTTGAAAAATCCTTACACTTTCTTGAGTATACTGATATCTATCCCTTCTGATCCCAACAATGATATAGAAGTATAAATGCAACCATTAATAAAAGAGTTGAATATTCTTTGGGATATGGGTGTGGCCACATATTATGCATGTTCGAAAGACATATTTCAGATGCATGCTGCACTTATGTGGATTATTAATAATTTTCCTACTTATGCAATGATGTTTGGATGGAGCACAAAAGGAAAATTGTCATTTCTTGTTTGTATGCAGAATACTCAATCGAGAAGATTGAAATATCATCTTAGTTTTAGTTTTACGGGACATCGATGATTCTTTCCAATGAATCATCCATCTAGAAACAATCATCGAAGATTTGACATTATTATGGAGACTGACAATCCACCTCTACATATGTCTGTAACTGATGTGCTTAATGAATTGAAATATTTCAGTTATTTATTTGGGAAGGGTGTAATGAATTCAAGAAAGAGGAAAAATGTTTCCAATGATACCTGTTACAATTGGAAGAAGAAGATTATATTCTTTGAGTTGTCGTATTGGTCAACCAACTTGTTACGTCGTTGCTTAGATATAAGGAACATTGAAAAGAATATATGTGAAATGTTTCTTTCGATTCTTCTAAATTTCAAGGGGAAGAAAAAATATGATTTACGATCTCAAGCGTGACTTGGTAGATTGGGGGATCATACTTGAATTGCATCTTGTCTGTATTAGTGAAAATAAATGGCAAGTTCCATGTCCTTCTTATGTGATGACACCTACTGAAAAAAAATTAATTTCTGGAAGTGGTAGAGACTATTAATGTTCCTGATGGCTATTGAAGAAAAATGTCCAAACAGGTCAATAGAAAAGAGTTGAAGTTGAAATCTTTGAATACTCATGATGATCATGTTCTTTTGCATGAGTTGATTCCAATAGAATTCTGTCATCTCTTGTACAATAATTTAAGAGTCTCAGTTATTCGGTTGTGCTATTTTTTTAGAGATCTTTGTGCTACGAAGTTGTCGAAATCCTTCTTGGAAAAATGGTTTCCAGAGACACCATTAATTTTGTGTGAGTTAGAGAAAATATTCCTTCCATCATTTTTTACCTACATGTTGCATCTGACTATCCATCATCCGACCAAAATACTTATTGGTGGACCTGTTGCTTTCCGTTTGATGTATTCAACTGAAAGAAACATGTACACATTGAAATCATATGTTCAGAATAGGAATTATTCCGAAGGATCTATTGTGAATGGTTACTTGGATCAAGAATGTATGGATTTCTGCTAAATTTATTTTTCTAATCTTAATATGAGAATAAACAGACCAATAAAAAATGAAGAAGAATAGTATAAAAAAATTGAACCCAGTTTTCTATCACATCCTCATACAGAAGGAATTCTAGGATCATATATAGTAACAAAATTTTTACTTGAAGAGCGAGAGATGGCACATCGAAAAGTGTTGTTCAATTGTGATTTTTTCAATGAGTATATCAAGTAAGTAAATTGTACACGTATCTTTTATCTTATCTCTTATAATTTTAAATATTTGATAAACTATTATTATTTTTATCTATAGGCAACATAAAGAATTGATATATAGAAAGCATCATTCTTTATCTTTGAGAAAGAAAGAGGCTTTGAATTGAAAAGTGTTTTCTATTTGGTTGAAAATGAAGGTAAAAATATTTCTGTAATAACTAAATAAAAATAATATTTAATTAAATTTACTATTTTTAAATATTTCAAGTATCGAGTTTTCTTACATACTCTGTTTCTGAGCAAATAAGAGCTTTGGATTTTGGTCCTAATACCATGGCTCGTGCTTGTAAATCACTTATGATCACTGGATAAAGATTTATTATCACTGAATGAGCAAGAAAATGAGAACACAACATGATGGTGTTATGTTAACTGCCATAACAGACAGTTATTCCAGTTCATCGAATAATAGACCTCGTTCTAAAAATGTAACTTATTATGGAGTTGTGGAGAAAATAATAATTTTGGATTATTACTCGCATGGTCAAGTCACGATGATAAAAGGTCAATGGTTTGATTCAATGATGAGGTAAGGCACATTTATTGGTGATTATGGATTTTGGGTTATGGACATGACTCACACTCTTGCCATCGATGAACCATATCTATTTGAATCAATGGTGAAACCTGTTTTTTATGTCAAAGATCATCGTCATCATAAATTCGGTGTAGTTATTGAATTCAATCCTAGACATGTTTTTGATGATGTTGATGTTTAAGTTGACATTATCCCTACTGAAATTGGAAGAAATCCATTTATTACTTATGATGACTCCAATAGCTCAATTTTCAGAGTTGATTGTGAACCTAAACTTGTGGTGGGAAATATATAGAATCATACAGTCATGTTCTCACATACATGTTTCACCTACATCATTCAGAGTTTGTATCCTAGTACTTACCATCAATCCACCATAAATCTTATGTTTCTTTATGTTTTTTTATCAGAATGGTTATTCTGTATTTTGTTTTTTGGGTTTCACATTAGTTATCTGTTTCTAATTAATTTCATATTTGTTTTCATTCCAAGAAATGACACCCATTGAAGAGAGGTGGTGGAAAAATATGACAGAAAATAATATTCGCATGTCACAGAAGGGTGTTCCTCCACTCATCCCTGTTGTGAGTATTTTATTTCAAATATATATATTTCAATAACTTATAATACCATGTGTTTACTTTTGTGTTAATTTTTTTTTTCAGGATGCACCCCTTAGACGAGAGATATCTGATGATGAGCCTAATATTTCTCCCAGTACAGAGGCTAGTGGTAGGAGTGGGGTGTTAGAGTTATAGGATCATCTGGTGGTCCCGGTACTGAGGCCGGTGTTATGAGGGATCGTGGCATGAGAGTTTGATGATCCACTGGTTGTACCTGATTGGACAATGCCCCTACCAAATATGTATCTTCTATGCCCCATTTTCATCCTTGTGTGTCATTAAGGACACTTGAGATATTTAGGCCTCCTATGTTTACACTACCAGTTGGCTAGACGCCTGTGCCATCATCTATTTATTCTGGTTCATTATCTTCGAGCTATTATATTCCACCTTCTTCGACTTCTGCTTCGACACAATATGTGGCTGAGGATCGTACACTGAGGGAGACTCCACCTGTACAGGATATTCCTTCAACTTCTACACATCCAGGGAGCCCCATTGATCTGACTACCAAAAGTATATTTATATAACTCTATCAAATTTTTATACCAAAATTTATTTTAATTATAACTTGTGTTGATATTTTTTTCTATAATAACAGATTCATCTACTGATAAGATGCGGGGGAGGGGGCATACTCTCTTGCGTGTGGTATAGAACCACCAAACACAGTTCATGGTTGAATACAATGATGATGGACATATGATTGATAAATATGGGTAGGAATGTCGGGGTTTTTTAGCGACGCTATCCAAATACTTTGAAATCATTCCGGTCATCCCTCTCTCTTGGAGACATCTTCAACATGATGTCGAGGATAATGCATGGGCACAAATATGGGTAAAAATATATTTGATTTAATTTAGTATTTTATTGTATTTATATGAATTAATCTATTGGGTGTCAACTTCAGTTTAACTTCCCTGATGGTGAACGTGCAAGACCAGCGTGTTTAAAGAAGCTAGGAGATATTTGGAGAGCTTATAAGCATGATATGTAAGTTTGATGGTGTGATAGAGTGGGAACAAAGTTGGAGACATTACTTATCATGGATGATTGCCCGATAGTGTAATATCACCAAATGATTACCCATTGGGCGACTGCCAAATTTATGTTATTAATCCCATTTGAGGTATTTAAATGACAGTTTTCATATTTTTCATTAATATTATATTATTTATTATTGAACATTATTTATTAATCTTCTAAAAAAACAAAAAAACATTGATTCAAAGCAATACCTCTGCACTTTGGGGTGCACTACTATGTCATATCTTAAGAGGCTGCTGGTACGATATAGTTGTTTATAATTTTTCATTAAGACTCTCCCTTTTTATTGTTTCCTGCTAAAATTATGTGATTTATTGAATATTGAATATATGATTATACTTGAAATTTATATTTTTTCAATGTCATTACATAATCACAAATTGAATATTTAAGGATGTATCCCTCAAGAAAAATTTGTTTTCTCGATAGAAGGAAAAAATATGGAACTACAATTATTGAACCGACACAAGAAAAGATTGTAAGTTTTAATTTGTTTATTTCAAAGTTTAATATCTATTTTGAAATTTAATAATATGTAAATATTTTTAACATGCTTCTTTATAGGCCCTTGATGCCCAAGAGCCAGACAATTTATGGCCACATGATCATTTATATCAGGTTTTGGGAGATGAGCACTCTGGTCGAGTACGCTGCTAACCTAGTAAGAATATAGTCCTGATGAGGTATTGGTACTCACATGATATCCATTCTAGTACCACTGAGTTGGAACATGTCAAGGAGCATGAAATACAGTGTGATAAAATGGTCACAGAGTTGTAATAACATTTTCAAATGAGGGAGAATGAATTTGTGAAACTAATCAAATCTTTATCTTCATCACTTCCAGTAGAGGCCAGCGCGGATTGTCAGACATATATGTCGTCGATGGGTGCATTATCCAATGCACCATGTGGGAGTTCTAGTAGAGGTCAATATGATGCCATTCCTGGTGATGATGAGGATGCTGAAGAGGATGAGTGAGGGGATAGAGATGAGGACGAGAGCGAGGATGGGGCTGAGGGAAAGGGTGGGGCTGAGGGTGAGGATGGGGATGAGGATGAGCATGGGGATGATGAAGAGGATAAGAAGGTGGAAAAAAATGTTGTCTAAGATGAGGATAATGATTAAAGTGCTGGTGGTTATGGTGAGCATGGGCAGATTGACCAATTACATTTTTGAATTCTGTATAACTCTTTATTTTTGAACCTGGTTTTTCACTCTGGTATAGACATTTCTGAATTCAGTATAACACTTTATTTTTTATCAAATCTTGGACACTTTTGTACTTCCATTTATAACCAAAATAATAACATTGAATATTTATTTAATCCAATAAATCTCCCCCAGAGTCTATCCTTTCAAATATGTCTTCTTTAGAAAAATAAACATTATGCAATACAACCAGGAAGGTTTGAAGGCTAAAAAGAACTAGCATCAACCAAACATTGTCCCTTAGTCCCATATCAAACCAAAAATATTTTATGTAATCATTTTTGAAAATATCTGATGCATGATTCACCAACTCAACAAAGTGGTTGGAGAACTCTAGAAGAGTACGCTTCACTTTCTACAACTTCAGAAACTCCAAAGTATTTTACACATGTAATGTTTCAGGATAAAAATCCGTGTAAATATATTATTGAATGAAACCTAGGTAAGACCATTGTAAAACTTATCCAACACTATAGAATACCAAAATATTCATTCTAGTCATTTTTGACATGTACGAGTCGTCAACCACGCCTCAATCCGAGGCATGGTTGGGCCGGTACCACTCAAAGTGTCTCAATTTAATTTGAAATGGACAACATTTTAAGTGAAACCAACAACTGACATACGGAAAACTAACCATACACATCGGGATTCTGTTTATACTTGAGAAAAACGATCCATGGGTCATTTTTGACGTGTACAAGACATCCCTTCCTCAATCCGACGGACGGTGTGGATGGTACCACTCAAAGTGTCTCACTTTTTTTTGAAATGGACACTGTTTTAAGTAAAAAACAACAGCAGTACGAAAAAATGACCAAACATATTCTGATTGTGTTGATAATTTAGAAAAACGATACATGGGTCATTTTTGATGTGTACAAGTCAACCATGCCTCAATCCGAGGAACATTTTTGATGGTACCACTCAAAGTGTCCCACTTTTATTTGAAATGGACAACATTTTAAGTGAAAACAACAATTGACATACCGAAAACCAATGAAATGCATTTGGATTCTATTTATACTTCAGAACATTGATCCACGAGCCATTTGTGATGTGTATGAGTCAACCCCGACTCAATATGAGGCACAATGTGGTGGGTACCAATCTAAGTGTCGGTCTTTTGTTTAAAATGGACATTGTTTTAATTAAAAAAATAGCCATATGGAAAACCGACCAAATATATACTGATTGTGTTGATAATTTAGAACAACGATTCATAGGTCTTTAATGACGTGTAAGAGTCAATCGCGCCTCAATGCGAGGGATATTTTGGCCAGTACCACTCAATGTGTCTCACTTTTATTTGAAATGGAAAACATTTTAAGTGAAAACAACAACTCGGATATGAAAAATTGACCAAATTCATTTTTATTCTATTGATACTTTAGGAAAACAATACATGGGTCATTTGGGTCGTGTACGAGTCAACCGCGACTCAATCGGAGGCACAGTGTCGTGAGTATCACTCGATGTGTCTGTCTTTTGTTTAAAAAGGACATTGTTTTAAGTAAAAACAATAGACATATGAAAAAATGACCAAACGCATTCTGATTGTGTTGATACTTTATCACAACGATCCATAAGTCATTTGTGACTTGTAAAAGTCAACTGCACCTCAATCCGAGGCACGGTTTGGCCTGTACCACTCAAAGCGTCTCACTTTTATTTGGAATGGACAAAATTTTAAGTGAAAACAACAACTGACGTATGGAAAACTGACCAAAAGCATTCGGATTTGGTTGATACATTAGCACAATGATCCATGGGTCATTTGTGACGTGTACGAGTAAACCCCACCTCAATATGTGGAACAGTGTTGCCGGTCCCACTCCAAGTGTCTCAATTTTGTTTAAAATGGACAACATTTTAAGTGAAAATAACAACTGGCATATGGAAAATCAACCAAACGCATTCAGATTATATTGATACTTCAAGAAAACGATCCATGGGTCATTTGTGATGTGTACGAGTCAACCCATCCTCAATCAGAGGCACGGTGTGTCCATATCACTCGAAGTGTCTTTCTTTTTTTTAAATGGGCATCATTTGATGTAAAACCCACTAGCATACATAAAACTGACCAAACATATTCAGATCATGTTGATACTTGTGCACAAGGATCCATGGTCCAACCTCACACAATCTATATCTCATGTGAGGAACTCATACCCCTATTCTAAAACACATGTCATTTATTACACCAAGGACATATAAATTCCCTAAGTCACACAATCTCATTGATACACACCCATAATCATAATAACTAAGTTCAAAGACTCCCACCCCACACCATGAGACATTATATTCGTGTTTGGTTGAAGTCATTTATCCATTTCCTTATTTTGGGGTTATTAGCTTCTAATTTCATTATTCAATCATGTATGTGTTATACAAAATGCAATTTTGTATGAATTCATAATTCTGTATAAAACATATAATTACGTATTCAGTTTTTTATGTATTGTTTTTATAATTGATAAATAAATTATGTATGTATTCAATTTAGTATTTAGTTATGAATTGAATTTCACATTTCACATGTAATTGTCTCTCAAAAATGAATTATAAATCAATTATGTATGTTTATAATTGACTTATGAGTTATTTCTTCATTCTATATGTGTATAATATCTCAAATGTGGAAACTAATTCATTTAGAAGTATGTTTTTTATTTTATATATTTTCATTCTATGTATGTATTCAATTCAAACCTGGAAATGCAGGCTTGGAAATCACTGAAAGAGGCCTGGACCGCAACAACTCACCAATCAGAGCAGCAGCCAGCTGCTGCAATTTCCCAGCATGGCCTATGCCAACATTTTACAACCATTTTCATAGATATTTTTATACCTACATGGCCTATGCCAATGGTTTAGAACCATTGGCATAGGGTGTTTTATACCAACTCTTCACCAACAGTTTCAAACCATTGGTGAATAATTTATACCAATGGTTATGTAAAACCATTGGTATAAGGTGGATATCCTAAGATATGCCAATAGTTTTCCACAAACCATTGCGATATCTCTTTCTCTATGCCTTACTTCTACACGGTTTGAATAACCATTTGTATATATTATACCAACGGTTTTGAACCATTGGTAAAGGCTTATTTTCCAGTAGTGATTGACTTGAGGTCCAGTTGCCATCAGTTTCATGTTAGACCATCTTATATACCTCTTATAGCCTTTTGGAGCCTTTATGGTCTATACGAGTATGTAGTTTTGTTGTTCAGTCTCACGAACTTTCCTGTAGTATTTATAGCACTGTTGAACCATGTGTTTCATCCATACTTGGATTATTTTGTTGTTGTCTTTGTGGATGATGTGTTGGTGTACTCTCACACTCTACACGACCATGACACACATCTTGAGATCGTTTTGAGTGCACTGAGAGAGCATCAGTTATATTCAATGCTCTCAAAATGCCACTTTTGGATGAACCTGATTCAATTCATGAGTCATGTTATCTTAAGATAATGGGGTATCAGTAGACCCCAAGAATGTGAGATCAGTAGTTTACTGGGAGCATCCAAAGAATGTCTTCGAGGTACGAATTTTTCTAGGAATGGTTGGATACTACATACATTTCATATAAGACTTTTCACATTTAGCAGCGCCACTGACAGGCCTGACTAAGAAGGGTGAAAAGTTATTTTAGTCATATTCCAGTGAGTTATCCTTTTAAGAGAAGAAAGGGAGGTTGAATTTGGAATTGATACTAGTTTTTTCAGAGGTGGGAAAGAGCTATAATTTGTACTGTGATGCTTCAGGTATCAAGCTGGGAGATGTACTTATACAGGGAAAAGGATTCATTGCGTATAGGTCTCAGTAGTTAAGGCCATATGACATGAATTAACCGAATCAAGATCTCATGTTGGAAGTATTTGTTCATGCTTTAAGTTGTTGGAGGAACTATTTTATGGGAGATCAATTTTTTGGTTTTCACAATCCACAAATGACTCAAGTACAACTTCACTCAGTGTCACCAGAATTTGAAACAACAAAGGTGGTTAGAGTATCTTCAGTCTTCTAACATTGAGATTGCATATACACCTAAGAAAGGCAACACAATGGGTGATGCGCTGAACATGAGGACTCAGATACAAGAAGTTCATGAGGCCATCAGTGAGTGGAAGCTTATGGATCTATTCTCTGAGATGCTTTTGGTGTACACAATAGACATGGGTAGGAATTTCTATATTTTGTAACTATTACCTTTACTTTTCATGATTGAGTGTGAATGAGGAAGCTATCAGATTATAATGACCCAGTCTGATGGGAAAATGTGTCAGGAGAAGACCCTATTCCTGGATGGATAATAGGCGAAGATGAGATCTAGCACTTTTAGGGGAACATATGGGTGTCATCAGATATACAGGAGGAGCTGATGCAGGAGTTTCAACCCTTAGTTTGGGAAGTTCATCCTAGAATTACCTATATGTATCATGATCTACACAAATAGTATTGGTGTCCATGTATGAAGAGAGATGTTGCTGGTTTCGTGATGAGGTGTCCACCTGTCAGCAGTTGAAGGCATAGCATCAGTGACCAGCATGCCGTTTGAAACAGTTACCCATTCCTAAGTGGAAGTGGAATGATCTCACGATGGACTTAGTTATGTGTTTACCATAGTATCCTTGAGGGAATGATGATGTTTTTGTTTTCATTGACAAACTTTCAAAGGTTTCTCACTTATTACCGACCAAAGATACCTTCAGTGTTGATGAGATGGGAAGGTTGTAAATCTGGGAGATTATACGTTTATATGGAGTTCCGCACACGATTGTTTCATATAGGGATGCAAGTTTTACTTCTCAGGTTTAGCAGGGGCTTTATAAGGATTTGGGTAAAGAGGTACTTTTGAGTACAACTTACCACCCCCAGACAGACGGCCAGTCCAAGCGTACGATTTGGGTGCTTGAGGAAATGTTTTGAGCATGCATCCTGGATTTTCAAGGTTCCTGGGAGAGACACATAACTCTTGTGGAGTTTGCCTACAACAATAGTTTTTAAGAAACTATTCAAATGGAACATTATGAGGCTTTGTACAGAAGGGAATACTGATCACCCCTATGTTGGCTGGAGGCAGGAGGGGTAGCAATGCTGGGACCTCATCTTGTCCAGTAGACCACAAAGCAGATAGAGTTGATTCAGAAGAGGATAGATGATACCCAGTCTCAACAGATGTCGTATGCTGATTGACAAAGATGACCTCTGGAGTTTGAGGTTAGAGATATTATATTTCTACATGTCACACTAAGGTTGGGACAAAAGAGTATTAGGAGATAGGGTAAGCTTTAACCGATGTACGTCAAGCCGTTTCAGGAGTTAGATATAGTTGCACTGGTGGCCTATCAGTTTTAGTTACCATAGAGGTACCAGACTATGCATGATGTATTCCATGTTTCTCAGATTTTATTTTACTTCTCAGAATAGTCTCATGCTTTCCAACCCAAGGAAGTCAAGTTTGAGGTGGATGCATTGTAATGACCTGAAATTTTGAATAAATCCTGTTTCCTATTTTTGTCTGTTATTTTATTTTTTATACTCAACAAAACTGTTTCATTTGATAACTTGAGTATAATTAAAATGAGACCATTGGGTTTGGACTGTTATATGACCATTGGTTAATATGATCGTTGGAAAATAAACGTTTCGATTATTGTCTCTAAATACAAGTGATCTTGGTTAATTAATATAGAAAGAAGATTCGATGGCCTCATCCAGTAGTCTCGGGCAATCGAAGCCCATCTAATGGAACATGGGAAGGAGTTATCACCACTGGGCTTTTCTCTGGACCAAACCCAAGATGAACTTTATCGTGTGAAGCTAGAACGGAATCGCCTTCGTGAGAAGTTCAAACTGATAGAAATTACTACTCGTGCGATGTTGGCCGAGCCTCCCTCAGATTCTCTCACCTTAGCAAACCTTACACTTAGGTCCTATGCTAGTGTGATAAGGTGCTATGTAAGGAGACTGTAACTACCTTGTGTAATCCGTTGTTTTAAACAAAAATTTTGATTTCTTCTTATGATAAAGTTTATGAATTTTCAAATGTCTGGATAAATATAGTATGCATATATTTGATGAATTTTAGAGAAAGGATATTTTAAAACTGTTTATGTAAACCTTAAATAATTAAAATTGTGTTATGATTTTCAAAAAATGGTATTCTACAATTATGTTAAGTACGAAATTTAGAGTCTAATAAGATTAACTTAATTTTTCATGAATAGAAAATTATAAATAGTGATTTTATGCTTAGGATTAGTAATGTGACAAAATGGATTAGTAATCTCACTTAAAGAAATTATTAATATTATCTAGGCACCTTGATTAAGTAATGTGATTCAATAAAATAGTTAAATAACAGTTCCATATATTATTAGTCACGTATTAGTTTTTTTCGAATGAATAGTGTTTTTTAATTAAAAATATTTAGAAAATTATTTTTATAAAATGGACTTTATTTTTGAATTCCGAACATCGATATTTTGATATGGTAATTTTTGGGGATTTTTCTAAAAAATGAATTTTTGGTGAATAGTGTTTTTATTTAAAAATTAAAATAAAAATATTTAGAAAATTATTTTTATAAAATGGAGTTCATTTTTAAAATCAGAGCATCGATATTTGGTTAAGGTGAAATTTTGGGATTTTTCTGAGAGATGAATTTTTGATGAATAGTGAAAATACAGTTTTTAAGTTACGGGTGTTTAATGACATCATTAAATGATGTATTAAGTATGTAATCAATATGGTCAACTTATGAATAGTAATATATGATATGCGGTGTCCCGAGTGGCCAATACCATGGTAAAATACCGTGGTCAAGCCCATGGTTTTTCCAAAACCACCAATGAGGTGTCCCTTGGCCATTATTGCCTTGTCCCCTCACTTTCCCTATAAATAAGAAGCCATTCTCTCTCCATTCGACTCCAAACACTTCCCCAATGAAGCTCCGGTCTCATTACCTCTCAAGGAGTCCTCCCAAGGTTCCTCCAAGCCCTCAAGGTCGCAACCTTTTAGTTTTAAGAGTTACCTTTAAGGTAACGGATCCTACCTCTTTCTTTCTTTCCAAGAACTCCCTTTTATGTCATATCGTTTATGCTTCATGTTCTTATGTTGGAGTATGTTATTTTATATTCATGCAAAATTACATTTCATTTTCATATGATGAGAGACCCCCTCTTTCTCTCATCAGTTCATTTTAAGATTGTTTTAGTGGCGTCGTTAGGCTGCCGAATTTTTAAGGGATTCTTTCACCCTTCTCATTTTCATGTTCTATTTTAATGTTAAGTCTTTCAAGTACCTTTTTATTACGTTCGGGTATGATCTATATATCTATCATACTTATCTTTTAAGTTCAGATGATGAGATACCCTATTTGATCTCATCAATTCATTTTTTTTGAAGTTCAAGTGACGCCATTAGGCTACTGAATTTTTAAGGGATTCTTTCACCTTTCACATTTTTTCAAAGCTCTACTTTCATGTCAAGTCCTTCAAGTTACTTTTTATTGTGTTGGGGTACGATAAATATATCTATAATACTGATATTTTATTTTCATATGATGAGATACCCCATTTGATCTCGTCAATTCATTTTTGTTGAAGTTTAAGCGACCTCATTAGGCTGCCAAATTTTCAAAAGAGAAATCTTATTTTTCTCTTCCTTCCATGTTTTTTAATTTCTTATGGTATATCTTTCAAATTTCATTATGATGTTCTTATACCATTCATATTCTGTCCCTCTACTATTTTATGGATCATTTATGAATGGGTGACCCATGTCCCCTCTCTTTTCAATGTTTTCTAAAACCCGGAAACTTAGCCATATTGCTGCAGAATTTCCGTCTCAAAATGTCTCTCTCTTATTCCCAAATTCATTTATTTTAGAAGGTGAATACTCAATGATATTTCTTCTAAAATGGTATTCACATATATACCAAAATTTTATATTTTAAATTCTGTGATTTACATACATGAGACCCGCATTCCCTTTCCATGGGTTTAATGTGACATAAAGATCATGTCATTAAAGCAGTTTTTAAAAGGTTATGACTGTGAAATGAAACCAATTTCTTTAATTCTATATGTGTTGTTTGTGAAATGATTTATGATGATATATGTGGCTCACATGATAATAAAAGAAAATTTAACGGTGCGCCCTGATAGCACTCCAATGCATTGGGTAAAGACTTAATCTCTAGAGATGACCATTTTTAACGACGCCTTGGTGAATAACCTTGGTAATGTTTAATGAAACCTTGGGGATGGACCTTGGTGAAACAGAAATGATTGTCAATATTAAATGTTGTATCCACATCTTCAAGTTATGAAATACGTTATTTTTATTATGATATGCCTCAAGATTTCTTTATCATGCCTTAAAGTTCTTTTTTCATGACATTGTTAATGTATCTCAAGGTCACATGTTAAATGTTTCCCGATGTTTCTCTTACAGGGCCTTCTGCTCACCCTTTCTTTTGATGTATGTCCCCAGGCCATGAGATTTAGTAATTAACCCAGTATGAACATAAGTAGAAGCCTTTCAAGTGTTTAGGAAGAATGTTTTATGTTTTCATGTTTTAAGTTCTTGGTTTACAAGACACTAAACCTTAAAGATCATCGATTATGTAAAATGTAATGAATGTTTATGTTATAAAAAGGCGGGATGCTATATTTGGTATCAAAGGATGGTTTAGTTATTTGTGGAAATTAGGATATGAAAACTTTAGGAAGAACCTTATAGAAAAGTTTAAATATAAGAAATATTCCTGGTATTGTGGTGAGTATTGAGTAAGGGGTTGCCAAGAAAATACATCCTTGTCTGGATAGGAGCAGGTAGAGGTGGCTCTAGCACAGATGTACATAGAGGTAAAACCCAAAAACACCGCCTTGAGCTAGACTCAAACGGGAACTGGTACACGACAACGGGCCTTGCTGCACTCTTGGTTACGACACTCCTGGGGGATATGCTTTGGTAAATTCATAATCTTATTATAAACCATTATTAAAGGAACAAATATAAAATAAAATAAATATTCACATAAGAATATATGATCATGGATAACCTAGATTGAAACCTAGGGGATCAAAAGTTAGGGTATACTTTTCTTCTACAAGTTTATCCTTCTATGCTTTAAGTTTCCTTTTCATGATTATTGGCTAAGTATTTAAGCCCCCTAATTATACTTTCTTTTCATAGTTAATGGCGGAAATGGAAGAACATGTCCCAAAAACCAATGTGATAGGAAATGTGATGATTTCCCTATTAATGTGATAGAGATGAAGAAATATCAAGTTGAATATATTGTGATTATGCAAACCAGCTATCAAAAATCACAATTAATAATTCGTACCTAGTTGAATGCCCAAATTCATCAAGGAAGAAGAAGACAAAGTCTGAAGGATGTTCATATGATAAATTTGATAAGGGATAGATGACCCAATTTCTTTTTTTTCAAAAAGTGTGGGAAGAGGAACCAAGGAGAATGTCACAAAGGAACCGGGATATGTTTTAAGTGTGGGAAGATAGGGCATAAAGTATCCAATTGCTTTAAAAAAAATGGATAATGTGATGAATGGAGATAAGGTTCGATCTAATGTACCTTATACATTTTGATGTCGTAAATGTAGAGAAGTTAGACATTATCCAAGGCAATGCTCTCTTGTAATGGATGAGAAGCATGAGGATCATCAACAATCTTCGAGGATAAGGGAAAAATGCAAGTCCTATGCTGAGATGGATCATGATGACTGAAGTACATGTAACTTCATCGCAATAATTGTCTATGTCATGTTGTATTTTAATTTGTGCTCTATGAGCATATCTCTTATGTTTTTTAAGATCAACGAGTCACTACCTAAGATGATTTTATATCATTAAGAAACACATCTATTGTTATGTACCACATTTTGATGTAGTGAAGTTGTTCTTCTTAAAAAAAGAGGGTGATTAGGGGATTAAAATATTATTATTATTTTGGAAGACGTTCACTATTTTGGGAACCCTATTTGATCTAGGTAAATAGATTACTACATTATTTTCTTTGAGGAGTAAAAGATGATTTATATTATTAAGAATCGATTAATTTAAGGCGGACTTATAGTAATTTAGATTACATATGGAAATGATTAACTTATCTTGGGGAAAATGTGATTAGGTTAGTTACTTTTGTTATAAGATGATAAGAGTGGTGGACGTTGATTCGAGATGAATGATAAATTCTATCTTGGAAGACTATCCTATGCGATCATTCTTATAATTGGTTTTCAATCTTAGTTTTGTTTATTTTTAGTAATTTTAAGGACATTTATTTATGTAATGGTCTATGATGAACATTGGGTAGTACCATGGAACTTTGAAGATTTATAAGTAGTTTCCCTTCCTATGGGATTCATTCTTTTTGAAGAGTTGTTTTATCTTACCCTTTCTATTTTTGGGATAATTTTTAAAGATAGAAGAAATTGATAGTTAATCTTTTGTGGATTACATGACTCTCAAAGAGTTTATTCTTGTGTTTTGATGAGACCAAGTATTTTTGAATGCTCATTATTGGGATAAAAGATTAGTTTTGGTAGAAAATTTTTAAAGGGTGAAACTGTACTTGAAGGTATATATATTTCCTTGTGTTTTTATTCGATACAGTAAATGAATTCCTCAAAATGATGAAAAGGAATGTAAAAAAACTATGTCTCTTATCATTTCCTATTGGGAAATCAAATACCATTGTACCAATCATAAGTTTGTGATTTTCTTGTTGTTAACCTTCTCCTAATCATGTTTTCTATCACTCTCCCTCAAAATGTGACTCTTTGTTTTCTCTACCATGTCTATGTTTTACTACATGGAATCCAAGTATGGGTTAACTCGGGTGGCCTTTGTACTTCCCTTTCATTCATTTAATGTAATAGTTTTACTGACTACTTTTCCGATGTGGGACATTCAATGAAATTTCAAAACCCAATTTTAAAAATTGCGAGGAAGCAATTTCTTAAGGGGGGAAGATTGTAACGACCCGAAATTTTGAATAAATCTTGTTTCTTAATTTTGTGCGTGATTTTATTTTTTATACTCAACAAAACTGTTTCATTTGATAACAGAAGTATAATTAAAATGAGACCATTGGGTTTTGACTGTTATATGACCATTGGTCAATATGACCGCTGGAAACTAAATGTTTCGATTATTGTCTCTAAATACAAGTGATCTTGGTTAATTTATATAGAAAGAAGATTCGATGGCCTCATCCAGTAGTCTCGGGCCAATCGAAGCCCATCTAACGGATCTTGGGAAGGAGGTAGCACCACTGGGCTTTGTTCTGGACCAAACCCAAGACGAACTTCATCCTGTGAAGGTAGAATGGAATCACCTTCACGAGAAGTTCAAACTGATAGAAATTACTACTCGTGCAATGTTGGCCGAGCCTCCCTTGGATTCTCTCACCTTAGCACACCTTACACTTAGGTCCTATGCTGGTCTGATAAGGGGATATGTAAGGAGACCGTAACTGCCTTGTGTAATCCTTTGTTTTAAATAAAAAATTTGATTTTTTCTTATGATGATGTTTATGAATTTTTAAATGTCCGGATAAATATAGTATGCGTATTTTTGATGAATTTTAGAGAAAGGATATTTTAAAAATGTTTATGTAAACCTTAAAAAATTAAAAAATTGTAATGATTTTCAAAAAATGGTCTTCTACAATTATGTTTTGTAAAAAATTTAGAGTCTAATAAGATAAACATAAATTTTGATGAATAGTAAATTATGAATAGTGATTTTATGCTTTGGATTAGGAATGTGACCAAATGGAATAGTAATCTCACTTAACGAAAATTTTAATATAATCAAGGCACCTTGATTAAGTAATGGGATTCAATAAAATGGTTAAATAACGGTTTCATAAATTATTAGTCAAGTATTAGTTTTTTATCGGGTGAAGAGTGTTTTTAATTACAAATTTACTTAAAAATATTTAGAAAATTATTTTTATAAAATGGACTTCATTTTTGAATTCAGAACATCGATATTATGCTAAGGTATTTTTTGGGGATTTTTCTTAAAAATGAATTTTCGGTGAATAGAGTTTTTATTTAAAAATTAAATTAAAAATATTTAAATTTTTTTTTATAAAATGGAGTTAATTTTTGAAATCGAAGCATCGATATTTGGTTAAGTGAAATTTTGGGATTTTTCTGAGGAAGTTGAATTTTCGATGAATAGTGAAAATACAGTTTTTAAGTTACGGGTGTTTAATGACATCATTAAATGATGTATTAAGTATGTAATAAATATGGTCGACTTATGAATAGTAATATAAGGTATGAGGTGTCCCAAGTATCCAATACCATGGGAAAAAACCATGGGCAAGCCCATGGTTTTTTCAAAACCACAAATGTGTTGTCCCTTGGCCATTAATGCCTTGTCCCCTCACTTTCCCTATAAATACCAAGCCATCCTCTTATCCATTCGACTCCCAACTCTTCCCCAATGAAGCTCCGGTCTCATTACCTCCCAAGGAGTCCTCCCAAGGTGCCCCCAATCCCTCAAGGTCCCAACATTTGATTTTTTAGAGTTACGTTTAAGGTAAGGGGTCCTACCTCTTTCTTTCTTTCCAAGCACTCTCTTTTATGTCATATATTTTATGCTCCATGTTCCTATGTTGTAGGATGTTCTTTTATATTCATTATAATTTCATTTTCATGTTTATATAATGAGAGACCCCCTCTTTCTCTCATCAATTCGTTTTAAGAATGTTTAAGTGGCGCCGTTAGGCTTCCGAATTTTTAATGGATTCTTTCACCCTTCTCATTTTCATGTTCAATTTTAATGTCAAGTATTTCAAGTTCCTTTTTATTATGTTGGGGGTATGATATCTATATCTATCATACTGATGTTTTATGTTCATATTATGAGAGACCCTATTTGATCTCGTCAATTCATTTTTGTTGAATTTTAAGTGATGTCGTTCGGCTGCAGAATTTTTAAGGGATTCTGTCACCATTCTCATTTTTTTTCAAAGTTCTACTTTCATGTCATGTCCTTCAAGTTAATTTTTATTTTGTTGGGGTATTATCTCTATATCTATTATACTTATATTTTATGTTCGTATGATTATAGACCCTATTTGATCTAATCAATTCATTTTTGTTGAAGTTTAAGTGACACCGTTAGGCTGCTGAATTTTCATAAGAGAAATATTATTTTTGTCTTCCTTCTATGTTTTTTAATTTCATATGGTATATCTTTCAAATTTCATTACCATGTTCTTATACCCTTTATATTATTTCCCTCTACTGTCTTATGGATCATTTATGAGTGGGTGACCCATGTCCCCTCTCTTTTCAATGTTTTCTAAAACCCCAAAACATAGCCATATTGCTGCAGAATTTCCGTCTCAAAATGCCTCTCTCTTATTCTCAAATTCATTTATTTTAGTAACTGAATACTCAATGATATTTCTTATAAAAGGGTATTCACATATATACCAAAATTTACTATTTCAAATTCTGAGATTCACATACATGAGACCCGATTTCCCTTTCTATGGGTTTAATGTGACATAAAGATCATGTCTTTAAAGCAGTTTTTAAAAGGTTATGATTATGAAACGAAACCCATTTCTTTAATGCTATATGGGTTTTTTATGAAATGATTGATTATGATATATGTGGCTCACATGATAATAAAGGAAAATTTATGTGTGTGCCCTGATAGTGCTCCAATGCATTGGGTAAAGACTTAATCTCTATAGATGGCCATTTTTAATGACGTCTCGGTGAATAACCTTGGTAAAGTTTAATGACAAATTGGGGATGGAACATGGTGAAACTGAAATGATTGTCAATATTAAATATTGTACCCACTTCTTCAAGTTATGAAATATGTTATTTTTATTAATAAGTGCCTCATGATTTCTTTCTCATGCCTTAAAGTTCTCTTTCATGACATTGTTGATGTATCTCAAGTTCACATGTTAAATGTTTCCCCTTGTTTCCCTTACTAGGCCTTCTGCTCACCCTTTCTTTTGATGTCTGTCCCTAGGTTATGAAATGTAGTAATGAACCTAGAATGAACATAAGGAGAAACCTTTCAAGTTTTTAAGAATAATGTTTTATGTTTTCATGTTTTAAGTTCCTGTTTTCCAAGACACTAAACCTTAACTATCCCCAGTTTTGTAAAATGTAATGAATGTTTATGTTATAAAAAGGCAGGATGCTATATGCATCGTCTGAGGAGCATCCTATCCAGATTATTGACTGATGTATGAAGGTTCTCTATGTATATTCTATTCATCTAGTACAGGTTATATGGAATAATGGGAGAGTATAGGATGAGACTTTCGATAGGGAGGCCGATTTACGATCACAGTGGCCATAGAATTTCAAGGTTTCTTCTTCCACGTCGCCTTTCTAGGTAATTTCAGGGACAAATTTCTATAAGGGGAAAGTTTTTAAGAACCTAGATCTTCTTTTCAAGAATTTTCTTTCCTTTTCATGGTGTTTTGGAGGAAAAATATGTGTTTCTGGAAATTTATAAAGTACACGCCATGTACTTTATGAGTACATGTTGTGTATTCTGTTACCACGGGTAGCCGAGTGCTGGCCGTGTAATGGTCATGCAAACGACCATGTGCGGTGACCTAGAGGCCAGCTGAAGTAGGGCTCGGTAAGGGAAAGTACACATTGTGTTCCTTTTTTTCATTAAATTTACTGGGGGTCACATCTGATGGACAGAACCAACCTTTTCTTAGTTTGGTTTGTCCGAGAGAGACCGTACGACCGTGATCCTTCTCTGAGTGCCAGATCGAGCATCCGATATCCTATTAGACTTCGGTTTATTAGGTTGGGATCACCTCGGTAATCTCTTCCTTATTCTAGAGAATTGTTTATTTATTCCTCTTCTTTATCAAGTTATCTTTGGTTGAATGTTTTTGATGTTTTCGTAGATCTACGGGGTTTTTGGCTGATTCAAGGATCGAGGATCAAATATATAAATCCTACAACACCAATATAGGTGGTTTGTGCCTTTCTGTAGAATGAATTTGAGTTATATGGGAAAATTTTCCAATACCCTTTAATGGGGTATTACGTGGTTATGATTTTAACCCAGATAATGGCATGCTATGCTTGTATGCTTGATTAGAGGTTAATGCAATGTGAATAAGGATAATTTCTATGCATTAGAAGTTTTTCCACATGCATGTTTTGTTTACAACAGTTTGGTTCTGCTTATCCTGTTAGGATGCCTTGCCTACTTCCCATGCCTACTGCTATAGGATGGAGTGATTGTATTTCTAACATGTTGTGATGTTGTAGACTTTTATCCAAGTAGTTTTTGAGGTTTACTTTGTCCGATGTTCTTTGTTGTACTTGATGACTTATGAAGGGTCGTGAGAACCTCATGTTATAGACCATAGGGAGAATGGATGTAATGGCTTCTCCAGAGTGTCTATTTTATTGTTACGATGCGAGACCATAGGGGGAATTGACCTAAGTGCTCCCTCAGAGTGTCTGTAGTTCCTCGACACGGGCCATATGAGGAATGTGATGTAAGTGTTTCCCTAGAGTGCCTTTAGTTACTGAAATGAGAATATAGGAGGAATTGACAGTGAGTGCTTCCTTAGAGAGTCTATGATTAGTCAGAACCAGAGGGGGTAGATTGTGTGTACTTCTCCGAGGGATTCATGTAATTGTTGGTTGAACCAGAGGGGTTAGGCTATAAGTACGTCGCAGAGGGTTACCATCATGTTTATCTACATGCTTGTGTTGTTTGGTTGAACCAAAGGGTTTTGGCTGTGAGTACTACCTAGAGGGTTACCATATTTGATTAGCTATTACTTGATATATGAAACTGTATGCAATGAAACTATAGGGTTGTTACTGTTGAGTACTTCCTTGTTACTGCTTCCTTTTATTTATTAACTTCTATATACTCACTGACTGTTAGGAATATAGTTTTTGGTGGTTTCCTACTAGGATTTAGTCTCACACCCTATTTGGGTAATGTTTTTGGTCCCAAAATGGTTATATTCCTACTGGTATAGATAAGGGAAAACACCCTTCTACTTCAGGGACTTGATTGATGTGGAGCTAGAGAAAATGGGACCATGATATGGCTTAGGATGCTGAGGAGTTTTTTACCTACTTTTCTTTGTACTTTGGATTAGTACTGTATTCAGCACTATGAATTGTTTGGCTGTTTTCCTAGACATATGTATCATGCATCATTTTATATTTGTGCTCCAGTAGTTATTACATCTAGTCCTCTGCTGTTTACTATTGTTTGTTATCATTATTGATTTCACTATTTCAAATTGTTTACTTATGCTATGTTACTCTACCAATGATGGAATAGTTTCCCCACTATCTCACCCAAGGACCTCGCAACTAGTCGAAAGCCTCTGACGTTTGGGGAAATTTGTTTGAGGCCATGTGACCAACCAGGTACAGGGCGCCTCTGGGTGGCTTTCGGAACCAAGAGGTTACAAAGTGGTATCATATGAATTCTTTTCATCTTGACTTAATGTATAGATCTTATATCTAAGGATTTGAAACAATATGTACTTGGTAATAAGTTGTTCTAGGGAGTAGCTAACCTATGTATAGAGATAAGTCATTCTACCTCGTTTATTTCAATTTTTTTAGTTTTTAAATTTTATGGATGATTTGATTTCACTATTAAGTGATTCACATGTTTTCTACTGATATTATTGATGTTATTGAGGTTTTATATTTGTTGCAAACTGATGAGATGAGGTTATTCCATCTCATGCATCATATAGGCACTTACTTGAAATCACGTGTCATGCATTCTTTCCATTCCATTTAGGGTTCATTATAGATTTCATGTTGTTGTGATAGATGTTGTGTTCGATATGCATGATGTTGTGATAGATGCCTTGATAGAATACCTGCTATTTGATAGGGTATTGGTTGGTGTAAGGTTTTGTTTGAATAAATGCTAAAATCTGGTTTTTGAGGTGTTATGGGACCTCATGGATTGGAATCTGTTATATCATTGCCTTGTTTTATTGTTTATGACATGTATAAGATGCCAAGATTCGATTCATGGGGAGTATGGGCCGACACGGAATAGAATTTTGGCACTTTATTGTTCGTTTCAGTGTTTTTTGGGTTTCAGAGTAGTATCTAGGGATTATTGTCTAGAAAAACATAGAATACATGACGTGTAGTTATGAACACACACCGTGTGTCCTTCTGTATGGAAATTAATAGTATGTATTAAGTACACACTATGTACTGTACGTACACGCAGTGTTGTATCTACCCATTTCACAGGCAGTGTGGGAAGAGACATGGGGTTGGCATTTCATTGTAGGACACATCATGTACCAGACATGCACACCGTGTGTAAATACACTATGTCTACACATGTGACTAACATCATGGATGGATGAAACATAAGTATGCACACCGTGTTAGTATAGAACACGCCGTGTAGTGTAACCTATGCATCCAGCCTAGTAGCTAAAAAACAGGTCGGTGGAGTATTTTCTTATACACATTGTGTCCATATGGAACATGCTGTGTAGTTTCAGCCATGTATCCATTCGTGTCACTAACAACATGGGTCAGGGATGCTCGTGCAGTACACGCCGTGTCTGGCATGAACACGCAGTGTAGTTTTGTTTTAAGGGAATCGTGTGGGTTAGCTGTGTAAGGGAACTCGGGAAGGGAAAAATAATTCAAGTACATGTCGTGTGTTAGGAAAACATGCCATGTGTTTGGGGTGTTACATGAACATTTTGGTAGATGTACACGCACATGTGAAGGCTTAAGGGAACACATTGTGTAGTCATTATACACGCCGTGTATCTATGTTTTGAATGTTGATGCTTTCTATCTCATGTTCTATTATTACACTTCTCGTTTTCATTCCTTAATAATCTTGATCTATGGTGTGTTCTTGACCTTGTAGATCCACTATTAAAAATTTGACTTTAGTGACCGCCATTGGCGGTCACTGTAGGCCTAAAGAGACCTCCCAGAGACCACCATTGGTGGTCGCTTTATGACCGACGTTGTAGGCCTACAACGAACACCAATGGAGGTCGCTGAAGTTTGCCGAAATTCCGGCATACAGTGACCGCCAATGGCAGCCGATAAAGGATTTCTCGGCCAAGTATTAGCGACCACCAATGGATGTCACTTTCCTAATGCTCGGCCGATCTCCAGTAGGGTATCGTGACTGCTAATGGAAGTCACTTTCCAAGAGATTTTTTTAAAAAAAATCACGGTACCCAATAAAAAAAAGGGTAAAATTCATAAAAAATAGGAAACAATTCCAAACATCATTAACATCTAAATCTTCCTAAAAAATAATTGATAGACGTGATTTAATGATCCAAATAGGCCCATCATTTCAATTCTGTTTCAATAATCCTATAAAAAGATACGAAGAAAACGACTAAACAAAACAAACGTAAATTAGAAATATTTATTCAGTTATTATATACATATAATATATTTAATTTGACATCAAATCATGGGTTCTATAATAATTTAAAACCCCCAATTTAAGAAAAGTTATCATTTTCAGATTTTTCCTTGTTTTGGAGTCTTTGGTTTAGTTTGTAAAAGTGTTTTGTTGTCAAAAAAGGAATGTTCTCCGCACATACTGCATACAACTACTCAAAACGACATATTCGGTCGTACCATGCACAACAAACATCCTATGGGTGTTCCGTCTCATTCTACTTGTCATGAATAATATTCCTATTGTATCTGTGTTATTTCAAGTCATTCTGAGCATGTTTGTTCTGAATTCGACCGTTAGATGCCGTTTCGGTGTTTTATGACTCCAGAAATGTGTTCCCGGTCACTGCGGTCAAACGATACCCTAAATTGACGTGTTTTCTTCCCGACCATTTAAAAATTCCCACCATGGTTGTTGTTGTATGATTTCATGGAATTCTGTGGTCGTTCAGATGGTTTTGACAACCCAACACGCCCTTTTAGAGCGTCGAACTGCTGAAAACGACATATTCGGTCGTACTGCACACACCACAAATCTGATGGGTGTTCCACCACATCCTATATGTAATGAATAATATTCCTATTGTTTTTGTGTGATTTCATGTCATTTTGAACACGTTTTCTCTGAATTCGACCATTAGACGCCGTTTTGGTGTTTTATGACTCCGAAAATGCGTTTCCAGAAATATGTTTCGGGTCATCGTGGTCAAACGACACCCCCGATTGATGTGATGTCTGGCCGACCATTTAATAACTCACACCAAATTTGTTTTCATACAATTTCATGGCATTACAAGGTCGTTTGGCTGGTTTGGATCACCCAATGCGCCCTTTTAGATCACACCGAACTGCAGAAAATGAGATATTCAGTGGTACTACGCACACCACATGTTTTATGGGTGTGTCGTCTCCTCCTACATGTGACAAATAATATTCCTTTTGTTTTCGTGTCATTTCAAGTCATTCTGAGAATGTTTTCTCTAAATTCGACCATTAGATGTTGTTTTAGTGTTTTATGCCCCCGGAAAAGCGTTTCTGGTCACCGGGGTCAAACAACATGCCTGATTGACATGAAATCTACCCATCTATTTCACAATTCACACCACAGTTTTTGTCATATGATTTCATGGAAGTTAGTTGTCGTTCGGCTACTTATGGCCACCCAATACGCCCTTTTAAAGCACGTCGAACTGCTGAAAATGACATGTTCGGTCATATTGTGCACACCGCATGTCTGATTGGCATGGTGTAACCTCTTACATGTCATGAATAATATTCCTATTATTTTAGTGTGATTTCATGTCGTTCTGAGCATGTTTTCTCTTAGTTCAACCAATAGAAGCCGTTTCAGTTTTTTATGACTCTGGAAATGCGTTTCCGGTCACTGTGGCCAAATGACACCCCCAATTGACGTGTCGTCTACCTAACTATTTCATAATTCACACCACGATTTTTGTTGTATTATTTCATGGCATTACGCAGTCATTTCGCTGGTTTCGACCACCCAATGCTCCCTTTTATAGCGCGCCAAACTACTGAAAACGACATATTCGATTGTACCACGCATACCGCATCTACGATGGGCATGTTGTATCCTCATACATGTCAGTAATAATATTCATATTGTTTTCTTGTGAATTCAAATCAATATGAGCATTTTTATCTGAATTCGACCGTTAGACGCCGTTTTCATGTTTTATGACTTCAGAAATGTGTTTCCGGTCACCGCGGTCAAACGACACCCTCGATTTATGTGTTGTCTACCCGTCTATTTCACTATTTACACCACAGTTGTTGTTGTATGATTTCATGGTATTCCGATGTCTGTCAGCTGGTTTTGACCACCCAATGCGTCCTTTTAGAGCACACCAAACTGCTGAAAACGACATATTCAGTCGTACCGCACACAGCGCACGTCCGATTGGTGTTTTGTATCTTCCTAAATGTCATGAATAATATTCCTATTGTTTTTTATTGATTTCAAGTCATCATGCGAATGTTTTCTTTGAATGTGACCGTTAGACACTGTTTCTGTGTTTTATGACTCCAGAAATGCGTTTCCGGTCTCCACAGTCAAATGAAACCCCCAATTGACAAGTCGTCTACCTGAACATTTCTCAATTAAAACCACGGTTGTTGTCATATGATTTCATGGAATTTAGCGGTCGCTCAGCTGGTTTTGAACACCCAACGCGCCCTTTTAGAGCACGCCGAACTACTGAAAATGACATATTCGGTCATACCGTGCACACCGCACGTCCGATGGTCATGTCGTCTACTACTACATGTCATGAATAATATTCCTATTGTTTTTGAGTGATTAATACTCATTATGAGAATGTTTGTTTTAAATTCGACCGTTAGATGCCCTTTGGGTGTTTTGTGACTCCGAAAATGCGTTTCCGGTCACCGCGGTCAAATGAAAGCCCTGATTGACGTTCCATCTACCCGGCCATTTCAAAATTCACAGCATAGTTGTTGTTGTATGATTTCATTACATTATGAGGTCTTCCGGCTAGTTTTGACCCCCCAATTCACCCTTTTAGAGTGGGTCGAGCTGTTTAAAATGACATATTTTGTTGTATCGTGCACACCGCAAGTCCGATGAGTGTTCTGTCTCCTACTACATGTCCCGAATAATAATACTCTTTTTTTCAAGTGATTTTAAGTCATTTTGAGCACGTTTTCTCTAAATTTAACTGTTAGACAACATTGTGGTGTTTTATGCTTTCGAAAAAGCGTTTCCAGTCACCACGGTCAAACGACATCGCTGATTGATGTGCCATCTACCCGACCATTTCAAAATTAACACCACGGTTGTTGTCGTATGATTTAATGGCCTTATACAATCGTTCGACTGGTTTTGACCACCCAACGAACCCTTTTAGAGCATGCCAAACTGCTCAAAATGACATATCCCGTCATACCGTGCACACCGCATGTCCAGTGGGCGTTCCTTCTTCTCCTAAATGTCAAGAATAAAATTCCTATTGTTTTTTTTTTATTTCAAGTCATTCTGAGCATGTTTTCTCTAAATTCAACTGTTAGATGCTGTTTTGGTGTTTTATGACTCCGAAAATGTGTTTCCAATCATCACGGTCAAAGACACCCCTGATTGATGTGCCGTCTACCCGACCATTTCACAATTCACACCACGGTTGTTGTCGTATGATTTCATGGCATTCTGAGGTCATTCGGCCGGTTTTGACCACCCACCACGCCCTTTTAGAGCACACCGAACCGCTGAAAATGACATATTCAGTCGTACAGCACACATCGCACATCCAATGGACATATCTTCCCCTACTACATGTCACAAATAATATTCCTATTGTTTTCATGTGATTTCAAGTCATTCTAAGCATGTTTGCTCTGAATTCGACCATTAGACACTGTTTCAATGTTTTATGCCTCCGGAAATGTGTTTTTGGTCACCACCATCAAACGACACCCCAAATTGACATTCCATCTACCCGTCCATTTCACTATTAACACCACAGTTTTTGTCATATGATTTCATATCATTCTGCGATCGTTCGGCTGGTTTTGACCAGCCAACGCGCCCTTTTAGAGCGCGTCAAACTACTAAAAATGACATATTTAGTCATACCGTGCACACCGCACATTTGATGGGCATTCTATATCCTCTTAAATGTCATGGGTAATATTACTATTGTTTTTGTGTGATTTCAAGTCATTCTGAGCACGTTTGATCATAATTCGTCCTTTAGAAGTCGTTCCGTTGTTTTATGATTCCAGAAATATGTTTCTGGTCACTACGGTCAAAAGACACCCCCAATTGACGTGTTGTTTTCCCATACATTTCACAATTCACACGGAAGTTTTTTTTCGTATGATTTCATGGTATTACGAGGTCGTTCGGTTGGTTTTGGCCACCCAACACGCCCTTTCAGAGCGCGCCGAACTGCTGAAAATGACATATTTGGTCGTACCGCGCACACCACATATATGATGGTGATGTTGTCTCCTCCTACATTTCAACAATAACATTACTATTGTTTTAGTGTGATTTATGGTCATTTAGAGCACATTATCTCTGAATTCAACCGTTAGAGGCCTTTTTGATGTTTTATGACTCCATAAATGCGTTTCAATTCACCTTGGTAAAATGACACCCCCATTTTATGTTCTGTCTACACGAGCATTTCAAAATTCACACCACAATTGTTTTCGTATTATTTCATGGTATCCCGCGGTCGTTTAGCTAGTTTTGACCACCCAACGCGCCCTTTTAGAGTGCATCGAACTGCTGAAAATGACATATTCGGTCATACTACACACACCGCATGTCTGATGGGCGTGTCGTCTCTTCATATATGTCACGAATAATATTCCTATTTTTTTCATGTGATTTCAAGTCTTACTAAGCATATTTTCTCTGAATTTGACCGTTAGACACCATTTCGGTGTTTTATGACTCCAAACATGCATTTCCGATCACCGCGGTCAAAAGACACCCTCGATTGATGTGCTATCTGCCAGACCATTTAAAAATTCAGACCACAATTGTTTTCGTATGATTTCATGGCATTACAAGGTTGTTCGACTGGTTTGGACCACCCAATGCGCCCTTTTAGAGCGCGATGAACTACTGAAAACGACATATTCGGTCGTACCGCACACACCGCACATCCGATGGGCGTACCGTCTCCTCCTACATGTCACATTTAATATTCCTGTTGTTTTCGTGGGATTTCATGTCATTCTGAGCACGTTTGCATTGAATTTGACATTTAGATGCCGTTTTGGTGTTTTATGCCCCAGAAAATGCATTTCCGATCACCGGGGTCAAACCACACCCCTGAATGACGTTTTGTCTACCCGTACATTTCAAAATTCACACCATAGTTATTGTTGTATGATTTCATGGAATTCCACGGTTGTTCGGCTAGTTTTGACCACCCAACACACCCTTTTCAAATGCGTCGAACTACTGAAAACAATATATTCGGTCGTACCATGCACACCGTATGTCCGATCGGCATCCCGTCTCCTCATACATGTTGCGAATAATATTCCTATTATTTTGGTGTGCTTTCAAGTCTTTCTGAGCACATTTTCTCTAAATTCGATCATTCGATGCTGTTTCGGAGTTTTATGACTCTAGAACTACGTTTACGGTCACCATGGTCAAACGACACCCCCAATTGATGTGTTGTCTTCCCGACCATTTCATAATTCAAAGAACGGTTGTTGTCATATGATTTCATGGCATTCTGTAGTCATTCGACTAGTTTTGACCACCCAACACGCCCTTTTAGAGAGCGTCGAACTACTGAAAACTACATATTTAGTCGTACTATGTGCACTGCATGTCTGATAGGCATGTCGTCTCCTCCTAAATGTCATGAATAGTATTCATATTGTTTTCGTGTGATTTCAAGTTATTATGAGAATGTTTTCTCTGAATTCGACCATTAGATGCCACTTTGGTGTTTTATGCCATTTGAAATGCATTTCCAGTCACCACGGTCAAACAACACCCCTGATTGACGTGTTTTCTACCCTTCCATTTCATAATTCACACCATGGTTGTTTTTGTATGATTTCATGGAATTTTGAGGTCGTTCGTCTGATTTGGACCACCCAACGCGCCCTTTTATAGGGTACCAAACTACTGAAAACGAAATATTCAGTCGTACCGCGCACAACCGCACATTCGATTGGTATTTCATCTCTTCATACATATCACAAATAATATTTCTTTTTTTTGTGATTTCAAGTCATTATGAGCAAATTTTCTCTGAATTCGATCATTAGACACTCTTTTTGTGTTTAATGACTCCGAAAATGCGATTCAGGTCATTGCGGTCAAACGACACCACTGATTGACGTTTTGTCTACCTGACCATTTTGCAATTCACACCACGATTGTTTTCGTACGATTTCATGGAATTCTGCGGTCGTTCGGCTGGTTTTGACCACCCAACACAACCTTTTAGAGCGCAGTGAACTGTTGAAAATGACATATTCAGTTGTACCGTGCACACTGCAAGTCGAATGGACGTGTTGTCTCCTCCTACATGTCACAAATAATATTCCTATTTTTTTCATGTGATTTAATGTCATTATGAGCATGTTTTCTTTGAATTCGACCGTTAGACGCCGTTTTGGTGTTTTATGACTCCGGAAATGCATTTCGGTCAACGCAGTCAAACTACACCCCCAACTGATGTTCCTTCTACCTGACCATTTCACAATTCACACCAAGATTGTTGTCGTATGATTTCATGGAATTTTTAGGTAGTTCGGCTGGTTTTGACCCTCCAACGTGCCCTTTTAGACCGCGTTAAACTGCTGAAAACGACATATTTGGTCGTATCGTGCTCACTGCACATCCGATTGGTATTATGTATCCTTCTACATGTCGCAAATAATATTACTATTATTTTTGTGTGATTTCAAGTCATTCTGACCACGTTTGCTCTGAATTCAACTGTTAGACGCCGTTTCTGTGTTTTATGCCTCCAGAAATGTGTTTCCTATCAACACGGTCAAATGAAACCACCGATTGATGTGTCGTCTACTCATCCTTTTCAAAATTCACACCATGGTTATTTTTTAATGATTTCAAGGCATTCTGATGTCGTTCAATTGGTTTTTACCACACAATGTGCCCTTTTAGAGCGCGCCGAACTGCTGAAAACGACATATCCAGTCGTACCACACACACCGCACGTCTGAGGGGAATGTTGTCTCCTATAACATGTCACAAATAATATTCCTATATTTTCGTGATATTTCAAATCATTTTGTGCACATTTTCTATGAATTCGACTGTTAGAGGCCGTTTCAGTGTTTTATGACTCCAGAAATGTGTTTCCAATCAACACGGTCAAACGACACCCTCGATTGACATGCCGTCTACCCGTCTATTTCAAAACTCACAACACGGTTGTTTTCGTATGATTTCATGGAATTCTGAGGTTGGTTTTGACCACCCAATGCACCCTTTTAGAGAGCGCAGAACTGCTGAAAATGACATATTCGGTCGTACTAAGCACACTGCACGTTCGATGGGCATGACGCCTCCTCCTACATGTCACAAATATTATTCCTATTCTTTCCATATTATTTCAAGTCATTGTAAGCAAGTTTTCTGAAAATTAGACCATTAGACGCTGTTTCGGTGTTTTATGACTCCGGAAATGTGTTTCCGGTCATCACGGTCAAACGACACAACTGATTGACCTGTCGTCTTTCCAACCATTTCACAATTCACACCATAGTTGTTTTCGTATGATTTCATGGCATTCCACAGTCGTTCGTCTGGTTTTTACCACCCAACATGCCCTTTTAGAGTGCACCAAACTGCTGAAAATGACATATTCAGTCGTACAACGCACACCACACGTCTGATCAGTGTGTCATCTCCTAATACATGTCATAAATTATATTCTTAATTTTTTGGGTGATTTCAAGTCATTCTGATCATGTTTTCTCTAAATTCTACCGTTAGACGAAATTTCAGTGTTTTATGACTCTAGAAATGCGTTTCTGGTCATCACAGTCAAACGACACCCCCGATTGACATGATGTCTACCCGACCATTTCTGAATTCACACCACTATTTTTTTCGTATGATTCCATGGCATTTTGATATCGTTCGGATGGTTTTGACCACCCAATGAGCCCTTTTAGAGAACATATAACTACTCAAAAACAACATATTTGGTCATACCACGCACATCGCACGTCTTATGGGCTTTCCATCTCCTCCAACATGTCACGAGTAATATTAATATTGTTTTCAGTTGATTTCAAGTCAATCTAAGCATGTTTGATCTGAATTTAATTTTTATGTTAATATACAGATTTAGGGTCATCACTGCTAACATTGTCCATTAACTATATCATTTGGGGATGGTTGTGAATCTTATTAGTATAGTAACAATGATGTGATATAGATATTAATATAGAGTAGGACAGAGTCTAGTAAACGATTGATCAATATTCTAAATTTGGGGCTTTATTCCATCATATGTATTAAAATATCTGTATTCTATGGGAATGTTTTAGTGGATGTGGATTCTTCAAGGATGTAGAGTCATGGAAACAGATCATCAGGCTAGTCATTAGTGATGTTATCTTCACTAAAGGGTAACCTATAGGGTTTTATAGGATGATGTGGAACATGGGGGAATTTACTTCCTCCCATGCACCCTGGGAATAGTGGATGGTTATGGTTTGGGTAAGACAATTAGGGGTCATTAGTACACTCTCATTATAGTATGGTCTTTAAGGCTAGTTCCAACCATGGATATCGGATTCCACTCTCACCTTTAGTACCATATGGATTGATATAAGGGATATAGTGGCTGATTTCATAGTAATATATAATGATATTTTCATAGAATCACCAGTTTTGATGACTACGTGGTGAGAATGGATCTCATAGGTTATTTAGGTACTCAATTTGACTTATATAATGGGATGAGATATGGTTCAACTCATATATTTAAGGATTAAATCCTCCCAGGGGGGCGGGGAGGGTTGTACGGTGTGCGGGGGGGGGGGGGGTATTTGGGGTGTGGGGGGGGGGGGGCTGTCCATGGCCTAAAAATAGTGAACCTGAGCTCAGTCACCAAAAAAACGTTTCATGGTTTATATTAGGAATCACATGGTGTTTCCAATACTATTACAGAACATGCAATTGAAAACATAAAAGACTTAAAAGAAATAAAAATATCAAAATCATTTATCAGTTTCATGGTTAATTCTCAATTGTGAACACAAACGTTACATCAGGCCAAAACACACAGGAAACCCCCAAATCTCAAAAAAACTCACTACAAACACAACCTAAACATCAATAATAACCCCACCAATAAAAAAAGAAGCACACCTCGTGAATATGATGCGTCATGCATGGTCATGACTACAACCTCCATCCGGTGGGCTAGGGGCCTGAAACAAATAAAAATTATGAATATTCTCACAAAAAAATAATATAAATTAAATAAATAAATATGGTATATACTCACGTCGTATGATCCCCTGCACCATCACCTAGATTCACATATTCCTGCAGTGCTCTAACCTCAATGATCAGCTTTGCATTTACCTCCTCGGAAGCGCACATCCATGCCTCGAAATCTAACAACTACTGTGTCATCTGAGCAATAGAAGGACCGAAAACTGCAACACGTGATACTATAGAATGAGGAATCCCTATTCCATAAGTCAAACTATATCCATTCCCATCCCGACCAATAATGTGATGAAATATCTCATCCCTTCACATGGGAAGGTGTCACTAGTCCTCTGGAAGTTGTTCTAACTCAGCTTCAAATTGAGCCTGTGAAATATATAAATAAATATATATATATATATATATGTTAAAATACAGATTTATGTAAGTATTGGTCATGAGTACAAGAACATACTATCAATGCTGCAGCTTCTGCATCATTTTGATCATGAGTCCTCATCCACAGCAACATTTTATCAGTCGGTGCACCTTGCTCCCATAACTGTATATGAATAGAATATAAACACATAACCATATTAATTAATAAATTAAAAAATGAATAATAAATACCTCATTTTGGATGTAAGACATGTGACAAGTCCCGATCCTGAGAGGTGGTCCCTACAACACTCAATTCTCAGAATGGCATGTTGACACCTCCTACATTCAATAATTCAAATATTAATCAAATTACACATTCTTGAATATATATATATATAAATAAATATACAAACCAAAACACCCTCATTAGATCAATATGCAACTAAGTAACACCATTGAGTTGGGTGGACACCTCTCAGGACTTTCTCCAGAATGTCTGGAGCAACCATATTTGGTACCAAATGGTCTCTCTTGACTTTGCATTTATAATCTTTCCACATCTTACAACATTTTCTCATACACACGGGCTAAAAATCATCGGGAAATACTTTCAAATTTAGATATTAAAGAAAAAATAACATATTTTAGTATTGTTTATACACAGGGAAGAATGTAAAATGGTCTTCTTACCCAAACCTCCCTCCAAAGACGATTTAATGTGTCCTCAGGGATAGAATCGTAGTCTTGTGTGGTAAATGCAAATAAATGTGTGTCACATATGATATGACCCTACTGACGAATAAATGCAGGGGCATTATTTCCCACAGGATGAAATACATCATCAAATGAAACATCAAACGTCCTATTGGAATTTCATGATAAAATGCCACAACCAGGGCCTCTCTTGCGAGAGGAAGAACCAGTCGAGTCTAATCGTGTTGAAAACAATTTAATATATAATTTGTCAGATGTAATATATATATATATATATATATATATATGTTTTTAATTACATAATAAATAGAGACAATGACATTCAAAAATACCTCAACCCTGATACATAGATGGTTCAGATGGATGATGTGGATCTGCTCTCTCTTCCTCTGACATGCCTACAGTCATAGAAAACATTAGTAAGAGGACTATCCAAAGTTTCCAAAAGATAAATTGGATTTTTTTTAAAATCAAACTTGTACAGTTGTTAATAAAATAAGTGATTGAATAATTAGTTGTGAATGAATTTTAAAAATATTAGAAAATTAACAAAATAGATATACATATTATGTACAAAACTTATCAATGCATAGCCAAATTTCAGATTGAATTAATAAAATTTCAAGCATCACATGAACCAAATGGAGAATACCTCAATGGGAAGATGCACAGACAATAACATGAAGATACCAAAAGTGAAATAACCCTAAATATTTATAAATGAATAAACTTCCAAAAGTGAAGATTAAAACATAAAAGGATTTATAAAATGGTTAGATAATTTATGATATCCTAGGACATTCAATACTAAATAGCGGGAAAACAATTATACCTTTCATTAAGAATGAAAATAGGCCATTTCTCATTCAACGACCACTCTGACCCAATACATATATTCTTCACATTGAACTACGGTATGTTGATCTAGCTATTGGTAAACAGGCAGAATAGTCTCCGGTTCATCTTGTTCAAATAAAAACACTCCTCTTATGGACATTTTTACAACAACTTTCCAAAATGGATTTTAAGGAAAAGTAAGGAAGAATACTTGTTCTGCTTGTGATGTAAAAATAAAAGGTTCATTATCAACTCATTCATTTCTGTATAACATATAGTTAAAATTCTCCAATGAATACTGATATTGATCGACTTTACATTCATGCATTGTATCAACCCAATTACACTTTAAAAATATGTAATTCAACCCATGTGTGTATACAACTTCAATGATGTCTATAAATTGACCATAATAATAACCAGAATCGATGAATGGACAACCGATGCCACTATTATGTGTTTCTCGTTTGTCTTCAACATCCTTAATGTAAAATCAAAAACCATTAGCATCAATAACATTATAACGACGAGCCGTTATAGATGGACCCTCATCCAGCTTGATAAATTCATCAGTTAGTGTGGGGTCCACTAACTCCATTAGCTTATGAACCTACATAATTCATAGAATTAAATAATGATTTCTGTTGAAAAAAATTAGTATAATACTTCACTCATAATGAAAATAAATTTATACGTACACAATCCTTGGACCAATCATGAAATGATTCATAATGAGATTTTTGAATTTGATACTCAGTTGCATGATACATCTCTTCTTTTATCTCATTAATGTGTGTCCTACAAATGATAACACGATGTTTACATGATCAAATTATGAAAACAAGACATGTAAATGATAAACAATAAAAGTTATAAGACACTTACTGCATTAATGGTGCAACTGATGGAGTATTGAACAAGATATATCGATGCTCTTGTATCCACTCAATGTTGTCCATATCAAATATGGTTGCTTCTCCAACTAGACAATCAAGAATCTGAGACGGCTTATCCAATTTTGTTTTAACATCTGTATGATATTCTGCATAAAAATTAGTACACTCATCCATCAAATAACCATTGGATATTGATGCCTTTGGACAAGCTCTGTTGTGTACAAATCATTTCAATGTACTCAAATACCGATCAATAGGATACATACACCTGAAATGATCTGGACCACCAGATATTACTTCATCATTTAGGTGCACTTTCAAGTGGACCCTAACATCAGAAAATGAGGGGGAAAATAGTTTCTCAATGTGACAAAGTGTATGTACTATTCAGTCCTGCAAACTTTTTAAATCAATCATTCATTCATTTCTTAAACAAAGCTGTCTAAAAAAATTACTCATCTCAATCAAAGGATGAACAACATTGGGGGATAAACAATCAAAAATTGCGATTGGATTCAACTGCTGAAGTAGTATGTGATTGTCATGACTTTTCAACCCTTGCAATGTCCAGCTCGTTAGATTCACACACATTGAAATATTAGTAGATTAACCATCAGGCACCTTGAGCATGTTCAAAATGGAAGGAAATGTCCCTTTCTCCTTTGTAGTCATATTATACTATTCCATAGGCATATATGCCTTGTTTCTTTCAGCTAACTGTAAATTCAACTGTTTCCTTAAACCCATTTCTTCCAAATTAGAACTTTCATTAACATGGTCCTTTTATTTTCTGCTAACACCTAAAATGGTCCACAATATGTTATCAAGAAATTTTTTTTTCAATGTGCCTGACATCAAAATTATGCCTTAGAATTCTATTTTTGCAATAAGGAAGACTATAAATAATACTTTTCTTTTTCCAATTGTGATTGCGTCGCTTACCCGCATTTCAAATATTACGTACTGGATGAGCCACCAAATCCTGAATTCCATATATAGTGTGGATGTTTTCTTCCTCAATCTATGATAACATTTCGACTCCTATCATGATCTATGGTGCAGTTCTGAACTCTCTAGAACCATCAAATGCCATTATTTCCTTTCTGAACCTATGCTGAGGGGGAAGAAAATGTCTGTGACCCATGTATGCCCATATTTTGGAATGCTTCATTCATACATATTTTTTACTTTTATTGAAACAAGGGAAAGAAAATTCTCCTTTCTTACTCCATCCTGATAAATTTTCATAAGCTGGGATGTCATTGATTGTCCACAAAAAAGCAGCTTGTAGTTTGAACATTTCATTCATTTCACAGTTATAAGTCATCACACCATCGTCCCAAAATTCATTCAACTCATCAATCAATTGGTGAAGGTAAACATCAATCATATCCCCTGGACTTCTAGGTCCATCAATAAGAGTGTAAAGTAATATAAATTGTTGCTTTATACAATTCCACAAAGTAAGATTATATGAAACCAACACCAAGGGCCATGTGCTATGAGTTTCACTAACCATAGACTTGAATGGATTGAAACCATATGCTGCCAACTCCAATCAGACATTACAAACATCTTTAGCAAAGTTGGTTTGTATCTTATCAAAATCCTTCTATGCATGATAATATTCAGGGTGGGTTAACATATCAACTTCATGAACTCTCTCTACATGCCATCTCATCAAATTAGAAACATTAGATGACATAAAAAATATTTTAAACCTCAGTTTAAGGGGAAAGTAACGCATTTTATTTACAGAAATCGGTTTCCCCTGTATCGCAATCAAACATTTATGTGTTTGATTTCCTTTATTTTCATTACACATAGAGGCACCACAAACCATAAAAATATCCAAATGTAAAACTTCCTTTCTAAACAACATACAGTTTTATGCACATGCATCTATGGTCTCATTTGTAAAACCTAAGTTCTCTATCAACTTACGAGCATAGTAATACGACTCGAGAATCTTATCTTTGACAATAAGAAACTTTTTCAATAAAACCAACAGCATATTGAATGATTTATCTGACCATTGTTTCAATGTCTTCAAATGCATCAACACAACGATAATCTAAAATTTATTGTAAGAAGTACATCCAGGATATAATTTTGTTTTTGCACCATTAAGTGATTCATAAAACCGCCTCGAATCACAATCTGCACCAGAGTGAAGATTTATCTCACCGGTCTCAAGATTCTGGATGTCAATGCCTTTAGGATCCAACCCACGTACCATTTCGGTAATCATTTCATGCATTGGATCATTCATATTTTCATCAATATCCATCTGAACTGCATCCATATTTTGACAATGAATATATTCTTCTCCATGATGAGTCCAACCCTTATAATTTTTTATAAATCCATTATTGAATAGGAGTTCCCTCATAGTATCTCATGTGAATTTTTATATTTTAGCACATTTTCTACAAGGAAAACTAATATAGTCACTTTCAAATCCTCTGGTGATGTCAAAAAACTGCATAATTCCATTGAAATATTCTCTAGACGTTCAATTTGGAAGATCAATCCAACTCTTATCCATAATAATATCTGTATAACAAAAATTTACATGAGACTTAATACATATGAATTTTTCATATCAAATATATTTAAAATAAATACTAATCAATTGTTTGTGGACGATTGATAAAATAATCAAATTATATCTCTGAATAATAAACAAGAGAATATATAATTGAATGTATGTGAAATCTAATGTCATACATGATTGTGCTACATACCTGGAAGGGAGAGGAGATGAAGGCAGTGTTGCAAGGGAGAGGAGAGGCAACAAAGGCGAGCCGGAGCCGGTGGTTGTGCGGTGAGGGAGGGGACATGCAGCGGTGGTGAAGATGTACTGGAGGAGAGGATGCAATGAGGTGGTGACGGTGCAACAAGGGTGGGACGAAGAGGGAGGGGACTGAGGACAATAGGTATTCGGAGGGTGTTAGTGGTGAGGGGACGAGTAGCGGCCATGTGGGGAGGGAGGGGACTAGGCGGCAGTGGTGAAGAAAGGGAACAGACGGTCGGCGACGGTGCAGTGAGGGAGGGGGATGAAGAGGGATAGGACGGGGGATGGCAGGGAGCCAGTGCAGAGGGCGGCGAGGGGACGTGGGGCGGGCATTGAGGGGGCGTACGATCGAGGGCCGTGGGGGTGGAGGGCCGAGGGGGAAGAGGCTGGAGCCTGGAGGCCGGAGGGGACAAAGGGTGGAGGGGGTATAGGGCGGAGGGTGGGAAGAGGGTGGGCGGAGGGTGGAGTGGATGGAGGGAATAGGGGGTAGAGTGTAGAGGGTGGGCAGAGGGAAGAGGGCGGGTGGAGGGCGGGCGGAGGGCGGAGCCCGGAGGCCAGAGCCCGGAGGGCGGTGGGGACGGAGGGCAGAGGGCAGGCGGTGGGCGGAGGGTAGGTGGAGGGTGGGCAAGGGGTGGGTGGAGGGCAGGTGGAGGGTGGAGGTTGATGAGGGTGAAGGGGGGAGGGCGACGAGGGTGTCGAGAGGTGGAGGGAGGCGAGGGTGGAGAGTGATGGGGGAGGGTGACGAGGGAGAGGGGTTGTGGTAGGGTTTCACAAAGGGAGGTGGGGCGAAGCCTCCTTGATTTTTTTTTCAAAGGCTACCGACCATAAGAGGCCATCCCTATAGGCCACCTACAGGGACCGCCAAAGGCATTCGCCCATGTCATGGGGGCTTCAAATCCCATTATTCTATTATTGATTCATGCCACTGAGACATCCTATGGTTGTACTCTAGTTATAGGGTGGTGATCAGACACTGGATATGGCTGATTAGGGACTACCAACAGTTCCCCCAGTTGTGCTAGTCTTGGTTCCAGCCATCATTCTAGACACAAGTGCTGCTGCACATTTCTGAGTGGTCTTTATGTGGTTCATGAAGAACTATAGAATACTACTTCCTTCCCCTTCTATGACAGAGCTAACATGGGTTTTCCAGTAGCATCATCCTCCCACATTCATAGGGGAATGAGGAACATAGGCTGCAGAGTCATGGTTAGAAGAAATACTTTCTATCTTTGAGCATTTGGAGACACCTTTATAGAGGAGGGTGATTATCTCTACATATATGCTTTGGGAGTCCGCCATGAGAATGTGGGATGTGATCTCACAGGCGGGATACCGGAAGGTTATGGAATGGGATGAGTTCTAGCGTGCCTTATATGAATACTCCTATTTGGAGATTTTGAGGACCGATAGAGCTTGGGAGTTCATGTGTCTGGATCAGGGTACTCTTTCAGTTATGGAGTATTGTTATCGCTTCATAGAGTTGTAGTGATTCACACCCATTCAAGGAGGTTATGAGTTATTAATAGAAAGGAAGTTTGAGGATATTCTCAGGTATGACATCTGATCACAGGAAAACATCTTCAGGTTTACTTCCATCACTTCTATAGTCAACCAGTCGCTGATCACATAGCGCAATCTGAGTGATTCCGGAGTGGTGATCCAGGGTGGTTTGGCATCCGGAGTTAGTATCCCTCCTACTGACAATAGGATGTGCCGCAGGAAGTCTCCGCGTGGAGATCTAAGGAGGCGAGAGACATCTTCTCGTAGCCAGTTAGTATGCCACCAGTGTGGGAAGAAAAGGAATATGAGGACACATTTCCTGAGAGACCTAGTGGAGTGTCGATCTTGTGGAAAGATGGGTCATCTTCAGCGCTTCTGTCATATTATCTCACCAGCTACTAGTGACAGGGGATCTTCTATGACTCCTCGTTTAGAAGAAACACCACCATTTTCTCACTAGTTTGGGTAATGGAGTTCTTCCAGCCGTTTAGGCTGAGGTGGAGGTCGCGGCCATGGTAGTCAGTCGCCAGGCGTTCAGCGACAACATGGTGGATCCTCTTAGAGTGTCCAGGAAGGGTCATAGGGCCATGGTGCATGCCATACTTTTGCAGTGGAGCAGACCCAACAAGAGAAGGATCCCAGACCCTCTACTGTTCAAGATATGATTCTAGTTTCCTCAATCTTAGATTATACTATTTTCGATGCTTGGTATTCCCATGGAATTATCTCTGTTTCTATTGCAAAGATCCTTGGGATTTGTATCTTTTCTTATGCTGATATCCTGATTCTAGACATTCCTTTGGGGACTAGAACAACTAGTGTACCTCAGGGAAAGGAGTTCCCCTTAGAGGTTGGTGGGTGTGACTTCCTTTGGAATCTCTATGTGCTAGAGATTATTGGCTATGATTTCATTATTAAAATGGATTGGTTAGTACCCTTCCAGAGAGATGTTGATTTCTATCACCGTTGGGTGAGTTTTACATCACTAGAGAGAGGATTGTTTCTTCATAAGGGTGAATGGGATGTCTAGGCGAGCAGAGCAGGACCCGAGCATAATGGGTTGGGAGTAGTTACCGCTCATATTTCCAGTCTGTATCTTGATGACCCGAAGACTTCACAGATAGACTTTCCTCCAGTGGTGGATCATTTCAGGGAGGTATTTCCAGAGGAATTTTCAGGTTTAACTCTAGACTGATAGGTAGAATGTTTTATTGATCTTGTTCTAGGAGCAACACCGGTGTGCATCCCTCCTTATAAAATGGCTACACTAGTGTTAAATGATCTCAAGAAGTAGTTGGAGGAGGTGCAGGGAAAGGGTTTCATATGACCCAGTACGTATCCTTGGGGTTTGCCTGTCCTATTTGTGAAGAAGGAGGATGACACTCTTAGACATTGTGTGGATTATCAGACGTTGAACTAGTTGAAGGTCAAGAACTGATATCCCGTGACGAGGATTAATGATCTCTTTGATCATATTCGAGAATCGCGGGTGTTCCCAATGATTTAAATTAAGTCTGGTTACCATCAGTTGTGCGTTAGAACATCTGATATACCTATTATAGCCTTTCGGAGCAGGTATGGTCTATATGAGTATGTGGTTATGCCGTTCGGACTCACGAACGTGCCTGCAGTCTTCATGGAACTGATGAACCGTGTGTTCCATCCATACTTGGATCCTTTCATGGTTGTCTTTGTGGAAAATATCTGGTTTTTATCTCATAGACAAAATGACCAATGCCACACAACTTGAGATAATTTTGAGTACAGTAAGAGAGCATCAGTTATATGCTATGCTCTCAAAATTCCACTTTTGGATGGACTATATTCTCTTCTTAGTTCATGTTATCTCAGAGACTAGTTATCAGTAGACCCAGAGAATGTGAGAGTAGTAGTTTCCTACGAGCATCCAAAGAATTTCTTTTAGGTACAGAGTTTTCTAGGGATGAATGGATACAATATATATTTCATACAGGACGTTTCACATTTAGCAGCACCACTGAAGGGCCTGACTATGTAGGGTGAAAAGTTCTTGTGGTCAAATTATTGTGAGTCAGCCTTTTAGGTACTGAAAGGGAGGTTGAATTCAACATTGATACTAGTTTTTCTAGAGTCGGGAATGATCTATACTGTTTACTGTGATACATCAGGTATCGGTCTGGGAGTTGTGCTTATGTTGGAAGAAGGAGTCGCTGCGTATGGGTCATAGTAGTTGAGGCCACATGAGAGAAATTACCTGATGAACGATCTCTAGATGGCAGTAGTTGTTCATGATTTACGTTTTTGGTGAAAATAACTTATGGGAGATCATTTTGTGGTTCTCACTGACCAAAAAAGTCTCAAGTAAATCTTCAATCAGCATGACCCAAATTTGAGACAGCGAAGGTGGGTAGAGTATCTTCAGTCTTTTGACTTTGAGCATGTGTATATGCCTAGGAAAGGCAACACAGTGGATGATGCGGTGAGAAGGAGGACTTAGATATAGGCAGTTCATTAGGCTAGTAGTGAGTGTAAGCTTCTGTATTTGTTCTCTAAGATGCATTTGAAGGTTCACGACAGACAGAGGAAGACTTTTATATCTTCTGTATATGCTACCTCTACTCTTCTTGATCGAGTGTGAATAAGGAGACTATCATATTATAAAGGCCTTGTCTTACAGGAAAGCATGTCAGGAGGGAACCCTATTCATAAGTAGAAAAAGGCAAGGATGAGATATTTTGGTTTTAGGGGCACATATGGGAGTCAGCAGACATATGCAAGGAGATGATGCATGACTTTCATTCCTCAGTTTGGTCAGTTAATCCTGGTGTCCACAAGATGAATCGCGATCTCAAACATTAGTATTGGTCTCCAGGTATGAATAGTGATGTTACTGGTTTCGTGATGAGGTGTTCAACCTATCAGCAGGTGAAGTCAGAGCATCAACATCCAACAAGTCTTTTACAATAGTTAACCATTCATGAGTGGAAGTGTAATGATGTAATAATGGACTTCGTGATGGGTTTAACGATGTCACCTATAGGGAATGATTCATTTGGGGTTGTCATTGACAGACACACAAAGGTTTATCACTTCTTTCCGATCAAGGATAAATTCAGTGTTGATGAGCTGGATAGGTTGTTCATCTGAGGGATTGTACATTTACATGGATTTCCGCACTCCCTAGTTTTTGATAGGGACACACGTTTTACGTCTCGTGTCTGGAAGGGGATTCATAAGGCTTTGGGGTACAAAAGTACTTTTGAGTCCATCTTACCACCCACAGACAGATGGCCAGTCTGAGCATACGATTGAGGTGATTTAGGACATGCTTCGAGCATGCATCCTAGATTTTGGAGGTTCTTGTGAGAGACACATACCTATTGTGGATTTTTCCCAAAACAATAATTTTCATGAAACTTTTCAAATGGAAACTTATGAGCCTTTGTATGGTAGGCCATAACGAACACCCTTATGTAGGCTAGAGGCAGGAGAGGCAGCTATGCTGGGACCTCATCTTGTCTTGGAGACCACAAATTAGATAGAGTTATATTAAAAGTGGATGGCTACTACACATTCTTGATAGAAGTCTTATGCTGATCGACAGAGATGACCTCTGTAGTTTGAGGTCAGAGATCAATTTTTCTTACGTGTAACATTGATGTTGGGACACAGGAGGAATAGGAGATAGGGCAAGCTTTCATCGAGGTACATCATGCCATTTGAGGTTTTGGAGAGAGTTGGTCCTGTGGCCTATCAGTTGTAGTTACCTCAAAGGTACCATGTTGTGCATGATGTCTTCCATGTTTCTCAGCTTTGACGTTACTTGTCAGACCCGTCTCATGCTTTCCAACTCAAGGAAGTCGAGTTGGAGGTGGAAGCATTTTTCTAGGAGAATCCTATCTGGATTTTTGACCGATGTATGATGGTTCTCCATGGTCGGTCTATTCCTCTGGTATGAGTGCTATGGAAGCAAGGGTGAGTACAGGAAGAGACTTGGGAGAGGGAGGCCGATATAAGATCATAATGGCCAGAGCTTTTTGAGGATTTTTCTTCCACGTCAGCCTGATAGGGACATTCAAGGACAACTTTATTTAAGGGGGAATGTTTTTAAGAACCTATATCTTTATTTCAGGTATGTTTTCCTTTTTCTGGTGTTTTTGAGGAAAAAGAGGAGTTTTTTGGAAATTTCTTAGGTACACACTGTGTGCATTATGAGAACACATAATGTACTTGGTTACCATGAGTAGCCGAGTGATGGCCATGTAATGGTCGTTCAGACGACCATGTGCGGTGACCTGGAGGCCGATTAAAGCGAGGCTCGGTAAGGGAATGTACATGTCGTGAACATCAAAATTACACGCCATGTACTGTTATTCATTAAACATATCGGGGTCGCGTATAAGGGACTGAACTGACTCTTTCTAGGTCTGGTTCATCCATGAGAGATCGTACGGCAGTGATCCTTCTCTGAGGCCTTGATCGAGCATCCGGTCTTTGATTCGACTATGGTAGATTGCTTTTGGATCACCTTGGTAAGATCTTCCTTCTTCTAGAGATTCATTTTCTGTTTCCTTTTCCTTCTCAAGTTGTCTTCGGTTGAACGTTTTAGACAATTTTATAGATATACGGTGCCCTTGGGAGATCGAAGGCTCGAGATTCACGCATAGATATCCTACCACACCAAGGAAGGTTGTTTGTGCCTTTCTATTGAATTTATTTTAGTTATATGTGCAAATTTGTCAAATTACCTTGAACAAGGTATTGCATGTTTACGGTTTTAGAACTGATAATTCCATGCTATACTTGTATGCTTGATTATAGGTTAATTTAATGTGAATAAGGCTAATTGATATGCACTGGAAATAGCTTCCCATGCATTTTCTATTTATGACCATTTAGTCCTGCTTAGCCAGTTAGGTTTCCTTTCCTGTTTCCCCTACCTAGTTATGTAGGATGGAGTGATTGTATTTCTGACATGCTGTTATGTTGTAGACTGTTAGCCAAGTAGTTCATGAGGTTTAAATTGGATGACATGTTTTGCTGTACTTTCTGACTTATATAGGGCCGTGAGAACATGGTGTAGTAGACCATAGGGAGAATGGATGCAAGGTCTTCTATAGAGTGTTTGTTTAACTATTACGATGTGAGACCATAGTAGGGAATTTACATATGTGCTTCCTCAGAATGTATGTTGTTCCTCGATGTGGGACACATGGGGAATTTTATGTAAGTGCATCCCTAGATCACCTTTAGTTACCGATATGACACTATAGGAGGAAATGATAGGGTGTGTATCCTCATAGATTCTATGCTTAAGCTGAACAAGATGGGTTAGACTGTGTGTACTTCCCAGAGGGTTTCTTGTACTTGTTGGTTGAACTAGAGGGGTTAGGTTGTGTGTACTTCCCATAGGGATACCGTTGTGTTTAGCTAATTACTTTTTTTGTTTGGTTGAATCAGAGGGGTGAGGCTGTGAGTATTGACCAGAGGGTTACCTGCTTTGATTAGCAGTTTCTTGATATATGAAACTATATGCAATGAAACTATGGGACGGTTACTACTGAGTACTTCCTTATTACATCTTATTTTTATTTATTACATATTATATACTCACTAACTGTTAGGCATCTATATTTTGGTGGTTGCCTACTGGGATTTAGTCTCACCCCATATTTGGGTCATGCTTTTGGGCACAAAATGATTAAATTGCTACAGGTATAGATAAGGGAAAGTACCATTCTACTTTAGGTACTTGATTGTTGTGGAGCTGGAGAGAATGGGACAAAGCTATGGCTTGTGATTCTGAATAGTTGTTTAGTTTCATTTTATGATCTTTGGATTAGTATTGTATTCAGAAATGTGACTTGTTTGGCTATTTTCTTACACATATGTATAATGCATCATTTTATAGATGTGCTCCAGTTGTTATTACTTATAGTCTTACATTGTTTACTATTCAATGTTATCATTACTACTTCCAATATTTTCATTTGTTTACTTCCACTATGTTACTCTACCAATGAGGGCATTGTTTCCCCACTATCACACCCAAGGCCCTTGCTGCTAGTCGACCGTCTCTATCATTCATGGAAATGTGCTTGAGGCCATGTGACCAACCAGGTACGGGGCGCCTCTGGGTGGCTTTCGGAACCAGGACATTACACCATGTTCCAACCAAGTCTATCTCATGAGATATAGATATATAACCAATGCATTTGATGGAGATATATGTCTATCAAATCCCATATAATATCATTCAAACCTATTTCTGAAGATAATAAAATATTCACACTAACATGGCCCATAAAAACAGTTTGGTTTCATAAACATACCACCATAACCCATGAAATGAAATGGGTGTCATAATCATGTAATCATATCACAATCTATGTAAAAATAACTGTTCTACAATAATTTCATCAAAGATAAACCCATGAAAGGAATAATATTTCATAGGAATAATTCCCATGGAAAAGAAACAAGTTTCATAAATATAAACCCTTGAATGAGAAATGGGTTTCATAAACATCATGTCATCAGCACATAAACCATTCACACAAAGAATCTGAATGGATCCATTGTATCATTTACCATGAAGGAATGAGTAACATCTAAATATGTCATCTTATATGGGAAATAATTTTAAAATATATTCCAAAAACATTTATTGAAGAAAATTTCATTTCTTCCTTGAAAAAGGATTTTTATGGATTGAAATAGTTTTGAAAACATTTTTACATAAAAACATATAAAATAATCTTAAAAATTATGTAACGTCCCAACCCTAGTTACCTAGAGTTGGTGCATTATTACATAACATTGGCATGATCACAAAAGATCATGTCTCGAAAGACCGATTAGTTTAGTAGCCTTGGAATCACTAGATACATTCATAAAGTTTACATTACATCATAATGTAAAAAAACTACAATAATATAGTCTCCATAGTCCACACTCATATCCCCTTCAGACTATCCCTGCAGGTCAGTCATAAAATATTTCTTCACATCCTGAGAAAAATGAAACATAGAAACGGGTGAGATCAGATACTCAGTAAGGATAACAATATAGCGGAAAAATTCATAAATAATCATAAACATTTAAGGCAATGTATAACTAAAAAAAGCCTTTTAAACTTGAAATTAAGCATAATATGGAAAGAATAAAATGAAATAATTCCATTACTTATTCATATGGATATTATACTAGTCGAATAATCACATGCAATATCAATAACCACTTTAATAATGATGGAATGCATAATTCCAATCTATCATAACCACATAGTCAAGGGCTTGTGCCATGACACTATTTGGTCTCCTAAGACCTACCGATGCATCGATGATCTATAGCAGGCTCCACCCATCACTTATTAAGTCCAATGCATTCCTCATATGAACAGGTTTAAACATAACATAAATATTCTTATTAAAAATAGCATACAAAATGTCAATAATTTCTCCATAAACAATGCATAGTATAAAAATAAAACATAAAAATTAAAACATATCAAAAAACCTTAAATACTTTATGGAGGATTTGAATCATAATAAATAAAATTCAAATAAGCTTAAAATATATCAAAGGATGTTGACATAGATGAAATCAAAACTATTTGAGAGAAATATCCATTTTTTTGAAATCATTTAAAAGTCCCATAACTATAAAAGGAAACATTTACTTTGAAAATATTCTTATATGCTTGTAAGGGAAGCTTAGATGATTTTATAACGGTGGAAAATAGGCGCATCAACCGTATAAGTTAAAAAATTCATTCTTACCAAAATTCTGTTGAAAAGGTTAAAAAAGTCCTTGTTTGGAAAACGACGGAATTATTCCTTTATAAACATCTTATAAAATTAAAACAAGGGTATAAATGACATTAAAACATAATCTCTAAAATTGTAATAATTATTTGAAATACATTTTTAAGAATCATGGATGTGGATGACAAAGATGTCCCAGTAGATAATCACGTATAAACAACCTCGGATAATGAAGAGATTGTGAAATAAAAATTTACCTTGCTCTTTTTTTAGTTGAGGGTAGGTTAACCTCCTGTATAATGGAAAAATAATTGTTATTAAATTATACAATAATCATATAAATTAATATGACATCATATATGATCTTTTAACATTGCTTTTTTAATAATATCGTAGTATTATCGTCGTTTTGGGTGTTAAATTACTCGTTTTGTTTTATATGTTTTGTTACATAATTCATGTTTGTTATGGATAGGTTGTATCTTATTCATATACAGGATGATATCAAGTCTTTAAACATTATATCTAATCATCAAATGAGAATTAGACTTTCATGGATACGATGAGGAATGAATCTCATTGCGTTTGTGGAGACGGTAGCCTGTACGTACGCACGAGCGACAATATCATTCATTTTATATTAAAATAATATATAATTGGGTGGTATATCATAAATATATAATAATTATCTTGTTATATTTATTATTTACATCAATTATACATCATTATCATGCCCATCCGAATAATAATGTTTTGAATAACAATTACACCACGACGTGGAGACGTTAAGCCGTATGTACGCACGTATGGTGACATGTCATCAAAGGATGGATATAATACTGAATATGGTTGTACCATATTTATAATAAAAAAACAAATATATAGAAAATACTGGAGTTATTTTTTAGAATGGAAATAACAATGAAAGAAGAAGTTGAAGAAGAAAGGAACTTGAAAGAGGGTGGTGAAAACATTACCTCTTTTTTGGGTTCTTCCTTTTGATTTGATGAAAAGGGATCCTTAGGTTGGATTTCTGACGAAACTAAGGCCTCTAGGTTGACGTTAGGGAAGTGTAGAGAATATATGGGAAGGGTTTTGACGATCCAAAATGGATTTTAAGGTGTGAATTTGAGAGAAGGGGGAGTTCCCTTTTATAAGAGGGCTGAGGGGCACCTTTGGAAAATCTAGAAATATTATTTTTTAAAAAATTCATATTCGGTTTATAATGGCTCCAAGGTATATTATTTAAAGGTTAATGTGGGGAGGGGTCGAAAATCCCTTCAACCAGTAGATTTTAGACATTTTTGTGTCACTATATTAACCTTATCATTTATATTTAACTCTTAGATAAATAGTTTGACATTTACCATATCTCTTTGTATTTCTATATCATATAGTTAATAAAATTTCTATATACTTCCAAGCGACCCCCAACTGGTCCATTAATGATACAAATATCATTATATAAGTCCTTTTTCCAATCCTTAGATTTTTAGGAATAGAATATCAATTAATAATATAATATTTGTTTTAAAAACTCTTTTATGTCTATTTTGTCACTATTGGGTATTTTGTTTTTGATAATTTTATAACAGAATTATTACTTCAATAAAACATTATATAACCATTAATAATCTGTCATATTAACCTATAAAATTATTGTAATTCATAAAAAGTGTCAAATTACATTTATTTTGATATTTATAATATCATTTATTTTAATATTTCATTAATTAGGTAATTACTGCATCAATATTTTGTCATAATTAAATTATATTATTTAAGGCCTAAAAATTATAACTAAAAAACCATTATGTAGGAAATTGTTTTAGCTTTCTAATGAATTTTTATAACCGAATTTATCTTATGTATCACCTTATATTAAATTTTTTTTATTTATTGAACTTTGATTTTATCTCTTTTAACTCTTCTTTGAATTAAATAATAATAAATGGGCTAATCTAATCCAAGTGGACCTAAATGATAATATTTTATTCCTAAGGTTGTTTTTGGTTGATATACACTTGTCCAATAGAATTAGGACACGTTTTAGGGTAATATTAATATCATTTTACCCTTAATTACCCAATTTACTTCTAACCTTGGTAAATAAAAGTAAAAGGTTACTATACACCAAAAATTATTTTTATCTTATTAAACCACATGTTACTCCTTGATATTAACAGTTTCTCTCAGATTTTCGAAATTCCACTCACAGAAGTGGTAAAATTATGTTTTATGTGAATTTCCAAATTCTCCTCGGAGGTGGGTAAAAGACGGTGAAAATTTTAATAAAGTTTTTATATATCTAAAATTATTCTAAACTAACTCCAATGATTTACATTGAACTTATATAGGCATTATGTATCTATTTTGACCTTAAATAAATTTAAATAAAATAAATAATTATTTAACTAAAAATTTGGTTTTAAACTATAACTCAGTGTTTGTTCACTATTCATAAAAAATTGAATGTTTTCAGAAAGAGACCAAAAATTCATTCTAAGATAATTTTGATGTTCCAAATCCAAAAATGAAGTGCATTTTGAAAGGTAAAATTTATAAAAATTAAAAATTTGGGTATTAATATTCATAATGGCTAGTTTGATTGGTTGTGGTGTGTGTTAGAACTTGAAGATGCGTACAACACATGCTACTGTATTAATCAAAGAGAAGCGTACCATGGAAGCTTGAGGGGTTACATTCTCCCCTCCTTCAAATAATTTCATCCTAGAAATTTCTAGAATACTACCGCGTGAAATGACTTGGGTGGTTCTTCATTATAAGTTCCTTGGGTTCCCACGTTGCCTCTTCCATTTTATGGTTTCTCCATAGAACTTTTACCAGACGAGTCATCCTGTTTCTCAGCACTTGTTCTCTTGTATCAAGAATCCTAACGATCTTTTCGCAATAAGACTTATCGGGTTCTAGTTGTAATTCCTTGTATGTAAGTACATGCGTTGGGTCAGACATGTATTTTCTCAACATTGATATGTGGAACATATCATGAAATTTGGAGAGACTTGGAGGCATTTCTAAACGGTAAGCTACAACCCCAATTCGTTCTAGAATTTTAAAAGGTCCGATGTACCTAGGACTCAATTTACCCTTTTTACTGAAGCATATAACTCCCTTCCATGGAGATAACTTTAATAAAACATGATCTATTACCTGAAATTCTAAATCTTTCCTTCGGTTATCGACATAGCTCTTCTACCTCTATTGAGCTGCTTTGATGTGGTTTTGGATTACCTTCACCTTTTCCATCATTTCCTCCACCAGTTCAGGGCCTATAAGTTTTCTTTCACCAATGTCATCCCAACACGTTGGTGTGAGACATCTCTTTCCGTATAACGCTTTATATGGTGCCATCCGAATACATGAATGGAAGCTATTGTTATAGGAAAATTCTACCAGAGGTAAATATTGATCCCACATACCCATAAATTCATGTGATCAAGATCTCAACATGTCTTCTATGTTTTTAAGAGTCCGTTCTGAATGTGCATCTGTTTGAGGGTGGTAGGCAGTGCTCAAACGAAGTTCAGTATCCAAGGCCTTTTGAATACTTTTCCAGAATCTTGAATTAAAATGTGGATCCTGATAAAAAACAATCCATAGAGGTACTCCCTGAAGTCTCACAACTTCATTAATATATAGTCTTTCTAGATGTTCAAGTGTTAGATCATCTCTTATAGCAAGAAAATGTGCTGACTTGGTAAGACGATCAACATTGACCCATATTGAATCATTATTTCTAGGAGTCTTTCATATCCCCATGAAAAAGTTCATCGTAATATTAACCCATTTCCACTCAGGTATGGGAAGAGGTTGCATGAAACCTCCTGGCTGTTGCCTTTCAACTTTCACTTATTGACAAACCATACATCTGGACACAAAATCAGCAATCTCCCTCTTCATGTTTTCCCACCAAAAATGTTCCTTTAAATTTCTATACATTTTGGTGCTCCTAAGGTGTATAGAGAAATTGAAACTATGAGTAACATCCAACAATTCACTTTTTAGATCAGGTATATCAGGAACACAAAATCTCTTCCCAAACATTAAAACTACATCTTCACACACAAAGTCACTCAATCTCCCTTCATTGACACCATTAATCTTCTTTTGAAACTCTTCATCACCGGTCTGAGAACTATTTATCTTTTCTAGTAATGATGGTTTGAAAACCATTTGAAAAAGCAATGATGTTTCACCTTCCCTGGTTATTCCCATATCCATCTTTACTAGATCCTTATATATTGGATCCTTTTCAACTGTTATCTTGTTCAACACTCCATGATCTTTTCTACTCAAAGCATCTGACACCATATTTTCCTTCCCCAGGTGGTATTGTATAGTTTAATCATAATCCTTGAGTAGTTTAATCCCTCACCTTTGCCTCATGTTGAGTTCTTTCTATGAGAAAATATACTTCAAACTCTTGTGATCAGTATAAATCTCACATTTTTCACCACAGAGATAATGTCTCCATATCTTCAAAGCAAAGATTACCACAGCTAACTCAAGATCGTGAGTAGGATAGTTTTTCTCATGAATTTTCAGCTGTCATTATGCATAGGTAATAACTCTATCATTTTTCATAAAGACACAACCAAGTCCTTTCCTCGATGCATCACTATAAAAAACCAACCTATCATTCCCTAATGGTAGAGTCAGTATAAGAAAATTGACTAATCTTCTCTTTAGTTCTTCAAAACATTCTTCACATTATTTTTTCCAAAACAATTTAACCACTTTACATGTGAGCTTCGTTAATGGGTTTGCCAATTAGGCAAAGTTATGGATGAAACATCGATAATAACCTACTTAACCAATAAAACTGCATAACTCGGTTATACTCGTTGGTGCTGGCCATTCTTGGATTACCATGGTCTTAGAAGAATAAAAAAATATCCCATCCTTAGAGACAATATGTCCATGAAAAGCGATCTCCTGAATCCAGAATTCACACTTTCTAAACATCCAACATAATTCATGTCTTCTAAGAGTCTTCAAGATAATGCACAAGTGATTTTCATGGCCTTTGTATCTTTTGGAATATGCCAAGATAAAATTAATAAATACCACAAAAATATCATCGAGATATTCCTTGAAAACTCTATTCATTATATCCATGAATACAGAGGGTGCATTAGTCAATCCAAAAGGCATTACTGTAAACTCGTAATGCCCGTACCTGGTTCAAAATGCTATCTTCGGAATGTCTTCCTTCATCACACACAACTGATGGTATCTAGATATAAGTTCAATCATTGAAAAGTATTGAGCTCCATGCAGTTGGTCAAATAAATCATCAATACGAGGTAGGGGATACATGTTCTTTATTGTTATAGCATTGATTTCCTTGTAGTCGATACATAACCTCACTAATCCATCTTTCTTCCCAAAAAAAAGGACAGGGGCTCCCCATTGAGAAACACTAGGGTGAATAAATCCCTTATTACTCAATTCCTATAGTTGTTTATTTTGTTCAAATAATTCCACAGTGACCATTCTATAAGGGGTCTTCGATATAGGCCTTGAACCAGGAATTAAATCAATGGAAAACTCAATTTCTCGTTCTGGAGGATGTCTAGGTAAATCTTCTGAAAGCACATCAACATATTCTCTCACAATAGGTACATCCTCTATTTGAACATTATTTCCCTTACCCACAGTTATTTAATTCTCTTCCTCCCGAATAATTGAATTTAGTTGATCTACTGCGGGTGGATCTAGATAAGAGTTACATGGTGAATATTCTTCTCTAAAGATAAGGTGTTCTTTATCATCATCATAAAAAATTGTAACCTCCTTCTTACAATAAATCTTCACATCATGGTCTGAAATCCATTCCATTCCGAGGATTTTATCAAACTAAATCATAGGTATGATGATGAGATCAGCAGATAAAGAAAATTTATGTGCTCTAATGTGGACGGATCCATAGAACTTTGTAGCATTGATCCTTCCCTTATGAGTTTTAACTGACAACTCCCATGTTAGATCAAATTGGAAATATCTAATTTTCTTAGGAAACTGGGAAGATATGAAACAATGAGATGATCCCAAATCAAATAATACATTTTTCTAAACTTGAGGAAACCATTAAATTACCAGCCACCATGTATTTTGAAGCTTCTACCTCAGAAGTAGTGATAGCATAAGATTATACTTTATCTCTTGTCCTTTTATGAGGTAAGTTACCCTGACGCTTATGAAATTCATTTGAATAATGTCCCATATCCTTGAAATTTTAGCATTGAACATCAATAGCTTCTTTCTTCCCCTTGCAATGATGATCTTGGTGGCCATTTTTACCACACTTGTAATAGACTCCCATTCCTTTCAAGTAAGTACCAGGGTGTTTCTTCCCACATTTAATGTAGGATGTCTAACCAAATTTTCCCTTCTTCCCCTTATTTCCATTTCCAGAGTGATCAGTCGATATCTTCTTCTCTTGCTTTTCTTTAAAGTCGTAAGACATAGAGAATTGTTTTTCTGTCTTGATAGCACTAGAGACAATATATTCATTTGACGATAAGGATTGTGAAACTAATGATCGATGAAGAAATGGTTTTAAACCATCAAAGAAATGATCAATCTTACTTCTTGGGTTACGTATATAATCTCCATCATACCATGCTAACCTTGTAATATTAGCATCATACATTGCGACATTCTCATCCTCCTTTTGTCTCAAACTCAGAAATTGCCTTTCCATATCTACTCGATGGTCACGGGGAATGTATTTTTCTAAGAAAAGCTCTTTGTACTCCCTCCATTCTATATTTGATACTTCATCATCTTCCTTTGTGTTTTAAATCAATGACCACCATTGATCAGTATCTCCAGTGAGGCGGTAAACTGCCATGATAACTTTTTCCCTTTCACTACTCCCCAAGGAATTGAATATTTTCTCTATGGAATTTATCCATTTCTCATCTACTAGTGGATTTGTACTCCCATTGAAATTTTGTGGTTGTTTCCTCATGAAGCATTCTAACATTGATCCTCCATGCAGCAGATCAGGGTGCTCTATATGGGTAAGGTTATTATTCATAACCTAAGTGACTTGTCCCAGTACGGTGACTAGCTGATCAGCAGCAGTGGTATCATGATCTCCACTATAATTATCTTGAGATGGAGGGAAATCCCTACATGGAGTGCGTGAATTGATACAGTTTGCATTTCTTACACTAGGAACCATTTCTAAACAATGTAATAAACTGGATCAGTTTAGGAATCAAAATACATAATTCCATACTTGTAAAACACTCAACATAAATTTAATTATTTATGGATATAATCCATAATCATAAAAAATGTTTTCTTTGAGTAATTATGTACTCATAACCCATTCATAATGGTTTTTAAAGAAAATGAGAATTATCCTAAGAATATCCCCCAGGAGTGTCGTAAACAAGAGTGCAGCAAGTCCTGTTGTCGTGCGCCGGTTCCCATTCGAGTCTATCTCAAAGCGATGTTTTTGGGTTTTACCCCTAGTCACATCTTTCCCAGAGCTGACTCTACTTGCTCATATCTAGGAAGGGATGTATTGTTCGGAAAACTCACAAAATCTCTACAATACCAAAATTCTAGGAAGTTTTTCTATACTAATCCTCAAATTATATCTTAGGGATATGTGCTCTAATCAGAGTTTATCTAAATCTATTCCATGTTTTTACTGAACTTCCTTTGATACCAACTGTAACACCCCGACCATAGTTACCTAGAGTTGGTGCATTATTACATAACATTGGCATGATCAGAAAAGATCATGTCTCGAAAAAACCGATTAGTTTAATAGCCCTGGATTCACTAGATACATTCATAAAGATTACATTTCATCATAAAGTAAAGAAACTGACAATAATATAGTCTCCATTTTCCACACTCATATCCCCTTCAGACTATCCCTGCAGGTTAGTCATAAAATATTTCTTCACATCCTGGGAAAAATAAAACATAGAAAGGGGTGATCTTAGATGCTCAGTAAGGATAACAATATCGTGGAAACTTTCATAAATAAGCATAAACTTTTAAGGCAATGTATAACTAAAACAAAATCCTGTTAAAATTGAAATTCAGAATAATATGGAAATAATAAAATGAAATAATTCTATTTACTTATTCACATGGATATTATACTAGTCGAATAATCACATGGAATATCAATAACCACTTTCATAATGATGGAATGCATAATGCAAGACTATCAAAACCACATAGTCAAGGCCATATGCCAAGAATAAAAATAAATTTTTGTCAAGGCCTTGTTCCAAGACACTAGTTTGTCTAATGAGACCTACCAATTCATCGAGGACCTATAGCGGGCTCCACCCGTCACTTATTAAGTCAAATGCATTCCTCATATGAACAGGTTTAAACATAACATAAACATTTGTATTAAAACTAGCAAATGAAATGTCAATAATTTTACCATAAACCATGAATGGTATAAAAATATCCCATCCAAATTCAAACATATCACAAAACCTTCAATACAATATGGAAGTTCTGTATTATAATAAATAAACTTCAAATAAGCTTAAAATCAATCAAAGGATGTTGACATAGATGAAATCAAAACTAGTTGAGAGAAATGTCTCTTTTTTTGAAATCATTTAAAATTCACATAATTAAAAACGGTAAAATTTACTTTGAAAATATTCTTATAGGCTTTTAAGGGAAGCATAGAAGATTTTATAACGGCAGAAAATAGCCGCACCCGCCGTATAAGTTAAAAAAGGCATTCTTACCTTAATTCTGTCGAAAAGGTTAAAAAGGACATTGTTTGGAAAATGATGGAAAGATTCATTTATAAACATATTATTAAAGTAAAACAAGGGTATAAATGACATTAAACCATTGTCTCTAAAATAATAATAATTTTTTGAAATACATTTTTAAGAAACATAGATGTGGATGTAAAAGAGGTCCTAGTAGATAATAACATATAAACAACCTCGGATAATGAAGAGATTGTGAAATAAACCCTAACCTTGTTCTTTTCCTTAGCCGAGGGTAGTTTAAACTCATTTATAACGGTTAAATAATTGTTATTAAATTATACAAGAATCATATAAATTAATATGATATCATATATTATCTTCTAACATTTCTTTGTTAATAATATCTTAGTATTATCGTCATTTCAGGTGTTAACTTACTCATTTATTTATATGTTTTGTTACATAATTCGTGTTTTTTATGGATTAGTTTTATATTATTCACATACAAGATGATATCAAGTCCTTAAAAATTATTTTTAATCATCAAATGATAATTATACTTGCATGGATATGATGGGGAATGAATCTCATCCCGTTCGTGGAGATATTAGTCCGTACGTACGCAAGGGAGAAAATATCATTCTTTTGATATTAAAATAATAGATAATTGGGATGGTATATCATATATACAGAATAATTATCATGTTATACTTATTACTTATATCAATTACACATCATTATCATATCCATCAAAATAATAATGTTTTGAATAACAATTACTCCACAACGTGGAGATGGTAAGCCGTGCGTACGCACGTATGGTGACATGTCATTCAAAGGATGGATAGAATACTGAATATGGTTGTACCATATTTATTATAACATCACAGTATATATAAGATACTGTAGTTATTTTTAGAATGGAAATAACAAAGAAAGAATAATTTGAAGATGAAAGGAATTTGAAAGAGTGTGGTGAAAACATTACCTCTTCTTCGAGTTCTTCTTTTGATTTGATCAAAAGGGATCCTTAGTTTAGATTTCTGATCAAACTAAGGCCTATAGATTGAATTTATTAAAGTTGAGAGAATATTTGGGCATGGGTTGGCTGAGCCAAAAGGCTTTGAAGGTGTGAATTAGAGAGAAGGGGGAGTTCCCTTTTATAAGAGGGGTGAGGGGCACCTTTGGAAAAGCTAGAAATATTATTTTATAATAAATTCATATTCCGTTTATAATGGCTGAAAAGTGGATTATTTAAAGGTTAAGGTGGGGATGCATCTAAATCCTTTTAAACAATATATTTTAGATAGGTTTGGGTCACTATATTAACCTTATCATTTATATTTAACTCTTAGTTAAATAGTTGGACATTTACCATGTCTCTTTGTAATTTTATTTTATATAGTTAATAAAATTACTATATACTTCCAAAAGACCCCCAGGTGGTCCATTAATTATACACATATCATTATATAAGTCCTTTGGCTAAACCTTATATTTTTAGTAATAGAATATCAATTAATAATAGAATAATTTTTTTAAAAACTCTTTAATGTCAATTTTGTCACTATTGGGTATTTTGTTTTTGATAAATTCATAATAGCATTATTACTTCGAAAAAACATTACATAACTAATATGAATATGTAATATTAACATATAAAATTAGTTTAATTCATAAAAAGTCTCAAATTACACTTATTTTGATATTTATAATATCAATTATTTTAATATTTCATTAATTAGGTAATTACATCATCACCATTGTGTCATAAATAAATTAAATTATTTAATGTATAAAAATTATAAATAAAATACCATTATGTAGGAACATTGTTTACCTTTCTAATTAATATTTATAATTGAATTTATCTTATGTATAACCCTATATTAAAAAAAAATTATTTATTGAACTTTGATTTTATCTCTTTTAACTCTTCTTTGAATTAAATAATAATAAATGTCCAAATCTAATCCAAGTGGAAATAAATGATAATATTGTATTCCTAAGGTTGTTTTTGGTCGAGATACACTTGTACAATAGAATTAGTACATGTGTTAGGGTAATATTAATATTATTTTTACCCTTAATTTCTCTATTTACTTTTAACCGTGGTAAATAAAAGTAAAAGTTACTATTCACCATAAATTATTTTTATCTCAATGAACCTCATTTTACTCCTTTATATTAATTTTTTCTCTCTTATTTTTAAAATTCCACTCACAAAAGCGGTAAAATTATGTTTTATGTGAATTTCCAAATTCTTCTAGGAGGTGGGTAAAAGACGGTGAAACGTTCAATAAATTTTTTATATATCTAAAATTATTCTAATATAACTCCAATGAATTAAATTTAACTTATATAGGTATTATTTATATATTTTTACCTTAATTAAATTTAAATATAATAAATAATTATTTAAATAAAAATTCGGTTTTAAACTATAACTCAGTGTTTTTTCACTATTAATCAAAAATTGAATGTTTTCAGAAAAATACCAAAAATTCACCCAAAGATAATTTAAATATTATGAATCCAAAAATGGAGTCCATTTTGAAAGATAAAATTTATAAAATTTCAAAAGGGGGGTATTACTATTCATGAAAGCTAGTTTGATCGGTTGTGGTGTGTGTTAGAACTCGAAGTTGCGTACAACACATGCTACTGTATTATTCAAAGAGAAGCGTACTGTGGAATCTTGCAATGTTGCAAAATATTTTGATAACCATTTTCCTTGAAAACTATAAACTATTCATTAGAACATTTTAAAACCCTTTATCTTTGAAAACAATTTGAATAATTATAAAGAACGCTCAAACTTTTTTTGAAAAGAATTTCATTGAAAATAATTTTAAATCATAAAAAAGATATATTTAAAATGTTATGAAAACCTTTTCTTGGAAAATAATTTGAAAAATTATGAAGAATGATTAAAAATGTTTTGAAACTCATTTATATTAAAATGATTTGAAAACTTACAAAAGAAATATTGAATTTAATTTTAAAACTATATATCTTAAAATATTATTATAACATATAAATAATTTATGAAACCCATCTCAAAACCTTTTTATATTACATGGTTTTTTAAGAACATGGATTTTCGACCTATGAGATAGTTGATGTCAATATTTTTTAAAACCAGTTTAACAATAATATTATGTACCAAAGTGTGAAAAATGGTAAAAATACATGATTATATCTTGAATATACCGAGTATAATAAACTTCATGAGTTTTCTTGAGAGATGGATCATAATATTTCATCTAAGTAAGCAAAATCATAAATAATATTGAAAAGCTATGAGATTTTTTCAATGAACTCTTACAACATGGTAAAATTGAACCATACCTCCCTTGTATTAAAATGAAATTACATGAAGATTAAAATATAATAAAAATAATTAAATTCATGATATAAAATATTAATTGGAAGCATATGCAGCTCATAAAAGAATATAGGATTGAAACAAAATATGTGTCTCAAAGAAGGAAAATGGAGACAAAATTACATTACTGATTTTTTAATTTTTGAACCGTAAAATCCATGAAAAATATTATAAGATAGATATTAAAATACCCATAAAATTATGTATAATAATCATATAATACATTCCTAGGTATTATATACACTAGAAAAAAAGAGTGTTGAATAAGCCATCTATCTCACATATATAAAAAGTGAGATAAAATTCTCTGACATTGTGTCCTGAAATTCAATGTACACATAAAAGACTCATTTATAATAAATTTAAGTTTATTATAAATCTATTATAGAACCACATTATAATATATAATACCATAAATAATTTTTTATGACCTTTATTTACCCTTTTATTTAAGATTTCATGTTAAAGTAATGTTTCGGGTAATAATCACTTTGATTATCATACATGTTTTGAGTTGTTAATCTTGATCGTCTTACATAAATCATGATTTATATCTTTAAAAAATGTTAAAATGAATTATATAAAATATATATCCAGTATATAAACATTTATTATAATATATAAAATATATATATATCAAATGGAAGACACTATTCATGGAGATGGTTGGTCATATGTATGTATGAACGTTGTTTCCATTTTCATGACATATTGAAAGAAACTAAGTATATGAAATATTGGTATACATGTATATAAAATAATTATAGTATTGTTATAATGTAATATATATCATAAAAATTTACTTAACTAATCCTTAATACATTCTATGTAACGTGTGAATGACTAACATCACTTTGAGTAGGTGGTAGTCCACACATACAAAAACGAAGTTATCATATTTAAAAAAATTGAAATAATGAAGGTATGATTTATATAATAAATAAATATTCATTAATAAATCATACAAATCATATATATCATATAGGTATAATGTTTCTATCATAATTCCTCTATCATAATATGTGGTAAAGGTAAAACGAATAACATCATTCTATAGGGTGGCAGTTCACCAGAAAAAATAACGGTATTTCATTTACACATTACATGTAAATATGTGTAAGTGAAGGTAGAAATAATAACATAACAACAAATAATTATATCGAGTATACTTAGGATGTTATGTTTTTATGGAATATGATAAATTGAGGTACTGTAGAAAGAATATAAGAGAATGGAGCTTGAGGAAGGATGTTACCTCTTCATAGGGTAACTCCTTTTTCTTTGCACCAAAGAGATTTTTTGGATGGATTTATGCCCAAGTTGAGGCTTCATGGTTGAGGTGAGGGATTTTGGGGAGATATTTTATCAGATCAGGGTCAATATAATGTGGCTTGAAATGTGTGAGGAAGTGGGAGGGGTGAGTTCCTTTTTAGTGGATGGAAATGACACACTTGGTATTCTTTTGAAAAGCATTTTGTTTTACCCAAGTATTACTTATTCTGCATGTGTAAAAATAGATCATTTGAATGATTTTATATTTAGTGGACGAAATATTTCAATTAAATAGGTTTTTGAAAAGTTTATATTTCATTTTTTCCATTAATTATTATGTTTAGTAACATGTTAAGATTCATTTTACCTTAATTGATGTAATCAATTTTAAATAATTTCAATAATACTTTGGATAAAAAAGATATTTAACAGATTAGAAATTAGAAATTATAATGATTCCAAATATTAAATCAATTGATTGAAATTCCTATCACAGATGTGGCCGAAATTATTTTAAATTTTATCCTGCAGATGGGATGACAATGCAGGTATATAAAGTAAAAAATTTCAGACAATTGCAATGTTTTAATATTCATTTTAAATGTTAAAATGATTCCAACGACATAAATTTGATTAAATGATAAAAAATTAATCTAATTATATTTTAAAAATATAAAATATCATTATAAATATATTTGATGGAAAAGAAGTTTTGAATAAAAAATCATCAATTTCATTTTCATTAAATAATTAAACATCATAGAAAAATATCAAAAATTCACCATAACATAATTTTTATGTTTCAATTTAAAATAGTATTTTTATTATGAAATATAAAATTTATAAAATTTCCAAAATTTATATTTGAAATAGGTTAACTATTAAAATGTAGTAAAACTATTTTTATAAAAATATAGGGGTGAAGTGTAATATTGGGTCTCTTCTCGTCTTATGCCTACAATATAAATTTTATGAATATAAAAAATATTTATTTGAATATATTAAATATTAATTTAATTAATATCATCCAATAATATTAATTAATTTATCTTTTTAATATAAATATTTATTTTCACAAACAAATAGTCTTTTATAAAATCATTCCATTTATATTAATTTAGTTTCTATATTAATTTCGAATTAATATGTAAACAGTGTGTTCGATTATATATTTTAATAATTCATTTAATCTTAAAATCTTCAATTTAATGGATATTTTATATATTATTATATTTAATAACAATAGTTTTAATAATATATATTTTTTTTGTAAAAATTGATCTTCTGTATTACACAAACCATCAAGGAATGAAAATATTGTGTGTAAAATAAGCAATTCTCGGTGTTCTGTATAGGGGAAGACTAAATTTATATTGATTTTAGTGAACTATTATCTTGGTGTTTCATATAACTCAATCCAAAAATGGTGCTCTAATATAATATAAACTATTTCATGTGTTTTCTGAAAGGAAAATCATTAAAAATATTAAATTAATTCAATAAAAAATATTTCACAAATTATTGGGGTGTTTTATTCCACCCCCCTAAAATTAATTTCTTCCTCAAAATTGGTCTTGGTATCAAAGGTTTAATACTTGAAAGTTCTTTTCATTGAAATACAGATCATGAAAATAAATAATAAAACTTCCATTAAAAAAGAAAATTTGTATCCATAATTGTCACCCAATGTGACTCATAACTAGTTTCCCACATAGAATATGATCTAAGGGGTAATTTTATTAATCAGCAATGAAGGTTATAGGATAACATTTTTTGTTTCAATATGATTTTACTAATGTGTATGAACTTTCACCAGAAGATATATTGACTTGGTTTCAGTATGATATCACCCTTTGGTTCTTCCTTGACCAATTTACACATCACCCCTTACTCAAAAAATGTATGAGAATTTTTCGTTTCAGAAGAACTAAAAGATATAGTGATCCATAATTATAATGGTAAATCATTCTATTTTTCATATGTTATCAAAATATTAAAATGGTTAGAATAAGTCATCCATCATTTATATACCCTCATATAATGAAAAAATATTTGAATCTCTGAAATCCCATCCGATGTTTAACTTTAACAAACCCATAAATGGTTAACCTTATAACTATTCTCGAAGATGGAAATTAAAAACATTAAAAAGAGATCACTAAATAATCTTCACATTCAACACCCATATATCATAAATTTGATCTTGGTTGTCACATTTCGAAGATGTGAATACATTCATCGTATATTCTCATGAAACATAGTAATAACCTGAATTTCCAAAAATCATTAAGGAAAGAAAGCATGCTCCTATGTTCCAAAGGTTACTGGATATATTCCATAAAACAAATAGGTTTTAAAATTTATTCATGAAAATATTATCTCATTACTAAACAAATCCTTATTCAGTTTTAGGGTCATCAATACAATCCAATTTACTTTTTCCAACATGATCATCCCTATATCTGAGATAAACTTTATTTTCACGATATATTTAATACATTAAGGGTTTCCTTACCTTATTCAAAACATCACCTATGCATTAAATGAATTTTCTATGTCTTCATAACCATTAAACATATCCATTAAAATCCTTAATGAATAACTTATATTCGGAATACCTATATATTTCATGATTCATATACCATAATCATTGAATTCCAAAACATATACACTTGAATCATTCAATTTTATTCTTAAACCATTAATCAGGCTTCATAAATTTTCTACATAATACATATTTCATAGAATAAGAAATATGAAACATTTATTAAGGTTCTTCAACCTTAATAGAATCATGATTATTTAATTTAATGTAAACAATACATTTAGAACAATACATATATTTCACATATTATTTATTGTCTCTTTATCTTAAGAAGTATATCTAATACTCGTACATCCTTCCTAATTCTCATCATGAGGTTTCCAATTAAGACTTTGAATTTATATTTTCCCTACAATCCACAACAAAAATATTCATTGTTAACCCAGTTACTTATAGTTCTTGATATTTACTAACATGAAAAATCATCGCATGAGAAACATTTATGATAGTGGAAAACCTAATAATCACTAGAAATCGCTTATAAAATGTATAAATCATGATACCTACTCATTTAATCTATGAAAACATTGTTTTATCCTTTTTTATTCATAATAATCCTATATTTAAATGCTTTATGATGGTTTGTAAGGAATTTGTGAATTCCCAAAGCATATCCCCATGGAGCGTCAATCCAGTTACATAGTAGAGCCCACTATCATATACCAGGTTATGCTCAAGTTTGGTCTGGCACAACTTGTCGGAGTTGTTAATACAAGGTACATCTATGCACGAACCTCATCTACTTGTAGTATCCATAAAATTATGTAATTATTAAAAACCACACACTCTATCCTTTATCAACAATCTTGGACATTTTTCTATACTTTTCCTTATTCTTATATTTATCATTTGAGACATCCATAGACATATCCTTAGAGATATCACTAGGGATTTCAATAAGGTTTTATCATAATAGTTTCAAAAGGTTGAATAAACCTTTTCTTTGATACCAACTTTAGCATCCCAGAATTAACATACATAGATATTACATAATTTTTTATGAATATTCAGCATATTATAAAAGAGCATGACCAACAACCGTAATAGTTTTGTGTCTTTGGAAACATGGAACAAAATATTATAACTTGGTGAATGATCTTCAACATTTGCTAGAAATATCTCCACCTTTAGTATGTCTTCATATAACTTTTCTTCATAACCCAGAAAAAGGAAACATAAGAATTGGGTGATCTATGATTCTCAGTAAGGGTAAATAAAATAGATAAATAATAATATGATGAGTATATGGGTATGAGAAGAAGATAATAAAAACCTATGATCAATCTCTGTATATCAAAGATCATAAAAATAGATCATGGAATAAATACTGGATGTTCTTAATACATGAATCATAAGGGAATTAAAAGAATAAGTCATGAAATCCTAAGAAAGGAATAAGACATAGATTTTTGGAAAACACACAATCACATTAAATGATTTATATAGTAGTTAAGCCATAATTTGCATGACCATATTATTATTATGGGTTCACTCCTAATACCAAATTTGTTGTCATGGTTAACTCCCAAGACCTTATTAGTAGTCATGGTTCACACGAAAGACTATCTTAGCGGACATAATACATTACTGAACTAGGTTCACTCCCAGTTCTATCCATGAATATATCAAGAGATAAAAATCATTACACTATTAATTGGTTGAAGATATAGGCCCCACCCATCTAATAATAAAATCATTCATACATGTGCTACATGATAGTAAAAATTCCATCATATCATGACCCATACAAATAGATGGGTTATATAAAAATCCTATCATAACCCATGAAATAAAATGGTTGTCAGGAACATATAGTCATATCTTAATATATAAAAAACAATGTTTTATTAATAATTTCATCAAATCATAACCCATTAAAAGAAGTGGGTTTCATAAGTATAAAAATATTTTATGAGAAAATTTTTTCATAAACCTATAACCCATGAATGGTAAATGAGTTTCACAAACATCAAGTCATCAATACTTAAACTATTATGAGAAATAATATGAATGGAACCATTAAATCATTTCCAATAAAGGCATGGTTAACATAAACAGATGCCATCTTAGATGGAAAATAATTTGGAAATATCATTCAAAAAAATTATTGAGGAAAATGTTTTTCTTCTCTGAAAAATGATTTTTAAAACATCAAACCTTTTAAAAACAATTTTCTTTGAAAAAAAATTGATAACATATAAATAATCTAGAAATCATTCTGAAATTTGTTTCCTTGAAAACATATAAAATTAGCTTCAAGACATTTTAAAAACCATTTTATTTGAATTTTTTTTATAAAATATAATAAAATATTGAAAAATATTTTGAAACTATTTATTTGTAAAAAAATTGAATTAATATAAATAAATAATAAAAATTTATTTAAAACCATTTATTTCACAATACTTTTAAAACATATAATGAAATCTTGAAAAATTTTGAAAATAATTTATTTGAAAATTATTTTAAAAACTATAGATAAAGCTTGATCTTTTTGAAAACCATTTCTTTGAAAATACTTTGAAAACATATAATTAATTATTGAAAATATTTTGGAAATCTTTTTATAAAAAATTGTTTTTGAAGAGAAAGAAATTCTGACTGAAGAGAGAGGTAAAGTCCGACTTTATTAAAAGCACATTCTCAATCATATTATGTAAAAAAGATTGGGAAAATGGTACCAATAGATAAAAATATCATTAATATATTGAGGATATGAAAAAACATGATTGTTCTTGAGAAATGTATAAGAATGTTTCATTAAAGGAATCATAATCATAAACTATCTTGAAAAGTGATGAGATTGTTTCAATAAACTCTCACCACTTGGGAACATTGAAACCTAATCAACATGTAAGAAAATAAAATTACATAAAGCATAAAATTTAATTAAAATAATGTAATTGATGATATAAAATTTCTATTGGAATTATAAACATCTCATAAAATAAAATAGGTCCAAAATAAAACATTTGTTTTAAAGATGGGAAAGTGAGAAGAAATTACATTACTGATTTGTTAATTTTTGAAAAATAAAACCCATGATAAATATCATTAAATGGGTATTAAAATACAAAAAAAATTAAGTATAATAATAATATAATACATTCATGGGTAGTATATAAACCACATAAAATAAATGAGGGGTGAATATGGCATATATCTTATAGAAATAAAAAGTGAGATGAAATTCCCATAATTTGTGTATTGACATTCATTATACACGTACAAACCTCATTTATAATAATTATATGTTTAATATACATACATCACAGAAAAAGATTCATATATATAATACCATATATGAATTTATTATAACCATATATTACATGCTTATTAATAATTCCATGTTAAAGAAACGTTTCAGGTAATAACTTATTTTTTAGCGTACATGTTTTGACATGTCATTCTTGATCATTGTACTTAAACAGTGATTTAATTATTTCCATAATTTTAAAAATAAATTATACATAATATATATTCTGTATATTAACCTCTGTGATAATATATATATATATATATATCAAGTAGTATACACCGTTTAAGGAGACAGTAGGGTCTACGTACGCAAGAACGCTGTTTCGATTTTCATGGTGTAGTAAATGAAGAAAAGTAAATGAAATATATATATATATATCATTATAGTAGAATTATTATTTCTTATATATTATATAATTTTACTAGTCCCATAATTAATACATTCCGTGTAATGTTTGAATGAATCACATCAATTTGAGGTGGCGATGTCCCACACATCCACAAAAAAAGTTATAACATTTACACAAAATAAATACCATGAATTAATTATATATATAATAAATTAAAAAGTATAAATAAATCATAAATATAATAAATATCATATAAAAAAATATTTTCCATCATAATTCCCAACCATAATAGGTGGTAATGGTAAAATTGGAAAAATCATTTTGTGAGGCGGTAGTTTTCCATACATAAGAATGGTAAGTTCGTTACCCATTAGATAGAAGTGTGTGTTGGTGAAGGTCGAAAAATTAAAATAAAATCAACTCATTATATTTTGGATATTGAGTCTATTATGTGTTCAGGGAATAAGATGAATTGAGGTGGTGGGGAAAGATAATAAACGAAAGGAGCTTGAGGAAGGATGTTACCTCTTCTTTGGGAAACTATTATTTGTTTGTGTAACACCCCGACCATAGTTACCTAGAGTCAGTGTACTATTATATAATATTGGAATTATCACAAATGATAATGTCTTGAAAGACCGATTAGTTTAGAAACATTTGAAGTACTAGATACATTCATAAGGTTTACATTACATCATAAAATGAAAAACTACAACAACATTGTTTCCATAGAAAACACTGAGATCCCATAGACTATCCTTATAGGTCATTCATAATATAATTCTTCACATCCTGGGAAAAATTAATCATAGAAAGGGGTGATCTCAAATTCTCAGTAAGGATAACAATATAGTGGAAACTTTCATAAATAAGCATAAAAATTTAAGGCAATTATAAAACTAAAACAAAATCCTATTCAACATAAAATTCATCATAACATTGAAAACATAAATAAAAATAATTCCATTTAATTAATCACATGGATATTCTTAAAATCGAATAATCACATTCAATATCAATAGCCACTTTCATAATTATTGAATGCATAATGCCAGAGTTTCATAACCACATAGTCAAGGCCTTGTGTCGAGACTACAAATAAGATTTTATCAAGGCCATGTGCCAAGACACTAGTTTGTCTCATAAGACCTACAGATGAGTTGAGAAGATATAGTGGGATCCACATGTCACATACTATTTCCAATGCATTCCTCATATAAAAAGGTTTAAACATAACATAAAAATTCATATTAAAACTAGTATACGAAATGTCAATAATTTATCCAAAAACCATGAATGGTATAAAAATAACACATCCACACTCAAAAATAGTACTAAAATTTCAATAAAATATGGAATATTTGTATCATAATAAATCAATTCAAACAAGTTTAAAATCCATCAATGGATTTTGACATAGATGAAAATGATTTGTAAAACTCTTTGAGAGAAATATCCATTTTTCATGAAAACATTGAAAGGTTAGACAATTTAGAAAGGAAGGCATTTAACGAAATTTTTGAATCAATGTGTCCCATACCACTTTGAAACTTTTTAATGGAATTAACATTTTAAAAACATTCATTCCCATATAGATAAATCCTTAAAACCATTTTGAAAACATGGACATTAATGAGAATGATTTAGAAGAATAAATATTTAAAACATTTAAAATGAAGTTTTAGTAAATATTACCTTAAAATAATCCATTTTAAAACTCTTTTATGAAACCTGGAAATGGATAATAAATATGTCTCGGTTTATACTTATGTAAAAACACTCTCAGATAATAACGAGATTGTGAAATTAACCCTTACCTTGCACTTTCCTTTATTCGAGGGTATGTTTAACCTCCTATATAATGACCATTGTATGTTATTAGATTATTCCATAAACATATTCATATTTATTATATCATAAATTGTTTCATTTATGTCTTTATACTACCCATTTAATAATGATTTCCATGATAAATTAACATTTCAGGTAATAATCTCTTTCTTTATCGTATATATTTTAACATGTTATTCTGGATAAAATAATTTCGATCATGATTTAAATACATCCAGAATATAAAACTTGATTTATAAATCATACATATTTAAATTAAAAATATTTATAATAGATATATATATGAAATGAAAAACACCGTTTATGGAGACGGTTGGCTGTATGTACGTATAAACGATGTTTCTATTTTCATATCGCATTGAATGGAAGTATGTGAATAAGATATATGTAAGTACATATATATATATATATCTAAAGTAGAATTATTATGCCATATATTACATACTTATTAGTAATATATATTTTTATAATCGTCGATGAATGGTGAACATGGAAATGAATCTCATCGCGTCGTGGAGAGGGTAGTTCGTACGTATACACGAGTGACAATATCATTTCTTAAAAGGTATGGAATTGGATGGTATACCATATATAATGAATAATTATCATGTTATATTTATTATTTACATCAATTAAACATCATCATTATACCTGTCCAACTAATAATGTTTTGAATAACAATTACACCACGTCGTGGATACGGTAAGTCGTACGTACGCACGTATGGTAACATGTCCTTATAAAAATGAATATGGTTGTGACAAATTTATAATAACATCACAATATATAGAAGATACTGTATTTATTATTTTAGAATGGAAACAACAAACAAAGTAAAAGTTAAGGAAAAATAGAACATGAATGAGCTAATGAAATATTTACCTCTTCTTTGGGTTATTTCTTTTGATTTGATCAAAAGGACTCCATAGGTTGGATTTATGACTAAATTAAGGACTCTAAAATGACGGGAGGACAGTTTAGAAGGTATTTGTATAGTGTTTGGCCAATCCAAATGGCTTTGGAGGTGTCAATTTTAGATAAGGGGAAGTGCCCTTTTATAAGAGGGGTGAAGGGAACCTTAGGAAAAAACGTAAATATGATTTTATAATAAAATAAATTCGTTTTATAAGGGCATGAAAATGTATTAATTAATGTATAAGTTTTTTATAGGTCAAACAACACCCTACCAATAGGTTTTATAGAGGTTTGAGTCACTATATTAACCTTATCATTTATATTTAACTATTAGTTAAATAGTTTGACATTGACCATGTCTCTTTAAAGTTTCATATTATATGTTAATAAACATACTATATACTTCTAGGATAACCCAATGTGGTTCATTAATGATAAAAATATAAATAAATATCTTTTTTGGCGGAACCATAGATTTTTAGGAATAAAATATCAATTAATAAAATAATTTTTGTGTTAAAAACTCTTTTATATCAATTTTGACAATATTTGGTATTTGGTTTTTGCTAAATTCATAACAGTGTTATTACGTTGAAAAAAACTCATCTAACCAACCCTAATATTTCATATTAACCTATAAAATTAGTGGAATACATAAAATGTCTCAAATTACATTTATTTGGATATTTATAATATAAATTAGTTTAAAAATTCTATATTACAGTAATTACTGCGTCATCATTGTATCATAAATATATTTAATTATTTAAGGTATAAAAAATATAAATAAATTAGCCTTATGTAGGAAATATTTTTTTATTTCTAATTAATATTTATAGTCTAATTTATCTTTTGTGTAAACCTATATTAGAAATGTTTTAGTTATTAAACTTTGAATTTAACACTTTTAACTCTTCTTTGAATTAAATAATAATAAATGTCCTAATCTAATCAAAGTGGACCTAAAGGATCATATTTTATTCCAATGGTTTTTTGGTAGAATTACACTAATAAAATAGAATGTGGACATGTTTTAGGGTAATAATAATGTCATTTTTACCCATAATTACCATATTTACTTTTAACCATGGTAAATAAAAGTAAAAAGTTACTATTAAAAAAAATATTTTAATCTTATTGAACAACATTTTACTTATTGATATCAACCATGTCTCTCAGAATTCTTATATTCAACTCACAGAAGTGGTAAATATTTGTTTTATGTAAATTATCAAAGGCTCCTAGGAGGTAGGTAAAAGACGGTAAAAAGTTAAATAAAATTTTTATATATCTAAAATTATTATCTACTGATCCAATGAATTAAATTGAACTTATAAAGGTATTATGTATCTATTTGGACCTAAAATAAATTAAAATAGAATAAATAATTATTTAAAAAAAATTCAGTTTTAAACAATAACTTAGTGTTATCCACTATTCATAAAAAAGTTATTGTTTTTAGAAAATTACCAAAATTTTACCCTAAGATATTTTTGATATTATGAATTCAAAAAATATGTATATTTTACCAAATTCTAAAATAGATATTGAATTTATTAATTTAAAATTAATTCTTGTTATCAAAACCAAAAAGAGTCTTTTTAAGAAATAATAACTAACAAAAGATTGACACTTGTTTATGTAAAATTTAAATGTGAAATTACTTATAATAAACTATATTGGATTAAAGGATAAAAATATAATCTAATTTTACTTACAAAACATTCAAATTCATAATTTATCACTATTAATAATTTATATTTAAATAGTTGTTTTCAGTTAAAATATAATATTTTTTACAATTCACCCAAATATGAAAGTTATCAGAAAAACACCAAAAATTTATTGAAACTAAATTAATATGTCCTAATTATAAAGAAAAATTTTATTTTTTCAAATTAAATATATAAAAGTTTCAAATATTGGATTTAAAAAGGGTTCATCATTAAAAGGTGGTAAAATTACATTTTTTGAAAAATACTTTTTTTGTCTGAAAAAATTAATTTGTTCTTACATTATGTATAAGAAATTCATAATATGGATTATAAAATTGTAAGGATTATATAATGTTCAAAATTCAGTAAAAACTATTCATAACCGTTTTTGAACAGCTAGTTTGGTAAGTCGTGGTGAGCTTCAAATCAGTGTCGCGTGTAGTACATGTTATTGAATTACATTGAAGAAATAATGTGCTATGAAATATTGTGGTGTTACATTCTTTCCTCCTTCAATAAATTTCATCCTCACAATTTAGAATTGTTCTTCGAAAATAAAAGGTTGAAAATAGAAAATACCTTTGTGGGAAAACCCAATCAAAAATTGGGTTAATAAAGTTTAGTCTTAATAAGAGAAAATTGGAATGAAAAAGTCACCACAAAATTGTGATCTCAATTAAGATAAAATTGGTGGAAATTAGGGACACATAATTGGAGGAAAAACTTAAATATTTATAGGGAGTGATTGAGGTCATCAGTCACAAACAATTGTATAATTGAATTTTTCAAAGCCATCAATCTATGACGATTTAAAATATAATTGGTTCAACAAAACATTAGGTATTATGAAAAAACATTTTTATTTTTAAGATCCTTTACTTAATGTTTAAGAATTAATTTCTTCATAGAAGAAGAGAAGAAAAAAAATATACTTGACAAGTAGAGTTCCATCATTTAACTAATTTCAATAACATAATAATCTTTCACTTTAAAAGAAAATTGGACATAATAAAACATTCTATTTATCATATTTGTTTAGGGATAAAAAATGAATTTATAATTCATCTACTAGAAATTTAAAAAAAAATACATTATTCAATATAGGACATCACATGGGCTAGTTGTAGGTGATACACCCTTGTCGCCATTTGGTTGTGGGTTCAACTCTCGTGGCCTTGCTGGACACGACGGGTTACCGCCCAACCTCCGGGTTGTCCTTTTTATGGCAATCCAAAAATAATCTCAAACTAAACTTATCCAAAATACTTTTTTCCAAACTCACAGTACAAAATTTATGAGGAAGCTAAACACAATGAAGATCCTTATTTCCATGTAAGGACATGTGAACACCTTCATCATGTGTTATTTTAAAACACTACAACATCCAATATTACCATAAAACCTTATTGATTACATTCATGCTCCCTTATTACTTATAGAATGCTGGATATACTCCTTCTGTCCAAAAATGTTGTGAAATCAAACAATTATGGAATATACAAATCATTAATCAATTTCAAGGAAGTCAAGAATATCGAATATAATTTATCCAAATCAATCTTGTATTATTCCAAAATCACTACCTCAGTATCAGAACCATATTATGGTTTATCATTCTCTCAACTATATATTTTCAAACAAAATTAACCTGCTATTGAGTCACTTTTCTTGGTTCTAGAAAATCTCAAGTCCTTAATGAAATAGTACTGCAGTACAATCCTTATATACTTTATAATTCGCATAACATGTAAATCATTAATACAATACAAAAATGACACAACACTTTAATGAAAAAATAGGAAATATAATCATTACACTTCATCTTCAGTAGAATCATAACTTTTATATTATCTAATAGCATCATTTGGGGTATAATATAATGATTTATACATTGATTTGTGTAGTGTCCCAACTCCTTGATGATAAATAATTCTACATTTGAAACTTTTTTCTTACCCCTGCAATCATGTACTTGGTGTCCTTTTTCTCCACACTTATATTAAACTCACATTTCCTTCAAGCATTTACCAAGGTGATTTTTTCCACAGTTATCACATTTGGGAAAATACTTCCTTCCCGTCTTTCATTTATACATCATTCTCTCTACCATCCTTTCCTTCTCTTTCTTCCCTTAAATTCCATAGGACTCAGAGATTTCTTTACTTATCTTTTTAACACGTGATACTATTATATCATATAATTAGAATATATGGGTGACCATTTTACATCTAAATGTTGACTTAATACCATGAATGATACAATCCTTCTTTCTCTTTGGTTCATACGTATTGCTAGAGTTCACATTCCTTCTAATGGGTGCCATTTCTAAACAATGACATACAATATGTCTGTTTATGAATCGCTATGCATAACTAAAAATTGTAAAATACCTAATGTAAATTTAATAGTTTATGAATATAATCCATAATAAAAAAAATATTTTCATTGAGGATGTATATACTCATAAATCCTTCTTAATGATTTGTAATTAAAATGAGAATTATCCTAAGAATATCCTTCTGGAGTGTTGTAACCAAGAGTGTAGCAAGACATGTTGTCATGCACCAGTTCTCGTTCGAGTCTAGCTCAAAGTGGTGTTTTTGGGTTTTACCGCTTGGTACATATGTGCCAAATCTCCCTCTACCTGGTCGTATCTAGACAGGGATGCATGCTTGGAAAACTCAAAAAATCACTACAATACCAATATTCTAGGATGTTCTTCTATAAAAATATACAAAGTCTACCTTAGGGACATGTGATCTAACCATAGTTTATCTAAATATAGTTTCTGAGGATAGTACTAAACTTCATCTGATTCCAATTGTAACACCCCAACCCTAGTTACCCAGAGCTGGTGCATTATTACATAAAATTTTCGTGATTAAAAAAGTTCATGTTTCAAAAGACGGATTCGTTTAGTATCCTTAGAAGTACTTGATACATTCATAAAGTTTACATTACATCATAAAAGGAAAAACTAAAGCATCATTGTTTCTATAGACAACACTGAGTTCCCATATACACTCCCTATAGGTCAGTCATAAAATACTTTTCGCATCCTGGGAAAAATAAAACATAGAAAGGGGTGAGATCAAATTCTCAGTAAGGATAACAATATTGTGGAAACATTCATAAATAAGCATTAATATTTAAGGCAATTTATATAACTAAAACAAAACTCTTTTCCACATAAAATTCATCGTAACATTGAAATTAAAAATCATAATAATTCCATTTACTTAATCACATTGATATTCTTATAATCAAATAATCACATTCAAAATTAATAGCCACTTTCATAAAGATGGAATGCATAATGCCAGACATTAATAACCACATAGTCAAGGCCTTCTACCAAGACTACAAATAAGATTTTGTCAAGTCTTTGTGCCAAGACACTAGTTTTTCTGAGGAGACCTACCGATGCATCAAGGATCTATAACATGCTCCACCCGTCACTTACTAAGTCCAATGCATTACTCTTATGAAAAGGTTTAAACATAACATAAAAATTCTTTTTTAAACTAGCATATGAAATGTCAAAACATTATCCATAAACAATGAATGGTATCAAAATAACACATCCATAGTCAAACATAGCACAAAACATTCAATATAATGTGGAAGACTTGTTTCATAATAAATCAACTTCAAATAAGTTTAAAATCTATCAAAGGATGTTGAAATAGATTAAAATGATTTTTAAAACTCTTTGAGAGAAATATACATTTTTCATGAAAACATTTAAAAGTGAGACAATTTAGAAAGGAAGACATTTAAAGAAATTTTTGAATCAATGTGTCCCACAAAACATTGAAACTTTTTAAAGGAATTAACATTTTAAAAACATTCATGTCCATATGGATAAATCCTTAAAACCATTTTGAAAACATAGACATTAATGAGAATGATTTAGAGGAATAAATATATAAAACATTTAAAATGATGTTTTAGTAAAAAGTAACCTAAAAGAATCCCTTTGAAAACTCTTTCATGAAACATGGACATTTATAACAAATATGTCCTAGTAGATTCTTATGTAAAATCAACCTTGGATAATAAATAGATTGTGAAATTAACCATTACCTTGCACTTTCCTTTGGTTGAGGGTACATGTAACCTCATGTATAATGACCATTGTATGTTATTATATTATACCAGAACCATATTAATATTTATTATATCATAAATGATTCATTTATGACATTATACTACCCATTTAATAATTATTTTCATGTTAAATTAACATTTCAGGTAATAATCTCTTTCTTTATCATACATATTTTAACTTATCATTCTTGATCTTATCATTGAGATTATGATTTAAATACATCCAGAATATTTACCTTGATTTATAAATCATACATATTTAGAATATAAATATTTATAATAGATAGATATATGAAATGGAAAACACAGTTTATGGTGACGGAAGGCTGTACGTACGCATAAATGTTGTTGCTGTTTTCATATCGTATTGAACGAAAGTATTTGAATAAGATATATGTAAATACATAAATACATACATATACAAATATAAATATAAATATATATATCTACAGTATAATTATTATGTCAAATATTACATACTTATTAGTAATATATATTTTTATTATCATCGATGAATGGTGAACTTGGAAATGAATCTCATCGCATCATGGAGACAATAGTCTGTATGTACACACTAGCGACAATATAATTTTCTTAAAGGTGTGGAATTGGATTTTATATAATATATAAATAATCATTACCATGTTATATTTATTATTTACATCAATTACACATCATTATTATACCCATCCAAATAATAATTTATTGAATAACAATTACACCACGACGTGGAGACGGTAAGCCGTACGTACGCACGCATGGTGACATGTCATTCAAAGGATGGATAGAACAATGAATATTGTCATCCCATATTTCTAAAAACATCGAAGTATATAGAATATACTAGAGTTAATATTTTAGAATGGAATCAACAAATAATGAAGAAGTGGAAGAAGAAGTGAACATGAAAGATGTGATGAAATATTTACCTCTTCTTCAAGTTATTTCTTTTGATTTGATCAAAAAGGCTCCATAAGATGTCTTCCATACTAAAGAAAGTCTTCTAGGATGAAGGTAGTACAATTGAGAGTCTATTTTAGTAGGGGTTCGCCGATCCAAATGGCTTTGGAGGTGTGAATTTGAGATAAGGGAAGTGACCTTTTATAAGAGTGGTGAAAGGCACCCGAGGAAAAACATAAAATATTATATTATAATCAAATAATTTTCGGTTTCTAATGGATAAAAAAAGTATTATTTAAAGTATAATGTGGTAATGGGTAGAACACCACTCAACCAATAGGTTTTAGACAGGTTTTGTTCACTATATTAACCTTATCTTTTGTATTTAACTCTAAGTTAAATAGTTTGACATTTACCATGTCTCATTGTATTTTTATATTTTATGATTAATAAACATACTATATAATTCCCAGAGAACCCTAAGTTGTTCATTAATGATACAAATATCATTAAAAATGGTTTTTGGATGAACCATATATTTTTAAAAATATAATATAAATTAATAATATAATATTTAAAAAAAAACTATTTTATGTCAATTTTGACACTATTTTGTATTTTTTTTTTCAAAATTCATAATAGATTTATTACTTCGAAAAAAAATCATCTAACCAACCCTAATATTTCATATTAACCTATAAAATTAGTTTAATTAAAAAAAATTCCCAAATAACATTTATTTGGATATTTATATTATCAATTATTTTAATATTTCATTAATACTGTAATTACGACATCATCATTGTGTCATAAATAAAATTAATTATTTAATGTCTAAAAAATATAAATAAAATTCCGTTATTTAGGAAGTATTTTTAGCTTTATAATGAATATATATAGTAGAATATATCTTAACTATAACCCTATATTAAAAATGTATTAGTTATTAAACATTGATTATAACACTTAACTCTTCTATGAATTAAATAGTAATAAATGCCCTAATCTAATCCAAGTGAACCTAAAGGATCATATGTTATTCCTAAGGTTTTTTTTGTCTAATTAAATTTATTCAATAGAATTAGGAAATGTGTTAGGTTAATAATAATGTCATTTTTACCCTTAATTATCCTATTTACTTTTAACTATGGTAAATAAAAGTAAAAAGTTACTATTCGCCAAAAATTATTTTCATCTTATTGAACCAAATTTTAATTACTTAAATCAACCTAGTATCTTGGAATTTTGAAATTTAACTCAAATAAGTTATAAAATTAAGTTTTATATAAATTTTCAAATGCTCCTAGGAGGTGGGTAAAAGAAGGTAAAATTTTCCATAAAATTTTTATATATCTAAACTTTTTATAAACCAACTACAATGAATTACATTGAACATATATAGCTATTGTGTATCGTTTTTGACCTAAAATAAATTTAAATAAAAAAATAATTATTTAAATAAAAATTCAATTTTAAAAAATAACTCAACGTTTTTCATTATTCATCGAAAATTGATAGTTTTCAAAAAATACAAAAATTTCACACTAAGAAAATTTTTATATTCTAAATTACAAAATTAAGTATATTTTACCAAATATATAACAAAGAATATGCATCAATTAATTTTAAATTAATTTTGTTGTCAAATACAAAAATAGTGTTTTTAAGAAATAATAACTAACAAAAGATTGACACTTGTTTATGTGAAATTTAAATGTGAAATTACTTATAATGTCCTACATTGCATTAAATGATAAAAATATAATCTAATTATATTTAAAAACTATTAAAATTCATAATTTATCAATATTAATCATTTTAATTAAAAAAGTTGTTTTCATTTAAAATATATTATTTTTCATTGTTCACCTAAATATGAATGTTATCAGAAAACACCAAAAATTTATTGAAACTAAATTCTTATCTCCCGATTCTAAATAATAAGTTTCTAATGTCATATTTAATATATAAAAGTTTAAAATATTGGATTTAAAAAGGGTTCACCATTAAAAGATGGTAAAATTGCATTTTAAAAAAAATACTTCTTTTATCTGAAAAAATAATTTGTTCTTACATTATGTCTAATAAACTCATAATATGGATTATAAAATTATAAGTATTATATAAAGTTCAAAATTCAGTTAATACTATTCATAACTGCTATTGAATGGCTAGTTTGGTAAGTCATGGTGCGCATGAACTCAATGTTGCTTGTAGTGCATGTTATTAAATTACATTGAAGAAATAACATATTATGAAATCGTGGGGTGTTACATTATTCAGTAATTCAATAAATTAAATCCTCGCAATTTGAAATTGTTCTTAAAAAATAAAAGGTTGAAAATATAAAATAACTTTGTGGGAAAACCCAATCGGAAATTTGGTTAATAAAATTTAGTCTTAATAAGAGGAAAAGGGTATAGAAAAAGTTACCACCAAATTATTATCTTGATTAAGAGAAAATTAGTGGAAATTAGGTACACATAATTGGATGAAAAATGTAAATATTTATAGGGAGTAATTGAGGTCATTAGTCACAAACAATTGTAGAATTGAGGTCCTCAAATCCATAAATATATGATGATTTTAAATATCATTGGTTCAAACAAACATAAGGTATTAGGGTAATATTTTTTTATTTTTAAGATCCCTTACCTAAAGTTTAAGAATTAATTTCTTTATATAATAAGATAAGAAAAAAATATATACTTGACTAGTAGAATTCCATCCTTTAACTAATTTCTACAACAAAATCATCTTTCACTCTAAAAGATAATAGAACTCAAATAAATATTCTATTTATCCTATTCGTATAGGGTTCCAAAAAAATGAATGTATAATTCATCTACTTGACCTTTTAAAAAAACTTCATCATTCAATCTAGGACATTGTGAGGGCCAGCGGTATGTGATAAAACCTTGTCGCCCTTTGGTGGTGTGTTCAAGTCTCTTAGCCTTGCCGGATGCGACGGTTGCTGCCCGACCTCCGGGTTGTCCTTTTTATGGAAATCCAAAAATAATCTCAAACATAAATTATCCAAAATAATTTTTTCCAAACTCACAGTACAAAATTTATAACTAAGAAAAACACAATGAATATTCTTTTTTACACATAATGACATGTGAAAACCTTCATCATGTATTCTTTTAAATCACTACAACATCCTATATTACCATAAAACCTTATTGATTACATTCATGAAACCTTATTCTTTATAGAATGCTAGATATACTCCTTGTATAATTTTTTTTAAACTCCAACAATGATAGAATATACAAATCATTAATCAGTGTAAAGGTAGTCAAGAATATCCTGTATAATTTATCCAAATCAATCATGTATTATTCCAAAATCACTACCTCAGTATCAGAACCATATTATGGGTTATCATTCTCTCAACCATATATTTTCCAAAAATGTAACTTGCTATTGAGTCACTTTTCTTGGTTCCACACAATCTCAAGTCCTTAATGAAATAGTAGTTCATTTCAATCCGTATATACTCTATAATTCTTATAACATTTACATCATTAATACAATAATCAAATGACACAATACATTAATGACAATGTTAGAGATCTAATCATTCCACTTCATCTTCGGTTGTATCATAACTTTATTATTATCCAATATCATCATTTGGGGTATACTCTGATGATTTGGACATTGGTTTGTGTAGTGTCCCAACTCCTTGTAGATGAAGCATTGAACATTTGAAACTTTTTTCTTACCATTGAAATCACTTAATTGGTGTCCTTTTTCTCCACACTTATAACAAACTCACATTCCTTTCATTAATTTACCAACGTGATTCTTTCCATAGTTATCACATTTGAGAAAATACTTATTTCCCATCTTTTATTTATCCATCATTCTCTCTACCATCATTTCCTTCTCATGCTTCCCATAAAAGCAATAGGATCCAAAAAATTATTTACTTATCTTACTAACAAATGATACTATTTCTTCATATGACGAGAATATGTGGGTGATTATTTCCCTTCTAAATGTCATCTTAATACCATGAAAGATACAATCCGTCTTACTCTTTGGATCATACGTATTGCTGGAGTTCACATTCTTTTTACTAGGCGCCATTTCTAAACATTGGAATACACTAGGTCAGTTTATGAATCACAATGAATAATTCCATAATTGTAAAATACCTAACGTAAATTGAACGGTTTATGTATATAATCCATAATCATAAAAATATTTTATTTGAGGAGGTATATACTCCTATGTCCTTCATAATTATTTGCAATCAAAATGAGAATTATCCTATGCATATCCCCCGGGAGTGTCCTAACCAAGAGTGCAGCAAGGCCCATTGTCTTTCACCAGTTCCCGTTCAAGTCTAGCTCAAAGTGGGGTATTCGGGTTTTACCACTAGGTACATCTGTTCATGATCCACCTCTACCTTCTCGTATCCAGACAAGGATGTATTGTTTGAAAAACTCACCAAATCCCTACAATACAAAAAATCTATGAAGTTATTCTATACTAATCCTCAAAGTTTATCTTAGGGATTTGTGCTCTAATCAAAGGTTATCTAAATATAGTTTCCAAGGATTGTACAAAAATCCCTCTAATACCAACTTTAACACCCTGACCCTAGTTACCCAGAGTTAGTTCATTATTACATAACATTGGCATGATCACAAAAGATGATGTCTCGAAAGACCGATTAGTTTAGTATCCTTGGAAGTACTAGATACATTCATAAGGTTTGCATTACATCATAAAATGAAAAACTACAACAACATTGTATCCAAAGAAAATTCTAAGATCCCATAGACTATCCGTATAGGTTAGTCATAATATACTTCTTCACATCCTGAGAAAAATAAAACATAGAAAGTGGTGAGCTCAAATGCTCAGTAAGGATAACTATATAGTGGAAACTTTTATAAATAAGTATTAACATTTAAGGAAATGTATAGAACTAAAATAAAATCCTTTTCTACATAAACTTCATCATAACATGGAAAATATAAATCAAAATAATTCTATTTAGTTACTCACAAGGATATTCTTCTAATCTAACAATCACATGCAATATCAATAGAAACTTTCATAATGATGGAATTCATAATGCCAGACTTTCATAACCACATAGTCAAGGCCTTGTGCCAAGACTACAAATAAGATTTTGTCAACGCCTTATGCCAAAAAACTAGTTTGCCTTAGGAGACATTTCGATTCATCGAGGATCTATAGTGGGCTTCATCTATAACTTACTAAGTCAAATGCATTCCTTATATGAAAAGTTTTAAAAATAACATAAACATTTGTATTAAAACTAGAATACCAAATGTTCACACTTTATACACAAACCTTGAATGGTAAAAAAATAACACATCCACAGTCAAACATATCACAAAACATTCAATACAATATGGAAAATTTTTATCGTAATAAATCGACTTCAAAAAAGATTAAAATCCATCAAAGGATGTTGACATAGATGAAAATTATTTGTAGAACACTTTGAGTGAAATATCCATTTTTCATGAAAACATTTAAAAGTCATAAAATTTAGAAAGGAATACATCTAATCAATTTTTGGAATCAAAGTGTCTCATACCACATTGAAACTTTTTAAAGGAATTAACATTTTAAAAGCATTCATGTCCATATAGATAAATCCTTAAAACCATTTTGAAAACATGGACATTAAATTGAATGATTTAGAAGAATAAATATTTAATACATTTAAAATTGTGTTTTAGTAACATGTAAATTAAAATAATCCATTTTAAAACTCTTTCATGAAACATGGACAGGGATAATAAATATGTCCTAGTAGATACTTATGTAAAAACAACCTCGGATAATAAATAGATTGTGAAATTAACCCTTACCTTGCACTTTCCTTTGGTCGAGGGTAGGTTTAACCTTATGTATAATTACCATTGTATGTAATTATATTATAAAAGAACCATATTAATATTTATTATGACATAAATGTTTCATTTATGACATTATACTACCTATTTAATAATTATTTTCATGTTAAAATAACATTTCAGGTACTAATCTATTTCTTTATCGAACTTATTTTAACTTGTTATTCTTGATCATGTCATTTATGTCATGATTTAAATATATCTAGAATATAAACCTTGACTTATAAATCATACATATTTAAAATATAAATATTAATAATAGATAGATAAATAAACCTTGATTTAAGTCATGATTTAAATATATCCAGAACATCTACTTCTTTATTTCTTATATTACATAATTATTAGTAATATATATTTTTATAATCATTGATGAATGGTGAACTTGGAAATGAATATCATTGCGTCGTGGAGACAATAGTCTGTACGTACGCACGAGCAACAATATAATTTTCTTAAAGGTAAGGAATTGGATGTTATATCATATATACAGAATCATTACCATGCTTTATTTATTATTTATATCAATTACACATCATTAGTATACCCATCCAAATAATAATGTATTGAATAACAATTACACCACGACGTGGAGACGGTAAGCCGTACGTACGCACGTATGGTGACATGTCATTCAAAGGATGTATAGAAAAATGAATATGGTTGTGACATATTTATAATAACATCATAGTATATAGAAGATACTGGAGTTGTTTTTTTATAATGGAAACAACAATGAAAGAGGAATTGGAAGAAGAAAAGATCTTTAAAGAGGTGATGAAATTTTTCTCTCTTCTTTGGGTTTTTCCATTTGATTTGATCAAAAGGGATCTTTGGTTGGGATTATTACTAAAGGAAGGAATATATGATGAAGGGGGTATAGTGAGGGTATTTTCTCAGGGGTTTCCCGAGCCAAATGGATTTGGAGGTGTGCATTTGAGAGAAGGGGAAGTTCCCTTTTATAATAAGGGTGAGGGGCACCTTAGAAAAAATATAAAATATTATTTTATAACAAAATAATTTTCTATTTATAATTGCTTGAAAATGTATTATTTAAAGGATAGGGTGGGTATGAGTCAAAAAACACTCAACTAATATGCTTTAGACAGCTTTGGGTCAATATATTAACCTTATAATTTATATTTAACTCTTAGTGAAATAGTTTTTACATTTACCATGTTTCTTTGTATTTTTATATTATATGGTAAATAAAGGTACAATATACTTTAAAAGGTACCCCAAGTGGTTAATTAATGATAAAACTATCATTACATATTTCTTTTGGCTGAACCATTTATTTTTAGGAATATAATTTCAATTAATAATATAATATTTGTTTTAAAAACTCTTTTATGTCAATTTTGACACTATTTTGTATTTTGTTTTTTTCATAAATTCATAACAGCATTAGTAATTCAAAAAAAATTCATATAACCAACTCTAATATGTAATAATAACCTATTAAATTAGTGTAACTTATAAAAAGTCTCATATTAAATTTATTTGGATATTAATAATATCAATTATTTTAATCTTTCATTAATATGGTAATTACTGCATCATCATTATCTCAAAAATAAATATAATTATTTAATTTCTAAAAAATATAAATAAAATTCCATTAATTAGGAAATCATTTTATATATCTATTTAATATTTATAGTCTAATTTATCTTATCTGTAACCCTATATTAAAAATGTTTTAGTTATTAAACATTGAATTTAACACTTTTAACTCTTCTTTGTATTAAATAATAATAAATGACGTAATCTAATCCAAGTGGATATAAAGGATCATATTTTTTCCCTAAGGTTTTTTTGTCTAATTTAACTTATCAAATAGAATTAGGACTTGTGTTAGGGTAATAATAATGTCATTTTTACACTTAATTACCCTATTTACTTTTAACCATGGTAAAAAAGAAAAAAGTTACTATTTATAAAAAATTATTTTCATCTTATTGAACCACATTTTAATTACTGATATCAATCATGTCTCTCATAATTTTGATATTCAACTCACAGAAGTGGAAAAATTATGTTTTATTTATATTTTCAAATGCTCTTAAGAGGTGGGTAAAAGATGGTAAAAAGTTTAATAAAACTATTATATATCGAAAATTATTATAAACATACTCCAATGAATTAAATTGAACTTATATAGGTTTTATATATCTCTCTTTAACTAAAATAAATTTAAATAAAATAAATAATTATTTAAATAAAAAGTCGATTTTAAACAATAACTCATAGTTTTTCATTATTCATCAAAAATTGGATGTTTTCAGAAAAATACCAAAATTCCACTATAAGCTAATTTTTATACTATGAATTCAAAAAATAAAAGTTGAATTTATTAATTTAAAATTAATTTTCGTTGACAAATCCAAAAAGAGTGTTTTTAAGAAATAATAACTAACAAAATATTGACACTAGTTTTTGTCAATTTTAAATGTGAAATTACTTATAATGACCTACATTGTATTAAATTATAAAAATAAAATCTAATTACACTTTCAAACCATTCATATGAATAATTTATCACTATTAATTGTTTCGATTATAAAATTGTTTTCAGTTAAAATAAAGTATTTTTCACTATTCACCCAAATATGAATGTTATCTGAAAACACCAAAAATTTATTGAAACTAAATTCTTATTTCATGATTCTAAAGAAGAAGTTTATTTTTCCAAATTGAATATATAATAGTTTAAAATATTGTATTTTAAAAGGGGTTTCCATTAAAAGGCAGTAAAATTTCATTTTTGAATAAATACTTCTTTTATCTGAAAAAAATGATTTCGTTCTTAAATTATGTCTAAGAAACTCATAATATGGATTATAAAATTATAAGGATTATATAAAGTTCAGAATTGTGTTAATACTATTCATAACCGCTTTTGAACGACTAGTTTTGTAAATCGTGGTGTGCTTGAACTCAGTGTTATGTGTAGTGCATGTTATTGAATTACATTGAAGAAATAATATACTATAAAATCTTGGGGTGTTATAGTTTGAAATAAAGGGATTACTTGGATGGATTTCTTCCCAAGGTGAAACTTCAAGGTTGGTGGGAGAGAATTTGAGTAGTTATTTGGGTAGATATTGTTTGGTCCAATATTTCTTAATAGTTTTGAGGAAATGATAGGGGTGAGTTCCTTTTTATAGTTGATGGAAAAGACAAACATTTTATTTTTGAAAATAATTATGTGTTCCCCAAGTATTACTTGTTACCAAAGTGTCCAAATGGATCATTATGGAACCTTGGATGTGTATTAACTGAAATATGGTCATCCAATAGGTTTTGGACAACATTATAATTCATTTTCTCCTTAAGATTAAGGTTTAGTTCCCTGTTAAGATTAATTTTTCATTAATCTTTTTCATTAATATCAATTAATTTCACTAATTGTTTTTTCTACAAATAATTTTGGAAAATTAAAAATTATAATTTAATCATATACATAAATTACATGAGAAGTATTTTTGAATTAAAATTCATTATTTATCAGTATTAATAAAAAAATGAAACTTCACAGAAAAATATCAAAAATTCACCAAAATAAAATTTTTATGATTTGATTTAAATTTTTTTAAATGTAAAATTTATCAAAGTACCAAATTTTATATTTAAAATAGTTTCGCAATTAAATTTGAGTAAAACTGCTTTTATAAAAATATAGGTTTTTATGTGTAATTATGAATTTATTCTCATATTTTTTCTATAAAATAAATTTAATGAATATTAAAAAATTGATTGATTTTATAATATATCAATTTAATTAATATCATTCTCCATTACTAATTACTTTTACTTATTAAGAAAAATCACATTTTGTACATAAAAAAATTCTTTTATAAAATCATTCCCTTTATATTCATTTGGATTCTATATTCATTTATAATTAATAGGTAACCAATGAATTCAAATATATATATTTTAATAATTTAGTTAATCCTATAATATTCAATTTAACATCTTGGTTATATCTTTTTATATTAAATAATAATATTTTAATAATATGTTATTTTTTGGTAAAACTATGCCTTTCATGTTGTGTAAGCAAATGGGGAAATTCATTCCTTCATGTAATGTGATATAATCTCTATGTTTTGTGTAGAGAAAGATGAAATTTATGTTACGTGTAGTGTATAATTAACATGGTGTTTGGTATAACTCAAGAAGAACATAGTAATTTATTATAAAATAAACTATTTTTAGTGTTGTGTGAAATGAAAAATATCAATATGATTAAATTCATTTATAAAATATATTTCACAAAATTGTTGAATATTACAAGTATTCTTTATCAAGTGGGTTACCACAGACTCCGATTACCATGGGAATAACAACTCGAGAGGACACTCTAATGTGCTCAATGATCTAATCAAAGATGTCAGGTGGATCATGAAGAGACCATCGCATGATTCCATTAGATTAGTTCGTAGATGGGAAAGGATGGGGACTGATGGTATAATGGAAGGATGTGATGGGGGTTAGAGAGAAGAAAACCAAAGGATTTTCTATTCAATATAGAATTTTATTATAGGAGATGGGATTCCCATCAACAATCATGTTGTTACATGGGTGAGGGTATTATCTACGTAGCTTTATGCTATGCAGTCCAAAGATCCTCTCATGAGTCATTTTTCAACGTGAGGTGGGGTTCTTCCCCGTAACATTTTTCTACGAAGGCTCTCGGTCCTCCCAGATAGAGCATTAATACATAGGTAAGGGAACCATCCATGTAGCTTTTTACTACATTAGGTTGTGGTCTGCAAATGAGTCATTCACTTATGCTTCATGGAGTGGTGTCCATGAATAGGTATTGGGTTTTTTAGATGGCTGGATGAATTTAGTTTCCTCCATAATGTCATGTAGTGGGTTTACCTATTATGAATTGATTGGTCTCTCCCAATTCTCTCCAAGTATCCTCTCTTGCATGTGTGTGATTACATCTTATTTCTGGTTACCATAAGTGTTTTTTTAGAATAATATTGGAACTTAATACTGGGATTATCAATCACCAATGGTTAGTCGTGAGGCTTTGTTTTTTGAGATCCAATTAAGGATTCCCCAAATAAAAAAAAAATATGTTCATAGGGGATGAAAAAGATCATTTGCTCCCACAAATGAGTTTTTTCATTTGTGGGGATGGTCTTTCATGGTGGAGAGAAATCACCATCCAGCATTAAAAATGACCTAGTTTCATTCATGGGAACTGATATTAACATCTTATCCCATTAAGTATTTCATTTATGAGGTGCTTCATGGGGAGACAAAATTAAATACTGAGAGGAGGTCCACATAGTGATTTTCACTATGTGGGACCCAGCCTTCATTCACTAATTCAACCACTTTTAACATTTTCTTCAATCACTTATTTGGGTTTTTACAATTTTCCTAATGCATGCAATTCATTTCTACTTGTATGCAAGGTTGTCTAGACCCAACAAATTCCCCCATTTGAATAGGCTCTGATCGAGATGATGATGATGAAGTTACGATGAAGAAACTTGTCTTATTTTGAACCAGTTTGAAGTACACAATTGGAATCTGAAGTGGGGTCCCTTCCAATGAATGGAGGGACATGTCTTTTTTTCCTTTACCAAGTCCTCTTAATGAACTAGACTTCCATGGAATCTATGCTACCAGTTCCTCATCATAGCATTCTTACTTCGCGGCTGAACATCCCATGAAATGAGACACATCGCACACAAATAGTATATTCAATTTCTTCATAGAGGGTAGATGCTTCATAGACTAATCATCCCATGGGATGAGTGCCTCACATCTCCATGCTTCATAGGCCAACACATTATGGGACAATGCTCTGTGGGCCAACAGTTTGTAAACAGATAGTTTATGTTCCCACGCTTCATGGATTGATGGTTCGAAATCCTTTATAATTTGTCATTTTTATGATGAATAACCCCTTTTACTTCTTAATTTTTCTATAGAAATAAGATAGAACCCCCAAAGGCTATTTATTCTACTTATTATACTCATTCTGCTAATGATGAGGGGGAAATTCATGGTTGATTTTGTCAACACAAATGCCAAGATCACCGTCAACCCACTCCTTCAAACCCTGATTGGGCTTCAATGTGTAGGTCAAAAAGAGTATCTGATATCAGAATAGATGCCTCTTTATTGTTTTGGGCTACCATTAGATTTTTTAATCTGGGAACCACACATAGTAAATCAACATATAGCCTGGATAGTCAACAACACCAACATTCCCCACACCATCATTTTATCGTGGGGCTCATTAATTTGGAAAACTCACATTTTTTATATTTATTTTTAATTACACTACTCAGTTACTAAAATAATATATATGGTAAAGAGATGGAAAAGTTCATTGTTATCATAGGAATTCATTGAATTGCATGTTAGGTGACCATCTAGGGTGGTCTTCAAAATATGATCTTCACCCTAGGGGCTCATTAAGCTAGGACTGAGGGTGGAATTTTTGGGCCCTCTAAACATGTGGGAAATTTAAGACTATGTTTTAGGATTTGGGTATGTATGAGGCCATCAGGGTATCGCAGACATACTCTAACTGAAATCAAAAGGTTATCTGATAGCTACATAGAGATGGAGCTTGAACACCAATAAATCAAAATTGGTGAATTGGGATCCCGACATCAGTATATGGGATGTTCGGTTTATTTTAGGTGTTCCCATCATGGGTGACATGTATGATGAGTTTTTACCACCCACTTTAGATTTAGATGATGTGGAGATAACCCCACCTCTTACCAAGAAACATACTGATAAGGTGAGGGATCTATTGAAGGGAGACCCTTGACTGAAAAAGGACATCCCATTTAATAATTTTAATAATGTTATAGCTATACTAAATGGCCCCTTGATTTTTCCCTAGAGGCCATTGATTTTCCCCACTATTGAGACCTAAAGGGTTATTGGTTCATATTGGCCCACACTTATGGAGGGTCGATTTAATGAGTGGGGATAAAAGATGTCACAACCTGTCCCTTGGAACCCATGTCGTGACTACCCCAAACTCTCCATTGATAGGCCTGGGGCTGGAAACTAGCACCGAAAGGCATACTCCCTAAAACAGGAAGGCATTGCCTTTAATTCTGTACAAACACACGGTCCAAGAACATGACAAGAATCAACTGTGGAGTAAACTAGTATAGTAAAAGAGTGATGAATGTAAAAGGGAAAAAAATACAAGCCCAAAAGTAAAGGTACAACTAAAAATACAATACATGTGAAATAAAAAGGTAAATAGCTACTGGGTCATCCTATGAGGTTCCTACATGAAGGATAGGTACATATCACCTCCTCAGCACTTTACGTCCATCCGTCTCCTCCGCATCACGTCACTCTGAAAGTCCCACCCTGTGCATCATCTAGTCCTAACTCCCTTAGCCTCGAAAAATGTTGTATGTCATCTACACATGACACAACAAGGTGCAGGAATAGCCCGTGTAGGGGTAAGTATAACGAAACATAGTAGGGACCCCGAGACACCGTAGTACTCCAAAAGTTCCACAAGGAAAACAAAAAAGCACGACATCAAATATACATAGATATATTCCCATACATACACCTATGTTATCAAGATATACATCTCTCAAACATGAGGGAAGAATACCATAAGGTAATACCACGAAGGTAGATTACAACCAAAGTAAAGTACCACATAGAAAAACCTCAATCACAAGAACAAGTTAAAGAAATCTCACACCAGGATTTATTCTACGGGTAGTAACAAGTAACATCCCCAGTCAATATGTCAAACACCTCGGCTGCTGGGGTACTCCTCCTCCATCATGTACAGTGGCCCTGCCATGTCACACAGAGGCGCTTCCCAATAACCTTGGACAGCTGAGGTACTTCTCCTATCGAGTATCATGGGCCTGCCGTGTCACACAGAGGTGCTCCCAAATGCGGGTTTGTCGCGTAACATAGAGGTTCTCCCCACTGTCAAGTACCGTGGGTCTGCCATGTCATACAAAGGCGTTCCCCACTATGGTTCTTCCATTTTACACAAAGGTGCTCCCCATTGGGAAAGTTGAGTCACTCGAGTTGAAACGACCAGCAGTCATCAAGTCTCAGCCAGTTGTAGGGTTCTGTATGTATCATGCATGGGAGAACCTCTCCCCAAGACATTGTGCATACCTCAACCCCCATAAAGTTCCACTGAAAAGAAACCCAAAGGTCTGTCACCTCAAAAGGGACCCAACAAAAAAGTCGGCAAGCCAATCGGACGCCCGGTCTGTAAGTTATTAGCATTTTTGCTCCGAGGGCCTGGTTGGATTCGGGGTCTGATACAACTCGGTCATAAACCATCCTTATCCAAAACTCACGTGGATTATATCAAAAGGACTATCTCGATCAAAAGATTTTGGCACCATATACAGTTTTTCAAGGAGACGCCTGATTCTAAATTTATAGGCAAAATGTTATATGGGGCCCACATGGGCCCCAGTCTAGTCCGAACCAGCCTGCGTTGGCCCAACCCAGTTCAGGTATACCCTCCCTGGTTGGCGTATGGCCTAGATGTGTCTGGCCCGACCTGCATAGGGGGCGGCCCAGCCCGACCCGCGAAGGGCACGACCCGTTAGCACAGCCCGCCGGGCTGCTCGCGGGGCGGCTCACGGTGCGGCCCGCGGTGCCGCCTGGCTGGAACACGGGGCCGCTTGGCCATCCCGATAGTACGCCTCAGTCAGCTAGAATGGTTGGATAGTCTTCCGTCCAGCAGCGCGATGGCGCCGCTGTCCACCTACGGTAGGCCGGGTGTCGACCGCCATCCTCCTCCGCCGCGACGAAGCGGCCGTGGCCTCCTACTCCACCAGCAGCATGGACACACACTGCCCCTCTGCCACGGGGTCTGCCGATTTCATGCTACCATCCTGCCCCACTATGGCAGACAGGCTGCGGCCTCCTCTTCAACTGCCAGTGTAGACGTGTGATGCCCTTCCTTTCTCACGGCCGACCGGGTGCCTGCAGTCACCTTCTTCCACGAGCCACTATGGCTTTATTCCAAGCCTGACAAATTATATGATCACATATTTGTGATCATTGTGTCTAGGGATTCACATCCATATATAGTTCTCAACAAAACATCATATTTCAAGTTCCAATAAAAATTACGCATTGAAGAACACATGAAGAACGAGCGAGGAATAAATAGAAAGATGAGCATGGTTTATGTGAGGGATGATGTCCAGGTTTGTTTGGCCATTGTCATCATTAATTTACAATATGAAGATTAAATAAAATAAATTCAAACATAAATAAATCTATATCATAATTGACCACACTTGCCAGTGGACCATGTTATTAGTTCTTGTAATAGGCTCCAAAAGACGGCACTCGCATGTCGCCCATTGGTGATTCAATATCGTCTATCACCTCCAACTAGGTCGGCATCGTCTTTTATGGGTTTGGCTTCATGAAATTCCTTCCGCAATTCGCGGCTTGTTGAATCTCTTTGATAACCCTTCCCTAACTCCATATTTATATTAGAGGGGGAGGGTAAGTAACGATATAGGGAGTTAATGGGGCTCATTAATTTGGAAGCTTCCTAATTTTCCCCAACTTTTCTATTACTCATATTGGAGGGTCAAGCCATTTATTGGCTTGACACATCACCGGTCCCACTGTACTTCTCATCTGTTGGAGGAATTGAATAAAAATAAAATAATAATGTTATTTTATTTTTTATATTAAAAAGTTCTAAAAAATAACTCTTTCTCCGGACATACTACGGTTGAAGAGAAGGTCTCTTTAAGAAAATACTGGCATTGTGAGTTCAATGGTATCCTCGGAATTCAATTCTGATCACCGGTTCAAAAGTTACAAAATGCCGCATGCACGGTTACTGAACGTACCCGAAAAAAAGTTTGGAAAATTAGTAGCAGTCACCCTCAACCCACACCAGTCGGGGTTAGGCTCTGCCCAAGTGAAACATGCACCAATGAATCCAATGGTACTCTCGATTTCCACTGTAAGTTACCGTTTAAAAGTTATGGATTTTACAATTAAATAATTGTCACTTAATTATTTTATTTACGGCCAAAATCTAACTTTCAATGGTGGCCCACACTGGAAAAAGTTAGTATTTTATTAAACAAAGAATTCCCTCATGAGTTTAGCGGTGGTCTTTTATTTTCAATCTAAGCTACCATTTGTGAGTTATAAGCATTTGAGAAATAAAATAATTTATTTAATTATTTTCTTTATAGTTAAGCAATTTTCAGGTTTTCTCATAGAAGATCTGATCCGACTAAACTTAAGTTTCACCTAGGGTAAACTCGCCATCCTAAATGCAACGATGCCCTCATATTTCGGATCTTAGTAACCATTTAAGAGTTATTCCACTTTTTTAGGAAAACTACTTACGCACTCTATTTTAAATTTAACAAAACTTCGATTGACCATTCCAGGCACTCTGGGTCTCGGAATCATTGGTTGTCATATTTATCCATCTTGAAATAATTCCATATAATTAAATAAAATTATACAGAATTTCTAGGACATTAAAATTTCCCCATAATAGTTATTTACATCCCCGAAAGCCATAACAAAGGCAAAACAACCAAAAATGGGTACTGAGCATGAATCTGAGCCTCCCATTCCCATGTACACTCTTGGAGGTTCCCCTGCTACTAGAAAAAACATACCAGAGGTATCGAATACCCACAAAGGACCCATTCCTATTGATTTTGAATCTCTACTGGAACCTCCTCAAATGTCGCCCCATTTTCTAAGTCCAACACGTCATGGCTGATGACATTAGATCGGTTGTGCACGCATATTCTCAGTTGGGATATGAGAAAGATGTTTTTTACCTTCTCCAACTACGGAGGAAGTTCTAAATGGTATTCCACCTCACATATCCTTCAAAGTATCAGAATTGGCCTGATAAACCATGGTTATAACTTGCCACATCGACCAAATATCCACAGTCCCCATCAAAGAAAAGACTAGCAAGAAAATGTAGTCCACCTCCTAGAACTCTAGAAAACACTATCTTCTGCCAGTATTTGACTTCTATTTTCTATTTTTTGTCTTCATCCGCTCCTAGATAATCTAAACCTACTCAATTGTAGCCCGTTCCAACTCTGAACCAAAACCTGCGGACTCCCTTGGATCTGTCCAGCATAGAGGTGATCGGTAGGGTCAGTCGTATAGGGCCACAAATGGTTCCATACTGATGGTGGATTGATAACTATTGTTTTATGCAGTCTACACCAAGGGCATGTGATCCAGCCATCTACGACCAAAATCTAGGATGCATGTGCGAAGCTTGTCCTCAAGCGTCTGAATGGTCTGCTTTGTATGACCATCCGTCTAAGGATGAACGTCGGTGCTGAAATGCAGATGAGTCCCAAATTCCTCCTGTAATACATTCCACAACTGGGATATAAAAAGTGCATCACAGTTTGAGACGATCATTGTTGTCATCCCATGATGTCGCACGATATTCTATACGTAGAGGCGTCCCAATCCCTATACTGATCCCTACTCTCAGATAGGTTGGAAGTGGGGCGACATGGTGAGTCGGTCAATGATCACCCATATGGAATCATGTCATTTGGTCGTATGTGGAATCCCGGTCATAAAATCCATGGAGAAACCATCCCACTTCCACTCCATCACCTCTAGTGGCTGAGCTAAGCTTGATGGAACCTAATGCTCGACCTTCACTTGCTGACATGTGAAGCATCATGAAATAAACACTACTTGTAGAGACCCGAAGCTTGACGTACGTGGACATTACATTACATTTGCGTAATACTTAGTACATAACAAAAACACACACTAAAGGATCATAATAGTTTAGTGTCTTTGGAAACTCGGAATGTAATCTTCTAATCGTGGTGAAAGTTCTTCAAAATCTCCCATAAAGATCTTCCTTTTTTTTACCTAAAACCTTTCTTTATATCCTGGGGAAAAGAAAACATAAAAGGGTGAGCTCAAATGCTCAGTAAGGGTAAACAAAATAAATATCACTCACATCATATTCATAAGAACATAACATTTTGGAAATCATAACCTGCAAAAGAGAGCATAATTTCATAATCATGGGATAAATCATGGCAGTGAAAAAGTAATCCCAATAATCATAACATAAAACATGAAACTTTGTGGCATACACACATAATCATAGAGAATCATTTCTTGTTAGTCAAGACTAATTTCCAAGACTATCTTAGTGGACAAAGTCCCTTTCTGAATCGAGTAACCCTCGTTTCAGTCCTGTTTCACTGAACCGGTATAACCTACCGTTCCAGCCCTGTCTATCTCATGAGATATAAAATCTTTACCCAATGCATTGGAGAGAGATATAGGTCCCACCCATCTTATAATGAATCCTTTCTTATGTGTGCCACATAATCATAAAACATACATCATCGCATAACACATGTAACAAAAATGGGATTCTTGAAACATCATGACATCATAAATCAATTCATATAAGATAAAGGAATTCATAAAAATAATTCCATCACGACATGATCAAATCAATTTAATAATAGGGATAAAAAATAGAACCCTTTATTATCTTATATGGAAAATAATTTTGATAAAACACTTGAACTCCATTATTGAGGAAAATATCCTTTCTTCTTCAAAAACATTTTTCCTTTCATAACATGTCATACAACTTTAAAATAAAAGAAGTTGATTAAAAATAAACATGAAAACTTCTAAAGGAAGCTTCTTGGAAATAATGTTTTAAAAATCCATTCAAGCCGTATAAGTTAAAAAAAAATTCTTCGTACTTTTGTCGGAAAAGTCAAAAAGTACCTCGTATGAAAAACGACAAAAGATTCCTTTCATATCTTTTACAAAAAAACTTACCGAAGGGTAAAATTGGATATAAACTATTGTAGAAGGATGGAAATAATATTACATGTTTAGGGAACATGGATGTGGATGATAAAATACACCCCAGTAATTACCAAAGTAAATACAATCTCGGATAAAAGTGAGATTGTGATATTTCCCTTACCTTAGGTCAAATTTGCTTCGTATGTGTCCGAACCTCCTGTATAATGAATAAAATAATGTCATTGACTTATTACAGAATCATATTCATTGTTATGATATCATATATGGTTCACTTATGACATTATATTACCCGTTCTTTTGTAAATTCCATGTTAAAGAAGCGTTTTGGGTAAAATCGTTTCATTTATCGTAGGTGTTTTGACTTGTTGTTCTTGACATCATTATTACTTATATCATGATTTACTTACTTCCAGAATATAAAATATGATTTATATATCATATATATTCAGTATATATATATAATAGATAGATAGATAAAATGAAAAACACCGTTCATGGAGACGGTAGTCCGTACGTACGCATGAACGCTGTTTTTCTTTCCTTATTGTCTTGAAATAAAAGTAAGTAGATTACATACATATGTATATATATACATAAATCCAGTAGCTTTATAATGTCATATATTTCATTATTATTTCTTATATATACATTATAATCATTCTTAAATGGTTAACATGGAGAATGAATCTCATCGCGTCGTGGAGACGGTAGTCCGTACGTACGCACGAGCGATGATATCATTTCTATAAATATTGAATTGAATTGGAGTGGATTATACAATATATCAGAATCAATATGATGTTGTAATAACTATGTATAGTTATTCTTTACACCATTATACCCATCCATGTAAGGTGGTGGTGAAAAATAGATTACACCACGGCGTGGAGACGGTATTCCGTACGTACGCACGCGCGGTGATTTCTTTTTCCATAGGATGGATAGATGGTGAAATAGGGTTGTTTAATAATTATAATAACATATCAGTATATGAGTGATACTGATGTTATTACTTCATAATGAAACAACCTAAGAAGAAGAAGTGGAAGAAGAAATAAAGATGAAAGAATTGGTAACGGTAATTACCTCTTCTTTGAAGTGCCTCTTTGAGACCTCCTCTTAGGGCACTAAAATTGGTCTTTGAGGAAGACCAGAACCTCTAGGATGTTGCTAGGGAAGTGGAGAGGAGAAATTGGCAGGGGTTTGCCGAGCTTGAGTGCTCAAATTGGTGTGAGGAGGAGGGGGAGGAGGTGTCATTTTATAGGGGAGGAGAGGGGCACCTTAGGAATATCTCAAAATATTATTTTATATTAAAGTCAAAATCGGTTTATAATGGTTCCAAAGGGTCTTATTTTGAAGCTAATGTGGGGATGGGTCGAAATCCTATCAACCAATAAGATTTAGACAATTTTAGGGTATTATTTTAACCTTATCAATTAGATTTAACTCTAAGTTAAATAATTTAACTTTTACCGTGTCTTTTTGTTTTCTTTCACTATACACTTACTATAACATGCCAAACGAACCCCAAATTGTTTATTATTAATATATATATCCTTATCTAAGTCATTTGGCCGAACCTTAGATTTTTAGGAATAAAATAACAATTAATAATATAATATTTGATTTAAAAACTATTTTGTGTCAATTTTGACACTATTTGATATATGATTTTTGTGAAAGTCATAACAGAATTATATGTTCGAAACAAGTTAATTAAATCAACATTAATATATCATAGTAACCTAGAAAATTAGTGGAATTCATAAAAAGTCTTAAATTACATTTATTTTGGTATTTATATTATCAATTATGTCAATATTTCATTAATAAGATAATTACTGCATCATTTTTGTGTCATAAATAAATTATATTATTTGATGTCTAAAAATTACAAATAAAATACAATCATGTAGGAAATCTTTTTATATTTCTAATGAATATTTATAGTCGAATTTATCTTATGTATAACCCCATATTAAAAATTATTTACTTATTAAACTTTGATTTTAACTATTTTAACCTTTCTTTAAATAAATTAATAATAAATGTCCTAATCTAATCCAAGTGGGCCTAAATGGTCATATTTTATTCCTAAGTTTGTTTTTGGTCGAATTACACTTGTCCAATAGAATTAGGACATGTGTTAGGGTAATAGTAATATCATATTTACCCTTAGTTACCCTATTTACTATTAACCGCGGTAAAAAAGTAAAAAGTTACTATTCACCAAAAAATTATTTTCATCTCATTGAACCACATTTTAGTCCTTGATATTAACCGTGTCTCTCGGATTTTCGAAATTCCATTCACAGAAGCGGCAAAATTAAGTTTTATGAAAAATTCAGTTTTTTTAACTACCACTTAGTAGTTTCACTATTCATCAAAAATTGATGTTTTTAAGAACAATGCCAAAATTTCATCCTAAGCTATATTTCATATTCCGAATTCAAAAATGAAATCTATTTTACCAAATTCATAACATAGAAGTTGCATTAATTAATTTTATAATTAAATCTCGCTGTTAAAATAAATAGCGTGTTTTTAGGAAACAATATATATCAAAAGATTGACACTTGATTATGTCTGGTTTAAATGTGAAATTACAACCAATGACCAACATTGTATTAAATTGTAAAAATATATTCTAAATATACTTTAAAACCACTCAAATTAATAATTTATCACTATTAATTATTTCGATTAAAAAAGTTGTTTTTAATTATAATTTAGTAATTTTTCACTATTCATCAGAATATGAAAGTTATCTGAAAAGTACCAAAATTTCACCTTAGGCGAAATTCGATACTCCGAATCCAAGAATGAAGTTCATTTTAAAAAATAAGATTTACAGAATTTTAAAAAGTGGTTATTACTATTCATAACGGCTATTTTTAATAATATTTTAATAGCACATCGTTGTTTAGTGAAACTCGGTATTGCGTATTACACACGCTATCGAGGAAGGTCGCGATTGCGTGTAATGCAAGGCAAGATAGGGATGCGTGTTGTGCAAGATCCTTTTGGTGTTGCGTACAACACAAGACATTAATAAAATTAAAAAGAATATTTCTTTATAAAATCTTTGGCTGTTACATTCTACCCCCCTTAAAATGAATTTCGCCCTCGAAATTCGTCGGGGTTATAAATGGTTTACTATTCGAAAGTTTCTTTAATAGAAACCCACATCGTAAAAAGGAATATCAAAACCAATCTTTAAAAACAAAAGTATGAAACGTAACGGTTACCCAAATAAACTAATCATTGGGTTTCCACATAGGTGAAAATATGGATATGGAAGAGAAATCTAACCATCATGTTCTGATGGAGAGTGGTAGAGAACATGGCTATGGAAAAGCCAGTAATCAAAAATCCATAGATTTGTGATGATATAAGGTACCATCTGATTCATCAGGTTTAAGATCACTAGGACAACATTTTTGGTTTTCAAGATCATTTCCCCTAAAGTTGAAAATTTGAATTAGAATAAATACTTACTTTATTTTGGTACAATCTCACTGTTGTTCGTGCTTTGAACAATTTCCACTTCATCTCTTAAATAAATGAAGTTGAATTTGTTATTCGTGAAGTGTTAGTAGATCATGTGATAGAATGACAGTTCATTCCATCTGTCTCAAACAAAAGGTTAGCAAAACTTATATACATAAGTCGATCTATAGTGAGATTAATCATATATGGTTCCTAAAATGGACTTATACTTCATATATCATACTGCTTAATATAATAAAACTAGTTTCTACTAAACAGGGACTTCCTGTAGGTCAGTGGTAGGCGATAAAGGCCAGTCGCACTTCGGTTGTGGGTTCGATTCCCACAGCCTTGTCCGAAGCGATGGGCTGTCGCCCGTCCTGCAGGTTGTCCTTTTTCCAAAACTATATTACTATAACATCCCATCAATAATATCGAAAAAAAAAATTCTATCCTTAAACAATACTAACTTACGTCCAACACAATCCATTCCAATCTTTAGGCTTATCCATAATACTGCAGTCCACTCTCATAACATAGTGAAAACAATTACCAGAGATTTAATATCATTGTTGATCCCCATATATCATAAGATATGTTTTGTTGGTCACATTCCAAACATTCAAAGTCCTTAATCATGTATACTCTTGAATACCCATTGAACCTTAGTGAAAACTTGAATGCAGTTAAAAGTTAACACTTTACACATACCAAAATCCTCAAAATTATTTATACTCAAACCATGATATCACTTAGTCCTTATATCAATCATGAGCTCATGAATACTATCAAACATTTAATTTTCTCCTTATCCCTTCATTATGCGCATATCATCTACATTCCAAAAATATCTGAATAACCTTTCATGGATACTGGTAACATTAATCATACACTTTCAAAACACAAGGAAAGACAACAGTGTAACAATCCATAGATGTCTCTTTATTCCAAAATTACACATGATAAACATGTAATCATTCCACTACATTCTCAAACCATTGATCGAGCTTCAAAAATTCTTTCATCTCACATATCATTTGTAGTCTCTTCATCATCATCCACATAAATACTACCGATATGACCATACTGATTCTCTTCATGAGTCTTTCCCTTAGGGAATTTGTTTTCATAATGCCCATACATTCCACATTTAAAACACTTAACCATTTTTGATGTCGTAGCAATACCATTATCCTCATCCATGGTGTTAACTGACCCTTTTCCTTTGCACTTACTTGCTTTGTATCCTTCTATTCCACACCCAAAGCATCTTCCAGTTCCCTTGAAACATTCTCCTTGATGCCTCTTCCCACATGACTTGCATAGGGGAAATTGAACTTTCTTTCCTCTATGATCATCATGGAACTCCATCTTTCTCTTATTAGTCGAGTCAGGAAACTTACCAAATTTTAGTTTATTGATCATGTTGTGAGATTGCTGATTCAGCATAATAATGATGTTTGGACATCCAAATCCCATTTCATTTGGTTGCTCATGATGAATATCATTCCATTGTCCATCATATCCTCCATTATTGTGAATCATCTTGTTTCCAGTCATTTTCTAAAACCCAAACAGAATAGTGTTAGATGGAAAAATCGTAATAATGGGGGAGTAACTTAAATATCTATCATCTTTGGTTTAATCTAATATCGTTACCATAGTTCTAGAACTATATCCTATACGTATACTTATCCTTAGGGGCATCCCTAGACATACCTTAGAAATATCTCTAGGGATCTCACTAACGTTTTCGCATCCTAGTTTCCAAAGGTTGACTAAACCTTTCCTCTGATACCAACTGTAGAGACCCGAAGCTTGACGTACATGGACATTACATTACATTTGCGGAATACTTAGTACATAACAAAAACACACACTAAAGGATCGTAATAGTTTAGTGTCTTTGGAAACTCGGAACGTAATCTTCTAATCGTGGTGAAAGTTCTTCAAAATCTCCCATAAAGATCTTCCTTTTTTTATACCTAAAACCTTTCTTTATATCCTGGGGAAAAGAAAACATAAAAGGGTGAGCTCAAATGCTCAGTAAGGGTAACCAAAATAAATATCAATCACATCATATTCATAAGAACATAACATTTTGGAAATCATAACCTGCAAAAGAGAGCATAATTTCATAATCATGGGATAAATCATGGCAGTGAAAAAGTAATCCCAATAATCATTACTTAAAACATGAAACTTTGTGGCATACACACATAATCATAGAGAATCATTTCTTGTTAGTCAAGACTAATGGCCAAGACTATCTTAGTGGACAAAGTCCCTTTCTGAATCGAGTAACCCTCGTTTCAGTCCTGTTTCACTGAACCGGTATAACCTACCGTTCCAGCCCTGTCTATCTCATGAGATATAAAATCTTTACCCAATGCATTGGAGGGAGATATAGGTCCCACCCATATTATAATGAATCCTTTCTTATGTGTGCCACATAATCATAAAACATACATCATCGCATAACACGTGTAACAAAAATGGGATTCTTGAAACATCATGACATCATAAATCAATTCATATAAGATAAAGGAATTCATAAAAATAATTCCATCACGACATGATCAAATCAATTTAATAATAGGGATAAAAAATAGAACCCTTTATTATCTTATATGGAAAATAATTTTGATAAAACACTTGAACTCCATTCTTGAGGAAAATATCATTTCTTCTTCAAAAACATTTTTCCTTTCATAACATGTCATACAACTTTAAAATAAAAGAAGTTGATTAAAAATAAACATGAAAACTTGTAAAGGATGCTTCTTGGAAATAATGTATTAAAAATCCATTCAAGCCATATAAGTTAAAAAAAACATTCTTCGTACTTTTGTCGGAAAAGTCAAAAAGTACCTCGTATGAAAAACGACAAAAGATTCCTTTCATATCTTTTACAAAAAAACTTACCGAAGGGTAAAATTTGATATAAACTATTGTAGAAGGATGGAAATAATATTACATGTTTAGGGAACATGGATGTGGATGATAAAATACACCCCGGTAATTACCAAAGTAAATACAATCTCGGATAAAAGTGAGATTGTGATATTTCCCTTACCTTAGGTCCAATTTGCTTCGTATGTGTCCGAACCTCCTGTATAATGATTTAAATAATGTCATTGACTTATTAAAGAATCATATTCATTGTTATGATATCATATATGGTTCACTTATGACATTATATTACCCGTTCTTTTGTAAATTCCATGTTAAAGAAGCGTTTTGGGTAAAATCGTTTCATTTATCGTAGGTGTTTTGACTTGTTGTTCTTGACATCATTATTACTTATATCATGATTTACTTACTTCCAGAATATAAAATATGATTTATATATCATATATATTCAGTATATATATATATATAATAGATAGATAAATAAAATGAAAAACACCGTTCATGGAGACGTTAGTCCGTACGTACGCATGAACGCTGTTTTTCTTTCCTTATTGTCTTGAAATGGAAGTAAGTAGATGACATACATATGTATATATATACATAAATCCAGTAGCTTTATAATTTCATATATTTCATTATTATTTCTTATATATACATTATAATCATTCTTAAATGGTTAACATGGAGAATGAATCTCATCGTGTCGTGGAGACGGTAGTCCGTACGTACGCACGAGCGATGATATCATTTCTATAAATATTTAATTGAATTGGAGTGGATTATACAATATATCAGAATCAATATGATGTTTTAATAACTATGTATAGTTATTCTTTACACCATTATACCCATCCATGTAAGGTGGTGGTGAAAAATAGATTACACCACGGCGTGGAGACGGTATTCCGTACGTACGCACGCGCGGTGATTTCTTTTTCCATAGGATGGATAGATGGTGAAATAGGGTTGTTTAATACTTATAATAACATATCAGTATATGAGTGATACTGATGTTATTACTTCATAATGAAACAACCTAAGAAGAAGAAGTGGAAGAAGAAATAAAGATGAAAGAATTGGTAACGGTAATTACCTCTTCTTTGAAATGCCTCTTTGAGACCTCCTCTTAGGGCACTAAAATTGGTCTTTGAGGAAGACCAGAACCTCTAGGATGTTGCTAGGGAAGTGGAGAGGAGAAATTGGCAGGGGTTGGACGAGCTTGGGTGCTCAAATTGGTGTGAGGAGGAGGGGGAGGATGTGTCCTTTTATAGGGGAGGAGAGGGGCACCTTAGGAATATCTCAAAATATTATTTTATATTAAAGTCAAAATCGGTTTATAATGGTTCCAAAGGGTCTTATTTCGAAGCTAAAGTGGGGATGGGTCGAAATCCTATCAACCAATATGATTTAGACAAGTTTAGGGTATTATTTTAACCTTATCAATTAGATTTAACTCTAAGTTAAATAATTTAACTTTTACCGTGTCTTTTTGTTTTCTTTCACTATACACTTACTATAACATGCCAAACGAACCCCAAATTGTTTATTATTAATATATATATCCTTATCTCAGTCATTTGGCCTAAACTTAGATTTTTAGGAATAAAATAACAATTAATAATATAATATTTGATTTAAAAACTATTTTGTGTCAATTTTGACACTATTTGATATATGATTTTTGTGAAAGTCATAACAGAATTATATGTTCGAACCAAGTTAATTAAATCAACATTAATATATCATAGTAACCTATAAAATTAGTGGAATTCATAAAAAGTCTTAAATTACATTTATTTTGGTATTTATATTATCAATTATGTCAATATTTCATTAATAAGATAATTACTGCATCATTTTTGTGTCATAAATAAATTATATTATTTGATGTCTAAAAATTACAAATAAAATACCATCATGTAAGAAATTTTTTTAGCTTTCTAATGAATATTTATAGTCGAAGGTATCTTATGTATAGCCCCATATTAAAAATGATTTACTTATTAAACATTGATTTTAACTATTTTAACCTTTCTTTAAATAAATTAATAATAAATGTCCTAATCTAATCCAAGTGGGCCTAAATGGTCATATTTTATTCCTAAGTTTGTTTTTGGTCGAATTACACTTGTCCAATAGAATTATGACATGTGTTAGGGTAATAGTAATATCATATTTACCCTTAGTTACCCTATTTACTATTAACCGCGGTAAAAAAGTAAAAAGTTACTATTCACCAAAAAATTATTTTCATCTCATTGAACCACATTTTAGTCCTTGATATTAACCGTGTCTCTCGGATTTTCGAAATTCCATTCACAGAAGCGGCAAAATTAAGTTTTATGAAAAATTCAGTTTTTTTAACTACCACTTAGTAGTTTCACTATTCATCAAAAATTGATGTTTTTAAGAACAATGCCAAAATTTCATCCTAAGCTATATTTCATATTCCGAATTCAAAAATGAAATCTATTTTACCAAATTCATAACATAGAAGTTGCATTAATTAATTTTATAATTAAATCTCGCTGTTAAAATAAATAGCGTGTTTTTAGGAAACAATATATATCAAAAGATTGACACTTGATTATGTCTGGTTTAAATGTGAAATTACAACCAATGACCAACATTGTATTAAATTGTAAAAATATATTCTAAATATACTTTAAAACCAATCAAATTAATAATTTCTCACTATTAATTATTTCGATTAAAAAAGTTGTTTTTAATTATAATTTAGTAATTTTTCACTATTCATCAGAATATGAAAGTTATCTGAAAAGTACCAAAATTTCACCTTAGGCGAAATTCGATACTCCGAATCCAAGAATGAAGTTCATTTTAAAAAATAAGATTTACAGAATTTTAAAAAGTGGTTATTACTATTCATAACGGCTAGTTTTAATAATATTTTAATAGCACATCGTTGTTTAGTGAAACTTGGTATTGCGTATTACACACGCTATCGAGGAAGGTCGCGATTGCGTGTAATGCAAGGCAAGACAAGGATGCGTGTTGTGCAAGCTCCTTTTGGTGTAGCGTACAACACAACACATTAATAAAATTAAAAAGAATATTTCTTTATAAAATCTTGGGCTGTTACATTCTACCCCCCTTAAAATGAATTTCGCACTCGAAATTCGTCGGGGGTTATAAATGGTTTACTATTCGAAAGTTTCTTTAATAGAAACCCACATCGTAAAAAGGAATATCAAAACCAATCTTTAAAAACAAAAGTATGAAACGTAACGGTTACCCAAATAAACTAATCATTGGGTTTCCACATAGGTGAAAATATGGATATGGAAGAGAAATCTAACCATCATGTTCTGATGGAGAGTGGTAGAGAACATGGCTATGGAAAAGCCAGTAATCAAAAATCCATAGATTTTGTGATGATATAAGGTACCATCTGATTCATTAGGTATAAGATCACTAGGACAACATTTTTCGTTTTCAAGATCATTTCCCCTAAAGTTGAAAATTTGAATTAGAATAAATACTTACTTTATTTTGGTACAATCTCACTGTTGTTCGTGCTTTGAACAATTTCCACTTCATCTCTTAAATAAATGAAGTTGAATTTGTTATTCGTGAAGTGTTAGCAGATCATGTGATAGAATGACAGGTCATTCCATCTGTCTCAAACAAAAGGTTAGCAAAACTTATATACATAAGTCGATCTATAGTGAGATTAATCATATATGGTTCCTAAAATGGACTTATACTTCATATATCATACTGCTTAATATAATAAAACTAGTTTCTACTAAACAGGGTCTTCCTGTAGGTCAGTGGTAGGCGATAAAGGCCAGTCGCACTTCGGTTGTGGGTTCGATTCCCACAGCCTTGTCCGAAGCGATGGGCTGTCGCCCGTCCTGCAGGTTGTCCTTTTTCCAAAACTATACTACTATAACATCCCATCAATAATATCGGAAAAAAAATTTCTATCCTTAAACAGTACTAACTTACGTCCAACACAATCCATTCCAATCTTTAGGCTTATCCATAATACTGCAGTCCACTCTCATAACATAGTGAAAACAATTACCAGAGATTTAATATCATAGTTGATCCCCATATATCATAAGATATGTTTTGTTGGTCACATTCCAAACATTCAAAGTCCTTAATCATGTATACTCTTGAATACCCATTGAACCTTAGTGAAAACTTGAATGCAGTTAAAAGTTAACACTTTACACATACCAAAATCCTCAAAATTATTTATACTCAAACCATGACATCACTTAGTCCTTATATCAATCATGATCTCATGAATACTATCAAACATTTAATTTTCTCCTTATCCCTTCATTATGCGCATATCATCTACATTCCAAAAATATCTGAATAACCTTTCATGGATACTGGTAACATTAATCATACACTTTCAAAACACAAGGAAAGACAACAGTGTAACAATCCATAGATGTCTCTTTATTCCAAAATTACACATGATAAACATGTAATCATTCCACTACATTCTCAAACCATTGACCGAGCTTCAAAAATTCTTTCATCTCACATATCATTTGTAGTCTCTTCATCATCATCCACATAAATACTACCCATATGACCATACTGATTCTCTTCATGAGTCTTTCCCTTAGGGCATTTGTTTTCATATTGCCCATACATTCCACATTTAAAACACTTAACCATTTTTGATGTCGTAGCAATACCATTATCCTCATCCATGGTGTTAACCGACCCTTTTCCTTTGCACTTACTTGCTTTGTGTCCTTCTATTCCACACCCAAAGCATCTTCCAGTTCCCTTGAAACATTCTCCTTGATGCCTCTTCCCACATGACTTACATAGGGGAAATTGAACTTTCTTTCCTCTATGATCATCATGGAACTCCATCTTTCTCTTATTAGTCGAGTCAGGAAACTTACCAAATTTTACTTTATTGATCATGTTGTGAGATTGCTGATTCGGCATAATAATGATGTTTGGACATCCAAATCCCATTTCATTTGGTTGCTCATGATGAATATCATTCCATTGTCCATCATATCCTCCATTATTGTGAATCATCTTGTTTGCAGTCATTTTCTAAAACCCAAACAGAATAGTGTTAGATGCAAAAATCGTAATAAAGGGGGAGTAACTTAAATATCTATCATCTTTGGTTTAATCTAATATCGTTACCATAGTTCTAGAACTATATCCTATACGTATACTTATCCTTAGGGGCATCCCTAGACATACCTTAGAAATATCTCTAGGGATCTCACTAAGGTTTTCGCATCCTAGTTTCCAAAGGTTGACTAAACCTTTCCTCTGATACCAACTGTAGAGACCCGAAGCTTGACGTACATGGACATTACATTACATTTGCGGAATACTTAGTACATAACAAAAACACACACTAAAGGATCGTAATAGTTTAGTGTCTTTGGAAACTCGGAACGTAATCTTCTAATCGTGGTGAAAGTTCTTCAAAATCTCCCATAAAGATCTTCCTTTTTTTTTTACCTAAAACCTTTCTTTATATCCTGGGGAAAAGAAAACATAAAAGGGTGAGCTCAAATGCTCAGTAAGGGTAAACAAAATAAATATCAATCACATCATATTCATAAGAACATAACATTTTGGAAATCATAACCTGCAAAAGAGAGCATAATTTCATAATCATGGGATAAATCATGGCAGTGAAAAAGTAATCCCAATAATCATAACTTAAAACATGAAACTTTGTGGCATACACACATAATCATAGAGAATAATTTCTTGTTAGTCAAGACTAATTGCCAAGACTATCTTAGTGGACAAAGTCCCTTTCTGAATCGAGTAACCCTCGTTTCAGTCCTGTTTCACTGAACCGGTATAACCTACCGTTCCAGCCCTGTCTATCTCATGAGATATAAAATCTTTACCCAATGCATTGGAGGGAGATATAGGTCCCACCCATCTTATAATGAATCCTTTCTTATGTGTGCCACATAATCATAAAACATACATCATCGCATAACACGTGTAACAAAAATGGGATTCTTGAAACATCATGACATCATAAATCAATTCATATAAGATAAAGGAATTCATAAAAATAATTCCATCACGACATGATCAAATCAATTTAATAATAGGGATAAAAAATAGAACCCTTTATTATCTTATATGGAAAATAATTTTGATAAAACACTTGAACTCCATTCTTGAGGAAAATATCCTTTCTTCTTCAAAAACATTTTTCCTTTCATAACATGTCATACAACTTTAAAATAAAAGAAGTTGATTAAAAATAAACATGAAAACTTGTAAAGGAAGCTTCTTGGAAATAATGTTTTAAAAATCCATTCCAGCCGTATAAGTTAAAAAAAACATTCTTCGTACTTTTGTCGGAAAAGTCAAAAAGTACCTCGTATGAAAAACGACAAAAGATTCCTTTCATATCTTTTACAAAAAAAACTTACCGAAGAGTAAAATTGGATATAAACTATTGCAGAAGGATGGAAATAATATTACATGTTTATGGAACATGGATGTGGATGATAAAATACACCCCAGTAATTACCAAAGTAAATACAATCTCGGATAAAAGTGAGATTGTGATATTTCCCTTACCTTAGGTCCAATTTGCTTCGTATGTGTCCGAACCTCCTGTATAATGATTTAAATAATGTCATTGACATATTAAAGAATCATATTCATTGTTATGATATCATATTAGGTTCACTTATGACATTATATTACCCGTTCTTTTGTAAATTCCATGTTAAAGAAGCGTTTTGGGTAAAATCGTTTCATTTATCGTAGGTGTTTTGACTTGTTGTTCTTGACATCATTATTACTTATATCATGATTTACTTACTTCCAGAATATAAAATATGATTTATATATCATATATATTCAGTATATATATATATATATAATAGATAGATAAATAAAATGAAAAACACCGTTCATGGAGACGGTAGTCCGTACGTACGCATGAACGCTGTTTTTCTTTCCTTATTGTCTTGAAATGGAAGTAAGTAGATGACATACATATGTATATATATACATAAATACAGTAGCTTTATAATGTCATATATTTCATTATTATTTCTTATATATACATTATAATCATTCTTAAATGGTTAACATGGATAATGAATCTCATCGCGTCGTGGAGACGGTAGTCCGTACGTACGCACGAGCGATGATATCATTTCTATAAATATTGAATTGAATTGGAGTGGATTATACAATATATCAGAATCAATATGATGGTGTAATAACTATGTATAGTTATTCTTTACACCATTATACCCATCCATGTAAGGTGGTGGTGAAAAATAGATTACACCACGGCGTGGAGACGGTATTCCGTACGTACGCACGTGCGGTGATTTCTTTTTCCATAGGATGGATAGATGGTGAAATAGGGTTGTTTAATACTTATAATAACATATCAGTATATGAGTGATACTGATGTTATTACTTCATAATGAAACAACCTAAGAAGAAGAAGTGGAAGAAGAAATAAAGATGAAAGAATTGGTAACGGTAATTACCTCTTCTTTGAACTGCCTCTTTGAGACCTCCTCTTAGGGCACTAAAATTGGTCTTTGAGGAAGACCAGAACCTCTAGGATGTTGCTAGGGAAGTGGAGAGGAGAAATTGGCAGGGTTTGGCCGAGCTTGGGTGCTCAAATTGGTGTGAGGAGGAGGGGGAGGAGGTGTCCTTTTATAGGGGAGGAGAGGGGCACCTTAGGAATATCTCAAAATATTATTTTATATTAAAGTCAAAATCGGTTTATAATGGTTCCAAAGGGTCTTATTTCGAAGCTAAAGTGGGGATGGGTCGAAATCCTATCAACCAATAAGATTTAGACAAGTTTAGGGTATTATTTTAACCTTATCAATTAGATTTAACTCTAAGTTAAATAATTTAACTTTTACCGTGTCTTTTTGTTTTCTTTCACTATACACTTACTATAACATTCCAAACGAACCCCAAATTGTTTATTATTAATATATATATCCTTATCTAAGTCATTTGGCCTAACATTAGATTTTTAGGAATAAAATAACAATTAATAATATAATATTTGTTTTAAAAACTATTTTGTGTCAATTTTGACACTATTTGATATATGATTTTTGTGAAAGTCATAACAGAATTATATGTTCGAACCAAGTTAATTAAATCAACATTAATATATCATAGTAACCTAGAAAATTAGTGGAATTCATAAAAAGTCTTAAATTACATTTATTTGGGTATTTATATTATCAATTATGTCAATATTTCATTAATAAGATAATTACTACATCATTTTTGTGTCATAAATAAATTATATTATTTGATGTCTAAAAATTACAAATAAAATACCATCATGTAGTAAATCTTTTTATCTTTCTAATGAATATTTATAGTCGAATGTATCTTATGTATAACCCCATATTAAAAATGATTTACTTATTAAACTTTGATTTTAACTATTTTAACCTTTCTTTAAATAAATTAATAATAAATGTCCTAATCTAATCCAAGTGGGCCTAAATGGTCATATTTTATTCCTAAGTTTGTTTTTGGTCGAATTAAACTTGTCCAATAGAATTAGGACATGTGTTAGGGTAATAGTAATATCATATTTACCCTTAGTTACCCTATTTACTATTAACCGCGGTAAAAAAGTAAAAAGTTACTATTCACCAAAAAATTATTTTCATCTCATTGAACCACATTTTAGTCCTTGATATTAACCGTGTCTCTCGGATTTTCGAAATTCCATTCACAGAAGCGGCAAAATTAAGTTTTATGAAAAATTCAGTTTTTTTAACTACCACTTAGTAGTTTCACTATTCATCAAAAATTGATGTTTTTAAGAACAATGCCAAAATTTCATCCTAAGCTATATTTCATATTCCGAATTCAAAAATGAAATCTATTTTACCAAATTCATAACATAGAAGTTGCATTAATTAATTTTATAATTAAATCTCACTGTTAAAATAAATAGCGTGTTTTTAGGAAACAATATATATCAAAAGATTGACACTTGATTATGTCTGGTTTAAATGTGAAATTACAACCAATGACCAACATTGTATTAAATTGTAAAAATATATTCTAAATATACTTTAAAACCACTCAAATTAATAATTTATCACTATTAATTATTTCGATTAAAAAAGTTGTTTTTAATTATAATTTAGTAATTTTTCACTATTCATCAGAATATGAAAGTTATCCGAAAAGTACCAAAATTTCACCTTAGGCTAAATTCGATACTCCGAATCCAAGAATGAAGTTCATTTTGAAAAATAAGATTTACAAAATTTTAAAAAGTGGTTATTACTATTCATAACGGCTAGTTTTAATAATATTTTAATAGCACATCGTTGTTTAGTGAAACTCGGTATTGCGTATTACACACGCTATCAAGGAAGGTCGCGATTGCGTGTAATGCAAGGCAAGACAAGGATGCGTGTTGTGCAAGCTCCTTTTGGTGTAGCGGACAACACAAGACATTAATAAAATTAAAAAGAATATTTCTTTATAAAATCTTGGGCTGTTACACTACTATATCAATATTCATCCTTGGCCACCAGTGCTAATGCCGGAAGTCCGGGTACATCTTCTTCACACCAAGATGTACCACTAGAGGGGATGTATGGAACTCCCTCAACACCTCCTCCTGTAGCACTAATGGTACCATGGTACATCCTCTAAAAAAGAAGACATGCACCCCAATTTCAGAAAATCCATCAGGTTCATGCCCTGAGAATATTTGAGCCCATCGAGCCTCGCAGACTGTGTCCCCAAGCTGTGCCTCCCTGACTTTCTAATAGAGTGATGGTGTGACTCTCAAAAACTGGAGGTATGCTGCTCAAACTTTATCCATGAAGGATATCTGCAACGTGGCTAGCTGCTCTGTCGCTTCACTCAGCAACTACAAACCATAATGATTGTTGAGGGAATATACTACCATGTTCCCCTTCACTGGAGTATAGAATATCTTGAAGTCATAGTTCTATAGGAACTCTATCCATCACCGATGTCTCAGGTTCCGTTCTTTCTGACAAAAGATATACCTGAGACTCTTGTGAGTAGATTATACTGTAAAATGATCACCCATCATGTAGTGCCACCACATATTTAGCACAAAGACCACTTCTGCTAAATCCAGGTCATTTTTAGTATAGTTATACTTGTTAGTGTAACACCCCGAGCTTCCACGATACGCTTCTCATTCAATAATGCAATAGCTTGCATTGTACGCAACTTCGAGTTCTAAAACACCGCGACTAATCAAAGTAGCCGTTATGAATAGTAAGAACCACTTTTTAAAATTATAGAAATTTTATATTTCAAAATGGACTTCATTTTTGAATTCATAATATCGAAATTATCCTATGTTGAATTTTTTGTAACTTTCTGAGAACTTCCAATTTTTTTATGAATAGTGAAAAATACTTAAAACAACTTTTTTAATCAAAATAATTTATTGTGATAAATTATACTATTTAGTGGTTATAAAGTATAATTAGAATATATTTTTACCATTTTATCCAATGGTGGTCATTAGAATTAATTTAACATTGAAATTGGACATAAACAATTGTCAATCTTTTGATATAAATTGTTTCTTAAAAACACGCTATTTGTTGTGACAACGGGAATTAATTATAAAATTAATTAATGCAACTTATATGTTTGGAATTTTGTAAAATAGACATCATTTTTGAATTCGGAATATCAATTATAGCTTAGGGTGAAATTTTGGCATTGTTCTGAAAAACTTCAATTTTTTATGAATAGTGAAACCACTAAGTGGTAGTTAAATAACTGATTTTTCGTTTAAATGAAATATTACCACTTCTGTGATTTGATTTTAAAAAATCCGACATACATGGTTGTCATTAATAAGTAAAATGTTGTTCAATGAGATTAAAATAATTTTTTGGTGAATAGTAACTTTTAAGTTCTTAATCGCGATTAGAGGTAATTAGTGTAGTTTAAGGAAAAAACAATGTTTTAATAATATGATATGAGCTTGACACTTGTCCTACTCCTATTGGATGAGTCATGTCCGACCAAGACAACCCATGGGTCAACTTGGGGACCCCATGGAGCCACTTTAGTTGGAAAATGACATTAATATATATTTATTTAATGTTAAAATTAAATTGACACAAACATGAGATGTTTTACTAAAACAGTTTTTAAGTGGGGTTACACAAGTCCAAATTTTAACTATAAATATTCATTAGAAAGATAAAAATATTTCCTACATCATAGTAGTTTTTTTTAATTTTTATACATTAAATAAATTAAATTATTTATGACATAATTACGATGCAGCGATGACCTCATTATTTAACGATTTAAATAAAATGAGAAGATAATGCAAAATCCAAGGCTTAAACTTGTCCAAATCCTATTGGATGAGAATATTTCGAACCCTTATCACCTTATCCACTAATTATATAAGTGTGGGACCTTTAGAATCTGAAAAATCATGGTATAATAATGTATCATTTCAATCTTTCCAAAAGAGCCCCTCCTCTCCTCTTATAAAAGGCCCCCACCTCTCCCACCTTATTCACACCTTCAAGACATTTGGATCGGCCAAACTCTGCCCAAATACTCTCCCAACTTCCCCCTATTACTCCTAGAAGCCTCACATTGGGAAGAACGCTTCTCAAGGAAGCCTTTGGCTCAAATCAAAAAGAGTTACCCGATTTTGAGGTAATGTCTTCTCTAATGTTGTTTTGTTTTATTTTTCTTCTCCAACCCCCTAAACTCTTTTTATTCATTTATTTTGTAACAACACCAGTATCCTAAATATACTAGGATGTTGTTATAAGAATGATTCTAGCTACACTTACACACACCTACATCTAATGGTTAAAGAACATACGGTTTCTGTGGATGGCGAATTTCTGCCTCACGAAACGATGATTGTTCAACACTCATATAACACCTTCAAAGGTGGCCATTAAGATTTCACTATTTTTATATATGATATATAATATGTTTATGTTTTACTTATTCTTCTGTATTTCTCATTTATGGCATACTTTATGATTTCCATTATGGGTAAAACGCGAATAATTTCATTTTAGGAAGTGCGGACTACCGCCCCCTCAAAGTGATTTGAATCATTAATGCCATATGTGGGATGTATAAAGGATGGAGTAAATGGTATTATACACTATATTATACTGGAATTATATTATACATTTATATCATTATGATTTTGTTCCATTAAATATGAAATTGAAATGAAAGTAGCGTTCATGCGTACGTACGGCTTACCGTCTCCATGAACGGTGCATTTCATTTCTTTCCTCTAAATGTTACGTAATATTATAAATGAATGTATATACTGGATATATAAGATATATATGACATCTAAATCATGAATATAATTCTGGAGATAATGTATATTCTACCACATAAACAACTTGTAATTATAAGAAGTTTATTGTTGACTCAAGTACCCAAGATCGACAAAACAACCGTTATTAACTTAAATAATTACATAATGTTAATATCATTCTAATAAGTGATATAATAAGGATAATGAAATTGAAAATGGTTCTTAATAAGGTATATATTAACTCTAGTTTATTATTCAGGAGGTTAAATAATGGTTGAGTCAAGTCAGACACGAGGTAAGGGAACTTCTTAACCCAATTTCTATTCTTTGGGTTAATCTCCTATTTTCAAATTATGTCATGATATTATTATGTCCTATTTTGTATTGTTTACTTCCTTTATGTGTACTTATAGATAATACACATAATAGATCTATTTTATTTAAAAAAATGATCTTTGTAAGGTACTTTGTCTCAATCTCCTTTCATTGAGGCATATTTTGTTTTATACACAACTTTATTTTATACGGTGTATAAACCCCTTTGACTTTTACGTTTATTCAAAAGGAATATTTTTTATACGAAGCGTTTTACTAAACGACAAAAAGGGAATGTTTTTCTTTCTGTACTTATGCGGCGACAACGACTTCTCCACCGCCGTGACCATTATTTGAGTTTCGGCTTCCTCTACAAGCCATCATTTTTTTAATGAAAAATAAATACAAAGTTTTAACTTTGTTTTATTTTGGTATTGAAAATGGTTTTGAAAGCGTTTTTATTATATTAATGTGTTGTATTTATATATTTTGATTAAAATGTGGAACTTTTATGTTTCCTTTATGCATGTTTTATTTGATACGATTATGTTATGGTTTATGATATGGTTAAATCTATTCATATGAGGAATGCATTGGACTTAATAAGTGACGGGTGGAGCCCGCTATAGCTCCTCGATGCATCGGCAGGTCTCATGAGACAAACTAGTGTCTTGGAACGAGGCCTTGACAAAATCTTATTTGTGGTCTTGGTACGAGGCCTTGACTACGTGGTTATGATAGTCTGGCATTATGCATTCCATCATTATGAAAGTGGTTATTGATATTGCATGTGATTATTCGACCAGTAGAATATCCATGTGAAGAAGTAAATGACATTATCTCATTTTACTTTTTCCATATTGTGTTGAAGTTCATGTTTAAAAGGCTTTTGTTTTAGTTATACATTGCCTTAAATGTTTATGTTTATTGATGAAAGCTTCCGCTATATTGTTATCCTTACTGAGCATCTGAGCTCACCCCTTTCAATGTTTTAATATTTTCCAGGATGTGAAGAAGTATTTTAGGAATGTCCTGCAGGGATAGTCAGAAGAGGATATGAGTGTGGACTATGAAGACTTTGTTATTAGTTTTTTACTTTATGATGTAATGTAATACTTATTAATGTATCTAGTGTTTCCAAGGCTACTAAACTAATCGGCCTTTCGAGACTTGATCTTTTCTAATCATGCCAATGTTACGAAGTAATGCACCGACTCTGGGTAGCTGGGGTCGGGACGTTACAGTTGGTATCAGAGGCAATTTAGTACTAACCTTGGAAGATAGATTTAGATAAACTCTGATTAGATCACATAGCCCAAAGATAGACTTTGAGGATTGGTATAGAAGAAATTCCTAGAATTTTGGTATTGTAGAGATGTTGTGAGTTTTCGGAGAAATACATCCCTGTCTGGATACGAGCAGGTAGAGGCGGCTCTGGAACAGATGTACCTAGGGGTAAAACCTGAAAACACCGCTTTGAGCTAGACTCGAACGGGAACTGGTGCACGACAACGGTCCTTGCTGCACTCTTGGTTACGACACTCTCAGGGGATATGCTTAGGATAATTCTCGTTTTCTTTACAAACCACTATGAACGGTTATGAGTATATACTTCCTCAAATAAAACCTTTTTATGATTATGGATTATATCCATAAATAGTTCAATTTATGTTAAGTGTTTTACAAGTATGGAATTATGTATTTTGATTCATAAACTAATCCAGTTTATGCCATTATTTAGAAATGGCGCCTAGTGGAAGGAATGGAAACCGTATCAATGCACGCACTCCGTGTAGGGATTTCCCTCCTGCTCAATATAATTATAGTGGGCTGGTGATGCAACTGGTGCCGATCAGCTAATCACCATACTGGGACAACTCACTCAGGTTATGAATAATAACCTTACTCGTATGGAGCACCCTGATCCGCAACGTGGAGGATCAATGCTAGACCGTTTCATGAGGCAACAACCACCAACCATCAATGGGAGTACAAATCCTATAGTAGCTGAGCAATGGATAAATTCCTTAGAGAAAATATTCCATCCCTTGGGGAGTAGTGAAAGGGAGAAGGTTGTCATGGCAGTTTACCGCCTCACTGGAGATTCCGATCAGTGGTGGTCACTGATTCAAAACACAAAAGAAGATGATGATGTATCGAATATGGAATGGAGGGAGTTCAAAGAGCTTTTCTTAGAAAAATACTTTCCTCGTGACCATCGAGCAGATATGGAAAGGCAATTTCTGAGTCTGAGGCAGAAGGAGGATGAGAATGTCGCAAAGTACGAGGCTAACTTTACAAGGTTAGCAAGGCATGCTGCCGATTATATACATAACCCAAGGAGTAAGATTGATCGTTTCTTTGATGGGTTAAACCCATTTCTCCATCGAGCTTTAGTATCACAATCCTTCTCATCATACGAAGATATCGTCTCGTGTGCTATCAAGACAGAAAAGGAATTCTCTAAGTCTTATGACAACAAAGTAAAGCAAGAGAAGAAGAGAACAGTGGAACAAGAGACAGATAAAGGGAAAAAGGGAAAGAAGGATTTTCCATTATGTGATAGTTTTGGGAAAAATCACCCTGGTACGTGCCTAAAAGGAATGGGAGTTTGTTATAAATGTGGAGAAAAGGGTCACCAGGCTCGTGATTGCAAGGGAAAGAAAGAGGCTGTCAAAGTTGAATGCTACAATTGTAGGGAAATGGGGCATTATGAAAATGAATGTCCTAAGCGTCAAGGAAACTTACCTCAGAAAAGGCCAAGGGATCAAGGCCAATCTTATGCTGTGACTACAGTTGAAGCGGAATAATTAATGTATTGGTGCTTTTGGACTCAAGGATTATATACTGGTTATAAGAATAATGTGATATATATATATGGATTGTACTACAGTACTTTTTGATTTCAGTAAGGTTTTAATATGATTAAGGTAATCATATTTTTAGTATGTGACAATAAGAGAAACTTTTCTTTGTCTGGGGAATCTGATGTTACAATTGATTTTGGAATTAAGAGACCTTTTAGAGAAAGTCTGGACGGAGGTATTTTGGATAACTATTAAGGTTGGACTGGAATAAGTTGAACCATGGATAGTATTGTTTAAGGTTAAAGCATTTATGAAGATTATAGTTTTAGGAAAAGGACAACCTGTAGGGTGGGGAATAACTCGTCGCGTCGGACAAAGTTGCAGGAATCGAACCCACAACCATAGTGCGACAAGCCTTTATTTCCTACCACTAGCCTACATGAAGTCCCTGGTTATTACAAAATAGTTTTACTAATCTAAATGGCATGTGTTAATATTTAGAACCATATACAATTTGGATAAAAAGAATATTTTTGAGTTCCATTTCCATTTGGAGTAAAAGATGGGTTTGTGGTAAAAATTTAATAACGAATAAAAGTATACATAACAAGTATGTATATTCCCTTACGTTCTTAGTAAATCTCCTAAATACATTCCTCAACATTATAAAAGTAAACTTAAAACAAAAATGTTGTCGGTTAACTTTTCCAACTGGGGATTCAATGACCGTTTAACCAGTCACAAGTTTGTGATTTTCTTGTGGTTAAAATTTCTCCTAATCCTGTTTTCTATAACTCTCCATCAGACCATGATGGTTTGTTTCTAATCCATATCCATATTTTCATAGAATCCTAGAATGGGCTATATCGGGTGACCTTTGTACTTATCTTGCTTTCTTTTAATGTTATATATTTATTAACCTTATTTACGATGTGGGTTTTTCTCAAAGGTAGTTTCTCTTTTCAACCTTTTATTTTCAACGAAAAATTTCAAATTGCGAGGACGAAATTTATTGAAGGAGGGGAGAATGTAACACCCCGAGCTTCCACGATACGCTTCTCATTCAACAATGCAATAGCTTGTATTGTACGCAACTTTGAGTTCTAAAACACCGCGACTAATCAAAGTAGCCGTTATGAATAGTAATAACCACTTTTTAAAATTATATAAATTTTATATTTCAAAATGGACTTCATTTTTGAATTCGTAATATCGAAATTATCCTAAGTTGAATTTTTTGTAACTTTCTGAGAACTTCCAATTTTTTTATGAATAGTGAAAAATACTTAAAATAACTTTTTTAATCAAAATAATTTATTGTGATAAATTATACTATTTAGTGGTTTCAATGTATAATTAGAATATATTTTTACCATTTTATCCAATGGTGGTCATTAGAATTAATTTAACATTGAAATTGGACATAAACAATTGCCAATCTTTTGATATAAATTGTTTCTTAATAACACGCTATTTGTTGTGACAGCGGGAATTAATTATAAAATTAATTAATGAAACTTATATGTTTGGAATTTTGTAAAATATACATCATTTTTTGAATTCGGAATATCAATTATAGCTTAGGGTGAAATTTTGGCATTGTTCTGAAAAACTTCAATTTTTGATGAATAGTGAAACCACTAAGTGGTAGTTAACTAACTGATTTTTCGTTTAAATGAAATATTACCACTTCTGTGATTTGATTTTCAAAAATCCGACATACATGGTTGTCATTAAGAAGTAAAATGTGGTTCAATGAGATTAAAATAATTTTTTGGTGAATAGTAACTTTTAAGTTCTTAATCGCGATTAGAGGTAATTAGTGTAGTTTAAGGTAAAAACAATGTTTTAATAATATGATATGAGCTTGACACTTGTCCTACTCCTATTGGATGAGTCATGGCCGACCATGAAAACCCATGGGTCAACTTGGGGACCCCATGGAGCCACTTTAGTTGGAAAATGACATTAATATATATTTATTTAATGTTAAAATTAAATTGACACAAACATGAGTTGTTTTACTAAAACAGTTTTTAAGTGGGATTACAAAAGTCCCAATTTTGACTATAAATATTCATTAGAAAGCTAAAAAGATTTCCTACATCATAGTAATTTTTTTATAATTTATAGAAATTAAATAAATTAAATTATTTATGATATAATTATGATGCAGCGATGACCTCATTATTTAACGATTTAAATAAAATGAGAAGATAATGCAAAATCCAAGGCTTACACTTGTCAAAAGCCTATTGGATGAGGATCTTTTGAACCATTATCACCTTATCCACGAATTATATAAGTGTGGGACCTTTAAAATCCGAAAAATCATTGTATAATAATGTAACATTTCAATCTTTCCAAAATAGCCCCTCCTCTCCTCTTATAAAAGGCCCCCACCTCTCCCACCTTATTCACACCTTCAAGCCATTTGGCTCGGCCAAACTCTGCCCAAATACTCTCCCAAATTCCCCCTATTACTCCTAGAAGCCTCACTTTGGTCAGAACTCTTCTCAAGGAAGCCTTTGGCTCAAATCAAAAATAGTTACACGATTTTGAGGTAATGTCTTCTCTAATGTTGTTTTGTTTTATTTTTCTTCTCCAACCCCCTAAACTCTTTTTATTAATTTCTTTTGTAACAAAACCAGTATCCTCAATATACTAGGATGTTTTTATAAGAAGTATTCTAGCTACACTTACACACACCTACATCTAATGGTTAAAGAACATACGGTTTCTGTGGATGGCGAATTTCTGCCTCACGAAACGATGATTGTTCAACACTCATATAACACCTTCAAAGGTGGCCATTAAGATGTCACTATTTTTATATATGATATATTATATGTTTATGTTTTACTTATGCTTCTGTATTTCTCATTTATGGAATACTTTATTATTTCCATTATGGGTAAAACGCGAATAATTTCATTTTAGGAAGTGCGGACTACCGCCCCCTCAAAGTGATTTGAATCGTTAATGCCATATGTGGGATATATAAAGAATGGAGTAAATGGTATTATACACTATATTATACTGGAATTATATTATACATTTATATCATTATTATTTTGTTCCATTAAATATGAAATTGAAATGAAAGTAGCGTTCATGCGTACGTACGGCTTACCGTCTCCATGAACGGTGCATTTCATTTCTTACCTCTAAATGTTACGTAATATTATAAATGAATGTATATACTGGATATATAAGATATATATGACATCTAATTCATGAATATAATTCTGGAGATAATGGATATTCTACCACATAAACAACTTGTAATTATAAGAAGTTTATTGTTGACTCAAGTACCAAAGATCGACAAAACAACCGTTTTTAACTTAAATAATTACATAATGTTCATATCATTGTAATAAGTTATATAATAAGGATAATGAAATTGAAAATGGTTCTTAATAAGATATATATTAACTATATTTTATTATTCAGGAGGTTAAAGAACGGTTGAGTCAAGTCAGACACGAGGTAAGGGAACTTCTTAACCCAATTTCTATTCTTTAGGTTAATCTCCTATTTTCAAATTATGTCATGATATTATTATGTACTATTTTGTATTTTTACTTCCTTTATGTGTAATTATAGTTAATACACATAATAGATCTATTTTATTTAAAAAAAATGATCTTTGTAAGGTACTTTGTCTCAATCTCCTTTCATTGAGGCATATTTTGTTTTATACACAACTTTCTTTTATACGGTGTATAAACCCCTTTGACTTTTACGTTTATTCAAAAGGAATATTTTTTATACGAAGCGTTTTACTAAACGAAAAAAAGTGAATGTTTTTCTTTCCGTACTTATGCGGCGACAACGACTTTTCCGCCGCCGTGACCATTATTTGAGTTTCGGCTTCCTCTACAAGCCATCATTTTTTTAATGAAAAATAAACACAAAGTTTTAACTTTCTTTTATTTTGGTATTGAAAATGGTTTTGAAAGCGTTTTTATTATATCAATGTGTTGTATTTATATCTTGTGATTGAAATGTGGAACTGTTATTTTTCCTTTATGCATGTTTTATGTGATACGATTATGTTATGGTTTATGATATGTTTAAACCTATTCATATGAGGAATGCATTGGACTTAATAAGTGACGGGTGGAGCCCGCTATAGCTCCCCGATGCATCGGCAGGTCTCATGAGACAAACTAGTGTCTTGGCACGAGGCCTTGACAAAATCTTATTTGTGGTCTTGGCACGAGGCCTTGACTACATGGTTATGATAGTCTGGCATTATGCATTCCATCATTATGAAAGTGGTTATTGATATTGCATGTGATTATTCGACCAGTAGAATATCCATGTGAAGAAGTAAATGGCATTATCTCATTTTACTTTTTCCAAATTATGTTAAAGTTCATGTTTGAACGGCTTTTTTTTTAGTTATAAATTGCCTTAAATGTTTATGTTTATTGATGAAAGCTTCCGCTATATTGTTATCCTTACTGAGCATCTGAGCTCACCCCTTTCAATGTTTTAATATTTTCCAGGATGTGAAGAAGTATTTTAGGAATGACCTGCAGGGATAGTCAGAAGAGGATATGAGTGTGGACTATGAAGACTTTGTTATTAGTTTTTCATTTTATGATGTAATGTAAGACTTATGAATGTATCTAGTGTTTCCAAGGCTACTAAACTAATCGGTCTTTCGAGACATGTTCTTTTGTGATCATGCCAATGTTACGAAGTAATACACCGACTTTGGGTAGCTGGGGTCGGGGCGTTACAATTAGTTTCTATCTCAGCTCCTGAAATCTCTGCGGACACTTCTCCATCGAATGAAATGGATCCCCCTTTTTCATCAAATCTAACACAGGTGCCGCTACCCTAGAGAAGTCTTGTCCAAATATCTGGTAGTACCTATCTAAAGCAGATGTCCCTCTCCCTTCTGGGAGGTAATCATAGAAACATATTTTGAAAATTTTTCTCCACACTCTGCCACTCCTGTTTGGAAATGATAACACAAAACTCCTACTACCATGAGGGTAAGTCTGGCCGACTCTAGAGTGATCGATTGCACCATCTTATGCATGAGTTTATCTTATGCTGCATGGGCTTCCTTTTTTCCCTACCAAGGAAAATCCCATTCTATCATTATAGGTAAACCACAACCTTTTTTCCTAATACATTCAATCTGTGTATAAACTGTGGATGCCCGGTCCATACCCAAACTAACGTCGTAAGGCCTCGACACTACCACCAAGAGGATCTAACAGAAACTCTCACCTCAAGGGTCAGAATACACCATCGATGTAAGTGTGATTATCGAGTCTCCTCCAAAGTTATCTCTAGACATGAGGGTTAAGTCAACGATTTTTCCAGAACTCTAGTTCTTGGAAAATATTCTTGGAAGGAAGGAAAAATTGGTACCTATGTCTATTGATACGACAGCTAGTATTAGATCCAGACTATACCTTTATTAATTCTTGGAGTCCTTGGGTCACACTCCTTGACTGCATGCAGCTACTCCATTCCCCTATCCTCCAGATCCCTGACCCTGTTGGGGACCACATTGAGGTGGTTGTTGTAACATGTCGAATTTTGAACAACATCATGCTACCCTCCTACCTCTACTTCCACATCTCCAGCCCTACGGATTCATCTTTCCATAACACTTCTTCTTCCCGAAACATTTTTACATGCCCAAGTCTCTGATACTAGTGCCAGTTTTCTGCTTGCCCACAACAAACATTCACTAGTTATATCCACTCATCCAAATACCATTCAATAAAAAAGGATCTATCTAACACCCTAACATAAGTTGAAACTCATAGAGGAATATTGTTGGATCGATTTCACTAAACACAACTCTCTTGGAGGTCTGAGACCTGAAGCACTGACCATATCATATTCATTGAGTACTAGGAATGGCACGTATGCCTTGATGAATACTCATCTACAGATATGTCGTCCTTCCAAAGCTGTAGAAGCTCTATGGAAATATCATCCCTTAGATATTTATGGAAAAAAACCCCTTCTCTAAGAATTTTTTCCAAGATTTTCCCCAAAAAATTCACCTCTTTGTAAGATTAGGGTAACCTATACCATGTCATCATCCCACTTATCCACATAGAAGGCTCCCTACCGGGACTATCATCTGATTGAATGGTGCCCTGTTTAGATAGAAACTTGGCCACCTCCTCAAGCCAGTCCATAGACACCTATGAGTTGGGGTAATCACAAAACTTGAGGGTCATCTAATACTGAAACATGTGTAAGGCACTAAGACTACATGTGTCCTATACTGGTACCACCAGTTGTAACTGCTGACCAATGATCATTGATATAGCTGGAACACTACCTGAAGGTACGATCTCACGCAACAGTCAAAGTACTGAAGGCTCATCACTATATGATATACTGGTGTCTTATATAGAAGGATAACTCTATCCCCTGCCTCCAGTCAGCCCTCAGATGCATAGGAATATGACTTGCCTTGAAATCTCAGAGGCGACTGTCACTGGAACTCTTGAAACAAGCTCAGTTGGCATGCATCCTCTACTGGTGGAGTTTGTGGAAATTCTCGTCAAATGGGTATGGGTACTGTTGGTACACCACCCTAAGGTGATAATGTCATAAGAGGGCCCTACAATGATTCCTCATCCCTCGGTGGGCCGTCATCACGTGCTCTGTTAGGAATCCTGGGTGGCTATCTTTATGGCATCATCCTGATAAAGAACAGATGCGCCATGATCATTAAGTTATACCTAGTGAGCTGAATCCAAATAAATCAAAGGAAAACTTTTAAAACTACATGCAATCAGTGTTTTCGTGCACTGAGATAGAAATCAGAATTCAAGATCCTGGTGTATGGATATGTCGGTCTCCGCACTAACATTGGGCTCCCTGAACTTAAAACCACAGTCATCACACTTGACACTATTGTCACATAGAAATGACGATACGATTTTTTCATTACTTGTTCCCTAATTCCGGTGCTGTGACTACCCCAAGAACCCCTTACATAGGCTATGGGATTCTAACTATCACCAGAATTCATACTCCCTAAAATGGGAAGGCATTTCCTTTAATCCTGTACAAACACACTATCCAAGAACATGACAAGAAGAAATTGTGTAGTAAACTGCTAGAGTAAATGAGTGCTGAAAGTAAAAGGGGACAGAATACAAGCCCAACTATAAATATACAACTGAAAATACAATTCAACTGAATGAAAATGGGAAACAGGTACTGGGCCATCCTCCAAGGTTCCTACATGAAGGGTAGGTACAGATCCCATCTTCAACACTCCATGTCTGTCCATCTCCTCCGCATCAAGTCACGCCGAAAGGCCCACCTCCGGGCACTATCTAGTCCTTGATCACTCAGCCTTGATCAAATTTGTACATCATCTTCACATGACACAACAAGGTATGGTCGAATACCATGCAGGGGTGAGTATAATGATACTTTGTAGGGACCCCGAGACCTAGTAGTTCTCCTAAAGTTCCGCAAGGAAAACCACAAATGAAGACATCAACACTACTTAGATATATTCCCATACATACATATAACTAATTAAGATATAGACATCTCATACACGAGGGAAGAATACCACAAGGTAACACCACAAAGGTAGATTACCACAGAAGTAAAGTACCACATAGCATAACCTCAATCACATGAACTAGTTAAATACAACTCACACCATGATTTATTATAGGGGTATTAACAAGTAACATCCCCAATCACAATGTCGAACACCTCGACTACTGGAGAAATCCTCCTCTATCAAGTATAGTGCGCCTACCGCGTCACATAGAGGTGCTTCCCACTAACATTGGATTGTTCAGGTACTCCTCCTGTCGAGTACCGTGGGTCTACCGCATCCCAGAGAGGCCCTCACCACTGTGGGTCCTCCACCTCACACAGAGGCACTCCCCCTCATGGCCTACTGAGGTACTCCTCCTGTAGAGTATTGTGGATATTCCATGTCACACAAAGGATTTCCTCATATTGGGTCTACCACATTAAACAATGGTGCTCCCCACTGGGCTAGTCAAGTCACTCTGAGTCGAAATGGTTAGCAGTCGTCAAGTCTCTACTAGTCGTAGGGTTCCATATGTATCGTGCTTGGGATAACTGCTCCCCAACCCATAGTTCATACCTCATCCTCCACGATGTTCCATGAAAAAGTAACCCAATGTCCCTTCACATCAAAAGGAACCAACGCAATAGATAGTGCATCAATCGGACGCTCGGTCTATAAGTTATTAGCATTTTCGCTCCGAGGGCCCAATTGGATTCAGGGTCCGATCCAACTCGGCCATACTCAAAACTTATCCAAAACTCAAGTAGAGTATATCAAAAGGACCATATGAATCCAAGTATTCCAGTTCCATAGATGGTTTGTCAAACAGACTCCCAGTTCTCATGTTATGGAAAAAAATATAATACTGGGCCCAAATGGGCCCGGGTCTTGTCCAACCGGACCCAGGGCATCCCGACTCAGTTTGGGTCGACCCGACCCAGTTCGGGTCTAGTTAGGATGGCCCGGGCTTCGGCAGGCCTGTCCCGCTAGGCCGTGGTCCAGCTGGACTAGCGTAGAGGGTGTCCTAGATCAGCCATGAAGGGCGTGACCTGTTTGGGCGGCCCGCATTGCGGCTCGTGGTGTGGCCCGCGTTGCGGCCTCGTAGCGCGACCTCGCATTGTTTCTTGGGGTGCGGCCTCACAGTGCGGCCCATAGTGTGGCTTACGTGGCGGCCGGCTGGGTGCCGGCTACTGTCCAACTTCGACGCGGCCAAGCGGCAGCGGCCTCCTGCTCCATTGGCGGCACAGAAACGTGTCGCCGCTCCTCCATTTGGCCACCTATTTTCCGGATACCATCCTACCCGACCACATCCAACGAGCCGTAGTCTCCTCTTCAACCAGCAGCATGGACAGGCACTGCCCTTCCTTTTTCACAGCCGGCTGGGTGCCAGCCGTTTTTTATTCCATGAGCCACTATGGCTTCGTTCCAATCCTGAAAAATTATACGATCATATATTCATGATCCTCATGTCGAGGGATTCACATCCATATATCACACTCAGCAAAACTCCGTATTTCTAGCACCAAAAAAAATTAGGCATTGAAGACCAGACGAAGAACACGATAAGAATAAAAAGGAAGAGATGCATGATTTATGTGTGGGATGATGGACATGTTTGTTTGGCCATCATCATCATGAATTTAGGATATAATGATTAAATAAAGTAAATTCCAACATAAATAAAACACCTACCTCAATTGTTCGCGCTTGCCGGTGGACCATGTTCTTAGTTCCCATGACAGGCTCCCAAAGACACCACTCATACGTCTCCCATTGTTTGTTTGATGTCGTCTGTCACCTCCCGCCGGGTTGGCTTCATCTTCTAATGGTCTAGAAGTGTGACATTCCTTCAGCAATTCGCTGCCTGGTGAAGCTCTCTGATACCCTTTCCCTAAATCTATATTTCTTTGAGGGGGGGGGGAGGGTAAGTAACGACATGGGGAGTTAATCTGGCTTATTAATTAGGAAGCTTCCAAATTTTCCCCAATATTTCTTTTACACATATTAGAGGGTCAATGCAATTATTGTTTTGACACGTTTAAAGTCCCACTATACTGCTCATCTGTTGAAGGAAGAAAATAAAAATAAAATAATAAGGTTATTTTATTTATTCTATTGAAAAGATCCAAAAACTAACTTTTTCTCTAGTCCTACAACTGTAAAAGTGAAGGTTTCCTTAAGTGAATATCAGCACTGTGAGTTTAATGGTGTCCTAAAATTTTAATTCCAAGATCCTGTTCAAAAGATACAAAATTCCTCTTGCATGATTACAAAATGTTCCTGAAAAGAAGATTAGAGAATTATTAACAATCACCCTTGACCCACGCCAGTCGAGGTTTGGCTCTACACAAGTGAAACATGACCCAAAAAACCCAATAGTACTCTCAAATTTCCAATCCGATTTACCTTTTAAAAGTTATGGATTTTACAATAAAATAAGTGTCAATTAATTTTTTTATTTACGGCCAAAATCAAAATTGCACTGGTGGCCCGTGCAGGCCAAAGTTATTATCTTTTTAAATAAAGCATTCCATCACATGTTTAGCGGTGGACAGTGATTTTCAATATGAGATACCATTTGTGTGTTATAAGAATTTGAAAGATAAAAATAATTTATATTATTATTTTATTAACAATTATTACATTTTTGGGTTTTCACACTATAGGTTTGTGCTGGATAAACTTAATTTGTGCCTAGGGTAAACCTACTATCCTGAATTCAATAGTGCACTTAGATTTCTGATCTGAGTAACTATTTAAGAGTTATTAAAATATTTTAGGAAAACTTCTTTAGGCACTCCGGGCCTCAGAATCACACACCATAAAATTTCGCCATCTAAAAAAAATCTATATAATTAAAAACTTATATGGAATTTGTGGGACATTACAGAAGATCATACCCAATGTCGACCGAATTTTCTAACTAGCAGCCACTGTTACCATGTTTTTAGTGGCTGGGTACTATATGTTCGAAACTCTGGTACTAGGGTCGGAGTCAAGGCCTTCATAATGGAAGCTCAATTGGGATCCAATGGTAATATTAACCACTCCATACTAGTGCTGGTGAATATTTTCCATTTTGGGATAAATTGGTGAGAGGAGGACACCATACCACCTGGTAGGCCCCTTCCAAGTTATTTGGGTTGGGTAGCATCCCATATGGGAGGCTACAGATTTATCAACAGTCAAAAAATCAATGAAGCTATCTTTTGACAATATCACCACATCATCGGTGGGGAAATACCATTAGATTGGAAAGTGCATGAGGCAAAAAATCAAATCAACTGTCATGATCATTTTACCAGTGATTCGTAAGACCCCACCCACCGGTACATTATTAAATGACGGATCTGGGGACTATGTTTGGTGAGGATATATTATTTCATTTAGAGAATTATTCATTGTCACTAGGTTATATGGGGATCTTATATGTGATGGGTATGCACCCTTTATATTTTTATGTAAATTCAACTTTTTTCAGATGATGTTTCAACTATCCACTAATAGTTTTCACCATGAGAAACATGTACCAATAGCTCAGTAACTCTGGATGATGTTCACTAATGAGGACACACATTTCCTAATTTGTATTCCACCATCTGTAGGATTTAATTATGAACTTACCAAATCATATTCATATTCCTAGAACTAAACATACACCAAAGATGAACTGGAAAACCGTTCCCCATTATTGAGGGTCAATTGGTGCCTGATGATAGAGGGGATTGAAAGAAAATAGTTGAGCATTATAGGAACACAGGGTATCCAAAAAAATACCATATTTATTAACCTCCATGGATTATTTTGAGATCTTAGGTTTCAATTCCCAATGGTAGTAGTGTTTCTTATCAAGGTAAAATATTTATCCCTTCTAATGCCGCATTTCCATCATCCTAGAGAGAATGATATTCTTGGAGGATTTCCCATTCATCTCATGATCTATGGTTTTTTTCATGACAAATAGGATACGTGGACTAGATATAGATGTGTTTTATCCCATAATTCTATCTATTATTATGATGACCCTAGGTAATTGGACGCATATCTTTAAGATCAGGAAGCCTAAGTCTATTCTCTAGACAATGAATATAGATATAACTAGTGAGTTCTGGCACTGGTGATGTATGAGGTAAATGGTAACACAATGTATTATAGTCACAACACTATGAGTGTTGATGAAGAGGACACCTTGATATAACTATGGTAGGTAAAATTCCATCCTTTCATCTAAGGTCTCATAAGCTCCCATTACTGGAAAGTCCCAAAGGAGATGGGGCACCAAGGATGTAATTTCAAGTGCTAAAACATACCCTACATCACATAGTGGATATTCAAGAATTTTCCATTCCCATCACTACAACCTTTATAGAGGTTTGGAAAGCATGGGATACCATGAGAGCATGAAAATATACTAAAGAGATCTAGGAAATGATTCAGGTAGAGAGTCTTGAACTAGCGGTCTTTAGTGTGATGATCACTGATCCTACGTGAATCTATTCTCGAGAATATCTTTGTGAAGTGGGTATATATCTAGAATAGATTGGCTCCAAAATTCACTCAAACAAGGATAAAATTAAATGGTCCGTCCAAGTATAGGATATGTTGAAAATCAATACGGAGTGATATGAAACTATGAAATATGTAATACACCTGTTTTTACCAACTCCACTTCTTGTTATTGTGACCTTAAATCAGTTCTTTTGGTTCTTGTATCAAAATAGAGAGATTTGAGAACCTTATATCCTCTGTAGGACACCCGAATGGGAACCTATATTAAGGAGAACATACCTTTGTTTGTGATATATTCTATAGAAGTCTCTCCTAAGATGATAGACTATATGGAGGTTGTTCTACTAGATCATGTTAGAGAATTTCCACCACCATTCCCATCTGTTGTTCCTTCTAGTAGATCAACTTCAAGACACACCACAAAGAATCATCAGTCATCATAGCGAGAAATATGTATTTGGACAAGGATACCAGGTGATAATTATGTCTCTTTACTAAGACATAATGTTATGTATTTTTATATGATTGTTAATTATATCACACATGAATTAGTGTAGATTTTGTGAGTCTGTGGGAAACAACCATTCAGTGGCCTATTGCCCCTTCTTCCTCAGAAAAAAGGCGATACCACTAGTGTTTCTTCAAGAACTGGATGGGGAATCAATGCCTACTAGAGCCATTAAGGTGATCTGAATCCATAGAGGGAATCTATTTATAATCAAATTATCACTATCTCAGTAGGGAATGAGACTTCATAGGATGGCCCCTCTTCTGAGTACATTCAACCCGTTGCTATGAAAAAAAATGTTTTGGGAGATGTGGTGACTTAGAATCAAGGTGATTTAGACCCAATTGTTTCTCCTCCTACCAGAATCATTATCCCAAAAGGGTCTGTATTGATGAGAAACCTTCTAGATACTAATAACTTTGATGAGCATGAGCCTATACTACAATTTTCTATGTAAGAACATGAAATAAATCTATTGATGAAAGACAAAATATTCATTTTTCTAGGTGATTGAATAGTAGGGGTGAGGGATTATAGTGTTTCATAAAGTGAAGGTGAGTTATCTACACTTCTAAGAACATATTTATTATTATAATTTTATGAATTTACTTCTTTAAATGTAAGGATTTATGATTACTAACATATTATTCTTTGGATTCAATCCCTTCTCAAAAATCTCATTCTTCTAACCTTAAAAAGTAGTAGACAACTGCAAAATAAATTCATGTCAAGTTTTCGGTGTCTAAACTCACTCTAGTGGAACTTATTTCTGAATATATACATCCATAAAACAGTGATTAAGAGGTGGACTAGAAGGATTTGTATGTCCTTCATGTTTCCTATCTAAAAAATATAGAAATATATCTCGAAGAAAATTTCTCTTACATCCAAGAAACTTTTTTTACAAAACAACCCAAATTACATCACATGTTTTCATTTAATGCGAATTGGGGGGGGGGGGTTATTACCATTCCATGCAAGACATAATATGATATGTGATTTCAGATCATGAGGAAATTAGCATGCTCCATTATGACCTTTCAAATGCAGATTCCATGGATCAACTTACCACAACCAAGAACATCGTTATTAATGAAGATGATGAGCATACTGGGGCAGTTGTGAGGTGATAGAGGGAAGTTATTTAGTATAGAATGTCGGTTGAGTGCCTTCTTCAATAGTTGGATTGGATTATTTAAGAACTGGAGTGACCCAATTATGAATTGGATCATATAGTGGAAGTTGTGGATGAAGGGATTTGATTATTAGAGGAGGAGGAGAAGGCATGATAGGATACAAAAGAGAAGGTAGAGGAATTGTGGTACAATGCTAATATTGAGAGTAAAACCTTGTTTTAGCTCTATGGAGACATAGAAGCTTTGTATCAGGAAATTATTTAACATTGTGAGTCTGCTGAGTGAGATCTATATTAAAAAACTATTATTTATGTGAAAAGGATCTAGGATCTGGATTATCCTCCATTTTTTTAGTAAATAAATGAAAACGTGTTTTTCCTCCAAATCATATCCATTATCTTAAAAGAAATTTCTAATTAATTAAAATTAGTCACGTTTTTAAATATAATATTCACTAGATATCAATTTCAATTTCATCGTAAAAATTTCAAGATGAAATGATCAAGTATTGCATTATTTTATTCCTGATATAAGGGGCTCGTGAGCATAATTTATACTATACCTTGTGTTACATGAGATACCCTACAAGTTTGTGTAATTTCTATTACCACCCTAATGTTTTCCTAAGTCCCATGGGGTGAAATATTAGTGGGAATTACTTGAGTAGTTATTAGGCCTCCCTTTTCGGGTTTTCAACCAAATAATTTTTGGCTCTTTTTTAATTTCTTGATTTTTTCCTAAACCATGCGAAGTGTTGGTTTAACGAGCTATAACATGACTTTTATCCAGGGTTCCTTTCCATATTTATAACATGGAGAGTACTATGTCTCTTTGTTTTTGTGTAGTTTAAAGGATTTCCCATTGTACTATTGTGATTGATGTTTTTGGTCTGGGATCTTTTACTGTAAATTATGGGGTAGTGACCCTAACATGACTTATTAACTAAGAATTTCCTAATATTTTTGAGACATGGATGGGGGATTTTATGACACTGATTTTAGGATTTCTTAATCTGTGGCATGATATGGGAAATGTATATAAAGATTTAACATAAAAATAGTTTCTAGTATGATGTTTTTATGGTGTATGATGATATGAAATTTCTCTCTAAAAGATGAATTTTCTTTTCGTTGACAGTCCCTTTTATCGGGGACCTATGTAGAGGAAATTATGGAATATCATGTATAGTAAAAAATGTTTCCTTAGGATATTCACATACCATTTATGTTTTCCATGTTGTTTATGAAAATTTAGATGTCTCATGACCATGAAGGGTATATTATCAAGGGAACGATGTATGAAAATGATGAGGGAATCATTACCGTCAAAAACTATAATTGGGAATACACTCCTACATGAATTTTGATAATGTGATGGTTGATTCGATAGTGGTGAAGTTTAAAATTGTGTGACTGAGACATATACCATGGATGTTAACATCCTAAAAATTGAAAATTCAAGGGATATATTTTAAGGTAACTTAGCATTGACCACAAGATGAATGATTTCCCCTTTTCATGGTAATCTTCCCAAGAATAATCCATCATCTTAACACGTGAAACAGAAATGGTACAAACAATAGTCCCGAGGTTTCTGAATTATAGGAGTGATATGGGATAAAAAATCATTGTGGAATTGGAGATAGAAGATGCATCTTCTAAGGAAAAATTTTCCTTTGGTTGAAAATTATTATTTTGTGTATGACTTTTGTAGAACAAATTGGTCCCTATTATGCATATTCAAACAAAAGACACCATAGGAAACTGGACCTCCATTTTTTATGGTCAATGAGTTATATAATTACTCAAAATTCTATGTAAATAGAGTTTGGATTATGAAAGGAAATTACAAAAAAATTAAAAAGAACATTTCCTGATGAAATTTTCCAAGAATGGGTTGGAATGTTTTCCTCATGTAGGTCTTAACCATATATTGGAATGATGTATTTTCATTATCATGGATGGGACCGAGGTATAAGGTTCATGCATCACTATTTATCTTGTTAAAACTCTAATCAAGAAATGCATATTTCTTGGAATAGTTTCCCACACATCGATCAAAACCTTATGTGGGGAATGAGAATTTTCAAATGAATATTGGCTCAAAAGTGGGATGAGACGTTTATTGGACCATAATATTAGATCTATCTCAGGTATAAGATAGTGGAGGAATATTTTATGGGTGGACCATGATATAAAATGTGGGTGTCATGACATATCTCGTTAGAGTGAGAATTTGTCCATACATATTTCTAGTATGGTTCCCAGTGTACGTCTGAATCATACAAAGTGTGGTGAAATTTTAAACTTATTCTGAGTATAGACCCAACAATGGGGTTTCAAGCATCACTAAATATAATATAATGGTAAGAATCATGTGTCACATAGTTTTCAACATCATGTAGTTTAATGTCATGAGACTAAGACATAATACATAAAATTTAATGTCATGAGGTGAGGAAGACAAAGGATCCTTTAGTTTAAGGCCATATAATAAGAATACATGGTAAGAAAATGATGAGTAATAAAAGGCTAATTGGGACATAATGTTCTGAAATGCCTCAAACATGAGGGGGAAGAAAACTATAAATATTAATTCTAGAGTTTCTCAGATCATGAAAAATGATATGTGGAAAATATTAAATTTGGGATTGTATATATAAATGAGGAACTTCTTGGGGATGATTTCTACAATGGTTTATTGGAATTTATAGTGGGAAAATTATGCAAATTAAAATAAGGAATATTGTGCATATTTATGTAATGATTCCCTCAGGACAGTAACCTTACATTATTGATGGCTAGAGAAAGATTGCATAGATCCAAAATTACCAGAGATATATAGTGTGACAAATGGAAGAAATGAATTTGAAAATATAAAAATCATATAGGCCATGAATTTCTAGGTATTTTTAAGTTCCCTAAAAAAATATGACTCATATGTAGGAGGGGACGAATATGATCCCTTGATGGATCCCAGAATAAGGAACCCAAATTTGAGATCTCCTGCATATATCATAGATTGTATACAAGAGATGTGATTTTTTTTTCTTTTACCACATGGATGGGACTGGGAAACAAGGTCTATGAATATCTACGTATCTTGTTGAAATGAAAATCAATCCACATATAGTTCTTGAAAAACTGTTTAGTTTAATTTCCCATGGCAAAGACATCTTCAAGTAGTTCAAATTTATCTTTTTAGGATGTAGTTTACCTAATGTGAAAATGAAATATTGGATTTGGGCCTATCTTTATAGGTTTTATAATCACTACATATCATGTAATAGAAGGAATCAATCCATACACAATTCTTAAACTGGCTTAGACCATACATTTTAATGTTGTGCAATAAGTAAATATAGTGTTCCTTTTATGGTCTTGCTATAAGGATCATAGTAACCATGATATGATTTGAAATTCCGTGATTATTTAGATAATACCATACTAAAACTCATAATCCCATGTGATCTATGATTGGTGTGGGAAACAAGGGGTGGAAAAGGATTATTCCACCATAAATTGGAGGCAAAATGAAGGATAGAGTAATTTATATTTTGTGGTGGATAAACTAGGATGTAAGATCCAGGATTCTCTATGTATCTAATTAATGTGATAATAAATACGTTCCAATTTATAGAACAAGATCCAGGATCATGTGTGACCTGTAAAAAAAAGGCTGGAATTTTCCCTTAAATTATTTTGGTTTTTGTGGCTGGACCGATGATTGGAGATCCGAGAATTACTATGTTTCCTCTATGGACATGAATTAACCCAAATGTGGTTCTGGAAACCCATGCAGTTTAATGTCATTTAGTAAGAATAAAGGGAACTTAATGAGAAAGAGGGGGGATATTGCGGCTGGGCCTAATAAAGGAAATATAGGCATCATAATTTATACTGTGATGGAAAAATCAATCCACAAGTGGTTATGGATATGAACTCTCTATCTAGGTATGATCCATATAAAGAAGGGGGAGTTTTTATCATTTTTTATATATAGAGGTCTAAGTGTTAGTATATATCCTATGAAGGTAGGAATAAAGTCACACATAGTATTGAATAAAATAATCTCTAAGTAGATCTGAATCTCACATAGGGACATGAGAATTTTTTCTTTCATCTACAAAAAACTATCTCATGTGTGGTGAATCTCTATTAAGACAATTATTCTCGTTTAGTTTAATATCCTATGGTAATGTTTATTGTTACATGTAGTTATGGGAAAGATGGTTTTTTAAACCAGTGTGGAACAATATACCAACATGAAAAAAGTCCATGAGGCCATAGGATGGTAAACATTGTCCTATGAATATTGGAAAATATATAGATGAGAATAACACGAGGGTTATTGGTGTCTCTATGTTTCTTGTAATGACATGAATCAAGAAACAAATAGTTCTTGAATATGGAATGGTAGATTACTAATTTATGGGGTGATTTATTTATGGTGAGTAAAGTATGGATCAATGTAGTTTAACTTTTTAAAATGAGGATGTCAATATCATTATGTTTATTGTCTTGTGAAATAGAAAGGATTTATTGATTTTTAAGGTCAATAAAAAAGACTAACCCTGTATTTTAATATCATCCCGTGGAGACAAGTAATCTTATAGTTTATCATCATGAGATCAAGACCATTTTATTCATGTTTACATGAAATAATTATTCAGGAACCTTGCATTGGTTGGATTTATGGTACATTTTCCTTCAATAGAAATCCGAAAATAAGCTCCATTGGAGTATACATTGTGTATGGAATAAGGTTTGTCCCATTTTAGTTCAAATTTTAGAGGATTATTTCTAAGTATCATCGGTGTCTTAAGGACCAAAGAAATATCTCCATTGAAGAATGATTACAGTAAAACCTTTTTGTGGAATGCTTGTATGACCCATTTTTGAATGAATTCCAAATGATTCAAGGTATGTCATCTCTTCTCATACAGTCACTGTAATTAATCTAGTGATTTTTTGTATTTGTAATCTATGGATGACTGATCATAGATGCTAATGTGGAGAAATGGCAATTTAACTTCAATGGGAAAGACCACCTCTGTCCCATATATTAATGAGTATGGAATCTCTAGTCTGGTAGTGTGGTTTATTGTGCAGTATTCCCACACGGCGTGAAGAATCTTGTTCGACCAGAACCATTTATCCTTATATATTATATTCGGGAGTATATTGAATATCACATTGCGGAAGGACTCTATTTGTCCATTATATGTTTCATGGAAGCAGTGTAAATGACTAGACTTAATGTCATACTATATATATAACATCCATAATTTATCATAATAGAAAACAGTTCCATTTTCTATAATTATTTTATGAGGGACACAAAATTTAGTGATGATTATTTCTTTTATAAACCTGAATATGTTCCTTTCCCCAACTTCATTGAGAGGTATAACTTCATTACACTTGGAGAAGAATATGGTTGTAGTGAGATTTCAATTGAACATCATTGATGTAGCAGGAAAATATGGTCTCAAGACATCTATTCCCTATATGAAAAATGGATAGGATTATTTAGGTCTGGGTATAAACTCATTATCTTTTGAATGAAGTTTGCGTGAACATGGTAGGAATATAACTTTTTGGTAAATTTTGTGTAGTAATATATTATAGTGTTCCATTAGTACACATGCCTAAAGCTTTTATGGGAAATCTTGAATCCTAACTCATGGTTGTCATAGGATCTCATGTTTACTTCCTTCATGACATCAGTGGTCTCTTCTCTATCAATCCATCCGAGAATCACCCTATCAAGGCTCCTCTTATAGAGAACATTTTTTTTCAACATATAGATTAAATTCAACTAATCATCTCCATACACACTCTTTCCTGATTCTATTCGATGGTATTTCTCCATATTGAAGGTAGTCCACTAGGGGTGTCATCCAGCTAGTGGTATCATTGTACTATTCATGGGCAGGACAAATCACATCAATCTCTTCTTTGTTAGAACAAAAAAATGGTGAGAACATTTTGTTCTACAAAATTTTTATGACTATTTCATAAGGTTCTGGGTATTCTAGAGATGTGGAGTCATTTTCCAGTGCTTCTTATTTCGAATTTCATGACTATGGTATGTGAGTTACTATCGGATCCAAAGGGAATTCCTCCATTGGTCACCAGACATGGTTTAACTGGGGGATTAACTCTTCCTTTTTAATGGTATAGTCACTGATTTCCTACATGATGACTAATTATAAATCACATATATCTTGAGGTGATTGATCGCGTTGTCGAGCACTTCAAATTAGTTGTTTAATTATGACTAGAATTTCTGCATTATAGCAGCAACCCTAGGTCATCTCTCGACGGAGCCTTAGACCATTAATTTAAAAAAAGGTTTTTGATTAATGAAGTATATGGTGAATTAGGTTTTTTAAAACTTTAGGTTTTTATGATTAATGATGAAAATAGGAAATTAAATCATTAAAACAATGTAGAAATGAACAAGATTAATTAAACGTGATCAACTCGGGGAAGTCTCGTGATGCTCATCCTTCATCGATTCAAGGGATGGGGTTATGATCTTTTATTCCATGGTTTGTAACACCTAGAACCAGAATTTTACTGTGTTTATACTAGGATACATCCTAGGGTTTAGTCAAAAACACATAACAATTCACCAGACACCACCGATGATTGGGTGATTTGTGTTCGACATCACAACCGAAACTCACCAAGGCAAAACATGAAGAAATAGATGTGATGTCCAGGTTTGTATGTTATTTCACTGTGATACCATGAAATTAATGTTCATGACCTTGATAGTGATTATATGAGTTCAATTGACCAACATGAACCACACAAACACCGCAATTGGAAGGGGGAAAAGAAAGTGGTGAACGGTGTGTGAAACATCACATGAATGGGTACCCCCAAACATGATCATATGAGATGAGAATGACATACCAGTAAATAACTCAATAAAATAAGAATATAGGATGCTTAAAAACAACACAACAACCTGGAATTAAAAATATCATTCAAATATTACAATATAAATCTTGGGATTTACATCACGTTCCTCCCCGGGTGATCACAAGGGGTTTAGAAACCCATGGAAGAGGAAGAAGAAGAAGATGTTGAAGTAGCACTTCCAATAGCCTCCATAACTTCTATGGATGTTGATAAGACTCGTTGGGGACTCCAAAATGTCAGTACCTTGCCTCCTGGCCGAATTTACAAATGGGGATCCCAAGGTGTCATTTTATATGAAAATTGGAAGGTGGTTTTAGGCACCCAGATTTCATAAATCCAATTGTACCATGCATTTTTTCCTTCATAAAGTCTTATAACTCTTTGGAGAAAATAGAAAATATGTATCCCTACCGCTTTAATGTCTCTAAAAAAATTGTGGCACAATTTGGAGAACTACACCTCCAGATATTAATAAAATACAGAACACCACATTTGACTTGGTCCATATTCGGTGGCTTGGAGAGATCAGTTTGGATGGTCCCCATATAAGCCGAATAAAGATTGGGTTCTTTAATATGAAATGTATCCAATTAATGTATAGAGAGGCCCAAAAAATTTCAACCCATTCGGATGCACAGATTTAGTGTAATAAGTAAAACAGTGGACAGATATCCCTGGATCCATGCAATTTTGGCCCATTTTTCTTCCACTTTATCAAAGGCCCTCCAAATCACCTCCACCTACATTGAAATAATTAAAACAAGTAAAATTTCCCATTATAATCTTGATTAACATTAATTGATTGATACAAACATAATGTGCAATTTATTATTATATTTGGAATATTCATTACAAAACTAGTTTAAAACTGCGGTGTAATGGTGGAATAAAATAGTGAATCGTGGTACGATCACACCCCCACACCAAAATATTTTCACTCCTGTGAAAAGTCAGATATCCAAATACAATTATGCATATATATATATATATATATATATATATTTCCAACATTTTGATGATTTATCATTTGAGGAAATTTTATTTAATGTAACGTGATCAATGCACGAACCGCACCAAGGAGTTCTTCCTAGTGAAAAATAGAAAATGATGTCTTATAAATCAAATCATAGTGAAATTCAAAAATATTCACGATACCCAATTGAGAAAGGAATTCAGAAGTAAACCATGACACTAACACTCCATGTGTGTGTGAAAACCATTCCATGCTATTATATCCACTTGATATCCAATAAATATATTTTATTTTAACATTTTTCAGCTTAAATGATTTTTTCACCGAACATGTCCTACATCCTTTGCAATCATATTTCAAGACCCACTCATTTAAGCATTCCCAGAAGTCAAAACATAAGCTCCCGACCTAGATATCCCCATATGTTGCACATTTTATCACTCCCCTCATTTATTATATTTTTTTGAGGTTGCAATTGGAATAAATCTCACACTCATCTCTCAACCCTTGTTTGACCTCCTCACGACACTAATTTAAATAGTTATAAAAAGATCAAAGGTTGAGGAGGAGTGCTTTTTGAACTTCCCAAGAAACAGATTTTTTTAGGGCGTACAACAGTCGGACATTAAGTAAACACTCATAGGTCAATCTGGTAGAGTAATGAAACATATCAGATAAGGAACGAACGTATGGAAATATCATTTATAGCTGAAAAATATTAACCCAACATATATGTACCTTATATTATGTAAGAAATAATCACACTTTGTGGTTTGGTGCAAAAATTTGTGGAGATATTAGTGACACAGTTTTCCAAAAAAACTACTCACACAAAGGGAATCAATCTTCTCAAAGATTTCAGATAGATACGACCATTTATATCATTGACATAAAACCAATTCTCTAAAAGGAAATCACTCCTTGATGGTAAATTCATACACAAATTATTTTTAGCCTTCATTATGTTATTTTTACTTTCCCCCCTTTATGGTCGCCAAATCATGGAACATCGAAATTTTTGATGGGGAAAAATGAAAATACCTTAAAGTAGGCCAAAAAGAGAAAACAAAAGGAGAAAACGATGAAAATTCCTAACTAACCCAGGAATGTATCCACCCCCCCCCCCCACACCTAGAATGTGCAGTGTCCTCACTAAAATAATTGAAAATGTGAGAAGGAAGGATAAAACCTAGTGTGTTTTATTGGTATGATGCATAGAGAAGGTGTATTTCCTCCACTGGATTCTTTGGAAAATCCTCACAGAAGTGTTTAAGTCACTGCCCATTAACGGTAAGACTTCGTCCACTCTGCTCCTGAAAAACCTGTATTGCACCAAAAGGGTAAACATTAGTAACAATATAAGGACTGAGCAATTGGGAACGAAGATAACTAGGTGGAGCTTAAGCCTAGAATTGTACATGAGGACCTTCTCACCAATATGGTTCTTCCATTTGTGAATCATGCTATCATTAATAGAATTTTTTTTCTCTTTATAGATCCTGGAGTTCTCATATGCATCACGTCGAATTTCTTCCAACTCTTGAATCTGCAGCTTTATTTGCTCACCTGCATCTGAAAGGTTCATATTACATTGTTTAAAAGCCCAATATGCACGGTGTTCTACCTCCACTGGGAGGAGACAAGCCTTTCCAAACACAATTCTGTATGGTGACATTCTGATTGGGGTTTTAAAAGCAGTACGGTATGCCCAAAGTGCATCATCCAAGCGCAAACTCCAATCTTTCCTATTGGATTGTACAGTTTTTTCCAAGATTCATTTAACATACTGATTTGATATTTATTCTTGTCCATTAGATTGGGGGTGATATGAAGTGGAGACTTTATGCTCAACCCCATACTTATGAAGCAAATTTTTCATGTTGCGACTTCAAAAATGTGAACCCTGATCAGTAATGATGAATTTTGGTAAACCAAACCTATTAAAAATTTGGGACCTCACAAAATCAACAACCACTCAAGAGTCATCGGTCCTGGTGGCCTTTTCTTCCACCCTTCTAGATACATTGTCAACAAACATTAAGATTTACACAAAGCCAAATGAATTTGGAAAAGGCCCCATGAAGTCAATGCCCCATGCATCGAAGATCTCACAAAATAACATGGGTTGTTGGGGAATTTCATCCCTCTTAGAGATATTCCCTGTGAATTTACAATGACTACATGACATGAAAAATCTATGGGCATCCCAATACAATGTTGGCCAATAAATTCTTGAGTCAAGGACCTTTCGAGCTATACGTTGAGAGCCAAAGTGGCCCCCATAGGCCAAAGTGTGGTAGAATGTCAAAACAGAGGTGAACTCATGGTCAGGGACACACCGACGAACTACTTGGTCACTAAAAATTCTCCACAATTATGGGTCATCCCAAATGTTCCAACGAGAATCATGCTCATGTCTCTAGGATTGTGCAATGCTGAAATTAGTGGGGACCCTAGATTTTGGTTGAAAATTCACAATGTCTGTATACCAGGGGGTAAGGTCTATAATATCACAAAGGTTCTAATGACGGAAAAATTCTCCAATGGGTAGGGGTGAGTCAACATGATGGTCCAATGGTGGGGAAATCCTACTAATGTTCTCATCTACCACATTATCCACCCCCTATTATCTCTAATCTCAAGGTCAACCTCTTGGAGGAGGAGCATCCACCGTATGAGATGGGGTTTGGCTTTAGGTTTCTTTAGGAGGAAACGAAGGGCAGCATGATCAGAGATGACGATGATTTTTGACTCTAGAATATATGAATTTTTTTTCCAAGGCAAACACAATAGAATGGAGTTCTTCTTCAGTGGTTGGGTAGTTTACCTGGGCAGGTTCAAGGGTATGTGAGGCATACGCAATGACATGAAGGGACTTCTCAACCCTTTGTGATAAAACTGCCCCAACTGCAATGTTAGAGGCATCACACATAAGCGTGAAGGGGAGATCCCACATTGGTGGTTGGATTATGGGAGGTGATGTGAGACTCATTTTTAGTGAATTTAATGAATCCTCACAATTTGTATCAAAAAAAATTCAGAATTCTTTTGTAATAACTGAGATAAGGGAAGTGCGATCTTACTAATGTCTTTAATGAATCAGCGGTAAAAACTAGCATGACCCAAGAAAGACCACACCTCATGAACACATTTTGGATATGGAAGGGATGAAATTAATTCAATTTTAGATTTATAAACTTGAATTCCCTTATTTTAAATGATATTCCCAAGAACTATCCCCCGCTCAACCATGAAATAAAATTTTTCATAATTTAAAACAAGATATTTTTTAATGCAGCGACGGAGGATAGAAACTAGGTTTTCAAAACAATCATCAAAAGAAGAACCATAGACCATGAAATAATGCATAAATGCTTCCACAAATCTTTCAAGGTACTCAGAAAAAATACTCAACATTCATCGCTGAAAAGTACCAGGGGCATTATATAGACTGAATGGCATCCTCCTGTATGCAAATGTGTCGAATGGACAGGTAAATGTTGTCTTTTCGTGGTCCAAAGGGGCTATATGGATTTGGAAATAACCCAAATAGCCATAAAGGAAACAATAATGGGACTTACCAGCCAATCGTTCTAACATTTGGTCAAGGAAAGGTAATTGAAAGTGGTCCTTCCGCATGGCTTGATTCAGTCGACAGTAGTCAATACAGACTCGCCAACTGTTTTGCACGCGTGTTGGAAACAATTCATTAATTTAATTTGAAACAACTATTATTCTTATTTTTTAGGCACAATTTGCACTTGGCTAATCCATTTACTATCAGATATAGGATAAATGATCCATGCAACAGTTAATTTACTGACTTCCAATTTTACCACTTCAAGGAGAGTGGGATTCAACCGAAGTTGAGATTGTTTTACGGGTTTAGCCTCATCATCCAAAAGTATATGGTGCATAAAAATAGATGGGATAATCTCAGGAATATCATACAATGTCCATCCAATTTCCTTTTTACACTCTCTCAAAAGATTGAGCAGTTTCTATTCCTGTTATGGAGAGAGGTTATTGGCAATAATTACGGGAAATTGGTCAATACCCTCAAGATATGCATATTTTAAATTAAAAGGATGTTGTTTAAGTTCCAACACTGGTTGTTTATGGATTGAGGGAGTGGATTTAGGGGGAGTGAGGTCCATGAAACTATCTAACTCCTCATGTTTATTCTCAAAGGAAAGAGATTCTGTTGAAATGGTATTTGCAGAATCATCAATAGTCATGGGTACCTCATAATAAACACCCTCATCAATTAAAGCACAAAATTTACATTTTTCTAAACCCACACAACACTCAAAACATGAATCAAAACTAAAATCATCCACGGGTGAAGAAAACAAAAAAGAACCAGATTTTGGGTTGACGAGAGAATTTTGTGTGTGTGCATCATTTGAGAGCACTTCAATCGAATAGACAGGAAGAGTGGAGTGCTCTTCAACAGGGTGTTTCATAGACTCAAGGATGTTAAAACTTACATTTTCTCCACCAAACTCCATGGAAAATGTACTATTGTGAACATTGATGATCGTCTTTTCTATTTTGAGGAATGGCCTCCCAAGTACGATAGGAGCATGTCCTTGGGTTCGAGTATCTTGCATCTCAAGAATGTAGAAATTAGTGGGAAAGATGAGATTATTTACTCTAACAAGGACATTCTCAATCACTCCTTCTGGATGCGTTGTACTCTAGATGGCAAGTTGCACAACAATTCCTATAGGTTGAAGCTCTCCAACCTGTAGAGATGTATACACGGAGTGAGGCATCACATTAATGGATGCACCTAAATCTAGCATAGCATCAGAAAAGAAGGTCTCTCCTATGGTACAAGGTATCATGAATCTACCTAGATCCTTTCATTTGGTTGGAATTGCTGGTTAAATCAAGACCGAGACATTCCTACCCAGGTTGACTCTCTCAATCCCCTTCAACCTCCTTCTATGGGTGCAAAGATCTTTATGAAATTTGGAATAACGAGGAATTTTCTTGACTGTATCCAATAATGGAATATTAACTTGAAATTTTTTAAATGTATCCATTATTTTATTTTCAATCTCATTTTCAATGTTTTTCTAATATTTATGGAGTCTTTGAGGGAAAGGAAGAGGAATTGATTGTAACACCCCAACCTTCCACGATACGTTTCACTTCGAATAAATGCAATAGCGTCTGTTGTACGCAACCTCGAGCTCTAACACACACCACAACTAATTAAACTAGCCGTTGTGAATAGTAATAACTACTTTTTGAAATTTTATAAATTTTATTTATCAAAATGGACTTCATTTTTGGATTCGGAATATCGAAATTAGCACATGTTGAATTTTTGGTATTTTTCTGAGAACTTCTAATTTTTTATGAATAGTGAAAAATACTTAAAAACAACTTTTTTAATCAAAATAATTTATAGTGATAAATTATATTATTTAGTGGGTTTAAAGTATAATTAGAATACATTTTTACCATTTTATCCAATGGTGGTCATTAGAATTAATTTAACATTGAAAATGGACATAAACAATTGACAATCTTTTGATATAAATTGTTTCTTAAAAACACGCTATTTGTTGTGACAGCGGGAATTAATTATAAAATTAATTAATGCAACTTATATGTTTGGAATTTTGTAAAATAGTCATCATTTTTGAATTCGGAATATCAATTATAGCTTAGGGTGAAATTTTGGCATTGTTCTGAAAAACATCAATTTTTGATGAATAGTGAAACCACTAAGTGGTAGTTAAATAACTGATTTTTCGTTTAAATGAAATATTACCACTTCTGTGATTTGATTTTCAAAAATCCGACATACATGGTTGTAATTAAGAGGTAAAATGTGGTTGAATGAGATTAAAATAATTTTTGGTGAATAGTAACTCTTAAGTTCTTAATCGTGATTAGAGGTAATTAGTGTAGTTTAAGGTAAAAATAATGTTTTAATAATATGAGATGAGCTTGACACATGTCCTACCATCATTGTATGTGCCATGGCCGACCATGAAAATACATGGGTCAACTTGGGGACCCCATGGAGCCACTTTAGTTGGAAAATGACATAAATACCTTTTATTTAATGTTAAAGTAAAAAATGACACAAACATGAAATGTTTTACTAAAACAATTTTTATATGGGGTTATACAAGTAATATTTTTGACTATAAATATTCATTGTAAAGATACAAAGATTTCCTACATCATAGTATTTTTTTAGAATGTTTAGACATTAAATAAATTAAATTATTTATGACATCATGATGATGCAGCGATGAACTCATTATTTAATGATTTAAATAAAATGATAAGATAATGCAAAATCCAAGGCTTAAACTTGTCCAAAGCCTATTGGATGAGGAGATTTAGAACCCTTATCACCTTATCCACGAATTTTATAAGTTTGGGACCTTTAGAATCCGAAAATCATTGTATAATAATGTAACATTTCAATCTTTCCAAAAGAGCCCCTCCTCTCCTCTTATAAAAGGCCCCCACCTCTACCACCATATTCACACTTTCAAGCCTTTTGGTTCGGCAAAACTCTGCCCAAATACTCTCCCAAATTCTCTCCCTTCATCCTAGAAGCTTTACTTTAGTCAGAAAGCCATCCTATGGAGTCTTTTTGATCAAATCAAAAGGAAGAACCCGAAGAAGAGGTAACATTTTCATCACCCTCTTTCAAGTTTCTTTCTTCTTCCACTCCCTCTTTGTTTATTATTTCAACTCTAAAATTATAACTCCAGTATCTTCTATATACTGTGATGTAATTATAAATATGGAACAACCATATTCAGTATTCTATCCATCATTTGAATGACATGTCACCATACGTGCGTACGTACGGCTTACCGTCTCCACGTCGTGGTGTAATTGTTATTCAATATATTATTATTTAGATGGGTATAATAACTATATTTAATTCATCTAAATAATAAATATAACATGATAATGATTCTGTATATATGATATACTATCCAATTATATATTATTTTAATATCAAAATAATGATATTATCGCTCATGCGTACGTACGGACTACCGTCTCCACGAACACGATGAGATTCATTCTCCGTCGTATCCATTCAAGTATAATTATCATTTGATGATTTAAAAATAATGTTTAATGACATGATATCATTCTGGATATGAATAAGATACAACCTATCCATGAAAAACACGACTTACGTAACAAAACATATAAAAGAAAACGAGTAAGTTAACACCCGAAACAACGATAAATCTAAGATATTATTAACAAAGCAATGTTAAAAGATCATATATGATATCATATGAATGTATAGGATTGTTTTATAATTTAATAACAATTATTTCACCATTATACTGGAGGTTAACCTACCCCTACCAAGGAAAAGTACAAGGTAAGGGAACTTCTTAACCCAATTTCAATTCTTTGGGTTAATCTCCTACTTTCAAATTATGTCATGATAGTTTTATGTCCTATCTTGTATTTGTACAATATTTATGTGTACTTATAGTGAATACACATTATAGATGTAATTTATTTAAAAAAATGATCTTTTTAAGGACTTCGTCTCAATACCCATTCATTGAGGCATATTTGGTTTTATACACAACTTTCTTTTATACGGTGTATAAACCCCTTTGACTTTTACGTTTATTCAAAAGGAATTTTTTTTATACGAAGCGTTTACTAAACGACAAAAGGGAATGTTTTTGTCGTACGTATGCGGCGACAACGACTTCTCCGCCGACGTGACCACTATTTGAGTTTCGGCTTCCTCTACAAGACATACCCTTTTTTTAATGAAAAATAAATACCATGTTATACTTTTCTTTTATTTTGGTATTGAAAATGGTTTTGAAAGTGTTTTTATTATATCAATGTGTTGTATTGATATCTTGTGATTGAAATGTGGAAATGTTATGTTTCCTTTATGCATGTTTTATGTGATACGATTATGTTATGGTTTATGAGATGTTTAAACCTGTTCATATGAGGAATGTATTGGACTTAATAAGTGATGGGTGGAGCCCTCTATAGCTCCTCGATGCATCGGTAAGTCTCATGAGACAACTAGACGTGGAATTGGCCGAGGCCCTTTCCCAATTTGATTTATGGTTTTGGCCGAGGCCTTAATAATTTTAGACGTCTTGGCCGAGGCCTTGACAAAATGTTTCAGAATGTCCGGCATTATACATTCCCTCATTATGAAAGTGGTTATTGATATTTCACGTGATTATTCGTCTAGTAGAATATCCATGTGAGTATGTAATGGCATTATTTTATTTTACTTATGCCATATTATGCTGAAGTTCAAGTTCAATAAGGCTTTTGTTTTAGTTATACATTGCCTTAAATGCTTATGTTTTCTTATGAAAGTTTCCGCTATATTGTTATCCTTACGGAGCATTTAAGCTCACCCCTTTCAATGTTTTATTTTTCCCAGGATGTGAAGAAGTGTATTATTACTGACTTGCAATAATAGTCAGTGAGGATATGAGTGTGGACTATGGAGACCATGTTATTGTAGTTTTCATTTTTATTATGTAATGTAATGTTTATGAATGTATCTAGTGTTTCCAAGGCTACTAAACTAATGGGCCTTTCGAGACTTGATCTTTTGTGATCATGCCAATGTTATGAAGTAATTCACCGACTCTGGGTAGCTGGGGTCGGGGCGTTAAAGTTTGTATCAGAGGCAGTTTAGTACTAACGTTCGAAGCTAGATTTAGATAAACTCTGATTAGAGCACATATCCCGAAGATAGACTTTGAGGATTAGTATAGAAGAACTTCCTAGAAATTTGGTATTGTAGAGATGTTGTGAGTTTTCCAAGCAATACATCCTTGTCTGGATACGAGCAGGTAGAGGCGGCTCTGGCACAGATGTACCTAGGGGTAAAACCCGAAAACACCGCTTTGAGCTAGACTCGAACGGGAACTGGTGCACGACAACGGGCCTTGCTGCACTCTTGGTTATGACACTCCCGGGGTATATGCTTTGGATAATTCCCATTTTCTTTACAAACCACTATGAAGGGTTATGAGTATATACTTCCTCAAAGAAAACATTTTTTATAATTATGGATTATATCCATAATTAGTTCAATTGATGTTAAGTGTTTTACAAGTATGGAATTATGTATTTTGATTCATGAACTAATCTAGTTTATGCCATTATTTAGAAATGGAGCCTAGTGGATGGAATGGAAACCATATCAATGCACGCACTCCGTATAGGGATTTCCCTCCTGCTCAAGATAATTATGGTGGACCTAGTGATACAACTGGTGCTGATCAGCTTCTCACCGTACTGGGACAACTCACGCAGGTTATGAATAACAAACTTACTCGTATGGAGCACCCTGATCCGCAATGTGGAGGATCAATGCTAGACCGTTTCATGAGGCAACAACCACCAACCTTCAATGGGAGTAAAAATCCTATAGTAGCTGAGAAATGGATAAATTCCTTAGAGAAAGTATTCCATGCCTTGGGGAGTAGTGAAAGGGAGAATGTTGTCATGGCAGTTTACCGCCTCACTGGAGATTCCGATCAATGGTGGTCACTAATTCAAAACACAAAGGAAGATGATGAATTAACAAACATGGAATGGCAGGAGTTCAAAGAGCTATTCTTAGAAAAATACTTTCCTCGAGACCATCGAGCGGATATGGAAAGGCAATTTCTGAGTCTGAGGCAGAAGGAGGATGAGAATGTCGCAAAGTATGAGGCTAACATTACAAGGTTAGCAAGGTATGATGCAGATTACATACGTAACCCAAGAAGTAAGACTGATCGTTTATTTGATGGGTTGAAACCATTTCTCCGTCGAGCTTTAGTATCACAAACCTTCTCTTCATACGAAGGTATTGTCTCGTGCGCTATCAAGACGGAAAAGGAATTCTCTATGTATTATTACTTTAAATCAAATAAAGATAAGAAGAGATCCGCTAAAAACTCTGGGAAAGGAAATAAGGAAACAGGGAAGAAGGGTAGAAATGAATTTCCACCCTGTGTTAATTGCAGTAGGAAGCACCCTGGTGCCTGTCTAAAAGGAAAAGGAGTATGTTACAAGTGTGGTGAAAAAGGCCACCAAGCTCATGAATGCAAGGGAAAGAAAGCGGCTGTCAATGTGGAATTCTATAATTGTAGAGAGAAGGGACATTATGCAAATGAATGTCCTAAGCGTCAGGGGAACTTACCTCAGAAGAGGCCAAGGGATCAGGGCCAGGCTTATGCTATCACTACTGCTGAGGTGGAAGCTCCGAAAGACGTGGTGGCAGGTAATTTAATGGTTTCCTCAAGTTTAGAAAATGCATTATTTGATTCTGGATCATCGCATTGTTTCATATCTTCCCAGTTTTCTAAGAAAATTAGATATTTTCAATTTGATTTAACAAGGGAGTTGTCGGTCAAAACCCCTAAGGGAAGTATTGCTGCAACAAAGTTTTGTTGATTAGTTCCCATTAGAGCACCTAAATGTTCTTTACCTGCTGATCTCATCGTCATACCCATGATTGAATTTGATATAATCCTCAGTATGGATTGGCTTTCGGACCATGATGCAAAAATTTATTGTAAGAGGAATGAGGTTACGATTCATGATGATGATGATAAGGAACACCTTATTTTTAGAGCCGAATCGTTGCCACATAATTCTTATCTAGATCCACCCCCAGTAGCTCAACTAAATTCAATTATTGGGGAGGAAGAGAAGGAAATTACTGAGGGTGAGGAAAGGAATATTCAAGTAGAGGATGTACCTATTGTGAGAGAATATGTTGATGTGTTTCTGGAAGATTTACCTGGACATCCTCCAGAACGAGAAGTTGAGTTTTCCATTGATTTAATTCTTGGATCAAGGCCCATATCGAAGACCCATTATAGAATGGCCACTGTGTAATTAGTTGAACTAAAGAAACAACTAGAGGAATTGAGTAATAAGGGATTTATTTGCCCTAGTGTTTCTCCTTGGGGAGCCCCTGTTCTTTTTGTTAAGAAGAAAGATGGATCTATGAGGTTGTGCATTGACTATAGGGAGATCAATGCTATAACAATAAAGAACAAGTATCCCCTACCTCGCATTGATGATTTGTTTGACCAACTGCATGGAGCTCAATAATTTTCAAAGATTGACCTTCGGTCTGGATACCATCAGTTGTGTGTGAAGAAGGAAGACGTTCCAAAGATAGAATTTCAAACAAGGTACGGGCATTACGAGTATACAGTAATGCTTTTTGGATTGACTAATGCACCCTCTATTTTCATGGATCTAATGAATAGAGTTTTCAAGGAATATATTGATGACTTTGTAGTGGTATTTATGATATCTTCGTATACTCCAAAATCCACGAAGATCATGAAAATCACTTACGCATTATCCTGAAGACTCTTAGAAGACATGAATTATATGGGAAATTTAGAAAGTGTGAATTATGGCTTCATGAGATTTCTTTTCTTGGCCATATTGTCTCTAAGGATGGAATTTCCGTTGATCCTTCTAAAACCAAGGCAATCCAAGAATGGCCAGCACCGACAAGTATAACTGAGGTACGCAGTTTTATTGGTTTAGCAGGTTATTATCGACGTTTCGTCCAGAATTTTTTCCAGATTGTCTAACCCATTGACAAAGCTCACACGTAAAGGGATTAAATTTTTCTGGACAAAAGTGTGTGAAGAATGTTCTGAATAACTAAAGAGAAGATTAGTCAATGCCCCTGTATTGACTCTACCATCGGGGAATGATGGGTTTGTTATTTATAGTGATGCATCGAAGAAAGGACTTGGTTGTGTCCTTATGCAGAATGATAAGGTCATTGCATATGCATCACGACAGCTAAAAATTTATGAGCAAAAATATCCTACTCATGATCTTGAGTTAGCAGCTATGATCTTTGCTTTAAAGATATGGAGACATTACCTCTATGGTGAAAAATGTGAGATTTATACTGATCACAAGAGTTTGAAGTATATTTTCACACAAAAAGAACTCAACATGAGGCAAAGGCGATGTCTTGAACTACTCATGGATTATGATTTCACGATACATTACCACTCGGGGAAGGCAAACAAGGTGGCAGATGATTTGAGTAGAAAAGACAATGGAGTTTTGAATGTGATGAGAATTGAAAGGGATCCAATTTTCTTGGATCTAGTGAAGATGGACATGGGAATAACTAGGGAAGGTGAAACATCAATGCTTTTTCAAATGGTTGCCAAACCATCATTACTAGAAAGGATTAACAGTTCTCAGACCAATGATGAAGAATTTCAGAAGAAGATTAAAGATGTTAATGATGGAAGATTGAGGGACTTTGTGTATAAGGATGGAATTTTGAAATTCAGGAAGAGACTTTGTGTTCCCGATATACCTGATCTAAAAAAGGAATTGCTGGATGATGCTCATAGTTCCAATTTCTCTAAACACCTTGGGAGCACCAAAATGTATAGAGATTTGAAGGAACATTTTTTGGTGGGACAATATGAAGAGGGAGATTGCTGATTTTGTGTCGAGGTGTATGGTTTGTCAACAAGTGAAAGCTGGAAGGCAACATCTTGGTTGAGTATTGCAACCTCTTCCCATACCTGAGTGGAAATGGGATAATATTACGATGGAATTTGTCATGGGACTACCAAATACTCCTACAAGGAATGATGCAATATGGGTCATTGTTGATCGTCTTACTAATTCAGCACATTTTCTGGCTATACGGGAGGATCTACCACTTTAATGTCTAGCAAGATTATATATTAATGATGTTGTAAGACTTCATGGAGTACCCCTGTCGATTGTTTCTGACCGTAATCCTCGTTTTACTTTAAGATTCTGGAAAAGTCTTCAAAAGGCCATGGATACTGAACTTTGTTTGAGCACTGCCTATCACCCTCAAACATATGGACAATCAAAACGGACTATTCAAACCTTAGAAGACATGTTGAGATCATGCTCTCTTGACTTTCAGGGTATGTGGGATCAATAATTACCACTGGTAGAATTTTCCTATAACAATAGCTTCCATTCAAGCATTCAGATGGCACCTTATGAAGTGTTATACAGAAAGAGATGTCGTACACCAACATGTTGGGATGACATTGGTGAAAGAAAATTTGTTGGACCAGAACTGGTGGAAGAAACAATGGAAAAGGTGAATGTAATCCAAAACCACATCAAATCAGCTCAAAGTAGGCAGAAGAGCTATGCCGATAACAGAAGAAAGGTTTTGGAATTTCAGGTGGGAGATCATGTTTTCCTAAAGGTATCTCCATGGAAGGGAGTTATACGTTTTGGTAAGAAGGGTAAGTTGAGTCCCAGGTACATCAGACCTTTCAAAATTCTAGATCGTATTGGGGCTGTAGCTTATCGTTTGGCGATGCCGCCAAATCTCTCCAAAGTTCACGATGTTTTCCACATATCACTATTGAGAAAATACATGCCCGACCCAACACATGTATTTACCTATGAGGAATTAAAACTGGAACCCGATCTATCTTATTGTGAAGAGCCCATCAGAATTCTTGATGTGAGGGAGCAGGTGCTGAGAAACCGGACGACTCGTCTGGTAAAGGTTTTGTGGAGAAATCATAAAATGGAAGAGGCAACGTGGGAACCTGAGGAACTTATGGTGAAGGACCACCCAAGTCTTTTTATGCGATAATACCCTAGAAATTGCGAAGACGTAATTATTTGAAGGAAGGGAGAATGTAACATCCCAAGCTTCCACGGTACGTTTCCCTTCGAATAAATGCAATAGCGTGTGTTGTACGCAACCTCGAGCTCTAACACACACCACAACTAATTAAACTAGCCATTTTGAATAGTAATACCTACTTTTTGAAATTTTATAAATTTTATTTATCAAAATGGACTTCATTTTTGGATTCGGAATATCGAAATTAGCCTATGTTTAATTTTTGGTATTTTTCTGAGAACTTCTAATTTTTTATGAATAGTGAAAAATACTTAAAAACAAATTTTTTAATCAAAATAATTTATAGTGATAATTTATACTATTTAGTGATTTTAAAGTATAATTAGAATATATATTTACCATTTTATCCAATGGTGGTCATTAGAATTAATTTTACATTGAAAATGGACATAAACAATTGCCAATCTTTTGATATAAATTGTTTCTTAAAAACACGCTATTTGTTGTGACAGCGGGAATTAATTATAAAATTAATTAATGAAACTTATATGTTTGGACTTTTGTAAAATAGACATCATTTTTGAATTCGGAATATCAATTATAGCCTAGCGTGAAATTTTGGCATTGTTCTGAAAAACTTCAATTTTTGATGAATAGTGAAACCACTAAGTGGTAGTTAAATAACTAATTTTTCGTTTAAATGAAATATTACCACTTATATGATTTGATTTTCAAAAATCCGACATACATGGTTGTCATTATGAAGTAAAATGTGGTTGAATGAGATTAAAATAATTTTTGGTGAATAGTAACTCTTAAGTTCTTAATCGCGATTAGAGGTAATTAGTGTAGTTTAAGGTAAAAATAATGTTTTAATAATATGAGATGAGCTTGACACATGTCCTACCCTCATTGGATGTGCGATGGCTGACCAAGACAATCCATGGGTAAACATGGGGACCCCATGGAGCCACTTTAGTTGGAAAATGACATAAATACATTTTATTAAATGTTAAAGTAAAAAATGACACAAACATGAAATGTTTTTCTAAAACAATTTTTATATGGGGTTATAGAAGTCATATTTTTGACTATAAATAGTCATTGGAAAGATAAAACGGTTTCCTACATCATAGTAATTATTTTTTGAATTTTTAGACATTAAATAAATTAAATTATTTATGACATCATGATGATGCAGCGATGACCTCATTATTTAACGATTTAAATAAAATGAGAAGATAATGAAAAATCCAAGGCTTACACATTTCCAAAGCCTATTGGATGAGGAGATTTCGAACCCTTATCACCTTATCCATGAATGTTATTAGTGTGGGACCTTTAGAATCCTAAAAGCATTGTATAATAATGTAACATTTCAATCTTTCCAAAAGAGCCCCTCCTCTCCTCTTATAAAAGGCCCCCACCTCTACCACCTTATTCACACTTTCAAGCCTTTTGGTTCGCCCAACCTCTGCAAAAATACTCTCCCAACTTCTCTCCCTTCATCCTAGAAGCTTTACTTTAGTCAGAAAGCCATCCTAAGGAGTCCTTTTGATCAAATCAAAAGGAAGAACCCGAAGAAGAGGAAACATTTTCATCACCCTCTTTCAAGTTTCTTTCTTCTTCCACTCCCTCTTTGTTTATTATTTCAACTCTAAAATTATAACTCCAATATCTTCTATATACTGTGATGTTATTATAAATATGGGACAACCATATTCAGTATTCTACGCATCATTTGAATGACATGTCACCATACGTGCGTACGTACGACTTACCGTCTTCACGTCGTGGTGTAATTGTTATTCAATATATTATTATTTAGATGGGTATAATAATGATATGTAATTCATGTAAATAATAAATATAACATGATAATGATTCTGTATATATGATATACTATCCAATTATATATTATTTTAGTATCAAAATAATGATATTGTCGCTCGTGCGTATGTACGGACTACCGTCTCCACGAACGCGATGAGATTCACTCTCCGTCGTATCCATTCAAGTATAATTATCATTTGATGATTTAAAAATAATGTTTAAGGACATGATATCATTCTGGATATGAATAAGATACAACCTATCCATGATTAACATGACTTACGTAACAAAACATATAAAAGAAAACGAGTAAGTTAACACCCGAAACAACGATAAATCTAAGATATTATTAACAAAGCAATGTTAAAAGATCATATATGATATCATATGAATGTATATGATTCTTTTATAATATAATAATAATTACTTCACCATTATACAGGAGGTTAACCTACCCCAACCAAGGAAAAGTACAAGGTAAGGGAACTTCTTAACCCAATTTCTATTCTTTGGGTTAATCTCCTACTTTCAAATTATGTCATAATATTTTTATGTCCTATCTTGTATTTGTACATTATTTATGTGTACTTATAGTGAATACACATTATAGATGTACTTTATTTAAAAAAAATGATCTTTTTAAGGACTTCGTCTCAATCCCCTTTCATTGAGGCATATTTGGTTTTATACACAAATTTCTTTTATACGGTGTATAAACCCCTTTGACTTTTACGTTTATTCAAAAGGAATATTTTTTATACGAAGAGTTTAATAAATGACAAAAGGGAATGTTTTTGTCATACGTATGCGGCGACAACGACTTCTCCGCCGCCGTGACCACTATTTGAGTTTTGGCTTCCTCTACAAGCCATACCCTTTTTTTAATGAAAAATAAATACCATGTTATACTTTTCTTTTATTTGGGTATTGAAAATGGTTTTGAAAGCGTTTTTATTATATCAATGTGTTGTATTGATATCTTGTGATTGAAATGTGGAAATGTTATGTTTCCTTTATGCATGTTTTATGTGATACGATTATGTTATGGTTTATGAGATGTTTAAACCTGGTCATATGAGGAATGTATTGGACTTAATAAGTGACAGGTGGAGCCCGCTATAGCTCCTCGATGCATCGGTAGGTCTCATGAGACAACTAGACGTGGAATTGGCCAAGGCCCTTTCCCAATTTCATTTATGGTTTTGGCCGAGGCCTTAATCATTTTAGACGTCTTGGCCGAGGCCTTGACAAAATGTTTCAGAATGTCCGGCATTATACATTCTGTCATTATGAAAGTGGTTATTGATATTTCACATGATTATTCGTCTAGTAGAATATCCATGTGAGTAAGTAATGGCATTATTTTATTTTACTTATGCCATATTATTCTGAAGTTCAATTTCAATAAGGCTTTTGTTTTAGTTATACATTGCCTTAAATGCTTCTGTTTTCTTATAAAAGTTTCCGCTATATTGTTATCCTTACGGAGCATTTGAGCTCACCCCTTTCAATGTTTTATTTTTCCCAGGATGTGAAGAAGTGTATTATGACTGACTTGCAAGAATAGTCAGTGAGGATATGAGTGTGGACTAGGGAGACCATGTTATTTTAGTTTTCATTTTTATGATGTAATGTAATGTTTATGAATGTATCTAGTGTTTCCAAGGCTACTAAAGTAATCGGTCTTTTGAGACTTGATCATTTGTGATCATGCCAATGTTATGAAGTAATGCACTGACTCTGGGTAGCTGGGGTCGGGGCGTTACATTGATTGTTTATATGAATCATCAATGCTAATTTGATTTCCCTTTTTATTTTTTTAAATTACATGAAATTTTTGAGGGTTGGGAAGGAGTGTTTTCAAGTGGGGGACATACCTGTTTCATAGAATCGATAGAAGGAGAAGCTTCTTTACCACTATGAAGTGTAATTTCACATACATTATCTTTGCCCTTCGGATTGGAAATGGTTTGGGATGGTAGTTTTCCAGACCCTTGAATATTAAGCTCACTGATGGTGTTTGCCAATTCTCCCACCTGAGTTCGTAGGTCTTGAATTGCCAATTGTGGGGTCTGCTGGAATTGAAGGTTCTGGGTTGATGTTTGCTTCACCATATCCTCGAGGCATGGTTCATATTTGGGAGGAGGAGGATGATTGTTTTCCGAATTTGAAGGATATGAAGGTTGCGTACCTTGGCTTTGTTGATACCAATTATGCTTTAGGTAGCTTGAGTTTCTTCATTTTCGGTACTAGGGTTGTGCTTGGCAACCTGGATTTGGATTTAGCCAGAATTGTTCTTTCTTGAAGGGAGGTGCTTGTTGGAATGGACGCCCTGGGAACATAGCTGCACAAGACTCGGATGAATCTTGAAGTTGTGGGCACTGGTAAGAAAAATGAGTGTTATCAGAACAAATACCACATTGCAATGGAATAGAAGTAGAGTGTGAGTTACCTTGTGCTTGAGATAATTGCCTTAGAAGGGTATGCATCTCATCAAGTTTAGTATATACCTTTTGTTCTAGGGATGAATGACTTGCCTCATGAACTCCTCGGTTTGGTACAATTGCTCATGTAATAAATTGTTGTGTGTTTTGAGCCATGTTGGCTATTAAGTCATGAGCGGCAGAAGGAGGTTTATCAACTAGGACACCACCAGCTGCAATATCAATCATTCCACAATCCATGGGAATAAGTCCCTCATAGAATTATTGTATTATTAGTTGTTCACTAATCTGGTGGTGGGGGCATCTTGAACAAAGTCTTTTGAATCTCTCCTAGTATTCCTGAAGGGTCCCTCCTTGTAACTGCCAAATGCCACAAATTTCTTTCCTAATTGATGCAGTTTGGATGGAAGGGAAAAACATCTCTAGAAAGAGTTGTTTAAGGTCATTATAGCCCCCAATTGTGGTAGGCATATAGTAAATCCAATCTTTTGCTACACCATCAAGGGAGAAAGAGAAGGCCCTAAACTTAATGAGGTCCTCAGAGACATTTTGGGGTTTCATGGTGGAGCACACTATGTGAAACTCCTTTAGATGTTTGTGAGGGTCCTCACCAGGAAGACCATGGAATTTTGAAAGGAGGTGGATGAGGCCTGATCATAGCTCAAAATTGGCTGCTTCTTCAAGATATTGGATGTATGGAGGTAGGTACTCCACATCCAGGGTGGTTAGTTTTTTTTAATGTTCTGTTATTTGTAGCCATGATCTCTGGGGTTTGATTTGTTTCAATTTTTTATTTGTTTTGGAACACTTGAGGTTTCAAAAGGGGTTCCTAAATTTTACTTGATTGGCCTTCTCTAAATGCCTTGATTTGTGTGTGATGCGACTTTTCAATTTCAGGATCATATTCAAGTATTGTTTGTTTACCAGATCTTGTCATGCAACAATGATGTCCGGTTTGATTGACTTATTTTTTTGTTGCGTTTTTTTATTTGAGATGGATAACAAACATAAGAAGTTTGAAAGAAGAATATAATGTTATACTATAGAATTATAGCGGGATATGGAGAAGAGAGAGAGAGAGAGAGAGAGAAAGAACACACCAAAACAACAAAAAATAAAGACAAAACCCAAAAAAAACAATAAAAAGGGGGTGGGGTATTTAAAGGAGTACTAATTAAGAAGTAAAATAACTAAGTAAAATTAAATAAAGAAAAAAAGATCTTGGATCCCAGGAAATGGCGCAAAAATTTGATCGCGTTGTTGAGCGCGTCAAATTAGTTGTTTAATTTGGACTAGAATTTCTGTAGTATAGTAGCAACCCTAGGTCGTCTCTCGACGGAGCCTTAGACCATTAATTGAAAAATGGGGTTTTGATTATGGAAGTAGAAGGTGAATTAGGTTTTGTAAAACTTGGGGGTTTTAGGATTAATGATTAAAATATGAAATGAAAGCGATTAAACAAAGTAGAAATGACCAAGATTGATTTAACATGATCAACCAGGGGAAGTCCCATGATGCTCATCCTTCATCGCATCAAGGGATGGGGTTATGGTATTTCAATACCTGGTTTGTAACACCTAGGACCATAATGTTACTTATTTTATACTATGATACCTCCTAGGGTTCATTCGAAAAAACATAACGATTCACCAGACACCACCGATGATTGGGTGATTTGTGTTCGACATCATAACCGAAACTCACCAAGGCAACACATGAAGAATTCGATGTGCTATCCAAGTTTGTATGTTATTTCACTGTGATACCATGAAATGAATGTTCATGACCTTGATAGTGATTATGTGAGTTCAATTTACCAATATGAACCACATAAACACTGCAATTGGAAGGGGGAAAAGAAAGTGGAACGATGTGTGAAACATCACATGAATTGGTACCCCCAAACATGATCATATGAGTTGAGCATGACATACCAGTACATAACTAAATAAAATAAGAATATAGGATGGTGAAAACAAACACAACAACCTGTAATTCAAAAGATCATTCAAATATTTCAACATGAATCTTGGGATTTACATGACGTTCCTCCCCGGGTGATCACAAGGGGTTTAGAAACCCTTGGAAGAGGAAGAAGAAGAAGAAGTTGAAGTAGCACTTCCGATAGCCTCCATAACATCTATAATTGTTTATAAGACTAATTGGGGACTCCAAAATTGAAGAACCATGCCACCTGGACGAACTTACAAATTTGGAGCCCAAGGTGTCATTTTATAGGAAAATTGAAGGTGGTTTTAGGCACCCATATTTCATAAATCCAATTGTACCACACGTTTCTGCCTTCAGAAAGTCTTATCTCGCTATGGAGAAAATATAAAGGTTGTATACCTACCTATTGAATGTATCCACTGAAAGTTTGGCACCATTTGGACAACTACAACTCAAGATATTGATAAAATACAGAACACCGGATTTGACTTGGTCCATATTCGGTGGCTTGGATAGATTAGTTCGGATGGTCCCCATAGAAGCCGAATCAGGATTGGGTTCCTTAATATTAAATGTATCTTATTAAATTTTGGACAGGACCACACAATTTAAGCCCCTTTGGATGCACATAGATCGTGTAATATGCAAAATAGTTGGAAGATGTCCATGGATCCATGCAATTTTGGCCCATTTTTCTTCCACTTCATCAAAGGCCCTCCAAATCACCTCCACCAACATTGAAATAATAAAAACAAATAACATTGACCATTCTAACCATAATTAACATTAATTGATTGATTCAAAAATAAAGTGAAATTTATTATTATATTTGTAATATTCATTACAAAACTAGTTTAAATCTATGGTGTAATGGTGGAATAAAACAGTGAATCATGGTACGATCAATGATTTATTTGAACATGATGTTCTTGATCTAACCCAGTAATGTCTGCTTGATTTTCTTATTCACAGTTCATCAACACTTCTAATAGTGGGAAGGATTAAGGATGGACAACATTTAATTGGATAATGATCTTGGCTCTAAGCCCCACTTTGTTGAGATTGGGATATTTCATCCTCCTCCCGTTCAAGCTTCTGGATGCACCATCAAATTATATCTCTGATATCTAGGGTTCATCATTAATAGATAATTACTCTTCAATAGGTAATTTAGTATTCAATGAGTTCATCTCTATTATAGTTTGATTTTCCAAAAAATATGAAAATGCGTGAACTGTCACCACTTACTAAGGCACGAAACTGAATATCAAACTACTATAAGATGACCATCCACCATGAAAATTGTTTGGTTAACATCAAAAAAATGAGAATTTATTTAGGTATGTTAATTTGAGAGACAATAAAATCTTCTTGATGATGTAGTCAATGCCTCAAGTTTTGTATAGTAAATATTTGCATCGTACAACTCTTCTTTATATCTAAATAAAAATTCTGAACATTGATCATTGTGAGACGAAGGTAATGAATGTTATTTTCTACCATCATATTTATTTTTCAGGAGGAAGGAACCTAGTGATTAATCTATGTCTGCCACATAAAAAATTAGTATCTTATCTTTGATAGGAGGCATCATCACTGTCAGGCTCAATGGATATTTCTTGAGACTATCAAATGTTTCTTGACAATCATCAGTCCACTAATATGTAACCCCATTTTTCATCAAACTGGTGAAAGGAGGTCATTTTCCTATAATTCTTGGATATAAAGTGCCAGATATAGGCCAGTTTTCCTTGAAGACATCTCAACTCATTAAGTTTTTATGGGGTGAGATGATAAATATGGACCTTTTCTTGGGGTCAAGTTTGATTCCCTGATAGCATGTGATAAAGCTATAAAATTTCCATGAGGTAATGTCGAAAGAACATTTCAAGGGATTTATTTTCAGGCTATGTTGTCACAATTTGATTAATATGGTTTTGTGATCCACTACGTGGTTAGAGAACTATCAATATTTAATCACCATATCATTAAAATAGCATTCAATGAACATTTTCTAGAAGGGTTAAAATATGTGATACATGTAACATTGGTAAATAGCACTGATATTCTTCGTGAAATGGGGCATTACTCAATGTAAAAAATACTCCCTATGGGGGCCTAAAGGTGGATTATTCTTTATGTTATTAGTAAATTTAAATTATATTCTATCCCAAATATCCATCCATGATGGAGATGGAAATATTTAAAACCTCTTCATAAATAATCTATTCAATGAACAGGAATAAGAAATCATCCTCTAAAAATGACATCGAAGATCTCTAAAATCAATATAGGCTTTGATTTTACCATTCTTCTTCTTAACAAGGTCAATATTAGCCATACGTTTTGGATATTAGACCTCTCAAATTATGTTGGATCTGATGATATTTTTAATATTAGCTTTAATATTGGTAGTGTGTGTTGAGTGCATCTTTTTGGATTCATGTTTATGGCCCCAGTGGTTCTACGGTAAGACCTGGTGATGACTGGACACCCTTGGGTCAAGGATCAACATTTCTATGTAGTTCTTGGTTAATACATCCCAATGATGCTTCCGAAAGGTGGTATATACCACTTTCTCTTCCAAATATGTACCATCACTACTCAAAGTGGGTTTTGGGTACTATTCTATACCCCAATTTATTTCTATAATTCATAAATATTTGTAGATATTCCCTTAAAAATGATGGATTGGATTCACTAATGACCTCCTTCAAATATTATTCCCTCTGTTTATTTTCCTCTTATTCCATTATGGAATCAAGTAGTGGGGTATTCTCTCTCAATTTAGGAGAGGATTCATTATATAGACATTCAAAAATGAAGAGACTTCATATGATTTAATAGATATTGCTAGATTTACATGATACTATAGAGAGGATGGAGAAGGATTGTCTTCATCCACATTGTGTGATGATATAACCTCTTCTTCTCAACTGATGAGGAAGGTATTTCATGGAGCTTTGAGGATGTAATGAAGGCATTTTCACAATAGATTTCACCACATTTTTGGGAGTCGACAAACATCTCAACATTACTGGACTCAGTGTTCTGGAATAATATCTTAAATACAATTGAATTTGAATCTAAATTTGGACTCATTTGATCAACCATATTGATGGGTAACACGTATTATTTGCTGATCTGTTTGAAGTGGTAGGTTGTGATCATTTCCAAACCATTCAGGGTAGTGACCCTAGGAACAGAATCAACAAGGGGTTGTTTCCATCTCATCTAATACAATCCTACATCAATTTAATGTGATTCCTAAGATAAAAAATGGGTTCTTATCAGTTTGAAACATCCTAAATTGTCTATTAATGCTGTATTTGACACATTGATTTTACGATGAGGGAATTTACACCTATTGATGCACCCATGACATTCCTAAAAATACATTGAAGGTTGTATCCAATCAAATGATCTGAAATTATAATTTTGATACGAGGTCTAAAAAATATCCCCTAGTATTTATTTGGCCAAGTGGAATTTTTTTTTATATACCAATTATGTTAGAGTGGAAGGTGTTATGTTGTTCTCATTGTAGCCCATCTAGAGAAGTGTTTATACTGGGATGAGATTTATCCGGAGCCATTGTTAATTAAATAATTGTAAACATCGATATCATTTATTCTATTAGACATGTACTATATTCTGATGATTCTTTGTATAAAAATATCTTTATCTTGATCTATGAAGTAGTTAATAATGTGAAATTTTATAGTATTAGTCTCTATATGATAGTCCACAGTAGAAAAAACTGATGATTAAAACTCCTTGGAGCTTATAAAATCCTCTATGGGTGCATCCTTGAGGTATTTTGTCAAACTTGGGGCATCCAGGATCGATAATTGGTTGGTACCGAGGACAACTATTTTAGTATTTCATACTTGTGGCCTAATGCCCCATGATTACCTATGTGGTGATTCAACTTCCCACGATCTTTAGGGAATATAGTACTTAATGTAGGTGGATGAACCCCAAAAATTGTAGTTTTAGGTTCTCTTGTCCTAGTCATGTTGGGTCTGGCAGGTCTTCCTACACAACGAGGGTGATTCAAAACCTATAACCCCTCAAATGATGTTATATAATGATTAGTATGGGGTGGATTTTAATAGGTGTCGGTGGATTTTCCATCTCATGCTGGATTCTATGAACGTATCTTTCTTGGGTTTCTACAGTATTGATAGCTTGAGATGGGACATGCCTCGAATTCTATATACTGCCACTACTACGCCTTCCCCTGTATCCTCAGATCCTACAACCACTTCCTCTAGTACCCCAATCAGGTGAAGGGAACATGGGTTCATGTACATTCTCATCATTATATAAGTGATCCATTAAATGAATGGAATTAATTGAACTAAATATTAACTCATCATATGAGGTTGACTTTGTCTGGTTAACCATTTCAAGATGTTATATTTTGTGGGGTGGTTCCTATTGTTTCAAATATGAGGGAATAAAGTATAAGAGAGTCAAATCCTAGGTTGTTCATTGTTTAGGTTCATACAATTATAATTTTCCTACCTTTCTGGATAGGTAACGTGCGAAAGGATAAATTTTGGAGGTTTTTAGGGATGATGACATCAGTTGTGTTGTGGAGGAAGAGGTCAGAGGCATATTTGGTTGCATCAACTTTTCATGGATAATTCCTTGAGTTCAATTCATTGAATTTCAAGTCACATAACCATAACTCATCAATTTAATTCTTCATTGTTACTTATTTCCTCTCGTATCCTTCCTTAGGGGAATGAGAAGAAACATATTCAACTTGTACTGGTGGATTTCCGAACATTACTTCCTAGAATCCATCATTTTTTGTAGGGTGTCTTTGAAGATGAATAATTCATAAATGGTGTGTCCTAATGTCCTATAAAAGAATCCATAATCTTTTTGGTCATCCAGAACTAACTTGTCAAACCACTGGGGCTATGGTAGGTGGAGTGAATCATTATCCATATTAGCTATAAAGTAGTCACACACATTATCATCCTAGAATGAGTAAACATTGTTTCATCATTCCTTGAATTGGCTCAACCAGGGTCCCTTCTAGTTGTCCTAGAGAGGTGGGGGTCTCTATTGACATTGAGGGGGTTCTAAATAATATGTTGTGGGTTTTGGAGCTAAGTTCATCATGGAGGTAGGCTTAAGTGTGATAGACACCACTTTATCCTTTTTGGCTCTTTTCCCCAGGGTCGGTGGAGTTATCCGGTACTTGATCTTAATTCACTGTATAGAACATTCCATTCTTTTGGTAATGGAGGTAAAATCCTAAAATCCGCCTATATATTTCACCATGATTATTTTTTCTCATAGCTTGTTGTGATTGTTATATAGGAAAATATTGGAGATATTGTTGGGGTAGCGGTAGGTTCATGGAGTTTGTCTTACCCTTCCAAATAGAAAAGAAATATTATATTATCTCATTTTTCCATTTTTTCAATTCGAGAGGCAAATGATTGTTTTCTATGGCATCGTTGAGTTAATATAAATGAGGAATTTCCAATAGAGGACTTCCCAAAATGTGGTTGTATGAGGTAGGAAATTAGTATAGCATACAATGGTTAGCCCTTACAAGGTCCATAAAAACAATTTAAGTGTCACTACTTCTTTTTTCTCAGAATTTCCCATATGGGGATCAGTATGGGACACAAAGTGTGTCAAATGATGTTTTGGGACACCTATGACATTCAATGTTGGGAATTTAGGACTTCAAAAATTTAGTGGTGGTGGGGTATCAACTACCCATTCAGGGAAATGTTTCCATTTTGGATGTATTTTTGTGTGCCACTCCTCCATGAATTCCAATCAATTTTCCAACTAATCTATGGCATTGATAAGCCCTTGATGAATGTTTTGGTGAATACGAGCTTGGAGTGGTGTAAAAAGAGTTGGTATCTAACGATTTGGTTCATCCATTATTTTTAGAAGATATCTGTCCAAGGAAATCATTTTAATATTTTCTTGAATCCATTATGGTTGTTTTCCTAATGGAGGGAAATCAGGATATTCATCCATGATCAAATAAAGGTAAAATGATGGCCAATGTTCCAATAGGGGCAGATGTCCTGGACCTTCTTTAGTCAAAGAAATGAGCCCTTGTTTTTTTGGTACACCTATTTGAATTATACATTGAGGATCTTCTTATGTAGAATATTTGGAAGGAATGTAACTTAGAGAATATTGACACGAATTCTCCTCAAATCTTTCCATTCTTCCTCTAATCAAGAAAATTATTCTTCGACCATAATGATATCTTCCTTATTGAGAGGAGGAGGTAGGTTATATTTGGACATAACATTATTATTTTCTTTGGTATATATTCATTGTGGTGGTAGTAAAGGATTCATTGAGGGAGTGTCCAAATTCAGGGTGATTTTATGGTTTTGGGTATGCAAACATTCATTTGTCTTAGTGTGGAATTTGTTCTGGATGATACCATCCACTCTTGATCCTCTTTATTTGCATCAATTTTTATTACATCTATATGATTGACATCCCAAAAATTCACTGATTCATAATTAATTGTCTCCATCATATTGGTTATTGAATGATTAGAGGGTTGTTTGCATCATTTTTTGGATCTCCCTTATTTCTTGGGTCTTCCTTTAGCTTCCTAATGAAGAGTGTCTCGGAGGGATCCTCCATGAAAAACGGTTTCATACCTCCCTCCTGGGGAAATAGGTCACAAGATGGGATTAACTGGGAGTCCATACTTATTTTTTTTCTCTCTAAAGGGGATAAACTGATTCCCATTAAAGGGGAGGTTGGCTTAAAAATTCCCCAAGCCCTGTGGGCTGGGATTTTTTTGTTAATTTGTTTTTGTGCCGTGATATGAGAATATTTTCCCTATATGGATAGTTTATGTAAAACATTCCCCCAACAATGTGGGATGGGGCCAATATCATACGGTGGAGGCTGTTTTAACTTTTTATACAATCAGGATGTTTTTTATCTTTATTCAAGTGTGATCCAGGTACTGTGTCAAGTCTATAAATGAACATATTTGTTTTGAGGACATTATCAATACCTGATAAATATATTCTCTTAAGTGAGAAGTATGATCAATGTTCTCTATTACATGGTTTAGAAGTTTTTTTATGTATTGATCTCATCAGGCCTGATGCTTTTCATACTTATTTAAGGCTATTTATTTTTTATTTTGTCATCCTTCTTAAGAAGGGTTTCTTTCTTAATATCCATCATAGAGTAATGAAATTATAGGATTTCATTTATAGTTGGTTATTCTAAATAAGTTTTGGGGTGAAATGTATGGATCCATGTTCCGTCCTTTCATAGATATGAATGCCAGTCAAGGAATTGATAATTAGATGATGCAACTCATGCAATTAATTTAGTCAGACCAATTGAATATCTTCTAATCACCTCTCTGATAATTTTTTATTCTCATATAGAAGACATTTGAAGTCTATTTGATGACTAATATCTCTAAATATTTTTACATGGTTAGCATACTTATTATAAGGAAATAATTTTTCATTCATGTGGTAGTGATTTGTCCTCATATTCAGGTGGATGTTGTGCACGCATTCTTCTAACAATGCATATGGAATGTCTAACTAAGAAGTTGATGAGGGTCAAAACATAACGGATATACCATCCCTGGATAATTTTCTTTTGATAAAAAAATATATCATTTTGTTCTTTTACAAGGGATTCCTCCACCTACCATCCCAACATGAGTATTTCTTGAATTTTTATCATATGGAGAAGGTATCGTGGAGGTCTCACAGGCATCATAATGTTCATGAGGTGGATTTGAGGATGAGTGTTTCCCTAGAACATATTCTATATGAGAAAATTATTTTCCTTATCTTTTTTCGGGAATCTATAATTTTGTTCCATATAATTCCAAGAACAATAGAATATGATGGTTATATTATATTTCACTCATAATGGGAGGACATTTTTTCTAAAATTAAATGTCACTACTGGGAGGACCTTCATTACAAATTCCATCATAAAGAGGACTACCATCATAGATCGAAATTGGACAGTATGGATACTTTATACTGCATATACCCCGGGGAGTACCTTCCAGGAAGTGAAAACAAAGGGATGACCTTATTACTATAAGGAAATGTCACTGCGGGGATGACCATCACATCGAATTCCATCATATAGAAGACTGCAATCATATCATGATGTTTGAATTATAGGATTATTTATGTAGTGTATACTGTAAGGAGGACCTTCAAGGTGGATAATAGTAAGGAGATGACCTTATTTCAATGAAATTTTACAATGAATAGGACCTTGTCAATGAATTACGTCATGGAAAAGAATGCCATCATACCTTTACATCGGACATTCAGGAAGATTTTCTAGCATATACCATGGGGTGGACCTTCCGGGAAGACAGAAGAAATGGGATGACCTTTTTGAAACACTAAGTGTCACTGATGATTAAACCCTTGTAGCAAATCCCATCATGTTGAGGACTACCATAATAGTTTGATGTCTGACTGCAGAGAAAATTTATTAAACATATACCATGAGGAGGACCTTTAGGGTGGATAAAATCAAGGGGAGGACCTTCTTAGTAGTTGATATTTTGAACACTTGTAGGGATATCATCAAACACATTAGAATATAGGCTCTCATGATCGATACATTTATACTCACAAAGGATTCCTTAATGGAACATGCTCTTGGGAGGACCATCAAAGATACTGGTAATAATGTTTTGGGGATGAGACCGGCAACTGATACTTCCACTTCTATAATTTGGTAATGTATCGACAAGATCTTGAACAAACCCTTATAGATGTTTGATGTCCTCACAAACATCATCTTTTTGAAGTGCATGATTTTGATTATTCTCTTAATTTTATAGTTTCCTTTGGTGTGATTTATTTTGAGGTGATATCTGGTGGAGGACTAGGGGTTCTTACAGTAAGGTATGGTCTTCATATAAGGGTTCAGTTTTATGTGGATCTGGTGGTGTTTTTGGGATATTTTAGGGAACTTACAAAATTCTATCTTGGATATATTCCTACCCTATAGTAGCCACCAAACTGTAAAATTTTCTATCATTGGAATAGGTATTTTCACTCAATATTGTTTTCCTTTTATCATGGAATATTTTTGATGAACATTTAGGATGGTAGTAGGGATACATGTATGCTTCTGAGTGACCAACCCATTGTGCAGATGAGTCACCCCACCTGAGGAGTTAGTGTTATTGGCCCAGATCATTTCCATTTCAACTGATGAGATAATGTATTGGAAGGTTTGTAGGATATAGTCATGAATTAATGTCTAAAACTCTATAATTTATATATTTTTTTGTGAAACATTCTTTGTGGGAATGAGGATATACACCCATTTTTGTTTCATGGATGGAATATGAGCCTACCCCTAATTTTTAGTCAGGGTATGCTGACTAGATCCTCTAATTTTCATCATATTTAAGGGGTGAAATTATTGTACAAGAGAAGGTATTTGAATCTTCTAGTTGTTTTCCACCATATTTTACTGATGGTATTCATATACATCTATAATAATGTCCATCATATTGTATTTTTAAAATGTATTTGATTAGTGGGCATGATGTGAACGAGAAGCAATTTTTGTTTACTCATTGTTTTCTTCAACATTTTACTAGTGGGTTTCTACAATAGGCACAATAATGACAGTGTTAGGTCTAAAAGGGGCCTGGATACCTTGAGAGGGGGATGAATATTGGTATGGATATTCTTTTCAAACTCCTTCCAACCCCACTAGATCTTGACCTCTTTATTACAAAGGTCATATATTATTCTCTTAAATATTAATTTTGTTGGTGTACATTCCAATTTTATTTGATGATAATGCACTGAAAGTAAGGAAATATAGCAAGAAAAAGGACACATATATTTTTACTTGGTTCAACCACACTGAGGTATATCCAAGGAGCATACAATATCATTGTGCTAATTGGACCAATTTCACTAAGGCTCACTATCAATAATGATGTTTGGGATAAAACAGTTTTATGCATAGGATTTCTCACTTTAAAAGGTTTAGGGTATTCTCAATACATTCACAAGGGTCACTCCCTATCTCTCTTTATCTAGATCACTGATGGTGGAATGGATCATCATATTCCTCTTCAATCACTCACTCTTATTATAAGGGATCCACTCAAAATTTTTGGAATTGTTGATCCCTTAATTTGCATAAAATCAAATATCCTCAACTATAGGTAGATGCTATTTTGAATTCCATTTTCACCTGTAAATAAAATCCTCTTTTTTGCCTATTATTAGGTTAGAGGAAATTATTTTACAAACTATTATAGTGATTTTTCAAGATTCATTGATTCCCCCATGAACCATCATTCCACGTTGGTGAACTAAGTAGAGGTTAGTCTTGTCAGACGACCTATTCCGCAAACCACATCAACTTCTTCAGACACATACATCCTTTATGTACCATCTCGATTAACTGATCCCATGTACTAGTTCAACGCACTTCCTTTTCTTACCACATCTTCATCCATGTAATTCCTTATTCAGAGTAATGCTTCTTCTATTAACCAACTTCTTCTATTGTAGAAAATAGTTCCATACAAACACCATTTCATGTAATCTCTTTTATGAACTCCTTCAACATTTGCATAATACTCCTCACAAACCTCTTTTGAACATGTACAAATTCCCGGATCAGAGATGTTTTCTTATAAAAAACTCTCTTGGTAATTATGGGATTAACAATCCTTATAAGGAAAATAGATCTACAAAATCAGCTAAACTAAGATTTACCAAATCTTCATTGTGGTATAGACTTTACTGTATACTGTGCATCTTACACGAACCGAAATAATCCCACAAACAATTTTCCCTACATGGTCCGCATACAATATTTCTTCTATCTTGGTGGCCAAAATCACTGCATCATTTTCACAAATGGTTCCCATCACAGCTTATCAAATCACTATCTTGTTTCCAAGAATGACAATCTGTACTGCAAACCAGTTTACATCCATGAACTGCATTCCTTCCCGTGAACCTCCTTCACTCTATGAACAGTTCCTCCTCCACAGTCTATTTACTATTTCCTTTCCATGAATTTTTCCTGCATACCTCATGTTTAATCCGCGAACCATGCTTCATGGTCTATGTACTGTTCATTCCTACACAGAAAATTTTCATTTTCCAAAAGCAAAGTCCTAATTTTGGGGCACAAAAATTCAAAAAAACACATGGAAACTACTCCACCTTAAAAACATGCTTCAGAAAACACCATCCATGAACATTCACTATCATCTGGATTTTTCAATAAACACAATCAAACCCGAAACATATAAAGAGGACACCTTGAGGGATTTTTTCCCAATAATCTCCCCATTGTCTTTCTTGACAACTATCTCATAATTTAAAACCACACTAAATCTCCTTATATATTCAATAAAAATTCACTTATTATGATTAATATTGTGATCAAATATTTACTCAACATATATTATATTCCCACATGATCCATTCTTAGTGTGAGAAACAAGAGTATAATGCAATGTTCATCAACAAATCACTTCATTACATTCCAAAAACACTCTTCTACATTCATCATGAACCTCATCTGTCGTGATATATATCCATTATTGATCACATCAAGCATCATAATATTTAATTATCACCCTATGTTAATTTCCCACAAAAAACTTCCACTCCCACAATCTCCCTTCTCCACCTAGAATATTCTCCCCATGTCAAAACTTTGAAATTTTCTCCCTTTTAATAGCACAATTTCTACCCATTTTTGAAAAACTATAAGGCCATTTCCTTTAGGTCTGAAATAGTGTAAAAAACAAATATTAGCACATTAGGTAAAAACCAATCATACCTTGTGGAGAGGGGGTCACACATACACTATTTTTCATGTGTGGGGATTCGACTAAACTCCTAGAACCAGTCAATGCCTTTTAAATGCTTCTTTGGGTTATTCAATTGTCAGAATTCTTACAACATGTAGGTATGTTGGAACATAATACAACATCACAAGCCCTGAATCCACATTATTCTTGATGAAATGATACTTTATTTCAATGTTATATGTTCTTGAGTGATGAAATGAATTTTTTCTATGATATATTACACTTGAATTATTGTAATGAATTATGATTGGAGAATTCACTTCAAATCCCATGTCATCAAGATACTGCTTCATCCATAATAATTGTATGTAAGCATGAGGGGTCCTAATATACTCATCTTATGTGGTTCTCAATGAAAAGAAATATTTATTCTTTATTAGTGAATACATACACAATACACTAAGATAGAAATAAGATCCTTACATTGATTTCATGTCATCAATGAATCCATCCCAAACAACATATGCATATCCCAATAGCTATGGATGGGATTTGTCATTATACATCAAACAAGAATCCATAGTTCCATTGATAAACTAAAGTATTATTTTCCATGAAATCAAGTGGATGTATTTGGATTTTTTTTGATACTGCACTACTTGACTTGTAGAAAAAATCATATCCAATGGTGTTGTAGTCATGTGTGTCCGGCTTCCAATGATCTTCCAGTATTCTATGACATTAACCACATTTCCATCATCATCCCATGATAGCTTCATCTGGGTAGCCATTGGAGTCTCCATTTCCTTGTAATTATCAATTCAAAAACATCTAAAAACATTCTTGGAATACATATATATATATATATATATATATTGATAAATGAACATGTCATTCTTCCCTTTAGTTATATGTAAAGAAATGAAATACGCCATTTCACCAATCATTGTCATTTGAAAAATACTTTTTATGAATTTGAAAAACCTTCGGCATTACGCTTCATTTTATCATAGAATGATTATGTCATTTTCATATAACAACACCATCATTATTTGATTACATTTATGGTTTACAAATAGGTTGTAATACACTCCCCCACACTGGAAACCATGACTTTTCAGAAACTGATCTATCCATGAATACCATGATCTTGGTACTTGATTTAAACCATATAATGACTTCTTCAGCTAAGAAACTATGTTCTCATCTTCATGAATGAGAAATCCATCTGGCTTCTCAATATAATCTTCATCTTCTAGAACCCCATTTATAAATGCAGACTTAACATCCATCAGTGAAACTTTAAACTTACTTTTCATTGTTATAGGCAAGAATATTATGATTGTTTTTAGCCTTATAAGATGTGAAAATGTTTCATAAACACTGATAACCTCTATATGGTAGTACCCTTGGCACACTAGTCAGGCTTTTTTCGAATAACCACACCATGTTCATTCATTTTGTTGTGAAAGACCAATGTAGTCCGAATAACATTCTTATATGTTAGCCTCAAATCAATCTACCATATCTAATTTTTTCCAATTTTTACTAGCTATTCATTCATATCCTGAACCTAGTTCTCATCTCCAAATTTTAAATTTATCTCCACTATTTAGTTTGCAGGAAGATATAGATTTTAATACGTCATGATCCTCATCAGTTTCTTCATATGAATCATCATTTTACACTTCTACTCTCCCTTCCCTAACCATGACAGAAACTGAGCATCTTGATCCGATGTGATAGAATGAGGAAAAAATGATAGATTACAATCTACCAAATATAAATCCTCCCAATCTCATCAGTTGATAATGTCTCTCAGATAGATCTAAAGTGTGAAAACTTGGTCAACCTATCAATAATCACCATTTCCATGTTGCTTCCTCAAGGGGATCTTGACAAGACCGTCACAAAATACATAGTTGAATCATCCCATTCCCACTCAGGAATGGATAGATGGTATAAAAGTATAGTAGTCCACTGGTTCTCATCCATTACCTGCTAACAAGTGGAACACCCTGTGATAAAACCTATAATCAGCCTCTTTATACCTGGCCACTGATACTGTTGATGTATTTATCAACACATCTTGGTAGTCTTAGGATGTAATTCCAAAATACAAGCTTGAGATCCCCACATAAACTCTTAACATATTTATAAAGGGACCCAGACATGTCTGTGAATCTTTAGAATATTATCCTCATTAATAGCCCAACCAGGTGGTGGTTCCTTAAGTAAAACACATTCCCTTAGGACTAAGACTTTTTGATCCGAGTGTTTTCTCATTTGTACCCATTCTAAAAAAGAGGATATCATTTCCACAGACACTAAAATAGGTTTCCCATGATATTGATGAACGTCAAGGGAATTTTTGAAAACATGGTCATCAACTTTCACTCACAAATTGCCTTTTGGGGGGAATATGTCTGATTTTTTTTGAATTTAGGATTCAACAACTGAATTTCCCTTTTTAGGAGTATAATCAAGATCAATGTCGAATGACTATAGTAACTGTACCGACATGCACTACCTGAGATTCAAGTTAAATTGTGAGGAAGTTTACATTATACTATTATGGTTTTTGTAAATCACAAACCATTCTATGAATAGATAGTGCCTCGAATATCATATGTCAAGAACCTTAATTGATAGATCAAGGTTAGGCGTAGGTTAATTCATCTCATGAAGTATCAATTGGAAGTATATTTATGCTACAAACTTATCTACATTCCTTATTACATATCCTAGATCAACTTCTGACACATAAAAATAAACTACATACCTTATTCCTGGATCTGGAAGGATCAGGATTGGTGCTAAAGTCGTTCCTTATTTTATCTCTTAAAAGGACACTTCAAATGATTCATTCATTAATAATTTCACAGCCTTTTTAGTTAAGGTCGTGAGAGGAACCACTATGTGTGAAAATCTTTTAATGAATTTCTTATAACATTCAGCCTATCATATGATACTATGTATGTCAAAGACATTACTGGGTTGTTCATAGGTACCAACAGTTCTCACCTTCTTGGGGTCAACCAATACTCTTTCCCCTAAGATGATATGACTCATGAGGTTATCCTTATCAACTGTAAAGTATCATTTTGTGAGCATATATTGTAGTTTGTTCTCTCTCAGTGTATTCAACATGATCTCAATATGTTTTTAATAGTAAGGTCTGGAATAAAAATACACCAAGATAATATCTATGATGACCCACACGAAATAATCTAGATACTGGTGAAAAAACGTATTCATTAATTCCATTAAAAATGTTGTTGTGTCGGTAATACTGAACGACATAACAAAATACTCATACATGCTATATCTTTTCCAAACTTATATAAATGGAATGTTTGATGGTCTCACAGACACTTGTTGATACCCAAACCTCAAATCAATCTTTGAGAAAACTATTTCTCTTTAGAGGTGGTCAAAGAGGTCGTTTATACATTGTATTGGATACTTATTCAGAAACCTAATTCAGTTAAACAAGTGTAAATCCACACAAAATATTCTTTCTTTCCACCTTCTTGGTGAAAAGTAAATGTGAAGCCCATGAAGAAGTATTGGGTCATTTAAAAACCTTATCCAAAAAGTTTTCTAACTACTTTTTGAGTTTATATAGCTCTATATGCTCATTATTATAAGGAGGAATGGACAATATTTCCACTCCTAGAACTAGATCAATTGTGATATCCACCACTCTCATATGAGGTAATTCATTGAAGTCATTAGGTAATACATCCCTTAAATGATCCCCTATAAGTGGGAATTTTTTATGTCCCATTACCTGATCACTTATAAAGAGATTATTTATATGGGCTATCAATCTTCCTATCCCATTGTTATCTGGTCCATCTTGTCTCACATGGACATCTCATTTTACCATTTTTATATAAGTACTTCCCTAGGGTATCATGAAACACAACCTACAATAATATAAATCAACATCCTCATGGTATGGAATAACAATTCCATCCTATCAATGATATTCAATCTTCTCAACTGAAGGAAAAATGATTCAAGGGGAAGAGAAATCTTCCCACCTCAAGAAGTAAAAACTTATACTAGTGTATACTCTATGGTCTCCCTCCTAGAGGAGTATATAGAGCCATCATGGGAAATATGTAGTATATCCCCAACCCAAGGCTCTAAAAAATTTCCACAAATAAAAATGATTATGAAGTGATAATATAAAATAAGTAATACATCAATATAGAGGCTACTAGAATAGTGCATGTAATTTTAGAAGGCCTTGGACTCTACTCCTCAAGAGTAGACTGTACTATATTGATATGGCCAGATTTTTGACCCTTATATGCAACTTGTCTAACATTTGTAGGTCTTATCTACTGGTGTTTTACCTCTAATGTTTGACTACTTCATCCATGCCCACCTCCTCAGTTTGATCATATGGTTGTAGACCATATCCCTTCATGGGGAGGAACTAAAAAGCATATGCCTAAGAGCGGTGTTGATAAATATCTCTTATCACTAGGAAATAGAGGGAATGTTTAGATGAAACCCTAAAATTAACCCATCCTACAATAGTATTAAAACATGATTGGGTTCCTTATAAACAAGGTATTCTTATGGCCTAACCTACCATACTAGTGACACACCACATAACTATCATTGAATGTTATCTGTCTAGCTCTGAAACCATGTTAAACTATGAAATTAAATTTAATTCCTCTAGAAGAATGGTCTCCCTATCTCAGAGATGCATTACCCTGACTCATACTACCCACTTCCCCCAGGATCTACTCAGTGATGAGGTCCTGGTTCAATATAAATGTATTAATGGTCACCCAAAAGACAATATCCAATAATCATATAACATATGGAAGACCATCCTCAAACCATCTCATAGTCATAAAATAATCACCTATCAATGTCGGTGCAAAATTATAAAGCTCATTAAAATAAGATGAATACTCCATCACTAACAAATAACCTTGATATGTGTAAAAACTATTTATATTGGTTATGTTTCAGCTTATGTAAAATGGAGTAATCATTTAAGGCTATCTAGAAGTCCTCTTAGTCCATTCCCTGATGATGATCAGACTGAGAGATGAAATCCCACTATCGCTTGGCAATGTCACAAAGAATACAAGTGGTGATCTTGGAACTCTTCTCTAACGAAATATATAAATCATTTATATTTAATTGCATGGACTATGTACATGATCCTATAGACCGATAACCACCATCGCCTGAGAAGGTGGGAGGAGGATGTAGCTGAAATTCTCACATCAACTCTGCCATAAAAGAGGTGGGTCATTGATGTACCTATGTTGATTTCATGAAGCACAATAATATCCCTCTAAATTGAGAATCAAAACCCAATGAGGGAAGAATATTAGTTTCCTTTGGTGCCACTATAAGAGGTAATACAGGTGGCTCAAGTTCCACCACCTCTAGAGCATGATCTTTTCCATCCTACCGGAACACGACTCAAGGAATTCATGGAGGAATAGCTCTATAACGGTTAATTTCACTCCTCAGATAATAATTAACGATAAATATGATCAATGGTAATGGAAAATGATAGGTACATATCCTTACAAAAAATGGGTCACACCAATGTATTTTGTCCTAAATATAGGTATTGGTGATAAGAAATATCACAATGAATCATAAGAGACACACCCTACTACCCACTACCAAGGCTGGGTGAGGGTTACCGTCTCATATAACCCCACAAGGGTTCTTGTATATAGGCATTCAATGGTATGAAATATTGGATAAAATTCATTACTTTCCAATTAGAATCCCTAATTAGGAGTAACCATTTCATTTAAAATTTAAAATTTATATATGTTCATTTTAATTTATATTAATGCAGATATCACAGTCCAGTTAGATGAGTCCACATTTCCAATTAATAATGGTCCTTACCCATTATAAATTATAATTGGTATTTCATGTTGTTATGACCCCACCCTTACATTCAATATCTAGATGAAACATGTCGTATAAAATTATTTTATTAATTGAATTAACATTATAAATTTACAGAAGTACATTATTCGTAAATTACAAGTGGAATTTATGTAATCAAAATCATCTAACTATTCATCCCATAAAACTAGTGTTCTGTGTCCCAAACCAAGTATAATTGGTTAATTAAGGTTTAATAATCAATCTACATGGGAAAAACCATTTAGATTGATGAAGGGACTTTAAATAATATAATTATTCTATTCGTTAATAAAATTTGGAACACTTCCATATATAATAATTAATGCACTCACAATAATCAGAAGAAATAAAGGATATGCATAAAATAATATATACTTATATGGATTTTCATAATTCATGAAATTTGAATCCTAGGGTGCATATAACGATGCACGAGTTGATACATCCTTGGAATACATAACCAAGGGAAAAAGGTTCTTAATAATAATATCAATAAAAATAACATCATAAGAAATGTGTGTCACCCAATAGTGAAATCATTACAACTATAAAAGGATTATGACAATAAAAGCAATAGCCCATCCAAAGAAATTTGGGTTTCCCCTATACGTGGGTCAGCTACTCCTAGGAATTGGATCATTAACAAATTATGATATATCATGGAATCCTTATCTAATAACCAAAAAGTCATAAAAATGAAATAGACTCTAATACTAATTTGTAGCATCCAACCTTGGAAACCACTTAGCAGTTCCTTAGGATAGTCGGCCACATGACCTTAAGCGTGACTCCCCATACACTGTAGGATACTAAAAAGTAGCGAGGGTCTAGGGTGTGTCTATGTGAAGACTATTCCCTATTGATAATAGTTTATCAAATAATTAGAAAAAAATAGTAAGTAGTAGAAACAATACTAAACAATAAATAATAGAATAATAATAAATCATCTAAACTTAACCAACAGGTGGAAGATGAATCAAAGTCATAAAAAATGATGATCTTCATGATTCGAAATGAAAATGTAAGTATATGGGATATATGTGAAAATGAATATAAAACATGATAATCAAACTAAAATAGACCAAAATACACAACCACTAGTATCAAAATAATATGACTAGTCCTTTGCTACCACACTCTATTCTCGTACCGAGGATCAAAAATAGAATGTAGGTCACTCCCCATTTTTATCATTGTAATCAGGATCTTCATTCAGTTACTATAGGAGGCCTAAACAGGGTTTGAGATATACTCATTTGTCCACAATCAACGGTTTTGAGAACTATCCAGTCTGTGCATATAAAATGATAAGTGTATAGTTAAAGCTAATAGTAATCAATAAATACTTAAATAAAACACTTAAGTCCAATTTAGTCATGGAATACCCAACATATACTACACGATTCATCCTTAGATGAATATCTATAAACCATGATCAACCTGTACATATTTAGTATGCAAGAGAGATGTGTGTGTATATATATAAAAATTATAATTATACAAGAATACATTCATGTAAAGCACAACTCGGCCTACAAATATCCAAGTGTAAACATGAACCAATACCAAGAATCATTTTTGGATTGGAATATTTATCCTTACAATAACGATAATAAATCCTTAGATGTTATTAAGAAAATATCATCAGTTCTAAATGAAGATTTATGTTTTCCCATTCAAGATGAACTATTAGAAGGAAGCCAAGTATCACTTCATGAGTAAAATAAATACCCAACACCATAAGATTCCATCTAAGGTGATCCATAAGTGGAATCACATGTATCACACTTGTCATGGTCAAAATTCATAACCCTCTGAGCTTGTCGATGATATTCCACACAGAGAACCAAGTATCACTCGTGGAATGGTAAAAAAACATAGCCGACCAAGCCCATACATGGTAATCTACTAGGAAACTACATATCATTCAATGTAAAAAACATAACATAACTTATTGGTGATCCCATGCATGGAATTAAATAAAAGAAACCAACTATTTTTATCATTGTATTCAGATTCATTTACAAATTATAATTTATAAATCTCAATGATCATATCCAAGGCATTAGGATCCTTGTATCTCCCACAAATTGAATAAAATGGGTATGGGTTTATATAGACTAAAATTCATACCACTTAAGAAAATCATTAAATTCATTAATATTGGCATTTCACACACCACAATTGTTGGTTAAAATCAATACAAGTCATTGGTATCTTTTTCCTTTAATGCGGGCACACACTTCAGGGATTCTTTCATCAAGATGTTCACCATACACTGTTAATTCATGGGAATCTATTACTCTATTAAACAAGGGTTTAAGATTTAATTAAATTTACAAGACATCTAGGATATGTCACTATAGGAGTAAGGCACACAAAAAAATTGTTCATGATAAATAAAATGATATTTTATGGAAAATAACTAGATAACTTACCTTAGGTTGGTAGACAACCAGTCATCCATTTTTTCTTTTTAAACCATCTACAACGTAAGAAATCATCAAAGTAAATAAATTCCCTATAAATAGTGAATATTAGACTAATACAAAATTTTATAAAAACATTAAAGATAAACACAAAAATAATGAAGTTGATCAATGATCTTACCGACACGCTTCCAACATGAGGAATGGTGGTCTGATATAATTCTGAAAAAAGTAGCAACAATGTAACCTAACATAGGTTTATAGGAGGGTCTTCAGAAGGATTTCCTATAGTAATAGAGAAAAAAAGAGGGGTCTATCAAAATAAGGGTTTATTCCCCATTTTGTTTTGAAAAACCCAACATAATATTGATGTGTATATTTTACATGATGTGTAAATCTCATGTTTTACACTATGAAAAACCCCACACATGCAGTGAACTGGGTCTGTCATGACCAATACACATCGTGAATTGAATTTAAAGCATGTATCAAATTAACACACTATAAAACCTCAAAAGGATTTGGAAGAGTAATTCTCATAGTTTATATAAAAACCATGTCATGAATTAAATTCACAACATGAATTTAATTCATGTTGTGTAATTCTCTTCAGCCAGACTCAATCCCCTACTATAATACTTTACAATAAAAATCACCGTCCTCAAACTCTGGTTACTAGGGACTAATAAAAAAAGTACATAATGAAATTTATATTTCATTTAAAATAACTTTACCATTATGAAAATTAGAGTTGTTATGAAATGGACTTGTACGTGAGTCATTATTAGAAAACAAGAAAACTAAATTAACAACATAAAAATTATCATTTCTAAATGTAGTGAATATTAGGGTATGATTGGAATCCCAAATCATACACAAATATTTTTGAAATTTAAAATTAAAACCACCATCACACAACTTATTAAAAGTAATAAAATTATATTTTAAACCATCAACAAAAAAATGTTTTGATATAAGAGAGAGTATAGAGTTACTAATTTATCTATGTTTGATAACTTTCCATTTTTTATTTTCATGAAACTTGATATTTACAACATAAACATTTACATGTTCTTTTAAGCCTAAGTTGTCTTTGATCATATGTCCAGAACATCCACTATCCATGTAAAATATATTTTTATTGTTTCGCTTATACCATTTATCCTATAACCAATTAAAAGAATATTTATTTTAGTAACAATATTTGTTTGGGTCCATATATGTTAGAAATAAATTCTTATGGAATCTAAATTTCTTATAGTTTTTTTGGAAAAAAATTAATATATTCATGATAAAAATATATTTGGGTCTGAAATTTCATGAATTTTTTCTGAAGCTAGAAGTTTTCCTAGAAACTATGTTTTTTTTGTTTTTAGAACATGGAATAAAATAGTTTTTTGTACAACATCCTTTGTTATCCAAAATCATAATATATTCCAAATTTGGTTTTTTGATTTTTTTGTTCACCCATAATGATATTCAATGTTGTTATTATTTTAACAGATTGTTTCAAATCCTTTTTGATTTTTTCATTTACCAATTTAATATTAGTATTTTTATTTAACAGATTTAAAGTTTTTTTATTTTTTGTAATAAGATATGATATATATACTACACATAACACATGAATATTATTAATATTTTTTAATAATCATTAATCCCATTCTAGATTCCTTATATAATGTCACAATATTATACTAATTATTTATTATTCATTTTATAATCATTAGAAATGTGTGTTGAATAAGATATTACATCAGAAGAAGTATCTAAAAAGCCTAGATTATCTTTTTAATTAATATATTCTAGTCTTAAATTTGAGTCACTATAGAAATCATCAGATTCACAGAAAGTTTCCTTAATTGACTTTTTCTTCTCTCTTTATTGTCAAATATTTTCTTGTACTTGATATTGGGTAAGTTTTACTTTATATATCCTTTTATTTTTCAATAATAATAGGTGATTTAATTTGAATAATTATGTTTTTCATACTCTTTATTAAAAGTTCATTATTTTTTATAATTTCAATTATAATTTTTATTTTTAAATAAATCATATTTTTAGTAATCTTTTTAAACCTTCTGACCAACTAATCCATTTCCTCATCACTATCAGTATCATCTTTACTTCTACTTGAGATATCTTGTTTTAATCACTTATTTAACTTTCAAAATAAAATTTTAATGGAAATATATATTCATATTTGTTTATCCTATTTATTATTCACATTGATATCGTATTAATACTTCTTTAGATTTATAATTAATTCCTTGACGGGTAACTTACTAATGTCACATGATTCTCATATAGGTACTGTAGTACCTATCAGTTAATATAGTATACTTTTCAAGATTCTCATCACTTGAGATTTTTCTGTCATAGTCTTTATAAGTGTAATAATAGTGTTTATGGTCTCATTGAACCTAAGATACATGTTACATATTGATTCATCCAGTTTAATCTTGAAAGTATCATATATGATAATATATGTTTTTAACCTCATTTTGTCAACATTAGATGTTCCTTCATGAGACTCTACAAGGGTATCCAATATTTTATAGGTAGTATCAGATGAACATATTTGATTAAAATTTTCATCCCCTAATATAAAAAAATAGAATGTTCATAGCTTTGTAGTTTGAATCATAATAATATTTATTAGGTTAATCACATTATTTTCTTGCAATATTTGGTTTTTAATTTTTATCTTCAATAGAAACCCAAATATTAATACCAATGACTTAATTATTGCTTTTAATTTATATTTTCCACTAAGAATATTTTTATGATTAATGTACATAGGTTTTTGGGTATCATAACATTCAAACATAGAATTGATACTAATGAATTATACAATAAAACAAAATTAAAATCATCTTCGAAAAAACATGATCATAGTAAAAGGTATGTAATGATAAGTAAAATGTTTCTCTAATATTAAATGTTGTTACTATTGGAAAAATAATGAAGGGGTAAATTGAGTATCCAATTAAAATTTTCATTTTTAAAAAATTTAAAAAAATTCCTTTATTTTAAAAAAATAATTATATTTACTAAAATAGTATAAATATATATATTATTGTTTTCAAAATATTTATAATGGTATCAATCATAGATAATTTAAATATGTTTAAAAATCACTTTAACTTTTCAAATATTTCTAATCACTTTAAAAATTGTATATAAAATAATAAATAAAGATAACTTTTAGAGAAATGTTTTTATATAGATTTTGAAAAATAAAAATGGTTTGTTTTTTATATAAATAAAAAAAGATAAACATGAAATAGAATAAAAAATGGTCTAGCCTCAAGCTGAGACCAAATCCCCTCCACATAGTTGTTACCCACTACTACACATATTTAATAATAAATTTAAAAACTCCATAACCCTGATCATGTTTACCAAAAAAAATTGAATCCAAGGAAATACATGATATAAAAATAATAATCCATAGTTTCTATGCGAGTGTACATGATAAGTAATAATATAAGAAAGGGTATCTATTTTTATTCAATATAGTGGAGAATCGTTCCATAATAATTATACATATTGATGAAAAAAATTCTAAAAGTCAGCTAATATAGAGATATCAATAGATTGGAAGAGATGAATCCTAATTATGTTTAATCTGATCATAATTTTTTTGATCAATTGTATTTTAATTTTTCCTTCAAAAGTTTCAACTATGTTTGGAATTAATAGATTAGAAACAAGTTTTAAAGAACTTTTTTTAGGAAGTAGTATGTCAGATTAATTCATTAGAATATTCTTTTTGTAACTATATATCTATCACCAATTTTGTTCTATGCATGGATATTATTCTTAAATAGAGTACCTTATATAATTATTCATTGTAATATAGTCATAAATTAATCATCATACCCATTATCTTGATCTTGTAAGAATAAATACCATAACATTTCAGTAAATGCTCTAAAATATGATTGCTGGAAATTTAAATATTTTTAACTAATTAGGTTATACACCATAAAATAGACTATACCTAATAATGGTTACTTTGGAATGAAAATACTTACATGTGGTCTCATGGATTTTTAGTCATTTTGACTTGCGATGACTTTATTTATAGTCAATTAACTTATTGTCAATTGCTTGCAGTCACATGAAATAGTCAATTGGCACGTTCACATGAATTATTTATATAGTCCCTTTATTTCTTCATGTGTTCACTACATTAACTCAGGTGGTCATTTTATTTATTCATGTAGAAAATTCATTTCATCATATGGTAGGTTGAGACATACATGTGGTCACTTGAACTTTTCATGCATTCAGTTTAACACTTAGTGAAAATTTTCTAATCCGATGCATAGTTATATGATTTTTCTTGTAGTGACTTGGATTTCATTGTGAGGTCACATTAATATGGTCACATTAAATTTATAATTAACTGAATTTCTTTATATGGTATCCTGATACAGTGACATCAAGACATATACATTTTTATAGTTTTGGCCAGGAAAATATCGTACTATAAAAAAACATAAATTTCATTAATAAAATAAGAAATATTATTTATGGGAATTAAAATAAGATGTTATTGGACTAATCCAACAGTTATGTCTTGTTTTAAATTGTTGTCACATTTTTCTGTTATGATGGTATAATGATTCCATGTTCCCTATGTCATGTACTAATATAATTATCAATGAGAATTGTATATTATAATATCATGTCATTCCATTTATCTCATATATTTGAATTCTTCTTTATATTTATTCATTTACTGAGATTTATAGCTCACAAATTTTATTTATGTATTCAACAAGTTAACCTGTGTTGTTTTAGGAGAAGAAATGGATTTAAGAGTATATTATAGATATTAAAAAAATATGTTTTATTTTAGATTCACTTTTTTGTATTATGAAACTATTATTAAAAAAATAAAGCTCTTTTGATCATTGAGTTTTGTTGATTAGATACTTATGTTTAAAATCAAGTGAATATATATGTCAATGACTTGGGTAACTATAGGTTTTCCCTTATGTAAGAAACTAATTTCTCTTACTTGAGCTGAAAAAATATATATTAGTAACCATACGCAAACTATGGAATCATTTGGTTGACTTTATGTGAGAAAGAACCTACCTTCACAAGACCTTTAGGATCAGTGGTTAACCCATATGAAACATAAAAAACCATTTTGGACATCGTTAATTTCCTAATAGATATTGCAGTCACACTGAGTAGGGGTTGAATCAGTAGGGACTAGTTTTACTGAAATATGTTCTTTCTTTTACCCCCCTTTTAATTAAAAATTCTATCACCTATTAAGATGAGTGGATATTGAATGAAATATATAAAGAAAATGAAACACAACGTATAGTATTTTTACAATGTTTGGTACATAGACATACTTTATGCTACAACTTATTAAACTCCCTGTTACATATACTTCTCTACAATCATGTTATCAAATATAATGGTTTAGGAACTCATTGGTTATACCATATAGTAATCGATCCTATTTTTTTATTCATGTTATACACCTATAAATTCATCAATTCTGACTCAGTTTATTATAACCGCCAACAATCTTCTCGTTCTCCCATATCCAACTCAAAGACTTCTACTTCTATCTATAATTGAATGACTTCATCATCCCTTATCTACAACCATAAGAATTCACCATTCTTCAAGGACTGATCCACTATAGGATTATTTGTTGATCTTCCTCCATGAGATCACTAAATCAATCATTGTCATATATCTTTTATGTAAAATTTCAAAATTATAATCTTTCTCAAATATATCTGAGCACCTATATCTTATTAGTTGCCTTAGTGAATCAATTCTCAAGGTATAATTTCTTATTCTATATTATGATGGTTTGGAATTACTTAAGTTTTTAAAATGGAACACAAAAATTCTTAAATATTTTATGCAAGACTAAAATTCAAAAATATCAATATTGTTCAAGTAAATTTAATTCATGAATTTCATAGAATTCTTATGATTATAAATCCCATGCACATGTAATATTCCTTGGTTTGTTCATGTGTTATTTCATTCACAATCTTAAATCATGATCCACACTTACTTACAGTGAACAAAAATTTGGTATCTCAATTAGGTTATCTTCCCTTGATTTAGGTTAGCCTCTCATGTTCATAAGGCTTCATGTATGCATTAATGAATGTTCATGGTGTTCAGTATCTTTTTGACATATAATTCATGCTTGTATAGTTCACTGTCACCACATGTACTTGAAATGTTATTCACATACAATCTTCTTCTTCTCAATATTCCTTCACAAACAATATGTATGAGGTTTTCACTATTCTTATATGCATAATTTATTCTTTTCAATACCGAATGAGGTTATGCACTATCTTGTTATATCAAGCTTCTTCACACAACCCAAGGATGTTCCACCTGAGATGCTTCATAGAGCAAGTTATTCATGAATAAAATTGATTCTTTTTTGTAGAAGTTTAACTCTCTTTGGATAACTCAGCTTCCTCATGAATGAAAATCTAGGCAGAATAATCTACCATTTTGATAAAGGAATTGGAGATCTATATTTTTATGGGAAAAATAGATAATCAAATTATCAGAAAAAACACCCATGGTCCTATGTTCTTTACCTTTAGAGGTGAGTCTCCACCACCTATGCTTATTCCTTCAACACATTAGGTCTAAAAAAGTGTTATTACATTACATCCAAAAATAATCTATGTCATGGCTTTTAATATCATTGAATCATTTGGAAATCCTCAATAATTCTAAAACCAATATTTAGAGAAACCTTTCTGATGCGAGTTGGAATTACAATATTCATGTGCATGTGATGGTAATATCATCCCCTATTTATCCTTAAATCTCAAACTCATCCATATGGTCTTATGAAAATTCAATTACATTCGACAATATCTATCTTTTTCAACTCTTTTTATGAGGGAAAGATATATATTTCAGGAATGATGTTGATTTTATGCAAAATGCATCATACCTTCTATATTATAACAGAAAATGGTAGGAATCCTTAATGGTAGTGATTGATGGTTGTCTGGACTACTTGTAGGTTCATTGATGTCTGAAGGATGAATATTCTGGTGTACATCTGAATGGAGGGTCGATAGCATCTCAATCGAGCAGTTGTTCTTATGTATTAAACATTTTATGTGGAGGAATAGTTTTTACTTTTCCTATGTCCCACAGCAGTTTAAAACATGGTTGAGTTCTAATTTTTATTATAGTATCTTCGATCACTACTTCTAGTAGGTGGTGGGTATTAGAACCCTCACACATGTCCACACACCAGGACCTCATGGGTCGCACTGACCCACATTGGCCCACATGAACTAGCCCATGCTCTCTCACACCCATGCTTGCTTCTACCGGCCTATACATAGCCCACTCACTCTACTTCTACCATGGAAAGTCCCTCAGGATGGCTCTCCGATGGGGTTGACCCTCCGGACATCCATGTGTGATTGATGTAGTAAACCATATGGGCTTGCAATGGATGGACCAATTTTTTGTTAAATCCTCTTTAATATGCATAGTAATACACTATGTATGAATATAATACCATTACCAACCAAAGAACAAATTTTATCCTCATCACACATCTATAATTTATTTTTCAATGGAAACATTTAAATATTCTTCCACAAAAAATTCAACATGATAAAGAATATTTTATTTCCATTATTCTATTCTTATTATTCAATTTAATAAAAACTTTTTACAACATTTTACACTCATTAGAACATATATTTAACCATTTAAGATCATTTTAATATTCATCACATATAATGACTAGAATTATCCATGAATGACATCTAATTCTATTAAATGAATCAATAACATTTTTCTAGGATCGCCACATAATTCAATTATTTATCAATATGCATATTGATAAATAATTGACATTAAAATAAACACTAGAGGAAAAATCTATCACTTTATATTCTATTCTCAATATCTCTACACATATTTAAAAGTTAATATATGTACTAAAAATTTTCCCACTTATTGGAATTGAAATGAAAAGGATAAGTGGTAGTCTTATCATCTCATATTTTTTTTCAAAAACCTTATCAACTCAGTTATATATAAAATTTATTGATCACTTCAAAAAGAGGGATGATCTCACATGAATTTATTATAAAATATAATTTAGTTAATGAAATCTCAGTCACAGGGGATAACATGGTATATAAAGTAAGAAAGATACAAACAATTTTATATATTTTTTCCATAAACAACTGTGAATGTAAAATCATTCATATAAATTCTCAATTCTCATTTAAGGGGTTGTAAGTGAAAATATTTATCAATAAAATGATAAATCATTCACATAAATCATAAGATATAGCTCCCAGATTGTCTGATTTTTATATAAACCAAGAACTCATCATTAATAATGATACTAAGAATGAGGGATAAATGTTTGATTGGAAACCCCCAAGGATGATCCCCCTTAAGGGATGCACTATTTTCAACCATTTCATGGAAGTCGACAGACTATATAAAGTGAATTCTCTTCATGTTTTCCAAATGTGATGTCATAAAACATCTCCTTAAATTCCACTCATGTTAGATTAATAATCAAATTATAATGGCGGATAATGTGGAAACATCAATGCTCCTTAGTTTGAGAGAGAGGGATCAAAGGAGCTTCTCAACCTAGATATCATATTTTATGAAACAATATTATTAAAATTTACTAGAAAATTAGTTTTTGATTTTTTGCTCTATATTTTATTTCATATTAAAATTTTTCTAGAGATATGAGCATGCATTATTTTAGAATATGCTCATTCTTCACTTAGTATGTAGACTCCTTTTTCAAAATAATATTTTTAGTACAAGAATTTATAGGTTCTTTTCCTCTCTTCTTCATGAATTATTCATGTACCAGAATCCATGTTGAACATTTTTTACAAGAATAATCGAATTATTAAACCATTCCAACACATACAAAGCCCTCATCAAGTAACCCTTTTAAGGAAAATTTTTGTATTCTTTGTTAGATAATTTATTCACCAATTAAATCCTATTGTATCTTTTCAATATTTGTTATTTCTTATATTCATGTTTAATTCCTTTAATATTGATGTTCATGGTAAATTAAAAAGGGAACATGATGTGACCATTCCTACCATAATAGAAGAATATTATTTTTGTGTGGTACACATCACATTATTCTTTAAAAACTTTTTGGGATTTATTCGTTTATAATTCTTATTCTTTTATTTACCTCCCATGGGAGACCTATCATCTTATTATCTCACATTCTTCCATATTTCTTGTCGTATTCCATTTACATCAAAATATGATTTGTCAATTATTGGTATATACCAATAGTCATCATAATAGTGACAAATTTTGTTTCAATTTTAATAGAAAATTTTAAATTATTTATATCTATTATTGATAGAATGATTTATTTTCTGTGACTTTTCTTCAATTGTGAAGGTTTAGTCTTTTCTTAGTATTTTATCCTCTTTATTGCATGCACTATGTAATCCGTATTTAGTGAAATAATTTCCCAAAAAATTATTTCGAGATTTACAAGCCTCTAAAAACACTACTAGTAGCTAAAAAATATTGATATCATCTTCTAGGAAAAATTATGACTATCTTTGATACTTCTCTATTTTTGGAAACCGTAGTTTTTCTATTTTTATTTTTATGGGGAATAAGAATTCTTAAAAAAATTTACATCCACATTTAAAGATATAGTATCTTATATAGATATTTTCTACAACCATACTTGTCTATATTTTAATAATGAATCTACATAGTCCATAAAAAAAATGTTAGTACACATAGATTTATCATGAATCAGGATACCATTTTCAATGAGCCAGTAGTATATTTACCCTCAGATGATCTCAGGATCCTCTTATGGCTAGGTTGAGTCTTTAAATAAATAATACCTTTAGTAGATTCATTATTAGAAGAAGTTTTTTGTCATCAAATTTTGAATTATTATCTCATATCTCTTCATATTTATCAATTTAACATCTATTTTATGTCATTTTAGGTTGAGATCAATATTATCATCATCAACTTATTTATTTATTCCATACCATTAAATCTTCATATTCAGAATATGATATCAATGCAGTTTATTTTCTTTTAGTAAAAATATATCAATATTATTAATTCAATTTAATTTAGATTCTAGTTGATCATTTTTTAAATCAATATATATTTTTTAAAAATTTTAAAATTCATCAAAAGATTCCTCAAAAATTATCTTCAGAAAAACTTTCTCACTAGCATACATTTAAAATTATTCATTAATCAAATAAATATTTATATTATATAAAACAAATATTTATTATTCTTCATCATCCATGGAGACTCTATTATTTATATATCATATTATTATCTTCCCTGTATTTTTCATGTTTAAATATATTTTTTCCGTTTTGATCCTTCTTAAGAAGTGTTTCTTCCATTTCATCATCTTAACCTTCTAGTTTTGATTTTTCATCCTGATGTTCCTTGAAAATTATTACTATAAAATTGAACACATATATAGGAACTTTCTTTAAATTTAATTTTATTTCATCATTGAACACATATTCATCTCAACATGAACATGATTAATCATAATTATAGTCGACTGACCTCAATGAACATTTCTCACTCTGATTTGATTTAGAAAGTACTTGATCATCATTAATATTTGACTTCCTCTATTGATTCTGTTCCATCATATCATCCTATTTTTTAGATTTTTAACCAAAATATCATCATTTGTAACATCATGAGGAGAAGTATACATTTCTATTTGAAGCACCTTAGAATCATATTCAAACTCAAATCTACGCTTCATATACTTTTAATATAAAAAACTGAGTAGGTAATGTAGATCCAAATAGATCTAAGACCATTCCCTTTAATACCAATTTAATTTACCAATGGACTATACAGTCACACTGAGGGGGGGGGGGTGAATCAGTTCCGACCGTTTTTACTAAAATAATTTCTTTTTCTTTTACCCCTTTTAATTCAAACCTATATAACATATTAGGACGAGTGGATCCTATATGAAATTTGAAATGTAAATGAATCACGAGACATAATATTTTTGAAGGAATGATACTAATACATACAACATGATTTAACAATATATACTCCTTGATTATAGATTATGCAATGTATCCTTATTATTAATTATAATGGTTTAGGAAATATCTAGTTATACCTGCTAATTACCAATCCTCCAGTTGATTTAGGTTATTCCCCACATAATCAAGCTCTTATTCCACAATTGTATATATCTACTGACCATATTATCCTATTCCAAAATACAATTGAGATATCTCTTCTTCTATCTCCAACAGAAAGACTTATTCTACTCCCAAATAAAATGAGAAGATTTCACCTTTTTGCAAGTCTTTATCCAATGAATGATGATCATTTGAACTTCCTTCATGAGATCATTGGATCCCCATTTTTTGTGAACCTTTAAAGTAACATGTCCAAATGTTGTTCTTTCTCAAATATATTTTATCACCCAAATATGATCAGTTTCTTCACTGAAACTATGTTCAAATTATTATTTCTTCCATATGAATTATAAAGTATCAAACCCCCATAATGTGTTCAAATGGAACTCTCACATTAATTTTTAATATATTCAAGATAAAACTAATACAATAAAAATATTATTTAAATAAGCTTCATGCATGAATTTTAGGGTCTTCTTATGCATATAAGTTCTTAATACATAAAATATTATATTTTTATTATATGTTATTCCATTCATCATATTAATTTATGTTCATCACTACCTTATAATTAATTATGTTCATGTATATAAATTTTTATTTTTTTTCTTTGGTTTCTTTTAACCTATTATGATTACCCTAATTTAACATAAATGAATATTATATAATTTTAGATAAATATTCAACACATTATAAAAAATAAATACCCAAGGACCTTATTCATTTAGTGTATTTGGATACTTGGAAAAATATATTCTAACTTGGTGAAAGATCTTAAATTTTTATTATAATGATATTCCTCTTTAGTAATTATAGGTAATAAAATTCTTCATATCATGAGGAAAGGAAACATAATAAATTGGTGAGCTCATATGCTCACTAAGGGTAATCAAAATAGATATATAAGAATGACACGGGCATAATTCTATAAGAACATGAGAATAGAATATTAAGATAATACCCTACATACCAAAGATCATTTAAAAGAGTCATGGAATAAATATTTAATATTCATAGTTCATAAATCATAATAGAATCAAGAGAATAATCTATAAGACCATAACATTGTAATGAGACATATAACTTGTGATAGATACATGTGCTTAGATAATTATTTCGATTTTAGTCAATGAATCACTTCCACGTCCATCCTAATAGAATGGGTTTACTCTCCCAACCATATTGGTAGTCATGGGTTACTCCCATTACCATATTAGTAGTCATGGATCACTCCCAATACCATCTTAACAGACATAGTCCTTTGCTGATCCGAGTTCACTACCCGTTCTAGCCATGTATATCTCAAGAGATATAAATATTTACCGAATTCATTTGATATAGATATATGACCCAAACATATCATAATTATGTCATACATACTCATTTCATAAGGTTATAATAGATCATATCATAACCCATGAAATAAAATGGGTATCATAAACATGAAATCATATAAAAAACTGTTGAAAATAAATAGGTTCCATAATCATTTCATTAAAGAATAACCAATGAATTGATGTAGGTTTAAAAAACATATAACTTTCAAAAGTGAAACATATTTTATAAACATCATTCCATAAACACATAAACCATTTATAAAAAAATAAGAATGGAACCTTTAGATCATTTCCCATAAAGACATGAGAAACATCAACATAGGCCATCTTAGATGGAAAATAATTTTGAAATATCTTTTTTGAATATCTCTTGAGGAAAATAATATTTACTCTTAAAAAAATATTATTTTTTAAGGCCATATTCCTCGAAAAAAACCATGAAAATATTTTGAACAAAATTTCCCTTGAAAAAATATAAAAGAAACTTGAAAACAGTTTGAAAACCATTTTCATTAAATACTTATAAAATAATAATGAATATTTTTGGAATTTTATTCCTTAAAAACATTTTTAAAACATATAAAAAATCATTGAGATTATCTAAAACCATTTAGTAGAAAATAACCTTTTGAAAACATATAAAGGGGTCACTCAAAATTAGTAAAAACACTTTTAAAAATATAACAATTTTTGAAAACCATTTTCATTTGAAAACCATTTTAAAATAAGAAATTACATAATATTTATAAAAAAAATTCATTTAAAAAAAACCTTTTATACTAACAAAATAAGTATCAATGAAATTATTTTCATGATAACTGGTAAGTCCGTACATGCTGAACATTCATTCTTTACCTTAAAAGTTTATGAATGTGCCTTGATTGTAAAATAAAAATAAGATTACTTTTGATTTTTTTAAATAATAACACATGGTTAAAAAGTTATTTTAACCACAGTATGGTAATATTTAAAAGAATTGTAAATATATTTAGATGATATAGTTATTAAAGAATACATAATTCTGTCTAAAAGGAGAAATAAAGTCATATTTTCTTAGAAACATTTTAATAATTATATTAAGTACCAAAGAGTGGGAAATTTGTACTATTATATAGATATGACATTAATATATATAGTATAATAAAATTCATTATATTTCCTAAGATATGGATTATAATATTTCTTCAATGGAAGCATAATTATTAAAAATCTTGAAAAATGATGAGAATAATGTAATAAACCTTTACCACTTTGGGAACCATAAATAATAATAAGAAGAAAGGAATAATATTTAACAAAAAAAATATCTTAAAATAAATAGATTCATGATATTAAATTTTAGAGTTATTATATACACAACGTAGATAAATATAGGTGCATAACATGGTATGTGTCTCAAAGAAGGGAAACTGAGGCAAAATTACTTTACCGATTTGATAAATTTTGAAACATAAACCCCATTAAAGAAATACCATAAAATTGATATGTTAATTTCCATAAATTTATGTATAATATTAACTGAATATATACAAGGATATTATATACACCACACAAAATAAATGAGTGGTGAATAAGGCATGTATCTCATGAATATAAGAAGTGATGCGAGAAACCCTTTACCTTAAGTCTTTTATTTCATTACACATGTTCAAGACTCGTGTATAGTAAATATTTGGATATTATAAATATAAAAATTTAAAATATAATTATATCTAATAAAATGTATGGTTTTTATGTTATATTACCCATTTATTTACAACTCCCTGTTAATGTTACGTTTCATGTACTTTCTTCTTTGTTTTTCTTACTTGTTCCGAATTATTATTATTAATCCTCTTAGTTATATCATGATTTAAATATTTAATGATTGTAAAAAATTATATAATTATAATATATATTATTTATATAAATATTTATAATAATCTATAAATTGTATAATAATGAAGTGGAAGACACCGTTCATGGAGACAGTAGGGGGTACGTAGGACTGAACAATGTTTCTGTTTAATTATCATTTCGAAAGATTCATATTAAATGACAAATATTTATATACATATATTTTATAATAGAATTATTATTTCATATATATCATATATTTTTTACTAAACCTATCCTTAAAATGTTCTATGTAATGTGTGAGAAAATCGCATCGCTTTGAGGTGGTGGTAGTCCACATGTCCACAAACGATCGTTTCCTTTTGACAAGAAATACAAATCATGAAGGTTTGTGTTATATAATAATTCAGGAAGATTAAATAAATAATAAATATCTCATATATTATATAAAAATAGTTTTTCCATCATAATTACCAACCCTGATAGGTGGTAAAGGTAAAATGAACAACATCGATTCGTGAGACTGTAGTTCGCCATACCCAAAATGGTAAGTTCATTGCTGATTAGATTGAAGTGTTGGTATGTGTAGGTAATACCCATATAATTAAAAAATATAAGTATATTTAGAATACTATTTTTTTATATAATGACAGAATAATAATATTTGATGTGGTGGAGAATGAAAATAAAAGAAAGGAGCTTGAGGAAGGATGTTATCTCTTATTTGTTTAAGTCTGGTTGGATTGCACCAAAGGGATTCCTTGGATGGAATTATGTCCAAAGGGAGGATTCTAAAAAGAATAAACAGATTCTGGTAGATTATTTAATCATATTTGGGTGAGAAAAATTTCTTTATAGGTGTGAATAAACTGGTGGAGTGAGTGCCTTTTTGTAGTGGAGGAGGAGTGGAATTCTTAAATTTTTTGAGAAGGGAAAGTCCCATATCTTTTTTTGTAGGATCCACTACTCTATATTTACAAGGAAGAGCTCAATAATTCCAAAAGTATTTGAAAACTATCTATGATGGCTTGGTTTCATCTTCACTACAACACAATTTATGAGTTCGATTGGTTCATCATTAAGTCATGTGATCTAAAGGAGTGTGTGGTCGTCAAGTTTGATTGATAGGAGGCACATCATGATTCATTTTTGGTTAGAGGAGGAAATGATCAATTCATGGTCTAGGGATCCATGTCAGTATAATGGATCTCTCTTTTATCTGTTTAGGTGGAGATCTATGTTTTATATGTGGTGTGACTAATCAACAATGATTACACAATTAAGCCTTCCTGGTTAGTCATTTTATTATTTCAAAATCCCTCAATTTTGTGTTCTCTTGGGAATATGATTGGATGGTATATTTGTTCTTATTGTCTAACTAAAGATGTGTTTGACCCCATATACCCATGACTTTGTGTTATGGTTGATATCGAAAGACTACCTGTGAACTGGGTTTGGATCACATATGGGAAGAAATTTTTTGGGAAATAGGAGGTTATTGTTTAGTCTTAGATGCCCTTTTGTACTGTTAGAAATTATATTGGACACCTAAAATGAATATGTCGTAGTAGAGTCTTAAATATGAGGAGATTATGTGGCTATGATTCTACTATTTTGTCTCATCCAACGTCGAGGGATTCTCATGCGGATGTCCCTCCAATGAAATATTATGTTGAGTTGGAAGATCATGGATGTTCTTGATATTCATGTGGGAGTGTGGTGAATGAAGAACAATGGCCTGAATTTTTAGAGTGTGAGGTGAGGAATAATGATAACATAATGGTAATTTCACATGATAGTGGAATGAAAGAGGTGCATATGCTGATGAATCAGACCGTGAGTCTAGTTTTTGATCGACTGAATTCTAATATTGGTGTCGAGGAAGTGTCTCCTTTGGATGCTGATGCAGAAACTTTTCATCCATGATCAGAATCGATTATTGAGGGGTTTCTAGAATATATAGTTTGTGGAGAAGTGGAATTGATCATGGATACATGGGTATCAGGTAAAGATGTTTGATATCTTTTGGGGGATTCTATTGATATCAATGGCTTCTTGCATGTCAATATCCCTACCTATAATCTATTTGAAGGACTGGAGCATGAGGGGATCTCCCATGTGCAGGACGGTCCTCAAGTAAATAAAGTATTCAACATGCTTCTTGATTTTCCATTTTAGAGTGTCGTGACTATTGAAGATTCAATAAGTAAAGAGTTTCATTATGTTCATGACACTATGGAGTTCCCACATTGGTTTTCAAAAAATGATACTAACAGATGCTATCAGCTGGACTTGGGTGTGAATTATTGTTACCAAAATGTGAATATCCTTAGAAAATAGTGAGATGTCTCTAATTGTGATAATGAAAATGATAGTGGCATGGTCAGAAAATCCTATAGTGACATTATTCAAGGTTAAAAGAATATGGTGTCAGAATGTGAAGAAGTAATGACTTCACCCACTAAGAAGAAGGCTGAGGAATGATTACGCTTACCTGCTGATGCTGGTGTCTACCAGGTCTTCTGCAATTAATGAAATATGGGTTATCCCCAGTCTAAAATGGGTAATCAATCTTCTATGGAGTATCTCTCTTTGGAAAGATTTATTATTAGAAATAATTATTCCAAATTTTTGAAATAATATAAAATGAGCTCAATGTTGGAATTAACTACTATAAGGGAAGAAACCTGTCATGTATGTCTTGACATGTATGAATTTTATGATATGTAGTGGCCTTTTTCTATTTTCTAGTCCGTACTTGCTATAAGTTTTATTTCACTTTAATAAATGAACATAGGTTTGCCTCTGACTGGGCTTTTATGGTAAAATTCAGTGTTTTCACTATTCATTAATAAATGAATCTTCTCATGAAAATACAAAAACAAATAAAACCCAATGTATATTATGATATTCCACTTCGAAGAGTGAAATTAATTTTTGTAATTAAATTTTTTTAAAGTGTCAAAAATAAAATTTAATATCACTTCTCAACTAAAAGCTGCTAAAGTTTCCTTTGAGAAAAATTTATATATTTTTTAATAAAAATTATATTTATTCTTATATTATTCCGATATAATCTATTAGATGAGTATAAAAATATTTTTTTAAAAAATAAAATAAAAAATTTTAATGTAATAATTGATCAAAAGTGTTTTTTTAAATTTATTGAAAAAATTGTGTTTGTACATAGATAAGAGTTTTTCTTATAAAAGTAATTTATTTGTTTTCAAATAGTACTTTTATTAAATTATACTAATTTATAACAAAATATTCATTTTATATACATGAATAAATCATATTTTCATAATTTATTTAATCTTATTCGTATCTTCCATTCCAACTGCTAGATGGCAGTTATTATAATATATTAATAATAATATAAATATTATTTGAAGTTTTGTAATTCTTAACCTTGTGCATAAAAAATCTATTGAAGGGACTTTCTATTGTGTGTAATAGACGCCAATAATAGTTTTGTGAATTCTAACCCTAATCTAAGTGTTTCTTGTAGCACAAACATGACTTGGTGTTGCATATAACATAATCCGAACAAATTGATTTTTTATCTAAATAATATATATTTAGTTTTTTTGAAATGAAAAATATTAGAAGATTAAATTAATTTGAGAAAATTAATAATTTAAAAAATCTCTAATTTTAACATTATACCCCCCTTAAATTCAATTTCTCCTTTGAAATTCATCTATGTTGTCATATTATTAATACCTGAATGTTCCTTTCTCAGAATCCCAAATTATAAAAATGAATAATAAAACATCCTTTAAAAAAAGAAAGTTGGAAGCATAATAGTTACCATAAGTAACACATAAATAGGTTTTAGCATAAGAGATCATAGGTCGGAAGGGAATATTGGACATGGAAGAAAATCATAAATAATCATATAAATTGATAAGTATCATTAATAACAAGAAAGTAGGTGATCTATAAAAGGCTAACAATCACAAAACCATAAAGGGTAGAAGCTTGAAACATGTCATCGATATCATAAAAAATCATTATAATATGAAAAAAATTTATTTCAATACCATTTTCCTAAAGTGTAATATTTTTTTTCCCAAAACATGATTTACTTTATTTCATTTCCTTTCGTAAGTTAAATCTTAAACTTTTATCATGCCTTGAAAATTTTTATCATCACCTATTTGTCTAAAAAGGAAGGTGAATTTTTCATTCTAAAATCACTAGAAGTGCATAAGATCTAGGATAATACATCCCATTTGTCTTCATTTACCATCAATATAATGTTGTTCGAATAGGTTACCCAATATTCATAAATCCTCATGCGCTGAGATATTACTTTATTATCTGAAATTTAATCCATATTATAACTTAAACTTTCCACAAATGTTTTTCTTTATAACACTTATGAATGATGAAAATACAAAAATTTTGAAGGAATTTCAAAAAATAACATAAACATTGAACCCTAATATATAACAAAGTATCTATTTATTTTCACATTACAAACATCTGAATACCCTTATTGTATAATCTATTAAAACCTAGTTAAAACCCGAATAACAAAAATTAATTTTGGAAAACATGAATTCATACTTATTCCACATATTATTGGATATATTCCATAAATTGAAGTAATTATATACTTTACCCATGATGACATAGACTAATTTTTAACAAATTAATATTTAGTTCCAGTTTAATCAATGCTTTCCAATTTACATTATCAATGTCAGTCAACTCTTTATCTAAGATAAATACAATTGTCTCAATATATTGAACACATTATTGGTTACCTTCCCTTATTTAAAAATGTAACATTTCCATTAAATCACCCTTAAACATATACTTTAAAATACTTAATAAAAAACCTATACGGGAAATTTTTTTATATTTCATGATTTATATACATAATCTATGAATTCCAAAACCTAAACTCTTTAATCGTCCAAATTTATTCATAAAATACTAATTAGTCTTCATTATATTGTTCCTTAATACTGCTTTTCCTATAATATGAAATATAAATCATGTAATTTGGTTCCTCAACCACAATATAATTATTCATCCTATATTAAATGTAAACAATACCATTAGAATATACCATACCTTTCACATGTCACTTGTGGTCTCTTTATCTTCAGAAGTATGTCCAATACTTGTCCCACCTTACTAATTGACTTCATGGGATCTTAGATCATTGATTTATATAATTAACATACTTTCCTCATATGAATGATTAAATTTTAACCTAGTTACTTCTAGTTCCAACTATTTACTAACACCAGAAATCATAATTTGGGAAACATTTATCATAGCAGAAAACAACAAAATCGTGAAAAAATTACATATAGGATGTTTAAATCGTGACACATACTTCCTTAATATATATATTTTTTATGCTATTTTATTTATAATAATCATATATTTAAATAAATCATGATAGTTTATAATAAAATTTTGAATTCCTAATTCATATCCCCTATGAGTGTCAAACCAGGTGCGAAATAAGGCAAGTTGTAGTGCACTAATTCCTAGTTAATTCCAGCTTAATACAGTGTTTTTGTTGTTGTTACCCATATGCACATATGTTATAGAGACAAATCCACATGTAGTATCTAGTAATATACGTATTTCTTGGAAACCACTCACTCTATCCTTTACCAAAAGTCTATGACATTTTCCAATAATTTAACTTATCATTAGACTTATCCTTAGAGACATCCCAAGACATATATTTAGAAATATTTATAGGGATCTCACTAATTTTTTCCCATCCTAGTTTCAAAATTTTGAATAAACCTTTCCTTTGATACCAACTATAGTGACCCAATCTTAACATACATGGATATTACATCATTTATGATGAATATCCAGAAAATTAAAAAATACATGTATGAGGACTGTAATAGTTTAGTGTGTTTTGAAACATGGAATAAAATATTATAACCTGGTAAAATATCTTCAATTTTTCTAAAAAGTATCTACTCATTTATTACTTCTACTTAAGACCATTATTTATAACCTGTGTATAGGAAGCATAATAATGGGGTGGTCTTAGATGATCAGAAAGGGTCAACAAAATAGAAACATAAGCATAACATGAGCATAAGGATATGGTAACATGAGAATATCATTGGAACACCTAAACTTATATATCAAAGAGCATATACCATATTTATTGCATAAATATTGTTAGTTTATAAGATATGAATCATAAGGGGATCAAGAGAATAATCCATAATACTATAACCTATGAATAAGACCTTGAATTGTAGAATCCACATAAGCATATAAAATGAATTCCATAGTACTAAAGGCATCACTGCTTTAGCCATCATGGTAGTAAGGTATCACTACCCACACCATCTTGGTAGTCATGGTTTACTCCCACAACCATATTAGAAGTTAGATTTCACTCCAAATTCCATATTAGTAGACAAAGTATCTTACAAAAATGATTCTACTCCCCACTTCTTCCATATTTTTCATAAGTGATATAAATCACTAACCAATGCATTAGAGGGAGATATAGGTCTCAACATTCTCATAATGAATGAATACATACATGTTCCACAATTTCATAAGAAATCATATCATAACCTATGAAATTAAATGGGTATTATAAACATGTAATGATTTCATAACTTGTAGAAAATAGAAAGATTTCATTATCATCAAATTAAATCATAACCAATGAATAAAAGAAATTTTCATAAACATATAACCTATTAAATGGAAAAAAGTTACATAAACATCATTCCATTAAAACATAAATAATTTATAGAAAGAGTATGAATGGATCATTTGGATAATTACTCCAAAATGCCTGAGTAACATCAATGGATATCATCTAAGATGGAAAATAAATTTTAAATATATCTTAAAATTGTTTCTTGAGGAAAATATCCTTTACACATTAAAAAATGTATTTTTAAAATATAAAAAATTTTGAATACATATTCGTTGAAAATAACTAGGAAATTTAATAAAGAAGCATGAAATTTTTATGAAAATACTTTTCCATGAAAAATTATAAAAAAACTTGAAAACATTTTAGAAAATTTTTTCTATTAAAACTTATATGAAAATACTAAAAACATTTCAAACACCTTTTTCCCATAAAAATCATTAACATAATATAGAAAAAATATTGAAAACCTATTTATAAAAACATTGAAAACTTATAAGAAATATTTGAGATTATTTGAACCATTTTCATTCAAAACAACCTTTAAAACAAATAAATGGATCATTGAAAATAATTTCATGCACCTTGTAAACCTAAAACATTTTTTGAATACCCTTATTATTTGAAATACATGTTAAAATCAAAAAAAAATTAGATTATTAGGGAAAAAATTTTCATTATAAAATATCCTTACAAATGTACAAAGGAAGAATCATGTAAATAACAGTGATGATGGTGGGTAAGTTCGTATCTGTCAAACATTACTTTCGCACCGTAAAATTATAGAAAAGTTCTTAGAAAGGAATATTAAAAGAATATGAATTTTAAAAACCTTTCTAGAAATGGTATTACATGGGTAAAAATTTCTATTAAGAATAATAGTATAATGTTAAATCTTTTTAAAACATTTTTTGAAAGATAGGTTTTGAAAGAACACCGATTTAGACCAAAAAGAGAAATACAATCATATTTTAAAAAGATAATTTTCTAAATTATCTTAAGCACCAAAGTGTGGGGAAGTGGTATCATTTCATGGATATAACATGAAAACCCATACGGTAAGAAACTTTATGATTTCTTTTGATATATGTATCTTAAAATTTCATTAATGTAAGCATAATCAAATACAATCTTGATAAATGGTTAGATTTCGACAATAAATCGTTACAACTTTGGTAACATTGAATCTTAATAAAATAGAAAAAATAACATTAAATTAAGATTGAAATATCATTATCAAAATGATATTTATTATATAACATGATAAAGTTAGTATATACTCCACATATAAAAATATAGGTTCATAACATGGCATCAGTCTCAAAGAAGGAAAATTGAGACATAATTACTTTACTGATTCTGTAACTTTTCAAACATAATACCCTTGAGAAAATACCATAAAATGGATATGTTAATATCTATACATTTAAGTAGAATATTAATTTAATACATCCATGTTAATTATATACACCATGAAAAATAAAATATTGCATAATAATTCTTGTATCTCATGGATATAAGATATGGGAAGATAAATCTCTTAGCATAAGTCTTGACATTATTTGTACACATTAAAAACTCATGTATAATTATTATAAGATTATCATACACATAACAAAGACCAATATTATTATATCTAACACATTATATGATTTGTTTATTATAAAGACCCGTCCGTAAAACATTACTTAATCTTGAATTTTTGATAAAAATATATGATAAAACATAATTTTTTTGAATATTTTATTGATAATAAATGATATAATTTCCACACATTGTGCTAAATCTGTTTATTTATAAAATATTTGGGATTTTATCATTCATTTTAAAATTTGGTAAAAATTCTAGTGTTACCCTTTATAGTGCACTGTAGTATTTCGAAGATAAATATTCTTATATTTATTATTGTAATTTGAAATTTTGTAACAGTGTTTCTATCTTAAATTTGTACAACTTTTATTCAGTACACTAGAGCTAAAAAGAGCATTTGGATGGAGTAAATGGGTCATTAGTCCAATGGTGGGCTGGACTCAGCAGAATGGACATGGGTTCTATATTTGGGCCATATTGTCTTCATCCGGTCTTGGATTAAGCCCATATTGTGGGAGGAGATCGGGGATCCATTTCCCCACAAATCATACTTCTGTATGGAGAGCTGGTTCACGCGTTTTGAAGGGAAAATGGGTGGTTCAAGTTGTACTAAAATATTTGGCCGAGATTTCCCATTCACAATTGAAACCTCTTTAAACCTAGAATCTCCTCCCCTCTATAAATTGGAGTTTTTCTTATTTGGAGGGGTTGGGACGAGAATTATGATATTGGAGGAAGAGGAGAATTTGTTTCACCCAAATTCTCCAACCATTGTAAGAGGGGTAGCTTTTGAAGCAAGGATCCCCTCATCAAAGCCTCCTTCTCTTCTTCATTTTGTAATGTTTTCATTTCTGTAGTAAAATTATTTGTTCTTCTTTTATTTCTTTTGTTTTCTTCTGTTTTGTTTAAATTTATTCTTCTATTAATCTTCCTAATTGGTTTGGAATTCTTGAGTAAAAGCGTTATTGGGTTATTCCCATTATAAACCTTTGCACATTCAAAACGCTTCTACGATGATTACGCCACCCATGGAAGAGTAGTCTTTTAGTAATCGATCTACCTCTCACCTTCTTTATTAATTTATTTTGAATAAATGATCTACTGTAATTCACTAAATATGATCTATTAATTGAGTTTTCAATTTAAATGAAACTAAGAAATCAATTGAAAAATAAACACAAAACATGCGAGGCTGGAATTTGTGTGAATTGTGAGAGCGTAATCTTAATCGGTAATACAAGACCACACAGGATAAATTTGTAGAGTTCAAATACAATCCCTAAACTCAATTAATCCTCATTTCCAGAGTGGTTATGTGCCATAATTTATCACTGTCCATAAGCTAATCTTAGAACATCAATCAATGTAGGGTGTTGCGATTGCATGTTCCGAAGTTATCCTAGGGTTAAATTCACTTCATCTTCGTGGTAAGTTAATTCTAGTAGGGTTCAGGATTTAATAAATTAAGGGATAGTAATTAATTAAATGTTAATTTAAATGATAATGATTAATAATAGAGTGAATAGGTAGAGTTAGTTCGATTACGCCATTTAAAATATTTTCTAAAAAAACATCTTCTTGTTGTGTCTTTTTAATCAAACATCATTTCAATATTAAAAACAAAAAAATGAAATCTTCTTCCAGCAAACTTCTTCTAGATCTATAAACTATAAAAAACCCTCATCCATTCAATTAGTGTTTTTATTCTCTTTTATTTTATATTTAGAATACCTCTAAGAAGTTTTTTTAATTCACTTCCTCCTTTAAGAGACGACCTTGGTCAGCCACTATGCTCCACCTAAGTACCTGAAAATCACACTAATCATTTGATGGCACCCACGAAAGTTCTCTATCAATATAAATTATTACACATTGAGGATATTTTGGGGTTTAGAGTTTTAATGAATTAGGATATCATACATACCTAACATTCCATGTTCATACAAAGTGGATACTATTAAAAAGAGTATACATTTTTTTTAAAATATAAAACATTAAAACATAAAAATTGATCTCTTTGACAGCACTCCATATCAATCATCATGAATCCCTTATTTATCTTAACCATCCTAATATCCTATGAAAACCATTTTAAAAAATTGGGATGAGTATAAAACTCAGTAAGGGATATAAATAATGAAATTGTTAGTCAAGTGATAACATAAAAACCAATAAAAGCCATAATCTTAAAAACTCATATACATAGAAACACCATGTAGTTTCCTTGGAACATATTTACCATAAATCTTACAACCACCCTTACACATGGAATAACCATTTAGTTAAATTCCACCTTTGGAGTACCCTTTGCATTGGAGAGCTATAATAGGGCTCACCCGTCATATCTTGAGATATAATGGGATCAAACCAAAATATCCTAAGCTATAATGGGATCAAACCAACATAAATAATGTCCAAGTAACATATCATGGTAATATATTATCTTTAAATCAGGATAATTCAGTCACTAAATTTTCATATAAAAAGACAATCCTTTTGAAATTTTTTAAGGAAACTTTTAAAAGAATTTTAAAAGGAAAGTCACTTAAAAAATATAAACAAAGTGAGAATTAATTGAATGTAATGTACATGTTTATAAACAATAAATAAAAATAATAAAACATAATATAAAAAGAAATTCCTCACAATAATAATATTAATAAAACATAATGGATAAAGAAGAAGGCTAACCCAATGATTGGAAATTAGGTTAAAAATTCCTTTACCTTAGGTTCTTATTAGATAAAATGTGTTTAAACCTCCTGTTTAATTGTTAATATATTGTTATTAATATCTTAATGAAACATATTAATGTTCATAACACATTATATGATCATTTTACAACATCATTCGACACATTTAGTAGTAATATTTGTTTATTTACATCGTTTCAGGTGTGTTATTTACGTGGTTTCCATGATCTGTTCACGATGGATATTCATATTGATTGATATTGGAACTCAAAAATTTTAATGGAATTGTATTTAAATATTTCTAGAACCACAAATTATACCATTTATCATTTTTAATTCTAACATGAGGATAATTCATAATGTAAAACCTTATTGATTATTTGTTTAGATCATTTTAGCGATTCTTCGGTCATTATGAAATCATTTTGTTTTATAAGTTAATCACATGTGTAAAAAATGATTCCATAACCTTAAATAAGATATAATAATAAATTATAATCTATTTTAACCATAAAAATGGTTTCATTACTAGTATTTAAGTAATTAAAATAAATCAAAATCTCATTGTCCACGATGTTAGTAAATTGAAACATCAATGATGCTATTTTAATTTCTTGAATAAGTGGGAGAGGAGAAGAAATATAATGGTGAATCTTCCATAAACATGATAAAATACATAATGTCTAAGATATTGTATTTTTCATGCCTCTTAGATAAGTGAATATGTGTAAATAATAAGAAAAGAAAGAACTCTTAATATAAGAATAGTTGAGAAACCCCTTACTAAAATTCGACGGCCTAACGTCTATAAAACATGGTTATAGAAAAAAATAAAAAAAGAGAGTACATGGGTCACCCATCCATAAATTAATAACAATATAATATAGAAATAGAATAAAATTATATAAGAACATGGTATGAAAACATGAAAATTATACCACATAAAAGTGAACTAAAATGGAAAAAGAGTGTTGTTGATAATTCCATTAACTTATAGAGTAACTACTAAGAAGGATGGGAACTTAGGGGCTTGAGGGTACTTTTGGAGGACTAATAAGGAGGAAACAGGTCTAGATAATTGTTGAGGAGGAAGCTAAAATGAATGCAATAAAGGAATGGGTATGTATTTATAGAAGAAGAGGTGGAATATTTTATTAATTTTCAATGGACACCTCATTAGTGGTATTTGAAAAACCACGGGCTTGCTCGTGGTATTTTCCCATGGTATTAGCCACTTGGGACACCTAATATATTATTTTAATTTACATATCTTGACAAAAAAATTTACATCATTTTTACATCATTAATTATGTTATAAAACATAACGAAAACTCAAAACAATATTTTTACTATTCATCGAAAATTCAACTCTTTCAGAAAAATCAAAAAAATTCAACCTAACTATTTTTTGATGTGTAGAATTCAGAAATTAACTCCATTTTTTGAAAAATAATTTTTCAAGTATTAGTAATTTAATTTTCTAGAAAAATCTAATTTTATTCAAAAAATAATAATTTAAAATATATAAATTACTTTTTAACACCATAAAATATTAATCAACATCTCATTATCTTATAACCTTAAAAAATAAAATAATAATACAATTTACTATTAATCTGGTTCATATTAATATTCATATTACTATTCATAAGGGTAGGTTATTATTCATCAAAAAATCAATATGGTTCTATTAGACTCCAAATAACTTACTGGTCATAATTGTAGATGAAATTTTTTGAAATTCAAAACATAGAAGTTGTAAAATTATATTTAAAGGGTAGATATAAATATATACATAAAACAATGTATCCGACATTTCAATTTAATTTTCTAAAACCTTGGGGTGTCACATTATGCACAGCTTCTGTAAATTTCATCCTCACAATTTTATTTACTCCTTAAACAAGTGAGGGTACCTTTCCCTCATAGCATTTTTAGAATCCCACATTACTTCTTCAACCATGTGGTTTCTCTACAAAAACTTTACCTAGTAGGTTAACTTATTCCATAATACCCGTTCCATTCGATCAAGAATCTAAATTGTTTTCTCTTTATAAGAATGGTCCTCTTCCAGCTGAATTGATTTTGCTCTCAAAACGTGAGAGAATCTGACACATAATTTCTAAACATCGAAACATGAAAATCACAGTTTACCTGAGATAAAATCAGAGGAAAATCAACTCAGTATCAAATTGGTCCAACCTTATCTACAATTTGATAAGGTCCAATGAACTATGTACATAGCTTTCCTTTCATACCAAAATGCATCACACTTTTCTAAGGTGATATTTTAAAGAAAACATAGTCACTTACCTTGAAAGAGAAGTCTTTTCTTCTATTATATGCTTTATTTTTCTTCATGATCTAAGATATCCTCTTGTGCTACGAGATTATATTCACTTTATCATCCACTTCCTCTACTAACTCTAGTCTCATCAAATTTCTTTCCCCGACTTCATCCCAAAAATATGGAGTTCGACACTACTTCCCATACACTACCTCAAAATTTCCATCTGTATATTGGAGTGAAAACTTTTATTATAAGAAAAATCAACTAATGAAATATGTTGATCCAAAATTCCCTCGTAGTCCCCAGAACATGCTTGAATCATATCCTCTAATGTTGGAATTGTTCATTCTGACTGACCATCTGATTGAGGATGAAAGGATATAATGAAATGTTATTTTGTACCCAATGACTTTTGAAGCCCCTTCAAAATGCTAGAAGTTAACCTCGGATCCCAATCAGATATAATTGAAAGAGGAAATCCATGTAACATGTCTGTCTCTTAGAGGTACAATTGAGAAATCTGATACAATGACATTGTATCTCAAATAGAAATAAAAAGTATTTATTTTGTCAGCCGATCAATAATAACTCAAATCACATTTTTACCTCGATAAGTCTTAGGTTATCCCACCAAGAATCCCACATAGATATTTTCCATTTCCACTGTAGCATTGGAAAAGGTAGAAGAATCCCCTTTGGAAACTATCACTCTATTTTAACTTATTGACAAGTCAAACATTTCACTGTAAATTCTGCAATATCATTTTCCATTCCATCCAACTAGTAATACATCCGAAGGTCTCTATAAATATTAGTACCATCATGATGAATAGAAAAAAGAGAACTATGAGATTCACACAAAAAATATTTCTTCAACTAGTAATCACAAGGAACACACAACCCCTTTATAAATATTAAAAAACAATATTTATCAAGGTTAATTTTTGGAAAGATACCCATTTTAACCAATTCTACATTTTTTAGTATTTGATGGTCTTTCTTCTGTCCTTGCTTAATTTTTTATATTAATGATGAATGAAATAAAACATGAAAAAAATATGTCTTTCCTATACCAACAACTTCTAATCCCAAATTCATTAAATCATTAATCAAGGGAGCATGTTTCAAACATATCGTGGTTAATGGTGCTTGACGCTTTCAACGTAATGAATCATCTACTTTGTTTGATTTTCATGGATGGTAATTGATCACACAATCAAAATCCTTTATCAGTTCAATACATATTCTCGGCCACACGTTTAATTCTTTTTGAGTGAAAATACTTTTCAATCCATTTATGTTCAGTATATATTTGAAATTTGGCTCTGTATAAATGGTGCCTCGAAATTTTCAAAGAAAAAAAACACAACATCCAATTGAAAATCTTGTGTGGGAGACTTTAAATCACTAGGTTTTAGTTGTCTTAAATCATAAAAAGTTACCTCATTATTATTCCCCATAAAACAACCAATTCCTTTCAATGAAGCATCACTGTAGATGACAAACATACCATTTCAGGAAGGCAAGGTCAAACCAGGAGAATTCACCAATCTCTAATTCAGTTCCTGAAAATATCACATTATTGTATCTAAAAAATTTAACCCCTTTTCATGTTAACTTAGTTATCATACTGCATAACAGAGAAATGTTTTTAACAACCCATCAATTATAACCTACTAATGAAAGAAAACTATGAATCTCTATAACATTTATAGGTCTTGGCCATTCATCAACCAATTTTGTTTTGGGTAGGATCAACTATTATTCCATCATTATTTACAGTGTTCTCACGAAAAGAAAAATGTTTCAACCAAAAATCACACTTTATGAATTTTCCATACAGTTTTTTTTCTTTTATGAATTTGAAAACAACCCTTATATGTTTTTAGTGATTATCTTTACTTCTAGAACATACCAAAATTTCATCAATAAACACTACCAAAAAATTATCCATGAACTCCTGAAATATTATATTTAGAAGATCCATGAATACAGTAGGTGCATTATTTAAGCCAAAAGAAATAACCAAAAATTCATACAGACTATATCTAGTATAGAACACGGTCTTTTAGATGTCTTCATCCTTTATTTTCAACTCATGGTACGCTGACCTCAAGTAAACCTTCAAAAAATACTATGGTCCATGGAGATGATCAAACAAATCATCGATATGAGGAAAAGGATACATATTTTTGACAATAATTTTATTCAAGGCTCTATAATCAATTAAAAGTCTCATTGATCCATCTTTCTGCTTAACAAACAAGATAGGTGAACCCTATGGTGAAGTGATTTTTCAGATGAAGGATTTATCTAATAATTCATGCAATTGATTTTTTAATTCTAAAAGTTCCATTTGGGAAATTCAATATGGGGGTTGTAACACACCAGGTAAATAAAGAATATGACATTTTTATATTTATCCCTATTTGTGAATAAAATTTCAATAATAATTTAAAGGGAACTCTATGCTCGATGGCTTACCCAATACGCAACAATGAGTTCCTTTGAAATCTTACGTTGCACTCTAATAATAAAATAATATTATATTAAATGGTAGTTAACACATAGCCATTGTATTGGTGGGAATGAATAGAAATAACTAAAATATGATTATATATGTTTGTTAAATATTTTTACATTTATCCAATAAAGGATAAATGATTAAAATATGAAGAGAATTCAATTTTAGGCATATATACTCTAATTTTCACTAAAGGTCCACTTATCGCCTTTTGATGGAGAACCATCATTAAATATATTTTTGGTCAGTCTTATACATTCTATTGGACCAAATAAAATTCTTATTTATAATCGGGACATCAAAATTTACTTTCGGTAAATTTTTGGTATTTTTCTGATAAACATCATTTTTTAATGAATAGTGAAAAGTGATTGTATTTTAATTCAAAACCACTTTTTAATCTAATTTATTTATATAGTTAAATTATATTTTTAATTTGTTTTAAAGTTAAATTAGAATATATTTTTATGATTTAATCCAATAGTGGTCGTTGGAATTAATTTCACTTTGAAATCAGACTTAAACTAGTGTCAATCTTTTAATATATTTTGTTTCATAAAAACACGCTATTTGTTTTGACAGCGGGAATTAATTATTAAATTAATTAATGAAACTTATATGTTTTGAATTTTTTAAAATAGACATCATTTTTGAATTCGGAATATCAAATATATCTTAGGGTGATGTTTTGGTATTTTTCTAAAAAACATAAATTTTTGATGAACAGTGAAACCACTAAGTGGTACTTAAAAAACTGATTTTTCATTTAAATGAAATTTTACCACCTCTATGTTTTGAATTTCAAAAATCATACATTCATGGTTTTCATTATGAAGTAAAATTTAGTTCAATGGGATTAAAATAATTTTTTTGGGTGAATTGTAACTTTTAAGTTTTTAATCGAGATTATAGGTAATTAGTGTAATTTAAGTTAAAAATAATGATTTAATAATATGAAATGAACATGACAAATGTCCTACCCTTATTTATTGTGTCATGACCGACCAATAAAACCCATGGGTCTATTTTTGGGACCCCATGGAGCCACTTGGGTAAGATAATGACATTAATGCCTTTTATTTAATGTAAAAGTAAAAATGACACAAACATGTATTATTTTACTAAAACAATTTTTAAATAGGTTTATACAAGTCAGATTTTTGACTATAAATATTAATTGGAAAGATAAAAAGATTTCATAAATCATAGTATTTTTTCTTTAATTTTTAGACATTAAATAAATTAAATTATTTATAACATCATGATGATGCAGCGATTACCTCATTATTTAATGATTTACATAAAATGAAACGATAATGTAACATATAAGAACTAAACTTGTCCAAAACATATTGGATGGGTATATTTAGAACCCTTATCACATTATACTCAAATTATATCAATTTGGGACCTTTTAAATCCGAAACTCATTCTAAAATAAAGTAACATTTCCTTACTTTCCAAGAGTGCCCCTCCTCTCTTCTTATAAAATGCCCCCACCTCTACCACCTTACCCACACCTCTCAAGCCTTTGGCTTGGTAAAAACCTTCTCTCTATGTCTCTATACATCCCTATACTCATGCTAGAATCCTTACCTTGGGACGAAAGATCTTCAAGGAACCATTTTGGATCAAACCAAGAAGAGTTACCTGATTATAAGGTAATGTCTTCACTTGTGTTCTTATGTTTTATTTTGCTTCTCCAACCCCTTAAACTCTTTTTTATTCCATTATTTTGTAACAAAACCAGTATATTAAATATACTGGGATGTTCTTATGAGATTTATTAGAGCTACGCTTACACACACCTTCTTCTAATGGTTATAGAACATACTGTTTCTGTGGATGGCGAATTACTGCATCATGAAACGATGATTGTTCAATATTCTTTTAACACCTTTTAAGGTGGCCATTATGATGTCACTTCATTTTATATATTATTTATATTATATTTATGGTTTCATAATTCTTCTTTATTTTTCTTTTATTTCATACCATTATGGTTTCCATTATGGGTAAACACGATAATTTCATTTTAGAAAGTGCGGACTACCACCCCCTCAAAGTGATTTGATTCGTTAATGCCATATGTGGGATGTATAAAGGATGGAGTTAATATTATTATATATTATATTATACTGGAATTATAATATCCCCTTATATAATTATGATTTAACTCCATTAAATACGAAATAGAAATGAAACTAGTGTTCATGTGTACGTACCACTTACCGTCTCCATGAACGGTGCATTTCATTTCTTACCTCTAAATGTTATATACAATTTTAAATACATGTATATTCTGGATATATATGATATATATATGATATCCAAATAATTAATATCATTCTGGATATAATGAACCATTGACCACATAAACAACATGTAATAGAAAGAAGTCATTTTTTGACGTAAGTACCAAATATCGAGAAAACGAACTTTGTTAACTTAAATGATTACATATTGTTTATAACATGGAGATAAGTTGTATAAAATGAATAATATACTTGAATTTTTTTTAGAAAGTATAAATTAACACTAGTTTATTATTCAGGAGATTAAAGAGCAACTAAGTCACGTCAGACACGATGTAAGGGATCCTACCCCTCTCTTTATTTAGTATACTCGTTTATGTAATTCCTTTTAAGCTCCTCTTTGGTATGATGGGGTATGTTATTTTATATTAATCATACTTTAATTTTTATGTTCATATGATGAGAGACCCTATTTTATCTCGTCAATCCATTTTGGATGTTTTGATTTGCGGTGTTAGGCTGCCAAATTTTCATAGAGGATCCAACCTTTCTCTTTCTTTTTAAGTACTCTCTTTTATGTCGTTTATTTTAAGAACATATTTCTTATGTTTGGAGATGTTATTTTATATTCCTCATAATTTAACTTTTATTTTAATATTATAAGAGACCCTATTTGATCTCATAAATCCATTTTTGGATGTTTTAAGTGGCGCCGTTAGGCTGCCGAGTTTTCGTAAGGGATTTTTCATCTCATTTTTATTCCTGTGACATTTATGCTACGTTTGCCACTATTTCCATTGAGTGGTGTATGCACTTCCCATTATTATACACTTTTTGTAGTATAATTTCATTTATGGGTATTTACATCTTCATTGTATGACCCTTCTTCCATGGGGTGTACTTTTCGAAATTTACCCAACTCGGTAAGGGGACATTTCCCCCTCCTTTTTTTAAAAGACATCTTTTGTTATGTCTTTTAATTGACATACTATCATGTTGGGATATGTTCTTCTATATCATTATTTATGTAAATTTTATGTCCAAGTGATGATATCCCCTTTATCTCTCTCATCAACCCTTTTTACAAAATTTTATGTGACGCCGTTAGGCTGTCAAATTTTACCAAGGGAACTTCTTAACCCAATTTCGATTTCTTTGGGTTCAACATGTAGTTATTGAATATGTCATCCTGTGAATATGTGTGAATGACCATTGATTGTTTTACACATAATATCCACTTATATTGGGTGTATTTATATTTGTCACACATAATTATGAGATTGATCTATCCTTAATTTAAGGATACCTTCTTTATAATGGATTTCATCTCAATTTTCATTTCTTTTGAGACTTCATTGTTGTTATGCGCCAATTCACTCTTATATTGTGTGTATACTGTCCATTCACATATTATATAATGAATCCCTTTATTCTCATGATATTACAGAGTTTGGATTAAATGTTATTCTGCAATTATTTTTATTCAAGAGTCTCTCATTTTGTTAAAAACTCTTTAACAAAAATATCGTTTTAAATGTTTTAAAGATTTATTATTCTAAATCTTTATCTTTAATGTCCATGTTTTCAAAATGGTTTTCATTATTTATTTATAGGGACATTAATGTTTGAAAATTATAATTCCAATAAAATCTTTAGAGTGGTATGGGACACTTTGATTCAAAAATCTCCTTTAAATGATTTTTGAAAATGGATAGATTATTTCAATATCTTTGAATTACTTATTTTGATTTAAAATGAAATGTTGTTATTGAAATGTTTATATTTTAAATATTTTATGTGTAATGATGGTACTTGGACATTTAACGGGTGGTTACGTGATAAACCATATGACGGGTGGTGCTGTGAATACCAGGACGGGTGGTTACGTTATAACCTCCAATCCACTGGGTATGGAAGTCGGCCTTATGGTTATTCCATTAAGTGATATATGTGGATGTAGACCATATTGTTATTCCATTTAAGTATGTTTATGTCCCAAGTTACCTTTATATGTTATGTGTTCTTTATATGGGTTTTATGGTAATATTTTGATTACAAAAATGGTAAGTAATGATCTTTTATTCAATGAAGAGTATTTTTTTCTTCACAAAGGTGAAAATTATTACATTGATAAAGTATTCATGGTTTACTGGTTGTTTTGAAAAACTAATAGTTTTCCTTCTTTTTGTATACCTTACTGAGATTTTTATGCTCACCCCATGTTTTTGAAATGTTTTTCACATGACATAAAGTGAAATAGGGTTAAGGATGGGATCAAGGAAAAGTCATGCTATCTAAAATATGGAACTAGAGCTATTTATTTTTAAGATTTATTATTTTATGGAAACATAGTAGAAGGGTCTACTTTTTAATCTTTTGAGATGTAATAGTTATGTCCTAATTCTCTAAAACTCAAAACCTTAAAATATCCTCAATGTGAATTATTCATTTAATTCAATATTAAGTAAGGTTTAAGGCTGGGTCCTTATAGTTGGTATCAGAGGTCGGTTTGGACAACTTTAGTGATTAAGAGTTTTTATTAGACACATGGTTAGTCCCAATATCTATTATTTCAGATAAATCCTTGTTTTATAACTTTTCTCAGGTCATATAATGTCAGTTACGAATGGAAGGAGGAGGATCTCAAATGACATTCTTATCTATTCCTCATGACATGCTTGCAATAATTATTGCAAAGTCATGTTCAGATAATTGTGAAACTTTTTCTAGCATACAACTCACTTGCAAGCAGTTGTTTGAGATATCCAACACCTCCATTATACCTCGTTATCATCGTGGATCATGGGTTGTATTTAGAAAAATACTATTTTCACAATATTCTCATATTTTCAATAAAGGTAAATATTATCAAGGTATTTTCAAATATTTTACCTTATCACAAGAATTTGAAGAATATTATGATTTTAAAAATGGTGCTGAGGAAGGAGACCCTTGCGCAAACTATTTATATTTTCTTTTAAAATATAGTCTCATAGAACATACTTATAGTATTTTAAAAGGACCAATAATAGAAAGTTTCAACTCAATTTCGGTCTGACTATTTTATAGAAATCATTTTTTATCAGATGTTTTGGAATTTAATGTCATACATGATTATTTTCCAAAACTGTTTTTCTGTGAACACCCATATGACCCATATATACGACGTGTATTTGGATGGAGGAAGCAAATTATTTTGAAGGATATCTAAACCATTGTTGTAATTCATGGGACTTCTACCTACGTGAACAAGATAATGATGAAACTGAGTGGACACCATGATCAAGGTAGGTTGTTATTCATTTTGGGAATTGTTTTATTTTGTCTTATGGTGGTGAAATAAGACTTCAAGAATTAATATGATGAGATCGTAATGAATTTGGATGAAAATGAGAGGTATAAGGAAACTATTTATGGTAAAACATGTTTGTGTTATTTTTGGATTTTTATAAAAAGGAAACACGCAGACCGTGTGACAACCCGTCGCATCAGACAAAGCTGCGGGAATCGAACCCGGCCACAACCAAAGTGCGATTGCTATTTATCTCCTACCACTGGACTACGTGAAGTCCCCGATTAGTATGACGTATTATTTTTAGTTAGGTGATTTTATGAATTAATAGTAAATTGATTTTGGGTTATCTATGGAAATTATTAACCTATCATGGAGGATATGTGATTAGGTTAATTACTTTTCAATATGAAACATTAAGAGTAACTGATGTTATTTGGAGATAAGTGTTAATTTGTACCTTGGAAGACTATGTGACTAAATCCTTAAAATATTTGGTTTTCAATATTAGTTTGGTTTACTTTGAAGTATTTTATGGACAATTTGTTTATTGAATGGTCTTTGCTAAACATTCGGTTTTCTTTGATAAATTTTGGAGATTAAGAATAGATTTGTTTTTTTAAGGATTTTCCTTTTTGGGTATTATCTGATCTTGTACTATCCTTTTTGGTTTTGGTTTTGGTTAATGTCTAAAGATATGGGAATTATATAGTTCTCTTTTTTGGATTAGGTTATTCTCGAGATGTTGATTATAGTACTCTAAATGTGAACATGTTTTCCTAATTACTCATCATTTGGAGAAAGTATGAGTCTGTGTAAGAAATCTAGTAAAAGTTGAAATTCAACATGACAAGTATGTATTTTTGCCTATGATTTAGTTAATCTCCAAACTAAATTCCTCAATGAAAAGTAACTTAAATAAAAAATGTTGTCTATTAACTTTGCCTACTGGGGAATCAAATACCGTTTAACCCATCACTAGTTTGTGATTTTATGGTGGTTATCTTTCTTCGAAGCATGTTTCTATCACACTCCCTCAGAACATGACCCTTTTTTTCTTCCATATCCATATTTTCCTACTTGGAATCCTAGAATGGGTTAACTTGGGTGACCATTGTACTTCTCTCCCTTTCTTTTAAAGTGATTGTTTTACCAACTCTTGTTCCGATGTGGGACTTTCAATGATGTTTTCGAGCCCAATTTTGAAAATGTAAGGAAACAATTCCCAAAAGGGGGGAAGGATGTAACACACCAGGAAAATACAGAATATGAAATTTTTATATATATCACTATTTGTGAATAAAATGTCAATATAAATTTAAAGGGAACGCTATGCTCGATGGCTTACCCAATACGCAACAACGAGTTCCTTTGAAATCTTACGTTGCACTCTAATAATAAAATAATATTATATTAAATGGTAGTTAACACATAGTCGTTGTATTAGTGGAAATTAATATAAATAACTAAAATATGATTATATATGTTTGTTAAATGTTTTTACATTTATCCAATAAAGGATAATGGTTTAAAATATGAAGAGAATTCAATTTTAGGCATATATACTCTAATTTTCACTAAAGGTCCACTTATTGCCTTTTGATGGAGAACCGTCATTAAATATAGTTTTGGTCAGTCTTATACATTCTATTGGACCAAATAAAATTCTTCTTTAGAATTGGGACATCAAAATTTACTGTCGGTAAATTTTTGGTATTTTTCCGATAAAGATCATTTTTAATGAATAGTGAAAAGTGATTGTATTTTAATTCAAAACATCTTTTTAATCTAATTTATTTATATAGTTAAATTATATTTTTAATTGGTTTTAAAGTTAAATTAGAATATATTTTTACCATTTAATCCAATAGTGGTCATTGCAATTAATTTCACTTTGAAATCGGACTTAAACTAGTGTCAATCTTTTGATAGATTTTGTTTCATAAAAACACGCTATTTGTTTTGACAGTAGGAATTAATTATTAAATTAATTAATTCAAATTATATGCTTTGAATATTTTAAAATATACATCATTTTTGAATTCGGAATATCAAATATAGCTTAGGGTGAAGTTTTGGTATTTTTTTGAAAAACATCAATTTTTGATGAATAGTGAAACCACTAAGTGGTACTTAAAAAAACTGATTTTTCATTTAAATAAAATTTTACCACCTATGTGTTTTGAATTTCAAAAATCTGACATACATGGTTTTCATTAGGAAGTAAAATGTAGTTCAATGGGATTAAAATAATTTTTTGGTGAATAGTAACTGTTAAGTTTTTAATCACGATTAGAGGTAATTAGTGTAATTTAAGATAAAAATTATGTTTTAATAATATGAAATGAACTTGAAACGTGTCCTAACATTATTTTATGTGTCATGGCCGACCACAAAAACCCATGGGTCGATTTTTGGGACCCCATGGAGCCACTTGGGTAAGATAATGACATAAATGCCTTTTATTTAAAGTAAAAGTAAAAATGACACAAACATGTATTGTTTTACTAAAACAATTTTTACACAGGTTTATACAAGTCATATTTTTGACTATAAATATAAATTGGAAATCTAAAAAGATTTCACAAATCATTGTTTTTTTCTATAATTTTTAGACACTAAATAAATTAAATTATTTATGACATCATAATGATGCAGCGACTACCTCATTATTTAACGATTTAAATAAAATGAAATGATAATGTAAAATATAAGAACTAAACTTGTCCCAAACATATTGGATGGGTATATTTAGAACCCTTATCACCTTATCCATGAATTATATCAATTTGGGACCTTTTAAATCTGAAACTCATTCCGAAATAAAGTAACATTTCTTTACTTTTCAAGAGTGCCCCTCCTCTCATCTTATAAAAGGCCCACACCTCTACCACCTTACCCAAACCTCTCAAGCCATTGGATCGTCCAACCCCTGCTAAATTTCTCTCTCCACATCCCTCTATGCATCCTAGAAGCCTTACCTTGGGCAGAAAGCTCTTCAAGTAACCATTTTGGTTCAAACCAAGAAGAGTTACCCGATTTTAAGGTAATGTCTTCACTTGTGTTCTTATGTTTTATTTCGCTTCTCCAACCCCCTAAAATCATTTTATTAATTTATTTTGTAACAACACCAGTATCTTCAATATAATAGGATGTTTTTATGAGAATTATTAGAGCTATACTTATACACACCTTCGTATAATGGTTAAAGAACATACTGTTTCTGTGGATGGCGAATTACTGCCTCACGAAACGATGATTGTTCGATATTTTTTTAACACCTTTTATGGTGGCCATTATGATGTCACTGTATATTATATATGATTTATATTATGTTTATTTTTTCCTAATTATTCTCTATTTTTAATTTATGGCATACCTTTATGGTTTCCATTATGGGTAAACACGATAATTTCATTTTAGGAAGTGCGGACTACCGCCCCCTCGTAGTGATTTGATTCGTTTATTCCATATGTGGGATGTATAAAGGATGGAGTTAATATTATTATATATGATATTATACTGGAATTGTAATATACCCTTCTATCATTATGATTTCACCCCATTAAATACGAAATAGAAATGAAAGTAGCGTTCATGCGTACGTACGGCTTACCGTCTCCATTAACGGTGCATTTCATTTCTTACCTGTAAATGTTATATACTATTATAAATACATTTATATACTGGATATATATGATATATATGATATCCAAATAATGAATATCATTCTGGATATAATGAACCATTGACCACATAAACAACAGGTAATAGTAAGAAGTCATTTTTTGACTTAAGTACCAAATATTGACAAAACGAACTTAGTTAACTTAAATGATTACATATTGTTTATAACATGGAGATAAGTTTTATAAAAGGAATAATATACTTGAAAAAGGTACTTAATAAATTAGAAATTAACACTAGTTTATTATTCAGGAGATTAAAGAGCAATTGAGTCACGTCGGACACGAGGTAAGGGATCCTACCCCTCTCTTTCTTTTTAAGTACACACTTTTATGTAATTCCTTTTAAGCTCCTCTTTGTTATGCTGGGGGGTGTTATTTTATATTACTCATACTGTAAGTTTTATTTTCATATGATGAGAGACCCTATTTTCTCTCGTCAATCCATTTTGGATGTTTTGATTGGTGCCATTAGGCTACTGAATTTTCGTAAAGGATCCAACCTTTCTCTTTCTTTTTAAATACTCTCTTTTATGTCATTTCATTTAAGCCGATCATTATTATTTTTGGGGATGTTATTTTATATTCCTCATACTTTACATTTTATTTTCATATTATAAGTGACCTTATTTGATCTCATAAATCCATTTTTGGATGTTTTAAGTGGCGCTATTAGGCTGTCGAGTTTTCGTAAGTGATTTTTCATCTCACTTTTATTCCCGTGACATTTGTGCTACGTTTTCCACTATTTCCTTTGAGTGGTGTATGTACTGACCATTATTATACACTTTGTGTAGTATAATTTCATTTATGGGTATTTACATCTTCATTTTATGATCCTTCTTCCATGGGGTGTACTTTTCGAATGTTACCCAACTTGGTAAGGGGACTATTCACCCTCCTTTTTTTAAAAGACTTCTTTTTAATGTATTTTAATTCACATACTATTATGTTGGGATATGTTATTATATATCCTTATTTATGTAAATTTTATGTCCAATTGATGAGATCCCCTTTATCTCTCTCATCAACCCTTTTTGTAAAATTTTATGTGACGTCGTTAGGCTGTCTAATTTTACCAAGGGAACTTCTTAACCCAATTTCGATTTCTTTGGATTCAACATGTAGTTATTGAATATTTCATCCTTTGAATATGTGTGAATGACCTTTGATTGTTTTAAACTTAATATCCACTTATATTGGGTGTATTTAGATTTGTCACACATAATTATGAGATTGATCTATCCTTAATTTAAGGATACCTTCTTTATAATGGATTTCAACTCATTTTTCATTTCTTTTGAGACTTCATTGTTGTTTTGCACCAATTCAATCTTATATGGTCTGTATACTGTCCTTTGACATATTATATCATGAATCCCTTTATTCTCATGATATTATAAAGTTCGGATTAAATGTTATTCCGCAATTATTTGTATTCAAGAGTCTCTCATTATGTAAAAAACTCTTTAATAAAAATATCGTTTTAAATGTTTTAATGATTTATTATTATAAATGCTTATATTTAATGTCCAAGTTTTCAAAATGGTTTTCAGTATTTATTTATATGGAAATTAATTTTTTAAAATTATAATTCCAATAAAAGCTTCAAAGTGGTATGGGACAATTTGATTCAAAAATCTATTTTAAATGAATTTTGAAAATGGATTGATTAATTCAACATATTGGAATTATGTATTTTGATTGAAAATGAAATGTTGTTTTTTAAATGTTTAGATTTTCAATATTTTATGTGTAATGATGGTACTCGGACATTTTACGGGTGGTTACGTGATAACCCATACGACGGGTGGTGCCGTGAATACCAGGACGGGTGGTTACGTTATAACATCCAATGAATTGGGTATGGAAGTCGGTCGTATGGATATTCCATTAAGTGATATGTGTGGAAGTCAACCGTATGGTTATTCCATTTAAGTATGTTTATGTCCGAAGTTACCATTATACGTTATGTGTTCTTTATATGGGTTTTATGGTAATATTTTGATTACAAAAATGGATAAGTAAGGATCTTTTATTCAATGAAGAGTATTTTCTGCTTTATAAAGGTGAAAAGTATTACTTTGATAAAGTATTCATGGTTTACTGGTTGTTTTTAAAAACTAACAGTTTTCCTTCTTTTTGTATCCCTTACTGAGCTTTTTATGCTCACCCCAAGTTTTTGAAATGTTTTTCACAGGACATAATGTGAAATAGGGTCAAGGATGGGATCAAGGAAAAGTCATGTTATCTAAAATATGGAACTAGTCATGTTTCTTTTTAAGAGTTTTTATTTTATGGAAACTTAGGAGAAGTGTCTACTTTGTAATCTTTTGAGATGTAATAGTTATGTCCTAATTCTCTAAAACTCTAAACCTGAAAATATCCTCAATGTGAATTATTCATTTAACTCAATGTTAAGTAAGGTTTAAGGCTGGGTCCTTATAGGGGTATAAAAATTGGCTTAGCATTAGGAATTATGTCAATAGTAAACTCAACCTCTCTATTAGGAATAACACAAGGAAAATAATCAGGAAAAATATCCAGGTATTCATTTACCACTAGTATATCACTAATATAGATTGTTCCCTTATCTTCAAAAATATGATGAAGATAACTTTCATTTACATCCTTTATCAGTTTATTAGATTTCTAATATGTTATTAATGGTATGTGTTCATTCTTGTAAAACAACTGATTTTTTTAAAGCTTCTTTTTCTCTGTAATCTATCTTAGCATGATAATGAGAATGCTAATCTATACCCTGGATAACAATAAACGCAAATTGAGTCAAAACAACCAAGGTATTTAGGTAAAATCTTTCCCCAAAAATGGATAGTTAGATTATTATTTTTTCTTTTTTCCGCAATATTTACTCCTATTGTTTTTTCCATGAGATCTGGTTTTATTTCAAGAGGTTGGATTCCAAGTTTTTCAGAAAATTTTTCAGAAAAGAAAGAATGTGTAGACATTGAATGAAACAATACATTTAAAAAATATATATAAACATGGAATGTGCATGATACCACCTCATTTTATAGATCAAAATCTATTGAATTGGTTGTAACTGACTTTACTAAACCATTCTGATTCCAATCTTTCTGATTCCCTACTTGAGGGGGTTGCTTCGGACAAACATTAGCGAAATAACCAAATTCCTAACAATTAAATCATATCACCATCAGATTCTCATTAATTTTGATATCATTTTATGTTCACTCATGAAACTTGTGTCTAAAATTTCCACATCACTAGCATTTCCCAGAAATTACAAGTCATTCACGAGGATTATTTTTACCACACTTTTCGTAATAAGGGAAATTGATTTTATTACCTCCAAATTTCTTTGACAAATTATTACCCAAATCCTACCATCCTGAACTATTCTTATTATCTTCATCAAGATGTATATACATGTAGTAAAACTCTATATCTTCTTTTCTATCATGAAAAAAAAGTTTTTCATAGTGTTAAAAATCTTGTGAAGCCAAAGCTATGAAAAAAATGGTATCAACCCAGAGTAAAATATATTAATTTTACTATAAAAATTCATATTAAAATCTAGTACGTACCTAGATATTCTTGTAAAATTGGCTTCATATGCTACCACATATTCATCATAATTCTACTTCTGTTGGAAGAATTGATTCTACATTCAGAGTCAAAATGTTTTGGGAATTTTTTTTCTTGAAAAAGACTCTTAAAATCAACCCATTATAGACTGTCAAGATCATCCCTTTCTCTCCTATTGTTATTCATAGAACTCCATTGACTGGATTCACCTTTCAAATGGTAAATGTATAGTATTACCTTTTGATGTTCTGAATATGGTTTAACATCAAATATATTTTCTAGAGCATTGATCCATCCTTCATCTATCTCTGGATCAGTGGTTCCACTGAATAGTGGAGGATGTTGCCTCATAAAATGTTCTAAAAAAAGACATGTTTATTCATGCTAGATCATTTTACTCTCTATAATGGATACCAACCCCATTTATTTCTTTAGTCTACTCATCCATTTCTATCACAAATAGCTCGGTTCTGATTCCCACCATTCGGGCTACCGATTCTTACAGACAACATCCTCTTGGTGGATTCCTACTTAATCGTCCCTGTTTCTTCTGCGGAAAACCATTCTAAATAGAGAAAACATAGAATAAGAAACATGATAATCCATAAATTCTATAACATTTCAAATTTACAAAGATTAAAAATAATTTATGGTTTTATTTTAACACCACCCTATCATCAAATTTATCTAAACCATCCTATGATACCAACTATATGGACCTGACCTTAAAACATTACACAATCCTGAATTTTATAAACTAACATGCATTATTAAACATTGATTATCTTTTCATGTTTAGAGGTTTAATAAATTAATATATATTACATACATAACGGACCACATTCATACAATGTGGATACTATTAAAAATAGTATCCTTTTTTCAAAATATAAAACATTAAAAATTAAAACATGATTTCATTGAAAACAATACATATCAAAAATCATAACTCACTTCTCTCTCATACCAATCCTTATATCCTGTGAAAAATATTTTAAACACTTGGGATGAGTATAAAACTCAATAAGGGATATAAAGAAGTAAATAATTAGTTAAGTAATAACATAAAAAACCAATTAAAACCATAATAATAATGAAATATATGCATAGAAACACCATTTATCTTATATGGGACATATTTACCATAACAATCTTATAATAACCCTTACACATGGAATAACAATTTGGTTAATTTTAACCTCTGTAGTACCCAATGCATTGGAGAGCTATAATGGGGATCACACGTCATATATTGAGATATAATTGGCTCAACCCATCATATCATTAGCTCTAATGGGATCAACCCAACATTAATAATTTACAAGTAATATATCATGGAAATAAAGTATCATTGAATCTGGAGAAATCACTCATTCTATAAACATATAAAAAGAAAATCCATTTAAAATTTATTGAAGAGACTTTGAAAAGGATTTTAAAAGGAAACCCCCTTAAAATATAATTAGATAAGGAATTAATATAATATAATGGACATTTTTATGCACTATAAATACATAAAATACAACATAATATATTAAAATTGATCACACCAATAATCTTATTACAATATAATGGATAATGCAGAACATTAACCCAATGATTGGAAATTGGGTTTAAAATTCCCTTACTTCGGGTTCTTCTAACATTAAATGTGCTTAATCATTGTGTATAATGGTTAAAAGAGTGTTATTAATATCTTAATGATACACATTTATTTTTATAACACCTTATATGATCATTTTACAACATCATTCGACACATTTATTAGTAATATGTTGTTATTTACGTTGTTTTGGGTGTGTTCTTTACATAGTTTCCCTGATCAGTTCATGAAGGATAATCATTTTGATTTGAAGATTAAATACAAAATTAGAAGGTAATGGTATTTAGTTATTTCCAGATCCATAAAATACTTCATTTATCATTTTTAATTATGACATGAGTATGATTCATAATTTAATAATAATTAAATATTTTTTGGTGATTTTTGCGATTCTCTGATCATTATGAACTCATTTTGTTTTATAAGTTAATCACATATGTAAAAAATGATTCCAAAACCATATGCAATATATAATTAAAAAATTATAATCTGGTTCAACCATAAATTTATTTTCATGACTAGACATGAAGGATGTAAAATAAATTGTAATCATGTCATCCTTGATGTCGGTAAATTGACACATCACAGACGATGTTTTTTATTTCTTGAATAGGTAGGAGAGGAGAATAATTATAATGATGAATATTCCATAAAGATGATGAAATAAATAATATGTAAGATATTGGATAATTCATTCCTCTTGTATAATGGGATATTTTGAAATAAAAAAAAATAAAATAACTCAAAATAAAAGAATAGTTGAGAAACCCCTTACTAAAATTTGAAAGCCTAACAGCTATGCAACATGGTTTTAGAAAACATTAAAAAGAGAGGGGGAAGGGGTTAACCTTTCATAAATGAATCATAATACATTATATATATTTAATAAAATTTAATTATGAACATTTTATAGAAACTTGAATATTATACCACATAAAAGTGAACTTGAATAAAAAATGATAGAAGTTGAGAATTCTCTTACCTTGTAGAGTAACTCATATGACATGATGGTTGAGCCCTTAAGGGATTGAGGACACATTGGGAGGAATAATAGGTAGGTAAGAAGTCCATATAATCATTGAGGAGGAATTTTTAATGAATTTAATGTAGGAATGGGTTTCTATTAATAAAAAAATGAGGGAGTATTTATCAATTTCCAAGAGACACCTAATTAGTGGTATTTGCAAAACCATGGGCTTTCCCATCGTATTTTCCCATGGTATTAGCCAAATAGGACACCTCATATCTTATTTTACTATACAAAAGTCTACCAGAATTATTACACCATTATTGGTTGATTAATGATTTTAATAGACTTACTGAAAATTCCAAACTGGATTTTTACTATTCACTAAAAATTTAACTATTTCATAAATATCCAAAACATTCACCCTAAGAATTTTTGAATGTGTAGAATTAAAAAATGAACTCCATATTTTGAAAATAATTTTCTAAATATTATCAATTTAATTTTAAATTAAAATCATAATTTATTCAAAAATAACAATTTTAAATCTATAACTCATTTTTTAACACCTTGAAAAATTAATCAACATCTCATTATCTTATAATATTAAGAAAATAAAATAATAAAAAAATTACTATTCATTAGAGTTATATTAATAATCATATTACTATTCATTAGGTTAGGTTACTATTCACCAAAAAATCAAGTTGGTTCTATTAGACTGTAAATAACTTACTGGTCACAATTGTAGATGATCGTTTTTCGAAATTCATAACATAGAAGATGAAAAATTATGTTTAAAGGCCAGTTATACATGTTTACATAAAAAATGTTTCATGAACTTTAATTTATTTTTAGAAAACCATGACGTGTTACAGTTAGGACTTTATACTACATGTTCACTAACAACTCTATGTTAATGTTACCTTTTAGGAAATATCTGCTTTGTTTTTATACATGTTCAGACAGATTTTTCTTGATCCTCATATATAGTGAACGATTTATATATTTAAATAATGTAAAATATGATATAAAAATCTTATATAATCAGTATATAAATATTTATAATTATTTATAAATGAGATAAATATGAAATGGAATGCACCGTTCATTGAGAAGGTAAGTCGTACGTAGGCATGATTAATGTATCCGTTTAATTATCATTTTAAAAGAATGAATGAAAATGATATATATATATATATATTTATATATTATAATTCTATTAGAATTATTATTAAATATATATCATAAATGTTTAATAAAATTATCGTTAATATGTTCCATTTATAGTGTGAATGAATCAAATTACTCTGACAAGACGGTAGTCCACACATCCAAAAACGAAGTTTTACTTTTTCAAAAAATATAAAAAGTGAAGGTAGTTTATTAAATAATAATTATAAAAGCATGATTAAATATTAAATATCACATATATATTATAAAAATATACTTTCCAATAAAATTATCATCCATGAGTGGTCATAAAGGAAAAACAAACAACAATGTTTCGCGAGATAATAGTTTTTCATTCACAAGAATAGTATGTTCATAAAACATTATATGGAAGTGTGTGTATGTGTATGTTAAAAAATGAGAATAAAAAAATCAGAGTATATTTAGGGTAATTTTTTATATATAATAATAGAATAAGAATATTTTATGGGGTGTAGAATGGTAATAAAACAAAGGAATTTGAGGGAGGATGTTACCTCTTCTTTAGGTAACTCATTTTGGTTTGCGTCAAAGTGAATCCTTGGACGGATTTATCCCTAATGGGGTGATTATTGGATGAATAGATGGATTTTTGAATCTTACATTAGATTATTTTTTGATATTTAATGGACTTCATAGGATTAAATAAGTGGGAGGGATCAATGCCTTTTTATAATGGAGGAGGAGTGAGATTCATGTAAATTTTTTAAAAAGGCATTCAACCAAAGATTTTCCTGATTAAAGTGGTAAAAATAATAGTCCAAAATTGTGACAAATAATGATAGGGTTAAAATATTAATATCCAATTTAATTTTATTTTTTTAGGTAATTTTTGTCTTTAAGTTTAATGTTTAGTAATTTATTAAGATAATTTTTTTCTCTTAATCATTCTAATTAATTTTAATCACCTCCACAAATATTTTTTGGTCAAAAACATAGTTGAAAATATTATTCATTATAAATTATGATTTTTCACAATTATAGAATCCATTTTTATATATTATAATCATAGAAGTGGTATAAATTAATTTAAAGGTAATCCCGCAAATGGGATGAGAATGTGCGTTCTTAATGAAAAATGTACATATTATTTCTAGGTTTTTATGTCCAATATCAAATTTAAATTTATTATAATTACCTAAATTGGATTAATTTTATGTAAAAATGATCAAATTAATCTTTAATAACAAACTAAAATATAAAAAAATATATATAAATAACTTATACAAAACATATGTTTTGTATTAAAATAAAATATTTATCAATATTCATCAAAAAATGAAAATTCTCAGAAAAATACAAAAAATTCTCCCAAAGTAAATTATGATATTCTACTTAAAAAATGAAGTTTATTTTTTAAATGACAAATTTTAATAGTGTTAAAAATAATATTTTAAAAAGGTTTTTCATGAAAAGGTAGTAAAAATAACATTTAAAAAAACAGATATTTTATTCAAAAAATTAGATTTATTCTTTACAAAAACCTATGAAATATATTGAAGGTATACCAAAAATATAGATTGAAGATAAAAATATAAATTTTATTTAAATAATTTGTCCAAAATGGTTTTTTTAATTTATTGATATAAATTTGTGTTGGTATATGAAAAAATTGTTTTCTTATGAATGTAATTTCTTTATTTTCAAACAGTTAATTTATTCACTTATACTAATTTAGAACTGTTGGAGTCATTTTATATAATATTATAAATCATAATTTTAAATTTATTTAATCTTATTTGTTACTTCTTTACCAATGGATATGTGTTATCTACAATAATATTATAATCATATTGTTAATATTAATTAGTAGTTCTATAAAACTAGTTCTTACATGTAAAACAAGCTATCTATGGGACTCAGTATTGTGTGTTATACAATTCAAAAATTGTGTTGCATGTACTACAACCTAATCTAACTATTGTGTGTAGTGAATTCTTAACATAGTTTTGTTTATAACACAATCCACATTTAGTGATGTTGTATATAAAAAAGCTATATTTAGTGTTTCATGAAATGAAAAATATTAAAATATTAAAATATTAAAATATTTTTTAAAAAATAATTCAAAAAATGTCGGGGTCTTAATCCTCTCATGTACCCAAGAATTCATATATTCATGAATTTAGGAACATGGTTTTTACTTTCTTATTTACATATAATTCACACAATTGTAGTAAATTATTCCCACATGATCATGAAATGTACTTAATATACTCATTTCTTTTTCTCAATCTTCCTTCACACATAGTATGTATGAGGATATCACTATTCTTCTTCATTCATGTTACTTTTCATGAAACTAAGTGAGGTTATGAACTATCTCACAGTCTCAAGCTTCTTTACAGAAGCAAAGGAAGTTACCTGTATCATGATATCCCAAGTTTCATCATGGAACATGTTCTTCATGATGAAAAAAGAGTTAGATCCACACTATTAAAATGTTTGATGGATATAATCTCATCCTCACATACGAGAAACAGTATGGAACACTCTTCCATTTATGATATCAAATAAGATTGTTTTCTTCTATGAGAAAAATGATACCCTTAAATTATATATAGAAACACCCATAGGTGTCGGTGCTTTTCTTTTACAGGTGATTTTACATCACCTACTCAAATTCCTTCACCTACATAGATATGAGAAATATGCAACTTTAGTGTAACATCCCATGTAAATAAAGCATAATATATTTTCATATTTATTAATATTTTTGAATTAAATATTAATTTTACTTTAAATGGGATGCTATGTTTTAAGGCGTACCCAATACGCACCAATGTGTTTCTTTGAAATCTTACATTGCAGACAACATTGGGTCACATTGAAAATAATAATAGAATATTATTTTACATAGTAGTTAACTCCAAGTTTTTGTTTTGGCGAGAATACATTTAACTAAATAAAAAATTAGTGTACTTAATTTTTAAATGTTTTTACATTTATCCAATAAAATTTAGAGTCTTAAAATGTGAATGAATATGATTTTAAGCATAAATACATTAATATTCATTAAAAGGTGGATTTACCGCCTTTTGATGGAGAAACCACATTAAATCTAGTTTTGGTCACATTTATATGTTATATTTGATAATATAAAATTATTTTTTAGAATAGGGACATCAAAATTTACTTTGTGTAAATTTTTGGTATTTTTCTAATAAAACAAATTTTCTAATGAATAGTGAAAAATATCGAATTTTAATTCAAAAAACCCTTTTAATCTAATTTATTTATATTGTAAGATTATATTTTTAATTGGTTTTAATGTATAATTAGTTAATATTTTTACCATTTAATTTTTTTTCATCATTGTAAGTAAGTTCACATTGAAATTGGACATAAATAAGTGTAAATATTTTAGTAGTTGTTATTTCTTAAAAAACATTCTTTTTATATTGACACTGGGAATTAATTTGAAATTAATTAACACAACCTCTATTTTCTGATTTTGGTAAAATTGACATAATTTTTTAATTTGGAATATCAAATGTATCTTAGGCGGAATATTTGGTTTTTTACCGATAACCATCAAATTTTGATGAATAGTGAAAACAGTAAGTAGTAGTTAAAAAATCGACTTCTTCATTTAAATGAACTTTTACCACTTTTGTGAATTAAATTTAGAAAATCTAACATACATGGTTGTTTATAGTAAGTAAAATGTGGTCCAATATGATAAAAATAATTTTTTGTGAATAGTAGGTTTTAACTTTTATTTACCGCGATTATAGGTAAATAAGATAATTAAAGGTAAAAACAATATTATAATAATTTAAATTTACCCTAACATGAGTCTTAATCCTATTTGATAATACATGTCCATCCATGGCCATCATGGGGTCTATTTTGGGACCCCATTGAGCCACTTTAGAGTGATAATGAAACATTATATAAATTAATTTAATGTAAAGACAAAAATGACAAAAACATATATATTTTATTAAATAAATTCATATATGGGTTATATAAGTTATCTATTAGACCATAAATATTTATTTGAAAGGTTAAAAGATTTTATACATCATGGTTTGTTATTTTTAATTTTTAGACATCATATAAAGAAAAGTATTTATGACACAATAATGATGCACTTTTTACCTCATTAATGAATGATTTAATTAAATATGATTATAATAATCAAAAAAATATCCAATACCTGTCCAATTATTATTTGATGATTTTATTTTGAACATTAGTCATCTTATCTTCGACTTTAATGTGTTTTGGTCCATTATAAACTGAAAATCATTATATAATAAAATAATATTTTCAAACATTCTTAATGATCCCCTCCCCCCATTATAAAAGGACAACACTTATAACCCATTACTCACACCTCTCAAGCCCATTTACTCATCCAACCTCTGCCTAAATAATGTCCCTACATCTCTATATTCTACCTAGAAGCCTTACATTAGGCATAAGGATCTTCATTAAATCCTTTTGGTTCAAACGAAAGGGAGTTTCCCGATTTAAAGGTAACGTCTTCTCTTAAGGTCTTTTCATTTATTTTACATCTCCAACACCATAAAATATTTTTATTCATTATTTTATAAAACAAACATTATAATAAATATATTGGGATGTTTATATGAAAATTATATTATCTAAACTTCCAATCAACTCCATTTAGTGGATACCGATATACTATTTCTGTGGACGACGAACTACAGCCTCACGAAATGATGACTGTTCAAATATCTCCAACCGCCTCTCAAGGTGGACATTATGATGGAAATGTATTTATATATTATTTATATTATGTTTATGTTATCTTTATACTTATATATTTTTCATTTATATCATGCCTTTATGGTTTTCATAATGGGTAAATACAATGATTTCCTTTGAGGAAGTGGAGACTACGACCCCCCACAAAGTGGAATGAATCGTTCATACCATACATGGGACCTATAAATTATGGAGTTAATTAAATTATATATTATATTATACTATAATTATAAAATCCCAATGTATCATTATTTTTTAAAATACTAAATATAAATGAAGGAAGTGTTAATGCATACGTACGGCTTACTGTCTCCATGAACGGTGCATTTAATTTCTTATCTACAAATGTTATCTAGGATTATAAATACATATTTATACTAGATATGTATGATATAGATGATATCTAAATGATTAATATCATTATGGAGATAATTTAATTTCAACCACATGGACAATTTATAACAATAACAAGTTCATTTTTTACTCAAGTTCCGGACATCGACAAAATGTCCGATATGAGCTCCAATAATTATCTAATTTTTTTAAGAAGGTAATAAGTCATATAAATGGAATAATAAAAATTAAAATGGTTCTTAAGAAATTATAAATTAACTTAAGTTTATTATTTATGAGATTAAAGAAAAAACATGTCACGTCAGACATGAGGTAAGGGACTTGCCTCAATCTCTATTCCTTGCGGCATATTTTGATTCATACAAGACATTGTTTTATACGGTGTATAAACTCATTTGACTTTTCATTTCACTAAAAGGGTATTATTTTCCTAATAATCATTTTGCTATGAATGTTTTTAACATTTGCAGCGACAATGACCTCTCCACCACCATAATTGTTATTTGGCTTCCTCTATAAGCCTCACCATTTTTAATGAAAAAGGAAAATGATTATTATATTTTTTTTGTATTTTGGTATTGAAAATTATTTTTCAAATATATTTATTATTTCAATATCTTAAAAATATTTCTTGTGATTGAAAATTAAATGTTATTAGTGATATGTTTATATTTTAAACATTTAATGTGTTATGATTTATTAATGGTATTTGGTCATTTTACAGGTGGTTATGTGATAAAACAAATGATGGGTGGTGCCATGATAAACCTAGATGGGTGGTTACATTATAACATCCAATTCATTCAGTATGAAAGTCATCCATATGGCTATTCCATTTAGTTATATCTATGGAATTCAACTATATGGTTATTCCATTTAAGTATGTTTATTTCCCAGGATACCTTTATATGTTACATGTTCTTTATATGGGTTTCTTGGTACTATTTTGGTTACAAAAATGGTAATAAATGATCTTTTATTCATTGAATAGTATTTACTACTTCATAAGGGAAAAAATTATTACTTATGATAAAGTATTCATGGTTACATGTTGTCTTGAAAAACTAAATGTTTTCCTTCATTATGCATCCCTTACTGAGCTTTTTATGCCCATCCCAAGTTTTGTTTTGAAATACTTTTCACAGGACATAAAGATGAATATGGTCAAGGATGGGATTAAGTAAAATTCATGATTTCTAAAATATGGAATGGTACATGAATTGTTTTTTAGAGTTTTTATTTTATGAAGAAATAGATACTGAGTTGAAGTGTCTTCATGTAATATTCACATTGTAACATTTATGTTATGACAGAATACTCTAAAGCTCTAAACTGGAAAAGACCCCCTATGGGAATTATTAAGTAAATTAAATATTATGTAATGTTTAAGACTCAGTCCGTATAGTTGGTATTAGAGGTCTGTTTTGACAACTTTATAAGTTAGTATATTGTCATATTAATGTCCATAAATTAATTTATGGTAATATTGAAATAATATAGCATTTACATATTAACACGTTGCTTCGCCTATGATATTTATGTGTTTGTAATGGTTTTCCACAAAGGAAACGTGGAAGCTATATTAGGAATGCATACAGAGGAAGAAAACCTTCCAAATCAGTAGCCTCAGATGGTCGGAATCAGAACTGAACAATTTCTTGTCATGATGTGTAAGATGACTCAGGTGATAAAATTGGTTATTTTAATTGACGATATTTTGGTTTATTCCAAATGTAATGAGGATCATGAAAGTAATTTTATGATTGTCATGAAAACCTTAAAAGAAATTAAAATTTATGGATAATTCACAAGATTGTGTTTTGGATACAAAAAATTTAATTCCTTGGTCATATTGTTTCAAAAAATGGCATAACTATTAATCCAACTAAAACAAAAGTTATTGAAAAATTCTCATGACCCCAAAATATACCCAAGGTCCATATTTTTCTTGGTTTGGCATGTTATTACTTGAGGATTGATGAGATGTTTTCACGGTTATCTAGTCCAATGACTAAGTTAACTCGAAAAGGTGTTAAGTTCATTTGGAAAGAGGAATGTGATGATTGATTTCAGGAATTGAAAAGATGATTGGAAAATTCTCATATTTTGGCATCACCTTTCAAAGATGGTGAATTTGTTTTCTATATTTATTCTCAGTTTAAAGTACTTGGCTGTGTCCCTATGTATAATGATCAGGTAATTCCTTATAATTTACATTTTTTGAATCCCCAGGAGTTAAATTACCCTACACTTGATTTGGAATTAACTACTATTATTTTTGTCTTTAAAAATTTGGAGGCATCATCTCCATGGAGTAAATTGTGAAATATATATTGAACACAAAATTTTGAATTATATATTCACTCAGAAATAATTTAACATGAGACAGAGTATATGGCTTAAATTAATCAAGTATTATGATTTGATGATCCATTACCATCCAATAAAGGAAAATAAAGTGGCTGATGCTTTGAGTATAAAAAGAAATGCTACATTAACATTGTTATGTTTGGAACAATATACTTTGATTAAATACTTGTTTAACATTGGAATAGAAGTTCTTGGTGCTATAAATTCCTCTGTTTTGTTTCAGGTGTTAGTGAAATTATCTTTATGAGACAAAATTATGTAAGCGCATAAAGAAGATAGTGAGTTGCAAAAAAAGGTAGAGATGGTTCAGAAGGGTAAGTTGCATAATTTAATATTTATAATGATTGTTTTTAGATATTTGGAAGGAAATTATGCATTACTTGTGTTTCACAGTTGAAGAAAGAGTTATTATGTGAAGCTTATAGTTCTCTGTTTTCAGTTCATCTTTGTAGTAGTAAGACGTATAAAGATCTTTGAGAGTATTACTACAGGGATAGGATGAAAAGGGATATTGATAATTGTATTGTGATGTGTTTGACTTGTTTGTAGGTTAAAACAGAGAAGAAGTTACTAAAATGGTTGATTTATTATTTACTGGTGCTAGAGTGGAAATGGGAAAATATATCCATGGACTTTATTTTGGGATTTCTGAAGAAGTCTCGAGGTAATAATGAAATTTGTGTTATTGTCGATCAATTGACTAAATCATCTCCTTTCTTTCCTATTAGAGATACTTTGTCTCAAGATTATCTTTCTTGGTTGTATGTTAATGAGATATTCATGTTGCATAGACTTCCCATCTCTATTATATATGATCATGATTCCAATTTTACTTTTATCATTTGGAAAGGACTTCAAAAGTCATTGGGTAATGAATTAAATTTTAGTACATATTTTAATCCACAATTAGATGGGAAGCCAGAAAGAACAATTCAGACATTGGAAGATATGTTATGTGCTTATTCACTATATTACTAGGGAAGTTGGGACCAATATTTTTCTTTGGTTGAATATTTTTGTAATAACATTTTTCATTCTAGTATAGAGATGGATCCATTTGAGGCATTATATTGAAAGTGGTGTTGAACTCCATTTTTTTTGGATGACGTAGGTGAAAGGAAACTAATGAGACCAAAATTGGTAGAAGAGATGGCAGAAAAAATTCGGTCGTTTTAGAAGAACATGAGGACAGCTCTGTGCAAGAAGAAAGGTTATGTGGATAACCAGAGGAAGGATATTCCTTTTGGGGAAGGTGATCATTTCTTTCTCAATGTTTCTCTACTAAAAAAGTGGGATGTGTTTTTGTAAGAAGGGAATGTTGAGTCTGAGGTTCATTGGACCCCATGAAATATTTAAAAAATTTGAATTAGTTGCCTATAGAGTGGAATTTCCTCCATGTTTATCCCAAGTACACATTATTTTTCATGTTTCAATGTTGAGGAAGTATATTTTAGATTTATCTCTTGTTTTGAGTCCAGAGGTAGTTCAGTGGGAAGAGAATCTCTCTTATAAGGAACAGCCAGTCCAGATTCCTGACATTAGAGAACAAGTGTTACAGAATAAGGGAATTATTTAGGTAATGGTTTTGTGAAAAAACCATACGGTTGAAGAGGCAATGTGTGGATCTGAAAATTATATGAGGGTAAAATACCCACATTTATTTGATAAGTGAATAAAATTTTGAGGATGCAATTTCTAAAAGGGGGGAAGGATATAACATGCCAGGTAAATAAAGATAAAGAAATTTTCCTATTTATTAATATTTGTGACTTAAATATTATTTTTACTTTATAAGGGATTCTATGTTTGATGGCATACCCGATACACAATAACAAGTTTCACTAAAATCTTATATTTCACACAATATTGGGTCATACAGAAAAATAGTAATATAATATTATTTTAAATAGTAGTTAATTCATAGCCGTTGTTTTGCCGGGAATGAATAGAACTAACTAAAATATAATTATACATGTTTGTTAAATGTTTTTACATTTATCCAATAAATTTTACAGGCTTAAAATGTGAATGAATCCGATTTTAAGCAGAAATACTCTAATATTCATTAAAGAGTCGATTTACTATGTTTTGATTGAGAAACCCATTTAAATTTATTTTTCGTAACTTTTATATATTCTATTTGACAATATAAAATTATTAATTAGAATAAGGACATCCAAATTTACTTTGGGTAAATTTTTGTTAATTTTCTGATAAAATCTATTTTCTAATAAATAGTGAAAAATAACGTATTTTAATTGAAAACTACATTTTAATCTACATTATTTATATGGTTAGATTATGTTTTTAATTTTTTTAATGTTTAATTAGATTATATTTTTACTATTTAATTTAATGTTGGACATTGGAAGTAATTTCTCTTAGAAATTGGACATAAACATATGTCAATATTCTGATAGTCATTATTTTTTAAAAACATGATTTTTGTTTGATAGTGGGAATTAATTTTAAGTTAATTAATGTAAAATCTATGTTTTTAATTTGGTAAAATAGATATCATTTTTGAATTTATAATATCAAATATATCTTAGGCTGAATTTTTTGGTATTTTTCTGAAAATGTTAAATTTTTTATGAATAGTGAAAACACTAAGTTATTAAATAACTAACTTCTTTATTTATATGAAATTTTACCGCTTTTGTGAAATGAATTTCAAAAATCCGACATAAATTGTTGTTTTCATTATGTAAAATGTGGTTCAATAAGATGAAAATAATATTTGTGGAATAGTAAATTTTGAATTTTATTTACCGTGGTTAAAGGTAAATATTGTAATTCAAGGTAAAACTAATATTATAATAATATAAAATTAACATAACATGTTTCCTAATCATATGGGATGAGACATTTCTGACCATGGGCATCACTGGGTTGATTTCGGGACCACATGGAGCCACTTGAGAGAGATAATGACACTTTATATTAATTAATTTAAAGAAAAGAAAAAAAATGACATAAACATATAGTTTTTAGAAAATCAATTTTTACATGGGATTATATAAGTTATCACTTCAACTATAAATATTCATTTGAAAAATAAAAAAATTTCGTACATCATGGTATATATTTATAAATTTTTAGACATCAAATAAAGAAATGTATTTATGGCGCAATAATGATGCAGTGTTTACCTCTTTACTGAATGATTTAAATAAATAATATTATTAATGTTAAAAATATATCCAAAACCTGTCTGATTCTTATTGGATGATTTTATTTAGAACATGAGTCACCTTATATTCGACTTGAATAGGTTTTTTACCTTTATAGACCGAATATAATTATATAATAAAATAATATGTTCAAACATTCCAAAAGAGCCCCTCCCCCCCTTATAAAAGGACACCACTTATAACAAATTCCTTACACTTATAAAGCCCATTTGATCATCCAAAATCTGCATAAATAAGTTCCCTACGTCCCTATATTCCACTTAGAATCCTTACCTTAGGCAGAAGACATTTCAAAAAATCATTTCAGTTCAAACCAAAAGGAGTTACCTGATTTAAAGGTAACGTCTTCTCTTAAGTTCTTCTCTTCTATTTTACTTATCCGACCACCTAATCGCTCTTTATTACTTTAATTTATAACAAAACCAGTATCCTAAATATATTAGGTTTTCGTTTTGAGAAGGATTCAAACTTCACTTCCACACAACTCCATCTAATGGATACAAACATATTATTTATGTGGATAACGAACTAGTGCCACACAAAATGATGGTTGGTCAAAAAACTCCAAAACTCCTCTTATGGTGGACATTATGATATAACTATATTTATATATGATATATATTATTTTATATGTTTTCTTTATTCTTCTATATTTTTCATTTATAGAATACCATTATGGTTTCCATAATGGGTAAATGCGATAATTTCATTCGTGGAAGTGCGGACAACCGCCACCGCAAAGTGATATGATTCATTAATACCATATGTGGGATGTATAAAAGATGTATTTAATTAAATTATGTATTATATTATACTGGAATTATAATATATCCATGTAAAATTATGTTTTCATTCTATTAAAATACGAAATAGAAACTAAAGTAGTGTTCATGCGTACGTACGACTTACAATCTCCATGAACGGTTCATTTAATTTCTTATCTCCAAATGTTATGTAATACTATAATTATATATATATATATACTGGATATATATGATATATATGATATCTAAACCATGAATATCATTCTGGAGATAATGTAATTTCAATCACATGGACAATTTATAATTATAACAAGTTCATTTTTGGCTGATGTTCCGAAAATAGACAAAATGTATGGTATGAACTCAAATAATTAAATAATTGTTATACAAAGGTAATAAGTGATATAAATGAAATAATAAACATGAAATAGCTTCTTAATAAATTTGAAATTAACTTAAGTTTATTATTTGATAAATTAATGAATGAATGGGTCAAGTCAGACACGAGGTAAGAGACTTCATCTCAATCTCCATTCATTTAGACATGTTTTGATTTATACACGACATTATTTTATACAGTGTATAAACCACTTTGACATTTCATTTCATTCAATGAGAATATTTTTATTCTACTATGAGTTTTATTAAACATCAAAAGAAATGTTTTTAATATTTGTGACGACATTGAAATCTCCATTGTTGTAATTGTTATTTGGGTTCCTCTATTAGCCTAAAAAAATTTTAATGAAAAAGGAAACCCCTTATTCTGTTTCCAGTTATTTTTGTATTGAATATATTTTTTGAAATGGATTTATTATATCAATATCTTGAAAAGTTTTCTTGGGATTGAAAATTAAATGTTATTTGTGAAATATTTATATTTTAAATATTTTATGTGTTATGATTTTATAATGGTACTTGGACATTTGATGGGTGGTTACATGATAAACCTAATGATGGGTGGTGTTGTGATAAACCAGGACGGGTGGTTATGTTATAACATCCAATGCATTGGGTATGAATTTTTTCTATATGTCTATTCTATTTAGTGATATGTTTGGATGTCTACCGTATGACTATTCCATTTAAGTTTGTTTATGTCCCATGTTACCAGTATATGTTATGTGTTATTTTCTATGGATTAAATGGAAATATTTTGGTCACAAAAAGGTTAAGAAATGATATTTTATTCAGTGAAGAGTATTTACTACTTTATAAATGTGAAAAGTAATAATTATGATAATGTATTAATGGTTTACTTATTGTTTTGGAAAATTAACATATCTTCTTCTTTCTGTATCCCTTACCGAGATTTTTATGCTTATCCCATGGGTTTTCATGAATTGTTTTTCAAATGAAATAAAGATGAATAGGGTCAAGGATGGGATCAGGGAAAAGTCATGATTTATAAAATATGGAACTATATATGAATATTTTTTTAAGAGTTATTATTTTATGAAAAAAAGGACACTGAGTTGTAGTGTCTACATGTAATATTCATGTTGTTATGTTTACGTTATGACTTAATTCTCTAAATATATAAACCTAAAAAATCCTTAAATTTGACATAATAACTTAATTCAAGATTATGTAATGTTTAAGGCCAGGTCCTCATATTTAGTGCTCTAAAAATTAATCCAAGTCAAGGCCTTTTAAGTCCTTTAATCTTTCAAAAATCCACAATTATTCATCCACCAATATTAACAATGTCTTTTTTACGTGAGATCATGATAAAATAATCATGTTTATGTGATGATAATCACACGATCATTTAATTCTAAAATCTCAAACTCATCTACATGGAATTCTATAAATTAATTTACATTCGATATTATCTCATTATTTGAAAAATTCACATGCATGTAATATGTAGATTTCATGTCTGATTTTGGTTCAATAGAAAATTCCCCATCCCATCAAGATCAATCTGAGAAGATGGATAAAATTTTGAATGGTAGTTGTTACCATTTATCTCGAGAGATCATAGGTACATTAAAGGTATAATGTTGAAGACGATGATACATATATTATTAGATGACCGAGGTCCGTTTAATCGAGAAGTTAGGAATATTCCCATAACATTTCATGTAGAGGAATTGTGCTTCACTTTTCATGTGGCCAACATTATTATATTTCATTGTTGAGTACTATATTTCATTAAAATGTATCCCATTACTACATTTATCTATTAGTGAGTATTATCACATGAACACAAATTTACACACCTAGGACTTATGGACCACCCTGACCAAAAATGTCCCACTTTCCCCATCCCATGTTCTCTCACACTAGACAATTCTCTTAGGTTTCTATACATGTCCCAATCACATTCCAGCTGCCATGGACGATCCTTCAGGTCGGCTATCCCATGGGTTTGACAATTGGTTCCACCATGTGTGGTTAATGATCTGGCCCTTATGGTCTTGAAATGGTTGGCCCATTTTCTTAAATCATCATTTCATATACTTAATAATATACTAAGTAGGAATATATTACGAAGCCCATAAAAATCTCAAATTCCATATTTATCTTGCAGTTATAATTTATTTTTTCATTGAATTATTTAAATCATTTTCTAGAATCAGGTCACTATAAAAATGTATATTTTCATGGTATTATTCTATTATTATTTATCCATGTATGAAATGGAAACTCATTTTAATAATTTTTACTCATTAGAACAAGTATTTAATCATTGAATTTCAATTAATAAATCATCACCCTGAACTGGAAAAATTTTCCAAGCATGAAATCCAATGAAATGAAATGAATCCCTAATAATTATTTATTAATTTATACATAATTCATGTCTTCCTATAATAACAAATTGACAAATCATTGTAAAAAATGCAACACTGGTCCCATTACGTTACATAAAAAAATTTGAGATTACCCATACGTTGCCACAAGAAATTTGTTACTATAGTAATGTGGGTAAAAAAGGATAAAATTAACATTTTGTATATATAATATGGATGGAATTACCCTTACACAAACTCTTAAAAACTTTAGTTACCCTTACTTAGTGTTATGACCACCCGAAAGTGTAAAAATAAATTTAAAAGTATTCATTTACACTTATAATAACGTATAATTAATTAATATTTGAATTTATTATTATATAAAAAAACAAATAACACTTCTAAAACATTTAAATTACTTCAATAAATTTTAATATCCTTTTAATATCACGTTATGAATTATAAAATCCACATAAAATGACTTTAAAATTTTATGAAACAACTCCTAAAACACTCGACACTCTATAATAACAACAGAAGGGTTCAATATAATTATAGACCTTTACATTACATACCTCTCAAACAATTATTATCCTCTAGGATAAAAAAACTATGTAGGAGAGAATATGAAAAAAATACAAATCAAACATCCCATAAGATACCTCTCAAGGATCTCACTATATTAATAACATGAGAAAAACACTATTGGAACAAAGTGAATAACCATGAAACACTTAAAAACATTCTGAAAATAATTTCCCTAATGTGTAAAAACCACTGATTAGGGGGATTGAATTAGTGGTGACATTTTATAATTTATTCTCTATTGAAATTAACCTTAGTAAATTTTTGGATTTTCTATCCTTAAAAAACATTTTAAATATCAACCAAACATTGTTCTAATTGTTTGTAAAGAAAATATGAGAACAATATAATAATAAGGTTTACCCCCAACTGGGTGACTACATCTTTTACAAAGATACTCTCACTATTCCATTGAAATCCCCTATAATATCAAGTGAATATAATTTGATCCATCTCCTATTAGAATATTTAAATCTCTCAATATGTAATTATACTAACTGTTATTAGTTATGATGTTTTCTTACGCAACTAAGCTAATACAAGATGAGAAAAGTTTTCTAAAAACTCATTGAAATATCATCCAAGAAATTCTATATCTAATATACTCTATCTGGTAAGTCATTCATAAATGCGCTATACATTCATCTAGAATAAAATTTTCTTGTTCACATCAAATAATTACGACTCTGATCATTCGTCTTTTTTATGAAAAAACAATGCACCTCAAACTGGTGCTTTTTTAGATTCCCCTAATTAGTAACCCTCTATCTTGTAACACTAATACTACAACTCTACGTGGTATTTTATTATTCCTAACACAATATATTCCTTTTTTGGAACCTCAAATTACTAAAACTTCATCACTTATTCTCTCAGTCTTGTGGCTATGTTGGATATCTTATCTATAATTATTAAAATCCCTTTCTCACATGAACAATAATTTCAAATTATTTTGTATAGTACTTGTACCCCCCTCATATTAGACTTCTCCCATGAGAAATACATAAAAACTGAAATATATTTCCCACTAATCTAAAATTTAAAACATTTAACATCCCTCCCAAAAAAATCACTAGCGTGATTCTTAAAAAATCTATAATATTCTTGAAGATTCTTAAAAGAAATTAATTTCATCAAAACATTCATTGAATTTCTTAAAAAATTAAATTATCAGCTCAACATCATCATTATTATGGTCTTTTATAACATTATGTAAATCTCCTCATGGATTATTATGTTAAATTTTTGATTGAAAACTTTCTTAACAACATACCTATTTTTCTCTATTCTATATGACTACCTTCTAACCAATCTAATTCAACTGATCAACCTAGTCTGATGAACTCATCAATTCATTTTTTTATAACCACCTTATCCATCCTTTGTCAAATGGAATCAAAAAAAGTATATCCAGATAACCTCAAAGAATTACATCATCAAATAGACTCATAAATGTTATACTATATGAATTTTTAATTTTCTCTCCTTATTTTTAAAGCCTACATAATATGGAGTTTGTTTTGCAATTCTTATTTTGGTAAATATTCCTGAAATTGGATATCTGATGAAAACAATTTTCTTATGGTGATCATCTATTGGATTGAACATTGATAGATCATATGTCTTGAAAATAATCATTCAATTTAATTTTATTAACATCCACCATCTATGATTAATGTACATAATATACCCCTAATCGGTAAGAAATTGTTAATTTTTCATCTGATAGAACTCCACATCACCTTAGGATTCATAAAACCTTTATCAATGTATCATTATGTTGTTCAATAGAAACCATGTATATATTTTCAATGCATCTTATACCTATCCATTTGGTGAACTAAATACACCTTTATCCGATGAACTAACAAATGATTGCTAGAGTGACAATGAATCCATCATATAAAACTAGGTATAGGGGAACATGGTTCGATAGAATCATACTGAGGGAATTTATATAGATTCATCCTCCATGATATCATAACTATAAATATTTAACTACATAATACATCAACTTTTTAACATCACCTTTTTACTGCATAGACTTTTAACTTTTTACACCATGTCTTTATGGAAACATCAACTACATGGAAACTTCAAAGGACATTGATCGATATATATTTTCCTTCATCCTTAATTTATGAATTTACTATAACAATGTAGTCATACTCATTTATAAGACCTCTATAAAAAATAATTCCTAATATTATATATCTGAAAACACCATCCTTGGTCAATCTATTAACATTATATATCCTCATCCTCTATACAAAATGAACTCTGATCACGTGTATCATCATTGTTTTAAAAAAATTTAGAATGAAACAACATTGTCATAATTAATAAGGAAAATTTTGTAACCTTATCAAGGAATGTTTATTAACAACTCCAATAAATCATTCTTACCAATGATACATAAACATTCACAAAAAAGATGTGTTGAAAATAATATGAAATTAATCACAAAAATAGCACAAATGATCTTCAATCTTCCCCTTGTATTTTTTTATAAATATTCGATATGATATTAACATTATTTTTAATAACACTTTTCTCAAAATTTTAGAAACCACAACATTTGTCCTAATTTCCTAAAACCACACCCCAAACTATTTTTTTGAGGAATTCCATTCCTTAGTGAAAATAAATTATGTGGAAATGATGAGATAAAATCACTTTAAATATTCTTCTCTCCCCCTTTTTTGGATAACACCAAATTCAGATGTACAAAATATTTTCATATAGAGTTATTCCTGATCTCTCTATTTTTAACATTATAATCCAAATTATCATAGGGTATATTTCAGAAAAAACAATATAGTGTCCTTGGTATAGGATGAAACATTAGTCATAACGTCGTGTCCTAAAATATTTCCCTTAGTATATCTTTCATTAAAACATCAGTAATTTGATACCTTAATGAAAAAAATTCATGCATTACTTTTCCACAATCAAATTTTTATTTTATTAAATTATACATAATACCAATGTGCTTATATCTAGGATATTGTACTATATTTTTGGAAAGATCAATGGAACTTTTATTATCATAATATAAAACCAAATGGTCTACCAATACTCACTCTCAAATATTCCCTCTGAAAATTTGTCCACATTATTTTTGTTCAGGATTGGGAGGTAGAAACATAATCTGGTTTCATTATTTTCAAGGTAACAGAACATTGTTTCATACTATTCAATATCATTTTTCATTGACCCAAGAAGAAATTTAATCCACTGTTTATTTTAAATCATTACAATATCCAACACAATTATCAATAGTTAACCCAAGAATGTATGTATCAATACTTATTTTAAATATCAACCCATAATTTAGTGTTTTTAACATACTTGAGTATTATTTTATAATCCAATGTGTGTGATTCATTTGTATCATTCTAATATCTTTGATAAAAATTAGTAACATATATATTATTTGGTATTAATATAGTAAGATAATGTAAGAATCATATCAATATTTTTTATGTCCTTCAGATTCACACTATTACCATATTAATTTTTTCTCTACTTCATACCAATAGAGATTGGTGTAGAAAACTATTTTGAATTTTTTAGGAATCTTTTTTTGTTGAAACTAATTTAAATAAATTTCATGATAGTGTAAAAAGTATCTTCACTTTTTTAAAGTTTTATTCCTAAAATCAACTTAACTCTTCAAGAATTGACTTATCAAAGTACTTCTTCATTTTCTTAGAAAATGGTTTAGAAGATCTTTCCCTATATACGTAAAAAATTATATAAAAAAACAAGGATAATTATTGTACTTGTGTTCATATACTTCAAATAAAATATTATATCGACTTTACTTTTGAAAAGCTCAACTTCTTCAGACCATTGTCTTCTCCTGAGTACTAGGAATAAGGGAAATGTTTTAACTCCTAAAATGATTTCTCCATTTTACATACCATGGTTACATATTTATAATGTATGAAACAAAGTGATTATTAATATAAAATTATTATTCAATCTCTCCATTTAAGAAAGCTGACTAAACATCCATATGATAGAATTTAAAAATTTTATTTGCAGAAACTACCATGAACATTATTATAGTTTAATGTATCCCAATAGTGGAAAAATATTCTTCAAAATAACCACCTTCTACCTATGAGAAACCATTCCAACCAATCCATAGTTTGTTTCATGAAATATATATGTATTCTTTTAGATTCCTTATAAACACCCACTTTTTATATATAACTTTATATATTTAAATTCATGGAACAAAATTCTAGGATTCATTCATCTCAATTATTTCTAACTATTCATTTATAGAATTTAACCACTCCTTCTATTCAATTACCTATGAAACTGACTATGGTTCCACCTATGAGATAAGTGATATATGATTATATAATTTAAATATTCATATAGTAAAAAATGGATCTTTCTAATTTATGGTGATGTTATTAGATTCATCCAATTTTGTTAAAGTTCAAAAGTTTTTTGATTTTCATATAGTCTTAATTTCGACATCAAAACACAAATATAAATCAACATGAAAAACATTAGGCATAAAGTCATCTTCCTTTTCATTTTATTCTTTTTAAATTAGTATTATATATTTTTTAAAATCATTATTATCATATTTAATATAAAAATTATGGAGGTATTATTTTCAATGACATTCAAATCAAAGGAATCAACAAAATTTTGTAGATTTTTATCCAAACACATATAACTTATTCTATTGGTTGAATATCCCGTGAAAATTCATTCTTAAATATTTTCATCAGACATTATTACATATGAATTTTTTATCTTTAGGTAGGAAGGACTCCCAATATATTTTATTTATTTCATCATTGGTTATTTATTATTCATATATCAGATGAGGTCATTTCAGTTTATGTTCACAATAAACATATTTTCCCAAAATGAATAGTTTCACTTATAGATTATCTCTAGAAGAATTGATAATGATTATAATCATAAATCATGTTAATTCTCATTTATACTAAACATATGTTCTTGATTTCTACTAATCCATTTTTTAAAGATTGTGTAGAGTATTGTATTGTTGTTTGATTCTCAATTTCCTTAGGTAGGGCTCAAAAAAATTACTTTTGTAGTCATTTTATTTTTCATCAGTAACATCAATATATATACTTAGTTATTTCTCAACATCGCATATAAAACATATAAATATCTCTATTGAATCTGATTTTTGTTTCATAAACATTATATTAGTAACTAGAGTAAATATATCAAAGAAATAATAATGTATATATCTCCTTTTTATTATTGTGTTGACATCCTCGAAAGACAGTAATGTATAAGCTCAAGTGGTCTATCAGATTAGATTTCATCATTCTTATTCCTACCACAAACCATATTTTCTTTATGGGGAAGGATACAAATAACATCATATATCCTTTTCTGTTTAGGTAATCTTCATAAAACATATTCCTTAGACATTTTGGATATAATTATATATAAAATATTCCCAATTCCTTGATGCTAAAAGCTGATTTTTACCCTAAAAATTTAAGTAACACAAGTTATAAATATCTCCATCCTAGAATAGATTTTTGTTCATTCATTCTCCCATAGTAAATTTTATTCCATATTTAAAACCTTTAACAATATATTTTTGTTTCAAAAGATAAATTCCTTATATTATCTCCATGAATATTTAGTTTAAAATAAAAATAATATTGATTTTATTCATAACATGTAACAATGAACATTATGCGAATTGTGGTATAATATAAAAATATTATTATTTAAATGTGACCATTATAACAGAGTTTTCAAATTAGTGATATAAATAGTAATACATATATTATGAAAAATATTTATAATTTATTATGATAATCCAAATGAATTGATAAATTCTTAAAAATAATTACTCAATTTTCACTAAAGTGATTTTATGCTTTAAAAATGCAGTTTCTAGAAAAGAGATTTTATTAAATTTTGTTTTTGGAAGTTATAATTAATTTTTACCTCTATTTTAAAATGAAATTTATAACATGAAATTTTTTTTAATCAGAATATCAAAATTAATTTGGAGTGAAATTTTTTTTATAAAAATATTGATTATTCAGTGAATAATTAAATGTATAAATCTTTAAAATATTATAATTTCATTAAATAAAGTAATTTAAAAGTAAAATTATATTTGGATGTGGTAATAAAGTTAAATATTATCTATTTTATCTAATTAATAAAATTTTAACAAAAAATATTCATATTTTGATATAAATTATTTTTTATTCTTAAAAAGAAACTTTTTTGAAAATTTTTTTCTTTACATTTTATGCATTTATATTAAAAATGATCTCTGCCACTTATAGAGATTGAATATTGAATAATGGAAACCATATTTTGAATTATGATGTTTTTTTGTAAATAGGTCTATTTTATTTTTATTTATTATGGATAGTTATTGTGGTAAATATTTTTCATATTAGTAATAGTAAAACTAGTAAAAGAGGGTTAAAAACACGAAATAATGTCCCCAAATAAACCCAAAACAAGACTTAATTTCTTTATATGGGATAAATTACATAATTTACTTCTTAAATTTTAATATAAGATTTTCTTTGGACATTTTACATTCATAAATATATTTATATTATTTTAAGTAAGGAAAACTCCAAAATGTCACTATTTGGACTTTAATATCTACAATTTTTTAAATAAGGATAAAGGGAGATATGTTTAGTTATAAATAATTAATAAAAGGTTAATTAAATTTTATCATATTAATTATATTTTATTTTTTAGTGATGAAATATTTACATTAAAAGTTTTCCCAAAACTAATACACTGCTTGTGTAAGTAGTAGAAAATTCATGTAAATGCATTTAATGACTCTAAAAGTAACATTTATTGAGTGAATATAGTGACCCAAAAAATTTATAGATTGATATAACATATTTTCGATGATTTATATGCATAAATTATAATTAAAATTCTATATTTATGTATTTAAATTCAAATTAAAAGAATAGTTCCAAAAATGACAATTATCATATTTTATATTAAACAATATATATTATTAAAATATTTAAAATTACTAAAAATCATATATTCATTCATGTGAATGTGATATGGATTAAAATAAAAACCATGGGCCATTTATGGGAAAATATTCCTTTTGTGGTAATATTGTTGACCTTTAAAAAGTAAATAAACTTTGATATTGTGTAAATTATCAAACTGGTTAACGGGGGGTCATAATAAGAGGATAAGGGTGAAAAAATAACCTAGACTTGTCCAAACCCTATTTAATGAGGTGACATAGATTTATAATCATCATCTATTGAAAATAAGTCAATTTTTAGTCAATTTATTATATAAATTAATTTATTTTAATTTAACAGAGTAAGTAATTCCAAGAGTGCCCCTCCCTGCACTTATAAAAGGACACCTATTTTCTCTCTTTCTGACACCATTTGTGAGTCATAGATCAAATAAAACCTGAAAATTATATTATAAAATTCTCTATGAAATAATTATATGTGATTTTATCCTTAAACTTCAATTCCTAGGGTAATTTATAACGGATCTAAAGGAAGTCTATCGAGGAACTGATACTTGTCTTTTGAGACTATTTCAGTTTTATTTTTTCATTTACATCGTATAAATATAGAGTACTCATCCTAAAATGATAAATATTGTATTATAAAAATTTAGAGGTGTTATTATTATTATGGGTCAAAAAATTTCCTTTTATTTTCCATCCTACAAAAAATTTAGAACACCACTTCTCCGTACGTATGACTTACCATCTCCACAAAGTAGTTTTAATCGTTTTTCATCACCATGTAATTTTGAAGGTTTTAAAGATATAAATAACATGTATATATTATATTTATGACATAATTATTGTTCTTTAAATATAATATATCATTTACCATCATACCTTTCCATTCTTTCGAAAGTGATAACATTGCTCATGTGTATGTTTTTACTACCACCTCCACGATGTGATGTGATTCATTTTTGATTTCCACTATACATTGATGGTGATGATGATATATTTATTTAATATATATAATGTATATGATATAATAAATATTATATGAATGTGTATTATTATTTACATTTCTTTCATTTCATCCATGAGAATGTGTAAACAAAATTCATGTATACGCACGACCTACCATCTCTATGAACCGTGAAATTCATTTTTCTATATCCACCTTAAAAAATATTATTAAAATGTATATAATGAATAAATATGATATTTATTACATTAATAATATTTTATATAATATGTTTCTATAAAATATAAACTTGACCTGAAAAATCTATGAGGAATCATACATGATAAAGTTAAGTTGTTACCATCAAAATAAATGATAATAATAAATTATTATTGGAAAACATATTGAATGATTTGATAAGTGAATCATATATGATATTATAAATATGAATATTTTTATACTATAAATTAATAACAAATTGGAAAAAATTATAAGGTAGGTTAAAGAATATTCAAAAAATTGGAATCTTAAGATAATGTGTTTCCAATATCAATTTCTATACATTGTGCAATACTTTTACTTCGTTGAATGTTTTATTCCATGGTTGTGTGTGAAAATAAATATTATTGTATTATGTTTTGTTTCAAATATTATTGGGGGTATTTATATATTTCACACATAATCACATCATTTATTAATTGTTGCTTAAATTATATGATCATTGTAAGGTTTTTATTCTACATGTACACTATATTATGAAATAGTTGGTATTATACATCTATTTAATTATATATGGTGTATAAAATAATATATTTATATATTTAACAAAAAATTATATTTATTTGTGATGTATAACTATAAATAAAATTCTATAACTTTAATGGGTTACATTTTATAAGTTATCAAAGTGGTTAGAATTTATCTTTTAATCTCATTTTGATGGGAATAATTATTATTTTTTATTGATAGAATATTATAATATATCTTATATAATAATTAGATATTTTATTATAATCTATATATTTAATTATTTTATTTCTATTCATACAAATTTTCTTTCTTTGGAACTTGAATCATTTAATTTTTTTAATGATAAGTAATTTTTATTTCTCATTTAATCGGGTATATTTTATTCCATGTCCTTATTATTCAGAATTATTTTAAAATAATACCTTTTATTTTATAAAATGATATATTAAGGAAATTTTAATTAATCCTGGACTTATTTAATGGTTTTAATGAAATATTTTCAATGTTTCCTAAAATGTTCATTTGAAAATTATATTAAAAAAAGTCAAAAATTATTCTTTATTTTAGTGTATGTGAAATTAAAAGATTTTCCCACTACAATGATTATTATATAATAATTATCCCTATAAATAAGTTTTTAATGAGTTTTCATATAAATTTTTTTAATGAAATATTAATTTAATGTATCTCATAGATTTTATTTTATTCTAAAAATTTACATGAATTTACTATAAAACCAAAATTTATAATATGTTTATAGTCATATTTTATCTCTTATTAATTATTTGTTCATCAACTTTATTGTGAGATATTCACCTTCTTATGATCATATATCACTAGACATAAAATTTATCTTGAATATCCATATTATTTTCTCATTGAAATCATTATTTTCTAAACTTTATACCATTCTTATATACAATGTTTTACTGTGAATATTATTTAACTAATTGGGGAAATATTGATATTATGTATTCTTTACTCAATACAGATATATATTGATAAGGATTATTTTTTAGGGAATTAAATGATCATTCAATATATGAAAAATTAATTTGACAGAGTAAGTGATGGGATGTGCCCATTATAACCACTAGATTCATCATTAGGTTTCATGAGACAAATTAGTTTGGGTATTTGGTCGAGGAATTGCACATTTATATAAAATATCCTGGAAAAGTCATCAATAATATGTTTAATATTCAATGAATTATGAATTCCATAACTATAAAATTATTTATGGATTTCCTTGTGATTATTTGAATATTTATGATATCCATGGATAAGTTTTAAGCTGATTTGATTATTTATATAGAATTATTTGATCATCATTTATTTATACCATAATATTCTTTATGATTAATTTATTAAATAAATGTAATGTTTTTTAGTTATTTAACTTTTAATATTGATTATTCATTTTTTTACTCATGATATATTCCATTATATTTAAGCATTGTTGAGCATATGAGCTTACCCATATTTTGTTTCATTTCCTATGATTTAATAAAGGGATATTTTAATGTGTCATAATATGCATACTTTATTACATTAATTTTTTTATGTTTTATTACATATTTAAAATTATAATAATGTTTTTATATGATTCTTAAATATTAATAACCAATTATGTCTTCTAGGATGAGATTGCTTGCATCTAGTTCCACTTTAATAATGTAACCATCAAATCTGGGCTACTAGGGTTGGGGTCCATACATTTGGAATAATAGATAGATTACTAGAAACAAAGGAAACAATATTTATATAGATATATATGTGGGAACAAAAACCGATGAAAAACATGGATTTTATATATAATTATAAGATAATATCATAATAATTTTTGGTAAAGTATATATTTTGTGGTTTTTATAGAAATATATTGTAATAGAGATACTACAAGTGAATGTGGTTTCAGCATAGATGAATCATAGGGTAATAAACCCAAAAATAGTTGATTGAATATATCACATACATCATTCCAGTGCTTAGAAATAATTCTGTTGCTACACAACCTGTTTGACACTCACGTAGGATGTGATTGTGTTAATTTACATTTTCTTTATGAACCATTGTGATGAATGAAATTATAGAAACTATGGAAAACAGTGATATTAAATAATGACATGGGTTAAACCTTAAGTGTCTTGGACGGATATACCAATGGTTTAACACAATATTATTTTTATAGATTCCATTTTTAGATGTAATGTGATGGGGGTTAAACATGATTAAGGTTATTTTGGGGGACATTTTTTGGGAATTGAACATTTAGGTTTAGTATAGGTTTTAGTGAGAAGATTATTTGAAGAATAATGGTTTTATATTTCATAGAAATTCGTTTAAATTTATTGATATTTATAAGGGTTAATATGGTCTTTGATTCTGAGGTGATTATGGGTTATTAAAAATTGAGAACATATATTTTATCATATAGATTGACATGTGAATAAATAGTGATTTTGTGATTAAGAGATTATCTATATTTTCAAGGAAAAGTATTTTAGAAGATTATATTTCAATTCGAGGATTAATATTGAGTTCACTTGTAGAAGCATATATGTTTTTGAAGTGGTAATATGGGGATTTGGGTTATTTGGATAAATAATTAGTATATTCTAGAGAATATGTGATCAAAGTATTAACTTTTTCGGAATGTGACATTATTAGTAACAATATATTGTAAAGGGATACATTTTATTATCAAACCATTCTTATTTTTTTGTTTTTATTTAGTAAAAAATATTTTTGGGGATCCTTAAAGTTAATTTAGATTTTTGTGAGTTAATATTTAGTGGTTAGGGATCTGGGTATTATGTTTATCATTATTGATTTACATATTCTAACCATTTTGGTTTTTTAAAATATTTAGAGAAATATGGAATGACCTTTCACTCATTTATGGATCCTATGATCCATTAAATGTTTTTTTAATGCTTTTGATCAGAAAAAATCATCATGAATATTCACATCATGGAGTAAAAGATAAATATAAATTCATTACAACACAACCAAAGGATAAAACTATTATTAAGAAATAGAAGGAAATAAAAAAGTGAATTTTCACATGTTATCAATATTGAATTTAAATTATTAAATCAGAATAATGGAAAATATCTTGAAATAAATATTTAATCCTTTTACCTTCCTTTTCAAAGAATTGATGTTCATTTCAACGATCCCTAGTTAATGGTTTGTGGTTGTCAACATTCTCTGGACCATATAATCTATAACTTGCTATTAGTATATAGAGGATATTTTTCTCATACATATATATAATTCATCTTCATGACAAAATTATTATTTTTTAGGAACAAGATTATTTGTTATTTTTGGTATCCTTTATCCTTTCAACTTCTACTTTTTAAATGAAGTTTTATTATCCCTATGTATAATGTGGGTTTTCAATAATGGTATTTTAAAACATTGAACCGTTGATAATCAAGATAACCTTATGAGGGATAAATTTATCTAAGGGTGGGAAAATGTGCCACCCTAAAATTTTTGTTTACTATATCAATAATATCAATAGAATTCCTAACACATAACATCGAACTTTAATTGAGTTGCAGTATACCATAAAAATATTATTTTTTACATTCGACCATTTTAACCTAGATATTAAACTAGAGATATGAATAGTAATAAACATATTATAAAAAATATTTATAGTTTTTTAGATAAAAAATATTTATTTATTTATTCATAATAAATAATTACTCAGTTTTCAATAAAATCATTTTATACTGAAAAAATGCATTTTCCGCACAAGTGATTTTATTGAATTTTGTGTGCAGAAATTATAAATAATTTCAGCAAATTTTCTTAAATATTCTTTAATAAAATAAAAATATGTTTTTGAATCATCATATCAAAATTATCTATTGCTAAAACTTTAGGATTTTTCTTAAATGATTAGATTTGTAGGGAATAGTGAAAAACAACAATTTTTCAAAAACTGTAATTTCTATTCATTAAATCAAGTATTTTAAAAGTAAAATTAAATTTTTATGTAGTATTAAATTCAAATATGATGAATTTTTAAAATTAATTACATTTTAATTAGTAAAATTTAAGATTTTTAATAAGAAAATTGTTGTGATTAAAAATAAATTTTAAAAAAACTCTTTTTCATTGCGTTCAATGCATTTATATTAAAATTAATTTCATTCCACTTATAGAGATTGAATACTGAAAAATGGATATAATATTTTTAATCAATACATTCAAATATAATAAATATTTTCCTTTTATTTTTTCATTATGAACACAATCTATAGTAAATATTTGTCACATTAGTAAGGCCACAATGCCTAAAAGAGGTTTAAAACATGAAATAAGATATCAAAATCAGCCAATTAATTTTCTTAATTTCATTGGAAGGAAGATATTAGACCATTTATATAAAAATTTATAATATATGGTTTTTTCCATTTTAACTTTATAATTACATGTATACTAATTTTTTAAGTAAAATTAAAAAATGACTCTCTATTAAAATTAATATTATCTAAATTTTTAAATAACGATAAAAAGAATATATGTTATGTAATAACTATGTATTATAAAAATCAATTAATTTTTATCATAATAATTAATTTTTAATTTTAAGGTTGTAATAAATACCTTAAATTCTTACATACATCTAAAAATGTTTTTTTGGCAAGTAGTAGAAAAATAATTAAATTTTTTTAATGAATCTATAAGTATGTTTTTCTATTTATAGTGCCTTAAAAACATTATAGACATATATAACTTATTTGGTATGTGTGAAAGGTCTATATTCAAATTCCATTTAAATATTTTTGTATTTAATTTCAAATTAAACAAATGGTTCTAAAATTGAAATTCATAATATATTAAATGATATAAAATTCCTAACAATTATTTATTCATCCAACTATGTTGTAAATGGTAGAAAATACAAATAATGTTACATTTAGAAATTAATTGTTCTTTTAATGGTTAAATTAATAACAGTTAATGTGTTATACTTTATATTGTGGTAATTGTTAAAAGGGTTAATGGGGGTTAAAAAGAAGAGAATCTTTTAAAAATGTCACCAAAATTTTACAAATGTAATTCAACGAGATTATTTAGACATATAGTGTTACTTTAAAGAAGAAGAGTTAAATACCATTACTGACAATTTCATGTTTATTTTTCCTTTTACTTTTTATAAATCAATTGTAACGATGATAAAATAATAACTATAGTATTATAAGTATACTAAGGTGTTATTATTATTATTATAAAGCAATTTCCACCTCTTTTACGTCCTGTGTAAAGAAAAAACCTCGCTCGTGCAAACGTACAGCTTACCATCACCATGGTGCGGTGTAATACATTTTTCATCAATGTTTTAATTGGATGGTAATAATGATATAAATTATAAATATATATTATATTAATGAAATAATTATAGTTATGTAATTATAATATTTCATTTAATTTCGTACCTTTACATCTGTTCGAATATGATAACATCGCTCGAGCATATGGTCGACTACCACATCTACAAAATGATATGATTCATTTGTCATTTCTGTATTACATGGATAAAAATAATGATATATTTAATGAATATATATGAAATATATGGTATAATACATATTATTTAATGGTTATATACTATTTGTGTTACTTTCTTTCCATACATCAAAAATTGAAAATAGCATTCATTGGTACATACAACCTACCATCTTCATGGAAAATGTAATTCATTTGTATTTATCCACATTTTAGGAATGACTATAAAAATTTATATAATGAATAATTCTGATAATTATGACATTAATATAATTATGTATATGATTAATCTATAACATATTCACATGAACATAAACGTATGCAATTAAACATACATGAGAAAACTTAGTAGTTAACACCAAAAACAATAATAATAATAAATTATTATTGATGAATATGTGATAATATGTTATAATTGGATCATATATGAAATAATGAATGTTTAGTCAAAATTTAACTTTTGACTTTTATATCTTCTTTGGAAATCAAAAATGCTTATCGTACTGACCATGCTGATCGTATTGACCATGCTTATCGTGCTGATCATGCTGATCATACCGATCATACTCAGTTTGTATCGTATCAATACATTACACTAAGTAGTACTAATAGTACTCATACTTTACTTTCATTACTTGCTTGTTTTGGTCCTTTATCAAAAAAAAATGTTTCATACTAATCACACTCACATATATCATCTTTATATATCTTTTTTTAACCAAAACGATGTCATGGAGTTAGTTATAAACTATTCAAAACGATGTCGTGTTTTCTGTTTCAATATGACAATTATATTTCTAGGGGTCCATGTCCCTCCGAGTTTTCCTTAGAAATATGACCGTTGGAACCTGAGGCCTATAAATATGAGTCCATTTGAAGCCAAGAAGACAAGTGTGTGATACTTTTCTTATATCAAGTTCCAGAGAGAGATACTATGACTTCTCTCTTACTTCTTGTGAAAGCCTTGAGATTACAAAATGTGATTATCTCATTCTTAGTTTTTGTATTTCTATAAGTGATGTTTTTTCTTTGTGGCTCCAATCAGGTGCTAATGATTTAGGACTACCGAGGATAGGCAGGTAGTGCTACCGATCATCATATCGAGGGCTTTCAAGTGATTAAAAGACAGAGGTTCTGATTACCTACAAAATCGAGGGCTTGTGGGGATAGAAAGAAAGATGTACTAATCATCATATAGAGGGATTACCAAGGTGGTGGTATGATAGACATATTATCATAGGTGAAAGCATAACCCTTCCCTTTGGGTCAAAAGAATTGTAATACTTATAAATTTATGTTGATGTTTGTTTTAAGAAAGGAAATTGTATTGTTTTCCTTTCTTCATTCAATATTCATTTGTAATTGTTTCAATTACATTCATACTATTAAATATTGTATTGATTGATTCTTTATGATTTATGGTAGAATCCATCACTATTGTATTACTCCGATTATTGTATTCATCTTGAATACAATTTCATTACTTTTCTTATAGTATTACATCATTTCATACCTTTATATTTAATATGATTGTGGTTGTTAGTTTTGGGGGTGAATTGTATTAATTTAAGATCATTTAAACATTTTTTCTGTGTTTAAACACCTAGTTTTAAACCCAAAATTCACCCCTCTTGTATTGTTCCATATAATATACATATACATCTACATATTTGATACAACAATTGATACTCTTGAAGAAGTAATCAGATTCCAGGAGGAGACCTTCAGGAATCAGGATCAGCTTTTTTGCCGACCAACACGAGCTCCTCAGATCTCAGGGTGATTCTATATCTGAAGAAAATAAGGAAATAAAAAAGATGAAAGTTGTTCTTCATGAGTTAATAATGAGGGAAAAGGAAAGAGAAAACAAATGACTGTTTTATTTGTTTTCTTTTCGTGAACTCTATAAACTTTTGTTATCGTATTGAGATTTTTGTTACCCTTTCCTTTTTCCTATATTTATTTTCTCTCTCTCATTCATGAAACTCAATATTACCACATTCTTTTTGTAAATCACAATGGGAGAGAATGTTTTATAAAGGGAGAATATTTTAATAAAATACTTCTAAATCAGGGAAAATCTACGAATACAATCCTTAGGAGAATACATACCTAAGGGGGAGTTAGTTGTATTCAATTTCATATTCAAGAGAGTTTCCAATTACTCAGGGGGAGATAAGTATTTCTTTTTGTTTTTACTTTTTGTTTTGTGCTTTCCAAAAAGGGGGAGATTGTTGAGTCAAAAGTTTTATTTTGACTTTTATATCTTGTTTTGGAAATCACAAATACTTATCATACTAACCATGCTGATCGTACTGACCAAGTTGATCGTACTAATCATTCTGATCGTACTGACCTTGCTTATCGTACTAACCAAGCTGATATTACTGACCATGCTTATCGTACTGGTCATATTGATCGTACCGATCATACTCAGTTTGTATCGTATCAATACATTACACTATGTAATACTTATAGTTCTTATAATTTACTTTCATTACTTGCTTGTTTTGGTACTTTATCAAAAACACATGTTTCATATTAATCGTACTCATGTTTATCATCTTGATATATCTTTTTTTAACCAAAACGATGTCATGGAGTTAGTTATAAACTAATCAAAATGATGTTGTGTTTTCTGTTTCAATGTGACCGTTATATTTCTAGGTGTCCAAGTCCTTCCGAGTTTTCTGGAGAAATATAACCTTTGGATAAAATATGACTGTTGGAACCTGAGGTTTATAAATAGGAGGCCATTTGAATCCAATAAGAGAAGTGTGTGAGAAATTTCTTATATCATGTTCTAGAGAGAGATACTATGACTTCTCTCTTGATTCGTGCAAAATCATTGAGATTACAAAACCTGAACTGCTTGTTCATAGTTTTTGTATTTCTATAAGTGCTTTGTTTTGCTTTGTGCGTCCGATTAGGTTATAATGATCGAGGGCTGTCGGGGATCGGCAGACGACGCTACCGATCATTACAACTAGGGCTTTCAAGTGATTGAAAGACAGAGGTTCTAATTACCTACAAAATCAAGGGCTTGTAGGGATAGTAAAATAGAAGTACCGATTATCGTATCGAGGTTTTACCAAGGTGGTGGTAAGACAGACCTATTATCCTAGGTGAAAGAATAACCCATCTATTTGGGTCAAAATAATTATAATAATTTTACATTTCTACTGTAGTTTGTTTTAAGAAAGGGAATTGTATTGTTTCCTTTTCTTCATTCAATATTCATTTGTAATTGTTTCAATTACATTCATACTGTTACATATTGTATCGATTGATTCTATATGCTTTATGGTAGAATAATTCACTATAGTATTACTATGATTATTTGATTCATCTTGAATACAATTGATTTACTTTTCTTATAGTATTACATCATATCATACCTTTATATTCAATACAATTGTGGTTGAAAGAATTTTTTGTGAATTGTATTAGTTTACGATCATTGAAATTATTTTTCTTTGTTTAAACACAATGTTTTTAAACCTACAATTCACCCCCTCTTGCATTTTTCTATCAAATATAAATATACATATACTTATTTTTTCCAACAATGAATAAATATATAGTTCTTTTATAAATTAATAACACATTTAAAACCATTATATAAGGGTCGATGAATGTTTTATAATGTAGAAGTGTGATATAAAGGGATTTTTAAATCTATTTCCATTCATTTGGTTATATTTTTACATCATTGGATATATTATTACATGATTTTGTGAGAAATTACATATTATTATATTTAAATATTTTTTGAATGGATTTAAAATTTTCACACACAATTAATTCATTGAAAAATCCTCACTTCAAGGATAAGATATTTTAATGGATTTCTTCACCATTTTCATAATATTAATATATTTTAGGTATTATACACCAATTTCATTTTATGTGGTGTATATACTGCACATTTGATGTGTTTTACATTAATTAATATTTTCTAATTAACATTAATATTTAAAATCCAGTTTAAACATTCAAGGGGTATCAATTTAAAAGTTACCAAGGATGCTAGAATTTTTTTTAAAATCTAATTTTTTTAGGATTTCTTAAATATTTTCTCAAAGAAATATTATAATATATCCCTTAGAAACATAATATATTTTATTATCCAATTTTTTTTAGTAGTATTCATGTTTTATTATTTCATTTAATCTCATTGGAACTTGATTTAGAAAAATAAATTATTTAGTGAAAATATGATCTTATTACCCATTTTATAGTGTATTTTTTTCTTCCATGTCCATATTTTTCAAATATATGTTAAAAAAGAAATATTTATTTAAAAAATGATTTATTATAAAAATTTTATGTTATGTCTTATTTTTTAATGGTATTAATGTAACATTTATAATATTTTCTTAATGGTTCATTTTCAACATTATTTTAAAAAAGTTAATGTATTTTTTATTTTTAATGTATATATCATTAATTGATTTTCACACCTCCATATCCATCTATGACATTTAGCTTCATATATAAGTTTGTAATGGTTTCACAAATAAAAATATTTAATGAACACTTATTTTAATGTTTTTATTTCATTTTATTTAATACTAAAAAATATATGAATTTACTACAGAACCTATATTTTTGAGGAATTGATAGTCATATTTTATCTGTTATATATTTTTGTGGTTATTTAATTTCCCTTAAACATTTACACTCTTGTGATGATATTTTACTGGAAATAATGTTTATATTATATATATATATTTTTTGTACCATTGATATAGTTGTTTCCTAAATCATATGTCATTTACACATATGTTGTTTTAGTCTGAAAATTATTTGATTTATTGGGGAAATCATAACATTATATATTTTTCAATATGGATATTTATTAAAAAGGAATTATGTTAATGAATTAAATTGATTATTAAATATATTTGGAATTCATTGGGCTTAGAAACTATTGGGAGGGGCATGTTATAGAACATTCATGTATCGGTAGGTCTCATGAGACAAACAAGTTTGGGTATTTGGGAGAGGCCTTACAAATTAATATAAGATGACTTTCCATGAGGAGTTAAATGTAAACTTAATATGTCCAACATTATGAATTCAATCATTATAGAATAAATTTTTTGTCCATTTGATTATTTGAATATTTATGATATCCATTGTTAAGTTTCAATCATATGTGATTATGTATATGGAATTATATAATCATCTCTTATACTACCCATATTATTATTTGTTTGAATGTTATTAAATAAATGGATTTTATTCAATAATTTACCTCACCAAATTGATTATACCTTACCAACTCATGATATATTCCATTTTAGGTAACCTTTATTGAGTATATGAAATCACAATTATTTTTCTTTTATCCTGAGAAATGAAGGAGTCCTTAATGAGTTCAAGGATGGATAATTTTTCATTCACCATGATTTTATATTTTTTTACCATTGAAAAATGAGAAGAGTATTTCTTTCTATTTCATCAATACTAATAAACTATTTGATAATTTTGGATATGATCACTTGTATATATTTTCAATGTAACGAAAGTAACAACCAACTCTAGGATATTAGGGTGTGGGTCACTATTTTTGTAATCAGAGAAAGTTTAGTAGAAACAATATGATATATATTTAGAAAAAAATAGAATAGGTAACATAACACTATGGAAGCAGTTGAGGATATGTCTACATATAGGATAATATTATAAATATTTTTTATAACGGTTATGATAATGTGGTTTTCCAATAAATACATCCTTGACATGAAACTACAAGTTATCATGCTTTTGGAATAAATTAATATAACATTAGTAAACCAAAAAATAATTTATCAAATATATATATCAGAAATAATTATAGTGCACCGTGATTTTGATGTTACTACACACCTAGTTTAACACTTTAGAGAGATGTTTATGGGAGAATTCACATTTTTTGATCAATTATGCTTAATTAAATAACAGAACCAATAGAATCCTATGATATTACATAGTGAAATAGGATAAAACAAATGTTTCAAGGGTTGATAAGTCTAAGGTTGATCATATGTTTAAAGGCATACAATAATTTTTTGTGGTTTTATGTGATGGTATTTTAACTTGACTAAGTTTTTTTTGGGAGACATTTATTGGAATATAAAATTTTTGTTTATTAAATGTTTTGTGGAAATTATTATTTGATAATTATTTTATATTGTGTTTAATTAAGTATAACTTTTTCATAACATTAAGGTTTAATATGATCATTAATATTTAAGTAGTTGTGAATTGTTACAATTTGGTATCATATTTTATATCAAATACATAAACAACAGATTGAAAAGTGATTTGGTGACTAAGTCATTAACTAGATCTTTAAGGAATATTAAATTGAAGTATGTGATTTCCTTTTAGGGATAAATAATGAGATAAATTTTGGAATAATATTTGTTTTTAGAGTGTTTATGGGTAATTAAGTTTATTTCTGTTGCATCTCGCATTTTTAATACATAACTTTTCATTACATTTTACATACAGAGGATCTCTAAAGTGTAGTGGCTTGGAAATCAGGAACAATAAAACTTGAATACAACATAAAACTTTCTTATGATCCACTTTTAAGGATTCATCATAAGATCATCTTATGTACGATGAATTCCTTTCATATCTTGGAGACATACATTAAAGGAAATTGTGATCAGAAGTCCCAATAAGGTTAAACAAAGGAATCAATATAATTGTGATATCAATAAGAACTTCAATAACAACATAAATATATGATAAATGAAAGTATAGGAATATAATAATGAAAATAACATGGAACATAACATGAATATGTGGATACAACATTTCATTTAGACATTCATTAATATATCACCATGTTCCATCCCCAAAGTGTCATAAAATTACTAAGGTTATTCACCAAGGAATCGTAAAACTTGTCATCTCTAGAGATTAATTCTTTACCCAATAAATTGGAGAACTATCATATAAATCCCTTAATATTTCATTAATTTCATGTTATCCATGTAGATCATGATTAAATATTTCATAAATAAACCAAATGGAATCAATGAATGGGTTTCATGTCAAAATCGTGACGTTCAAAAAGAGCTTAAAAATAAGATCATTATGTCATTTATAACGCATGGAAATGGAGTGAGGGTTATATTTATGTCAATTATAGAATAAAATATATCATATTTATATATTTATGAGAAACCATGGAAAGTAAATAATTCTGGGTATTCACATAAATAAACAATATAATTTCTTTAGAGAAAGTGATTGAAATTTTGAGATGAAATTCCTACAGCCTAACTGCTATATAACATGGTTTTAGAAAACATTGAAAAGAGAGGGAACAAGGGCAACCCCCTCATAAATAATTCATAATACAGGTTGGGTACTGAGTAAGATCATGGTATGGATATTTTAATGACATACCACAGGAAATGGAAACATGAAAGAAAAGAGAAGATGCAATTTCTTTTACGAGAAATTCGGCAGCCTAACGAAGTCACATAAAAATTCAGAAAAAAAATTGATGAGAGAAGAAAGGGTCTCTCATAATTTGGACATCAAATGGGCCATAATGAGAAAATATAAGAACATAACCTCAACATAAATAGATGAAAAATATAAAACAAAACATAGAGGAAGTCATGACTTAAAAGAAGAGGGTGAAAGAATCTCTTACCTTAAAGAGTAACTTTGAAAGCATGAAGGTCGGGACCTTGGGAGGCTTGATGGAACATTGGGAGGACTCCTTGGGAGGTAAGGATACCATAACTAAGTTGAGGAGGATTTTTAAATTAAAATAATGATGGAAACGCTTTGTATTTATAATAGAAGTGAGGAGACAAGTCATTAATGGCGAAGGGACACCTCATCGTTGGTATTGAAAAAACCATGGGCATTCTCATGGTATTTTCCCATGGTATTGCCCAATAATGACACCTCATAACTTATATTACTATTCATAAGTCTTAAAGAAAGATTACATAATTATTATATCCTTAATGATGTCATTAAACACCCAAAACCAAAAACATTATTTTCACTATTCCGCGAAAATTCATTTTTTTCAGAAAAAATCCCTTAAATCAACTTAACATGATATCAATGCTCTGAATTGAAAAATGAACTCCTTTTTTAAAAAAATAATTTTCTAAATAATTTTAATGAAATTTTTAATTAAAAAAGCTCTATTCACCTAAGAAAACTAATACTTGACTAATAATTTCTAAAAGAATTTTTACTTATTTTATTGAATGACATTACTTAATCAAGGTGGATAAATTATATTAATACTTTCATTCAGTGAGATTAATATTCCATTTGGTAACATTACTAATCCTAAGTGTAAAATCACTTTTCATAATTTGCTATTCACAAAAAATTAAGTTGATTTTATCAGATTCTAAATTTGTTACTGAACACATTTGAAAAAGACCATATTTTGAACATCATTACACTTAATTAATAATTTATGGTTTATATAAATATTTTAAAATATCCATTTTTTCCAAAATTCAATAATATACATCCTATATTTATTCGAACATCTGAAAAAAAACACAAAATTCACCATGGGAAGAAATCACAACATTATTTATCTGAAAGGACTACACAAAATAGCTATGGTATTGTTACATATCCCCTTATAACACCAGCATAGGACTTAAGTGTAAGGTGTGATATGGTGAGAGAATCCGAGGTTGGATCGACCAACATTGCCTGAGTAGTGATTTCTATAATATTGAACTTCTCCTGAAGGTGATTCCACTACAGCTTCACACGATGAATTTCATCTTGGGTTTGGTCCAGAGCAAAGACCACTTGGGATACCTCCTTCCCAAGTTTAATCAGATGGTATTTGATCGGCTCGTGACTACTGGATGAGGCCATCGAATCTTCTCTATATATTAATTAACCAAGATCACTTGTATTTTGAGACAAAAATCACAACATTTAACCTCCAACATTCATATTGACCAACGGTCATATAACAGTCGAAACCCAATGGTATCATTTTAATTATACTCACATCATTAATTAAAGAATATGGTTTTGTTGAGTATAAAATATAATAACACACAAAACTAGGAAGAAAAAATTCATTCAAAAAATCAGATCGTTACATTCTTCCCCCCTTAGGAAACATTTTCCCTAAAAATTTTAACTCATACCCTTAAAGGAGAAAAGGTGTGGGTACTTCTACCTAACATAATCCTATGGTTCCCACGTGGCTTCTTCCTATTTGTGGTTTCTCCACAACACCTTAACAGGGTGGGTAGTCTTGTTGCGTAGAACCTTGTCTCTACGATCCAAGATCTCCAATGGAAGCTTCTCATAAGAGAGGTCATGTTCCAGTTGAACCACCTCTGGGTTTAGTTCATGTGAAGGGTCAGGTATATACTTCATCAGGATGGATACATGGAAGACTTCATGAAGTTGTGCTAGATTTGGAGGAAGTGCAAGCTGATAGGCCACTGCTCCCACGCAATCAAGGATATCATTGTGGCCAATGAACCAATGGATGAGATTCCATTTCTTCCCAAACCTCATGACTCTCTTCCAATGTGAAATTTGAATAAATTCCTTATCACTGACATCAAACTCCATGTTCCTTTGACGGTTGTCGGAATAGCTCTTTTGCCGACTCTGGGAAGCCTTAATGTGTTGTTGGATGGCATGGACTTTTTCAGTTATCTCTTGAAAAATATCAGTCCCAAGAAGATTTCTCTCACCAACTTCATCCCAACAAGTAGGAGTTCTAAAATGCTTCCCATATAGATATTCATAAGGCTCCATTTGAATGCTCTAGTGGAAGCAATTGTTGTAAGGGAACTCAACTAAAGGGATATGTTGATCCCATCCACCCTTAAATTACATTGGGCACATTCTCAGCATGTTCTCGAGTGTTTGAATAGTCCTCTCAGATTGCCCATCAGTTTGGGGGTGATAGGCCGTACTGAAATTCAATTCAGTGCTCAGAGCTTGTTGAAGAATTCTCTAGAATTTTGATGTGAACCTTGGATCACGATCATCTATGATAGAAAGTGGAACTTAATGCAACCTTTCCACATATTTCATGTAAATCATGGAAAGATGATCAAGAGATAAATATTTCCTGATAGAGATAAAATTGTAAGTCTTGGTGAGACGGTCCAAAATAACCCATATCACATTGTTTCCTTTGGATGTTCTCGGAACACCAGTGACGAAGTCCATAGTGATATTTCCCCACTTCCTTGCGGGTATGGGTAGTGGTTGCAATAATCCTTTAGCAAGTTGTCACTCTGCCTTCACTTGTTGACATACTAGGCACCGTAAATTGTAGTCAGCAATCTCCCTTTTCATATAATCCCACCAATAAGGATCACGAAGGTCCCTATACATTTTTGTGCTTCTGGGATGTATAGAGAAAGTAGAGCTATGTGCTTCATCCATTAGCTCTTTCTTTATTTATGGAATAAATGGAACACATAGTCCTATACAAAATCTCAGTACACCTTCTTGATCAATATTGAACTTAGGAAACGTTCCTTCCTTTACAGCCTCAAACTTCTCTTATAACAACAAATCTTCTTTCTGAGCCTTCTTGATCTTTTCTAGTAATGATGGTTGAGAAATCATTTGGGCTAGGGTTGATGATGTCCCTTTTCTTATAATTTCCTTGTCCAGATTTACTAGGTCATTGATCAAAGGATGTTTTTGAATCCTCGACATGGAATGAACAACTAGGTCATTCATACTTAATGCATCAATAACTTTGTTTTCTCTTCCAGGGTGATAATGAATCGAAGAATCATCATCTTTAGGAAGTTCCAACCATCTTTTTTGTCTCATGTTCATTTCCTTTTGTGTGAAAATATACATCAAACATTGATGGTCTTTGTATATATCACATTTCTCCCCAAAAAGATAGTTCCTCCATATATTCAGAGCAAAAACGACTACAGCCAGCTCTAGATCATGTGTAGGATACTTCTGCTCAAGAATTTTCAACTGTCGATATGCATAACCAATGACCTTGTCATTTTTCATGAGGATGCACCCAACACCTTTTGGAGATGAATCACTAAAAATAATGAATCCTTCTCTACTTGAGGGCAAAGTTAACATAGGTGCAGTAAAAAAATCTCTTCTTCAGCTCTTGTAAATTTTCTTCACAATATTTTGTCCAGATGAACTTGACCCATTTTCGATTTAACATGGTTAATGGATTAGAATGTCATGAAAATTTTTTCACAAACCTCCTATAATATCCTACTAATCCAGGAAAACTAAAAATCTAACTTATTGTTGTAGGTTGATGCAACTCCTCTAAAACCTTTTCCATTGTAGTGTCAACCATGATTCCTTCATTGATTACAATGTGCCCTAAAAATGAGACTTGTTGTAACCATAAATCACATTTTATGAACTTTCCAAAAAGCCTCTCCTTTTAAAGAGTTTTCAAAATAACCCTAAGATTATCCTCATGCTCCTCACGAATTTTGGAATATATCATAATATTATCAATAAAAACTACCACAATGTTATCATGGTAGTCCTTAAAGACTCTATTCATCATGTCCATAAAAATAGCAGGTGAATTAGTCATTCCGAAGGGCATAACAACAAATTCATAATGCCCATATTTTGATCGGAAGTAAAGTTTGGGAATATCTTCTTTATTCACCCTCAATTGATGATAACCAGATCGAAGATCAATCATAGGGAAGAATTGAGCCCCACGAAGTTGGTCAAATAAGTCATGAATTTTTAGAAGAGGGTATTTGTGTTTTAATATGATCCTATTCAGTTCTCTATAATCAATGCATATCTGGATCGATCCATCCTTATTATTCACAAAGAGAATATGTGCTCCACAAGAGACACACTTAGTCGGATAAAACCCTTCTCCAAAAGATCTTGGAGCTGTTTCTTTAATTCCTCTAGCTCCACATTTTCCATCTTATACGGGGTCTTTGATATCGATGATATCCAGGTACAAGTTCGATGGAGAACTCTACCTCTCTTTCTAGGGTAGGTCCAGACAACTCCTCTAGTAATACACCAACATATTCATGGATGATGGGGACATTTTCTATCATAAAAATATCATCTCATTTTCTTCTTCACTGATCAACCACATAAATAAGGATATAGGGGGTTATTTTAGAAAAATATGAGGTTGAGATATCTCTCATTAGAAGGTAAATGTAGTTTTTCCATTCAAGACTACGGATATTTCCATGCCTCTACAATTGATCATAGCATTATACATTGAGAGACAATCCATCCCTAGTATAATGTCGAATTCCAGCAGGGGGAAATACTGCTAGATTTGCAATAAGATTGTGGTCATTATAGTAAATACTAGAGTTTCTAAACACTGATGATGCTTGGATAGTCCCACCAGGTGTCTTGACTAACAACTCTACTTTTAGCAATTCGGTGGTTGATTATAAATTCCATGAAAACATTGAGGAAATAAAGGAATGTGTAGAACCAGAATCAAACAAAGTACTTGTTAGCTTTGAGAGGACAACAAGAGTACCTCCTACCACAACATTTAGAGTATTGACTTCAGCTATAGTGATAGAAAAAGCACAACCTTGATCCCTTGGCCGTTGATGAGGCTGGTGGTGGTTCCCCTACATTGCCCTCAGTTTTGGACAGTGATTTGTAAAGTGCCCACGTTGTACACACTTGAAGAACTGGACATCAGGTGGGGCCTGCACCATCTTCCCCTGATCGTTCAGGTTTGGAAGGTGAGGTTTCACCTCACAATAAGAATTCATCACAATGTGGCCATCTCTTCCACACTTGTAGCACTTCCTACTCTTGAGCAGAAATTTCCTCAAATGCTTCTTCCCACATTTATTACACGTGGGAAGTTGCACTTGCTTTCCTTTTCTTCCCTGATCAAAAGTCCTCCCTAAACTAGGCTCCATCAATCTCTTCTTGTAATTTGATTTATGAGACCACTGCGTCTCACCAAACTCTATCTCGACTTTCATCGCACTCTGCATGATCTCCTCGTAGCTATCATAATCTCGATTGGCTATATTCCTCCATAGATGAGGTCTCAGTGCACCGAAGAATCTATAAAATTCACCATTGGGATCCATGACAAAGCTAGAGGTATATTGTGAAAGCCTTGTGAATTTCATCTTATAGCTTCCCATAGATTCATTATCCTTCTATTTATGCTCAAGAATAGACTTCTCCATTCTTTTTCCCATAGAACAAGGGAAATAATTACTGAAAAAGATCCCTCTGAACTCTTCCAACTCCATAGCATCATCTTCCATTCTTTTCCTCGTGTTTTTGATCAGTTCCCACCACTGATCAGCTTCTCTCTCTAAGAGATAGACAACCAGGGTGACCTTCTCTTGCTCTGAACAACGTAGCACAGAAAATATATTCTCTATAGAGATGATCCACTGCTCAGTAATCAATGGGTCAGTCGATCCACTAAATGTTGTTGTTCATTGGCGCATAATTGACTCAATATAATGTTGTTCCCTTCACTGTGGGATCTGTCTCTCTTCTTGATTCATGTTATTACTCATAGCTTGAGTCAGTTGGTTCATCATTCACATGAATGTTTCCATTCCGACTTCCATCGAAGGTCCGTCAACGCATAGTCCATTGCGGTCACTATTTGAACGATTCCTCCTATTGCCTTCCACATTCTAAGAGAATAAAATCATAGTGAGAAACTTATTTCATTTATGAATATTTTAACTATAAATGATTCTACATCATAAAACATCTTTCTTAAACAATTATAATTCTCTATAATTCCTTCATAATGATTCATAAAAAGCTTTCTATTAACCAAGCATATCCCTTGTGAGTTTCATAACCAAGAGTGCAGCAAGGCCCATTGTCGTGCCCCAGTTCTCATTTGAGTCTAGCTCAAAGAGGTGTTTTTAGGTTTTACCCCTATGAAAATATGTGCCAAAATGCCTCTACTGGCTCGTATCTAGATAGGGATGTATTAGTTTGATAGACCACTTACACAATACTTACCAAAATACTAGGAAGTGTTCCATATATTTAAACGTTTCTATAGGGTTATTCCTAAAGTTTTCATAGCCTAATTGTCATAAAAAACTAATATATCCCCCTTTGATACCAACTATGGCATCCCGCCTTTTAAATACTTAACATTTCATTACATTTTACATACATAGGATCTTTAAATTCTAGTGTCTTGGAAATCAGGAATAATATAACTTGAATACAACATAAATCATTCTTCTAATCCACTTGTAAGGATTCATCATAATATCATCCTATGTACGATTACTACCTTTCATATCCTGGAGACATTAATTAAAGGAAAGGGTGAGAAGAATGCCCAGTAAGGGTAAACAAGGGAATCAATGTACTTGTGATATCAATAAGAAGTTGAATAACAACATAAAGATATGAGCAATGGAAGCATAGGAATATCATGATGAAAAGAACTTGGAACAAAACATGAATATGTGGCTACAACATTTCATTTATACATACATGAACATATCACCAAGGTCCATCCTCAAGGTGTCATAAAAATTTCCAAGGATATTCACCACGGTATCATAAAACTTGTCATCTCTAGAGATTTATTATTTACCCAATGCATTGGAGAGATATCTGGGAGAAACCTTAATATGTCTTTAATTTCATGTGATATACATCGATCATAATAAAAAATTTCATAAATTACCCAAATAGAATCAAATAAATGGTTTTCATTTCAAAATCGTGAGGTTAAAAAAGAGCTTAAAAGTAAGATCATTATGTCATTTATAACCCAGGGAAAGGGAGTGAGGGTTATATTTCTGTCAATTATAGAGTAAAATATACCATCATTATATATTTATGAACACCCATAGAATCAAAATAAGTCTGGGTATTGACATAAATAAACAATATAATTTCTTGAGAGAAAGATATGGATATGTTTAGACGAACTTTCTATATCCTAACACCTATATAACATGGTTTTAGAAAACACTGGAAAGAGAGGGGACAAGGGTCACCCACTCGAAAATAATTCATAATACATTATGTGTAATTAATAAGATCATGGAATGGATATTTTAAAGACATACCACATGAAAACGAACATGAAATAAAAGAGAAGATTTGATTTCATTTATGAGAAATCTGGCATCCTAACAAAGTCACATAAAAATTCAAAAAATATTGATTAGAGAAGAAAGGGTATCTCATCATTTAGACATGAAATGGGAAGTATTAAGAACATATAAGAACATAACCTCAGCATAAAGAGATGGAAAATATAAGACACAACATAAAGGAAGTCATGACTTAAAAGAAGAGGGTGAAAGAAACCCTTACCTTGAAGAGTAACTTTGAAAGCGTGAATTTTGGGACCTAGGTAGGCATGAGGGCACCTTGGCAGGACTCTTTTGGAGCTAAGGAGACCTGCATAATTCTACCAGAAAGATTACATAATTATTACATCTTTAATGATTTCATTAAACACCCAAAACCAAAAATGGTATTTTCACTATTCACCGAAAAATCATTTTTCCCGAAAAAACCCCAAAAATCAGCTTAACCTAATATTGATGATATGAATAAAGAAATGAACTCCATTTTATGAAAATAATTTTCCAAATATTTTTAATTAAAAATCACTATTCACCCAAAAAAAACATATACTTGACTAATAATTTCTGAAACAGTTATTTACCTATTTTATTGAATCAAATTACATAATCAAGGTGGATAAATTATATTAATACTTTATTTAAGTAGATTACTAATTCATTTGGTCACATTACTAATCTTAAACGTAAAATAACTATACAAAATTTACTATTCATAAAAAATTATGTTTATCTTATTAGATTCTAAATTTCATACTGAACACATTTCCAGAAGACCATTTTTTGAAAATCATTACACATCATTAATTATTTATGGTTTACATAAATAATTTAAAATTTACCCTTTTTCCAAAATTCAATAATATACATCCTATATTTATTTGAACATCTGAAAATAAACACAAACATCACCACAGGAAGAAATCACCACATTATTTATCCCAAACGACAAAAAAGTAGCTACGGTCTCGTTACATATCCCCTGATAAGACCAGCATTGGACTTAAGGGTAAGGTGTGCTAAGGTAAGACAATCTGAGGGTGGCCCGGCCAACATTGCCCGAGTAGTGATTTCTATAAGCTTTAACTTCTCCTGAAGGCGTTTCCACTCCAGATTTACACGATGAAGTTCGGCTTGGGTTTTTTCTAGAGAAAATACCAGTGGTGCTACCTCCTTTACAAGTTTCATTAGATGTGATTTGATCTTCCTGACACTACTGGATGAGGCCATCGAATCTTCTTTCTGTATTAATTAACCAAGACCACTTGTATTTAGAGACAACAATCACAACATTTAGTTTCCAACGATCATATTGACCAACGATAATATAATAATCAAAACCCAATAGTCCCATTTTAATTATAATCACATCATTAATTTAATAATATAGTTTTTTTGAGTATAAACTAAAATAAAACACAAAACTAGAAAAAAAATCATTCAAAAAATTGGGTCGTTTCAATTTCAAGGAATTATTATTATATTCTAGAGAATATATGATCAATAAATTTTAATGTTTGGTATGTGACATTATGATTTAATTTTTGTTCTATAAATATAATGTTTTGATAAAATATTTTTTAATATTTGTGATTTTCATTTGGTTGAACATGTTTTAGAGAGAAATAAGGTTTTATTGAATTTTTGGGGGTTATTATTGATGTTTTAGATATTAATGTACTATGTTTATCCATATTGGTATATTTTTTATAACTATTTTAGTTTTCATTAATATTTTGAGAAATAAGGAATGAATTTATACTATTTTATTGATCATATTATTTTTGAGAAGTTAATTTTAGTGCTTCGGGAAAGGAAAATTCATCTTGAATATTCATTTTATGGAGTAAGAGGTAAAGTGGGAATTCATTAAAGCATGAGAAAAGGATGAATATGTGCTTATGAAATAAATCAATTAAATTTACTAAATTTTTATATATTGATAAAAAATTAATCTATAAACATTATGAAAATGGTAATTAAATAATACTTTTATCTTTTTAAAGTCATTTCGGATGAATTGATGGTCTTCTCACCCCTTACATATTTTTTATGGTCATTTACTTTCTCATGACCATGTTATAGATCACTCTCTATTATAAATTTGACATTAGTTTTCTCTTCTATTTCTAAAATTTAACTTTCTTCCAATGTTATCATTATCTTGAAACCTGATCATGTGTTATTTTAGGTATCCTTTATCCTTCCCCCTTCCCATTTTTAAAAGAAGTTTTATAATCACATTGTATTATGTGGATTTCCAATAAATATATATTAAATTATTAAACAATTGGTGATAGATATAAAATTTAAATGATGAATTTCTTTAATGGGGTAGAATTTAACAACATAAAAATCTATTTTAAAATAATATTAAGGTTGATATATTTATTAACACCCAACACGGAGCATTCATTGAACTACGATATTCTCTAAAAACATTATTTTTTTAATGTCACCATTATAACTTAACTATTAAATTACTGTTAAGAATATTAAAAACCATATGTAAAAAAATATTTCTAAAGGATTTATATAATCCAAATTTATTTATTAATTTATAATAAATAAGTACTCAATTTTTAGTATATTCATTTTATGCTTCAAATATTTGTTTTATGGAAAATTGTTTTATTAAATTTTGTACATAGAAATTAAAAATTTATTATATCAATTTTAGTAATTTTATTTTATAATTTGTGCATAATTTTATTATTAGTAAATAAAAATTTTGTCAGGGTAAAATTTTGGAATTTTTTTGAAATTATTGATTTTACAAGGAATAGAAAACAATATTTATTTTTAAAATAATATCATTTATTTTCATTAATTAAATTAATTTAAAAATTCCATTGTATTTTTATTTTGTTTTAAATTTACATATGATCCATTTTATCAGAATAATTCTATTTTAACCTTAAATATTAATGATTTTAATATAAGTTAATTATTATGCTTAAAAACACATGTTTTCTAAAAACCATTTTCATTGTGTTTTACACATTTATATTAAAATTTATTTTTTTACCACTTTTAGATTTAGAATCTATAAAAATTGGTAATTTTTTTAATGAATTGGTTCAATATTTGAAAATATGTTCCCTTTATTTTTAGTAATTATGAATAGCAACTGTGGTAAATATGTATCACATAGATAAGGGTAAAATTGGTAAAAGGGTAAAACCATAAAATAAGATCTCCAAATTTACCCAACACTTCGCTTAATTTAATTATATCTGATAAATAAATGAATATTCACGGAAAATTCTAATATATATCAATTTGGTGACATTTCCATTGATATTAACATTTATATTGTTTTAAGTAATGAACATTCCAAAATATCACTCTCTTACTGTAAATATCTCAAAATGTTTTATATAAGGGAAAAAAGATTATAAGTTCAGTTATAAATGTTTATTTTAAATATCAATTATAATTTGTATCATTATTTGTTTTTTAAATTTTAGTGATGAAATAACGACCTTAAATACTTACACAATGAAGACACAATTCCTATGCCAGCAGTATGGAAATCATGTAAATGATATTAAAGAATATATAATTAATATTGTCTAAGTGAGTTATAGGGACCCTAAAATATTATATATTTTCTATTTTGTAAAATATTATATTTTAATTCAATCTATATCTTGATTTTTGTAATGTTCATTAAAATTAATAATTCGAAAAAGTAAGTTAATGTTATTTTATAATAAATAATATTTTATTAAATTATTTAAAATTCATAAAAATACTATATTTTTCCAAGTTGATGGTATATGTTTTAAAATATAAATTATGTTCCATTTATGGTTAATTTTCCATGTATGGTAAAATAATTAACCATTATATGGTAAAAAATCATGATTTTACGGTAAATTTCAAAATGTTTTATGAGGGTTAAAACAAAGAGATAACGGTCAAAATAACACATAAACATGTCAAAATTTTATTTTATTGAAGGATTATAACATATACATATTATATATTTGAAATAATTTAATTTTGAGTCATTTTATAATAAAAAATAATATTTATTATTTTAATAATTTAAGTAATTCCAAGAGTGCTCTGCCCTAAATGTATAAAAGGGAACCTCTTAACCTCACTTAGTCACACCTTTTGAGAAACCTAACTCCAAAAATACATTCTAGAATCAATTTCCAACTTCTTTATCCATGAAATATAGGTTATGGTCTTCATAAAAGGCAATTATAACGGTCTTTAATAAGTGATCAAAAGGAAGTCTATCGAATAAATAGTAATTATCATTACTGGATCTCTGATGTTTATTTATTCCTCTATATAGTGGACCAAGAATTTTAAACATATTAAGAAATGATTTTAATAGAATCATTCTTTAGTTATATCCCAACGAGCATGATGCCTAATGACTTTGGAAGACTTTCTTCATAGTATATCAAAGTGAGACTAAAATACAACATCTTCATTTTATTATCCTTAATGAACTCCTAAAGCCTTTCATGCTCTAAAAATTGAATGGGATAAACTAGGGAATACATAAAAACTAGGATTAAAAAATATCAATAATGGGATAAACATGATAAGGAAACATAACATTTTTGTCTGATATATAATATGATATCATAAAATTGAAGGCCCATGATTAATAATGTGGGAGCATAACGTAAGGAAAATGGTATCATAAGATCATTAAATCATATGAAAAGTGGTAGAGAAATAAAATTTAACATAAACATAAGTAAAGGATAACAAACTATATAAAATAATATGGTGGAAGGAGTCCAATAATAGATCTGGATCACACCTAATCCTATACATGACATCTCAAGAGACAAAATCATTACCCAATGCATTTGAGTGCTATATGGGTGCACCATTTATTACATGTTCATGATAATTTTTCCAATAATAGGAAATCAATCATAATTCTTCAACATACGAATTATCTATAGTGACTTACGTTTTGACTTGCAAGCCTTTCCCATTTTTTAAGAATATTTTTGAGACCAAGCACTTAGAGGATATGAGATTCTATGGCTTGAAGAGCCTTGACACAATGATAATAAAAATATTAAAAATATTTTATCATGTGTGAATATTTTATTTTGAAATGTAGAATAAATTTGGGTTGTAGAATCAAATCATCAATATAATACCATAGTTGTGTTCATAACCTCACGTTTTCCCAATACATGACATAAATTTTTTCAGCATTATGTGCCAGATCGAAGGTGAGTCACAATTGGGGTGTTAAATAGAAAATATTGATTTAATAAAAATTAAATCAATACCTATACCCTAGCCATTCATGTTCATGGAAGAGTATTGGGGACACATCCCTCCCCCTTTAAAGTTGAATGAAAACTCAATGACCAAATCAAGGAGAAGAGGTGTCACCAATCTCCGATCTGAATAATGATCACTCCCAGATCTAGTTGTAGTGGATTTGGAGCCCAAATATGACCTCTAAGCTTCATAGTTTCAGCATGTAATAGTGTGATTTGAGTTTTATGTCTCGATCAACTTTTATGCACCATTTTAAGGTTTTAAAAGCATTAGACCCTTTCTTAGGACACTATGGGGGGTTGATCTATGTGTTTTGGGGAAAATGGGGGTAGTTTAGGTGGCCCATAAGGACATCCCAATTGGAATTTTAATATTTATAGAGTATAGTGAATTGAGTATTCCATGTATTATTCTCAATCTAAAAATATTATTTTATGGACTACACACTATGTAGATGGGTTATACGCCATGTAGTGACCCCAACCCATAATGCCAAAGGACACGACCAGTGTAGCCGTGTGATGGGACATGGCTGTGTGAAAGCACACTGCCTGAGTTCACTAAAATGGGGTTTTATACAAGGAAATGGATTGAATACTTGACCATGTGGATATTTTTCCCAGACATGGTGTGTACCAGGGTGTGCACGCCATGTCTCAGAGACGATCAGTCAGGACACACTGTGTACCTGGGGTGTACGTCGTGTCAGAGGCACATTTGGCCAGGCTATGTGGGGGAAGATCATGGTCAAGGATATATTGAGAAAATAATGTATATTTATAATCTATAAAAACGTTTATTCACACATTTCCAAACAATCCATGATTTCATAGAATATGTTCAGGTGTTTATGAAGGGTCACATGCTGTGTAAACCCCTTTACATGATGTGTAGCCCTTTCAAAATATGACTTCTGCATTTCATATCTCCTTTTTATGGTATTGGATTTATTCTTTTGAGTATCCCATCCAGAGTTTTTTTCAATTTTTAAATTGATTGTGGAGAATGTTTCAGATTAGAGATATGAAAAGAGGTGATATTTTGGCTCTCTCCGATTAAAGATGTCAGGACTAGCAATGGTTGAGTGAGTCCCTTGGTCAATCCTTGTGACAGAAAAATGTGGCATTATGTCCTCATTAAAGAATTTTAATACCCTTTATATGATGATCTTGGATAGATATTAGGATCCCTCTGTAGATTCTAGGGTGGGACCCTCTATCATATTTTAAGATTTATTGAATCCCTCTAGAGAGGCAAGGGTGGGATCCTATAGTAAATCAATTTCTTAGATTGGGTCCTCAGAATCATATTAAAAAAAACTATATGGGAAAAAATCCCATATCTAGATGAATAACCCAATGGGTTTTGTGGCATCTTTCAATATAAAATATCATATTTAATAGGTGGAATCGGTAATTTTTATGGCATCATTGGAATACAATCCCCTACATATCATAGAGTTTATATAGGGTTATGTAATCCTAATATGTATGATCCCCTACTTAAGGAGTGATATATGGTGGGATTTGTTGAATCATTATGAAGAAAAATTAATTATCAGTGATGAACTATCTTAGTGACGTGATCTATGGGATTTTATATTGTATTTTTATCCCTCAGTAGATCCTAGATGTGATACCCATTCTGAGAGATCTTTTTATTACTGTATTGGGTTATAGTAACACCCAAATAATCTTAGGAGTGATCCGCATTATAAGGAGGTGTGGTCTTCAGTGTTCTTGGTTGGGTTTGTTGTGTCTCCAAGTAGTTTAACTAGTTATCCCCTTTATAATTTGTGGGCCTTTTGTGATTATAGTAGTGTAGAAATAATCCAAAATCTGGGATGGGTGAGATCCCCTATCTAAGTATTTAGATCTTGTAGGTTCCAGTGGGACTATCTATGTAGTGATATCCTATGAGCATGTTCTCTCATATCTATTCCACATTTTTTGGAAGAGGTGTTCTATTTACTTGTGATTCCTAATGGAGTGTTATGTATGTGATGTTCTGCCTAGGATGGCACTATTGTTCTTGATAGATCTTATATCCTAGATGAGTGTCATTTTGGATGATAGAGCTTGTGGAGTGTATTCTCTAAGATTAGTGTTACCCATTTTTCCATGAGTAGAATCTTTTGATGGATTTAAGTTCAGAACCTAATGAGACCTGGAGTATGAGATGGGTATATCAGGATGTTTTTGGAAGTCTTTGCAGTGTTGTCACATTTATAGGATGACAACATTTTGGAATGAGATAACTAGTCATGTCTAATCAATTATTGTTTGAAATGGAGTTTCTCCCTTGTTTGGGTTACCTATGGCTAGGTTGGGTGAACTCATGACTTTCAGTTGCTCCCTTTCCTTTTTTGGTTTTGGGGTTTCTACAAAGTATTGTTCTACTCACCCCTTCATTGGAATTACTTGAATGTGTTATGTATTTTTCTAAACACATGCATTTTGAAGGAGTCCTCATAGTACATGGCGTAGGGATGACTTAGTGGGCTAGACAGACTGAGTTGTTTACCAGAGATTAGACAATGAGATTTATGGAAGTTTCAATTGACAACGACCCCCTCCTTCAGAAATAATTATAAAAATTTAATTTTTTTGCGTATGTTTTCCCATTTTAGGATTTCAGTACTTATATTGTAATCTATAATGGGATATATGTATCTAGGAATTTTATCTGACACCTTTTTATATTTCTTTAATGTTTTTTGAAGGAGTTTTTTGATGATTTTGTACATGTACCTTTGGTTGAGGCCTACCATTTTTGTGATATGCCAACTCAGCATTTGTCTCTAACCCCTAGACTATTGATGTTGTTCTTGGGGAATTGTTCCTCTATCCATTTTGGTTTAGGTTGTGAAATTACCCATATAAATAAATGGTTTTCATAATCTTGTCTGATATCATAATCAAAGGAAATTTCATAATGAATGCATTTGAGGGATGAACATGAGGCTTGGATTACCCATTAATGTAAGGGGGAAAATGTAGGTATATATTTTAGAGACATCTATTCATAATTTTGAGTCAATACTTATCTTTAATTTTTTTATTCGTTGATAAAAATGTCTTTAAAAGATTACAGGGAATGATTTTTGAGAAAAATAATATTTTCACTTAGAAATCACATCATCAAAAACAGAAAATTTCCAAAATATTATAGAAAAAAACTCCTTTAAAAATAAACATATGAAATTATAATAGAATATGAAAATAATTTACTGGTTATGAATAAGGTTAATTCTATACATACTTAATAATTTAAGAAACACATTTTTCATATTGTTGTAAAAAGGTTCATGTGTTCCTCATTGAAAAAAGTAGATTCCATTCAATTTTTTTTAAAATTATAAAATGGAAAAAATAATCATTAATAAATCATTTAGAGGATGTTATAAACTTTCTTAATTTTTTATAATACATAGCTTTCGATGAAAAATGTTTTTCCACTAATGAGATAAATAAAGTCAACATTTCATAAGAATATTTTCTCATTCATTTTAAGTACTAAAGCGAATAAAATGGTAATATTTCTTCAAAATATTATGAATAAATGCAGGAGAATAAAATATATTTTGATTAATATATCAAAATCAAATAATTCTTCTAAGGGGTTCTTAAACATTAACTATACTAAATACTTATGAGAATGTGAAATAAACCCTTACAAATTTATTAACTTTTGAATCATAACCCCCATGGAAGAATTAACTACAAATGAAACATTACATTCTTGGAATATAAATATATTAAATATATTACATTAATAAATGTATTATATACACCACAAAAAATTAATATGTGTTGAATATGTAATTTATTAAACTTAAGCAAAAGTGGGATGAGAAATACTTGATGGTTTAATAAACGTCTTAACAAAAACCACTTGAAAGGGAGAGTGATTGAAGTTGACATAAATATATAATGAATAAAAGTAAAAACTGGTATTAAATATTAAATTTATAGTATATAAACCTTTTAAAATAAATTATGTTCAAAAAATAGTACGATTCTCAAAGAAGGATGTTTTGAGATTGAAAACCTTACCTCAAATACAGACTTCTCGCGTATGTCCTTTATCTCTATCACTTCATAGATTCTCCTTTGGATATATTGTTAAGGGATATATAGATTGAATTTGGTATGAATATAGAATATTTAATGTATATAATGATTATTGGGAGTGATCTCATTAGAGGATGGTGGAACCAAATGACATGAGAGGTGTGAAGAAGTGAGGGGAGGGGTGTCCTATTATAATTGAGGAGTTGTATTTTTGTAAATACCCAAAACTATTCAATAAAGGAAAGTCACTCTCAATACATGTTCCTTTAAAGATTAATTGTAAAGGTTTTTAGGAGGGATAAGGTTGAGCCACACCTCTACCACTAAAAATAAATATTTTTTAAACATGTGACCCTTGTTACCTCTAAAGTTACTCACTTTTACCATTTTATTTTTTTACCATAATAATTATTTTTACTATGATACAATTAATTATGACTAAAAATTAAATTCACTTTATTATATAATATAAATTATTATTATTTTAAATATAGAATCAGTTTTTCCAAATATTATATATAGAAGGGGAAGAATTTAATATAAAATAAAACATGTAAGGGTGAAAAGGAGCATTTTTCTGAAAAATTATTTTCCAAGGAAATATGATTTTATATTAACTGTATGAATATAACAAATTTTTATATGAATTTAAGCTCACAATGCGATATATGTATTCTACATATTTAATTTTAATCATTCTTTATTAGGTATAGTAACTTGATCCTTTTAGACATATTATTATATGATTTTAACTAATATTATCCATTTAATACAAACTAAGGACAAAAAAATCTATTTTCTTTGGAATGGCAGGTACATAATTGGAAAAAATGAAACAATAATAAATAATATTTTATTAATATACATAATTTTATAATAAATCCCTTTTTTCTCATACAATTTCATTGGATAACATAGGGATTTTACGCACAAATTGAATGAGATAAAAACCCAATAAGGGAAGAAACATGCAAAACAAGCATAAAACATGAGTCATAAGGAATAAAATGAGAAAATAAAAGGAATTAATCATGTATAATAATATATAATTTAACCTAATAACATGGAATTATATGATATTGGAACATTTTAACTTGAATAAATCATATTTTATGGCATTAACATGAGTCAAGGATAACTTCAAAGACTATATCACATGGTGGAAAGAATCTAATAATGGATTAGGATTACTCCGTAATCCCATATATAATGTATCATGAAGCTAAATAATTATCCAATGAAATGTATTACTATCTTGAAACACCCATCATAACTTGTACTTGCACATGTGGGCCAACTATAGAAATCAAACATATGGAATATACGTAAGGATTACCCGTCAAAAGAAATGTTTTAGTAGTCATATCATAAGGTATAGATAAATTGAATATCATAATGGTATAAATTAAATAATTTATTATATCAAAATTTGACAATAATAAGGTAAAAAAGAGTAGATTATAAATAAAGATGTCAAACTCATGTGAAAACATGGAAATGAGTGGTTTTGTAAAAATATAAAAGTGCCACATAAATGAAGTTTTTAATTTAAAAATACAAATCTATTAAAAGGATAAAAGAATAATTATTTCAACAAAAAAATAAATTAACTAATATGGTGTTTAATGATAAAACTAGTGATTTTTTAATTTTTTTTGTATTAAAACATTTTATCGAGTGTACTTGAAAAATTGTAGGAAAGTGGGAAGTTTCAACTAATCAGGTTTTCTTCTAGAGAGGAATTGAGAAGGGATACTTTTAAAATATGTATTTACCAATATAATAAAGACTAATTGAGCTAGATATATATTTTTGGAAATTATATAATGAATATAAAATATTTATATTAGAATAATTAATAGATAACTTGAGGTAAAGATAGATAAAGTGTTACCCAATTCAAATAAAGAGGTTCAGAGAGATCACTTACCATATGTATGAATGTGAGGAGGAAATCAAAATAAATTAATGGATAAAAAATTATGTTCATTGATTAGATAATTAGTAAAATTTTAAATCTATATATTTTTTATTATAATTTTATTATGTTCATTTATAGATATTTCTATGAGTTATAAATATTAATCTCGCCGTTCTAGGACAATTCATTTCACGGTTTTAGGGTTGGTTAACATTTGTATATTTATGGATGTTATTTTAAAATGGTAATAGTACTCTATAATAAAAATTAAATGCTATTAATGCACTTATTTAATTTTAAATCATCCCATAAATCATTTTTTTCTGTTATTATGATGATTCATGCGATAAACTGTTAAAGATAAATGATTAGTTTATTTTGGTCGTTTTTATGGCCATTTTGATCTAGTTTCATTTTATTTAATATTGTTTCTTTGTATTAGTTCTAGAACATGAAAGAAGTTATAATATACCCATTAAAATATTATTGGAGTATAATAATACATTTATGACCATAGTTGAAGGTAGTAATGGATAAAAAAAATATCATTATCCACAAAGACGGTTAACCGCCATAATTTGGGAAATCATTTTTTCTTTGAATTATAGGATATAAAAAAAGGGGTTGATAAAATATTATTCATTATCACTATAAAATTCCACTATATACATGTTACTATAGTTATTATTATTTGATATATGAATGGCACAAGGATAAGGTAGATGAATAAAAGAAATTATGGGAGGCGGTCTAAGAAAGTTACCTCTTGAATACCAGCTCCATAAAGGAAACCATAAAGAATATGGAATTGATACTTTGGTGAGAGAATCATCTCTTGAACTTGGGGATAATGTGACGTAAAGGGTTTGGTAGTGATTTTAGTAATTTTAAAATCTTATAAGGTGTGAAGAGAATGGGTTGTGAGGGATGATATTTATAAGGGGATTATAGGGGTGTTTTTTAAAAATGTATTCATTAGTTTATTATTTTAGATCAATAATATAAATATTATTGATTCTTGGGACTAAAAATCGTAAAATTTGAATGTGAATTTGAAATAATGATTGATTACATTAGTAACGACTCATTAAATTATGTATTATGCTTATAATGTTAAATACCACAAATTGATGTATTTCGCTATTCATAAAAAATTCAGATATCTTATAAAATCGAAAAAAAATCCCCCTAACCATTTTTCAATGCTTAGATTTAAATAATGGAATATATTTTATCATAATAATTTTCAATATATGAGAGGGTTAATTTGTAAATAAAATCATTATTTATTCGAAAAATACATGTATTAGTATTAGAATTGATTTTTTGTCCCCTTGAAAAATTATTTATGGTCTCATAATCTTATAATTACTATAAATGTTTTTATTAATTTGTGAATCCATGTTATGAAAATAAAATTTCGATTAAATCCTTATATACGTTATAAAAATTAAAATAAAAAATTTACTTTTTACCAAAATACCAATACTTAATTAATAATTTTTAAAACTTTTATATACTTGTACCATAAATGTAAAATATTTTATTTTTTTAAGGATACTAAACACTATTTTACAATTACATATGTTAGTTTATTATTCTAATTTACATGATAATATTCCTAATGGTTATATTACTATTCCAATGGCCATGTTTCTATTCCAACGGTCATATTACTATTATAGAATTATGATTTATAATAGTAATATAGGCTTTCTAAATCCTATAAATACATAATATTCTATTTAATCATCATTAAATTTTATCTTTTCATTATGGTTTCATATAAATTCTTATTCAAAATGAATATTTTATTATTTACATGGTTTTTTTTATTTTAAGAACTTTTTTTGTGAGTGCAATAATTCTGCTAGATCAATCATATCCAAAGTATCCTATTCTTATTTTCTTATTTTCTATTTACTATCATATGGTAATATTTTGAATTATTATTGGATTAGTTTTTTACCAATGTATCATTATTAATTTTTGAGAATACTATTTTTATTGTTTTCTCTATTTGATATATGTGTTTCATACCGCATGACATAATTATAAGAAGGGGATTTCAATTTATAAAATTTTATGTCATTTCATTTTCCCCCTTATCAATTTAACCTTTGAAGTTTAATTTTACATACTAACGTAAAAATAGTAGAGGGTACTTATCATTCATCAATTCTTCCAGTTCCTAGATCGCCTCCTTGTAATTATGGTTTCACCACAATACACTAACCAGTTGAGTTGTCTTGTTGTGTAGAACATTATCTCTACGATCCAAGATCTTCACCAACTACTCCAAATATGATATATCATTTTTCACCTATATAAACTCTAAATTTAGTACATTTGAGGGATCTAATATGTACTTCCTCAAAATTGATATATAGAATACATCATGTACTTGAGATATGGTTAGTAAAATTTCGAGTCAGTAGGTCATAACTCTAAAGTGATTAATAATATAAATCATTCAAAAGTACCTGGTAAATATAATTCCCTTCAACCCAAATATCATGAATAACTTCCATACAGATAAACATGGGAATTACTTATCTCTACCCTCAATCTTCAGTCTCATTAAAGGATTGTCTGACTAGCTCTTTTATTGACTTTGGGAAGCCATAGTGTTCTAATGAATAATATTCTCCTTTCTAATATTTCTTCAAATATTTCAGGTTCATGAAGATTTGGCTAACCAAATCGATATGAAAATGTAGGTTTTACATATCTCTTCACAAAAAGTACTTCATAGGGATCACGTTTGATGCCTGAGTGGACATTATTTTCATAAGAAAACTTCGCTAGAGTAATATATTGTCCCATCCTACTTTGAATTCCATTGTTAATTCTCTCAACATGTCCTATAGTGTCTGAATAGTTCACTCATACATGCCATAAGTTTGAGGATGATAATTCAAACTAATGTTTAGATCGGTGTTTATAGTATATTAGACAATCTTCCAAAACATGTAGGTGAATCTCAAATCTTTATCAGATAAAAATGATAATGGTTCCCCATGAATATTTACCACTTACCGAGAAATCCTCTCCAATTTCAGTGATATTTTTAGTCATTGTGATATGATCCATAACTACCCATATATAATTATTTTCTCTCGATGTCTTTGGAAGTCTAGTGAAAAATTTCATGATGATGTTTTCTCATTTCAAGATACGTATGGGTAATAGTTAAATCATCGCATTATACATTTTTCCTTTAATAATTTAATGTTTTATATATGAGAAAAGTTTATGTATAATCCTAGATATCCTTCTTCAAATTGTCCCACTAATAGTGTTATCAAATATATTGACACAAATTTGTGCTCCGAGGTTGATGGATATGGTCAATACATGTGAATCATTCAAGATATCATTATTTATCTTATGATTTTGTGTTACACATTTTTTATACCCAAATATTATGACTCCTTCCACATCATGTTTAAACTCCAAGGACATCCATTTCGCATAGCTTCTACCTTCTTCTAAATTTCCATATCGTCTATTTGATAATCCATTATATTCTCTAAAATGTATGGTTTGGCAATCATTTGGGAAATCGATGATGACGTTCCATCATTTTTTATTCATATATCTATCCTTTTCATGTATAAGAAGGTTTTATCCTCGTAAATTATCATCATTGATAAAGTTTCAATCTCTTTTCTACCTAGAGAATCTGCCACTTTGTTTTCATTACTAGGATAGTAGTAGATTGAGTAGTCCTAATTATTATTGAGATCTAACAATATTCATTGGAATATATTAGGCTCCATATATGTGAATATATAATTTAGAATCTTATGATAAATATATATATCTCATATTTCTCCACACATATAAAATTCATGCATAATTTCAACAGATATATCACATTTGATAGCGCTAAATAATGTGTAGGATTGTCTTGTTCATTAAATTTTAGCTTCTTTGATACATAAGCTATCACATTATCATTTTTTATGATTATGAAAAATTATAACTTCTTTTATGTAGAGACCCAAATCTTGACATACATGGACATTACATTTCTTTTGCAGAATACTTAATACATAACAAAAACCAAAACTCAAGGATTATAATAGGTTAATGTCTTTGGAAACTCAGAATATAATCTTCTAATCTTGGTGAAAGATCTTCAACAACTCCCATAAATATTTTACCTTTTGTTTTCTTACCTAAAAACTTTCTTGAATATCTGGGGAAAATAAATAATATAAAGGGTGAGTTCAAATGCTCAGTAAGGGTAAGCTTGGAGAAAATAAAACAAACCATATACCATTGAACTTAATAACATGAACATAATGTTTAAACATCAAAATATTGAGCAAAAACATAAATATTAGAAGTACGTAAGTCATGTATCATAATGGAACATAAATATTGATAAAATAGAATGGGAATAAAACATGTAATTGTGGAAACCATTCAGCACTAGTTCTGATTTCCATAGTAGCCAAGGCATTGCTGCCAAGACCATCTTAGTGGAAAAATTCCCTTTCTGAATCTAGTTCACTCCTCGTTCCATTCCTGTATTACAGAACCAGATTAACTTACCATTCCAACCATGTCTATATCATGAGATATAAATCTTTACCCAATGCATTGGAGAGAGATATAGGTCCCACCCATCTCATACTGAAATCATTCTTACTTGTTCCATAAAATAAAATTAAAACATTCATCGTAACCCAAATAATAAAATGGGTTCCATAAACATCATCCCATCATCACATAATCCATATAAAACAAATGGAAATTTCATCATAAGAAACGTGAAACCATATAAATCATAGAGACATTATATTTTAACCATACACATATGAAATAATGTCATCTTATATGGAAAATGATTTTGATAAAACACTTGAAATGAATTATTGAGGAAAATATCCTTTCTTCTTCAAAATCATTTTCTTTTCACAAAATTCCATGAAATTTTAAAAGAAAAGTATTTTGTTGAAAATAGTCCTAAAATATTGTAGAGTAAGCTTCATGAAAATGAAGCTTTATGAAACCGTAAAAATCCCTTCACACCGTATAAGATAAAAATAACATTCTTCTCGTACTTTTGTCGGAAAAGTAAAAAAGTACCTTGTATGGTAAACAAAAGAAAGATTCCTTCCATACAATGTGGTAAAAGTAAAAAAGGGGTATGAATGAATTTAAACATACATGGAAGAAAAGTAAACATTTTATTAAAACATTTTGAGAATATATGGACATGGATAATAATCATAACCCCAGTAAATACTTACAATTAAACAATCTCGGATAAGAATGAGATTGGAATAATTATCCCTTACCTTATGTCCGATATGCTTCGTATGTATCCAAACCTTCTGTATAATGATTTAAATAATGTCATTGATTTATTACAGAATCATATTCATTGTTATGATATCATATATGGTTTAATTATGACTTTTTATTACCTGTTCGTTTGTAAATTCGATGTAAAAGCAGCGATTTGGGTAAAATCATTACATTTATTGTGCGTGTTTTGACTTGTTGTTCTTGATATTATTATTACTTATATCATGATTTACTCACATAAAAAATGTAAAACATGATTTATATATCATATATATTCAGTATACATATATATAATAGATAGATAAATGAAATGAAACACACCGTTCATGGAGACGGTAGGCCGTACTTATGCATGAACGATGTTTTCCTTTCCTTGTTGAATTGAATATAAGTAATTAGATGACATATATATATATATACATAAATCCAGTAGCTTAATAATATCATATATTCCTTTATTAGTTCTTATATATTCTTTATAATCATTCTTGAATGGTTAACATAGATAATGAGTCTCATCGCGTCGTGGAGACGGTAGTCCATACGTACGCACAAGCGATGATATCGTTCCCATGATCATGGAATTGTATTAAAGTGTATGTATAATATTTCAGAATCAATATCAATTTAAAATAATCATATATAGTTATTTATTTACACCATTATACCCATCCAAGTAAGGCGGTGGTCGAAAACAAATTACACCACGAAGTGGAGACGACATTCCGTACGTACGCACGCGCAGTGATTTTGTTTTCCACAGGATGGATAGAAGGTGAAATAGGTTTGTTTCATATATATAATAAAATATAAGTATATGAGTGATACTAATGTTATTACTTCATAATTAAACAACTAAAGAAGAAGAATAAGCAGAAGAAATAAATTTGAAAAAATCGGTAACTGGTATTACCTCTTATTCGACACGGCTCTTGGAAACCTCCTCCTAGGGCACTAATATTGGACTTTGAAGATGACCAGGACCACTAGAATGTTTCTAAGGAGGTTTATAAGGTAAATGGGTAGGGTTGTTCTGAGCTTGAAAGCTCAAAGTTGTGTAAAGATGAGAGGGAGGAGGTTCCCTTTTATAAAGGAGGAGAGGGGAACCTTTGGAATCCTAAAAAATATTAGTTTAATATAAATTCATACCCCACATAAAAACATCAAAAATGACTCAATTCAAAGATAAGATTCTATAGGGTTGTAATCTCATCAACCAATAAAATTTATACATGTTTTCATTTTATTATAAACATTATTAACTTGATTTATCGTTATTTAATCTATTTAATTTTATTTGTGGTAATAAGAATCGAAATATTAAATTATTATAAATAATTACATATGTGTTCTGAGTTGTCCATAATTGGATATGATATGTCATTTTGGACCATATAAATTTTAATTTAAAATTTTTAAATATTTTTGTAATTTTTAAACAATTTTATATTATGTTATGTTTATAAAATAAAAATAGTGTCAATTTCGACACTATTCATTTATTTGAATTTAAATAAAATCCACATAGAGGATATATTCGAACTAAAATATTTAATAGGTTTCTAACATGTCATAGTAATCTATAAAATTTGTGTATCACATTAAATAATTCATATAATATTTATTTTACTATTTGTAAAACAATTTATTTGATATTTCTCTTGATAAAATAATTACTACAACATTGTTTTATAATTATTAAATATAATTATTTGTGGTATAAAAATTAAAAATAAAATAATAGGATGAAGATAAATCTTATATATTTCATAATAATTCATTTAGTCGGATTTATCTTCTAAAAGACCCAAATTATAAAATTTTATATTTATTAAATTATGAAGGTGACAATTTTGACATCATATAAAATAAAATAATATAAGTATCATAATCACTTTTATGAGACTCCAAACGGTAATATATTCCGTAATTGGTGTTTATGGTGTATATATACACTACCAATAAGTTTTGTTCAGGTTTTTGATCCCTTTAATATGTATTACTATTTCAATAAAAACAATAATATTGATTTTTTTACTAAATAAATAATTCATGCATCATTAATGTATAAGCTAATAAGGTAATTAAATAACTCTTAAAAATTAAAAATAAAATACCATGATAAACAAAAACATTTCAGATTTAAAATGAGTATTTATAACCGAATTTATATTCTATATAACCATATATTAAAAAAACATTAATTATTAAAGTTTTAGTGAGACATATTTCACTTTCCTTTAAATAAAATAAACTAAATGTCTTAATCACCTCCAAGTGGGTTCTAATGGATTCCATTTAAACCTAAATATGACTTAGGAAAAAATATAATCATCCAATTGTATTAAAGCAAGTGTTAGGATAATTTTATAATATTATATTTACCATTACTTACGCGATTTACCTTTTACTAAGTTAAATAAAATTTACCGTAGTTACTATTTATAGTGCCCAAAAATAAAAAGTAGTCTATTAATATAATTTGGACCCACTTATTCCAAATTTGGAATCCATTTTTCCATATTCTATACACATAATCTTCAGAAATTAAATTAAAATTAATCCCGTTGTTGAAAGAAAACGGGTTTTTGTTTAAAACATTGCAAAAGATTGAATTGATTTAACCTACGAATTCAATGTAAACTCAATGCTAATGAAATACATTATATTAAATGGTAAAAATATATTCTATTTGTACTTTAAACCCATTAAATATTATAATTTAACCAAATAAATTATTACGATGAAAAAAGTTGTTTATAAATAAAATATAGCGTGTTTTTACTATTCATTAAAATATTAAAGTTATCAGAATAATATGAAAATTTTATCCAAGGTAAAATTTTATATCCTGATTCCAAAGAAGAATTTTATTTTGTCAAATTGAACTTATAAACATGCCAAAAACTAGATTTAATGTTGGTGCGCCATCAAAAGGTGGCAAAACTGCATTTTTTAAAAAATAAATATTTTACCCGAAAAATTAATTTTGTTCTTATACCATGTTCTAGATAATGTGTAAGATGAATAATAATGTTATAAAATTCAAGATTTAGTTAATACAATTCATAACGGCTAGTTCATAATATTATAATACTATATCGTTGTTTAATAAAACCTGGTATTGCATACGACATACGCTATCGAGGAAGGTCGCGATTGTGTGTAATGCAAGCCAAGTCAGGGTTGCATGTAGTGCACGACTCCTTTTTTGTTGTGTATAACAAAATCCAACCATATTTCATTTATACACTGAATATATATATATATATATATATAAACTCAATGTTTCGTAGAATAACTACTATCAAACAAACATGAAATTGTGTGTAACACGATCCAAGATTAGTGTTGCATATACTACACGGTAATACGATGTTGCGTATAGCACAAGATAATATTGTTGTAGCATACAACAGACGATATGAAAAAAAATTAAAAAGAATCTATCTTATAAAATCTCGGGTTGTTACATTTTAAGAATCACTATATACCATGAAGAGTTACTCACTTGTGGTCAGTGTAAGTACAAGTGCAGTGATACGCCTATTTTTCATATATTTGAAGAAGTATTCACATTACCTAGTAAAAACAAACATTACTACCTTAATATTTATCTTTTTCAATGGGTTTTAAAAACATAAAAATTTCCTCAAAAATCATTGATAATACCTATATAGACCAAGGATACTATTGATATTCATTATAAATGTTTCCCTAGGACACCTCTTAATTTCCTTTGTCTTAGAGGGGTCAAAAAATATTCCCATTCTGGTGATAACATAGCCTAATAATGTTACTTATCCCATCTATAACTCATATTTTCTATATATTTCATATAGTTTATCTCTTAGAAAACTATTTATCGCTGTATTCAAATGGTTCTCATGCTCCTCCTTACACTTTAAGTACATCAAAATGTCATATATAAAGACTACCCGTAATTTACCAAGTTAATTTCTAGAGTCTCTGTTAATGAAGTCCATCTATATTATGGGAGCATTAGTGACTCTGAAGGGTATCACTATTAACTCCTAGTGTTCTTATCTCATTGAAATAGAGTATTCAGAATATCTTTGTTATTCAACATTATCTAGTGATATCCCTACTGAAGGTCCACCTTAGAGATATACTTGGCCCATTGTAGTTGATTGAACAATTCATTAATCTATGGAAAGGGATAATTTTTATTTATCATGATTTTTCTGATCTCATGGTAATCAAAGTATATTCGTATTGATCCATACAAATTCCTGACGAAAAGGATGGGTTACCACCATGGTGACGTACTCAGGGATATAAAACTCTTGTACAAATTGTCTTATAACTTCTTGTTAAATTATTCCAATTTAATAATGGGCTTCCTATATGGAGTCCTTGATATTGATATAGATATATGTATGAGTACAATTGTGAAATCTTCCTCTTAGTCAGGAGGAAGACTGAGAAGTTCTTCAGGGAACACATTTGTGTATTCCTACACAATGTTCATGTATTCAAGCATGATTATATTCACTTTCTTAATCATTTGATCTCTATTTTATTACGCGTATTGAAATATTATCCAATATTGAGTGGGAGAATCTAATGGGAATTCATTATCCTCTATACATTTTTATAGAATCAAAGGATGTAATGGGTTGTGAATAATGATATCCCTTTCCCAAAAACCAATGTTGGATTTATATAATGAAAGAGATCTGATGACCACTATAACATGAAACTCAACTAATGAAAGTAGGTTGATATTTTTTCAGAGGTTTTCTCTACAAAAATTGATTGGGGAGTAGGTATATACTTTATATGAAATGATTTCTCCAATCATTGTTCTCATGGATAAATCAAATTCCATATGTTGAGTTGGTGGTTGAATAGTTCTACTAAACTTGAAAGATATGAAAGAATGTATATAACTAGAGTCAGATAGTACGTTATATACTCATGAATAAATAACCATCATACCTATCATTGCATTATTATTGTTATCCACCCCATTGGTAGTCATAGTGTTAACTATTCATTACTTCCATGGAGGTTTTTATCAATGATTGTCTCTACCAACCCATGGAATAGTGGATTGAATCGCATAATCCATGTGTTCTTTATAGTTGAAATACTATGAATTATGCCTATACTTATTATATTAGTCCAAAATAGTGGGATTCCTCATATCCCTTTATTAATTTTTAGCCAAATTCCCCTCATTTACAAATTTGAAGCTTCTCCTAGATCCCTTTAGACATTTCAAAGGATTCTTATTCCCACAATTTTGACATATGGGATGATGGATTTTTTTGCTTCCATGGGATTTATCTATTAATACTACCATATCAAACTCAATTTTTTTTTCTATTTATCTCATGGACCATGGGACAAAAATGAGTCACCAATCTTCAAATCAACCAAATGGGCACAACCGAAGATCTGGTCATAGATGTGAAAGTATTGAATCACCAAGTCTTTTCATAAAATAATATTTAATGAATTAAATAAGTGATCCACGTTGCTTTTTAGTGTTCATGATAAATAAAAAGGTTTGTCATGAGAGACTTGGATTTTATTACTTGTACACCTCAATATAATCATCTTCCCTTAACATCAATATGAGAAAATTCATCTCCACCTCAAGATGAAGAGTTCATGGAAAATATTTTTTCAAAAATATTTTCTTGAATACTTATCATTACATGGAATGAATTTACTCTTTAGTAATTATGTTTTTGATTAGTTTCCACCACTTCTAAGCTTATCCATAAAAATAATATACCATGAACATGTTTGTCACATCTTCTGATCATTTGTGGATAGAGAATGACTTTTCAATAAAGTTAATCTATTATTCCTTGATGATGGGATTAGAAGATCCAATAATTATTGGAGGATTTTTCATATAAAGGGTTCAACCCCAAAATTATATTTCTTTGGAGAAGAGGGAATTCTACATGATTCATGTTATTATTGATAACATGATCTATTTGGGTTAGAATTGTCATGATTTTATGATATCCTATTCTAGTTAGGTTTCAAATATCATTAGGGAAATCATCACATAGCCCATGTCATTGATTATTAAAATGTTTTTTTTCCAAATTATACCATTAAAAAAAGAAATAGAAAATACATCAGGATTGAATACCTAACTAATTACCATATAAAAATAAAACTACTTACATAGAAATTAAAAATTTAAATGAAAATTGTATCAAAACTTATGATTCCAAAGGTTTTAATCTAGGTTATGCATGGTGATAAAATTATATGTACGGTTATAATAAATATTTCATGTCAAAATACCCAGAAATAACTAGAGCATAATTTGATTCCATCTATAATTACTCAATCCTTTTACATATATTGTTACATTATTTTAAGAAAAGGTATTCATTAAATACAAACCAATAATTTGAAATTTTTGTGTTTTAGCAAGAATATGTACATAAATAAAAAAAAATTAATCATATTTAATTAAACTCTATAAGTATATCCTAACTCTCTATGATATTCTACAACTATATAGGATATCATATGGAATACATAGAAAAAAGACATGAGCTAAAAATCCATGTAAAAGAATAAACAAGGAAAATAATCATAAAAATGAGTTAGAAAGTATAACATGGTATCATTAAAGGCATGTCTCATGTATAAAAATATATAAGGATAAAATATATAATATGGAATCATGTTATCACTAAAACGTTGGAATGTGGAAAAAACATATATCATGATATAAACATGAGTTAAGGCTAACTTTCAAGATTATATCCTATGGTGGACATAGTCCCATAAATAGATTAGTTTTACTCCCTAATACCATACATAATGTTTCATGGGGATAAAACATTACCCAATTAATTATAGTGATATATGGGTGCATCCATAATAACATGTACATGAATATATAATCCACATAAACAAATCAAACATAATGAATAAACATAAGTATTTTCCATGGAATAAAATGGGTTTTGTAATAATGTAATAATGAAAAATCCAAAGGTCATATCAGAATGGTGTCCATGAGAGGAGGGATTAAATCATAATGGCATATTGATTTGGCAATATTTACTCAATAACTACTCTAGTTTCCTATTCCAAATCTCCTTCCTTTGTCGGTCTGCTGTAGTGGTTTTTTGGAGGTGTTGGGATTTACAGTTCATCTAGTCATCTATGGTCCAGGTGGTGCAACCTGAGTTGGATTCTCTCTTTCTTATGGGTTTTGGATGATGTTTATGTATATTAAAGGTGTTTAATTATATAAATGAATTAATGATCCAAAAACTAGAACCAGTTCAAATGTGAAAGGTGTTTTTTTCTATTCAAGGTTGACTGTGTGGTTAGATTCTCTCACGGGAGTTACAGGTGATGATGACATCGATGGAGGGTGACTCATTAGGTCAGTGGATATGGATTAGGCTTTATAATTTCTTTGGATTAATTTTTTCTTTTAAATTTGGTAATGTGAGGTTTTAGTAGCTAGAGGGTAGGGTGGTTATATAATTTGATTTGGAATTTTTAATTTTGATGGATAGTCGTTATTGTATTCTCCTCCCAGATTGTTTATTGTCGATTCAGTCTGCTTTTGTGATTTTTAATTGGTTCCAAACCATCCTCAAAATGGTTTTATTAGAAAATAAGAAAATATATTTATAAGATATTACTAAGGTAAAAAAATATATCATGAATAATATTGTCCAACATAAGTGAAAAAATAGAATGAGTGGCGAGGTAACAATAAAGAAGGACCACTTATGCTTGGTTTTTGGGAAAATAATAAAGATTCATTAAAAGGATAAAAGATTAATTATTCCCATAACAAATGAAATTAACTAAAATAGTTTTTCTTGATAATATGATTAATTTTTAAAATATTTTTTTTTTCTTAAAAAACATTATTCAGTGTACATGGAAATTATTAATAGACAGAGAAGTTCCCTTTAACCAAGCTTTCTTATCGAGTAGAATTCAGAAGAAAAACATCGAAAATATGTTTTTACAAATTAATGAAAGATGAATTGATCTATATATATATATATATATTTTGGGAAAAAATATACATAATATACAAGTACAATATAATAAAATGAGAATTCAACTTTTGGGAAAGAGATATAAAGTGTTACCCAAATGAAATATGATGGTTCAGATAGATCCCTCACCTTATGACTGAACATATTCGACACATGTACATAATATATTGGATAATAAAATTAAATTCATTAATAACTCAATGAAAAAATGTTTCCATATATATATATTTGAACCATTATAAATTTATTAATTTCATTTATTGAATTTTTTGAGTTATAATGATTAATTTTGTCATTTTAGGGGTGCTTGTTTCATAGTTTCATGGTTTGTTAACTTATTTATATTTATAGATGTTCTTATAAAATGGGAATAGTACAATAGAAGTGAAATTATATGGTATTAATGCACTCAAATAAATTTAAAATATCCCATATATAATTTTTATTTTTGTTTTGAAGATGATTCCTTTGATAAAATGTTAATGATAAATGTTTACATTATTATGGAGGTTTTTCTAAATATCACAAACTAGGTTCATTTAAATTAATATTATTTCTATGTATTTGTTAAAAAACATGAAATAATTTATAATATACTTGTTATTATTTGATTTAACTAGAAAAATACATTTATGACTACTCTTGAAGATGGTAATAGAAAAGAGAAAATCATTATCTGCGGAGATGGATAACCTCCAAAACAAGGACAATAGTTTAATTTCTTGGAATGAGAGAAGATGAGAAAATATTTTGATAGAATATATAACAATAGAAATTCAAAATTATTATATATATATTAATAGTAGTTATTACAATTTTATGGATGAAGGTGGTGAGAAGAAGGTAGTGAAGAAATGAAATTAAGAAATGTTGTTTGAGAAAGGTACCTCTTTAATATCACCTCCTTGAAAGACCCCATTAGTAACATTGAATTGGTATTTTGGTGTGACCATCAGCCACTGGATGTGTTAAGAGTAGAAAGGAGTTATTTGGGAATATGTTTGGAAAGATTTATTTTTTATAAGGTTTGAGGGGAAGGACTGGTGAGGGTGGTATTTATAAGTGGATGAGTGGGGTGTTTTTATTATTATATTCATTAGTTCGTTATATTGGACCAAGACAATATATAGTGTTGATTCTTGTAAAAATAAATAGAAAATAGTTCATTTGACTTAAAAATAATGGTTTATTAAATCATGAAGAACTAAAAAATTCTTGTATTTAACGAATAATGTAAAATACTGTACACTGCATTATTTCCTTATTCACAAAAACTTCAACTATTTTAGAAATATCCAAAAAATTCACCATAATTATTTTTTGATGGATATATTTAAAAAAAAGAATCCATTTTATATAAATAATTATATATAGAGGATAAATATAATTTTTAAATAAAATAATCATTTATTCAAAAATTTCATTTTTAATATTCTAATCGATTTTGTGACCTTCTAATAACTATTTATGGTCCTAAAAAATTATCTAATCATTAAAATACTACTTATTATTGATTTATGAATCTATTTTATGAAAATAAATTTTCTTTGAAATTGTTATATTCATTATAAAATTCAAAATAAAAAATTTACAATTTATTAAAATACCATCACTTAATTTATCATTTTAAAACATTTATTTACTTATTCCATAAATAAGTCATATTTTCATTTTATAAGAAATATACATATTATTTTTCTTTTCCATAGGTGAGGTTTCCATTCATGATGGTATGAATACAACTCCTTTTGGTCTGATTACTATTCTAGAAGTCTTGTTATTATTCCATCTTTCATATTACTGTCTCAATACTATGATTTGTAACGGTCATATGGGTGCCTTGTATCCTATAAATAATTATAATTAAATTGTTTCCTCAATTAGATATATCTTCACTTGATGAATACATATAAAATTATCTAAAAAAAGAATATTGTATTATTAACATTATATTTTATTTCTATAACTTTTTTCGTGAGTGCATTCATTCTGGTGGGTTGAGAATATCAAAATTATCATATTCATATTCTAATTTTTTTCTTATCCCACTTTAATACCTGGAATTATTATCAGATTATTTGTTGACTAATTTAGCATTCTTAATTTAGAAGAATAATGTGTTTTAGGTTTCTCTATTTGATATATGTGCTTTATACTGCATTATATAATTATTATAACAGAATTTCCATTTTTTAAATTACATCTCATTACATTAGGGGTTATTTTAATTATTTATAATGGAGGAACATTATGCACTTTAAAATGGGTTTCAAAAATTTATGTTTTTAAGAGAAAATTTTTTCTTATGCTAAAATCTTGTAAAAAGTGATTTAAATTTAATTACTTTTATTATATATAACTAAATAATTTTTATGTTACATTGAAATCAATATAAAATAATAATGGATCTTTTAGATTTTTTAATTTATTAGTTGATATTTTAGTTTTATAGAAATCCGTATTTCCCACTATCTACTAGAAAATAATTATTTTCTTAAAAAAATAATTAATCATATGATACTATTGATATGATTACTTTTAAAATTACGTTAATTTTTTAAAATTTAATTACTAAAACATCCAAATTTAAATTTTAATACTTTATGACAAAATTCAATTGAAATAATTTTTTGAATAATGTTTTTATTAAAAACTGAGTGCATATTTCCAAAACAAAATATAAATAAATTTATATTGATTAAAATTTATAAATTTATATCATAAATTATATAATAATATTTATACCCAACATTTTAATGGCTTGGTAATAAATGTTGTATTTATAAAATGGTATTTTAATAATATACCACAGTTTTTTAATCTCAGTGTTATGTGTTGTATACACTATTTAACATAGCATTCTTTTAAAATCATAGGATGTTACATTCTACCTCCCTTAAAAAAATTGTGTCCTCTTAATTTGAACCTGTGATCTGTAATAAAGGGCTTGAAATTTGAAAATTCCATTTGTATAAAACCCACATCTAAAAAATTGTTATTTAAAAATCCTCTTATAAGAGTATAACAAAAATATGAAGGTCATCTATAATAACACATGAATATGCTTCCAAGTAAGATAACATTATTAGATAGTGAAAATATGGAAATACAATAAATGTGTGTATAATTATGGAGAGTTATAGAGATCATTTAGCATTATAATCTAAATGATAAAGATAAAGGTAACAACCAAAATACAATAAATATATGAAGAATTAAAATATCATTGATTCATTAGATATAAAAGAAATATGATAAGATATTTGTTTCAATATGATTTTCCTAAAGTTGAGGGACTCATTTACTCTCAATATGGATAATTCCAGAAAATATTATTACTTGATATCATTTTATATCCTAAACACATTTTGATCATTCCTTTTTCCTCCAATAAATTTTCAAATCACATATTACTATAAGAAATAAATGCCCAATATATTTTTTTTCTTTAAGATCTAAAACTAAATTTTGAAAAAGCTTGAGATCCATAAAATAATAACAAGATAATCATCTTATAATTATGAAATACCTAATGGTTACAACAATGTAAGATAATATAAAAAATGAATATGAATGTATTAATTACCCAAATTCAACAATAAAACCAAAGATATAACTTATATCATTCATTAAATAATTAAACCTATAACCCAAATAACATCAATAACCTAAACATGAAAGAAGGTTTTAACCTTAAAGGATATCTCATATCATTAAAATTATAACATCGAAAAAATAATAAAATTCTTCCCATGTAATCCTTAAAGTTAAACCTAAAGTGTATATATATATATATATATATATATATATATCTCAATGAAATAAAACATTTCCAAAAAATATCAGTAATGACCTAAAAAATACAATAACATAAAAATTATTTGATCTTATAATATTATTCTTAAAATAAACTTAAATTTGATCCACTAAATCATGTATGTAATGAAAATTTGATGATAACCGTCACAATATGTTGGAGATTGCCAGTATATACACCCTTATAGCCCATCAGTTGTGGTTTCATGCCCCATAGCCTTGCCAAATGTGATGGATTGTCTCCCAGCATGCACGTTGTAATTTTTTAAAACTATGAAGAAAAAAATTTATAAACATATTGAAAATTAACATTAATCTAATAACATTTTCATTAACATGTTGAGTATATTCAATAATTTCATCAGTCATCAAATCAACATATTTTAACTTTTAAGGTGTTCTATCCAACTCATTCATTTTGACAAAATCAAATTATTTTAATAAGTCATAATCACCTCAACATAAAGCATATCACAAAGACTATATTTGCTTCAATCATTTGTTTTTTCATAAAATATCACCTTACCATTAACTCACCCTTCTATGTTCTTAGTACCATTCAATATATTCTATAAATTCATAAAATAAAAACTAAATCAATATAATGCTTAGAAGTTTCATGATTCTTATAACCAGAATATCATAGTTAAAAATACCTCAAAAATATGATTCTCACGTTCTAACACCAAAACCCTTAAATCATTCTACATCAATGATTTTTATAAAATAAAACCTTAGGAATTAATCCTTAAACTATGTAATTGAATCATATAATGACCAAGGTCTTCACATATAAACAATTTAACTATTAGTGGTTGCTTTAGTTAACATTATTTGCCTCTGACTTATTATTTGGATTATTCATTTGTTTTAAAATTAGATGGTTCATGGAATTATTTTCCACAAAAACAATAACTTCTAGTTCCTTTAATTCATTTTCTATGGTTCTAATTCCAATATTATTTAATTGTAATAAATTTAATCTTCATTTATTTCTCTTTTTTAACACTTGAACTTATATGAGAAACCATACACCTATTATTTAATCTGTTTTAAAATTATACTATATTCCACTTATAAATTATAATTCAAGATATATCATTTTTCATTATAATAATATATCCTATTTTTTACATTAGGTTATCCATCCCATTAGGGATATCATTAATTTTTCCATCACATAGGTTTTTCGAATGGTTTCTCATATTTCAACCTATTAATTAAAAATTATAAAATAATCAAGATGAAAATGAATTGACATACAATGTGGGAATCATATAATCCTCAATGGAATAGCTTATAAATGATAATAATATCCTACCTAATGATTCTATAGAGGTTTCAATCTATGGTATCCATAGTATCAATTCCTATTATGTTTTCTATCCTAAAAATTTGTTTGACTCGTTCATAATGTTTCATAGAGGGTTATGGGAATTTATAAATGACGTCCCTCAGATGTGTCAAACCTGGTGTCCAACCAGACCAATTTTTTTGGACTAGGTGATGATATAATCAAGCTCAATGCATTATTTTTAGTTTTAATACACCTTGTTATAACTGTGTTAAATCCACATCTACTAATAGTATCCAAACGGGTATATAATTACTTATAACGCATTTTCTCTATACTTAACCAAAATTAAAAGATATTTTGTTATACTTAACCTTATACTTATACATATCCCTATAGTTATAAATATATTATTCTAGTTTTATAATCCAAAAAAATAACTATACATTTATCTGATACCAACTATAGTGACCCAAGCCCTTAACACATATTAAAACATGGTTTTGAACATATTCATCCCTTAGTTAAAACCCAAAGATCCTGAGGTGTAGTGTCTTCCAAAGACTGGTTTCATAGTTCATAAAAGTAAGAGTAAAATAATAGCTCTTATTTTTATTATCTATAATTAGTTCCTAAATCATTTTAAGCTCCTAAAACATCATGGGATAACCAAGTTAATACATAAAAAATGGGTGATCTAAAAAGCTCCGTATGGAAATAAAAATTATAAAGAAACATAGCATGTGATTCAAAGGTATAACATGATATATTAAAAGAAAATTATTATTATTAATCACAAGTGAGAATAAAATAAGGAACATGGCATCATAATATAATAATATCATAGGTAAATTGGTATTAATATAAAAAATTATATAAACATATGTCAAGGATAACCACTGAGAAAACATCACATGGTGGATAGATTGTCATACTGGATTAGGTTCAATCCACATTCCCATATGTGAGGCCTCATGAGACTAAAGAATTTCCAATACATCTAATTTCTATTTGGACTCTCCCATCATAACATTTTCATGATTAAATGTTCCAAAAATAAAAACAATCATAAGGAATAAACATAACAATAACCCCTGGAATGATATTGGTTGGATAATATTATCTTATATCATTATGAAATGAAATTTCATAATGAATATATTTTAAATTTGAACATAAGTCATGTAACACCCCATCAATATAAGGGAGAATAATTTAGGAATATATGTGAGTGAAATATATTCATAATTTAGAAGTAATCCATATCATAAAAGACAATATTTTTTGATGTAAATGAATATAAAATATTACATGTAACACATATTGAGGAATATACTCTTTTTACTTTGAAATCAAATCTTAAAAATCTAAACATTTCCAACATATTAGATAAAAAAAATTATTTAAATGTAACCAAAATAAATAAAAAAATCGTTAAATAATTGAGTGATCATGTTGGTGGGTAATTCCGTAAATGCCATATAAGTAAAAAATATATTACATTCACACTATTTACAAATATTTAAAAGTAAATCATTTGGAAAATGACTAAAATATTCCCTTGAAACCATTATGAATAATGTTAAACTTAGGTAAAAATTACATTAATATATCATTTTAATAATGTTAAAAAATTCCCCTTTTTTAGAAAGCATTTATTTATCGAAAAAGTATTATCCTCCGAAGAGAGAAATAATGATAGATTTTCTCAAAAGTATTTTCTCAATTATTTTAACTACCATAGAGTGTAAAATTGTATTTTACTTGAAAAGTTATAGAATAAACATAGTATAAAAATGTAGATAAGGTTTAAGATTTCAAAATCAAAAATATATTCTAAGGGAGTCTTAAATATAAATATTCCAGAATGATGATGAGATTATGAAATAACCCCTTTCCACTTTATTAACTGTTGAATCATAACCCCATTGAATAAAGTAATCTAAAATGAAAATTTATATATAATAAAGATAAAGAGATTCATGGTATTACATTCAAAGATGTATTATATAGACTACATAATATAAATTACTAGTTAATATAGAATACGTATCACTGAAGAAAATGTGTGATAAAAAATCCCATATGGTTTAAGAAATATCTTAATATCATCCCTTTGAAGGAGATAAATATTGATGTTGATGTTAAACTATTGTGAATAAGAAAAATAAAATATGTTAAATATTTTATTTTCATTATATATTCCTTTTAAAATAAATTTTTTACATAAATTCTCATGTTTATCAAGGAAGGGAGCTTTGAGATGAAAACCCTTACATTGAGTTCATACTTTATGTGTATGTCCTTTTTCACATTTTCATAGAATAACCTCCTATGTATAACTTATTAATGACACTATGGTTGTTTTTTTGGGAATAAATGAATCTCTAAATTTTGGATAAGGATATTTGGGAGAGATTTTGGTATTATTTGGTTAATCCAAATGGCTTAAGAGGTGTGAATAAGTGAGGGGATTAGGGCCCTTTTATAATTGAGGAGGAGTAGAATTTTTAAAAATACCCACAACTATTTAATAATAGACAATCACTATCAATCCCAGTTCCTCCGAAATAAACAAAAATTAATGATTCACTACTAGAAAATTAACCTATAGACACAATTTAATTAAACAACATTGGCTAAATATATGTGTTTCTTTTTTTGATATGCATCGGGATATCCTCTCCTCCTTCCTCAATCTGTGATCCTCCTCTCTAAACCATCTATATCTCTCAACACAGTTCCCTCCTCCCAAAACATCCAATCAATTCCCTCTCTCACACTACCAAAGACCTCTCTCGCCGCAACCCTCTTTTCCGAAACGTCGACCTCTCTCACGCAGTTCACGACGACCTCCTCACCGTGGCATCCTCTCAAAAAGGTTGCCACCCAATTCTGCCACCCAGCCGATACTTCCCTGAGATAGCCTCCCCACCTCATCCTCTGGCGCACCTCTGACGTAGTTATCCAACCTCCTCAGGATCTTCATCCTCCTCAGCTGGTCAGACATCTAGATTACCCACTGAAGGTATTTAGGGTTTTAATCATTCAAATTTCACTCATATGTACTTTCTTCAATAGGTGGAATTTATATGTTTATGGGATTTCATGTGGTTTAGAATATCAAACGATGGATGAAAAACTAGATACATATGTGTTATTCAAATCAGATGAGTTTGGGTGTTAGGCTGGAATTGTTATCACGTGATGGCTAAATGTGATTTACTGTATATTGTTTTTACAATTTTTTATTTTTCATGAATGATCGTATGAAATATTATAATATATATGAGGAACCAAAAAGGATGTTCCCTTCTGATATGTATTTCATATACCCTATATGGTAACCTTGGTGTGGGTGTAGAGTTTATGATTGTATTTTGGGTAACATGCCATATATAAAACCTGGTCAAAGGTCACATATGAGTTTTAGGAGACTAGACTAGGGAGGGAATTGGTTTTTTTGTCATATCTCCTAATGTTTTTTTTATTTTTTCAATTTCGTAATTTATAAACCTAGTTTGTGGTACTATTGATGTATATATGAATGTTTTGATATTAGGCCGTTTTTTATGAATTAAATATTAATATTTATTCATATAGGTTTATCATAATTGTAATTATTTTAACTTGCTATAATGTTTTATATTTATTGATTAATTTATACATTTTTTTATGTGTGATAATACTGTGATTATACTCTCACCATGTTGATTATATACTCTCACCAATAGTTGAAATCTTATTTCAAATGGGAAGGTACACTGGAGGTATTTTAGAATCTTCGACATGACCACAGTTTGGACCAGACAATGCTAAGGATTTTAAAAATGTTATCAAAACATTTTTTGGTTGTTTTACTCTTTGGGGGATTGAGTAGATAAATTTTTAGTTGGTAGGATATTAGGATGTACGTTGGTTTTATGCATCAAGAACACCAATACTATGGAAAACCAAGTCACCAAGGGTGTAGTTTTTCTATTATAGATTTACACTGTTATCATTGAGATATTTGTTCAAATATTATTTTTTGGGTTGAGACTATTTTTTTGTTTGACTCTTGTCATGGGATGGAAAGATATTCCGAGTTCATGAATCGTATTTGAAATATATATATTTTTCTACGTGTTCATGAATACTTGTATATGAAAAATAGAATTAAAAAATAATGTGTTTTTGAGAAACTAATATTAGTGGTCATGTTTTTTTAAAATTAATTTGAATATAGTTTTGATTAATCAAAACATCTATAATATATGAATTGCTATTTTGTTGAATAACCTACTGACAGTGTATTAATTAATAGAATCTCAAATAGTGGTTTTCATGTGTTTTTGTTTTATTTATGATATCTTAATCATGTTTATATAGTATATGATAACATTTAGTTGGTTTGTTAGGATTTTAGATCCATAGTAGTTTGGAGTATGATGACTATGTATTGGGTATGGTTTGGATTTGTCTTTGGGGGTTTCGATTGGTGGTAATCCCCCATGTTGGTGGATCTTGTTGGGGGTTTTCTTGATGTCTGCATGTAAAACACGCGATATAGGGAATTGTGGGGATTTATATGTGATTTTCTTGTTTATTTTTAGTAGGAAGTTTCTTGTAAGATATGTTATGGGGGTGGATGGTTTTCTATTATCATGGGTGAATGTGTGGGGTTTGGCTGTTATGCTTGTCTTGTAGGAGAGTAACCCTTATATTATTTTGATAAACAAAAGGGTTTGGTGTTTGGGAAATGAAATTTTGTTATGAAGTAATGATTAAAGGTAGTTTCATAATTTATTTGTAATAATTCATGATTATAATTGTGGCATGATCGATTTATAATTAGTAATGTTGTTGTTACCAGATGATGTTGAGTCAAAATTCATCCTAAAATTAATTAATTAGTATGGAATTGTGTTCTCATGGGAAATATGGTCAGGTGGTTGTTTCCCTCATATTATGTTACAAGTACTTCGATCCATTGACCAAGGCCTTAGAAAAGGAAAATCAATGGTTTTCTAAGTTATCCATGAGTTCCAGGGGTAGCAGTAACTAAATTTCAGTAGTGACATGGGATCATAGGATGTTTAAAATATGTTGAAGAATGTTTAGTTTCTATTTGAATGGATTGGAACTCTATAGGATATATCAGTGAAACAATAATTTTATAAATTGAAATGAGATAAATTAGAGTGGATAAATACATTTTATCATAAAAGAAGGAATGGAGAGGATCTATTGATCGAGTTTTATTCCCACTTATATGATACGTTATGGTAGATTTAGAGAATAAGAGTTAGTTTTGGGAATTCATGGATATGTACAATTATGGGAATCAGTAATGGAGTATGACAAAAAAAATTAACGGTTTATTCATTTCATTCCATCCTTCAAATGAAATTTATTCATAAATGTTTTCTATTTTTTAAATAGTCATTTTTAATCATTATGTTTACGAGTATGTTCCTTTTATCTAGACACCTAGTAAAAGATATTCCATAAAGACTGAGATATCTATGTATATACATCCATTGCATAGGATGGTGAATATAGAAGGATGTAAATCAGGTAGGAATGAATGTTGGTGGGTGAGCCTCAGTATGGGGGTGACAGAGTAAATTGAATGAGTAATATCTCACCTCAATATTAGAAAAATCAATCAACAATGGTTTATTTATCATGTATGAAGAATGTGCATACATTCTCTCAGTATTGGGATGGGGAAAATTGGCTTCATGTATGTGTCAAGATGTGGATTTCTAAATAGATTATTCTATTGGGTTAAGCTATTCTAGGTGATGGGGATTATAATACCATAAATTTTGAGGTATTCCTAAAGTTATTTTTTTAATTTGGATTTCTATATATAATATATTTTAATGTATTATTTTTGTTGTATATAATGTCTGTTAGAAAGATGATAGTTGTTAAAAAAAGAAATTTTTTGAGATTATTAGGCTAGGATCTTCTATAGAGATCATAATGAAATATGAGGCACTAGGAATGTGTTTATAGGATTGATGATTGTATTGATAATACTATAGTGGGGATATTCACACTCATATTTGTTTGAGTGAAATCTATTTTAATGGATGGTGATCATTATAAAAGTTGTTAAATTTATGAACATAGAAATTAAAAAGGATGGATTTAGTGTATGGAGATGGATGTTGGATGAATGTTATTTTGTTATAAGAACACTCAAAAATTAACAATTTACCTATAGTGGTTTGTATATTCAATGTTTTCAGTTAATTTTGAAGTGTTTATATTGGTAAATAGGATATTTATAGATTTTATCTTTCTAATATGTAATTCAGATTAATGTATTGGGTTATGTATCAATATTTCATATTGTAGTGGGATAGTGCATAATAATTCTAGTGCGCAGATTGAAAGGGAGCCTAAAAAGGGTACTCTAAAGGATGTTTAATATGTGTGTGGAAGATAAACCGAGTAGTACAAATCATTAAGAATTTATGACATAGATTCCATAACAATAATAATTGTTGAATGATAAAAGGAATGAACTAATTATCAAATGTTCGGAAATGGTTTCTAAAAAGAAGGAATATACAATCAAGAAGAAAAAAGATCATACTCCAAAATATTGTCTAATAGTATTAGAAATCTATTTAGAAAATTCAAAGTTCATTGAGTAAGAATAAAATAATGAAAAATCTCAACATTATAAAATTGATAAACCTATATAAACTAAGAATAAATTTGATTTATTGAAGAATAACATGCTAAAAAATTAGGTTTCAATCTAGAAAATTATTAAGGATATTGGCATGAAGGGTTTTAGGTATTTTATACATTCATAGAATGGATTTTATAGGATAATAACAATGTATAATTTATATTTATTTCTTTTAATTTCTATTGAAAGTTTACTTTATTCCCATATTTTGGTGTTTTTTAAATTGGAAATTGAAGGTGATGCTTGAAAAATAAAAAGATCTATTAATGATCATGTTATTTAGTTTTGGGATGTACATATCAATCTTCAAATTATTAGTTAATTGTTTGTTAGGGATTCATGTATCATTTATCATGTACAGTTGAAACACTAATCACATATATATAAGAAGTCATTATATCACATTTCTTTTACAACTATTTTCTTATATGTGATTTATTATGATGAGTCTGGTTCTATCCCCCTCCAATAAAGACAATGATTTTAACATTAGATTTTGGTATGGTTTATTCTATTTTAACTATTTAGTCCAATTTTAGTTAGGGGTTTTTTTATTTTTGGGTTCCTTATATTTTTTCAATGTGTTTTGGAATTCATTGAGGTGGATTTGAGTCACTGTTGACGAAGGGTTACATGTGTATTCATAGGTAGGAATATACATATATAAGTTCCCCATTTATATATATTCACTCACTGAAGTATGAATATATATATATATATATATATATATATTGGGGCTAGGTGTTCTTATATATTGATATGAAAAATTAAAACATGAGTAAGTGTAAATGGGTATAAGAAAGTATAAACAAATATCTTAGGACTCCATTGTTCATATTTGGCCATTCAAAAAGGTACATAGGGGATAGGTGTCCTTATGTATATGTGAAGTTGTATACGCGTGCAGATGGGGAAAAATGAAGATTCAAGGCGTTGTCGTCAAAAGCTACACGTCTTGAGGTTGAGGTAAGTTCCATATGCCTAAAAATTTAATTTTAATTTTATAATTTCCTGATGGTTTTAATAACTTTTTTACATAATTACAATATTGTTTTAAAATATGGGTTTCTAATAACCACTAGCTGTGTCATGGAAGAATATGAATATATCCCTTGAACATATTTATAGACCTTGTCTAAAGAGGATAAAACATGCTAGTAGTTACTAGATACAAAACAAGAGATCTAAAAACAATACATTGATCATCCTTAGTGACATTCATGGTCTCATTCAACATCACATTAAACTCATCATAAAATACCACTACTTAATTTAAGGATATTTTTGTTCCAAAACCAAGAATAATTAAATGTTTTCTAGTTTCATAGATCTCACCCATAATATTCCTCTTGAATTCATGCATATGGAATGGTGTGAACATATCAAACTAAAAGGACTGAATCTGTAAGGATACATTATTTAATTTTTCTCCACTCTTTCCAAACTAACCAGATATAACGAATTTGATTTGGTATCTTAGAAGTACCCAATGGTCTTCAAAAGAATTGCAGATAGGGTACTACTCTTATGGAATCTCACTGCCCCACCATAACTCAAATCAACTTCCATCTTCATTAGAACAAGTGACATTAGCCTACCATAATTATAGTAATTTAGATTAGATTTCCCTTTGCAGCAGTGATTAATGATAGAAATCTAGTAATTAAATTATTTGGTCTCTTTAATCCTTCTGATTAAGATATATAACTAGATCTGTCTCATATATAATCTATCTAACTACTCAATCAATTTATATAGATCCTAGAAACTTACCCCTTTTATCTAAGATATGACATCAATTATCATTCTCTATATTATTCACAATTATTCTAGGCATTCTACATAGTTTTAGTGTGGTAAAAAATATCCATTTAATTCACATAAAGTCTCTAAATATTTCTCCACAAAGATATATTTTTTACTTATACATTGGGATGGTAATTCTTTTGTGGTATTCCAAAAAAAACGTTTAGGTCAACACTTGGATCATTCCTTTTTATCTTTATTTCAAAAGTTAACCAAATCTATAATTTTAGAAATATATTTATTATACATAGAAGGAATTTTTTTAATAACGAAATCTATAATGTTTGGTTAATTATCATATTTAATTATCACATAAATTTCAACATTATTACTCTAATATATGACCATGGAAAAGTTATACTCTTATCACAACATACAACCCTTTCTAGAAAAATTCCTATGGAAATTCCCATCACTATGCTCATTAGGGGGTTTTGGTTTTAGATCCAAAACATCTAACAACAAATACACCCAATTCCATGATGCATGGGTCCTCCAACATCTCTCTTTAACACACCTTACTAGAGAATACCATGATGAAAAATATTCTTATAGTGGGTCTCAATATTTCCAAAAGGTACATTAGAAATGTACTATGATGTTCACTATAGAAGGGTATCCTCCATGTGCTTATTTTGGATTCATTAGGCTATCTAGTTGATTTAGGAATATTTTATTCGTTGTTATTACTTAAACTATGTACTCCAAAATGATAATGATTCCACTATTTTATAAATAATGTAAATGAAATATTATATCCATGAGTTTTACCGTGAAATTGTGAAAAAATACTATCCATTTACTATGCACTATGAGTATGGTCCATATCCTCCATGGGATTGTCTTCCTCTCTTTGTTGACACTATATTTTGGAGTACCACATTGGACATTAGTGATAACATCCACTATTTCATCACTCAATATATTATATATACCACCTTTTATGTCATGTGGTTTTAACAAATACTAAGACTGTTAGTTCCTGAATACTGCTTGGTTCCACCTATCAATAGGTTCTTACATTCCCATCACAGAACCACATTGTACTAGAATTGTGTTCCTAATTCACCACCCAATGCTAGTTGTAGTTGATAAGTATCATGAGGTATGACTATGAGAGTTATCTTCTTCTTGTCTCCTCTCCCTGTATTTTTCATGAGAAATGTTTTTTACAGTTTTTTGAATATATTTTACATACATAAATCATGAAATCAAATACATGATTTTAACAATTGAAATGAAAAGATTCTTGGAAACTATTTTTTGACCTATAGTTTTATAAAAATTGGTGTGTTAATTGAGAGATAATATTTTTAAAATAAATACTGGATATGACCAATTCAATTAGTGGATGCTGAAGAACAGGGATGTCAACAGTTCCAATATAGTCACATCATCAACCCCTATATCAACCCATACATTACATACATTGTTATCACTTCAGAATTTAATCATAGTTATTACGACATATAACAAAACCACAATAGGACCGTATAGGTATTGTGTGTTTAGAAAGTGGGAAACACAAACAACTGGTTCATAAAGCATCTACATTGTCTCCCATTTATTTCATAATATCTAGAATCCCTTTTTTCCATATCCTACTTAATACACTTCATCCTGACCTGTGGAAAAGAAAACATTCAAAAGGGTGAGCTCAAATGCTCGGTAAGGGTAAACAAAAGAAATATCAATCACATCATATTCTTGAGAACATAACATTTTGGAAATCATAACCTGCAAAAGAGATCATAATTTCATAACATGGGATAAATTATAGTTGTGAAATATAATCCCAATAATCGTAACACAAAACATGAAACTTTTTGGCATACACACATAATCATAGAGAATCATTTCTCAGTAGCCAAGACTCATTTCCAAGACTATCATAGCGGAGAAAGTCCGTTTCTGAACCGAGTTCACTCCTCGTTTCAGTCCTGTATCACTGAACCGGATTAACCTTCCATTACAGCCTTGTCTATATCATGAGATATAAATAATTACCCAATTCATTGGAGGGAGATATAGTTACCACACATCTCATAATGAAACCATTCTTATATTTACCACAAAATCATAAATCATAGAATAACCCATGTAATAAAAATGGGATTATTAAACATCATACCATCATAACATAATCCATATAAGATAAAATGACATCATAAAAATAATTCCACCATAACATAATAAAATCAATGTAAAAATAGGGATATAAATAGAACCCCATATTATCATAGATGTAAAATAATTTTGATAAAACAATTGAACTTAATTCTTGGGGAAAATATCATTTCTACCTCAAAAGTATTTTTCCTTTCTCAGCATGTAATAAAATTTTAGACTAAAATAAGTTGATTAATAATAAAATTGATAACTTGTAAAGGAAGCTTCATGGAAATAATGTTCTATGATTCTGTTCATTCCGTATAAGTTAAAAAACATTCTTCTCGTACTTTGGCCGGAAAAGTAAAAAAGTATCTCGTTCTAAAAACGACAAAAGATCCCTTTCATATCTTTTACTAAAAAATCACAAATGGGTAAAATTGGATTTAAAACCTTTGTAGGAGGATTGAAATAATATTAAATATTGATGAAACATGGATGTGGATGATAAATATTCCCCCATAAATTCTGAAGTATAAACAATCTCGGATAAAAATGAGATTGCGAGATTTTCCCTTATCTTAAGTCTGATTTTCTTCATTCATGTCTTAACCTCCTGTATAATGATTTAAATAATTATATTTACTTATTCCATAATTTTACTCACTTTTATGATATCATATATGGTCATATTCTTAGCATCTTATTAGTAATATTTCATTGCTACTTCTTATTCGGGTGTTTATTGCTCTTTTGATCTTATGTGTGTTTTGTCAAATAAATTATTATTCTTCTTTTTAGGTTATAGATAACTCATTTCCAGAATGATATTAGTGTAATATATATAATATTTATTAATTAAATTATTTTATATAATCATTATGCAACGAAGATCATGTAGAACGAGTCGCATCACATCGTGAAGACGGTAGGCCTTATGTACGCACGAGCGATGATATCGTTCCCATGATCGTGGAATTGTATTGAATTGTATGTATACTATTTCAGAATCAATATCAATTTAAAATAATCATATATAGTTATTCATTACACAATTATACCCATCCAAGCAAGGTGGTCGTGGAAAGCAGACTACACCACAGTGTGGAGACGATATTCTATACGTACACATGCACGGTGATTTCATTTTCCGTAGGATGGATAGAAGGTGAAATAGGGTTGTTTCAAATTTATAATAACATATCAGTATCTGATTTATTCTGATGTTATTACTTCATGATGAAACAACTAATGAAGAGGATGTATAAGAAGAAATAAAGTTGAAAGAATCGGTAACAGACATTACCTCTTATTTGAAGCGCCTCTTTTTAACCTCCTCTTAGGGAACTAAAGATGGTATTTGAAGAAAACTAAGACCTCTATGATGTTTCTAGGGAAGTAGAGAAAAGAAATTTTCAGGGGTTTTCTGAGCTTTAAGGCTCAATGTAGTGTGAAGAGGAGAGGGAGGAGGTTCCTTTTTATAAGGGAGGAGAGGGGCACCTTAGGAAAAACATAAAATATTATTTTATAATAAAGTCAAATTCAGTTTTTAATAGATAAAAAATTATTTATTTCAAAGCTAAGGTGGGTATGGGTATAAATGCGCTCAAACAATATATTTTATACAATTTTAGGTTACTATTTTAACCTTATCATTTAGATTTAACTCTAAGCTAAATAATTTAATTTTTATCGTGTCTTCTTGTTGTCTTACACTATATGGTTAATAAACATACTATAACAAGACAAACGAACCCAAATTGGTTCATTATTAATATATATAACCTTATCTATGTCATTTGGAAGAACCTCGGATTTTAGGAATTAAAAAAATTAATAATATAATATTTGTTTTAAAAACTATTATATGTCAATTTTGACACTATTTGGTAATTGATTTTTGTGAAAATTATAACAGCATTATTAGTTCGAAAAACATTAATTAAATCAATACTAATATGTCATATTAAACAATTAAATTAATTTAATTAATGAAAATTATCAAATTACATTTATTTGGGTATTTATAATATCAACTATGTTAATATTTCCTTAATAAGGTAATTACAGCATCATCATTGTGTCATAAATAATTTAAATTATTTAAAGTCTAACAATTATAAATAAAATACCATTATGTAGGAAATATTTTTATCTTTTTATTGAATATTTATAGTCAAATTTATCTTATTTATAACTCTACATTAAAAAGGTTTTAGTTATTAAACTTTGATTTTAACTATTTTAAATCTTCTTCAAATAAAATAATATTAAATGTCCTAATATAATCTAAGTGGACCTAAATGGTCATATGTTATACCTAATTTGTTTTTGGTTGAATTAAACTTTTCCAATATAATTAGGACATGTGTTAAGTTAATAATAATACCATTTTTACCCTTAATTACCCTATTTACTTCTAACCGTGTTAAATAAAAGTGAAATGTTACTATTTACCAAAAATTATTTTTATCTTATTGAACCACATTTTACTCCTTTATATTAACCGTGTCTCTCAAATTTTTGAAATTCAACTCACAAAGGCAGTAAAAGTTTTTTTTCTGTATAATTTTAAATGCCCTTAGGTGGTGGGTAAAAGACGGTGAAAAGTTCAATAAAATTTTTACATATCTAAAATTATTATAAAATGAGTCCAGTGAATTACATTGAACTTATATAGGTATTATGTATCAATTTTTACCTAAAATAAATTTAAATAAAATGAATAATTATTTAAATAAAAGTCAGTTTTTAAATAGTAACCCAGTGTTTTCAGTATTCATCAAAAATTAAAAGTTTTCAGAAAAATACCAATAATTCACCCTAGGATAATTTCAATATTCCGAATTCAAAAATTAATTCCATTTTGAAAGATAAAATTTAAAAAATTCCAAAAAGTGGGTATTACTATTCATATCGGCTAGTTTTAATAACATTTTAATAGCATATCGTTGTTTAGTGAAACTCGGTATTGCGTACAATGCAAGCTATCGAGGAAGGTCGTGATTGCATGTAAAGCAATCTAAGATAGTGTTGTGTGTAGTGAAAGATTCCATTGATGATGTTTATAACATAAAAACAAAATATTTCTCAAAAAAATCTCATGTGTTACATTCTACCCCACTTAAAAAGAATTTCACCCTCGAAATTCATCACTTTGTAACAAACAGATGAGGATACCTCTCCCTAATCATATCCTCAAGCTCCTATGTAGCTTATTCTAATTGGCGGTTCCTCCATAAATCTTTCACCAAGCAATTGTTCTTGTTCTGTAGTACTGTTTCGCTACGATCCAGAATCTCTATCAATTGTTCTTTATAAGAAAGATCTTTCTCCAGTGGTACAACTTCTGAGATAAGTACATGTGAAGGATTAGGTATGTACATTCTCAGGAGAGATACATGGAACACATCACGAACTTGAGAGAGATTTGGTGGAAGCACCAATCAGTAAGCTACCCTCCAAACATGATCCAATATTTCGAAAGGACTGAAATACCAAGAGTTCTGTTTTCCCTTCTTTCCAAATATCATTACTCTCTTCCAAGGAGATATTCATAAGAGAACTTTATCACCCACTTCAAACTCTAAGTCTTTCATTCGGTTATCGACGTTATTTTTTTCGACTTTGAACTACTTTTATGTGTTGTTGAATAGATCGGACCTTTTCTTCCATATCATCAACAATATCAGGTCCTAATAGCGTTCTTTCCCCAACTTCATCCCAGCAAGTTGGAGTTCCGCATTTCATTCCATAGAGAGCTTCACAAGGAGCCATCTGAATACTTGATTGAAATCTATTATTATAAGAACATTCCTCCAATGGTAGGTGTTGATCCCAACAACCTTTTAAATATATAGTGAAAGCTCTTAACATATCTTCTAGAGATTGAATTGTTCTCTCAAACTGACCGTCTGTATGAGGATGATAAGCAGTGCTAAAACTCAACTCTGTATCTAAAGTATGATGAATACTTTTCCAGAAGTTCGAGGTAAACCTCGGATCCCGATCAGATATATTAGAAGGTGGTACTCCAGGAAATCTTACAACTTCCTTTACATATATCCTGGAATGCTGGTCAAGAGAGAAATCATCTCTAATAGAAATGAAGTGTGCCGACTTCATAAGATGGTCAACTATGACCCAGATAGAATTATTGCCTTTAGATGTTTTAGGAAGTCCAGTGACAAAGTCCATAGTGATGTTTTCCCATTTCCAATCGGGTATGGGTAATGGCTGTAACATCCCCTTTGACTTCTGTCTCTCAACTTTAATTTGGTAAAAAACCCAGCATCAAGAGAAAAATTCAGAAACATCTCTCTTCATGAAATCCCACCAGAAGTACTCTTTCATGTCCCTATACATCTTTGTGCTTCTAGGATTAAGAGAGAATGAAGAACTATGAGCCTCATCCAGCAGCTCCTTCTTTAATTCAGGGATGGGAGGAACACAAACCAGATTCCTGAACCTTAGTATCCCATCACAATCAAGGATAAATTCAGGAACATTTCTCACCTTATTTTGTAATTCTAAATCTTTTTTTGTGCCTCTTGAATCTTCACATGTATAGATGGATGAACATTCGTTTGATAAAGATAATATTTTTCCCCTTCCATTATAATTCCATGATCCATCCTTTGTAAATCCATAAATATTGGATCTTTTGTGATCCTCATCATGGTTAAACTAGAATGGTCTTATCGACTTAATGCATCTGCCACCTTGTTTGCTTTCCCCGTGTGGTAGTGAATTGAGCAGTCATAATCCTTAATCAGCTCCAAACATCTTCATTGGCGCATATTCAGTTCCTTTTGTGTGAAAATATACATTAAAATTTTATGATCAGTATAAATATCACACCTTTCTCCATAAAGATAATGTCTCCAAATATTTAATGCAAAGATTACCACAGCTAACTCCAAATCATGAGTTGGGTAATTTTTCTCATGGATTTTCAACTGTCTTGAGGCATAAGCTATCACCATATCGTTTTGCATGAGAACACACCCCAATCCCTTCATGGATGCATCACTGTAGATCGGAAACCTTTCTCCACTACCAGGTATGTGAGCACAGGTGCACTAGATAACCTTCTTTTTAATTCCTTGAAATTCTTTTCACACTCCTCTGTCCAAGAGAACTTAACTCTTTTTCGAGTCAACCTAGTGAGTGGATTAGATAATCATGAAAAATCATTCACAACACGTCGGTAATATCCAACCAAACCAAGAAAACATCGGATCTCAGTTACTATTGTTGGTCTTGACCATCTTTCAATAACCTTTGTTTCTATGGGATCCACAGATATCCCCTCTTTTGGGATTATGTGACCCAAAAATGAAACTTTTTGAAGCCAAAATTCACACTTGGTAAATTTGGCATAAAGCTTCTCCTTTCTCAGGGTCTTAAATATAATTCTCAAGTGATCTTCATGTTCATACTTTCTATTTGAATAAAAAACAATATCGTCTATAAAGGCTACCACAAACTGATCAATATAGTCTCTAAATACTCTATTAATTAGATCTATGAAGATAGCATGGGCATTAGTAAGACCAAATGAAATCACTATAAATTCATAGTGCCCATACCTTTTACAGAAAGTCATCTTTTGTATATCCTCCCTTTGACACTTAATTGATGATACCCTGAATGAAGATCAATCTTGGAAAAGTATTGAGCTCGATGTAGTTGGTCAAATAAGTCAGCAATGTGTGGGAGATGATATTTTTTCTTGATTGTGATCATGATAAGTTCTCGATAATCAATGCAGAGTCTCATTGATCTAGATTTCTTCCTAACAAATAGAACAGGTGCTCCCCAAGGGGATGCACTAGGGCATACGAATCCCTTATCATGATTCTATTGGCGTTGCTTCTTTAATTCCTACTACTCAATTGCATCCATTCTATAAGGTGTCTTTGAAATAGTTAAAGCACCTTGTACGAGTTCTATTGAAAACTCAAATTCACAATTTTGTGGAAGACCAGGAAATTCGTCCATAAAGACATCATCAAACTCTCGTACAATGGGAATATTCTTACTCGTGATTTTCTCTCCACCCATTTGAGATAAATAACCTTCATTTAGTGGAATCAAGACCCATAGGATGGATGAAACTTCCACAGGAAGGTTATTTTCATCCTTGCATCGATAGATGATCAAAGATTGATCTGGAATATGAAATGTGACTATCCTTATTTGGAAATTGATATGAGATCTTTATAAAGAAATCCAATCCATCCCAAGAATCACATAAAATTCCATTGTAGGAAGGATCACAAGATTTACAGGAATCACTTACCCACAACTTCAATCGGAGAAGAAATGTAAACTTTTAATGAGACTATTGTGCCATTAAGGGTTGTCACAGCTAACTCAATATCTAACTACTGAGGTAATATGGAGATACCCTTAGAAAATTCTTAAAAAATAAAAGAGTGGGTGGATCCAGAATCAAATAAAACATTTTCTACTTTATATTGGATGGTAAGTGTACCATTCACCACTTCTTTATCAAACTCTACATTGCTGATAGAAATTGCTTGTGACTTTCCTTTGTCTTTAGACTTAAGGGATTGTTGACGTCTATCATTATTAACAATCGTTGGATTAGGGCATTGATTGGAATAATTCCCCATTTCCTTGCACTTGTAACATTGAAGTGTAAGAGGTGCACTCTGTGTAGCCTTTTCTTTGTTCGCATCACTAGATATCTTCTTCCCATCATTGTGGCATTCAAATGTCTGGTGTCCTTTCTTTCCACATTTGAAACATTTTCGTGTCCCTTTAAGACAACTCATTCCATGTTTCCTTCCACACATTGAGCATAAGGGAAAACTCATCTTCTTTTCAATGTGGTCTTTTTATTTTCCTTTCAATTCCATTTTCCTCTTCTTATCAAACTCATATGACTGATGGGTTACTCTAATCTCCATCTCAACCTTGAGAGCACACAAAACGATTTCCTCATAGCTATTTAAGTCCCTTATGCCTAACGCCCTTCGAAGACTTGGTTTTAAGACACTAATGAATCGATCGATCTTACACTCAGTTTGGATAATAATCCCATAAGCCTAACTTGAAACCCTTTTAAAATTTGCTTCGTTGGTACCAACACATTCATCATGCTTTTTCTTCAGTTCAAGAAACTCCTTCTCCATCTTTGTTTGAAGAATATGAGGGAAGTACTTATTGAAATATATGTTCTTGAACTCGTCCCATTCCATGGACTCAATTTCATCTCCTAGCCTTGTATTCTTGATAAGATTCCACCATTGATTAGATTAACCCTCCAAACGATATACTTCTAAGATAACTTTATCATGTTCAGAACATTGATGAACTGAAAATATCTTTTCAGTGGTACTGATCCACTGTTCAGACACTAATGGATTAGTAGACCCGCTGAATGAGGGTGGACGCTTCCTCATGAAGGATTCAACAGAATTTTTCTCCTTCCTTTGATCGTTTGGAAGTCCTGTATGAATTATAGATTGGGAAATATGTGTGAGCATGTCTTCAAGATTTTTCATTCCAGCTCCAATAATGTTAGGTTGCTCAAGGGAACAATCATTGCATTGCCCGTCACATTCCGCATTAACACGGTTCCTTCAGGTTCTAACCATTGACTAAAACCATGAATAATATTGTGAGCAACACTAATTATAATAGGAAAACCACATAATCAAGAATAAAATTTCATACTTAAGGTATTATCATAGTTTGTTCATGTCTATTTCTAAAACAATAAGATTGTGTTCTACTCTTAGATATATCCTTAGGGTTCTTATTCAGGCTTTCAAATCCTAGTTTCTAAAGGTTGACTATACATTTCCTCTCATACCAACTATAATGACCCATAATTTACGTACATTGTAATCACTTCAGAATTAAAGCATACTTATTACAATATAAAACAGAATCATAATAGGACCGTATGGGTACAGTTTCTTTAGAAACCGGGAAAAATAAAAGACTAGTTCATAAAGCATGTACATTGTCTCCCATTTATTTCATCATATCTAGAATCCCTTTTTGGCATATCCTACTTAATAACCTTCTTCCTGACCTAGGGAAAAGAATATATACAAAAGGGTGATCTCAAATGCTCTATAAGGGTTAAAGAAAGAAATATCAATCACATCATATTCATAAGAACATAACATTTTGGAAATCTTAACCTACAAAAGATATCATAATTTCAAAAAATGAGATAAAACATAGTAGTGAAATGTAATCCCAATAATCATAACTTAAAACATGAAACTTTGTGGCATACACACAAATACATAAAGAATCATTTATTAGTAGTCAAGACTTGTTTCCAAGACTATCTTAGTGAACAAAGTCCATTTCTAAACCGAGTTCACTCCTCGTTTCGGTCCTGTATCACTGAACTGAATTGACCTGCCTTTCCAGCCATGTCTATCTCATGAGATATAAATCTTTACCCAATGCATTGGAGAGAGATATAGGTCCCACCCATCTCATAATGAAACCATATTTATGTGTTCCACAAAATGATAAATCATAGAACAACCCATGTAATAAAAATTGGATTCTTAATCATCATCCCATCATTACATAATCCATATAAGATAAAAGGACATCATAAAAATAATTCCATCATAACATAATAAAATCAATGTAAAAATAGGTATAGAAAAGTGTCCCTATATTATCTTAGATGGGAAATAATTTTGAAAAAACACTTGAACTTCATTCTTGAGGAAAATATCCTCTCTACTTCAAAATAATTTTTCCATTCGTAACATTTCATACAATTTTAAACTAAAATAATTTGATTAAAAAAACTTGAAAACTTGTAAAGGAAGCTTCATGGAAATAATGTTCTATGAATCTGTTCATGTCGTATATTTTAAAAAAACTTCTTCTCGTACTTTGGTCAGAAAAGTCAAAAAGTACGTCGTTCTAAAAATGACAAAATATTCATTTCATAAATTTTTCTAAAAACACAAAAAATGGGTAAAATTGGATTTAAAAAATTATAGTAGGATAGATTTAATATTAACTATTGACGAAACATGGATGTGGATGATAAATATTCCCCAGTAAATTCTGAAGTATAAAAAATCTCAGATAAAAATGAGGTTGCGATATTTTCCATTACCTTAGGTCCGATTTGCTTCGCACGTGTCCGAACCTCCTGTATAATGATTTAAATAATGTTATTGACTTATTCGAGAATCGTACTCATTGTTATGATATCATATATGGTCATATTCTTAGCTTCTTATTAGTAATATTTCATTGTTACTTGTTATTCAGGTGTTTATTACTTTTTTGTTCTTATGCATGTTTTGTTGAATAAATTCATATTCTTAATTTTAGGATATATATATGTCATTTTCAGAATATTATTAGTGTAATATATATCATATTTATTTATTCAATTCATTTATTTAATCATTATGCAATGAAGATCATGTAGAACGATTCACATCACATCGTGGAGACGGTAGGCCGTACGTATGCACGAGCGATGATATCATTCCCATGATCATGGAATTGTATTGAAGTGTATGTATACTATTTACGAATCAATATAAAATTAAAATAATAATATATAGTTATTAATTAAACCATTATACCCATCCATGTATGGTGGTGGTGGAAAACATATTACACCATGGCGTGGAGACGCTATTCCGTACGCACGCACGTGCGGTGATTTCGTTTTCTGTAGGATGGATAGAAGGTGAAATATGGTTGTTTAATATTTATAATAGCATATCAGAATATAATTGATACTGATTTTATTAATTCATAATGAAACAACTAAATAAGAGGAAGTATAAGAAGAAATAAAGTTGAAAGAATCTGTAACAGACATTACCTCTTCTTTGAAGCGCCTATTCTTAACCTCTTCTTAGGGCACTAAAGACGGTCTTTGAAGAATATCATGACCTCCATGATGTTTCTAGGGAAGTAGAGAAGAGAAATTGGTAGGGTTTTCTGAGCATGAAGGCTCAATGTGGTGTGAAGAGGAGAGGGAGGAGGTGCCCTTTTATAAGGGAGGAGAGGGGAACCTTAGGAAAAAACGTAAAATATTATTTTAAAATAAAGACATATTCAGTTTTTAATAGCTCAAAATTGATTTATTTCAAAGCTAAGGTGGGGCCTAGACTAAATCCTCTAAACCAATATATTTTAGGCGAGTTTAGGATACTATTTTAACCTTATCATTTAGATTTAACTCTATGTTAAATAATTTAACTTTTACCGTGTCTTTTTGTTTTCTTACACTATTTGGTTAATAAACATACTATAACAATCCAAACGAACCCGATGTGGTTCACTTTTAATATATATAACCTTATCTAATTAATTTGGCTGAAACGTAGTTTTTTTGGAATAAAATAACAATTAATAATATAATATTTGTTTTTAAAACTATTTTATGTCAATTTTGACACAATTTGGTAATTGATATTTGTGAAAATCATAACAGCATGATTATTTTAAAAAAAGTTATTTAAATCAATACTAATATTTTATATTATCCTATAAAATTACTTTAATTCATTAGAAGTCTCAAATTACATTTATTTGGGTATTTATAATATCAATTAGGTTAATATTTCTTTAATAATGTAATCATCATTGTGTCATAAATAAATTAAATTATTTAAAGTCTAAAAATTATAAGTAAAATAAAATTATCTAGGAAATATTTTTATATTTCTAATGAATATTTATAGTCAAATTTATCTTATTTATAACCCTATATTAAAAATATTTTATTTATTAAACATTGATTTTATCTATTTTAACTCTTCATTAAATAAAATAAAATTAAATGTCCTAATCTAATACAAGTGGACCTAAATGGTCATATTTTATTCCAAAGGTTTTTTTTGGCCTAATTAAACTTATCCAATAGAATTAGGACATGTGTTATGGTATTAATAATTCCATTTTCACCCTTAATTACCCTATTTACATTTAACCGTGGTTAAAAAAGAAAAAAGTTAATATTCATCAAAAAGAATTATCTTATTGAACCAAATTTTACTCCTTGATATTAACCGTGTGTCTTTGATTTTCGAAATTCAACTCACAGAAGCGGTATAATTAAGTTTTATGTATAATTACAAATGCTCCTAGAAGGTGGGTAAAAGACTGTGAAATGTTCAATAAATTTTTTTTTATCTCTAAAATTTTTATAAAATGTCTTCAAGGAATTACTTTGAACATATATAAGTATTATGTATCATTTTTGACCTAAAATAATTTCAAATAAAATAAATAATTATTTAAATAAAATTCAGTTTTTAAATAGTAACCTAGTGTTTTCACTATTCATCAAAAATTGAAAGTTTCTGAAAAATACAAAAAATTCACCCTAGGATAATTTAAATATTCCGAATTCAAAAATGAAGTCCATTTTGAAAGATAAAATTTATATAATTTCAAAAAGTGGGTATTACTATTCATAATGGATAGTTTTAATAATATTTTAATACCATATTGTTGTTTAGTGAAACTCGGTATTGCGTACAACGCAAGCTTTCGAGGAAGGTCACGATTGTGTGTAAAGCAAGCCAATCTAGTGTTATGTGTAGTGAAGGATTCCTTTGATAATGTATATAAGATAAAAACAAAATATTTCTCATAAAAATATCGGGTGTTACATTCTACCCCCCCTTAAAATGAATTTTGCCCTCGAAATTCGTCACTTTGTAACAAACAGATGAGTATTCCTCTACCTCATCATATCCCCAAGCACCCTTGTAGATTCTTCTAATTGGTGGTTCCTCCATAAAACATTCACCAAGAGAGTGGTCTTGTTCAGTATGAATTTTTCGCTTTGATCCAGAATCTCTATCGGTTGTTCTTCATAAGAAATATCTTTCTCCAGCGGTACAACTTCTGAGCTAAGTACATGTGAAGGATCGGGTATGTACATTATCAGGAGAGATACATGTAACACATCATAAACTTGATAGAGATTCGGAGGGAGAACCAATCAGTAAGCTACCTTCCCAACACGATCCAGTATTCTGAAAGGACTGATATACCTAGGGGTGATCTTTCCCGTCTTTACAAATCTCATTACTCTCTTCCAAGGAGATATTTGTAAGAACAATTTATCACCCACTTCAAACTCTAGGTCTTTTCTTCGGTTATCGGCATAAATTTGTTTTCGACTCTGTGCTGCTCTTATGAGTTGTTGAATAGATCAGACCTTTTCTGCCATCCCATCAACAAGATAAGGTCCTAATAGCATTCTTTCCCCATCTTCAACCCAGCAAGTTGGAGTTCAGAATTTCTTTCCATAGAGAGCTTCATAATGAGCCATCGGAATACTAGAGTGAAAGCTATTATTATAATAAAATTACAACAATGGTAGGTGTTGATCCCAAGCACTTTTTAAATCCATAGAGAAATCTTTTAACATATCTTCTAGAGTTTGAATTGTTCTATCAGAATGATCATCTGTCTGAGGATGATAAGAAGTGCTAAAATTGAACTCTGTATCTATACTATGCTGAAGACTTTTCCAGAAGTTTGAGGAAAACCTCAGATCCCGATCAGATATAATGGAAAGTGGTACTCCATGAAATCTTACAACTTCATTTACATATGTCATCATAAGCTGATCAAGAGATAAATCCTCTCTAATAGAAATTAAGTGTGCCGACTTCGTAAGACGATCAACTATGACCCCGATAGAATTATTGCCTTTGGATGTTTTAGGAAGTCTGGTGACAAAGTCCATAGTGATGTTTTCCCATTTACATTCGGGTATGGGTAATGGCTGTATCATCCCCTTAAACTTATGTCTCTTAGCTTTATCTTGATGACAAACCATGCATCGAGATACATATTTAGAAACATCTCTTTTCATGTCATCCCACTATAAGTAATCTTTCAAGTCCCTATACATCTTCGTGATTCCAGGATGAATATAGAATGTTGAACTATGAACCTCATCCAGTAGCTCCTTCTTTAATTCAGTGATGGGAGGAACACAAACCCGATTTCTGAACCTTATTATCCCATCGCAATCAATGTTAAATTCTAGAACATTTCTCACCTTCATTTGTAACTCTACATATTCATTTTGTGCCTCTTTAATCTTCACATGTATAGATGGTTGAACATTCATTTGAGAAAGATAAAATTTCCCCCATTCCATTATAATTCCAAGATCCATACTTTATAAATCCAAAAATATTGGATCTTTTGTGATCCTCATCATGGATAAGATAGCATGATCTTGTCGACTTAATGCATATGACACCATGTTTTCTTTCCCAGGTTGGTAATGAATTGAGCAGTCATAATCCTTAATCATCTCCAACCATCTTCTTTGACGCATAATCAGCTCCTTTTGTATGAAAATATACTTTAATCTTTTATGATCAGTATAAATATCACACCTTTCTCTATAAAGATAATGCCTCCGAATTGTTAATTAAAATATTACCACAGCTAACTCCAGATCATGAGTTGGGTAATTTTTCTCATGGATTTTCAGCTGTCATGAGGCATAAGCTATAACCATATAATTTTTCATGAGAACACACACCAATACCTTCTTGTATGCATAATTGTAGATCAAAAACCTTTCTCCACTACAAGGCAGTGTGGGTACAAGTGCACTGGATAACCTTCTTTTTAATTCCTGGAAATTATCTTCACACTCCTTTGTCCAAGTGAACTTAACTCTTTTTCGAGTCAACCTGGTGAGTGGATTAGATAATCATGAAAAATATTTCACAAAAAGTCGGTAATATCTAGCCAAACCAAGAAAACTACAGATCTCAGTTACTGTTGTTGGTCTCGAACATCTTTCAATAACCTCTGTTTTTGCTCGATATAGGGATATCCCCTCTTTTATGATTATGTGACCCAAAAATGCATCTTTTTTAATCCAAAACTCACTGTTGTTAAATTTGGAATAAAGCTTCTCCTTTCTCAGTGTCTTCAATAAAGTTCACAAGTGATCTTCATGTTTTTCCATGACATTAGAATAGAAAACAATATCGTCTATAAAGACTACCACAAAATAGTCAAGATAGTCTCTAAATACTCTATTCATTAGATCCATGAATATAGCAGGGGCGTTAGTAAGACCAAATGGCATCACTATAAATTCTTAGTGTCCATACCTTGTACGGAAAGACATATTTGGTATATGATCCCTTTTGACCCTTAATTTATGATACCCTGAATGAAGATCAATCTTCGAAATGTATTGAGCTCCGTGTAGTTGTTCAAATAAGTCATCAATGCATGGGAGAGGATATTTTCTCTTGATTGTGATCTTGTTAAGTTCTCAATAATCAATATAGAGTCTCATTGATCCATCTTTCTTCTTAGAAAAAAGAATAGGTGCTCCCCAAGGTGATGCACTAGGGCGTATGAATCCCTTCTCAAGATTCTATTATAGTTTCCTCTTCAATTCTTACAGCTCATTTGCGGCCATTAAATAAGGTTTCTTTGAAATAGGTAAATCACCTGGTACGATTTCTATTGAAAAAGCAACTTCACGATTTGGTGGAAGACCAGAAAATTGCTCTGGAAATACATCATCCAACTCCCATAAAATGGGAATATTCTTAATCATGAGTGTCTATCCAACCATTTGATATAAATAACCTTTATATAGTGGAATCAAGACCAATAGGATGGATGAAATTTCCACTGGAAGGTTATGTTCATCCTTGCATCGATAGACGATCATAGATTGATATGGAATATGAAATGTGACTTACCTTCTTTAGAAATTGATATGATCTACATATTATGAAATCCAATCCATGACAAGAATCACATCAAATTACACTATAGGAAGGATCACAAGATTTTCCAGAAGCACTTTCCCACAAACTTCAATTGGAGAAGAATTACAAACATTTGATGTGACTGTTGTGCCATTAGGGGTTGTCACAGCTAACTCAATATCTAACTACTGAGGTAATATGGAGATACCCATATACAATTCTTCAAAAATATAAGAGTGGGTGGATCCACAATCAAATAAAAAAATTTCTACTTTACAGTTTATGGAATGTGTACCTTTCACCACTTCGTTATCATACTCCACATCGCTGATAGAAATTGCATGTGACTTTCCTTTTCCTTTATCCTTAAGAGTTTGTTGACATCTATCATCATCATCAACCATTGGATTAGGGAATTGATTGGCATAATGCCCCATTTCCTTCCACAAGTAACGTTGTAGTGTAGGAGGTGCACTTTGTGTAGCCTTTTCTTTGTTCGCTTCACTAGAAATCTTCTTCCCATCATTGCGGCCTTAAAATGCCCGATGACCTTCCATTCCACATTTGAAACATTTACTTGTCCCTTTAAGACAACTCCCTCCATGTTTCTTTCCACACTTTGAGCATATGGGAAAATTCATCTTCTTTTCATTTTGGTCTTATTATTTTCCTTTGAATTCCATTTTCCTATTCTTATCAAATTAATATGACTAATGGGTTACTCCAATCTACATATCAATGTTGAGAGAACATCGAACGATTTCCTCATAGCTATTGAATTCCCTTATGGATAAATCCCTTCTAAGACTTGGTTTTAAGCCACTAAAGAATCAATCGATATTACACTTAGGTTGGATAATAATCCTAGAAGCGTACCTTTCAAGTATCATAAAATTTTATTTGTATGTACCAATAGATTCATCCTCTTTTTGCATCAATTCAAGATACTCTTTATCCATCATTGTTTGAAGAATACGAGGGATGTACTTAGTGAAATATAAGTTCTATAACTCGTCCCATTCCATGGACTCAATTTAATATATTGGCCTCATATTATTGATAAGATTCCACCATTTATTAGCTTCACCTTCCAAACGATATACTGCTAAGATGACTTTATCATGTTCAGAACATTGAGGAACTGAAAATATCATTTCAGTGGTACTGATCCACTCTTCAGCCACTAATGGATCAGTAGACCCACTGAATGAGGGTGGATGCTTCATCATGAAGGATTCAACAGAATGTTGCTCCTTCATTTGATCGTTTGGAAGTCCCACAGGATTCCTAGCTTGAGAATATTGTGTGAGCATGGCTACAAGATTTTTCATTCCAACTCCTATAGTGTTTTGTTGCTCAGGAGGACAATCATTGCATTGCCCGTCGGATTCCGCATTAACACGGTTCCTTCAGGTTCCAGCCATTGACTAAAACCAAGAAGAATAGTGTGAGAAACAATAATTATAATAGGAAAACCAGATCATCAAGAATAAAATTTCACACTTAAGGTCTTATCATAGGTTGTTCGTGGCCATTTCTAAAACACTAAGATCGTGTTCTATGCTTAGATATATCCTTAGGGTTCTTACTAGTGATTTCACATCCTAGTTTCCAAAGGATTACTATACCTTTCCTCTGATACCAACTATAATGACCCATACTTTACATACATTTTTATCACATCAGAATTTAAGCATACTTATTACAACATATAACAAAACCACAATAGGACCGTATAGGGATAATGTCTTTAGAAACTGGGAAACATAAACAACTGGTTAATAAAGCATCTATAATGTCTCCAATTTATTTCATCATATCTAGAATCCCTTTTTGGAATATCCTACTGAATACCCTTCTTCCCGACCTGGGGAAAAATACAAAAGGGTGAGCTCAAATGCTCAGAATGGGTAAACAAAAGAAATATCAATCACATCATATTCATAAGAACATAACATTTTGTAAATCTTAACCTACAAAAGAGATCATAATTTCATAACATGGTATAAATCATAGTAGTGAAATATAATCTCAGTAATCATAACTTAAAACATGAAACATTGTGGCATTCACATATAATCATGTAGAATCATTTCTTCATAACCAAGACTCATTTCCAAGACTATCTTAGCAGACAAAGTCCATTTCTAAACCGAGTTCACTCCTCGTTTCAGTCCTGTATCACTGAAACAAGTTAACCTACCATTCCAACCATTTCTATCTCATGCGATATAAATCGTTACCAAATTAATTAGAGGGAGATATAGTTCCCACCAATCTCAAAATGTAACCATTATTATGTTTGAAAACAAAATCATAAATCATAGCACAACCCATGTAATAAAAATGGGATTCTTAAACGTAATGCCATCATAACATAATCAATATAAGATAAAAGTACATCATAAAAATAATTCCATCATAACATAATAAAATCAATGTAAAAATAGGGATATAAATAGAACCATATATTATCATAGATGGAAAATAATTTTGATAAAATAGTTGAACTTCATTCCTGAGGAAAATATCATTTCTACTTCAAAGTCATTTTTTGGTTTCATAACATGTCATTCAATTTTAAAATAAAATAAGTTGATTAAAAATAAACATGAAAACTTGTAAATGAAGATTCATGGAAATAATGTTCTATGAATCTGTTCATGACGTATAAGTTAAAAAAACATTATTCTCGTACTTTGACTGAAAATGTCAAAAAGTACCTCGTTTTAAAAATGAAAAAATATTCCTTTCATATATTTTACTAAAAACACTCCAATGGGTAAAATTGGATTTAAATAATTTTAGGAGGATAGAAATAATATTACACATTGAAGAAACATGAATGTGGATGATAAATATTCCCCAGTAAATTCTGAAGTATAAACAATCTTGGATAAAAATGAGATTGTGAGATTTTCCATTACATTAGGTCTGATTTGCTTCGTACGTGTCCGAACCTCCTGTATAATGATTTAAATAATGTTATTTACATATTCCAGAATCGTACTCATTGTTATGATATCATATATGGTCATATTCTTATCTTCTTATTAGTAATATTTCATTGCAACTTGTTATTCGGGTGTTTATTGCCTTTTTGTTCTTTTGTGTGTTTTGTTGAATAAATTCTTATTCTTATTTTCAGGTAATAGATACCTCATTTTAATAATGGTATTAGTGTAGTATATATCATATTTATTCATTAAATTGATTTATATAATCATTATGCAATGAAGTTCATGTAGAACAAGTCGCATCACATCGTGGAGACTGTAGGCCGTACGTACGCACGAGTGATTATATAATTCCCATGATCGTGGAATTGTATTGAAGTGTATGTATAATATTTAAGAATAAATATCACTTTACAATAATCATATATTGTTATTATTTACACCATTATACCGATCCAAGTAAGGTGGTGGTGGAAAACAGATTACACCGCAGCGTAGAGACTGTATTTCGTACGTACGCACGTGCAGTGATGTGGTATTCCATAGGATGGATAAAAGGTGAAATACGTTTTTTTAATATTTATAATAACATATATGTATATTAGTGATACCGATGTTATTACTTAATAATTATACAACTAAATAAAAGGATAATGGAGATGAAATAAAGTTGAAATAATCGGTAACAGGCATTACCTCTTCTTTGAAGCGCCTCATCTTAACATAATCTTAGGGAACTAAAGATGGTCTTTGAAGAAGACCAGGACCTCTAGGATGTTTCTAGGGAAGTTGATAAGATAAATTGGAAGGGGTTTGACGAGCTTGAAGGCTCAATGTGGTGTGAAGAGGAGAGGAAGTAGGTGCTCTTTTATAAGGGAGGAGAGGGGCACCTTAGGAAAAACATAAAATATTATTTTATAATAAAGTCATATTCATTTTCTAATATCTCCAAATTGATTTATTTCAAAAATAAGGTTAGGATGAATCTAAATAATCTCAAACTATATATTTTATACAAGTTTAGGTTACTATTTTAACCTTATCATTTAGATTTACCTATAAGTTAAATAATTTAACTTTTATTGTTTCTTCTTGTTTTCTTACACTATATGGTTAATAAACTTACAATAACTAGCAAAAAGAACCCCAAGTGGTTCATTATTAATATATATAACCTTATATAAGTCATTTTTCTTAACCTTAGATTTTTAGAAATAAAATAAAAATTAATAATATAATATTTGTTTTAAAAACTAATTTATGTCAATTTTGACACTATCTAGTAATTTATTTTTGAGAAAATCATAACAGAATGATTAGTTATAACAAAGATAATTAAATCAATAATAATATGTCATATTAACCTATAAAATTAGTTTAATTCCTGAAAATTCTCAAATTACATTTATTTTGGTATTTATAAAACAATTATGTTAATATTTCCTTAATAAGGTAATTACTGCATCATCATTGTGTCATAAATAAATTAAATTATTTAATGTCTAAAAATTATAAATAAAATACAATTATGTAGGAAATCTTTTTATATTTATAATCAATATTTATAGTCGAATTTATCTTATTTGTAACTCTATATTAAAAATGTTTTAGTTATTAAACATTGATTTTAACTATTTTAACTCTTCTTTAAATAAAATAATATTAAATGTCCTAATCTAATCCAAGTGGACCTAAGTGTTCATATGTTATTCCTAAAGTTTTTTTAGTCAAATTAAACTTATCAAATAGAATTAGTACATGTGTTAGGGTAATACTAATACCATTTTTTACCTTAATTACCCTATTTACTTTTAACCGTGGTAAATAAAAGTAAAAAGTTACTATTCATCAAAAATTATTTTTATCTTATTGAACCACATTTTACTCCATGATATTAACTATGTCTCTCAGATTTTTGGAATTCAACTCATAGAAGTGGTAAAATTATGTTTTATGTATAATTAAAAATGCTCATAGGAGGTGGGTAAAAGACGGTGAAAAGTTCAATAAAATTTTTATATATCTAATATTATTATAAAATTACTCCAATTAATTACTTTGAACTTATATTGGTATTATGTATCAATTTTGACCTAAAATAATTTAAATAAAAGCAATAACTATTTAAATAAAAGTCAGTTTTAAAATAGTAACCAAGTGTTTTCACTATTCATCAAAAATTGAAAGTTTTCAGAAAAACGCCAAAATTCACCCTTGGCTAATTTCGTTATTCCGAATTCAAAAATGAAGTCAATTTTGAAAGATATGTATGCACCATGTTTATTTTCAAAATAGAATTCCTTATGAGGCATATTCTATTTGGAATTTCATATCATTCTTGCTGTCTATCAGGGTTTGAACAGTGGTTTCCCAAAGTTAAAAAACATGATTGGCCTCTTATGAATCACTTACCTTAAAAACATTATATTAAGAAATGATATTAACTTTCTTGTATTTATTTTTGAAATCACCACTACAATCAAAAAAATTTATATTTGTATTCTCAGAGTAGTTACAACTGCACTACAAAACCTTTAAAGTAGTCATATTATCCAAATAAATCTGCAATTGGGTTTTAAAAGCTACTGGAACCAATATATAAAAAATTTATACATATTTACATAGAGATTTAAATGATTTTGGAACCTACTAAAAAACTATAGTATAATGAAAATACCCTTATTCGACAAAAAAATTATAAATATCATGAAACTCTTTTCAGTGCATTGTTCTTGATCCTTTATAAATTACCTTCGATCCCATGCCTTTTAATTCTCGACACACATCCATTTAAATAACCTTATTGTATCATTTTTATATTCAAGTCCCTCCGTAAATCCTTCCACTACATTGATATATTTGTATATATATATATTTTCTATAGGTTTTCTCTTCAACCAAATAAGTTTAAAAAATTTACATGTTGTTCATTGGAAAGGAAACTATAAAAGAGCCTAATGTAGTGTCATACTTAAAATGAAATATTTTAACACCCCACAACACCTATAACAAATTAAATATGTGCATTATTACATGAAAAATAGTAGTAAACCTCATTTATGTAGCTATATTCATCTACTATTTCTCCCCATTTTTCATCATGGACTGCTGTGTTGAAGATAAAGATAGATCTTGGTGACTAGTCAGTTCTGTAGGATCATGTTCTAGTTTAAACACATCTTTCTACTCCTTTGATAGTATCATATAGGCTCTAAATTCCCCATAACATCCTCTATTTATGTTTCCTTGATAGGTTTAGGTTCTCGTCTTATATGAGTATCCATAAGCTCTATTTATTCCACCACCACACCTCCAAATACTTGGTTCCATTTAGATTATGAAATAAGAGGAAGAAAACCCATTGAATATAAATGGGACAATGATGGAAAAATTCTTTAGAGCTTTACCGCATGAACCGTTTGAGGAGCCCAAACATATCCAACCCATCTAATGATTTATTCTCATGATGTTATGTTGACCCAATGGAAATAACCAATGTTTCATCCAAGAGGCAACTGGAGTTTTACTATTTTTTAAGAATTAGGATTAAATTACCTATAACATCACCCCATAAATATTTAATTTATTGTTTCATACATTGGTATGAGCGGTTTTTATTTTTATGACTATCATGGGATGAAACAACTATGTAGCCCCAAGTAAATGATTGTGATGACTAATTCATTATTTCTAAATGGAGTTAACATTTTATTTTTACCTTATAAACTTCATACAATTTTTTTCTAAAAACATTATTTGAGATTTAAACTAAAAAATTAAATTCCCAAACATGGATTTATGATTTAATTGACTTATCATAGAGACATGAGTTTTTTTGGTATCCTATGATGTCATTTCTTAGACTTAAATGTTATTTACATTTAATGAGTAAAATGAAAAAATAGATGATTATATTAATGAATGGATATCGAAATGTGGACTTTTGATTTGAGGGAGTTGGTTGATACATGTAAATGATATTTCCTGGAAATGTTTTATGTTTGAATTATGGAAATTGATATGAATTAATTTTTTTTTATTAATAAATAGTTGAGTGATTTTCCAATATCATATTTCCATTCATGATAAAATTCATTGACCAATAACTTACTATTTTATCCTAATAAAATTTCTTTAGTGATATTGGGACATGTCACCGACAAGAATATGCATTTGATCTTTTCAAATACACAACTATGAAAAAAAATATTTAATGTAATTCAAGCATCTTCAGAAAACCCCTTATCCTTAATATAATACCATTACATCAATATTTTTTTTCCTATAGAAACCATGAATGACCTTGTTAAGAATGAGACCCAACTCAAGAAATAATTTTCCATTTCTACTATCCTCTTAGTATTTTCCTGTAATTTTAATGTTGATGTGTTTGGGATAAGGGATTCATGGTAAAAGGGGTGAAATAAATTTCAAGGAAGATGTTTGGGGGCGATACATACGGGGATTGATTTTTTTTTCATTTCAAAATTGTACTTATTATTATTTTTCCCCTCTTGATAAAAATACTAAATGATAAAAAACAAAAAAAAAATAGAAAATGGGTTGTGATTTGGGAAGGAAAACAATCAACATCACTAGAACTATTACTTTTATCATATGTGGTTAGGTGTTGTATGTGAGGTTTATTAAAATCATAACTTTTGAAAATAGGGAAAAATGAAAAATTTCTCTGAAAAATAAAAAGAAAGCTTGAAAGGAGAAGAAAATATTCTATAGGGTGCACAAATCAGTTTATATGTTACTTTGATGTTGGAATTACATTGAGAATTATAAGTGGTAGTTGATACATTTATATATAGTTAATTTCACTGATATTTTACTTTTCATGTCATCCACTATACATTAGAGATGAAACTCTTCCTTAGTTATTAATTTTTAATTCCTACCAACCATAAGCATCAATGTAAATTCAACCTTGATTGATAAGCCCTAATGATTTAATGTGTGTTTTTTACTTTTTAATGTGGAGAAATTAGATATTTTACATGATTTTGGATAAGCAGCATGTTCTCAAGATATGAGAATAAATATACTTGATTTTTTATCATGATTAATGAGTGAAAATATTGAAATCTTAGGTAAGTCATGATTTTAAATTTTTAATAATAATAAATTAATGAACTTGAATAAACAAAAAATGTTACATCATTTTCAAATGAGAAAAATTAAAACAATTGATTTTATTTTATCTTTGAAAATTGAGAAATTGAATTTAAATTCCTTTTTTGATTTTTGATGATTTGATTAATCATCGATAATTTTTTTATTCTACTTATATCATTGGTTACCTATGGAGTTCAATGTAGAGATTTTGTGCTTAAGTACAAGAAAAGTTTATGTTTTAGGATATTTTATAGTGCCATATTTGGTGCATATTTTTGAACAATTGATAATGGGTTTTGAATGTTTTCAATGATAATTCTATTATATTTCAATGTTTTTTTAATATTGAAAAAATTTAATCTAGAATAAATTTTTATTTAAATGGTTTTTTCAATGGTGTATTTTATTATAAAATATTTAATGAGGTTTTGGATGATATTTTTCTTATAATTTATATTTGACATATATTGTTTACATTGATAAGATGATTAAAAAGGGTAATGTGTCCATCCAAGCCATTCCCCAACCAGAAAACTATATCCACATTGAAATACCACTAGTGGTTTACTAGACAAGTAGGTCTAGATGAAGGAAATCTCAGGCTATATGGAAGAGCACACATGATCAATCTTGGAGCGTGTTGGCCCACTGGTGGTGAACCCTGCATGTAGTGATCACAAAGGCTTGCACAAGCAACATGTGTGCATCCCGAATTTTTTATGTGTGAAGGTGTAAAATGGGAGTCCATCCCTGAAGAATAAATTTTTAAATTGAATCCCACAACATGTATTATATATTCTCTCCCTATTTCGAGCAGATTTTATGTGGAAAAAGGAAAGCATCAGGTTTTGTTTACCACTACTCGCCTAAACCGTGATCCTCTCGTGCCACCACTATTTTTAGATTACCAAAATTGAATTCAATAGGGAACTCCATGTATTAAACTACTCAAACGTTTTCTAATATTAACTTACACTTTCTCACATCCAAACCATTATGGACAACCTCTGGTACCAAAGATGTCCTCCCTAAAGCATTTTTTGAAGGCTCCTTCAGCCACTTCATTGGCTAGAGGAAGATGAGGCCCCCATCACTTAGAAGTACATCCCTCCATCACTTACACTATAATGAATTTCCTAAAATTAATTAGATGACTATAGTGAGCTCATTTGGAATCTCAATTCAATTTGAAGGAAAAATGAGAAGTAGGAGGCTACTACCACTGCATCCATTCACCATCCTCACCTATAGGTTCCCACTAAGGCTGCCAACTATAACTGCTTATTAGTTTCATAAAGGGTTCAAAATTATTCACCCATAACACATTGTACTACACAAATATAGACCATCCACGAAACACAATAAGAAATCCACATTATCTGTGTCCTGTCCCACATGGATTTCTTCAACACTACAACTTTTAAACACCTGAGAGACTTGGGCATGTCTTTAATCACAAATGGTCTCATTGGTGTATATATGGAGATAATCCAACAAAATCTAGGGAAATCATACAAGGATTTTAGGATCCTCACAATGAGGATAAGTGACTCTCCATAATTTCCTATAAATGGAGGTATCCACTACCTCAAAGGAGTATACCCACACATTAGTGAAGGGGAGAGGTTTGGGAATCTTCCATTATTATTTTGTTTTTTATTTTACTCTTTTTTCATATCTACCAAATATTTTAACCATTAATATTTGATGAACCCACCATAAAGGGAGGGGTATAATCCCTTCTGGTAGTGTGAAGGGGTACCCTTTTGTGATTCTTGAGTTTCAAGTGTAATAAAATTCAGAATTATTTTGTTTTTAATTGAATGGTTTTAGATTTGTTATTATATTAATTTAAAAATTATTTTAATTAGGTTATATTTATAATTTGAAAATTTAAATTTATTTTGTTTATAGTTTTATTATCCCTATTATGGGTTTTGTGTCATTATGATTGTTTGATCTAAAAATAAAGTAAAGGAGTGATTTAGTGATTACTAAACTCATGAGGAAAAAATGATAGACTGATTTGAATATTTAGGGAATATCAATACCAGATTTAGTATTTCCAAAAGAATTTAAATAAAAAATATTCTAAAATTCATATATATATAAATATTAGTCAACAGTGAAGAAAATAAAAATTATTTTTACTTTGTTCACTTAGTCATATTAATAAAAAATATTCATTTTTATTAGAAACAATGATTTCATAACAAAAAGGGAAGACATAACCTAAATAAAATAACTTCTCAATCATATTAATTTCAAAAACTCCATGATCCCTTTATTTATATTATTTTGAATAATTTCCATTTATTTACATTCAGATAAATGATAATTAGATTAAAACACATTTTCCGAGAGATGAATTTTTATTACTACCAATACTAAACCCCTTGGGGAAAATAAATTTGTTTTTCCACACCCCACAATAGGTATGAATCAAAAACCATAAATATTAAAATAGCTACCTATTTATTTTTCATGAAACATACTCATAAAAATACTCCCATAAAAATTTAATGATTTGGTAAAACATTTTTCTAGTATATGGGGTTTTTATGATTGGAAAATGTAGTACATAAGTAAGGGGTTATACCATTTATTCTTAATATGATGCTTAAAGTGAAATTATAAGGATTTAGTTTAATTTATAATAATTTGGTTCTCTTATTGTAAAAAAATTGTGATATTTTCTTCATAACTAAATTTTAATAATTTTGTTTCCCAAATAAGGATTCTTATTCATGGTCCGAGATGAATCTTCTGGAACCCAAATATTTTTTGTCACGTTGGGCAAGGTATGATCACTACTATAGAATACATAAAATGGATGATCTTTTATTCATTAATTTGAGACATTCATCACGCATATTGTTGATTTAAGTTTCAAAATTTAAATTTAATTCACACAACTACCTATTTTTGGCAATAAATATAATAAAATTGGTCAAAGAATAAATTGATGTCATAAGGTTTCATTACTCTGTTTGTAAAAAAATATGGACATCTCTATAAAAATTATATGTTTTCAAGGAAATATAGTCCTAAAATATTAGGATCTACTTATTTTCCTGCTCATCATTTTCCCATATATGTTTCTTATAAGAATAGGTTTGAATTTGGTAAGGATTTTTTTTATTTTGCTAATTTTTTGTTTGATACATCTTCATTGGTTATGGAAATAATTATATTTGGTCACTCAATAATAAATATTTCATTGGGTAATTATCCTTCGATCCCTTATTAATGACATATCTAGAAAAAAGGAAGTTTATCTGATTTTGATGAATAATTTAAAGGGACTCATGATTATTAGTCATTTGGGTGTGATTTTGATATGGGTTGATTTGATTGAAATATAGAGAAGTATATAAAATCTATGGATAGAAAAGGAAAAAATTATTGTTGGTGAATGTTTATGAATGTAACTGAAGAATAGTTTTCCATGTAAAGATTAGTATGGTGTCTCAATTAGGGGTATTGATGATGTAACTCCTCCTATAAAAATTCATAGGCTCCAAAAGATGTATCTTTGGTTGGACCTTCTTCCAAAGTATAGAACATTTATTAAAATGAATTCAAGGATATATGGAATGGATATTATTGGATATGTTCTAAAATATGTGAATATCAATATAATAAGTGGATATAAATGCGGTATAACATGTTGAAAATCAATATGAGATAGAAACTAAAATAATTTCCAATAAAGTGGAATCAACCCTCAATTAAAAGAATGTTGAGAAGTCTTTAGTTAGGGTTTCCTATGAATAATTTCCTACCATGATGTAGGTTATTTATTATGAAACTTATAGAAAGTAATATCCTATTATGAAGGAGTTAGGGAAGGCCATTGTTGGGATTACCTCTCTCTAAATTCTATATATGAAACACATCATTATTAAGAGTTTTCCCAATATCTAGAGCAATAAATTAGGTTCGTTTATATTTATTAAAACAGGAGATATAAATTTTAAAGGTTCTATAAAATTATCATAGAGGTTGATACCACTCAATTTAATTAAAATCATAATGATTTCAAGTTAAATAATTATCCCCCAATATTCATAGATATATGCTTAATTCAAAAACACTGCTAAGAGACTTGGGGATGTGTTAGATAGAGATGGAAAAACCTTCAACTTTTTCTTTTTGATCTACTCAATTAGAAGAATGAAGTGTATCTTGAAGAGATTAACTATGTTTAGGATAATGATAATGAAAATAACATGAATAATTTTCTTTGAAAAAGCTAAAAAATATTGTAATATTATGTTTCTTTATAAACCATTCTTTGATACCATCTATATAAGTGACAATATCCATCTATTTTATGATCATGATCATTAGTTCCTAAGGAAGAGGCAACTTCTATATCTACTACACTGGATGTAATTCAGGTTTGAACTCAATAATTAATGGAGGTTAAGTTTACTAAAGATGTTAATAATATGTTTTGTATGACATGAAAATGAATTGTCGATCCATGGAACAAAACTAAGACCTAGAGGAGAGATTGGTACTCACATGGTTGAGGTAATATGGGTAATGGAGGTAAAGTAATGAAATCATATTCTTAAATAAGTTCATTGTGGATGTTTCCCTTGTTTATTAATTTCGGTAGGTAATGATTAATTTGTTGATGTTCAAGAAGAATATAGCTTGTGGGTTATTGTTTTTTTATGTTGGTCATTGGTGGAGGTTCCAATTTTCACACATGCTATATCCCCTTGGAACACTTTTATTTTCATTAATAAATAGACCAAGATTTTTGTTTTCCAAACTCATTGTTTCAACTAATGTTTCTATTCAAATTTTAAAAAAATTATTTATTATATATATAAGAATATTATTTTAATATAAACAAATTATCATTTATATTTTAAAATATATACATAATTATATAATATATAGATATATATAATTTGATTTAAAAATATTAATTACTATATTTAAAAAATATATATAGAATTATTCATAATTATTTTAACTAAAATTAAACTTCCAATAAATTATTTATTATATATATAATAATATTTATATTTACTTTAAAAAAATATTATAAGGACCTGACCCTAGTTGCCTAGATACGGTGCCTTATTTGATTACATTGGCATATAAACAACGAATAATCATAACAAAGGACTGAGTAGTTTAGTAGTATTGGAAACAATATATTTACATAAGTTATACCTTACAACTAGAAAAGAAAACAACATATAAAATCCTTAGTCAACTTCTATAACTCCTATGTTATTTTAGCATGTCATTCATAATAAATTTATTCATGTCCCAAGAAAATGAAACATAATAAATGGTTGAGATCAAATGCTCAATAAGGGTAAGCAATACATCGTAAGATATATAAACATTAGGTAAGATGAATAACTAAAATCATACGCCTTCAACAAAAACTAGAACACATCATGGCATAAATAAGAGTTGAGTAAGTAATGCCATAATAAAACAAAATATTGGGTATTCTACTAGTTGAATAACAACATGAAACACAAATTATATTTTCATAATGAGGAAATTCATAATGGTGGACATCATCACCATACCGTCATGGCCTTGTTCCCAGACTATAAATAATCTTTTTGTCAAAGCCTTGTGAAAATACCGTAGTTTTTCTCATGAGACCTACTGATGCACCGATGGGCTATAATGGGCTCTAAATGACACTTTATATGTCCAATTAATTCCTCATATGAATAGGGATAAATATAAACAACATATAAATTCATATTGAAACTAATATATGAAATGTAAAAAACATTCCCAGAACATCAAGCATAAACACTAACCATTCAGAGTAAATTGGTGAAGTGTTTTAAGATAGCACATCCATATCCAAATTAATCCAAAACTAGTAACATAAATATGGTAGATTATAACATTAAATATTAATCCCAATAATACATAATAATCAACATTAGTGTTCAATTAGATGAAGACACTCTTATAAAATCTTCGAGTAATTCGTGAGAGAAATACTCTTTTACTTTGAAAAGAAGAGGTCTTTTGGAATTTTTTTTGTATAAAACCTGATTTAAAGAAAGATTTAATTTCTATAATAAAATGAGTGATTTATTAAATAGAATTGTTTTGAAGAAAACGTTTATAGGGTGCCCTTGAAAATGGGTGAGAATTTGAGATCTTCCCTTGAATCGGACTTGAATTCTGGGAAGGATTTTTGAAATATCCTTTTAGAAAATATAACTCCCTTTAAATGAGAGTATGATTCTTGTTGGTAAACATATATATAACACTAAAACCGATTTTATTAGGAGTACATAACAATACACTATAATTTCATTGAGGTCATTAGACAATAAAAACCCGAATGAAAAAGGAGGTTCTCATAGACAACACCTTACCTTATGTCCAAATGTGTTCCGTTCTTCAACTTAAGGTCACAGAAAATGAAATTAGAATTGTTAATAACTTATTTCAGAACAAATTAGACATGATTTTAGTTTATCATAATTCTTATTAGTTCATTATTCTCATTATTTATATGTTATTATATTGAATTTTATCATTCCGGAGTGTTCGTTTTCTTGATTTCCATAATCGGTTCACTTGTTTTTAAGTAAAGGATTTCATGTGGAATGGATATAAATCTCCAGAAATGAAATTACTTATTTATTATTAATATAAAGATATTTTAATTTTCATTTATATCATTTGGTTACATGGAAATTGGATAAATCATTTGATGAATTATTAATGGCACACATTTAGATTATTTTAGTGGCATTTTGATTATTAGGAACATGTTTTCTCATATGACTTGATAATATGAATGTATACTAGTTCCTAAATATTAATTAGGTTATAATACATATATTATAGTCTTTTTAGACCATTAAAAGTGTTTAATGACCATAATTTAAGATGGTTATAGAAATTTAAAACCTATCTCCTTAAATGTGATTAATTATATCATCTCAGATGGTGTTTTCAAGTATAGTATAAAATAATGGGAAAATGGAGATAATGATAAATTATTACATTAAAATAAAAAAACAATGCATTTATGTTATTGAATCTATCATAACATTTGGATGAAAGTAGGTGAGGAATGAAAGAAATAAAGGAAGTTGAAAAATCAAGAAATCTTGGGAGATCCCATACGTAAATTTTGCAACATAACGACTATGCTAAATGTTCATTGAAAACATTACAAAAAGAGAGAAAATGGGTCACCAATTCATAAAATAACCAAAATATATTATAGGGATATAATAATAAGGAAATAAGAAAATGGCGGGAATAATTGAAACACATACCACATAAAAGAGATCTTGAATGGAAAAAAGAAGTTGAGAATTCCCTTACCTTGTAGAGAAACTCCTATGATTTGAATGTTGGGACCTTTAGATCTTGGTTAAACCATGGGAGGACTACTAGGGAGGTAAAAAAATTAGAAATTCTAGGATGATGAGTTTGAAATAAATGAAAACAAATGAATGAGTGGGTATTTATAGTAAATGGATGGGTGTTTATTATTAATTTAAAAGGACATCCCAATAGTGTTTTTTGTAAAACCCTAGTCTTTCCCATGGTATTTTACCCTGGAATAGCATCATGGTACAATTAATATCTTATTTTACTATACACAAGTCAACCGGATTTTTATTTTAATTATTACATCATTATAATGTCATTAAACATACCGAAAACTCAAAACTATATTTTTTCTATTCAAAAAATTTTTTTGTATTATAGAAGAATAAAAAAAATTCACCATAAACGTTTTTATATGTGTAGAATTCAAAAATGTACTCCATTTTTCAAAAATATTTTTCTGAATATATTAATTCAATTTTTTTAATAAAATCATAGCTACTTTAAAAAATAACAATTTTAAGGGTATAATTAGTTTTATATCACATAGAAATATTAATTACAATCTCAATATCTTATTACCTTAAGAAAATAAAATAATATCATATTTTACTATTCATAAGGTTCATGTTACTATTCATACTACTATTTATAAGGGTTTGTTACTATTCCACAAAAACATCAAGTTTGATTTATCAGACTCCAAATGACTTACTAATCACAACTCTAGATGACCATTTTTTGAAATTAAAAACATAATAGAGGAAAAGTTGTGTTTAATGGATAGATTATAAAATGCTTTTTTTTGTAGGGACACAGTGATTCGTGCATTTAATATTTATTTTCGAAACCGTGGTGTGTTACATTCTCCCCTCCTTAAAAAACATTTTTCCTTAAAATTCATAAAATTTTACCTAAAATGATTTGGGTACGTCTTCAACATATTCTTTTATGATACCCTGTTGCTTCCTCCATCTTATGGCTCATCCAACGATATTTTACCAGATGAGTCATAAGATTTCTCAATACAAGTTCTCTGGTATCAATAATCTTGATATTCTCTTTACAATATGACAAATCATGCTCAAGTTCTATTTCTGCATAGCTGAGTACAAGTGCTGGGTCTGACATGTATTTCCTTAACATTTATACATGGAACAAATTTTGAGCATGTGAGAGACATGGTGGAATTTACTAATAGTAATCTATAACCCCAATTTGATCCAGAAATTCAAATGGTCCAATGTATCTGGGATATAATTCTCTATTCTTATCGAATCATATAATACCATTACATGGAGATACCTTTAAGAACACATGATATCCTTCTTAAAACACTAAATCCTTCTTCCAGTTGTCAACATATCACTATTTCCTAATTTCAGATGTTTTTATTTAGGGTTGGATAATCTTAACCATTTTCTATTATTTCCTCAAAATGTTCTGGGCCTATGAGCTTTATTTCACCAACATCATCCCAACTAGTTCAGGTACGACATCTCTTTCCATGTAACGCTCCATATAGTGACATATGAATACTTTAATGGAAGCTATTTTTATGTAATAATTATATGAGTGGTAAATACCGATCCCATATACCATGAAAGTAAAGTGAACAAGACCTCAAAATGTCTTCTAAATTATGAATAGTCTATTCTAATTGGCCTTCTATTTGTGGGTGATAGGCAGTTCTCAAATGAAGATCAGTATCTAGGGACTTCTGAATACTTGTCTATAATTTTAATGTAAAATGGTGATAACAATTACAAACAATTGGTAAGGGTCCACCATGATGTATTACACCTTTATTAACATATTTTCTTTCTAAAAGATCAAGTTGTAAATCTTATATCTTAGTAAGAAAATGTGTTGACTTTGTAAGATTATCAACAATGACCCATATCACATCTTTCACTCATGGAGTCTTTGGTAGCCCCATGAAAAATTCAATTGTAATATCATCCCATTTTCACATAGGAATAGGAAGGGGTTGCATTAATCCTTATAGTTGTTTTCTTTCAGCCTTCACCTGTTGACAAACCAAAGATCACCACACATAATTAGAATTATCCCTCTTCATGTATTCCCAAAAAAATGTACCTTTAGATCACTATATATATATATTTTCTAACAGGGTGTAAATTGAAATTGGAGATATGATCATCATCCAATAGTTCCCTCTTTAGATAAAAAAATATAGGGACACAATGCATGTTTTTAAATTTCAAAATGCCACCTTCATGTTTGAATTCAATTGACTTCCCAGAATTTTCAACATTAATTTTAATTTAAAAATTCTCATCATTTTCCTAAGAATCATTTATCATTTCTAGTAAATATGGTTTGGAATCCTTTTCAAAAATTAGTGATGTGTTACCTTCCCTGATAATTCCCATATCTGTATTTAATAGATTCATTAACATAGGATCCCTTTAAACTCTCATCTTGTTCAAAATTATATGTTCCTTTCTACTCAAAGTGTTTTCCAATTTATTTTCCTTCCACAGTTGGTAGTGTATTCTGAAATCATAATCCTTAAGTGTCTCAATACATCTCCTTTGTCTTGTATTTATTTCTTTCTGTGAGAAAATATATTTCAAACTCTTATGATCTGTATATATATCACATTCATCACCATAGAGGTAATGTATCGAAATATATATTGAAAAGATTACAACTTCTAACTCAAGATCATGAGTTGGATATCTTTTTTTATGTATTTTTGGATACATAAGTTCATAGACAATAACACTATCATTCTGCATAAGGATAGAACGAAGTACATTCTTTGATGCATCACTATTGATCACAAATCCATCATTCCCTAATAGTAGAGTCAATATTAAATAATTCACTAATCTTATATTAAATTCTTTAAAACATTCTTCACATTATTTTTTCAATATTAATTTAACCCCTTTTCATGTGAGCTAGGTCATTGGGTTGTTTGAATGGGTTATGTTCTGAATGAATCACCAATAATAACCTACTAAAGAAAAAAAACTACATACCATAGTTATGTTCATTGGAGACGGCCATTGTTGAACAACATTTTTCTTCGCAGATTCAATATATATTCCACCATTAGAGGAAAATGTGTCCAAGTAAGGATACTGATTGAAGTCAAACTTTACACTCGATGAACTTCCCATATAATTCATTTCTTCTAAGAGCCTTTAGAGTAGTGCACAAGTTATTTTCATGTTCTTCGTAGATTTTAGAGTATACCAAGATATCATCAATAAACATAAAAAAAATTCATAAAGATATTCCTTGAAAAATATATTCATTTGATCCATGAAAACTGATTGTTCATTAGTCAGTCCAAAAGGAATTACTGTAAACTCATAATAACCGTAGCTAGTTCAAAATGCTATTTTTGGAATGTCTTCCTTCCTCACAATCAACTGATGATATCCAGATCAAAGATCAATATTTGAAAAATATTGAGATCCATGAAGTTGATCAAAAAATCATCAATGAAAGGTATGGGATACTTGTTCATTATTGTTATTCCATTTATCTCCATGTAGTCGATGCACATCCTCAAATACATATCTCTCTTATTAATAAAAATAATTGGGGATACCCATGGAGAAACACTAGGGAGAATAAATAATTTATCACTCAATTCCTCTAGTGGTTTATTTAGTTCCACTAACTCCACAGTGACCATTCTATAAGGGGTCTTCGATATGGGCCTTGATCTAGGAATTAAGTTAATGGAAAACTCAATTTCTTACTCTAGAGGATGTCTAGGTAAATGTTCTGGAAAGAAATCAACATATTCTTGCACAATAGGTATGTACTCTATCTATACATTACTCTCCACAATAATAATTTTTTCATTCCCATTCCTACCCAATAATTGAATTTAGTAGAGCTATTGTGGGTGGATCTAGATAATAATTAGATGGTGATGTTTCTACCCTAATGATATGGGATTCCATATCATCCTCAAAAATTGTAACCTCATTCCTCTTATAAATAAATATTTTCATCATTATTTGAAATCCAATATATACCAAGGATTATATAAAACTCAATCATGTGTATGATAATAAATGTAGTAGATAATGCTCGTTTATATTCCATATTGGGGACTACCTGACATTAAATTATTGCAATGAAACTTCCCTTAGGTGTTTTGACTGAAAACTCCCTTATTAAATAAAATTGGAAATATCTTATTTTCATGGAATATTGGAAATATATGTAGGAATGTGATGATCCTGAATCAAGTAAAGCATTGGATAAGTTGGATTAAATGATTAATGTACATCCTAGTATTTTTTTCGGAACTTCAACCTCCACTATTGTGACCACACAAGCTTAGCCTCAATCCCTTGGCCTTCCATGGGGAACATTTCCTAGATGCTTAAGACATTAATGTGAATAATGTTCATCACCTAGCAATTTTATCATTGAGAATTGGTAGATTCTTTTTTATCCTTATAATTCTTAGATAAGTGGACTTTTTTTCTACACTTTTAATAGACTCACACTCCGTTCAGGCAAGATCCATGGTGTTTCATCCCAAAATTACTGTAGGATAGAAGTTCAACTCTTCACTTATTCCCCATTTCCTTATTTCTTTTTTCCAATGTTTTTGGATGCCCTCTTCTTCTCTTGTTTTCATTTAAAGTCATAAGATATATAAAATTCCTTTTCTATCTTGATAGCACTTGAATCTGGATCATTATATATTCAGAAAAATTTGGATACTAGATCCCTTCATCGGAATGGTTTAAAACCATCATTGAATTGATTTATTTTCCTCCTTGGATTACATATGTAGTCCACAACATTCCTTCCCATTCTTGTTAAGTTGGCTTCATTCGTTGAAACAATTTCATCATCCTTCTACCTTAGATTCAAGAATTGCCTATCAACATCTTATCGCTGTTCACGAGGGAAATATTTTTATAGGAAGATTTCTTTAAAATACCTCCACTCCATTTCTTCTATTTCTTCCTCCTCCATTATGTTTTGGATTAACAACCACCACTGATCTGAATCTCCCTATACATGATAAACTTCCATGAAAACCTTTTCTCTTTTGTAACATCCCAAAGAGGTAAATATCTTCTCCATGGAACATATCAACTTCTCTACTACAAATGAGTTTTCAGTCCCATTGAATGATGTAGGATGTTGTCACGTAAAGCAACCTGACATAGCTCCTTCATCTGGTGGATCTAAATGCTTCATATGGGTAAGGTTATTATTCATAACTAATTTGAGTTTTATTAGTATAGTGATAAGTTTCTCAACACCAGTCACATCACTAGATCCAACATAATTATCTCTCATCGAAGGTAAATCCCAACACGGGACACACACATTCATGAAGTTTCTATTCCTCCCACTACGCACCATTTCAAAATAATGGTATACACTAGATTAGGGTTTGAATCATAATGTATATTCTCAATGTAGAAAAAATAATTAGTATAAATTTAAATTATATGCATAGCTAATCTCTTAATCATAAACATGGTATCTTTGAGAAAAAATTTACATTTAAATCCTTAAAAATGTCTTGTAATGAAGACATAAATTAACCAAATCATATCCCAAAAGAGTGTTAATACCAATAGTGCAGGAAGAACCATTTTTGTGTACTAGGATACCCCGGTTCGTATCCAAAACACCTTGTCAAAGTTTTCACTCCTAGGTACATCTGTGGTAGAGCCACCTCTAGCTGTTTGTATCCAGTCATGGATGTATTTTCTCAAAAGATCCAAATAATCTATTCGTTAGAAAGATTCCAAGTCTTTATTGTATGTTTTTCTTCTTCAAGTACTATATTAGGGCTTTATTCCATAATCTACATTTCCTAATCTATTTTCCCTGTTTGATACTAAACATCCATTGATTCCAACTTCAAGGAACCGAACCCAGTTTCCCAAAGTCAGTGCCATATTTTATTAAATTAGAATATAATCAATGAATCGTCATCCCAAAGGACCGAGTAGTTTAGTATTATTGGACATAAGATACATACATAAGTTCAACATTACAATATGAAAAGAAAAACAACATAGAAACTCCTTAGACAACATCCATAACACCTAGGTTACTTCTGCTTTTCATTCAAAATAAAAATTTTCATGTTCTAAGAAAATTAAACCTAAGAAATGGGGTGAGATCAAATGCTTAGTAAGGTTAAGAAATATAGTGGAAGATATATAAACATTAAGATAGTTTATTAACAAAAAACATGTGCCTTTAATAGAAACTTGAAGACATCATAGAAGGAGTATGAGCTGAGTAAGTAATCCCATAATTAAACATAATCATGGGTATTATACTAGTTGAATAACCACTTGAAAAATAAATAATATTTTTATAATTAGGGAATTTTTAATGTGGGACATCATCACCATATTGTCAAGGCCTTGTTCCGAGACCATAAATAATCATTTTGTCAAGGCCTCATGCCAAGACCGTAGTTTGTCTCATGAGACCTACTGTTGCACCAAGGGGCTATAGCAGGCCCCAATTGAAGATTTATATGTCTAATGCACTACTCATATGAACGTGGATATATATAAACAACATATACATTCAAATTGAAACAAATATATGAAATTTAAATAACTTTCATGGAATATTAAATATAAAAACTAACCATTCAGAGTAAATTGGCGAATGGTATTAAGATAGAACATCCAAAACCAAAGTAATCATAAAGCATTAAATTAAATATTATATATTATTCCATGAAATATTAATCCCAATAATACATAATAATCAACAATATTGTTGAAATAGATGAATATACTTTTATAAAATCTTTGAGTAATTCTTGATAATAATACAGTTTTACTTTGAAAAGAATTGTTATTTTGGAAAATTATGTGTATAAAAGAATAAGTTAAGAAATGTATTAATTTCATAATAAAATTTGTGATTTTATAAATATAATGGTTCTCCAAAAAATAGATTATAGGGTGCCCATGAAAATCGGAGGGAATTTGTGAATTCTGTTGAACCAAACTTGTATTTGGGAAGGATTTTTGAAATATCCTTTTACAAAATATAACTACCATTAAATGTGATTAAGATTATGGTTGGTAAACATATAATTTCATTAATTTAATTAGACAACAAAAAAACGAATGAAAAAGGAGGTTCTGGTAGAAAAACCCTTAACTTTTGTCCGAATGTGTTCTGCTATTGAACGTAAGGTCCTAAATAATTAAATTAAAATTATTAATAACTTATTTAAGAACCTATTATACATGATTTTAGTTTATTATAATTATTTTTATTTCATTTATGTCTTTATTTATAAGTTCTTATATCGAATTCCGTCGTTCTGGAGTGTTCGTTTTTTGATTTCCATAATCGGTTCACTTTTTTTAAGTAATGGAGTTCATGTGTAATGGATGTAAATATCCAGAATTAAAATAAAATATTATTTATTAACACATAGAATTTTTAATGTTCATTTAAATCATTTGGTTTCATGGAAATATGATGAAAAATTTGATGAATTATTAATGACATATTCTTATATAATTTTAGCATCATTTTGATTATTAAGAACTAGTTTGGTCATATGATATAATAATATGTACGTATTCTAGTTCAGAAATATTAATTAGGTTATAATACATATATTTTAGTTTTCTTAACCATAAAAATGGTTTTATGAGAATAATTTAATATGGTGATAAAAGTTGAAAACCATTCGTCATGGAATGTGATAAATTATCACATCTCGGATGGTGTTTTCATTTATTGTATAAAATAACGGGAAAAGAGAGATGATGATCTATTATTACACTATAACAAAAAAAAATACTGTATATTTAAGTAATTGTAGCTATCATAACATTTGGATGGTAGGAGTAGAGGAAAGAAATAAAAGAAAGGAACATGAAAATAAAAAAAACTAGAGAGATCCCTTATAAAAATTTTACTGCATAACGACTAAGCAACATGTTTTTAGAAAATAGTAAAAAGAAAGGGGACATGATCCAACCATTAATAAAATTCACATAAAATAACATAGGAAAAAAATAATATGTAAATAAGAACATGATTTGAAAACCTGAAATACATACCATATAAATGAGAACATGAATGGAAAAGAGAAGTTGAGAAATCTCTTACCTTGTAGAGTAACTCCTAGGACATGAAAGTTGGGACCTTGGGAGCTTGAGGACACATTGGGAGGACTACTAGGGAGGGAAAAAAGTAGATCTTCAAAAATTATGATTTTAGAATGAATGAAAATAGAGTAATGAGTCGGTATTTGTATTAAATGAGAGGTAGTTTTTTATTAATTTAAAAGGTCACCCCATTGGTGGTTTTTATAATACCATGAACTTCCCCATAGTATTTTTCCACAGTATTATCCAATTGGGACACATAATATCGTATTTTACTGTAAAAATGTCGACCAGAATTTTATTTTAATTATTACATCATTATGATGTCATTAAACATACTGAAAACTCAAAACAATATTTTCACTATTCATGGAAAATTCGTGTATCTTAGAAAAATCCAGAAAATTCACCCTAAACATTTTTCGATGTGTATATTTCAAAAATGAAATCCATTTTCAATAATATTTTACTTAATATTATTAATATAGTTTTTCAATAAAATTATAGTTTAATCAAATAATAACAATTTTAAAGTAATAATTAGTTTTATATCACATTGAAAAATTAATTATGATCTCATTATCTTATTATATTATGAAAATAAAATAAAATCACTATTTACTATTCATAAGTGTATTATTACTATTCGTAAGGGTATGTTACTATTCACCAAAAAATCATGTTTGTTCTGGTAGGATCAAAATGAGGATGTAGATGCTCAATATACAAGAGGGGGCTGAATTGTATTCTTTAAAAAAATTCCTTTTAAAATTTTAAAGATGGTAATGTTTAACAAAGTAAAACAAGGTAAAGTTACAAGTCCTCTTTGTTCTACAAACTTGCTTGATTCTAAAAATTTGGTTCCAGAAATGAAACATAAAAAAAAGTTTACAAGAACAAAGATTCAAACTTAAAGTGTATAGAATATTACTAATCATAGTACAAGTATAAGAATGTATAAGATAATTATACTTTAATTAACAAAAAAATGTAGAGGAAAACCTAAAATAATACAAGTAACAAGTAGTAAATCTTTTAACCTAAAGTGTTGGGTATCCAAAAACCTTGGACAAAGGTCCCTTGATTTATACTTTCATGAAATTCTGCCTTCCACCACACTAGGGTAAGCCCTCGATACAAATATCGGTGTTTGTCTTGCTATCCCCACAATCCCTTGAACTTAAATGTAGTCGGCACCTCTGTCTTCCTATCCCTAGAAGCCCTTGAACTTCATGTTAGTCAGCACCTCTGTCTTCCTATCCCCGGAAGCCCTCGAATTTACCCAGCAACATTCAGAGTCACATGAACAATTCAGAACAAGATGTTCAGTATGCATAAATCATGAGAGTCTCTCTCTCAAGAAATCACTATAGCAGCATGTAATCTCTAGATTTATCAACTTATTAAAATGATATGAGATCTTTCAAATGAGCTCCTATTTATAGGCACATATTCAACGGTCGGCTCCCTCCTCCAGCGGTCATATTTCTCCTTGAATTTTAGAGTGACATGTACAGGGGTCACTCAAAAAACAGTAAGTTAGAAACTGATTGCATGACATCATTTCATAAAAAAATATTGTTGTTTACTCAAATCCATTTTTTTGAGTGTAAGGAAAAATAAAATTTTGGAGTCTAAAAAAATTCAGTGTCTATAATACATAAATATTCAAATTCTATCTGAAAAAATTTGGAACCTGAATTCTTTAGAATTCCATTTTCAAAATTTTAAGGAAATATAGATTCTAAATTCATTATAATTCAGACCCTGAATTCATATAATTTGGATTTAGAATTCATTGAATTCAGACTCTGAACTCAAAAAGTTCAGTGTTTGAATTCAAAGAGTTATGAGTCTAAACTGAGACAGTTCAGTGTCTGAATTCAGATACTTCGGAGTCTGAACATAGAGAGTTCTGAGTCATAATTCAGAGAGTTTGGACTCTGAATTTGGAAGCTTAAAACAGAATTCTCAATATCAATGTATTTATAATATTTCTAGTTTTTAGGTACGAAACCAAATTTTACACTTAGAAACAAAATTAATTAGGCTTAGATAAATTAATAAATGAATAATGGAAATATGGTAAGGATAAATTTCCTTTTGGAAGGAAAGTATTCCATATGAAAGAAAAACTGGGTAAGGAGAAAACTTTATTGAGGAAGGAAAACTTCTTTAAGGAATGAAAATTTTCCTTATCAAGGTAAAATACATTTTTCCTTATGATAGTGTTTGTGATTTTCAAAATATAAAGGAATGGAAAAGTCATAAATAAACCTTATTGACTCAGCAATCTACCCCTTTTGGAAAGCACAAATATCCTTAAAAAAAGAATATAAGGATTGGAAAATAAAACTTATCTTGATTAATACATTGGAAATGATGAATAAGACTAACTCCCCCTTAGGCTTTAGAAACACTAAGGATTTTATTCTTGATTTCCATATTTAGACTTAGAATTTTATTACATACAAAAATCATCTTGGATAAGAACTCCCCTTATAAGAACTCCCCCTATCTTAGTGAAAATTATTCTTTTACATTGTATTATTTTTTAATCATTCATTTCTCCCCCTTTGGGATTTTCATAAAGGAATACAGGGAATAGAAAAAAATATAGTGCCTGAAATGTCAGTACTAAACAACCCAATGACGGGCAACCAAAAATTTCATTTTGATTGGAAAATTTTATACGGTGAACAAATACAAAAAAATATCGAAATTGGGGAAGATTATCGTACCTTATTCTTCGGCATCAACTTCTTCACTATGGTTTTCAGCTTTTTGATTTTCTTATGATCCTCCTCTACATGTTTCAAAAGCTGATCATGATCTTCTTTTTTCTTTTATATGGATTTTATTTTTTCTTCCTGAGCCTTATGAGATTTTGTCTGACCCTTTAGAACTTCTTCTTACTTAACTATCATCTCTTCTATCATAATCTTGAGATCTTTTTCTCTCTTAAAACTTTGAGGAACTGAATATAGTTTCCCATTCAGATCCTTGACTTCTTGCTTCAGAGTATTTTCTTTAAGAGATAGCTTTTCTTCAAAATACATGGTGAGATCTTAAATCTTAATATCTTTGATTTCAAATGCATCCTTGACATTATCTTGAAATTCAACAATAATAATCATGTCTTCCACAGTTTTCGTTGACCAGCTAGTCATCTTCTTCTAAGATATTTTATGGGCTTCGTTGTTTATAAAAAATGTTTTGAAATCAGCCTCAAGTTTGATGCACTTATCCATCAACAAAGATATTGAATCTGATTTCTGATTTAAGGTTTGCTGAAATATCTAGCTTCTCGAGTCTATACTGGGAAATATTGAAATAGTTCCAACTAGATTTTTCAAAGACTGAACTACAAAATCATGTCCAAGAGATGATGATTCCAAATCAGAGACTTTGGTTGGTGATATTTCTTATTCTAAATCAGCAAAATTTCTCTTTGATGAACCACCAAATTCTTTCATCTTTACCAAAGCCTTACTAGGTGTATCGACCACTATATTTTTTCCCTTATCAACCTTCATAATTAGTTCTTCTTGATTGGGTGATTCGTGTTCACTATCAGATAGTTGCACAATTTTATCTTCATCTACCTCTTCCTTCTCAGCTCCTCGATAAACATCATCTCATTGGATGAAATCATGGTTACAACTATTCTCTTTAGAAAACTTGTTCACTTCTTCCTCACCCTACTCATCTATTCCTGGTGTAGCAAGTTTTGAAGACTCGACTTCAGAGGATCAGAATGATAATTTTTCTATAAGGCCTTTCCTTCCCAGGAAAATCCTACACTTTATTTATCATGTATTTGGTATCACTACTAACTTCTTCTTCTTCTTCTAATACTTATTTTTCTTGGAATATTTCTGGAGTCACAAACATCTTTCTCAGAGACTCTGGTAAAGGATCTATCAGGAAGTATTCTGGTACCGAAATACTCTCGGATGCTTTTTTTTGCAACCTTCTTAAGTTATTGGACTATCTCTTCCTTAGAAATATGTTTCTTCCACTTATTCTCTTTCTCTTGCTTCTCCATCTCTTTAGCTACCTTTTCCTTCAGTGTTTTTTCCTCTACAGGGTCCAACCCAAACTAGGGCTCCCCTTATTTTTTATTTTTCTTTTCTTCCATCAACATTTCGACAACCTCATCAGGATTGGATTTTTTTTCTTTGCCTTTTATGGTGCGGATTGCGTTTCCTTTTGTATTAGGGGGTTTTGATTCTCTTCCACTTCATTTACCTTCCTCTTCCTTGAAACCTTTTTATAGGTTTCAGCCTCATCCTATTTCTTTGATAGAGCTTTGACTTACTCTTCAGGTAAATCATATAATTCTTCGGATTGTTTGGAAAAACCAACTTTCATCCTTCTCAAGGTGTCATCACTCAAAAAAATGACATTGAAATTTATTGACCTACATTTTCAAGGAATTGTGAAGGATTCTAAACACAGAACAGTCATCTTTGACAGAATGGATGGATAAAAAATAATCCAAGGCTTCAGATTTCCATTCTTTATGTTCTCAATCTCAAACAATATATGCTTAACCAAGTTTATCTCTCTTAAATTTACCAAGAAATCCATAATATATAAGTCACCCTTATTTAATGTATCATCATCAAAATTTCCCAGAATGATGAATCCTTGAACCCACAATTCAAGAATCCAAAAATTTGTAGATAGGCAAAGAAACTTCAGAGTCTTTACCTCTAAATGACCAAGACAATCCATGAATTTTTCTTTAATAAAACTTCCTTAAATCCAGGAAGCTTATGTGAGTAGAAATATCCATCTCTTTTATAAGGAATTACAATCAAAATACCATCCTTGGTATATGAAAGAAAATAGGTATTCCTATAACACTTGAAAGAAAACTTTCTCCTGCCTTATTTATTGATGAATGTTAATGTCTCATAGAATTCAATCTGCAACTTTGGATACACAGGATCCTATGCTTTCAGTTTCTGAATGCAAACACTCTCCCACCCATTCAGCTTTATATTCTTAGAGATAATGTTGTCATACTTAGTGAAGAAATTTGGATGAACCAACTTTCTCTGTAATCCTTCCATTCAGAGATTTCCTTTATGGATGAAATTTCTTTTTGAGATGAAGCTTCAACAGACATTAGAAGCTGAGGAAACCTTGAAGATCTGAAATGAGCTTATGTAGGAGGTTCAGAGCTTCAGCACCCGAAGGCTTGAGTTTCGATGTGGGACAACCATTGGGGGTCCTTTATATAGGTTTTTGAGATGACAATTTAGATTCCTTAATCAATCCAATAGTTGAAAACCCTTCTGATCAGATCTGATGACATAGAAAAATGACCAAAGAATAAATTTGATGGATTCTGATCTTTTGAGGGGTTTTAACAAAAACATTCATGTTTAAGTAAAATTGAATATGAAAAATTTAAAATGAATGAAAATACCAATAAGTAAAAGATGATTATGAAAATTTAAGAAAGGAAACATACCATTTGGATTTCTAGGAAGATTATTGATAATGAGGAAAATTCTTCATGAAGAACTTTAGATTCCGAAAATTTTATGTTCAAAAATCTTCATTACGAAAAGCTTCATCATGAAAATTTTAATTACAAAAATATTCATTACGAAAACCTTCATTATGAAAATTTTAAGTATAAAATTTTTCATTAGAAAAATTCTAAGTCTATGATAAATTTGAAAATGAAAAATTATAGACTATGAAAAATTTGAAAATGAAAATTTCTAGACTACAAAAAAATTTAGACTAAAAATTGTTTTTAGAAATATAACAAAAAAATGTACTCCCCCTATTAAATGTAGTTATTTATTGTAAGGATATTGGTTTCAACAAGAAGTTAACATAGAGGATTACCTTAGGTTACCATTCCTAACTTCTGTTTAATGTATTGAAATCCATTGGATGGTAATGATTTTGTGAAAATATCAGCAAGTTGATCTTTAATTCTGATAAATTGAAGAATGATATATCTTTCTTTTGTGTGTTCCCTAAGAAAGTGATGCCTAATATCTATGTGTTTTCAATTATAGTGTTGTTTAGGGTTTTTTACTTAGGAAATAGAACTAGTATTATCACGAAATATTTGTGTTTTGGTAAAACGCATGCCATAATCTGTGAGTGTGTGTTGCATCGACAACACTTGAGTGCAACAACTTCCAACTGCTACATATATAGCTTCAGCAGTGTAATGTGCTACTGAGTGTTGTTTTTTCATGACCAAGCAACTAATAAATATCTTAAGAAATGAAATGTTCCAGATTTACTTTTCTTATCCATTCTACATCCAACAATGTTAGCATCTGAAAAACATTTTAAGACAAAATCATTTCTAGAGGTATAAAAGAGTCCTACATCCATGGTTCCCTTTAAGTAGCGAAAAATACATTTCACTACCTTTAAATGAGATTCCTTAGGATTGGATTGATATCTTCCACATAAGAATACTGAAAACATTATGTCTGTACGACTAGCTGTCAAGTAAAGTACACTTTCTATCATACCTCTAAAAGGAGATTGATCTACTGGTTTCCCAACATCATCACGATCCAGTGAATTTAAGGTGTCAATGGGACTACTTATACTCTTAGTGTTGTCATATCCATACATTTTAAGAAGATATTTACTATTCCTATGTTGGGATATATATATTCCTTCTGGTTTTTGAGAAATTTGAAAACCGAGGAAAAATGTTAACTCGCTCATCATACTCATTTCAAACATTGATTTCATTAGATCTGCAAAAGAATCAGTTAAATATTTCTTAGTTGAACCAAATATATTATCATCAACATATAGTTGAACAATAAAAACATTTTTCTTTTCATTCTTTAAAAAATGGGTTGGATCATCATTTCCCTTAGCATAATTATTTTGAAGTAAAAATATTCTATGTCTATCATACCAAACTAGGGGGGATTTATTAAGTCCATACAATGCTTTGGTAAGTTTGTAAACATGTTAATGATGTTTTGTATCTTCAAAACAAGGAGGTTGTTCATAAAAAACTTCCTCTTGAACAAAACCATTAAGGAATGAACATTTAACATCCATTTGAAAACGTTTGAAATTTTATAATACTGCAAAGGCAAGTAGAGTATGAATAGATTCAAGTCTAGCTATTGAAGCATAGGTTTCTTTATTGTCTATTCCTTATTGTTGATTATAGATTTTAGTAACACATCTATCTTTAATTCTTACTGTGATTCCATTTTCATCACATTTATTTTTGAAGACCCATTTTACTCCAATAACAGAAGTTTCCTTAGGTTTTTCAACCAAGGTCCAATCTTTATTCCATTCAAATTCATTTATCTCATATTGTATAGCTTTTATCCAATCATCATCACCTAAAGATTCATCAGTTATTTGTGGTTCAAATTGGGAAAGGAATGTTATATGTTCTACTTAATTTCTTAAGGAACTTCTTGTCTTTATAGGTTGATTTACATCCCCAATGATACTATCGCTAGGATTATTATTTAGAAACTACTTATTCGGGTTTTGTAAAACCTATTCATCAATATAGGGTAGGAGGTATTATAGGTAAAATAATTCAGAAATATTTTCTTGAACATTATATTTATCAGAAGGATATTCTATCAAGGGTTGATAATCAGTTTTTGAAAACACATCCAATGATGTGGGATAAGGTTGTTTAAAAACAAAAGGATCAGTTTCATCAAATTTGACATGTACTGTTTCTTTAAAAGTACAAGTATTTTTATTGAAAAATTTATAAGCCTTTGGAGTTGTGGAGTACCTAAGAAAATTAATTCATCAGATTTTGGTGTGAATTTGTATAAATTATCTTTAGTATTCAGAATGAATACCTTACAACCAAAAACCATGATGTAGGAAAGTCTAGGTTTTCCACCATTCCATAACTCATAAAGAGTTTTATTATGAAAAGATCTAATAAAAACACAATTTATAGTATAACAAGCAGTACTTACAGCTTCAACGCAAAAATGTTTGGATATCAAATATTCACTCAACATGGATCTTGTTATCTCTTGAAATATTCTATTTCTTCATTCAACCACACCATTATGTTAATGAGTTTTTGGTGCGGAGAAGTTATGAGTAATGCCTTTTCTACTACAAAAAGTTTCAAAATCGGAATTTTGAAATTCTTCTCCATGATAACTATGAATAGTTATCAAAGGAAGGTTTTTCTTATTTTTAACTTGGGATCTAAAAATTTTGAAATAAGAAAAATATTTAGATTTCTTTGCTGTAAAATAGACCCACTTAAATCTAGTGTGATCATCAAATAAGAAAAATACATAATATTTTCCTCCAATGCATCCAATTTGTGTAGGTCCAAAATGATCCATATGCTCCAACTGTAATGCATCAGTGGTTGAGACTTCACCAACTGATGAAAAAACTTGATTTATGTAGCTTCCATATTGATAAGGATAAAAAACTACTGAAGAATCAAATCGATGCTTCGGTAGATCATTAACTAGTCTTTTCTAAGATATTTTGTATAGGTTCCTATGGTTACAGTGTCCTAACCATATATTCCACAACCAAGAATGATCTTCCATTCCACTAAGGAAAGGTAGATCTTGGCTTCTAAGGACTTCTAAGTTTAATGTTTGAAAATTCTCTTGCCTATTGGAAGAAAGAATAAACACTTCCTTGAAATTATTTACTAAACACTTGTCATTCCTAAAATTCACAAGGTAACCTTCATCACATAATTGAATTATGCTAATGAAGTTGTGAATAATACCCTTAACAAATAAAACATTTTAAATCTATGTTTTTACAAGAAGAATGAGGTTACCTATACCAATAATTTCCCCCTTAGCATTATCTCTGAATGTTACTTTTCCTCGGTTTATCTTGATATTTTTTTCCAATAAGTTTTTGTTACCAGTCAAATGCCAGGAAAATCCACTATCTATGTACCATGTATTACAGTTGGTACTATCCTTATTTTCCTAAAAACAAGAGAGTTGACTTTTTGAACCAAAATTTTATTAGATCCAGAAACTCCATAAAGCAAAATTTTATGTATCCACATTTTATTTGAAAAATAATCTTTATAAAAAGCTAATGATTGAGTTTGTTTATGAAATAAGTTTTTTCCCAATGCCCATCACACTGACATTTAGTGCAGAATGGATCACTTTTAGAAATAAAATAATTTTTAAGAAAAATTAGATTTGAACTAGTATAACCAAAACGAGAATTATTCCTTAGAGATCGGATTTGGAAATAAATCTTATAAAAATTTACCTTACCTAAGGTATAGTTTGACAAATAATTTTTCAAGGAAAATATTTCTAAATTTAGTTTTATAACTATGTTCTTATATTCAAAAACAATAGATTTAGCACTAGAGTTATGATGGAAAACATTTTTCTTAGAAATTACTTTTTCTAGATCCTTAGAATGTTTATCCTTCTCAAAATTATCTTCCTCATGATTTTTGGAAGTACTTTCAAAATAAAGGGTTTTCTTATAAATATCATTAGAAAGATCTGATATTTCCTTAGTATGAATTGAAATTCTATAAATTTCTTTATGTATCTTTTTATGGAATTTATAATTTTCTTTCTCAAGGAGCATATAAAACCTAGAAACATATTCATAAGTAGGTAAAGTATTATCTTCATAATATAAGGAATCTTCATCTGAAGATTCATAATATTTACTATCACTATTGATATAATTCAACGATACACGGGTTATAGATTTAGCATTGTATACCTTATCCATTAAATAATGATTTTTAATTGGTAACTTGGAAAGTAAACCAAGATTCTTCATACCAGAAGATTCGTAATATGAGGATTCTTCTAAAGAGTCTCCACCAATGGCACTCCAACTGTAATTATCTTTTAAAATTGTCTTAGATTTTGATTTATAGTACTTTTTTCTATTCATCTCAGAATGATTTTCCTTTTTATATTTTCTCTTAAGCATAGGAAAATATGGCCTTATATGTCTAGCTCTTTTTCATTAATAATAAGTTACCTCAGAGTCTTTCTTATCTTTCCTTTCTTTCTTCTTATATCTATAATGAAAGTCTTTCTTCACAACAATATTGTTCATCATTTGAAAAAGATTAAATAGTTCATTCTCAGAATGTTCACATTCACTTGATTCATATAAAACAGTGACCTTGTTATATTTAGATATTATAACTCTCTTAGGAGTCTTGGATTTCATATGATTGGTGGTGGTTGTAAAAGAAACACTTCCCATTCCATTATTATTCTTAATATTATCAGAATATCTCTTCATTATAGTCTCATGTTGAAGAAGAGTTCCAAAAAATTCATCAAGATTAATATGTGAGACTTTCCTATTATCACTTATAGCTATCCTCCTGGATTCCCACTCCTTAGCCATGATGCCTATAATTTTGTCTATAAGTGTCTTATCATCCAAACCATTTTAACCCATGGATTATAAGCTATTGAAAATAGTCATAAATCTTTGTTGTACCTTATATATAGGTTATCTATAAGGAATGAAAAAACCATGGTCCTCAGCTCTAAGAATAGCTCTTCTAGTTTCAATTACTTTGGATGTTCCAAAGTGAATTACTTCAATATTTTTCCAAATAAAATTTGTAGCTTCACATGTAGAAATCTGACTATATATATTCCTGGTCATGGATCACAATAATGTATTTCATACCTTGTAGTTTAGTTGATATTCTGACTTCTCTTCATTAGTGAATGTTCTAACTTCTTTATCCAGAATCTTGTAATATCTAGTCATCATAACAATGTTTTCTACTCCTATATTAATAAAAAAGGTCTTCATACAATCTCTCTGATATTCATAACCATTACCATCAAAAATTGCTTGTCTAGTAGGATTAATATTATCGATCAAACCAACATTCATTCCTTCCATCTCAAAGAAAAATTATTTCCTCACAAACTTGTTAGTAATACAATTTTGTAAACAAGGAAAAAATATCCTAAGAAAGGAAAATATAAAACAATTTAAAACCTGATCAAGAATACTTACATGTGAATATAAGTATTTTAGGGACCTACTTTGATACAAATTTTAGGATCTAAATGCTGATGTAGATGCTCAATATACAAGAGGGGTGAATTGTATACTTTAAAATTTTCCTTTTCAACTTTTAAAGATGGTAATGTTTAACAAAGTTAAACAAGGTAAATTCACAAGACCTCTTAGTACTACAAACTTTCTAGATTCCAGAATTGTGGTTCTGGAAATGAATCTTAACAAAAGTGTACAAGAACAAATATTATACCTTAAAGAGTATATAATATTACTAACCAAAGTACAAGTACAAGAAATTATAAGATAGTTATACTTTAATTAACAAACAAAATGCATCACAAAACTTGAAACAATTTGAGTAATAAGTAGTAAATCGTTTAACCCAAAGAGTAGGGTATCCAACAACCTTCGATAAAGGTCACTTAAATTATAATTTAATGAAATTATATCTTACCCACACCAGGGTATGCCCTCGACATGAATATTTGAGTTTGTATTTCTATCCATGCAAGCCCTCGAACTTCAAGGTAGTCGAAACCTCTGTCTTCCTATCCCCGGAAGCCCTCGAACATCAAGGTAGTTGGATCCTCTATCTTCCTATCCTCAGAAGCACTCGAATGTACTCAGAAACATTTGGAGTAACAAGAAGCAATTTTGAACAAGATGTTCATTACACACAAAGTATGAGAGTCTCTCTCTCTAGAAATCACTTTAGAAGTATGTAATATTTAGATTGATCAACTTATAAAAAAGTTATTATCTCTATCAAATGAACTCCTATTTATAGGAACACATTTAATGGTTGCATCCCTCCTCCAACGGTCGTTTTTTTCCTTGAATTTTGGAGGGACCCATACATCTGTCACTCAAACAATGGTTAGTTAGAAAATTATTGCACGACATAGTTTCATAAAAAATATGGTTGTTTACTCAAAAAAAATTCATAGTGTAAGGAAAAATAAAAGTTTGGAGTCTAGAAAAAAAACCATTCGGTGTCTACAATACCAAAATATTTGGATTCTATCTTCAATATTATTCAAAACCTTATATTTATAGAATTCAAGAGTCTAAATTTCAAGGAAATTCGGAGTCTGAATTCATAATATTTCAAATTATGAAGTCATAGAATTTGGAGTCTGAACTCAAAAATTACAGAGTCTGAATTCAGAGACTTTAGAGTATGAACTTAGAATGTTCGGAGTCTGAATTCAGTGAATTCGGAGTCTGAATATAGAGAGTTCAATGTCTGAATTCAGAGAGTTCGAAGTCTAAATTTGGATCCTAAAAATAGAATTCTCTATATCTAAGGATTTATAAGATTTTGAGGTTTTTATTATGAAATTTAATTTTACACTTGGAAATAAAATGAATTAGCTTTAGAGAAATTAAGACATAAATAATGAAAAAATGGTAAGGATAAATTTCCTTGGTGATGGAAAATTTTCCTTATGAAAGAAAAACTGGGTAAGATGAAAATTTTCTCGAGGAAGTACAATTTCCTTACGGAAAGAAAATATTCCTTATCAAGGTAAAATACATTTTTTAAGATAGAGTGTTTGTGATTTTCAAAACATGAAGGAATGAAAAAGTCATAAGGATACCTTATTGACTCAACAATATCTCTCTCTTTGGAAAAGTCAAACATCCTTAAAAAAAGAAAATAAGGACTTGGAAAATAAAACTTATATCCCTTAACACATGGGAAGTAATGAATATGACTAACTCCCCCTTCGGCTTTGGTAAAAATAAGGATCATATTCTTGATTTCTAGATTGCGTCATAGCATTTTATTGCATACGAAAATCATCTTGGATAATATCTCCCCTTTATATGAACTCCCTCTTAGATGAACTCCCATTTACTTTTGAAAACATCTTCTTTTACTTTGTATTATTTTTTTAATCATTCCTTTCTCCCCATTTGTGATTTTCAAAAAGGAATACAGTGAATGGAATAGAAAATATCATACTTGAAATATTTGTGCTAAACAACCAAAAGATGAGAAACCAAAAATTTAATTAGGATTGGAAAAATTTATACAAGGAAGAAATACATAAAATGATTGGAATTGAGAAAGATTATACTTCCTTCTACTTCGGAATCAACTTATTCACTATGGTTTTATGTTTTTTTAGTTCCTTGTGATCCTCCTCTGCATGTTTGTGAAGCTGATCCTGATCTTCTGTTATATTTTCTAAGGCTTTCATTTTTTATTCCTGAGCCTTAAGATATTATGCGTGACCCTTTAGAACTTTATCTTGCTTAACTAGCCTCTCTTCTATCTCAATCCAGAGATCACGTTCTCTCACCCAACTCTGTGCAACTGAATATAGTTTTCCATTCTGATCATTGACTTCATGCTTCTGAGTATTTTCTTCCAGAGATCCTTTATCTTTAAAAGACTTGTTGAGATATTTAAACTTATTATCTTTGGTGTCAAATGAATCCTTGAAATTATCTTTAAATTCATCAATAATTCTCATGTCTTCCAAAGTTTTCATTGAACATCTAGTCATCTTGTTGCAACTTCTTTTATGGGCTTCGTAGTTAATGAAAAATGTATTGAAATCATCATCAAGTTTGATGCACTTATCCATCACCATGGATACTGAATCTGATTACTGATTTAAGGTGCGCTGATGCATCTGGAATCTTGAGTCTATAATGGGAAATATTGGAATAGTTCCAATAAAATTTTTTAAAGACTAAACTACAAAATCATGTCCTAGAGAGGAAAATTCTGAAACAAAGACTTTGGCTGGTGAGGTTTCTTTTTCTAACTCAGTAGTGTTCCTCTTTGATGAACCACCAACTTATTTCTTCCTTACAACAGCCTTTATAGGTGTATCAACCACTAAATGTTTTCATAAATCAACCTTCAGAATGCCTTCTTCTGGATTGAGTGATTCTTGTTCACTATCAGATTGTTGTAAAATTTTATCTTCATCTATATCTTCTTACCTAGCTCCTTCCCCAGCATTTTCTGGCTGAATGAAATCATGGTTATTACTATTCTCTTCAGACATTTTGTTCACTTGTCCCTTACCCTTCTCAAATATTCCTGGTGAAGCATTCTTTGAAGACTAGGCTTCAGAGGATTAGAATGATAATTTTTCAGAAGGTCTTTACTTCTCATGAAAATCCAATACTTTATTTATCATGTTTTTTATATCACCACTGTCTTCTTCTTCATCTTATTCTAATTATTTTTATTACACTTTTTTTAGAGTCACAAACTTCTTTCCCGAAGTCTCTGGTAAAGGTTCTATGAGGAAGGATTCTGGTACCAGAATATTCTCGGATGCTTTCTCATCATCCTTCACAAGTGATTGGACTATCTCGGCCTCACACAACGTTTTCTTATGCTTCTTATCTTTCTCTTCCTTCTCAATATATTCATCAACCTTTCCTTTAAAGATTTTTTCTCAACAGGGTCCAAGACAAACTTAGGCTCCCCTTCTTTCTATGCTTTCTTTTCTTCCCTCCACTAATCCATAACCACATCCAGATAGGATTTTTTTTTCTTTGGATTTGGTGATGCGGATTGAGTTTCCTTTTCTATTGGGGGTTTTTACTTCTCTTCCACTTGCTTTTTCTTCATATACCTGGAAACCTTTTTAGAGGTTTCAACCTCATCCTATTTCTTAGAAAGTGCATCAATTATTTCTTCATGATAATCATAGAATTTTTAGGATTCTTTGGAAAAACCAACTTCTCTCTTTCTAAAGGTGTCATCACTCAGAAACATGCCTTTAAAATTTACTAACATAGATTTTCAAGGAATTTTGAAGGATTCTATACACCGAACAATCATCTTTGATAGAATGGATGGATACATAAAAATTTAATCATTCAGATTTCTATTCATTATGATCTCAATCATAACCAAGATAGGATTAGCCTACTTTACCTTTCTTAAATTTACCATGAAATCCAATGTTTCGATGTAACTCTTATTTAATGCATCCTTACCACCTTTTCACGGAATGATGAATCCTTGAAAACACAATTCAAGAATCTGAAAATATGTAGACAGGTGAAGAATATTTGGGCTCTTTACCTCTGAAAGACCAAGACATGCCATGGATTTTTCATTAATAAAACTTCCATGAACATCAGTTAGTTTATGTAAGGAGAACTCAACCTTTCCTTTATAAGGGATTCAAATAAAACTAGCAGCCTTGGTATATGAAAGAGAATATGTCTTCCCATATCACATGAAAGAAAACTTGCTTCTTCCTTCTTCCATGAAGAAAGTTACTGTCTTGTATAATTCAATCAACAACTCCGGATACACCAGATCCTATTCTGTAGGTTTCGAAATGCAAAAAAAATATCACACCTATTCTTCTTTATATTTTTAGAGATAATGGAATTTTTCTTAGTGAAGACATTTGGATTAACCAACCTTTCTCTAAAAACTGGAAATTCATAGATTTATTTACGGACAATTTTTTTTTTGAGACAAATATTCAACAAACATTTGGAGATAAGGAAACCTTGAAGATCCAGAAAGGGCTTATCTAGGAGGGTCAGAGCTCTAGCAGGTGAAGGAATGAGTTTCGATGTGGGAAAACTAGCAAGGGTCCTTTATATAGGAATTTAGGGCAATGGTTCAGCTTCCATACTTTATCCAATGGTTGAAAAACCTTACAACCAGATCTGAAGGCTTAAAAAATGACCGAATAAGAAATTTGATGGATTCTGATATTTTGATGTTTTTTAATTAAAACATTCAGATTTATGGAAAAGTGAATATGAAAAATTTAAAACAAATGAAAATACCAACAAGTTAAATATTATTACTAAAATTTATGAAATTAAACATAACCTTCAGATTTCTAGGAAGATTATTTGTAATGAGGAAAATTCTTCTTGAAGAACATTATATTCTGAAAATTTAATTACAAAAAATTGATTACGAAAAATATTTAATGAAAATATTCATTACAAAAACCTTCATTATGAAAATTTTATGTATGAAAATCTTCATTATGAAAATTTTTAGACTATAAAATACTTGAAAAATGAAAAATTATAGACTTAGAAAATTTTGAAAACAATAATTTCTAGACTATGAAAAATTGTTTGACTAAGAAAAATTTTTTGACTACAAAAAAATTTTAGACTAAGAATTTTTTTTAGAAATATAACAAAAAAATGTACTCCCCCTTTGAAAAGGAGTCCCTCACTATAAAGATTTTGGTTTCATTAGGAAGTTAACATGATGGATTACCTTATGGTTATCATTCGTAACTTCTGTTTAAAGTATTAAAATCTATCAAATGGTAAATATTTTGTGAAAATATCAACAAGTAGATCTTGCCTTCCGATAAATTAAATAATCATATCTTCTTTTTGTGTGTGTTCCCTAAGAAAGTGATGCCTAATATCTATGTGTTTTTTTCTAGAGTGATGTGGAAGGTTTTTTTCTTAAGTCAATGTCACTAGTGTTATCACACAATATTTTTGTTTTGGTAAAACTCATGCCATAATATGTGAGTGTGTGTAGTATCCACAACACATGAGTGCAACAACTTCTAGCTGCTACATATTCAGCTTCAGCAGTGGAAAGTACTACTGAGTGTTGTTTTTTCCATGACCAAGAAACTAATAAATTTCTTATAAACTGAAAGGATCCAAATGTTTAATTTTTATCTGTTCTACATTAACCAAAATTCATAATCCAAAAAACTCTTTAAAACCAAATCATTTACAGAGGTATATAAGAGTCCTAGATCCATGATTCCCTTTATTTATCAAAAAATATTTAGCACTACCTTTAACTGAGATTCCTTAGGATTGGATTGATATCTGGCACATAAGATTACTAAAACCATTAAGCCAGGATGACTAGCTATCAAGTAATGTAGACTTCATATCATACCTCTAAAAGATGTTTAATCTACCATTTTCCTAACTTCATCAAGATCAATTTAATTTGAGGTAATAATGAGAGTACTAATAGTCTTAGTGTTTTCATATCCCTAATTTTGAAGAAGAACATTAATATACTTATGTTAGGATATATAGATTTCCTCTGGTTTTTGAGAAATTTGATAACAAAGTAAAAATTTTAACTCACCCATCATAGTAATTTCAAACTCAGATTTCATTAGATCCACAAAAGAATCAGTTAAAGATTGCTGAGTTGAACCAAATATAATATCATCAAAATAAATTTGAACAATCAAAACATTTTTCTTATCGTTCTTTATAAAAATGGTGGTATCAACATTTCCCTTAACATAATTATTTTGAAGAAAAAATCCGGTAATTCTATCATACCATGCTCGAGGGGCTCGCTTAAATCCATAAAAATCTTTGGTATGCTTGTAAACATGTTCAGGATGTTTTGTATCTTCAAAACTAGAAGGTTGTTCTACTTCCTCTTGAAAAAAACCATTAAGGAAGTCACATTTAACATCCATTTTAAAAAGATTGAAATTAAATAATGCTACAAATGTAAGTAGAATATGAATAGATTCAAGTCTAGCTACTGGATCATAGGTTTCTTCATAGTCTATTACTTCTTGTTGATTATAGCCTCGAACAACCAATGTAGAAATAGTTCTTACTATAATTCCATTTTCATCACTTTTATTTCTGAAGATCCATTTTACTCCAATAACAGAATACTCCTTAGGTATTTCAACCACGGTCCATGCTTTATTCTATTCAAATTCATTTAGCTCATCATGCATACCTTTTATCCAATCATCATCACCTAAATCTTTATCAATGCCTTTTGGTTATAATTGGGGAAGGAATTATAGATGTTGTACTTCATTTATATAGGAACAAAAAGTCCATATAGGTTGATTTAAATCACCAACGATACTATCACTGGGATTATTTTTTAGAAATAGCTGATTTGGGTTTCATAAATCCTATTTATCAACCTAGGGTCGGATGTCTTTTGAGGTAAATGCTTCATAAATATTTTCTCGAACATTTTCCTAATCAGAAAGATCTTCTATCAGGGGTTGATAATCAATTTTTGAAAACACATCTAAAGATGTAGGATGAGGTTGTTTAAAAACAAAATGATTAGTTTCCTCAAATTTGACATGTACTATTTCTTTTGTAGTACAAGTATTATTATTGAAAATACTACAAGCCTTAAAAGTTGTGGAGTATCCAATGAAAATTCCTTCATCATATTTTGGTGCAAATTTGTGTAGATTATCTTTAGTATTCAGAATGAATACCTTACAACCAAACACATTGAAGTAGGAAAGTCTAGGTTTTTTAACATTCAATAACTCATAAGTATTTTTATTATGAAAAGGTATAATCAAAACAAGACATATAGGATAAAAAGTAGTACTTATAGCTTCGACCCAAAAAATGTTTGGCTACCAAATATTCACTCATCATGGTTGTTGTTATATCTTGAGGAATTTTATTTCTTCTTTCAACTTCACCATTCTGTTGAGGAGTTCATGGTGCTGATAAGTTATTAGTAACACCTTTTATAGTAAAAAATGTTTCAAAATACGAATTTTGAAATTCACCTCCATGATCACTATGAATAGTTACCAAAGGAATGTTTTTCTTATTTTTAACTTGGGATCTAAAACATTTGAAATATTAAAAAGCATCTGAATTGTTTTCTAGAAAATAAAACCACATAAATATACTGTAATCATCAACTAAGAAAAATTCATATTATTTTCCTCTAATACTTACAGTTTTTGTTGGAGCAAAAATATCCATATGAACCAACTGTAATGCATCAGTGGTTGAGACTTTACCAACTGATTTCAAACTTGATTTATGTTTCTTTCCATATTGACAAGGACCACAAACTTTTGATGAATCAAATATAAGCTCCATTAGATCCTTAACTATTGTTTTCTTAGAGAGTTTTCATAGGATCTTAAGGTTACAATTTCCTAAACATCTATTCCATAACCAATAATGATCATACATTGCACTATAGAAAGGTAGTTATTGGATTCTAATGTCTTCTATGTTTAATTTGTAATCATTCTCTTTCCTAGTGGAAGAAAGAATAAAATATTCTTGAAATTATGAACTAATCACATGTCATTCCTAAAATTCACAAGGTAACCTTAATCGCATTATTGACTTATTCTAATGAGGTTGTTCTTAAGACCCTTAACAAATAAAAAATTTGAAATAAATGTTTTTCTAAGAAGAACGATGTTACATATACCAATAATTTCTCCCTTTGCATTATCTATGAATGTCACTTTTCCTCATTTCGTCATGATAATTTTTTGAAATAATTTTTTTAACATTAATATTCCAGGAAAATACACTATCCATGTACCATGTATTCCATTTGGTACTATCTTTATTTTACTGAAAACAAGAGAGTTAGACTTTTGGAACCCAAATTTTCTTGGATTGGGAAACTTCAGAAAGCAAAATTTTAGGTATCCACATTTGCATTGAATAATAAGAATTATAAAAACCTAAAGACTGAGTTTTGTTTAAGGAAAGGTTTTCCCAATGCCCACCACACTAACATTTAGTACAGAATGGGGCATTTTGAGGAAAAAAATAGTTGTTACTAAAAATTAGTTTTGAACTAGTATAACCAAAACCAGAATTATTCCATAGAGGTCAGACTTGGGAATAAATCTTATCAAAGTTTTCCTTACCTTAGGTAAAATTTGAAAAACACTTCCTCATGGAAAATATTTTTGACTTTATTCTAATAACTAAGTTCTTATCTTCAAAATCATCAGTTTTAGCACTGGATTTAGGCTCAAAAACATTTTTTATACAAATTACTTTTTCTAGATCCTTAGAGAGTTTATTCTTCTCAGAATTATCTTCTTCATGATTTTTCAAAATACATTCATACTCAAGTGTTTTCTTATCAAGATATTTAGAAACATATGATATTTCCTTAGTAAGAATGTAAATTCTAGAATTTTCCTTATCAATATTTTACTTGACTTTAGAATTTTCATTACCAAGGAGATTAGAAAACATAGAAACTTCTTCATAAGTTGGTAATGTATAATCTTCCTCTAAACATGATTCCTCATCCAAAGATTCATAATATTTACTATAACTATAATTTGCATTCAATGAAACACTGGTTATGGATTCATCATTAGGTACCTTAGCTATTAAACAATTATTCTCATTACGTAACCTGGAAAGTAAACAGAGATTCTTCTTACCAGAAGATTCATGATATGAGGATTCTTCAAAAGTGTCACCACCACTGCCACTATAGGTGTCATTATCTTTCAAAAAAATTTATCTTTAGCTTTGTAGTACATATTTCTATTCCTATCATAATGATTTTTCTTTCTATATTATCTCTTAAGTATAGGACAATATAGCTTTATATGTCGGGCTCTTTTTCATTCATAACAAGTGACTTCAGAGTCTTTATGGTCTTCAATTTATTTCTTCTTGTATCTATACTGAAATTCTATCTTCCCAACTATCTTGTTCATCCTTCAAGCAATATTAGCTATTTCATTCTCAAAATATTCACTTTCACTTGATTCAGATAAAATAGTGAACTTGTTAGATTTAAATCTTGTAACTCTCTCAGGAGTCTCGACATTCATATAATTAGCTGTGGTTGTAAAATCAACACTTCTATTCCCATTATTCTTCTTAATATTATCCACATCTCTCTTCATTATAGTCCCATTTTGATGAAGAGTTCAAAAAAGTGCATCACGAGTAATCTGTGAGACTTTCCTATTATCGTCTATAGTTGTCCTCTTGGATTCCAACTCATTAGGCATGATGTCTATAATTTTTTCTACAACTACCTCATCATCCAAACCATTTTCACCCATGTATTGTAATCTATTGATAATAGTCATTAATATCTGTTGTACCAAACATATAGGTTCTTCATAAGGAAATAAAAAACCTTGGTACTCATCTCTAAGCTTAGATCTTCTAGTTTCAATTACTTTAGAAGTTCCAAAGTGAGTTACTTCAAGAATTTTCAAAATAAAATTTGCAGGTTCACACGAAGAAATCTTGATGTATATATTCGTGGAAATGGAACACAACAAATTATTGTGTACATTGTAGTTTATTTGATATTCTGACTTCTCATGATTAGTGAATGATCTGACTTCCTTATCAGGAATCTTGTAATCTTCAGTCAACATAACAATGTTTTCCACTCTAGTATTAATAACAAAATTCTTCATACGATATCTCCAATATTACTAATCATTACCACAAAAAATTGGTGGTGTAGTAGGATTAATATTATCAATTTAACCGACATTCATTCCTGCCATCTCAAAGAAAAATTCTATCCACACAAACCTGTCAGTAGTAAAAGTTTGTAAACAAGGATTAAAATATCCAAATCATGGAAAATATAGAACAATGAAAAAACTGAGCAAGAAATCTTATATGTGAACATATGTATTTCGAAGATATACTATGATACCAATTGTAGGATTGAAATTATGACATAGAGGCTCAATATACAAGAGGGGGTAAATTTTATACTTTAAAAACTTCCTTTGGATAATCAAATGATTGTAATTTTTAACAAAGTTAAACAAGGTAAATTCACATGACCTCTTAGTTCTAAAAACTTGCTAGATTCCGGAAATGTGGTTCTGGAAATGAATCTTCACAAAAGTTTATAATAACAATGATTTTACCTCAAATCATATAAAATCATACTAATTAGAGTACAACTATAAGAAATTATATGATAGTTATACTTTTATTAACAAAGAAAATTCCGTAGAGAACTTGAAAGAATATGAGTAACAAGTAGTAAATCCTTTAACCCAAAGTTTAGGGTATCCAACAACCTTTGATAATGGTCCCATGATTTATACTTTCAGGAAATTCTATCTTACCTTAACCAGGGTAATCCCTCAATATGAATATCATACTCTCTCATTCTATCCCTACAAGCCCTAGAACATCAAGGTAGTCAACACGTTTGACTTCTTGTCCCTGGAAGCCCTCGAACATCAAGATAGTCGGCACCTATGACTTCCTATCTTTAGAAGACCTCAAATGTACTCAACAACATTCAGATTCACACGAAGAAATTCTAAAACAGATGTTCAGTGTGCACAAAGCATGAGAGTCTCTTTCTCTAGAAGTCACTTCAGTAGTATGTAATCTCTAGATTGATCAACATATTAAAAATTTATGAGCTCTTTAAAATGAGCTCTTATTTATAGGAACATTTTCAACGATCGGCTCCCTCCTCCTACAGTCATATTTTTCCTTTAATTTTGGAGGGACATATACACATGTCACTCAATAAACGGTTAGTTAGAAACTGATTGCATGACATAGATTCATAACAAAATATGGTTTTTTACTGAAAACCATTTTTTGGAGTGTAAGGAAAAGTTAAAGTTCGGAGTCTAACCAAAAAACAATTCTGTTCCTATAATACATAAATATTTCAATTCTATCTTCAAATGAATTCGGAACCAGAATTCTATAGAATTACGGAGTCTGAATTTCAAGGAAATTTGGTGTCTGAATTAAAATGTATTCGGAATTTGAATTCATAGAATTTGAAGTCTGAATTCATAGAATTCGAAGTATGAAATCAGAAATTTTGGAGTCAGAGTTCAGAGAGTTTGAAGTCTAAAATTAGAAAGTTTGGAGTATAAATTCATAGAATTCAGAGTCTGAACTCAGAATGTTCGGAGTCTAAATTCAGTGATTTTGGATTCTAAATTCAAAGAGTTCAGAGTCTGAATTCAGATCCTGAAAACATTATTCTCTATATCTATGTATTTATAATATTATGAGGTTTTAGTTAAGAAAACAAATTTTACACATAGAAATAAAATGAATTGGGTTTAGATAAATTAAGACATGAACAATGAAAAAATTTTAAGGATAAGTTTCCTTGGGGAAGGAAAATTTTCCTTATGAATGAAAAAATGGGTAAGGTGAGAATTTTCTTGGGGAATAAAAATTTCTTTAAGGAAGGGAAATTTTATTTACCAAGGTAAAATAAAATTTTCCTTTAGATAGAGTGTTTGTGATTTTCAAAACATGAAGGAATGGAAAAGTCATAAAGAAACCTTATTGACTCAATAGTTATATCAGACTCTAAATGAATTACTGATCACAACTCTAGATGACCATTTTTCATAATTCAAAACATAGTAGTGGCATAGTTGTGTTCAACTGCTATACTATAAAATGTTTTGGTTTGTAGGGACATAGTGTTTCATGCATTCAATATTTATTTTGATAACCATCGGGTGTTACAAATATTATCACCTCTAAATTGTATATTCATCATTAATTATATTATTTTTTTAAAATTACAGATATATGTAATTTTTTATTTTTGTGATGTTTTATATATTTAAAAAACATTATTAAATTAATAATGTATTTTTATAGTTTCTATAATTCTCAAGAAAATTATATTAAGGAATGGCCATATTTTAAAATAAATTAATAAAAAATAAACTATTTATATTTATTATTCCATTATAATTAATAATAAATAATAATAAAAATAAAAAATGAATGTATAATGTGTATGTACCTATTTTCAAATTTTCCAACGAAAATTATATTTAAAAAAAATAGACATATTGAAATAACTATAAATGTGTAATATTATTTAAGGGTTTTCTTGAATTAATTGAATGTAAATATGACCATTAAATGATAGTTGAACATTATGACCATTAGACCTTTTTACTTTTAGGTATTTTGACTATTGGTTATATAGTTTTTTATAAAGTGACTCTTATAACTAGTGTATATTAACGGTAAAGAAAAGAGATGGTTGGTACATAAAATAGAATAAATAAATTAAAATTGGTGTAACTTCCCAAAAGAAAAATATTTATTTGATATTTAGAGTGTTCTATCATCAATCGGGTTAAAACATGACCAAGGCCATTTGTAACATCACTAACTGAGGTTCAAGAAGAATCATTTTCTAGATAAGTTAAAGTTCATGGAAATCACTACTAGATCAAAAATAGTAGAACCGTCCAAATAAATTATCATAATATAACACCTTTAACATAGGAATTATGATGGTATGATATGGGGTTATGTATCTCAAGGTCAATTAATATCAAAGTGTAAATTCTTTTAGAAATTAAATGATGTGTATGTTGATGCCAAATTTTAATCAAATAAACCAACATTATCTAAAATCTGAAATATATATGATTACAGTATCAATATGATAAAATGGATTTCATATTTTAAATTAGGATTTATAAATTACTCATGGGATAAATTTGATGATATTAGTTAAATGATAGTAAAAAATGGTATAAAATGGAGAAATACGCTATATACGACATTATAATTATGTAACCATGACTCAAATAAACCATTGAAGTTCTAATTTTTAAATGTTGGATTCAATGATTATAATGTAAAAATGTGGCTGATAATAGGGGACTTTAAGGGTAGTGTATCACTTATGATAATGTAAAAAAAAACTCATTACATTATTACCTGAAATTCTAATACGACACCTATAAATACCCACATCATATTTTCATTTTTCTCCAGAAAATAGACATTAAATTTTTATATATCTCTCAAGGAGACTATTATGAAAATATATATTTAACATGGAAGATTTTGGTTTGTTATATATTTTTAATCAAGTTTATGAATCTCAATAGGGGTATTGTTATTTTTCCCTATATTTTTAATTCATATTGACATTACTATTGTTGTATCATTTTAATTTTCCATGTTATTATTACAATATTATTTTTATATCAAATTATCTTATATAATTATGATATACTATACTTTTGAGACCCAAATAAACTCACATAAAAATCTATTTATAAGTCATTGTAATGCCGAAACTCTCCCAAGAGGTATAGAACTATGTAAAATCCCATTATAAAAAAACTCTCTATATTTTCCATATATTATTGGTATTATGGATGTATTATTTCTCAGAGGTGAGATATTTCTATGAAATTTTGATGGAGATATAACTTTTGGATTTTTTATCATGTCAACATTAGATTAAACTCAATTTTCTCATAAGTTCATCTTTTCCATCATTTTATTCCTACCAAGAAGTGTGCTCTCACTAATATTTCTTATCATTAATGCATATCCAATATGTGTGACTACATAACCTTTCAATATAGGTAATTTATCCAAAATATAATTGGAATCACACAATTTAAAATATGTATATTTGATTATCTAAACATTTTGACCACATTAATATTTTTAACTACCCAATAACTATAATTCCATACTCTTCACCACTCTTCACCTCAAAGGGTGATTATTTGAACCATATGAATCCCTAATTATCCTTAATATATATCAAGGTAATTCACTAAAACATTTGTTTTAATTCATCGATTGTAGAATCTATATACTTTCCCATATGATCCATTATGCCATATGGAGAAATCATATAAGATATGTTTTATTTAGTAATTATTCAAATTATTTCTAAGTTGCTCATTTATTAACATTGTTCCATGTTTTGTGTATTCTATTTTAGTATATGATGATATGAATTTAGGATTTTTTAGATATGTTGGGACCATATTTATATATCCTCTCAGCATAATGCCTAGTCTCATGAGACCCCCAATATAAAATAATAGGATTTTCCTTACCCTTTATGTATGATGTCTTCGCACAAGGGCTCAATGACATATTTATGATGTAAAACTTTATGCATTCCCATAATTTCCATAAATATCTGATAATTTAATTTTATCTAGGACATTATTTATTTAATATTTCATTTATGTATTATGTTATTCTTAAGTATTAAATGATATGGAATCATTTTTTTGCCTACTCTTGGAATATTTCTTATGAAAATATTACTCCATGTTAGATTCTATTATATATTATCCCTCACTAAGCATATGAGATTACCCTTTTATTTTCTTTCCCATTTACCAAGTAAAAAAGATGGAATATTTTATGTGATTAGATCGATAAATAACATTATGTAATAAATAATTGTACTCAAATAATGAAATATTTCATGATGTAATATAATGTTTATGTATATAGTCTGTTAAGGAATTATAAATATTGATATAGGTATTTTTATCTCATGTAAAATAATTACCTTATAATATATAACCAACATTATCTAGGTAATTAGTTCAAGAATAATTGATGGTTTTATCAGAGTATGGTTTGGTTGAAACCATAATTACTTTGTTTAAAAGAACACATGCAGTGAACATAGAATTACTAATTGAACATTCTATAGATTATTGTTGAATTTTTTTGATAATTATCCTACGATTATGACTATATTTTAGGGAAAAATGAAATGTAAGTCATGTATATTACATTATTAACTTATAATATTATTACTCATGTTATCCCATTTATATGATAATGAAACCTAATAGAAGGAATGGAATCCAAGACTATAATTAAAAATAATGTGTTGATTGTATTGATAATATAGATAATGGAATTAGTTTTGGTGGTTATATTTTTTATTTGTTACTGAAATTAACAAAGGTTATGAAAAATATCATTTTCAATATTGAGGAAAAAATTACCCTTCAACTAGGAAAAACCAATTTAGGTCATTTTATGAGGCAACAACTGTAAGGGTTGGTGTCCTAAGAACCAACTATTTTGTACTTTTATTACATTAATGTACTCTTGTTATATATTGTTCACTGATCAGCATGACTATAATATAATAATGTCCTGGAATATTTTTTTCATTAATAAGGTCATGGATGATCCCCGCTATGATGAGAACCTTGAAATGATATAAAAATATTTTTAAATAAATTTCTACAATTGGATGACATAGTATGATATGACACATAGTATACAGACCTTCATGTACGAGTACTCATAAAAATATGAGACTCTCTCTCATGGAGTTCAGACTTGGTAATCTACAAGATGAGAGATTATGAGAACAGACCCTCTAATAGAAATTCACATGTCTTGGTGTCATCAGACATTGATATCTATGAGCGTGTGTAATGGTCATTAGACTGGAAGATTATCATTAACTCATTTCATGACTCGGGCACATAGATTTTCTGACGAAAACAGTCACGCAGACAGTTGGCGGGAAGTAGGGTACTTTGAGTGCGTCACAAGTGACATGTTGTTAAAGGATAAGTCGAGGAAGGATTTGTCCCATCTATTTATGAAAGATGATATCTCAGCCCTTTTATTGAAATAGAACTATCACATTAAATTCCATGGCCATGGTGTAAACGACAAGTTTATTTCAGGTAGTCAAAGAATGACGGATCAAGCATATAGGTTTATGACACTGCCATAAAACCTGCTTGACGAGATATTGTGAAAAAGGGATTAAATTACACAGTAAGTGTTTTTATGAGGTTATACATCAATACAACATCAACTTCTCTCTTGGGTTCCTTGACTCGTTGCTAGACAGTAATCTTGGATTTTAGGCAAGCCTGCCTAATGACAACGAGAAAGAGGCCTAGAGGGTCATACACTATGTGTATTCAAGTATCTCATGTAGAATAAAGATTATTCCCATACGTGGTTTAATAATTATTCAAGGAATCCTAAATCGTTTTAATGATGGAGGAAGAATAAAAACATGTACACGTCGTGTATTAATTATTACACGCTGTGTAGTTTTCATTTTGGAAAGGAAATGAATAAATGAAAACAAGATATACACTCTATGTACATTGAATGTACACGCCATGTTGTTTTCAATGAAAAACAAGTACACGCCCTGTATTTATTATTACACACTGTGTTGTTTTTCCAGTCGGGATTTTGAGGATATAATATTATTTTATTAAAGGATATTTATTATAATCAGTGTGAGCGCATGTCAAGGAATTAATTATTCGACATGGGGGATTTCAATAATAGTTAATGAAATAAATGAAACGCGTAACACATTTATTTATTTTCAGAACTCTATAACCTCAAACTCGATTATAAATATCCTCCCAACCCCAACTCTTTTCCTACACAAGAGAATCATTGTGCACAACAATTCGGGAGAATTATTTCAAAGATGAAAGAACCTCTTCCTCCAAGAATGCTCTCAAGACCGAGAGATCATCATCCATCATATCAAGATGATCTAAGGATGAAAATTCACGGAAAGGTTTCTACATGCTAGCACTCAGAGACTCCATTGGAAACGTCCAGAGATACGAGGTACACGTGTGGATCACCGCTAGAGGAAGTCTATACTTGGCTTCTGCGACGCAACAACGAATCACATCAGAACGTGATCAAGAACATAAACAATGAATGAACACCCAACATGTATTTCTTTTTAATTTATTAAATTAATTATAATCAACCTGTAATGATCCAACTTTGTGGTTCCAGGACTTTCCTTTTCTATGTCAATTTCTTTGATTTGATCCATGGAGAATGGCGTTTATCATCATATTGATCCCGGATTGATCATTGTTAATGACAAAAAGCCATGTGGGCACATCCACCCACACACTTCTACTGCACCCATAACATTCAATTGGTATCAGAGGGAGGTTACAAAATTGATTATAGTTATTTAATTTTCATTGATAATTTACACATTTATATTTGATTCAATTCAAGATAAATCGTTCTCTAACTTGAATAAACAAGATCTGTTCGTCCTCCTTCATTTCTCGATTCATATGATTGAAATGACATTTTAATTTTAATTTTTTATTAAAATATAAATGAGGAACTCATCTAGAGGAGCCTCTCTTTATGTATGTACAACACAGAAATACACAACAGGTAATGAAAACTACACACAGTGTACTTAGGTTCAATGAATCGGTACTGGTCCTCCAAACCACACCATGTTAATTGATTACTCCTAAGACATTATTGCCCTGTGTTGACTAGAAATGAACGGCACATGGGAACAGGAATACATAGCGTGTATGTTGGAGCCACACACCATGTAGTCTGATCCGGCCCAAGTGAAACCGTGTACAATGGAGAAGCCGCGTACCACCAACAAGGGATCTCCAGGATGGTTAACGCGTAACAAGTAAGTACAAGCCATGTATGATATATCTACACACCATGTACTCCAAAATTTACATAGTACAGAAAAAACGCCAAATCCCCCGGTGTGTACTTTGGATAAAAGGTGAAAAGAAATACATGCGGGGTAAATTTAAACTACGCTCCGTGTACTTTCCAGAAATTTCACCAGGTTTCCTCCAAAAGTAAAAAGACCTGTAAAAAGGATATGGATGAGAAAAATCTCAAGGAAATTCAGAAATTAATTTATGATAAAGAAATGATTAATTATAAGATCATAATTAATTGAATTCAAGCACGACTTATCTTGAATAATATAAAGATTAAAAGAATTTGAATTCTAAAAATGCATAAATGTCGTTACATGCTATAGATGATATTGAGCTAGACCAAACACCGTTTTTATGTGTGTATGGTTTCATTTAAATTTGTTTCATTTAAACTCCGTTGGCCCACATGCCTTCTTTCAATAAAATTTTGGGCCTACGTGACCATGGTTTCTTTAATGTAAACCCCATGTAATGAAGGATCTCCCATGCTAGAGGAGACGGTTCAAAATATGAAGCTGAGGCAAAACCAACCCAAGAAGATATAAAGGTGGATAGGTGGGAGCCGAAAAACACAAACCATTAAGTTCAATGAGTTTTCCCTAGGTTAGGGTTAGCTTATCAAAACCACTAGATAAGCTAACTAATAGAAGCTCATGATCATGCCATCATATTTTAATTCTGTATTATTTCATGGTATATTTATTATGAATGTGTTCTCGCGATCACATAATTAATAAACAAGTTTGAAAGGATGGAATAAAATAAAACTATACTATGTGTAAACATTATCAGAACATGGTTAATCACTTAAGCTAGTATCACTTAATATTAACAAGAAACTGATAATGCAAAACTATGCATAAAAGATTGAAATCCCTCAATATCATATTAAATCAGATGAATCCTTCCATTACTTGATATAGGGAAAGAGTTGGAAAAGACCTGCCAACCTAAATGCCTTCAAATAGCTTGACCAACCCTTGTTGGGGTTATGCAAAGGGTAATATAGATCCTTGTCACTAGATTGTCAAAGAAACTAGACATTCCGTGTTCAATGGTGATGGACATTGGGACTTAATAAAATAGTGGGAGAATTAATAAATTCATTTCTTATTTCTCATAAAAATGTAATCAAGAAAGTATTGATAAATCATCTCTTTTAATTTGTTGAATCAATATGAAAAACTCATCAACCAAATTTTCTCTGCGATCAATTCTAGATAATGAAAATATCTTCACTGGCAGTAAATTTGATGAATGTTTTTGGCACCTTCGGGTTATCCTACACCATGAATGAAAGTTTTACATGCTGGAGTCCACACTTCATGATCTTCCTATCCAAGGGCAAATTGATGAAGCTTTCCTGGTCTGTGATCAACATTTGAGTGATCCACTCGAAATTCAATGTTTGATGTTGTCATCAATTTCTAGTGATCTCATAAAGTCACATGAAGACATGGATGCCTACAGCATGCTCTAGCACCTCTATGGTCCATACTAGGAGAGAACAAGACAGGAAAGGTTTGAGATCTCCAAGGATCTATTTTAGAGCTAGCTTGGAGAGGGTGCCCCAACCAGGATTCATGTAGTCAAGATCATTGGATACATTGAGCGCTTAGAGGTTCTAGGGTTTAAACTCCGTGAAAACTGGTTACTGATCTCATTATTTCATCACTCCCCCATAGCTTCTCAAACATTGTTTTGAACTTCAACATGAAAAACATTGAGAAGACTCTGCCTGATCATCTTATCCTTATTCTCCATGTGGACAATGAAATGAAGATTGAAAAGCCTTCTGTCCTCATGGTGAATAAAATGAAAGGGAAGGTGAAGAGCTTTAAGCCCAAAGCTTCTTCAAGTCCTTACTAGAAAATTAAGATCAAATGGGAGGCAAGGGAATAGGAGGCTATTTGTTTCGCATGTGGCAAGAAGGGCCACTGGAAGAAAATATGCACCCAGCCAAGGAAGAAAGTGGAAGATTCATGTGCATTTGTTATCGAATGAAATCTATCTGTTTCAACCAACTGGATATTAGATACTACTTGTGGTGCTCAAATCTATATAAAAATATAGGAACCAAGTTGATTCAGAAATATTGATCGAGGTAAGGTAGATCTACGAGCAGCCAATGGAGCCAGACTTGCTGTTGTAGCTGTCGGGGACTACCACCTCACATTGCCAACTGGAATGATCTTGGTGTTAAAGGGTTGTTATTATGTTACATCTGTTACTAAAAACATTATTTCAGTATCCAGATTAGATACTAATGGATTTATGTTCAAGTTTGGAAATGAATGTTGATACTTTTATAAAGATAGCATTTTTTTAGTAGGGCACATTTATATAACGACCTTTATGTGTTAGACTACAGAAACCAAGTAATCTCAATCGATGAAAAAGTCAATTCACATGACTCATACCACAACCAACTTTGGCATCACTGACTAGGTCATGTCAGTGAGAAAAGTTTGACAAAATTACATCAAGATTGGTATTTAGGTTCTTTTGAACTAAAACCACTTGGTGTATGTCATGCATGTCTACAAGGAAAAATGACCAAAGCCGCATTTAGTGGGAAATGTTAAAGGGCTAAAGAGATTATAGAATTAGTTCACACATATGTGTGTGGACCATTTCTAGTTTAAGCAAGGTGTGGGTTCTCGTACTTCATAACTTTTACCAATGATTTTAGTAGATATGGATATATTTACTTAATGAGGTATAAGTCAGGTTCTTTTGATCGGTTCAACGAATACAAGAATGATGTTGTGAACCAGCTTGGTAAGAAGATTATGAATCTCTGTTCAGACAGAGGAGGAGAATATCTTAATCAGGACTTCATTGATTTTTTATGGGAGTTTGAGATTCTATCTCAATTCACTCCTCCTTACACACGTCAGTGGGATAATGTAATTGAAAGGGGGGACCACACCCTATTGGACATGGTGAGATCAATGATGAGTCATGAGAATCTTCCATTATCCTTTTGGGGATACACATTACAAATAACAGCACACATACTAAACCAAGTACCATCTAAATCGATAAATGGTATTCCATATGAGTTATGGAGTGGACGCAAAGCCACGTTATCAAATTTACATGTGTGGGTAGTGAAGCATTTGTTAATGATACTTCAAGTAACCAAAATTCACCCCAAGGCACAATGTGTATCATTATAGGATATCCCAAGGAAACTAGGGGATATTACATATACAACCCCTCAGAAAAAAAGGTTAATGTGGCAAGACATGACATATTCCTTAGGACAAAACACATCTCCAAAAGAGATAGTGAGAGAGATGTATACATCGATGAAGTCGAGGCTCAAGATACACATGAGTTGGTACAAGAACAGATTTCACTATGCCCTGTGGAAGAACAATTTGTTCCAGAGACACAAGAACTACATATGTGCACATGAGAGGTGAGAGAACCTGAATGATATGGTTTTCTTGCCATCGAGGATGGTGAATCATTATTCGTTGAAAAGTATGATCCTCTTACCTACAAGGAAGATGTTGAAGGCATAGATGTTTCCATGTGGCATGAAGCCATGAATTCTGAAATGGATTCCATGTACCAAAACCATGTCTGGATTTTGGTAGATCCTCGAGTTGATGTAATTCCTATTGGTAATAAATGGGTATTCAAGAAGAAACTGGACATGGAGAGGCATGTCAGCACCTATACGGCATGACTGGTTGCAAAAAAATTAGATAGCATCAAGGAATAGACTATGATGAAACCTTTTCACTGGTTGTGATGCTGAAATCCTCCAGAATCCTATTGGCCATTGCCTCTTTCCATGACTATGAAATTTTGAAAATTGATGTCAAAACAGCATTCGTTAACGGGAACCTCTAAGAAGATTTTTACATGACACAACCTGAAGGGTTTGGGACTACAAAGAATTCCAACAATGTATACAAGTTGCAGATAACCATTTATGGATTAAAGCTAGAATCAAGTTCATGGAACATTCGTTTTGATGAATCTATAATAGAATTAGGCTTTTCTAAGAATGAATGTGAGCCTTGTGTCTACAAAAGGTTTAGTGGAAGTGTAGTAGTTTTTCTAATTGTATATGTTGATGAAATATTAATAATTGGAAACGAAGTACCTGTCTTACAGTCAGTTAAGGCATCTTTTCATAAATGCTTCTACATGAAAGACTTGGGTGAGGCATCATATATTTTTGGGATGAACATCCATCGTGATAGATCCAAGAGAATGCTGGGCCAGATTCAAAGTACATACATTGACCAGATACTGAAGATATTCAGTATGGAATAGTTCAAGAGGGGATTTTTTCGAGTGTCACATGGCATTCATCTTTCCAAGAAAATGTTTCCTCAGACACATGAGGAAAGAAAGAGAAGGTCAAGGATCCCTTAAGCATTCACGATTGGGTCAGTAATGTATGCTATGCTATGTGCGAGGCTAGATGTTGCTTATGCATTAAGTGCGGTAGGTAGATATCAAGCTAAACCATTAGACCGCCATTGGATGGCAGTCAATACTATCCATAATTATCTGAGGCGTGCTATGGATATGTTCCTGGTTAATGGCGGAGATGAGGAACTAGTCATCAGAGGACATGTAGATTCTACTTTCCAGACTGATCAAGATGACATGAAGTCGTAGACTAGATACATCTTCCGTTTTAAAGGAGTTTCGGTGAGCTAGAAGAGCTCAAAGAAAAGTGTGGTGGTAGATTCTACAGCGGAGTCCGAGTATATCGCAACTTATGAGGCAGCTAAAGAATCAGTATGGATGCAAAGCTTTGTCCAAAATTTGGATGTAGTACCATGTAGTAAAGATCCTGTCACACTCTATTGTGATAATACTACAGCGGTGGCACTTACAAAAGAGCCATGGTCACATCAGCGGACAATGTACATACTTTGTAAGTACCATCTCTTGATGTATTTTTCTAAGAGAGGTGAAGTTGTAGTGAGCATTATTTCCAAAAAAGACAATGTGGAGGACCCCTTGACTAAAGCCTTGACTCAACAGAAACATGATCATCATGTGAGGTCTAGAAGACTAGAATTCGGAGGTAGTTGGCTCTAGTACAAGTGAGAGTTTATAGGGGTTGGTGTCATGGGAAACAGCTGTTTTTAACTTTGATTACATGAATGTACTCTTGTTATATATTGTTCATTGTTCTTCATTACTATAATATAATAATTTCTTGGAATATTTGTTGCATTAATAAGGTCATGGAAGATCCCAGCTATGATGAGGACCATGAAATGAAATAACAATATTCATAAATAAAGTTCTATGGTTGGATGACATACTGTGATAGGACACATAGTATACAAACCATCATGTGCGAGTAATCGTAAGAAGATGAGACTCTCTCTCATGGTGTTCACACTTGGTAATCTCCAAGATGAGAGATTATGAGAACAGACCCACCAGTAGCAATTCCGCAAGTCTTGGTGTCATCGGACATTGCTATCTATGAGCATTTGTAATTGTCCTTAGACTATAATATTATAATCAACTAATGTCATGACTCATGCACTTATATTTACTAATGAAAACTGTCACGCAGACAGTTGTAAGGAAGTACCGTTTTTTGGGTGTGTCACAAGTGACATGTTGTTAATGTATAAGTCAATGAAGGATTTTCCCTTCCATTTATGGAAGTTGATATCTCAGACTTCTGATTGAAATAGAATTAGCACATTAAATTCCATGGCCATGGTGTAAACGAAGAGTTTATTTTAGGTATTCAAAGAACGACAGATCAAGAATATAGGTTTATAACACTTCCATGAAACCTACTTGATGAGATATTGAGACAAAGGGATTAAATTACAAATTAAGCATTTATATATGGTGATTATGAGGCGTCAACTACTTTTTCTTTGGTTCCTTGACCAATTACTAGACAATAATCTTGGACATCAGGCATGCTCGCCTAATGCCAACGAGATAGAGGCCTAGAGGGTCACACACTAAGTGTATTCAAGTATCTCAAGTTGAATAATATTATTCACGTACATGGCTTAATAATTATTTACGGAAGACAAAAAATTTTTAATGTTGGAGGAAGAATAAAGACAAGTACACACCGTGTATTAATTATTACACGTCGTGTAGTTTTTATTTGGAAAACAAGTACACGCCATGTATTATTTATTGTACATGTCGTGTAGTTTTCATTTTGGAATTGAAATGAATAAATGAAAACAAGATATACACGCCATGTACATTGAATGTACACGCCATGTAGTTTCAATGAAAAACAAGTACATGCCATGTATTTATTATTACATGCCATGTAATTTTTCCAGTCTGGATTTTGAGGATATAATAATTTTTTATTAAATGATATTTATTATAATCAGTATAAGCGCATGTCTTGGAATTAATTATTCCATATGCGAGTTTTCAATAAGAGTTAATAAAATAAATGAAACATGTAACGCGTTTATTTATTGTCATAACTATACATCCTCAAACTCGATTATAAATATCCTCAGAACCCCAACTCTTTTCCTACACAAGAGAATTGTTGTGCACAACAATTCTGGAGAATTCTTTCAAGGCTAGAAGAACCTCTTCCTCCAAGAACACTCTCAAGGCCGAGAGATATTATCTTCCATCAGATCAAGATGATCTACGGTGGACAACACAAGCAAATGTTTCTCTATGCCATCACCCGAAGACTTCTTTGGCGATGTCCCAAGATACGAGGTACACATGTGGATCACCGCTAGAGGAAGACTACACTTGGCTTCTGCGATGCAATGACGAATCACATCAGAACATGATCAAGAACATCAATGAATAAAGAACACCCAAATGTTATTTATTTTCAATTGATTAAATTAATTATAATCAACCTGTAACAATCCTACTTTGTGGTTCCATGACTTTTCTTTTCTTTGTCCATTTATGTGATTCGATCCTTGGAGACTGGCATTTATCTTCATATTGATCCTGGATTGATCATTGTTAATGAAAAAAAAATCCAAGTTGGCACATCCTCCCACATGCTTCCACTGCGCCTGGAACCTTCAAAAACTTCCATCATTCATTAGGCATACTAATTTAATAGTAGAATATAAAAGATTAAAGACTCCAGAAAAGATATTTATTTCATTGGGGTCTATTATGATGGAAAATGATATCCTGGATGTATATCATTTAAGGGGGTGTTTTCCAATGGTAGACCAAGATTAAAAATACCATGAAGGGTTATAGTGGGATTTTGTTAATTATGTGAACTCCTCATAACATAACATGCTAAAATGGATGACCAATAGAAGAGAACCATTCATATAATAAAGAATATGATCCTAGTTTATATTCAGTATTTGGGTAGATTATGGGAAGATCACCAATCAGACTTAGAGTTTACCAATAAAAATTTACCAATCATCTATATAGATGGATCTTTTTAATACAACCCATAATACGCATTTATATTATCCATTGTGATAGAAAAGGATCAACGAGTCATACATGAATTAGCATAGATTTGTTCATGATATAAATGGTATAGTAATGATGATTTAGAAAGGATTGACTAAATTTAATAACTTGAAAAATCATTCTATTAATCATATGTGTTTAAAATTGGAAATTCAGGTTGGTGGTCTTGTATTTATCAAATTGTATCCATGATTTAGTCACCAATGGATGTAAATTAAGGTAAAATTACTCCAATTCTCATTATACCATTTGTGATCCTAATGAATATTAGAGAAACTACAGACATCATTTCCTTTCCTTCTACATTACGTGTTATGCATAACATATTTCATGTATCCTGGTTATGGAGATATGTAAATGATCCTACTATTATTATCTTGTTTGATGGTATTTGGATTAAAAGTTTATGGTTCCTATACAGAAAACCATAACTATTGTTTATTCTAGAGGGATAAATTTTTGTAAGGGATGTTAGAATCCTCTTATATATATGTGTGTAATGGAATCATGGGATATTTTACAATGAAAAATGGGTGTGAGAGGTTGGTATCAATGATCGAAAGTTGAGTTTTTTTCCTAAAGTGGATCATTGATACTTCTTGGTGATAATAATCCAGATGGTTCGGAGTTTATAAGAACCTTCATAATTTAGTCATATACTGTATTATATTTTATTTTCAATTAATGTTTATATGACATAGTTTAGAATTTTAATTGATTTATAGTGTAAAAGTAAATGATTAATAGGAGAATAGTAGAAGATAAAAATAGTGGGATGTTTTGTAGTGGAACCATATACTCAGTATCTGACCATTACATATTTTTAAGAACATATTTGACAACCATAAGACTCATGGATACTATCCAAAGTGTTATTTCATTCCAATGATGTTTTTTATAAAGGTAAAATTGTTTTTAATATGTTAAAAAGATACATCTAATATAATTCCTCCCAGTATTTCTCACCATCAAATTATTGGAATCCCTCATTTGTATTCTCTCATATATTTACTATTCTTTAAGTTCATTATGATCTCACCAACCCAATTAACATCTTCCATGAAAAAATGGTGTTTCACATACCTCTTCCACACCTCCCTATACAATAGATACTACCGAATAGAAAAGTGGTTTTGATGACATCATGTGACGAGATTATACCCTAGGTTTCTTCAATTCATAGCAATAGGGTGCTTTACCTCACCTAGGTTAAAAAACATGAATCCTACTCAAGTACAAGGGATCCTAAGTAGGGTGTGAGTTCAAATCCATAGGTCACCATGAATGGAGTCCCTAAACATAACCATTATATATACATTCAAGATACAAGGGAATGATAATTTAAAAAAATAATATAAAAATATAAATTCATTATACCACTATGTTCCATCTTGAAACCCGTGACAGATCTTACCTCTTTTGGCCAACCGAAATTCCACTTCTAAAAATGTCATATATCATAATCAAGGGTTGATATTGTCTCCACCCATCATGTTAGATCACAAGTTCATTATTACTGATTGATGTTACAACCAAATATAAAATGTAACAATTAATGGTATGTAGTACACCCGACACATCATACTAAAGTACCCCCAATTTGAAATACACCTCACCAAAACCATAAATTCATCCACAATTGGCACTAAACCCAACCTTTACCATATAAGATTACTATTGTTATATTTAAACCAAATTCATATCAAATAACCCATCCATGGTTGGAATTTCACCCAACCGATATCACAAGTTTGTTTATGATTGGTATTGCACTCAACCCAATTCTTAAATATATACATTGTTGTAATTACACTTAACCCATTTCAACTATAAATATATGATTATAATTACACCTAACCAACATTATATAACCACTCATGATTGGAATTACACTCAAATTCATATCAACTAGATTCATAGGTTGGCATCACAACCAACCCCCTTAGAGGTTATTATCCATTTAAGAGACTGAATATAAATAATCACATAATTTAATCACATCCAAAAATAATATAGGATTTATAAAACATACTAATAAATAAACACGTATCATAAGGGTTATCATGGGTATAAAACATTATGATCATCAGTTAACACGTTACACAGTGTTTTCTACTCACATATAATATATTCTCAATTCCTAATTTATATATGGGTTCATCTATGATATATTTTTACCCTGAACTTTCCTTCTTTAAAAAGTACTACATGAAAACTACTCATGGTCGACTAGGTCATTACATATATATGTACACATCTAAATGACCCCCGTAGTTTCTTAACACTTTTAGTTTGGAAGACATCCATAATTGGCCATTACATAGAAATTTCAACCCATGATGGTCTACTCATGGATGCAATAAAAATTTCCCACTACTAGGGTAGAAATGAAATGTTTTTAAATTAATTAAAATTCATGTTAACATTCTTGGAATGACAGTATGTCACATGAATCATGGAAATGTAAATAAATCACTAGTTATGGTTAGTGAAATACTACCTTATCTTAGCAAATACCTTCCAAATGAATATTAATAACAGATTTAGCTTCAATTGATAGAAATAGTGAAACATGAAAAACAATTAAAATAGGGAATAAACGAAAAAACATAATTGAAAATTGATAGAAAAAATATTACAAGGGATGTTACCACTATCCTTACCCATGAAAATCCTCTACGATGAATAAAAATTGATTCTAGTTAAAATTAATGATGTTCCTAATTTAGAGTGGAAGGAATGACGGAGGAAGGAAGGGGGAATAAAAATATTAGAGAGTTGAAAATTTCCCATTTTTCATATTTTATAAATTTTAATAAATAAACCTATAAAATAAAAAATAAATAGAACATGAATTATGGTGTGACCATTATAGTTACGATGCAATTACCATATAAAGATCTTGTTGTAGTGTTTCCATATTAGTCCTGGTGCAACAACTCGCCTTATAGGAGAAAAAATCTAGAACTACCCTTCTTATAACGTGACTCTTCTGGTCACATTTCAACACCTGACACTAGATTATGGAAATAACACTCAACCATCACCCACTCAAGCCTTGGTTAGGCATTTCACGATGTAATCCCCATAATGACCTAAATTCCTGAAAAAATATATATAACACGATTTTATAGTATTTATTATTACCCACAGCATGGAGGAAGCCTTATTCATTGATGCATGATAAGCTACTTATATAAAAATTTCATCATAAACTCAGGGGAAAATTCAAAAAACCAACCCATGGGACCGAACTAACACCCATAAAAAAACAAATTAAAATATGTTTTAAAATAATTATGTTTAATTCATAACAAGAAAATATGAGGGGTGTTACAACCTACCTATCATATTGAATCTCATCCATGCAATGTGTCATCAGGACTTGCTGGTGAATAAATCTTGCCATTATGTTGGTATATCTATCTCTAACTCTGATGTATCCTCATATATATTCATATGATGGTACAAAGTGTCATCAATATGAAAAGTATTCTTTTATAAGATATTATCACGCCAATCCATGATACGAACATGGAATTCCTCATACTACACTTCCAACTCTTTCTCGACATCATTAACAAAGATCATATGAGAAGGTTTAGATGATATATCTATAGGCTAGATTCCTGGAATACATCATGAGTATAATTTTATAATTTTGAAATCAATAGCCAATAAACCATGATACCGATATTCTAAAATACCTAAAACCACCCCATAAATCTTGGCAACAATTTCCCAACCTTTTCATCTTCCTTTTACCTAACTAAGGGAAATCTACAAGAGTACCAGATCGGCCATGTAAAACTCTATATGGATACATATTTGATTGGTACATGATCTCTCCATACTCTATGAAGCCACTATATACTCCCACATCAAATGAACATGATCTTAAATATATTTCATGATACTCGTTTGGATAAAAGCTGACTACCATCCCTCAAACCATCATATAGTTGATAGGTTTAGACTACCATCAATGGACTCGAAATATTTCATGTAAATTGATGAATAAAAACCATTTTCTAGGTGAAATGAATACTCATAAAAATTTTCTACCACGAATAAAAAAATCATGGAAACATACTTTCAAAATTTCTTCCAATACTTATATGGTATACTCAATCTTCTTTTATATATAGAAATGGTAGGAATTTATAAAATCAATATGAATACAAATAAACCTCCATAAAAAATATGGGAATCTTGACTAATTTTTTTAATATTTATAAGATTTGAGAAACCTATAAATCCCATAAAGATGCACTATATCTCAAATATAAAATACGCTTAGACCATCAATGGAATATTCTTCTCATATTAGTAATAAATATGATACCTTTTTATATCAATCCATAATCACACACACAACATCACTACTATCATAAAATAATTGTAACACCATAAAAAATTCTTCCATCACATCATCCTATTTACACTAAAAAATGATAAGTTATTATTGAAGTCCCATGGGTCATTGGTTCTCTATAATTACCTATTGATAGGTGATACATTTTGAAATGAACACTACAATGTCCTTTATTCGTGACACCAATTTTAATTAAAAATGTCGTAGTAGATCTTGTTTATCCTTTGGTGAACAACTCATCTTGAGGTATTTGAATCATAAATTATCTCCATACTAATACTCATAGGCACAAAAACCTAACATCAGATGTAATAAATATCATTCTCATATATAGACTAATTAGGAGATGGATATCTACAATATATGTCAACCGTCATCACTAAATACTAAGAATCTGAAATCTTGACCACTATCACCCTCTCAAAGAGTGTGTATATAATAACTAAGGATACAAGGGTTTATCTACACTAATAATCAAAGATGTTGAGGCTAATCTCTATAAATTGGCTCATCAATTTATAATTACTACTCTCGTCTAGCACCCACCAGATCACTAGTCTTACTACTGAGAGAATCAGCCGTAGTATTAACCATAACACGGTTATATTCCATCTCAATACTGAAGGAATACAAGTACTCAAACCAACTTCATTTTATAAGGTTAAAATCAATCATATAAAATTTGTACTTTAGGCTCTTATGATCTATATACACTATGAAACTATGACTCAGTAAATATTGATTCTAGAATCCCGATACATGAACTACAAACACCAACAATAGATCGTGAGATCTAAAATTTACCTCTAGTGCCCTCAACTATTAGAATATAAAAGCAACCACAGACACATAATTCATTTTCAATTATCTTAATAAAACCCCCAGTGCATCACAATTCATGGTGTCCTTATTACCTACCTTAGGTAATTTCATGATTGACATAGAATTAAAAATATCATTTTAATAATGATATGAGAACTCATATAAATTAGACCATAAAAACTTCACCCCCTTTTTAATCAATTCTATCAGTAGAATTTTTAATTGAGAGAAGTCTGTAATATTGTTTTTGTCATAACCTACCTATCATATGAATCTTATAATCTCAAATACATTTTTGGGCCACTATATATAAATGATAACCTCAGCCATATCAATTTCGACTAATATACCTACACTAGATATTACATACCCCATGAAGTGAAACATATTAATCTAAAAAAACATATAGGGTTCTCTTTAATGTTAATTCTCTCTTAGTGAACCCACAATGTTCTCTAAATTATTAGTATGTTCATCCAAATACTATCATTACAACAGAATATCATCAATGAATATAAAAATTAATGTATCCAAATATGTATGGAATATCCAATTCATCGGGTCTATAAGAACTTGTACATGTTCAAAAATACAAACAACATTATAAGATACTCATATAGTCTATACATATTATTGAAAGAAGTATGAGGAATATTATAAGGAATCAATGTCAAGAGATGATAACCCAACCTCGAGACGGTTTTGGAGAACCAATTGGCTCCCCTCTTTTAGTCAAATAGATAGTTAATTAAAATAATAAGATATTGTTTCATAACAACCACCTGGTTCAACCTTTAGTAATCTAAGCATAACTATAATGGGAGGTCCACCTTATTGGTGAATAACATAATGGAACCCAATCGGATGTACAAAAAATGAATCTCTTTGCCTACAAATCTTATAATAATGTCATTAAATTTCTATGATCTACAGGATCCATCCTATATTGAATAATGGATATGGTATTTGTACATGAAAACTTTTAAATTATAAACACAACCCCCCTATTGAGTGGGATCCTAGAGTAATCCTTAAAAAATTAATACCAAAATTGGTAAAAAAAATATGTGAAAAAACTATTTGACATGTTTACTTATAATATAGATCAATGATATAAACTAGGGAAAAATGAATCCAAGGTACCAATGGTTTATTATAGAATGACACACCTAAAAATTCTACACACTTTCTAGGGTACAATAATCACCCTCAGTAGATATTAAGGATGCACATTTGTGATAAAAATCAATGAGTGATCGATATTGAGTTATCCAATCTATCTTTGTGATTAAATTGAAAAAAAAATATAAAACATAAATAAATTTAGGCTAAGCATATATCTATATAAAAAAATAGAACAATCTATAAGCCTATATAATCATTCTGATTAAACCCTTATAGAATATCGATAGAAAACACTACATACATATACTCTATGATAAATCCATAAATATATGAAAACCAAAAATATATTCATTATTATTTTTCACATTTATCAAAAAAATAAAAGAAAAGGTGGATGATAATAAAATTTTGCCTTAAAACAATGATTTACAAATTTAATTATCATTAGGTATCATTTTAATAGTACATAACATTCCTACTCTCTAGACATGAAATCCTATATAATGACTCTTCTTAGGGTATCACCTTATTATCACTACTACACCAATCCTTCAAAACGCTATCATCCACAAAAACTAGGATGATTGGATGAACCATATCTATCTCTCTATTATGTGTTTATTAGATCATTTACACATTATTTTTGTTTTAATAATTTTGATTCTCTCTAAATTTTTTTATGTTTTACACGTTTCCACTCACATTAATTTATAAGTATTACATGTTCCCTACCACATTGGATTATATTCATTTATTATCATTATTAATGGACGTTATTTATTATTATTAATTATCATTATTTAATATCGTTATTTTTAAATTTTTTTATTATTCAATATTATTCAATAAATTATTGTATTTTTTTCATAGTTTATGTTGACAAAATATTCCATAGAATATGATTACGTATATTAAGTTTATAACCAAAATTGTCTTCATATATTTGAATTTTTTCAATGGGAGGAACGTTACTCAATAACACATTATCCTTATAGGTAGACTAGAATTTGAAATAATTTTTTGTGTTAAAAATTTTAAAAATTGGATATGTTATAGATAATACATATTTTATGAAATTTTTTAAGTAATATCATGTACTGGGAGTTTAAAATGTTTGAAAATTTTTTGAACCTTTACAAATAAATAAATATTTATTAGAAGACTCATATGTACTAAAATTTTAATCATATGTCTTATAATGATTTTGAAATTTGGGAATGTATATAATCTTACATATGAAGAGTTGATACTATTACCTTTTTTTAATTCAAAAAATTTAACAATGTCTTGGACGATTATGTATCTTCTATGAAAAATTACATATTCAATATTTACCTTTATGTATGAAGAATCAAGATGAAGAATTATAAATCATTTTTATGATAGTAATCATTTAATACCTATGATAAATAATTTGTAAAACACTACTTATATTCAAAATTCAAATATTTAGAATTTGAATGCTATTATATCGCATGATTGTATAGACCACACATGTATTAAGAACTGATTGAATTGTGGGATTTAAATATATATTCTCATTACTAAAATTATGGATAATATTTAAAATATATTATTATTGTGAAGATCATAAAATAATATTGTGAAATGATTGGAAGAATCACTGTGATAGTGAATAACATTTCTACTTTGGGAACTGTTGTATCAGAACTAGATCAATATTCAAATTCTGTTATAGTACTAAATTCTATATTGAGGATAATATTTACTAATATTAAATATTGTGCATCTTTTAAAGAGGTGAAAATATGTAATTTTATTGGAATAAAAAATATGTATGAATCTAGTATGTTGGTATAATCCAATTATCATATGTTTTTATGAAATAAATTAATATTCTTAATGTTTCTATTTTAAAGGATTAGAAAATGATATATAAACATACAATGAATCATTTGATATAGAGTATAGTATCTCATATTCTAGTGATGAACTTACACAAATTTCTGTAATATTCAAACTATCTTATAAGAGGATAAATGGATTTCATAAATATTTCATGAAGGATGGTCGATACATGAACGAGGTTAAATGCTATGATCGCAAGAAACATTGGAACGTCAGGAATGAATTCCCTAAACTATAATATTCAATGAAATCAAGAAAATAAAATTATAAGATGATATAAAAATGTTTTATGATGGCTACATGGAGTTTTTGTAAAGATTTTAGGGATTATTTTCATTCTATCTCTGAAGCTGAGTAGTCAGATCAAATAGAAAATATATGTCTTATATCTCAAAATAAAGGCATGTAATTTTTCTATATCCTTTTTTTTAATTTTAAAAATTATTCATTTGATTAAATTTATGTATATTTTTTCATTACATAATATATAAAAATAATTTATACTTTAAATAAAGAATATAAAATATCATAAACACTCAAGATTATGTTCATACTGAAAAATATGTTTTCTCTAAATAGATTTTATATTTTAAATATAAAAATGATGGAACCTAATATTATTATGAATTTTGTTATAAAAGAATTATTATATTGTTAGTGAAAGTACATTATTTTAAATTTGATACTAAAATATTTACTAAAGGGTTATATTAACATATAAAAATATGTTAACATGAATGGAATTAAAGAGAAACTCTTGATTTGAATCTATCGTGGAAAGCCAAAGAATTATAAAAAATATTTTTCCTATGGTTGAAAAAGAATAATCAGGTATATTCTTAATTTTCTTCACTACTAAATTATTTTGAATTATGATAATAATGGCCTTTTAAAGTTACAAAATTTTTTGATTTTAAGAATGGAAATACATTTAATTATTTATCTGTATTTAATGAATGAATTCATTTTCTAAACAAATATATTCATTTATTTAAAAAAAAATTTATAATATTGTTAGACCCAAAATCCAATGGGTAAAAAAATTAATTTTCGATTTAATTGTTTTTTATGAAAAATTAACAAAAATAAAAATTCTAAATGGGATATAGATACAGGATTCTCATAATATATGAATAAGGATTTTTTAAATTTCAATTATTTATCAAATAATTATGGAATTCATGTTACATTTGGATATAATTATAAAGGAAATATTGTTGGAATTAAATAATTTTTAAAAAACAGGGAGTATTTATTGCTCTTATATAATAGTTAAAAATATACTAATATAGAGTCTAACTTTTATATATAAGGAGTGACATGTAATTATTAAATTATTTTTCACTTATATTTGTTTATAAAATTTATTATTTCATATATTGGAATGATAATAGAGTTATTATATTAACCACTAGTTATCTGTTGTTTAATATAATATTTTTTAGTATACCTGAATATTAATAATACAATAACTTTTAATTCTCAGTATATGATATATTTAAATTACCAAAATATATTATATATATATTTTGAATAAAAATAATTAGTTTAATGGGGAGTTTTCAATAAATTTTAGAATGTGTTAACTATATTATTTTACAAGAAATTTTAAAATTTTGATTACTTATTTAATTCATTATAATTTATTACTATCAATTCACTGAATTTTTTGACATGTTTTGTAGATCATCGTAGTTTATTTTCATATACAAGAAAAATTCAACTCGTGAAAATTTATCAAAAAATATTTCAAGAAAAAAATGTTATATTAATGGGGAGTATATATTACTATTTTAATATTCCTTATGAAATATTGCTTTTATTATTGTGTTTAGGAAGAGTTACATCTTGAATGACACTTTATTTCAAGTGTTAGGATGGAATGATATGAAGACAAAATAATGGGTGATTTGTGTACTTTTAAAATTCATAAAAAAATACAACATACCACCAATGTGTGATTTGAACTTTTTTGTAGAATTATTTTACCTAAATTGACGATGTAGAAGAAAAATAGAGAAGAATAGACCAATAATAATTATAGTTGTTTAGAGCATAAAGTTCCCCTAGTCTACTCTAGGAATTCTCTCTCAGCGAGCATGTGGACTATTACTAAACATTTCCTCCTATATAGGGACATATATAGTTGAGTAAAGAGAGGTTAAACCATAAATCAAGTCATGTAATTTTATAGTGATACTCGATAACCATAACATACAGTGAGAAGATGAAACTCTACTCTGATTTAGAATAAGATGTTAACATTAAAATATATCATGATTGGTTGTTTGATGAGAAGCAGGTTCAACTCACAATTAAAAAAACATACAAAAGTTTATTCATCTTCATATGTTAATAAAAACCTCAAGAAAGAAAAAATATAAAGATGCCCTTTTAGAGATGAAGTTAAAATAAATATAGAAACTTAAAATTTTTTAAGAGTAGTATATAAAATACATAGAAAAATATATCCATGAATGTATCCAGAGTGTATCTCTGATAATTTCAATGAAAAAATGAAGCAAAATATTTAAAAAATATAACAAGAACAATATAAAAATAAAGAAGTAATGGATCAAAACATGTATGAATCTAATATTACAAACCATGATTTAATGGTATATATCATTTTTAATTTAATCTCTTAGGTAGATTACATTACATGGAACAAAGAGCTTAAATACACCACTTTATAGTATTAATATTTTTATTTAATATGTAATTATCTATTAGACATTAAATTGGTGGTAAGGAATTAGATTAACATATAAAAATTTATTATTAAATTAATTGGTTAAAAATTAATTATTAACAAATATAAATCCAATTTAATATATAGAAAATTTTTCTATGTTTACTATTTAAATGCCCACAAGTCTGTTTCATACTAATAAGATAAATCAATCAATCTTTTTGGATTATATTAATGATATATATATATATTTATATATATTAAATATTTTGTTTAAAACTATTCCTATGTGTTTTCTAGATAAAATATAATAACAAATCCAAATTTCATAATAAAATTACAATTTTTAAAAAATTATATTTTTATCACCTTTTGATGGAACACTTATAGTTTATATCACTTTGATAAATACTTTTTGAAAAAAAATAAACATCTTATTTTAAAGTAAAATATAATAATTATAATGAACTCATCCTCGATAACCTAGAATCGATGCCACACTTTAATAAATTCTCTTAAGATATATGAAATCACATCCCAATGGACCATGTGGTTTAGTATTCTTGGAAAGCTAGATACATACATGAAATAAAAATTACTTTTTAAAACATAAAATAAAAAAATAATTTCACCTGGTCTTCCACTAATCCCCTGTTGTGTAACCCTCCATAATCTGTCATAATATAATTTTTTGAATCGTTGAGAAAAATGAAACATATAAAAGGGGTGAGATCAAATACTCAAGAAGGGTATACAATTTAAGCTATCAAAATCAATAATAAAAGATTATGGGATGGTGATAAACTGAAATAAATTCCACATAATCATTAATATGAGAATAATATGGTAGTTATTAATGATGATCAATAATTCCATAATCACGTGAGAATAAACATAAGCACAGATATTTTACTAATTGAATACATACATGTAATATCAATAACAAATCTCATATTTATGGAATTCATAATGTGTGACATCATAAGCATAACATTGAGGCTTCGACCAAAACACCAAACATAATTGGGTAATAAATTAATAAAAACCAAAACCTAGTTTGTCTCCTAAGACATACGGATGCAACGAGGGGCTATAATGGGCCCCTCTTGAAACTTAATAACTCCAATGAATTTTTCTTATGAAAATTTTGAAATATAAACATCCATATCAAAACTGTCTTACAAAATGTGAATACTTAAACCATAAACTATGAATGGTGTCAAAATAGAACATCCATAGTCAAACTAAATCATTAAATATGTAATGAAATATGGTAAATGATATCATGATAGTTCAATCATAATCAAGAATAATATCCAACCAAGGATGTTGATATAGATGAAAATACACTAATAAAATATCTAAAAATTTCTTTAGATTAATAACCAAATTTTAATTTGAAATCATTTATTTAAACTTCCGCACAATTTTAAAGGAATTTTTTTATTGAAAATAATATTTTACACAATAAAGTATGATTCATTATAGTATGGTTTAATTCTGGTGTAAAAGCATTCTCATGTTGTATATGTTAAAAAAACATCCATTCTACATTTTCGATGAAAAATTTAAAAATTTCCTCATTTATAAAATAAAAAAAGATTCCTTTCAAAACATATTTTAAAATTTTTTAAAATAAATAAAAATAATTTAAACATTTTTTTGAAAATACTAAAATAATTTTTAATTTTTTTAGAAATCTGGGACATGGATGATAAATGTTCCCCGGTAGATACTTAGTTATAAAATATCCAAAATAATAATGAGACTGTGAAATTAAACTTTACCTTGAACATTACTTTAGTTTAACATGATTTAACCTCTAATATAGTGGTTTAGAAAATGGGATTAATTTATACCACAACCAAAACCATATACATATTTATTATATCATATATGATTATCTTATATCATTTTGTTAAAATGTTTCATTATTACCCTTGTTTTTTGTGTTAACTGCTTCATTTTCCAAGGCATGTTTTATTATATTTTTCAAATTTATTATTTATAGGAAAACATTATTTCATCATTAGAATTATATTATGTTGTTATATAATATATTTACTCATTATATAGAATTTTATAATCATTTTTTAGTGGTTATGATGTAAAATTAATCACATCAAATCAAGGAGGTCGTAGACCATATGTACGCACGAGGAATGATATCATTCCTTTAATGGTGACATTCTATAGAAATGGATTGTATGTTAATTTTTCAAGAACAAATATAATGTCCTAATTATTATATATATTTTTTATTTTAATCATTATTCCTATCCCAGTAACCTGGTAATGAAAAATATATTACACCGCGGTATGGAGATGGTATGTTGCACCTATGCACGCACGATGTTTTCATGTTTAATAGGATGCATAGATCATGGAATATAGTTGTACCACAATCCAAATAAAATCTATGAATATAAATGATAATAATATTATTAAATTATAATGGAAACAAAATATGAATAGTACATATAAGAAAAAAATAACTTGAATTAGTTGGTAAAACAAATACCACTTCTTCAGTTGACTTCATTTAGATCATTTCTTTAGGGATCTGGCGTTGGTATTTTAATAAGAACAAGACCTCCATATCCTGGATAAATATCATAGGAGGATATATTTTCTGTGTTTTTCTTCAATATATAAGCCACACTATTTTATTAATATTTGAGGGAGGAGCTTCCCTTTTATAATTGAGGTGAGGGGATATTCTGCAAAAACTCAAAGAATTAAATTTATATAAATTAATATTCAATTAAAAATGGATCCAAAGTAATTTATTGATAATATTATATAATTTTGGGTCTATATTATGTCAACCAATAATTTTTATACATGTTTAGGTATCATTATTTCGCTCATATTTTAGGTGTTACCCTTATTTAAACCATTTAACTCTTATAATGACAACATGTTTTTTAACTCTTTGAATGTTAATATAGTTTATATAAAATAAAAAAATAAACCTTAATGATCAATTGGTTAATGATTTACCTTTATACCAATATATTTCCAAAATTTTATATTTTTTTGAATTTTATATAATTTCATAAAATATTATGTAATTTATAATATAATTAGTGTCAATTCTGACCCAATTCCTTAATTGACTTTTTAAAAATGTAATAACAACATGATAACCTAGAAAGAAAATTTTATAAATATATAATATGTATCGGTCATATAAAAAATTTATAAATGACATTAGTTATATCAAATTATATTTATTTTAATATTTTAATAACATTTATTAGATATGTCCACTAATTAAACAATACCACATCATCGTTGTGAAAACCATTAAATAAATTATTTAATACCAAAAAATAAAAATATATTATCATGATCAAGATATAAATTTTATATTTAAAATTAATATTTATATTCGATGTTATCTTCTAAATCATAATATATTAAAAATGTTGGAATTATTAAAAATAAGAGTATGCCATATTTGATTTTCCTTATAATAAAATATTATAATATGGAATCAAGTCAATAAAGTGGATCCATGATGGAAACAAATCTGATAAAAGAATATTTTGTTCATAAATTAATAATCCAATAAAAATATTTATTATGTTAGTGTAATTTTATAATACTTATAATATTGTTTTTACCCTTAATTACCGAATTTATCATTAATAGTGGAAATTTTAAAAAGTATTATTGTTAGAATTCATACTATCCAAAAATAATGGAAAAAATTATATAAATTTTGAACATATGATTATAAATAGGGAATATATTTTAAAAAAATGATAACACGTAATTTGAAAAAATTAATTTTAAATTAATTTCATTGATGTAATGAGAAAACAGGTTTTAAAAGTAAAACCGTTCAAAATATTAATTTTTTTTATATCCACATTTAATTTTAAATTGATTAAAATGACCTAAATTTGATTAAATAAGGAATAAATGGACTAATTAAATTTTAAAAATAATAAAAAACAACTTAACACCATAAATTATATAGAGGAAACCTCTGTTTTCAATTAAAATAAATATTTGTTTCACTATTCATCAAAACATGAAACTTGTTAGAAAATTACTAAAAAATAATTCCATGTAAACTTTAAAATTATATATTAATATAATAAATTAATTTTATCAAATATAATTTATTAAAGTGTCTAAAACTTTATTTAAAACTAGTACGTTAATTAAAGGGAGAAAAACTACCTTAAAAAACATAACCTTTTATACTTGAATTTAGAATTACTCTTATCTCAAGCATGTCAAAAATATTAAATGAATTTAAATTTTTTAGAATGTAAAACATATTTATTTCATTATGATATTGCATAGATAGTAATTAATTTAATGTATTATTAAAAAATACCATTGTAGTCATAAAAATAGCTTTTTAATAAAAACAAATTATTTATATACAATTGGTTTTTATTTTTACATTCGATGAATTTGTTTTTTTATCATGTGTAAAATATATTTTACTCATTCATTTAATCCTCTTTATAATCTTCAACATAACTAATAGTGTTAAAATAATAATATTCAGTAGTATATCATGGTTCATTTAAGCTCATATTTGCGTGCAACATATACTATTGATGAAATTGAATATATTTAAGAAAAGACATACTGAAAGTTATTTTGGGTGTCACCTTTTACCCTCCTCTAACAAAATTGTGTCCCCAAAATCAGAAATTTCCCATCAAAAATCAAACGTTGATACATGAAAATGTATTTGGTGGGAAACCCACATCATAAATAAGGTTAATAAAACATCCTCATTATTATAGGTAAAAACAAATGAAAAAGTCACCATAAATCAAGATTTAGAATAGAATAAAATTAGTGGGAAATGAAAAACCAGACAAGGAAGAGAAATAAATCCATCATGTTATGAAGGATAGTGTTTGATAAAATGGTCATCATAAATTATACCACTAAAAAATCAAAAACAATGATGGGTTGTAGAGGCCATTGATTTCTTGGTAATAAAGATAAATGAATATCATTTTTTATCCAAATTATATTCTCATAGTCGAAGGATTATTATTCTATCCAAATAATAACATACTGGATTTAATTACATGTCATAATAATAATACCACCAAAATGTTGGGCTTTGATATATTTCCAATTCATTTCATACATTTAATGATTGATATTCAAGATGAATCTTTATTATTGAATCAATTTTGATGAATCATAAGGTCCAAAAGTATTTCCTTCAACCTCAAAATGTTTACTCAAACCACAATGGTTAGAAACAATTATCCAATAAATCCTTATTTATCCTTATAGAATAACATCCAATTTTCAATTTAATCCATTCAATCCTTAAGACTCATCCAAAAAATATGCTGAAATTCACAGTCCAAGAATTTATAAGGGTGGATACTAAATCTCCAAATTCAACATAAGACTACATTTACCTGAAACAACATAATAAAGATATTTATGTCACATACCATTTATATGAATACCATTATCACCATTAAAACAGTAATTATAACATGAATTTTCCAAATCCTTAACGAATAATGAATGAATTACAATCCTTATATATCTCATGAACAATATAACCATTATATCATTGCATAAATCTTAAGTCAATAAACACAAATATATTAATTTTCCTTGTACACTAGAGTAATAGAATAAGTTTTTCGTTGATCACTTTTATATTTTTGAGCAATATTTTCATGAGGCTTAGGATATTCAATTGAATTGTGTCCCAACTCCTTACTATGGTATCACTTATCATTAATGTATTCTTTCCTTTTATTGTAATCATGATCCTTGTGACCTTTCTCTCCCCACATTTAACAAAATTATTTTCCAACCAACAATCTTTTTGGGTTTTTCATATGATTATCACATGCAGGAAAATCCGTCTTCCCCTTTTTACATTAATCTATCTCTTGTTACACCATTCTCTTCTTCTCTTGATTTCACAAAAATTCATATGATATAGATAATTCATTATATTTATTGATAACACATGAGACTATATCTACATATGATGAGAATTTTTGGGAGATGAATTCCTTTCAGAGGAATGACATTAACCCATCAAAGAAATTTTCTATCATAATCCTTGGGTTACATATATAGACTATAGTATAACTTATTAACCATGTAAATATGAAATCATATTTAACAACATTCTCATCCTCCTTTTGACTCAGATTCAATAATTTTCTCTCTATATATGCTTTCTATTCAAGAAGGTAATCTTTTTCCTATAAAATTTCCTTAAAATATTTCAATTCCATATTGGATATTTATTTATCATTTTTTGTGTTTTGAATATGATACCACCTTTGATCCAAAACTTATGAAAGATTATAAACTATAATGAAATCAATCCCCCTTTAATTACTTCCCAATGAATGAAATTTCTTTTCTATGGAACATAACCATTTCTCAACAATAAACTGATTTATAGTACCTTTTAATGATGAAGGATGTTATCTCATAAAGCAATCTAACATTGTTCCACCGAATTATGTAATAGGATGATCCATATGGGTATGGTTATTATTCATAACATGAGTTAGTTATCCCAGTAGTGTTAACAGTTTCTTGACACTGGTTGTAGTTCTATCTCCAACATCATTATCTTGCATTGGATGTCAATCCCTACATGGATTATGTGCATTGATATGGTTTCCTTTTCATCCCCTAGTTCCATTTCTAAATAATGTCATACATATTATTAGACCATAACATTATGAAACATAATATATAATCTAAAAACTAATGAATCACATAGAATAAATTGAAAATTTATTAATAAATAATGTATAGATCAAAAAATAATTTTACTTGGATATTTTTCCAAATTCCATAATATAGTATCATTCTCTTATATCAGTATTTCTAAATATAGTTCCCAAGGTTTATAATAAAAATACTACGGTTTCAAATACAATGACACCAGATTCATTAGGCTAGATTTTGTGCTTTACATTGGAATAATATACAAGAGATAACATCATAAAGAAATGAATGATTTAATAGTTCTGGAAAACTAGATACAAAAATGAAATTCACATTATATTTTATAACATATAATAAACAATTAATTTCAATGAGTCTTCATATATTCCTCCTTTGTATAACTCTACATAATCTGTCATAATATACTTCTAGGATTCATAGGGAAATATAAATCATATGAAAGAGGTGATCTCAGATGTTGAGTAAGGGTATATAGTGGAAGCTATCATAAACAATCATAACTGATTATGGTAAGGTGATGAACTGAAACACATTTCATTTAATTAAAAAAATGAGGATAATATGGTATGAATTGTATCGGATAAAATAATATCATAATTACAAAATAATGAAACTTAACAATGTAAATTATACAAGTTGAATAATCATATGGAATATCAATAAATAATCTCATAATGAGGAAATTCATAATGTTGTACATAATAATCATACCATCAAGATTTTGGCCAAGACTCCATACATAATTAGTTATTAAATTAGTTAAAATTTTAATTGTTTTGTCTCATGAAACCTACCAATACATCGAGGGGCTATAATAAGTCCTTCACAATACATAAAAAGTCCAATTAATTCTTTTTATGAAATGGGTGAAACATAATCATTCATATTATAACATGCATATGAAATGTGAATACATTAATCATAAACTATGAATTATATCAAAATAGCACATCCACAATCAAACTAAATACTAAATTATTCAATTAAATATGTTAAATAATTTCATAATATGACTATGTTAATGAATTATAATATCCAACAGAGGATGTTTAAGTAGATAAAAACTCTTATTAAATCATTATAAATTTCTTAATAGAAATAAAATTTTCTATGTTCAAATAATTTATTTAAAAGTACTCAAAATTTTGACTGAAAATTTTTTCATTGAATAAAATATTGTAAAATTCAAAAATAATCTTTATGAAATTATGGTAAACTAATGGTAGAAAGTTTCTTTCATGCCGTATAAGGGTAAAAAATATTCCTTCCTTATTTTTGTCGAAAAATTCAGAAAGTACGTCATTTAAAAAATGAAAAAATGATTCTAGTCAAATATTTATATAAAAATTAGAACATGGGTAAAATTAATTTATGTAATTTTATCAAAATAGTGACATAATTTTTATTCTTTTTTAGAAAACATGGGAATGGATGCTAAATGTTCCCTAGTGGATATATGTCTAAAACAACACTGAATTGTATTGAGATTTTGATATTAACCATTGCCTTGCAGTTTCCATTAATTAAATGTGATTTAAACTATTATATAATGTTTTAAATAATTTTATTAATTTAAAATTGAATAATATCTATATTTTTTATATCATATATGATCCTATAATATTGTTTTATTAATTATATTTCATTATTACCATTGATTCTGGTGTTAATTTCTCCATTTTTCTATTCATGTTTTGTCATGTATGTCATATTTCATATTCATAGGACACATTTATTTATTATCCAAAATTATATTAAGTTAATAAACATAATATTTAATCATTATATAAATTTTATAATCATTATTGAATGGTTACCATGGAAAATGAATCATATCATGTCGTGGAGAATGTAGGTCGTATGTACGCATGAGCAAGAATATCATTCCCCTAGCTCGGAAAGAGTAAGCACGTGGAAGGTTTATGAATTTTTACATAATTAATACCATGTAATAATTATCATGTATAAATTTTTTCCATTATTATACCCATGTATGTAATGTTGTGATGAAAAAAATATTACACCGTGATGTAGAGATAGTAAGCTATACGTACACACATGCGGTGTTTTCATTTTTAATTGGATTGATAAATAATGGAATATAGTTGTTACATAATCTTAATAAAATCTCAAAATATATATGACATTTTTTTTTATTTTAGTATTTAAAAAACCCATGAACAAGAAGTAGAAGAATAAATGAACGTGAATAATTTGGTAACACAATTACCCCTTGTTTGGTGGATTTCCTTTGGAAAACTTCAGAAGGGTTCAATATTTTGTACTTACGGTAGAAAAATACATACAAAAATTGGAAAAGGAAATTAGCAGAAAAATTGGGTAGGGTTTGGTCTTGATATAAGGCACAATGTATTGTGAATAACTCATGTAGGTGATTCTCTTTTGTAATTTAGGTGTGGGACACTGTCAGAAACTCACAAAAAATGGTAAATTAATATAAATTAATTTTCAATTAAATACAACATCAAAGTGAAATATTTCAAAGATAAGATTTGTATGGATATAAATCCTATAAAAAATTTAGGCAATTTTAGGCCTCATTCATAATCTTATATTTTTATTTTAACCCTTATTTTAACCCTTTAACTTTTATCGTGATAACAAGTGTTTTAACTATTTAAAGGTTAATATAGTTACTATAAAATGATAAACGAATCTTAAATGGATCATTAATAAAACTTTTAACATTATAATAATTTTTTACCTAAATTTTATATTTTTATGAATTTTTTATCATCTAATAATTTTTTTTTAAATATCAATAATATCAATTTGACACTATTCAATACTTGGTGTTTTAAAAATATCCTAAAAAATGAAATAATTTAAAAATACCTTCAATACATTGATAAAATGTCTAGGTAGTCCAAAACACTCATAGATGACATTAATTATATTAAATTAAATTAATATTTATATATTTAATAACACTTATTTGATAAAATACCATTATGGGAAGAAAACAATTTTTTTAACAAAAAAACAATTACATTCAGTTGATTTTTATTTTCATATCCAATGAATTAATTTTATTATCATGTCTAAACTTTGTTTTCATAATTTATATATACCTATTCACAATATTCAGCATAACAGCTAGTGTCAAAATAATAATATTTAGAAGTATATTGTGGTTCTTTTAATATTGGTGTTCTGTGAAACGTATACTGTTGAAGAAATAATTTTTTAAAAAAAAATAATGCCATATAATCTTGGTGTGTTATAATAATTTAATTTTGTATATTTTTTTAATTTTTAGATATGTTCCATTATTTGATCAATAGTTTTAAAATATATCATTTTCATTGAAAATATTTTTTTCATATAAATAATTTATAAAGTTAAATTGAATTTTTCATTTGTTTTAATATATAATTAGATCATTATTTTATCAATTAATCTAATTGGTTCAATTTTAATGAATTTCACATTGAATTAAAATATAAAAACTTTTTAATATTGTGATGGCTTCCACTTTAAAACCCCTTTTTCTCATTCCATCAACGTGATTAATTTTAAATTAATTTTAGGATATTATGTGTTTTTTTTAAAATGGTTAAAATATTTTTAATAATAAGGTCAGAATATATAAAATAAGAAACATTTATTTTTGTAAAATATTAATAGAAACATATGTATTTTTTAATTACCATGGTTGGGGGTAAATCTAGAAATTAAGGGTAAAAATAATATTATAAATATTATAAAATTACCCTAACACATGTCCTAATTTTTGGGATGAGTTATTTTAAACAAAACTCTTTATTAGGAAGATTTTATGACCTTTTTGTTCCATTTTGATGACTTTAAGACTTTTATAGTATTTTATTCTAATAAAATTGAAATATTTCATTCTCATGTTTTTAATAAGTTTTACAATTATTATATGTTATTATTAAGAAGATATATTTGACTATAAATAGTCCTTTAAAATATGAAATTTTTATATTCATCATGTAAATTTATTAATAATATTTATCAAATAAATAATTACCATAAAGGCTTACAAAATAACGATGTTGTAATTTTAAAATTAATAGAAATATAAAATAAATGATATTAAAAATATTAAAATAAATTTAATTTGAGATAATTAATGTCATGAATGAATTTTATAAATTAAATAGACTTATGAGAGATGCATTAAATTCTTTTTTGACTCTATATTTTCTATTTTAATTTTATAAAAATTTATATAGTGAATCATTTTAAAATTGACATTTATGATATTTTAAAATAAATAATATTTTATTATATGATATAAAATTACTAAAAAAGTTAAAATCCAAATAAATAACTTTGATATGGTTAAATATTAATTTCTAGAATCAATTATTATTCTTTTGTAACTTAATAGTTACAATATTAACTTTCAAATACTAAATACAAATATCGACACGGTAAGAAGGAAAGGGTTCAAATTAGGGTTAAAAAGAAATGATAAGGGAATGAATGTGACCTAAACATGTCAAAATATTATTGGTTGACTGGATTTATACACAAACTCATCGTATCTTATTAATAAATAATTTTAGGACATTTATAATTAATAATAAATTTATTGGAATTTAATATTTTTAGACACTTCAAAAGTGCCCCTCTCCTCAATTATAAAAGGACACACACTAAATCACTTCTTCACACCACCTTGATCCTTCAAGATAGGTAAAAACCTCTTTATTTATCTTATAAAAGTAATTATCACTATTTTGGAGCACTTGTTCTTCAAAAAAGACAAAACATGGATCCATTAAGAATATATCTAAAGGGGGTTCACCGAAAAGAGGTAATCCTTTTTACCAACTCATATGTGTTCATTTCTTCTTCAACTTCAACTTCATGAGATGTTTACATTAAAAAGTAATAAATTAATTATCTTATATATTATGATATTTTATTATTAATATGGGAAAAAATATTCCATTATTTATCCATCCAATTATAAATGAAATCACTCCATGTGCGTATGCACGACATACCTTCTCCACGATGTGGTGTAATCAGTTTTTCATCACCAGTTTACATGGATGGGTATAATGATGAGAATAATGGATATATTGGATAAATTTTACATGATAAATATTCTAGAAAAATTATCTTTCTATAAACTTCATTACCCATTCACCAATAATGGAATGATATTGTCACTCGTGCGTACGTATGACCTATTGTCTCTACAATGTGATTTAAAAAATTTCCATGTTAACCATTCAAGAAAGATTATAAAAATGTATATAATGATAAAATTTTATATTTTTGAACAAAATATCATTATGTAGCTTATTCAAATATATCATATTCATACGAAACATGACTTACACGACAACAGGTTCATAGGAAAAGGAATAACTTATTACCCAAGATGATGTTAATAATGAAATATTATAAAAAATGGATGACTAAATAAAATAAGAAGATCATATATGATATAATATATATGTAAACGGTTATTATATAAGTTAATAATATTCATAAAACCATTTTAAATGTTCTTAAATAAATTTTTAATAGAGAATGAGTAAGGTGAGGGACATCATATCGATCTCCTTTCATTATTGTATAGTTTTATATTCTACAACATCTTCTTTTATGAGGTGTATATACAGACTCTTTGACTTATCATGTCAACAATTAATTTAATATCAGGATATTTAATGTTATGTTAAATTTTATTCATTAATTTGTATTATTATTTAAATTTTTAATGTGTTATTAGACATGTTAATTATTTAATGATATAATTTGAAAAAAAAACATCCATGTTAATATTTTTGATATTTATTTTTACACATTTATTTTTATAGATATAAAAATAATAAAAAGTACATTTTATATCTATTTTTAATTTTATTCATTGGCTTTAAAAATAATATTTATACATGTTTCATTTGGAACATTTTGACAAACAAAAATAGGAATTTTCAATTTTTAAATGAAGACACCGACAATGACTTTCCAACCGTTGTGGCTATTATTTAATTTCAATCTTCCTTTGAATGACTAAATTTTTTATTAAAGGAAATTAACTATTGTATTAATGTTGAGATATTTGGTATTTAAAATTTTTATTTTTGTAATAAAATTGTATTTTTATACAAAACAATTTTTTATATGGTTTTAACAAGAGTGTTTCCATAAATAAATTTTCTTTTATTTAATTATTGTACTTTTCATCTATTTTTACAACATTTTTTAAATTTCATTCTTAATTGTGGTTGATATCTTATGATATCATATAGTATATTTTATTGAATTTTTTAGGATCTGTTTGAGAATGGATGTTCTATTTTTATACCATTCATGTTTTGTGGTCAACGTATTGAAAAAAATTTAGGCTAACTTTCCAGGGTTATTTATGATTAAACTAATTGATATGACTAAATAAATAGATATAGTTTGTTACTTATGTGTAAATTTACTTACCAAATATGCATTGGTATATCTCATGAGATAAAATAGATATGGATTTTTAATCCATTTATTTTAAATTTTCTTAGTTGAGGCCTTGACAGTATGTTTTAGATGTCTAACATTATGAATTGTATCATTATGAGATTATTTATTGATATTACATGTGATTTTTGGAATCATATAATATTATTGTCAATATTTTATAGCTCATGAGATTATTTAAATGGAAGGTATTTTAGTTATTTAAATTTCTATTTTGTGTTTTCCATATTTACCCATAAATTCTGTTGTATGCTTAACGTTACTAATGATTTGATATCACCCATTTAATATGTTTCATTTTTTCCTAGATTCCAACTACTATATTATGAATTATATAAAGGGATTCAAAGAGGGTAAATAATTGTAGACTCAATGGAATTATTCATGAATTTCTTGTTTAAAAATGTAATATGAAATTCAAGTATGTGTCTAGTTTACCAAGACAACTAAACTATTTGGTCATTTGGAATATAATTCCTTGCATCTGATGAAAATATAATAATATATGGCATCTAATTGGATCTATTGGGGTCAAGGTCATTATAGTGAGAACATGGGATTATTTAGTAGAATCCTTCGAAACAATATTTAAGAAAATATAGACTAGGGAATATAACACAATGAATGAATTTGAGGATAAGTCTAATTATAAGATATCATAAAATATATTTGTTAATACATTGTTAAACCAAGGATAATCCTATGGACTCATATATTTTGAAGAATATATAATTATTTCGACCTCTTAAAAATTATTCTTCATGAATAAATAACTATATATATTGTTTCTCACAATATTCTTTGTGTTTTTGTCAATGGTTATAATAAGAATGATTATACGAGAAATGATTATAATTATATTGATTAAGATACTATAAGTGTAAAATGAAATAAATTAGTTATTAATTAATAAGGTGATGAATCATAGTTAGTGATTTAATAAGGGAGTAGAATAGTTAATGTGGATGTGTATTTAGATTCAAGAATTATTCATCAATGTGGATCTTTTTATATGAATCACTATATATATTAGGATTTTACAACAATACTAGTTCTTTAAGGATTTTGAATCATATATGTTTTCATTATGGTTTAAAAGGTGATAATAAATCAAGAATACGTAAATAAGATCTACATTATGTTGTTTTTGGGAATCTGATGTTAATATTTATTTTGGAAAATTATTGATCTTATTTATAAATAATTGGACATTGATTTTAGACATAAGTTGTTTTGACGAATCTTATGGTCGTAATGGATGATGATGAAAATTTTAGTTTACTATTTGAGGATATAGTATGGATTATTGGATTCTTTTTTATAATAATATTTGTTTTAGTAACAATTTAGTGGATGAAGGAAATACTTTTGAACCTTAAGATTCTTAAAAAGAACCACATTCAAAAAAAATCTTGAATATCCATCTCTAGGTGTATGAAATGAAGGGAAAATAGGCAAAATCATGACCAAAGTATGAGATTATGCTCATGAATTGAAAATTAATCAAGTAAGTTTACATTAGAAAGAGTTTATATAGATAGTAAAATTAATCCTAAACAGTATGAAAAGAATTTCAGTACAAAAATTTTATTCTTTTAATTTTCTAAATGAGAAATCAATGTCTTCTTTAACACGTAATTGCATTAGCATTATGTTTTGATAAACATTCTGATGACCATGTTTTCTGACACACTCCATCATAACATGATGGTTTTATTTCTCTTCCATGTACCAGTTTTCCCTTTCCACTAATGATGTTATATTCAAAATCCTTTTTTTGTGAAACTCCCATTTCCCAATCTATATTATTTTTAGGGTGTATTATTAACCCCATTTCTGATGTCAGTTTCCCACAAAGGAAATTTGAATTATCAACCTTTAAATTTTGAATTGAACATTGAAATTCCGATGATAAAATAAATTTAATAAGGTGATAATGTTACACCAAATTATTTTATGGTTCATATATTTTTAAATTTAATGTCTTCGATAACTTACTATGTGCACAACACTATGGTTAAACCAACCACGATATACTATTAATATTATTATTTAAAACGAAATTATGTTCTCGCCATTAAATTGGTGGTTATTAATAGGATTATATAATATATGAAAATCATTTATTGAATTAATTTGTTACAAATTAATTATGAACGAATATATAGATTAATTTAATAAAAAAATAAAATGTTTTGTAAGAACTATTTAAATTCACACAAGTGTGTTCAATACCAATAAAATAGAAAATAAAACTTTTTTGATAATAATAATGAAATATATATATATATATAATGTATTAAATTTAATATTTAAAATTATTTCTATTTTTTATAGGCAAGATATAATAAGAAATATAGTTGTATTCATAAATGGTTTTTTTGATAAAAAGGGAGTTTTACCACCTTTTGATTGAGTACTTATTGTTTTGACACTTTTAGAAATTTTATTTGAAAAAATAAACTATTTGTTTTAAATAATAAAATAATAATTCACATGGGTTGAATTTTGGGTAATTTTTTGATAAGTTTATGGTTTTGATGAACAATTGTAAAATATTTCATTTTAATTGAAAAAAACTTTTTCAAAGAAATGATTTATTATGTTAAATTACATTTTTAATTGGATTTAATTTCTTAATAGATCAATTTTTTATAATTTAATATAATTTATGTAATTTTAATAATTTTTATATTTAATTTGTATATAAAATTTTTTCTATCTTTTGAAGTCTGTCTCTTTAAAAACAAGTTCTCTCTCTCTATCAACAAGATTAATTTTAAATTAATTTTATCTAATTATGAGTTTTTAATTTTGAAAAATTTATTGCATATTTAAAATCGTATGGACCAAATTTATTAAATGTGTGCCTTGTATTTTTTAAAAATATGAATAGTAACTTTAGAATCTTTTTAAATTACCACGGTTAAGGGTAAATCAGGTAATGAAGGGTAAAAAAAATATTTTTAGTATTATATAAATATTCTAAAACATATCAAAATTTTATTGGAAGAGTTACTATAAAAAATCATCCCTTGGATGATTTTATGGCCTCTTGGAGCCACATGGATGACTTTAATCATTTTAAAGTATTTTATTATATGGAAATTAAAGTATATCATTATCAGGGTTTTAATATGTATTGTATATATATTATATGTGGTTAATAAGAAGATATATTCAACTATAAAAAGTAATTTGAATTATAAAATGTTTATATTCCTAATTTATATTTATTTTTAATTTTATAGAAATAAATTATTACGATTAATTCTTACATAATTATGGTACAATAATTGTTTAATTAATAGAGATATCAAATAAACGAAATTAAAAATATTAAAAAAAATTTAATTTGAGATAATTAATCACCTAAAAAATCTTATAGATTACCTAGACTTATTAAGGATGTATTAAAGATTATGGATTGAATTTATCGTGTATATTTATATTTTTAGAAAATTCAAATAATGAATAGTTTCAACATTGACATTAACGATATTTTCTAATAAATAAAATATTATTAAATAATATAAAATAAATAAAAATATAAAATTTTACTAAATTTTTGGGATAAGATTGGAAATTTAAATCATTACTCTTCTATGGTTAGTTTTTCATTCTATTGTAAATATTTAACCCATAAAAGAGTAAAAACATATTTTTACACAGGAAGAATTTAAGTTCTTAAATAATGTTTAAAACTGATAGAAAATAGTACGAATGTTCCCTAAAATTGCCAAAAAATTATTATTTTTTGAGTATTATTTACAATAATAATTTTATATTTTATGTAACTCAGTTTGGTTCCATTTTTAATTGAAAATTTATCTATATTTATTTAATATTTGGAGAGTTTTGAAAAGTGCCCCTCACTTCAATTATAAAAGGGAACCTCCTCCATCACTTCATCACACCACATTGATCCTTATAGATAGATCAAATCCAAAAAAATTATATTTTAAAAGTTATTATACGATTTATAGTGTTCCTGGTTTTCCAAAAGTCAAACCATAGATCTATTAACTAATGATCTAAATTGACTATGTCGAAGAAGAGGTAATTGTTTTTACCAACTCATCAATGTTTATTTATTATTATATTTAATGTTAATGTGTTTCTACCTTGTTAAATTAATAAATCCAGTACTAACTACATTCATAGATGTAATTATGACTATGGTACAACCATATTTCTTGATTTTTTCATCCAATAAAAAATGAAATCCTCATACCTTTGTACGTACGTCTTATCATCTCCCCGTCAAGGTGTAATATATTTTATATCACCACATTAATTTGGTGGGTATAATGATCAATATAATTGACATATATATGGTAGTTATGAAATTTAATTTATTTTTGAAAAATTAATATATTATTAAATCACTTAACCTTTCCTTATTAAGGTAATGAAATCCTCCCTCATGAGTACATACAACCTACCATCTCCATATCATGATGTAAATAATTTTCCATGTTAATTGTTCATGAATGATTATATAAACATATATAATTTTTATACATGATATATATTAACTTAATTTAATTATTTAATTGAATTAAATATATCATATTCCTATGAAACATGACTTACAAGACAAGACAAATATATGAAAAATAAAGTAGTTATCATTTGAAATAAGGGTAATAAAGAAATATTATCGACAAACAGGTGATAAAATAATATAAAAAGATCATATATGATATCATAAATATGAATAATGTTTTTATATAAGTTTAAAACTTTCTTAAAACCATTATACACGAGTTTAAAGCATGTTTGACATAAGGAAGCGTAAGTAAGATACTTAGTCTCAATCTCTGTTAAATGACACATAATTTGTTGTTGTACACCCTATTTCCTTTATGAGGTGTATATATAGTCTATTTGACAAAAAATTTCATTATTTTTTTATTATAGTGATATTTAATGTTATTTTAAATTATATTCTTTCACAGGGATTAGGAATTAATTATTCATGGTGGTATGGGACAATTTAAAATATTAAAGATTTAATTTCAATTTTTTTCTCTATGTCAATATTCTTGAAACTTATTTTTTAAATATATTTTTATATAAAAGGATTATTAATGAAATTTTATGTCTATTTAAAATTTCATTTAAATATTTTCAATGGAATATTTTTTAGTGGTTTATATGGAACATTTCGACAAATTATAAATGAAATGTTCTGTTTTTTAACATTCATTATGACAATGACGTTCATCCTACTATGGCTATTAATTATATTCTATATTTATATTAAAGAATACATATTTTATGAAATTATATACTATAAATCTTTATTTATGGGTTATTTAGTTTTGAAAATGGTTATTGTGAAAATAGAATGATATTTTTGTATTAAACTATAATTTATATGGTTTTAACAGGAGTTTTTTTCTATAAATACTCTATAATATTATTACAATATTTTTATTTATGTTGAAATCATTTGTTGAAAATTTTGTGTATTCGAGTTTGATATCACATGATTTCATCTACAAGATTGTATTAATTTTTTTATGATTAGTTTGAGTGTGGATTTTTAATTTTTATACCATTCAAGGTTTAGGTTTAATGTTTTCACATTTTGTACATTAGTTTATCAATATTAATGATAGTGTTATTTATGTTTCACCCCTTTCATATGAGTAAATAATTTTACTTAATAAGTCATAGGTAGGGCCTGCGATTACCCATTGATAAATCGGTGGGTCTAATGAGACAATCAAGTTATGGATTCGTTTGAGGATTTATCTATTTAGTTTCAAATGACATGGACATGATCTCAAAAATATGATTTAGATGTCCCGAATTACGCATTCCCTATTTATGAGATTAGTTAATGATATTCCATGTGATTATTTGACTACAAGAATATCCATGGTTAACATTCCATGATCTTATTATTATTTAAATAGAACGTGTTTCAGTTATTTACATTACCATTTTTAATATTTCATATTTACTCAAAACATGCATTATATGCTTACCCTTACTTAGTATTTGAGATCAATCAGTTCATATATTTTATTTTTTCCAAAGGATTCTATGATGTATATTATTAATCAAATCCAGGGATTCTCAAAGGGTGAATAAAGGTAGACTCAATAATTTTTTTGTGTCTTTTATGTTTTAAAATTTAATTTAAATTTGAAGAATGTATATTGTATAAAAATACTACTAAAATATTTTGTCCTTTATGATGTGATTAATTATATATAATCCTAATTCAATAACATAAAGAATTGGATCCAAGATACTGGGATTGTGGTCTTTACATCTAAAGTTCATCTCTATATTAAAGATAGAAAAGTGTATATATCTGAAAGTTAAACTCTCAGTATTTAACAAAAATATTTGTTTACATCAGATCAATTGCATCCACAAATATTTATTAAAAATAAAGATATTCAAAAAATTAATGCATTTGAAATTCAAGATTAAAAACTCAATGAAAATAATGAAATCCCTTAAAATAAGAAAATTTTAATCCATTAAATAATGGATTTTGAATCTATATTTACAAATATTTAAATAGATATTTACTTTAATGAAACCATTATATAAATAAAATTAAATAATACATGATTCAAATATCCAAGATCATTGATTTAAATGTAAGGAATCATTGTGTAAGGATGAAAAGAAAAAGTATGGTTGATGACATACTATTGATTTCAACGGTTTGGGTGATAACCCTATGTTAATTATACAATCATAGGGCAACTGAAAAAATTATTGTTTCTAATCTTTAATAACACTTAAATCTAGGGTTTTAAAATTATAAATCAATGTAAAAGTTGGTTTCCTGATATTATTTTTTACTTGAAATTCATGGTAATTAATAGTGATTTTAGACAACCCTAAAATTTCTAGAATACGTAAATATATTAGCCAAATTTTGAACTAAAGTGATTTCAGAATAGAATAAGTATTCCAGTAAACATTAACCTAAAAAATATTTAAATCATAATCATTATGAACAAAAATGTGAGTGTTTTTTATAATCAAAATCATTGATATATTAATGAAATATTTGAGTCAAAATATACAAATAATATATCATCATTTCTCATGAGAATAAAACCTATATAAATATGAAAACAAAACCATATATTTTAATTAAATGAACAATAAAAATGTGATTCATTGAAAATGAAATTATATTTATTCATATTTATCATATAAGGCTAAAATAATTAATTTAATGGATTTATAAATATTTATTTTCACCTCTTCTGCTTAGAAATAGACATAGAAATAGAAATATATGTTGTGTTTATTCAAATTTATCCCCATTTTTTGAGATAGAAAAAAAATATATTTAAAAATGGAATTGAACACATTTTGTGTTTAAAAAAACTATTATTTAATGATATATGATTCCAAATATATGTTCTTCCTAGAGACAATATTCATAGATATAAGTTATATAAACTGAAAAGTAAACCAGAATAGAAGTAAAATTATTTTTTCATTAATCGCCCTTTATTACATGAAATTTCTTGATAAAGGTTAAAATTCTTTGGATATAGAATGAGAAGAGGGTGATGGATTAGGTTTATTTAATGATTCAGAGGTTATATAATCATGAACAATTTTTATGACCAAATTTTAACTTTTCCATCAACATCTAAAAATTTTGATTAAAAAAGTAACCCAATACATCATTACAATATTTGACTCCTAACCAATATTAATGAATTAATCCAAATTAACATTTAGAAAATCATAAACAAATTCAACAGACATAAAATATCTATTAATAATTTCTCCCAACTAGATGAAATGATTATGAATTCCATTTTCTATTGTTCTTAGTTGAGTCAATAAGGTTTTCCTTATGACTTTTCTATTCCTTCTTGTTTGGAAAATCACAAACACCTTATACATAAGAAAATCGATATTTTACTTCCATAAGGAAAATTTTCTTCTTTATATAAATTTACCCTAACCTATATTTTCTTATACAGATCAACATTTTTCTTAAGAAGAAAAACCAGATTCATACCCAAAACCCCAGAATCATATAATGTCATGAATTAGAGCATTCTGTTTTTAGGATCATAATTCTGGATGTGAACTGTAATGAAGATTTACTCCGAATTCTAGATGTGAACTATAATGAAGTTCCACTCCGAATTCTGGATGTGAACTATAGTGAATTTCCACTATGAATTCTGGATGTGAACTATAATTAAGTTCCTCTCTGAATATTGGATATGAACTTTTACTAGTTCGAATCCAAACTCTTATGAAGTTAGACTTCGAACATTCATGAGTTCGACTTCAAACTCTTATGAAGTTCGACTTTGAACATTCATGAGTTCGAATCCGAACTCTTTTGAAGTTTGATTCCGAACAATTACTAGTTTGAATCTGAACTTTTACTAGTTTGACTCCGAACTCTTATGATGTTTTACTCTGAACTTTCATGAGTTAGACTCCGAAATCTTATAAATTGTGACTCTGATCTTTTACTAGTTCGACTTCGAACTCTGTATGTTCAGATTCAAAACTCTGGAAAAACCAGACTTGGAATTTCCTTAGAAATTCAGACTCCGGACTTTTACAAATTTCAGGTTCTGAATTCCTATAAAACAGAATCCGAATATTTTTTATTATATACTCCGAATTCCATTTTGGTTAGACTCTGAACTTTTATTTACATACATTTTGAATTCTAGTTTTTCTTATGCTTACACTTGTTTCATTGTAAAACGATGTCGTGATTTTAGTTACACATGTTTTGATATAAAACGATGACGTCCTTTCTGTTTCTAACAAACCATTGTTTTAGTGACATGTGTAAAGGTACCTCCAAAATTCAAGGAAAATATGACAGTTGGAGGAGGGAGCCAACCGTTCCAACAGATCCTATAAATAGGAGCTCATTTGAAAGAGATCAACAACGAGAAGATCACTCTAGAGACCACATGCTGTTAAGGAGATTTCAAGAGAGAGAATCTTTTCATGCTTTTTGTATACCGAACCACTCGTTCAGATTGCTTCGTGCGACTCCGAATGTTGGTGATTACATTTGAGGGATTCTAGGGATAAGAATAAAGAGGTTCCGACTTCCTTGAAGTTCAAGGGCTTCCTTGCTGAGGAAGACAGAGGTTCCAACTACCGTGAAGTTGAGGGCTTGCGGGGATATCAAGATAGAGACACCAATCTTCGTATCAAGGGATTACCCTGGTGTGGGTAAGGCAAACTTTCTTGAAACTATAAATCAAGGGACCTTTATCCAAGGTTGTTCGATACCCTTCTCTTTGGGTTAAAAGACTTATATCTTGTAACTAGTAGTTTTACTACTTGTTTTCCACTGCATTTCGTATTGTAAGGAAAGTATAACATTCTTGTATTTCCATACACTTGTACTCTGATTAGTTTAGAATCTATACGCTTTAAGGTAGAATATCATATTGTAAACAGTGGTTATGTTTCAATTTCCAGATCTATATTTCCAGAATCACTTTTTCAGAATCACTTTCCAGATTTAAGAAAGTGCATTGAACTAGATGTTCGTAACTTCATATTTTATACTAATACTATAATTGGTGTTTGAGGTGTTGTGAATTTATTTAGTTTAACTTTGTTAAACTTAGATCGTTCCTTGTTTATGGAAATTTTATAAAGTGTACAATCCACCCCCCCTCTTGTATATTGAGAATCTATATCATTATTTCGATCCTACAATTGGTATCAGAGGAGGTTAGCTCAAACCAAAAGGGTTTGGTACAATCTGATGTAATCTCATGATTAGGTTTAGAAGGATAGTTTCAGATTCATACTTTTCATATTCATATTTTTTGGAATCATAGTACGGATTCACTTTTTTTCTTATAGATACAATTTTTCTTACATAGAATATTGTCTCTTGATTACAGACTTATACTTCTAATAAGTTTGTATGCCAATGTTTTTCTTAGGGATGGTGGGTTTAAATGTTTTTTCTATTGACAACCTTATTCCTACAAGACCACAAATTTTTGATGGTAATGACTACGAATCCTGGAGAGATCATATGAAGACTTTTGTTACCAATACTAGAGTAGATAACATTTTTATGGTTACTAGAGGTTATAAAATTATTGATAAGGAAGTGAGTGCTTTCACAATTCAAGAGAAGCATGATTATCAATTAAACTATAAGGTATGCAATACTATACTATATTCAATGACTAGGAACATATATAGTCAAATTTCATTATGTGAAACCTCTAACTGTATATAGAAGAAACTTGAGGTTACAGGTTTTGCTACATCCAATGTGATTGAGACAATAATAGCTATGCGGAGAGAAGAGTATCATGGTTTCAACTTTCCATATGGAGAACCCATTTGCAAAGTTCAACATATGTTTATGACATACATAAACAGTCTACAATCTATGGGAGAGAAAGGTCTGTATGATGAAGCTCTTGTGGATAAGATTATTGATATTATGCCCAATGAGTGGGAATCAAAGAGAATATCTATTGATGATAAAAGGAAGGTCACTAAAATTTCATTAGATGAGCTATTTGGAACTATTCTTCAACATGAAACAAGAATGAAGAGAGATGCTGACAACATCAAAAAGAAGAATGGAAATGGTACTATTTCTTTTACCATAACTTCAACTCACATGAAAGGTAAGACTCCTGAGAGAGTAACTAGGTCCAAGTCTAAGAAGATGGTTATTCAATCAGAAACTAGTGAGAGTGAAGTCTCAGAGAATGAGTTAGAAAATATTGCTCGAAGAATGAACAAGATAGATGGCCAGAGAAATTTCCAATCCAAGTATAAGAAAAAGGAAAGGAAAGATAGGAAAGATGGAGAAGTAACTTGTTATAAATGCAAGAGAGATGGACATATTAGACCAGATTGCCATTTTCTCAAAATGAATGTAAGGAAAGGGAGGCCTTCTGAAAGGAACAGAAAGAAGTATTATAAATCCAAATATAAGAACATTCTAAAAGAAAATGACACTTGGCGTGCCAGTGGTGGTGACTCTTCAGATGAATCATCTGATTATGAATCTTCAGAACATAAGAATCTTGGTCTTATAGCCATATTACCTATTAACAATCATTGATTTAGGTCTAAGGTACACAATGCTAAATAATTGACCAATGATTATTTAAATTCTAATGATAGTAAGTATTATAACTCTTTAGATCAAGAATCCTCTTCTGATGAAGAAAATAATTCACCTATTTATGAAGAAGTTTGAAGGTTTTCTGAACTTCTTGAGATTGAAAATTCGAAACTCAACAAAAAACTAGATATGAAAAACTCTATGAATACTATTCTTACAAAAGAAGTATCAAATCTTTTTAAAGTTCTTTATAGGAAAAATGTTGATTTTATAAGTATTTAAAATAATATTGAGGAAGTAAATTCTGAAAAGGATAAACTTTCTAAAGAGATAGAAAAATTGATTTCTATGAAAAGTGTTTTTAAGCCTAGATCTAGTTCTAAATCAAACAATTTTGAAGATAAACACTTTGTTAAAAAACTGAAGTCCAAAATTATTTCCTTAAAGAAGTGCTTATCAAAATTTACTCATGGTAAAGAAAATTTTGATAAAATGTATTCACAAATAAGACCTTTAAGAAAAAAATCTGGATTTGGTTATACCTATGCAAAACCAACTTTTAGTAACAACTACTTTGTTCCAAAAAGTGCCCCATTTTGTACCAAATGTCAATGTGGTGGTCACTGGGCAAATAATTTCTCTTTAAATAAAACCCAATCTCTAGGTTTTCCTAATGCTTATTTTTCTAAGAATATGGTGGTTCCTAAAATTTTGTTATCTAGAAATCTAGGATCCAAATAAGTTTGGATTCCTAAAGTCTATCTCTTTTATTGTTTTCAGGAAGGTAAAGGAATTACCCACAACAATTCATGGTATATGGATAGTGGATGTTCCCAAAACATGACTGGTAACAAAAGCTATTTTAAAAATATTATTAAGATGAAATGAGGAAAGCTATCTTTCAGAGATAATGATCAAGGAGAAATTGTTGTTATACATAATATTGTTCTTCTTGGTAAAACTTTGATTTCAAATGTTTTATTTGTTAAGGGTCTTAATCACAACCTCATTAGCATAAGTTAGTTATTTGATGAAGGATACCTTGTGAATTTTAGGAATGATAAGTGCTTAGTACACAATTCCAAGGAAGAGTTTATTTTTTTCTACAAATAGGCAAAAGAATGTTTACACATTGAACTTAGAAGACCTTTGGAGTCAATATTTACCTTTCTGTAGTGCAATGGAAGATCATTCTTGGTTATGGAATATAAGACTAGGTCAATGTAACCTTTGGAACATATGTAAAATTTCTAAGAAGGAACTAGTTAAGGATCTACCGAAGCTCTGATTCAATTCTTCTAAAGTTTGTGATCCTTGTCTATATGGAAAGCAACATAAATCTAGTTTTAAATCAACTAGTGAAGTCTCAACAACATATTCATTATAGTTAGTGCACATGGATCCTTTTAGTCCAACACAAACTTGAAGTATTGGAGGCAAATATTATGTGTTTGTTTTAGTTGATGATTACACTAGATTTACATGTGTCTATTTTCTAGAAAAGAAGTCTGAAGATTTTTCTTATTTAAAAAGTTTTAGAGAACATGTTAAAAATGATAAAAACCTTCCATTGAAAACTATTCATAGTGATAATGGAGGAAAATTTCAAAATTCTGATTTTGAAACATTTTGTATTAGAAAAGTCATTACTCACAACTTTTCCACACCTAGAACTCCTTATCAAATTGGTGTAGTTGAAAGAAGAAATAGAATTCATTATGAGATAAATAGAACCATTTTTAGTGAATATTCTATAGCTAGACATTTCAGGGATGAAGCTATAAGTACTGCTTGTTATACTATAAATTGAGTTTTTATTAGACTGTTTCTTAATAAAACTCTTTATGAGTTATGGAATGGTAAAAAACCTAGACTTTCCTACTTTAAGGTTTTTGGTTGCAAGGTATTAATACTGAATACTAAAGATAATCTACACAAATTTTCACCAAAATCTGATGGAGAAATTTTCTTAGGCTACTCCACAACATTCCTAGGCTTATAGAGTTTTCAATAAACACACGTGTACTGTTGAAGAAATAGTGCATGTAAAATTTAATGAATCTGATCCTTTTGCTTTTAAACCATCCCAACCTACATCCTCATATGTGTTTTCAAAAATTGATTATCATCCTTTTATAGAAGATAATTCTGATAAGTAAAATGTTCAAGAATATACTTCTGAATCATTTAACCCAGATGAATTTCTACCCTATGTTGATGAACATGTTTTAAAAAACCCAAACCAGGTATTCCTTAAGAATCTTCCCAGTGATAGTATCATTGGTGATGTAAATCAACCTGTAAGGACTAGATTTTCCTTGAGAAATGAAGTAGAACATCTAGAATTTCATTCCCAATTGGAACTAAAAATCACTAAAGAAGCTTTAGGTGATGATGTTTGGATCAAAGCCATGCAAGATGAACTAAATGAATTTGAAAGGAATAAAGTCTAGACCTTGGTTGAAAGACCTAAGGAAACTTCTGTTATTGGAGTAAAGTGGGTCTTCAGAAATAAGTGTGAAGAGAATGGAGTCATTGTTAGAAATAAATCTAGATGATTTGATAAAGGCTATAATCAGCAAGAGGGAATAGATTATGAAGAAACCTATGCTCCAGTAGCTAGACATGAATCTATTCATATTTTACTTGGCTTTGCAGCATTCCTCAATTTTAAAATTTTTCAAATGTATGTGAAATTTTCTTTCCATAATGGTTATGTTCAAGAGGAAGTTTTTGTTGAAAAACCTCCTGGTTTTGAATACACAAAACATCCTGATGATTTTTTAGACTTACTATGTAAAGACGCGTAAATGTCAAGGAAATGTTTTTTTCTTAATTTTATTTGGAATTTTACAAAAACATAGTTTCTGACGGCATGTGATTCTGAGGCCCGGTGTGCCCGGAATAATTTTCTGAAGTTTGGCTCGGGTACGTTCAGTGAACGAACGAGCGGGTTTTTCTAACTTTTGAACCGGTGCTCGGAATCGAATTCTGAGGGCACCGATGGAATCGCTGCGCCGGTACTTACTTATAAACACCTCTTCCGGAGTTGCTTTTGCTCGGGTGTGGTTTTTAATTTTTGGGGTTAAGTGAAGAAAAGAAAATAAAGTGGTGCGACAACTTTATTTTCTTTCACTTAAAGCCACTTAAAGTTGCTTAAGCTGAGTTGAAGAGGATAGGGTGGAACCCAAAATATCCTACCCTCTTGGTAGGATATTTTTGAGGTGGGGCCCGCACGAGCCCCACCGTTTCCTTTCCCCTAAGTAACGCACCCGCAACCCCCCTCTTAATGAAAGTCAACTGGGGAATTTTCTAAATCTCTTAAACCCTCCTATTAAATGGAAAGTTCAGTCGTTACCATTAATTCACCGAATTAATGGTTCGTTTCTGAACATGTTTTCAAACTGTTGGCATAATAATAAAATAAGACCAACACCTTTTCTTTTTGTTGACGGGTTGATTGTTGAGAGGATTTGGAGAATATGTACCTTCTTTACTCTTTGCGAAGAACGCGAAGAACACAAAGAACTCGAAGAACGTCGAACCCTCGGAGATCGATGACGCGACCCCGTGTTCCACGATGCTGACGATTCTCCTTCCACGACGCTTCTTCTTCAAAATTCTTCGCCGCAACAATCTCTAATCATCATATGCTTGAGGTAGGAGATTTCAGATCTTTTAATTTTTCCTTTGTGGATTTTATCCTTAACATGGATTTAATTCGTGAAATTAAATCCATGTGTTTGCTTTAACCCTCAGTGATCGACGACATGACGCCCTTCCACGATGTGACGATCCTCTTCTTCCACGAAGGTCAATTCTGTGAAGAACTCTCGTCCGACGACAGCTACGAGGTAGGGGTTTTATTTGAGAATAATTTTTATTCCCCTGGTTGTTCATTCTAAAAAAATGATCCCAGATCAAAGTTCAATTTTAATTAATTGAAATTTTACCTTGTTTTGTTTTTCATGTGTTGAATATTATGCCCAGTTTTTATCACCTAACGCGGAGGGTGCGGGCCAAACAAACACGGCTCGACAACCCTCCGCAGTTTTTCGTTGATACATGGATTAACGGTGTTTACGAAATGGGATCAGAATGGCGATTGGAGGCCTTCGCAGCAGATTTCGGATCCCGGGGAAGCCATAGGCGCAAACTGTAGGCAAAACGGACAACCGGAGCGCATCTGGTGGTCCGCCGAAGTTCCTACCGGCGCACCACGCCAGCACGGCGGCCGGCAGCGGTCGGCCGCCGTGAAGCGGCGGCACCTGGCGCACCGCTGGGAAGACCCGCCGCGGCTGAAGCCATGGTGGCGAGAGTCGGTCTCGCGGCCGCGTGGGACCGCGGGGAAGGGACGCGTCCTTGCGCCGCGTCTGGTGACACGGAGCGGCCCCCGCGCGGGGGGCTGCGGCTCCTTGGGTGCGGCCGCGAGGCCAGCGCCGAGCCGTTAGACCAGCCAGCCGGGTCACGCCCCGGCTGGGCTGGGCCGGGTCGCGCCGGCTGGGCCAAGTCGCACCCATCCGGGTCGGACCCAGACCCAGGTCGGGTCGACCCGGTTCAGGCCGACCTAGGGGGGTTGGGCCGGGTCGGTCCGGTCCCAGACCCCCCGTTTTCGGACCTTTTCGGTCTTTTGCTCATAACTTGAGCTACGGGCCTCCGAACGACGCGCCGTCAGCAGAGATGTGATACTTGGATCACGACGGTTGTTTCGTTATACTACACCCAAGGTTTTGGAATACTTTGGGTTCGGTCGGGGTGGTTCGTACACGACACCAACCGGGCCCTCGGAGCGGAAACGCTTATAACTTGAGCTTCGGATGTCCGATTGACATACCGTCGACTTTTATGGATTCCTCTATGTGAGATGGATCTTTTGGCTTACTCCTCCCGAGGTTTGGACGTAGGTGTAGTATGGTCAGGTTGGTTTTTCCTTAAAAAACAATCGGGCCCCTAGGACGAAAATGACAATAACTCTCAGACCGGGCGTCCGATTGGCGCGCCATCTGCGACATTGAGTTCCTGTTGACGATACGGAACTTTTGGATACATTAACTCTGGACTATGTGTTAGTTGATGTATCAGCTTCTCGGCTCATGGAGCGGACCCTCCCGAACGAGCTTGCTATGTGCGGGAACCCTAGAGCTGGCTGCGACTGCTACTGTGACGACGATGACTCTACAGAGATCCTCAATGTATTCGACAACGACGACTACATCACTCAGAAATACTTTGTGGGTCAGTGCTACCAATCCGGTGTGGGTCCGATCCTGTGTGGGTCAGCGCTCAGCGGTCCTGTGTGGGCCAGCGCCTACAGATCTTGTGTGGGTCTGATCCTGTGTGGGTCTTTGTGGGGGTTAGTTACCTATCGATCCTTTGTGGGTCAGATCCTTTATGGGACATTGCGGGGGTTAGTACCTATCGATCCTTTGTCGTTCCGACGGCTTAGATTAATCAGTGGAAATATCTGGTCATCTTTATCATCATATGAAGAATTAAACCTGTGTGACATAAATCCTATTTACTTTCCTTTGTGGATTGTGTTGTGCTACATTGTGTGGATTTACGTTTTTCTTTCCTGAGTGGACTAGGTTGTACTTGATATTGGATGTTGGAGTCGAGCGATAATTGATGACTTAGGTATATGTATGGGCATATACCTAAGCCATGTCGGATGTTATTTCGTGATTGTATATTTCCATTGTGGATTGTCGTTTGTGGATTCTGGGAGACCTTCGGGGGTCTCGGGGTCCCTACTGAGTATCTTATACTCAACCCTGCACGGGCTATGCCCGCACTACGTTGTGTTGGTTGCAGACGACGGATAGCGCTGATCGTGGTTGAGGCTTGCGGAGCAGGACGATACCTGGAGGTGGACCACTGGGCGGGACATACTTGGAGTGGACGGTTGGACCCGAGGAGCTGTTGAGGCTATATGTACTCACCCTTTAGGTGGGACTTCCAGTGGGCAGCTCGACGTTGCGGCTTTACTTTTCAGTTTTTGTTTTCCCTTTCCAGTTGTACTTTACTTTCAGTTTAGGTTTGTATACTGGCCCACTTACTTTTCCGCACTTACTATTATACCAGTTTTTACTTATTGTTTACTTCTACCTACTTGCTATGTCGTGTTTGTGGTTTACTTTACAAAGGCAATGCCTTCCCTTTTTCTGGGATTTACGCCTTGGTGCTAGTCGCCAGCCCTTGGCCTATGGAAGGAGGGCTTGGGGTAGTCATGACACGGGCCCCGAGGACGGGTCGTGACAAATTGGTATCAAAGGAGTTTGGTTCTACTGCAGGCTCTGATCTTTATTCTATGTGAAGCATTAGTGTTAAGCGTATTGAGTGTGGTTATCAGTCCAGGGAGCCCAGTGTTGGTGCGGCAGCCTAGGTATCCGTACATCAGGACCCTGACTTCTGATTTCTGACTTAATGCACGAAAACATTAATTGCATGTGTGTTTCAAGTTTTCTTTGTGATTACATTGTATCAGCTCACCAGGTAAACTACTTTGACTGTGGCGCACCAATTTCCTTTTCAGGATGACCCCATGACGGTAGCCAACTAGTGTTCTGAGAGTTGAGCGTGACGACAGCCCACCGAGCGACGAGGCCTCGGTACCGGGCCCTTTGACAGCTGAGGCACCGACAATACCTCTACCCACCGAGCCACTGATGCTTCCAGCCCCAGCCGCTGACGATGCACGTCGCCTTGGAGCTCTTCTTGAGTTTCAGCGCCAGTGACTGCCTAGGTTCCGTGGGGAGACGGACCCCCAGGCAGCCGAGGATAGGCTGGAGGTAGTTGTACAAGTTTTCAGGCTTGTGAGAACACTAGAAGACCTCATGGTGATCCTCGCAGTGAGCCTATTGCAAGCAGCAGCGAGCCGATGGTGGAGCATAATGCTCCAGGTGCACGATGAGGCATCTCTCCTCTGGATAGACTTTGAGGGCATCTTCCGCTCAGAGTTCATCCCGACCACCCTTCGTGCGATGCGCATCCAGGAGCTTCTTCAGCTGCGGCAGGGCAGCTTGACGGTCGCCCAGTACTTGACGAGATTTACTGATCTCTCGCGTTACTCAACAGACATGGTACGAGACCCATTCTTCCGGGCCAGGACCATTGATCTGGGATTGAGAAATGAGATCAGGGCATCGCTGATCTCCCTCTGCATTCCGACTCAGGCAGGAGTACTAGAGTGAGCCCTTTTGATCGAGAGCTTCCTTGCTGAGCCTTCATTAGCAGCGAGACCTACTGTGGGGCGGCACGTAGCAGAGTCTTCTGCAGTACGCAGTCAACAGATGACTCAGGGGTCCAGGTAGACCAGACCCTCATGCAGATGACCTCAGGACACTGGCTCAGCAGTGCGGGGCACACAGCGTGGGGCCAGTCTTTCGAGAGGCAGGCAGTGCTACACATGCGGCGGGGAAGGCCACATGGCTTGTGACTGCCTGAACCACCGTGCCGAGGAGCAACAGACGGTTGAGGGGCCACCCAGGAAGAGGCAGAGGGTCGACTGTGGCGGTCCGCATGGAGGAGGTGGATGAGGCAGAGGAGTTGGCCGAGCAGCAGGTGGTGGGCAACACTTTTAGGCTCTACAACCACCACCACCAGGAGGTCTACCCCGACCATAGGGAGGTGGCGGGCAGAGACAGGCACAACTCTAGGAAGTGGAGGCCTACGACCACGGCACGCCCGAGATGATTCGAGGTACTATCTGTGTCTATTCCACCCTTGCTGCAGTTCTTATAGACATAGGAGTGAGTCACTCTTTCATAGCCGCTGCCCTTTTTCGGAGCTTGGAGATTCCGACAGAGCCGTTGGCTCGATCCTTTCGGCTAGAGACTCCTCCGGGAGCAGACTCGACAATTACGCACTGGTTCCAGCAGTGTGAGCTTACTCTAGAAGGTGAGATCTTCGGCTGGGATCTTCTTGTAGAGGCGTCGAGACCTTACGACGTCATCTTGGGCATGGATTGGTTATCTACAGTTCATGCTCATATCTAATGTATTATGCACAAGGTGCGATGTGTACGCACTGACGGGAGCAGGTTCACCTTCACCGGTGAGAAGGGAGCCTTCACAGCACAGGATGGACTTCTGCAGAGGAGAGGACAGCCCATCACTCATCAGTTGGATAGCCTCATCCTAGGAGAAGTTGACGTACGAATTCCTAGTTTTCCTGAAGTGGTGGATCAGTATGTGGACGTCTTTCCCGATGACATTCCAGGGCTACCTCCTCACAGAGAGGTAGACTTTCATATTGAAATGTACCCCGGGACAGCCCTGATATCGACTCCAGTATATCGGATGGCCCCCGCTGAGCATCGAGAGCTACGGGTACAGTTGGAGGACTTGCAGGGAAAGGGTTTCATCCGACCCAGTGTTTCACCCGGGGCTTCCCCGATATTTTTCGCCAAGAAGGTGGACGGGAGCTTGTGACATTGTGTCGACTATCATAGCCTGAACCAGGTGACGGTGAGGAACAAGTATCTGCTACCGAGGATTGATGACCTCTTCGATCAGCTCAAGGGAGCATGGTGGTTCTCGAAGATAGACCTCAGGTCAGGCTATCATCAGCTCAGAGTTCGGGACGAGGACGTGCAGAAGACGGATTTCAGATGTCGGTATGGCCTCCATGTGTTCTTGGTTATGCCTTTCAGCATAACCAATGCTCTTGCGGTGTTCATGGGCCTCATGAAAAGGATCTTTCAGCCATACCTCAATCGATTTGTCGTAGTCTTCATCGACGACATTTTGATATAATCGATGACTGAGGGGGAGCACGCCTACCACATACGGTTTGTACTAGACACACTCCGAGAGCACCAACTTTATGGAAATCTCTCGAAGTGTTAGTTCTGGATACGTGAGGTCCACTTCTTAGGACACGTCATCTCTGAGGTGGGAGTTGCAGTGGATCCGGCGAAGATCGAGGCAGTGCTAGCTTGGGAGCCATCCAACAGCGTGACGAAGGTGTAGAGATTCTTGGGACTAGCTGGATACTATCAGTGATTTGTGCCAGACTTCTCCAGAGTTGCGTCACCACTCTCAGCTCTTACGAAGAAGGGGAAACCCTTTGTGTGGTCAGACAGATGTCAGCAGAGCTTTCAGGAGCTGAGACAGAGATTGACCAGTGCCCATATCTTGAGGTTTTCTGAGGAGGGAGTAGGGTACGTAGTCTACTGCGATTCATCAGGGACCAGACTCAGATGTGTCCTAATGTAGGAGCGGGTAGTTATCGCCTATGGATCACATTAGTTGAGGCCGCATGAGCAGAACTACGCTACCCACGACCTGGAGTTAGCAGTAGTAGTCTTCGCTCAGAAGACATGGTGACACTACCAGATGGGCGAGCGCTTTAAAGTCTTTTCTGTCCATCAGAGTCTCAGGTACATATTCTCTCATAAGGACCTGAACCTGAGACAGTGGCGATGGCTCGAGTTCCTCCAGGACTATGACTTTGAGATAGTCTATACTCTTGGGAAGGGGAATGTGGTAGCCAATGCTCTCAGCAGGAGGACGGGCATTCAGCTACTCGAGGAGGCGACAGAGCAGCTAGCCGCATTGCGGATATCCTTCGTGGATAGAGATGGAACAACCTTCCTTCAGTCTCTCACAGTCTCTCCTCCACTACTACAGCGGGTCGGAGAAGCACAGCGTGGGGACGCTGACTATGAGACGTGGCGTGCACAGATATCCTCAGGATAGGAAACTAATGGTTTCTCCTTTGGATCAGAGCACGACATCCTTTTCAGAGGAGTTACCTTAGTACCAGTCTCTTTACGATAGGAGGTGATGAGTGAGTTTCACACTTCTCCTTTGGCGGTATATCCTGGAGTGGCGAAGATGTACCAGGACCTCAGACGACAGCACTGGTGGCCGGGCATGAAGAGGGATGTGGCAGAGTTTGTTTCTCGATGCCTCACCTGCCAGCAAGTGAAGGCAGATCATCAGGTACCAGCAGGCTTGGTACAGCCCTTAGAGGTCCCAGATTGGAAGTGGGGCGGGATATCTATGGACTTTGTGACTGGACTTCCATGTACTTCCAGAGGTCACGACTCCATTTGGGTGATTGTCGACCGACTCACCAAGTCGTCTAACTTCTTACCCATCAGAGAACATGGCTCAGTGGAGAGCTTGGGGCGTCTCTACGTTCAGGAGATTGTACGGATTCATGGTGGGCCCTCATCTATCATCTCCGATCGAGATGCTCGCTTTACTTCCCGGCTTTGGAAGGGGTTGCAGGAGGCATTCAGGACGTAGCTATGTCTGAGCACTGCCTTTCACCCTCAGACGGATGGTGAGACGGAGAGGACCATTCAGACTCTCAAGGACATGCTCCGTGCATGTGTCCTCGATTTTGGTCACAGTTAGGAGGACCACCTACCCTTGGTGGAGTTGGCGTACAACAACAGCTACCACTCCACCATTGGGATGGAACCATACGAGGCGTTGTACGACAGACCTTGTAGATCTCCTTTGTGCTAAACAGACCCTAGAAAGTCATCACTTATGGGACTAGAGATGGTCCGGGCCACGACAGAGAAGGTCTAGGTCATCCAGGAGCAGATGAGGACAGCTCAGAGCTGGCAGAAGTCTTATGCTGACTGGAGGAGGATGCCACTAGAGTTCGAGGATGGCGACCACGTCTTCTTGCGTGTCTCAACTCGACGTGGATTACGGAGATTTGGACAAGGCGGAAAGTTGTCTCCACACTTCATCGGACCATTCCAGGTCCTCAGCAGGATCAGCGAGGTGGCTTATCGCCTGGCTCTACCACCTTAGTTGCACCGGGTGCACGACGTCTTCCGCGTATCTCAGCTGAGGAGATACATGCACGACCTGATGCATATCATTGACCATGGGGAGATAGAAGTTGATGATGGGGTGACTTTTGAGAGGTCCCAGTGGAGAACAAGGATCAACAAGATCGGGTCCTACGTGGACGATCGATTCCCCTAGTGCTCATCAGATGGCAGCACGGGAACCTCCAGGAGAGAACTTGGGAGCAGGAGGCTCAGATGCGTGCTCATTACCCACATTTTTTCCCTAGCTTATGATGTATCTTTATGGGTACGTAAAGCCCTAAGGTGGGAGTGAGGTAAAGACACATAAATTTCAAGGGAAATTTTTTTTCTTAATTTTCTTTGGAATTTTACAAGAATGAAGTTTCTGACAGCACGTGATTCTGAGGCCCGGTGTGCCCAGAATCATTTTCCGAAGTTTGGCTCGGGTACGTTCAGTGAACAAACGAGCGGGTTGTTTAGTATTTTGAACCGGTGCTCGGAATTGAATTCTGTGGGCACCGATGGAATCGCAGTGCTGGTACTTGCTTAGAAAAACCTCTTCCGGAGTTGCGTTTTCTCGGTTGTGGTTTTTAATTATTGGGGTTAAGTGAAGAAAATAAAATAAAGTGGTGCGACAACTTTATTTTATTTGACTTAAAGACACTTAAATCCACATAAAGCTACTTAAGCTGAGTTGAAGTTGATAGGGTGGAACCCAAAATATCCGATCCTCTTGGTAGGATATTTGTGAGGTGGGGCCCAAACGAGCCCCACCGTTTCTTTTCCCCTAAGTAACGCACCCGCAACCCCCCTCTTAATGAAAGTCAACTGTGGAATTTTCTAAAACTCTGAAATGCTCTTATTAAATGGACAGTTAATTCATTACCATTAATTCACCAAATTAATGGTTCGTTTCATAACATGTTTTCAAACTATTGGCATAATAATAAAATAATACCAACACCTTTTCTTTTTGTTGATGGGTTGATTGTTGAGAGGATTTGGAGAATCTGTACCTTCTTTCCTCTTCGCGAAGAACAAGAAGAATGCAATGAATGTGAAGAACGCGAAGAACACTGAACCCTCGGAGGTCGACGACGTGTTCCGCGACGCCGACGATTCTCCTTCCATGATGCTTCTTCCACGATGTTCTTCCCCGCAACAATCTCCGATCATCAACTGCTTGAAGAAGGAGATTTCAGATCTTTTAATTTTTCCTTTGTGGATTTTATCCTTAACATGGATTTAATTCGTGAAATTAAATCCATGTGTTTTCTTTAAACCTCATAGATCGACGATGTGACGCCCTTCCGTGACGTGACGATCCTCTTCTTCCGCGACAGTCAATTCCACGAAGAACTCTCGTCCGACGACAGCTACGAGGTAGAGGTTTTATTTGAGAATGATTTTTATTCCAATGGTTTTTCCTTCTAAAAAAAAGAACCCGGATCAAAGTTCAATTTTAATTTATTAAAATTGTGCCTTGTTTTGTTTTTCATGTGTTGAATATTATTCCCAGTTGTTATCACCTAACGCGGAGGGTGCTAGCCAAACAAACACGGCCCGACAACCCTCCGCAGTTTTTCATTGATGCGTGGATTAACGGCGTTTACGAAATGGGATCAGAATGGAGATTGGGGACCTTCGTATTAGATTTTGGATCCCGGGAAAGCCGTAGGTTCAAACAAAAGGCAAAACGGACCACCGGAGTGCGTCTGGTGGTCCGCGGAAGTTCTCGCCAGCGCACCACGCCGGCACGGCGGCCGGCAGCGGCTGGCCGCTAGGAAGCGGCGGTGCCCGGCGCGCCGCCATGAAGACCCACCCCAGCTTCAGCCGCGGCGGCGATAGCCGGTCTTGCGGCCGTGCGGGACCATGGGGAAGGGACATGGCCTTGCGCCGCGTCCGATGTCACGGAGCGGCCCCCACGCAGGGGGCCGCGACTCCTTGGGTGCGGCCGCTCGGCCAGCGCCGAGCCGCCAGACCGGCCAGCCGGGTCGCGCCTAGGCCGGGCCGGGCAGGGTCGCGCTGGCCGGGCCGGGTCGTGCCCAGCCGGGTCGGACCCGGGTCTGGTCGACCCGGTTCGGGCCGACCCAGGGGGGTTGGGCCGGGTCGGTCCGGGCCCAGACCCCCCATTTTCGGACCTCTTCGGTCTTTTACTCATAACATGAGCTACGGGCCTCCGAACGGTGCTCCGTCAGTGTCGATGTGATCCTTGGATCGAGACGGTCGTTTTGGTATACTACACCCAAGGTTTTGGAATACTTTGGATTTGGCCGGGGTGGTTTGTACACGAAACCTGTCGGGCCCTCGGAGCGGAAACACTTATAACATGAGCTCCGGATGTCTGACTGATGTACCGTCGACTTTGATGGATTCCTGTAAGTGAGACAGATCTTTTGTCTTACTCCGCCCAAGGTTTCGATGTAGGTGGAGTATGTTCGGGTTGGTTTTTCCTTTAAAAAAACAATCGGGCCCCTAGGACGAAAGAGCCAATAACTCTCAGACCGGGCGTCCGATTGACACGCCGTCTTTGACGTTGAGTTCCTTTTGACGATACAGAACTTTTGGATACATCAACTCTGGACTATGTGTCAGTTTATGTATCAGCCTCTCGGCTCATGGAGCGGACCCACCTGAACGAGTTTGCTATGTGCGGGAACCCTAGAGCTGGCTGCGACTGCTACTATGACGACGATGACTGTACAGAGATCCTCATTGGATTCGATGACGATGAATACATCACTCAGAGATCCTTTGTGGGTCAGTGCTACTGATCCTATGTGGGCCCGATCCTGTGTGGGTCAGCGCTCAGCGGTCCTGTGTGGGCCAGCGCCTACAGATCCTGTGTGGGACCGATCCTGTTTGGATCTTTGTAGGGATTAGTTACCTATCGATCCTTTGTGGGTCAGATCCTTTGTGGGCCATTGCAGGGGTTAGTACCTATCGATCCTTTGTGGGTCCAATGGCTTAGATGAATCAGTGGAAATATCTCGTCATCTTTATCGTCATATGAAGAAGTATACCTATGTGAGCTGAATCCTTTTTACTTTCCTTTGTGGATTGTGTTGTGCTATCCTGTGTGGATTTACGTTTTGCTTTCCTGAGTGGACTGGGTTGTACTTGAGCTCGGATGTTGGAGCCGAGCGTGAATTGTTGACTTAGGTATATGTATGGGAATATACCTAAGACGTGTCGGATGTTACTTCATGATTGTATCTTTCCTTTTTGGAATATCCTTTGTGGATTCTGGGAGACCTTCGGGGGTCTCAGGGTCCCTACTGAGTAGCTTATACTCACCCCTGCACGGGATATGCCTGCACTACATTGTGTTGGTTTCAGATGACGGACAACGCTGATCGTGGTTGAGGCTTCCAGAGCAGGACGGTACCTAGAGGTGGACCACTGGGTGGGACGTTCTTGGAGTGGACGGTTGGACACGAGGAGCTGTAGAGGCTATTTGTACTCACCCTTCAGGTGGGACTTCCAGTGCGAAGCTCGACATTGCGGGTTTACTTTTCAGTTGTTGTTTTCCCTTTCCAGTTGTACTTTACTTTCAGTTTGGATTTGAATACTTGCCCACTTACTTTTCCGCACTTACTATTATACTAGTTTTTACTTAGTGTTTACTTCTGCATGCTTGCTCTGTGGTGTTTGTGGTTTACTTTACCAAGGCAATGCCTTCCCTTTTCCGGGATTTACGCCTTGGTGCTAGTCGCCTTCCCCTAGCCTATGGAAGGCGGGCTTGGGGTAGTCACGGAACGGGCCCCGACGACGGGTCATGACATACCAAATCTTTGTATGGCCTTAAAAATGCCCCACGAGCCTAGTATGATAGACTTAAAAGATTTTTTCTTCAAAATAACTATGTTAAGGGAAATTCATATCCAACCCTTTTTATAAAGAAATATATGAAAAATGTTTTGATTGTTCAAATTTATGTTGATGACATTATATTTGGTTCAACTCAGCAAACTCTAACTGACACCTTTTCAAGTCTAATGAAATCTGTGTTTGAAATGATTATGATGGGTGAGTTAACATTTTTCCTTGGTTTTCAAATTTCTAAAAGACCAGAAGGAACCTATATATCTCAACATAATTATATTAAAGATCATCTTAAAAAGTATGGATATGAAAACACTAAGAGTATAAGTACTCCAATAGTTACCTCAAACACTTTACATCATGGTGATGCTGGGAAACCAGTAGATCAAACATCTTTTAGGGGTATGATAGGAAGCCTACTATACATGACAGCTAGTGGACCAGACATGATGTTTTCACTATGTTTATGTGCAAGATATCAATACAATCCTAAGGAATCTCACCTAAAGGTGGTAAATTGAGTTTTTTGCTACTTAAAGGGAACCATGGACCTAGGATTATTTTATTCTTATGGAAATGATTTTGTTTTAAAAATCTTTTCAGATGCTGACTTTGGTGGATGTATAATGGATAGAAAGAGTACATCTAGAACATGTCATTTCTTAGTAGATTCATTATTTTATTGGTCATGAAAAAATAAACACTCAGTAGAACTCTCCCCTACTGAAGCAGAATACGTAGCAGTTGGAAGTTGTTTTGATCAAGTGTTGTGGATGATACACACACTTAGAGATTATCTCTTGAGTTTTACTAAGACTCAAATTTTTTGTGACAAAACAAGTTCCACTACCCTTAGTAAAAACCCTGCACATCACTCACGTACAAAGCACATTGATATTAGGCATTACATTCTTATCGATCACATACTTAAAGGAGATATCATTCTTCAATTTATCGAAACACAAGATCAACTTGCTGATATTTTCAGAAAATTATTACCCTCCGATAGATTTGAATACATTAAACAGAAGTTAGGAATGATAACCATGAGGTAATCCTTCTTCATTAACTTCTTATTGAACAATTATCCTTACAGTAATAAACTTCTTCTCATAGGGGGAGTAAACTTACATCTTAGCTTAATCAAAAAAATTTCTTTGACAGTTTTCTTTTCCAACTTATGTAACTAAAATTTTTATTATGTAATTTTTAAAAAAATTCTCAAAATGGATATTTTTGGAATGGATATTTCAGAATGTAAATTCATGGAATGGAAATTCTCAAAATAGAAATTTTTGGAACTGAAATTATCAGAATAAAAACTTTCGGAATAGAATTTTTTGGAACTGAAATTTTCGTCATTAAATTTTCTGGAACCAAAGTTTTCGTAATGAATTTTCTGTAATGATGATTTTTCAAAATGAGTATTTTTTGTAATGAATTTTCTATAATGATGATTTTTCATAATGAATTTTTCTTAATGAGGATTTTTCATAATGAATTTTTCGTAATGATATTTTCATAATGAGGATTTTTCATAATGATTTTTTCGTAATGATTTTTTCGTAATGAGGATTTTTCGTAATGAGTTTTCTGTAATGAAACTTTTTTTATGAGTTTTTTAAGAGGAATATTACCAATTACGAATAATAATTCTATCCAATCCGAAAGGTTTGATTTCCTTACTTAAATTTTCGTAATCATATTTTTTTGCTGGTATTTTCCTTAGTTTTAAAATTATTCGAATTCTAGATTTCCTTAAATCTGAATGTTTTTCTTAAAACCTCAAAAGATCAGAGTCATGTTTTCCTTGCGGGAATGTTCTCAACCGTCAGATCAGATCAAAAAAATTTCAACCGTTAGATGGTTTTTGGAAGACCAAAGGTCACCTCTATTGCCTATATAAATTGGACCCTAAGAGTTATCCCACATATGTTTTTCAAGATCACACGTCTCAAAACCATGCATCTCTTCATAAAGACCATTCTGAAATTTCTGATGACATTTTGAATCTTCTAGAACTCTCTACTCCGAATGTCTGTTGAAGCTACATCTCAATATATGTCAACTACAAAGACAATCTCAAAGTGGTTAGACTTCAGGTAAAGGTTAGTACATCTGAATTTTTACAAGTTTGATTCTCTGATAACCAAGAATATCAGATTGAATGGATGGGAAGATGTTTGCTTGTATAAGTCCAAGAAACAAGATTCGGTTTACACAGACTTTCTTGTTGAGTTATACGAGTCGGTTTCCTTCCAGCAAGAAGATGGAAGAGATCTTTTTTCCTTCATGTATTATGGTAAGACATAAAAATTATCCTACACCAAGGCTACAAGCATGGTGGGTTTACCTTATGAAGGGGAAGCGGTATTTTTCTCACATAAGCTTCCGGATGAGCAAGGAAGTTTCAATAAGGTGAATTCTTTGAAATGTCTTGGACTCAAAGATACCAAGACTTCTATGATTTCTCATCTCACTCCGAAAAATAGTATTCTACAGTTGTGGGTACAAGGCTTTCTCGTACCAAGAAGGGGTGACAAGGATAATTTGAAGAAGAGTGACATCTATGTCCTAGTTTTCTTGGTAAATCTAAGAAAGATAAATTTGATGAGGCATGTCTTGATTACGATTATGAATATAAATGAAGGGAACTTAAGAGCTAAAATCATTATGTTCCCTTATCTACTATGAAAGCTGATAGTTTGGTGATTAGAGTCTTTCAAAGTTGCATGCAAGACAAAATATCAGAATTGTAAGCTTATGCTGGTTTGTGATGATACTTTGAAGAGAATGAAGATGGGTTTTTCTAGTGAATCCGGAGAATTATACCCTTTATCTGTGGAAGAGGCTGAGGCAGTTCAGAAAGATTCACAAACTCCGGAACCATCTAATAAGGCATGGTAGAAGAGAAAGATTAAGGAAGTTGATGCTGAAGACAAAACTCTCAAAGACAAGGAAACCCAGTCTGCTCCCCCCAAGTTGAAGAAGCAGAAAACATATACAGATAAAGTGGCAACCAAGTAGAGGGAAGACAAGGAGAAGAGGAATGAAGGTGATACACAGTTCAGATTGGACCCTGTAGAGGCTAAAGCCTTAAAAGAGAGAGTTGCAGATGAATTAGAAAAGTAGGAAAAAGAAAAGAAGTTGAAAAATAAGTTGTTTGAAGCTGAAGTGGTGCAATCATTATTAAGAGATACAGAAATAGCTTATGAGAAAATTCCTATTCCAGAAACCTTCGATGTTAAACCTTCTTTACCAGAGACTCCAGGTAAAAACTATGTCACTTGGGAAAAGTATCATGGAAAAGAGGTAATTGATGAAGTAGAAGAAGTAGAAGAAGAAGAATAAGGAAGCGATGATCTGGATGAGTTGATCAAACAAGTAGAAGAGGATAAAGAAAAGGATAAATCCGAAAAATTACCCACTCCAGAAAAGGAATTTGAGAAATAAAGTGGGAATGATAAATATGACGAAGACCAAGAAAAGGAAAATGTTTTGTAGGATGATAAAGAATCTTATGAAAATAATTTCCTTGAAGATGGGGTAGAAAAGGAGAAACCAGATGAAGACCTGATTGTTCAATTATTAGAAAGTGAGGAAGAGGAAGCAATTCTTGATAGATACTCCAACAAAAGAAATTTTTAGGAAGAAAGAGGTTGGTGGTTATTCTAATAGGAAACGGTGCCAGTTTAAGAATAATAATCTCATAGAAAATTATCTGATTTAGAGTCATCAGCCCATGGCCATGATTTTGTGGTTAAATCTCTGAAGATGTTGGTGGACACCATTCTGATTTTTCCAGCTATAGATTCCATATGCCAGATGCAGTAACAGAGTATGGATCCGAAATTGGATTCCTTATCCATTGTCATGGATAAGTGTATAAAGATTTAAGATGGCCACAAAAGTGCTCTTATCAATTATGATGTACATAGAAAATATTGTAGAAAAATAAATCTATGGTCTATGAAGGTTGAATAAGACTTGGCTGTGTATGATAATTTTCAGAATGATGTGAATGATGCCTTTGACACTGAGGATAACAAGATGAAGAATCTTCCAGAAGATCTGATCATTGAGCAAAGCACTCAGAATCAACAGGTTAGAGACCTGAATGTAAATTTTAACTCAGTAGCTCAGAACTGGAAAAGTGAAAGAGATTTCCGGATTGAGTTTAAGGAGAAGCTGGAAAAGCAAGATGAATTAATAAAGATGTAGAAAGAAGCCATGGAGGATCAGGAAGAATCCTTGAAAGCCCATGATGAAAAGATAAAAGCCTTGGAGAGGCAAGTTGAGGAAGACCAAAGAGACTTGAAGAAGCTGATCCCAATTGAAAAGAAAGACAAATAAATACATTCTGATCTTTTGTTTTATTTGTCTTTCTTTGTAAAATTTTCTCAACTCTAATGAAAATTTGGTGGGTTGTATCTTGTTATATACTAAATTTTCAGGTATCATATTTTATTTTCCATTCCCTTCAATTCTTTTTGAAAATCAAAATGGGGGAGAAGGAAAAAGAACCACTCCTAAGGGGGAGAAGGAAAATGAACCACTAAAAAGAGGAGAAGAAAAATTTAAAATGGAGAAGAAAAATTTCTAAGTGAGGATATCCTTAAAGTAAGGGGGAGTTGCTCACTATGAGGTTTTTTATTCCCATGATAATGAAAACTCCACTCTGGAATTTCAGAATACAATCCTTTGAGTTTCAATGCCTAAGGGGGAGTTAGTTGTATTCACTACTATCCATAAACAAAGGGAGATAAGTTTTAATTTAAAAGTCTAATAAAAAATTTCAAAGTCCTTTTATTTTTTTTCTTAAGTATTTTTGTGCCTTCCAAAAAGGGGGAGACCGGTGAGTCAATAAGGTTTTCATTATGCATTTTCCATTCCTTCTTGTTTTGAAAATCAAAAAAACCTTATACTTAAGAAAATTGATATTTTACTTCCATAATGAAAATTGTCTTCATTAATGAAATTTACCCTAACCTAGATTTTCTTATACAGATCAATATTTTTCTTATGTACAAAAACCGGATTCATTGCCAAAACCCCATAATCTTATAATGTCAAGAATTAAAGCATTCTTTTTTTAGGAACCGAATTCTAGATGTGAACTATAATGAAGTTCCACTCGCAATTCTGGATGTGAACTGTAATGAAGTTCCACTCTGAATTCTGGATGTGAACTGTAATGATGTTCCACATAGAATTTTGGATGTGAACTATAATGAAGATCTACTCCAAATTCTGGATATCAAATTTTACTAGTTCGACTCCGAACTCTTATGAATATTGACTATGAACTTTCATGAGTTTGACTCCAAACTCTTATGAAGTTCAACTCCAAGCATTCATCAGTTCGACTCCGAACTCTTATGATGTTCGATTCCGAACAGTTGCTAGTTTGACTCTGAACTTTTACTAGTTCAACACCGAACTCTTATGAAGTTTATCTCCTAAATTTAAAGAGTTTGAATTCGTACTCTTATAATTTTCGACTCCGAACTTTTACTAGTTCGACTTCAAACACTTTAGTTCAGATTCTGAACTCTGGTGAAACGAAACTCCAAATTTCCTTAGAAATTCAGGCTACGGACTTCTACAGATTTCCGGTTTGGAATTCCTATAAAACAGAATCCAAATATTTTTTATTATAGAATCCAAATTCCATTTTGGTTAGAATCCGAATTTTTTTTTACATATATTTTGAATTCTAGTTTTTCTTATGCATAAACTTGATTAATTGTAAAACGATGTCGTGCTTTCAGTTACACATGTTTTGTTATAAAACAATGTCATCCTTTCTATTTCTAACAAACCGTTGGTTTAGTGACACATGTACAGGTCCCACCAAAATTCAAGGAAAATATGACCCTTGGAGAATGGAGCCAACCGTTCCAACTGAGACTATAAATAGGAACTCATTTGAAAGAGCTCAACAACAAGTTGATCACTCTAGAGACCACACGTTGTTAAGGTGATTTCTAGAGAGGGAAGATTTTCATGCTTTCTGCGTACTGAACCGATCATTCATATTTCTTCATGTGACTCCGAATGTTGGTGATTACATTCAAGGGATTCTAGGGATAGGAAGACAGAGGTGCCGAATACCTTGAAGTTCGAGGGCTTCCATGCTGAGGAAGACAGAGGATCCAACTACCTTGAAGTTGAGGTCTTGTGGGGATAGCAAGACAGAGACACTGATCTTCGTATCAAGGGCTTACCGTGGCATGGGTAAGACAAACTTTCTTAAAAGTATAAATCAAGGGACCTTTATCCAAGGTTGGTGGATACCCTTTTCTTTGGGTTAAAAGACTTATATCTTGTAACTAGTAGTTTTACTACTTGTTTTCTGCTGCATTTCGTATTGGAAGGAAAGTATAACATTCTTATATTCTGTTACACTTATACTATGACTAGTTTAGATTCAATACTCTTTAAGGTAGAGTATTATATTGTAAACTTTGTTTAAGTTTCATTTTTTTGATCCATATTTCTGGATCCACTTTTTCGGAATCACTTTCCAGATTTAAGAAAGTGCATAGAACTAGAAGATTGTAACTTCATATTCTATATTAATACTATAATTAGTTTTTTAGGTGTTGTGAATTTATTTAGTTTAACTTTGTTAAACTTATATCTTTCCTTGTTTAAGGAAATTTTTTAAAGTGTACAATTCACCCCCCTCTTTTATATTGTGTATCTACATCATTATTTCGATCCTACGGGTTTGACCTTATATTAAACTATATCTGATTGTCAAAAAGTGTGTGAATTGTAATATAATAAACATTTAGTTTTTTTAATTCAGTAATTGATGACCGATAAAAAAATGTAAGAGATCCAAATCTCCCTATTAAATCTGGATATGTTTTTTGGATGGAAATACAATCAACCCCTCACTTGAATTAACTCTGATATATTCAAAACGACTTCTCAAATACATCATTCATAATGACCCAAACTTTTCAAAGATAGATATCACATATTAGTGGATGAATATTTATTACATAACAAAAAAATACATAACATAAATGTATAGGTATATTATATTTCGAATAATGAAAATAAAAAAAAACTAGTTCAAAAGATAAATACATTATCTCCCACTATGTTCTTCATAACTATAATCCATCATAGAAATATCTTCAAAAAACAACATTATTCCTTACTTAAGAAATGGAAACAAAATAACAGGTGATATTAGATTCCTAGTAAATGTTATCATGGGATATATAAATGAAAAAATAAGCATAGAATGAGAATAAGTCTATGAGAAAAAAATATTAGAATTTGAATCCCATACCATTCATTTAAAATATAATAATCTTGAGTCATAAATAAGTTATCATAGTTTATAAAGTCAGAATGGAAATAAAATTAATGAACATGATCCATTAGAATATAATATTGGAATTATATATATATTTTGGGAATTTTTATTAAAATAGAAAATCATATCCTTAATAGTCGAGGCGTAATTCTATGTATATCATAGTAGAATGAGTTCACTCCCCAAACTATCATAGTAGCCAAGGTTCACTCCCAAGTCTATCATAGTAGAAAATTTTCTCTTATTGAACTGGGTTTACTCCCCATTCTAGTCCTATTTATTTTATAAAATATGAAAATTTACCTAATGAATTTTAGGGTTACTTTGGTCTCACCTATCACATAATTAATACATTTGTGTAACAGAAGAACAAAAAAAATCATTATATCATAACCAAGGAAAATAAATGGGTTTCACAAAAATTTCAACAAATCCTATAATGTGTAAATGAAATAAAAAAACACAATATTGACGTACATAGACATTAAATTTATTTTTTGGAACACATAATACATTACACAAATATATTCTAAAAGACCGTATTAGTTTAGTGTCGTTGGAAAATTGGAACATAATCTTTTTCCTTGGTGAAAGATCACTAAAATCTCCCAAAAATATACTTCCATTTTGTTTTCCTATCTAAAACAATTATTTATATCTTGGGGGAACAAAAACATGAAAATTATGAGCTCAAATGATCAGTAAGTGTAATTATGGAGAACATAAAACAAAAAATATACATAAGAATATAAAAACATTAACATAATGTCTAAATTATAAATTCTGAAGTCATTAAATACATCATGGAAGTACTTAAGTCATAGGTCATAATTGAAAATTAACAATGATAAAATATAAATGGAATAAAACAAATATATATGAAAAAAATAATAATATATTTTTATTTCCATAGTAGACAAGGCGTTGTTTCTGAGTATCATAGTGGACCAATTCTATTACTAAACTGGGTGTCATTCTGGCCATGTATTAGTGAAACCGATTTACTTGTCATTCCATCCCTGAATTAATAGACAAAATTTACATTTCATTCTAGTCATATATATCTCATGAGATTAAATATTTACCCAATGCATAAGTGGGACATATTGGTCCCACCAATCTCATAATGAAATCATTCTTACATGTTCCAAAAAACATAAATCATTCATCGTAACATAACTAAAGTTTTAAAATGGGTTACTTTAAAATCATTCAATCATAACATAATAAATAAAAAACATCATTCCCTATTAAAAAATATCAAATCATATTAATAATATGGATAGAAACATAACCCTATTTCAATAGTGTCATCTTAGATGGAAAATAATTTTTATAAAACACCGGAACTTAATTCACGAGGATAAAATTCTTTCTTCTCCAAAAACGTTTTATTTTCTCAAAATGATGTTAAATTTTAAAAGAAAAAAATTCTTAAAAAAATCATGGTAACATGAAAGGGATGTTTCATGGATATCAGGTGTTATGAAAGTGTAAAAATATATTCATGATATCTAAGTTAAAAAACATTCTTCTCATACATTTGGTGGGAAAGCTAAAAGTACCTCGAATTTGAAAATAACAAAAGATTCATTTAATAATTCTTAATAAAAATTAAACATTAAGTGAAATTGACTTTAATTAATTTTAGAGGAATATAAATAATCATATATAATACATAATTAGGGATCATGGGCATGGATTATAAATATACCCCCATTAAATATTTAAATATAAATAAAATCAATTATTAATGAGATTGAAAAATTATCCCTTAACATGTAATTTACGATAGTCAAGGGTGTTTTAACCTTATGTATAATTTTTACTCTGTTATTAAAATATATCGGAACCATATAAATATTTATGATAACATATATCATCCTACTATATGATTATTTTAATAGTGTTTCAATATTTCTATTATTTCTGGTGTTAACTGCTTTATTTTCCCATTATTGTTTATCCATACAAGTCATTTTTTTATTCATAGGATGTATTGTATTAAATTACATAATTAAATTTATTCCATAATTATTATTTTTACTCATCTTATAAATTTTCTATTCATTCTTGAATTTTTAACATGGATAATGAATATCACCGCATCGTGGAGACAGTACGACATACGTATGCACGAGCGACGATATAATTACCTTGATGTTAAAATGGTATGGAATTTAATGGTATATTAATTATACAGAAAATATATCATGTTATATTAATTATTCACATCCATTAAAAAATCATTATACCCATCCAAATTAGGTTTCATTGAATAACAAATTACACCACAGAGTGGAGTCGGTAAGCCGTATGTACACACACTTGGTGATATGGTTATTTTTTGGATAGATAAAAGGGTGTATAAGGTTGTAAGATAATTATAAAAACATCTCATCATGAATAAGATACTAGATAAATTATTTTAGTATGGATTTAACATAATAATAAGATGTATAAGAAGAAACTAATTTTGAATGAGGTGATAAAACAATTAGATCCTTTTCAAGTATTACCTTTTGATTTTCACAAATGGTCTCTTTAAGATATAGTTTTACCAAATGTTCTCACTCTAGGATTAAGTGAGGTATGTTGGGAGAAGAAATGTTTAGGTGTTGGATGAGAAAAATGGATTTATAGGTGTGACTAGAAGTGATGGATATGATCCCTTTTATAAGAGAGGGGAGGGGCAACTTTGGAAATTCCAAAACTATTAAATTAATATAAATTAATTTTTAAATTAAAATGCCTCCAAGGTGGATTATTTATAAGATAATATGAGTATCAGTCTAAATAAAATCATCTAATTTTTTTTACATATATTTATTTTCGAAATCCTTATCTTTTTTGTTTAACCCTTATTTAACCCTTTTTAATCTTTCTATGATATCATGTTATTTACAAATTATGTTAATTTATTTATCATAACATGTCAAAAGATGAAAAAAGTATAATTTATGATTTATTAGGACTTATCTTAACCATTTTTTCAAATATTATATTTTTTTGGGAATTTTATAACATCTAATAAACTATTTTATATTTTATGTTATGGATTATGTCAATTTTGAAACTATTCATACCTGAGTTTTAATACAATTCATAATAAATATATTACATAAAAAAACATTAACTCAATAATAACATTTTGTATTCGTCCAGAAAATTCATGGATAGCATAAATTATGTCAGATAAAATTTATTTTAATATTTATAATATCATTTATTTGATATTTTTCTCAATAAAATAATTACTATATCACGGTTGTCTCAATATTTATGGTAATTATATAATCTCTAAAAATTCAAAATAAATTAAATTATGTAGATAGATTCATTATAATTATGGATACAATCTATTTTATATGTTTTATTATGTATATAAGTATATTAATATTATTATACTTATAAAAGATAAGAGAGTGACATGTTGTCACTTTCTTTTGTTTTAATAATAATTACATCACATTCCAAGGAAAAAGTAATTTAAATGAATCATTTTACAACATTTGTATTATATAGGTTGGCTTATATAAATAAAATATTATTTTTAGGGTGGTATGGTAATTGTATAATCCTTATCGTATTTTTTGTTATTGTAACTTACTCGATTTTCCATAAACGATGGTAAATAAAAATTAACAAAGTTACTATTCATAATATCCAAAAATAAAATGTACCTATTTACATAAATTTGAACTTATGATTCCAAATATGGAATCCATTTTTCAATATTCAAAACACAGTCGATTAATTAATTAATTTAAAATTAATTCTCATTGTCAAAATAAGAAAGTGAGATTTTGAGAAGTAAAAACTATCAAATGATTGACATGTGTTTTTGTCAAATTTTAATATATAATCAAATTCAATGAAAAAAATTATATTATAAGGTAAAACATAATCTTAATACACTTTATAACCAACTAAATAGATAATAAAACTATATTATTAAATTAGATGAAAAGGTGGACTTTGAATTAAATTGCAATATTTTTCACTATTAATTAAAATATTAATTTTATCAAAAAAAATACCAAAATTTTATCCAAGGTAAATATTGAGGTCCCTATTAAAAATAAGAATTTTATTATTTCTAATTGAACTTATAATGTTTCAAAAACTAGATTTAAAAAAAGATCACTATGAAAAGGTGGTAAAAATATTTTTTTTACAATTACATCTTTTATCTAAAAAATTGATGTTGTTATTATATCATATATTGAGAGCATATAAGATGAATTTATACCATTATGTTTAATATATTATATATTTATTTCACTAATAAAATCCATAAATATTGATTGTTATTATTTTATATACTCACTTATTTTTATATAAATATTTTTTTAGAAGAATGTTTATACTATTCATACCCGCCATTATAATGACTAGGTTATAATATTTAACTATAACTTATACTCAACCATTCATGAAATGGATTCTATTAAAAGTACTATAAATTGTTTTAAACATAATTCAAGAATAGTGTTGCATATACTGCAAGCTAATACGATGTTGCGTATAGAATAAGCTAATCTTGGTGTATCATACAACAGAAGACATCAATGAAATTAAAAAGAATTTATCTCTTAAAATATAAGGGTGTTACATTCTACCCCCAGAAAATTAATGTCACTATTGAAATTCTTCAGGGTTAAAAAATGTTTACAACATGAATGTTTTTTTCATAAAAACCCACATCGTAAAAATAAATACCATAACATCATTTAAAAATTGAACGATTAAAAAATAACTATTAAAAAAAGTAAATTATCACTGGGTTTCCACAAATTATCACATAGGTGGGATGTTAATACATGAATATGGAAGAATAATATAACCACCAAGTGATGATGGAACGTGATAAAGAAAAAGGTTTGAAGGAAGTTAACAACTAGAAATCTATATATTTGCGATGATTTAATGGACCATATGATTCATCATATAACAGGGTTCTAAGAAAAAAATTATTTTTCAATATCAATTCCCTAATTATAATAAATTTTTCATGATAATAAATACTTACTTGATTTTGGGACAGTCTGACCATTTTTCTTTCCTTGAACACTTTCCACACCATCTCTTGTTTAATTAAATGAAGTTGAAATTTTCATTCTTGAAGTGTTAGAAGATCATGCGATAGAATGATAGGTTATTCCATCTATCTCAATAAAAATAATGTTATTGGAAATAATATATTCATATATCCATGAATATTGAGAAAACACATTAATCTATAAAACTTGAACTAGAATATAACTTATACTATCCATAAATGGATAACATTACATTTCTTCCCAAAACTGAAAATCTATAACTTTAAAAAGTGGTGAACTAAATCAGCTTATCATTTATCTCCCATATCTCATAGGTTATTATATTGTTTTCACATTCGAACGTGTAAATACCTTAATCATGTATTTTCCTGAAACATTGTAATACCCTGATCTAATATACATTATTTTTTAGAACATGCATGTTTCCTTATTCTTTTGTCTAGAAATCTCTAAACTAATCCATGATAGCATAGATTATTTTTCAAAAAATTCATAATAACCCCCAATGTAACTTGTATCATAAAATTTATTTATTAAAATCTAAAATAACTTTGGTGAAATAACTTTATCTCAAAATCATTTTAATATTAAGGATTATCCTTCCCTTAAGAATGAATTTTCAAAAAAAAAACATCGCCTTATTACCTATATCACTTTTCATGGTTATTAGTATCATTCATCATATTCTCATAAGTAAAAACAATAGTGTACCAATAAATAGATGTTTCATTATTTTTTAATATGTTAAAATTGATTCTACCACATTATTCTGGAATCCCATTACATAAACACTCAATCATTCCACCACTTTATTTTCACAATCAACATTATTAATAGTGATCACACGTGACTTCCCGTTCTCTTTTTCCTTAAGAGTTTTATGATGTCTATTCCCATTATAACCCCTTGGATTAGAGAATTGGTTAGAATAATTTCCCATTTCCTTGAACTTGTATCATTTTTGTGTGGGTGGTGAATTCTTTATGGTCTTTCTCTATTCACATCATTAGAAACGTTTTTCGCAGTACTTCAGAACTCCACTAATTGTTGAACCTCTTTTCCACACATAGAAAATTTTCTAGTCCCATTAAGATAATCTCCACCATGATTCTTTCCACACTTTGAGCATAAGGAAATAGTCATATTTATTTCACCATTGTTTTGAGTGTTTCCCTTGAACTCCATCTTTAATTTCTTGTCAAAACCATGAGATTAATATGTAATACCATGTTTCTTTTATAACATGATTGAAAAACACACAAAATCTTAATAGATACTAAATTATCTTATAGCTATTTCCCTTAGAATACATTGTTTTAAGACAATAAAGAAATTATCAAATTTACTTTTAGGTTGAATGAAAATGCCAAAAGCATACATTGGAGGTTTTGTAAAAAATTTCTCATATGTACCAATGAATTCATCATCCTTTTTCTGAAGATCAAGGAACTATTTTTCATCTTTCCATGAATAATGCAAGGAATGTATTTATTTAAAATTATGTACTTGAACTCATCCCATACCATGGATTCAACTTCCTCTTCCTGCCTTGTATTATTTCCTAGATTCCAGTACTGGTATATTTCTCCTTCTCAATGATAAAAATCCAAAATTAGTTTTCCATTTCCCAAGTAGTGAAGGATGGAAAATATTTATTGAATGGTAATGCTCAATTATTCAGAAACATATGGATCAGAATAACCACTAAAATAAGATGGACATTTCATCTTGAAGGACTCAAAAATTTTGTTCCCATATTTACTCATTTAGATGACCATACCGATTCATATCTTGTTTATGTATAGAAATATGAATTTTCATTCCATCTATGATAACATCTGGTTGTTCAGGATGAAAATTATTTTATTTTCTAGGGCATTGATCCTTAACACATTTCCATCAGTATCCAACCATAGTATAAAACCCAAAAAGATTAATGTGAGAGGAAAAAATAATACTATGAAAATAACAAAATCAACGGGGAGTACATTCAATATCAAAAATTATATCTCCAGTCCTAGTTTATTCCAGATCATTACCATAATTCAAGGACTATAACTTAATGTTAGACTTATACATAGGGACATCTATAAATATTCCTTATAAAAATCTCTAGATATATTACTAATATTTTCACATCGTAGTTTTCAAAGGTCACCTAAAAATTCACTCTGATACCATCTGAAATGACCCATTAATGACGTACAAGGAAATAACATTTATTTTTTAGAATACATAATAAATCACAAAAATATATTCCCAAATAATTTAGTAGTTTAGTTTAGTTTTAATTTTGGAACATAATCTTCTAACATGGTGAAATAACTTCAACATCTACCATAATGATTATCCCCTTTTTTCCTACCTAAAAACATTCTTTATATCCTGGGGAAAAGAAACTATAAAATTGTGAGCTCAAATTATCATTAAGGGTAAACATAGAGACCATAAAAAAACATAAGAATAAAATTTTAAAAACATGGACATAATGATTAAATATCAAAATATTGAGTCATGAAATAAATCATAGCATCAGGTAAGGCATTGATCATAATAGGAAACTAACAAGATAAAATAGCATTAACATCAAACATGGAATTATGAAAACAAAAAATAACACAATATGATTTCTATAGTATCCATGTCATTGCTTCCTAGAAAATCATAATGTAGAAAGTCCATTACTGAATTGGGTTTACTTGTTGTTTCGAGCATGTATTACTAAAACCAATTTACATGTCGTTCCATCCCTATATTACTAAAATTGATTTACATTATATTACAATCATGTATAACTTTTGATATACAAATATTTACCCAATGAATTAGAGGGAGATATATATACCACACATTTCTTAATGAAATCATTCTAACATGTTCCACGAAAACACAAATCATTCGTCATAGCATAACAAAAGAAATAAAATTGGTTACTTTAACATCATTCCATTATTAAAAAATACATATAAAATATCATTACATCATTAAAAAATCAAAAAATATTAATATTAGGGATATAAACGTAACTCAATTTAGAGATAATCATCTTATATGGAATATAATTTGGATAAGACTCTTGAAATTAATTTATGAAGATAATAACCTTTTTTCTTCAAAAAAATTTTCTTTTATAAAATACCTTTTAATTTTAAAAGAAAATAATTTATTTAAAAATAAACTTCAATGATTATAAGGGAATATTCATGAAAATTAGGCATTATAAAATCATAATAATCTATTCATACTATATATTTTAAAAACATTATTTTCACACAATTTTCAAAAAAGTAAAAATGTACCTCATATTTGAAAATGAAAAATGAATCTTTTCATACAGCTTAATAAAAATTTAACAATGGGTAAAATTTACTTTTAAAAGTTGTCTAGGAAAATAATTCATATTATATAATACATATTTTGGAAACGTGGACATCGATGATAAATATATCTTAGTAAATACTTATATATAGACAATCTCATATAATAATGAGAATGGGAAATTATCCCATATCTTTTATTTTTCCTTAGTTAATGGTGTATTAAACTTTTTTATAGTTGTTAATGTATTTTATAAAATTATACCATAACCATATATATATTTATGATATCATATATGATTCTATAATATATTTTTTTAATAGAGTTCCAATATTTCCATTATTTTGGGTGTAAACCCCTTCATTTTCCCATTCATGTAACTACATGAAAGTCGTGTTTCTTAGGATTATGAGGTATTTTGTTAATTTAAATAATTAAATTATGATTTTAATTATTATTATTATTATTATTATTAATTTTATAATAAATATTGAATTGCTAAATTGGATAATGAATCTCACCGCGTCATGGAGACAGTATGTCGTACGTATGAACAAGCAACGATAACATTCCCTTGATGGTTATATGGTTTGTAACTGGACTGTATATTAATTATAAAGAATAATTTTCATGTTATATTAAATTTTTAAATCCGTTATAATCATTTTTATACCCATCCAAATTATGTATTTTAGTATAATAAATTACACCACGGTGTAGAGACAATAAGTCTTATGTATGCACACATGGTTATATTGTTATTTGTAGGATAGATTAAATAAGTTATAAGGTTTTACCATAAAAATAATAATATATCATATTGAAAAATATACTATATTTATTACTTTATTATGTAACCAAAATAATAAAAGGAATTATAAGAATAAAAGTATTTGGAACGAGGTGATAAAAAAATTACCTAGTATTTGAATATCATCCTTTGGTTTTCTCAAATGGTTTATTTAGGATGTCTTTCTAATGAAAATATGACCTCTAGGATGAATTTAGGGATGTTGGAATATATAATAATTAGGTTTTAGCCTAGAAAAATGGATTTAGTGGTATGAATAAAAAGATAAGGAGAGGTGACCTTTTATAAGAGAGTGGAGGGGCACCATTGGAAATACAAAAAAGCATTAAATTAATATAAATTAAATTTTAAATTAAAATTCCTAAAAAGTGGATTAATTATGAAATAAGATGAGTATAGATCAAAAAAAGATACTCCTGTAATTTTTTAAATGTTTTGAATATTTATTTATCTTTTACCTTTTTGGTTTATCACATATTTTACCCATTTTAATCGTACCATTATATCATGTTATTTACACTTTCTATATTAATGTTATTGTCATAAAATGTCAAACAACCAAAAAAAGTTAAATATATGACATATTAGAATTTATATTAACCATTTGGTTGAATCTTATATTTCTCAGAAGTTTATAACATTTAATAAACTAATTTATATTTTAAGTTATGAATTATGTCAATTTTGACATTATTCATACATGACTTTTAATAAAATCATAACAACATTATTAATTCTAATAAAATATAGTAAATCAATAATAACATGTCATTTTCACCAATAAAATTTGTGTATGACATTAATTATTTCATATAATATTTATTTAAAAATTTATAGTATCATTTATTTGATATTTCTATTAAAATAAATTACTTTATCACTATTGTGTTAATATATATGGAAATTATCTAATATAAAAAAATCACAATAAATTTCCATTATTTATATAACTTGATTATATTTCTTTATAGTATTTATATTATATTTTTCATTATGTTTATCACTACATTAAAATTATTATACTTATAAGAGATAAGGGAGTGAAATGTTGTTAGTTTTTTAATAATAATTACATCATTTTCATGGGAAAAAGTACATTAATTGAATAAATTCCAACCATTAGATGATATGGGTTTAATATTATTCATCCAATATGATTTTGTTTCAGGTTTTAAGGAAATTGTATTGTCCTTATCGTAATGTGTTTTACAATAATTTACCCGATTTTCTTCTAACTTTGGTAAATAAAAATTTAAAAAGTTACTATTCATAATATCTATAAATAAATGGTACCTATTAACACAATTTCGAACATCAGATTAAAAATATGGAAACCATTTTTATTAATTAAATACACAAATAATTGATTAATTAATTTAAAAATAATTTTCGTTGTTGAAATAATGAAGTGAGTTTTTAAGAAGTAACTACTATAAAAATATTTACTTGTGTTTAAGTAAAATTTAAATTGAAAATTATATTCAATGAAAATAATTACATTAATTTATTAAAAAAAATCAATTAATATTTAAAAACTATTAAAATTATAATCTAACTACATTATTAAATTAGATGATAAAGTAGTTTTGAATTGAATTGTTATATTTTCACCATTCATTAAAATATGAAATTCATTAGAAAAATACCAAAATTTCATGAAAGGTAATTTTTGATGTCCATATTCTAAATAAGAAGTTTAATATGTCAAATAAAAATTTTAAAATTATCCAAAATAATATTTAAGAAGGGTTCACCATCAAAAGGTGTTAAACAATATTTTTTTTTGAAAAATACTGCATTTCTCCAAAAAATGAATTTGATATTGTATCATATATTTAATACATAAAATATTAATTTATAACATTACATTAGATATATTATATATATATTTAAATAATAAAATTAATAAATAGTTATTTTTATTATTTTATAGTCTCACATGATTTCATTTAAATAGTTTTTGAAAAGGAAGTTTATATTATTCATAACCACCACTATAATGACTTCGGTATAATATTTAGTTATCACTTATAATCAGTATTGAGTGAAATAAATTATATAAAAAGAAATTTTAATTGTGTGTAGCACAAGCTAAGAACAGTTTTTTGTATATTACATGCAAATATGGTGTTTCTTATAGTGCAAATTAATCATGATGTACTGTACAACAAAAGAAATCAATCAAATTAATAAAAAAGTATCTCATAAAATCTATAGTAGTTACATGAAATGTGTTTCATAAAATTTAATTAATTTAATCATAATGTAACTCATGTAAAATAATAATGTTTCATAAACATTTCAAAATTTCATAATACTATAAACCTCAATAATGTTTTCATAAAAATCTTGTCAATATAAACATAATACATCCTAGGAAACAATAATTATTGTATAATGAGATCATATACCTAGTAAATATTATATAACATAACATTATATCTTCTTAAATGGAAAAATACTTTGAAAGATCACTTGGATAATTTCATAAAGAAACATCCTTTCTACATCGAAACTACTAGTTTTAAATATAAAAAACTACCAAAATATTAAATAAAATATTTCATTTTATAATATACATGGGAACATGTAAATGAATATTTAATTCATTTAGTGTTCAAAATGGTGGGAAATATTATTCATGCCGTAAACCTTAATAAAAAGTTTCTTTTCACATTTTTAGTTAAATAATCAAATGTTCCACGTTTGAAATATGACAAGAATATTCAATTTAATAAATTTTGAAAAAAAATTAAAACATGGATTATAAGGTATTTATTTAATCATTATATAGTTGTAAAATGTTTCTTTCAAAATTATTTAAAAAATATGTACATGAAAGAATTATTTTTGATCGATGAGGGAAATAAATTCAGTTTTCTTTATATACATTCCCATGAAATTTTGAGATCATAAAGAGAGTAAAATTAAAAGAAAAATTTTACTCTAATAAATTAATATTCTATAATAGTATTATTAAATTTACTGAGACAAATATTAAAATATCATTTCATCAGAAACTAAATCATAAACAATCCCATAAAAATGAGATTATAACATAAATCATTTACCACATTTTTTCTTTTAAATTGTAAACCCCATGAAAGAATAAAATCTAATTAAACTATAAATACCATGATAATAAATTATTCCATTATAAAACATGTTCAAGGTTGTGTATATATGAATCAAAAAAAAATCGGCAAATAACATAACATATGTGCCAACGAAGACATTTTGAGACAAAAATCTCTTACCTCAAGTCTCAAATTCCATTATACACATCCCAAACTTAGGTATAATAAATATGTGTTTATTATAAATATATTTTAAAATAATACTAAAATATATCATACCATACATGACTTACCTTTGAAATTTTAGTTCTTTATTATTAAAAATTCTTTCTTAAAAACACCTTTTAGGTAATAACTACATAGTTTATTTAAATGTTTTGGTTTGGTAGTTTTTGCCTTGTATATTTATTATTCTTACATTATCACTATAATTTCAGTCATGATATAAATATATTATATATTTATTAAATAAATATTTAGAGTCATCTATAAAAGTTAGATAGAGAAAATAGATTACATCATTCTTGGAGATGGTAGGTTGTATGTATGCATGAAGGATATTTCCATTTTCTCAATGAATGAAATAAAAGAACGAATAATATTTATTCACCACTAAAAAATAATTTTTATATCAGATACATAATATATATTCATTAAATTTATCTTTATTGCAATCCATATAACAATTAAATGAAAAATGTATCTCATCACTTTGTGGAGGAGGTAGCCCACATGTATGCACGAGTGATGTTATCGTTTCCCACAATATTTTAAGGTAAGAAGTTATATATGGTATTTTAATTATAGATGGATAAAAATTTCATAGATTTCATATAAATATACTAAATCAATCATTAGAACTAGTTTTCAGTTTAAATGATAGAAAATGAACCATATTGGTTCTGATGGGGTGTTACAGTTGGTGAACTGGAACACACATCTATGTACATTATGATATCCTATATTCAGAGTTTTGAATATTAATAAACACATTATCACAACATGATTGTTCATCTATATAACATTGTATGTGTCAATGTCTTAAGATATGTTGTCACACTAAAAGGTTATAGTTGTTCCCCACTATGATGAGGACCCGGAAGTTCCCCAACAATATTCTTAAATTTATGTTATACAGACAGATGAAATAATTTTAGGGACATAGTTAATTCGAGATACCAAGGGTGGATAGAAATAGTATATTGAGTCATCTTCTTAAGGGGTAAACCTTTGGAAATATTTAGTGTGGGATATTATGATACCGAGATCTGGATGTAGGAAATCATTATTTATACGAGTCATTGGATGTTGCTATCTATGAGTGTGTGTATTGATCCTTAGGCTTTATGATTATTATTAAAGAGTATTATAAGAAACATACTTTCTTGTATTGATAAGAACTGTGTTGATATATGTTGACATCGTGGTAGTATATATTGGGTGCCTCACATGTAATATTAAATTAATGAATACTGTGAGAAAGGATTTTCCCATTTTTTCATAAATGGAAGTAGATGTCTCAATACATTTTATGGAAATGATATAGCCTAAATAAATCTGTGGTAATGTTTTTATACATGTAATTTGGATTTTCTATCATTTAAAGATTGTTACATCAAGAACATAGGTTGATTGAAATGGCATGCAACACACTTGATTATAGATATCATGATAAAGGGATTATATGACACAATGAGCAACCATATGAGGTATCATGTCATTGAAGAATTTAATTCTTTCTCAATGGTTTCCTTGACATGTTTCTAGATTCAATCTGTAGACATGAGGCTTCATCACCTAATGACACTATGAAAGAGGTATATAGGGTCACACACTATGTTTATCCAAAATTTTGGTTAAATAATATATTATTATTTATTATTTAACAAGTTGAATAAATATTATTCATGCATTTGGTTTAATAAATATTCATGGTTTCTTGATTGTATATACTCTTCTAGTTATTGTTAGATAGAAGATTTTGTACATAGAATATTTTTAAAAAACAAATGTTCTATTTAGTGAATATAATGATTTTTATTATTCCATGAATAATGTAATGATATTTATTTGTTAAAAAAATATTCATTCTTCTAGGACTGATAATTATTATTGAGGAATGGAGAACAAACATTGTAGGTCCTATGAGAAATATTATATAATAAATATTATTATAATAAATAAAATATAATTTTAATTTGAGTGTTTAGAACATATCAATAAATAATATTATTATGATTATTATTGATAAGGGGTTCTATATAGATTAAATAAATAATAAGGGGATATTTTGAAAATATATATTTCTAACCCATGTAGAGTGCCAATTCCATTTTTTGTTATGCGTAATGAATATGGATAAAGTCATGAATCTTTAGAGAGATCCCTTCTCGATGAATTCTCTATATAAGAGAGGGATATCTTTTTCTACCTCCCATTATTGAGTCTATATAGATCACGTAGAATCCATTGTATGCAATTATCAAGGAGAAAAAAAGTCAAACGATTCATTTTACATGATCTACTATGGTAGCACCTAGAGATTCCTATATCGGCATTCAATTATTTTTGGAACATGATTGGATCATATCTAGAGGGAATCCACCATTCATTCCAAACAATTAAATGATGGTACCACACAGATATGTTGTTAGATCCATCGATGATGAAAATATTTCTCATTGGGAAATTATTTATTTTCAGAAAATAATTATAAATAATATGTGTTGATCCTATATTTTGGTTCTAGTGTTTTATCCATTATTTGTATTAATAGATTCTGTTACATTTATCATGACATTAATAATTATTTAAATATCAGATTTATCATTAATTAGGAAAAAAAGAAATGTTGGGCAAGGCTCATTGCACTATTTCGCTGTGCTCGGAACATAAAAGTGTTATTGGGATGGGTAACATGTAAATTTATAATTATTTAATGATTATTGATTGAATTATGTATAACATAATGGTTTAAATTAAGTTTAATAATTTATTAATCATAATTGTGTCATATTATTATTCCCCTTTATTTCATATAAATGCAATTGAATTAATTAATTTTTTTGGTCAAAATAATATCTAATATCTAATCTGGAGGTGATAGAGAATCTAGTTAGAAAGATCAAGATTTCATGATATGTAACTTGGAAGTGTATGCCACATAAATGTGATTAAATAACCATGAATTAATCCATAATTATTTCAAATCATGTTCATTTATTACACATGGTAGATTTAGTTATACATTTCATGCTGACTAGGCCATCCTGGAACATAGAAATTCATAGTACATATCATGTAACTTCTATACATGGTGTGTAGTCATAATCATCGATTGTTCATGAATTTTCTTACAGGACCTAAATTACAGGTGACCATGTAAATCATACACCACATGATGTGTAGACCATATACACTACATGTGATTTTATTTCCATGAAACGTCTGTGAATAGATAGTAGGCAAACATACATTCCATATAGTTATAATCTTCATTCAGTTTTCTTTTTACAAAATTATAGAGAATTAAAATTAGTTTATTATACTCTAAAAACCATATAAACATGTAACTTAATTTGGTCCTAATTTTTTTAGGAAATACCATGTAATGGGTATTATTATATATAAATGTTCAGTTAAATTCTCTGTAATATTTGGATCATTATATCATGTAGGATTTATGTTACTATTATTACTCTATGTTCATTAAAGTATAAAATTTGACTAAAAAATTATGTAATCCATTTAATAAGTAAGTTGATAGTACACATCATGAAACCATGTGATAAGTCATGTTTTTCACATGTCACACGAGTAAACAATTTATGTGTATAATAAATGTTGAGTAGTTTAGATGGGTACTCACTATGTTTCATTTAAGGTATATTTTTTCAAATAATTAATTTAGAATACATTTCTTTAATATGTTATAAATTACGATGGATGAGAATCACAAGTAAATTCAAATGACAATTAAGATATAATATTTTATTAATTAATCTAGATAAGTAATTGACTCATGTGTGAATTATCTTAAATAAGAACAATTAAGAATTTAAGGACAATTTTATTAAATTCATAATTCATTTGATGCATTTGGGTGATCAGGATACAAGACCAGACCAATGCATGGGATTGGTTTCATTTAATTTAGTGCTAAATTAAATTTTTGACCTATGTCCCCTATATCCACTTATTATGTAAATGCATGTGTCACCATGGTATCTTTTATGTTAAACTCATCCCCTAACAAAAATGTGAGTAAAATCATATGTGATTGATAGAGGTCCCCAACTAGTGGAGATTGTTAACGATTAAATTTTCGGGAAACAAATCCAAACGGGATACATTTTTGACCAATGGAAAGGTGTAACATGATCCTTAATTGGTTGAATGTGTTTCCCCCTAGGTAGGTGAAAAATTTATCATGTTCTAGATAAACTAACCAATAATAAAAGGTCATGTTATCATCACTTTTTTTCAATCATTTTTAATGTTATTTAATTATTGATGTTTTATTGCGAGGACATGAATTAATTAATTGTAAAGGATGCAAGATAAAACAGAAATAAATTAGACCATATTTGAATATTATCTAAGACATGGTTAATCACTTAATTAATTCAACATAATAGCAAAAACAATGTAAGGAGTATTATAATTTAAAATTTACACATACAAGAGAAAATCTTTCAATTATATATTTTATGTCTGTATTATATTCCACTACATTAGTGAATATTTAACCATAATTAAATGTTCATGACCTATCAATGTTGTTGTGAATTCAATTATTTGGGGATGCAAACATGAATTTTGGGGTCAAAATGACTTAGTCAACATAAAATTTCGACTTTCAAAGTATGAATTGTTATAACTGAGAGGAATGAGTTGAGGGAATCGAATTCAAGGACTTTAGGATTGTGCATTCCACTCAATAGATCAAGGAACCATGAGATAATGATGTTGTAATTTGGAATGCCTACCTAAAACACATAAAATTTCTCAAACAACCAAATTTGTGGTAATGAGAAGGGTAATATGGATCCTTGACACAATGATGTCCAAAAAATCGGATATTTCCAAGCTAATGGTGATGGATACTGGGTTTCAATAAAATTGTCGGAGACTAAAAAATAATATTTATTTATTTGTCTAAATTTTATTGGATAAACTATTAAATCTATTCTAATAATTTTTTAATAGAAATAAAAATAAAATGACTTTATACCTATCACTATGATAGATACATGAAAAAGTCATCCTTTTCATTAGAACAAATTTCCAAGAGTGGAAAATGCAATTGTGTGTTATCCTGTGACATGAATGTAAATTATATGTGTTGGAAGAACTTCTTCCTGAAGCAAGTGGTAATGAGGATAGTGAGGAAGAGTTGGGTATCTATGAGAAGCATTTCAATTATGATACAAATGTTCAATGATTCATGCTATTATCAATGAATAGTGAAATTCAATATCAACATGAGGACATTGACGCATATAGCATGATGTCTCACCCTTGGGGTCTCTATCAAGAGATGGCGAGATACGAGAAATATGAGATCTCCAATTCTCTATTTGAAAAAATACCTATAGAGTTTGTTCCAAATATGCATTATGTATTAAATCTTATTGGCTATATTAAATTATTTTAAATCGTAAGGAATATATTCATGGATGAGTTTTACAAAGATATCATATTTCCCAAGTACAAAATACATTCTGTAGTTTTATTGTTAATTATATGATGATAAATAACAATAAGAGTGTATAAAAAAGGAATTAATTAATTTTATAAGTGTTTAAGGACATGGGGTGTGATAAAACCAAAATACTAATCATGAATATGAAATGGGAGAACTAGGAAAAGGGTCCCAAGACTCATAACAAGACTAAATCTCCCAAGAACCATCCTTCAAAAAATAAGAAAATCCAGAGGTTGGGAAAGGAAAAAAGAGAATGTATGTTTTTCATGTGGCAATAATGGCCTCTTGAGGAATAACTACACCTAGATGAAATGTGAATCTAAATGTTCATTGGTTATTGAGTGTAATATTTAAATATATGCACATTCGTTAATATATATAGCTTATGGTTCACATATTTTTATCAAAATGTAAGAACCATATAGATTCTAAATGATTGATAGATGATAGGTGGATTTGTGAGATACCAATAGTATGAGGATGGATGCTCTCGACATTTGTACCTACCAACATTCATTGCTAGAAATAATGATATTGGTTTCTAGGGATTGATATTATGTACCAACTTTTATCAATAGCATAATTTCTATATAATTCCTAGATGATGATGATTTCATTTTCATGTTCAGAAATATTAGTTTTTCCTTTTATAACTACAACACATGTTATGGTTTGGATCATTTAAATAATGGTATTTATGTACTAAATTATGATACCAAGTACTGGATATAGGTAGAAAATAATATTCCCATGACTCATATAACACCCAATTATGGAATCACCGTTATGGTCAGGTAAATGAGATGAATTCGAAAAAGATATGTCATGACAGTTATTCAGAATCTTATAAGGAAAATCCACTTAAAGATGTCATGATTATTTACAAGAAAAATGACCAAACGACCATTTGGTGGAAAAGGTGAAAGGGCCAAATATATTTTAGAATTGTTATACACTAATATTTTTGAACCATTTCTAGTAGCAGGTAGAGGCGGGTATTATTACATCATAACTTTTAATGATTACATGAGTAGATATGGCTATATCTACTGATGAGGTATATGTCTGAGACCTTTTATAAACTCAATGAATTAATGAATTTAGTATAGAATCAACTTGGAAAAAAGCCAAATAATATTTGATCTCATTAAGGATTTATAATCTTAACAATGAGTTTATTAAATTTCTACATGATTTTAGGATTCTCTCTCTACTCACTATACTGTACACCCCATATTGGAGTGGTTTTAGTGAAAGGAGAAACCAAACCTTAAAAGAAATGGTAGGCTAGATGATGATTCATGAAGATCGTCTATTATCCTTTTGGGGATATACAATACAAACTATGGAATATACATTAAAATGAGTACAAAAAAGTAGTAAATTGATTTCCCTTCAATTTATATTGTGGGAAAATACCCTATTTTGTCACATACACTTGTATAGGGTTGAGATAAGATTATTATGGCCTTATCAGGTAACAAAGTAGAACTATGGGGAAAAATTATATCTTTATAGGATATCCTAAGGAAACAAAGGGATAATACCTATACAAACCCTTAGATAAGTATGTGACTATTACCAGACAAGTCGTATATCATAAGAGGGAAATAATACTAAAAAGGGATATTTGGAATGAGATTCACTTCATTTAAGTTGATGATCATGATCTACAAGAGTTGGTAGAGGAAAAATTCCACAGGTCCCCATGGAAGATGTAAATCATAAAACACATGTTCTATATAGTTGAACTAGAGTTGTAATAGAATTAGAGGGATATTTTATTGTAGTCACAAAAGATGGTGACTCCTTTTCCTTGACAATGATGAACCAACATCATAAAAAGTGGAATTAGTGAGCTTAGAAGTAGTAAGATTGAAGGAATCCATGAAATCACAAATGGATTCCATATATTAGAATAATTTTTCGGTTTTGGTTGATGCACCATTTTATGTAAATCCCAGTTTGTGAAAATGGGGTTTCAAGAGAAAATTGGACCTGTAAGATAAAGTAAATACATATTGATAATGTATAGTGGATAATGGGTTTAAAAATATTAAGAAATTTCCAAGAATGAATCCTTTTCACTAGTTGAAATGTTTTAATCCATCAAAATTCTACTTGCTATAATAGCTTATTATGACATTGAAATTTGGTAGATGGACAAAAAAAACTAGTTTCTAGAATGGGAACCCTTGGGAATATATCTATATAACACAACCAGAATGGGTATGTGACTCTAGGTGATTCAATACATATTTTCAAGTTACATATATTCATGTATGGATTGATGTAAGAATCCATATCATGGAAAAATCAATTCAAATAAGCGATAACATAATTTGGTTTCATTTACAATGAATGTGGGCCATGTGTTTATAAGGGGTTTGGTAGTAATTCAGTAATGACCCTAGTATAATATTGCAATGAAATATTAATTATTTCAAGTGAGATTAATATTTTATAGTCTGTTAAGGACTGGTTGTAGAAGTGTTTATTCATGAATGAAATAATAGAAGAATCCTACATTCTAAGGACCAGAATCAATTGTGACAGATCCAAGAGGCCTATTTTAGAAACTCAAAGTATATAAATTGACTAGATTAAAAATAGATTTAGTACTAAAAAATACAAGAGGGGATTTTTTCTAGTGTCACATTATATAAATCTATCTATGTAGATGTGTCCTAAGACACGACATGAGAAAGTTATAATTACTAAGATCCAATATTCTCTATTGATACGATCAATCATGTATTCCATGATTTATACTAGACTTGATGCTTCTGATGCATTGATCATGGTAGGTAGATATCAAGAAGAACCATGAGGACACCATTGGTTTTCTATTATGGTTATACATAATTATATAAAACGAACTAAGGATTTTCTCTTGGTGTATGGAGGAAATGATGAGAATTTCATCAAAGGTTATATTGATATTAGTTTTTAAACATATCAAGATGACCTGTTCTCAAAATATAAATATGTTATATTTCTTAATGAAGGATTTTTCAGATGGATGAGTTCAAAGCAGCCAGTTTTCACTGATTCTAAAGTAGACTTTGAGTATATAGAGGCTTCTAATGGATCAAAGGAATCCATTTGTATATAAATATTTTTATAGGATATTGATGTGCTACCTTTCACTAATGACAATATCACATTTTATTTTGATAATATTGTTTTTCTAGATCATGAAAAAAAAGATATGGTCATACCAATGGCCAAAGAAAATACACCAAATGAATCACATCTTGAGAGATTTTTATCAGAGGGTGAACTTATGGTACGAAGAGTTCCCAATGAATAAAATGGTGTGGAACCATTTACTAAAGTTAAATCTCAACATAAGAATGAATATTATTTAAGAGATGTAAAATTGAAGGGTTTTAGTAATTAGTTCTAGTGAAAGTGTGAGTTTTTTTTGGATTTTGTTCCCTAAAACCAAATTCTAATCACTTTATGATAACCTGTATTCATTGTTTTTAATATTAATAAACTCTTCATCATATAATGATTTTGATTATATATATTATTTTATATGAAAATTTCCTAAGAGTAGTTATGACAATAAAAGGTTATACAAGTTCCATGCTATGATGGGAACCCATAAAATCCATGATAGTATTCTTCAATATAATTTTAGAGCCAAATTAAAGCAATTTAGGTAAAAAAATTATTAATTTTATCATGGGAGGAGAAATATTGGACTTTTAGGGATCTTTTAATGGTGTATTAACTGTGAAATATCTAGCATAGAATTCTATGAGAACAAGTCCTGCCAGTAAGAAATGAATATTTATATGCGTCATTGGGCGTTTCTATCTGCAGACATGTGTATTGATACTTATACATTAAATTTTTTATTAATGAGTATTATAAGTCATATACTATGATGTATTGATGTACACCATAATGATTTATGTTCATGATGATGTAGGATACATTGGGTGAATCACAAGAAACTTTACATTTATGAATAATTAGATAAAGTGTGTATCTATTCAACTAAATAATGAATTTTGATATCGTTAGATCTTAAATGGAAATGATATACCCTAAATAACTATCTATCCATGGTGTATTATAGGGACATTATATTTCAATAAATTCATATAAAGATACATCACACACATATATTGGTGGAACCTCCATGCAAACGGCTTGATTATAGATATCGTGAATAAAGGATTATGTTACACAGTGAACATCCAGATGAGGTATTATTTTATTGTGGCATGTTTCATGATTCTATACTTAGACTTTTGGCTGATTCATTTAATTCCACTGAGAAAGTGTCCTAGAGGGTCACACACTATGTGTTTCCAGAATCTAAATTAAACAATAATATATTATTTATTTTTTAATAATTTGAATAAATATCATTCCCACACAAGGTTTAATAATTTTTCATGGTTTCTTAATCACATATATTCTTTTATCTGTTATTTGAGGTAATATTATGTGTGTTGAAGATTTAATAAATATTTATTTTTATATAGTGAAAATAATAATTATTTATTAGTGAATATGATTTTATATTTATGTAATAATTAAATATTCATTATCTAAGGCCCAATAAATATTGTGGATGAATGGTGGACCATGTTTATAAGTTCAATAAGAAATAATATCTATTGAATATTATTTGAAAAAATAATATATAATTTTACTTCCTGAGTTTAACGTATGTTGAAATCCATTATTATTATTATTATTATTATTATTCTTACCATTATTGACATGGGGTTATATAGGGATTTAATATATAATAAAGGGAAGTTGTTCAATTATTTATTTCTAACCCTAGTAGCATATAAACCTAATAATATTATTTTGAAAGAGATCCAATTCATTTCTTTTGTTCTGCAAAAAAAACTATAGAATCCTTTAGATTCCCTAGAGATATCCCTTATCCAAGAACTCTATCAATAAAAAACAAAATATTCATTTACCTTACACTCTCGAGTCTAGAAAGATCAAGAATAATTTTTTGTAGTTTATTCTTGAGGTGATCAAAGATTAACGACACAAGCGTATTCATCTACCGTGCTTGCACCTAGAGATTCATACGATGTTATTTTGAGATTTGTGAAACATATGTGGGTAACCATGGGATGGAATATTTCATTAATTATTACAAAAATATTGTGGTACAACATAGTTCCTTTTTAGATTTGACATCAAGGAAATAATTTCTCACAACATAAATATTTATTTTAATAATTAATTATAAATATTATATAATGATCTTGCATTTTGGTTATGGTGGTTTATCCATTGGATATATTATTTTATTAAATTATATTAATAACATAGTTTATAATCTTGTAAATCATGGATTTTTCAATTATAATTGAAAAATAAATGTTGGGAACAACCCATATCGTAATTCCACTCTTCCCAGAACCTTTAGTTGGTAGTCCTGTATACACATGATCGACAATTTCATTTCCCTTTTAATGAGAGATGAGATGGATGTAGGATATTACACTAACATAGTAACATATTAGTATCTAGGAGATACTAATTTTATTATATCATCATATTTTATGAATTTTCTATGTAGACTAAGGAAGAAATAAATTGATAATTCATGGATAAGGTTCATACCTAATTTTTAGATAACCTCTCCAGGTTTACATGTAAATCATTATTATAATGGGTTATTAATAAAAAATAGTCCTTTAAAACATGAAAAGGGAAGTAAATAATGGTTTTGGGTAGGTATTGACAGAAAAAATGATCTTGGAATATGGAGAGGATAGTATAAAATATTTCCATTTATAAGTGGGGAAAGTAACCCAACTGGAAACATCTTGAAAATTTCCCAAAGTGAATCCAAAATGATAAAGTTATTCCAAAGAAAAACGGTTCCACATGAACACGGATTATAATTTTGGATAAGATAAGTTCTAATTATGTCCAAAAAATAGGTTTTATACAAGTTTTATTGGAAATATTACTCATAAATGTTTATCTTAACACTAGGTAAACACGTTTTAACCTTAACTATAATAATTTATTTTTAGGGTTTTTACTATTCATTATGACCAAATATTTTGTTGAAATTATTATATAATATTAATTAATATAATTAAATTTATTTAATACTTTTTTCCAAAATTGAATGCATATAAGTGATATAATATATTTTAAAATTAAACCCATAAACATGACGAAGAAACAATTTCCCCATGAAAATATTTTCATAAGTGTAAAAATATTTTATATAAAAATTTAACATAAAATTGATTCCAATTAACTAGTTTGGATTAATAATAATATAATTTATTTACTTTAACATTTTTAACCGTCTTAAAAAAATATATCTTGTATATTATATAATTGAAGAGGCAATTTTCATTAAAAATCCGCATTATTACAGTTCACAAAAAACTAATATTTTCATAAAATTCAATAAAAAATAAATATAAGATTATTTTGACAAGTTTGTTTTTAAAATAAATTTTATAATTTGATTTTAATATTATAAAATAGTCTAAAATTTATTTTTTTTTAATTTTTCAAAAATAAAATGAAATTTATTTTTTGAAAAATATGTATTTTCAAAGTGTATACAAACATTAATAAATATTAAGTGCATATTTATCAATATATTTTAATTATATTAAACATTTACACTTTATTTTAAATAATTAGTTCTTATTATTCATATCACCATGTTTAACTGCTGGATTATAAAGTTCATGTTTAAATAATCATATTAATAGTATATCACAGTTTGTTAAAACTCAGTACTACGTGAAAGACATGTTATCAATGAAATTAAAAGTATTACATTAAAAATCACGGTGTCACATTCAACCAAAATTAAATTAAATTTCAACCTTGATATTTCATCACTTAAGTATAAACAATTGAGGAAACTTCTGCCTCATTAGATCATCATGTTCCATTGTAGAATTATTAATATGGTTGTTTCACCATAAATCTATTACCAAACAAGTGGCCATGTTTTTTATAACATTCTATATATGATCTAAAAATCCCCAAAATTTGTTCCTTATAAAATACATCATGATCTAATGGCCCAACCTATTAAATGTGTATAAAATAACGAGTAGGTATGTATATCCTCTAGATTGATATGAGGAAAACATCCTGGAATTGATAGAGGTTTGGGGGGGGGGGGCAAGTGATAAATACTATCCCAAATTGATGAAAAATATCAAAATGGAAAATAAAACATGGGAAAAATTTAATTTCTCACTGAATATCATAAACGTATGCCATGGATAAATTTACAGTAACACCTTCTCAATGACTTTAAACTGTATATAAAATTGATGTTTTCCAGCATAACTTTCCTGTTGACTCAGAGCTTCCATGAAATTATCTTGAATGTATCTAGCTTTACCTAAATTTTTCATAGATATATTAGGTCCCAATTTCATTCTTTTTCCAAAATCATCATAATATTTAGGATTTATACAGTTCATTCTTTAGGGATTCACAAGGATCTATCTGAATTCTTGAGTAAAATCTATTCTTGTATTGAAACTAGACTAGAGGATGGTGTTGATCCCAAAAAACATTGAAATCCCTAGAACACGATCTCAACACACCCCCTAGTGTTTGAATGGTACTATTATACTTTCTATATTTTATTTGGATAAAATTTAATCTTGAAACTAAAATCAACAACAAGAAATCACTGAAGACATCACTAGAATATTGTGGTAAAACATGTATCTTGATATTATAATTGAATATGGTACTCCATGGAATAATACATATTCTTTAATTTATATACTAGTAAGTTTATCCAGAGGGAAATCATCATTGATAGTAAGGAAGTGTAATGAATGTTTATGGAGATCAACTACAACCAATATTTATGGTTCCCTTTAGATGTTTTGGGAATTGTGACAACAAATTCCATGATGATGTTTTCCAATTTCAGTTCTTGTATGGGTAATGGTTGTAATACCCTATAAGACATTTATCTCATATCCTTAACTTGCCAAAATATCAAAAATCAATATAAAAACTATAATATATCTATATTCATTCCATACCACCAGAAATACTCTTTCAAATCACTATAAATCATTATTCATTAAGGATGAAAAATGATTGAAGAATAATGGGTTCCTATAAAAACTCGTTCTTCAAATTTTGTATGAATATGACACTTAAATTATTACTAATAATTATCATTATATCATAGTCATGGATAATATTAACTTGGAATGATGGTTGAACACTTTTTTGAGGAAGATAATGTTTCCACCTACCTTTACGATTTCCAAATCTATGATTTGTAAATATATTAATATTTGATATTTCATTATCATCATCATAGTTAATCTTGAATTATCCTATTAAATTATATCATTAACACATTGTTTTCATTCCCAGGATGGTATTACATTGAGCAGTCATAATCATTAATTATATCCTTCAATATTCTGATGATCATGATCAATGCTTTCTGAGTGAATATATACTATAAACTCATATGATTTCTACCTATATCACAACATTCAAAATAACGATAGTGGATCCATATATTTAATTAAGAAATTACTACAACTAACTCAAAATAATGAGTTTGGTGTTTTTTCTTATGAACCTTAAATTTTCATTAGGTATAAGTTATCACCATATCATTTTGGATAAGAATGCACCCAAATACATTCGTCAAGGTATCAATATAGATTAAAAACCCTATTTACTATATGGTAATATGAGTATAGGTGTTCCAACTAACATTATCTTCATTTCCTCAGAAGTTTAATACCATTCTACTATCATGATGAACATGGATCCCTTCTGAGCGAACATGGTGAGTGGATTAAAAATTCATAAAAAATTCTCTACAACCATCGATAAAATCAATCCAAACCAGTAAAAATTAAAATATTTGTCACATTGATTTCTCTATACCGATGTTTAATAACTTATTACATTGATAGATCCACCAATATTCCTTCTATTTTCATTTTATAACACAGAGATGAAACATTTTATAAAAAAATTAAAGCTTTGTAAATTTTTTATATATTATATCCCTCTTAAGGATCTTGTGTACCATTATCAAGTGATATTCATAATTTTCCTTTAAGTTTCAATAAATAAAAATATCATCTATAAATATTACCAAAATTAAATTAATGTAATTTCTAAGGACTCTATTCATCAAATAAAAAAATATTTAGAAGGAATAAGTATTGCCAAATAGTATAACTATATATTCAGAGAGACTATACCTTGTATGTAATATTTTCATGGGTTTATACACATACATAACCTTTAATTTATAATATCTAGAATGAAGGTGAATCTTGAAAAGGTATTGTGATCCATGAATTTGGTAATGAAAATATTCAATACATCGTAGAGGATGCTTATTCATTATTTTCATCTTGTTCAGTTTTAAATAATCAATGCAGATCCACATCGATCCATATTTCTTCTTAACAAAAAGGAAATGTGAACCTGATGGTGTCACACATGGTCTAATGAGTACCTTTTCCAGATTCTCCTATATTTTCTTCTTCAATTATTACAACTCAATCGGGGCCATTATATATGGATTTTTTGAAATAACTATAGCAGTAGGTATGAGTTATTTTAGAACCCAACATCTAGATTTTGTTGAATAATATGTAACTCTAATAGAAAGAGAAAACACATACACAATATAAATATCATCGATTTCATGTTTCTACCTGACCATATGATATAAAAAATCTTTTTGAATAAGAATTGAGACCCATAAAATGGATGTATCTTAATTGGATCTTAATATTTATTTTTGTCCTAATATATTATCATAGGTTGGTTTGGAATTTCAAAATTTAATTTCCATCATTCGAAATTTATGTGGTATTTATATAGAGAATGAAAATACATGGATAATAAGACATTAAATTAAACCAAAAAGAGAATGATAAGATATTATGGAAGAACATTCCCATAAATATCAACTAGCTAAGTATCATATTCATGAGATCTGATCACCACACCATTATGGGATTTCACTTCTCATTCATCGTCTAATCATTAGGGTGGAATTATTATGCCCTTAAAAATTCTTAAGATGTTAAATAGTGGGTAGATCCAAATTCAAATAAGACATTAACAATTCTACAGTGGATAATAAGTGTACCATTCACCACGTTGTTATCGTATTACTAATCTAAAATTGTAATCACATGAGATATCCCAGTTTCTATCTTCATAAGAGGTTTCTGAAATCGATCATCATCCTTAAACAACAAATATGGGAATTAGTGTTTGTAATTCCCATAATTTATATATATGGAACACTATAGTGTGGGTGGCACATTCTATGGATCATTCTCCCTATTCACATCACTGTATAACTTCTACTCATCACTGTAGCATTCGATTTAATGATGAACTTCCTTAATACACATAAAACATTTACCAGTCCCCTTTATAAAATTTCTTTAATGTTTTATTCCACAGATCGAGCGTGAAGAAAATATCAACTTCGTTTATCAATGGTTTTTTTGAGTTTCTACTAAATTCCATCTTTTATTCCTTATCAAAACCATGTGATTGATGTGAAATTAAAATCTATGTTTCCTTCTTGATAGCCCATAATATTATTTATTAATTGATAATAAATTCCCTTATAGATAACACCATTTATAGATTTGTATTTATTAAACTGAAGAATAAATAATACCCATTTTCTTGTTAGATGATAATATCAAAATCATACATCACAAGTATTTCAAAATTTTCTTCAAATGTACCAAAATATTGATCATCATTATATTATTTATTAAGGAATTAAATCTCATTTTTGGTTTGAAGAATTTGTGTGAAGTAATTATTTTAAAAAATTATCACAAACTCATACCACTCCGTGGATTAAATTTTATATTTTTTCTCATATTCTTAATGAGGGTCCACCATTGATCTGATTTCTCTTAAAAATTAAATGACAACTAGAATGGTTTTTTACACTCTGAACACTGGAGAATAGAGAATGAATTTTCAAGGGTACCGATCCATTACTCAGAAAATAGTATATTAGTTGAAGAATTAAAACATGGTGGTTATTTCATCATAAAGGATTCAATATAATCTTGTTCCCTCATTTCCTAAATTGGATGTTTAACATGATTCTTAGATTGAGAAATCTATATGATCATAGTAAGGGGATTTTGTCTTCTAGATCCCATAAAACATTGTTTCTTAGGTTTTCATTCATCAAATTGTTCATAATATTCAAAATTATCATGATTCCTTCATGTTCTAATGTAATACTTCGTGTTTTTAAAATAGAATACTATTCTTGAATTTGTATGCGAAATGCAACGCTGAACCCAAATTGAAAATGATTAGATATATATATATATATATGACTATTTTAACATTTAACAAAATTTGAATACATTAATAGGATTAACTACTTTATTAAATTCATACATGTCATAAATATATTGATAATGGTTTAGTAGATAATTGACCAATTTTTTGTAATGCCTTTTTTTAACAAAAATATGTTTTCATCCATAATTTTTTTTCATTTTTTTTATGAAAGAATATAATAATTATTTTATAGAACATTTAGAAATTTTAATTGATAAAGAATAAATTTTTGAAAAAACCATATAAAAATTAAAGAAGTGTGAAAATTTGTTATTTTATTAAAAAATATAGACTTTTCAGTGAATAGTAGAAAATTCCATTTTTAGGTAAACTTTTGATTTATTTTGAAAATTTAATAAATTTAATATAAAATTAATATTTTAATTTGATTTAAAGGTAAAATATTTATTGTTAATTTTCATTTAATTCAATAAATTTCATTTAAATAATATTTATACCAAAGTTTAACAAAATATTATTTTTATGTGTAAAAAGTCATTTTTTCTTAAAACTGTTTTAAAATACCTAATGCATATATATTATAATTAATTAATTTATACCCTAACCAGAATTGATTTAAATTAAATTTTCAGTCTTTATATCAATATTTATTAATTGAATTAAATACAATTCATATTACAATATATAGAGTTAATGTTAAATTATTTTTTCTTTGAAAATGATTTTTTAGAAAACCACTTTCCGTCGTCCTTGTTCATGTTATTATAAATGAAATTATTATATCTATATGAATTTATTATGAAAAAATGGATTCCATTTTTTTAATAATATTAATTAATATTAGGTAATCAGGTCAACTTAAATTTTGAATAATATGAAAATTAAATATATTAAATATTTATTACCACGATAAATGGAATATAAGTTAATTAAGGAAAAAATAGTTTAACAAAGAATAGAAATAAAGTAACCTTAACAATATGAGTATTTGTATTTAATTTTCATTGAATCTATTACTATTTTCATTACTTGTTTTTTTATCTTTATAAATGATTAAGAAATTAGTTTCAAAAAATATTTTTTATATGATAAAACCGAAAATGTATTTTAATATAATATGTAATTTCAATAAATGCATTCCTTTTGATGAATTAATTTATTTTTAAAATAAAATATATTTTAATAAAATATTATAATTAAATTAATATCAATAAATTTAATTGATTATATAATTTTTATGATAAGAAATGTTATTTTTATAATTGTTCGAAAACTGTTAATGTAAAAAATGCAACATTTTTAGTAAATATCACTTTTTAATTTAAAATTGAAAATTAACATCAATATAAAATCATTTAGATAAAAATAATATTACTTTTTAAATCATAATTTCCAAATTATCCAATGGTGAATTTCAAAAAAAAAATCAAAGACAACCAAATTTTCGTGTTATAATTAAATACCCTATAAATATACTTTTTGTAATATGACATCATAAACCCCAAAAAGTGATGTTGTCACGAACCGAATCGGGTCACCATCAACTCAACACGCGACCCAGCTCGCGTCAAGGCCCGAAGGGCGTTCCCGATCCCCATGGGCTAGCATAAGTGCACGGGTATCAATTTAGAATTTTTGGGAATGATTTAACCGTATAACCAGAAACAAACCATAAGGAAACTGAATTCCAAAATCAACATTACAACCACAAGTTTTAAAATTAGCATTAATGAGTCTCAACAAAAATAGCAACTAAAACTCAACCACAACTAACTCCCAAAAAAAGTGACCAAAACCAAACCCGAAACTGTCACATGATGGAAGAATATCACTCTCAGGCCTTCGCCACCAGTGCCAAATCAGATGAACCAACTAACAACTCGGGCCACCATGCTCAAAAAAATTTCATTTACCTGCATCAGACATAATCAGATCAACTTACACATAAGGGTGAAATTAATGTGTGAGAAATCACTCAATAGGTTGGAACAAGGGAAAAAAATTCCGGGTTAGATGACCAAAGCATTTTGCTGGTTCAAATTTTATATAATCTAAATAAATGAAATAACATTTTGATGGAAATAGTTTTTATAGAAATAAAGACAGTTTTAAAATATGAAAAGGGGGTTTTTGGTACATAAATAAAATGAAACATTCTTACCTTTTGAAACCACAGAAGTCACCAAAACCAACCAGTGATGAGTATATAATCGCACATGAGCAATAAAAGTGGGAGAGGCCCTAATGTACTAAAGTTATATGGGGCCCGAGAACCTCACGTCTCATTGAACCATATCATACATTCTTGTGCACGAGCCACTGATTGGGAAACACGTCCTACCATAGTGGTCTCCAGTCATCATCCAATGTTTAGTTAGTGTTGTAAGTGTCAATCCCTATAAGTGAAACTGGGCCGAGGCCACTCCCGTATCACTAGCACGCTAGTCTAGTCCACCCACCTAGTACCCAGTCTTCCCCTTTTGTGCTCAATATTCAAAGTTCACCCTACTCATTAAGGTAAATAAGAAACACACAACATAGAACCTCACAATATGCAAGAACTATGGAATTTTGAGAACCAAACTACAGTTTATCAAACATTTGAAATATTGGTTTAGGAGTTTTAAGAAAAAAACAACACAATCAACAGTGCAAAACCCACTCGGATGCACACTGAGACTGTAACAAGGAACAAATTTCAACTACTGTATTTGTTCAAGAACCAAGTCAAAACACAGTATAAACCCGACAATCTAAACAAGCCACTGATAAAAGTAAAACACCACACTCTACCAGTCAAACCGACAACTCACAGCAGCATTTAAATAAAATACGTATTAAATTATTCAAACCATCAGACTAATTGATCAAATTCCCTAAGCATGTGAAACCAACAACCTCAAATTGGTATGAAAAGAAACATGGCACAAAACATCTGTTGTATAACGGTCTCACCGTATGGAGCCGTCAAAAAGGTCCCAAAATAGTAGACCATGTCACCATGGTGGAAAACCAGAAAATATCAGCAATTTAATAAACCATTAAACAAATCCACTAAAATTTAAATAAGTTGATTTATATGTATACAACTCCAAAACTAACTAAATTAATTAACAATTGAACAATTTCAATTAAATAAGATTAAAAAATTTAATAATAATCAATTAAATTAATTAACAATTTACCAAATGTAATGATCATTAAATAAATTAATTATCAATTTAACCAATTCAAATAAATAAAATGATTAAAAAATTAATTAATAATAAATTAATTAATTAACACCTAAACAAATACATTAATAATTAAATAATATAAATATCAATTAGACCAATCAAAATAATTAAGTAAAATTAAAAATAAAACCTTATCATGGAATGATGGGAAAGCGATGAGGGGAGGCAATGCGGTTATCCAAAGAGCGCGAGTGGTGTGCGGGATGGTAGTCTGGAAGCACGAGCGGGGTACGGGAGGCGGTCTGGCAATGTGAGAGGGGTGCAGGAGGCGGTCCAGTGGAATGGAGGAAAGAGGAGGAAGGGAGTTGGGGGGGGGGGTGGCTGTGGAGCAGAGTAGGAGAGGAGGGGCCTGCTAGGTGTGGCGTTAGAGTGAGATGAGGGGAAGGGGAGGCCGTGATGGAGGGAAGGGGTGGGGGCCCGACAGAGAGGGGAAGGGGAAACAGAGGTGGGGCGTGGCGTGGCGCTAGAGGGAGAGTGGGGGAGCGCAAATGGTGAGATTGGGAAAGAGTATGGTAGAGAGAGAAGAAGAAAAGAGGGAGAGAGGGGATGCATGGGGAGGAAGATAGAGGAGTAAAAAAGAAACAAAAAAATAGAGAATAGGGTGGCGGCTAGGGTTTTCATGGGGGGGATTAATAAAAAAATAAAATGAATGAAATACCAAATTCAATAAATAAAATTACTAAATGAAATAAAAAAATATAATTTTTTTTAATAATAATAAAATAAATAATAATTATAATTATAAAATAATAATAATAATAATAATAAGAAAACTGAAGTTAATCATCTGGTATTTGAAATAGTCATGCAACGGGCACCACAAGTTAAAATGGAAAAGCTGCACAGCTTCGTCCATGCCCTGCCCGTGCGCCGAGCTGTGTGAGGCTCGTGCGCACACATCGTTGCCACAATGAGAAACTCGCATCAGGTTCATCCCATGCTACAACCAAGCAATTTAAATAAACAGGACATTAATTCAGAAAATTAATATTTAAAATTAAAGTTGTACCTCAATGAAGTCTGGGCGTGACAATTCTCCCCACTATGGAAAATTTCCACCCTTGGAAAGTAAATTTAAAGCCTGATCAGAAAATAGAAACGGATACTCCTACTCAACCCAAGACTTGTGCTCCCAAGTCTCATGCTCTTCACTTCCGTGTTTCCAAAGAACACGAACAAAAGGAATAGAATTTCCATGCAGAAACTTCTCCTGAGAATCCATTATCCGCACTGGTCGCTCAAACATAGATACATCGGACTCTATCTCTAGCTCCTCCCAATTCAGTTGATGTGACAGATCGGGGTTGTAATTCTTTATTTTGGAGACATGAAATATGTCATGGAACGATGTCAATTTCAAGGGAAAAGATAACTTTTATGCCACCTTTCCAATCCGCTCAAGAATCTCGAATAGTCCCACATACCTCGGTGTCAGCTTCCCCTGCTTCCCCAAATGACGGTGACCTAAGCGAGGGGCCACTTTCAGGAACACTATTTCCCCTAGTAAAACTCAAGATCCCACTGCCTTAGATCTGAATAAGACTTGTGAAGACTCTGTGCTGTCAACAACCACTTCCTAATCATCTTGACCTTCTCAGATGTCTCTTGAACAAGGCTCAGTCCCAAGAGAGAGTTCTCGCCTACCTCATCCCAACATAGAGAAGAACGAAAAAGGTCGGCCATAGAGTTCCTCAATGGGTGCCATTCTGATGGAATATTGGTAACTGTAACTATAAGCAATCTCAACCAATCCCAAATGGCTATCCCACGAACCTCTGAAATCTAACACACAGGCGTGGAGCATGTATTCAAGAATATGATTCTCTCGCTCTGTTTGGCCATCTGTCTGAGGGTGTAATGTCGTGTTTATCTTAATTTGTGACCCCAAATCCTTATGGAGGCCTCCCCAAAACCGGGAGGTAAATCAGGGGTCTTTGTCAAAAACAACTTCCAACAGCACTCCATGAAGTCTAACCACCTCCTGAATATACAAGTGTCCTAGCTCATCTACCTTCACTGTATCTCTGATCAGGATAGAGTGAGCACACTTGGTCAAACGATCAATCACTACTCCAATAGCATTCCTCCCCCAAGGTTTCTGAGGAAATCTAATGATGAATTCCATGGCGACCACGTCCCACTTCTAGGTAGGAATGGGAAGTGGTTGAAGCAACCCAGATGGACTCTGATGCTCTGATTTCAACTGCTGACAAGTGTAGTACCTTGACACAAATTTGGATATGTCCAATCTCATAACTAGACACCAGAACTGACAATGAACATCGTAGTACATCTTGGTGGTACCAGGATGGAAGACCCACTGAGATTGGTGGCTATCTAGCATCACCACCTTCTACAGAGACAACGACACCACAGCACGACCCTTGAAGCACAAGACCCTATGGGATGACAAGGACCAATCTGAAGGAGTCTCCCCACCATGAAGAAACTGCATAGATCACTGACACAACTCATCTCCGGGATGCTCCTGCTGAATCAACTCCAGAAGAACAGGAGTCATGTAAATTCTAGCCAAGAAGGTACCTCCACTATGCTCCCTATTCTCCAGGTGCATCTGAGAGAAAATCCCCATAAAAGTCCACTCATCGCTGGACATCCTCAACGCCTGCACTCGTACATTCCTGCTCAATGCATTGGCTACCACATTACCCTTTCCAGGGGTATAGAAAATGTCAAAATCAAAACCCTGCAGGTACTCGACCCACCAGTGCTGCTTCAAATTGAGATCCTTCTGAGAGAAAATGTAGGCTAGGATCCTATGGTCGGAATAGACCACAATCTTCTCCCCAAAGAGATTATGACGCCATGTCTTAAAAGAATGCATCACCACTGCCAAATCAAAGTCGTGAGTCAAATAATTATTCTCATGATGCCAGAGCTGGAAAGAACCATAAGCCACAACATGTTCATCCTGCATGAGTACACATCCAAGGCATGTTCTTGAAGCATCACAATAAACCACATATCCTTTTCCCGACTCTGGTAAGGTCAACACAGGTGTGGTGGTCAACTACCGCTTCAACTCCTCAAAGGATGCCTAATACTGTGGGCTCCACTCAAACTTCACCTCTTTCCAAGTGAGTGCAGTCATGGGGGAGGCAAGCCGTGAGAAGTTCCGGACAAAGCACATGTAATAACCAACCAAGCCCAGAAAATCCATGATCTCAAACACATTTCTCGGTTTCTCCCATGACATAATAGCCCTGATCTTCTCAAGATCCTCTGAAACCCCTTATTCTGAGACGACATGCCCCAAAAACTTCACTTCCCAGATCCAGAATGTGCACTTTGATACTTTGGCATACAATAGATGGCCTCACAAAGTTCCCAAAACAACGCGCAGGTGATGCTCATGCTCCTCCTTAGATCCAGTATAAACCAGGATGTCATCCACGAATACCACGACCAATGAGTCGAGATATTGGTGGAACACCCTATTCTTGAGTGCCATGAAAACTGCAGGAGAATTCGTCAATCCGAAAGGCATGACCAAGTACTAGAAGTGATCGTACCTACTTCGGAAAGCCGTCTTTGGGATATATGCTTCTCTCACCCTGAGTTGGTGGTATCCCGAATGCAAATCAATCTTGGAGAACCAGTTTTCCCCCATCAGCCAGTCGAACAAATCGTCAATTTGGGGAAAAAGGAATCTATTCATGATGGTTACCTTGTTCAATTTCTGGTAATCAATGCACAACCAGAGGGTTCCATCATCCTTCATCGTGAATAGAACCTATGCGGCCCAAGGAGATATGCTCAAGTGAATGAATCCTTTGGATTCCAAATCGTCCAGATGTATCTTTCATTCCCTCAATTCGGTGGGGGCCATGAGATGTGAGGGAAGATATAAAGGATGTGTTCCTGGAGCTAACTCGATCGAGAACTCCATGTCCCTCTCTGGGGGTAAGCCTGCAAAATCATCTGGGAAGACCTCCAGGAACTCATCCACTACAATAGGTAACCCGCCCTGAGGAACAACACCATCGTCCTCCAATGCGAGAGATGATAACTGATAATCATTATTTCCCATCTCAGGGAGTGGAGGTCTTGTGTGTCCCAATCGAGGATCCCATTCTCCATGAAATAACTGGGGAGTCCCATCTCGTGCCGTAAAACTGACTCAATGCCAATAACAATCAATGCATGCCTGAAAGCGCACCAGCCAGTCCATACCGAGGACTAAATCAAATAGGTCAATGTCAAGGACCACGAAATCACATTCCATCTCGACACAAGACACAGAGAGTGCGCACGATGGGAAAATAAGGCCATTCTCCCTATTTTTCCCCAATTGTGTTGCCAACTCCATTGAAAACGATAAAAGCTAGGTTTGTAGGTTCTAAGGATTCACAAGGCGAGCAGATATGAAAGAAACAGAAGCACAATTATCAAATAAAACTGCAGCTATAAAAGATGCAACAAGAATGGTACCTCGAACACTCCAATTCCCTGCATCATATCCCGCTGGTGCATGATCCACAACATGCAGTTTCCTGGTCCCAGCCCGAGAACGACCGCTCACCTACAGCTCTGCCCTAATATGGATCTGCCCAGAAGATGATCCAGTCCTTCCACCACAACCATCGAACCAAGATTCTGGTGTCCTGATCGGCTTTGACTGCACTGATACACCCCTAGAAGCTACAGATCCAGTCCCACTCTGGTAATGGCGTACAGTCCCGCAGAAACGCTTTAGGTTCCCCATGACTCCACACTCATAGAATGGTATGGGATGATGTGGACACACATGTCAGATGTGCCCTGCCTTTTCGCACCGATGGTACACAATGGTCATCGCATCAGAAGCCCGGGATGATGTCTGCCTGGAGGGATGGTCTGAGCCACCACCAGTCTTCTTCCACTGCTCATCACGCTTCCTCTTCTTTTCTGAGTAACTACCGCTGCCAAAACCTGACACTGATCCAGAAAACCCTGACTTTCCTCTCTGGTCAATCTCGGCCATGCAAGCATGATCAACCACCTCAGAATATTTCTTTAGCTTAAATAAGAAAACATGAGAGTGGATTTATGGTCGAAGGCCCTTCTCAAACATCCTAACATTCAAGAATTCGCTCCAAACTATCTCAGGTGCATACCGCACCAGCTCAACAAAGTGGTTCACATATTCCATCACTGTCTGATTCCCTTGAGAAAGATCCATGTACTCCCGAGATCTAGAGTAGGCTATGAACTCTAGACAATATTTCTCGTTTAAGATAACCTTGAAATCTTTCCAACTCATGTGCTCATGTTTCCCAGCATAGACCACTGATTCCAACCATTTGCGACTGGAACCCTCTAGCTGGAATGAGGCACACTTAATCCTGACTTCCTCGGGCGTGTCATGGAATTCGAACATGTGTTCTTTATTTTCAAGCCATTCCTCTACCTCCTGAGGTTCTGAACTACCTCAAAATGAAGGAGTTTTGTTCTTCAAAAACTCTTGAGCTCCCTCCTTCTTGGAGCCAGATTCTTCCCCTCTACCTAGAATAGTGGCAGGGGCAGGAGTTTCCCCTTGTGAAAAATCTTGAACGGCTCGGACCACAGCCTATACCAATCTCTGATCAAGCGGCGCGGGATAACTCTCTTCGGCTTCCTCCCGTTGGTGCATGGGAGCTCTCCGGGGAGGCAACTTGCTGCAAAGGGCAACAATCATAATGGAATACCATCAATATCACATATCTCAAGAGGAACCAAAGTTTTTAGAAAGATAAATAATCATCAGTAAACCAAACATGAAAAAACGACTTCATGTCAAAACTCTACTTTCATGCCTGGTGTCTATGTACAGTCTGCAGCCTGTACGTCCCACCTAGAAAAGATGTCGAACAAGCATCATGAAATCCCATGGTGACTCAGTATCTGTCGCGAGGCATGTTCGCTAGACACCCTACTCGCAACATGAATTATGAGCCCTGACAGTCCCAACATCTGTATAACTAAACTCATCGCAAATAACATAAACCAAGAGCTAAACCACATCTGATACCATTTTTTCATGAACAGAATCGGGTTTCCATCAACTCGACACCCGACCCAGCCCGCAGCAAGGCCGGAATGGCATTCCAGATCCCCACGGGCTGGCACAAGTGCTCGGGTATCAATTTAGAATTTTTGGGAATGATTTACCCATATAACAACAAGAAACATATCATAAGTAAACTGAATTCCAAAATCAACATTACAACCATATGTTTTAAAACCAGCATTAACGAGTCTCAACAAAAAGAGAAAATACAACTCATCCACAACTAACTCCCAAAAAAAGTGACCAAAAACCAAACCCGCAACTATCACCTGATGGAAGAATGTCACTGTCAGGCCTCCGCCACCAGCACCAAATCAGATGAACCAACTAACAACTCGGACCACTGTGCTCAAAAACCATGGAATTTCCTGCATCAGACATAATCAGATCTACTTACTCCCAAGGGTGTAAGTAGGGTCTGAGTAATCGCTCAATAGGTTGGCACCAGGGAAAACAATTCCGTATGAAAAGGGTTAGATGACCAAAGCAATTTGCAGGTTCAAATTTTAGAGAATGTAAATAAATGCACTATCATTTTGATGGAAACAATTTTTAAAAAAAGAAAGACAGTTTTAAAAAAGGAAAAGGGGGTTTTTGGTACTGAAAGAAAATGAAACATTCTTACCTTTTGAAACAATATAAGTCCCCAAAACCAACTAGTGATGTGTATATAATCGCACAAGAGCAACAAAAGTGGGAGAGGCCCTAATGTACTAAAGTTGTGTGTGGCCTTAGAGCATCACGTCTCGATGAACGATATCATACATTCCCATGCACGAGCCACTGGTAGGGAAACACATCCTACCATAGTGGTCTCCAGTCATCATCCAATGTTTAGTTAGTGTTGTAAGCGTCAATCCTGCTATGTGAAAATGGTCTGAGGCCACTCTTGTATCATTAGCACACTAGTCTAGTCCGCCCACCTTGTCCCCAGGCATCCCCTTTTGTTCTCAATATTCAAAGTTCACCATACTCATCAAGGTCAAGACACAACACACAACATAGAGCCTCACAATATGCAAGAACTAAGGAATTTTGAGAACCAAAATAATGTTTATCAAATATTTGAAAAATTGGTTTAGGAGTTTTAAGAAAATAGAACAACACAATCAACAGTGAAAACCCCACTCGGACGCTATTGATGCTCTTTTTCATCACATTGTCTAAAAGAATGGAAAGGGAAATGACTTAGAACAAATTGATTCATCCTTTGAAGACACATCAAAAAATTGACAAAGGGATGAACAAGGAGAACATTTCCCATAGGTCACGTAAGTATACTTGCACGCCACCTAATGGTCGTGCAAGTGACTTGTGCAACCTAAGTGATAACTGCCTGGGTCTTCTCCAGCCTATAAATAGACCCTGTGGGCCCCCTATTCGGGGAGGAATTTTTTCCAGAAACTCATATTTGAGCTCCCGGCACCCTAGTCTCTTCTCAAAGCTTCCGAAACACTTGTATGGTAATTTATTACCTAGAACGGAAGATCTAAAGAGGAGGAGGAATGCCTAAGTGTTGAAACATATCAACACTTGCGCGCCTGAGTGGCCAGACCTTAAGGGAAATGACCAAACTTGCACGCCGCCTTACTCCTTCAATAGAACTTGTGCGCCTCCCTTCTGGAAGAACATCAAAAGAATTCTAACGGCATTGATCAAAGGATCCCTCAAGTATACCCTGCTGGTTAACAATCACGCAAGTACCCATGCGTCACACAGGTATACCTGTGCGACCAGACTTGCGCGCCCACGCAGTACTTGCGCGACTCTTAGGACTTTTGCGCCCTTACCTTTTTGGGTTCCATTCTCACCTACTTCATCCCTCTTATGACATTCCACCTCTCCTTTTCAAATTTCATTCTTCAAGACACCCTTCTAAGCCATTTATGTCATGTCTTCTTGATTGACATCATTATTTGAAAGGAATTCCATGAAACATTTCTCAAAACCTAGTGATTTACACATCTTATCACTAAGGTTAGAGATTCCATTCATTCAACCATATCCTTTAAAGATGAAATAACCCTAATCTGGGCCTCCTCCTCAAGAGTAAGCCCCTTCCCATGTTCTAAAATTTGGGCCTCCTCATCAGGAGTAATCCCCAATCATAATTCAAAGTTCCCTCCTTAATTCTAGGTAACCTTTTCAGGGGTAAATCCCAAATTAAGAGTATAAATCTCCATAAAAAACATATACCTTTTATGGACCTTGTTCACCTGGCCATCCTTTTTTATTAGTAAGACCCAGTCATAAATATGGGCATCCTCTTCATGAGTAAGCCCTAAGTCCCTTTCTTTTTCAACTCTCTTAACCTGGGCATCCTTTTCAGTAGTAATCCCAAATCGTAATTCCTCTTAACCAGTCCTAATTTACCTTTGATTCAGGATTCCTTATCATGAGTAAAACCCAATCATAAGTCCTATCCTAATTTGTGCCTCCTTTTCAGGATTAAGCCCCAAGTTAGAGTATACAAATCTCCATGAAGAACTTATACCTTTATGGACCCTTTTCCTGGATTTCTTCCCTGAATTAAATCCTAATCTTCATTTATCTGGGTAGTCATACATTCATAAGTCCCACATTATTTATCATGATTTCATCTTTCGTGGCACAATTGTCTAATTTTTACCAATACCTCTTGTTTCTCACACCGAGCATGAATCACGATGAGTAGTTGATGTCATCCTCAGAGCGGACGACAATCCAGTAGGAGTAGCAGCAGTGGGATTTGCAGCAGTGGTATTCACAGGTGGGAATTTGAGAGTAGCCATTCTAGAAATGAAAAAGATCTTGGAAAAGAGTGCAATTTTGATATAACAGATGTAATCAAGATACATTCGGCCACTACATCTTTTGGATGAGCACATATGTCAATGATTTTTTTTGGCCCTCACATTGCGTTTTAAATAGGGGCATAACAAATAGGTAAAACATTATTTTCACTTAGTTAAGGATTCATGTTGGGTTCACCATTTTTTATTTCCCTCGGAATTCGTGGATGACCGCCTTGATGAGAGGTTCAAACATTCCGATCGGTTTCTAACGGGTTTGTTCGTAGAACCAGAAACATCCAATGATTTCATATACATTTGGACCTACTTTCCAAAGGTAGGAGTTCATTAGTTTGTGGACTGATGAGGCTTAGGAATTTTCATTGGTCGAGAGGATGGGAGGTCAGACTCGTCACACCTTTTTTAGGGGAATTATTGTCTACTCCGGGACTCTCTTTATAGATTTAATTTATGTTCGTGAATCCTTATTACATTACCAGGTATAAAATGGGCATTCCATCAGATTTGACAATCAATGATTAAATATGTAGGAAATTTAGAGAATATTTTATATGTATTCAAGGTTCGTCATCAATAGAGAATCACCTATATTTATTAGATATTATTGGTCAATGGTATCCTTCTACACATTTATATAGAAGTCTCTTGGTCATTATAATGACCAGGTTGGTTTTAAAGCCACTCAGTGGGGCACTTGATGTTTATTTTCATTCAGAAGGGCATGGATTATTTTAGAGTTGGGATCGAACCTGCATATGGGCTACCTACGTATCCTTTGTTCAGAAAAGGAATCAGAACACACGTAGTTTGAGTAAGGGAGTATGTTGTTTATGATTGATGGCTCAAAGAAGGATGTCATAATTACTATTACACTCTAAGCTCACATGAGTCATGATCGGTGTGAGAAACAAGAGGTATTGGTAAAAATTAGACAATTGTGCCATGAAAGATGAAATCACGAGAAATAATGTGGGACTTATGTATGTATGACTGCCTAGATAAATGAAGATTAGGATTTACTTCAGGGAAGAAATCCATAATAGGGTCCATATCGGTATATGTGCTTCATAGAGATTTGAATACTCTAACATGGGGATTACTCTTGAAAAGGAGGCCCAAATTAGGATAGGACTTATGATTGAGTTTTACTCCTGAGAAGGAATCCTAGATCAAAGGTAAATTAGGGCTGGTTAATAGGAATTGAGACTGGGGTTTACTCCTAAAAGGAGGCCCAAGTTAAGAGACTTGTAAAATTTAGGGCCTTGGGGCTTACTCCTGAAGAGGATGCCCATATTTATTACTGGGGATTACTCCTAAAAAAAGATTCCCAGGTGAAAAGGGTCCATAAAAGGTATATGTGTTTTATGGAGATTTATACTCTTAATTTAGGATTTACTGCTAAAAAGGGTACCCAGAATTAAGGAGGGAACTTTGAATTATGATTGGGGAATCCTCCTCAAGAGTAAGCCCCAAATCCTCATTTACCTCGGCCTCCTCATCAAGAGTAATCCCCAGTCAAACTTCTCAAATTTAGGCCTCCTCCTCAGGAGTAAGACCAAATCATAATTCAAAGTTCCCTCCATAATTTTGGGTACCCTTTTCAGGGGAAAATCCCGAATTAAGAGTATAAATCTCCATAAAACACATATAACTTTTATGGACCCTGTTCACCTGGGCATCTTTTTTAGGAGTGATCCCCAGTCATAAATATGGGTATCCTCTTCAGGAGTAATCCCCAAGTCCATTAATTTTTCATGTCTCTTAACCCGGGCCTCCTTTTAAGGATTATACCCAAGTCTTAATTCCTCTTAACCAGTCCTAATTTACCTTTGATCCAAGATTCCTTCTCAAGATTAAAACCCAATCATAAGTCATATCCTAATTTGGGCCTCCTTTTCAGATGTAAGCCCCATTTAGAGTATTCAAATCTCCATGAAGCACATATACCTTTATGTATGTATGACTACCCAGATAAATGAAGATTAGGATTTACTTCAGGGAAGAACCTGAAGAGAATAACCTATTTCTGGTAAGTCAACAATGCTTCATAAAAATGTTGAATGAAACACCGACCGACATCCATTCTGTGATACTTTAGGTTCATCTACTGCATTAGAGCTTCTGGCGACTGTTGCAACTGATGCAACTGATGCTGTGATTTTACCTGAAGATGTTGTCCATGGTCAGGGGCTGCATGACTTAAGTCGTCAAGACACTCTTCAAAGCCATTCATGGTATGATTTCTTGATTTGAATTCCTTATCTGAAAAGAATTATATGGAATATCTCTCAAAACCTGGTGATTTACACATCTTTATGTCACTAAAGATTGAGATTTCATTCACTCAACCTCATCCTTTAAAGATGAGAGAACCCTAATCTGGGTATCCTCCTCAGGAGTAAGCCCCAAATCCTCATTAAACTGGGCCTCATTTTCAAGAGTAAGCCACATCCCATGTTCTCAAATTTGGGACTCCTCCTCAGGAGTAAGCCCCAATCATAATTCAAAGATCCCTCCTTAATTTTGGGTACCCTTTTTAGGGGTAAATCCCAAATTAAGAGTATAAATCTCCATAAAACCCATATACCTTTTATGGACACTTTTCACCTGGGCATCCTTTTTTAGGAGTAAGAACCAGTCATAAATATAGGCATCCTCTTCAGGAGTAAGCCCCAATTCCCTTAATTTATCATGTCTCTTAACCTGGGCCTCCTTTTCAAGAGTAAACCCCAGTCTTAATTTCTATTAACTAGTCCTAATTTACCTTTGATCTGGGATTCCTTCTTAGGATTAAAACCCAATCAAAAGTCATATCCTAATTTGGGCCTCCTTTTCAAGAGTAATCCCCAAGTTAGAGTATTCAAATCTCCATGAAGCACATATACCTTTATCAACCCTGTTCCTGGATTTATTCCCTGAAGTAAATCCTAATATTCATTTATCTGGGAAGTCATACATACATAAGTCCCACATTATTTCTTATGATTGCATATTTCATGGCACAATTGTCTAATTTTTACCAATACCTCTTGTTTCTCACACCAAGCATGACTCACGTGAGCATAGAGTGTAAAAGTAATTATGACATCATTCTTTGAGCCATCAATCATAAACATCATACTCCCTTACTCGAACTACATGGGTTCTAATTTCTTTTCTAAACAAAGGATACGTAGGTAGCCCATCTGCGGGTTCGATCCAAACTTTGAAACAATCCATGTCCTTCTGAATGACAATAAACTTCAAGTGCCCCACTAAGTGGCTTTAAAACCAGCCTGGTCATCATAATGACCATGATACTTCTATATAAATTCTTTGAAGGATACCATTGACCAATAATCTCTAAATAGATACAGATGATTATCTATTGATCAAGACCCTCGAATACATATAAAAGATTCTCTAAATTTTCTACATATTTAATCATCGACTATCAAATCTGAAGGAAATATCATTTTATACTTGGTAATGTAATAAGGATTCACGAACATAACTTAAATCAATAAAGAGAGTCCCTGAGTAGACAATAATTCCCCTAAAAAAGGTGTGATGAGTCTGACCTCCCATCCTCTAGGCCAATAAAAATTACTAAGCCTCATCAGTCCACAAACTAATGATTTCATACCTTTGGAAAGTAGGTCCAAATGGATGTGGAATCATTGGATGTTTCCAGTTCTACAAACATACCCGTTAGAAACCGATCATAATTTTTGAACCTCCCATTAAGGCGGTCATCCCTGAATTCCGAGGGAGACAAAAAATGGTGAACTCGATGTGAATCCTTAACCAAGTTAAAATAATGTTTTCTCTATTATTTAGGCCCCTATTTAAAATGCAATGAGAGGTCCAACAAGAAATGATCATTGACATATGTGCTCATCCAAAATATGTAGTGGCTGAATTTATCTTGATTACGTCTATCATATCAAACAGGCACTCATTTCCAAGATATTCTGCATTTCCAGAATGGCTGCTCTCATGTTCACACCTGTGAATACCACTACTGCAAATGCCACTACTGCTACTCCTGCAGGATCATCATCCGCTCTGAGGATGACGTCACATACTCAATGTCTTCAACGCTTGGTATAAAATGTGCTGGTTAAGGAGTACTGTCAACATGGTTCCATCCCAACTCTGGAGGCTTCCAGACAAGCCCTCTAAGTGAACAACTCACACCGGTCGTCCATAAAACGACAACTAGTGATCAAGAAGAAGGCAGTGCTGACTACCGTCTCCAACCGTTTCGGGTCATTATCCTAGGAACGCAATCACCATTCACACCTTTATTCTGAGGAGGTGAATGAGAAGGTCCCTCGGGGCCTTAATTCAAGTAAACATATGTCCTTCCCAAGGGCTCCCACCAACAATCGCCACCAGACTTGTGCGGTAGTGTGACCTCAACATGTTGAGGGTACCGACTCCAGGCGTTCGACTCAGGTTCTTTAAACCCATGTAGGCAAGAAGAACCACCAGAGGAGGAATCCGGTCAATAGTGAGCAAGTTATCAACTCTTTCATCTCCTGAGAAGTCCACCAACCTAACTTGGTGGTAAGCAACGAGCGGGCACATACACCTATCCGTTTTAATTCTGATGTCCAGTAGACTTGTGTGGCAGCATCACGCCAATCCCTCCAAGCAATTCCGGTGGAGTACTATAGCCAGGAACATACACATGTTTATACATCATCAGCTAGTCAGCAGGCTCATCTGACTACATATGATGGATCTCGTCAACCACTTTTGGCGAAGTGCAATCAGCAGGCACATACACCTGCTAGTTTTAATCAAGCCTACCAATAGTCTCGCTTTGGTAGCATTCAGAGAAGTCAGTCGGAAAGCTCCAGTGAAAAACAAGAGGCGGACTCAACTCTTTCCCCCCACACATGATTACTGTCAGGATTCACTGACAGGACAAGGAGGACAGGAGTAGGCACATACACCTACTCCAAGCACGGAATGGATGTATATCCCCGTTCCGGCAGCTGATGTCACCAAGCATATTTTATCAATGGTGAAAGAGAAGAAGAAAATCTCTTCTCATATTCTGGACGCTTACCAAGATATTATAACAACTTCAGCGGCATCTCAGGGAATGACACAGAAATCTATCCATACCCATGGAGTGACACATCAACAGATCACTCTGGAATAGACACACACATCTATTCCAGTCCAAGAGGGTTGTGGGGCCATACTCCCCCATATCATACGGACAACCAAGTCAGGCACATACACCTGATTTGAGTGGAGATCGTCAGCCTAACCTGGCCATCTTTCCGGATCAGGCACATACACCTGTACAGAGAAGCCCTTTTCATCAACAAGTGGTTTCCAAGGCGTGTAAGAAGGCATCTAAGAAAAAGACCCGCCCAGCACAGTTAGGAGATAAAGAGCCAATCTGTAAGATGGCCTTACTCGATGCTGGATTTCATGAAGCCCTCAGACAGTTATCTGTTGGAATTAAAGATTCTACTCCCTCATTTCCCAATAATGTGAACATTAATTCCAAAGGCCTTCAACAGACACTTCATCATTAAGGCTTTCTTCGTGAAAATTCATTCGATATCGAAGTTTCATCTTCATATGAGAGCTAGAGGAACCCTCTGTGTGGTCATAAGACCAAGGAGCAAAAGATCTCATCTTTTACTGTAACCCATTATGGTGGTCCTCCCCATGATGATGAATTTCGTTGTGAAAGTCCTCTCCTCATTATTGATGCACATTTCCCGGAGAATGCTCCAGTGGACGATGTAGTGCCGAGAAATCCATCTTATCTTGAGGCACATGCAAATGGGAAACCAGTCATGTTTGATGCTTCATCGCTAGCAGGTGAAATACCTTCTCAATCAGAAGATATCCCAGGATATAGGTCATTCTCCGAACCACCCCTAAGTCATGCATCTTCTAGTTTGATCAATGATTTCTCTACCAATATTGTTGAATCCGATGAAGCAAAAAGGAAACAACAACTCTGGTCAAATCAGGTAGAAGAATCTTCATTGAATGATAAAGAGGAAATGTTGAACATGTGAAAACAACTGGAAAACGGTGAAGTACCAGTCATGTTTTGGCCTCTGGATGACTCTCAGTATGACATTCCAAATATGTTGATGGAAGATGGAATCCATGATATTCCTCTCAACATATGAAAAGATCTTCGTCAGTTGAAGAAGAAATTATTATCTTATGATAAATATGGAAATCATCTTAATATAATAGAAGGGTTACAATGTCAGACTGATTTGGCATCTCTATCATTCTCTCGAGATCCGAAAGCTAAAAAACAATAGAGAGACCTTCAACGTTCATGACTTGGCGCACTAAGAAGATTGTGTCAGTTAATTGCCAATGCCCCATCTGGTATTCGTGTCAGAAGATGGGGTGTTCATGGAGCACTGAATTTCACAGTGCTCTCCAGTCAGCAAAGCCCACCAAAAATGGTCTCAAGCAATGTTGTTTCCCATTTCCAGCCACAGTCAATGGGTTTTGTTCATAATCAAAAGCTCGCCCAAGAACATGCTTCAACTAGTTCCACTAAAAATCAGGCATACAAAGAAAATGTTGTTGAATTTATCCTGCATCAAGGAAGCGAGAATGTCGAACAAGCTTCTCGTATAGAGAAATAACATCATCAAGTGAGAGAAGTGTTGGAAATTATCCAACGGTGTGTTGAACAATGTGATAAAAGTGGATACATATTAATGCATCCAGCAAACTTCCGAACTAAGGTTCACAAGATCATGAGAGATTTTATGAAAGTCTCAGACATAACATGTCAAGATCCATCCCAGCTTGAGAGGCTGGGGACTCTTTTAAACCAACCCTCAGAAACAAAAAATAGGATTCGTGGAATTGAGCGGGAATAGCCGGAACATCCCCAGTCCACTGGACTAGGGACTTTTTCAAATCATCAATCCCCTCCTCAGAGAAAGTCTATCTTTTATCGATTGAGGAAGTAGTCTCCAGATGAAATAAGTGCCAAATTATCAAGAGATTCTCTCCAAATTATGGTTCGTCAAGAAGTTCCTGAGGGATCGAATCAACAAAAGGCAATGTCTCATCAAAGAGATGGAAGAAGAAAATATCACATAAATGCTAATAGAAGGGATGCAATGTGTTATACATCAATCAATGTCATCAATTCCATTGTTGCTGATACACCAAATGAGGTTCACTCAGGGGACTCAGATGAAGAGGTTCCTTCTCAAGAAGATGTACGCACCGACACAAATAAAGAAGGTGTGAATACATGAAATAAATGGATTACCCAGAACCTAGGTAATCCTTCGAGTAACCCACTTCCCCCTCTCCGAAAAGGATCGAACAAGTGGAGGGGAAATAATTAGGTTACATATCTATCTTCTGGAGAAGGCCAATATCTCTCACTAGTGAAAAGGTTTGCACAACAAGAGGAAGAAATGAAGGAATTAAGGAGGTTTAATGCAGAACTACTTCAGGGTTGTCTTCTTCATGAGTGTGCTGGAGTTAGTAAGCTAAGGGAATTTGTTGCAGCTACTGCGATGGATCAAGAATATCCTCCTCTATCAGTACACCCTCATAGATCTAATCCTACGGGTCATGTGCAACAACAGTTGGCAGTGCTACCATCAGTTGCAGCACTAACCATCACATCTATCCAAGCTCCAGTCATTGCACCTACCCAACTCCAAGTTCAACTAGATATTTCTCAGATGTTAATAACTACTATTGAGTCATTAACAGCTCAGTTAGAAACTATTGAAGGGAAACGTGCACAAGTTCAACCAAAAAAGAATGTTTACCCAGAATGGGTAGATTCAATCTCTCCTCCATCCAGTTTTGGAAACCCTGTATTCCCTATTTTCAATGGATTAGGCGACCCTGAACAGCATTTGACGCATTACATGTCTTGTTGTGATCCTATGATGGGAAATCTTGAGTATAAAGAAGTAGTAAAACTCAGATGCTTTATACGTACCTTGCAAGGACCAACATTTGTCTGGTATACAATCTTGCAATCCAGATCAATTACCGGATGGGAGGATCTTCGCCAAAAATTCCTTCTTTAGTTAAGCTCAACTTTTCCAAAGACAATAGTTTTTTATCTTACAAAATGTAAGAAAATAGAGAATGAAAGGGTCTCAGATTTCATTACTCACTGGAAGGGATTAATATATTCCCTAAGCTTAGCACTCCCTCAAGAGGAATTATTGCCAATCTGTGTGGAAAATCTGTGTGACGAATTACGCACGCCGTTAATCCCTGGGAAATACACAGGAGGGTTTCGAGACCTTACTTTAATCGCTCAGCAGATTGAAGATTCCCTTATACGGGCTAAGGATAAATCTCGTGTAATTCAATCAGCTCCAGGAAGGAGAATGGGTAATGTAGAAACTGCTACAGTTATGCTTAAACAAGAACCCGTACCTATTTCTACATAAAAACCTCCATATTCTTGAATGGCTCCACCTTATGAGAAACAACAACAAAGGCCGTTTCATCCAGATGATCAAAGAGATCAAAGATGAAAACAATTTGAGATTTGTAGAGAAAAACATACTCTTTCCGGAATGAAAAAGTTCCTGGTTACATCATTTCAGCTCTGGAAAATAATCTGGTTCAACTAAGAAAGCCCAAGAGGCCAAACAAGGAAGGAGTTGAAGACCGTCCCAATTATTTCCCCTTTCATCAAATGTTGGGGCATCCCATCCAAGAGTGTTTTGTCTTCAAAGACCTCCTGCAAAAGATGGTCAACTCGGGACAAATCAAACTGAAAGGCTCTTCAGCCCAGGTAGCATGTCTCACTACTTCAGTTCCAGAGGATGAAGGTGAATGGAAAGAAGTCAAAAGAAAAAATAAACAGAAGTATGATGATTGGATGGTCAGAAAGAAAATCAACCGAACTCATGCTATTTTGTGAAAAAAATTTAAAGAAACCAATTGTGTCTTCTGCCATGAATGTTACGGCAGAACCCTCTACACCAGAGGTAAAGTCCTCAAAGAAATGACATGATTCAAAGAAAGAAAAAGAATCAAAAGAAGATGTGTATGTGTCAAAGCCTAATTTTTCTTTGACTCTAGCAGACTTCATGCCATCTACTTCAAAACCATGGGAACTGCCCCAACAAACGGCACAGCCTAAACAGGCCAATCAGGAAATGTCTTCATCAGACAAAGTGTTAATCTTCGGTTCTATTAATATGATTCAATTAACAGATCCATATACCATTCACAGTTTTGATTTTGATGATCCTGAATTCCCTGTATCAAATAGGGAAATCTGAGGATGTTCTAGAGGTTCATGATACAGGGGAAGACATGGATCTTTCAGAAGCCACTATACCAATTCTACCATTGCTATAATTGTGTACGCAGTAGAAACTCGTGGTAGAGCCCTTCGGCGAGCTCAGCAAGAATAAGCAAGTTCTTCTACCAATAGAAAATTCAGTCCTAACACAGTTATTTTGGAAGACCGGTTGAAGGTTCCATATTCTTCCTCTCAGCAAATAAATGGATCTAATCGGTCTAATATTCCAAAACCAGGAATATTGCCAACTCCTATCCCATTACAAGGTGCATAAACTTCCAAAGCATCTGCTTCCAAGGCACCTGCTAAACCACATAATAAATTTGGGAAACGCATACCTATGGATCAAAAGTATGATGTATTGAAACACTTGGCCCAAGTACCATCCAAGTTATCAATTCTTGATGCTTTGAATCTATCAAAAGATCTTTAGGAAGCACTCATCAAGGAATTGTCAAGACATTAGGAGTTTGAAACTGAAATTGTTGGAGCTTATGTCTATCACATAGAGAATAATCTTGCAGAATGCCATGCAGTAATATCTTTTACTAATAATGATGAAGATGATGTCATGCATGGGCATATTAGACCTTTTTACTTATCTGGAAAGGTCAATGGCATAGATGTTCGAAGAGATTTCATTGACAATGGTTCAGGAGTCAGCCTCATGCCCACTCGTACACTTTGTCGATTGGGCCTCACGGAATCTAATTTATCTCCTTCTACCATGATGTTACAAGGATATGATAAAAATGAACAAGAACAACTTGGTGAATTTACACTCAAAACTCAGTTTAGAGATCTTGTATCAAATTCAGATTTCATGGTTGTTGATCAACAATCAGCCTTCAATATCTTGCTTGGAAGACCCTGGCTACATCAACATGCGGCTATCACTTCATCATACAATCAATGTCTCAAATATTGTTTTGATGGTCAAGTTGGGACATTTTATTGTGATAAGGCCCCGTTCAAGACATGTGAGTCTCAATACATCGAGGCAGAATTTTATCACATGAAGGGAAGGGAAAATCCACAACAAAGGAGATTACCAAAGTTAATGCTCCATATGGTTTGGAGAAGATTCTAGTAAATCCATTTACACATGTGAGTATAGATTATGTGTTGCCTATCAGTCAAATTGACAAGATAGACCCAAATCAAAATACACTTATGGACAGATCCATAATGTCAATTACGGCAATCGAGTCAAACAACATGGGAGAAATTGGTAACCCACCAAGCAGGGATGAATGCACAAATGGTGACATCTTTATTTCATCTGCTGAAATCCAACAAGTCTATACTTCGGAAATCAGGCCAGAAGAAGTTATAGTAACATCGGTGGTGAACAATGATGTCGATTTTCAATCCATTATCTCCTCTTTAATGCCCAAATAAGACCCTTCATCATCAATCGGGTCGGAAATGGAATCTTCTTTTTCAAGATGTGAAAATTGTGACATCTCTTCTGATCATGAAAATTCTGTTTTATCATCTACTATGCAAGTATAAATGGAATAAATAACACATGAAGAAGAAGAAGAGGAAGATCTCAGAGATGCTCCTCCAGCATTTGAAGAGGGTATCCTTACCACTGTAGATGAACTCCAAGAAATAAATCTGGGTACAAAAGAAGATCCACACCCCACTTTAATCAGTGCAGCCATGACTCTTGAAGAGAAAAAGATGTATATTTCTTTTCTAAGGAAAAATAGTGACATATTTTCTTGGAACTATACATAAATACCTAGGCATGATCCTGATGTTACTGCTCATCATTTGGGTTTACCAGAAGAACATTGAGGATTTAAGCAAGTTGTGAGAAGAACACAGCCAACTTATGCTTCCAAAATTGAGGCTGAAGTGGATAAGATTATCAAAGCTATCTTCGTCAGATAAGTTCAATATCCCATGTGGTTGGCTAATATTGTCACTATAAATAAGAAGAATGGACAAATTAGATTTTTCATCGATTTCAGATATCTTAATCGGCATTTTCCAAAGGATGATTTCCCAGTTCCGATTACAGAACATCTAATTGATGCAACAGCTGGATATGAAGCACTTTCCTTCATGGATGGATATTCTGGATATAATCAGATCTGAATAGCCCCTAAAGACGAGGAATCCACAGCCTTTAGAGCCCCTCAAGGTGTGTTTTGCTATCGGGTAATGCCTTATGGCTTAAAGAATGCAGGTGCAATGTATCAACTTGCCATGCATCATATCTTCAAAACCTTCTTAGGGAAGTTTGATGAATTCTATTTTGAAGATTTAGTGGTTAAATACAAATAATGTTCTAATCACATGGCTGATTTGGAAGTCATATTCCACAATCATCGACAACATAATTTGAAGATAAACCCCTTAAAATGTGCTTTTGGGGTAACCTCAGGAAAATCTCCCGGCTTTGTTGTATGCCATCGTGGTATTGAAGTCGATCCTAAGAAGACCAAGTCAATCCTAGTTATGTAACCTCCTAGAAATTTGAAATAATTAAGAGGACTTCAAGGACACTTAGCCTATATTCAGCATTTCAACGCCAATTTGGCAGGAAAAAGTTTACCCTTCACCAAATTGATGAAGAAGGGAGTCACATACCAGTGGACTAAAGAATGTCAGGAAGCATTCAATATTATCAAGAAATACTTCTTGAGTCCAACGGTACTCATGCCACCTGTTGAAGGAAGACCACTTATCCTCTATGTGACAGCTCTAGAGCGATCATTGGGTGCCTTACTTGTTCAAAAGAATGATGCTGGGAATGAAAACAACCTCTACTATCTCAGCCAAACTATGATTGAAGCAGAAACCCGGTATTCATGCATTGAGAAATACTGCCTAGCATTAATCTTTGCAATTCATATGTTGAGAAACTACCTGCAACATCACAAGGTCCAATTGGTATCTCGCAATAACCCACTCAAATTCATCCTTAGTCGTCCGATCCTTGCACGACGACTGACATGGTGGGCAGTTATTTTGCAGCAATTCGATATTCAGTATGTGTCTCAAAAGGTGATAAAGGGCCAATCTCTAGCTGATTTTTCGGCTGAACACCCTTCATTAGGGGACACATCTTTATATATTGAACTCCCCGATGAGGAAGTCTTCTCTGTTCAAGAAAGTCCTCAAGCATGGGAAATGTATTTTGATGGTGCATCCAGAAGTCCAACAGGGAGGAAAATGGAAAATCCTAAATTAAACAGAGTTGGAGTAGGAATTGTGCTAATTTCTCAAGAAAAGGCGGTGTCACCTTATTCCTTCTTATTTTGGGAAGGTGGTACCAATAATGAAGCCGAATACCAAGCTCCTATCGCAGGCTTGGAATTAGGGCTTCAAGCACCGGTGAATCACTTAAAAGTGAAAGGTGATTTAGACCTGGTAATCAAACAAGTCAATGGGGATTGTGCCATCAGAAAAGAAGAACTAATCCCTTTGTATGATTATGTCAGATAGTAAATGGCGGAATTCCCTTCGAAACTGACATTTTCTTATGTCCCGAGATCACAAAATGCTCAAGCTGATGCACTGGCTAATATAGCCACAGCACTGGCACATCCAAATCAGGACGAGACAACCATCAGTATTGCCCACCGTCGTGCAATTTCACCTTATGTTTGAATCAGAAAAGAGGAAATTAATGAAATTAGTCCCATCCTTGAACCGTATGGTCATTCTACAGGATGGATGTCACCTATCAGGGAATACCTTCAAAATGGAACACTTCCACCTGATAGAGCTGAGAAAGAACAAATCTGGCGACGTGTGGTCAATTTTACTCTTTATGATAGCCTGGATCAATTAGATAAAATTCTCAACAAACATGGTTTTGATGGAGTTATCTTCAGATGAATTGATGGTGAAGAGACAATGTTTGTCATGAAAGAAGTGCATGCATGAGTTTGTGGTGCCCACCAGTCTGGACATAGACTGTCTGATCAGATTCGAAGGCTTGGATATTTTTGGCCTTCAATGATACTAGATTGTGTCGATTTCACAAAGAAGTGTCATTCATGCCAAGTATATGCCAACTTCATTCATCAACCTCCATAGTTGCTTCATCCATCTAAATACTCATGGCCATTTTCCACATGGGGAATGGGTGTGGTGGGACCTTATCCTTCAGTTATGGCCAAGCAGATTAAGTACATTCTTACTACTGCTGACTTCTTTTCCAAATGGGCAAAGGAAATACCTCTCAAGGAAGTTAGTTCTAAAAACATTGTTATCTTCATCAAGTCTAACACCATTACAAGATTTGGTGTCCCTCATACCATATTGACGGACAATGGCACCAACTTCTGTTCATCTGAGGTAAAGAAGTTGTATCAAGAATACAACATCAAATCCAACCATTCATCTCGTTATCATGCAGCGGCCAATGGCCATATAGAATCCTTTAACAAGAATCTTTCAAATATACTACAAATGATGGTGGATAAAGATAAGAGTTCATGTCCTGATAAACTCTTTCATGCTTTATGGGCTTATCGGACTACCATCCGCACTGCAACTTGGTCAACTCCATATTAACTGATATATGGAACGGAATCCGTCTTACCCATTGAAGCTCAATTTCCTTCACTCAGAGTAGCCATTTGTGATCAGTCATCTACAGATGAACAATCTCAAAAGCTATTTAATGAATTGGAATTGTTAGATGAGAAAAGATTGTGCACTTTTCACCACTTGGAAGTCTATCAGAATCGAATAGCACAAGATTTTAACAAAAAAGTTTGTCTTCATTCATTCACTCAGGGAGAATTGAAATTAGTTCTCAGAACTCCAATGATACCAGGAAAGAAACCTGTCATGCTTGATCCAAAATGGGAAGGACCTTACTCAATACATAGGGTCTACTCTAATGGAGCTTATTCATTAATCTCAATGGATGGAGAACTCATCACTACTCCAACCAATGCCAGATTTTTGAAGAATTATTTTGTATAAACACAAAATACATCATCCATGGTCCGGTATGACCTTAAACTAAATCATCATGCATGGTCCGGTATAACCTTAAATTTCACCACTGTCCAGCAAGATGTTAAACTGCATCATCAATGGTCTATGCATATGACGCTAAACTATTTTCACATATGTCCACATGACGTTAAACTGTGTCCCCAACTTGGTCTGGTATGACCTTAAACTACACCACTCTCCAGCAAGACGTTAAACTGCATCATCAACGGTCCATGCATATGACACTAAACTATTTTCACATACGTCCAAGATAACATTAAACCGTGTCCCCAACTTGGTCCTGTATGACCTTAAAATGCACCACTATCCAGTAAGACGTTAAACTGCATCATCAACGGTCCATGCATATGACCCTAAAATATTTGCCAATACGTCCAACATGATGTTAAACTGTGTCCCCAACTTGGTCTGGTATGACCTTAAACTGCACCACTGTCCAGCAAGACGGTAAACTACATCATCAACGGTCCATGCATATGACCCTAAACTATTTGCACATACATCCAACACGACGTTAAACTGTGAAAAAGTTCCCTAAATGGTCCAGTATGACCTTAAACTGCAACTAGGTCCTGTATGACCTTAAAATGAATTATCAACGGTCCATGCATATGAACCTAAACTATTTGAAAGTCCCTTACATCCAACAAGACGTTAAACTGTGACGTCCTAACTAAATGACACTAAACTGTATAAAAGTCCCTTACGTCTGGAAAGACATTAAACTACATAATCATCAAAGGTCTTGTATGACCTTAAACTAAACCACCATCCAGAATGACATTAAACTACACCATCCACGGTCCATACATATGAACTTAAACTATTCGTACTTACATCCAACATGACGCTAAACTGTATAGTCCATTTTTTCGTCCAACATGACATTAAACTGTGGGGAAAAAAGTCCCTTTTGTGTCCAACATGACGTTAAACTACATTGTCCCCATAGTCCTAACTACATGATGCTAAACTGTACAGAATGTCCTTGATACGTCCTACATGACATAAAACTGTACTTTGTCCCTGCAATGTGACATTAAACTATGCAGCACCAATAGTCATATCTACAAAACTTTAAACTTCATAGTCCCTTCATACGTCCTACATGACGTTAAACTGTGTATTGTTATGGTTGTTTCTACTTCGTGTTTCTCACACCGAGTATGACTCATGTGAACATAGAGAAAACATCAACCATAACACTCTCTCTGGGCCGCTAACCATGTGTAAGTCCCAACATCATTTTTAGGTCGTTGTCCCCAAGAACAGCTTGATCATTAATTCATTATTTAATTGAACTACGCAGACTTTGATCCTTTCCATCCAGGTTGGGTACATAGGCAACCTCCCAAGGTTCAATCCCAAAATCAATCTCTTCACATCGGTTCACCTCCATCTCATACAATTTTGATTCGTGAAACCATCCCTAGAATCAATATATTTACATTGGTTCACATTCTTCCTTGTTATACGATGTTAAACTATACACCACTTTTTTACAGTAGGAAAATAAACTACAATATTCATTGATACCCTCACTTGGGAGGAAATTATTATTTACATTGATTTTCAATCATGTTTCATTTCAAAGGCTACGAGCATACATGGCAATGCCCAAACCTTTTATCTTGGGTTAAACCATCACTGTACTAAAGTCCCCTTTCACCCTCCAAATGTACGAACCAAATTAGTACAGAGGGTATTTCTAGAACTATGTGGGCTTGATTCCCATCCTTATGGGATACGTAGGAACGTCCGGGTGTCCCTCAAATTCAGTACCAAGTCTTTGGGCCTAACCCCAAATTCCACTTTCAGTCCCTTGGCTGAAAAGTCCCCATGAAAACACACACTGTGTATTTCTTATAATGGTCCAAGATCTATGACCCTAAACTGAGATCTCTAATCCTTTTGTACCACACGACGTTAAACTATAGTTTAATAACTACGTATGGCCCGATTCTCATCCTTATGGGATATGTAGTAAAGTCCAACATTTCAATTCAGAACCCAGCCACAACATGATTATGGTTAGGAATGATCTGTGTATCTCTATATACATTGGACAATACCCATCTTTATGTGTCATAATCCTAACCTTAAATATTTTCACATCATCATAACCCTTTTCATGACTTCTAGTCACAAAAATGTCAAACTTCTGAGAGTTCTTTTGCCTGACTATGCAGCACATGCCCATAGGCGGCCTTGCATAAACAGTCTACATAACAGATTTTTCAGCCAAAAGATACTATTATTTGACTATGCAGCCAATTCCCATAGGTGGTCCTGCATAATTCAACCCCCTAACTTGTTTGTTAAATAATGGTAACTTAATTCTTGGGAAGAATGCCTATTTTTCCTTATTTGTATTAAATGAAAGTATGTAGGGATCTGCAAAAATAGTCATCCTTAACATATTTGTCCCATATAATTTTTTATGATCTGAAAAAATATTCAAGTCTATGGTTTATATTCTCCTTCCCTACGTTTGGGTTAGACCTTCGTAGGAGTGATATCTATTCAGTTCATCGACAATATTGTTTGGAAATATCTTATCCATATTCAAGTACCTATTTCCATACAGTAAAATCTATACTTTGGAAAATTTGAATCTCCATAAACATTCACTGGCTTTTAGCACGAGGAATGTAAATTTCTGAGAGTTTTTTTGCCTGACTATGCAGCACATGCCCATAGGTGGCCTTCCATAAACAGTCTACATAACAGACTTGTTAGCCAAAAGATACTATTTTATTTAACTATACATCCAATTCCCTTAAGTGTCCCTGCATAATTCAACCCCCTAACGGGTTTGTTAAATAATGGTAACTTCATTCTTGGGAACTACTTCTTCTAAATGCCTTTTAGCTCTTTTTCATATCATTCCTCAGATTAAAATATTCTTAAGACATAGTTTACATATTTTTCCCTCATACTTGAGTATGGTACTATGTTTTCAGAAGAATTTTCAAGGAATTGAGTCAATTCTAATTAATTCGGTCAAATCTATTTCAACCTTAAACATTAGACTTTTTATGTCCGACATGCATGACTTTAAACTGCCCGCAAAATACAATGAATCTCTAAATAAAATTCAAGTTCCAAGATCACTAAACATATGTTTTGTATGATTTAGGTAATATTGAGCAATTAAAAGGTTCGATGTTTGTAGGGTTATTTACATTAATCGTTGTAAAAATCAAACTATGCTTACTAGGCCCATTGGCTTAGGTAAAATCTAAAGCATGTAGTAAAAGTGAATGCAGGTAAAAATGTTTGAAGATGAGAGTGTTTTTGATTGATACATAGGAGATAGAAGGACATCCACATAATAGAGTCTTTTCTATTTTTCAATAATTACAAGAGGCTTTCAACATAACTCTTCATTTGATTTACGACATCCCGAGCTTCATCAGCAACCACATGGAATTCATTCATTCAACTGGATACAATAGGCGATGCAGTGATACCAGCTCTTCTTGGAACAATTGTAAAAGGATGTTCTTGAGTGCGGTTTGAGAAAATTTTCTGCTGATCAAACAGTGACTTTGTTTCTGTCCAAGAGAATTGGAATAGGGATACATGGATTTGAGAATGAAGCATTAGAAGTAAAGAGCCATTTAGAGAGAGTAATCTTTTCAAATATTTCTCTAATGCCATGATTGTCTTCTCTACACCAACTGGTAGTGGAAAACATTTTATCCCATGGGTATGCCATTTTCATATCTGCAAGGAAATGGCATGGAAGGAGAATTTGAAAGTTCACACCATTGTTGTTTCTCTTAATGCACATCATAACCGAAATAGAGGAGTAGCAGTGCAGCTGCATTTCAGGAGTATAAATCTTTGCATTTGGAACATTGATTCCTTGCAGATGACCATGACCACATAGAGGAAGATAGATGCTCTTTGGGAAATTAAGATGATATTTCTTCAAGTACTTAGCCAAATCTGGGAGAGTGCGGTTGCAGATATCATAGTAATCGGTGACAATGATGTTCATCATATCATCAACCCGCTTGCTAGCGAGTTCATCGACTATTCCGGGTCTAAGAGCCATTGTTTCTGCACAAAAGTTGAATAAATTAACTTTTATGAAGTTGGGTTTTCATAAAATTTGTGAAACAATTCAAAAAAATGGTGAATGAATTAAGGGGCGCAATTATAAAACTTGGCGCGCAAGTATAGATGTGTCGCACAAGTATTTGGAGCGCAAGTATCACCGCGCAAGTCCAGATACCTTGCCAACAGCGCGACATCAAGGAAACACCGGAAAACAGAGAAACCTGTGCGGTGAGAGTTCGAAGGGTTGATATCTGAAAATCCGGATGCTTTTGTACGGAAGTGAGGCCCTCTATTTCTAGATGTGTCCAGAACCCTGCGCGTCGTACCTTGGGCGACTATAGGCCGTACCCCTGCACGCCAGACCCTGCGTGCCCGAAGCTCATTTACGCGCCCAGACTTTCACGCCGGCTTTCCTTTGGTTTTCGTCTTTTCCTCAGAGTCAAATCCTCTTCTCTCTCCAGATCCAACTCTGAGGGGGGACTTTTGTTGACGCTCCATTTCGTCACATTGTCTAAAATATTAGAAAAGGGAAATACATTAGTCCAAATTTATTCATCCTTTGAAGAAAACATCAAAAATTGACAACGGCATGAACAAGGGATCAAAAGCACATGTGCCACACAAGTTTTATCACTGTTGCGCAAGTCCACTTGCGCGACGACTAATGGTCGCGCAAGTCCACTTGCGCGACAACTAATGGTCGCGCAAGTGAATTGCATGCCCTAAAGGATAACCGCCTAGGTCTTCTTCAGCCTATAAATAGACTCTATGGGCCCCCCATTCAGGGAGGTAATTTTTTCCAGAAACTCAGATTTGAGCTCCCGGTGCCCTAGTCTCTTCTCAAAGCTTCTGAAACACTTCTATGGTAATTTGTTTCCGAGAACGGAAGATCTAAAGAAGAGGAGGAAGGCCAACGTGTTGAAACTTATCAACACTTGCGCGCCTGAGTGGCCATCCCTTAAGGGAAATGTCCACACTTGTGCGCTGCCTCACTCCTTCAATAGAACTTGCGCGCCTCCCTTTTCGAAGAATTTAAAAAGGATATTAATGGCATTGATCAAAGGATCCCTCAAGTATACCCTGCTAGTTAACAATCGCGCATGTACCCCATGTGTCACGCAGGTATACCTGCGCAACCAGACTTGCGCGCCGACAGAGTACCTGCGCGCCCCTGCCATTTTGGGTGCCCTTCATGCCTATTTCACCCTTCTTAAGCCATTCCACCTCTCCTATTCATGATTCAGTCTTCAAGACACTCTTCAAAGCCATTCATGGCATGATATCTTGATTTGACTTCCTTATCTGAAAGGAATTCTGTGGAAAATCTCTCAAAACCTGGTTATTTAAAAATCATTATGTCACTAAAGATTGAGATTTATTTCATTCCACCTAATCCTTTTAAGATGAGAGAACCCTAATCTGGGAATCCTCCTCAGGAGTAATCCCTAATCATAATTCAAAGTTCCCTCCTTAATTTTCGGTACCCTTTCCAGGCGTAAATCCCAAATTAAAAGTATAAGTCTCCATAAAACACGTATACCTTTTATGGACCCTGTTCGCCTGGGAATCCTTTTTTTTAGGAGTAAGCCCCAGTCATAAATATGGGCATCCTCTTCAGGAGTAATCCCCAAGTCCCTTAATTTTTCATGTGTCTTAACCTGTGCCTCCTTATCATGAGTAAACCCTAGACTTAATTCCTCTTAACCAGTCCTAATTTACCTTTTATCCAGGATTCCTTCTCAGGAGTAAAACCCTATCATAAGTCCTATCCTAATTTGGGACTCCTTTTCAAGAGTAAGCCCCAAATTAGAGTATTCAAATATTCGTGAAGCACATATACCTTTATGGACCCTGTTCCTGGATTTCTTCCCTGAAGTAAATCCTAATCTTCATTTATCTGGGCAGTCGTACATACTTAAGTCCCACATTATTTATTATTATTGCATCTTTCATGGCACAATTGTTTAATTTTTACCAATACATCTTGTTTCTCACACCGATCACGACTCACGTGAGCTTAGAGTGTAAAAGTAATTATGACATCCTTCTTTGAGCCATCAATCATAAACATCATACTCCATTACTCGAACTACATGTGTTCTGATTCCTTTTCTAAACAAAGGATACGTAGGTAGACCATCTGCGGGTTTGATCCCAACTCTGAAATAATCCATGTCCTTCTGAATCACAATAAACTTCAATTTCCCACACTGAGGGGCTTTAAAACTAGCCTGGCCATCATAATGACCAAGAGACTTCTATATAAATGTTTCAAAGGATACCATTGACCAAGAATCTCTAAATAGATACAGATGATTCTCTATTGATGAAGAACCTCGAATACATATACAAGTTTCTCTAAATTTCCTACATATTTAATCATTGATTTTCAAATATGAAGGAAATCTCATTTTATACTTGGTAATGTAATAAGGATTCACGAACATAACTTAAATCTATAAAAAGAGTTCCGGAGTAGACAATAATTCCCCTAAAAAGGTGTGATGAGTCCGACCTCCCATCCTCTCAACCAATGAAAATTCCTAAGCCTCATTAGTCCACAAACTAATGAGCACCTACCTTTGGAAAGTAGGTCCAAATGGATGTGGAATCATTGGATGTTTCCAGTTCTACGAACAAACTAGTTAGAAACCGATCTTAATGTTTGAACCTCCCTTCAAGGTGGTCATCCCCTAATTCCGAGGGAAACAGATGCACACTGAGACTGTAACAAGGATCAAATTTCATATGCTGTATTTGTTCATAAACCAAGGCAAAACACGGTATAAACCTGGAAATCTACACAAACCACTAATAAAAGTAAAACACCATGCTCTACCATTCAAACCGACAACTCACAACATCATTTAAATAAAAGACATATTGAATTAATCAAACAAGCAGACTAATTGATCATATTCCCTAAGCATGTGAAACCACCATCCTCAAATATGTACGAAAAGTGACACGACACAGAACTCTTTTTGTGCAACGGTCTCACTGTATTGAGCCGTAAAAAAGGTCCTAAAATAGTAGACCAAGTCACCATGGTGCCACCCCAGAAAATATCATCAATTTAATTAACCTTTAAAAAAATCCAATAACAATTAAATAAGTTGATTAATAAGTATACAACTCGAAAAATACTAAATTAACTAACAATTCAACATTTTAAATTAAATAAGATGATAAAAAAATTTAATAATAATCAATTAAATTAATTAACAATTCACCAAATGTAATGATCATTAAATAAATTAATTATCAATTCAACCAATTCAAATAAAAAAATGATTAAAAAATTTAATAAAAAAAATTATTAATTAACACTTAAACAAATGCATTAATAATTAAATAACCTAAATATCAATTGAACCAATCAAAATAATTAAATAAAATTAAAAACAAACCCTTATCATGGAACGCCGGGAAAGCGACGAGGGGTGGCATGACGGTTGTCTAGCGAGTGCGAGCGGTGTGTGGGATGGATGTTTGGCAGCACGAGCGGGGTGCGGGAGGCGGTCCGGCAGTGCGAGTGGGGTGCGGTCGGTGGTCTGGTGGAATAGAGGAAAGGGGAGGAAGAGAGTTGGGGGGGGGGGATGTCCATGGAGCATAGGAGGAGAGGAGGGGCCTGCTTGGTGCGGTGCTGGAGGGATATGAGGGGAAGGGGGATGCCCTGAGGGAGGGAAGAGGTAGAGGGCCCGGAAGATAGGGGAAGAGGAAAGGTAGGTGGGGCGCGACGCGATGCTGGAGGGAGAGTGGGGGAGTGCGACGGGTGAGGGTGGGAAGGAGGATGGGAGGGAGAGAAGAAGAAAAGTGGTAGAGAGGGGATGTGTGGGGAGGAAGAAAGAGGATGAAATAAAGAAAGGAAAAAAGGGTGGCGGCTAGGGTTTTCATGGGGGGGGTTAATAAAAAATAAAAAGAAAGAAACAACCAAATTCAATAAATAAAAGAACTAAATGAAATAAAATAAAGATAAAAGGTGTTAATAATAATAAAATTAATAATAATAATAATAATAAGAAAACTGAAGTTAATCATCTGGTATTTGAAACGTCCGCGCAACGGGCACCACACGTTAAAATGGAAAAGACGCACGGCTTCGCCCATGCACCAAGAGGTGTAAAGCTCGCGTGCACACATCTTTTCCGCAACGGGAAACCCACATCGGGTTCATCCCGTGCTACAACCAAGAAATTTAAATAAACAGGCAATTAATTCACAAAATACAAATATAAAATTATGTTTTTACCTCAACGAAGTCCGGGTGTGACAGATTTAATAAAAACAATAAATGAGATAAAATATAAAATATATCAGTTTCATTTACAAAAATATTTTTTTCTTTATTTGATTAATTTTATAAAGCCTTTATGATTCCTCCAATACCATTAATATATTTTAAGTCTTTAAAATCATTTCTTGAGGAGTGTGACTCACCTCCACATCACCAAGGGTAATAATTATTTATGTTAGGAAATTTTCCTTATAAAATATTAAAATCAAATAACATTTGGATGAAACTCTGGGAATAAAACATGGGAATGTTTATATTTTGTGTTATTTTATTATATAGAGTCCAAATCCTATGTTTCATAAATAATATAGAAATCCTCACTCATTTCCAATATAAACCAATATAATATCCCATAAAGTATCATTAATATACTTGGATCACATACAAAATCTTCCTTACCCTTATAATATTCCACCCATAGTATCCCAGTATCTCAAGAATATCCTCCCATGCATTTGGAGTCACACACTCAAGTAAGGGATATTCCATTATCCTTTTTATTCAAAAACCTCTTTTATGTTATGCTTCGTAATTTAATTTTGTTCATGCTGGGGGGATATGTTATTACATATACACAATACTATTAATTTTATTTATTAACTATTAGAGAACCCTTTCAGAATCATTAATCCCTCCCAGGAACATTTACGTACACCCATTACCATGCCGAAATTTAGTAAGAGATCCTCACATTCTGTTATTTATTCATGTTTCTTTATTATCTTATACCTTAAATTTATAATTTTCATTGTTGTGATATTTATTTATATTTCCCTATTAATTCTAAATTTATTCCCAAATAATAAGATACCCCCTTTTCTCTCATCAACCCATTTCATGAATTTTAAATTTATGTCATTATGCTACAGAAAGTTCACCATGATTTTCTGTGGAAAAAAAAATTTTGTAGTAAAAAGCATACACATTTCATATCAAGGGTTTCCACCTTTATACAAATATTATTATTTTTCATGGGACAAACATGTTTTAATTCAACACATCTTTCTCATGGAATAAAATATTTTGATGAATGAATCCATGTTGTAGGATCTATGTCGCACACTTATGAATGATAATGAAATTAATGTGAGAGGTGCACCAAGAATAATATCCAATACAATGGGTAATGTTTCATCCCAGGAGACATATTTTTCTGATAGGGAGTGAACTGGATTCATTTATGGGACACCTTCCATCATTATTTATTGGATGTTAGCCTTGACTTACATTTATAGTCCACTATTTTAGGTTTTTTCAGATTTCCTTGTTTTTAATGATTATCATTCTATTTGATGACTTGTTATTCATGTTCCATTTATTACAAATTGAAATGAGTATTATCTGAAATGTATTAACATATTCCATGATTATTAAATTTCTTCAATTTATATCTCACCCATTTCTTATGTAGTTCCCCAGGTTATCCCAGGAAGTTTTACATGTGATCATGCAATTGTAGTTTTCAACAAATATGATGTTTTCTGGTTTGAAATTGTTATGATATGTACCTAATTTCCATGACACTAGACTTATTGATATTATAGGTTTTATTAAGTCAATTATTAGGAAATAAATAATCTATTATGGTTAAATAAATAATATGTTTTTTTATAGTTTATATCAAAGGAAATGGTTTGTTTTTTGGGATTAGGATTTTAAAACTCTTGGGAAATTTATTGAGATAAAATTATGTATTCGAAAACTTCCTTAAATACTGGTAAGTATAGAGTAAGTAGTTTATCATGAAAATAAATCCCCATGTGGATACTACATAGAGATATTTCTCAAGAATATATGTACATTGGGGTAAAACCTGAAAACAACATGTTGGGATTGACTCTATCAGGAGTTTGTACATGATAGTGGGACTTACTGCACACTTGGTTGGACACTTTGAGGGATATGTTTTGGTAGATTAATTAACTTAATATAAAAAATTATTAATGAACAAATAATTCCCATAAGATTATATTTTAGGAAATAGATGATATATAACTTACATTGACGCCTAGAAATTCATATGTTTAAGAATAAATGTTATTTATAAGTTATCCCTTTAATGTTTTTTGATTCTCATTTATGGGTTTAATATTTTAAATATAAAAACACCTTAAGTTAAATTTATTCTAGTAAAGGGATATAAATATTAAGAACCGAATTCAGTTTTAAATTTTGAGGATTCAATTTATAAATAGTGAATGAATATGACGCCCCGTGTTTTTAAATGAGAAAACATTATTCGATAGTTTATGAAATACGCAACAGTGAACACAAACTAATAATGATTATTTAGATATAAACATTTTAAAATTCCATTAAATATTAAGATATCATCAGGATTAACTAATTTATGAAAAATAAATATTTCATAAATATATTTATAATTTAATAGTACATAATCAACCTATTTTTGGCAAATGGCATTTTGTTCATCAAAATATCTTTTTTTCGAAAAAAGATTTTATTTCTGGTTATGAAAATATATTATAATTTTATTGTAGAAAATTTATAAATATTATTTTATAAAAAATAATAAATTTTTTATTTCTTTATTTCAAAATTATCTTAGGGTGTAAATTTTAGAAATCTCGAAAAATCTAGATTTTTAGTGAATAGTGAAAAATACCACTTGATATAAAATTGTATTTTATTTCGATAAGGGAATGAATTTAATGGTATAATTATTAAATTAATATTATTCCAAGGAAACATAAGTATTTTTTAATTTAATTGATTTAATTTAAACCATATTTATACAAGATTTTAATTAAAATTTAATTTTATGATTATAAACTCATTTTTTCTTAAATCAATTTTAAAATATATAATGTTTTCCTATTATAATTAGTGAAATTGAAACATAATGGGAAATATTTAAATGATAATTTTAAACTATACATCAGTCATTATTAATGGAAATTAATGTAATTAATATTAGTAGTTATATATTTAAAGTAAAAACATATTTTCTTTGAAAAAGGCATTTTTCCGGAAACCGCTTTCCATCATTCTTGGAAAATGTATTATAAAGTAAATAATTCCAACTATAATAATTTATTATGATTAAATGGATTCAAAATTTAGAATAATTATAAATAATATTATGTAATAAGTTCAACTTAATTTTTTAACAATATGAATAGTAACTATATTAAATATTTATTATAACGGTAAAAAAATATAATAATTAATAGTAAAAATAATTTTAAAAAGTCTTGAAAATAAAATAACCATAATTATATTATTATTTATATTTAATTTTCATTTAAATTTTCATTATATTTATTCTTTATTTTTTTACTTCATTAACGATTAAATAATAATTTTAATAAAAATTATATTTTGATACGATAAAACACAAATTATATTTTTATGTAGTATAAAATTTCAATTAATACATTCCTTTTGTTGAATCAATTTATTTCTGAAATAAATCATATTTTAATAAATTTTTATTATTAAAAGAATATTAGTAAATTTAATTGAAAATATACTTTTTTATCACGTCAAATGTATTTTTTATAATGGTTCATAAACCGTTCTTGTAAAATACCAAGATTTTTAAACAAATGTAAGTAATTATTTTTAATTTTAAATTCCCATATTTATTAAATTATTTATATTAATTTGATATTATATTTTTCCATTACTGAAATTTTCTATATTTTCTGATAGAGTCAAAATTTCGGGTAAAAATTTAATATTGTATAAATATTATTTGTGTATTATGACATGTTAATGACCTAAAATTGTTGTAATAAATAATATAAATTGGATCCACAAAAAAATTATGTCATACCTTTTAAATTATGTGATTTTTTTGGTTAATGTAATAAATCCATTATTAATCCTCTAAAAGTGTAAATATATTGAATGGTTTTAGAATAATTTCCTTAATAGTACGACTCAACTCTAAATCAAAAAGGGTAAAAAAATAATGCTAGGCCAATGGAACTATAAAATTTTGAAAAACACATTGATTTAGAAGACTCCATAGGAAAAACCTTTGTATAATATATGTTTTTTATTATTTTATTATATAGAGTCCAAAACCAAAGTTTGAAAAATAATAAAGAAATCCTCACTGAATTCCTAAATCCACCCACCCAATAGCTCACTTATATTCACTCAAAATAGTTGGATCACATCCATAAACTGACCTTTCCTCTTGATATTCCTTCTAATGTGTCACCAAACTATTAAGAAACTTATCCCAAGCATTTAGACAGACACACTAAAGTAAGGGATATTTCACTCTCTTTTTTATTCAAGAACATATTTTATGTTATGCTTCTTAATTTAATTTTTCATTTTGGGATATGATCAAACATATCCCCATTACGGTAAATTTGATTTAAAAGTCATGATATAAACCTTTTACTCTCATTAACCCCAACATGAACCTTTATGTACACCCGTAACCATGCAGAAATTTAGAAAGGGATCCTCACCATCTCTTCTTTATTCATGTTTCATTATTATCATATAACTTCTAATTCCAAATTATAGTGATGATATATGAATTTATATGAATCTCTTACTACCAATTTTATGAGAAAATTATAAGATACCCATTTATCAATCATTAAACCATTTTATGAATTTTTGGGTGAATTGTTATGCTACGGAGATTTCACAATGTTTTTCCAGGATTAAATAATTGTATATTTAATACCATTCCAATTTTATATATAGGTTGTACAACATTATACACATATAATTATTTAAAATAGAAATTATAATTATTTATTTCACACTACTTAATCATGGAATAAAATATCATGATGAATGAATCCATGTTGTATGACCTATGTGGCACCCTTAAGCATGAGAATGAAATGAATGTGATAGGTGAACAATTAATAATATTAATCTCAAATGCATTGGGTAATATTTAGTATCATGGGATGTCAGGTTATGAGATGGAGTGAAAGATATTTCAATATAGTATGTTTTCTATCATCATTTTTTCATAGTTACCCATGACCTATATATATGATGCGGTGTTTGAAGTTGTTGCCACATTTCCACTATTTACATTATCCTTGTCATGATATATCATTCCTTGTTACTCATGTTCATTTTTATACAAATTTTTATGACTTTTTTCTAAAATTTATTTCCTTATGCAATTTTTATTATTTTAATGGGATTTATAACTCAATTTTTTAATATGAATGTCCCTAGGAAATCACATATAGTTTTTAAAAATGATGATCGTTTCCTACTTTAAATTGTTATATAATGCACATAATTTCCAATGACATTATAGTTATTGATATTTTGTGTTGTATTAATTGTAACATTATATAATAAATAATTTATTAATGTGTAGCAAATAACATCGTTTTTATAGTCGGGATCAAATGTTATGTCTTGTTATGTTTGGGTTTTGGATCAGAAAACCATTGAAAAATATTTAGGGACATAACTATGTATAAAAAAACATCCCTAAATTTTGTTAATGATAGGGTACATGGTCTTCAAGAAAATATATCACTATATAGATATTAAAAGTTGATGTGGATCTGTTATATATGTACATAGGGGTAAAAACTGAATACACCATGGTTGAGCTAGAATTTACCGAGAACCGTGAAAAAACAATAGGAATTGTGGCACACCTTGTTTAACACACACATGGGATATGATTTGGTAAATTTAGAATCACATCAGGAACCATTATTATGGGAACAATAATTATTTTGAAATATTATGATAGGAAATACATAATAGATAACTTATATAAAGCCTATAAATTCATAAGTTAAGGAATTAATGTTATTTATAAGTTATCTATTTAGTGTAGTTAGATTACCCATAATGTGTTTAATAGTTTAAAGAAATATAGAACCATAATTTTCTATTTATTCAAATGAATTCTAGAAATAGGAAGAATATAATTCAATTTTAAATTTCAAAGATGCAATTTATTAATACCGAAATAATGTAATACCACATGTTTTTTAAAGACAAAATGATGTTCAATAGTATATATGATACGCAACACTAGAACCTTACTGTAAATTATTATTTATATATGAAATTTTCAACATTGTTTTATATTTGTGGATATTAGTAGTATTAATTAATTTTGGAAATATAGATTTCCTCAATATATTTACAATGTCATAGTAGATAATCATCGAATTTTTTATAATTCCTTTTGTTAATCTAAGCATGTTTTATTTAAAAATATATATTTTCATTTCATTTTAAAAAATAAATATTATAATAATATTTTATAAAATTTTGAAATTGTATTTGAAATAAAAAATTCTTTTTTTATATCATCAAATAAAAATTATTATAGGGTGAAAATATGGAATTTTATAGAATATATTTTAATTTCATTAAATGGTTAAAAATAACAATTTAATAAAAATTTATGATTTATTTTGATAAATTAATTAATTGAAAGATAAATGAATTATTTTAATTTAATTTCAAGGTAACATAACTATTCTTAATTTATATATTTTTTAATTCATTATATGTAAATCATCTTTTTATTGGTTTTTCATGTATGTTTATTTTTATGATTAAAAATGAATTTTTATGAAAAGAGCTTTACTAACTTACTAAAAATTAAATTTTTATTCCAAAAGCACTTTTGAGGAAAAAGTGGGAAACTAGAAAGACATCAGAAAATTAAAGCACAACCATGCCACCACGGGCCAAGATCATCAAAACATAAGATAATCAAATTCACGAGTAAGGAAAACTTCATCCTAGCAATAATAACAATATGATTAGTGTCCCACTACCCAACGATGGTCGACTAATAGTCTCGTGCAAGGATGCACGAGAATGGTATTGATGGAAAACATTGTACCCTCTAAAAAATCCAATTTCGAATAGCGGTTATAAGTAGAACACTTCCTAATCTAAACAACTTCTGAAGAGATCCCAACAAGTAAACTGGATGTACTGTCTCATGGACCAAGGCCACAGTGCCAAAATCAAACACCCAAAATTCAAACCAATAGAAACCAAACCAACCATCCCCACATCATAAGAAGTCCATGTTGTATCCTCTGAAGGAGGTTTCAAAACATCAATAGAACCATTCCACCATGAAATTCAAACCACCGCATTCAAACCAGTAGAGACAAATCCAACCTTCCCCACAACATAAGAAATCCATGATGTATCTTCCAAAGGTGGTATAGAAACATTAATAGAACCTTACCACTAAGAAATTCAAACCACCATTAAAACCAAAGGTAGTACAGGTTCTACCACAAAACCACACATAAGGCACAAACACATTTACATCCAATTCATGCCGACTGGAAACCCTAACCCTTGTGGCTTTAAATTCTCATTCACCATGATTCACCAATGCCATGAATAATTCCTAAGGTAACTCGTCCACACTACCGCTGCATCACCGAGGACGCCACCGGACCAAAACTAGACGAACCCTTGAAATCCAGAGAAAACCTCTGCATAAAACAAATCAAGAAAAAATCACATCCAAACACAAAAATCCATCACGAATAGAAAAACCAGAACGAATAAAGAAAAATCCTGAAGACATCCACAATACCTTACCGTGAACAAGAACAAGATCCCATCTCCATCTTCAACATCTTTCCTGGAGAATAAAAAAATTATCCATAACAATATCAGTATTCATATTACTTTTTAATTTAAATTATGATTATATATATTTCATTTTGATTTATCTTTATAAATTATTAAGAAATCTGATTGATGAAAATTAAATTTTGATATGATAAAAAATTGAATTTTTAGTAAAATTGATTTTCAATTATGAAATTCCTCTTAAAGAATTAATGGATTTGAGAAATAAATGATATCTTATTACAAATTTATTATTAAATTATGACTGATAAAGTTTTTGGATAAAATAATTTTTATGATGTCAAATGTAATTTCTATAATGGTCCGAAAAGTTTATTGAAGAAAACCCAATTTTTTTTTAATAAATGTCAGTTATTAATTTTAAATTAAAAATTCACATATTCAGAAAAATATTCAGATAAAATGAATACTTTTTTATAATCGGAATGGTGAAATTATCTAATAGTGAATATTTGAAAATGTTCTGTGACAATCAAATTTTCAGGTAAAATTTAAATACTGTATAAATATAATTTATGTATTGTGACATCATTATGACCCAAAATTTATGTAATAAATACTATAAATGGTATCAAAACCCATAACTATATTTAAAAATTAAATAAATGTGATTTTTTTACTTTGTTAATTTTATAAAGCCTTTAATAATCATCAAAAACCATTATTATATTTTTTGGTTTTGAAATCACTTCTTTAAGATTGTGACTGACCTGCACATCCTGAAGTGTAAATTTTTTTTATTTCATCCAATGGCCTTATAATATATTTAAATCAAATAAAATTTGGTAGAAACCATGGGAAAACCCCAGGTATGGTTTTTTGTTTTTGGTAATTTTTATATAAATTCCAAAACCTATGTTTGAGAAATGATAAATAAATTCCTCACTCATTTCCCTTATAAAACCACACAAGATTCCATATTTTTTCAGTAAAAATCCTTGGAGAACATAATTACTCTAACTCAATTTCTCTAGTTTTCCCCCATGGATCCCTTAAGCACTCAATAATCTCCTCCCATGAATTTTTATTCACACACTCAAGTAAGGGATCTTCCACTCTTCTTTTTAATAAATCCCCTCTGTTATGGTATGCTTCTTAGTACACATTTTTTAGGTTATCATATGTCCTTAAATAACCCCCTTAATATATATTTCATTTAAAAATTTTGATATTCATATTTAAAAGTCCTTAATCTCTCCATTGAACCTTAACATCCACCTGTTACCATGTCGAAATTTAGTAAGGGATCCACTTGTCTCTCGTTTACTAATGTTTCTATATTATATTTTACATTATATTTATAATTCCAAATATTTATATATGTCTTTAAATATCACTATTACATCCCATTTGATTTAAAAATTATTATATCCCTTTTTTGTCTCATCAACTAGTTTTATGAACATATATGTGACGTTGTTGCGCTTTCGAAATTTCACCTTGATTTTCCATGACAAAATAATTGTGCAATGGATACATACCCATTTCCCATCAATGGTTTTAACATTTATATACATATAATTATTTTATATGGGAGTAAAATATATTTACTCAAAAATCCTTGATCATGGAATAATATATTATTACAAATTAATCCATGTTGTATGATCTATGTGGCACATTTAAGCATGAGAATGAAATGAAAGTTATAGGTGTGACTAAAAATATATAGCTCTTCTATGAATTATTAAATGATGATTACTTTGACATAGAATTTTGGATTGGGAGTGGAACATATTAATTTATGGTAAATTAAACATTATTATGTATTTATAGTTATCATTTACTTATTCTTGTGATGAAGTGTTTTTAATTTTTTACACAATTACCTTGATGCCTTTATGACTATGATTTAAATCAAGTCATGTTATTCATGTTACATTTATTCGAAATTTATATTCTTATTTTATGTAATTTATTACATTATTCCATTCCTATTCCTTTACTAATTTTTATATATAACACTTTTCTTATGTTTTTCCACAGGCTATCCTATGAAATTTTATGTGCATCATGTTAAGGAAGTTGTCAATAATAAATATTTTTTCTATTTTAAATTGATATGTAATGTACCTAATTCCTAATGACACAAGACTTATCGATCATATAGTTTTTGATAATTGTACCCATATTTAATAAATCATGTATTAATGTGAAATAAAGAACATGGGTGTTATAGTTGGTTTCAAAGGAAATGTTTAGTTGTTTTTTGGATTAGGATTAGAAAACTCTAAAGAAATTATTAGGGATAAAATTATGTATAATAAAAAAACTATAAAATTTGGTAAGTATTGATTAGGTGCTTTATCAAGGAAATATATCTTGGTAATAATACTACAAGTGGATGGTGACATGGAATAAATTAATATTGGGGTAAAATAGGAAATCATCGCGTTAAGCTAGGCTTGACCGGGAGCTGGTGCCTGATAATGGGCCTTGCTACACACCTGGTTTGACACACTCAGGGGATATGATTTGGTAATTTAAATATATCATTCTGAAATTTTATTAAGGGAACCCAATTTAATATAAGATAAAATGTTAGGAAATAGATAATAGACAACTTGTACTGAAGAATAGAAATTCTGATGTTAAGGAATAGATGACATTTATAAGCAATCCATTGAATATTTTTGGATTCCCGTTTATGTTTTTAATAGTTAAAAAAATATCTGTAATTTTACCATTATCATAGTCAATGGATAAAAATAAGATGAACCATGCGCATGTTTAAATTTTTAGGACACAATTTATTAATAGGGTATGGAATGTAACACCCCATGTTTTTAAAAGAGAAAACTATGTTAGATATTGTATATGATATGTAACACCAAACCAAAACTAACAATGATTATTTATATATATGAATTTTTTAACATTCCCTTAAGTATTAATATATGAGTTGGATTATATACCTTATCAAATATATATATTCCCTAAATATATTGAAAATGGATAAGTAGATAATCAACCAATTTTTGGTAATTCCTTTTTGTTCATCAAATTATGTTTGATAATAAAAATATTTTATTTATATTTATCAAAAATAATTATAATAATATTATATAATATTTATAAATTTTATTTGTTAAAAACACCCAATTTTTATATCATCATATCAAAATTAAATTAGGGTGAAAATATGGGATGTTTTGAAAATATAGAATTTTAGTGAATAGAGAAAAATACCTTTTTAATGTAAAATTGTGATTTATATTGATTCATGAATTAATGTAAAGGTAAGAAAATTATTTTTATTTAATTTTAATAAAAATTATTTTTTATTATTATTTATTCCAATTAATTTAATTAGAATTATGTTCATACCTAATTTTAAAATATGTTTAATTTTATGATTAAAAACATATTTTTCTTAAAATCATTTTAAAATACATAAGGTTTACCTATAAAATTAATTAAATGTAAAAACAATGAAAAATTATTTAAATTTTTTTTATAAATTATATATATATTTATGAATTTAAATTCATATAACAAAGATTAATACTTATAAAGTTACCATAAAATAATCGTTTCTTAGAAAAAGTAATTCTTTAGAAAACTTCTTTACATCATGCTTGCTCGTTCTATTATAAATTAAATTATTCCAACTATATGAATTTATAATAATAAAATTTATTCAAAATTTGGAATAATATTAATTTTTATTATTTAATATTTTCAACATAATTTTTTAAAAACACAAATAGTAATTATTGTATATATATATTACCACGTTAAAAGGCTAAAAAGATAATTCATGGTAAAAATAATTTTAAAAAGACTAAGAGAAAAATTAAAATTAATAATATGATTATTTATATTTAATTTTAATTTAAACATTCATTATATTTATTACTTTTGGTTTTTTCATTATAAATGATTATGTAATAATTTTGAAAAAAATTATATTTTGATACTATAAAACACTAATTGTAATTTTATGTGATATGATATTTAAATTAAGGATTTCATTTCGACGTATTAACTGATTTTTTAAATAAATAACATTTTAATAAAATATTATTATTAAATTATGAATGATAAATTTAATTGATAACTAAAATTTTTATGACATCAAATGTCATTTTAATAATGGTTTGAAAAACATTACTACCAAAAAACATATCATTTTGAAAAAATGCTTATTATTATATTAAAAGACAAAATTAAAATACTTAGAAAATTATTTTTTAAAAAATAATATTATATTAGGAATCATATTTTTTAAAGTATCTAATGGAGAATTTTTCATAATTTCTAAGATATTCAAATTCTCACGTAAAAATAAAATACCATATAAATATAATTTGTGTATAATGACAACAAAATGACCCAAAAGAGATGTAATAAATATTATAAATGGTATAAATGAACAAATAAATTATTTTCCATTTATAATAAGGTGATTTTTTATTTTTGGTATATTTTTAAAAGAATTTATGATTTATCCAAAACCATTAATATAATTTATGGTTTTATAATCATCTCTTGAAGTGTGTGACTCACCTCCATATTAACAGGAGTAATATTTTATTATATCTTGCCAATGGAATTATAAAATATTTAAAATAATTAGAATTTCATAGAAACAATGGGGAAAAACCATGTTATAGTTTTTGGTTTTGGTGAATTTATTATATAGATTTTAAAACATATGTTTTAGAAATAATTAATAAATATCATTCATTTCCCACATAATTCATCCCAAGCTCCCATTCTCTTAATTAATAATCGTTGGATCATGTCCATGATCTGTCCTACCCTCCCTAAAGTCCACCCAAGGTTCCCCTGATCTTTGAAGATGCTCCTCCCAAGCATTTGGAGCAACACACTAAAGTAAGGGATATTCGACAATATTTGTTATTCAAGAAAATATTTGATGTTTTTTCCTTATTTCTTTTTGTTCATGTTGGGATATGTTCCTAAAAATGACCTTTATTGTATATTTGATTTATAAATGATGATATAACCATTTTAAAATCATTAATGAACATTATTAATTTTTTCATAAACTTGTTACCATGCCGAAATTTAGTAAGAGATCATCCCCTTATCACCTTTATCAAAGTTTCATTAGTATAATATGCCTTCTATAGACAATTTATATTATTTTTTTATGTTTTTATAAGTCCCTATTACAATATATTATATAGAAAAATGAATATAATCCCATTTATATCTCATCAACATAGTTTATGATATTTTATGTGACGTTGTTATGCTACAGAAATTTCAGCATGAATTTCAATTCAAAAACAATAATGCAGTGAGTACCATACCAATTTCCTATGAAGGATGTTCATATTTATAAAATTTTTAAAATTTTAACTGGGTTTTACATGTTTTTATTCCACCCTACTTGACCATTGGATAAAATATGATGAATAATGAATCCTTATTACAAGATCTATGTAGAACAGTTAAGGATGAGAATTAAATGAATGTGACAGGTGCACCCAGAATTATATAGATCTCCAATGCATAAGGGTTATATTTAGTCTCATAAAGAATCATGTTGGGAAATTTAGTGAACCTAATTCCTTTATGATACATATTACATGGTTATGTAATGGAATTTTCCTTGACCAGTATTTATGAAGAATTTTTTATGATGTTTCTGTGTTTCCCATATAGTTGTTATCATGCTATATAAATCATTTTTATTCATTTTTATGATTATTAAACATTTTATTCACTATATAAATCATTATCATATAACTTGTATCACCTTATTGGATTTTTATTCCCTTACCAATATTTATGGCCCAACCCTTTCATATATATGTCCATAGTTTATGCCATACATTTTTAAAACCTATCAAATTTTAGAAGTACGTTAAGGAAGCTTTAAATAATCTTATTTTACACCATTTACAATATCTTATTCTATGTGGCTAATTCCAAAATAAAATATACCTATATATCTTATAGTTAGTATGATATGTATTTTAATATAGTAAATCATTAATTAATGTGTAATAATGAACATGGTTATTATATCCAGCCATTGAGTAAAATGAAAAAGAATAGTGTGAGTGATAATAATCATCGTGGGAAGTAATAAAACAAGGGAACAAATATTTATTGGATGTCTAAATCATGGAACATTATTTTCCATATATGAATCTATAGGTTTGACCTTGCTCACTCATGTTCATCATAAATTAAAATCTAGTAAGATGGTTTGTAAAGTATTTGGTAATTTACAAAATATATCCCTAAGGATTGTCAAAATAGCTGTGAAAAAAGGCCCACATTCATTAACCCAGTGATGATAATGTGTATCTCAATGTATCCTTTTAAGAGTAATTTCCCTGAGGTAAAACTATGCTAGATATAAGTCCACTTTTAGTATCCATACAGAGATCAAATTTATTAGAATCCACTTTCTCTAAGCTTTAACAAAATACTAGGAGATTTTACAATAAATTGGATAATAGTTAGACTTATCCAGAGACATAACCTAATACATGTACCTAGGTATCTCAATAATATTTTATAATCTGTGTTTCCAATTTTTTTACTAATCCTTTCTCTCATTCCAACTATAATGACCAAAACATTTCATATATAGATATCACATATTATTATATGAATATTCATTACCAAAGAGAATGATCCATACTAAAAACTAGTTGGTCCAATCCCATTGGAAATAAGGATACATACAAAATGTTTCATAAGTGAAGTAAAAAATCTACCACTATTATTTTTAGAACTATAACACTTCTTATACCAATCATACATCATAACTTTATTCATATCCTAGGGAAATGTATCTTTATTAAGGGTGATCTCAGAAGCTTCATAATGTTAAAAAAGGGTGATACCAATGATCACATAAGCATAACATGAGCATAACTGTATAATAGAATGTTATTAACATTTGAAAACCATACCCTACATGACAAAGATTTTAATCCTGACTCATGGTATAAATCCTGGAAGTTAATAAGACATGAATCATAAAGGAATCAAAGAACATATGCTATGAAAACATAACATTATCATAAGGCATATATTTTTTCGAATACACCTCTAAAGTGAAAATAATTTCATTAGTAGTGAATGATAATTTGTATGGATATCATTATATAATGGGTTTACTCCCCAAATCATTGTAGTATCCAAGTATCACATGCAATAATATCATAGAAGAAAATTTCATTTATTGAATTGGGTTCACATTCTGGTCAAGGATTATTTATTTCATATGATATCAATAGTTACATAATTATTTTTAGGGTGATATAAGTCACCACCATCACATAATTGAAACATTTGTGTTCTAAAAGATCATAAAAAATCATCATATCATTAATCATGAAAAGAAATTGGTTTCATAAATATTTTATCATAGAATAAACAATGGAAAATAATTTTTTTTTCATAAACATTAAATAAAATTATCATAGTGTAACCAGTTGATAAGATATAGTTTTTATAAAAATTTCATCATTTCATCATAGCATAACCCATAAAAATGGAACATGCTTCATAAATATATTTTTAATATAAATATTAAAAATAAATACAAATAATTATGGTGTTATCATTTGGTCAGATCTCTAGTAAATCATAACTAACAACAAATTAATCCACCATTAATGAAAATTCTTTTTAAAAGATCACCAGGTTCTATTATTTAATGAAATATTCTTTATTCATTATAACCACTTCCTTAAAAAAATTCCAGATTGTTAAGGAAAACATTTTATATGAAAATAAACTTCGATAATTAATTTATTATTTAAATAATTGTGTGATTATGATGGTATGAAATAAAATTCATTCCATTCATGTTAAAATCAATATTCCTTTGACATTTTTAATAACAAGTCAAAAGTGCGTCATCCAAAAAAACTAAATGAAGATTAATTTTCATTTTTTAATAATAGTGACATGGGTAAAAATACCTTTCATTATTTATTAGTGATTAGTAAAAAATGTATTTTAATTATTTTTAGAAATCATGGACATGGAAGAAAATGTAGTTTTGACCAAAAATACAAATATTTTTAGTTTCCTTAATAATATTTTTTGGAACTATTGAGTACATAGAGAGAAGAAAATTAACAGAACAAATGTATCTTAATAAAATAAATATGTAATAAGGAACTTAATATTTCTTTTAGATATATTTCATAATATTTTATCATCGAATACCTAATCCTAAAAAATCCAAATAAACAATGAGATTGTTACATAACACCTTTTCCACTATGGTATCATTGGAATCATGATAACCATAGAAGAATAACATTAAATGAATCTTTAAATATCTTCATTATAAATAAAATCATGATATTAACTATAAATGTTTCTCTATATACACTAATAGGTGAATAACATAAAATATTACACAAGAAGACAATTTGAGGGAAAACCCCTTACCTTAAGTCTCAACTTTTGTCATACATGTTTAAGACTCCAATATAATAAATATTGGTTTATTATATATATATTATAGAACCAAATTAATATATATAATTCAATATAATATTTACTTATGATATTTAATTAGCACTTTATTAACAATTCCTTGTTAAATGCATGTTTTGGTTAATAATTGCTTTATTTTTCATATATGTTATGGTTTATTAGTTAGGGTAGTTGTACGTTGATTATGCTACCATAATATATAAAATGTTAATATTTATATAAAAAATATATATATTAATTATATAACTTTTTATATTCATACATAATGATAGATATATAAAATATACTAAATTGTTCGTGGAGATGGAATGTTATACGTATAGAAGAGAAAAGTTTTTATTTTCTCAACAGATGGATTGAAAATAAGTAAAATATTGATTACCCATTATAGGTTTTTTTATATAAAATATATCACATATTTTTATTAAACATATCTTTATTAACATCCATATGAAAATAAAATGGAAAAAATTTTACATTGCTTCATGGAGGCAGTAGTCCATACGAACACAAGAGAGATGTTATTGTTTTCTAATGGATTGAAATGTAATAATTTAGATGTGATATTTTAGTTAATTATGTTTAATTATTTCATAAATTTCATATAAATACATTAAATATAGTATTATATCAAATCATGAGATGTGGTGATGGAAAACGAACAACATCATTTCGTGAGGCGGCCGTCTTCCTTACACATGATCGATAGTTTCATCTCTAATTTGTTGGAAGATGTGATGGATGTAGGTTATGAATATAACTTAACAAAATATAAGTACAATTGAGAGACTAATTTTATTATATAACCAAATTTTTATAATATTTGATGTATTTCAAAGAATAAATAAAAGAATAACTCATGGTTAAGAGCTATACCTCTTCATCAAAGAGCCTCTTTAGATTAATACCATATGACATTTTATGAGGGGTTTATAATAAAAATAATTCATAAAGGAAATTTTAATTAAAATTAATAAAATTTTTTTTCAGGGAATGTTTGAAACAAAAATATCTTGGATTATTGATAAGATATTAGAGGATATGTCCTTTTATAAGTGGGGAAAGGAAGCCACATGGAAACTACTTAGAGATTTCCCAAAAGAAACCAAAATAATGAAGTAACTCCCAAGAAATATTATTCCAAATAACCATGATTTAAAATTATAGATTGTATAAGGGATAAATATTTCCATAAAAAAGTATTTATACATGTTTTATTGTAAAACAATCATGTATCCTTATCTTTTAGTCCCCTATAAACCCATTTTAACCATAACTGTGGAAATTTATTTTTTCTATTTTTAATATCCATTAAGACGAAAAATTAAACTATAATTATAATATAATATTAATTATGATTATTAAAAATATAGTGTCTATTTTTTCAAATTAAACTCAAATAATTTGAAGAGTTTTATTTAAAATTAATATTGCAGAGGCAATTAAAAATGATTTTCCAAAGAAAATATTTTCATAAGTGTAAATATATATATATATCAAAATCAAAAATAAAAATGATTAAAATGAAAAAAAAATATTAATAATAATATAATTGAAGTAAATTTAATTTCAAAACCTTATAAAAAAAAATATAAGTTTTAAATTCTTTAATTGAAAAGTCATTTTTTAATAAAAGTCAATATTTTTCACAATTTACCAAAAAACATATTGTGATTTAGAAAATTATAATAAATTCACTCTAAGATACTTTTGACATGTTTATTTAAAAAAATTAATTATAATTTTTTAAAATAATTTTTCTAGTGTGGTAATAATTAATTTTATTATTTTTCTACAAAAATAATTGAAGGTCCATTTTTTCTAAAAAACGTATTTTCAAAGCATATGAAAACATTACTAAAAATTGAGTACATATTTATCAATATATGTATTTTATATAAAACATTAATACATAATTTTTAAAATTTGGTTATTCTAATTCATAAAAACATGTTTAATTTATCACTTATAATGATCATGTATAAATAATAATATTAGTACTATATCATGATTCATTACAACTTTGGGTTGTGTGAAATGAATTCTATTGAAGAAATTAATAACATTTCATAAATTCATATGGTGTTACTTCATCAGATCTCTAAAAGCATTCATATTTAATGATTAATATATAACATTAAAAATCATAAATTATATATCTCTTTTAAACGCATCCGAATCAATTTTTAGAAATGACTATTCTTTTAAATATTATAGCTTAGATGGACTGAATCTAACTATATTATTAGAATATATTAAATCCTTAAATATTGAAGATATTTTTTTAAAATTTTTCATATCTCTTTGAAATTTATTATTAACTAATATTAATTAATTTAATTTATAAATTGAATCCTCAATATTACCATTTGGAGAATTAAAAAATTTATCTTCTGGTCTTTTTGAGGGTTCACTTACCTCTACAGAGTGAACTGACTGAACTACTATTCTTTCAATAGGTTAAGATAAAAAATCTTCCAATAATTTTATTTTCTCCCCATGTTTACTAATATTCTTTCCAAAAGACTCCTAAACTATATTAAATATTTTATCTACAATTAGCTTTGTTGATTCAAGTAATGGTGTGTGCCCGAACTCATCATCACGAGTTTTTTTAAATTGGTAAATGTTTTGATTATATGGCTATTTTTCTTGAAATCATTGAATGGATTACAGAATCCATTCTTTTTCTTATAAACATTACATAATATGCTAGTCGGATATTCTAGTTCCATTCCATAATTGAAACATTTGGAATCATTTGAGGATGAAACATCCTCCTTATATTTATTTTCATTTTTAATAGATATAACATTGTGACCATTATTCTCCCATTTTATAAATATATAATCTTATACTTGAGATCACATTTCTACATCAGACATCAGTAGCACATTGGTCAACTCCTTTATTTCTATTTCTATGATAGGTGTGTATTGTCTAATTATAGTATTTTTTCTATTATATTTATATTATAAAGCGCTATGAAATTTGAACTCATTATCTGGATATGGAATTAGGGTCCCCACGGAAGTTACACCATTGAAAATTTCAATCAATTGTCCATTAATTTTTTGGACTCTCTATTAATGTTTAAAATTTTTATTAATAGTTTTATATAATAATTTTTTGACATTTTCAATTCCTTTATAAACAATTGTGATGTATTTCACATTTCATTTGATGTATAACATTATGATACATGATATAATTAATTTGGTCAAAGTCCATATATAATTTTATTCATGGATCGTGAATTAACACCATACTCAGAATTCTTTGTGGCATCCCAAATTTTTGTTTCATTAGGGATTCACTATGGTTTGTAAATATTCATTTAAACTTTAAACCATGGATTTTTAAAATAGATTAACATCCTTCCATTATAGAATTCATAATTTTTCCCTTTTATTTATCCAAATCTAATCATTGTAATGAAATATTTGATTTCATCCGTATATATATTTTCTTCATAGATACCTTTGAATCAATATTACGAGATCTTAAAAAATTATTTAATGAAAACATTTGCTGAGATTAATTTTTAGATCATAATGAATGAAAAAAATAGGGGTGGGGGTGGATTGTGACCATTTTAAAATATTCTAAAATAAATCTTAATCTCTCTTTCTGATTAAATTTTCTTAAAATGTTCCATTCCAAAAATAGATGATATATTAAATAAGTATATAATAATAATACAACAATTATAATAGTGGTTTGAGGTATAAAGTTCACCTATTGCACTACACCAATGCTCATCTAGTGAAATTAATGTATTTTACTAAATATGTCATCTTATTTGGCGACCTCTATAACTGAGTTCATGAAGATGACACCTTATAAATAGCTAGTTTATTTTATATGGAACATTGAAAAATAAAAATTATATTGTGAAGAATACAATCCACCATGATTGAGTATATGTTTTCTATACTATAATAGAATAATATGGCTATCTATTAAGAAACAGGTTCACCTCATAGTTGCAGTAGCAACTGATAGATTATGCATCTTATTCATTAGTGAAAAAAAATCAAGAATGAAAAGCCATGATAAGATCCTTATTGCAACTGTTATTAATATAAATACAGAATAAAAAAATATATTAAGAGTGTTATAGTGAACACTCAGTACAGTATAAACAAGCATATCTCCAAAGTGTAGTTCTGATAATTTATTCTATGAACTATAAAAAAATATTGAGAAAAGATATAATAGCAGCAACATAATGATAAAATATTAGTCAATAAAACCATTTATGTATCCAATGTGTATCACCCTAGGAAACTAAATTTTCACATCTCATATAAAATTTAAATTTCATTATTTAAAAACAATGTTGATCTATTTCTTGTCAATAAAATAAAAAAATATTTAGTGATGGAATATGAAGTTCAAAAGAATTTATGCATTTGAAATTTTAAATTAAAAGGCTGAAAAAATTGATCACATACCTTAAAAATTGGAATGATTTAATATTTTAATAATTTATTTTTTAATAGTCATTAAAAATATTTAACGAGATATGAAATCTAATAAAATCATTATAGAAATCGTGGAAAATAACTGATAATTAAAATCTCATAGATGAATGAGTCAAATATAGGGTATCACTACATAAGGATTAACATAAAATGTATGGTTTATGACATACTGTTGATTTAAATTTTTTTGATAGACCATACAGTAATTATGAAAAAATTAGTATATGATAAATTTATTTCTCCTGATCCTTAATCTCACCTCAAATGCAGTGTTTCAAAAGTTAAAATCCTTACATAAGTAAGGTTCCGGATCATAATGTTTACTTCAAATACAGGGTTATGAACAATGATTATTGACTAAATTGAATCATTTAGATACATAATAACATTGACCAATCATAGAACTAATGTTATTTCAGAATATAATATATATTTGAATAAATATTACCTTAAAATCCACTTAATGCAACATCATTAATAACACAAATGTAGGAGTTTGTGATAAATGAAAATAAATGTGAGATTAATGAAATTTTTGGATCAATATTCACCCAAAATAATGTTCATTGATTACTATGTTTATCAAATTATTGGTTTTATTCACTATTGAATCATGCTCGTTATTTTTATTCAAGAAAATTTAGTGAAAGTGTGTGTTTTATATACATTATTATTTATAACATGGAGATTAATTTATATTTTTATTCACCTTTACATGTTTCATATATTATATTATATAAGTTTGTTAATATAAGATATAATCTGCATTTTCTTACCTTTTTTATCCTTACAAAAAGGGGGAGAGTGTTTTTTGGTTTTTCAATTATCAAAAATTGGGAGAATGTCGAGTGGGTCCTTGCCACTATGTTGATGTTTTGATAATTACCAACATTTCTACCTTTTTTTAATTGATTGACTATTTAAATTTCCTCTCATTTTTATTATAATTCATTGATGTTAATTTTTTTACATTATTTATTATTATTATTCTTTAGTATTATTCATTTTTATTTTGGACAATATATTTTCTATTTCCCAAAATTTATGCTAATTAAATTTTCATATTTCGAGTCTTTTATATATGAAGTGGTGATCAGATGGTACCATTATATATCATATATTTCTTGATGGGAGAAAACAAGAGTACTGATATATTACCATTACACATACAATAAAAGCTAAATAAATCATTGTGTACTATATTATAAAAAATTAAACTAAGACATAAACAATATATATTGCATGTATTTTAGAGAGTACACTTACCTATTCAGATTTTCTAAAATTAAACAGTATGTTGAAACTTTATGTATGTAGAAAGATGTTTTGGAAGACTCTAAGATACATATATTTTACTCTTATTTATTATAGTGATGGGTATATTTTGAAAATCATAGGTTCATATGTTCTATGAGGAGATAATATTACATATTGAAAATTTGAAAAGTTTAGAAAAGTGCTGGGAATTTTAATAGAAATTATAAATTATTAAATATTCATTTTTACTTTTTTATATGAATCCATTTTCAGACATAAACTTTTCATATTCATTGAAAATACTTTTATGCATACTGAAGTTGTGATCTGATGACCCTTATAAGTCACCCTGATCACATTTTTTACCTTTTCATTTTATCAGAGTTTTTATAATATTACTATTATGTATTTTTTCCATGATGAAAAATTATCAATTTTTTTTAATAATGGTTAATCTATTCCAATATATGATAGATAATTTTAAATGTACTTTTTACATTAAGAATTCAAATCTTTATAAAAGTATGGTGTCTTATCATGTGATTGCATGTATTATGAAATTATTAAAACTGGATGGCTAGTAGGATTTCTATGAGGATCATCATTATTAAAATTATGGATATTTTTCAAAGATACAATGGCTATGAAGGAATTAAATAATAATTACCCAAATCTAATGTACTTCATTATTCAAAATTATATACAACTGGTATTTTATGATTGAAAATCTCTACAGTTATGAAGATGGAAATATAGTAATTTATACGGAGATGGTTTAAAATTTTACAACCTATAAATATATATTATTATTTTAAGATTATATCAAGTTTTAATTCTCGAAAATAATCTACCACATGAATCCTATTTTCAAGGAGAAGATTGTGGGTTACTATGGAATGTTTATTTTTAATTATCAATGAAGTTAGTCTATAGTAATTAGAATTATTTTTTAATTATATATATGTTTTACAGATAGATTAATGGAATTTATATAATAGACATAATTAAAAAACTATAAATATTTGAATATTTTCTAATAACTACATTTCAATATTACATGTTGTCTGACAGAAAGGGAGGTATGAAAGGGAGAAATAGAATAAAAGAGAAAGGGGGAAGCGTGTTACTACAATTTTACCATAAATATCTCATAAATATCTTTATTATGTATTAAATATTGTTGACATACATATAAAGTATAATAATTATGATCTTATATCAGTTATTGACAATTTATTCTTTGTGATAAACTATTTTTAATTAATACATCATTTCTATTTTTTTGTATGTCTCCGATGATTGTACTTAGTAATGAGAGACAGTGGTTCAACTAATTTTACTCATTTTTGGGATTCTTGATAATATGATCTTTGGTATAGGTAAAATATTTATTATAAGGGTGATTAGTGTAAAACTTCTGGGGAAATTATACAGAGTTTTAGCTATTTTTACTCAACTCATAGATCCATAAGAAAAAGGACATAACCCAAATAACCAAGCATGTACTTGATGTTTGTGAATTAGAAAATTGGGTGTAATTTTTAATCCCCAACCCAATATAAAAACAAGGGACTTATTTCTTTTTTTAATTTTATTTTATTATCATTATCAAATTAAAATTTAATTTTTGAATAAAACCAACAAAAACTGTGAGGTTTTAAATTATTTAAAAATATGTCCCTTTATTAAAAAACATATCTTCATTCATATAACCAATATATATTATCCCATGAGTCTTTATTGAATTTAAATTAAATATTATTGATCTAACACATACATTAATTCAAGTATCATCATATATAAAAGATTCAATGCTATTAATGATACAATTGTAGATAACATGAACTCCATCAAACACATGAATCTAAATACATGTGTCTATAATATGTATCAAAAACCTCAATCATAATCATACATTCCCGTTGTATAATATATTGGGTGAAAAAGATAAATATAGTATTTAAATAATTTATAATCAATTTAATACATTGTTCATTTATTTGAGTAAATTTTAAATAATATAAATGAATATATATTATGCCATTAATATAAGTAAATGAGTACATCACTCGCCACTCACATTGATAAATAAGAATATCACATCTCATATGTCTTGGTATGTTCGTATACATACTCAGACATTATTGATAGAGGAATGAAATATTATACCAATAATGTTGGTGGAAAATACTATCCTAGTTATTAAAAACCATGAACATGATCACAAATATACCCAACCTCCCATTTTTAATTCAACCACAATGTTAGTGTAAAAAATGTGTCAATGTATTAAGGTTTACCAAAAATATTATTTATTAACCACATGTAATAGAGTATAGTAATATAATGGCCAAACCCTTACAAGGCCCCTACTGAGTGAGTGGTATGGTTATGATTGACCTTAAAATCACACCTTCAGATGGTGATAAGATGGTTTCTATCATTTATGGAATGAATACTAAAAAATGAGAGATATTTTCACTTTTAATAATTAGAAAAGGAATGAAATAAACCAGTAAAAACTTGAGAGAAGCATATAATAAAGCATATTGATCACATAATATATATAAAATATAATGTTACACAAAAAATAAAACATAAAAACTCATAAAATAAAATCAAAGAAGTTCAATTTTAACTAAAGAAAATAAGAACATTTTCTAACAACCACAAAAAAATAGGACACAAGATAGTAATCTTTTACTTGACATCTGAATTTAAAAATATAACAAATAAAAGGAATGGTGAGTTTAATGATGCCATAATAGTTATATCCATAAAAAATCATGTAAAAATTTGAGAATCCTAGAAAATCTATAGTGATTAAATATTTATACATAAATCTTATGATATCTTTGTACATCTAAAATCTCTTATCACTAATAGCACACCCTTTAATATAATATTAATATATTAAATCATGAAATATTGTTGTAATGATACCCCACACTGACTTCCTCACTATAATAGTGTCTCTGGTATCTTAACTACATATTCCATGGCACACACATCCCTTCCCATATCATAATAGCACATCATACCATGACTACAGACTAACCATACCATATCCACATCCAATTCCACATCATACCCGAATGAAAACAAAAACTATAATCACAATTTCATCGATATCTAGAAGGGAAAAAATAGAGGGGGTGTAGTAAACCATCCATTTCTAGTGGTAGTGAGAAGAAATAAAAAAATATAAAACGAAATAAAGACTCAAATATATCCCATCCTGGGATTTATATACTATCATAGAATTTTTTTCACATTTTATCATTAATGTATTCTTTTCCACGAAATACCATATCCACTTTTATTCAAATACTATAATTTTAGAAAACAACCACATAATTTAGTCTAAGAGGTTATCACATAATTATTTTCAATTCATAATAAAATTTTAATTTTAAACACATAATCAATTTTTAATTTACACATTTATTTTTAGTGTTCAATTAATTCATTTCAGGACACACATATCATTCCATTTGTTTCCACCCCAACCGTAGTAGATCGGGTCCAGTGCCTAATTTAATTCACTAGGATAATATACATAGAATCATATCTTGAAAGACTAAATAGTTTAGTAGTCATGGTAATATTGACACATACCCCATTCCCATATTAAATTTTAATACACAAATTAAAACATATTTTTTTCAAGAACATCATTATTCCCTCTAGAATATTCCTACATAAATTTTATAGTAAACTCTATGGATTTCTAGGAATGGAAAAAAATTAGGGTGATCGCAAATTCTAATTAATATTTAATTATTTCAGAATGTATCATGTCTAAATGAGTATAATGAACATTGTAATGATAATAAGAGAACATATATTCCATGTAATTAATAAACTAATAATGAAGCACATCTAGAGATAATATCAAAAAAAATATCAGGGAAAACAACTAACATGGACAAGTAAATATCTAATAAAAAATTCAATTTAATCAGTAAAATGTCAATCATATTTGGATAAGGAAAAATAAATTTGTAATGTTAAATAACTAAAAACATATAACATTTAATAAATGACTGAGAATAAAATTCATCCAGAGATAATATCATTGAAAAATATCATGGATAATAATAAATTATTTCAAAATAAAACAAATTCGTAGTTATTAGATTCGAAGTTTCATAGATACATGATTACTACACTGTTAAGATCTATCCTCAATAGAATTTCAGACTGGTGGGTAAAAACACATTTAACTAAGGCTTGCTAGCTGATTCATCCCATGAGACTATAAGTGAATAAAGAAGATATATATAAGTAGGACCCACATATTTCTTTCATGTCCACAGTATTCCTAATATATGGAATAATAGATTTAATTAATAAACATTGTCCATTATAATATAGAGTTATCAATATTTCCCAATATAAATAACTAAAATTCAAGGTCAGATAATATATATAGAAATTATATATGGTTTAAACAATAAAAATATCAATAATATATATTATCCATAATTAGGGTAAATTTATTGTCCAATGATTATAGGAAAGTGATCAATTTATGGGAATGTTAATATATAAAAAAATAAATTAAGGGAGTAAATTTCAATTCTTTGTTTGTCAAAATAATCACAACCCATATAAAGGATGAATAAAGATGAAATAAATACATCATATCCACATTTCATTATAGTTAAAACAATGTTTATTGTCATTGAAGAATTTAAATACCATAATAGGATCTTTTAAAAAATTTATGGTGAAAATAACCGTATCATTTGGAAAATTACTTTTTAAACCTAGAAGTTCACAGAATAGTTTGAAAATTATTTTATTTGAAAATAATATTTTGAAATCCTAATATATGTTTTCAAATACCCAATTCATCACAAGGGATCAAAATTCTGTTCATGTTATACACGTTAAAACAACGATTCGTTTCATATTTTTAAAAGACAATTGATCATTGTTTTGAAAATGACCTGAAGATTAATATAATTTTTTTTAAAAAATTATAATTGGATAAAAATTTCTATAATTAATAATTATGAAATGGATAAAACTATCTTTAAATTAAATTTAGAAAACATGTATTTTAATGAGAATTTTTTTTGGACCAAAGAGAGAAATAATGTATAATTTTCTTTAAAATATTTAAAATATTGTTGAGTTCCTTGAAAAATGATGATATTACCTGAAAATAGAGAGGAATAACCATAAGAGTAAAAAATTAAATTTAATATCAAACAAAATAAAAATAATTTCCTTCAATGGAAATTCATGTATATATAGTCTCGATTAGAATGAAATTGTGAAACAAAATCTTATAATAATCATAACACTGTAGTTGAAATTAATAAACTAATATATTCTTTCTATCAAATATAAGTCCACATAAAAAATTTGGAATAGAAAATAATATAATCAAATGTAATAACACACATAATCATATCATGACATAACAAATAAATGATATTTTTATCCCAATGAATATAAATTTAGTTATGAAATCCAATAAAACTTGGTACCTTTTAATTCAAATATACATAGTTGAAAAAATTAAAATTCAAACGTAAAAACCCATTAATAATTAATAAGTCATGATATTATATGTAAAAGGGTCATTATATATACGAAATAATATTAATTAGGTTCATAAAATCACAATATTCCTCAAGGAATAGAAATTGTGAAGAAGTCCCTCACAAAACACTTCATTTTGGATGAACATGATTAAACCTCATGTATATTGATTTTAACCATGTTATTAACTTATAAAATAACCCTATTGATATTTATAATAGCACATATGCCCCTTTCAAAACATTTTTACACCCTTCCTTTAATAATCATTCATTGTTATTATTTTTTCGGTGTTAATTGCCTTATTTTCTCATGCATGTTTTGTCATGAAATATCCTGGTATTTTAATTACTATATAGTTATATTATCTATGTAATAATAATAATTTTAAAATTTTAATATTTCTATAAAAATTATAATTTTAAAAAAATCAAGAAATATGGATATGAAAAATGAAATATGTTACAATCACGGAGACGTTAGGTCGTACATACACGTGACTAATGTTTCCATTATTCAACGATCAAAATGGAAAAGTGGTAAGTAATATTTCAACATTCCAGAATCATAAAGATTTATAAGTACCATATTATTTATTTAAATATATATATATATACATATATATAAACCATTTGGGGTGGTGAAAAAATAGAGTCACATCGTTTTGTGTTGGTGGTAGTCCATACATAAAAAACTGATGTTATTATTGTTATGTGAGTGAAAAGTTAAGTAAAAATGATACATATTATATTTTTAGAATGATAAATATGTCATTAAAATCATAATTATTTTATTTATATCACATAAATTTATTACTTTGATCCCTATTACTTTCCATGTAATTCTTTAGTGAACAACTAATTGCATTGCTTCATGAGGTGGTAGTTTGTCATACACATAAGTGATGTTTTCATATCCCCCACATAATGGAATGTGAAAAGGTATATATGATATAATAACTCGAGGGGTGTAATTATATTATAAATATATTATATATAGTTTATATCAATGATTATAACTAAACTTTAGTGGTTGTAATGGAAAAATTAAAGATATTGGTTCTAGAGAGGGTAGTTATCCGTACACATGAACAATATATTATAACCCATTAGATGGAAAGTGATTTTATTTTATGTAATTAAATTAACATAAAAATATTAATATATTTAACATAATGTGGATATTATATCATAATAATTTAATAATAATATAAGGAGGTAGAGTAAGAAATAAAATAAAAAATACTCATTGAAGAACATTATCTTTTCTTCAGGAATCCTCCTTAAGTTTTCACAAAACTCCATCCTAGGTTAGATTCATTACACAATTAAGGAATGTAGTATGAGAGTATTGAATTTAGGATGCTATTTTATTATAAATTTCATGAACCAAAAAAGTGAAGGTGTGAAGGGGATAAAAAAATATGGTGACCTTTTAAATGTTAGGTGAGTGATGCACCTGCTATTGTTTTCGAAAATATTCAATCATATCCACATTTTAATCATGCAAATCCATAAAAAGATACATTATAGAAAATATAAGAGATATTATATAAATAATTTGAGCTAATGGGTTCCTATAAAGTTTTCATTTCATTTATATCCCAAATATTTTTCTTCAACCCTCAGTAAATCCATTATTAAATTAACTGCGAAAAATAGTTTTTAGTATTTTAGCTCTTCATTTTGGTCAATGACTTAGTTTACCATATTATAAATAATAAATTTTTATTATTACATATATTGACTCTATTTTTGAAATGAAATTTTTATTATTAGAGAAAATTAATTGAAAATTAAAGCCACTTGCGTGATAAGAAAGTCAATTATGAAAGATAAAATATCCAAAATGTTAATATATTTTTACCTATAAATTCAATATTAAAATTAATAAAATATACTAAATTGTATTTATTGAAATATTATTTTACTAATTATGTTATAAAACCAACTAAAAATATAATTTTACGTTAAAAATTAATTAATTGAAATGGCGGTTTTCAATCAAAATTTAGTATTTTTCATTATTCAACAAAAAATAATATATTTCAAAAAATTGAAACAATTGACTATATGATAATTTTAAAATTATTAATTAAAAATTAATTACATTTTTTCAAATAAAAATTTTAAAATTTGTAAAAATTATGTTTAAATTATTTACGCAATAAGAAACTAAACCAGTTTTTAGAAAATACATTTCTCCTGAAAATACTTATTTGTTTTGAATGGTTATTTTTTTTTGTAATTAATATATAACCAAGGAATTTATTTTACATGTTTAACACATAAAGTTTTCATAATCAATTGAGTAATATTAATTCCGAAATAATTAATGGCTTGGTTATAATGGTCATTTTTAAGTAATATTATAATAATGTAATGTGTTTTGTTTAAACCCAGTGTTGTGTGCATCGTAAGATATCAAAAAATTTAAATTTATTCAAAAAATATATATTGTAATGTCTTGGGGTGTTATATTATCTTCTAATCATGGTTTTTTGTTTCATACATGCTATAAAATACAATTTTTTTATAATTTGGGGGTGTTACATGATTACGCTATATTTACATTATTTATTCACTCTATATCTAAGGAATAATTCACTACATGAATCCAAAAGAATCAACAGAACTAAACTTTCTTTTCAATATCATAATACAAATTATTTATAATCACCACACATACACAATACTTTCATAGGAAATTGAAATAAAATATTATTATTATTATTATATACAACATATACATTAATGAAATTACACCCCTCTAATATGTTTAAATAATCTATATAATTGATTAAATAACATATATTTAATCAAGAAATAAATATTACTCCAATTACACATCGATAATATAAAAAATACAGAGTCTCAAAATTACCTTCCCAAATTAATTCTTGAAGTATTACATAATTGAAAGACAAAACATTGTAATTTAATGTTATCATCCCAAAAAATAACTCCCAAAAAATATATATGTCATTATATTAGGTTTATAGTGTATCAAACTATATCTATAAAACCAAAAGGAGATATAAAATAAAGTGAAGAAGAAGAAAAAATGTAACAGTACCATGATCCATATTGAATGGGTCTCCTAGAAAATATAGAATAATTAAATTAGTACAAAAGAATATCTAATAGATCTTCTTTGTTGTAAAAACCAAATATTTTAAGAAATATATAATTTCAATTAAAATTAATTTCAATGATTGCATGTGTTACCAATAATAGTGAGTTTAGAAGAAAAAAATATATTATGAAAATATTATTATAATATAGATGTTAAATTAGAAGGTAGAAATAATAATATCTAAATTATGAATAATTTATAGTTCAAATACGTATAAAATTAATTCATTAATTATCAAATAATTAAAAATAAAAATAAGAATCCCTAGAAAATAAAGTAGATATTTGTTATGAAAAAATATTTTTCATTGGAAAACTAATTTTACTATCATAATAAATTTTACTGGGCAGATTTGGTGAATAATTTTAATAAAATTTATATATTATATATATAATAATTGTTTTTAACATTATTCAAATATTTTTATTAAGCCTATGATAATAATAAATGTTATTTTATACTTCAAAAATAATTTTTCTAAAAAATAATTGTTTCCACATTTTTCAAAATCACATTAAAAATATTTTTAGGAATTTATTGGTCTTGAATTTGATAAAATTAATAACAAATTTTTAAGTAGTGGGTTCAAATATTGTAAATTTTGTCCCTTTTATTTTTTTCAATAGGATTAGTAATAATTGTAAAAATAATCACCGTAGTAAAGTGTAAATCAGATTAATCTAGGTTAAAAGTTTGTGTTAAGGCCATATTTTATCATCATAATTATAATTATATGAATTAAATTAGTCCATTTTAACATCAGGTTTTAAGTTATTTAGTTTAATGGACATATTTACATGAAAATGATGTATATGATATTTATATAAATAATTTACACAATATCACTCTCTTTGTTTATAATGTTTCTTATGTGTCCAGATAGGTAAAAAATATTCTTTTGAAAACATATAGGTGTTTAATTTGAGATTAATTAAATTAATTTCTTGAGGTATATTTAATTTTTATTTTAGTAATTATATAATGACCATAACTTCTTATGCAACATCAGTGCAATATTTCTCATTTTCAAAAAATATAACAAATTATTTATTTCATTTAAAAGTGAAATGATTTGAATGAAACAATGTTTAGTAAGAATTTTATAGATCTATAAGATTTATTATCGGTGTGCGAATGAACTAAATTTGAATTACCCTTTATTCTTATTGTAATTAATGTTAAATAGAATGAATAGTTTAATAAATGATAGTAACAATATTTTATAATAAATAATATATTATTAAATGATAAAAAAACTCATAAAAACATTAGATTCATCCAAATTAATGGTATACGATTGTGAAAAAACACCGGTCTTTTTTTATGGGTCATTTCTCATTTTTTTAAACATTATTAACATTTGTATGTTAGAAACATTAATTATACACAAATTTTCTATAGAGTTAAGAGTGTTAAAATTAAAATATAAGTGTAAAAATGTGATGTAAAATTGTCAAATATTGGTTCTAGAAGTGGATTTAGATTAATAATCATCATATCATAGAATATTATCAATTATGATACATTTTGATTCCAAAATTAATTTATGTTAATTTATTTTTTTTGGAAATTCCATGACTTCCCTTTCCCTAATTTATAAAAGAGAACCATCCATTCCTTTATTCCCAAAACCGTATGCCTTAAAAAATGACCAAAATCGACCAATTTTTCTTCAAAAAATACCTATACACATTATTGATGTAATTTTATTCATAAGAGACTATCCCTATATCCTTTTAGATATGATTTAGAGGAGTGGTTTCAATTAGAGTTAATCTTCTTAACCAGTCACATTATTTTTAATATACCATTTTCCTCTTTGAACTATGTTATAATCTTCATATAATAAAATAAAATAACACTAAATATGCTTAAATGTTTTGGGGTATTTAAAAAACCATTAGACACCCTATTTTCTATCCAATGAGAAGTGAAAGTATCTCTAATGCATACGTATGACTTATCATCTCCACATAGTAATACAATTGATTATTAATCACTATATTTTTGGATGGTAATTAGAATGGGTTTAATATTTATATTTGATATTTAGGAAAAATTGCAGTTACATTATTATAATATTTTGTGTACCTTATTATAATCTAATCCCTCGGAAAATGTTAATACCACTCATGTGTATGGGTGGACTACCACCTATATGAAGAGATAAGATTATTTTTTCACTTATATTTTATTTTGATTGTAATTAAGAAGAATTTTGTAACTAAATATTCTGTATATGATATTATAATGATTATTTAAAAGTTTAAATAATATTTACCTTTCCCTCATTCCATCTGCGAAAAAAATGAAAACTACGTTTATAAGTACGTATGCTTACCAACTCCATAAATGATGTCATTCATTTTTCAATTATTAAATTTTAGAGATGACTAACAATATATATAATTAATATATATGATATTTATTCCATTATTACAAATATTTAGATGATATAACTATTATCAATATAAAATGACCAACACAACCAAACCAACACTTTCTTAAATTATAATGCAATTATCAACAAAATTAGTGATTTTAATAATGAATTGATAATAAAAATGTCATAAAATGTTACAATTAAATAATATATGGTTTGATATATATAATTATGGTTTTGGAAAAATATTTTTACTAAACCAATACTAATAATACTAGAGGCTCAAAATCATATGAAATAAGTAAGACTTGAGATACGGGGTTTAATGTTACAATCTCATTAACTATCAAGAATGTCCATGATTAAATTTATAATTATGATATATTGGGATCTATATATAAAGAAAATCATGAATTTTATTATCCTTTATATATTTCTTGAAAGTACATTTTTTCCCTTTCTTTTTACTCAAAAAATATACATAAGTGGCAGGAAATATATTTTTAGGAAGAACGACTAAATTTCTCACTTTGGTCCAGAAATATATTTATTCCATATCCATGTTATCTAATAATTTTCTAAAGAATTTTTTTACTTTTCTAATATGAATTTTAAAGTCATTTTAACCCATGTTTTATTTTTTACAATTCGTTTTGGATGAAATATCCATGTTGTTTTCCAAATGAGATATTTTGGTTTATGAAAACAGTTTAGAATGAATGTTTTGATATTATAAAAAATGAACATAATTTTATTTCATCATGGATTATATATACATTGAATCTTAAATTATATTTTGTGAAGGTTAATTTCTTAGATAATTATTTCCATTAGATTTTGCGAATTTTTAGATTTTTAATACGTGATTTCAAAATTGATAGGCTATTTTCTAAAATATTGTTTTAATGATATTTTGATTTATCAACAACAATAATATTTAATGTTTATTATGATTTACATGGGATGGTATCTAGGTATACCATCCTTATTATTTATAGTTATGGTTTATTATTAGTATATAATGATTCTTATTGATCTTTTTTCCTTTTCCATGGGTCATGCTATGATGAAATGTTTATAAAACCCATTTTTTCATTTGACATAAAAATGATTAATGGTTTATGATCTTATGGAATACATATATATGATTTTAATTATTTTTCATGTGAGGAAAATATATCGCTACAATTAATTGGGTAACAATTGATATCTCATGAGATAAATTAGACTTGAATGAAGAGTAACCCTAGTTTAGTAATGGACTTTTTACACTATGATAGTCTTGGGAGTAAACCTAGACAACTACAATATATTGAAATGTGAACCCAATATGCTATGACATTCTTTTAAATTAGACATTAATATTAATGAAATAAACTTCTATTAATATGTGTGTTACACAATTTCATATATTACAAGAATTTTATGCTATCATGGATAATGTTCTTTGATTTTCTTATGATTTATGTCTTATAAACTACCATGATTTATACTCTAACTCCAGATTAGGATATATGATATGTTGGGTATTATTTTAAAATTTTAATCTTATATTATCATACAACTTATCTCTTTATATTCTTATATGATATCTAATATATCCCTTCATTACCCTCAGTGAGCATCAAATGTAAAATTTTATTATAATTATTTTCCAAGGTTATAACGAAATGTTTTATATATTATTTGTCTAAGAAGGTTTATTGTTATGAATATATATAGGATACGATTTGTAACTATTATTAATTGGTTTTTATGTTTCCATGTATCCAATGATAATAGGCCTATACAATTATAACATGTATTATTATTATATGTAAAGAATATTAAACTATTTAAATGTAATATATTTGTATGAGAAGTTTAGGTTGATATAGTTGGTATCTAAGAATGGTTTAGTTAATGTTTCAAAAATATGACGATAACACATTAGTGATAACCTTATGGATATACCAACATATAGGATAATATTTTAATGTTTTGGTAATTATCTTGAATGAACTAGGTTAAACCTAATATTTCATAGAATAAATTTTCATCATTTAGACATCTTATAAATGATTTTCAGGGATATTTAGTTTCCCAAAATTATTATTGTTTCTCAAACTATTCATTTCATTTTATTCAACATCCAAAACCCAAAGGAATTGTGTTAATGATAAATGTGATGATCAAAGCAATGATTTTCCTCATGAGAAACCGAATTTTATTAGAGATTGAATGAAAATAATATTTCTATACTCATTTTTTAGTGGTCCCACTATACCACTAGTCACTGATTAATGGATTCGTACTACTAAAAATATATCCTTTTCTCTAATTTTCAGAATATGATAATGTTATTCTAGATAGTTATCATTTGGAAGTAAAAGTAGATCAATAGTGGACTCTTATCATGAACATGAAGCAACCTGAGGAATCTGGCCCTATGGATTGTGATGTGTTTAAGAGATTATATATCAATAATATTTTTCCTCTTATTATTTTTACAAATGTAGAGAAGTAATTCTGTTAGATGAAATAGAAGGATGGTGAATGAATTTGTACTAATTGGGAAAGTTTTACATGGATTTAATGGTACAATTATGACATTATCTTCCAACATGAATGTAAGGTGGATTCATTCTTCAGTGCACTACTACAAATGTGGGCATTAGGGACCGCCAAAGGCCATCGATGAAGCCCTTTAGAGACCACACTACGACCGATTTTAGCAGTCACAGTTGCTCCATTGGTATTGCTCAATACTGACTGCCACAGGCAGCCACTAAAACTCACCTTTGAAACTGCCGAATATTTGGTGTTGGTCGTACGTTGGGGAATACGTGTGTATAGGAGGTTAGTGAAGAGGGATCCCGAGCCTGGTTCGATGGCCATGGAAGAAGAATTGTGGCTGGAGGGAGTGTCAGGCTGAAATTGGGGATTGAACAACGACGGTCGACTATAGGGGGTGACAAGTTCACTAGTAGTGTTGGTAGGGGTGACAGGAGGCGACGGGGTAGCGACGATGGGCGTGACCTGTGGTGGCGGGGGTGGCGGCGGGAGGCGTCAACGTCTGTTGCAGTGGGTGAAATCGAGGAAGACAACATGGGGGCAGGAAAAATACCTCCATTTACATTTCCATTTTATCGACCGATTTTGGTGGCCGCTAATAGTATCAATAGCGACCTCCAATGGCGGTCGCCCGCTACCATAGGTGCAGAAACTAAAAAATCTAGTAGTGGTGGCTCCAAACAATTTATTTAAATGGAATTATCTATGAGGGAATTTAGTAGAAATGAGGAATTAATTTATTATTATATCATGGAGGAAATTGATATTGGAGTTACATATAATTTTGATGGTTTAAAAAAGAAAAGAAAAATTGAATTCCCTGAAAATTCTAAAAACCATATATAGACGAAGATGATATTTCCTTTATGCTCAAAATATCTAAGGAAACATGTAGCAAATTGTCTTTAATGGAATCTATATGTAATTATCTGACCATAGTTACCCATAGTCGGTGCATTATTATATAAAAATGGCATGACCACAATAGATCATGTATCTATTTACCGATTTGGTTAGTAGACATGGAAGTACTAGATATATACATAAGTGTTACATAACATCATGAAATAAAAAAACAACATTGTGTCCCCTTTTTACACACTTATATCCCTTAGCCTGTCCCTATAGGTCAACCATAAAATGCATCTTCACAACATGGAAAAATTAGAACATATAAATGGGTGAGATCAGATGCTCAGTAAAGATAACTATATAGATTAATCTTTCAAAAATCAGAATAAACATCTAAGGAAACTTATAAGACTAAAACAAAAGCCTTTTTAAAAGATAAACTTCAGTATAATATAGAAAATATAAATAAAAATAATTCCATTTACTTATTCATGTTGATATTATAGTAGTATAATAATCAAATTTAATATCAAAAGCTAATTTCATAATGATGGAATGCATAATGCCAGACCTCACAACCACATAATAAAGGACAAGTTCCAAGACTATAAATAAGAGTTTTTCAAGGCCTTGTTCTAAGACACTAATTTGTCTCACGAGACCTGCCGATGCATCGGGGATCTATAACGGGATGCACCTATCACTTACTAAGTCCAATTCATTCCCCTTATGAAAAGGATGAAACATAACATAAAAATCTGTATTAAAACTAGACTATGAAATGTTAATATTTTAAACATAAATCATGAATGGTATAAAATAAAAAATCCAAAGGTAGACATATCACAAAACATCAAATACAATATGGAAGATTTGTATCATAATAAATAAACTTCAAACAAGTGTAAAATCCATCAAAGGATGTTGACGTAGATGAAATCAAAACTATTTGAGAGAAATATCTCTTCTTATTTTAAAATCTTTTAGAAGTCACATAAATATAAAACAAGACATTTATTTTGAAAATATTCTTATAAAATTTAAAGGGATGCCTTGAAGGTGTTATAATGGTGGAAAACAGTTGTACCCACCGTATAAGTTAAAAAATCATTCATATCGTAATTCGTCGAAAAGGTCATAAAGTACCTTGTTTGGAAAATGACGGAAAGATTCATTTCAAAATATCTTATAAAAAGTCAAAAAGCATCTAAATGACTTTAACCCACATTATAAGAAGTCATAAAAATGTTTTGAAATACATTTTATGAAACACATATTTGGATGCTAAGGAGGTCCTAGTAGATACTCACGTATGAACAACCTCATATAATTATGAGATTTGAAATTTAAACCTTACCTAGTACTTTCACATTGTAGAGGGTACTTTAGCATCATGTATAAAAGTTAAATAATTTTTATTAAGTTATAGAAGGACCATATACATAAATATGATATCATATATGATCTTATAATATTGCTTTGTTAATAATATTTTAGAAGTATCAATTTTTTGTGTGTTAACTGATTTGTTTTTCATTAAATGTTTTGTAAATTATGTCATATTTGTTATTTATATGATCCATTTGATTCATATACATAATTATATCAATTTATCATAAATTAATTTTTAATCATAAAATGAAATTTTTCTTTAATGATTACGATGGGGAATGAATATCATAGCCTTTGTGGAGACGGTAATCTGTACGTACGCACGACCAACAATTCCATTCTATTAATGGGGTAATCGTATGTATTTGGATGGTATATCATATACACAGAATAATTATCATGTTAAATTAGTTATTTATATCAATAATACTACTTATTATGCCGATCCAAATAATCAAATGTTGAATAACAAACTACACCACGACGTGGAGACGGTAAGCCGTACGTACGCACGTATGGTGACTTTGTCATTTATAGGATGGATAGAATAATGAAGATGTTTTCATAATATTTATAATAACATCACTATATGATGAAGGTATTAGATATGTTATTTTGGTATGTAAAAGACAAATAATGTGGAAGTTGAAGAAGAAAAGAACATAGAAAGAGGTGATTAAATCATTACCTCTTCTTCAGGTGCTTCAAATTGATGTTATCAAAATGACTTTGTAGGTTGGCTTTATGATCAAATTAAGGAATATATGATGAAGTGAGGGTATTTGGGAAGATATTTGACAGGGTTTTGGCTGATCTAAATGGATTTGGAGGAGTTATATTGAGATAAGGTGAAGTACACTTTTATAAGATATGTGAAGGTCAATTAGAGAAAACCATGAAATAATATTTTATTATACAATCATATGCAGTTTATAACGGCTCAAAAAGAATTTTTTTCGAGGATAAGGTGGGGATGAGTCTAAAAAAACACAACCAATATATTTTAGATAGATTAAGTCACCATATTAACCTTATCATTTAGATTTATCTCTTGGCTAAATAGTTTAACATTTACCATGTCTTCTTGTATTTTAATATTACATGGTTAATAAACATACTATTAAATTTCAAGCAAACCCCAATTGGTTAATTAATGAAATAAATATTATTATATAAGACTTTTTTCTGAATATTATATTTTAGGACTATTATTTCATTTTATAATATAGTATTTGTTTTAAAACACCCTTTTATTTAAATTTTGATATTATTTAGTATTTGGTTTTTTTGAAAGTCATAAAAATCAGATTTATTAGAAAAAAAATTGAACCAACACTAACATGTAATATTAACCCATAAAATTAGTTGAATTCATCAAAAGTGTCAATTTACATTAATTTTAATGTTTATAATATCAATTATTTTAATCCTTCATTGATAAGGTTATTACTACATCATCATTGTGTCATATCTAAATTTCTTTATTTAATGTCTGAAAATTTTAAATAAATTACCATTATGTAGGAAATCTATTTATATTTAAAATTAGTACTTATTATTTAATTTATATTATGTATAACCCTATATTAAAAAAGTTTTAGTTATGAAAATTTGAATTTAACACTTTTACTCTTCTTTAAATTAAATATTAATAAATGTCCTAATCTAATCCAAGTGGACCAAAATGATCATATTTTATTATTAAGATTTATTTTTGTCGAAATACATTTATCCCATAGAATTATAAAATGTGTTAGGGTAATTATTATATCATTTTTTCTTTTAATCCCCTTATTTACTTTTAACCGTGGTAAATAAAATTCAAAAGTTACTATTCACCAAAACTTATTTTCAACCTATTGAACCAAATTTTACATACTCATTTCAACCATGTATATCATATTTTTAAAATTAAATTTATATAATTTGTGAAATTAAATTTTATGGATAGTTCTTAATGTACGTTGAAGGTTGGAAAAAAGATGTTAAAATGTTCAATAAAATTTTATACATCTAATTTTATTATAAAATGACTCTAATTAATGACATTGAACATAAATAGGAATTATGTATCTATATTGACTTAAAATATTTTTATATATAAAAAATAATTATTGAAATAAAAAGTTATTTTTAAACAATAAAAAAATGTTTTTCATTGTTCATTAAAAATTGAATGTTTTCAGAAAAATAACCCAAAATCACCATAAACTAATTTTGATATTCCGAATCCAAAAAAATGAAGTCCATTTTGAAAAAATAAAATTTATAAAATCTCAAAAAGTGGGTATTAATATTTACAATGGCTAGTTTTATTGGTCATGGTGTATTAGAACTCAAAGTTTCATACAACTCAAGTTATTCCATTATTCAAGGAGAGACGTACCGTGGAACCTTGAGGTGTTACATTATTCCCTCCTTAAAATTATTTTGTCTTCAATGTTTCATGAATACTACAACATAAAAAGATTTGGGTGGTTCTTCATCATATGTTCCTCGAGTTCCCAAGATGTCTCTTCCATATTATGGTTTCTCAATATAAGTTTTACCAGACGAGTTGTCCGGTTTTTCAACACTTCTTATCTGGTATCAAAAATCTTGACATACCCTTCACAATAATACGTATCGTGTTCAGATCTATTTCATCATAGGTGAGTACATGCATTGTGTTAGGCATGTATTTTCTCAACAGTGATACATGTAACACATCGTGATCTTCAGAAAGACTTGGAGAAATTGAGAAACGATAAACTACAACTCCAATTCATTCGAGAATTTCAAAAGGTCTGATGTATATGGGACATAATTTGACCTTTTTACCAAATCGTATAACCCCTTAGATGGATACACCATCAAGAAAACATGATCTCCTACTTGAAATTCCAAATCCTTCCTTCCGTTATCGTTAGGGATCTTTTTACTACTTTTAACTACATTAATATGGGATTGGATAATTGTCACATTTTTCATTGTTTCCTCTATAAGTTCTAGGTCAAAAAGTTTTCTTTCACCAACATAATCCCAAAAAGTTGGTGTGCGACACCTCTTTCCATATAACTCTTTATATGGTGCCATCTGAAACTTGAATGGAAGCTATTATTATTGCAAAATTTTACTAGAGGTAAATACCAATCCCACATACCCTGAATGTCAAGTGAGAAAGATCTCAAGAAGTTTTCTATGTTTTGAATAGAAAATTCTGATTATCCATCACTTGAGGGGTGGTATGCAGTGCTTAATCAAAGATCACTATCAAGGGATTTCTGAATACTTATCCAGAATATTAATGAAAAACGGGGATAAAAATCAGAAATACTTTATTGGGGTACACCATGAATTCTTATAACATCATTGATATATAGTCTTACTAAACATTCAAGTGGTAAATCTTCTCTTATAGAATGAAAATGTGTTAACTTGGTATGATGATAAATAATGACCCATATTTCATCATTCCTTCTAGGAATCTTTGGTAGCCCCATGAAAAAGTCCATCATAATATTATCCCTTTTCCAATTAGGTATGGGAAGATGTTTCATGTATCCTCTAGGTTGTTTTCTTCCAGCCTTCACCTCTTAACAAATCATACATCTTGACACATAATCAGCAATCTACATCTTATTGTGGTCCCTCCAAAAATGATCATTAAAATAATTATACATCTCATTTGTACTAGGTTTTATAGAGAAATTGGAGTTATTATCATCATCAAATAATTCCCTTTTTGATCAGGTATGTCAGGAACACAAAGTCTATTTGGAAATTTCAAAATTCCATCTTCATAAATAAAGTTGATCAATCATACATCATTCACATATTTAATTTTCTTTTGAAACTCTTCATCATCAGTCTAATAACATTTTAACCACTCTAGTAATGATGTTTTGGAAAAAATTTGAAAAATATTGATGTTTCACCTTCTATGATTCTTCATATATCCATATTAACTATATCCCTGAACAAAGGAACCTTTTTAACTCTCATATTATTCAAAACACCATAATCATTTCTTTTCAAAGAACCTTCCACTTTTTTTCCTTTCCCAAGTGGTAGTGTATAGTGAAATCATAATCGTTGAGTATTTCAAGACATTACCTCTGCCTCATGTTGAGTTATTTTTGTGAGAAAATATACATAAAACTCTTGTGATCAGTATAAATCTCGCATTTTTACCATATAGATAGTGTCTCTATATCGTAAAATTAATGATTATAGTTGATAAATCAATATCATGAGTGGGATAGTTTTGTTCATGAATTGTTAGCTTCCATGACTCATAGTCAATAACTCTATCAGTCTACATAAGGACACAAGAAAGTCTTTTCTTTAAAGAATCACTATAAATAACAAACCCATCATTCCCTAATGGTAGAGTCAATAAAAGAGCATTGGATAATCTTATTTTTAGTTCATAAAAACAATTTTCAATATTTTTTTTGAAACAAATTTAACCCATTAATGTGTGATCTTGGTTAATGGGTTATCCAATTGGGCAAAATTTTGGAAGAAGCACCGATAATAACCTACTAAACCAATAAAACTGTGTACCTCAGTTATACATGTCAATGCTGGAGATTCTTGGATTTCCATGGTCTTTGAAGGATTAACAGATATTTTATCCCTAGAGATAATCTGGCCAAGAAAAGAAAATTTTTTAAAACAAATTTCACACGTGCAAAACATCTCATATAATTCATTTCTTGTGAGGGGTTTCAGAATAGTGCGTAAGTGATTTTCATGATATTAATAGATTTTCTCGTATACCAATATATCATTAATAAATAAAACTATAAAGTCATCATGATTGTCCTTGAAGACTATATCCATTATTTCCATGAAGACAGAGGGTGAATTAGTCATTCTAAAAGGCATTAATGAAAAATCATAATGTCTATACCCAGTTCGAAATACAGTCATTGTAGTGTCTTCCTTTTTCACACACAACTGATGATATCCAAATCTAAGGTAAATCATTGAAAAATATTTATCTCCATGAATTAAATCCAAAAAATCATCAATGAAAGTTATGGGATACATGTTTTTTATTATTATATCATTTATCTCACTATAGTCAACTCACAACCTCATAGATCCATCTTTCTTCTTAACAAATAGTACAGGGGCTCCCAAATGAAAAAACCTAGGTAGAATGAATCCATTATTACTCAATTCCACTAGATGTTTCTTTATTTCCACTAATTACAAAGTGTCTATTCTATAAGTGGTCTTCGATATGGTTACTTAACAAGGAATTAAATCAATGGAAAATTCAATTTCACATTCTGGAGGATGTCCAGGTAAATCCTCTGGAAACACATCAACATATTCTTGAACAATAAGTACGTCCTCTATTTGAACATTCCTTTCCTCACCAATATTTATTTCACTATCTTCATCCCTAGTAATTAAATTATGTAGAGATACAGGGGGTGGATTTAGATAAGAATAAGATGGTGACATTTCTGCTCTAAAGATAAGGTACTCCTTATCATTATAAAAAAATGTTACCTCCTTCTTCAAACAATAAATTTTCACATAATGGTCTAAAATCAAATCCATACCAAGGATTATATTAAATACAATCATCGGTATAACAATGATATAAATAGATAAATAACATTTATATACCCTAATGGGAAATGATTCAAAAAACATTGTTATAAAGATAATTCCCTTATGATTTTTTACTGACAGATCCCTTGTTAAATCAAATTTGATATATCTAATTTTGTTAGAAAACTGGGAAGATATGAAACAATGCAATGATCTAGAATCAAATAATGCATTGGCTAAATTTGAGGAAACCATTATATTACCTGCAACAACTTCCTTCAGAGCTTGAACCTCAACAGTAGTAATCACATAAGCATTTCCCTTATCCCTTGGCCTTTTTGAGGTAAGTTTCCTTAGAGCTTAGGACATTAATTTTTATGATTCCCAATTTATTTAAAATTTTAGCATTAAACATTGACATCCTCTTTCTTTCTCTTCAATCACACGTTTGGTTGCCATTTTCAACACAACTGTAACAGACTCCCATTCCCTTTAGGAAAGTACCGGGGCTTTTCTTCCCACATTTACTATAGGATGGAAATTTAGTTTTTCCCTTCATCCCATTATTTCCATTTCCAGTGTGTTCGATATATCTCTTCTTCTCTTACATTGCTTTAAATTCAGAAGACTTAGATAATTCCTTTTGTATCTTGATAGCACATGAGACTGTGTCTTCGTTCAATGAGAAGGATTATGAGACTAATGCTAAATAGATAAACTGTTTTAACCCATCAAAAAATTGATAAATCTTACTCTTTTGGTTTTGTACATAATCAACAATGTGCCTTGATAACTTTTTAATGTTAACCACATACTTCGAGAAATTTTTATCCTTCTTTTTCCATAGAATCATAAATTACTTTTCCATATTTGGTCTGTGGGCATGAGGAATGTATTTTACTTTGAAAAGTTCATTAAACTCCCTAAATTACATACATGATGTCTCTTTATCCTCATTTTTTCTTTTAATTATTGAAAACCATTGATGTGCATCTCCAGTGAGGCGATAATCTGCCATGACAACTATTTTTTTTTTCACTACATCCCAAAGCATGAAATATTTTATCTAAGGAACATATATATTGATTAGATACAAATGGACTGGTATCCCCATTTAATGTTGGTGTTTGTTTCTTCATGAAGTGTTCTGACATTGATCATCCACATTGTGTATTAGGGTGCTGTATACGAGAAAGATTATTATTAATTACCTGAGTGAGTTGTCCCAGTATGGTGATAAGATAATAAGCACCAGTTGCATCACTAGCTCTACTATAATTATCTTGAGTAGGAGGGTAGTCTATACAAGGATTACATGCTTTGATATAGTTTCTATTCCTTCCACTATGTTCCATTTTTAAACATTGTCATACACTATATTTTCTTATGAATCAAAATACATAATTCCCAACTCGTAAAACACATAACATAAGTTGAACAGTTTTTGGATATAATACACTATCATAAAAAAATTACTTTGAGAAAGTATATACTGATTAATTATTAATAATGGTTTGTAAGGAATATGTGAATTGTCCTAAGAATGTCCCCCAGGAGTTTCATAACCAAGAGTACAACAACGCCCATTTTTGTGTACCAGTATACCCCAAGTCAAGCCTGAAACTCATGTTCAAAGTTTTCACTCTTAGTTATATCTGTACTAGAGCCTCCTCTACCGGCTTATATCTAGAATGGGATGTATTTCTTGGAAAAATCACTAAATCTCTACATTACCAAAATTTTAGGATTTTCTTCTATAACAATCCTCAATGTCTATAATAGGTCAATGTTCTCAAATCAGAGTTAATCTAAATATAGTTTCCAAGGTTTGTACTAAACATACATTGATTCCAATAGTAACACCCTGACCCTAGTTACCCAGATTTGGTGCATTATTATATAACATTTTCATGATCACAAGAGATCATTCCTCGAATGTCTGATTAGTTTAATAGCCTTTGATGTAACAGATACATACATAAGTTTTGAATTACATCATGAAATAAAAAAACGACATTGTGACCCATTTGAACACACTCAAAACCAATATCCTATCCCTATAGGTCAATTATAATATACTTATTCACATCATGGGAAAAATAAAACATAAGAAAGGGGTGAGATAAGATGCTTAGTAATGATAACAATATAGTAGAAACTGTCATAAATAAGTATAAAAATTTATGGCAATGTATAATACTAAAACACAAACAAATTTAAAACATAAACTTTTGTATAATATGGAAAATATAAATAAAATATAATTCCATTTACTTATTCACATAAATATTCTATTAGTCGAATAATCACATGTAATATCAATATCTAATTTTTTAACGATGGAATGCATAATGTCGGAAATCATAACCCCATAGTCAAGGACTCATTCAAAGACCCCAAAAAATATTTCATCAAGGACTTTTTCCAAGACACAAGTTTGTCTTATGAGACTTATTAATGCATCAAGGAGCTATAGAGAGCTCCACCCATTACATACAATGTCCAATTGATTCCTCATATGAAAATGTTGAAACATAACAATAAAATTCTTATTAAAACTAGCATATGAAATGGAAATTCTTTAACCATAAACCATGAATGGTACCAAAATAACACATCCATAGTAAAACATATCACAAAACCTCCAATACAATATGAATGATTTGTATCATAATAAATCAAATTCAAACAAGTGTAAAATCCATCAGTGGATGTTGACATAGATGAAGTCAATACTATTATAGAGAAATATATCTTTATATTTTGAAATAATTTAAAAGTAACATAATTATAAAAGAAAGAATTTATTTGGAAAATATTCTTATAAATGTGTAAGGTAAACATATAAGGTGTTATAATGGAAAAAATGGATGCACCCATTGTATAAGTTAAAAAACATTTTTACCTTAATTCATCGAAAAGGTCGTAAAGTACCTTATTTGGAAAACGACGAAAGGATTATTTTCAATACGTTTTATAAAAAGTAAAACAAGATAATATATGATTTTAAGTCATATTATAGGAAATATTAAAAATGTTTTGAAATAAATTTTATGAAACACTGATGTGGATGATAAAGATGTCCTAGTATATACTTAGAAATAAACAACTACGGATAATAAATAGATAGTGAAATTTAACCCTTATATTGTACTTTTCCTTGGTAGAGGGTATGTTAACCTCTTGTATAATAGTTAATTAATTGTTATTAAATTATAAAATAACCACATACATAAATATGATATCATATATGATCTTCTAATATTGGATTGTTAATAATATTTTAGTAGTATCATTGTTTCGGGTGTTAACTGATTCGTTTTCCTTTATATGTTTTGTAACGTAAGTCATGTTTGTTATGTATAAGATGTATTTGATTCATATATAGAATTATATTAAGTTTTTAAATATCATTTTTTAATCTTAAAATTAAATTTATTCTTTAATGGTTATGATGAGGAATGAATCTCATCGTGTTCGTAGAGACGGTAATCCCTACGTACGCACAAGAGACAATACAATTCTATTGACAATGGAATAGTATGTAATTGGATGAATATAATACATACAAAATCATTAACATTTTAAATATATTATTTACATCAATTATACTAATTATTATACCCATCCAAAAAATTATGTGTTTGATAACAAACTACACCAGGACGTGGAGCCGGTAAGCCTTACTTACACACATATGGTGACGTTTTCATTCAAAGGATGGATAGAAGAATTAATAAGGTTGTATCATATTTATAATAATATCACAGTATTTAGAAGGTACTATATTTATTATTTTGGTATGGAAACAACAAAGAAAGAGGAACTGGAAGAACAAAGGAACTTAGAAAGAGGTGATGAAATTATTACATCTTATTCAGGTTATTCCTTTTAATTTTATCAAAAGGGATCCATAAGTTGGATTTATAATCAAAGTAAGGCCCCAAGGATTAATATAAGGTAGTTTTAAGGATAATTTTGGAGGTATTGGACAAGAAAAATCGCTTTGGAGGTGTGATTTTGAGAGAAGGGGAAATACCATTTTATACTTGAGGTGAGGGTCACTGATGTGAGGATTATTTGTCGCAAAATCCTAAATCAATTAATTTTTTCCAAAAACAATGCAATATAGCAGTACCGGGATTGTCTCTCGAGGAGGTTGCAATTTGAGTTTCAAAACTATCACTTTTTTGTTGGTTTTTTTCACATGAAATGGAAAATTGGGGATTTTATTAAAGACTGAAGAACAGAAAATAAATAAAAACTAAGAGAATGAAAATTGGATAATGATCTATAAAATTAATTGGAAATAAAATGGGTTTCAAACCAGAATCAAAACAGTGGTTACAGACAATCTTTAACCTCCGAGACACTCCCCTCTTCCTTGTTTTAAATTATATCTCTAATGAATCTCTCAATGCCTACCCAAATACCTATGTATAAACACCTTATATGGCAAGGATATCATATTAAGACCACAATATGATTGATTCCCCTCATATAGAAGTGATCTAGTTATTTGAAGACATCCAAATCACCAAACCTAACTGAAATCACTATACTCAACAGCATGACCTCATCGAAGAAATTTAAATAGTGAAATCGACTATTTTACTTTATAGATTGGGAAACCATATAGAACAAACAAGTTGAATATATATACAAAAAAACAACTGCTGTTATTTATGAAATATATATTCAAAAGAGATGCAACATAGATTACACATGAATATCAAAACTCGGAAGGGAGTGTCTGTCAGTTTTCGCCGTCCGCAACCACTTGGTGCTTAGCCTCCCATAACTTGATCAGACCACATCACATCTATTCTAGAAAGAGTGTACACCATCTTCATCATTGTCTCCACAAATCCAACCCCCCCTTGAAAAGGAAGAAGAGCTAGGGACAATAGGGGAGGAGGGCTGGAAAATCTTCTGTCCAGATTCTGTCTGCCTGAAATATGCTTCTGTTTGGAACACCTCTCGGCCGAATCAACCTCTGGATCCTTCGAAATAGTTGTTTAAAAATAAGGCATCTGTCGGTCCACAAAATATCAGCCTCTTTGGAGATGTGGTGCAATGGTTATGAATTAATTACCTCACGACATTTGCTTTACCCTAGGAGACCGTTCATCTCCCACATCTTTGACTCGATCATAGTGTGCCCTAATGACATATTCTGACCTTAAAATTAATCAGGTATTCTCACATTCGAGTCCTCTTTCACGGCCAGTTGGAATTAATGACATTGGAAACATTTAGCCGATGTTATGCTCCATTTATTGAGGTGGGATCCACACATCCAAATATGCAAACTCTTCCAAAAGAATGATTTATTTGGACCCATGGATGGATGATTTAGATCTTGATCCAGTTTAAATATATGAATAGAACATTTCAGGGATTCCTAAAAAAAGGAATCAGCCAAATTGGATAAGTATTACAAAAGATATGACCAAATAATCAGACAAGTCAAAAACTGCTTAAAATCTAGAATTACGGCATTTTCACAATTTAGCTCAAAATACAACAATATTCCAAAAATGATGCAACTTAACATGTAATGACACATTGTTGAAGATTAAATAATAGAAATGTAGATAAAATATATTGAAAATATAAGCTCTATCAATTTCCCCACACTTAGAACTTGGTCTCCTGGACAAGTGATCATTAAAACCAAATCAGTGCATATTCAAAATAAAAACCAATGAGGTTCACTAATCTACCACGAAGAATAAAATGATATCATGCCTCATAAAAAATGATTCATGTTTTAAATTCAGTTCATTCAATCCATTTAAACTCCTTTTATCCTCTCATTCACTTAACACAGTCACCTCACAAAAATTTTCTCTCAACATAAATATTGATTTCCAACAAAGCTTCTCTCAAGAAAACACGCAGGAATCATCATAGGCTTGAAAATTTTCTAAATCTCCACCTGATGTGAGCCAGGAAAAATGTGATCATCTTGAGGGATTTTCAAGGATGTTTTGTGGATAAATTAGGGTGGGTATCAAATGTCTAAAATTTAGAAGCCGAATAAGGAGGGTTTGGCTCATTTTGGAAGCAAAAAATACATGAATATAACCTTCACTCATGTGGGGAATCCTCCATACTCTCCTCCAATGAAATTCATATTTGAGAATCTCTGAGAATATCTTTTCCACCTCATTCCATCCAAATTTCAGCAGAAATAGTTACATTTCTCTTCTTTTTTTTCAAAACCTCCAGATTGGGCACAACTTTCTTCCATCAAGAGCTCCAGACAGGCACAACTATCTTCAATTGAGAGTTCTAGATAGGCACAACTCTCTTCCTTTGAGAGATCCAGAAAGGCACAACTCTCACAAATAAAACATCTTTTAGCAGCAAAAACATCTCTTCATTTTTTATATAACCACCCAAAGAAACACCAGAAGATGTAGCACACCACAAGTCATCTCCCCCACCCTTAAGTTCAACTAGATCATGCATTTATACTTCCAAAGTAGGTTGGAAATGGAAAATGACTTGTAATGTGGTTATTTAAAAGGAATTACATGGAAACTAAGGGCTCAAGAAAGATAAACTATAAAAGCTGGTCCAGAATAAAATGGATAATCGTGAAAAAGGGGCTTTCAATCAAAAACAAATTGCCTCAATCATTTCAATCACACTCACCTTATCCCTCAAGTTTTGATAGAAAAAGATCAAGTTCTGGTTTAATAAAACAAGCATTATTTGGTTCACTCAATAAGTAGGATGAATTTTAAGAAGATGGAAATTTGGTTCAAAATAATCATAGGCAAGTGGTTTTCAATATTTGATAGCATTCATGTAATGGAATTCAAAAATCAATGGATATTTCAAAATTTTAGAACTTCCAATAGTGTCTTTTTCAGCATTCATTTATAACCAGATTGAAGAGATCAATTAGTTCACTCATTGATAGGGTTTTAAAAGATCATCATGTATGCTCAAATGTTTTTAAAAATTTTAAATAAAACTCACAAAGTTTGAAAAATAAAAGAACACACCAAAAATTGAAAGCGAGAGAAAAGAAAAGGAAAAAAATAAAATGAAATAACACAAAATCCTAATCTTCCCAGCATGTTCCTCCCCCCACACTTATTTTATAAAATGTCCACATTGTGTAAAAAAATTATATGAATATGAAATTCAAGAAATAAAATTCATTACAAAAAAAGTGAGAATGAAAAACACAACCTGTCATCAATTGTATTCTCCTTCATGAAGATGGATCTCCTCCCCATGAGGATCTTGAAAATTCTCTCTAAATAGCTTCAACCTGTTCCCATTGATTATGAATGGCGTCCCTTTTCTTGGTTCTTTAATCTGGATTGCACCAAAAGGAAAAACATGAGTAACAATGAATGGACCAGACCATATGGAATGAAATTTACCTGAGAACAGCTTCAATCTGGAATCAGACAGCAACACTTTGTGTCCTTTCTTGAAGTTTTTGTCGAGAATAATCTCATCAGGAAATGATTTGGTTCGTTCCTTGTACAACCTAGAACATTCATATGCATTCTTTCTAATCTCCTCCATCTCATGCAAACCAAATTTTATTTCTTCCCCAGTAGATAACAGATTCATGTTACATGTTTTAACAGCCCAAAAAGATTTGTGTTCTAACTCAACTGGATGGTGAAAAGCCTCTCCATAGACTAATCTAAATGGTGACATGCCAATTGGGTTTTTGAATGTAGTCCTATAAGCCCAGAGTGCATCATCAAGTCTTAAACACCAATCCTTTCTATTTGGGTTCACAGTTTTTTCCATAATTTGTTTGATTTCTCTGTTGGACAACTCGATCATTCCATTTGTTTGGGGGTGATAGGGTGTAGAGACCCTATGATGAACTCCATACTTATTCAATAGTGATTCCAAAGTCTTGTTACAAAAATGAGTACCTTGGTCTGTAATCATGAACTTTGGAAATCCAAACCTTGAAAATATATTTCCTTTCACAAACTTGGACACAGTTTTGGCATCATCAGCTCTTGTGGGAATAGCTTCTACCCACTTGGATACATAATCAACAACAAGAAAAATGTAAAGATATCAAAATGAATTGGGAAAAGGTACCATGAAATCCATACCCCAAACATCAAATACATCACAAAACAACAGAGGTTGTTGTGGCATATCATTCCTTTTGGAAATGCCCCCTTGAAATTGAAAATTTCTACATGTCCTGTAGAAATCAAAAGAATCTCTAAAAATGGTAGGCCAATATAAACCAGAATCAAGAACCTTTCTTGAAGTTCTTTGAGGCCCAAAGTGTCCTCCACAAGTCAATGTGTGACAAAAGTTTAGGACAGATTGAAATTCAGAATTTGGAATGCATCTCCTAATCATTTGATCACTACCAACATGCCACAAGTAAGGATCATCCCAAATGTAATGATTTGAATCACTCAAAAGTTTAGAAATTTGATTCTTGGAAAACTAGTGGGGAACATCATCAGAAGCTAAATAATTCACCATATAAGCAAACCATGGCCTTTCGGTTTGACAAGCATACAACTCCTCATATAGAAAAGTTTCTTTAATTGGCAGGTAGATCTGAGGATACCCATTCAAAACAGATGGTATCCTACTCAAATGATCAGTAACAAGGTTTTCACTTCCCTTCTTGTCCTTTATTTCAACATAAAACTCTTGTAACAACAAAATCCATCTCAAAATTCTTGGTTTTGAATCATGTTTCTTCATAAAAAATTTGATTGCAGAATGATCACTGAAAAAAATCATCTTAGAGCCCAGAAGATAACATCTAAATTTGTCCAAAGCAAAGACAACAGAAAATATATCCTTCTCAGTTGTTGTATAGTTTGATTGGACCTGATCAAATGTTCTAGTGTTATAGGTAATCACATGAGATTTCTTTTCCAATCTTTGACTTAAAACATCCCCAAGAGAAAAGTCAGATGCACCAGTCATGATCTCAGAAGGAAAGTCCCATTTGGGATGTTGAACAATGGGAGGTGTAATCAATTTTTGTTTCATCTCCCCAAAGGCCTGTTTACAATTTTCATCAAAGACAAATGGGGTGTCTTTCTTGAGCAATCTAGACAATGGAAGTGCAACCTTACTTAAATCCTTAATGAATCTCCTATAAAAACCAGCATGACCAAGAAAAGATCTCACATATCTAACTGTTTTTGGGTTTGGCAATGAAGAAATGACCTCAACTTTGGACTTATCAACTTGAATTCCATCCAAAGACACAACATGTCCATGAACAATCCCCTTACCCACCATGAAATGACATTTTTCATTATTAAGAACAAGGTTATTATCAATGCACCTTTCAAAAAAATGAGCCAAACCTTCCAAACAACTTTCAAATGATGAGCCATAAATAGTGAAGTCATCCATAAAAACTTCCATGAATATTTCAAGAAAATCAAATAAAATACTCGTCATACACCTTTGAAAAGTTCCAGGAGAATTGTACAAACCAAAGGGAATCCTCCTATAAGAAAATGTTCCAAATGGGCATGTGAATGTGGTTTTTTCTTGATCCTCCGGTGCAATATGAATTTGGAAATAACGTGAGAATCCATCCAGAAAACAATAATGGGTTTTTCCATCCAGTATTTCAAGGACCTATTCACAAAATGGAAGTGGAAAGTTGTCTTTCCTCATAGACAAATTGAGCTTCCTGTAATCAATGCACATTCTCCATTTACTTGGAAGCCTAATAGGAACAAGCTCACCAAATTCATTCTTTGAGATTGTGAAGCCACCTTTTTTGGAACTACATGGATTGGACTCACCCATTGACTATCAGAGATGGGAAAAATAATTCCAGCAGCTAAAAGGGTGGTAACGTCTTTCTTAACAACCTCTAAAAGTGTTGGATTCAACCTCCATTGAAATTGTCTCACCGGTTTAACATTTTCCTCCAAGAAAATTCTATGCCTGCACACTGAGGGACTGAATCCAGTAAAATCAGATAGAGTCCACCCAATAGCCTTCTTGTGGGTTTTGATGACTCTTAACAATTGATTCTCTTGGTCATTCGACAAATGTTTTGAAATTATAATAGGTAATGTTTCATTTTCACCTAAGAAAGCATATTTGAGATTCTCAGGAAGTGGTTTCAACTCTAACTCAACTTGTTTATTTTCATTGATCAAGGAACATTGCTTACAGGTGTGGTTGTTTAGTGGGGTTTGATAATTTAAAGGACAATCACCATGAATATCAATTTCAATGTTCTCGAATTTGATTCTAGTGGAAAATTTTCAATTTCTCCTGGGAGACCACTAGCAGCACTATGGATTTATAGGGAGACATCATACCCATTTTTGAGATAAATAGAATCTTGCAAAGCCATCTCAACATTCCAAGACTCATCATAATCTCCCTTTTCCCTATCTTGTTGATCAGATTCAGCAACAAACAAATTTCCTTCATCAAAAATATCATCTAGTTTCTCATCATAGGAAAAACTAGGGAACATATAAGTGTAAAACCAACCAATAATGTTCACTTGGGGGGATGAACGATCCTCGACTGGGTGTTTCATGGACTGAAAAATATTGAAATGAACAACCTTTCTTCCAATCTCTAGTGAAAGTGTTCACTTGTGAACATTGATGATTTCCTTTTCAGTTTTCAGTAATGGTCTCCCTAGAATGAGAGGTGCATGGGTACTAAACATATCATATTCTATATCTAAGACATAGAAATCCACAGGATAAATCATGTCTCTCACCTGAACAAGAACATCCTCAATAACTCCAGTAGGCTTGGTGGTACTTCGATTAGCAAGTTGAATGATGATCCCAAAGGGATTCAATTCTCCAACATGAAGAGATGAGTAAACAGAATGTGGTATAACATTGACAGAGGCCCCCAAATCAAGCATAACATTCTTGAATTCACAATTCCCAATGGTGAAAGGAATACTAAAGGTTGCTGGGTCTTTACATTTGACAGGCAAGGCATGCTGGATCATGGATGAAACATTCCTCCCTAAGTTGACCTTTTCACCTCCTTCGAATTTCTTCTTGTGGGTACACAGTTCTTTCAAAAACTTTTCATACCTTGGAATTTGTTTCATAGCATCAAGCAAAGTTATATTGACTTGAACATTCTTAAATGTCTCCAAAACCTCCTTATCCAACTCTTTCTTAGCACTCGACTTCACTGGTGGTTCACTCCTAGGGTAAGGCAATGGTGGTTTGGTTGTTTAAAGGCTATTTTGAGCACTTCTTTGAGAAACAAAATGTCCAGACATCCTCTTCCAATCCCTATTTGTTCTTTAAAGCAACATTTCTTCTCTTGAAATTGTGTTTCCCTTCAAAGAACATTCATAATTTACAGCATTTCCATCAGTGGTGGGATTCTCAACAGCAGTTTCAGCAACAAGTTTTGGTTTCTCAATTTTAGGGGTATTCAGTTGTTTTCCACTCCTAAGTTCAATTGTACTCACATTTTCCTTCCCTTTATCTCTCGGATTCACTTGAGGTTGTGAGGGAAAACCTCCACTCATTTTATTTTTTATGCAACTAATATCAGAGGTAAGTTGACCCATTTGAGTCATTAGGGTATTTAGATTGTTTTGTTGTTGGTCTTGTGTCTGTTTCATTGCCTCATGTTGTTTTCTCATTGATTCTTCAACATTACTCTCTGAATTTTGAGTGGGAGGGGCAACCTGAATGTTTCTTCCAGAATGAGCATTGGCTTGCTCATTGAAATGTCTTGGTTGTGAATTTCTTGATTGTCCTTGGAAGAAGCCTCTAGGTTGTTCAGGATGTCGAAATATTTCATTAGAGTGTTTGTTCTAGCCTTGATTGAAATTTTTATTTGATTGAAATGGCCATTGTTGGTTTCATTGAAAGTGTTTTCCAAGAAAAACAGCATTGTATTTTTCAGAAGGTTCCTGCATTTGAGGGAATTGGTCACTAAAATGGTCATTGTAAGAACAAATTCCATAGTAGACGTTTATTTGAAATGTTGCTTCAGGTTTGGGTAGAGTTGGTGGGGTATTGGATAACATCATTGACCCCACCATGGTAGTAAGATCCGAAAGTTGACTCACAATCATATTGTTTTCAGGACTAGCAATTAGGATCTCTTGGGCAGATTTCACATGAAGAAGGCCTCTTCTTCCAAACTGTTGAGCATTTTGGGCCATGTTTTCAATTAATGTCCTAGCAGCAGTTGGTGTTTTGTCAACTAGATCCTCTCCTGTAGCAGCATCAATCATGCTTCTATTAGTAAGACACAATCCCTCATAAAAATATTGAATCAAAACTTGGTCACTAATTTGATGGTGGGGGCAACTGAAACAAAGTCTTTTGATGTGTTCCCAATACTCATGCAATGTTTCACCTTGAGTTTTCCTAATTCCACAAATCTACTTTCTAATGGAAGCAGTTCTAGAAGCAGGGAAAAAATTTTCAAGGAAAAGTTTTTTCAATTCATTCTAATCCCTAGTCAAAGTAGAATGTGAATAGAAAAACCATTCTTTGACAACTCCTAACAAAAAAGGAAAAGACCTCAATTTCATTTGATTTGCATCAACGCCCTGGGGTTTCACGTTGAAACAAAGATAAATAAATTCTTGAAGGTTTTTATGTGGATCTTCCCCAGTCAAACCATTAAATTTTGGAAGTTGGTGAATGAAATAAGATTTAATTTCAAACCCAGCAGGTGCATCAGGATATTCAACAAGATTTTCTTGATTTGCATCATAAGATGAAGCTAATTCTTTCAAGGTTCTATTTTCAGACATTGGAATTTCAATTTCAACCATGTTTCTTCAAAGTACATTATTAGAAGATTCACAACTTTGGACAAGGGGATTTCTTGTATATCTATCCCTAGAGTGAAAAGTTCTATCAATTTTGGAATCCAATGGGAAAAAATTTGGGTTAGAATTTCAGGTCATGCAAAAACAATTTTCAAACAAATAAACTCAAGAAACCTCCCCAGAAACGATGCCAGTTTATGTGAGGATTATTTGTCGCTAAATCCTCAATCAATTAATTTTTTCCCAAAAAAAACAATGCAATATAGCAGTCCCTGGATTGTCTCTCGAGGAGGTTGCAATTTGAGTTTCAAAACTGTCACTTTTTTGTTGGATTGTTTTCACATGAAATCCAAAATTGGGGATTTGATTAAAGACTCAAGAAGAGAAAATAAATAAAAACTAAGAGAAATAAAATTAGAGAATGAGCTAGAAAATTGATTGGAAATAAAATGGGTTTCAAAACAGAATCAAAACAGTGGTTACAGACAAGCTTTAACCTCCCGGACACTCCCCTCTTCCAAGTTTAAAATTATATCTCTAATGAATCTCTCAATGCCTACACAAATACCTCTGTATAAACACCTTATTTGGAAAGTATATCATATTAAGACCTCAATATGATTGTTTCCCCTCCTATAGAAGTGATCTAATTATTTGAAGACCTTCAAATAACCAAACCTAACCGAAATCACTATACTCAATGGAAAGACCTCACCGAAGAAATTAAAATAGTGAAATCGAATCTTTTACCTTATAGATTGGAAAACCATCCAGAAAAATCAAGTTGAATATATATTCAACAAAGAAAACAACCGCTGTCATTCAAGAAATATAAATTCAAAAGAGATGCAACAGAGATTACACATGAATATCAAAACTCGGAAGGGAGTGTCCGTCGGTTGTCATCATCCGCAACCACTTGGTGCTTAGCCTCGCATCACCTGATCAGCCAAAATAACCTCCAATCTAGCAAGAGTGTACACCAACTTCATCATTGTCTCCACAAATCCATCCCCCCTTCAAAGGGAAGAAGAGCTAGGGAGAATAGGGGAGGAGGGATGGAAAATATTCGGTCCAGATTCTGTCCGCCCGAAATATGATTCTGTTTGGAACACCTCTCGGAAAAATCAACCTCTAGATCCTTCTACATAGTTGTTTAGAAATACGTTCTCTATCGGTCCACAATATATCAGCCACTTTGGAGATGTGGTACAAAAGTTATGAATTAATTAATACACGACTCTTTCTCTGCCCGAGGAGACATTTCATCTCCCACTTGTTTGACTCTATCATAGTGTGCACTAATGATCAAGTTTGACCATGAGATTAATCTTGTATTCTCAAATTGGATTCCTCTTGCACGCCCAGTTGGAATTAATGAGATGGGAAACATGTAGCCGAAGTTAGGCTCCATTTATTGAGGTGGGCTCCACACATCTGAACATGCAAACTCTTCCCAAAGAATGATTTATTTGGACCCATAGATGGATGATTTAGATCATGATCCAGTTGATATATATGAATATCACATTCCATGGGTTCCTAAAAAAAGGAATCAGACGAATTGGATAAGTATTTCAAAAGATATGACCAAATAATCAGACAAGTCAAAAAACCGCTTAAAATCCAGAATTAAGGCATTTTCACAATTTAGCTCAAAATACAACAATATTCCAAAAATGATGCAACTTATCATTTAATGAAGTATTGGTGAGGATTAAATCATTGAAATGTAGATAAAATATATTTAAAATATCATCTCTATCAGTCACATTAGAAAAACCTTGAAATGTTATTTTATTATAAAATCATATTCAGTTTATAATGTTTCCAAAATGGTTTATTTTGAGCATAAGGTGGGTCTATGTCGAAAAACTCTTGACAAATAGGTTTTAGAAAAGGTTTGGTCTCTATATTAACATTATATTTTAGATTTAACTCTTAGTTAAATAGTTTAATATTTATGATGTGTCCTTGTATTATTATATTATATGATTAATAAACTTACTATAAAAATCCAAGAGAACACCAAGGGATTAATTAATGACATATCTATTATTATATAAGTCCTTTTACTTAACCTTAGATTTTTATGACTTCTATATCATTTAATAATATAGTATTTGTTTCAAAAACTCATTTATGTCAAATTTGACATTATTTAGTATTTTCTTTTTGTGAAAATCACTACAATCTGATTTTTTTTTAAAAAAACATAAATTTAATCAACCCTAACTTGTATTATTAACCTTGAAAATTCGTGTAATGCCTAAAAAGTCTCAATTAACATTTATTTTAATATTTATAATATCAATTATTTTAATCATTCCTTGATAAGGAAATTACTGCATCATCATTGCATCATAAATTTATTTAATTATTTAATGTCTTAAAAATATAAAAACCATTATTTATAAAATAGTTTTATATTTATAGTGAATATTTATAGTCTAATTTATCTTTTTTATAACCCTATATTCAATATATATTAGTTATGAAAATTTCAATGTAACACTTTTAACTTTTCATTAATTTAAATAATAATAAATGTGATAATATAATATAAGTAGACTGAAAGGATCGTATTTTCTTCCTAAGGTTTATTTTGGTCAAAATAAACTTATCCAATAGAATTACGACATGTGTTATGGTAATTATAATATCTTTTTTATCTTTTATTACCCTATTTACTTTTAACCGTGGTAAATAAAATTCAAAAGTTATTATTCACAAAAAATTATATATATCCCATTGGACCAAATTTTACTTTAAGATGTCAATATTGTCTTTTGGATTTTTGAAATTCAATTCACATTAGTGGTAAAATTACATTTTTTGAAAATTTTCTAACTTGCTTGAAGGCACGTAAAAGGCGTTTAAATATTGAATAAAATTTTATACATCTAATTTTATTATAAAATGAATCCAATAAATTACATTGAACTTATATAGGTATTATTTATCCATTTTGACTTAAAATAATTTGAAATAAATAAATAATTATTTAAATAAAAAGTAAATTTTAAACAATAACACAATGTTTTTCACTATTCATCAAATATTGTAGGTTTTTAGAAAAATACCAAAAATTACCCTAAGATAATTTGGTTTTCTGAATCCAAAAATTAAGTCCATTCTGAAAAATAAAAATTATAAAATTTAAAAAAGTGGGTATTACTATTTATAATAGCTGGTTTGATTGGTCGTGGTGTGTCAGAACTCGATGTTGCGTAAAGTCCAAGCTATTTCATTATTCAAAGAGAAACTTACTGTTGAATCTTGGTGTGTTACAATGTAAATGTTTCATGTTTGGAATGTAATTTCATCAACATATTTAATGTCAATGTGATTGGATGAAGCTAGCTAATGAGGTTAATAGATATAAAGCACCATTGAATTCACCAACTACAATCAAGTGTTTTAAAGGCAAGGAGTTTGGGCATTATGTTAACCAGTTCCAATATCTGAAGGATAATGACAATAATTATCCCCAAAAACCACTTAATCCTCTAGGAAAATAGAAATCAAATGTGATAAATATTTCTGAAAAGGGGTAAAAGAATGATGTTTTTATTTTTATAGCTACCATCCACTCATAATATTTTAATGTCTTATCTAATTTTTTATTTACATGATATTTATAAAAATAATCCCCTCAGGGTATCATAGTACCAACATAAAAAATTAGATTTCATGTCCTTATTAGAAACTCTAAATGGTATGATGATCACATCCCAAGTCTATGATTCTTCTGCCGTTGTAGTTTGTGGGAACATGTTTTTTGGAAATCATGTTACTTTTTCCTCTAGCCATTTTTAATGTTATTTTGGGAGTGAATTTTATTTTCTTACAAAAATACCGCATAAATTTATGAGGATGTGAAATTGTGTATGTCATTCTGAGCCAACATATTATATTCTATTTGAGTGATGACAACAATGAAATTATAATGGAAACTAAATATTTTGTATGTCTAATTATTCATATTAAATAATTTAGTTTATCTCATTTTATTGGGGAGGAGAAGAAAATTAAAGATATACCTATTATGTGGGATTTTATTATTGTCTTCTTGAAATAGTTGCTTGGTATTCCACTGAATCATGATGTCGCGTTTTCAATAAAACTTATTCTTTTTTATACACCTATTTCCAATAATTTATAAAGAAGGGTCCCAATTGTGTCTCAAGAATAGTAGAAGAAACACTATGTAAATCATGACATGGCATTCATTCATCCAACTGTGTCACCATTGGGTATAAATCATGTAATATCCAAGGAATTTTAAACATGTTTTTAAATAAATGTGTGCTAAAATAGATAATTTCAAACTTTAAACCAAATGAGATATATTCTAAGATAATCATCAATCAATTAAATTTTTATTTTGAAAAATAATATTTTGCTATCAGTACACATTCAAATTTATATAAAATAAATTTTTTTAAAATTTTTTCAATATTTTTATTAAATTTAAAAATAAAATTTTATTTATTTGTAAATATATTTATCTATTTTTTATAAAAAACCCTTTTTGGAAATATTCAATTAATTATATTAATGAGTAAATAATAATAAATATTTGTGTTAAAAAGGTTTTTAGTGTTATTGTTGTAAGAAAATAATTTTAAAATAATAATAAGTAAACATTAATAGAACGAAAACAATAAGAGAATTTACTAAATATAATTTTGAAATGAAATTGTTAAATGACTATATTTGTGGTTATATATATTTAGTTATATTTAAAACATAAATTGAATTAAATAAATATACAATTATTTTTTTAATTAATTTAAATAAACTATTTTTGATATGAAGATTCATAGTTTTCAAAAAAATAATTTTTATAATACCATTTCTCTTGATAAATTAATTATTATAAAACATATTTAACCATTTAGTGATAATATTTCTACAATGATTTAAATTTTATATAAAAATTAAAAATATTAAATTTGTTAATAAAGAAATGTATTGTTATTAATAAAATTAGTATTAGTATTTTTTAAAACAATATGTATGTAATTTAGTAAAATTACTAAGAGGTTGAAATAAATATAAAAATATTCTTAAAAACGAATTTTCATAGAGTTTATAATTTAAATTTTTAAACAATTATTTTATAGTAAAAATGAACACAATTTAACCATCCATGAGAACTAAAAGGTCTTAGGTCTCCCTCATAAGGGACTAGGAGTCGACCCCGTGGGAGATAAGGAAACCAAGAGGAAAAAATGGATGTAAGAGGATTGAGTGCCTCTGCATAAGAATGGGTGACATGAGTGTGGGTAATGCGTGTTATTACAGCCGGAGGTGTGAATGATGTGTCTGAGTGCCAATACTGGTTTCTAGATTATGTGGAAACTGATAGTATTTATAATATATTCAAGCGCTCAAACAGTCAAGGTTTCTATGATGGTTTAGAAGTGATACTACTGTTTATTAATTTTAAAAACATCTCTTTATATCACCATAATTCAATAAAATTGATGATTTTCCTCCGATCACTTCATATTTTTCCTTGAGGCGTTTCTGGTAGCATCAATGTTATCTTATTCATCTAACTTGAAATAAAACCTCTTATAGGCATACAAAATTAGTAATATGACCTGATAGATACCCCCCTTATTGTCTTCATTTTATTACAAACTCATATTATTCAAACCACAAAACCCTATACGTGAAAACATATCAGTTTTATCAATCAGTCAGATGTTACATGACCATTTTTTTTCTAACCCTAAAATAGTGCATCATTCCCATTATTATCATGGAATGAAAAATATGTTACAATGCTAATAAAATTATTTGTTTCATATGGTTCTTCAAATCATCATAAAGAAAGTCGATGGACCATTTTGAAATAACTATATATATATATATTACATTACTATGAGTTTTTAAAATAGGAGGGAATGCACATACATGTTGAAGATTCTTAAAGCTCATTCACTATCCTCATCTTTTTATTTCAACAAAATTAGTGACTGTATATATATATATATATATATATATTATTTTCAATAATGAAGATATCTTGTACGCATATTTTTCATATTTTATAGAAATACAATAATTTGACCCTAAAAGAATTCTATTAATTATTTAAAAAATTGGTATAGCTCTGGATAAATAAATATACTCATGTCACCATCTCCAATAAAAAATTCCTTCCCTAGGTATGTTTTTAGTATTCAAAATACTATAAATATGGGCATTTTATTTTTTCTTTAAACATAAAAATCATGGAATCTAATTTCCCTCTTTTCTTTTTACTATATTATTTTATGAAATAGAGGAGGATGATACCTAATCTAATATTTATTTTCCATTTGAGTTAATCAAATTTTTTGTTTTCGAAATCCAAATTTCCAAAATTATAATTTTATGTATAAATTTTTTATTCATGGGTGATTTCAAATTTATAAAGGGAATATTCTCCTTTGTAATTATAATGTGTATGGAGTTTTTCAAATATTGGTTTTAAATTTTTAGGAGTATTATCTTTATTTTGAGGTATTTATCATCATATTTGATAAATATTTTTTTATAGAAGGGATGTATATTATTTAAAATACTATTTTAGTTAAGGGTAAATTATTTTTATAAATTTATGTTGGAAAAAACCTCAACATATAAGGGTAAATTATTTTAAAACTCTTATTCCATGTCTTTTATAACCCCTGTCAAAGGAATTATTTTCATAAAAAATTTATATTTCAGGAAAGAAATTAATTTTATTTACAATATTATTTTATATAACGGAATTATTTGAAAAATAATATTTTATAATTTTGATAGTTCTCTTCTATTTTGTTTCATTTCAGAATTAAGATGCTTTTTTATTTTATGTATTATTTAAAAAACCCTTTTTGTAATATAAATTCAAATTTTAAAGGTTTTAAAATATGTTTATTTTATTTAAAAATTGTTTTTATATGATAAAAAATTTGTCTTTCTGAAATTATTATACCATTTATGTTTTTAGAAAATGCATTAATTTAAGGGATATATATATTTTTTAAAATTTATATACTATGCAGGGAAGAAATTATTTAATAAAACACATAATGCATATTTATTTATAAAATCCTTCTACAATGGAAAAAATTTTATATTAATTACTATAGTTTTTCAAAACCCTTATTATAAGAGAAAATGATTATTTATTATTGAATCCCTAATTATGGGAAGAAAAGTTATATTATATTATTAAATCCCATCTACAAGATGTTTATTTAAAGAATTTTATTTTTACAATTCAAGAGGAGTTTATTAATGTTATCATTTTATTCATAAAAATCCCTTTAAAATTTGTGAATGATGAACATATAAATAGGTACGTACATGCACTATTTATTTCATTTATATAGTACTCCTAATAATTAAAATTACAATTTCAATAAATATAACGTTTTAGAATATTCTTACGTTTAAAGAAAACTTTAATTTCATCCATTCAATGTGATAAATTTTAATTTTTATGTATTTATTTTCTATTTGAAAATAAACTATATAAATGTAAATTATTTTAAAATATGGTTTAACAAAATTAAAAAGAAAAATACAGGGTTTAAAAAATACTTTTTATTTAAAAATGTAACAAATGAGTTTCATAGGTGATGATGAGGAATGAGGAGTGAACCCATGATATCAAGGGGAAATTTCCTTAAAAGTGATACTTATAGTGGCATTATGGATTACCTAATGTATTCTATGTACCATCATATTCTATAAGAAAATTATTATCTTTATATTAATGATTTTAAAAAGTGTGAAGGAGAAATATAATTATATGTTTCAATATTCATTATATTTTGAAGTGAAATTCGGTTTTCAATGCTATTTGTATATTAAAATGTTTTAAAAAAATATTTTATATGGCTAAATATTTGAAAAAAATGAGAAATATATTTTAGAATTTTTTTTATTAAATTTTTTAACTTTGATATTCAATAAAACAATTTCTAAATAGTTTGTGAACAATATTTATTAAAGAAATTTACTTTTGGTATTAAAACCTCTTACTAGGAAATTTTATACTCACCCAACATTTTAACAATATTTTTTAGAAACTCATTAAATGTTTACAAGTTTTTTTAGATTTTTTAGGGAGCTTTCACAAGTAGAGTTAAATAAATTTTTATAGATAATTTGAGTTAATCATCAAATTACTATAATCATCTTTTTGGTACTCCAAAAAATTCATTAGAAAATATATTTATATGTTTAATTGATCATATATTTTTATATACTCTTTATAAAATATATACAACATGTTTTTAGCATCCTATATGGTGGTATGAGTCTCGTGGTGCAATAATTGGTATCAAAGATATAGTTTAGACAACTTTAGAGGTTATGATGTATTTTAAGATAGTCTAAGAGAAATAATTTTTTTGTGAGGTTTTTGGAAAATGAATTTTATAAAACACTTTGGTATATATAAATACTTAACATCCTAGTTTTTCTTATTCTGAAAATAAAAATTCACAACTTTTTCAAGTATGATGAACTAATTACAAGGGCGCAGTTCCTTGGGGGGAGAATATGACATCCTAGGAATTTGAAGCATATTTTTATTTTAATAAAATATTGTTAAAATGGTTTATTTAAAATTTAAAACCAACTTAGATATGTTTTAGGATAATATACTAAAAATTAATAATTTTTATTTTGAGAAAATAATATTTTGTTATTTATAAACATTAAAATTTATAAAAAATATCAATTTTGAATTATTTTTCATGAAATAATATTTATTTTTAAAAAATATGTTCTATTTTAATGTACATATATTAATTTAATATTTTCAAAAAAACACTTTGTGAAAATGTTAAATTAATTAGAGTTATATGTAAATTATCATAATGGTTTTTCTAAAAAATTAATTTAATATTATTTTTGTAAGAAAATTATTTTGAAATAATAATACGTAGACATTAATAGAAAGAAAATAGATAACAAATGTATTAAATATAATTTTTATATATAATGTATAAATGATTACATACATGATTAAATATATATATTTATATTTAAAAACAACTTTGTATAAAACAAAAATAAAACTAATTATTATCTTTTTAAAATTAATTCATTTTGATATAGAAATTCAATTTTTTCAAAGTAATAATGTTTATATTCCATTACTCTAGAATAAATTAATATTTAAAAAATGTAGTTAAACTTATAGTGATGATATATTTACATTAATTATCATTTGATACTATAGATTATCATATTATAAATGTTATAAAATAAATGTATTAATTTTAATATAATTAGAATTATTATTTTACTAAAAAACTAGTAGGTAAATTAATAAAATTAATAAGTTGAATAAATAAATATAATAATTGGCTTAAAATAGAATGTTAATAGAGTTTATATTTCAATATTTTAAACATACTTTTAATAATAAAAAAGTTATCCATCTTTGAGCCCTAAAAGGAACCACTTTAATCTGATAATGGACTATGGGTTGACCTCATGTGAGATAGGTTATCCAAGAGGACCCATGCTGGCAAGATGTTTGAACACCTATGCATAGGAATTTCTGAAATGGGAATGGGAAATTCATATTGGCATAGCACGAGGTGGGTATGGTGTGTCTAGGTACTAACCTCTTTTACTTGCTTCAGTGAACAAATAAACCCTTTTTAATATTTTAAAATCCTAAAACATTTGAATGTTTTATATCGGTTTTGTAACATGGATATTGTTCAGTAATTTTAAAAACATCTATTTATATAACCAATGTCCGATCAAATTGACATTAAATTTATAAAATTATTTTTCAGTAATTTTTGCTAAATTTTTCCTATAATGCGACTTAATAATTTTTAAAACATTGAAAAATTACTAGTGTGCCACTAACCACAATTATAAAATGAAACCTCCTCCCCTCACTTCTTCACACATCATGAGCATTTAGATAAAAAACTGAAATAAATATCTCTAAAAATACATATATGTGTTTTATAGCTTTTTTTCTTCCCAAAATACCAACCCAAGGGTCCTTAAGTAGAGATCTAACTGAGGTTTCTCTAAGAGAAGGTAATCATCTTAACCGAGCACTTTTTCAATAATACTGCTTTTTTTACCACGTTCAAATATGTCATAAAATAAAAATATAATAACACTAATATCATCCATAAAATTATATGTTAAAATAATTAAGAAATAATATTTATCTAACTCTTTCCCAATTAAATGGGAAAAAAACCATCGCTCATGTGTGTGATAGACTATCTCCTTGTGAGTCTAAGTAAGTTGTTTTCATAAACACATCACTTGGAAAATGATAATTTTAAAAATTGATCAATATATATGATAATTAGGACATATTATTTATTCACTAATATATATATATCATCTAATTGCTTACCCTTTCAACTATTAAAAAATGACAACGTTGCTCGTACATTCATATGACTTGCTGTCTCTATAATGCAATGTGATTCATTTTCATTGTACACAATTAAATAATGATTCTAAAAAATGTATATAATAAATAAATACAATATTTATTACATTAATATAATTATGGGTATATTGAAAAAAAACCTATGAATAATAATTTGAATAGCTTATATCAATCATACATGAGAAACTAACATGTTAAAACTAAAAATAATCATAACAATGAAATAGTTTGGATTTATGGGTTTTAATATGGTTTTTGGTGAAAAAATATAATATTATCAATATTAATATGGTTATTTTATAAATTTATAACACATTTAAAACATTATATCGTATGTTAAATCATGTTCAACATTGTTTTAGTGTGTGGTAAGGGGGTTCTTAAATCAATTTCCATTCATTAGGTTATACTTCCACTTCATTTACAATATAATACCCTGATTATATATGAAATGACACATGATTTCATTATGTTTTAATTAAACATTTTTTTGTGGATTTATATGTTTTATACTTTCTCACTACATTTATTAATTATCACTTTATTGATACAAAGTTTATATGGTATTTCACTTCAACATCCACTACACTGAGACATATTTAGTATTATGCTCATATTTTTATTTTTATTGTTCATATACTACCACTTTTATGTATTTAATAGGAATATATATTTTTTAATGGTGGTTAGTTTTTTAATTCATGTTAATTATTTCAATGGGATATTATTTAAAATTTATAAAAGAGATAGGTATTTATTCTACAGCCCAATTTATTATATTGATTATATTTTTTATTGGAGGAATATTATAGTATATATTTTAAAAAATATATATATATCTTCTTAATTTTTTGATATTTTTTGATTTTAAATGTTTTCTTATTACTTTTACTCTCATTGGAACATGAATTAGACAATTAGTTTTTTAAAGAATATATGATCTTATTTCTCTTTTGGGTCTGATATATTCTTTATATTTGATTAAAATTTCAAAAAATGTTTTAGAAAAGTGTTTTTTATTTTCTAAAATTATTTATTAAGTACATATTTTTTTCCATGAATTTTTATAATTAGTTAATGGAATCTAGATAATTTTCTTCAAAATGTTTATTTTTTAATTTCTATATAAATATGATTTTTTTATTTTTATCATCTATGAAATCAATATAATTTCACCCTCTGACAAACCTTTTTTACTATTTATATTATTTAAATAAATATTTAATGGTTTGGGAAAAAAATTATTTTATGGAAATTTATTTCAAATGGTTCTCTTCTATTTTATTATATTTTATAAAAAGATTATTTTATTGTTAAATCAATATTTTTGATGCATTTATGGTCATCATTTACCATTTATAAATATATTAGTTATTAACATTATTTTGAAACATCAAATTTTTTGTGATCATATTTCATCAGATATATCCATATTCTGTGAATCAAGGTTACTATTATTTACTAAATAGTTTAGGTCTTCAATGTATGATGTTTTACCATGAATGTTTTTTTATTGGCTAGTGAAATATTTTTATTTCATTTTCTTTTCTAAATACATATATTTTTTGATAAGAAATATTTTGATTAGTCAAATTTATTATTAAATATATTCAGAATTAGTTTGAAATGTAGTGATTTTGGGGGTATGGATTTACCTGGACCATAGATTTATCAATAGTATTCATGAGACAAACTAGTTGACCAAATTTATTAAATATATTTTCGATGTATTCCAACCCATTGAATACACTATCTTTGGCATAAGGCCTTTATGGTAAATATAACATGATGTAAGAGATCATAATATGCAACATTTACCATTTCCTTCATTAAAAATTAAATTATTATAATATATGATATTATTACATTGATATTATTCATGGAATAATATCAGTCTCATGTTGTTTATTAAATTATATGTGTTTTCAGTTATTTACCTTTACATTTTGATTTTACTTTATTTACTCATGATAACACCCACTACATGTAACCCTTAAAGTGTATTTGATCTTACCCTTATTTTATTTCCTTTCCACAAGACATGAAGAAGGAATCATTGGATGAGTAATAAGTTTAATAATATTTACTTTAATTATGTTTTTATATTTTATTAACAATGTCAAATGGGAAGCATGTTTATATCTAGGTTTTCTTGTTCACTAAATAGATTTATCCTTAATGATGTGATCTTTTTTATCTTATGGGAATTTAAAAAATTGGGCACTAAATCTACATTACTATAGTTCTGGTTATTATAATATACCTCTAAAATGATTCCAAGCACCTATAATCCAATAAATACCAATATCTAATAAACAATTACCCAAAAATAAATACTATATGAGATAACTCTCATGAAAGACCTTGTATAAAAAAATATTGAGCCATAAAAATTTAACTAAAAAAATTAACAAAAACTACTTCAACTGATGTTCAACTTGTGCTATTAATATTTCATATATGTGTTATACTCTCACACATGTTTTCCTAAATCACCATTCCTCTATAAAATTTTTATTAATAGAATGGTTCATCTAGAAATTAACTTCTTATGAGTGTAATGAATCTATATGGTTCCCTTATCGAACATTGCATCCTCTTTAATATTAAAATTGTAACCAACCAATTACATAGGAGTTATCATGAAGAAATCATCAAATATATTATATATAGAAAACATCTTGGTTTAAATCCATCTAGGGTGGGAAGAAAAAATCAATATGCCACTTAACTAACCCACTATAATAACATGAAACGTCTATAAAATCAATTGGAATGTTTTATATGTTTATCAAATCCACTCTAACAACAATAAAGAGTAAACTTCATGAACAAACAATGATACTAAATGTGTTTATCATGTTTGAACTTTCACACAAGTTATCCATAAATGGAATAAAAAATACATGTATATTTATTTATTGCATCAGATATCATATAACCAACATGAATAAACTAGTATCCCACTTTATAATTTCAACTATACAGTAACTAACATGATCAAGCGGTTTTTCACATTGGTTATAATATGCCTCACATGGTAAATAATTTTTCATTGGTTTATCATGTCAGTTATAAGATAACCAATGTTTTAAATCTCATTATTCATGTAGGTTAACGTATAAAATATGTGATAAAACAATAAGAATATCACCATCATGTCTGTAATATTATAACCAATGTGATATATAATTTAAAATTTTATGAATTTTCATTTTAAATCATTTTAGGTTTACTTTATATCACTGATGAAAATTCGTTTCGCTCAGGTGGAATCTCTATATATGTTTATTTGATCCAGTGGAATCTAATATGAGCTTTACGTCTTCATACATTTTCAGGATTCCTAGGGATCATTGTTGTAAATTTGATCAGCTCAACTCTTAACTTGTAAGTAATCCTCACAAATCAATCCTCACTCACATATTCCATAACTTTTATTTTTTTTTATTCTGTTTAATCAAATATCACATTATCATTGTTGGACTTGTCATGTTTTAATAATGTTCTAATGATCACAAATCGTGTTACTCCTTTTTAATATATCTCAAATCATGTATAGAGGAGGTTAGTTTTTTATGATTTAAATAAACATTGCCTATATCCCGATTCGTGTAAATCATGTTCGAATATTGTAAACTATATTTAATTTTACCTTATAATGATGTCTTATCTGAATGATTAAGGTAAATTCATTCTGTGAATATAATTACTTAAGACTGTTTATAGATATTTGGCTAAGTTTAAGAAATATTGTGTCTTCCACCAGTTCTAGTTTTCTAGCAAACAACCTAGACACTGTGACCTAGACATTATAACCAAGACACTATAACCTAGACATCGTGACCCAGACATAGTATCCCAGACACTGTAACATAGATAGTGTAACACAGAAAACGTAACCCATATACAATTACCCATACACTGTAACCTAGATATTTTGACACATTCACTTATCCTAGACATTGTGATCATAACACCACATTTGTTCAATCCCTTAGTAAACTCAATGAAGTTGTAGCATCATGACTGACTCACCGAAAAAAGGGAAAGAAGGGGAAACTGTTTTGTGGTGACACCGTTTCCATGTGATACTGTTTCACGAAAAACTATTAAAGTGTTATTAAATATATTTTTTATCATTTTCAATATAATTTCTAATAGTCATATTTGATTCATTTAAAGGAACTTACATAATTACGGATTCTCTGAAGATGTGTCATGAAATATTACGAGTTATGCGGTGAAGAATACATGCATCCTATCATATACAACATCTACAGCTGCAATTTAAAGGGAGACAAGCCGAGTTGTAAAAAGACACAGACATAGAAGTAGAAGGGAATGTTTTTAAAAAGGTTAACAGATACGTGAAATAAGATACAACTAAAGATCACAGGAAGAACTATCTATTAAAAATGGATGGTCTACTTTATATCAGAATCAAAATCATCTTCGTAATACCATCTCCACAAAGAACACAAGTTAGATCTAGCTAGAATCTGGAACACCAGACTTTTGATACTCTGATTTTTACAAGATGACTTGATATATGCATATATTTTCTTCCTATAATCCCAAAGCTGTATAGAATAACACTCAAAGAACTTATAACCCTTTATCATCATCTTTTCTATGTTGGGTACTATTTTTTACTTTCGTGTAGTGTGTGTGTCTGTATTAAAAACAAAAATTTTATCCTATATTAAACTAAATGATATAATATATCCTTTATATCATCACTTCTTTTATCTTTTTTACTCCAAAAGATAAATGTATAAGAGGTCCTTGTGTGACCTGATAGTTAATACCCACAAAGAACAATGGAAGAGGTCGTTTGACCTAGAATTTCCTGTGCACTATTGTTTACCATGATCCAGTGTGTGGATCATATTTATTAATATAAATTGCATGGTGGCCGGTGAACACTAAGTGGAGTGGATTCGGTCTCGAATTGAAACTGAACCACTTTTTTCCACTGTTTCTTTTAATTTAGTTTTTCTATTCGTTTCTATTTATTTCAGAATACACTAGATTTTACATTGATTTTTAGAAATTTATTAAAGTTATAACTATTTTGACTCATTATAATAGCTTCAAAATTTGTATCAATAACTTAAATTGATATTACTGAGAATTAATCAATCTTCTAAGTTATTTGAATAGTCAAACTATTATAATAGAATTACCTTGATTAACTGGGTTGTATTCATTTAATTGTGGATGATTTTTATGTGAAATTTTTAACAAATATTTTTATAGATACTCAATTCACCCACCTATTGAGTAATCTACTCTAACCAAAATTTCGTATCAGAGGATATTATTCTTATTAAGAATTTATTATGAAATCTTATCAACTGTGATTTTAGTTTTACATTAATGATCTATAAATTTCTATTAATTCTAAATTTTTGTATCTTTAAAATTAATTATTTATTATATATAATAAACTCGATGATGATGCAACAAACAGAACTCTTGTCTTTAATGAAACTAATTATACCCAACAAAGAAATTAAAATGAAAATGCATTTAAGAAGTATGGGTTTTGAAATTTGGTCTTAATGTGTAGATGATTATATTATTATTTACACTAATAGAATTACTTGGGATTACCCAACCATGTCGGCATATAATAATAATTAAAAATCTATGAATTTCTTATATTACTCTGTATGAGATGAGGAATTTAACTGAATTTTTTCTAGTAAATATGCCCATGAAATTTGGGATACATTGTCTCTTCCAGATGATGGAAATACTTGTGTGAAAGAAATGAGACTTAACACTAATACTATTAAATATGATATCATTAAAATGAAGCCAGATTAGCATATTTCTTAATTGTATCTCAGGTTCAATGGAATTGACAAAAAAATTATCTTTCATGGAAGAGAAGTTAATGCCAAATAAAAAATTATAAGGATTCTCAAATGCAGACCTGATATATGGAGAGGAACCTATTTCTCAATTATAGATTCATGCGACATCATAAAATTTCCTGTAAAAGAACTCATTTTCAAACTAATTATGTTTGAAGAGGAAATGAAAGTAAAAAATGGAATAGGGGGATGAACCAAAAAACGTGGCATTCAAGACAAACACATCTAAACACAAAGAAAAGGAGAAACTGTATGTTTCTATAGAAAGTTCTAGAAGTGGACAATATTCAAATAACATTGATGAGGAGATGGCTCATTTATCCAGAAAGTTTCAGAAATATTACAAAATGATGAAATTTTTCAGAAATCCTAGCTTCAATGGAAGATATAATCAAAAGAAGTTTGAAGAAATTTTGGAAATTAAATGACTTTTATGATGAAATATTATGTTATGAGTGTAAGAAAAATGTATATGTAAAGTCATATTGTCCCAATATCAAGTACAAAAAGAAATATGAGAACAAATATAGAAAGTATATAGAGGTAATGAAAGAAACCTGGGGTGTTTATGGGGATAGTTCAAGTGACATCAAGTCTTCACATGACGATCTGGAAAAAAAAGTCAATAATTATTTCATGACAAAAACTTCTAAGCTTTCCCTAGAAACTCCTTTAAAAAATTCATATTATTATGGAGATGAAAGTGATTTTGAACATATTTTTAAATAATAAATGTTTTATTATTTAAATATGATTGAAGAGACATGTAATGAACTAAAAGATAAATATATGATTTTAAAGAATCAATATGCACTTACTTGCACTGTTAAATCGGAACTTGTTGTAGAAAGAGAGAAAAATGTTCTATTATTCAAATAAAACAATGAATTAATGATATTTAACGAGAAACTGAAAAAGTATCATGAAAGGTACACTAAGGGTAATAATACCATGGTAAAAAATCTTGTTAAACAAATTTCCCCTAAATACATTACTGGTATTTAATATCAACCTAGTAAATGTTTTTTGAAATTTTTTTTTCTAATTCTAGAACATATAATTTTACTCATAGTTCAGGAAAATATTGCACTTGTTCAAATTATGATACACTCTCTATTATTCTACATTTGTAGATACCAAATAGTTTTAATTTCTCAAGTACTTTACATATTTTTTATAGGAATCATGTGATGAAGATGTGGTCTTCTAAATAACTAGTTACTAATATTACTAGACCCAACAAATATGCATACCATAATCTATTTTTATTTGACTATTTTGTAGGAATATTGATTTAAGTGCTTCTATAAAAGCTTATTTTAATTAGATAGTGGGTGTTCAAGACACATTACAAGAAACTATTCATATTTCAAAAACCTAATAGTGGTTAATGGTGGATATTTCAACCTTGGTGACGATTCAAAATGAAAAATAATTTTCCTTGACCAAATAAATAACTCTAACACAGTTTTAATTTCTAAAGTAATATTTGTTGATGGACTGAAATATAATATTCTTAGTATTTCACAATTATTTGATGATGGATTTAATTTTAAATTTGAAAATTATACTTTGAATGTTTTTAATTCTAAAATTGAATAAGTATTTTTTGTATTAAGAACTAAAAATTCATATTTTGTTAACATAGATTCTTTAGTTTCTCAAAATGATTTATGTTTATGTGTATGTCATAATGAATCTTGGGGTTGTAATAGAAGACTAGGAAATTGTAACATTCACTCCATTAAAAATCTATATAAAAAAATATTATACAAGGATCTACAAGAACTAGAGTTTTAAAATGATAATGTGTGTAATCCCGGTCATAAGGGAAAGAGACACAAAATTTACTTCAATCTAGAGAAAGAAGTTTCATCTTCTCAACCTCTCGAGTTGGTTCACAAGAATTTTTTTGGACCATCTAGGGTTCCTTGTTTAAATGGTAAGCACTATGTTTATGTTCTTATAGATGACTTTTATAGATATAAATTGACATTTTTTTAACTCACAAAATTTAAGCCTCCTCTCATTTCCCCAAATATAATAAAACTATATAAAACCTCAGTGAAATCAGAATTAAATGTTTATGTAGTTATCATGGTCGTGAGTTTAAAAATAAAGAGTTTGAATCTTTTTACTCACTAAATGGATATATTCATAATTTCACTGCTCCCAGAACACCTCAAAAATTGGAGTTGTAGAAAGATGAAATAGAACCTTAAAATAAATCTATACAACCATTCTCAGTGAATATGATTTACCTATTTAATTTTGGGCTGAAGTAGTAAATACATCATACTATATTATTAATAGAGTATTTAGTAGACCTATTCATAGAAAAACTCCATATGAATTATGAGACAACATGAAAACTCAAATTAAACTACTTCAATGTCTATGGTTTCAAAGTATATATCCTTAATACTAAGAAAAATATTGACAAGTTTTCATCTAAGAGTGATGAATGAATATTTCTTGGACACTCAATCTCAAGTGAATTCTTTATGGTTTTTAAAAAAATAACAAAATATGTTGTGGAATATATCTATGTCATGTTTGATGAGACAAATCCACATGAGCTTAATACATCTATAGAGAATCTTGAAGATGATATATAAAATATATACATTCTTACTAAATACCCCAACTGTAATGTAATGGAATATTCAAAGTATTCTAGTTCTGGAAATTTCTACATTCAAGTCATAATGAACACGAAACTAATAACGAACCTGAAATAAGTAGACCCTCTTTTTCTAGAGCTGTTAGAACCCTTAAGAACCTTCCTTTAGATGATGTTGTAAGAGTTTAGATAAAGGAACTCAAAATAGATCATCTCTTATAAATCAGGTTTAACATCACATTTTCATGTCACAACTTGAACCTAAAAGGTAAATGATGCTATCAGTGATGAATTTTGGGTTATGGGTATACAAGAATAACTTAATTAGTTTTAAAGGACAAGGTTTGGAAACACATTGAAAGACCCAAAGATATATTTACCTTTGGAACTATGTGGGTGATTAGAAATTATTTAGATAATGTTGGTGGCATAGATAGAAACACGGAAATATTAGTTTCACAAGGCCATAGTCAAAAAAAAGGAATTGACTATAAGGAGACCCTTGTAGTGATTACCAATCCTGAAGCCATCAGAATCCTGATTTCTTATGATACCCATTTGAATTTGAAACTATATCAAATGGTTGTCAAAAGTGAATGCCAAAACAGGTATATAGCTAAATATGTAGTTGTTGAACAACCCATGGTTTTAAAAATCCTCACATTCCAAATAATATTTTCAAATTATAATGAGATTTATATGGCTTAAAAATCCTGGAAAACTGCTCACGATGGGGGAAACTCGTGACGTCTCTCCTTCCCCCTGACGGAGATGACATCTATGCCGGTCCCTCCCCCATCCACAGTGGAGGGACCTTCGTCGGCCTCCAAGGGAATGCCTTTTCCCTTTTCCCCCTTTCCAAAACCGATTTTATTCCTTCATTCCCGAAATGTTCCCTGAATCCAAAGGTTCCAGAGTTATACAAGAGAAACCCTAATCATCCATTGTCACTCGCGGAATTCTATGAAGATTCGTTATTACATAATCGGACTCTGATTGCTCGCTTTACACAGAGAAGGCCTTTGGTGGATTCATTTGACATATGCGTCTTCGGTTCATGGGGTCTCTAGGAAAGGGCTATTATTGGTCTTCGTGAAAACATGAACTTAATGGTATGCTTCTCGTCGGAGGATGACATGATCAAGACCTGGTCATGCGTGCCTCACAGCTATAATGGAGCTAGATTATACCTTCTATGATGGACTTATGACTTTCATAAGAATAAGGACTCCCCATCAGTAGCACTTTGGGTTAGTTTTCCCAATCTTCTGCTTCCTTTCCAGAATCCGTCAATCATTAGAATGGTCGTTAATCTTGTTGGAAGTTTCCTATGTACTGATAGTCGTACCAAGGCTTTGTGTCACCCGGTTAATCCAAGGGTGTGTGTTGAGGTCGATGTATCTCGACAGCCCCCGGATTTTGTTTGGATAACCATTGGAGAGGAGTATCGTTATAGGAAACATGTTGTGTACATGTCCTCGATGTACTTCTGTTCTAATTTCAAGCATCTAGGGAACTTGGAAGAGGATTTCAGAGGGAGATCTAAGAGATATGGGGTGGTGGATAGTGGTGTGGATGAGTCCTTATGCCAGCGGAAAAGGGGTGTGTGGCCTGTTGAGACAGGTGCGGTTGGAAATGGTGAAGGTCTGGACATAGGACCACTGCCCAGTTTGGACGCGTAGTAGAAGGAGACAGAACAGGGAGTTGATACATGCAGTCATGGTAAGCAGTCGGGGGGGCCTCTTTTGTGGGTCATTAGGAGAGCTAGAGGTTGGAAAACACTGGGATGAACACTAATGCAGGGGTAGGGCGACCTTCTTCTTTACCCCCAATACCAAGTAGTGGTTCGACAGCTCAGATTAAGGTGGCAGAGGAAGCAGCCGATATAGAAGGAGATGGGGAGTTACACCAGGATGCAGATGAAAATAATGGAGCTTCCATGGATGAAGGTGATCTGGACTGGGCGAAGGCATCAATATGAGTGGGAGTGCGAATGGAAAACACATTTTTAATGTACACGTGTGCAACAACTTTCAGTGTCTCTAAGTGGATGACTCGGGAATATTGTTGGAGGAGGGTAGGTATCAGGAGTGTGTTGTTAGAGAGGTCCCAGACTCCCTTTTTCAGGTTGAGTATTTTATGGACATTCACGAGGGGCACCACCCTGAACCTCTGGATGCAAGATTCAATTCAGATGCTGAACTGGTCAATGGGTATAATGAGGCTAGTGAAGTGGTCCATGAACATGAAGGCATCTCAATCATGCCCTCCTTGGAAGGGTGGAGGGGTAGTCAAAAGGGTGGGAAGGACTACTCTTTATTACCCCTTCTTATGGAGACACGGTCAGTGAAGAAATTGAAAGGAAAAAAGTTGGATAATCATAGATAGGCGGGTGTTGTGGCTGAACAGCACCTGGATTTGATCATGAGTTCGGAATAAGAAATGGTGGAGCATGTTTTTTATCATAATGCAACTAAAGAATAATCTGCTAAAATAATGGGGAGACCAATAAGGTTGACTCTTAATGAGGATCAATATGCTTGGATTGATAGGCAAGACTCAATTTTAGTTGGAGCTTTCAACAACGGGAGGATAAATCTCGAGGAGTATATTCAAACATGGGACAAGTTGACCATGCAATTAGAGGACCTTCTTACAGATGCACCTACCACACATGTCACATATTTGTCTTGTATGCTTTTCAGGGAACCAGATTCAGGTAAAATCATGTTAATTTTTAATGACCTGGGTTATGTTAGTTTTGTTGGTTTATTTGGCTAGGAGAAATTCATCTGCTTCTGGTTATCCATTTCATTTGGTGTTGTTGCTTTGTGTGATGTTTTTCTATCATTTTACTTGGGTCTTCATCAGAAGAGGACTAGATCATGAATTCTCCACCAATGATAGCCTTTTAGATTTGGAATCTTGAGAGGTTATGGCTTCTCCATCGGGTATGTGTCTGTGCATTGCTGCACGGGACTTCTTGCTAAAGGGTCCTTCTTGGTGAAGTCTTTCGGCCTGGAGAATCATCTGGGAGGGGCAGATCATGTAATTTATTCTGTCATTTGTTCTGTTGCATGCATTCTGGACTCCTTGGTTTCTCAATTTTCCTTTAAAATAGTTTTTATAATAAAAAAAGTAATTTTCAGTCATTATAGGTCTTAAAACAAGATCCAAGAGCTTGGTATGATAGATTATGTACTTTTTTTATTTCCAAAGGTTTTATAAAATATATAGTTGATCCTACTCTTTTAATAAAATAAATTTATAATGTTGTTTTAGTAGTTTAAATATATTTAAATGATATTGTTTTTGGATCATCAAAACTATTTTAAGTATTGAGTTTTTTGAAATGATTAAAAATAAATTTGAAATGAGTTTATTGGGTGAACTAAAATTCTTTCTTGTATTTGAAATATTTCAAAATAAAGATGGTATTATTTTTAATAGAAAAAAAATACACTAAATATCTTCTAAAACATTTTGGCTTGGATAGCACCAAAAGTAGTAATACTCTAACGATTAATACTTATAAGTTAGATCTTGATGAAGATTTAAAATCTATTTATCAAACCACTTATAGAGTAATTATTGGAAGATAACACTACATAACTACAAGCCTTCCTAACATTTTGATTAATGTATGTATGTGTGATCATTTTCAAGAAATCCCTAATTAATATCATTGAAATGTTGTTAAAAGGATTTTCAAATACCTTATACATACACTGAATCAAGGACTGCTCTATCCGAGAGGATAATCATTTGATTTAGTTATCTATTTGATGTTGATATCGATGGCTGTATGTTAGATAAAAATGGAAATATGGAACATTTCACTTTTTATGCATGTCTCTAGTATCATGGTGCAGTAAGAATCAATATTGTATTTCATTGTCTACTTCTAAAGCTGAATACATAGCTTTTAGGAGTTATTGTGCAAAACTTTTGGGGACAAAACAAACATTACGAGATTATGGATATCAATTCAAGCATGTAACCATAAATTGTGACAATTGAAGTGATATTAACATTTAAATGAATCATATTTCACATTCGAGGATAAAACATATTGATGTAAGACATCACATTTTGAGAGACCATTATCAAAAAGGTGATATCACTTTGGAATTAATGGGAACTGAATATCATCTTGTTGATACATTCAATAAAACATTAAATTCTAAAAGGATAGATTCCATCATACATGAATTAGGAATGATAAATCTCAAGTAGATAATTTACTATTTCAAAAAACGTAATATTTCACATATTACGGTTTCATGATTTATGGTTTCAAAAGTCACTGTATTAGAATTAATGTTCCAATATCATAGTTCTGACATTAATTCTCTTTCACATAATTTTTTAAATGACACATTCACACCATTTGAAGACACACCGTAATAATATCATCTTGACAATCTATTCTAGTCTCACCATAATGTCACTTTTTTGTTATATTTTTATTTTATTATATGTATCTCTATGTTAATTAATTTATAGTTTTTATCCCATACTTTGGAATTTGTGATGCTTGAAATCACTAAATGATAAAACCATAATATATTTCACTCTTTTCTTCACTAAATCTCTCTTCTCTCGAAACCGATACCCTTATCTCAAATCATATGTCCTCTCTCAAGCCTTTATATATATATATATATATATATATCTAACCCTTGTTGAATGCCCAAAATTAAGGGCCCATAATAATCAACTCATGAGAATCACATATCTAAAAATAATGTGAAAATGGAACCAAAGGTTGCACACAATGGACCATTGAACCCAAATATTGTTTATAGAATAATAGTTCTAGAAAAGGAAATCCATCCTAAGCAGTTGTTAATGAGTAAGCCCTTAGTTTTTAATTTACTAAAATAGTAGGGATAGCTAAATTAGTTCACAAACAGGGATTGAAAGACTTATCCAAAGCTTATGGCTCATTTTTATCAGTTTTCCCAGTTCTATTTCAATGCTAAAGATGGTTTTATTGTAAGAATATGGATTAATGGTTAAAGATGCACTTATTCCACGAGGTTATGAGAAGTGTTCCTAGAGATACCTCATGAAAAAACTTTTGAAGACTACCAGAGTGATCATCATTTTCTAAGAGATATTTTTATCATAGAATAGGCCTATGGAATCTTGACTATAAATAAAATGAAAAGAAGAGAAATTGATGTAGATTTGGATGGTGAATCGAGGTTTCTGTTTATATTCCTTCATTTTCTGATTATTCTGAGGGAAGGATAATTTTCTACCCTTATGTATCAATACGTATTATTGATAAATCTTATGAACAATTTTCATATGATTAACCTGTATATGTATATTATACTTCACATATGTGAGTTGATTAATAAAAATTTAATGTCTGCCTCTTTGTTCTATTCAAGGTTGATCTCTCCAATGATGTATGAAAATGTAATGGTGGGATCAAATGAAGTATACATCAATGATTGTGATATATGGGTCTCAAAGGTTACAGTCTAAAGGATGGAATTAAGATAGGATATATGGAAAAATTATTGGGTCAAGGATAATGAAAGGATATATGAAATGTTTAATTCCCTTGAGAATTATTTAAGACCTAAGAACATATTTGATATAACATTGGAAGTAGATAAAATTTTTGAGTATCCTATTGAGGAAGAAGAAGAGGTCGTTGTTTCACCTATAGAAGGAACTATATTCGATAAGGAAGATAGTGGTCAACCTATTCCACCAAATTTTGTTGAGAAGGAAGGAAATGTTTCTAAAAGAAGTGATGATTTAGTAGAAGAACCGACTTTTAGAAAGGGATAAGCTATAAATGTAAAAGAAAAGGTTTTTCCTGAGGATTATTTATAAGAACAAATTTCTATTGAGAAAGAGGCTGAGGTTGGGGAACATTTAGAGGAAAAATCTAATCCTATCATTTTCCTATATATTGAGGAATAAATGGAGAAATCCTATCAATTGGCCAGAAAATAAATGGGTGAGGATATTGGAGAAAAAAATTAAAAAATAGATCATGAAACTGAATCACTTAGTCTTGTGATAGATACACCTATTGAGGGGTAGCATCACCCTAGTCTAGAAAGTAATGAAGTTCTTAATCCTACTAATCAAAGAACTGTGGATAACTAGTACATTCTCTCTAGATAATTTGATGTGGATAACTCCCTAGAGGCCTTGGTTATAGGAATGCTCCTTGTTATTATGTTTCAAGTGAAACGAGTTTCTACTTTAGAAGTAATCTTTACTAAGGAACCTAAACCTGTTTTAGTTCCTGTTTTTGAACATTCTCACGAACCTTCTATTTCTGTGAGTCATAGTAATTGGATAGACTTTAGAGTTACTTTAATTGGTGGATTTTAAAATATTGTAAATACACAACTAGATCCTAGGACAAATCACAGTGAAAGAGATGATGCATTTCTATTAGAGAAAATCATATGGTATATTCAACCAAGAATGATTAATGAAATACAAGATGATAGAATTTTAGAACCAATAGTTGAGTGATGAGGTGAGGACACTCTAAGATATGGTTGAAGATATGAAAAGGTATTATAATTAGGATAAAATCATATTGATCATTCAGTTGAGGAGGTTACTGGTTAGATTACACAGAAATATTTCAATTTGATTCAACTGAACCTGACTTCAATATTTGACAAAGTGGTTGTGAGAAACATGTAGATAGTCAGTGAGATGTGTTATCTTGTTTTTGGTCTTAAAAAACTAACTGATGGGTATAAGGGATGTTTGCAGAAATTTCTCAATTTACACAAGTCCACCATTTCAGCTATTACAACCTCTATTGCATCGGGAAAATCATCCCATCCCATTGACAATGGTCTACTAAGAACTATTGTTAAGGAGGAACTTTAATCACTTTAAAGTGGATTTGAAAAGGATATATTATCTATGATTGTCAAAAATAGTGACAGAGTCCTTGATTTGGTGAGGATTCATTCAATTATAGCAAATGATGCTCAAGAATACATTACTATGAGGGTGGATTTCTATTTTAATTAGATGTTCTTAAAACATGATATGAACAATCTTTTCAAATATCATGGAGATAATTTTAAAATACCTCATATCTCTTAATCCTCCAATACATAAGTCCAAATGATAAAAGACTTAACTCCACTATTGGAAAATTTCATGGAGAACAAAGATGATTTTTAGAAATAAATAGATTTTGGTGGTGAGATCATTACTCATTTCATTCAGTTGTTGAAGACGTATCATCATGTGACAAGCCCTACTATTGTGGCTCATATAGTTGTACCCTTATCACATGGGTTAACTCCTTCCTCATCAAATTCCTTTACTTCTACCTCAATTTCTATATCTCAAGCTCTGAGCCAGATCAGACCTATTATTCTTAACCAAAACATGCCTCAGTCTTCCACTAACCCCACATTGGAACCCTCTATTTTGAAGGGAAACCTATTCCTTCTATGAAAGTTGGCTCAATTACTTATTAAAACCATAATTCTAGTCTTGTGTCTCCTTCTATTGTTCCATACATGGGATAAGATAATAGTTATAGTGCTAAAGAATAGTGAAAAATATATCTTTATAGGGATATTTTGTACTTTTTCATATTTCTTGTAACAACACATATTTTTCTATCCAATGCATTGTGAACTGTTGTTTTCTATTATCTTATTTAATTTCAATATTTTTTCTTTTTGATGAATTCATTATGATAATCCCAAAATAAGGAGAAAATTATACAAAGGGGGAGAAAGAACACAATGAATTGTAATCTAATTCTTATGATTCCTGATCATCAAAAGGGGATGATTTTTGGACTTATAGTGTTTTAATCATGTTTTAATAATAACAAATCACATTAATCATGTTTTATATATCTCAAATATTTTTTAGAGATGGTTGTTTTCTTTATGATTCAAATAAATTTCTACTAGATCTTGATTCATATAAACCTTATTTGATTATTGTAAACAATTTTTAATTTTTTTCTCTTTTGATTTATTATATGAATGATTAAGTCTAATTCATTCTCTGAATATTACTGCTTAATAATATTTAGAGATATGTGGAAAAGTTTGAGAAACCATGCGTCTTCCACCGATCCTAGTTTTCTTTCAAAGAACCCATTCATCGTGACCTAGACACTGTAACCTGGACACCGTAACTGAAACACCGTCCCCCAAACACCGTAACCCATACATAGTAATCGAGACACCATGACCTAGACATCATAACCATGAAACCGTGACCCAGACACCATAACCCAGACACTGTGACCCAGGCACTATGATACAAACCCCACATCTATGATACCAATTACTAAACACAATTCATCTTTAGTATCATGATTATCATAGTGCTCAAAGGAAAGGAAGAAGAAATCGCTTCGTGGTGACACCTTTTCCATGTGATACCGTTTCAACAAAAATTATGAAAATGTTCACTAATTTGTTTTTTCATTTTTAATTTAATTTCAAACGGTCACATTTGAGTCGTTTAAAGGATCTAACATAATAAATGTTTCTTTGTTGACATGTCACCAGGCAGGATGAGGTATGAGGTTCCAAATACATGAATCCTATCAGTTACAATGCGTACAACCACAATTAAAAAGGAAGATAAGTATGGTTGTGGAAAGTCAAATACATCGAAGTAGAAGAGCTAGTTTTTGAAAAGGAGAACTAATACATGAAACAAGATACAACTTAAGAACACACGATCAACTATTGACTCAAAAAATTTGGACTACAAAAGATCAGAATCAAAACCATCTTCTCAGTACCATATCCACGAGGAACACGAGAAATATATAACTGGAAACCAAAGATTAAAACATGAAATAATCTGTTTTTTACAAGAAGACTCGATACCTGCATCTCTTTCATCCTAGAAGCCCAGATCCAAATAAAATAACACTCAGAGCACTTCTAACCACTTATCATCATCATTGACATTTTGTGTACTATTTTTCGCTTTCGAGTAGTGTGTGTGTCTGTATTAAAAACACACATTGTATCATGTATTAAACTGAAGGATATAATATATCCTTACTCTCATCACTTATGAAATCAATTTACACCCATTGAAAGTGTGGAAGAGGTCCTAGTGTGCCCTGGTAGTTTATAGACAGAAGAACAGTGGAAGATATCGTGTGACCCAGCCAGTCCTGTGCACTATTGTATACCTCGATACATGGTGTGGATAAATTTTATTAATATAAAATTCATGGTGTAAGGTGATCAACATATGGAGTGGATTATGACTTAGCTCAAGACTGAACCACTTGTTTTATCTGCTGGGTATTTTAATTTAGTTTTTATCTACTTTACAGTATATTTCTGAAAACAGTAGATTTTACATTGATAATTAGTCTTGGATATAAGTTATAACTATTTCTCCTCATTAAAATTGCTTCAAATGTTTTATCAACAACTCATCATGCTATTACCACGATTAAATGAATCTTCTGTGATGTTATTCGAACATTCCAACTATTATAACAGTATTTCCTTGATTAACTGGGCTGAATTCCTATTTTTTAGGACGCTTTTTTGGTAATATTTTTAACAAAAAAAAATTTAGATACTAAATTCAACCCCTCCTAAGTAATCTATTCTAAAAAAACAATTATATTAATAAGAATCAATTATTATATGATTGAAAAAGTTGTTTCGAAATCTTATTATGTAATTTTAATTTTTCATGGTTGATTAAATTGGTACTTTTGATGGTAACGGTGTTATAATAAATTCTTCATTATCCACTTTGGGTTTACGATATTTTACAATTATTGGTTAATGATAAATTTTTTATTGGGTTATCATTTTATATTTCTATGTATTTTAAAGGATCCTTGATGAATATTTTTATTTTTAATGATATCTTTTATTAATAGTGTGTTGTATGAATCGTAATGGTGAATTTTTGGGGTTTATATCTAAAATATGTGTAATGTTTCTTTTTGTAAAATAGTATTGATGATGGATTTTTTGAAAGTATTATTCGATGGTATATAAATTCTACATTAATTTAATTAATCAAATCATTCAAAATGGTTTTTTATTGAAGTTTAATATAGTATTTAATCAAACTGCCATATAGAAACCATACTTGTAGTTTAGTGTAAGGAAAATTCTATTAAATCCCTTAGATAATTATATTAATTTTCACCTTGAATATGTATTGTTAAGAAATATTATATATCCATTTTATTATCTTCTTCTTATAACAACATAAAACATGGTTCTATATGTACTATTGTATTTATTTTCATTTTTATGATAAATATAGACAAAAATTTTATCCTCAATATAGAATCATTGAAATATAAGGATTGATTGTGTATTATATATTGAAAAATGTGTTACAATAATCATCATAATTTTGGAATAATAGAGAACATAAAAAAACTTCATTGAACATGACCCTTATTATAATATCAGAGTGTTAAGAATTTTTTTATGTTTGTTAATGTTTTACATGGTGAGATCCATTATTCCATCTATATCCTGATTGAATTATAAGTCACGACCCATTATAAAAATGTTAGTTAATTGTATAATTAATATATTTAGATGAAAAATAGGTTATCTGCAATCATTTTCTACAATTATGATTATATAAGAAATTCTATGATTTATTAAATAATATCTAAAAAATTATTCCCAATTACCTTAAAAATATTATTATTTGTTATATAATTAATGAGAGTCACAATGATATTTTACTATGTTATTATTATTTTTTTAAATCATATTTGGTATTTTATTATAAAATATATATAGTTTTGATTAATGATCAGTTTACCCTCCATCTAGTCAGTTTTTTATATATAATCTTACAAGTTATATGTTCAGTATTTTATAATATCTAATATTGTGGTTTTTAGGTTGAGAAAGTTATATATAGATTTTGGAAATTATTCAAAATAATGTGTAATCATTGTTTTAAATAAATGTTTACATTTATTTTTTGTTGTTGAAAATATTTATGTAACAAAAACTAGTATTTTATTTTAATTAAAGAAATAATTTATTAATAATTGGATTTAATAATGATTATTTATTTTAAATGTGATTTAACATATTAAATAGTTAATTTTATCTAAATTAAAACATTGAGGATATTTTTAATTAAATTATAATGTGAAATGATTTTATTTTGTAAAACTAATTATTTTTTAAATTCTAGTGTGAAAGATTATTTTAAAAGTAATTTGATTTTAATTATGTTTTTTTAAAATAAATAATATGTAGTGGTATTTATGATTATAAATGTAAAAGATTATGAATTTTAATTTATAAATTACAATTCAATTTATTTTACAATTTTGTTAAGAATTTATAATGAATCTTTTGAAATATGTTTATTTTTTAATATTTCTAGGTTTTTTTACTTCTAAATTACAGAATCATTGATATAAATTTAAAATTGGTTTGAATTATATAACTTTTTCTCACTTTTATCACCAATATATTATTCTGATAATAAATTTATTTTTTATATTTGATATAGACAATAAGTAGTAAAATTTAGATTACGAAACTTCCAATAATTGATGAATATGAGGAAGGTGTTGATTCTTGTTTGAAATTAGATAATTGAAATGTTCCAAAAACCATATGTTTTTATATCCATGCCTGGAATGTTTGAAAATGAACATGTTGAGAGAAATATACATCAAATATCATTTTATTTTTCAGGGATTTAATTTGAGTTATAGCCATTGGCATAGGCATGGTGATACTAGGAAGAATTTCAGATCTATCGATGAGGATTCATTGAAATATGATAACTCGGAAAAAATAAAATAAATGATTTGTGATATTGAATTAGAGAAAATTGAGAATGAATAGATAGTTTAGAATCTATATCTTGATGCTAAAATCACATTGTATCTATGTTGACCAAAAATTATAGTTTTGTCATTGGTGTTAGGATTATGTGATTGATGGTGAAACATGGTTGGAGTGATAATAGATTTACTAATTTACTACAATATGTTTAAATATATTCTTACAAAATAAAATTATCTTCCTGATTCACATTATTAAACAATGAAATTATTATACATGATGGGATTAGGGTATAATAAATAAACTCCTATCTAAATGATTGTTTGTTATTTTGGAAGGAATATGGAATTCTATCAAACTGTCATAAATGTGGGAAATCATAGTATATTTTGAGAGAAAATTTATGTTCTGATTTACCAGTTACAAATTCCCCTACAAAGGAATTTTCTTATATTCCTATAATTATTCATTTGAGAAATTTATTTTTTTATTCACTTTATGAAAAAAGGTTAATATGGAATGTATATTACTGAATATGTGATGGAAAATTTTAAAATCTAGTTGTTTTTCAGTACTGGAAAAAATTTGATCAGAAGTTTTCTATATTCAAATATGAAGTTTGAAATCTTATGCATATACTATACACAGATGGAATAAATCCATATTGAAGCCTCAGTATCACATATAGTTTATCACATCTATTATTGGTAATTTAAAAATTATATCCTGAATTTCAAATGAAATGATAATATTTAATAATGGGTTTAATGATTTCAAAAAAAATAGCAAGGAAAAGATATTGATTATTTATAACTCTTATAGGGGTATTGTATTGGGGGTATTATTATTATAAAAAAATTATTTCAAAGTCCATGCAATGATTATGTTCATAATAAATAACATCAAAATTTATGGAAATTTTTTTCATACAGTGTTAAGGGAAATAAAGTATTCCTAATGTGTGAACAAAAACCATTATATTATTAACTACATCATTGGATAAAAATAGTATAAATAGGTCATCAAATGTTTTGGTATATCATTATCCTCTATATAAGATTAAAAAAATTCATTCAAGGACTCCTAATAATTTAATATTTCCTAAAAAACATTATAAATTGATTAATATTTTTGAGAGGGTGAAAAACGTTGTTGTCACATTCAAAAAGACACATAAATTTTTTAATAATAGAAATATTTTTAAATAATAGTAAATATTTTATGAGCTACAATGTTGTATAAATCATGAGGTAAAACAAAACAATGAATTCATACATGTGTAAAATAATATATGTGAAAATTGATTGGAACATTGTTATAATTAAATGGAAATACTAATGATGGTCAATATGGAATTTTAGACATCTCTCAATTTGAATATGTTTGGAGTTGGTTCCTACTCCTAATTAAAGGTGAATATTCCAACACCATGAATGTTATACATTATCCGAGAGGTAGAAAATTATATTTTTTCAGTGTCTTCATGATATCAATGTTCCACACAGTTATTCATTAAATATTAAAAAGTCGGTATCTTTAAAGGAATTGAAGTTGACATGCATAACATCTCATGATTTTCATGTGATTATAATTATAACAGGTTTCATTGCATGTAATATTTCCAATCTGTGTTAGAATTAATATCTTGAAGGTGTCTCATTTTTCAATTCAATTTTTAATAATGGTATTAATAAAAAAATTTGAAAATTTAGGGAAAAATGAAATTTATATACTTTTTCAATAGGAAATTTTTTTCACCCATCTATTTTTTGATACCATTGTGGATTTAATGGTTTATTTGGCATGAGAAATAAATCATGGAGGATAAGTATATCAATATTTGATGTATCATTTGGAACGTAATTTGATGATATTGAAGGGGTATATTAAGAATCCATATAAACCTAAAAAATATTGTTGATAAGTATATTTCTGAGGAGGTTGTAGAATTTTGTATAATCTACATTTCTAAATTGGAGAAAATTGGTTTGCCTCCATCTCGACCTAAATTATTTAATTATAGAGGAAAGAGGATCCTTGTATTGAATGTGAAATTATTGATAGGTGAACAAATAATCAACATACATTTATAACTATTTAATAAAAATATGGTGCTAACCAATATATAACCTTGCATATTAATTTGTTGAATCAATGTTTTCTAAATAAGAATGATAAGTGGACATCATATGAAGATAAATTTTTTTCCATGATTTAGAGAGTCCATGCTTGGTAGATCATATAAATCAAAACCATTGATATTGTGAGTGGGTGGTACATGTTTAAACTTTATAACATTGTCCATGTATTCCATTAATGGATATATATTTCATATGAAAGATAAGAATAAGAAAAGTGAAGCTAAAAATAGTTTTTTATTAGTAATCAATGAACAAATGATTTTTTCGAGTGCTACAGACAAAAACCCAATTTATGAATCAATTTCAAATTATGGAGTCATTTATGAAATATGGTTGGTGGATTACATTAAATTTAATGCTATAGTGTTTAACTAAAAATGAATTATCTATAACAATATTATCATACATGATGAGTTTGGAATGACTCTTTTTAATCTTAATAGATTGGAATACACACCTAACTCTTTAATTATCGAATCACATAAAAAGAAAATTTTCTAGGTTCTTGATCAATCTAATATACAGTGGTCTATTATCTTATAAGGAAAAAATTGTTTTTTGGTGATGAAAAACTTGACGAAGATGCTGATTTATGAGATATCCCTACTTCCATTGAAAGAATAACAGATAATATAGATGATATTGTCATATACATGGTTTGTGCTATACAGAATGATCTTAATGATTAAATTTCAGAACAAAATACTTTAGTAATTTCCTAATATTACTAGTATCTTATTTGTATTTTTTATTTATTTTATTAATTTCATTAATCATTAGATATTTAAATTTTAGTTTATTTAATAAAACACTTATTATAACTAATATGTTCATTTTTTTTAATATTAGTTTATTTTTATTTATTTTACATTTTTATGATTAAATAATAAATATATTAATTAATTTCATTGAGAAGAATTATTTTAAATCGAATATGTTAAATAAAAACAACAATTTTTAAAAATATTATATTAGAAAAATACTATTTTTTGTATAAAAAATGATTTATTGGGTTGAAATTTTTTTTTAGTTAACAGAAAAAAATTTATTTGTTTTCATTTGTTTATATATAATTTCATATATAATTAGTATTGTAATAATATTATTTTACTATATAAAATTTAAATAAATTGTATTATTTTTAATTTATTTTGTTTTTATTGTTTGATAATTTGTCATTTTGTATTTATATTAGTATTTTAAAAGTAGAATTTGTATATTTTTTTACTAATGGTTTGTTTCTTTGGTTTATAGGATAATGACATGTCAATGAAATGATCCACCACACACATTTGGAGGGTATTGTGCTCATACCTCTAGGGAGTAATGTAGTAAATCTCCTCTTGATGAGACACATCCTTTATTATAAGTGACATCTACTCCCACAGGGCCAATGAACAGTTTGAGGGTTTGGGAAAATAGAAACACACATTAACCCAAACTATTAGTTTCCCAAAGCCAAGGCTATATGATATTATTATAATTTGATGATAATGATATTATAAGATCTCTTAACTTCAAAAAAATCAAGATTTTTTATATTTTATCTGGATAAAAGTAATTTCAGTATTTTGATTCATGATTGGAGGAGTTCTGAAAAAATTGGTACTATATAACTTGTGGGAGACTATTTTGGAACGCTCATTTGCTATTATTTTACTTATATTGAATTTTCTAATGTAATATATGATTTACCATTCTTTTATTAGATTTCATATGATATACCTGACATGAGATGAGTTAAGATGAAATGTTTATCGTTGGATATTAGGATATTGAGGGATTTCAAATCAAACCCAACATCAGATTTCATTTTTTTAGGAAAAATAATAATCTATATGATATATGTACCCTTATATATAAATGGTCATGGAAGAAAGTTTTTTAATGTAGATGAAAAGAATCATTTTTTGAAAATGCATTATTTCCTTTTAGAAGTTTTTCTGTTAATAATATTAATAATTATTTAATAATGATTTATTTATTCGTATTTTACAAATACTAAGGATGTCTAAGGAAGGGATCCCATATAGGAACACGTACCATCAAAATTTATCTTAGGGAGGGTATAAATTTTTTGAAGAAGAAATGATGGCTGAAAATTTACAAAAAACTAAGGGATGAATATCCGAGATCTATAGAGGTTTCCCCTCCATCCACCCAGGTAGATGTGAAAATGGGAGGGGGTTAGATTAAGAAAAGAGGGAAAATATGTTATATAATATTTTAGGGTTGTAGTTAGAGGATTATATGATGTTTATGTTATTTATTTACTTAGGTTAGTTCAATTATTTATACATTTTGATTCATTAGAGAATTTTCATATAATTTATTTAGGATTATCATGATGAGAATAGAACATAGGGTGTATTTTTAGCTATGGTTAGGTAAGATATGTTTTCTATAACATTGGGATAGCCTAAAAAATCGGGCCATATTTGATGATACCCAACAAGTGTGTTTGTGAAAAAAATCCACATTCTTAAAATTCTACAATGGGTGGTGTTTATAAAACATATAATATTTGGAGGATAATGATCAGGATATTCAAGTAATGGTGGATGATTTGATAATTATTTTAGTTTTTTTGACGGTTACTGACATACAAAAGGCTATTTTGGATTTATGTTCCCACTCCTCCACCTCCTCCAGTAGCTCTCACTCCTCCACCTTCACCAGCATACCCCACTCCTAATCGTTTCCTAAACCCCTTCTCCACAAATTCCCCATTATTTTGTATTATATATTGATGATCCACATCATCATATTGTTTCACATGGGATTATATTTTATATTAGAGGTACCAGTCATTATCAGCATACAGTGGTAAATCATCATAGGGTCATTATACCATATATTGTAGATATATTAGCTAGAGAAGAATTACCCGCATATAAGGTGAGTATAGATGGAAAAATTATTGACCACTTTTTCATTTGTCCATATATCCTTTTACAAAATATTACAATTGAGGTATGTGTATATTTTATCTTCTATTTCATTTTTTATAAAGTTTTTTTATCATTTTAATGATTAAATATTTATCTTTTTCTTATGAATACATTTATGGTAATGTAATACAATATAGACAATAAAAAATACAATGATATTTGACTTATGATATTAATTCTAGATTTCTATAAATCTTGTATGTATTTTTAACATTATCATTTGATGATTATGAGATTCCACATCAAGTTGATATTTATGGGAAAACGATGACAATGGGGATCCTGAAAAATGTTATCATGGATCATGTAACATGATATTATTTGGGAATCAACACGGTGAATGTAGAGACCCGAAGCTTCACGTACATAGATATTACATTACTATTGCGGAATACTTAGTACATAACAAAACACACACACAAGGACCGTAATAGTTTAGTGTCTTTGGAAACTCGGAATATAATCTTCTAATCGTGGTGAAAGATCTTCAATATCTCCCATAAAGATCTTCCTTTTTTATACCTAAAACCTTTCTTTATATCCTGGGGAAAATAAAACATAAAAGGGTGAGATCAAATGCTCAGTAAGGGTAAACAAAAGAAATATCAATCACATCATATACATAAGAACATAGCTTTTGGAAATCTTACCCTGCAAAAGAGCTCATAATATCATAACATGGGATAAATCATAGAAGTGAAATGTAATCCTAATAATCATAACTTAAAACATGAAACTTTGTGGCATACACACATAATCATAGAGAATCATTTTTTGTTAGTCAAGACTCATTGCCAATACTATCTTAGTGGACAAAGTCCCTTTCTGAACCGAGTCACCCTCGTTTCAGTCCTGTTTCACTGAACCGGTATAACCTACCATTCCAGCCATGTCTATCTCATGAGATATAAAAATCTTTACCCAATGAATTGGAGGGAGATATAGGTCCCACCCATCTCATAATGATACCATTCTTATGTGTGCCACAAAATCATAAATCATACATCATTGCATAACCCATGTAATAAAATGGGATTCTTAAACATCATGCCATCATAATCCATAAACAATTGATATCATTTCATCATAAGAAAATTGAAACCATTTAAATCATAGAGACATTTTAATTGAAACATACATATCAAATAATGTCATCTTATATGGAAAATAGTTTTGAGAAAAACACTTGAAATGAATTCTTGAGGAAAATATCCTTTCTTCTTTAAAATAATTTTCTTTTCACAAAATTCCATGCAATTTTAAAAGATAGGGGTTTTGTTGAAAATTATCATTCAATCTTGTAGAGGAAGATTCTTGAAAATGAGGTGTTATAAAAAATTAAAAATCCTTTCACGCCGTATAAGTTAAAAAATAACATTCTCCTCGTACTTTTGTCGGAAAAGTCAAAAAGTGCCTTATATGGTAACCAAAGGAATGATTCCATTCATACAATGTGGTAAAAAGTCAATAAAGGGTAAAAATGACTTTAAACATTCATGTAAGAATGGTAAACATTTTATAAAAACATTTTTAGAAAACATGGTCATGGATGATAAACGTAACCCCAGTAAATACTTACGTATAAGCAATCTCGGATAAAAATGAGATTGAAAATTTATCCCTTACCTTAGGTATGACTTGCTTTGTACGTGTCCGAACCTCCTGTATAATGATTTAAATCATGTTATTGACTTATTCCAGAATCATATTCATTGTTATTATATCATATATGGTCCACTTATGACTTTATATTACTCGTTCTTTTGTAAATTCATGTTAAAGTAGCGTTTTGGGTAAAATCATCTCATTTGTCGTTCGTGTTTTTAACTTGTAATTATTAATATGATTACTTGGATCATGATTAATTATATCCAGAATGTAAAACATGATTTATATATAATATATATTTAGAATATACATATATATAATATATTGACAAATGGAATGAAATACACTGTTCATGGAGACGGTAGTCCGTACGTACGCATGAACACTGTTTTCGTTTCCTTATTGAATTGAATGGAATTAAGTAGATGATATAAATATTCATAAATACAGTATCATTATTATGTCATATATTTCATTAGTACTTATTATATATACTTTATAATCATTCATGAATAGTTAATCATTGAGAATGAATCTCATCGCGTCGTGGAGACGGTAGTCCGTACGTACGCACGAGCGATGATATCGTTACCATGGTCGTGGAATTGTGTTTAAGTGTATGTATACTATTTAAGTATCAATATCACTTTATAATTATCATATATAGTTACTCATTACACCATTATACCCATCCAATTAAGGTGGTGGCGGAAAATAGATTACACCACGGCGTGGAGACGGTATTCCGTACGTACGCACGCGCGGTGATTTCCTTTTTCCGTAGGATGGATAGAAAGTTAATTATAGTTGTTTCATATTTATAATAACATATCAGTATATAAGAAATACTGATGTTATTACTTTATCATGAAACAACTAAAGAACAATAAGTTGAAGAAGAAAGAAATTGAAAAAGATCGGTAATGGATATTACCTCTTTTTGACGCGCCTTAACTTAACCTCCACTTAAAGAACTAAGGATGGTCTTTGAAGAAGACCAGGACCTCTAGGATGATACTAGGGAAGTGGATAAGAGATTTTGGCAGGGGTTGGCCGAGATTGAATGCTCAAATTGGTGTGAGGAGTAGAGGGAGGAGGTGCCCTTTTATAAGGGAGGAGAGGGGCATCTTAGGAAAATCTCAAAATATTATTTTATATTAAGGTAAAATTCGGTTTATAATGGTTCCAAATGGTCTTATTTCGAAGATAAAGTGGGCATGGGTCTAAATCCTATCATCCAATAGTATTTAGACAAGTTTAGGTTATTATTTTAACCTTATCAATTAGATTTAACTCTAAGTTAAATAATTTAACTTTTACCGTGTCTTTTTGTTTTCTTACACTATATGGTTAATAAACTTACTATATCCAGCCAAACGAACCCCAAGTTGTTTATTATTAATATATATATCCTTATCTAAGTAATTTGGCCGAACCTTAGATTTTTAGGAATTAAATAACAATAAATAATATAATATTTGTTTTAAAAACTAATTTATGTCAATTTTGACACTCTTTGGTACATGATTTTTATGAAATTTCTAACAGAATGATAAGTTCGAACCAAGTTACTTAAATCAACAATAACATGTCATATGAACCTATAAAATTAGTGTAAGTCATAAAAAGTCTCAAATTACATTTATTTGGGCATTTATAACATCAACTATGTCAATATTTCATTAATAAGATAATTACTGCATCAGCATTGTGTCATAAATAAATTAAATTATTTGATGTCTACAAATTACAAATAAAATACCATCATGTAGGAAATATTTTTAGCTTTCTAATGAATATTTAAAATCGAATATATCTTATGTACAACCCTATATTTAAAATTTTTTAGTAAATATACTTTGATTTTAACTCTTTTAACTCTTCTTTGAATTAAATAATAATAAATGTCCTAATATAATCCAAGTGGGCCTAAATGATAATATTTTACACTTAAGGTTGTTTTTGGTCGAGATACACTTGTCCAATAGAATTAGGACATCTGTTAGGGTAATATTAATATCATTCTTACCCTTAATTACCATATTTACTTTTAACCGTGGTAAATAAAAGTAAAAAGTTACTATTCACGAAAAATTATTTTCATCTCATTGAACAACATTTTACTTACTGACATCAACCGTGTCTCTCGGATTTTTGAAATTCCATTCACAGAAGCGGTAAAATTATGTTTTATGAAAAATTCAGTTTTTTAACTACCACTTAGTAGTTTCACTATTCATCAAAAATTGATGTTTTTCAGAACAATGCCAAAATTTCATCCTAAGCTATATTTCATATTCCGAATTCAAAAATGAAGTCTATTTTACCAAATTCATAACATAGAAGTTGCATTAATTAATTTTATAATTAAATCCCGCTGTTAAAACAAATAACGTGTTTTTAAGAAACAATATCTATCAAAAGATTGACACTTGATTATGTCTGGTTTAAATGTGAAATTACATTCAATGACCAAAATTGTATTAAATTGTAAAAATATATTCTAAATATACTTTAAAACCACTCAAATTAATAATTTATCACTATTAATTATTTCGATTAAAAAAGTTGTTTTTAATTATAATTTAGTAATTTTCACTATTCATCAGAATATGAAAGTTATCCGAAAAGTACCAAAATTTCACCTTAGGCTAAATTCGATACTCCGAATCCAAAAATGAAGTCCATTTTGAGAGATAAAATTTCTAAAATTTTAAAAAGTGGCTATTACTATTCATAAGGCTCGTTTTAATAATATTTTAATAGCATATCGTTGTTTCGTGAAACTCAGTATTGCGTACTACACACGCTATCGAGGAAGGTTGCGATTGCGTGTAATGCAAGGCAAGTCAAAGATGCGTGTTGTGAAAGCTCCTTTTGGTGTAGCATACAACACAAGACATTAATAAAATTAAAAAGAATATTTTTCATAAAATCTCGGGCTGTTACATTCTACCCCCCTTAAAATGAATTTCGCCCTCGAAATTCGTCGGGGTTATAAATGGTTTACTATTCGAAAGTTTATTTAATAGAAACCCACATCGTAAAATGGAATATCAAAACCAATCTTTAAAAACAAAAGTATGAAACGTAACGGTTTCCCAAATAAACTAATCACTGGGTTTCCACATAGGTGAAAATATGGATATGGAAGAGAAATCTAACCATCATGTTCTGATGGAGAGTGGTAAAGAACATGGCTATGAAATAGCCAACAATCACAAATCCATATATTTGTGACAATATAAGGTACCATCTGATTTATCAGATATAAGATCACTAGGACAACATTTTTGGTTTTCAAGATCGTTTCCCTAAAGTTAAAGAATTTGAATTAGAATAAATACTTACTTTATTTTGGTACAATCTCACTGTTATTCGTGCCTTTAACAATTTCCACTTCATCACTTAAATAAATGAAGTTGAATTTGTTATTCGTGAAGTGTTAGCAGATCATGTGATAGAATGACGGTCCATTCCATCTGTCTCAAAAGGTTAGCAAAATTTATATACATAAGTCGATCTATAGTGAGATTAATCATATATGGTTCCTAAAATGGAATTATACTTCATATATCATACTTCTTAATATAATAAAACTAGTTTCTACTAAACAGGGCCTTCATGTAGGTCAGTGGTAGGCGATAAAGGCCAGTCGCACTTCGGTTGTGGGTTCGATTCCCACAGCCTTGTCCGAAGCGATGGGTTGTCGCCCATCCTGCAGGTTTTCCTTTTTCTAAAACTACATTACTATAACATCCCATCAAAAATATCGAGAAAACTTCTATCCTTAAACAATACTAACCTATGCCCAACATAATCCATTCCAATCTTTAGGCTTATCCATAATACTGCAATCCACTCTCACAACATAGTGAAAATGATTACTAGAGATTTAACACCATCGTCGATCCCCATATATCATAAGATATGTTTTGTTGGTCACATTCCAAACATTCAAGGTCCTTAATCATGTATTCTCTTGAATACTTTAGTGAAAACATGAATGCAGTTTAAAGTTAACACTTTCCACATACCAAAATCCTCAAAATTCTATATACTCAAACCATGATATCACTTAGTCCTTATATCAATCATGAGCTCATGAATACTGTCAAACATTTCATTTTCTCCTTATGCCTTCATTATGCGCATATCATCTACATTCGAAAAATATCTGAATAACCTTTCATGGATACTTGTACCATTAATCATACACTTTCAAAACTCAAGGAAGGACAACAGTGTAACAATCCTTAGATGTCTCTTTATTCCATAGTACCATGAGATTACTTATACAACATTACACATGATAAACATGTCATCATTCCACTACATTCTTAAACCATTGACCGAGCTTCAACAATTCTTTTATCTAACATATCATTTGTAGTCTCTTCATCATCATCAACATAAATACTGCCCATACGACCATACTGATTCTCTTCATGAGACTTTCCCTTAGGGCATTGGTTTGCATAATGCTCGTACATTCCACATTTAAAACATTTAACCATTGTTGATGTCATAGCAATACCATTATCTTCATCCCTGGTGTTAACTGAACCTTTTCCTTTGCACTTACTGGCTTTGTGTCCTTCTTTTCCACACCCAAAGCATCTTCCAGTTCCTTTGAAACATTATCCTTGATGCCTCTTCCCACATGATTTACATAGGGGAAATTGAACTTTCTTTCCTCTATGATCATCATGAAACTCCATCTTTCTCTTATTAGCCGAGTCAGGAAACTTACCAAATTTTACATTATTGATCATATTATGAGATTGTTGATTCGGCATAATAATGATGTTTGGACTTCCAAATCCCATTTCATTATTAAGAATATCATTCCATTGTCCATCATATCCTCCATTATCGTGAATCATCTTGTTTTCAGCCATTTTCTAAAACCCAAAAAAATAGTGTGAGAGGAAAAAATCATGCTAGGGAAAACAACATAATAAAGGGGGAGTACCTTCAATATCTAACATCTTAGGTTTAATTCTATGATCGTTAGCGTAGTTCTAGTACTATAACCTATACGTATACTTAACCTTAGGGACATCCCTAGACATACCGTAGAAATATTTCTAGGGATCTCACTAACGTTTTCGCATCCTAGTTTACAAAGGTTGACTAAACCTTTCCTCTGATACCAACTGTAGAGACCCAAAGCTTCACGTACATAGATTTTACATTACTATTGCGGAATACTTAGTACATAACAAAACATACACACAAGGACCATAATAGTTTAGTGTCTTTGGAAACTCGGAATATAATCTTCTAATCGTGGTGAAAGATCTTCAATATCTCCCATAAAGATCTTCCTTTTTTATACCTAAAACCTTTCTTTATATCCTGGGGAAAATAAAATATAAAAGGGTGAGCTCAAATGCTCATTAAGGGTAAACAAAATAAATATCAATCACATCATATACATAAGAACATAGCTTTTGGAAATCTTAACCTGCAAAAGAGTTCATAATATCATAACATGGGATAAATCATAGAAGTGAAATGTAATCCCAATAATCATAACTTAAAACATGAAACTTTGTGGCATACACACATAATCATAGATAATCATTTCTTGTTAGTCAAGACTCATTGCCAAGACTATCTTAGTGGACAAAGTCCCTTTTGAACCGAGTCACCCTCGTTTCAGTCCTGTTTCACTGAACCGGTATAACCTACCATTCTAGCCATGTCTATCTCATGAGATATAAAATCTTTAACCAATGCATTGGAGGGAGATATAGGTCCCACCCATCTCATAATTATACCATTCTTATGTGTGCCACAAAATCATAAATCATACATCATTGCATAACCCATGTAATAAAATGGGATTCTTAAACATCATGCCATCATAATCCATAAACAATTGATATCATTTCATCATAAGAAAATTGAAAACATTTAAATCATAGAGACATTTTACTTGAAACATACATATCAAATAATGTCATCTTATATGGAAAATAGTTTTGAGAAAAACACTTGAAATTAATTCTTGAGGAAAATATCCTTTCTTCTTTAAAATCATTTTCTTTTCACAAAATTCCATGCAATTTTAAAAGATAGAGGTTTTTTTGAAAATAATCATGCAATCTTGTAGAGAAAGCTTCTTGAAAATGAGGTGTTATGAAAACGTAAAAAACCTTTCATGCCGTATAAGTTAAAAAATAACATTCTCCTCGTACTTTTGTCGGAAAAGTCAAAAAGTACCTTATATGGTAACCAAAGGAAAGATTCCATTCATACAATGTGGTAAAAAGTCAATAAAGGGTAAAAATGACTTTAAACATTCATGGAAGAATGGTAAACATTTTATAAAAACATTTTTAGAAAACATGGTCATGGATGATAAAGGTAACCCCAGTAAATACTTACGTATAAGCAATCTCGGATAAAAATGAGATTGAAAATTTATCCCTTACCTTAGGTCCGACTTGCTTTGTACGTGTCCGAACCTCCTGTATAATGATTTAAATCATGTTATTGACTTATTCCAGAATCATATTCATTGTTATTATATCATATATGGTCCACTTATGACTTTATATTACTCTTTCTTTTGTAAATTCATGTTAAAGTAGCGTTTTGGGTAAAATCGTCTCATTTGTCGTTCGTGTTTTTAACTTGTAATTATTAATATGATTACTTGGATCATGATTACTTATATCCAGAATGTAAAACATGATTTATATATAATATATATTTAGAATATACATATATATAATATATTGACAAATGGAATGAAATACACTGTTCATGGAGACGGTAGTCCGTACATATGCATGAACACTGTTTTCGTTTCCTTATTGAATTGAATGGAATTAAGTAGATGATATAAATATACATAAATCCAGTATCATTATTATGTCATATATTTCATTAGTACTTTTTATATATACTTTATAATCATTCATGAATAGTTAATCATTGAGAATGAATCTCATCACGTCGTGGAGACGGTAGTCCGTACGTACGCACGAGCGATGATATCATTCCCATGGTCGTGGAATTGTGTTTAAGTGTATGTATACTATTTAAGTATCAATATAAATTTATAATAATAATATATAGTTACTCATTACACCATTATACCCATACAATTAAGGTGGTGGCGGAAAATAGATTACACCACGGCGTGGAGACGGTATTCCGTACGTACGCACGCGCGGTGATTTCCTTTTTCCGTAGGATGGATAGAAGGTTAATTAGAGTTGTTTCATATTTATAATAACATATAAGTATATATGAAATACTGATGTTGTTACTTTATCATGAAACAACTAAATAAGAAGAAGTTGAAGAAGAAAGAAATTGAAAAAGATCGGTAATGGATATTACCTCTTTTTGACGCGCCTTCACTTAACCTCCACTTAAAGAACTAAGGATGGTCTTTGAAGAAGACCAGGACCTCTAGGATGATACTAGGGAAGTGGAGAAGAGATTTTGGGAGGGGTTGGCCGAGATGGAATGCTCAAAATGGTGTGAGGAGGAGAGGGAGAAGGTGCCCTTTTATAAGGGAGGAGAGGGGTATCTTAGGAAAATCTCAAAATATTATTTTATATTACGGTCAAATTCGGTTTATAATGGTTCCAAATGGTCTTATATCGAAGATAAAGTGGGTATGGGTCTAAATCCTATCATCCAATAGTATTTAGCCAAGTTTAGGTTGTTATTTTAACCTTATCAATTAGATTTAACTCTAAGTTAAATAATTTAACTTTTACCGTGTCTTTTTGTTTTCTTACACTATATAGTTAATAAACTTACTATATCCAGCCAAACGAACCCCAAGTTGTTTATTATTAATATATCTATCCTTATATAAGTAATTTGGCCGAACCTTAGATTTTTAGGAATTAAATAACAATTAAAAATATAATATTTGTTTTAAAAACTAATTTATGTCAATTTTGAAACTCTTTGGTACATGATTTTTATGAAATTTCTAACAGAATGATAAGTTCGAACCAAGTTAGTTAAATCAACAATAACATGTCATATTAACCTAGAAAATTAGTGTAAGTCATAAAAAGTCTCAAATTACATGTATTTGGGCATTTATAACATCAATTATGTAAATATTTCATTAATAAGATAATTACTGTATCATCTTTGTGTCATAAATAAATTAAATTATTTGATGTCTAAAAATTACAAATAAAATACCATCATTTAGGAAATCTGTTTAGATTTCTAATGAATATTTAAAATCTAATTTATCTTATGTAAAACCCTATATTAAAAATGTTTTAGTAAATATACTTTGATTTTAACTCTTTTAACTCTTCTTTGAATTAAATAATAATAAATGTCCTTATATAATCCAAGTGGGCCTAAATGATAATATTTTACACTTAAGGTTGTTTTTGGTCGAGATACACTTATCCAATAGAATTAGGACATGTGTTAGGGTAATATTAATATCATTATTACCCTTAATTACCCTATTTACTTTTAACCGTGGTAAATAAAAGTAAAAAGTTACTATTCATCAAAAATTATTTTCATCTCATTGAACCACATTTTACTTACTGACATCAACCGTGTCTCTCGGATTTTTGAAATTCCATTCACAGAAGCGGTAAAATTATGTTTTATGAAAAATTCAGTTTTTTAACTACCACTTAGTAGTTTCACTATTCATCAAAAATTGATGTTTTTCAGAACAATGCCAAAATTTCATCCTAAGCTATATTTCATATTCCGAATTCAAAAATGAAGTCTATTTTACCAAATTCATAACATAGAAGTTGCATTAATTAATTTTATAATTAAATCCCGCTGTTAAAACAAATAGCGTGTTTTTAAGAAACAATATCTATCAAAAGATTGACACTTGATTATGTCTGGTTTAAATGTGAAATTACATTCAATGACCAACATTGTATTAAATTGTAAAAATATATTCTAAATATACTTTAAAACCACTCAAATTAATAATTTATCACTATTAATTATTTCGATTAAAAAATTTGTTTTTAATTATAATATAGTAATTTTCACTATTCATCAGAATATGAAAGTTATCCGAAAAGTACCAAAATTTCACCTTAGGCTAAATTCGATACTCCGAATCCAAAAATGAAGTCCATTTTGAGAGGTAAAATTTCTATAATTTTAAAAAGTGGCTATTACTATTCATAAGGCTAGTTTTAATAATATTTTAATAGCATATCGTTGTTTTGTGAAACTCAGTATTTCGTACTACACACGCTATCGAGGAAGGTTGCAATTGCGTGTAATGCAAGGCAAGTCAAAGATGCGTGTTGTGCAAGCTCCTTTTGGTGTAGCGTACAACACAAGACATTAATAAAATTAAAAAGAATATTTTTCATAAAATCTCGGGCTGTTACAGTGAATTTTTTCCCTTTTAAGACATAACATAAATATTTTCATACATTATATTTATTAAATATTTATAATTATGTTTTCTTTATATTAGGGATCATTATTAAATGTTTATGCGGAATGGTGAGAAAGATTTATTTGTATTTATGGACCGACAATTTATTTCCCCTATAGAGATGACAATGACTGAATTAGAAATAATGGATTATATTACGGAATGATTTCAAAAGATTCCAATTTTTCAGTATTGGATGTTTTATTATATTCATGAGTATAAAAAATATATCTCAAAAATTGTTATATAGATTATAAAATAATAACCATTAATATTAAATTTTATTTTATATTAGTGGAAACTGGATATTAGGTGTTTGTTCTCGGGATAAGGCACTTTACGACTTATGCTCTATCAATGGGGAAGTGTGAAATTTTTTTAAATATTTATTGGTCATTTATGTTTGAATTTAATTATACTTTTTAATGTTATAGTGAATTTTAATTAAATTTCAATAATATTATTTTCAAACAGGACATAAAATTTATCTCTAGAGACCACAATGAAAAAGAGATCCATGAGAAATTGTCTAATAATATAGGTGAATTTTAATTTTTAATTGGTAATTTTTTGACACATTACTTAATATGGTTTTTAATTGAAAAACTCATTTAAACAGTTTATTCATAAACAAGATGACATAAATTAATGTTGATATTATATGTTAATATATATATATGAATTAATTTTGACTGAGATAGTTAAGAAATTCTGGCATGTTAGATTTCATTATAAACATTTCCTCAATATTTGATTCATTTTATTCATATTATAAGTTAAATTAGTTCCATTTAATTTTTCTATTTTTGATGATCCTCAGCCTTAAAATTCACACTATTTTATACTCTTACAAGTTTTATAGGAAAATAATTTTTCTTGTTTGGTTGGACTTTAGTTTTTTTGTAATATATATTGTAATTTTTAATTTTTCATATTATAAATTCATATTAATAGTTGTTTTTATACATATTATTATTAATTTATGCTTGTTTCCTTTTTTTGTTGGAAATGGATAGGAGGTTTGAAATGATATTTTTTAAAAAAATATTTATCACCTTGCATATTTTATAACCGATGAAAAAACTCTTTTATCGATGGTTTTTCACATTTGTTATCAAAATAATTAACATTAAAACCCCCATTTTTACATTAGGTTTTCATGTCTCTTATGAAATAACTAATGTGGAAGACCTTTATAAATGGGGTTATCATATAGGTTTTTTATCAATATAAAAACCAATTCAATAAATAATTTAAAACATCCATTTTTAAGTAACATTAAATAAATATTCATAATGTATCATTTAATACCTTCCCCTAATAATATATGTGAAAGAACTGGAGTTGAAATTATATTATGTATAATTGAAAGGATCAAGAGCTTTATACTCCATAGGTTACCTCTTTAGATCTATATAAGACCTCTATAAATCATTTATATCATTCATCCACTATTCAGTCACTAAAAAATTATCCACCAAAATCTCTACAAAATATGGTCTAATGATTGCTATCTCAGCAACCATTGGCTAGTACAATAATTACGTACATAAATATTCATAAAATTCATTAATTGATTCCATGATAACAAATAAATATAAAAATTATTATATGAAAACCTGAAAATTTGATAATTATTTATGGACCACAAAGAAAAATAAAGGATACATATTCATAACACATCCCCTAATATCTGGTATGTACCATTTTGTATTACTATACTTCTAAGGATAAAATTTTTTCTTAAGCTGTATAAATTTTTTGAATGATCATTACTATAATTTAAAAAACCAAATGTTAAGAGTGGATCTCAATCATATGTTATCATCATAAAAATTCAATATTAACTTTCCACTTACATGAAATATTTCTTGTAAACACATACGCTACACTAAAATACCTAAACTCTATAAAAAATTATTACATTATAAAATATTATAAATTAATATGTTGTTTAACAGTAAGACATATGGATTCCTATTATTTTAATTAGTGACATAGTTTTACTGTATAATCCATGGATAAATCTCCCTACATCAACCGTACAACATTCATAGGACTCAAAAAAACATTCTATAAATCGATACATAGATTTACCCAACTGAAATGATATATATTAAGGTATAAAATCCGCAACCGTAATCAGTATACTAGAAAATAAATATACTCTTTTTAGGGAAGATCCATCTTAGAAACACATTGAGTAACTACAAGAGGAGAGTTATGATACTTACACATTAGTGCTTCACTCATAGATTAGAATGGAAAATTCATTCCATGGAAAAATAATTAATGATTAAAATCATTTTTTATTTTTTATAGGGTTTCATAATGAAAAATAGATCTCTATATTTCTAAAATTTAGAATATATTATTTAAGAGTACACATTCTAGAAAAATATAGAATGAAATATCATTTGATATAGAATAACTAAACCACGAATGTAACACCCTTGGATTTTTATACATCAATAATTTATTATTTATTTTGATGTTATTTAACATTTGGATTGAATTAAAAGATATTCTATATTGTTTTGATGTGTTTTTAAAGTATTTTAGGTGGTGGAATCTTTATGCAGGGGTAGGGGTAGTGATGCATATTCTCTTGGAAACTGTGAAATGGAATTGTGGAGTTGTTATATAGGTGCATGGTTTATCCAAAAAATGTGAATTAAGACGAATTTTATAGTGGAATTTAACATGGTTGATAAATAGTTTGTTAAACTATGTTTCATAACCATGTGATTACATTAAAAAAATATGAAAATTGTATTTTTTATTTTAATTAACAAAAAAATTTACATTATTCTCTCATATACCTACGATCTCGAATCATAGGACTTCAATTGGTGATGTTTAGAAGTCCAAGTCCCTCCAAAACCCATTTTTGACATATCAAAGTGTGTTGGATCTATGAAATTAAATGTAGGATCCATTTCTCTAATTTTTTCTATTCATTATTGAACTACTAAATTTAGATTGATAAACCATTATAATAGGGTTTCTATTGTCATATTTATTGGGTCATTCATGTTTTGAAAATTCCATTATTGGGTTTTTTGAAGAAATGATAAGAGGATCCCTAATCGGCTAGATCACATATTGATTCTTATTATTCCATATTATTAATAATGAGGTACGTGGATTCTCTATTTTATCCACTTATCATATATCTTAAATGATTAGGTTGTCATAAATTATATTCCCATTTTTTGAGAAGGAAATTTTTTATTTTTTGATTAAGGAATACATTTTTGTTTATGTTTTGACAAATAATTTAGTTCCAATGGTTTTTTGGAAAATTCCTTTGATGTTCAGTTTTAAATTATGGGATTTGTTTAATATAAGAAATATTTTTGATTTAATAATTTAAATGGTATAATTTATTTATGTTTAATATATGGATATAAGTACATGGATTTCATAGAATAGTGTGTTTTTGTGTGTGTTTGTGTTCATTTTCATTAGAAATGGCTATTACTTCGATCACTGTTCTAGATTGAAGGAACCATAAATATTATCAACAATGTCCATATTTGGGGATGAATGAGTTACCAATAATTATTTTTGGGACTATCATGGTATTCATGTGTGTTTTTATAAATGTAGAATGCATATTACAAGTGGAAATAATGGATAAATTTTTTTGATATTTTGTTAAATTATTTTAAATCGATAACTACTTATCATGTCGCTCTCATTTATTTTAACGATATTTTGATCTATGAGATAAAATTACCTTGTCTTAGTGACTTGAGTTTTCTTGATTATTTTTTATTGGGTCTGAGTAATCACCCCCTAAAAATGAACTTTTTTCCTGATGTTGATGTTTTTCTTCATGAAATAGGTAAATGAAAAAATTCTTATCTCTCTAACGAAGCATAATGCTGTAACATTCTCTAGATGGTGGTTGGATCTTGGAGTTCATCTATTAAGTGATTATAGTGATTCCACATTAGTGTTTTTATGTTAGTACTCCATTTAGTTGTATAAAATATCTATTTTCCACCCTTTGGTAGATACTATGATGATGTTGTTTTATTGAGTTTTCAAATATAATGTACTGTCTATACATTATACATCATTTTTTGGTTTACTTCTGTTCATTCTTCCTTAAAAAGAACTGTTCGTTAATTGTAAAATCTTCTCAATTGTTTTAGTAAGAACTTAGTGTTTATTTTCACCCTTTATGGCCTTGTGGACATCATCTAAGGTTAGTTAAACCCAAACTATTTCTAAGGAAATGGTTAGAGTGAGGATGTATCTTTTGGAATCAATTTTGTTTAGTGCATCTTAATAAAATTAAACTATATCATGAAAAATATTGTATAAAAATACATATTAAACCTATTTATACAGAAGATCATTTTACTAAGACCTTTTCAGTACAAAATGTATTTTTAGACACCTGTATGAGTGTTTTTATCTGATCATCATTGGGTTAACCGAGGAGTGTAGCTTATCATGAATTCGTAATGAGAATTAAACTTGGACTCCATATATCATATTATGTTTTTATGATTCTTAATTTTTTTATAATAATTGATGTTTTGATGATTTAGAACAAAAAACTCTTCAACTTAATAATAGGCGGTGAAAAATTTGAACTTGGTTCCTACGATAGAAAAATGGAACTAGATAACCAACCTAGAAACCCAAAAAAAGAGTTGTAGAAAATGTGCCTGTATATAAACCACATCTGGACCAATAACCTTTTCCTATAGTTTCCCATGAATTATCCATTAAATTCATGATAGTTATAAGGGAAATAAAAATGAAGAACCACAACATGCAGTTCAATTTACATTGTTTTCAAAATAGAATCCACTATTATTTTAGGGGGATTTAGAACCTGAAATAGAAAATTAGTGTCTTAGTACAATGAATAAAATAATTGAATTTTGTGGAACATTATGTGATATACAGTTCATTTTTTAGTCTATATTTTGGAGTATCATTCACTCCAACAGTGTGATATAGATATTTAGGATAAATTCAAACAAGGATTTACAAGGGAGGGATTTGAAGAATTGTTTAACAAATAATCTAAAAACACACCTTCAAGATTACTAGAATGATAGTTTCCATAGTCTTAGGTTAGAAAATGTATCAATTTTGGTATATGATGATATGTTTATTAATGTGGTTCATTTTTCTTCAGAAGTAGTTTCTAATGCTTTCTTTATGGAAAAAATATTTTAGTCTGGAATATGACAAAAAATTAATTCTATGATAATTATGCAATGTATTAATAATATTTCAAACACGGTTAAAAGATAGATAGTACTGAAAATGTATATTATTATGAATCCTACTAGAGTATTTACATTTCTTTACATATATACTGGTGGTAACATTAATTATGTGATCAAGCAGAAAAGGGAAAATTGTTTCTATGGAGGTAAAGAATCACGTAATCAAACCATTATATTACTTAACATTCTTCCATAACCTTATAAAAAGTTAAATTTTTTTCAATGTGTTTCATTAGAGAATAATAATAATTATTGTAGTGAACTATGGTTAACATACATGGATATTACGTCATTTTAGATTAGTATCAAACACATAAAAAAATTCAATCTTGGGGACCATAATTGTATAGTGTATTAGAAAAAATGGAACACAAAATTCTATCTTGGTGAAAGATTTTAAAAATATCCCTTAATTACCTTACCCTTTATTAAACCTTATTAAACCCTTTCAATATAAATTGGGGAAAAGTAATCATAAGAAAAGTGTTATCTCACATGATTAGAAAGGGTAAATAAGGGAGGTATATATGCTTAATATGAGAAAAAGGTTATGAGAACATGATCATGACATTATAAGATCATTCTTTGCATATCGTAGGTCATAATAGAATGTTAATTGTATAATTTTATACAGTTCATATGAATTGAAACATAATAGAATCAAGATAAAAATCCACGAGATCATAATATTGGAATAAAACAATGAATTTTGGAGTGTACAAAAACATATAAAATGATTTCCATAGATATCAAAGATTACTAAAATGTTAATATTACATTAATGGATCCACTATTCACACCATAGTAGTCTTTTGGGTTTACTCCAAATCATATATTAATTGATTGAGTCCATTACTAAATCGGGTTCACTCCCTATTCAATCCATGTATTACTAAACCCAATTCACCTCTCATTCCTATATGGTGTTACTAATCCACATTCACCCATCATTCCAGCAATGTATTCCTTAACTGAGTTCACACTTTATTACATCCATGTATTACTCACTACAAATTAATTATCTTTTTTCAATAGGAGTATATCTGTTGGTAAAAGTGCATTTTCTGTTGGTAAAGCATTTTACCAACAAAAATTATCCTTTCACTAATCTGTTAGAAAAAACTCTGTTGTTAAATTTTATTGCAACAAATAAAATGGTTCTGTTTCAATTATAATAACACCAATAGATAATATTTATATATTGGTAAAAATTCGTAGCAACAGATTAATACGACTAATATATCAGTTGGTAATATTATTAACATTTATAAACAATATCAAAAATTAATATTTGTTTTTATATTATAATCTAAATGTTAATATTCCAATATTTGTTGGTAAAATTTTATATTATATTTATTAATATAATTATATATAATATATTATTATATTCATTATATAATAATTACAAAATCATATAATATAAAATACCAAAAAGCAAGTCTTTATTTGATAACACATGTTCCAATGTAATTTAAATACATGTTCAAACTTCCTGAAAAGACAAGAATCTTCAAAAAACATATTGAAAACATGTTCAAACACTAAGAGACTTTACATGAAACTCAATGAAACATAGTCAACAATCTATTTCTCGCAAACATCAGATGTCACTATTGTGGAATCTCTATAACATCACTGAGCTATTATCTGATGTAGTGGATCAAGACATGCAAAACTTCACTGATATTCCTTTAACTGTAGTGGACCACCCTTCTATACTTAAAGCATCACTTGTCCCCAGTCCCTCCACTTTATACATGCATCATCGTCATGAACAATTTTCTCATCACACAAACAAAACAATTGAAAAATAGATTTCATTTAAATGAAATACATAAAATTAATAACACATCATATAAAAATATTATACCGGAGGATAATCTAACCAGTGGAAACAACAACCATAAGATAGTCTGAGTTTTTTTACAACAAACTACGACATGAATTGGTCACCCAATTTGTGCCCCAAAGACATTTATTAATGAAAAATTATTAAAATACAATCTCATGTTGTAATGAGAATACACTATCAGATAATTGAGGGAGATACAAGATTTTATAATAATAAAGCTCAAAAAAAGCACACAATCCGTCATACCTGCCAAAAACATCCCACCTTCAAGTAAGAAACCACCGCATCCAAAAAAGGCAACAACCCCAAGATAGAACCAAAACCTCATAAGTAAGATCTTCAGTCTTCCATAGACACATTAATGAACTCTGAAATACATAAACGAGGCATCAGTGGCATCATGAAAGAAATTAGTAGAATTTATAGGACTACCTAGAGAAACAAATGCATGTAAAAAAAATGAAAACTCCCCTAAGGTGTAGATGATCATAGAAGATCATAAAAAAATAATGCACTAGAAACTCTCCAGTTCATGAAAAATATGAAAAATAAACCAAAGTTGGATCATAGAAGGTCACTTCCAGCATCATAATGTAAATTTCGTTAGTCTAATCTGTCTTTATAAACATTTTCATGTTTCAGTAAAGAAATAATCCTATGTTCCCTCTCTTAAATAGAAATAAGAATTAAGATATGAGTAATTATGCATACAATATGAACATCCAACGTATGGAATATAAAAAGAATTAAAATCAACTGAGTTAGGAAGAAAAACATTAGGGTGGTGATTCCTCAATACTATGCTAAAACGGGAAGAAGACCTGGTCCACAAATAAAAGGTAGGGAAGCTTGTGTGAAACTTCTCCCAATTATACCAGCTTCCAAGTTGACACTTAGAAACATAAAATGCATTACATCAAGAAGCAAGACAATTATCCAAAAAAACACTGAGGTCTACTATCACATTAATAATCCAGCCAAAGTCAGTTGCCACAAAAAACAACCAATATATCACAACAAGAATATATAACGAATACTAATTTCAAAGAATTAAAAACATGGAAACAATTAATTAAGATTTAGGGTGAACATTTACAATATTAATCTCAATTGTAAATTAATCAGTAATAATAAAATTCACAAGAACACTTCAGAATGAAGAATGTTTCTGCACGCCGCCACAAAAGATGTAGGCCTCAAAAATTTACATTAGAATAAAATTAAGAAAATAAAAGTAACCGGTGAAAGAGATACTCCCCTAAAGAATGCAGTTTTATCCTCTAAATTTTGCCACAAAACATCACCCTTACTCTTAAAAATAATGCAACCGTGTTGCAATCTACAATTCAAAACAATGTTAACCATTTATTACCGTAATTTAGTTAAATTAAAAAATACATAACCATATAGTAAAAAAATAACATAAGATATATGTTATCTCAATATCCTCTAGTTGTCCAAGATGAATTCAAATGTAGCCTGAATTTAATCCAAAAAGATAGCACCACAATATCCTAGTTTCCATTAATGTCTAGTTTTATTATTCCAACAATACAGAGTGATTCAAACAGGTGATGCATCATTATAGTTAAAAAAGTGAAAATATTATGCCTAAATTAGAGTGGTGATGAAAATAATCTCCAAGGCCAAATGTTGGTTTTTATTTTGAAACCCAAGGCCTTAAATGTCATGAAAAATAAGAGACTGAAACAACATCATGTGAAAAGACCCTTCATCCATAGTTAAAATAATACAGTTTTTGATACTTGGAAACTTTTGGAGAAAAAATATTGAGATGTTAAAACTCATTTTTAAAAATGAAGGGAGAGAAAACATGTCTTGAATATGAAAGGTTATTCTAAAACATAAAGGAAAAAAGAAGGTTCAAAAAATCATTCCTTCCTAACGTAACAAGATTCACCCCTTTTAGAATGAACATTCAGTGCAAATATGAATTAGTTCAGTTAAAACTCAAAATTATTTACAATTAAACACACACAAAAACATGTAAAGAATCACTTTTCAGTAGGATAAGAGAAAAATTTAACGAACATTTAACATGAAAATAAACATGAAAGAATTTTTTAATGACAACTATACCATGGATTTTCAACAAAATAATCATGAAATATAAATTTAGAAATAAACAACAACATGTATTGAAACTAAAAACTCTTCATGTTTTACCAGAAGATAATATTTTTTTCAAAAACCAGTCTAACAATATTTAGTGAATTAACAATAGCATGAAAATTAATTCAGAGTCTAATAACAAACACTCATCAATAAATAACCATAAAATGAAGTACATACTCAAGGATCTCAACACCAGCATTCCATCAGACTCAAAAAAAACATGTTTTATAAGAAATAAAGTAGTTTTATAATAACCAAGTTGTACAAACATAGGGTAGTGATTATTTGAATGAAAATATTAGGCGCTAACACACAACCAACATCGCAAAGGGGTGTCCAATAAGTAACAAAATGAATGAGAAGTTCGATTCATAATAAAAATAAAAAGAAGAAATTAATTACTTATAATGAGAGGGTGTTATCCTCGAACCATCCATCATTATCGTTTTAAATTGCACTCAACATAATGGTGGGTGGCAACAAATCTTGGTTGATAGGGGATGGGGGTGATATGAGATGTAGAGTATGTCTAGGCTGACTATGGAAGGTGGGTTGTGGTGGGGTTGTACAAGGATGTCAGGGATGGGGGTGTGCTAGGAAACCGCAGATGGAGGGGTCATGGGGGGATGCTGAGGCATTGGGATGTTGGGGACAGAGGTGTAGCGGGGGGATGTCAGATGATAACTGGAAAGGGATTCATGCGAGGATGTCAACGGGAAAGCCATGGATGATGAAGGAGCTAACAAAGATGCAGGTCGTGCTATTTAGGGAAACGGCTAGGGCTGGGGGAGGACATGGTTAGGCAGTGGGAGGTGAGGCTGGAGCAGGGAAGGGTGGGATGTGAGGCGGGATAGATGGATGAGAGGCAATGATGTGGGAGGCGAGACAAGGGGTGATGATGGGTCCCCGCTTAGGGGAAATAACAAAGGTTCCACAAAAATAAAAAGTAGCCAAACATTTCAAACATTAGTTGATTTGCAAAAATTGGATATTCCAAGTAGGCCACAACAATCAGAGGAAATTTCATATATTCTTCTCAATGGTTTAGCCTCACATCCCCGTTTGAAGAAATAAATCATCCATGATTATTGGAACTCATTAAATCAAGAATCTCTAGAAAAGAAAATACCTTGGTCTAATTATAATTAGTTTGTATTGAAATAAACATTTATGTAACTATTAGGGATTCCCACATTCATAAAACTAATCCTAAGAGTATCTTAGTATCTTCATTTATTGGAGGCCCAAAAAATTCTTCCTCCATAATCATTAGAAACCCCCAACACTGAATGGTTCATTAAGCTTCATGAGAAATAATCAACTATATGAACACCTCAACAATGAAAAAAAAACACATTTTCACTAAGATTTTAACTACATAAAAAAGCTATAAATAGCTGGTCGAACATCCTAACAGATAATATTGAAGTTGTGATTTTCGGTCATCGAATCCTATATATACGCACCCAAAGGTAGTTAATCATACTATTAGAGTGTTTAATAAAGAAGAAAAATATACTGGTGCCATGGATAAAGGTATTCCACCTGGAATTAATCCATAAACTGGGTTACCTGCCAAAAGAAACACAATTTCATATAATAAAATCTATCAATTGTGTTGGTTATTTGAACCATCTGCTAATCCAAAAAATTGCACTCTTAAATATGGGGCTACATTTGAAATATCTATGATTTATTGAGAAATGAAACTGAAAAAATGGAAGGATGCGGGTGATGGCGGCGACAAGTAGGTGGGAAATGTGTGGGACGGAGGCATGCGATGTGTGGCCGATGGTATAGATCGAGGATGGTGGTGACATGGATGTAGGACAGAGGCGGGACGAAGGCAGGGCAGAGGAGGGACCGAGGTGGGCGATATGTGGTCGATAGTATAGATTGGGGATGGAGGCATAGATCAGGGATGGCGGAGACAAGGAGGAAGGATGGAGGCTGGGTAAAAGCGAGTTAGAGGTGGGTTGATGGGATAGATCCAGGGTGGTGCGATAAGTCGAGAATGATGAGAACAATGATACGTGATGGAGGTGGGCGATTTGTGGTCAATGGGTTGTTGAATAGGGTTTAGTAGTGTTATTTTTTTATAAAAATTGTTTATATTTTTATTAAATAAATAATATTAGAAGATATAAAAAAATTTAATATTTTTGAGAAAATTGAATAAACACTATTGAAAAATATAAAAAAGAGTAAATATTTAGAGAAAATTTAAATTTAAAATAAATTATGAGATGTTTTTAATGAAGCTCCTAGAAATAAAAACATACTTTGGTAATAGAAATAATATATATATATATATAAACTATGTTTATCATTATTGGTTATTGATAATTTTTTTAATTTTATGGTTTATTGTAACAGTTTTGGTTGATGGAAAAAGATTTGTTGGTAATAACATTATTCATAACAAGATTCATGTGTTAGTAAAAGAAATGTTGGTATTAGTATGATAAAGCAATAGATTCAATAGTTGTTAAATGATATGTTGGTATTAAATGATCAATATCTACAGATCTATCTGTTGGTAAAAGGAAGTGTTGGTTTTAAAAATTAATACCAATAAAACATGATATCTTTTGGAAATTATCATTTGTAAAAACAAATATATTATCTGTCAATAAATTTTTATTGTTATAAGACATTTTTTGTAGTGAATGAAACATGTTTCTTTCTAGTTCTGGCCCTGTTATCCTAAATTGATTTCAGTACATAATCTGGACTTGTATTAAAAAACCGAGTTCACTCCTCCATACAGCCCTGTATTACTAAACTAATTCCAATCCACATCCAAGAACTGTATTTCTGAACTAATAACACTCATCATTCTACCCATATTTTAGTGAACATAGTTTACTAATAATTTTATACCAGTATTACTTAACGGAGGTTATTCTCTTTCTAGCCCTATCATTCTGAACTGAGTTCTATCTTTATTCATTCCAAATTTATATCAGGAGATATAAATTTATACCCATTGAATTGAAAAGAGATATAGGATGTACCCATCACATGATGAAATCATTTACACATGTTCCATAATATAACCAAAAATTTATCATATCATGGCCCATAATAAGATGGGTTTCACAAGCATCATATAAGAATAGATGAAATTAAATAGTTATTAAAGATATTTCATCGTTTAATTAATTGTGAAAAATAGTCCAGTTTCAATGTAATTTCATCATTTCATAACCAATTAAATGAATAATGTTTCAAAATAATGTAACTTGTGGATGATAAAAAGTTTTATCAAACATCTTTTCATCAAGATATATACCATTTGGAAAAATAAAATTAATGCTACCCCTGGATCATATCACTCATAAATCATGAATTATATCATATTTTTTCATCCTTTATGGAGAATAATTATTAAAGAACATATATATCATTTATCAAATAAAAATAACCCTTATTTTAACATAATTTTTTTAGATATAAAACTTCTTCAAAATCATTTTTTTTAAAATAAAATTGAAAACTTATAAGCAAAGATTGAAAACAGTTTAAAAAATATTTCATTCAAAATAACATAAAAACACGCAAAATATTATTTAAAACCATAAAAATATTTCAAAATCCATTCTCAAGGAAAATGAGAATAATGTATCATTTAAAAACATTTTAAAAAAATCTTTAGAAATGTTGTTTTTTAAAGAACAAAGATACAAAAATGAAAAGAGGAATTAAGCCAGATTTTATTAAATATGTTTTCTTAATTATCATAAGTACCAAAGAGTGAAAAATTGTAGAAATACAAGAATATATCATCGATAAATAAAATATAATTATAGTCATTATATTTATTGATAAATTGATCATCTTATTTTATCAATGGAAGTATAATCATAAATAATCTCAATAAATGAAGAGATTATAGAAATAAACCATTACCCCAGGATAAATTTTACACACAATCCAATAGAAATAATAACAATAAATGAAACCCAAAAAATCATAAAAAGGAATATATTCATTATTTAAAATTTAAAAGCTGTGTAAATATGATTTGTAGAAGAATATAGTTGTACAACATTACATGTGTCTCAATAAAGGCAAATTGAAAAAAATTTGGTTTATCGATTTGTTATCTTTTGAACCATATAACCCATGAAAGAGAGATAATAAAAGGGATTTGTAAATACTAATAAATATAAGTATAATAAAATAAAAATACATTCATGTTAATAATATGCATAACAAAAATTAAATGAGTTGTGGTTATGATATAAGTCTCGTAGAAATAAATGTGAGATTAGAAAATCCAACTACTAATTGAGTGTGTTATGAATTGTTATATTCTTGAATGAATTACATCAAAATAAAGAATTTAATATTATAATATAAATTAAATTCTTGATATAAAATTTAATAGGGAAGTATATCCCCCACACAATATGAATAATTCGTAAATATAACTTATATCACACTGCAATAAAATTTAGATGAGAAAACCCTTACCTTTTGACTTTACATTTTCATAGACATTAAAAAATAATTTTTAATATGTAAATTTATATTATAAATCTACCACAAAACCATTTCATTATATATCATAAAATATATTGTTTTATTATGACATTAAATTGAATTTTTAATAACAATTTCATATTAATGATACATTTGAGGTAATATCCGCTTTGTTTTTCTTATATGTTTTGACATTTTTTTTCATATTCATAATTAGAACACGATTTACCTATTTATATAATTTAAAAATTATTTAAATATAATATATATTATTTATATGAATTTTTATAATAGTATATTAAATATAGAAATATGAAATGGAATACACTGTCCATAGAGACAATATGTCGTACGTGTGGAAGAACAATGTTTCTATTTTCTAATCATATTGAAATAAAGAAACAAATGAAATACATGTATATATAAATAAAATATAACTAGAGAATAATTATTTTTTCATATATTTAATATACGTATAATAAATTATCCTTAGTATATTCTATGTAATGTTTGAACAAATCACATCACTTTAAGGAGATGGTAGTCCACACGTCAACAAAGGAAGTTATCGTATTTTGAAAATTAGAAATCACGAATGTATGTGTTATATAATAATTAGAGAAGAAAAAATAAAGAATAAATTCCAAATTTATCATATTAGAATATTATTTTCCTATATATTTATATGCTTTAATGTAGGAAATGGAAGAATGACTGATATCAGTTTGTGAGGCGGTAGTCCATCGTACAAACATATGATGAGTGTATATCCCATTTGATGGAAAATTGTCGGATTGTAGTTATAAAAATAAACATAGAAAAAATTCAGTATGTTTAGGATACTTACTCTATTATAAATTCACGAAATAATAAGATTTGATGGGGTGGAGAATGAAAATAAAATAAAAGAGCTTGTAGAAGGATGCCACCTCTTCTTTGGGTAACTCACCTTGGTTTTCACCAAAGGGAATTATTGGTTTGACTAATTCGAAAATGCAATATTATAGGATGAATTAGAAAGTTTGTTAGGCTATTTGGGAAATTTTTGGTTGATCTAAATGGCTTGACAGGTGTGTAGAGATGAGGGGGATTACTACCTATTCTATAGTGGATGAGGTGTGAAATTCCTATAAATATAAAAAGGTAAACACTATAGACATTTCTAGCTTACTTAATGGGTCTAAAATAACTTTCCATTACAGATAATAGGGTCTATATGGTGTCTATATGGTTTTAAAATGGATCTTTGACATGTTCCTAGGGTATTTGGTCCCTTAAATTAATCTTAGACTACTAAATATACTCGTTTTATCCTTAATCATGGGAATTAATTGCAATTAATCTTACTAAAATTTTTTGTTATAAATTAACTTGAAATTATTATAAATAATAAAATATTATTAATAGAAATATAGAATCAATTTTTATAAATTCCAAGAATATATGTTAATGAAATTAATTTAAAAATTTCCTATAGCCGGGATGAAACAAAAAGTTTATTATGTGAAAATATTCAAAAGTGTGAATTGTTTCTATGTCTGATATCAGTGTGAAATTTATTAAAATGATCTAAATTGTATTAATTGATAAGTAATTTATCTAAATTAAATTTTAAAAAATATAAAAATATAATTTTACTATGTAATTATATTAGAGAAAAATATATTTTTCAATTAAAATTCTATATTTTTCACTGGTCATGAAAAAATAAAACTCCACTGAAAAATAACAAAAAGTCACTCATTATAAATATTTATATTATGGTTTCACAATTTATGTTTTTTTTGTATAATTAAAAAGTTTAAAAGTGTATAAAATTATATTTAAAAAATTTTCACCTTTTAAAGGTGATAATTGTTTTTAAAAAAATACATCTTTTAATTCATAAAATTGGTGCCTATAAGATATATTGGATGATTTTCAAAAATATGTTTCTAATAAAAAATATTTATATTTTTTATAGAACACTATTCCAAATTGGGTTTTTAGTTTATTGAGTTAAAATTGTGTTTGTACATAGAGAAATAGTTTTCTTTGAAAAATAATTTCTTTATTTTAAAATAGTTTTTAGTTTCATTTCAAATTAATTGAAAACCCAAAGGATTAAATTTATATACTTGTCTAAAGAATACTTTCAAACATTATTTAATCTCAATCTTGACATCAATTCTAATTACAAGATGGTAACTGTAATAAAATTTTAATAATAATAGTATTAGTACATTTTAGATTGGAAGAACATGGTCTTGCATGCAGTGAAATATATCAAAGGAACTCAAAATTGGATATAACTCAATTGAAACATAGTGTGTCATGTACCAAAAGTTAATCTATGTGGTTCATGTGGTGCATTCTCAAAATAGTGTTGTCTACAGAGTTATAATAACAAGGTAATTTCATATAACAAAATCTATATTTAGTGTTGTGTGAAATGAAAATTGTCAAAATGTTTAAATTAATTTAAAAAATATATTTAAAAAAAGCATAGTGTGCTAAATTATACATAATTTAAAATGAATTTATCCCCAAATTTTTGACTTTTTTATCAAAGGATTAATAGTTAGATGTTCCTTTTATAGATACAATCATCGTAAAAATGAATAATAAAACTTCCATTAAAAATGAAATTTTCCTACACAATAGTTACCAAAAGTAAATCATTCATAGTTTTTTACATAGGAGAACATTGTTTGAGAGTGAATATTGGACAAGGAAGAGAAGCATAAATAATTTTATAGACTGATAATTTTCACATATCATGATAAAATTAATGAACAATATAATTTATACTATCTCAAAACAATAAATATATAAGGATTTATAACACCATCTGTTCAATAGTTCAAAGGTAGTTGAATATATATTTAATCAATATAATTCCATGATTTTAATAATACTACTATTATATTATAAGATAAAAACTATTCTTACATTATTTCATTCCTTTTCATATTCACAATATCACCCTTTGTTTTTATATGTTTTTCTTTCCAATCTATCACATACTACAACGAATTACGGTGAATTTTTATATTCTGAACTAGTAAAAGATCATGAGATCTATAAATAGAATGACAAGTCATTCCATATTACTTCAATTATCATCACATCAATAGGGTATGAACAGGTTATCCGGTATGAATAAATCCTCATATGTAGAGTTAAAAATTTAACCTCTAAAACCACATCCAAATAATAAAGTAAACATTCTATAAATGGTAACCCTTTAACCCTTATTAATGTTTAAAATAAAAAAAATTAAGAACACAACTAAATCTTTCAAAATGAGGTCAATAATTGTCTCTCATATATCATTATGTATCTCTTGGTTTTCACACTCCAATCATGTGAAAACCATAATTGTATATTCTCTTGGAACATGGTAATAACTCTAATTATGTTAAATCCTTTTGAAAAACATAAATGTTTCCTTATTCAAAATATTGTTTTATATATTCCATAAATACACTATATTTTAAAAATTATCAATGATAACACTTCAAGATTTATAAAAAAATCAACAATCAGTTCCATTGTTCTATGCACTATCCAAATTAGTTTATTTATATTAATCATATCTATATCAATTTAAAACACAAATTTATGATCATAAGGTACATATTAAGGGTTTCCTTCTATTGATCAAAATATAACATTTCAATTAAATCTATTTTCTAGGTCATTAAAATCATTCCTTTAATTTCTAAAAATCCATAATGAAAAATATACTTCATGATTAACATAATATAAATATTTAATTCATATACAAATTCACTTCAATCGTCTAACTTTATACTTAAAATTATAATTATCTTTCACCATCTTATTCCTTAATTCCCCTTTCCTATAACATTAAATATTAATCATTTCATAAGGTTCATAAACCTCAAATTATTCATTCATTTTACTTTTAATGTAAACAATAATGTTAGAACATTCCATAACATTCACATGTTGTTTTCAGGATCTTTATCATTAGTAGTATGACCAATACTCATAAAACCTTCCTGACTTTATTTGTGGAATTATCACTTTGGAAAACGAATTGTATAATAACCACACCTTATAAATATGAAAAAATCAATGTCAACATAGTTTATTCTTGTTCATTCTATTGAATAAAACTAGAAAGCATAGTGTGAGAACCACTAATGAGAAAAAAACCAACATAATCAAGAAAAATTACGTATAGGGTTACAAAATCAGGAAACCTACATTCAAATCTATCCACCTTAGTCCTATCATTAGAGAAATTTTTATACATATCTTCAGAATTATCCCTAATAATCTCCCTAATGCTTTCTCATCCTAGTTTCCTAAGGTTGACTAACCATTTCCTTTGATATAAAATATTTTTACCCAGGCTTAACAAACATGGATATTACATTATTTAAGATGGATATTCAATACATATAAATAGTACATAAAAGATGACCATAATAGTTTATTTTCATTGGAAAATTAGAACACGGTAATCTAAAATGGGGAATGATCTTTAACATCTCCCTTAAAGATCCCCATTTAGAAATCATACTTAAATCCTTTCTTCATAACCCAGGGAAAGGAAACACATGAATTAGGTGAGGTTAGATTCTTAGTAAGGGTAAAAAAGGGAGATATGTAAGCCTAACATGAGCATAAGTGTATGAGAAAAAGACTATAACATCAGAATATCATAGAATTCCTATAAATGATCATAATAAAGAGTATTAGAATAAGGATGGTTAGTTCATAAGATAGGAATTAGAAGATAGTCATGAGGATAATCCATTATATCATAATATAAGAATAAGACATCAAATTGTTGCATAGAAAGAAACATATAAAATGATTTAAATAGTATTCATGGATTACTTCCAATTCCATTCCATTTTAATGGGTTAACTCTTAAAACTATCTTATTAGTCAATGTTAATACCCAAGACTAACATAGTAGAAAAATTATTTATGTAATTTGGGTTCATAACCCATTCAATCCATGTATTACTAAAGCATGTTCAATTACTGTTACCACCCTACATTACTATACTATGTTCACTCCTAATTCCATCCCTATTTTATTGAAATGAGTTCACCCATCATTCAATCAATGTATTTAAAAATTGAAATTAGTTCCCATTCCAGCCCAATAATCTTGAACTATGTTAACTCTTTATTCAGGATTTCTATTATTTAATTGAGTTCAATACTCATTAAATTCATGTATTTCTGATCCAGGTTCACTTTTCATTAAATAAATGTACTATAGAACCTATTTCACTCATTGTTCTAGTCCTATTTTAATGAGCTGAGTTAACTCCATACCCATGACCTATTTTAATGAACCGAGTTCACATCCTATTCTAGCCCTATCACACTATATTGAGTTCACTCCAAAATCCTTCCATATTTATCTCATGAGATATAAATATGTACCCACTACTTTGGAGTGAGATTTATGTCCCACTGGTCACAAAACAAAATCATAAATACATTTTCTATAATATAATAAAAAATCATTATATCATAAACAATAAAAATATGGGTTTCATAAAAATCATATCACATCCCATGAGAGGAAATGGATATTATAAACATTTCATCAAATAATAACTTGTGAAAAATATAATGGTTTCTTAATAATTTTTTCAATGAATAAGTCATGAAAAAATGGGATTTAAATGTATATGACATTTAGAAGAGAAACAATTTTCAAAAACATCATTCCCTCAAAACAAAATCCATTTAGATAATGAAAATTATTATCACCCTTATATCATATAGCCAATAAAAAATGAACTATATCAACAAATTTAATAATACATGGAGATTTATTTTGAAAGATCTCTTTGATAATTTATCATGTAAATTAAATATCATGTGAAAATCATTTGAAGAAATAATTTTTTTTTAAATCCACATTACTGAAAATAATTTTGGAAACATATAAATGAATATTGAAAACTTCTTGACATCCTTTTTTTATAATTACATGAAAACATGTAATAGAATATTTATAAACCATAATTTTTTTTTAAATAATTTCCTTGACATGTGAATAAAATTTTATTTAAATACATTTTTATCTAATTTTTAGAAAACATTTCATTGAAAGAACACAAATTCTCGACAAAAAATTGGTATAAGATCAAAATTTTTTAATAAAATTTTATTAATGTTATTAAAAACAAAGATTTGAAAAAAGGTACCAATACATGAATATATCATTAAAACCTAGGATAATAATATCCATGACATGTTTTGATATATAGATCATAATATTTCATCTATGGAAGAAAAAACATAAATTATATCAATAAATGATGATATTACAATAATAAGAATTTGCCAATTTAGTAACATCGAATAATAATAATTTAGAATGAATATCATTAAATGAAGCTTAAAATATCATGAAAATAAATTAATTTCTAACATAACATGTCAAATCGTATTATATAGACATCATAGTTGAATATAGGATCATAATATGGCATCTATCAGAAAGTAGGAAAATTGGGAAGATAATTACTTTATAGATTTGGTAACATATGAACCATAAATCCCATGAAAGAGTGATAATAAAATGGATATGTAAATACCCATATATTTAATGATAATAATATTTTAATTAATTCATAGTAAGTATATAAACCACACAAAATAAATTAGTGGTGAAGAATACATAAGTCTTGTAAAAATAAAAGCTGGTCTGGAAAATCCCATTACTACTTGAGTAACTTTTGAATGATTATTTCATTTATAGAAAAAATTAAATAAGAACTATTAATTACATAAAATAAAGAAAATTCATAATATAAAATTTCTTATGAGATTATACATAACACTCAATTAATAATAAGTGGTGAATATAGCTTATATTTCATAGAAATAAAGATAGATGAGAAAACCCTTAGCTTATGTCTTGAATTTCATCATACACATTAAACCTCTTGTATAATAAGTATATATTTATTATAAATCAAAAAAACATATTATTATATATCATATCATATATTATTTGATTATGACTTTATATTTCTCATGTTATAACAATTCCATGTTAGTGTTATTTTTTTTGTAATATCCAATTTGTTTTTCATGTATGTTTTGACATGTTATTATTTATCCTCTTACTAGATCATGATTTACATATTTAAATAATTTAAAAATAATATGAAAATAATTTATATTCATCATATAGAAAAAAAATATTTATCCGAAAATATAGAAATATGAAATTGAATACATCATTCATGGTGATGATAGGTCGTAAACACAAATGAATACTGTTTCCATTTCTTTATCATATTGAAAACAATATGTTAAATGAAATACATGTATATATATATTATAATAAAATTATAATTATTATATCATATATATCACCTAAATTTACTAAATCCATCCTAAATAAATTTTCTGTAAATTATGAACGATTCATATCGCATTGAGGATACAGTAGTCCACAGGTCCACAAAAGTTGTTATCTTATTTACAAAAAATTAGAAGAATACATGTATGCATTATATAATAATAAAGGATCATTAATACATCATTAATATAATAAAAACATATAAATTTAATAATTATTTCTATTCTATAATTGTGGAAATGGAATAATTATCTATATTAGTTCATGGGGCAGTAGTTCACTATACACACAATTGATAATTGCATACCCCATTTGATGGAAGTGTGTGTGAGTGTATCTTGAAACCATTAAATTACAACAAAAATGAATATATATTATATATAGGTAATTATATAAACCTAAATTAATAAAATTGTGATGGGTATATAATGAAAACAAAATGATAGAGGTTATGGAACGATATTACATCTTCTTTGGGTAACACCTCTTTGTTTGCACCAAAGGGATTCCTTGGATGGATTTATTATAAAATGGAGGAATAAAGGATGAATATATTGAATTTTATAGGGTATTTTGTAAGGTATTTTACATTCAAAAGGTTGTTATGAGTTTGATGAAGTGTGTGGGTGATTTACTTTTCTATAGTGGGGAATAGCTCTAATTCATTTAAATATAAAAATGTAAACACTATTAAGAGGTCCCCCTAATATCATGTGTTTTGAATAATTTTCTATTTTAGATAAATTTGTATATATAGTATAAATATGGAAATACAATGGATTTTTTAAATGCTTATATGTTATTTTCCCATTAAGATAACGTTTAACCACTAAATAAACTTGTTTTACCTTAATCATTGTGACAAATATTAATTAATTTCACAAACATTTTTTGTAAAAAAATATTTTTAAATTTTATAAATTTTCAATTAGTATTAATAAAATCATGGGATAATTTTTTAAAATTAGAAACAAATAATTGGAAGAAATTAATTTAAAAATAATCATGTAGAAGAGACGAAACAACGAGTTTTTAAACAAATATTTTCAAATGTTTCAAATGTTTATATATCAAATTTAAATTTGAAATTGATTAAAATGTGTTATATTCTGTAAATTTATGTATAATAGATCTAAAAGACAATATAAAATAATTTTAAATACAATATCACTATATAATTAATTTAGATGAAGAAGTAGTTCTCAATTAAAAATATGTATTTCGAACTATTTATCAGAAAATGAAACTTCCCAGAAAAATAAAAAATATTCACCCAGAGTAGATTTTGATATTAAAATTATTAAAATGATGTTTATTTAAAAAATAAAAATTATAAAAGTGTCATAAATTAGATTTATATTGTGTTCTCTATTAAAAGGTGGTAAAATTTCATATTCAAAAAATATGACTTTTTATTCATAAAATTAGATTTATTGTTCTCTTATGTATATGAAATATACTATATGAATATAATTTTTTTTATTTAATATATAATAAATATTTTTCAAAAGAGTTATAAAAAGTTTTTTTAATTTATTGAGATAAATGAGTTTTATTGCATAGATAATTTCATTTCTTAGAAAATTTATTTCTCTATTTTCAAGATGTTCTTACCTTCATAACTAACTAATTGATTACATAATTATATATTTTATATAAATGAAAAATTAATATTTTAAACATTTAGTTAAGCCTATTAATAATTTTCATTTCAATGGCTATGTGGTAACTATAAGAATCGTTTAATAATATAATTAATAGTGAATTCTAGATTGGTAATGAAATTTTTGTGTATCAAAGGAATTCATAATTGTGTTTAACACAATCTAAAAATAGTGTTATGTATACTAGAATCTAATCTAAGTGTTGTGTGGAGAAAAATATAGACACAGTTTTATATAAAATGTAATAAAAAATTGGTTCGTTCATATAACACAAGCTATATTTAGTGTTGCGTGAAATGAAATATATTAGAAATGTTAAATTAATTCAAAAAATGTATTTCAAAAAATATCCTGGTGTTACATCATAACCCCATTAAAAGGAATTTTTCCCTAAAAATCATATTAGAGATAAATGCTCTAATACATTAAGGATCTATTCATTAAAACCTACATTATAAAAAAGAATACTAAATATTCCTTTTAAAAATTGTGACGGAACCATAATAGTTAACCAATGTAACTCATAACTATGTCTCTTCATTTGAGAAAATAGGTTGGAAGTGAAACTTGGAGATGGAATAAATGAATAAATAATTATATAGAGTGGTAAATGTCCCTAATGAAATGAATGTTAATGATAAATAGAATGTTAAGGGCCACAAAACCATAAATCTCAAATGATTTATAATACCATCAATACAATAAAAATACAGGAATTGTGACAAATCATTTTCAACATTCATTTCTTATAGTTGATGAAATATTTAATAATTTAAGAACTTATGGAAATATACTTACATTATTTCATTCCTTTTCATATGAAAAATATCACTATTTTTGTTCCTTCCATGATTTCAAGTTCATCTCTTACTCCAAGGAATGAATGTGATTTTCTCATTCCCAAGGTATTAATAGATCATTTGATCCACAAATAGAATGACAACTTATTCCATCTGTATTTAGTTATCACCATAAAAAAATGGTTTGAATTGGTTATCCATAATTGATAAATCCATATATTATGGGATAATACATTAATCTCTAAAACATCATTAAAATAATAAAATAACATTTCCTAAAATGGTTGACCATGAAACCCTTCTAAATGGTGAAAATACAAAACATTAAAAATAAAGTCACTAAAATTCGGAAAACTAGTACAACATTGATATTTCATATATCATAATATAGATCTTGGTTGTCCCCTTACAAAAATGTGAATAACGTTAATATATATTCTCATGAAACATGTTAGTAACCGAAATTATCATTAAATTTTCTAGAAAACATTTATGATTCCTTGTTCTGAAGATTATTGGATGTATTCCTTAAATCCAATAAGTTGTATACATCATCCATAATAACATAGAAATATATTTCTAAAAATCAATAATCGCTACCATGGAAATCAGTAATATCCAATTTATTATATCAATATCATTAATATCATTATACAAAAAAACACAATTTTGTCAACATCATGAGTACATTTGGTGTTACCTTCTATTAATCAAAATATCACATTTTCAATAAATCGATTTTCTAGGTCATCATAACTGTTGAAGATATATTTGAAAATATATTATTGAAAACATATACTTCAGGATATATATAATATTATTCTTTAATTACTATACATATACACTTCAATAATAAAAAATTATTCTTAAACCAATTACTTGGCTTCATAATATTATTTCCCAATACCCATATTCCAAGAAAATGAAATATGAATCAGGTTTTGAGGTTACTTAACCTTAATTTAATTATTCTTATAATTTTTAATGTAAAAAATAATGCTAGAAAATCCCATACAATTAAAATTCCATTTTGGTCTCTTTATACTAGGTAGTATGAACAATAATCGTACCAATATTCTGATTATATTCATAGGATTTCCACATAGGACATTGATATTTATAATGACCATACATTCAACATCTAAAATATTCAATATTATCATAATTCATTATAGTTTCCACAATTAAATAAGGCCAGAAAGCATAGTGTGATTACCCCTTATCATAGTATAAAACCTCATAATCATGGAAAATTAATTACAGGATGCATAAATGATGAATCATAATATTAAATCTGTTACACCTTAGTATTATCCTTAGAGGCACCCCTAAACATATCCCTAAAAATATCCCTAGGGTTATCTCTAATGATTTCTTATCGTAGTTCCCGAAGGACGATTAAACCTTTTCATTGATACCAATTACAGAGTCCCAAGATTAACATATATGGATATTACATGATTTAAGATGAATATTATGAACTTCACAAAAGTACATACCCAAGGACAGTAATGGATTAATTTCTTTGGAAACATGGAATAAAATCATCTAACATAGTGAAATATCATCAACATATACCTTAATAATCTTACCATTTAGTACGCATACTTAAAACATTTCTTCATGACATGGGGAAAGGAAACATAATAAAGGGATGAACAATGGTGCCTTATAATGGTAAAAAATGATGATATTTGAGAATAATATATGAATAAGGCTATGAGAACATGATCATAACATTATAAGATCATAACCTGTATATCAAATATCATAATCAAGTTTCATGAAATAAATATTGGTAGTTCATATGACATGAATCATAAAAGAAGTAAGAGAATAATCCATGAGAGCACAGCTTTGAACTAATACATGGTATTTTGGAATACATATAAACTAATATATGATTTTTATATTAGTCAAGTATTGCTTCCAAGGCCATTATAGTGGAATGGGTCTGATATTAAAAATATCTTACTATTATAGGTTCACTCCCAAGACTATCATAGAGGACATTGTACATTACTAAGCCTAGTTCAATCACCATTCCTACAATTTATTACTAAACCATTTTTACATCAAATTACATGTATGTATTACTGAACCAAGTTCACTCTTTATTCTATCCTTGTATTTCTGAATTGACTTAACTCCTCACTACAACCCATTATTATATAATTGAGTTCACTTCTTATTATAACCCTACCATACTTTACTGATTTCACTCCTCATTCTTGCCTTGTATTACCGAACTAAGTTCACTACTAATTCTAGCCTTGTAATACTGAACTGAGTTTACTCTTCATTCTATCCATGTATTACTAAACCATTTTCACTCTTTATTCCATCCCTTTATTAATGAACCGACTTCACTCCTCCATCCATCCCTGTATTAATTAAAGGGGTTCAATTTCAATTATTTCCCTGTCATTCTGAATCAATTTCACTCTTCATTATATCCATTTTTATCTCTTGATATGTAATTATTTACTCAATACATTGGATGGAGATAAAGTTTCCACCCACCATATAGTTAGATCTTACATATATGTGACACAATATAACAAAAATTCATCATATCTTGACCCATAAAAAATGTGGGTTTCTTAAACATCATATTATTACCCTTGAATTAAAATGTGTTTATAAACAACTCATCATACCATAAAATAAGAAAAATTTACAGGTTTAAAAATCATTTTTCAAATCATAATCAACTTTAAAAAGAGGAATTTAAAATCATATAACCTATGTAATAGAAACATGTGTCATAAACATCGTGCCATCATAACATAATCCACCCATAGAAAGAAAATGGATGTTACCCTTGGATAATATACCATATAAAGACTAAACTATATCAAATTATTTGATCATAGATGAAGAATTATTTTTAATGGTCACTTGAGGAATTTATTATGTAAATAAACATTCTTTGAAAATAATTTTACAAATTCATAAAACATATTCAAAATAATATTCATTGAAAATAACTTTGAAAACTAATACATGAATCTTGAAAACATTTTGAAATCATTTTATTTGATAATAAATAAAAAACATGTAAATGAATATTTTAAAAAAATAAAAAAGTTCTCAAATCCTTTTCCATGAAAATAATCAAAAAATATCATTTAATAAAAAATTTAAATCACTTTAAGAAAAAACAATTTAATGAACATATATTCCCAACTGAAGAGTGGAATGTTGATAGATTTCTTAAAATCATTTTAATCACTATATTAAACAATAAAGAGTGTATTAATTTAACCAATACCTGAAAATATAATAAATAAAATTTCGATAACGAAATTAATTAGAGTTCTTGAGATATTAATCATATGATTTCATCATTGGAAGTATAATCATAAAATATCTCCATAAAAGATTGCATTATAGTAATAAACCATTACCAATTTGGTAACATAGAATCCTTATCCTATGGAATGAATAAAATTATATGAATCTTAATAAATCATGAAAATGAACATATTCCTTATATAACATGTAAATGGTCGTTATATACACATATTAGAATAAGAATGGTCTAAAACGTGTCATGTGTCTCAAATAATGAAAGTTGAGAAAAAATTACTTTATAGATTTTGTAACATTGGACCAGCAACCCCATGAAATAGAGATAATAAAATTGATATATAAATAGTCATAAATTTATGATATAAATCATATAATAAATTCATGGGGAGTATATACACAAAGAAAAATAAATTAGTGGTTAATAAGACATATGTATCACATATATAAAAGTGAGACTAGAAAATATCCTTAATACATGAGTAACATTTAAATCCTTAGATACTTGAAAGAATAATTATCTTAACAATTTTAATATCATGAAATAAATTAAGTTAATTATATAACATGTTTTAGTGAAATATATTTACCACACCATAACAATATGTGGTGAATATAGCATATATCTTAAAAAAAGTAACTGAGATGAGAAAACCCTTACCTTAAGTCTTGACTTTCATTGTAAATGTTCAATCATAAAGTATAATATCAATAATTTAATAATAAATATAGTAAAAAAATTATATAATTATTTATAATTGCAAATATTATTATATTATTAATTTAAATTACCATTTTGAGTAAAATATCTTGTTAATGTTACATTTTTGGAAATATCTAATTTATTTTTCATATATGTTCTGACTTTTTATTCTTGATCCTATAAATTTTGTTATAATTTAATTATTTACAGAATGTAAAACATGAGGTAATTATCATATATATTTAGTGTATATATATAATTATTTATAATAATTTATAAAATATATAAATTTTACATTTAATACACTATTTATGGTGATAGTTGGTCGTACGTATGCATTAATGTTGTTTTCATTTTATAGTTACATTGAAATAATGAAAGTAAATTACATATTTATATTTTATAAAGTATCATTATTATTTCATATATATCACATAAATTTACATAAACCATTCTTAATACATTCTATGTACAGAGTGAATGAATCACAATGCTTTGAGGTGGCGGTTGTCGACACATCCACAACCAATGTTATCCTATGTACAAAAAATGGAAAACATAAAGGAATATATTATACTATAATTATATAAGAATTAGTAAATATTAAATATCACATATATAATATAAAAAATATAATTTAAAAACTTCTTTCTAAACATGAATTTTGGAAATGGAAAATGATCGACATCAGTTCATGAGTCAGTAGTTCATCCTACACACGAATAATGGTTGTGTATCCCATTTGATGATGGTGTGAAAGATTTTAGGTAAATAAGTAATATAAAAACAACTAATAATATTTATGATATCTAGTATATTATATTATCTTGGAATTATAATATTTTAGTGGGTTTATAATTATTATAAAACAAAAGAGCTTGTGGAAGGATGTTACTTGTTCTTTGGGAAACTCCTCTTGGTTTTCACCAAAGGGATTCCTTGGTTGTCTTTCTTCCAAAAGGGAGGAGTCTAGGATTAAGGGAGGAAATATGGGATGAAAATTGAGAAGTTTTTTTTCTGATACACATTAATTTAGATATGTGATGAACTGAGGGGGTGAGTTCTCTTTTTTGTAGTGGAGGAGTATTGGTGTTATTTTAAAAATAACAGAAAACACTATTTAAAGGTAACCCACACATCATGTGTCTCCAATAATGGTTTATTTTTGTGAAATGGGATTATATGTCATTAATATACCTATAAATAGTATTTTTACATGTATCTAGTATATTTATTCACTTAAGATAATGATTAGCCACAAAATAAACTCATTTTACCTTAATCACTGTAATTATATTTAATTAATATGACTATTATTTTTTGGAAACAAATTATGTTTTACTTGTTATAAATTATAAATTATGTTAAATAAAAATATTGTAAAAATTTTTAAAAAATATAAACACATATGTGGTGGAAATTAATTTAAAAATAACAACACAGATGAGATGAAACAATGATTTTTAAATTGAAAATGTTCAAAACTATAAATTTTATAATATAAACATTCAACATGAAATTGATTAAAATAAAATAAATTTTGTTAAATTATTTAAAAATGATATAAATTTACTATTAAAAAAACTAAATATAAAATTTAATTGTATAATTAAATTATATGAAAACCATTGTTCAATTAAAATTCATTATTTTTCACTATTCATTAAAAAATGAAACTTTTCAAAGAAATAAAAAAAATTAACCCAAAGTAAATTTTTATATTATGGTTATAAATATGAAGTTTTTTTCCAAATAAAAATTATAAATGTGTCAACAAGTAGTTTCAAAATGGGGTCTTCCTTTAAATAATTTTAAATCACCTTTTTGAAAAATACATATTTTTATTCAAATATTTGTATTCATTCTTATATTATGCCTATAAAATCTCTTTGATGAGTATAAAAAATATGTATTGAATATATAATATATAAATTTTACTGAAAAAATAATCAAAATTTGGATACATTAATTTTTTGAGATAAAATGGTGTTTGTACATAGATAAAAATGTTTCTTACAAAATGAATTTATTTATTTTCAAAGAGATAAAAAATTAATTTATATCTAATTTTAACCAAAGGATTCATTTTATAAAAATGAATAACTAATATTTTCACCCAATAATTAATTATATTTTTAACCTCCATTCTGAATTCTTGGCGGTAACTAATATAATATTTTAATATTATTATTTATAGTACATTGTACTTTAGTAAAACCGGGTCTTACGTGTTTCATAAGCTAACGAAGAAACAAAAAATTGTTTGTAACTCAAGAAAAAAATATTTTTTAATGTACCTCAAACTAATCTAAATGTTATATATTGAACAAGAAAGACGTGGTCTTGTATACAAAGAAAGGATAACATGGTGCTTTCATATTACATGATATATATTCATTGTTGTGTGAAGTGAAAAATATGATAGAGCTTAAGTAAATTAAAAAAAATTAATTCACAAAATTCAATGGAGTTATAGGTATTATATGACACCACCCTAAGAAATCACAACTGTAATTAAATGATATATCTTCAATGTTGTTTCCCCAATCCTAAAATACATTTTCTAAAAGTACATATAATGTGTATCTGATATCTTATAAAAAACTAAATGATCATGTGAAAATAATTCTCATCCTTACAACAAAGTGATCTAGGGTTATTAAAATAACTCCTCACTTATCAAATAATGTAACTGTTATAAAGAAACAAGGAAAATGGAGGATTGGGTAAGTTGTTATATGGTTTTGATTAAATTATCCTGAAGGATCAATCATGTAATTTAACATTAAAGGCTACCATTCTTATTAACCCTTTTCTTATGCATGTTCGGATTGGTATAGGTGCATTCCACATTTTTATTTCATTATATTTCATTAATAAAAATTTCATTGAATATCAGGATGATTCCACAAATGATATGTGTTTGGATACCTCTTGGATAGTGAGAGTGCATGGGATTTAAATGGGATCCATGGACTATAATTAATTATAGAGTTCCATAAGTTTTGGAATTCGTTGTTATGGAAATGGATTTATTTCATTTAATCCTCATTATGGATTGGATAGTTACTTTTAAGGATCATATCAATTATTTTGCATGATGAGTAAATTTTTAGTCTTTTGATGGGATATTATATCTTTTTAAAGATGTTTGGTATATGAATGTTGGTAGAATAAGAACAGTATCACCAATGGTTGGATATATTTATTATCAATTAAAAACGATAAATTTGGGGAATAATGACATAATTGAGAATATATATTTTCATACCCTTGTTGATCAGTATCTTTATTTATTTCCAAAAAATCCCAATGTTTTAACAATAAAAATAGAATTGGAAATTTTTATTAATCAAATTTAGTGGAAGAATTTAAATCCATCATATAGAATGTAACCAGTAGAACATATGTAATTAAAAGTACAGTTGGAAGAATTAGAAAGAAATGGTTTCATAAGATCAAGTACATCACCTAGAGATACAGTGGTTCTTTTTGTCAAGAAGAGAGAAGTTTTTTTTTGAATCTATATTGATTATCATAAATTGAATCAGTTTATGATTATAAATACATACCCTCTTACATGAATTGATGGTCTCTTTGATCAATTTAACAGTGACTAATGGTTATCTAAACTTATCTATAGGTAAGGAAGCATCAACTTTGGGTTAGGAAAAAAGATACAATGAATAAATCAATCAGACGTTGTTATATTCATTTTTTTGAATGGATGTTATAGTCATTTTGAATATCTGGTCATCACATTTTTTCGTACAAATTTACAATTAGTTTTTATTGAATTCATGATTCATTTCCTTCAATGATACCTATAATAATTTATTGTGGTATTTTTTACTGAAATAATGGTTTATTCTCAAACTCAAAAATAACATAAATAAAATATTGAGATCTTATTATGGAATTTTATGACAAAACCAGTTTTATGAAAAATTATAAAAATGATATTTTCAGATATAAGATGTTTTCCTCCTTAGTCATGTCAATTTTTAGAAATCAATATTTGAAAAAAAAACAAGAATATATAATATGTAATATATTTGAAACCATCAAATATTTTATCTAAAATATATATTTTTCATATAGTAGAAGGTTCCTACCACTACATTTTTTAGGAATTATTACATATCACATATCCTATTAGAATACTAACATTAAAGGGAAGTCAATTCCATTGGGGTGATGATTTTCAATAATATAATTTTGATATTAACACTAAGATCACATTGACTCCTATTCAAGCCTTTACATAACATGATAATTTTAATTTGGTCTAACATGATACATCTAGATATGTAATCAGTCACTATATCTTGTACGATGATCATGACATTGTTTATTAATAATTTTAGTTTTAAATGATTGATGAAAATTATCTTACCCATGACATGGAATTTAATATGGTGGATCATGGACTGAAAATATGGTGTCATTATCTCTTTGGAGATGTTCACTATGTTCATAGACCATAAAACCTTGAAACATAACTTTTTGCAATTAAATTTTAACATTATATAAATGTAATTGATAAAATATCTCCAAATGATCAACATTGAATAGGTTTATACACAAATAAGAAAAAATTATATGTGTTAGGATTTAAAACTAATTTCATATAAAAAAATAGGTAATGAAGCTTATGATTAGTGGAAATCGGTTATTATGAATAATTATATGTATATGGATTTCATTGAGAAAGATAAATTCTTTTTCTGTTGGGTGATTCTCATAATAGATTTGTTTGAGTATGTTATGGATTCTCAAATAATAGATATTTATTTCATTATAATTTCATAAAAATATAATATTAGGGAGACCATTGATAGATTCAAAAAAAATGGTAAATCTATTTTTCATTTTAATAACTATATAGTCATTCCACCATCTTTTCAATAAAAATGTATTTCTATTTATCACCATTATAATAGGTAAAATAAGCCATGAAACCAAAACTTTTTCAAGGATTTGAGGAACCATTTTTCTTATTCATTTATTAAATAAAATTTGGTATATTATGTATTGAAATTCCTAAATTATTACCAGTTCTAGGATGATCATAAACAAATAGATGGAATGATGGAATCTTTACCTATATCCATATGAAAAAAAATTTATATTTCTATTTAATTTTTCATAGGGTTTCCATTTTTTATTCAGAAGAATTTTTTAATCTGTTTGATTACATAATTTCTCAAAAATTTATCCTAATTTATTTTGATCTAGGAATCTAAAACAACTGAAAAACTGACAAATATTTACAATTGGGAGTGGTAAAATTCCATGTAATACTCATTTTGATTTTATCTGATTGAGATCATATATTATAACACCTTGAGATTTTATGAAATATATTCTTTTTAATTTCTTTGATGTCTTCTATTATACACTACACCAAGATTAGCTTGTATTATATGCCACACCCTATTATCTTGCAGTATACACAACACAATTCTTGGCTCGTGTTACACACAATTTCAAGTTTGTTTTATAGAAATTAATCAGCGCAAACTTAAGTATAGATTTTGTTTAACTTATAAATGGAATATGTTTTGATTATATTATATGAGACACTAATGGGAGCATCCACTACACATATCCTTGACTTGGCTGGAATTACCCGTAATCGCAACATTCCTCGATAGTGTGTGTAATACACAATACCGAGTTTCCCTATACAACTATATGTTATTAAAATATTATATAAACTAGCCGTTATGAATAGTAATACCCACTTTTTGAAATTTCATAAATTTTATCTTTCAAAATTGACTTCATTTTTGGATTTAGAATATTGAAATTAGCCTAGGGTGAATTTTTGTTATTTTCTTGAAAACATTCAATTTTTGATTAATAGTGAAAACACTGAGTTATTGGCTAAAACCAAAATTTTATTTAAATAATAATTTATTTTATTTAAATTTATTTTATTTAAATTTATTTTAGGTAAAAATATATAAATAATACCTATATATGTTCAATTTAATTTATTCATGTCATTTTATAATAATTTGAGAAATCTAAAAATTTTATTGAACTTTTTACTATCATTAACCCACCTCCTAGGAGCATTTAAAAATTTACATAAAACACAATTTTACCTCTTATGTGAGTTGTATTTTATAAATATAAGAGACACGGTAGATATTATTAAGCCAAATTTGGTTCACTGAGATGAAAATAATTTTTGGTGAATAGTAACTTTTCACATTTATTTACCATGGTTAAAAGTAAATAGGGTAATTAAGGGTAAATATGATATTATTATTACCTTAAAACATGTCCTAATTCTATTACATAAGTTTAATTCAACCAAAAACATCCTTAGGAATACAATATTACCCTTTAGGTCCACTTATATTAGATTATGGAATTTATTATTATTTTATTTAAAGAAGAGTTAAAATAGTTAAAATCAATGTTTAATAAATTAAACATTTTTAATTTAGAGTTATACATAAGATAATTTCGACTATAAATATTAATTAGAATGATATAAAGATTTCCTTCATAATGGTAAATTATTTATATTTTTTTAGACATTAAATAAATTAATTTATATTTGACACAATGATGATGCATTAATTACCTTATTAATGAAATATTAACATAACTGATATTATAAATAACAAAATAAATGTAATTTTAGAATTTTTATGAATTAAACTAATTTTATAGGTTAATATAACATATTATGGTTGGTTAGATGAATTTATTTCTAATTAATAATGCTGTTATGAATTTAGAAAAAACAAAATACCAAATAGTGACAAAATTGACAAAAAAGAGTTTATAAAAAAACAAATTTATTATTAATTGATATAAGGGTCTTAAAAATAAATGGTTTGTCCAAAAGACTTATAAAATACTATATATGATATCAATTAACCAATTTGGGTTATATTGGATGTTTATAGTAAGTTTATTATCCATATAGTGTAAGAATACAAGAAGACACAGTAAAAGATAAATTATTTAACTTAGAGTTAAATCTAAATGATAAGGTTAAAATGTTAAACTAAACATCTTCAAAACATATTGGTTGAGAGGATTTCGACCCATCCCAACCCTAGCCTCTAAATAAGTCACTTTGGAACCATTATATACCGAATATAAATTTATTATAAAATAATATTTTAAGTTTCTCCTAAGGTGCCCCTCACCCCTCTTATAAAAGGGAACTCTCCCTTGTCTCTAATTAACACCACTAAATCCATTTGTATCGGCCATCCCCTACCCAAATACCAACTCAATTGTCCTCCCTTCATCCTAGAGTCCTTCCTTTGGTCATCAATCCATCCTAAAGAGCCCTTATGATCAAATCAAAAGGAAGAACCTGAAGAAGAGGTAAATATCTCAACGCCTATTTAAAGTTCTGTTCTTCTTCCACTTCCTCCTTATTTGTTATTTCATTATAAAATAATAACTCCAGTACCTTATATATACTGTTATGTTATTATAAAAATTGTACAAACATATTAGTTATTTTATCCAGCCTATAAATGAAAAAGTCACCACACATGTGTACGTACAGCTTACCGTCTCCACGTCGTGTAGTTTGTTATTCAATCATTTATCCATTTGGAAGTGTATAATAATCAGTATAAATGATATAAATAATAAATCTAAATTTATGATTATTCTGTATATATTATATACCATCCAATTATATAAGATTTTAGTATCAAAAGAATGATATTGTCGCTCGTATGTACGAATGAACTACCGTCTCCACGAAGGCGATAAGATTCATTTTCCATGATTAACCATTCAAGTATGATTATGAAGTATATATATAATATGTAATCATGAAATATATTACATAATGATAATACTTGATTTATGTACATATATTTTTCATTTACTTAATTCCATTAATTTCAATAAGGAAATGAAAACAACGTTCATGCGTACGTATGGCCTACCTTCTCCATGAACGTTGTATTTCATTCCATTTATCGATCTATCATATATATTTATATGATGAATATATATTATATATATATATATATATTTTTACATTCTATAATTAGATAAATCAGGATATAAGTAATAGTATCAAGAACAACATGTCAAAACACGTACGATAAATGAAATAATTTTACCCAAAACACTGCTTTATCATGGAATTTACGAAAGAACGGGTAATATAAAGTCATAAATGAATCATATATGATATTATAAATATTATTACAGTTATGATACAAGTTAATAATATTTTTAAACCCACTATACAATAGTTTCTGACACCTACAGAAGAATCGGGACATAAAGTAATGGATAATTTTACAAATCTCATTTTTATCCAAGATTACTTATACTGGGGTTATATTTTTCATCCATGCCCATAAAAATTATTTTCATAAAGTGATAAATATTATTCCATTTATTTTTAATGTAATTTTTACCCCTCTTTGACTTTTACATTTTGTTATGGATGGAATCGTTCTTTTCATTACCATACGAGGAACTTTTTGACTTTTCCGGCATAAGTAAGAGGAGAATGTTTTTTAACTTATACAGCATGGACAGATTTTTACGGTACCATAATGCCTAATTTTCATGAATATTCCTCTAAAATATTTCATGATTATTTTAAAAAAAAAATCTTTTCTTTTAACAGTGATTGTCATTTTGTGAAAAGAAAATGATTTTGAATAAGAAATGATATTTTACTTAAGAATTAATTTCAAGTGTTTTTTCAAAACTATTTTCCATCTAACATGAAACTATTTATTATGATTATATTTAAAGTATAATTTATATATTATTTATATTTTTTGATTCTTCTTATGATGAAATGATATCCATTTGTTTTATATGGATTACGTTATTATGGGATGATGTTCATGAAACCCATTTTATTCTTTGGGTTATGATGAATAATTTGTGTTTATTATGTGGCACAAGTAAGAATGATTTAATTATGAGATGGGTAGGACCTATATCTACCTCCATAGAATTGGGTAAAGATTTATATCTAATGAGATATACATGGCTGGAATGATATGTTAATTTGGTTCAGTGATACATGACTTGAATGAGGAGTGAACACGATTCAGTAAGGGACATTGTCCACTATGATAGTCTTGGCATCAATGTCGTTGCTACTATGGAAATCATATCATGTTATTAATGGTTTTACTCAATTACATGTTTTATTCCCCATTCTATTTTAGCATGATTGATGTTAAATTATGATCTATGTTGTACGTACTGCCATGTTTTAGGCATTGCTCAAAATTTTGATTTTTAAACATTTTGTTCATGTTTTTAAATTCAAATGTACATGGTTTGTTTTTTTTTCTCCTTGATTACCCTTATTGAGCATTAGTTCTTACCCTTTATATGTTTTCTTTTCCCTAGGATATAAAGAAAGATTTTGGGTAAGAAAAAAAAGTGGGAGATCTTTATGGGCGATGTTGAAGATCTTTCAACGTGATTAGAAGATTATGTTCTGTGTTTCCAAAGACACTATACTAATATGGTCTTTGGGTGTCTGTTTTTGTAATGTATTAAGTATTTTTGATATGTGATGTAATGTTTATGAACATTAAGTATGGGTCTCTACAGTTGGTATCAGAGTGAAGGTTTAGTTAACCTTTGGAAACTAGGATGCGAAAACTTTAGTGACATCCCTGGAGATATTTTTATGGTATATCTGGGGATGTCTCTAAGATTAAGTATAAGTATTTGTTATAGTCCTAAAATTAATGTAATGATATTTGAATTAAACCTATGATGTTATATATTGAAGGTAATCCCCCTTTATTATGTTGTTTTCCAAGCATTAGTTTTGCCTCTCACACTATTCTTTTTGGGTTTTAGATGATGGCTAGAACCCGAAGGAACCATGTTGATCAATGTAGTGCAAAATGCAATGATTTTCCTCATGAAAAAACCAATGTTATGGGATATGGAGTGAAAAATATTATTTCTATACTTACACAAGTTATGAATCTTTCTGGACTACCAAACTAGAAGAGAAGGGGGAAACATTTTATTGAGTCCTTCATGTGGCAACATCCACCTTCTTTCTGTGGGTCTTCTGATCCACTTGTTGCGGAGCAATGGATCAGTACCATTGAAAAGATATTTTTCATAATTAATTGTTCAGAAGATGAAAATGTAATTCTAGCTATTTACCATTTAGAATGTGAATCAGACTAGTGGTGGACTCTAATTAAGAATACGAGGCCCCAATATGAAATTTAATCCATGGAATCGGATGGGTTCAGGGACTTATTTTTTAATAATTACTTCCCTATTATTCTTCGATCGAATAAGGAAAAGGAGTTTCTTGAGCTTAAGAAAAAGGATGATGAATCTGTTCGTATATACAAGGTGAATTTTACAAGGCCTGCATGTTATGCATCTGGCTATATCATCCAACTTGAATGCAATGTCGATCGATTCATTAGTGGCATAAAACCAAGTCTTCGAAGGGAATTAGATATAAGAGACTTCAACATCTATGAAGAAATTTCCCATTGTTATATCAAGGTAGAACTGGAAGTTGGTGTTACATATCTATCTCATGGTTTTGACAAAAAACAAAAGATGGAGTTCAAGGAAAAATCTCAAAACAAAGGTGAAACAAAGGTGAATGTTTCTTTATGATCCAAGTGTGGAAAGAATCATGATGGGGATTGTCAAAAAGGTACTAGAAAATGTTTCTAGCATGGAAAATAAGGTCATCGAGTAGCTAAGTGCTGATGTAATGGGGAAATGGTTTCAAATTACGTGAATAGTGAAAAGACTACATAGAACTCTCCACCAACACTTCAATGCTTCAAGTGCAAGGAAATGGGGCATTATGCTATTCAATGCCCTAATCCAAGGGTTAATGATGATCGACGTGAGAAACCTATTAAGTAAAAGGACAAGGGAAGTCAAATGTGATCACTATTTGTGCTGTTGAGTATAAAAATGATGTTGAGGAATGATTAAGTATTTAGGAAATGGGATTTCAAAATAGTATCATGGAATCTCATTTATAGTATCGTGGAATTTTAGAATATCTATATATAGGTTTTCAATTAATGTATTTTACTGGTAACCTTGAAAAGTGATTGAAATATTTTTGTAAAGAAGATGATATGACCATAATGAAGGGATAAGGAGAAAACGAAATGTTTGACTGTATTAATGAGCTCATGATTGATATAAGGACAAATTGATACCATGGGTTGAGTATATATAATTTTTGTGATTTTGGTATGTATAAAGAGTTAACTTTTGATAACATTCAAGTTTTCAATAAGGTTCTATGGTAATATATGTTTCAAAATAATACATTATTAAGGTAATAACATGTTTGGAATATGACCAACAAGATATATTTTGTGATATATGAGGGATAAATGATGGTATTCACATGCTTGTTATATGGCTGTTTTAGTAATCGTTATCTTAATACTATGAGTTTGGAAATTAGTATTTTTGGATAAGTCTTAAGTGTGGAATGGATTAAGTTGAACATTAGACATTATTGTTTTAGGGTAGAACTTTTATTCGATTTTATTTTTTGAATGTTATAATAATATAGTTTAAGAAAAGGGATAACCTACAAAATGGGCGATAACCCATTGCATCATACAGGGATGCGGGAATTGAACATACAACAAATGTGTGACTGGGCTTTATCACCTACCACTAGACTACAGGAAGTCCCTGGTTAGTAGAAATTAGTTTTATTTTATTAAACAGTATGATTGTTGAAGTGTAAGTCCTTTTTTGGAATCATTTACATTTAATCTCACCATAGATGGACTTATGTATATTTAATAACTTTTGCTAACTTATTGAGATAGATGCAATAACCTATCATTCTATCACATGATCTTCTAATATTTGAAGAAGGAAAAAATTCAACTTCATTTATTTAAATAAGATATGAAGTGGAAATTGTTCTTGGAATGACCAATGATGACATTACACTGAAATCAAGTAAGTATTTCTCTTTTTTCAATAATTTATCAACATTAGGGAAATGATCTTGAAAACCAAAAACTTTGTCTTAGTAACCTCATATTAGATGAATCTGATGGTACCTTAGATCATCAAAAATTTATGGCTTTGTGATTATTGCCTTTTTCATAGCCATGTTATCTACCACTCTTCATCAGAACATGATGGTTAGATTTCTCTTCCTTATCTACAATTTCACCTATGTTCACTTATGTGGAAATCTAGTGATAAGTTAATTTGGGTAACTGTTATGTTTCAATCTTCAATTTTAAAAATTATGTTTTAGTATTCCTTTTTACGTTGTTGGTTTCTATGAATGAAAATTTAAAGCAGTAAATGATTTATAACCCCAAAAAAATTCGATGACAAAATTCATTTTAAGGGTGGCAGAATGTAACACCCCAAGATTTTATGCGATATTTTTTTTCTTTAATGTCTTCTATTATTCACTACACCGAGATTAGCTTATACTATACGCAACACCGTATTAGCTTGTCGTATACGCAACAATATTCTTCGCTCGTGTTACACACAATTACATGTTTGTTTTGTAGAAATTATTCAACACAACATTAAGTATAGATTTTGTTTAATGTATAAATGAATTAAGTTTTGATTTTGTTATACGTGACCCCAAAGGGAGCATCCACTACACGTAACCCTGACATGGCTTTCATACCACACAATTGTGACCTTTATTGATAGCGTGTGTAGTACGCAATAATGAGTTTCACTAAACAACGATATGTTATTAAAATATTGCATAAAACTAGCTGCTATGAATAGTAATACCCACCTTTTGAAATTTTAAAAATTTTATCATTCAAAATGGACTATATTTTTGGATTCCAGAATATCAAAATTATCCTACGGTGAATTTTTGGTATTTTTCTAAAAACATTCAATTTTTTATAAATAGTGAAAACACTTAGTTATTGGCTAACACCAACTTTTTATTTAAATAATCATTTATTTTATTTAAATTTATTTTAGGTCAAAATAGATAAATAATATCTATATTAGTTCAATTTAATTCATTGATTTCATTTATAATAATTTTAGATATAAAAAATTATATTGAACTATTTACCGTCTTTTACCCACCTCTTATGAGCATTTGAAAATTGACATAAAACATAATTTCACCGCTTATGTGGGTTTAAATTCAAAAATACAGGAGACACGGTTGATATTAGTAAGTAAAATGTGGTTCAACGAGATGAAAATAATTTTTGGTGAATAGTAACTTTTAACTTTTATTTACCACGGTTAAAAGTAAATAGTGTAATTAAGGGTTAAAATGATATTATTATTACCCTAACACATTTACTATTCATATTGGATAAGTTTTATTCGAAAAATATAAATCTTAGGAATAAAATATTACGCTTTAACTTGGATTAGATTACGACATTTATTATTATTTTATTTAAAGAAGAGTTGAAATTGTTAAAATCAAAGATTAATAACTAAAACATTTTTAATATAAATTTATACATAAAATAAATTCAACTATAAATATTAATTATAAATATAAAATTATTTCCTACATAATGGTAATTTATTTACATTTTTTAGACATTAAATAATTTATTTTATTTTTGATACAATGATGATGACGTAATTACATTTTTAATGAAATATTAACATACATGATATTATAAATACAAAAATGAATGTTATGATAGACTTTTTATGAATTAAAAAAAATAGGTTAATATAACATATTAGGTTTGGTTAGAAAATTTTTTTTTCCAAGTAATAACGCTGATATAAATTTATAAAAAACAAAATACCAAATAGTGTCAAAATTGACATAAAAGCATTTTTAAAACAAATATTATATTATGAATTGATATAATGGTACTAAAAATATAAGGTTCTTTAAAAAGACTTATATAATAATAAATATGGCATTAATGAACCAAATTTTGTTCGATTGGTAGTTTATATAATGTTTAGTAACCATATAGTGGAAGAATACAAGAATACACGGTAAAAGTTAAATTATTTAACTTTGAGTTAAATCTAAATGATGAGTTAAAATGGTAACGTAAACTTGCCTAAAACCTATTGGTTGACGTAATTTAGACCCATTCCCACAATAGACTCTACATAAGTATCTTTGGAGCCGTTATAAACTGAATAAAAATTTATTATAAAATAATATTTTAAGATTTTCCTAAGGTGCCCCTCACCCATTTTTAAAAGGGGAATCCCCCTTCTCTATAATTCACACCTACAAAGCAATTTGTCTCGGCCAAAACTTACCCAAATACCCTCTTAGATGTATTAACTTCATCCTAGAGCATTACTTTAGACAAAAAGTCAACCTAAGGAGCCCTTTTGATCAAATCAAAAGGAATAACCTGAAGAATAGGTACATATCTCAGCAACTATATCAAGTTATTTTCTTCTTCCACTTCCTCCATCTTTGTTGTTTATATTATAAAATAATAACTCCAATATATTATATATAATGTGATGTTATTATAAAAATTTTACCACCATATTAGTTATTTTATCCATCCTATGAATGAAAAAGTCACCACACGTGCGTACGTATGGCATACCGTCTCCACATCGTAGTGTAGTTTGTTATTCAAACATTTAATCATTTGGATGGGTATAATAATGAGTATAAATGATAAAAATAATATATATAACATTATTAGGATTCTTTATATATGATATGACATACAATTATATATTATTTTAATATCAAAATAATGATATTGTCCTTCATGCGTATGTACGAACTACCGTCTCCACGAACGCGATGAGATTCATTTTCCATGATTAACCATTCAAGTATGATTATAAATTATATATAATAAATAATAATGAAATATATTACATAATAATAATACTATATATATGTATATATATGTTTCATTTACTTAATTACAATCAATTCAATAAGGAAACGGAAATAGCTTTCATGCGTACATACGACTTACTGTCTCCATGAACGGTGTATTTCATTCCATTTATTGTTCTATAATTTATGTTTATATTCTGAATATATATTATATATAAATCATGTTTTACATTATATAATTAATTAAATCAGGATATAAGTAATAATATCAAGAACAACAATTCGAAACACGTACGATAAATGAAACGATTTTACCCAAAACACCGCTTTAACATGGAATTTACCAAAGACCGGGTAATATAAAGTCATAAGTGAATCATATATGACATAATAAATATTATTATGGTTATTTAACAAGTACATAATATTTTTAAACCCACTATACCGGAGTTTTGGACATGTACAGAAGAAATTGGACCTAAGGTAAGGGATAATTTTGCAAATCTCATTTTTATCCGAGATTGCTTATACTAGGGTAATATTTTTCATTCAGGTTCATAAAAATGATTTTCATAAAGTCATTAATATTCTTCCATGTATGTTTAAAGTCATGTTTACCCCATTTTGAATTTTACATTGTGTTATGGAAGGAATCATTCTTTTGTTTACCATACTAGGAACTTTTTGACTTTTTCAGCATGAGTAAGAGTAGAATGTTTTTTTAAATTATACAACATGAATGGATTTTTATGGTTTCATAACTCCTAATTTTCATTAAGATTCCTATAAAATATTTTATGATTATTTTCTGAAAAATTCTTTTCTTTTAATAGTGAATATAATTTTTTGAAAAGAAAATTGATTTTAAAGAAAAAATTATATTTTCCTCAAGAATTTATTTCAAGTGGTTTTTCAAAACTATTTTTCATCTAATATGGAACTATTTAGTATGATAATGTCTCAATTATAATTTCTCTATTATATAAATCGTTTGATTATTCTTATAATGAAATTATATTCATTTTTCTATTCGGATTATGTTATGATGTGATGATGTTAATGAAACCCATTTTATTCTTTGGGTTATGATGAATGATTTATGTTTATTTTGTGGCACAAGTAAGAATGATTTAATTATGAGATGGGTGGAACCTATATCACCATCTAATTAATTGGGTAAATATTTATATCTCATGAGATAGACTTGGCTGGAATGAGAAGTTAATCTTGTTCAATGATATGGGATTGGAAGGAGGAGTGAACTCGATTTAGTAAGGGAATTTTTCCACTATGATTGTCTTAGCAGCAATGCCTTGGATACAATGGAAATCATATCGTGTGAAAAATTGTTTTCCACAATTACATGTTTTATTCCCCCATGCTATTTTATCATGATTGATGTTTCATTATTATCTATACCTTACGTACTGCCATGTTTTATGTCATTGCTCAAAATTTTGATGTTTAAACATTGTGTTCATGCTTTTAAATTAAAATGTATATGGTTTGTTTAATTTTCGACATGCTTACGCTTAATGAGAATTTAAGCTCACCCTTTATATGTTTTCTTTTCCCCTGGATAAAAAAATGTTTTAGGAAAGAAAACAAAAGTGGGAGATCCTTATGGAAGATGTTGAAGATCTTTCACCATGATGAGAAGATTTTGTTCCGAGTTTCCAAACACACTAAACTTATATGGTCTTTGGGCATCTATTTTTGTAATGTATTAAGTATTCCGAAAAATTAATGTAATTTCTATGTACGTCATGTATGGGTCTCTACTTATATTTACTTATTGTTCATGGTGATATATCCATTAATATTTGGGAACCCACTTGATAATAATAATAGTGTACCATCCTCAAAATAATGGGAAGTGATAAAAAACAATTTCAACACTAAAATACATGCTCTAACATTATGTTACAGATTTTTGTTGGCTAACAGATGATTATTTTACCTTATTGAATTTTTTTTGTAACCTTTAATTTTTCACCGTGATATAGAGAGATCCATTTGTGTAATTTTATGATAATCCATGACAATAACACCATTATTTGACATAGATAAGGGAAACTGGATTATTAAGATCTATCCTCATTCATGAAATAACAAATAAGATTCAAATGATCATGAAAAGGTTTTTTTCATCTCAAATACATAAAAAATATCTACAATTTATCGATATCTCTATTTATCATTTTTCTAATAGTGATAATATGATAATAAAATATATATCAAAGACAAGGGAATCATCGATTGGTTAAGGAAATAAAGTTATCACCTCACTATGATAGACCATTTTAGGCACTTGAATTAATTGGTGATCATACTCATTAGTAAAATTTACCACCATTGTTTAGTTTGGTTTATAATTTCTTCTATGTATTTCATCAATCTAAATACCTTTCTGGTCCAATCCATGTGATTCAACAAGAAAATGTTTATCTAGAACAAGAAGATACATTTAGTCATGCATCAATACATATATTAAGTATATAGGATAAATTATTGGGTGAAGAACATATTCCATTAGTTTGATTATTATGGATATATGTTGAAATTGAGGAGGATACAATGCAAAAAAATAAATTGATGCAAGAACAATGGACCAAACTTTTCCATAACACTGAAAATATCCAGTTCATTAGGGATGGAATGATTAAAGGGAGGGGAAATGTGACACCCAGTGGTTTTAATATAATTACCATTTTAATATATATTATAATGTTATATAATGTAAAATTTTAGTTTTATTGGATTATTGTTGGATTTGGTCTGTCTTGGAAGACTTTTTGGGGTTTCATGTTTAATGGAAATCATACAACTTCACTAGAAAATAATAAATGTGAATCATATAATTATTTGGCATGTTCATAGTTGGCACATGGTTTTCACATACCAAGAGAATTGGGATTTATTGGAAATAGTTTATCACAGGGAATAAACCGGTTTGTCACACTTTGATGCACAACAATGAACCGTCTAGGTGTTGTTTCATAGCACTAACACAGTTGTCACAGGATTTGTAAACTATAAAACCTAACTGGACAAAGACATTGATATCATCTGAAAACTATATTATTTTTCCATTTTATTATTAAAACCTCTGATTCATAACCTGTGGACCAAGGCTGTCAAACAATAGGACCCCTCAATGTGATTTTCCAATCCCATATACCTCTATAACCAATTTCCAATGGATTTAAGTGTGTTGTATATAATAGATTAAAGGTAAGATCCATTTTTTCAACTCATTTTTCCCATTCATATTTAACTACTCATTTTCATTTTAATTAATCCTTATATATTTGTTTCTATTTATATATTTATTGGATCATTACTATTTTACCAATTTGTTTTTGGTATTTATTAATGTAATGAGATATGGAGCCTTGAAAAGCTTGATCACATATCGATTCTTTATATTCCACATTATATATCAGGAGGTAGGTCTAATCTTAACATTATCAATATTAAGAAAAACATAAAAGATTAGTTTCTCACAAATGAATTTAATATATTTGAAAATGAATACATGATGATTTATTTAAGGATTACCTTTTTTATGATTGAGAAAACATTGTATTTAGAATGGTTTTTGGAAAAACCTATTGATTAATGGTTTTAAATTATGGTATTGGTTTAAATCAATATAAATGTATTATTTTTTTTAATGGGAATAATTTGTTTATGTGAAAAAAATGGATGGTAGATATTTTTACATGGAATAGTTTGTGTTTTCAATTAAATTTTTCTTTTCCATTAATTAGAACACAGTGCAAGACTGTAGGCCATATATGGTTTACCACAAATTAATTGCTTAGTTGATAGGTGAGTTGTCAATAATGCATATTGGGACTATTTTGGCATTAATGTGAGTTTATGAAAGTGTATATGCGTGTAAAGATGTAATGGGTATTCCAAGTGAAAATAAATGATAAAATATCCTTCTTTTAATTTAATTTGTTTTAATTTAGTAAATTTCTACTGATTTTTGTATATTTTGTTTAAATTATGTATTGATATGTTATATAACATATTCATGTCCTATCATATTGATTTGGGATGTCACATAGGGATTTCCCATTGGGTATTATTATTCACCACCAAGATATAGACATTGGTGCGTATACATAAATTTTTCTTCATTATATAAATAATAGATATGTTTCTAATTTTTCTAATGGTGTATTTTGATGAATATTTCTCAATAATGTTGTTCGAACTTGGTTTTCACCTATGGAGTGGTTGGATTGATTCCACATTAGTTGGCCAATATATGGGCGTGTGTTATTTTTCATGGGTCCCCTTGTTATTTATTTTTTTCTTCCACTTTGATGTTCCTATTTTATTGGGTTTTATATGAGTTATATTGTTTATATATAATACATCATATAGTGTTCTTTGGTTTTTTTATATAAATGTTTATGGTTTTGAAGGTCAAATAATCATACAATGTTTTAGTAGTCTATTGGTGTTTATTTTAAGCCATTGGTGGATTGGGGAAGCCACATAAAAATAGTGTCACCCCTACGATCTCTATGTCTATGGTTAGTTTCATAATGTTACAAATAAAATCCTTTGTATCAAGATGAAACTCTACAAGATCTTCCATCATCACCATTTATTAATATTTTTATAAGAACCACAACCACATACCATCATTATCAAATAGTTGACCACCATTCTGCATTTCCTAGGATTATATGAGATCACAAAGACATAATCTTTTTAAAACTCATCCCATATAAAAAAAAGATAATATATCCTTATGTGAGTAGATATTACATTTTCTTTGGTGATTTTTGATTACCACCAAGTTATTTTTGATAAGGTAATGTCTCAAAAAGTTAAATAAAATACCACCACTATGAGCTCAACATCATTAGTTGAATAATTAATATCATGGTAGAACAAAATCATTGAAATATATGGTATCGCAACCCACCCTTTATTCAAAAAAAAACCTAAAATAAGATGAGATTTGTCAAACTAATCATCAAACATGAATCTATAATCAATATTGTACTGGGTAGGATCACTGATCATCTTCAATATTAAATACTAAATCAAAACCAAAAAATTGGTCGGATCACACAAAATGTTGGACTTACCTAACCATGTCAGTCAACGGTTCAAAAATATAAGAGAAATATGGCATGGGATTCCCACATATCCTACTTTTATATAAAAAAAATCATGACTATACACTGTTATTTAATAAATTCTATGAAATTACTATCTCGATCTTTTGTGGAGAAACTGTCATACTTAATTCGGAAATGAAATTCCCTTGGAAATGGAATATACAGGCATAAAACATACAATTGGATGTACTTTTTTATTACAATAATTGTTATAGAATCATAAAAATTGTGTCCAGATGATTGAATGAACATTTACTAATCTTGAATCTTCTAGGATATCATCAATTATACCATCTCAGAACCGTTTATGGTGTTCATGGAATAATTAATCCACAAAGCCTCCAAATACTAATAATATAAATACTTCAATGTAAATAAATGGAAATTTAATTCTCTTGATGAGGAGGTAGTGTCATAATATCTTATAGAAAAAATCTAGGAACTATTATATTACACTCAATAATTCCTTTTCCACATCTCTACCAAATATAAAATCATATTTTCTGGCATGGTGTAACAATAGGCTCAAGAAAAATAAAATTCATTTTACCAATAACTTTGGAAAAAATGTCAAAAATTCAACTTAAACATTAGTGAATATAAGTCAACATTTGTTTTATTTAAGGAAGGATTGCTCGGAGCCCTACCAATTCATATCAAACACTACATAATGTAGTAATACAATATACCAAAAAATCCTTATTGATCAGTACCAACCTATCATCAACATATACCCCTGAAACACCTCTGAAAACTATATTGATGTATAAGTAGTATATAAAACACAAAGGGTATATAAATCATGTATACATTATATCATAATTACATGAAAAAAATCATGATAAAAGAGTTTGAACCTCATTTATTAATACGTGCATTGAGTATGGTAATATATAAATAGATAATACCTTAACCTACCCCTATTAATCTAAGTAGAAATATAAATTCTCTATACATTTATCAATTAATTATATATCCACCTTATTACCTCAGATGTGAGATTTTTTTGAATATTGATACATTGGAGTCCATGAGAGAGTGAAGCATTCTTAAGTGTCCTCTAACTAATCCATATCACATTTGTGGTCTAAAATATTAATTTTCTAGCTACCAAGAATTTGAAAAAAGACAAGACTATTATAGGTGTATAAATTGAAACCATAACTATTCAACCAAAATAATGTTTTTGATCACATACTAACTACTAAAAAAGAAATGTCACAAAATATTTTATTATCCCCATACACAATATAAATGACACAAAAAACTCGAGTTCTCAAATAAAAAGTTTAAACTACCATTATCAATGTAATGGTTAATAAATATTAAATGTTGGCCCTCAATAAGTCAAAACCTCCACTACATAGATAAACATGAAATCACCATTGAAAATCCACATCGTAGATTTTTTTATAAATTTATTTTCGAATTGAATCTATTCAAGGACAAGTCATCTCAATCACTTAAACTTGGATATGCACCTATGAATTTGTAAGGAAAATGAAATTACACTATTCAAAGTCTTTAAATGTAATGCCCCATTTAAATGTGTCACCCATACTACTTTATATATAATGAGGTTTGGATAATGGCATGTGAGGATAATTCCATTCTCCTAAAACAACCACAAAATCAAAATATCTGATATAAAAAGGAAAAATCCAAAATCCACATCAATTTTATCATAAATGCTAAAAAATCAAGATTTAATAGACTGTTAATCTTCTTCCACGTGACTATTTATTATTTATATCTACTAAGGTTTTGAATTCACCTCTTCCATATTTATCCTCATAAATAATAGACTACAAACGAAATACAGTGATTGATCATGCATAAATCAATGGAAAAAAATAATATATACTTTTACATGTTAGTTATTAACATTATTAATTAGAATAAAATCATTTTTTACATTGATATATTCTATCATAAAAAATCACATGATGAAATTCTCAAATAATCATCCAGTTTGTGATAAACCCATATACTAACAACATGAGCATTCCATTTTAACTCATTAACATGAACTATATGAGTTAATTATCTAATGTTCATGTCTATATTAATAAAAAAGTACTCTTATGCCTTATTATTTTTAAATAGATAAAGGTATTTAAAATAAATTCATATTAATGTCCACAGAAAGTCATTAAATTTAAACATATACATAATAATGTATGTTACAAGTATTAACCCAAAAATAATTACCACTATTCAATAAAGTCTTTATCAAGAATGAGAAGTAGGTAACATAACATCCTTTGGATCACATGGTACCATTTCAATTTTTGTCTAACTTAATGGCCTATATCACATGTTAATCTCAAATGACACCATTTCTCCATTAACACAATAAAACTTACTAATTCTTAATCTAAGATCTATTGTATAAGAAAATCCATGCTCTGATAAAACTCTATCCAAACCAATCCACACAAGTATTATTATGGACGTATTGGTTATATTAAAATTGGAACCTAAATCCTACCTCCACAATATTTGAGTTTGAGACTAGAGCCAAGAGTATAAAAAATGCAACATCGGTGGGCTTACCCATTTATGAAAAGAAAAAAAGTAAAAATTTAATAAACTCCCAAAACATGATGGATGATGAACACCAATGATCTATCAAATATATATAAATTTTTAAATTTTCTAAAAAAATTAAAAAATAATATATATAAATGTCAATACTATGATGTTATATATATTCTAAAGAAAATGATATCTCCAACAACGTCCACTAATTACAAATACCTTAGCTAATATGGTTTAGAATAATCACCAAAATCATCTTGTCAATATTGAAAATTTTTATATAGATTCTGTTGTAAGTATAATAGATAATCAATAAGTTTCTTTCTAAAGAATCACATGTTAATATTGACCAAGATTTCTAATGATTTTGTGGAAAAACAATAATATAGAAATTTATCCCATCCTAGGTTTTATAAAATAAAATAACAACAAAATAAAACATAATATATGGATGTAGTATAAAAATATATAATCGTGAAAAGATATTAAAAAATGTATGAAACACCCACTTCCCCACTATTTATTCACTATCACTTCCTAATGAAATATTCATAAGTGAACTCATCCCTTTTAATCTCTTCATACCATATTATACCAAAATTGCATACTCATCATACTGTAACCATATCCATTACAACCTCACACTAGAAAAACATCCAATAATAAAATAATAACTAAATGTATAAGTTAGAATATGATATGGGGAACAATTGGTAATTTATATCCACAACTTCTACGATGTTGGGGGTTCACATAGCTCTCAAATCATCATAAGAATCTATTAAGTTATTTGAACCTGGTAATTTTGCATAAAAATTACAAAATATACAATGATATAAATATACACACATCCCAAAATTTTATAAACATAATACCAATATCATATATTACTATCCTATCATATAAGTCATATGTACTTTTTAATAACATACCCACTTCAATTTATAAAGGAAAATTCGATATCAAAATAATATTATTAAATCTAATTGGTTACCATGTCAATAATTCAACCTCAATATCAATTACTATGTTACATAAAATTATCCATTTTTATATTTAAAATATAAAATCCAAATTTTCATTAGTTAATTTCATCCCACACACCCCCTTCAATTCTTCATTATTTACATTATTAATTAATTTCATATCTAGGGAACAAATAACATCATCAATAACAATATGTCAAATATATTAAATTTTCATTTAAATATTAGTATTATACAAATTAAATGTAACTTCACCTTTTTTATATTTTAATATGTTTTGAACATCATGGAAATTTAATAATAATATACGTCACATACGCTATAATGACATAACATTCATCCAAAATCTTAAATTTATGTATATATTAACTTTTATCACTTCTATTTTATAAAGTATCTTAAAGAATGATCTATCAATATTGACAATAATAAAAATAGGTAGAGTCCAAAAATCACCCACCTAAAACATACGATTGTATTATATTATCATAAAAAAATAAATCATGGTGATTAAATATTATCATCCCCAAAAAATATAGACACCTTTATCTCATATGTAAATTTTTTTATCACTATCTATAAAACCCCATGGATAGAAAATATAAAGGCTATGGAAAAAACAAATAGAATAAAACCCCAATCGATGTGGAATATTTAATACCCTGATATTCTATGAAATTTTTAAAATACATATAATCTTTTCGATATTTTTTATTGCACAAAACATCGAATTTTTCTTTCGTTACAAGAAACACTAAATTTATATTGTGGTATATGAAACCCCATTTTTCAATGAAACTTTATTTCTATAAAGAAATTAAGATTTTATATGATAGTTATCACCTAGAAATTGAAAGGGTGTGTGTAAATAGTATTAACTAATTTATTGAAATTTATCATTTACACATGTATATAAAAAGAAATACTCGGTGGAAAAATAATTAAAAATAAAAAAACTTTTTGAAAATAAATGAAATATTTGTATGAAAAAACATTTTTATGAAAACAAACATATTTCAACATTATAACTAATTTTTTTAACGAATTAGATTAATTAAATTAATATAGTATATATTAAATCATCATTTAGAAATCATATAATGAATATTCATGATAATAAATAATAATAAATCTAATTTTATGCTTAAAAAATTATTTTTCTAAAAAATATATTTTTGTCAGCTTTTTTCACAAGTATTTTTTAAAAAATTATATTTTTAGAAACTTTATTTGAAAAATTAAATATCATTTTTTAAATCATATTATCAATATTATATTTGGGTTAATTTCTATGAATATTCTAACAATATTATTTTTTTGACGAATAATTCAAAATAATGAATTTTAATATGAAAAAACCATTTCATTTATATTAATTGTAATGTAATATTTTATTTAAAATTGGTTTTTAAATTAAAAGATATTAAAATATATATATATTATTCAAATTATGGTGACTTGAATAATTTATATATTGACTTTTTATATAAATAATTTGTCAACATTTGAATATTTTCTTTGTTAAAACCTCGTTTCTCATTGCATCAATGATATTATTTCTAACATAAAAATTTCAAATTATGATAATGGAATTCATAAAAATGGATTAAATACATTTAATAATGACAAATTATATTATATAATAAGCTAAAATCAATTTTTTACTATAATTAATATTGAAAATAATAAAAATTATTTAGAGCGGTTAAGGTTGAAATGAGTTTACTGGGGGTTAAACTAAAAGTATAAGGTTTACAATGACATAAATTTTTTTCTAAATTATATTTTTATTATATAATTCAAACATATAATGCATATTTATCTATTATAATATATTATTGAGACTTTTTGTTTGGGAAAAACATGATTAAAAATTTTTAATTACAAAATATTACAAGTGTGTCACTCACCTAATTTATTAAAGGCCACACCATCTCCTCTCATATTCACACATTTAATTCATTTTACTTCAGAAAATAACTAACAAAATTACTTTAATAATAAATTAATCTTATCCTAGAGGAATTTTTTTTTATAAATTAAACCTAGTAATGCTTTGGTTGAGACTTGAGGAGGATACCTAAAGTAGAGGTAATGTTATTCAACATGCATTTTTATTTAATTTCTTCATCCACCACCATTAGTTTTTATTTAAAAATTGTGATATTATAACCTAAGTATATTCTATGAAATAATATTTTGTAATTTTTAGTTATGACTTACATCCATCACTACTTCCATCAAATGGGTTATGAAATCATCATTAATGTTTATGGAGAACTACCACCTCTGGAATAGATGTCCTTCATTTTTCCTTTAACACATCTCATAGTTGGGTATGATAATGAATATAAATTATATATAAGATATTTATAACATAATTAAACATCTATTTAATTGTATAATATATATACATTTTAATTTTTATTCCATAATGGATAGGATAACATCACTGGTGTGTATGACAGACTACCAACACGAGAAGCGATGCGATTCATTTTTCACTAATGCTTTACATGGAGGATAATAAAGATATATTTATTGAATATATGTGATATAAATGATACAATTATGACATTAATAAAATATTTATAATTATTAAAGTAAATTATATTATTTTTTTTCTTATCATTTCAGTCACAGAATGATTATAACTCCATCCATGAATGTGTGGACTACCACCATTACGAAGAAATGTGACTCTCCCATTTCATAACCACGCAACATGGATGAGGTGTATAAGTATATATAAACTAAAAATATTTTATTAAATAAATTATAGATCATTATATAAAATTAATATATAAGATACCTATTCTCTATAATGATTGTTGGAAAATGAAAATGTTACTTATGTGTTTGAATGACCAATAATCTCCATGATCCCAAATACTAAATTTATCAAAAACAATGTTTAGGGTTGGTTTGATAAGTAATACTGATTTAAAAATATATTTATTATTTATATTATTTTACCATTTTCAAGTAAGAGGATCAAGAATATCAAATGAAAATGTTTATAAAAAACAATGTAGCTATTACACGATATATGATTTTATAAAATTAATTGGGGATAAATGGGTAATAAATGGTCATAGGTATACCATATATGATATAATATATATAATTATAGTTATATAAAAGGTGAATAATAAGTTATATTTATTTTATATGATTCTGTAAATTGTATGAAGGATGTCAAGACTTAAGGTTACAGATTTCTGATTCATCTCATTACTTATATGAGACACATAACATATTCACCACCTATTTATTTTTTGTGGTGTATAAGTTTAATCTGAAAATATATTATAATTATTATACTATAATTATTGGTATTAACATTCCATTTAAGATATCTCTGTCATGGGGATTATGATTTAAATGTTACCAAAGTTGAAATGGATTTAGGAAACTATCTCATCATTTAGAGAGATTGTTTATCATTAAGTATCCAGTGTATAAATATTATGATATAACTACAAATTATTCCCATGATTTTTTATTCTATTGTTATTCATGATATTTTTTAAGTTATACTACTATAATTCCACTATTTCATACAAAACATAATTGAGAAAATGTATTTAAGAAAAATTATCTTTATTTGTGTCTTCGTCAGAAAACCCATTTTTTCCAAATCTATGTATTATAAAAATGATTTCAAAGATGTTTTGAACATAAAAAATAATTTAATATATTCATTTTCACCCTTTTATAAATTTTTATATTTTTTCATATTGAATTTTAATATCTTTTCTAAACAAAACCAATTTGAATTTTACAAAAATGAGAATTGAATCATTATTTTAACATGTACAACATGAATGGAATTTTATACCATCATGAACATAATTTTATTTTAATGATACTTTTTTATATTTAATTTTTACTTTCAATGAATATTATATTCAACTTGTTTTTTAGATTTTTTGTTTTGATATAAATTTTTCAAAGAAAATTTATTTTCCTAACTAAATGGTCTATGTGCTCTTTTAAAATCAATCTCCATCTAAAATGAATAAAATTCATGTAAATATTACAACAATGGATATATGAAATAAGGATACAATTTTTATCTGTTCAATGAGTGGTTTAACATGAAATGATTTTATGAAACCCATTTATCTTCCACAGGCTATACCATGATATAATTATTATGAAACCCACTTCTTTTTGACATGATATTCTATAAAGAAATGATGAAATGATTAAAACAAATATCCATTTTCTATAGGTTATTTTATGATGACATTTTTATGAAACCAATTTCATTTCTTAGGTTCTAATTTGATTAATGTTTTATGTTATTGTTGTACATATATGTATTATTTTCGTTATGTTATGGGTGGGTCCTATATCACCCTCAAATACATTGGGTAATGATGGATAAATCATGACTGAACATATGTTGAGTGAACTATATTAAATTTTCATAATATTATGTATGAACCAAATTTAATTTCTAAAATGTTACGTGTAATACCAGATTATATGTTCACAATAATAAGTGTGACATTTATTACATGTTACAAATGTTATGCGTGAACCTAATTACATGTTCATAGTGTTATGTGTGGACATATCTCTAATATCTATAATGTTATGAATAGAGATATATGACTGTCCATAAGTTTATATGGGGGATAGATAAAATTTTATTAACATAAGGAGGGAACCTCTCTCTATTTTCAAATGTTCAAAATATTATAAGTTGATATGTATATCACCCATATATTTCTTAAACTAATTTTATTATATGATAGATCATGTTCATTGATTTTCTTATGATTAATGTGTAATGAACATCCAATATTTATGTCATGATTCAATATAATGATATTTGTTAGGAATGTTATGGGTTTCAAATTTTATCATCATGTTTTCATACCCTTATGTTTGTGTTATGCTTAAATATATCTTTATTACACTTACTGAGTATCTAATATCATGAATTCTTATGTTTCACTTGAATAGGGAATGATGAAAGGTTTAATGTATGGTATGGTTTTCAATATTACTGAAAGAGAATATATTTATGGGTGATATTGAAGATATTTTACCAATGTAGAATATTATGTACTTAGTATAAAAATACCCATACTATTATTTCCCTTAGGAATGTGTATGTCAATATTTTAAATATTCATCGAAAAGTATATAATATCCTTTTGTGAAAAACATGGGTTTCTATAGTTGGTATTGGAAGAAAGAATTATCTTTGCATTAGGAACCAGGATAAGAAATCTTTAGTGAAATATCTTGGGTTATTTCCAAGGATATTGCTTGGGGTATCTCTAAGGATATTTTTATAGATGAGCATAAATATCAAAAAATATTGTGGAATTGCAGTCAATGATAGAGAAATGTATTATATTAAATTTTATCCCTATGTGAATATTTCAAGAGTATGTGGATCTGGAATAGAGGTACCTTGGTCTAATAAATATGAAAAAGACACATTTATCTAAACATGATCATCTCATGGTGCATGACAACGTGGCATGGTATACAAATGGATTGAAAATACCATGTGGCTTGATTTAGAAATTCACAAACTCATTATAAACTATCATCAAATATTTAAATAGATGATGATCATGGTTAATCTTGGTTAAGTATATGGTTTCAGGGATTTAAAATAACTGTCATGATCGTGGAAATTTACAAGTTATTTTTCTTGATTGTTTGATTTTACACTAGAACATGAACCTCAAACTCGTTGGTGAGGACTCTTTAAGTGCATCAAATAGAATTGGGATCAAATCCAGGAAGTGGATAATTATTGAGTACTGTATCTAGTACTGTAGCAGGAAATTTGCGGAAATGTAGAGTGAACTATATCAAGAATTTTTTTGTACTGTAGTAGTCGGGAATATTCCCCTGTTTGGCCCTTTAGGCCACCAATTTGGTGACCGAGTCCTTTATGGCATTCGGGCCTCCCAGGCCTTTGGGTTAGTAAGGCCATTGATCCACCTCAAGGCCTTCGGCCAACCTTAAGTGCAGATGAAAAGTAGATAACATACAAGAAACAAGCTTCAGAAGGAGGAGGATTAAGGAGCTTTCACCATAGCTGAAGCTAAACAGATTTCAATAATGAGAGGGTATGGAACCTACCAATGGTACAAGCCTGTTCATGCGTGGGAAAGCCTACCCGAACAGCCATCCGAATGTGGAGAGCTGATTTCATGATGAATATGCTGGGGAAGAGCAGCTCTATGCAGTTAGTCTGGTATGTATGTAATATTTGAGTCCTATGGGCAATGAATTCCTCTAAGTCCTACGAGCCATGTAATAATAATGCCTACAGGCCTTCTAAGGGTTCCACCTCACCCCTTTAAAGGTGTATTATCAAAATTAATAAAGAATGAAGGCCTTCGAGCCATTAGAGGTGGTTTTACACTATGATTAGTATAGACCACACTATTTTTTTTGGGTTTTAGTTGATGTCAGGATCTAGAAGGAATTGTGATAACAATTAATATGGTATAATTTTTATGATTAGAGGACAAATGGTCTAATAAATAGAGTTAAGTATTATTATTCATAATTAATTATCACAAAACATGATTAAAGATGTCTAATTTATCAAACTCTTGGAATCTCAATTGAATACAATGATAATGTTCACTTAGAGTTCATGTAGTTGAGACCATGGATGAAATAAAATTCAATGTCATATATATCAAGATTTAGGTAAGGATCACTCAAATAGAATGTAACAAAGGGATGAGAATATGTTTTGAGCATGGAAAAAAGGGACATAAAGTAATAAATTTACATGGGAAAATGAGAATTTATGTTAATGTAATGGATAAGATTAATATTATCCCAAAGTTATCATTGACGATTTAATGTTTCAAATATGGAATGTATTGGTATTATAAAAATCTTTTCCCTATGTGGAAATATTTGGATAATAATCATCAAAGTTGTACGAGTATTGTTCTTTATTTTGATGATAAATAGGCTTCGGATGAAATATGGAAGGAAAGGTGTATTACGAAATAAATTGATGAAGACTTATTAATGGATTAAGGGTGAGGTGGAATGATTTAAATGTTTTTGTTTGGGAATTAACTAATTATATATATGAATAATTAAATATATAATGATTTTTCTGTAGAATTTTTTCATAATGGATATTAATAAATATGTTTCATGGTACTCATAGACAAGAAAATTGAATTAATAGCACAGTTATATTTTATGAAAAACACATTACAATGGTAATTTTACACTTAATATGTTCTTGATGTTATGAAAATGGTTTTTAGTTTGGATAATTATATGATTGATATTTATAATGTAAATTGAAAAATACATATTATCTTGGAATGAATTATTGATTTTTGGAAAAAGTGGTTTATGTTATTATTGATGGAGTTTACAACCATTTTTAATTTTAATGAATATATATAATAATATATATTTTATTTAAGTAATAATGAATCATTAATGTTTTTAATATGGTTTTATGGTAATTCAAGTCATTACCATGATTCAATAGAATACATGATAAACGTATTCACATGTTCGCTATGTGATAACACATAGATAATTCAATTTTTATGGGAGATTCATAATACTTTGATATTTTAAATGTAGTGGTTTTATTTCTAATTTTTTTGTTTTTAATATATTTTTTTTGTTATAAGGTCAACCATTTATGGAATGGTTTAAGTATCAATTTGGAATAGTGATTATATATTAATGTATTCTAACACCATTTAAAGATGTATGCCTATTAGTTAATGAATGATAACATTTTTTAACAAGAAATAACTAGAATGAATTATAATTATATTATGAAATTTTTGGTCAATTAGTGCTTTAGGCATAAATAAATTCATCTTTATTACTTGGAGTAAGCGCTGAAGTGGAAATTGATCAATGTGTTACCAAAATATGAAATTATTCTTATAATACAAATGAAAGATAAGAGAGTAGTATCTTAGTCACATTGAAATTCATGATAATATAAGGATAATATCCTATTGTTTGTAACTTCCAATGAACCTTCTTATAGTTCAAGTGTGTTCCATGTGTCTCTCCTAAGGAGGTACATACCTGATAAAAAAAAGATGTACTAAAATAAGAGCGTGTACTATTGAAGAATATTATTCTTTATGATGAATAATCATTAGATAATTTAGAAGAGTAAAAATTCTACAAAATAATTCCACTCACATAGTTAATTTTTTTTATAGAAATTACTAGCTTGGGGAAGCCATGTGAGAACCAAAGGATATAATGAGGTAGAATAGTCCTCAGTTCATGGTAATAATGTGAAAAATTGAAATGGATAAGTTACATTTAAGGGGAGTAGAAGGTAAAAACCTATGATTTTGGGACATCATTTTAATATAACTATAATATTTTTCGTATTTTTTGTTATATGAAACACTATTTTTTTCTATCATCAAACACAACACTAAGTTCAACTTTCTATACACACAATATTAAGTTTAAATGAAATGTGACTTACTATAATGAAATTATTATTTAATATGATAGTTCTCAAAAAGATATTGGAATGTAGAGTTTGAATAGTAATATATTAATTATGAAAAATTTTGGATTACATATTTGTTTAAAATTAATTCTTTGGTGAAAAATTAATTAAAAATGAAAATTATAACTATTTTAAAATAAAGGAAAACATTTTTCTCAAAAAACACTATTTGTAAAAAAACCCATTTTACCTCAACAAATTTAAAAAACAACTTTTATTGAATTATCATAACAAAATTTTAAATTTATATATAAAAAAATATTTTTAACATTCATATAAGGAGGTTTCTCTACAACAGATAAGAATAAAACCAACTATATTCATATAAATTATCTTTTTATAAAAAAATTATTTCCTTTTTGTGTAATTATTTTAAAATTAATTTCTTTGATTTATATAAAAATTATTTGATATTATATTTTTTGGTTTTGAAATCATAATGTAAAATTTATCTTAGGTTGGATTTTGGATAATTTAAAAAAAAGAATAATGTTTTGATGAAAAGTGGAAAATACCGAATTTTAATTAAAAATTACCTTTGAATTAAATTTATTTATACCGTTAATTTATATTATATATTTAATAAATTATAATTATTTAAAATATATATATATATTTATATTAATCCAATTTTTACCATCAAAATATTTTTTATCTTTAATTATAATGTAGTAACATTATAAATATTTGAGCATTTCCTCTTTGAAAACCCACTTTCTCGTCACATCTATAAGATTATTAATAAATTATATTTCACCACTTATGTTAATTGAATTTGGAAAAATATATTCAATATTTAGAATAAGAATAAGTTATATTATATAATATTGTCAAATTAATTTTTTACCTTAATAAATGGTGAAAACCATAAAAACTATTTACCATAGTTAAGGTAAAACCCTATTTACCGTGGGTTGAAAATAAATCCAAAAGGGTTAAAAATACCTTAATCGTTTTCTAAAATGTTGTTTATAGACATATTTGGACCATAGAATTTAATATTCTAGAGAATAATAAATTTTTTATTCCCTTTATACCTGATAAAAAGGTGGGTAAACCATTTTATTTCCAATATTTTACATGTGCGCCACACACATCACTTATAAATGGTCACCCCATCTCATTTTATCTTTATAATATAATTGTTTTTATTTAGGACGATAAATAACCATATAACATCCCAAATTAAATTATATTATAGTATTAATTTTTTTTTCACAAAACCATCCTTGTATGGATTTTAGCGCAAAACAAAGGATGATGCCAAAAGAAGAGGTGACATTCTTGAATGAGAATTTTATTTTATTTCTTCATTCAATTTATTAAATTATTACTAAACCATGAATATGTGACAAAAGTATTATATTCCTTATACGTATATGTCTTTATGTTAATTTTATTACCTAAAACCATCCCCACTTCCATCAAATGTTTTATAAAATCATCATTCGGGTATACGGAGAACTACTACCTAGAGAACCAATGTCATTCAAGTTTTTCATTACAACCTCTCAATGTTAGGTATGAAGATATATCTGTTATATATATCGGTGTGAAAAATTTATAAAATAATTGTATCTTTCGATTATTTATATCATATATAACTTTTTTAACTACCATTATGTAGGGGATATGATATCATTGCTCGTGTGTATGATAAACTACCGCCTCACAAAGTGATGTGATTTTTTTTCAATAAGGATTTAAATGGAAGATAATAAGGATATTTTAAATGAATATAATAGATATTATTTGTGTAATTGAGATATTAATTAAATATTATCAATTTTAAGTGATAATAAATCATCTTTAGCTTACATTTTCACTCACTAAAAGATTATAACAGCATCTGTGTACGTGTGGACTACCGCCCCATGAAGAAATGTGACTATATCTTCTAATCAGCACACCATGTGGATTATATGTATAATTACATTGAAAGGAATATTAATTTTTTATGATATTATGATTATTATATAAGTATACAATATTACATACCACCTTCCTATAATGATAATTGAAAAAAGGAAACGTTAGTCGTGCATTTGTAAGACCACCCGTCTCTTTGATCGCAATATACTTCACTTCTGAAAATCATATTTAATGATTGGTATTAAAAATATAATTTATGTATGAATATTATAAACATTTAATCATTATTATTCTAGAGATAAAGTAACCAATATCAAATTAAAATGATATAAAATATCAAATCAAAATATATAGGAAAAACAAAGTGGTTATTACATAAAATGTGATTTAAATAAAGAATTTGTCATTAATGGGTAATAAATGGGATTACATAAATAATTAATTGTATCTTATTATAAATTATATTTATATAATATATTTATAAAAATATTATGTATATTAGATAGGAATATATAATGTGTGTGAAGGAATTCAGGTCTTAATGTAAGAAATGTCTCTCTCTCTCATTATATTTTTAGGATGCAGACCATATTCACCATCTATTTATTTTATAAAGATTATATACTTCTCCAAATTTCAATTTATTGGTCTTATAAATAAAATTATGGGGATTTAATATTAATTCTTGGATATCACTTTTATGGGGATTATGTTTAAATTCTTATCAAAGTGGTAATGGATTAATGAAAAAATCTAATTGTTTATCCTGATTGTTCATGATTATGTATCCAATGTTAAACTATTATGATATAAATTTAAATGAAATTTTTTATTATATGTTTATTCACAATATTTTTAATCTCTAAAACCAATTTTTCTCTCTTGATTACTTAAAATAGTTGGTAAATTTTTTTTCATAAAAATAACCATTATTTTTTCTCTTCGATCGAAAACACAGTTTATTCAAAATCTATGTTTTCTAGAAATACCTTCAATTTTATTAACATTATTCATATGACTTATTAGTGAAACTATTATCAATTTTTTACTTTTGGAAAATAAATAAAGGATATTTCATGTGATTTTCCATACAATTCCCATTTTTATTTTACTGAAAATGTGAATGGAATCATTATATTAACATGCATGAGGTGAAAACAATTTTATTCTATCATGAACCTTAATTTCATTATATATTACTTTAAAATTTTTAATTTTTATTTTCAATGAATATATGTTAATATTTATTAGGAATATTTAGTTTTAAAATGTGATTTTCATTGAAAATTTATATTCCTTAAGAAATAATCAATGTGATCTGAAAAACTCCTTACGCCTCTGAAATGACATCCTTTTAAATAGCATATGATCAAATTGGGATATGAAACAAGTGAACCATTATTATAAATTATATTAATGTTTTTACAAGATAATATATTTAAAAAAAATATTTATAATCTTTCTATTATACCATGATATAATTCTTACGTAACCAATAAAATTTTCCATGGGTTATTCTATGATGAAATGATAAAATGATTCTGAAACATATGAATTTTTTAATTATTATGATATGACTAATTATTTATGAAACACATTCCACTTCACTAGGTATGACATTATGAAAAGGTTGTGATCTTGTGGAATAGATATGTATGATTTTCTTTATGTGATGGGTGATACCAATATCTCCCTACAATGAATTGGGTAATGATGTATAACTCATGGGGGAATATGGGTTTCATTAATCTTATTTCATGATCACAATGTTATGCATGAACCTAATTATATATTAAAAATGTTATGTTTGATAATTTTTTTCAGAAAAAGTCCAATGTCCAAAAGGATGAGGAATTTATTTAAAAATAATGATAACAAGAGATGAAAATGAGAGATATTTTTACAATCATGTTCATTATATGGAGTTAAATCTATCATGACCTCATTAGACCAACTAAGTGGCACCCTAACTCCATAATTTTCATGCCCATATGCAATCATGATACCATCCTAAAATATGCGGGTGACAAAAAAATTTAGAATCATAAGTGAATTCCTACAATCCATCAATTTTACTACAAGGCACCGAGAGATAAACACTTCACATTTTCTAATGGAATGAATAATAGTGGAATAGTCACCTTTAAGACAAATATTATGCAATACATTCATTTTTAAAAGTTAATGGAAAGAATAATTGAAATAATATCTACATTAAGAGAAGAAATAAATCCACAATATCCAAAACAATACCCACTATATTAGCCTCATGAACCTGAAAGATAGAGCCTCGCCTCATGGGGCTGGGGTTCCCTTTCGCAGCGCCATATGTGTTAATCATGATCCATCGAGAAAAAAGAGGTTACCCAAGAACCTCAATCATGCACATAGCAGGTATAATATTTCCTAAAATACGCAATCTTTTTAGATTAGTAAAATCTTGCATACTGTTATCGCAATATTCCATACGATCCACGTTTTAATCATTTACTATGTCATGGATATGCCTAAAATAGATTAAATTAGGGATTCTCACTCTCAAACAATGCAACACTGCAACTATACTATATTAAGTGAAAAAAATTATCTAAAACAACACTGAAGAGGGAGAATACCTATGAATACCCCTAAAGAAGCAAGTAAAAGAGAAAAAGTGCCTACACACCAGAAAAATGCAGACCATATAGCCCAATGATTTCAAAAATCCCATTCAACAATGTTGAGGGAGTTGCACAACTAATAAATAGGTGATCCACATCCTCTCAATATTGATGACAGAAAAACACTGAGAGAAATGAGTAAAACAAAAATTATGAAGGACTTCATTATTTTGGATAGTATTAATAGAAATCATCAAGATATGAATAAATCAATATGGTCAAATACATTCCTTATTGAAAACGTCGATCTAGCTAAAATAATTATGATAACCTTTGATAAAATGTTGTTAAAAAAATTTCTTTTTAGCAAACCATTTTTGACCAGATCCCAAAATATAAAATCAATGTAGAAGACAAAGTTGTAATGATCGACAATATTTTGGAGATCTCCCTATAATGTATGATGATGAGAATCAAATAAATACTTTATATAGATTTTCACATTTGTAGTTAGAACATTGGTATATAAATTCGTAATGATAGGGAACCTATCTAGTTGTCAAGACAGATTATTATATTATAAATCTTGTCAACCATCTATCTCAAGTACATTATAATGTTTTAAAAATTAGATCTGATCATAGGAAAAATAGAGGAATCACTAAAAGGATTATTTCCATTCATTATCTTAGCACATAAATGATTTTTATAAATTTCATAGCCTCCAAAATGTTGTGTAAAATATTACAGGTGAGTATCACATTAATTGAATCATTAAAGAGCCCGCTATTATTAAAACTAAACCCACTATTAGCTATGTTCTTACACAAGGTATTCCAAATAACCATAACCATCCTTCTATAGAGAATATTTACACTAAACATAAATTTTTTGATGCTAAAATTTAACTTATTTAAAATACCTCTCGACAAATTATAAACCCTGAAGGAATAGACCAATTTTGAAACAAAGACAGCTTTCACGAATCATATTCTTCCAGACAAGAAACAATTATTACCATTCTAAGAAATGAGTTTCTTATTCACTTTTTCAATAAGTTCATTGAAATATTTAGCTCTATGTATTCCCTAAAAAAGTAGAACACTAAAATAATTAAAAGGGATGTTACCCTCTTTGATACCCAATTCCAAGAGAGTTCAATTCTTTCTTGAGGTAGAAAAAATATTCCCAAAGAAGATAAAATATTTTTTACAATTATAAAATTGACTAAAAATGCTTTTTTGTGATGTATAATTTTCTTTAGAACATGAATGTTCATTTTCAATCCCTACATAAAATTAATTATTTCATCAGCATAGGAGAGTTTATAATGAGAAGTAAGATCCTTGGATGTATGAAAGGGATTAAGACTTCCTTGGGAGACTATAAGAGAGATCATCCAGCTGAGATAATCCTTTAAAATAGAAAACATAAATGTTGAGATAGGTTATCCTTAATGAAAAACAATAAGTAATATGAAATAGACTCTAGGGGAACCATTGAACATAATTTATACATGATCATATTCAAAAATAGAGGCAATCCAATTAATAAATATACAGTTTATCCAAAAAATCTGAAGCACCATGTAGATTAAATTTACATCCAAAATATTAAAATCTCTTTTTATGTCTAATTTGAGAGCAATTATTCCCTATCAACTAGGTTTCTTGAGAAAATTAATACAATATGAGGTAGTCCAAATGCAATATTGAATTGATATCCTTTGATAAATTTAAACCAATTACAAGAAACAATGTTTGAATCAATACATGAAATATTGTTAGAAATAACCTTGCAGATCACCTTATAGATATTGTTAACCAATGTAATAGGCCCGAAGAAATTAATTTCACTAGCATGCTCAATATTTTAAATCAAGGTGATAAATTAAGAATTAATTACTCGCATAAGTCTTCTAGAAGTGAAAAAATATGAGAATAATTTAAAGACATCCCTTTTGATCACCTCTAAATACTTTTATAAGAAAATGTTATTGGAGTCGCCTAGACCAGGGTCACTATTAGCATTGAGGTTCAAAATAAAGTCCTTAATTTAGAAATCTATAGTAACACTTTTGAGAATAATATTATCTTCACAGGTGACCAAAGATGGAATGATTCAATCCATTAAATAGCCCACTCATCTAAGTCCATTAAAATATTAGAGACAAAATAGATAATATGATCTGAAATAAAACACTTTTTATAAATGATTTTAACCCTAACTCTATGAAAAGAATGAGGCCATATACCTTTTAAAAATCTTTGATGTGAGTTAAAAAATTATGTGTTCTGTTCCACCTACTATAGCGATTTATTTCTAAATGTTTCATTAAGAAATATTTTCCATCCTAGTCAAGAGGAAGTTCATCTTAGAAATAATTATAGCCTCCTTATAAAATAAAATAATATAATCAACCCCTGTTGCTTCATTATGAAGATGTGTAAGTGAATGTTCCAAAGTAATGTTATGATTTCCCAGCCCACTATAGGAAATCTTACTCCAGTTTTTCAGCTTATACTTGAGAAAGTTCATTTTAAAAATAATGCCAGATTCCCCCCATCCACCATTAAAATTACACTAGAAATCAATAATGAGTCTTTCACAAGCATCTTGAAGAGCCTAATAATTATTAAATCATAATGGAAAAGGTGCTCTCAACTCCCTAACACTAAATATAACACATTTTGTATGATTTTCATTAGATAATTTGGGGAGAGATATGCTGAAGATTGAGTCCGATTTCTCTAAAGCATCATCATTAAAAAAATCAAGATCTAGCTTACTATCAACTATTCAATTTAGATATATAATGTACTATGTGTATCTATCCCAACCAAGATGACTTCTATAAAGTTATTTTCATACACACATGTCTTGAACTCCCCAAGATAAATATGAGAATGTAAGGTACCCATTTTGTCACAATAATATAGGATTGTGTTAAATTCACCAACATCGAACTAGGGATAGAAAATGATACCCCTGAGTCTTTCAATTTCAATCCATAATCCTCTTTTATCTTGAGATCTACTTTTCTCATAGACAGAATAACAAATAATAATCTCATAATCAAACTGAAATGTGCAAGAGATCATTTTATCATAAATATTAACCATATCAACATTACCTAAATAGACATGAGAAAAAAACCAAATAGAATATACCTGACCAGGAGTACAAGAATAAGAAACTCACTAATACCTGAATTTATTCAGACATGCAAAATCCTTTGAAAAGGTGAGTATTGACATTGAAATCATAAGTAAATTTTGTTTATGAGCTTGTATATGGATGTTCAGAGCATTAATAGAAAAGTAGTTAGAAAGAACATGGAAATTATGACAAAAATTATTCATTTTCTTCCTCATTTATAATTAACGTTACATCCAATAATTTTCATCTTAGATTTCATTATTTCTGAAGACATCTGGTAACCAGTTAGGATCATGGATAGGCTCCATGATTTCATTCAACCAACTATTCCTTCTTCACAATGTGGAGATTTATTTTGACCATCAGGTGAAGGCACAGTATCCTTTAAAGTGTAGGGAGGTCCACTTTGTGTGCTATAATTAATATAATAAGCTTCTTCCCCCTCAACACCATGTGTCCATTTTTTAGTGGTGGAAGATACATGAATATATCAAGGGGTGGACTGAACTTTTCAACACCAATAAAGGCACCAGGGGCACCATCAACATCTTCTACACTCAACGATCCCTCTAGAGAACAACCATAGTAGAGGGTTCCAAGTCATGAATGTCCCCGACCATATCAGTTCAAATAGAAACATCTAGGGTGACTCCAAAAGTACCATCCACGCACTTCATTACACCCACCAGAGAATCTATTACCAATAAAAAAGGTCCCATGTCCAGGGAATCCCCTGACTATGTAATTAAATCCTCAAAATGAGAATTAGAGATTGGGGAAGAATTAGCAGAAACATTCTGGTTCAAAGAAGCATCTTGGGAAATCGAGGCCCTGAAAATATATTTCCCGAAGACACTATCCACTAAGGAAGTATTATAACTTTTAAAAATTCCTGAATAATTCTCAACATTATGTTTTATACCTACAGAGTCTACCCTATTTTGAAAAAGAACAATGCCACCTGATACCTCATTAAAAGGAGCCTAGGGCATGACATGATGAGGTACATCTATGTTAGCATTATCCTTAATCTCAGTATCGGGAGGGCTAAACATGTCATTTTAAGGATTCACCTAATGATACTTACCTGAGTTCTCCCTCTTCTCATAAGTGGATAACATTCTTGTGTTCCTCATTCCAACCTCTTTCCAATTGTTTTATTTATCAATACTTGCGTTCATCACTTGTTTTTGAATATTTATATAGTTAGAGATAAAATGTTTTAAAATTATGTAATAGTTATAAAATGATGGATTAATCTCATATTCAATTCTAATTTCAAATGTTTGGTCATTAACTATAAGGTTAACCACCCCAAAAAAAAATTTGAATCCATATTATATTCAACAAGAACAAGAGAATAATAATCTAGATCCCAAAAAATGGTTTGTTGATCCAGTATCAATGGAGTTCGCACAAAAGAAGCAAGAACATTGAGAATTTTTGGATTCCAGAAAAACCAATTTATTCCATGTTAGTGAATCCAGACTAGAGCTGCTGTTTTCCATTAGTGGAATGGATTAAAAATTTTATCCCATTCAAGGAGTTTATTGATTCATGGCTTCAAAACGGTGGATCCTTTTTTCCAAGCCACCTGTAGATCCTATTTGGAAATGAATATATTTTGAAAATGTCCCCTCTCTATTGTAATAAACAGAAAATCCATCACATTACAGTATTGAACAACCCTCTCATTAAGATTATTATTTCTCTAAAGTTTATCCCCGTTAGCAAGATAAATTCTGCTAAACACAGAAAACATACAAGTATCGAGCCTCTAATTGACCGCATCCTTATCAAAAGTCACCAAATAAACCCCATCCACTAGTTTAATTGATGATACAGAAGGTGAGATAACTACAACCACACAACAGGGAGAAGCTCTTAGGGAATCTGCAAATGCTACCACCTTTTCCCTAGGAGAACTATCCAGATCCACTCTAGTGGAAGTAGATCCATGCATAACCCTACGTGGAGCTGCATTGTTTTCCCACAATGGATCGAAAAAGACCATATCATCATATATAATCTCCAAAATTATAGTTTTTTATAAATTCTTTTCTTGAACAGATCCTTCCAACTCCACCCACACCGTCATATCCTATGATATGAAATTATATGGTAATCATTATTCATCTCATGTACTGGATTACATGTTCACAATGTAATGTGTGAACTAGATTATATGTTCAAAATTTTATGCACTAACTTAATACATGTTCACAATGTTATGAATAGGCAAACAATGCTTGTCCATAATGTTAATTTTTGGACCTAGTTTATGTATATAAAAATATGCATGTTCCAGATTTCATATTTTTAAATTAATGAGTGAGATTATATCTATTTATACATGATCACAATGTTATAAGCTGATGTGTATGCCAAAAATCCATGTCTAATGGAAAGTGATACTCTCATTAATAATGTTATTTGATTTCCTTCTGATCTATTTATTACGAAAATCCAATATTTATTCCATGATTCAATATTATGATATTTGATATAATGGGTATGGTTTCCAAATGTTATGCTCATGTTCTCATACACTTATGTTCATGTTTTTCTTACATACAACATTTTTTACCCCTACTAAGCATCTGTTTAACCTTTCCTATTTTTACATTCCAAAGCTTATAAAGAATGATTTTAAGTAGGTTATGATCATGTAGATTTCTAAATAAGAATATATTTTTGGGAAATGTTGTCGATCATTCACTAAATTTGATGATTGAGTACCTTGTTCCAAATATAAGAAATTATTATTGTACTCAAACACGTGTTCATGTAATGTATTGTACAATAATCTAAAATGATGTAATATTAATGTATGAATAGACAAGGTAACTTTATAATTGTTTTAATGGATATATAATATCAAAGAATAACCAAATTAAAACCAAAAGATTTTTATGGTTATCCTATATTGTATAAAGTCACCATAGAATAGAATAAACCAATTGAAAATTCATATGACCATTAAAATTTATTAATTAATTGGATAACTAAAACCATGGTGTAATGAAATACATTATGAAAAAAAATTTAACTCAAACCGAGATCAAATAATTAAATTGTTAAAATCGAATCATCCCCTTAAATATCACTTGTTTTTATCTCTTTCAAATATTAGGATTTCCAAAACATTATGGTGTCATAGAATCAATTTCTCTACCAAATCCCAGGTCAAAGGGTAAATAATAAATTCATGCTTTTCAACATTTAATCCAATAGTTATTTTATTTATTTTTAAATTTTAATTTTTAATTTCCAAAAATGATTTACATAATAAAAATACAATGACATGGTTTATAAATGAAAATTCCAATAAATGTTTGTATATAATCATTTATAATTCATAAAAATTATTATTAATTTGTTTTTAAATATAATTTTACTGTAACGAAACTGTTTATAAAAAAATTCCACATATAAAAAATGATTATTCTCAAAAAAATATAATTTCAATATTTTGTTAATAATAGTAAATGTAAATGATTAAAAATCATAATAATAAATATAAAACCAGTAATTAGTAAAAGTAATTGTCATATCACTATCTCCCATATATAACCCGACTATAATGAATTTTTTAACAAGAATGAAAACTATTAACCATGTAATATGTATTGAAACATATTTTCTACTAATGTAATCATTGGAAATAAATGAAATAATTCGACTCAGGGATTGAACATTAAACCAATCAAATGTGAAATTATTTGAGAAAGATAAAATTTAAGCGTAGTATAAGAATCATTATTTTAGGTTTTTGGTGACATTAATATAAATATAATTATATATATTTTAATGGTGATTTTATAATGTAACTGAATAATCCAAAAGTATTATTTGTTATAATATATTCATTTTTAAGTACATCTATTTCAAATAGTTTTATAATCAATGAATATATATATATATAAATTAAGTGACATATTTTATTGAAAACATATGTTTGATATATTCAAATAGCTAATGATTATTCAAATAATTTGTATGTAATGGATACATGTATAAATATAATCACTCATATAAAAATTAATTGTTTTTATTCAAAATATATTTATTCATTGTTTTTGTTATTTTTAGTTAAAATAAATCTTATTTAAATAATTATTTTAATGTAATGTACAATTTTAATATATATACATTATTTAAATTCATTATATATTTAAAAGTTGTTAAAAACAAGAACCAAAAAAATATGGATTAAAAAATATATTTCTTAAAATATATTATTCTTTAAAAGTGTATGTTTTAATTTTAATGATTAATTTCTCATATTTAGAGTTTCAATTTGATATATGTATTCTCAATTTGGAATCATCATGTTATAATATTATAATATTACTCTTGTTTTATTTTTAGTAAAAATATAATTACCATTATAGATGATTAAATTATGAAATATGATGTCAAATTCAGGGAAATAATTTTGAATAATTAAATAATTTTTTTAATTATTTTAGAATACATTTTATAGATTTTTGGATTAAATAAACTATTATAACTATTATTCACTCAAAAAATACATTATGATTCATTGTTCAACCTTCAATGCAATAGAATTTTACCAATAAATCTCTCTCTTTTTTATCTTTGAGATGAAAACTAAACCTATTCAAAAACACTTTTATCCATTTGTTTTCTCTTGAATCCCTATCTAAAGGTCCTCCTATAATGGCCTCTCCCATGTTGGGTATCATCTATATGATAACTAATATTTTAATATGATTAAATTTGTGATTTATTACCTAGGAATACTCTCAATATAGTCATATAATATCATGAGTTCATGTGTATTTTGTAAATTTGATAAATATAATATTAACAAAAAATAGGGGTAGAACTTCATTTTTGAAAAACACTAAAACATGACCATAATATTAATTGATCTTGAAATAATGAATGCGATAACCTAAGAAAGAACATAAGAAAGGGATGTGATATAAATCTCACTAAGGTAGTAATAATATAGTAACATGATGAATGTAATAAAAACAAGTTAAGAGTAATATCAATATGACATAAAAGTGGTGACAATCATAATCTTTAACAATAGGCATGATACAAAAAATAACATAAAAGAAACATAGGAATGTGGAAATAAAATAAAACATGACAACATAAAAATATTTCATGGCTAATTACACAGACACCCTAAAATTATGTTCTTAGGAAAACCTACCATTTACCAGACATGGTATCTCATGATATAGAAACATCACTCAATTCATTTTATATTTATATAATTCTAAGCCCATCCTTCACTTTCATATCATTTACATGTGTAAGTGTGCGACATATATCATACAATATAACGATTCCATTCATCGCATTTAGTCACATCATTAAGGAGTATAGGTTTAATAGTTGTAAGTCCCAAGTAAATACAGGATAAGAAAATATTAGTGAATACACATGAGTGTAAATGGGGATGATTATTCACTACCTAAAGGTTTTGCATAAAAAATAAAAGGATAATTTTCACATCATAATATTAGTGTATAAATATTAATGGAGGGTTTAATTAGAGGGAAGTAGGTATATAATCACATGAAAAAAACAAAAAATGTAAGAGGTATATATAAAAATATATTCCAATATGATCAAATGGAAATAAAAAGGCATAATATAATGAAGGTGTTTAAATAAAGATACGAAGGGGTGAACCCCTTTCCATGAGAGGGAACCTATAAATTATTGGGATGAGCCTCATTATATATTTGAAAAACCGTTAGGGGGATCTAGTAGAGGGTAGATCAGAGTAACAACAAGATCCAATGGATTTTAGTGAATTAAGATGGGCGTTTGGCTGGGTTTTTAATGTGATGAAGAGGATAATTCTTTATTGATTTCCAAACATTGGTTTTGAGGTCTATATGGTAAAATAATAAAATCCAAAAAACCATCCTATAGTTTTACTATTGTTTCTGCAAAAGAGGAATGTTTTTAATTATTTTTATGTGAAAAAAAATTGCTAAATATAATACCATTGGTGATGTGGAAGCGATTCATTTTCATAATGAATTATTTTTGAAAATAAAAAATATTTTAGAGGATTTGAATGATTCATTAAGGGTTCATAAATATTATAAAATAACATAAAAAATTACATTAAAGGGGAATTATAATTTCGTTGTTGGACAGTCTTTATAGTATTCATTACTTCACTTTAGTGGTTTTACTATTTCATAATACACAGTGTATATTTATATCGAATTAGGTTTTTTACCTAAAAAATTAAATTCTTCCAATAATTATGGAAAATTAACAATTTGATTGTTTTTATATTTTAATTTAAAAATTAATAATTATTTAGTCAATATAATTCTATAAATGTGAAAAATTACACTTATATATCATATGACTTAATTTATTACAAAAAAATGTTCTTTGACAATAACAATTTCATGACCCTTATGAAAATAGATTTGACTTAATAAAATTATATAATAAATTATATTTATTAAATATAATTTAATGATATTATTTAACTAATAGAAAATTAATTTCCAAAATTCGAGAATTTATAAAAAATAGTGGCTTGAGTGAAAATATATTTCTCCTAATAAAATTATTAATATTTCAACAAATGATTTTTTAGAAAACTCAATATTTAATTAGTTTTAAAATAAAAAAAATGGGGATAAGTATTATAAATATTTTATAAATTAAAATTATACAAATTCTTATTTTGATTGTTTAGATATAAGACCCCTTGTTAAACTATTGTACTGCCTATGGGTAAGGTGAGGATGGTGAAAATTCATTAGGATTGCTCAATGAACATTTCTTGAGTCATGATATCATCATTATTGAAATTCTCCAATAAAAAGTTTTTCTCATGTATTAATTGTTTAATCTTATATTGGTATTGGCTAAGAAAAATCCTAGTGATTTCATTTGTAGTGAACTGACCCCATAAGTCTCATATCCTGTGTTTTCTATCAACTCAATTGGCATGATTATAAAGAATCAAATCCTAAATTACTGAGAGTTTAGTAGTATTAGAAAACCACATACATACATGAGTGTTACATTAAAATTACTACACTATTTAAAAAATAATTGTTTCATAAATATCTTCTAGTATAATATTATTATATCTATTATATCTCTATAAATCATTCATTTCACACTACTTTTATTCTTGGGAAAACGAATCATAATAAGGGTGCACCCAAATACTTAATATGGGTGAAGTAATAATGAATAAATAAGAATTAATCAACATGTAAAGGTAAATAAATGAACACGCATTCCATGTGATCAGTAGGATGAAAAGGAAGTGAATAAACGATAAGGAAAGGGAAATAAAAACACATGACTTTAAAATAACTAGTTAAGAAATAAATAGGTAAAGGTATGAAACTGAAACACATGTCATTTAATCAATAAACTAAGCTTGAAATTAATATATACAAATTATGATGATAATTATCTAGGATAAATAATAAATGAATCTAAATGATGAAATTTTTTACTTATTTGACGTGATGTATAAGGCACATGAAAAGCTATACTGTCAAGAACTATCGCAAGACAGTTTAAAACTACAGAGAAAAACCTGTTTATTTTTTCAAATTTATTTGTTTCTTGAAAACCATTTGATGGATCAAGGTGTTATATAATGTTCGGGCCCCTCTATTAATTGCCTGTCCAAATAATTCTACAATTGAAATAGTTTAAATAAATAATATTCCTTATCAAATATTAGTATTTAAAAAAACATAGATAATTGTCAATATTTCTGCAAATAATTAAATAAAAAATAAATTATACACCATATGTAAAATGTAATATAGTTTAAGCAATATTACCATCCATGAAATGTGTAATTGATAATTTAAGGGAAATTCATTGTTCAATAATCTTAAGAGATTCCATATTTCATGGGTACTAACTAGAAAATCAATAAATTGAATGTGAATACTATCCTTGTCTAAATAAATCATAAACCATCTAGAGGAATAATAAAGATCATATCAATAAATTATATCCCATATTGAGTAAAATAAAGGGTTGATATCATTGATGAATAAAAAAAGATATTTCAAAAAAATTGTTTTTGAAAATATCCTTTGTTTTGAAAAAAAAATTCAAAATACATTTATTTGAAAATCATTTTTGGATGCATTTTAATTAAAAATTATCCTTTTATGAATGAAAATGAAATGTTAATTAAATAATGATGAATAAATCTGTATATTCTATAAGAGGTAAAAAGAACATTCTTTTAACGTGTTAAAAATGATAAAACAATTCCTTGTTCAGAAAGTGACAAGAAGATTCCTTTGATAAAATTGGTAAAATTAAAAAGGTGTACAATTATGTTTACTAAATCACGTTTATGTAATTTATTTAAAAAATTTAGAAAACATGGTTTTTAGGAGAAAATGGGTTCTTTGATTAAAGATATAAATAAAAGTGAGTGTTGTTAAAATGTTTCTCTAAAACATTTTGACAAACAAAGAGTGGGGAAATTTTAATATTACTTAAAAATGGTCATGAATAACCAAAGGAGATGAAAATTAAAGGGTTTATTAGATAGTTAAAAATAAATTTATTTTAATGTAAAATCATGTGTTAACAATCCATGGAAAAATGACATTGTAAAGTAAAACCCATGAATGGACCATAACATTGAAGTGAGAATCAATCAATAAATTGATTATGTGTGTCAATTGTAAATACACATGAGGACGTAGAAACATATAAATAGATATTTAAATTTATTATATAAACAATCATAGAATATCAACGCTAATTACAAGGTATTATAATCCAATTAAAAAGGAATTATGTTATATAATCTATTTTTTACTTGGAAAATATTAACTCAAATCCTACTTAGATGAAATAATTCAAATTCAAACTCAAAATATCATGATGAATGGATGAGTATTGATATTATATAAATGATTTGAATTTTGAACACCATATTTGAGAAATTTTGGGAAATAAAATTAAGTTATAGTTTAAATATAATGTTAATAATTACAAAAGTAAGTGATATTGCAATGATGTTCAATAAAAACATTATTGGAAAGAAAAATATTTGAACATTCTAATGTGTCCCAAAAAACCTTAAATTTTTTGAATTATGATCTCCATGGTGGAATATAATTATACAAAACAAATAATATCAAAAGAATAATTATATTCAGTATATAAAATTTCAAATGGTAGTATATACTCCATATAAAATAATTTAGGTTCATAACAACAAATAATACTCAATGGAATGTAAATTTAGGATAAATACATTACTTTTCATTTCATTTTGAGTCGATGTATTTTATATTACTTTATCATAAACATATTTTAATTATATATTTTATTCCTAAATTTATTTCTTGTTTATTTTTACTACTATTTAACTTAATATTATGTTGTATACAACTACATAAAAAATCATGTTTATGTCAGCTGTTATAACCAAATTTGATTTTCTGTGTAAAAAATATTATGGTGGGTCAACTATTGTCAAAGGTGTCATTATATAAAATCAGAAAAATAATAATTATGAAATTATATTATAATTTATGAATCAATTATTATTTTGGAACTAATATTTAATTATGGTTATTAAAAATGAATTAATATTACAATTATAGAGATAGTATGACATATGTAATCATAATTGACATTCCCATTTTCAAAAATTGTTATAAAAATAAGGTATGAAATAATATATCATTACAAAATGATAATTATATCATAAATACCATAGAATTTAATAATATATATTTATATATATATATAATTTGTGATGTAAATAGAATCACATCGTGTTAAGGAGGATATAGTCCACACGTCCATGAACAACGTTATCACTTTTTAAGTATGTGTGAAAGGGTAACAAATAAATATTATATATATATAATTATTGTTTCATGAATATAATATAATTTATGTATATGTAACATGTTTTTATTTAAAATTATCTTTTAGAAATCCCATGTATCGTGTGAACGAATCACATCACTTTTTTGAGGCAGTAGTCCACACATTGACAAACGATGTTATCATATTCCCACAAAAAAGGGTGAATAAAGATATGTGTTGTCAAATACTTTCAGGAGAATAAAGACATTATAAATAACATATTTAATATATATAAACATATTTTCCAATAAGTGGTTACAATGAAACGTGGTGAGAGAAAAATGAACAATCATCATTCTCTGGGAATACAGTTTTTTGTACATCTAAAGTGTATGTTTGTACCCATTAGATGGATGTGTGTGAAAATTAAGTTAAAAAATTAACAAAATAACATCCTAGAATATTTTTGACACTATTTTTGTTTTATATTATTTGAATAAAAACTGTTTGGGGTGTATAATGAAAATAATATTAGAGTGCTTATGGAAAGATGTTACCTCTTAATCATTTACCTTCTTCTGGTTTGTACCAAAAGTTTTCATTGTATTTCATTATTACCAAGGATGGTATTTTAGGTTTTGGGGAGGTATTTTGAGGATATATTTTGGAAGATATTGGTTGAGCCAATGTTTCTTGATAGATGTGAGGAATTGGGATGTGAGAAGAGATTTTTATAATTGATGAAGAGTGGTACTCTTATAAATATTGGGAAAGGGAATTCCACCCACATTTTTCCCATTGGAGGTAGATAAAATAATTGACCAAATATAATAACATTTATTATAGGGTCGAAACGTGGAAATAAAATGTCTATTGGACATATTTATAGGTTATTTGGGTCCTTCATATTATTGGTTAGTGCCTTATTAAACATTATTTTTACATAATCATTGTAATTAATTTTAATTACATTAACTATATTTGTTGATAAAATACTAAATTGAAATTATAATAAATTATAAATTATAATATTTATAAATATTTATTCTATTTTTCTAAATATAATTCCACTAAGTGGTAGAAATTAATTTAAATTTAATATAGTTGATGTGACGACAATGCAGGTTTTTAAAGTAAAAGCATGTGCAAGTTTGCTATGTCATTTATAGTTAATTTCAAAGATAAATTAATTAAAATGTCCAATATTGGATTAATTAAAAAATATATAATTTAATTAATCTTATAAAAATTAAAATATGATTTTAATATACAACTAAATCAGATGAAGAAACATATTTGAACAAAAAATCAGCATTTTCATTATTCATTAAAAATTAAAATTTCATAGAAAAATTCAAAAAAATAACCCTAACATAATTTTTATGTTATTAATTCAAATGTTAAATTTATTTTGAAATATTATATTTATAAAATTTACAAAAAAAATCATTTAAGATCGGTTACCCATTAAAAGGTGATAAAAATGCCCTACTAAAAATATTTGGTTTTATGTGTAAAATTGGGTTTGTTTATATCTTATGTTCATAGAATCTATTGGATGAATATATAATATAATTTATTGAATATATAATATATATATATATATATATTAAATTAATATCATTTATTAACTATAAATAATTATATTTATTATGATAAAATATCTTTTTAAGGGTAAAAATAGTTTTCCATAAAATATTTTCTTTATTCAACTGGTTCATATATTCATTTGTAATTAATTTGTAACTAAACAATTCATATTATATTTGTGTAAGGAATATATTTTCATTATTTAGTCACTAAAATTAATAATGTCTAGTTTATGTCTTATTATATTGAATAATAATATTTTAATAATATATTACTGTTCGGTAAATCTTGGTCTTGCATGTAACATAATACAGTAAATAAAACTCTTTGTTGCATATGTCATATGATAACTCTATACAATGTGAATTTCATGCTATAAAATTTAATGAATTTATATAAAATCATAAATATATTATAAATTATTGAGATATTATATACTCATATGCTCTTGGTGGTTCATGTCATGCATGCCATGAAATACAATATTCGTATTTTAGTGTTTTGGGTTGTTACACCTTTTGCATTAGGAGTTATGATAAATGAAATTTATAGGGTACAATCCAAGTAATTGAGACCATCACTTAACCTGTATTATTCAATAGGACATTATCATAACCTATAATATATAATAATCATATGTTTAACTATACAATGACTATATTATCAACGGTTAGGATTCTTAACAGTCTTTTAAATCTAACCAGGTATAACATATAATGGTCTAACATATCAAAATTAGTGTATATTATCAATGAAAACATAACATTACATGTAATTTGATCATTTTAAAAACTAATTTAATTTAAAAAACATTGTTTCATTAAATTTTCATATCAATAAAGTGTCCCAAATTATTCATTATGAAGGATGTCATTATGATATTGATTGATACATTTGATGTAATTAACAAAATATTATTTATATCTTTCAATATTATTTTCATATACACCATTCTTATAACCTACCTCAATTTTTTTATTCACATCATTTTAAATTTCTGTAAAAGACATTACAACTATATAAAATCACAATCATACTTGTTCATTTATATAACATGTTTCCATTTTTGTCGGTTCAACAACCTAAAATATTTAGGATCTATTATATTCATACTATTAATTAAAACAGAGTTTAAAACATTAATAATAGTAATAAATGGTATCAATAAGAAATTCATGAACATTTATGGTTTAGTAATGGTTTCACTAAAATTAATGTTCATTATAAATGATACCGTGGTAATTGGGAAAGACATATGATATGTGGTCATTGTGAATTTCATTAGTGAAAATCATTTTAATATCCTCCATGAAATGAACATGGTAATTTATAAATTATTATACTATTTTGATGCCTCTAATTTTACTAATATGTGATTTTTTAAAATAATAATATATAATCATGATTAAAATTGATACACTGAAAATTGTATAAAATAATAATAAAATACTAATATTCAATGATGAAAATAAACTATCACTATTGGCATAAATATGTGTTTGTGTTCAATAAGAATGAATGATAATTATTAACCACATTTAAAAGGTTCCTTCCATATAAATTATAATGCAATGGGGATCATTTTTTGAAACCTTTAGGAAAATGACACAACTCCTAAAAATTTATGTAAGTCAATGTTGTGGGAGAAAAGTGATGTTAAACATAGACAATTCATGTAATATTGATCCCAAATCCACTATGAAAAGTTTTTTATATAACTCAAATCATTTTTCCCAGAATTAAGAAGTAATGATATACTAACCTAATACATTCATGATCTAATCCATGTTAAATCATCCCTAAGTAGTTTGGTAAGCTAATAGAATATGTTATATGAAATTGTTATAAATAGTATATCACCCCCATTTTGGAGACATACCTCTAGAAGTGAAAAGATCGCACTCTTAGTTCACTCATCACATTTCTCCATGAAATCATTCATCCATAGTCCCCCATGGATTCATAAAGGATATAATATTTCATGAAATTCATCACATAAGTCCTTTATTAAATTTTATTATGCATTAAATATTTCTAAACAAGATTCATTGATTGAGATATTGTTTCATGAAATACAAAACCCCATTTTGAAACTCCTTGGTCTGTGATATTGGAAAAAATCCCTTTATAATTTTTATATTTGTTGTGTATGTTGATAATATGATGGTTTACGTTGAGGAATTATATATCACAGAGGCCACAAAGTTCTTAGGGATCTATGTTGCAGTTATAATGAATGTGCCATAATATTTTTTTTATTTCATAATAGAAGTTTTAGGATGGATGAAACAGGGACAATATTAGCCAAGATGGTACTATTGAGTATGTAAGTTCACTTGCATGTCAGTGTGCACATGGGATTAGTGGTCTAAACTGCCAGGGTGACGTCACAGTGGATGTAGTTCATGACATAGGTTGGTAATGTTGTGGAGGCCAACATCAAACCCCATTACTTGAATATAGTGTGAAAAGGTAGGGAAGAGGCATATAGACCCTAGGATTTATTGTGGTATTTTCAATGTGGGATTAAGATTCTACATTTTACATTGAAACAAAATAGATAATGGATAAAATTATATTTTGATCGGTTTAGGTGCCTCTATAATTTTTTAGATTCCCACAACACAATGATGATATCTATTCCCTGATACATATATTTTTGAAGGGGTTCATGATGTATCTATAGATTGAAATGTGGAGGGTTTGAAATTAGAATAATTGATTTTTTTGGATTCTTTATTTCTTATAGGATTCCATTCCGCATAATATTTTCCCAAAGCACAATAAACATCTTGTATCAAGAAGATAATAAGAGGAGTTCATGAGGAGTTATTTCCTCGAGATAAGTGGATCTATTCATTCTCCCGACTTCCAACTTCAATAATATTGTCCACACCACATAATGTTCATAGTATGTGATGATCATAACATCATGACAAGTGACCACAATATAATATATATATGAAATGGGTGATTATATATTATTGATATAGGGCCCTGTTAAAACATTGCCATTTTCGGCCACTGAATTATTTTTGTCGAGGGAGTTGTCAGGTGAAACATGACCTTATAAATTCAGATATTATAGCTCTTGAATACCAAAATAAAAATAGATGAAAATTAGAATAATCCAAGATATTTAAAAATTATTTCTCACCATTATATTTTTATGATATGAGGAAGAACATTCTTTTTAAAAAATCGTTGAAAAACATAGAAAAATAGAGTGGTAGTCATAAAGAGCTTTTCTCGAAAAGATTTATAGACTATTGTTTCGGATTTCATCTAGCAGATGAATATTGAAAGAGTTATTATAAGAGTATCATTTTACCAAGAATCAAAAAATTATATTGTAATGAATAACACTAATGCATGTGTTTGTAGATATCAACTTCATGTGACAATGTATGATTTAAGAAGAGTAGTGGTGAGTTCATTATTAATGGAGGGGATCGAGTTCTCTAATTTTTCATAGTTGTGAACCAAAAGGGTCCATGCGGAATCTATGAATTGTAATTAATCAGTGATATTTCATTGAATTTTGGTGAAAAGAATCATTTTCATGGATGATCATTAGACACAATTGAGTTCCTTTAAAGAAATTAAAATACCTTGTATTGTTTTGACCATTATTTATCGTTAAGGGTAATGTTGGGTCAGATTACAATTGTTCATCAATGTGATATAATAAGATCCACATCCATGAATGAATTAATGTAATCTTAAGTACCCTGATTAACACCCCATCTCTAGATGTTTTCATCTATTAAATTCTAATATGATTTTTTTCTAATGGGGTTTATTTTTGTCCTCTATTTGATGAATGGGAATGGTTGTCAATATTAAATGTGTTCCATTGTTTGAAAGAAGTAATTTATATTTTTGTAAAATATATATGTACTATTATTTCATATCATCATGCATGGATTTTTACATAATAGTTATCTATGGAATCACTTTATAGGGTATCGTTTAAAAAAGAGACCATAAAACATTGTATATGGCTACCCAATCCATAAATTCATTGGGAAGTGATATTCACAATCCATTATTCATAGAATTATTTTCATCTAAAACAACAAATTATATATGGGAAAAGATTATTGAAATTTATAATGGATATTGTAAGGGTTGGGGGGAATATTTTTATGTTATTGGAACAAATATGATTATATTAGAACGAACTAAAATCAGGTGGTGGATTCCTTTTTCAGTGAACTAAATTCTCTTATTGGAGATATTAGTGGCATCGATGGGGACAAAAAATTGAAAATATTGCGAAGACGATCTAGAGAACTCTCCATCCTCATTTCAAATACAAAGTGTTGGTTCTATAATATAAATAATAAAAAGTTATATCTTAGGATATATTTCATATCACTCTGTTGTAATATAGATTGGCACATGAATAAAATCAGTTAAGAATAAAAGAGAGTACAAAATAAGTATAATTTAATTCTATTAATATGTTCCCAATCCTATAAATTCATTATTTTGTTGATGTTAATGAAGTTATATCATTTTTATCATACTTATAAAAGGGGAAGAGGACTATTTAAAGGTAAGAGTCCCCATTATTGGATAAAATATGGAAAGGTGGGACATATTTATAATACCCTACAAACCTCCAAATACTTTTTATTTTTTTAATTGCAAAAGATTTGAAGATCCTAAAAGGAAATAATTAAGGGGCTCTAAAATATTGTATCCCAAGAGTATAAACACTAAAATATTTGGTACCATACTGGGAAAGGATCATAGAATTGAAAAGATAAGGATTCGATCCTTATAAGATATCTTGGATAAAGGATACTCCTCCACAACAATACCCTCTCTCCAAAGATGAATAATTTTCATTTGTTTTTTCATAAAACACGTAATCTCATGATAAAATATTTTATGGACAAATGTATAGGTCCATTACCAGACATTTTATTGTATTTTGGTAACAAATTAGTCTCAAACACCCTAATAGGAATGTTCCTATGGTTACATAGAAGCAAACCTGTTAAAATGACAGGGGATTCGACATGAATAGATACTGAAATCTTGAATAATGATGAGAAATTATCAACAACTGATCCTTCTTCATCTCAAATGAGTCCTCCACCATGCACAGATCCTATAGAGCACAAACTACTAGTGTTCAATTTGTTCACTGAGAGGGGATGCATCCATTTGATCAATTTTTACCAAACGGCAGGATTAGTTTTGAGGGAGGATTTCATGGGAAATAGAGGTATGAGGGAAGGATCATTCACTGAGTGTTTTTTTAAAACCAAAAGCGCTGACACATAGAAATAATTTCGTTCTATAAAATACTATAAAGATAATTAACAATTTAGATAATGTGAAATCTAAGTCTTCATGAGTTATATGTTTTTTGATGTAGGAATTTGGGACACACATAATATGTATGGTATATTTTTATTTGGTCTTTCTTGGGAAAAATAAAAAACCATCCCATAAAGTAAGATTTACAATCAATATTATTATTTTAAAGGATATTATTTTTTTGATGTGTTTGGAAACAAAGAAAATAATTGGTCATCAGGACTGTAATAATTGTCATAGAAATTTCTCAATGTTAAATAATGAATTTTTATATATTTAATAAAAAAAACTAATGTTCCAAAATTGAATTTCAATTTGTTTTTGAAGAAGAATAGTTATTTGGGTCAGCTACTGAAGACCCACATGCATAACGTAGATTTGAGATGAAATGAATCCAAAATAATGATAATGTTGTTGAAATTACCTCCAAGGAAACATAAAATTCTTGTTCTTATATCAGGAACAGTGGAAGCACATCACACATAACCCAAACAGATAAACATATTATGAATTTAAATAACAATAATGTTGGAGTCATTTCATTATGAATTATGAGGGACATATGATCATTAGTTCTAGAAAATAAAATATTGATGGAAGAGACTATAGATAAAATGACATTCACCCGGTTGATAAGATATGTCATAATATCCATAGTGTTGTCTAGTCATGTCACATTAGAAAATGGAATTATTTTAGTCAAAAGGATTGTACCATAAAATCAAAATACAATTCACACATTATCAATTTAATAATAAAAAGATAAATTTATATTTTTTTTCCAAGAAGAAAACTTATGTATGTTTTCCAAGGAAGATCAAAATAATTTCTTAGATAGTTGTCTTGTCCATTTCATAAAATTATCTCTACAGAGGTTTGTTTATGATACTCTTAATCTCTCATATCATCACAATCACCTATGAGATTCATATAAAAAGAGGAATAATATATAGAAGTAATATAAGGTAAAGAAGTTTAAGGGATTAATGATGCTCAATTTTGTGCACTATGATGCTTATGAGATAATTTCACTCAAATAAACAAATTTAAGTTTTTATTATATGATATTTAATGATTATTTTGGTAATATTTCATAGATTATACAAATCACACAACATAAAGAGGTGTATGGATTCATCACCTTATATTTGAGAAGTGATGAAAATATTATTAGTGTCAAGATCTTATAACTTTTATCTTATAATGGGACAAAATTCACAGTTAATAAAATTGATGAATATGTACAAAATAATGGAATTCAACATCATGTTTTGGCTATTAGAAATCCACCATGATTTGGGGTAGTGGAGATAAGAAATAATATAATCAAAATCATGGGTCAATAAATTTAAACTCATAATTCTTTTTGAGGAATATATTAGTGATAAGATTTGGTTGTAGTGGTATACATCCCCAATTGACCATTTCTATTTAAAAAATAAGGGATTAATTTATATAAAAAAATTTATGGAAAGAAACCTATAGTCAATTAAATTCTAGAATATGGGAGCATGTATTTTAATATCAACAAGGATAAGAGATAAATATTTGATGATCAAGGTTAAAAAATATCTTGGATACATTTTGATGAGTAATGTCTATAAATGTAATAATAAGAGACATAAAAATATGATTGAGAGAAATTTATTTCATATTCTACTACTTCTTCTCTTTTGAACTATATTCATGAGATTTTTTGTTTCAAATGGTTGACTTTTGACTCCGCCAATACTCTACTAATAAAATGTGAAGAAATAGAAGAATCTCAGTAAATTTAAAACCTTTTCTAGATGCAGTTTCTATGATCCACCATGTGATCTAATATGTTAAGAATTTTATTTTTCATAACAATTAAATACTCAATCAAAATGTAGGTCGGCTAAAAATCTGTGTTTCCATACAGGAAGTTTCCTTGATAGAAAATGGAAAATGCCACAACACTATTCATGACTTTGGAATCCTTTGAAGTCTTTTCATTAATAGAAATTACTATCAACCTCATCGCACTCATTATCTTTTCTGAAGATATCTTCTTCCTAGATGGATTAATGTTAATATTGATGGTGACTCTAAAGGAAATTCGGCCCCTCCGGGTTGCGATGATATCTTCAGGAATCAACTCAGTCACATCCTTGGATGATTCACGGGTAGATATGGTATTTAAACATTTATTGAGCCTGAGATGATGAGATTAATACATGCTATTTCTTTCACCAAGCTCCTCAATTATATCAATGTTTGGATTGAAATTGATTCAACTAACATCATGCATGAAATTTTAAATGACATAACACATCTCGCATTGCTGATTACTACTCGTTTGTATAGACTTCACCCATTCACTTATCGATCCCAACTATATCATCAAACATGTTTATAAAGAATTAAAGATGACGGAATATGATCTTCCAATCATGGGTTTAAATCAAGACTTTACCTGGTTTGAAGACCACCATATTGATTTACATCATTTGCATGAAGAATATTGTAATATGATCCTGTACATCAGACTCCTATAACCTCTCTATTTTATAATAATTATTCTTTGGTAATTTTGGGCCAAGTAATCATCTTAAAAAAATTATTTTTGAGAGCAATGGTGATGTTGTGTTTGAGACTGGGGAAATGGAATCTACCCATGAAAATGATTCACATGAAAACTTACCCATTATGAATTCTTAATGTAATGAAGATAATAATAGTTGAAGGGGAGTTATACCCAATGAAAAAATTGTAATGAAGACTCAAATTTCAAATAATGTGTAGAAAGTAATGTATTTTAAAGAAGTTAATTGAGCATGAATGAAATCAATGAATGAAAAAATAATGAGGATAGAAAAACCTTTGTCCAAATAATGTGAACGAAGGCTCAACAAAATGAATCTTTATTATTAATACAAGAACCAAAATCATTTAGAGAGGTAAAAAACGATGATTTTTTGGGTATAGAATTTGAATGAAGTGCATGAAAAAGTATAAAAAAACAATACATGGGATATTTTACAATGGCCAAGTGACAAGATTGTCCCTGGGGTAAAGGAATTGGTTTGATAAAAACTTATGGAAAATTGAAATTTGATTAATAATAATGAATGGTTTTTAAAATTATAAGTTTTTTATATAGTATTATACACCAAAAAATATTATAAGAATACTTGGTTATTGAAATTTGGGTTTTATCTATTCACATTGATTTATACTATTTCAAAATGAACTTGTTATAGTAATTAAATGATAAACCCTTTGATTACAGTGTTATAGAAACAAATTGAGTTTTTTTGAAATAAACAGGACGATAAAGGTGTGATCACTCAGATTGAGGCAAGATTAATGGATAATGTGTAAAACCAATAGAATTTAATAAATTATCAAGAAACCATTTCACCCATTACATGATTAAAATCTTGTAGTATTATTCAGGAATATACATTTGGATTTCAAATAATATCATATTGATATGAAATATTCATTTCTAAATTGTTTTTTTACAAGGGAGTTAGTATTAAATAAACCCTAGTTTTGAAAATCCCCATGTTTTAAATTAGTATTTTGTAAACTCTTTAAATAATATTATGGTCTTAAAAAACACCTTGAGCTTGGTATGAACATTTTAGTTCCTTTGTTTTATCCAATGGGTTTTCATTTAGAGTTTAATATCCTAATTTTTGCAAGAAAAATATATATGTAGTCATTTTTAGATAATATATACATATTTTTGATGTAATTTTTGGTTTTATAAAAAAAATATATAATAACTTCTCTAAAATCATGCAAACATGCCTTGAAATGAGTTTAATGGGTGAGTTAAATATATTCCTTGGTTTTCATATTTATCAAAAATACATTGGGAATGTAATGAATAAAATAAAATATATGCATGAGTTACTTATGAACTTTGGTCTCAAAAAATGGAAAAATAATATATGAACCCCTTATCAGTTCTAATGTAATACATTATTTGGATCACGCTATGAAACCAATAGTCAAAGAGTATTATAGAGGAATAATAAAGAGTATACTATATTAGACTACTATTAGACTAGAAATTAAGATTTCATTATTCTAACATATTACATTCTAATAAAATCACATGAAATCACATTTAAATTCATATTAAATAATTATAAGGTATTTAAATGAAGTAATATCACTTTCATTACATTTTCCAAAGATCTCAAATTTTAATTTCACATTATATTATAATATGTAATTTGGTGGGTGTAGAAGAGAAAAATAGAGTACCTATGGAATGTTTCACTTTCAATATAAATATATTTTACCCTAGACTAGTATGATAATACACTTTGTTTTGTTATCTACTACTAAAGGATAATAAATAGTTGTTGGTAGTTTTGTACACAAGTTCTCTATTTGAAACACACCTTGATGGATTTAGGATTCAAATTTAGTAAATTATCAATAAAAAGTGCTAAAAATAGTGCTAAATTTTTTCCAAGAATATTAAAAATAAATAACTAAGAAATAATATAGATATAAGGTATCACTTATTAGGAGACCATGCTCAGAAAATTGATATAACATTTCAATTTATCTCTATCAATAATCAATTAGCTGATATCATTAATAATACAATTGGTTGTGAGAAATTTAATTTTATTAAATAGGATTGGGTTTATTTGAATTTAAATTTATTTAACTTTTTATATTTCCTTTTATTGTATTTCTGTTTCAATTTATATATCTATGGTTGATTTTTTATATTTTAGAATTTTTTGAATTTATCCTATTTTCAGAAATTATTTAGAATTTCATATTCTACCAAAAAATAAGTTATATGTCATTATAAATTACTTTTATCTAATTTATTATTTTATGTTATATTTTACCTAAACATAATCATCTATGAATCCCTTTCCCAAATAATATATGTATTCTAACCATAAATAAACCCTTTCTTCTTTCACCATTCTTATATGACATTTCAAATTCAAAAAATTATCCATCGATATCTAATTTTCTTTATAAGCAACTGATATTTCAAAGATAGAGAATTATAAGTGAGGATATGATAGAAAATTCATATACTATAAGAAATTCATGGATTGTGATGAGGTTTGTCGAGTGCTTTCTAGGATGACTGTGGAAATAGATTGGTCAAAAAGAATACATATATTTTTGAAGATTTTTTTTAATTATATGGATTGTTTTTTATCTTCAATGATAAGGAATATGATTTCTTGTTTGAATAGGAGGCCAATGAATTCATAAGGAATTCATAGTTTCAGTTAAAAACCCCAGAATTTCCTTTCATTGAATACAAATGAGAATGCTCTGTTTGTATATTTTATTTAGGTGGATAAGATCATACATAGACCTCACGAATTTTAGTAGAGTTTTAGTTATAGAGTAGTTGGAATGAGATCATTATGAATAAGATATGTCTTCATGACTCAATTTAGGTCCTATATTCTTGATAATAAGGATTTGAATGACATTGAAGCATAATGGAATATTCTCTACAAATTAATTCGAGCATGATGAGGTTTATGAACAACTTAATATAACGAAATGGGAGACCAAATTAATCTCTCAATAAAAGGATTTTTTCCTAATATTAACGAATAAATATGTTGAATTGAATAATTGAGAATTAGTGAGGTTCCATAGGAGAAAAACTATATCAATAGTTAATTTAAATAATTTTGGATAAAAATAAGATTCTACATATAAATTATTAAGTAATTTTCTATATGAATTTTATGATCACATGGTTATACAATCTCATACACCAACTCAGAGGGAGCAATCCACTACCTTCCCCAAAGGGATGTAACGCCTGCTTAGATGGTATCCGTTATGGAAGTGTAGGATATAGTTGTAACCATATTTAAACATGTTATGATATAAGTAAACTTGTAATGATAGAATTTTATATTAAATAACTAATACATTCTAGTTCTACTAAAATTTCTCCCAGTATTCCTACTACTAATGTTATAGTGGGATATGAGAAAGACTAGAAAATGGTTGACCCCATCCCCAGATCACTTGATATGGATATATGTATATGTGGGAATGTGATCATGTAGGACGTATTTGATACTGAACTTACCTTAGTTACTATTTTATTTCCTCCTCACATGCAATAGGATACCAGTTTAATGAGAAAATAATCAGAATGATATGACATTGAGAAACACATAATGCCTTTTTCCATGAATATTATGATTGAGTTTCTTTATCTCAAATGATATAATAATGATAAGAATGAGGGTATTATTTTTCTAACACTGTGATATTTTAAAATAATACTATGTTCGATAGAGTATACAATACAAAACATTTAGGTTAAACAAACAACAAATTATTATTAAAATTTTATAATTTAAATATGAACACTATTACCTAGACATTAATGTTGTGGTTATGAATAGGAATAAATAATATATAAATTAAATATTTGTTTTATAATTAATATAAATGTATTTTTAAATTTATAGGTAATAAATTAATATTTTTTAATAAAAATATTTTTTTCAAAAATGATTTTTATTAATTTTGATTTAAAATATTATAACTAAATTTTGAATATTAGAATATTTTTATTTTATAAAAGGAGAAATATTTTTCTAACTAACATATTCATATTAATTTATGTGGGAATTTTGGTTTTTTGGAAAATGTTTATTTTTTGTGAAGAGTGAAAATACCTATTTTTATAAAACATTCATTTATTTGAACTAAATAAATAATTTTTATTCCACATTATTTTTTGAATATTATTTAAATTTAAATTAATTATTAAATCATTACATATAATCCAAATTATATAACATTGTTTACTTTTATTCAACATTGTATTATAAGTTTGATTTTAGGCTTAAAAACAAATTTTCCTAAAAATAATTTTAAAGTGCATAATGTAGCCTCTATTATAATTATTTAAAACCACCCCAAACGTTCAATGATTTATATAATATATATATATATATATTTATATATTGTATCCATATTTTTTAATTAAAATTCATATAATAATTATTCAAAATCATAAAGCTAATATAAGATCATATTTTCCTTGGGAATACTTATCTTTTTCAGAAAACCACTTTTCATTATGCTAAGAAGTTTAAGTTTCAATTAAAATAATCAAATTATGTGGATCAAATTTGATAAAATTTATTTCATAATTTGTTATCAAAATAATTTAAATAATATAATGTGTTCATCATAATTATTAATCATAATTAATAGTCAAAAGAACAAAATAGGTACCATAGTAAAAAAATTAAAATTGTAAAAGTAAAATTTGAGTGAAATAAGGTAAAATTTTTAAATAATGTTTCTTTCTAGATTCATGTGTATGTATTAGCGTTATATATCCTCTAAAATTCTAACTTTTTTTATTAGGCACAACTATTTAAAGTGACTTCCAATTACTGAATAGTTTTAAATATTTACAAAAACACCACTAATCCCCAATTATAAAAGGACACATCTCCCCTAACTTAGTCAAACCTGTAAACCCATTTTGTCTCCACCGAGTTCCTACTTTTTTTACATTATATTTTCCCATATTAAAATATGTATTAGCAGTTTAATTGGATAACATGATTATCTATTGTATAATGATATGTTATTATTCGGATGGAATAATATTCATCCTTATAATCTTCTATTAAATGGGAAACAAAACCATTATTCAATTTTATAGAAGAACAAGACCTCGCAAAGAAATTTTTTTTTTCCATCACCCCCACTAAAAAATGATTATGATTATGGATTAATTTTTTATATATTTAATTAAAGAGATATTAGTCATTATGCAAATGTAACATATAATATTCCTTCTTACATTATTATCTGTTTATATACTATACCATTATTTGTGTGTATGGCGTATTATATCCTCATGTCGCGATGCAATTCATTTTTTTATTATCACATCACTCAGTCTATATATATAATTGTATTTAAAGAAATAATATAATAAATATTTTATTATTTTACATTTTTAATGATAAAAACATAACTTCTTTCCATCATGGAATTTGAAAAATGGAAATGTTACCCATGCGTACGTAAAAACTACCATTTCCATGATTATAACATAGTTCATTTTTTATTAACCAAACTAAATGGATGGTTCCAAATTAATAATTTTTAAATAAATAACTATTAACATATCATTATTATAATTATTTATATTATGGTGCAATAACCCTGAGGACTATTTCCAATACACTGAAGTCGTTTTGAAATTATGAGTTGATCATCCTTAAAACATTGTATGTGGATATAATAGATTATGTAATTAAGAATGTAATTAAAAATAAATAACTGAAATAGTTTAAGTATATGTTATTAAACAAGTAATAGTATATTAATAGAATAAATAATCGACATTATTTAATTATAAATGTTATTAAGTACATACACGACATGTTTATACATGAGGTAAGGGTTTTCATCTCAAAAAATCATTATACGAGGAACATATAATTTTATAGATATTATTTATTTTATACTATGTATATAATTATCCTATAAATATTATATCACTAATCTTTAATAAATCAGGATATTTTCTATTACAAATCACATACATCATTCATTGGGGATACAATTAAAAAAGGTACCAAGGTGGAATGTGTTAATGCTTAAATTTCATTTTAATCTTGATTTAATATGGTTGAATGCCTTTTTAAGTAAATTATTTGATAACAGTATAATACAACCCTTTCATTATATTTTCCTTTTGTTATTAATGATATTTTAAATTTAGTAGTGTAATTTTTATCCCTTGGGTATCTAAAATTATTGATTAATTGTTTTACGGTAAAATGAACATTATTATTTGTTCTACCCAAAGAACTTTCACATCCATTTCCATGTTTTATTTTAAAAAATAAAAATAATTATTAATTTTATAATATGGTTTTTAATGTAATTTTTAACTTTTTTGAAAATTAATAAAATGGAATCATATTATTTTTTTGAATGCTGTGGTTTTTGAAGTTTTACCAATGTATGTGATGAATGTTTTTTAAATTATATAACATGTCAACAATTACCTATTATCATGAACTTCATTAAATTTGGAGAATAATTTATAATAGTTTAAGTTTATTTTCAAATAAAACTATTTCCACAATAACTTTGGAATTTTTATTTTTTCAAAATTTATTTTCAATGTGGAATGATTATTTTCCTCAAGATTATTTTTAATCCTTTTAAAAGTATTTCTACTCATAAATGGCCACAATAGTTAATATTATTTAATTATTAAAAATTATGTATATATTAATATTACATATATAAATAGATCACAATCCCTCCCATTGACAGGGTTATGAATTCCTCATGATCAAATATAAAATTCATTCTTTGATAAATATTTTTGGATTATGATAAGAGGGAATATTATGTATCCCATTTTCCATCTATGTGTAATTATTAAGGTTATTCCTTGGGATTTGATTAATGAATGTGGAAACCATATTAATGTAAATTAAATTAATGTGATGGGTGGGACTAGAATCATAAGACTGCCTAATTTTATGGGTAATATTTTCATCTCATGAGACAACATGTGTGAGAGCAGGCTGTAAACCTAATCCATTATGAGAATATTCCCACCATTGGATATTGTATCTTCGGTTAAAATTAAATTATGATTAGGTAATTTTTATGTTTATGGATCTTATTAGTGGATTCTATGATCATATAGTACCATGTTCTGGGCATTATGATCCCATGTGATTACCCATGATCCTTCCCTTTTATGATATTATCTTACACCATTGACTTACATGTTATGTTTCCTTATCAAGATAATTCCATTACTAAGAATTTTATATCATCCCATTTTTCTATGTATTCAAAGGTTATCCCATATAGTTTCAGAAGATTCAAAGTATTTGGATCTCATTATAGAGATTATAATAAATATGTTTTATTTGAGCCTTGATTTTTTGTACTATGATAATAGTCTTCAAAATAAACTAGTGCACATGATATTTGGGTTGTAATTACTGTATGTTTATGTTAAAATCTTTGTACATATTTGTGTAAAATTTTTGGGTCATAGGTGTTGGCATCAGAGAATGATCTTGTTATTTTTGTGGACTGGGATTTGAAAAGTTTGTTGAGAAACATAGGGATAAGTATAAGGGTATGGATGAGTATAAAAATATCATTTAATTTATTTGAATTATAGATCAATTGGTATCCATGTAATTATATAATTGTGTGGATTCTAAATGTGGATTTGGAACTTAAATTTTGTACCTATGGGTAATTTCTTCAAAAATGTTTCTTTGAGATGGACATGACCACCAATTAGTGCATGAAAATTATTTTTTATGCACAAATGTTTTCATAAACCCAAGGTATATTGTTTAGAAATTCAAAAAACACTTTATGATGCATATGTAAGGACTTGAATTTTTTTGGTTATAATACATAATAAGAAATGTTGCCACATTTAACCTAGATTGAAACATAGAGACACATAAGTTAGGATATAGTTACCTTTTATAAGTAATTACATCTTGATTTATATGTTCCCAATTTATATTTTTATGAATTATAATCATTTTTATTTTTGAATATTTTTTAACAAATGTAAAATAAAAAATTGAATGATAAAAATCAATCTTTTGGGTTATGTAATCATATCCTTAATTATATTCTGAACATAATTGGAATATAATTTGGAAATATTTGGATAATTCCAAAAAAAAATTCCCAAATTATGATTTACTACTATGAAATCTTATAATTTCAAAACACATACAAGATTTGAAGGATGGAGTCTCATATAAGTTAAATTGTAAAAGATGATAAATAAAAGAATATTCAATTTTATATATTTCAAAATTATGGGAATATATACCACGGAAAATGTTTTAATGGAATACGATTAACATTTATTTGTGGAAAAAAAATCCAACAAGATGTTAATTGATGATCAAAATTGATTATTTAATTTATCAATACATATTGAGATAATGATAAACCTAAGGCACTACTAAAAATTTTATTTTTTATACATGGGGAACTTGATCATTATCCATTTTAATGTCCTAATAAATGGATTAATTCCTAAAGCAATGTTTTATAGAAATATTTTAATTGGAATTATTGAAGTGTTTTTGGGTTGGAAATCAAGAATAATTTTTTTAAGTTATTTTTATGAATGTTATTTTAGTTATAAGAGTCATTAAACATCTAATTTTTTGTCTTTTAGGAGTTTATATTTAAGGATATTCAAGAATACATAGAATAGTACTAATAAAAAATAAAATTTATATTATTGTATGATGATATTTTATAAAAAAATAAATGCTTTAGGAAAATATATTTTCTGGGATACTATAGATTTTAATGTAATTATAATCAATTCAGATAATTTGATTTTGTGGAAAATATTAAGTCATATATAAAGTCGTATAGTTTTTAAAAGAGGCAATTTGATGAATAGTGGTATTTTTTATGATGTTTGTCATATTATTGAGAATGTTATTGGATCAACATGAATTATTAATATGTTTATCACTTTGTTTTCCACATATTTCTAGGGAAATGATAACCCATAAGTTGGGAAGAAACCAAAAACCCTTGGTAAGTCCAATGGGCTTAGACACACTACTAAAGGAAGATTAAGGTGAAAAAAACCCCCACAATCATATATAATGTACTCATTATTAATTAATATTTTTTTAAATATTTTGTTCATAAATTTTATTTTGATTTTAGGAAACATATTTATAATCAAATATTTTTTAATTTTTTGGATATTGAGGTCATTAATGATTTTTTGGGATATTTTTTGTGCGAAGATATATATATATATATATATATATATATCGAAATTAGGATTAATATAAAATAATACATTGAAAAAAATTTATAGGTTTTTGGATATGTATGTTTAATGATAGTATATAACCATTGAATATTAACACCAGTAAAAAATAGTTACTACGGTAAAACATTTAAAGAAGTTAAATATAGAATCCTTAGAAGTAATGTTGATAAAATTACAAAAGATTGTTTATTTTCTATGGTATAGTTATATGTTGGTAATATACCTCCACCACCACATTAATTTTTAATTTTTGTAGAGCTTTTTTTGAGATAGATATCCTAATATTGAATAGTTTTTTGTATTTATAAAAAGGCCACTCTCACTAAATTATAAAGGTACACCCCTCTATTCACTTATTTACACATACAAATAAATTTTTATTTAAATAAAACTAAAATAATATATCCCAAACGTCATTATGTATATTATATGTCTTCTTTTCTTCCTAAAAGACCAACAATATGGTCTATAATAGGAGATCCAAAGGAGGTTCTTCTATGTGAATACAATCATCTTTATCAAGTTCCTCCCTTTTTTACATATTCTTTTCCATCATTAGTTATATCATAAAAATTAGAATATAATAATAGTATTATCTCTTATATACATAAATGTCATTATGTTTATTACATACTATTAAAAATTCTTTACATCAATCAAATGGGAAATAAAACCATATTTCGTGTGCACAATATATTATCGCCTCATGAACCGATGTAATTCAATTTACTATATCACCACTCATAATAGTTAAAGATGATATATTTATTTTTTAAATTTTATATTCATATAAATTAATTTATTTATTAAATCAACATTTCATATATGCTCTTACAATACCATCGATTGAAAATTGATAACATCGTTTGTGTGTATGATTGATTACAACCAAATTATGTGATCTGATTCAATTTTATTAATGAATAAAATGGATGGAATATATAAGACTATTTAAGGAAATACTATTATATTTATGATATAGATATGATTTTGTAAATATAACATCAAAATTACATTATTTCGATCACGATTGATGAAAAATAGAAATGTTACTCATGCATATGTATGAGCTACCATCTCAAGAATTGAAATGTAGTTAATTATTTCATAACCATATTACACAGTTGGTTTTAAATGTATAATTTATATACAAAAATTATTATTATTTCAATATTATTATTTTGTATATAATGTAATAATTAATCGATTGACCATGTTCAACACACATATTCTATTTTGAATTTACTAAACGAAATTCCTCAAAACACTCAATGAGGACATTATTAATTATGTAATTATATATGTCTATAAAAATTAATGTGGTAAATGGATTATTTATAAATATTAAACCTAAAAGGTTTCTTTGAAATAAAATAATCTCTATAAGTCCATTATCAAGGAGATACTGGATATACACAACATTTCTATACTCGAGGTTAGGGCTTCTGTCTTAAAACATCCTTCTGTGAGACACACATTATTGTATACACCTAATTTATTTTAAATTGTGTTTATAAATATCATTTACATTATATATCAATAATCATTCTTAAATATTGATATTTTATGTTACAATTCACTTACTTCATTCATGGGGGTTATGATTGAAATGTTACCAAAGAGGTAAGGGTTTATACTTCCATTTTTATTATGCATCAATTTCCATTGAATGTGATTATTTGATAATTATATATTAAGACAATTTCATTTTATAATCCCATATTTATTTGTAAAATTTTAATGTAATATTACTATTTAATTATATTATATTCTTAAAATAATTGAGTAATAGTTTAAATAGAGAACCGACTTTATTTATTTCTTTGGTTGAAAAACATTTCTCGCACATGTTAATGTATTCATTGATTTTTTTTAGTATAAAGGAGGATTTAATATTATTATGTGGTTATTTAATGTCATTTTAAATATGTTTTATTTTTTTATAAATACATTAAAAAAGAATTATCTTGTCATTTTCTGAATGGGTTGCTTTGTAAATTTTCACAAATATGTGAATGGAATATTTTTTTACGTGTAAAGCGTATATATAATCATGCACAATCAAAAAAATTATATTATTTGAATATTAATTTATATTTTTATCATATTATTTTTAAATAAAAGTACTTCAAATATATTTTATGAATTTTTAGTTATCAGAAGTTATTTTCATAGTGGGAATGTAATTTTCAAAAAAAATGTTTTTAATATTTTTAAAAGTATTTATATTCATCAATGAAAATTAACTTTATCATTATGAAAAGAAAATAAATTATATATATATATATGTATCATAAATATTTACTTATTTCACTCTCCCTCTCTTTTATGTGGTAATACATGCCTTATGATTATTTCTAGAGTGTCTTCTTTTACAATCCCTTTTTTATTATGATATGTGGACATATTATGAAACCCATTATATTCCCAGGCGTAATTTTTATTATTACACCTTATTTTTTATTTACATATTTGAAACATATAATCATGTACATGAAATAAATAAAATTTGTGGACCTAGAATTATATATTTCTTCATTTCATTGGGTAATGTTTTAGTTACATTGGAGGTCATATATGGGATTTGGGAGAGAACAACATATATTATAGTATTATATCCACAATGTTAGGTCATCTAAGTGTTTATAATTGACATTTTTAGGTCATTTTTATTCTTCTGCCACTTTCCTGTGATCATATGGACTTATTAAACAATGTTCCTATGGTTATTATCTCTTGTGATTACTCATGAACCTTCACTTTTAAGATGTCATATTATACTTTTGACTCCCATGTTATGTTTTGTTATCCTATTAATACATTTTTGAGATTTTTAGCTCACCCATTTGGTTTATGTATTACCATAGTTATCTTATGTTGTTTTAAGTGCCCATAAATATTTATGATCTCATTATGAAGAATAAAATAGAGGTATTTTATTTAAGTATCACATTTATGTATAATAAACCTATTATTATTAATACACTTGGCATTATGATAATTGGGTGGTAACTAATGGATGGTTATGTTAATAATCATGTATTAATTTGTGTAAAAATAATGTTTCACTATAATTTATTCCAAATATAATATTTGGAAGATGAATGAATGCTTAGTATCAAGAGGAGATTTTGATAAGCTAGTTATGATAATGGATTCCCATACCACCATGATTTTGAGCCTACAAATTGTGTAACCAGTTCTATTTGAGTGAATTATAAGGAATTTGATGTTGTGAGATCCCGATTGGGTGAGATTAGAAGACTTTTTTCCACCATGTTAGAGTTCAATGAACTTGGACAACTTTTTATACCACCAATGTACATGATTCAGAATCTATATGTGGTTCAATAAGAAAATTAATGAGGCTACCCTTGATGATATTTAGATTTTCAAATCATATGTGAAGGAGATCCTATATAACATGGAAATCATGGTTTGGATCCAATTAAAATTTATTAATATGTTTTATGCATGTAAAAACCATAATTCAGGATGATCAATGTTTCCTGATAGTCAAAAGAATTTTTTAAACTATCTTCTAGTGTAAATTCATTCTTATCTTAGTTTTAGTCAATATAATATGACTTGTTCACTCTATTGCTCATGTTAGAGTTTTGAATGGATATTTTGGATGAATTTATGGAAATTTTAGAGGCTATTTAAGGGATATGTATTTGTAAAAAAATTTCATTAAATGATATATATTTTTTTATTTATGAATATATTCTTTCAATTGATGCTAATATACATCAAACCATAGTGGTATCCAAGATAATTAGTCATATGATTTCCTCATCTATGTGATGTATTGGTATAAATCACAAGAATATTGTTACAATATTGTAAAAACACTATGAATCCATTATATATCATTGTATATAATTTTTTGAAAAGTATTCTATTTTTTTAGAAAAAAATAAATCACTCGTTGTACCAAGTTATTATAAAGGGAAAGAGAATATAGTATATAGAACACTAAGGCTAGTTGGTTATTTTGCAGCATCTATCAGTGTGTCAATTTCTCAAGAACCATCAAATAATGTTCTTGATTTTTATTAAGTGAAAATAGAGCTATTATAAAATTTAGATCACAATTGTACCTCTTTGGAATATATGATAATCAGATACTTTTCTTGGATGAAAGAATTATGGCCAAACTATTTTCAAAAACTCTTACAACTCAATCCAAACCTCATACCAATGATTTTGTCTCTGATTATTCTTATAAATTCACTAACAGGTAGATTAAATCATTAAAATTTATTCTAAATAATAGTTTATCCTAGGGTTCTCCGATACATAAACAATCATGTACATCCATTTTGTATTACCTTAAATCTGACAACATCAAATTGATTGATTTCTGTAATGATTCACTTTATTCTCTCAGAGGAATAGAGAAAAAAACTAAAAACTCTATATACCTTAAGGGGATATATGAAATTGTTAGAAATTTTTTTTAATCCATATAATATCCTTTAGAGAGAGTAGCAGTAATTTTATGTTGTTGAAGCTACTGAACCTGTTAAAAAGAAGAAAATATTATTTTTTGAATACCATGAAAGTGTAATTTAAAGGTTTTGATTATAATGTTTTTCTAATATATTCATAATAAATTTAAATTATTTTAAACATTCATACCCATATATCTAGATATAATATTGGTTTTGTGGAAGAAGAAAGTTCATCCATGAAAAATATAATATTATATAAGACTACTGATGCTGTTATAAAATATCTAATGTACATTAGGATTTTATGATCTCATATTCCCTTTAATTTTTTAAAAATATTATTTTTTGTAATTTTTTTCATTTGGTTTCATCACTTTATTATTATTATTTACATTCAAAGTCATCAATCCAGCGATTCTTGACAATTGTGATAGAATTTTCCTAAGTTTAGAAAATCTGCTACATGAGGCTTTTGGCTTCATGGAGAAATCAGAACGTTGGGAATTAATAAATTCCAATATTCAACATGAAGGATTCAAGAATGTAAATTTAAAACATTATGAAACATCATATAGGAAAATTGTTTACATTTATAAGTCACCTATGCGAATAATAGACTAAGTAGATTAAATCATAACATAAATTGGTTACATTGAGTGACTGAATACATGATCCAATTCATTGTGAAATTGGTTACATGGTTCCAATTGCCTCTATCTATTTTTTCTATGTGAGAAAAAATATTACATGAATCGATTTGGATATGTTATGTAAATTCCAAAGCATGAAAAAATTGGTTCCATAATGATAATCGAAAACATGAAGAAGGTGTACACGAATCTGACTATATAGATAATTCTACCATGTGTATTAAAATGGATACATGTGTCAGTTCAACCATTTGAATAAAAATATGATGAATTTGGTGATTTGGTGATCTGTAATTGGATATATCATAATAAAACTTATTATTATTACCATTGAATTACTTGACTGAGCATTAAATACTTCTATGTGACCATTGACTATTGGGTTACATCATTATGATATAAAAACATTATAATAAGAGTCATGTATCAATAATGGAATCCAGTACAAGGATAATTTATTGGTCTTTAATATTTTAATGATATTTATAAGAAAATAAAATGTGTTTTTAAATTAAGAGCCACTTATTTTAGAGATCAGTTCTATACATATAAAATAGATTTTTTCCATGTACTCAAAGAGAACTCTAAAGTTATAATTTAATATATTTAAACGAAAAATAATTACTTAATATTAATATAATATTTATCTATTTATATCTATCTATTGATGTTATCATACGCATCTACATTTTAAATTAAAAGAAGATAAATCACTATGATCAATAGTTGTGCTATATTGATTATCCTTGAACTCATTTCAAAACACTATACCAAAGTTGTATTCTATTATTATAATATCTCTTTGATATTTTATCCATAGTTCAGTTTTATTTTGTAATGATGTGTTAAATATGTAAAACCCTATGTGTATCATCTCTTTCATTTTAATGGATCTTGGTAAAACAACCTAGAGGCTTTAATTTGTAAATAATTATTGAATATAGACTGAATGATCTTGTATTGTTATTAGAAGTATCATATTCTAACATGCAGTCATATAGTCCTTGGAAAATGGAAAAGTATTCCCCATCAAAAGGATTAGTTGAGTGAAAATAACCAAAATCATAGGGAAGAGAGTTGGAGGAGTGGACTAGGTGAATTTTATTTCAGAATCAGTATAAATATATGTGGCTGGTCTATCTATTATATTCATTATTTCCACTACTACATATATTAATGAAAATGTCAAAAACTATTCATATCTAAAATAAACAAATTTTTCTAAATGGAAAAAAAATTTAAATAACATAATTCACCCCTATTGGTCTTTGTGTAGTCCTACCGGGATCAAAATTTGTATCAGATCTTGTAACTCTTGAGTTCTCATCTATCAAATTTTGATGCCTATGATGATATATAAAATGGATTAAATTAATGATAATAGATAAGTTTTGTTAATGAAAAGATTTTCCTATTTTAATTGTGGATATTATGGTTGTTGGAAGGAACATATGATCTTCCTTATAAAGAACCTTGGTCTAAATTTTTATCTCATATCCATAAAGCCATATCAAAATCTAGAAACATAACATTAAACATTGAATACAGACTTTGAAAACAACTATGATTTAGATTCCAAAAAATTAATGTTATTATTTGTCGGCTATTTCGGGGTGTTTTCAAATGAGTCACTCAACACAAAATAGAACATTAAATGTTAATTACTACCACAAATGCATATGAAGGTACAAATAATGTGTTAGATTTTATTTATAATACTTTGATGTTGAAGTTTTTTAGTTTTAGAATTTTAGAATGATATAATATAACTCAATTTTTTGGAATACTTACAGAGATATTGAATAGCGATTCTAATTTAGGAGAACCTATTGATGAACCATATCAATAATTAAGAATTCTCAAAATCTACAACCAAGATAAAGTGTGATATATGATTTAATTATATAATAAAAAGAGGTATAGAACATAAAAATAAACGATCTCATTGGAACATTAATGAAGTATGAAGAAGATATGGAAGTTGTATCTGGAGAACAAATATTTGTTAAGAAAGATAATGCAGTTTTTTAAATACTATCTTTAATAGAAAAAAAAGAATTGCTAAGAAGTAAAAAATCTGATTCATCTTATAATGATACATCAATTAAATCATATTTAGAAAATTATTTTACTCACTTTTCTAGAAAGTTAAAAATCTTGTATATCAATAGAAGAGGTTTTAATAAACCCTTCAACAATTATAATAATTACATTGGTAATTAAAAATAACTAAGATGTTGTTAATGAAAATATATTCGGCACATCAAACCATATTTTCCAAAGCTATAATAGAAAAATATTGGAGAAAATTTAATATAAGAAGGTTTATTAAAAAATGAATGTAAAAAAATCCATGAAATCTACACTGAGTGCTTAAAAACTTTCTAGTGATGTCACATATTCATAATAAGAATCCTAAAAATCTAATTATAAGACAGGAATGTGCTTTATGAAACACTATAAAGAGGTACATTAATATTTTTATTCTGATCATGAGTATGAAAAACGAAATAAAAATGTAAAGACCCAGAAATTTCAAGGAAATTTTTTTTTAATTTTCTTTGAAATTTTACAAGAACGCAGTTTCTGACGGCGCCTGATTCCGAGGCCCGGTGTGCCCGGAATCAATTTCTGAAGATTGGCTCGGGTACGTTCAGTAAACGAACGAGCGTGCTTTTCTATCTTTTGAACCGGTGCTCGGAATTTAAATCTGAGGGCACCGATGAACTCTCAACGCCGGTACTTTCTTAAAGAGACTTTTTCCGCAGTTGCGTTTAATCGAGAGTGGAAGTTATTTTTGGGTTTTCTTTAAAAAATAGTAATAATAAAATAACGTGTCATGCAGTTTATTTTATTTCAGCCGCCATTGGGAGTATGGTGGTTGAAACCTCCTCATGGAGGTTGGAGGTGGGGCCACCACACCTTAACCTCCCTTGAGAGGTTATGGTGGTGGGGCCCACCTGAACTAAACCTCACTTGGGTGGTTTATTATGGTAGGGACCACACGGGGCTTAACCCCCTATTAATGGGAGGAGAGGAAACCTCTCAACTCTCCCTCATTAATGAGGGAGAGCCTCTTAATTCCTCAACTCCCCATTAAATGGGGAGAAACTCCTTGGCACCCTCCCCTATTAAGTGGTGCCAACGGACCTCATAAATTGCTTCAAAGCAATTTAATTAACCCGAACCCTTTTTTTAAAAAACGTTATGTAACCACAATGGTTACATACCTCTCCCCCTCTCCTATATATAGGGATCTTGGGAGAGGGTTTGGGGACGGCTTCACCAAGCGACGGAGCGCTGGTAAAATACGGCGACGCCCAACACTTGGGAAGAAGCTTATCTTCGCGAACGAAGAACTCTCCACCGACGAAGAACGCCGATCCTCTTCGACTTCTTCCTCGGAAACCTACCGACGTGGAACGTCTTCCACCAACCAACGCAACTCTGTTTGGAAGAGTTTGGTGGACGCAAAGAACGATGAACCTTGTCGTCTTCTTTTCGCAACATTTTAATCGATCGATGATCTTCGATTCCGAGGTAGGGATTTAAGTTGGGAATATTTCCTTTTTTTTATAATGTTTCTTTCTAAACAAAGAACGTGGATCTACTTTTTATTAAGTTGATCCGCGTAGGTATTTAACTACGGGTTGGATGTTTACCTTTGTTTATGGAAAGAACGTAGGGGTTTTATTTGAATGTTTTATACTCCGTGAATGTTTCCATTCAAAGTGAAGAACCCGGATAATAAGAACAATTTTAATTCATTAAAATTGTTTTTGGTTATGTATTCATGTGTTGAATAATTCTCTTGTTGTTATTATCTAACGCGGAGGGTGCGTGCCAAACGAACACGGCCCGACAACCCTCCGCAGATTCTTTATTGATGTGTGGATCGACGGGCGATGACAAACGAGGCCTCAAGGTGATTTTGAGGCCTCCGCAGTGAAGGTAGGGTCCCTGGAGGACCATAGGCAAAGACGGCAGGAGAAACGGACCACCGGAGCGCGTACGGTGGTCCGCGGAAGGCGTCGGCGGCGGCGCACCGCCAGAAGGGAGGCGGTCGGCGGTTCGCCGCCAGCCTCAATTAGCGGCGGGCAGGGGACACCCTGCTCCGTGTTTCGGCTCGGCCACGCTGGCCGAGCCGCGGCCGGACGGTCGGGCCGGACCAATCAGGGCCGGGCCGGGCCCAGCCGGGTCGGGTCGACCCGGTTCGGCCGACCCAGGGGGGGTCGGGTTTGGTCGACCCGGGCCCAGACCCCCTGTTTTCGGACCACTTTCGGTAAAATGCCCGTAAATTGAGCTACGGGCCACCAAACAACTCGCCGTCAGCGGCAACGCGATCCTTGGATCAAGACGGTCGTTTCGGTATATCGCACTCAAGGTTTCGGATTACTTTGGGTTCGGCCGGGTTGGTTCGGATACGAAACCAACCGGGCCCTCAGAGCGGAAATGCTTATATCTTGAGCTCCGGACGTCTGATTGACGTGCCGTCGAGTTTGATGGATTCCTCTAAGTGAGACGGATCTTTTGGATTACTCCGCTTGAGGTTTGGATGTCGTCGGAGTGCGGGCGGGTTGGTTCGCTCACGAAACCAATCGGGCCCCTGGAACGAGAAAGCCAATAACTCACAGACCGGGCGTCCGATTAATGCGTCGTCTGTATCGTTGTTTTCCTCTTGTTGAGATGGAACTTTTGGCATACTTATCCCGAGTTTTGGATGCAGTTGAGTTTCGGCCGGGTTGGTTCGCACACGAAACCAACCGGGCCCCTGGGACGAAAAGGCTGGTAACTCACAGACCGGACGTCTGATTGACGCGCCGTCTGTTGCGTTGAGACCCCTATGACGAGGCGGTACATTCAGATACTTCTTCATGGGACTTAGAGATACTTGGAGTATCGAGAAGTAGCTCAGGGAGCGGACCCTCCCAGAGACGAGCGTACAGAGTACAGAGACCGTGTAGCCGGCCGAGACATGACGACTGCTTGACCGATCGACTCGGTGTGTTACGGATAGCCCAGTGGGGAGCGCTTGGTTGTAGCAGCAGACCCACGACAGAGGTGCGCTTGGTTGTAGCGGCATAGGGGAGCGCTTGGTTGTAGCGGCAGACCAACGACAGAGGTTCCCTTGGTTGTAGCGGCACAGGGGAGCGCTTGGTTGTAGCGGCAGACCCACGACCGAGGTGCGCTTGGTTGTAGAGGCACAGGGGAGCGCTTGGTTGTAGAGGAAGACCCACGACAGAGGTGCGCTTGGTTGTAGCGGCATAGGGGAGCGCTTGGTTGTAGCGGCAGACCCACGAAAGAGGTGCGCTTGGTTGTAGCGGCACAGGGGAGCGCTTGGTTGTAGCGGCAAACCCACGACAGAGGTGCGTTTGGTTGTAGCGGCACAGGGAAGCACTTGGTTGTACCGGCAGACCCACGACAGAGGTGCGCTTGGTTGTAGTGGCACATGGGTGCGCTTGGGTGTAGCGGCACATGGGAGCGCTTGGTTGTAGCGGCAGACCCATGGTGGGAAGCGCTTGGTTATAGAGGCAGGCCCACAGTACTCAACAGGAGGAGTACCTCAGCAGTCTTAGGTTAGTGACCAGTACCTCGGAGTCGTGACAGGACCACTGTACACTCCAGAGATGGAGCTCTTTAGCAGTTACGGTTTCGATAACGAAATCCTGTTTTGAGCTGAGACTTTTGACCTTTGTGTTTACCTCATGATTAAGATGGGTCACTTGATAACTTAGGTATATGTATGGGCATATACCTGGGTAGTGGTTATCCGTTGATTTCATGATCATTGTGTTTCCTCATGTTTGAGATGTGTTACTTGATAACTTAGTCATATGTATGGGAATATACCTAAGTAGAGGATATCTGTTGAGATCTTCTTCATGGTTATCCTTATTGGTTTAGTGAGACCTTGAGGGTCTCGGGGTCCCTACTGAGTATCGTTATACTCACCCCGGCACGGGCTATGCCCGCACCTCGTTTTGTTGGTTGCAGACGACAGGCAGTGCTAACGGAGGTCGAGTGTTCGAGGACTGGACGGTACCTGGAGGTGGACTACAGGACGAGTCAGTACCCGGAGGTGGACTACACGACGAGTCAGTACCCGGAGGTGGACTACACGACGAGACGACACACAGAGGAGGTTGACGGATGAGAGCATGGAGAAGGTTATCTGTACCTACCCTTCAGGTAGGATCTGTGGTGGACGACCAGGAGCTGCGCCATCTGTACCTACCCTTCAGGTAGGATATGAGGAGGATGACCCAGGACCCACTTCCGTCTTTCCAGCTATTATCTTTTCGGTTGTACTTGTTCAGTTGTAATTGTACTTTCATTTGGGTTTGTATTCTGGCCCATTTACTTTTCAGCACTTCTCTTGTACTTAGTGTTTACTTTTTCCGCTTGCTTACTCTGTGGTTCTTGTTTTATTTTATAAAGGAAATGCCTTCCCAGTTATCGGGATTTACGCCTTTAGTGCTAGTCGCCAGCCCCTGGCCTATGGAAGGCGGGCTTGGGGTAGTCACGGCACGGGCCCCAAGGACGGGTCGTGACAAATTGGTATCAGAGGATTCGGTTCTACCACAGAACTTATAACTCTGATATTTTCTTCCTGTGAAGCAATAGTGTTAAGAGTACCGAGTGTGGTTTTCAGTTTAGGGAGTCCAGTGTTGGTTCGGGCGGCCGACGTATCCATACATCAGGACCCTGACAACTGATTTCCGACTTTTTGCATGAAAACAATGATTGTGTGTGTGTTTCCAGAAGTTTATAAATTTCAGCTCAAACCAGGTCAGCTCACTAGGTATAACGTTTGACCGTATCACGATGTTTCTTTCAGGATGCCTTTTCACGGACGACCAGCTAGAGCCCGGAGGGATGTGCGTGCTGACAGCCTGTCGAGCGACGAGGCTTCGGTACAGGGCCCTCTTGCATTTGAGGCACCAGCGGAGGCACCAGCGGTACTACCATACGTTGGGCCACTGATGCCCCCAGCCCCAGCAGTAGGCGATGCACGCTACATGAGTGCGCTACACGAGTTCCAGCGCCAGAGACCACCCAGGTTCCGGGGAGAGATGGAACCGCAGGCGGCTGAGGATTGGCTGGAGGCTGTAGTGAGAGTTTTCAGGCTAGTGGGGATGCCGACAGACTTCATGGTGATCTTTGTTGCCAGCCTCCTTCATGCAGCAGCAGGCAGGTGGTGGAGCCAGTTGTTCCAGTTTTGCGACGGGATGACCTTCGCATGGGAAGACTTCGAGACCTTCATCAGGGTGGAGTTTGTGCCAATAGCTCTACACCCCGAGCATGTACAGGAGCTTCTGCCTTTGCCGTAGGGTTTTCGATCAGTTATTGAGTCATCTGTGGGCAGTAGACAGATGATGTAGAGGTCCAGGAGGACCAGACCAGTAGTTGGAAGATCTCGGGTTTCACGACCGGTGGTACGGGGCACCCGGGGTGGGAATAGAGCTAGGCGTGCCAGAAGCAGGTTGTGTTACTCATGCGGCGGAAAAGGGTCACCTGGCACGTGACTGTCTGAATCCTCGTACGGCTGATCAGTGGGTGTTGGAGGATCCACTGAGACAAAAGCAGCGGCTGGTGCTTGAGTAACAGCCGAGCAGTGGACAAGGCAGTAGATCTAGGAGATCAGGTGGACAGGAGAGGAACTAGTGGATACGTCCTTTGTACTTCTAGTTCCATGTTTCTTTTGTATTCGTGTCTTTGTACTATGAGCTGCAATAATAAAAAGACACTTATCTTGTGATGTTTTCTTTCCTGTCCTTTTTGTTTGGTTGATACTGAGTGGTCCTGGTTAAGACTGTTGACTTGACCCTCAATTTCGAGATTTCTACTGGAGGAGACCCAGTGACCTCACACTGATGCCAACAGTGTGACTCGACCCTTGGAGGCGAGAGTGACAGTTGGATCTCTTGGTAGTTACGTCGAGGCCTTACGACGTCATCCATGGCATGAATGCATCATTCATGTTGAGATTGACTGTGTTAGGCAATGAATGTGGTTCATCCAGGGGATGAGACCAGATTTCTCTTATCGGAAAAGAAGAAATCATAGTATCTCTGGTGAGACTAAAGAAGGTCCAGGTCATCCAAGAGCGAATGAAGACTGCACAGTGCAGTAAGAAACAAGAAACCAGTGCCAGTCTTAGAGACTCGGGCGTGTTAAATGTTTCAAGAAGTAAAATCTTTAAGGATATATGATTCTGCGAAGCAGCAGATGTGGAGGCAGGGCTAGGAGAGCAGTATGAGGTGGTGTACATCTTAACATGCTACAACCACCCTCCTTAGTAATCCCCGCCAGGCTCAGGGAGCTGGAGGGCGGTGGAAGAGTGTGGTTGCTTGCAGTCAAGGAGTGTGACCCAATGGCTCTAGAATTGATTCAAGGGACAGTCTGTGTCCACTACTAGCTGTTGTAGTAACGAACGTCGATATGAATCATTCCTTGCATTCACAAATATTGTTCCAGACCTAGAGTTTCCAGTAAGCTGTGGACTTGACCCTCACGTCTGGAGATACCTTGGGAGGAGACTCGATGATCACACTTACGTCGATGGTGTGGTCATACCCTCGAGGCGAGAGTTTCGGTTGGAATCTCTTGGTGGCAGCGTCGAGGCCTTACGACGTTAGTTTAAGTATGGAATGGTCAATAACTGTTCATACTCAAATTGACGATTTTAGGAAAACGTCGGGATGGGTTTTCCTTGGTCGGTGAAAAGGAAACCCCAGGCAGCATGGGATAAACTCTTTCACAGGAGGGTGCGACCAATCACTCCTGAGTCAGTCAACCATACCCTCATGGCATAAGTCTTTTGAGTTTCTGTTCTAACAGAAAATGGAGACCTCTGGAGTTCGAGGATGACGATCACGTCCTTATACAGGTCTCTCCTCGATGAGGTTTACGGAGATGTGGCCAAGGCGGAAAGTTATCTCCGAGGTTCAATGGACCTTTCTAGGTCCTCAGCTGGGTAGGCGGGGTGGTTTACAGCTTGAACCATCCACCTCAGTTGCACCAGGTGCACGACGACTTCTATGTATCTCAACTGAAGAGATACGTGCTCGACCCTTCGCATATCATCGACCATGAGGAGCTGGACGATAGCGATGAGGTGTTTTTCACGGAGGTTCCAGTGGGGATCGAGGATCGACAGGAGCGAATCCTACGAGGACGATCGATTCCTCGGGTGCTTTTTCTCTGGCAGTACAGAAACCTCCGGGTGAGCACATGGGAGCGGAAGGCTGAGATGCATGCTCTGTACCGCTTTTGTGACCCTAGTTTGTGTTGAAGCTTTATGGGGACGTAAATCCCTGAGGTGGGAGTAATTTAAAGACCCTGAAATTTCAATGAATTTTTTTTTTATTTTCTTTGGAATTTTACAAGAACGCAGTTTCTAACGGCGCCTGATTCCGAGGCCCGGTGTGCCCGGAATCAATTTCTGAAGTTTGGCTCAGGTACGTTCAGTAAACGAACGAGCGGGTTTTTCTATCTTTTGAACCGGTGCTCAGAATTGAAATATGAGTGCACTGATGAACTCGCAATGCCGGTATTTTCTTAAAGAGACTTTTTCTGCAGTTGCGTTTAATCGAGAGCAGAAGTTAGTTTTTGGGTTTTCTTTAAAAAAGAGTAATAATAAAATAATGTGTCATGCACTTTATTTTATTTCAGCTGCCATTGGGAGTATGGTGGTTGAAACCTCCTCATGGAGGTTGGAGGTGGGGCCACCACACCTTAACCTCCCTTGAGAGGTTATGCTGGCGGGGCCCACCCGAACTAAACCTCCCTTGGGTGGTTTATTATAGTAGGGACCACACAGGGCTTAACCCCTATTAATGGGAGGAGAGGAAACCTCTTAACTCTCCCTCATTAATGAGGGAGAGCCTCTTAATTCCTCAACTCCCCATTAAATTGGGATAAACTCCTTGGCACCCTCCCCTCTTAAGTGGTGCCAACGGGCCTCATAAATTGCATCAAAGAAATTTAATTCACCCGAACCCTTTTTTTTAAAAGTTATGTAACCACAAAGGTTACATACCTCTCCCCCTCTCCTATATATAGGGATCTTGGGACAGGTTTTGGGGACAGCTTCACCAAGCGACGGAGCGCTGGTAAAATACCGCGACGCCCAACACTTGGGAAGAAGCTTATCTTCGCGAACGAAGAACGCTCCACCGACGAAGAACGCCGATCCTCTTCGACTTCTTCCTCGGACACCTACCGACGTGGAACGTCTTCCACCAACCAACGCAACTCAGTTTGGAAGAGCTTGGTGGACGCAAAGAACGATGAACCTCGTCGTCTTCTTTCCACAACTATTTCATCGATCGACGAACTTCGATTCCGTGGTAGGGATTTAAGTTGGGAATATTTACTTTTTTTATAATGTTTCTTTCTAAACGAAGAATGCGGATCTACTCCTTATTAAGGTGATCCGCGTAGGTATTTAATTGTGGGTTGGAAGATTGCGTTTGTTTATGGAATGAACGTAGGGGTTTTATTTGAATGTTTTATACTCTGTGAATTTTTCCATTCAATGTGAAGAACCCGGATGATAAGAACAATTTTAATTCATTAAAATTGTTTTTGGTTATGTATTCATGTGTTGAATAATTCTCCCATTGTTATTATCTAACGTGGAGGGTGCGGGCCAAACGAACACGGCCCGAAAACCCTCCGCAGATTGTTTATTTATGTGTGGATCGACAGGCGACGACAAACGAGGCCGCAAGGTGATTTTGAGGCCTCCGCAGTGAAAGTAGGGTCCCAGGAGGACCATAGGAGATGACGGTAGGAGAAACGGACCACCGGAACGCGTCTGGTGGTCCGCGGAAGGTGGTGGTGGCGGCGCGCCGCCAGAAGGAAGGCAGTCGGCGGTTCGCCGCCGGCCTCAATTAGCAGCGGGCGGGGGACACCCCGATCTGCGTTTCGGCTCGGTCACGCTGGCCGAGCTGCGGCCGGCCGGTCGGGCCGGACCGGGCCAGGCCGGGCCGGGCCCCGTCGGGTTGGGTCGACCCGGTTCGGCCGACCCTGGGGGGGGGGGGGGTCGGGTTGGGCCGGCCCGGGCCCAGACCCCCCGTTTTCGGACCAATTTCGGTCAAATGACTGTAACATGAGCTACGTGCCTCCAAACGACTCTCTTTCAGTGGAAACGCGATCCTTGAATCGAGACGGTCGTTTAGGTATATCACACTCAAGGTTTCGGATTACGTTGGGTTCGTCTGGGTTGGTTCGAATACGAAACCAACAGGGCCCTCGGAGCAGAAATGCTTATATCTTGAGCTCCGGATGTCTGATTGACGTGCCGTTGACTTTGATGGATTCCTCTAAGTGAGAAGGATCTTTTGGCTTACTCCGCTCGAGGTTTGGATGCCATCGGAGTGCGGTCGGGTTGGTTCGTTCACGAAACCAATCGGGCCCCTGGAACGAGAAAGCCAATAACTCACAGACCGGGCGTCCGATTGACGTGTCGTCTGTATTGTTGTTTTCCTCTTTTTGAGACGGAACTTTTGGCATACTTCGCTCGAGTTTTGGATGCAGTTGAGTTTCGGCTGGGTTGGTTCGCACCTGAAACCAACCGGGCCCCTGGGACGAAAAGGCTGGTAACTCACAGACCGGGCGTCTGATTGACGCGCCGTCTGTTGCGTTGATACCCCTATGACGAGGCGGTCCTTTGAGATACTTCTTCGTGGGACTTAGAGATACTTGGAGTGTCGAACAGTAGATCGTGGAGCGAACCCTCCCAGAGACGATCGTACGGAGTACGGAGACCGTGTAGCTGGCCGAGACCTGACGACTGCTTGACTGATCGACTCGGTGTGTTACGGATAGACCAGTGGGGAGCGCATGGTTGTATAAGAAGACCCACGACAGAGGTGCGCTTGGGTGTAGCGGCACAGGGGAGTGCTTGGTTGTAGCGGCAGACCCACGATAGAGGTGCGCTTGGTTGTAGCAGCACAGGGGAGCACTAGGTTGTAGCGGCAGACCCACAACAGAGGTGCGCTTGGTTGTAGCATCACAGGGGATTTCATGGTTGTAGCGGAAGACCCACGACAGAGGTGCACTTGGTTGTAGCGGCACAGGGGAGAGCATGGTTGTAGTGGTAGACCCACGACAGAGGTTCGCTTGGTTGTAGCGGCACAGGGGAGCGCTTGGTTGTAGCAGTAGACCCACGACAGAGGTGCGCTTGGTTGTAGCGGCACAGGGGAGCGCTTGGTTGTAGCAGCAGACCCACGACAGAGGTGCGCTTGGTTGTAGTGGAACATGGGTGCGCTTGGGTGTAGTGGCACATGGGAGCGCTTGGTTGTAGCAGCAGACCCATGGTGGGAAGCGCTTGGTTGTAGCAGCAGACCCACAGTACTTGACAGGAGGAGTACCTCAGCAGTCTTATGTTAGTGAGCAGTACCTCGGAGTCGTGACCGGACCACTGTACACTCCAGAGACGGAGCTCTTCAGTAGTTACGGTTTCGATAACGAAATTTGGTTTTGAGTTGAGACTTTTGACCTTTGTGTTTACCTCATGATTGAGATGGGTCACTTGATAACTTAGGTATATGTATGGGCGTATACCTGGGTAGTGGTTATCCGTTGATTTCATGATCCTTGTGTTTCCTCATGTTTGAGATGGGTTACTTGATAACTTAGGCATATGTATGGGCAAATAATTAAGTAGAGGTTATCTGTTGATATCTTCTTCATGGTTATCCTTATTGGTTTGGTGAGACCTTGAGGGTCTCGGGGTCCCTACTGAGTATCGTTATACTCACCCCTGCACGGGCTATTCCCGCACCTCGTTGTGTTGGTTGCAGACGACAGGCAGTGCTAATGGAGGCCGAGTGTTCGAGGACTGGACGGTACCCGGAGGTGGACTACCTGACGAGTCAGTACCTAGATGTGGACTACACGACGAGTCAGTACCCGGAGGTGGACTACACGACGAGACGACACACGGAGGAGGTTGACAGATGAGAGCGTGGAGGAGGCTATCTATACCTACCCTTCAGGTAGGATCCGTGGTGGACGACTAGGAGCTGTGCCATCTATACCTACCCTTCAGGTAGGATCCGAGGAGGACGACCCAGGAGCCGCTTTCGTCCTTCCAGTTGTTATCTTTTCTGTTGTACTTGTTCAGTTGTAGTTGTACTTTCTTTTGGGTTTGTATTCTAGCCCATTTACTTTTCAGCACTTCTCTTGTACTTAGTGTTTACTTTTTCTGCTTGCTTACACTGTGGTGCTTGTTTTCTTTTATAAAGGCAATGCCTTACCAGTTATCGGGATTTACGCCTTTGGTGCTAGTCTCCAGCCCCTGGCCTATGGAAGGCGGGCTTGGGGTAGTCGCAGTATGGGCCCTGAGGATGGGTCGTGATAAAAAATTTCTCATAATTGGAATTAAATGAATATTTTAATATGCCATAAACTAAGAAAAAATCATTGAAAAGTAAAAATGAATCTCCTAAATAGTCCAATATTTACATAGTAATTGGAAAATATGAAATAAATAAAAACATTTCAGATTTTAGAAACAAAATAGAAAAATTGGTTGCATCACTTATCACTCATTGAAATAAGATTAAAAAACTGAAAAAATAAGTTCTATAATTCAAATATATTGTTGGAATATTTTCAAAATATGAAAAATATTTAAAGAAAACTAATGAATATAGAGATATGTTTGAGATTGATATTGATGTTGAGAAGCAAAATCCTTCTAAAAACCATTTTGTTCCATGACCTAAGAATGAAAACATATCTAATATAACTTATTTTCATTATAGGGATTTAGGGAATTATGAAAAAACTGTAAATTGAAAAAACCCTGAATTATGTGGAGTTATAAATTCTTTTATATTATTTTCCATAACTTATTGTTTTTTCATATAGATCACACAATTATATTCGGGTTCCCAAATCTCTAGTTGCTAAAACTGTGATACCCATGAAAACATGGGTACCTAAACAATTTATTGTTTGATTTGTATTTGTATGGAGAAATATAAAATGGAATGAATAAAAAATGTGACATGAGAAGAGAATGTTCAAGTGTTATGAATTCTTATTTATCTATCTTCTACTCCTTATCAAAATTTTATGGAGGCTCTGTCAATTTTGGTGGCAATGATAATGGAAAAATAATTGTAGTTAGAGAACTTGGAAATAAAATATTACTGATCCAAAAAGTTCTTTATATCTGAGGATTAAATTATAATCTGATAATTATTTCTAAACATATTGATGATAGTTATTTCATTGATTTTAAAAAAAATTATGTTCTGTTTTGAAAGATAAAATTATTAAAATTACAGCACCAAAAAAAGAAAATTTATGTACTCTGGATCTTAATTCTTTGATATGACTAAAATTGAATGGTTTAAATGAAAAAAAATCAATCTTATATTTTTATATAACATTGATTCATTTTAATTAATTTTATGAGGTAAAATTAACTTAATTGATTTTTTTTATATTTTCATCATCTTAAATTATATAAAAATAATTTATGTGATTCATTCCAAATAGAAAATATACATATATAATATTTTAAACCAAATAATGTGGTTTCTAATCTTGGACCCCTAGAACAAATTAATATGTATTTTTTGGGATATCTAGAGTTTCATTCGTATTATTGAAATATTTGGATAATGTATTTGTTGATGAATTTTACAGATTTACATGGGTTTTATTTTTTATTGTTATGAGGGGAGCCTATTCTGTATTTTATATGTTTTTGTAAATTATTTACAAAATAGAAAATATCTAATTTAATTTTTTATGATGTGACCATGGAGTATAATTTTATAATAGTGACATTAATTCCTATTTTTCAAAATATGTTGTCACATACAATTTTTTCCACCATGACACCACAACAAAATGGTTTTTCTGAAAGGAGGAATATTACTTCACATTAAATTTCTTAAATATTTTTATGTGAATATAAACTACATATTAATCTTTAGGCTGAAGATTTTAATACAATATGTTATATATTAGAAAATGTTTTAAAAAGACATGTTTTGAAGAAAACTCCTTATAATAAATGAGATAATATAAATCTATTATTTGGATTCGGTAAAGTGTTTGGTTGAAGGATTTATATTCCAATCACCATGTATTATCCTATAAAATTTGATCCAAAATATATTGAAGGATTATTTTAGGGATATTTTACAATTTCAAAGTCATATATATTTTTCAATAAAATGTTTATGATTCTTGAAGAATAAACTCATGTGAAATTGGATAGTAGTGATCCACTGGATCACAAAAAGAATTAGGTTAATGAAATTAATGATGGGGTTGGTTCTCTATAACAAACTTCTATTTACAATATTATGACATGTATTCTTAGTTTTGAAAATTATTATACTTCGTATCAAGTTATTATCTTTCTAATACAAAACATATTATGTGATAATGTCCTAAGTGTATTTATCAGAATAAAAGGTCATAGTAGTTCCCCCCTATGATAAGTACCCAAAAGTACTTAAATACTATTCTCATGTATATGTTATATATTTGGATGATATAATTTGAGTGAAAAAAATTATATAGGCTATCAGTGGTGAAGATTCATAAGACTTTGAGGTTCATTCTCAAAGTGTACACCCCTGGGGATATCCAATGTAAGATATTATGAAAATGAGATGATCCATTAATAAATCCATATTCATATATTTCATTATAGGTTTCAATATATGAACATGTTTATGAACCCATGTAATTAATGATTTTTATTAATAGATATTATATGTTAGGTAGTTTAATGTATTGATGAAAACATTGATTACATATGTTCATGGGGGGATATGTTTGTTGTGTCATGAAGATTATTGAATTGATGAATAATGAGAAAATGTATTTTCCCCTTATATTAATTAATAAATTATGATATCTTAGTCCCTTTTATGAAAATAATATAGCCTTAATAAATCCATGTCTCTCGAGTTCAATGAGAAAGTTCCTTTTTTATAATGTTAGCGATTTATATATTGAGAAAACTGGTTTATGTAACCAGCATGAAACCTATTTGATTAGAGATGCCTAGATAAATTCTTTTCCTTACATATTGAGAGTCCGTATAAGGTATTATGTTTTCGTGTCATTATCGTTTTTATCGATGAGATCCTTTGCATATTACTAGATAATAACCTATGATATTAGGAAGCTTCACTTAATTCCACTGAGAAAGAGGCCTAGATTGTCACAGACTATGTGTATCTGGAATCTCATTTAAATAATATATTAGTATTTATTTTTTAACAAGTTGAATAAATATTATTCCCACATATTTTTTTAAAAATTATTTATTTTGGATTGATCATATATATTATGTCACCATTTATTTAAGATAATTTTATGTTAGTAGAATATTTATTAATTATTAATTTGATATGTAGTGAATATAATAATTATTTATATATCTGACAATAATGTAGTGTTATATATTTAATAAATAAATAGAAATTATTCAAGGCTATATAAATATTTTCGTGGAATGATATACCATGTTTTTTTGGTCCAGAGAGAAAAAATAGTTTATATTATTTTAATTAATAATAAGAGAAAGGTCACATTTATTCCTGTACTTCTGAGAACAAATCAAAATCCTGGGATGCCATCTTTTCTAAAGAGGCGAATTTGTAAAATTTTGATACTCAATATCAAGGCATATGTGCTAATTTGTAGAAAACTCAAATTTCTTCACCTCCCTAATTGTCAGGACAATTTGATAACTCCAAAGCTGGAAAAAAGACTAATGATGTCACTCAAAAAGAAGCTCATTATCCACCTTCAAATGATGGGATGATTGCTTCAAATATCCAAAAGGGTAAGAAAAAATTAGAAAATGGCATTCCCGTTGTGTGTAATCCTAGTCATGCTTCTTCAAACCCCCTGTGGATAGTGAAGGCTTTCATCTTGTTTCTTACAGGAAGGAAAAGCCATCCGCTGTTTTGACTACAGGTAACCCATCATTTAGTCAACATATTGATGATGATTCTAAGAAGCAGGATACCACTCAGGGCTCTCTTGATGAGACTCAAGAGACCCTTGTCCAGACTACTTCAGTTGAGGGGGTTGCTTCTCCTGGAAAATACAAAGAGCATGTAGACAGCTCTGATTCTGATAGCACTGATGATGAGACACTTTTAGAAAGGCTACAAGCGCTCCCTACTAGTAGAGGAAGATTAAGAGGTCGGGGTCGGGGTCATGGAAGGGCAGAATTTCATGTAATTCAAGATGAAGAGAGAAAGGCAACTTCATGGTTAATGAAAAAGATAGGTAGATAGTTTTCTGCCTTGGGCTTTGCCATGTTTCCTGTTATCTTTCTGGATACTCTATTTTTGGTTGCTTTTTAATTTTAGAGGCACTGCCTCTACCTTTTAAAAAAATCACTAGTTTAGTGCATTTTAATAAATAATAATAATATTATTATTATAGACATGGTGTTCTATATGGATTATATAAATAATAAGGTGAAATTATTATATTATTTATTTTTAACCGTATTAGTATATAAACCCAATTATTTTATTTTTCAAGAGAGCCAATTCATTTTTTTCTATGCAATGAATGTCGAAGAGAATCCTCTGAAGCCACAAAAGGATCCCTATCCCAGAATTATATAAATAAAAGAGAGTTTTAATCTTCCACCATCCACTATGGACACTATAGAAATCATGGATAATATATCGGAAGATATTCTCATGGAGATCAATGGTGAACATTTCATATGATTGGATCTGTCATTCTAGAACCCAGATATTTTTGGAACATGTGTGGATTTCCACTATAGGGATTCTTCCCTTTATTCCTATAAATAATCAGTTATACAATGTAGATCTTTTTTAGATCCATCAAGGAATAAATAATCTATGCAAGGTAATTATTTAATTGATTAAATTAATTATAAAATGTATGTGGTGATGATGGTCTTGGTTCTGAATTTATATGCCCTGTCTTTTTTCTTTGATTCAATTACGATGATTGCGATGATCATTGTCAATTATATTTTAGATTGTTTATCAATAATTATTTTTTTGGAATAATCCATCATATCCTTCCACTACTCCCAAAACCATCATGTGTTATAAGACAGGTCACATAATTAATTATAATTAATTATAATATTTTTTATTGATTTATGCATTTTCATTTAGTGTTTAATTCAAGATCTTTCATTCTTTTATCAACATAAAATAATTTTATTCATCCTCTTTCTATTTTTTAAGATCTAATAAAATTGATTAATTTTAAGAATGAAATAAAATAGAAGATCTCATTTGATAGTGAGGGGGATTCTGATAGGAAAAAATAATTTCACATGCTATGTAACTGGAGTTACACACTCTGTATTACTATTCAATGCACTATGAATTATTTTGGAATTAATTCAAACCATGTTCGTACAATACATAGAGTTTTTTTAATTTCATACACTATGTGTTGACTGAGAAAGCCTGACGCACACTTATCCAAAGAACATATTGTGTATCCTACATACATGGAATGTAATCCATTAAGTCATAGATAGGTTGTGTATTATCATAAAGGGATTACCTGATTAGTGATCATGTAACTTGGAGACTAGACCCTGTGTATCCCTTTTACACACCATGTACCCCACTTTTTTCTAAGGCACCATTTATATAGTGAGTCCCTAGCTGGGTGCCTTAGAGAAATAGTGAGATGCGTATACATTGTGTATCTCTCTTGTATATTCCATGTACTTATGAAAATTTACATAGAAATATAATTATTTAATTATATTATGTAAACCATATCAACATGTGATTGCATGTGGTTATTAACTTGATAGGAAATTCTATTTATTTTTTTAAAATATATATATATAAATTTTCAACTAATTTATGCATAATGTTTGTATAATCATACCATGTATGAGTTGTATTACAGTTAAAACTTTATGTCTATTAAAGCATAACATGTGAAAAAATCCTATAATTTGGGTGATCATTAAGTTAATAGTTCTCATCATGAGTGTACATGATAATTCACGTATTCCAATTTTCTTAAGAGTAAATATTATATGATTATAATACATGTCAATTAGATTTATGCCATTATTCACTAGGTTTCCACCATGGTACATTTATGAACATAATTAATTTTTAATAAATTTATTTAATTTTTTAAAATTATGATGGATGAGAATCTCAAGAAAACTGAATGAAAATTAAGATAAAATAATTCATTACATAAAAAAGATAATTTATTTATTTTTTTGAAATTTATCTTAAATAATAATCACTAATATTTTAATGCTGGTTTTTATTAAATTTGCAATTATTTACATTAAGTGGATGATCATGAGAATATAAAAAATATGGTTATGTGATTAGTTTCATTTAATTTATTATTAAATTAAATTGTTGGCATGTGTGGCTTCTCACTTATTATTATGTAGTGGAATGCATTTCCATGGTTTCATTAATGTAAAATGGATTCCCCTCCCATTCATGTTATTAAATTAATATGTAATTGATGGATCTCCCAAGCTAGTGGAGGTTGTTATTTTTAGAAATATAAGTGAATAAAATCTAAGAGAGATACATTGGTGGACATGTGTAAAGCTATAACATGAATCTTTATTTGTTCAAGGTGTTTTTACATTGGTAAAATGTTAGTTTATCAAACTATATAATAACTAACCATTTGTAAAAGATTAGGATCATACCCTTTTATTTTTTTTCTATCAAGTTCCATGGTTATTTAATTATCAATGTTTTTTTCATAGTCATGTGTATTAATGAATTAAAAATCATGCAAGATATAAGTAAAATAAGTTGTCTTATGTGTAAATATTATCTATGTAATTGTCAATCACTTTAGTAAATCCAAATTATATTAACAGCAATTTGATAATGATAATCATTTTATATTTACACATACAAGTTTAAAATCTCACAAAAATATATATTAAGTCAATGTAGCCTTCCACTACATCAGTTAAAATTAAATCCTAGTTCAAAGTGCTTGGCCAGACAAAGATGGTGTTCTGCCAAATATTGAGTAATTACAACATGATTTTTTGGATTAATTAACTGTTATTAGATCATGGGTTGACTACCAAATTAGGAGTTGGGGTAACTGAGAATCATGCATTGAGGAATTAAAATATAAAAATTATAGGATTAGGTATTTCAAACAAAAAATTAAGGATCTATGAGTTAATGTAGTTTCATTTAGAATACCTACCTAAAACGATTCAAGTTACTTGATGAACCAGTGTTGGGGTAATGATAAGGGGAATATGGATCCTTTCCACTAGAATTTTCGAGAAACAAGGTATTCTAAATCCAATAGTGAGGGACATTAGGTTTCGGTAAAATAGTGGGACATTAATAAATATAATATTTATTTATTTTTCTAAATTTTATCATATAATTTTCTAAATATCCACTAATATTACATGTAGAAAAAAAATAAAAATTATTTTAAAAATATTACTACGATGAATTTTTTGAGAAGGATAACCTTCTCACAGGCATAAAATTTTATGAGTGGAAAATGCACTTACATGTTATCCTTATCTATGAAAGGACATTGTATTTTTGGGATGAATCTATTCCTAAGGAACCTAGATATCATTCCAATGATGAATAGTTTTATACCAATGAGAAACATTTGAATGATGCTAAAAATGTTAAATGTTTCATGCTATCATCCATATCCAATGATCTTTTAAGGTAACATGAGTAAATGGATTCATATAGCATGGTGTCTCACCTTTGGGATCTCTATCAGGAGAATGAGAGACCAAAGAGATATGAGATTTCTAATTATATTTATAACTAATCATAGTGAGTCTATTCCAACTAGTTCTCATGTTGTTAATATTGTAAGATACATAGAATGCTTAGACTTCATATAAATTAAATTCTTAGATGATTTTCCCCTAAATCTCATACATTCATCACTTTCTAAGACCATCTATAGTTTTATTGTTAATTAAAATATGAGAAACAATGAGAAGTGTCTTTCAGAATCATTACTCCAATTCTCCATGTGGATAAGGACATGGGGTGTTACAAACCTATGGCCCTTATAGTGAATATGAAATGTAATAACAAGGTAAAGTGGACCAAGAATCACATCATGTCTAAAAGTCATAAGCATCATTCTTATAAGAAGAGGAATATCTAGAGGTTGGGTAAGGAATATAAGGAAGAATGTTTTTTATGTGTAAAACAAAGACACTAGAAGAATAACAACACCCAGATTTAATATAAAGCTACAGGTTAATTCGTTATCAAAATAAATCCTTCAATATACAAACATTGGGTATTAGATACAGCCTTTTTTCTTCACATGTATATCCAAATGTAAGAACAATTCATATTCCAAAATATTTCTAGAAGTGAGGTGGATTTATGATCTACCAATAGTGTGAGGATAGATTTTCTAGTAATTAGTTACTACCACCATTCATTTATAAGGAGAATTTTTTTGGTTTTAAAATATTTTTTATTATGTACCAACTGTTACTTTGAAGATAATTTTTGTATCATGCATAGATGTAAATGGTTTTATTTTTACATTTTTCAATAAAAGTTGTCTTATTTATAAATAAAATGCATGTTGTGGTATGTCACTTATAAATAATGGAATTTATCTATTAAATTACAAAAACATTATATTATAAATTGATAACAAATAATATTTACATGAATCATATAAAACATAATTATATCACCACGATATCAGTCAAATACACAATAAATTCTTGATAAAGCTCTATCATGATGGTTATTTGGGTGGTTTTATGATATATGATTTGAAATATGTAATGCTTTTTTAAAGGTAAAATAATCAAACAACCATTTAGTGGATAGTGTGAAAGGACCATAGAGTTCCAATGGTTGGTACACACTAATGTGTAGAGTCCATTTACAATAGAATATAGAGGTGTCCACACTAACATCCCCAATTTTAATGATGAATTGAGTAGATAAGGTTATGGATACTGGATAAAGTATATGTTAGATCCATTTTATTAATTCAATGAATTAAATAATGAAGTAGTGAGTACACTATGAAATAAGAAAAATAAGATTTGATTGGACCAAGTTGGTAAATATCTTAACCAAGAATTTATTGTCCTTTTATAAAATTTGAGACTCTCTATTAACTCACTACAACTAAAAACCACAGTGTAATTGTTTTAGTGAAGGGGGGAACTATAACTTATTAGACATAGTGGTGTGGATATTGATTCATGTATATCTTTTATTATACTTGTTCCTATATTCATTAAATAATGCACCATACACATTAATCTGAGAAGAAATTAAGGTGGAAAACAAAATATACTTTTAGTTATAAAGTGGAAAGAAACATATTTTTTCTCATAACCATGTATGGGGTTGTGAGTTGCTTTTAAGGCCTTATTAGAAAACTAAATATATCTCACGGGAAAAAGGTGTATATTTATAGGGTATCCCATGTATAAAAGTGTACTACCTATAAAAATCCTCAAAAATCGATGTGATTATTACCATAAAAGATTTCTTTATTGAGAGAGAAAACATCTTCAAAAATTCAAGAGAAATAAATATTGAGTTAGATGAATTTGATGTTAAAGATAAACTGGAGTTCATACAAGAACATATTGCATTGGTCCCCATAGAAAATGTAATTCATGAAAAACAAGTACTATATAAGAGAAAAAGAGAGGTAAATGATCCCAATAGATATGGTTTTTCTTTTCACAAAATATGGTGACTCATTTGTGGTTTAAAATGCTAAACCTCTCTCCTACAAATAACAATTAAGGAGATCAAATACTAGAAGATGGAAAAATTACATGAATTATGAAATGAACTCCACGTATTAAAACCATGTATGGGTTCTGATCGATGTTCTAGTTGATGTAAATACATTATGTTCAAATATGTATTCATGATAAAAAAAATGAATGGAAGGTAATTTAAATATCTATAAATCAAGGATAGTGACTAAAAATTCGTAACAAATTCATGAAATTTGAAAAAATGAATATTTTTCCCCAGTTTCTATTTTTCATCCCTTCTGAATTCCTCTTCTTATAGAATCTTATCATGACTATTAGATTTTTAAAATTGATTTCCAAGATTCATTCTTTAATGATAACCTTTATGAATATATATATATATATATGACATAACAAGAAGGGTTGGTGACTCCATGTGTTTCCAAAATTATTTCCATTTTATATAGATCCGTTTATGGACTAAAGAAAGAATATAGGTCATGGAACATTCGATTATATGATTATAAAAAAGAATTGTGTTTCATAAAGAGTAAATGTGATCCATATATTTAAAAGAGGTTTAATGAAAATTCAGTCATCATCCTTTTAGTAAACGTTGATGAAATAATATATATTAGAAATAAAATTCTTATCAAACTATCTATTTCGGACTAGAAAACAATTGTTTATCCATAAAGGATGTAGGTGAATTGGACAATATTATAAAGATCAAGATAAATTATAATAGTTCAAAGAGGCTTCTTGTACTACGTCAAAGTATATACATTGATCTAATAATAAAAAGTTTTAGTATAGAATAATTAAAGAGGGTATTTGTTATAATGTCACATGGTTTACATCATTTAATTAAAATGTGTCCTCAAACACAATATAGTAAAGAGAGAATGAGTAATATCCCATATGCTTCAGTAGTGGGATCAATCATGTATTTTATGTTATGTATTATACCATATGGTTCTTATGCACTAAACATGGTAGAAATAGATATATAAAATATAGGAAAATGACATTGGTATATTGTTATAGTTATCCTAAAGTATCAGAAAAGAACGAAGGAAATGTTACAAGTGTATGGAGGAGACGAGGAGTTAGTCATCAGGGGTTTTGACTATTCCAGTTCAAATAATGATTAAAATAATAAATTTTCTCGGTGATGATATATGTTCTATCTCAACAGAGGAGATATTACCTGGATGAGTTAAATGATGATATTTTTCAACGATTCTATAGTAGTGTTTGAGTATATAGTGGCTTCTGATAAATCCAAGTAATATATTTTATATGAAACATTTTACCGGATCTTGATTTGGCACTATAAGTAAAGACCCTATCACATTTTATTATGATAATACTACAATAGTTTCTCATGAAAATGAGCTAAGGTCAAACCAAGGGATAGAGAATATAATCTTGATTTATAATATATTGATGGATTATTATCAAGGGTTTGAGTTGCAATAACAAGGGTACCCATTGAAGAGAAAATGGTGGACTTGCTGACTGAAAGTCCCATCTTAGCAGAAGCTTCAGTGTCATTTGAGATATGGTAGACCGAAGGTTGTTATTAGTTGGATCTAGTTAAATTTTGAGTCTTCTAAAGTTGTTTCCATAGAACATATATCTATGTACTTTATGATGACATGTATTCATAAATTTTAATATTTATAAACTCTTTATAATTTCATGTTTTTTATTTTGTGTAACATAGAATGTGATAATGTATTAAGAGTAATTTTATCAATAAGAAATCATAATAATTCCCCGCTATGATGAGACTCCAGAAGTTATATGAATATATTCTTAAATTTATGTTCTTTTTCTAGATGATATCATATTAGGGGAGTCATAGAAGAAAGATATCATGGATGAGGAATCATTAGAAATTGATCCACCTTCTCATGGTGTATGACCTTGGTAATATCTGGTGTAGGATATTATGAGAATAGCACCCATTAGTAGGAAATCCACATTCATAGGTTCCAGTTGATGTTCTTATTTTTGGATGTGTATATTGAACCATATAAATTATGATAATTTTAATGGATATTATAATTTATATAATTTGACATATTGATGAGTACAATGATGACACATGATCATGGTGAGGTAGGATAAATTGGGTGAATCATGGGTAATATCTCATTGATTAATATTTTGATAAATGTTTTCCCTTGCATTCTTTAACAAAATTTGATATTTCATGCCATTTGATGGAAATTATATATCCAATATATATTCATGGCCGTGGTGTTCTATGAGAAAGTTTGACAGGAATGTTAATAAATGACTTGTCGATCACAAATGTTAATGAAACAATCATGCAAACTTCTCGATTATAGATATCATGATAAGAGGATTATATTACACAATGAGAATTACAATGAGGTATTGCATCGTTATTAATCTAGCTTATTTCTCTATGTTAATTGAAATGTTTTTAGATGCTGACCATGAACATTATACTACTTCACCTAATGCCAATGAGAAGGAGGCATAGTTGTTCAAACAATAAATGTATCCAAAATCCCAGTTAAATAATATATTATTATTTATTTTTTACCGTGTAAAATAAATAATATTCCCATACATTGTTTTATAATTATTTATTTTTTCTTGATGAAATATATCATGTCCTCTGATATTCAAGAGAATATTATGTGGTCAAAATATTTAATAAATATTTATTTTATATTTAGGGAATATAATATATTTTATTTGGTGAATAATGTAGTGACATATAAGTTATAAAAAATAAATCATTAAAGGACTGATAAATATTTATTGTAATAGAGGACTTAGTTTATTGGTTTAGTGAGAAATAATATTTATTGAATTTTATTTGAATTGATAAAATTTAATTTCTATTCGTGTCTTTAGCACATGTCAAAAAATAGTTATAACATTAGTATTATTGTTGACCTGGGGTTCTATGGGGATTAAATAAACAATAAGGGTCACTTTTTATATTATTTATTTCTAACCATAGAGGGATATAATCCCAATTATAATATTTTCATGAGATCCAATTCATTTTTGGGATGTGCAAAATAAATTCCATAAAGAATTATCTCATTCCATAGAGAGCTCCCACTCCAATAAGGATCCAAAGAATATGGAGTATCTTCCTCCACCATCTTATCTTGGGTCTATAAAGATCATGGAGAATGAATTGTAAGTGATTATCATGGGGATCAAAGTCAAATGATGAAACCGATAGGATATGTGGTGCTAACACCAGTAGATTCCTACAACGTAGTTTGGAGATTTGTGGAACATGTGTGGTTCACCACTAGTGGGAATCTGTTCTGGATTCCTATAATGAAAATTCCATAAAATTGATATCTCTTTTCAGATCCATCAATTAAGATTGAATTATTTAAAGTTAATTCTTTAATTAATTAAATTAATCATAAATAACAAGTGATGATATTTCTCTTGGTTATGATGTTCACTCCCATTTCTATTTTCTTTTATTCAATTTCATTGATTATTAAATTCATCATAATGTAAATCTAATATTCATCATTGATCATGAAATAAATAAAAGTTGTTCACGACCAATTGTATGATTCTTCTACACTCGGAACCTTCACTATGTTATTATTCAAAAAATATGGGAACTAAACATCTCTTTTAATTTAAAATGGATAATGAGATGGATATTTTCGTTTCAAAACCAATTCATAAAAGGTTGGATACAAATAAACAAGGAAGTGGTATGTATATAGAATATATATCTTATAAAAACCATCCCTTAGAAATAGTTATTGGAAGCATATATAAAGGTATTACATTAGAAGGAAGGTAGGAAACCTTGTTGAGTTTTCAAAAATTTTAACTAAAATAGAGCATATAAATATAGAATAATCTTTAATAGATAATATTTGGGTTATTTTAATGTATGTAGAATTAATCTAGTTCAAGAGGAAGAAGTTTTATGAATTATTTGATAGACCCTCTCATTGTCCTCTTGTAGGAACAAAATTGGTTTATAAGAATAATAAGGATGAATGTGGTGTCATCATTAGGAACAAGTCTAGACATGTTTTCAAAGGCTATAATAAAATAGTATTATTAGATTATATATAGATTTTTACAAATATAGTTACACTAGAACCCATTAGTAATTTTCAAGCCTATAAATCACATATAAATTTTAAATTATTTCAGATGGGTGTAAAATCATATTTTCTAAATGGTATTATTACAGTGTAATTTCATGGAACTCCCCATTACATTACACTATTTTTCTTTTTGTTGATTTAGCTTTCAATTCATGAAACAATGAGTTAGATTTCCTAACATGAAATAATGACTTTCCTTGGTAGCTTGTGTTACACGAAAGAGTGTGTTTTACTGAATACCATTTGTATTATTATTTAAAATGAAAATTATATCATATATGTTAGATGTAAATTTATGAATAGTATTAATTAACTCCTAAAATATTTGGTTGAATTAATTGTTTTTCAATTAGTTTGGAATCAATAAAATACCATTTCAATATAAAGGAAATGTTTTTATACAAATCAATTTATGCACTAAAGACGTTTTATCTTAATAAATTAATTTAATTTATATTATTGTATGGTATTAATGAAATTTATTCATTTGATATTCAAAAAAATCTTTTTACATTCATCTAGTAAAATTTATTGACAAAATATAATAACAAATCAAATTTAATGCATAAATATAATTATTTTATAATGTTAGTTTTTTCAATTTTTTAATGGAACACGTGTTATAAATTTATTTTGACACACATATATATATAATTTGGAAAAATAAACATTATGTTTTGGGGGAAATTTAAAAATTACCTTATGTTAATATTTTTTCATTTTTTGAGAATTTTCATTTTTTGATATATAGTAAAAAAATATAGAAGTCAAATTGAAAATTGACTGTTGTAAAATAATGGTTAACGTATAATTAAATTTTGATTTAGTTTTAAATTATTAATGTTTTATTTATACCTAAATTATTTTAATCTAGGTCATATAAATCATTTAATATTGAATATAGATACAAAATCATTGTTAAATTTTGGACATTATCACTTTAAAAACAATCATTTTCATTCTACTTGTGGGAATAATTTTTAATTTATTTATGAAACCGTTATGAATTTAATTTCGAAAAATCGATTCCATATTTTGAATTAGTATAATATATAATTGAAAAAAATTATGGATTAATTTTTTAGCAAATTTATTAGTGAATAAGGATAATGATAAATTAAAGTGATTTTGGTAAAAAAATGAGTTTACATAGTCGTTATATATAGAATACAATGATTAAAATTATTCAACACTTGTCCAAAAACATTATATGGTAGTATTTTGACTATTAATGTTATGTGATACTTTTTTTTGTATTATTGAAGCATATTTGTAGGTTAAAATGTGGGTACTCCTAACATATTTTAAAAAATTCCATGTGTATCCTCTCCCCCAGTTATGAAAGGAAACACCCCATCCCCATTCCTTATATCTATAAAACTATCTAGAATGAGAAAAAACCTAACCAAATCAGTACTAAAATTATCTCCCATCACGATCAAATCATAATATTTGGAATAAATCCATCTTAGGAAGACATTAGTGCAAACCCGTAGAGTATACTCAATGAAGAGGTAAGGTTTTTATAATCACATATTTATTTTCTTTTCTTCTCAATACAATTTAATTATATTAATATAATTTATATATAGTAACATCAATATAATAAATACACTGGTGCATTTTTTTGAAGGGAAAAATATATAATTTCACAAACATAAATCAAATGGGTTATGAAATCATTGTTTGCGTTCAGGGAGAACTACAACCTCAGGAACTGATGTCATTTTTTTCAATTACCCTCATCCATGTTTGGGGATAATAATGGATATACTATTTATATATGATAGATATGATATTTAGGAAAAAATTATTCTTTTATAATATAATTATATTAATACCTTTATCATTTCATGTTTATGGAAGTACAATAATGTTGTTTGTGTGAATATAGGACTACCGTCTTGCGATAGGATGTAATTGTTAAAAAATTACATGGAATTGTTTAATGATGGTTTTAATAAAAATATGTGATCTATATTTCATAATAATAATAATATTGTAATAATAAATATATATATATATATATATATCACATTTAACTTTTATTCATTAATTACAGGAATAAAAAGGAAACAATGTTCATGTGTATGTATAGAAAACCATCTCCATCAACAGTCACTAGTGAAAATTTACCCTATTAAAATGGTTTAAAACCATTGGTATAGAATCTAAAACATTTGTGATAGTCTATCTCAATGGTTTCAATAACTACTAGTATGTGGCCTATCAGTATAGACCTATAGAAACTGTTTCTATAAAATCATTTGTATAGGCTATCTCAGGTTACCATATTCGAATGGTTTATTGAAATCTCTAGGATGTCTAACAAGGAATGATGTCTACTTATAGTTTTATGAAAGCCGTTTTCTTAAATTTATACCAATGGTTCATGAACCATGGTATATATAATTTCCACCATAAATGTATACCAATGGTATACATAACCATTGGTAAACCCTCTCCCCCTGATGCATATAATTTCAACAATAGTTTACAACACCATTCGTATACCATCATCTCCCCATAAAGGAAAACTCATCCCATATGAACCTCTTACATAACATGTAAATATTAAACAAAAAACAATGGACAATGAATGGAACCACACATCTAAATGGATGTAAATTTACTGTTATGCAGTACATATGAGAATATACAGTCATAGGTGATCGTTATGGTTCACTAAATAAAAATATTATGTATATCATTTTTTGTTAGAAGGCGCTTGTTTTTTCCCATTGAAGTTTTTACCATGAAAGAACGAATCCATGGAATACATTTGGAGAGGATTATCCTAGGAAGATAATATAAGAGGTTGGAATGAAAAAATAAATTTATAGATCCCTCTTTTATTTAAAATGACATGAAAAATTACAATGAGTTGAAAAAGTTAAATGTGTATATTCATTAGTAAAGAAAAAGTTCTCATATACCTTATGTGAGGCTGATGTGCATAGTATTATTTATTGTGAAATTGGTATACTTATTCGAGACATAGAGGATGTATCGAAGAGGGATTCTTATAGAGAATGGATATTCTAGTTTATTTTATATATAGAACTAACATGTAAGGGATACTCTCATCATAGGAAACTCTTCTTGGATGGATCATGGTGTAAGTCTATTTGAAAGGTAAGATAACGAATAATAGGCATGTGAGATAATTTAAGGGATGATGGATCTCTAATTTTTTGGATTATATAAAGTGACAACCCATTAGGGATTCTTGTCGAGAATGGATACATAAGGTTATCAAATAAATAATTCTTATATTATTTGTTCACATAAAGAGAGTTTGTGGGTGAATTTCTGACTTCTAGGACTTGGAATTAACCATAGGGGATGGGTTTTTAGGGAAACCACAACACATTATTTCTCTTCCTAGGTAATTTGCAATGGGTTTCCCACAGACCCTGAGTATGAATATCCATCATAACCCATATCTAAATATCTTCATCTATCATATAAAAATAATAACATGTACTATTTATTAGTGAGGCCAATGTTATTTTTTTCTTCAAAATGGGATTCCAAGTAGGATAATATATATGGTTGTAGAGGGTCTCTATGGAGGATTCATTTATGAGTCATTTACACTTACTATGTGGATGTCCATGTGGTATTCTATAATCAATACATGTATCATTGTTTCCAATATACTAAGTGGTTTTCCACACGGTAAATCTATATATGTATCATGTAGGAAGTCGACCCTTGAACTTTATAACATTTTCAATAGATGATTGAAAAAAATGGATTAATGGTAAACCCGCCATCAACCTGTTTTGGAAGGATGGTCTATCATGGAATAATTCCATTAGATACCTCATGATGTCTATTAATACAAACACAAAAACTAGTAACTCTCAAACAACTTTCATTACTTCAGCATTTTATGTCTACCAGTGTGAATACAATTATAAAAGAATCATCTTTAAATAGAATAGTAATCTCTATTTATGTTCTTCTCGATCATCTTGTGAATGGTTTTTACAAATATTATTTTGTTCAAAAAACTTCCTAATCAAATATTTCTCATATGGTGTGACTATTTTGTAAAAATTATGAAATCATAATGCATGTTATCCTCTATGTGATATTTCTATTATCAAAGTGATGTTCAAACATACAAGATTCTGGCAGTGTTATCCTTGTGTTTTTTCTATATTTATGTATTATAAATTATGGGTTTTATATTTTAAAATAGTTTTAATGTATTATAAAAGTGTTATGCATTATTTAATGAAGGAAATAGGTACTAGGTTTTCCCCTAATGTTAGATCAGTGGTAGTATATATCAATAGTGGGGTGTTTAAGACAATTGGGTCCCATGTTCTTGCATCGCTTGAAACTTGAATTTTTTTATTAGGAGGTGTTTATTTTCTCTTTGAGTTTCGTCCATTATAGGACAAGATGATTTCTTGGTAAATTGAAATATGTTTCAGATAGGTAATATGTATTGAAATATTTACTATGTTCTTTCATGTCACTTTATATGTATCTTCCTCAATTACCTAATAGTGTATTCTTCTTACACCTCATGAATGTATCAAAACTTCTTTTAATTAAAAAATTTATTTGTTCTGTGAATTTGGTGACAAATTCCTATCATATATTATTTATTAATTATTTATTATATGGCAAATTCAAAAATATTTCTTAACATACTCTATTTAAATGATTTTTCTCTCTTATTTTTGTAATTTGTGGGATAACTATTGATTCATTTTCTAAACTCTTATTGAAAATGACCACAAATGAAGAACAAATCAGATAATTTTACCATAAAATTAAACATGTTATTTATAATTTGAATATAATAACACAGTGAATGTTTCTATATTATTGTTTTTCATCTCATATACTAAGTCCTATTCCCCCATAATGTTAGAATTAATTGATTTCTAAGTGATAATATGTAATTTAATAGATCTATTTCCCTACAACCAAACCTATAATTATATAATCAGTTACCTATAGGTCGTGCATTTATGTATGCATGCTCTGCAGAATTTTTAAAACTACAAGTATGTTTTTCATGATGATTTTATTCCTGATTAGGGATTTTTTTGGGGATAAATATTTTTTACTTATTCTTATATACACCATTAATGTGATTGAAGACTTATAATCTTTTCCATCATACATTTATAAATAATTTATGAATAAAAACTAATATTATAAAGGAATGCATTATTACTAAATCAACATATTTTAATTCAGATGATAACTTTACTTTTGAAACATCTTCATATTGATGATCATATTATATAAAAAATTCTCTCAATTAGTTGGTTGTGTTATATCATTCATTTTCAATTGCATACCACAATGATTCCATAAGGAAACTAGACTCTTCAAAATTCATTCCATTTTAAATGTGAAGACCATTCCATAATAAATTGGATGTATTTTATCTTGTTATGGAATTAAATTTTTAAACCTTTCATTATTTATTCATTCATGTTAAACAACTTAATATTTGATAAATTTAAGACATGTTTGAGTGTTTTGGGGGAGTTGTTCAATACATGTATCAATCCTTATAAAATTTGGTTGAATGTCCACGATTTTATCATTTTTTATTTTGATGAATCTCTATAATATGTCCCCATGTATTGAGATTAAATATTGTATTCCATAAATATTTTCTGAAATAATACTTATTTTATTATCATTCAAAAATGAATTTTGAAGATGTTCTGAATACCTCCCCTATTTTTACATGTTTCCTAGGACCACCAATTGCACAGACATATTAATGACATAATATTATACTCTAATATAGAAACAAATAGGAAAGATTAAGGTAGAGTGGTTATTCCCATAGGCTATCACAATTGTCTGAGCATCAAATAATAACCACATTTCCATTCAAAATTATTTAAAACAGTAGTAAAAAAATTGGCATGACTCATCATCGCGTCGGACGTACATGCCAGAAGAATAATAAATAAACAAAGGCTACATGGTTTAAAGAAAGTACTAAAAGAAACATGATAATTAATACATCCACTACCCAATCACCCTCCCCTATATTGAAAACTGTGTAGCCACCTCCAATGCCATTTTTGACCCTCTTCGCAGGATATAACTACCCTCAATATGTAGAATGTTGTAAAAGGAAAAAGTGGGTGATTTGATAAGGAAAATTTAAAAAAGTAAACTTAAACATACCTGTCTCATGTGACTATACAATTCACCACCCAACATATAAGAACAATAATTACCCATGTATCGAATCATGTTTCGCTATGAAATGGGAAATAGATCCATTTTTCAAAATGATACGATCAGAAAGTACATTTCCATTAATTAACAATTAATCTTCCTAATAATGGTATATAATCAGTTCAGATAAATATTCAACTTAGTTTGGTTTTTATCAATACAATTTTGATTGAGACATTTTCAATATATTTGTTTTTCCTTTATTTATATTTTCTTGAACATTTTCATTAATCTGTAATTTAATCAAATCAGTTTGGTTACATTAGATTCATATCAGTTGGGTTTATTTTGATATAGTTAATGTCAGTTGGGGTCATATAGGATTCAATCCATTATATTTGTCCCATTTTCATTCCCCATTTCTATTATCATATTAGTTCATGTTAGATTATTTTGACTTGTTTGAGTTTAGTTTCATTCAATTTTTTTATTTTAATTCTATTTTCTTGATTTTGACAATTATATATCTATTTTGATTGGAATGATTTTCATTTATTCCAGTATGGTTTTGTTAGTTTGTGAATGGTTTTTTTTCAAAAAATTCATTCTATTTTTTATTTGGATTTATTCTATTCATTATGGGATTGCATTATTCCTTTATATATAGATTAACTCGTGTTGGGTTTACTCCTCATAATCATATTAGGTTTAGTTTTCTATTGTTCATATTGGTATGTAATGTTTGATGAAATACTAATTGTGGAAGGTTAAGAGATTTTTAACTAGATTATACTGATTATGTATGATTTATTTGGTTCAATGTGATATGATTTTCTTATATCCAGATAGTTTTTTTGTTTATTTTATCCGTATAGGGTAATATAATCTATAGTAGATTCATTGTAACGACCCAGGTATATCGAGAATAAAAATCATGATTTCTATTATTACTTATGAATATGATATTAAATTTATGTTAATGGGGACTCTTTTTCCTATATTATACTGAACACACAACAATGGATTTGTCGGAAATATTATGTTGCACACAATGATGAGTTATACCAAAAAATAATATAATAATAATATTATTTTAAATGGTAGTTAATGTATAGTAATTTTACAGGTTGGAATGTACTAAAATAACTAAAATATGATTATGCATGTTTTCTAAATGTCTTTACATTTGTCCAAAAAAATTCAAGGATTAAAATAAGAGTGAATCCAATTTTGAGCATGAAATACTTTAATATTATTTAAAGGGGTGTTTTTCCACCTTTTGTTGGAGAACCCTTTTTATATATAGTTTTATAAGATTTAAATGTTCTAATTGAAAAACTAAAACTCTGTTTTATAATCGGAACCTCAAAATTTACTTTGGATGAAATTATGGTTTTTTCGGATAAAGAGCATTTTTTATGAATTATGAATAATTTGACATTTTAATTCAAAAATACGTTTTCATCTAATTTTTTATATATTTTGATTATTCATTTCATTGTTTTTAAAATGTAATTTGATTATATTTTTTTAATTTAATCCAATGTTGGACAATGGAATTAATTTCACTTTGTTATTGGGCATTAACACATGTTAATCTTTTGGTAGTTTTTACTTCATAAAAAGAGGATTTTTTCTTTTAAAAACTTCAAATAATTTTAAATTCATTTTTGAAAATTCTGGGTTCTGAATTTTGGAATAATTGATTACATATTTGGAATTAGGAGAAACATATTGTGTAAATAGGTAGCTTTTATTTTTAGACATTAGGAATAGTAACTTCATTAAATATTTTATTTACCATGGTTAAATGGTAAATCTGGTAAATAAGGGTAAAAATAATATTATAATAATATCAAATTACCCTTACATGTGTAGTAACCCCAACATATTTTTTTTAAAGGTTGGGGCGGAAGCCTCATTTTTATTATTGAAACAAAGCAAAGACCTCTTTAACTGGGTAGAGGGACACCCATTATATAGCCCAAAGGTCTAGTGGGCATTTATCCCATTACATAGCCTGTAGGCCCAATTTTTTGGCCCAAAGCCCCTTCTGTGAATAGTACTGCTACAGTACCCGCACTGCTACAGCACCCGCCGCTACTACAGTACCCCTGCCGCCGCTACAGTACCCTTACTACCGCTACAGTGCCGCAGTTGCAACAGTATCTCAGCTGCTACAGGAGCGCTATAGTGCTTCTACAGTACCATGCACCCAATGGGTTTTGAACCCCCATTTTCCATGTGTAGTAACCCCAACATATGAGATGTGTATGACTATGGGAATTCTTGGGTCGATTTTAGGACCCCATGGAGCCACTTGTGTCTAAAAATGACATTATATTAAATTAATTTTATGAGAAGGTAAATATAACCTAAACTTGTATAATTTAGTAAATAAAATTATATGGGTTTATATATGATATCATTTTGACTGTAAATATTAATTATAAAACTAAAAATAATTACTACATTATATAATTTTATTTATAATTTTTAGATATTAAATAAATATATTTATTTATGAAACAATTATGATGTAGTGATTATCTTATTAATGAATGATTTAAATAACTAAGATTCTAAATATTAAAATAAATTTATTTTGAAACTTTTTTTGTCACCCACAAATTTAATTGATTATTATTAATTGTTATCTTTGAATTAATTAATTTTTTAAAAAACAATCATGTTGTTATGAATGTTTTAAAACTCATGATATAAATAGAATTTAAATTTACATAAATGAGTTTTTAAAACAAATTCTATTTTTTTAGATTATATAATATAAATTAAATTATAAGATTCATCTAAATGACTTATATATGGTTCAAAATATCATTAATTAACCAATTTATGTTCGATTGAAATTTTATAGAAACTATATTTATCATATACTATGAATATACAAGATGAAATGGTAAAAGTTAAATTAGTTAACTAAGGGTTAAAGATAAAATATAAGGTTAATTTTATGACATAAACTTGTCTAAAACACATTTTATAAGAGGTTATCTACCCATCCTCATATTATATTTGAAATATATAACTTGGGAGTCAGTATATTTCTAAACTAAATGAATAATAAAATAATACTTTCAAACATTCTTAAAGATCCCCTCCTCCTTGTTATAAAAGGAAAACACCTCTAACCCTTACTCACACATCCCAAGCCCCCTTGGATCATCCAAAAGCTACGTAACTAATCTCCCAAAACCCATATCTTCCTCCTATAAGAATTCTCATTTCCATAAACTAATTCAAGAAATCTTTTTGGGCTAATCAAAAGATGTTTCCCCATTTGAGGTAATGTCTTCTCTCAAATCCTTTTAATTATTTTTCCTTATCCACTCCCAATGCTATTATTATTATTTTCTAACATAAAATATTTAGTATATAAATATAATAGTTTATTTATGAAATATATTCTAACTGTACTTATACACACCTCCATCTAATTGATACAAACATATTTTTTCTATGTACGGTGATCTACTACCTCACAAAACAATGATTGTTCTATTTTCCCCTACCAAATCTCATGGTTGACATTATGAGGGAACTAAAATTTTATCTGATATTTATAATATTTTTTTTATTCTTATTCTACTGTAATTATTATTTATAACATACCATTGTTTTTTTCATGTTTTAAAAATATGATAATTTCATTTGAGAAAGTGTAGACCACCTCTCCCTAAATGTGATATTACTGGTTCATGATATACATGGAATTTATAGAGGATGGACTTAATGAACTTTTGTAACACATACAAAATAGATATTATACAGAAATTATAATTTACATATGTATTATTTAGTTTTCATTCCATTAAATATGAAATTGAAATGAATGTAGTGTTTATGCGTACGTACAACTTACCGTATCTATGAATGGTGCATTTAATTTAATATATCCAAATGATATAGACTATTCAAAATACATATATATTGTACATATATTATATATATAATATATAAATCATTAATATCATTATAGATATAATTAACTTTTTAGCACTAGGACAATTCGTAATCACAATATGCTCATTTCTGACTGAAGTACCGAACATCGACAAAATGACAGAAATAAACCTGAATAAATATACGATTGTTATAAAATAGTAAGAAGTGACATAACAGGAATAATAAACTTGAAAAAGGTTCGGATGTATGTATAAGTTAACTTTATTTTATTATTCACAATGAACAAGGAACACACATGATGATTCCAATTCAAGGTAAGGGATCTTCTTAACCCAATTTATATTCTTTGGCTTAATCGTCTACTTCATGATGTTGTAGTGCTATGATTATAAGGGTAATAACTTTGGAAAAAATATATTTTATTTATACATTCTTCATTTTTTTATAGTTACTTCACATAATATAACTATTTTATTTACAACATGATCTTTTTAAGGGACATCATCTCAATATCCTTTCATTGAGGAATATTTCGATAATATACAAAACCTTCTTCTAAATGGTGTATAATAAAACCCTTTTAATTTTTCTTTAATTCAAATAAAATATTATTTCTATGAAGTGTTTTTCTAGACAACAAAAGTAATGTTTTTAACTTTTTCGGCAACAATAAACTCTCTGCTTCTATAATGGTTATTTGTCGTCCTCTATAAGACTTATTTTTTAAAAAAGGAAAAGAAATGACATATTCCATTTTTTGGTGTCTTGCTTTTGAAAATGGTTTTTGAAATGAATTTATAATTCAATATCATGAAATGATATATTTGGATTGATAATTAAATTCTATTACTGAAATGTTGATATTTTAAATATTTTATGTGTTATGATTATGTAATGGTACTTGGATATTTGACGGGTTGTTATGTAAAAAACCAATGGCAAGTGGTTACGTGATAAACCAAATGATGGGTGGTTCCATTATAAAATAGGGTCGGTGGTTACATTATAACCTCTAATGAATTGGGTATATAATTATGCCATATGTCTATTCAATTTAGTGATATATATAGAAGTCAACCGTATGGTTATTCCATTTAAGTATGTTTATGTCCCAAGTTTCAATTATATGCTATATGTTTTTTTCTATAGGTTTTATGGAAATATTTTTCTTACAAAAGCAGGACATGAAATGATATTATATTCAATGAAGTGTTTTTTCTATTTCTTTAAGGTGAAAAGTATTGCATTATGACAAATTTTTCATGGTTTACATGTTGTTTTTAAAACCAATATTTTTCCTTCATTATGTATCTCTTACTGATATTTTTATGCTCATACCATGTTTTGAAATTTTATTCATAGGACTTAATGATTAATATGTTCAAATATGGGATCTAGGAAAAGTCATGGCTAAAAACTGGACCTAGACATGTTTCATTTTTTAAGTGTGTTTATTTCTAAAAAATTGGATAGTTAGTAGAAGTGTGTTAATGTAATATCCAAGTTGTTATGTATATGATACGACCTAATTCTCTAAAGATATAAGCCTAATAATATATTCAATTTGAATTACTATCTTAATTTAAGATTATGTAATGCTAAAGGATGGGGCCTTACAGTTGGTATTAAAGGTTGGTTTAGACAAATTTAGGAGTTAGTATATTGTTTAATTAATGTCCAAAAATTAATTTGTGGTGATATTGAAATGATATAGAATTTACAGAATATCATTTTGATTTGCATAAGATATTTTTTGTTATCAAAATAGTTTTCTGGAGAGGGAACAAGGTATCTATGATGGGATGACCTCAAGACAAAATCGACCATACAAATCAGCAACCTGAGATGGTCGGAATCAGAACAGAATAGTTTGTTGTAGTGATGGACAGTTGACACAAGCTATAAATGTTGGTGGTATCCATGCACGAGATTTTCCAGATCAACTAAAAAATAAAATGTTGGTAGTGGGTCATTTTATGAGGCAACAGTCCCTATCATTTAAAGAATCATCTGACCCTACACTAGTTGAAGGGTGGATCAAAGCACTAGAAAATATTTTTGATTCCATGGGTTTTATAAACAATAAAATGGTTAGTCTTTTTGTTTATCATTTTGAAGGTGATTTAGATTACTAGTGATTTATGGTTAAAAATATTAGGGATAGTGATGAGATTGATTCTTTTTGTTGGGAATAATTCAAAGGTATGTTAGTTGAGAAATATTTTCCAAAGGTTCGTCATATTAGGATAAAAAAAATTCTTGTAATTCAAGAAGGAGGAAGAATCAGTGGATTCTTATGAAGAAGAGTTCCCTCGACTGGAACGGTATACTCTAAATTTCATCTGAGATCTGGATTGTAAGATAAGTCGATTTTACTCTAGACTGATATTGTGATATCTAATAGAATTTACTTATCATGAATTTAAAATCTTTAAGAAACTCTCTAGATTTTCCTAGAAGGTATAAAAGGAGTTTTATGATGATCAGGTATTCTAAGAGAGCAGGAAAAAGATGAGGTCTAGTTGGGAGGAAATGGGAAATAATTCATCAATGAAGAATGAAGGTAAGAAAAATCAGTTTTCAACTTATTATATGTATAGTATAAAGAATCCTATAAAATTTTTATCAATGTATAGGGAGTGCTTCGGGTGTGGTAAGAGTAGTCATATAGATCATAATTGTAAGGAATATTATCAACTAGGAAATGAAAATAAAATGGTATGATGTTTTTGTTGCAATGAGTTTGGGCATTCTGCCAATTTCTATCCAACTGTTATTACCCAGTGTGGAAACCAGACAGATCAAATGAAGAAGGGTAGGGATGAAACTTTTACTACAACTATGGTTGATGTGGACCATCAAATGAAGTGGCATCAGGTACTTTATTGTTTCTTCAGGTAGTGAAAATCTGTTGTTTGATTCAGAATCTACACATTCTTTATTTTCAGAGAAATTTTCTAGTAAATTGGGAATTCCATCTCAAGATATAATCACTAAACTTGTCGTGAAAACACTTTGGGGAAATTTTAAAGGAAAAAGAAATCATAGGAACATTCCTATCTGTATTTGTGGAAATAATTTACCTAAATACCTTTTTCCATCTAGTAGAGTTTGATGTTATTTGGGAATAAATTGTCATTTTTTTACCAAGATAAGATTTACTGTAGAGATAAAGAGTTTTTTAAAAAAATCATTCATTTTGTGTTAAATAATGAACCCTTATCTCTAATAACATATCAGGAAGCTGATAAACTAGTGAAAGATGGAAATGAATGTTACCTTGCACATATTGTTGAAATCAAAGGAACAATTCAGATTAATGTTGTTATAGTAGTAAATGAGTATCTTCATATTTTTTCTGATGAGTTTCCTAGTATTATACCTGATCAATATGATTAATTTACTATTGAATTAGTTCCGGATGCAATCCCAATTTCAAAAATCCATATCAAATGGCTCAAATTGATCTTTAATATTTAATGAAACAATTGCATGAGTTGTTAGATAAAGGGTTCACTCGAACTAGAACACCACCTTGTGGTGATATAGTATTTTTTGTTAAAAGGAATGATTTTTCAAAGAGAATATTTATTGATTATATATCCTTGATTAATCTCACTGTTAAGAACATATATATTTTTCCTCATATTGATGATTTTTTTGATCGACTTTAAGGAGCTCATTATTTTTTAATGAACGACTTGATTTCGGGGTACCATCAGTTAAATCAAAATGTAGCATACATTTTTGGTGACTACATTACATAATAGATATATCCATTTTGAATATTTAGTTATGATTTTTGGTTTAACCAATGATCATGCTATATTCATGAATCTTATAAATAGAATTTTTCATTAGTTCTTGGATAAGTTTGTGGGTGTGTTTATTGGTGATATTTTGGTATATTCTAAAAGGAAATAGGAACATTAATATCATTTGGGTGGGGGTCTTGAAAACCTTAAAGGGAAATAAATTTTATGGGAAATTCAGGAAGTGTGAGTTTTGGTTGCAGAAAATTTCATTCATTGGTCATATTGTTTCTAAAGAAGGTAACATTTTTGACCCTTCTAAAACAAAAGTCATTGAAGAGTGACCATGACCTACCAATATCATAGTGATCCATTATTTTTATGGATTTTCATGCTATTACTGATGATTTGTTAAAATGTTTTCATGTTTATAAAATCCATTGACTTTGTTAACTCAAAAATGTGTTAAGTTCATTTGGAAAAATTAATGGGATGATTGTTTTTAGGAATTGAAAATAAGATCTATGAATGATCCAGTTTCAGAATTAATTTCCAGAAATGGTGAATTTGTTATCTATAGTGATGCTTCATTGATTATATTTCTATGTGTACTAATATATAATTATAAGGTAATTTCTTATGCTTTAAGTTAGTTGAAACCTCATGATTTAAATTATGCTTCACATGACAAGGAATTAACATCTGTTGTTATTGCATTAAAAAATTTTAGGAATCATTTCTATGAAGTAAAGTGTGAAATATATAATGAACAGAAAAGTTTGATATATATATTCACTCAAAAATAATTGAACAAGAGACATAGGAGATGGAGTGAATTAATCAAGGATTATGATTGCATGATCCATTACCATGCAGTAAAAATAATATAATATGGATGATCCTTTTATCCGGAAGAGTGATGCTAAATAAACCATTCTATATTTATAAGAAGGCCAATGGATTAACAATATCATGAACATTGACATTAAAGTTGCTTGTGTAAGAAATTACTCTATTTTTTAAAAGGGTCATTGAAATAAACTCTATCAGACAAATTTAAGAAAGCGTAGAAGGAAGAAAATGATTTTTAGAAAAATGTTGAGTTGGTTCAGAAGTGTATGTTTCCTGAATTTATCATTTACAATGATTGTATTTTGAGATTTGGGAAGATATATGTGTACCTTGTAATTGAAAGTTGAAGAAGGAGTTTTAATGTGATGCTTATATTTCTCCATTTTTAGTTCTTCCTGGTAGTAATAAGATGAACAGAGATATTTGAGAGTATTACTATTGAAATGGAATGAAAAGAGATATTGCTGACATTACTGTGATGTGTTTGACATTTCAACAAGTTAGAGAGGGGAGATAGTTTTTTAAAGGGATGCTTCAGCCATTACCAATGTCAGAGTGGGAATGTGAGAATATATCCATGGTCATTGTTGTGGTTTTATAGATGAAAAACCTATATAATAATGAAATCTTGGTTATCGTATATCTATTAACTAAATTAACTCATTTCTTTCCAATTAAAGTTACTTTCTATCTAGATTATATTTCTAGATTGTATATTAAAGAGATACTTAGGTTACATGGTGCCCCCTCTCCATTATATCTGATTAGGATGCTGGGATTATATATATCATTGGAATGACATTCAAAAGATGTTGGGTACTAAATTAAATTTTAGTACATCTTTTCATCCTCAATTAGATGTGCAGTCATAACTAAGAGTTCAAACATTATAAGATACACTATGTTATACTGCAAAGGATTACAAGGGATGTTGGGATCAATATATTTCATTGGTAGATTTTTCTATAATAACAGTTTTCATTCCAGAATACATATGTGTCAATTTGAGCATTTTATGGGAAATAGTGTCAAACTCCTGCTTTTTGGGATGAAGTAGGTGAAAGGAAACTGATGGGAGCAAAATTGGTATAAGAGATGATAGAGAGATATTAGTTGATATAGAAACACATGAGGACATATAAGAGTAGGCAAAAAAGTTATGTGGATAACCGTTGGAAGGATCGTTCTTTCTAGGTGGGTGATCATGTCTTTCTCAACGTATCTCCAGGGAAAAGTGTGATACATTTTGGTAGGAAGGGAAAGTAGAGTATGAGGTTTATTAGACACTTTGTAATCCTGGGGAAATTTGAATCAGTTGCCTTTATAGTGGATTTACCTCCATGTTTATCCCAAGAACACAATGTTTTAATGTTTCAATGTTAAGAATGTAGAATATAGATCTATCTCATGTTTTGAGTCCAGAAGTTGTTCAGTTATAAGGGAATCGTTCTTATGAGGAATATTTAGTCTTAATTATTGACCAAAGAGCAAATGTGTTGCAAAATAAGGTAATTCATTAGGTAAAGGTTTTTTTAAAAACCATATGGCTAAATAGGAAGCATGGGAATCTAGAAATGCTATGGGGGATAAATACCCCCACTTATTTGATAAGTGAATAGAATTATGGGGACATAATTCTCAAAAGGGGGAAGGATGTAATGATCCACATATTTATATAATAATAATTTTCATTTTTATTAATACTTTTTTATAAAATAATGATTTTGTGTTAATGGGGATGATTTTTTTGATAGATTTCTCTAAAATCTTAAGTGGCACACAATGTTGAGTTATACCAAAAAACAATAAAATATTATTATTATTTTGAACGGTATTTAACATCTAGCCATTATATTAGAAGAAATGAATAGAAATAACTACAATGTAATTATACATGTTTTAAAAATATCTTTATATTTATCAAATAAAATTTAGAGGCTTAAAATAAGAATGAATCCTATTTTAATCATGAAACACTCTAATTTTCCTTAAAAGGTTGTTTTACCGCCTTTAGATGGTGAACCCTTTTTAAATATTGTTTTTATCACTTTTATATATTATATTTTAAAAAATAAAATTCTTCTTTAGAATTAGAACATCAAAACTTACTTTGGAAGAAATTTTATTGTTTTTCTGATAACGTTCCTTTTTAATGAATAGTGAAAAATATCGCAAATTAATTCTATACATCCTTTAAAAATAATTTATATATATTGCTATATTACTATTTTAATTGGTTTTAAAGTGTAATTCGATTATTTTTTTATCATTTTATCTAATTTTTTTCATTGGATGTAATTTCACTTTGAAATTCTACATAAACACTTTTCAATCTTTTGTTAGTTTTTACTTCTTTAAAAAATGCTTTTTGGTTTTGAAAATGAGAATTGGTTTTAATTTAATTTTTTCCAATTCTATGTTTGGAATATAGAATGATTTTTTACATATATGTAATATGTATGTTGAAATTATTTATATAGGTATCTTTGATTATTAGAAATTATGAATCGTATCCTCAGTAAATATTTTATTTACCGTGGTTAAAGGGTAAATCTGGTAAATAATGGTAAAAATATTATTATATTATTAAATTACCCTTCATATTGTCATAATCCTATTTAATGAGATATTTATAACCATTGGAATCCTTTTGTCGAATTTAGGACCCATTGAGCCTCTTCTGTTTGAAAATGATATTTAATTACATTTTATTTAATCTTAAAGAAAATATAACCTAAACTTGTATATTTTAGTAAAAAAAATTTATATGTGGATATATAAGTTATCCATTAAACTATAAATATTAATTAAAATGATAAGGATATTTTCCCCATAATTGTATATTATTTCTAATTTTACAAGAATAAATAAAAAAATTATTTATGACATAATGTTCAAGTAGTGATTACCACATTAATGAATGATTTTAATAAATGAGATCATAAGTATTTAAAAAACATTATTTTGAAACTTTTTATGCCCCAATGGAATTTTATTGATGATTATTACTTGTTATAATTAATTTAATGATATTTTGTTGGAAATAATCAAGTTGTTAGGGATTTTTTAATAGTCATGATATGATTATTATATAAATATATATAAATGAGTTTTAAAAACAAATACTATTTTATGAAATGATATAATAGTCCTAATAATATAAGATTCATCCAAAATGCATAGATATGATTGAAAATGTCATTAATGATCCACTTATAGTTCTATTGAAATTTTATAGTAACTATATTAATTATATAGTACGAATATACAAGATGACATGGTAAAAGCTAAATTAGAAAACTAAGGGTTAAAACTAAAAGATAATAATACTTTTATGGCATAAACATGTCCAAAAACATTTAAATAGAGGATTTATACCAATAATCGTATGATATTATAAATATATCACTTTGGTGATATTATTTTTCTAAAATCAATTAATAATAAAATAATTCTTTCAAACATTCCAAAAGTTCTCTTAATCCCTCTTATAAAAGGACATCACATCTAACCCTTACTAACTCCTCACAAACACCATAGAATGTCCCAAATATAAATAAATAAGCACCCAACATCAATATATTCTTATTATATTTATTCCCCCATGAATAAGGAAATTTAAGAAAGACCTTTGGCAGAAATCAAAAGAAGTTACTCGATTTGAGGTAATGTCTTACCTCAAGTTCATTTCCATTATTTTTCATTCTCCATTCCCTAGGAACTTATTATTATAATTTTATATTAAAAATCTAGTATCCTGAATATAATAGGTTTTTTTTATGATAATTATTCAAACTACACTTAAACACACCTCCATATAATGGATACGATCATATTGTTTCTCTGTACGGTGAGCTACTACCTCACGAAATGATGATTGTTCGATTTTATTATACCACCTCTCCTGGTGGCTATTATGATGGAACTAAACTTATATATGATATTTATGATATTTAATTTATCTCTATGATTCTGTAATTCTTATTTATAACATACCTTTATTCTTTTAATGTTTTATAAATATGATAATTTCATTTGAGGAAGTGCGGACTACCGCCCCCTCAATGTTATATGAATTGTTCTTACTATACATGAAATGTATAACGGATAGAATTAATGAACATGTGTAAGATATATAAAATTTTAATTATACACGAATTATAATATACCTATGTATCATTGAGTTTTTAATCCATTAAATATGAAAAAGAAGTGAAAGTAGCCTTTATAAGTATGTATGGATTACCATCTCCATAAATGGTGCATTTCATTTATTAAGTCCAAATAATATAGACTATTTTAAATACATATATACTATATATATATGATATATAATATATATAAATCATGAATATTATTATATAGATAAGTTACTTTTTGGGCACATGGGTAGTTTGTAATTATAACAAGTTCATTTTTGACTCAAGTACGGAACATTGTCAAAACAACCAATATGAATATAAATAATTATGTAATTGATATAGAAAGGTAATATGGGATATAAAAGAAATAATAAACATGAAAAAGGTTTTGAATAATGTACAAATTAACATATTTTTATTATTCTGGAAAAACAAGGAACACACTGGATGATTCAGACTCAATGTAAGGGAACTTCTTATCCTAATTTCCATTATTTGGGTTAATCTTCTACTTTTCGATTATGTCATGCTATTATTATGTGGGAAATAAATTTTGATATCCTTTATTTTATTTATACAATATTTATGTTTCATTATAGTTAATACACATAATAGATCTATATTATTTACAAAATGATCTTTGTAAGGGACTTCATGTCAATGTCCTTTCATTGAGGCATATTTCGATAATATATACCTCATTCTTTTATATAGTGTATAATAAAACCCTTGGACATTTACTATCATTAAAATGGAATCATCTTTCTAAGAAATGTTTTACTAAATGAAAAATGGATTGTTTTTAATGTATTCAGAGACAATGACCGCTCCACCAAAGTAATCATAATTTGGCTTCACTATATGCCTTATTGTTTTTAAATGGAAAATAAATACCTTATTGGCTTTTGGGGTGTTTTGGTTTTGAAAATGGTTTTTTAAATCTATTGATTTTTCAATATCAAGAAATTATATCTTATTATGGAAAATTAAATATTATTACTTATATGCTAATATTTTCAATATTTTATGTGTTATGATTATGTAATGATACATGGAAATTTGATGAGTGGTTACGTGATAATACAATGATGGGTGGGTAAAAGATAAACCAAATGATTAGTGGTTCTTTGATAGACCAAGGATAGGTGGTTTCATTATGTCCTCCAACAAATTTGGTATGTAATTAGGTCATATGGCTATTCCATTTAGTGAAATGTGTGAGAGTCGACAATATTTTTATTCTACTAATGTATTTCTTTGTCCCAATTTACATTTATATTCTATATGTTGCTTTCTATTGTTTTTATGGTAATCTTGTGGTATCAAAAGATGGGTAAGAAATGAGCTTATAATCAGTAAAGTGTTTTTTTACTTCATGAAGTTTAATAGTATTACATTATGATAATGTATTCATCGTTTACTTGTAGTTTTTAAAACTAATAGTTTTCAATTTTTTTGAATAACTTAAAAATAATTTTATTCCCATCCCATGTTTTGATTTGTTTTTCATAGGACATAATGATAAACATGGATGAATATTGGATCAAGGAAAAGACATGATGTCTAAAACATGTAACTAGACATGTTTCCTTTTTTTAAGTGTTTTTATGAAATAAATGGATAGTGGTTAGAAGTGTGTACATGTAATATTCATGTTTTTATGTATATGTTATGACCTCATTCACTAAATCTCTAAACCAGAAAAGATCCTCAATATGAATTATTAAAATTATTCAATATTTTGTAATGTTTAAGACTAGGGCCTTATATTCATTTAGTAATATTTAGTTTTACTCTTTATAGGTTAATTAAATTCATATTATTTTTATTTTCCTACATATAATATGTTTTATTTCATTTTATTTAGTTTGAATGATTTCATGTTGGTTTCATTTAATTTTATTGTTTTGATTTTGATAAGGTCTGGTTGATTTGATTTGAATTAATTATGTAAACACATCATTTCATATCAAAAATTTATTATAAAAAATACATATCATTATTCAGTAAAAAAATTGTATGAAATATATGCAGTCAATTATTCTTTAAATTTAAAGGCCAGTATGTAAGGGAACCAGACTCAAACTCATGGAGTTCTTAGTAGGAAGATAAAATCTCAAATCATCAATTTACTTATTGCACACATATTCTCTTTCACATATATATCATGTCAACTTTCCCACATTTACATATTTTCATGGACCAATATTTACAAGGTGATCCTTAAATATATTCATATACATGCATATACCCCATTACCTTACACATGTATGAATTTTTCATAAATATAAATAAGCACACCTCGTCGTAATATATATATTCATATCTCCATGAGTGAATATATATATATGTGGAGGAACTTTTATATGTATATTATTAACTATGAATCCATGTGAAAGTCACCTTTGACTACAATTTCCCAAAACCACCGTAACGAGGTCCAAAATACACTTGAGAAAAACTATAAACTAAAAACCCCAAAACCCCTAAATAAAAAATGGAAAATAATTTTAATGGAACGAAACATACCCGATTCCCCTGGAGAATTTTAATTTTCCAAAAAAATTATTCTGAAATACGACCAAAAATTTTGATAGAAATTTTTGAGCCTGCATAAAAATAGAAAGGAATTAAGTTTATTTATAATCAAAAGACAATCCAATTATAACGAGCCTATATCTAAGTTGTAAAGGATCCTTCATGACATCCAAAAGACCAGGGATCAAATCTAGGTAGGGATGAATTTAGAAGTACTATTGAAGCAATGTAGAAGGTCAGTATAGTGGTACTATAGTAGAAGAAGAACTGTAGTAGTGGTGGAACTATAGTGTTGGAGGCACTGTAGCAGGAAATGTAGCTATTGTGGTACTATAACTGGTATTGTAGTAGTTCGAGTACTGTTTTATTATTAATCACCGAGGGGCTATTTGGGAAAAAAATATACATTTGTGTCTTTTATTCAGAACACTTGGTGTTTGGCCTTTGGGGTATGTAATGGGTCTCCCTCTACCTAGTTTGATAAAAGTTTTTTGGTTTGAATAATAAATGGGGCTTCGACCCCAATATTTTAAAAACTAGACTATCCAAAAAAGGATGATAAGGGAAAATCATATGGATTGGTTTAAGTCAAGAGGATTATTGGACATGTTTAATGAATTTTGAATTATACATCAAGAATTGGGGATTATATATGTTCAATTACATTGGTTTAAACTTAAATTAACAATAGATAAGAACCCACAAATATCACAAAATCCAATCCATCGTAATGAAAATACATTCTAAAGAATACACTACTCCTTTAATAATTTTTTCATCTATAAAAAAAATAAACCAATAAAATGGTGTCTCTAAACAGAAAAAATTAATTTAAAAGTTTATAAAAAAAATCCCACCTATAAAATCCTATTGAATAAATTAACTAAAATATTCTCGAACATCCAAAATTGGTTACATGAAATTATAGGCTACATGGAATTGAAATGAATAGTATACAAAGACATCATTTATTAAATGTGTAATAATGAAAATATATTTCAAAACTAATAATTAACATAGACATTTCATTTCTAAACAATATAATTGAAATGAAAAATATAATATGGGAAACCAAACTATCATTCATTTTGGAAAATATGGTTTTGAATTTTAAATATGTATTTATAGGAGGAATTACTTGGCCAGATACCCAAATTTGGGTATATACCTATATATTTCAGTGAGATATAATTTTTGACATGATAACAAAAAGATGAAGGACGTGGCCATATATTCTAGTAAATTTATTATATGGGATAGATAACAAATAAATAAAGTATTAAAAAAAGTTATCTTATGATTTATTAACTATCACATCTCGAAAAATAAATGGTCAGGTCCCCCATTGAAAATAATAAATATCAATAGTAGTATGTTTTTAGAAAAATGATAGTGTATAAAAATATAAATGACATTAAGTAGGTAATTTATATTATTATATAGTATTAAATTATAGTTTATAAAAGTATATAGTATTAGATGATATTGTATAATAATAGACAATAAAAAATATAGTGTCTAACATTAGATAGTATGAAATTCCATTATTTGATATTAGAAATTAAAAAAGTGACACTGTATAAAAATATAATGTATTACATGAATGTGTATAACAATATAAATATAGTATTAATTCATTGATAAAAATAAAAACTTCAATAGTGTATAATTGTTATGAATAAGTATTTGATATATTATATTTTTATTAAAATAGTCCCTTAATGATGCTGACAGTGAGTCACTTTTAAGAAGGAAGGCATCAATTATTAGTTAATATGTTATGAAATAGAATATTATAGATTAGATAAAATAATAAAATATATATAAATTAATATAAAATATAAATAAATTATAAATATGAATGAGGGTTAAAATTACAGTGTGAATAAATATATACAATCTATAATCAACAAATTCTTGATTTTAGATACAATAATTAGATAGTAAAATATCAAAACCTCGATTATCTTATTATATGTATGAATACCATAGAATATAGAGAAAGGGAAAAATAATCACATTTTTTTAACGAGGTTCTCATACAATTTGTAGAATCACATAACGCAAAAATTGGTCATTAAAAACATAACTATCATGATTTTGAGCTAGTTAAACCATTTAATTAAATTAATTAAAATCTCATTTCAATCATCCCTTAAAACCATCCATTTCAATACATACGTAAATCCATTTAAACCCACCTTGATGACCCATATCGATTTGGGAAATGAAAAAATATATCAAACCCTTGATCGTTTAAAACGTCACCTATTAATATAATTCATGACCAAAATATAGTCAAACCATTGGAAGCCCTTAAATTTAATTTAAATCAATTATTGAAACCCTTTTAGAATAGATTATATTTCAAGTATCAAATGAAATTCTAGATGATTCATTTGAGAAATCACTTTGAAAGCCTAAAATTATTTGTAAATTTCAAATACTATTTTCAACAGCCATTTGAGCATTCTCATAAACAAACTTCATGACCCATCACACAAAATTATATTTTTTTATCCCTTAAAAATTTAAAACCATTCTATTTAAAATAAATATTATATAAATTCAATATTTTTTACTTCCCAAATAGAATAACCATAACTAAAACTATATTTTAATAATTAAATCATAAGTTCATAAAACCGGGGAATCAACAGTTTCATAATTAAATGATAGTTCATTGAAAAAAACTACCTTGAATCAACAACACGTGAGCCAGAAAGCATCACCTCTCACAGTGGGAGGCTAAACAACCAATAAGAATATACCATTAATGATAATTACCAAAGAAATAAAAATATAATTTCAACCCCATGAACAATTCTTCAGCATGGAATAAATGATAATAAGGATGTAGAAACCTGCAAGGAAACAAGGAAATAGAACTGGAGACCAATCCTTGTTGAGAAAAACTCCTAAGTATTTGAGCGTTAATAGGGAGGACGGAAGCTAAAGCTGGAAGGGTGGAATCAAATGGAATCAGATCATTGGATATGGTTTTAATATTTTAGTGGGATGATTGGTATGTATGATATAGAAATTAGGGGAGAATAGAGGTGAAATGGCCGAGGAGAGTGTTCACACTGGGAATGAGTGTGATGGATAATCAACGGTGAAAACGGTTTGTGTGGGAGATGAGGGTTTTCGGGGGAGAGTTGAGTTTGTGGGGAATTGGAACAAGGGGATGATCTTGATTTAATTAGAAGCAAGGTAGGGTTTAACTATGGATTTTAAATCCATATAGATAATACATTTATCCCAATGGTTTTCATAAACCAGTAATATAGGTGTGTGGGTATAGACCAATTTTACAGTAGTGGTTGTATTTCATTTCTGATCCCCAAAATTTATGGATAACTATAAATACATATATATTGAAAATATATTATATTTACATCATGGTTTAAATTATTTAGATGATTACATCATGATCTAGCTAAAAGTTAAAAATAAAAACAAGTCAATACATACTCGAAGAATAATGAAATTAACACCAAAATATTGAAACTAATGAACGATTATTAACAAAAAGATGATAATATGTTCTAAAAGGATGATATATTATATTATAAACATCTATACAATTATTTTTTATGTTAATAATAATCATAAAACCATTATAAATGTGGATAAATGGTGTTCAACTAAAAGTGAGTGTAAGGTAAGAGATTTGATCTCAATATACATTCCATTGTGACTTGTTTGTAATTGTGAATCAATTCCTATTTAGGTGTTTTATATTCATCACATTTGTTGTGTAATATCATTAATACTTCATTATTAATAGTATTTGAAATTTCAATTTGAATTATTACATCCAAATGGATATTATTTGAAAATTACCGAGGGATAATTGTTATTGTGAAATAGTTTTTGATAGATAAATATCACTTGAAATAATCACTTCATTTCAATCATGTTATCTTGTTAATTACATTTATCTCAAATATAAATATCCTTTTTGGCGATATATGATTATTACCTAAAGTATATAACATTTTTACACATGCTCTTTATAATGAATTTCATTTGATTAAATGGAAAAATATTGATAAATATGTATCCTATACTAAATATGGATATTTTATGAGGAATATTATTGATGAATTAATGAAATTATTTGATATATAATGAATTATTTTTACATTAATGAAATTGGTAGGGTACTGGTTAATTCAATTCCCTTGATTCATCATCATTCTAATGATATGAATAAGTTGGTCAAATCAGATGGGTTTTTACCCAGTATGTTTTAAATTATCTTGAGTGTATAACATGATGGTAAAGGTATCATGTTACTAGAAAACATGATGTATGATAATTAATAATTTTTGTCATTCATTATTTAGTTATTACTAACAATGATATTTGTATGATGAAAAAACATATGGATGCATTTTATTGTCATATATTGATGAAATGGTATATGTTTTTAGTTATTTACCATTTTATATTTATCATTCCTTATCTAGTTATTTAAATGGAATATGTGTTCAATTATTTAGTTTTCCATATTGATTATTCGTTATTGACTTAGGATAGATAATTTTGTATTTAATCATTAGTGTTAATTTTGTCTCACCCTTATTTTGATTCCTTTCCCCAGGATATGATAGGGAATTCTTGGAATGAGGTTAAGTGATGCTAATATTTTACTTTTGTTCGAATTTATACTATTTTATCAAAGTAATATTGTTATGATTTATGTAGTATATTTTTATAAAACTACTAAACCATTTGATCCTTTGGGATTTTAATCTTATATATATAATAATTTTATAAATTAAGAAACATGCTATGCGATAATTGGGTTCGGGTTATTATATATGATTTCAGAGAATTTTTAGTATAAATCGTGAAAACTATATTTAGACAAACGTAGATTAGGAAACATAACCCTATGATAGAATTTAATAATATTTATAGTAGAACATCCTAAAAGTTATGGTAGGGTATATGTTATGTGGTTATTTTTTGAAAATACATTCCTATGAAGATATGGTATGCATATGTCGTTCAAGAATGGATTTACCTAGGGAAAATAACTATGTAATGGGTGTCTAATGTTTGACTCAAGAAATAGTTGTCACACAATAATGGTTCTTTCTACACATCTGGTTTGACAATGATGGGGGATATTCTTAGTGTAAAAAAATTTATTTTCAAAACATTTTGAAGGGTTTGAATGAAATTATTTCAAAAAGGAAACCAAAGTTTATGATTATAAGATTAAAAATCCATGAATATTTAGTTTCTAGAATTAATCATTATGATATAAAATTCATTATTTTCTAATAGGATCAAGTATATTTGATTTTTTTGAGATAGTTCCTCAATGTAAGAATTGTATCAATACTCATGGACAATGTAGATATTTCCCTTATAAGGAAACAACCATAGTTGGAATTGGAATAAAGAAAACTATATCTATATTCATAAACCATAATCGATTTATCAAAAATGACATATCTATGAAAGAAAAAGATATTTCATAATTATATTCTTCTATGATGGATCTATTTAGGAAATATAATCCCCCATCATTTAGTGGGTCTACAAATCCAATTCTAGTTAAACAATGGATTATTTCAATAGAGGATATATTTATGGAATTGTGATTTGGGGAAAATAAAAATGAAACAATTTTTTAGTATTGAGTCAAAGATTCATCTTCTCAATATTGGTTATTGATATGGAATACTATATAGAAAAGGTGAAACAGAATTCATGGAATGAAAATATTTTAAGGACAATTTTATTAATAAGTATTTCCCGTGTGAGCAAAAAATTGATATGAAGAGAATGTATTATAGCTTATGGAAGAAGGAAAAAGTGAGTGTTGAATACTATGTAGATAAAATTAAAATATTTTCTAGGTAATATATTGATTCAATATGCAAAATTGAGTGAATGATCAATCATTTGTTTGAAATCCATACTCTAAGTCTCATAAGGGCAATGATCTCCAAAAACATTTATCATGTGATTGGAATATTTTATGAACAATCAAAAGAGAGATGTAATTATCAGGATCTTATCTATTCAAGTAAAACTAAGGGAAGTAAAGGTTCTCTAAACATAATGAAAAATGTGCTGTTTCAAAGAAGAATAAGGGAATGATGTAATTCCCCACTTATGAGAACTGTGGAAAACATCACCCATGGAAATTCTTAAAGGAAGTGAAAGATTGATATATGTGTGGTGGAAAGGATCATCATGTGAAATAATGGAATAGGATAATGGAAACAATTTTTATTCTAGGATTCAACTATAGAGAGATGGGAAACTATGTAAATGAATGCCCAGGCATCATGGGAATCTACCAAAGAAGAGACAAAAAGGATATGACCAAGCTTATATAATCACAATAGTTGAGGTAGAAGTACCCCATGATGTGTTGACAGGTACAATAATCCCATATTCCATTTTATAAAATGATTTATTTGACTATTGTTGTCCTCCTCAAGTGTTAATCATGTTTTAATGATAAAAAATCATCTACATTCTAATAAAACTAGTTAATCATGTTTAATCTATCGAAAATAATGTGTACAAATGGTTGATTTCTTTACGCCGTAAATAATTATTGTTGATTATTTATAGTTTATAATTGATTTACTTGTTAAATGGTTGAGTCTAAATCATTCTATGAAAATCTCTATTTAAGTCTTAATAAAGATATTTGGCTATGTTTAAGAAACCGTGAGTCTACAACCGGTTATATTTTTTCAAAAAAGGAACAAGACGCTATGACCCAAAATCATGACCCAGACATCATGGAAAGATGTTGTGATCCTAACACCCCATTTGTGCTACCGGTTCTTGATTTGTATACAATTATTCCATTATAACTGTCTCACTACTCAAAGACAATGAAGAAGACACCATTTCATAGAGACACTATTTCAAGGAGATACCATATCATGGAAACCCCATTTCAAGGAGAAAATGTTTCAAAGAAACACCATTTCAAGGACTCAACATTTCAAGCAGACACCGTTTCATGGAGACACTATTTACATATAGATTGTGACACCGCTTCTTAATCTATTTTGTCATTTTCAATTAAATCTCTAACAGTCGTATTTAAAGCTTTTAAATGCACTGATATAATTAATATTTCTTTGTAGACATGTCACCTGACAGTACGAGGTATGTGGTTCAAAATATATGGATAATGTTGGCTCCAATTCATGCACTCCATGAATAAAAAGAATAGTGTTTCCAGAAAAAATCAGGAGGATTGTGAAACAAGTGTGCATGATAACGATGAATCGTGAACATATTCTTGAGAAGAGAATCAACACATGCAACTCAATACCTCTGAAGAACACATGAAGCATTCAATGTGATATCATTGATAAAAGCCAAAAAAATCTTCATAATACAGACTCAACAATGAACATGAAAAAAATTTGAACCAGATCACCAGACTTGTGATACACTGTTTTTTCGCAAAAGGACTCGATTTCTACATCAACTTCACCATACATGTACAGAGCATCAATGACTAACTCTAAGAGAACTTCTAACCCTAACATAATAATTCTTATCTGTTGTGTATTATTTTTAGATTTCAAGCAGTGTGCGTGTGTGTGTCTGTATGAAAACACAATGTCTCATACATTAAACTAATGGATACAATATATCTATTCCAATACATCTTTTTTACAATTGTTTATTCCCACAGATAAGTGTGGAAGAGGTCCATGTGTGACCTAGTAGTTTATACCCAGGAAAAACTATGGAAGAGGTCATGTGACCTGGACAGTCTTGCATACTTTTTTTAACCCCAATCCAGGATTAGCTTCATGTATATTAATATAAACTTCTTGGTGGCTAGTGATCACAATGTGGAGTGGATTAGGTCTTTTATTGAGAATGAACCACTTGTTTTATATCCACTGTGTTGTTTGATTTAGTTTTCTCTATTTTTACCATATTATAAAGAAATTAATAAAAATTATTTGATAGTTAATATTTTAAATAAGTTATAATTGTTTTTCCTTATTTGAATAATTTAAAAAGTAATATTAATAACTAATATTAATATTATTGATAATAAATAAATCATTTGATAAGTTATTTAAATAGTCAAGCTTTCATAACTAAAATACATTGATTCACTGGGCTGTATTTATTTTATTGGGGAATGTTTTAATAGAACCTTAATAAATAGAAATTTTAAATAGATACTCTAACCACCCCTCACCTCTTGATTACTCTACTCCGACCAACATTTGGTATCAAAGGATTGTATGAAGACTCTATTTTTGACCATATTGAACTGGGATTTTAGTTGTACCATAAAAATATATAAATTTCTATTAATTCTAAATTTATAGATCATTAAATATATTTTCTTATTATATATAATATATTGTAAGGGTCTGAAACAAACAGAACATCATTGTTTAATGGAACCAGTTATTCCCAATGGAAAATAAAAATGAAAATTCATTTAAAAAGTATAATATTTGAAAATTGGTCTACAATTATAGATGATTATAATATTTTTGATACTAATAGAATCACTTGGTATAACCCTACTAAGACATCCTATAATAATAACTGCAAATCCTTGAATGATTTATATTTTTCTTTAGGAGAGGTGGAATTTAACATAATTTTTTTATGTAAAACTTCCCATGAAATTTGGGATTGTTTGTCTGTTTCACATGAAAGAACATCTAGTATGAAATAAATGAGGATAAAAACATACACTATTAAATATAATATCATTAAAATGAAACCTGATGAGCCTATTTTTGACATGTTTCTTAGGTTCAATGAAATTTTGAACACAATTATATTTCTTGGAAGAGAAGTCACTACCGAAGAAGAGATCATACAGATTATCAGATACCTAGCTAACAGATGGAGATGAACCTCTATCTCTATTAGAGAGTAATGTGACATTATAATGTTACATGTAAAATAACTCATTGGGAAATTGATGATGTGTGAAGAGGAGATGAAAGTCAACAAGGAAGAGGAGGACGAACCCAAAATAAAATATGTTTCCTACAAAACCACCACTTCAAAACAAAAATAGAACAGGAATTTGGAAGCCCCTATAGAGTATTCCAGTAGTGAAAAATCATCACCTGATAGTGATGAGGAGATAGCTCAATTAGCTTTAAAGATTAAGATATTTTACAGGAAGAAGAAAATTTTCTGAAATCCTAACATCAAATGAATGTATGGTCGAAAAGTAAGTTGAAAGAATGATTGGGAACAAAGTGGAAAGTCTAATGAGATTGTATTCATTGAATATAATTGAAAGGGACATATCAAGTATAACTGTCCCAAGCACAAATAAAAAAATAAGTATGAGGACAAATACCTAAAGTAAAAAAAATGGCAATGAAGGAAACATGAAGTGCATCGAAAGACAGTTTAAGAGACACAGAATCATCACATGATAAATAGGATAACAAATCTAATTTATGTTTTATGAAAAACACATCTGAGGTAACACTAGAATCTCTTATACACAATTCATACTATTCTAGAGATGAGCATGACTCTGAAAATATATCAAATGATAAAATGTGTCGATATTGTAATATGCTTGAAGATACATTCAATGACCAAAAAGATAAATACAATACATTAAATAAATAGAATGATCTTAACACACCTATTAAATCTGAAATTACAACTGAAAAGGAGATAAATTCTCAATTACTCAATGAAAAAAATGAACTAAATATATCTAATTATTAATTAAATAGGATCTTGAAAGGTTTAGTAATGGTAATGATACCTCGGTATAAATGGTATATAAACATATTGGTCTTAAATATACCACTGGTATTGGATATCAACCCAGTAAATGAAATTTTGGAAGAACTAATTTTTTCTCTCAATCTAGTTCATATAGCTTTACTCATAGTTCTAGAAATCATCCTGCGAATTCATGTAATGATACACTCTCTACTGTTTTATATTTTTCTAGATTAAATAGTGATTACTTTTCAAACACTATACATAATTCTTATAGGAAGCCTATGATGCATATATGGGTTCCTAAAGCAGTAGTCACTAATATTACTCGACCCAAACTTATATGGGTACAGAAATCTATTTTTATTTGACTATTTTTTATGTATGATACTTAAGAGTTATCGTAAAAACTTATGGCAATTGAACAGTGGGTGTTTAAGACATATCACATAATACTACTCATGCGTTATGAAAATAATAAAAAATTATGGTGGACATGTAACCTTTGGTGACAATGATAAAGGAAAAAATAATTGGCCTTGGAAAAATCAATAACTCTAACTCTGTTTTAATTTCTGAAGTACTTTTTGTTGATGGATTTAAATATAATCTTCTTAGTATCTCAAAACATTGCGATGATTGATTTACTGTTAAATTTGAAAATGATGCTTGTAATTTTTTTAATTCTAATAATTAATTTGTATTTTCTTCATTGAGAAATGAAAATGAATATTCTCTTAACATAGATTCATTAGTTTTTCAAATTTCTTAATGTTTAAGTGTATTTTAGAAAGATTCCTAGATTTGGTATAGGATTATAGGACAATGTAATATACACCCACTTAGAATCTTTACTTGAAAAATCATAGTCAAAGACCTACCCATAATTGAGTTTCCAAAATGATAAAGTGTGTAATCATTGACAGAATGGAAAGAAACATAATATATACTTCAATCCAAAGAAAGAAGTGTCAACTTCTCAACCTCTCGAATTGGTTCAGATGGATTCGTTTGAACCATCATGATTTTTAGCTTAAATTGGATGCACTAGGTTTTTGTTCTTATTGATGAATATTTGAGATTTACATGGACTTTCTTTTTGGCCAATAAAAATGAATCATTCTCTCATTTAACAAAATATTCCATAACTGTAGAAAATCATAGTGGACTTATAATTAAATCCTTAAGAATTGATCATGGTCGTAGGCTTGAAAATCAATATTTTAAATCATTTTTCTCAAAAAATGGTTGTATTCGTTATTTATCTACCCCTAGAACACCTCAACAGATTGGAGTTGCAGAAATAAGAAATAGAACCTTGCAAGATATTGCTAGATCCATGCTTAGTGAATATGACTTAACCATTTATTTTTGGGATAAAGCTATAAATACAATGTGCTATATAATTAATAGAGTGTTTATTAGACCAATTTTTAAAATAACTCCATACGAGTTATGGAATAGTAGAAAACCCAATGTATTCTATTTAAAAAAAAATTTGCATATTCAATATCCATAATACTAAGTACAATCATGAAAAATTTGAATCCAGGAGTGATGATGGAATATTTCTAGGATATTCCATCTCTATAAAAACCTATAGAGTGTTTAACAAAATAACTAATTGTGTGGAAAAATCTATCCATGTCAAATTTGATGAAAGAGATCCACAAGAGCCTATGACCAATCTAGAGGACTTGGAGAATGATGTATCAAATCTGGACATTAATTCAAAATCCTCTAACAATCCTATGAAATAATTTGTGAAATCATCCAGTTCTATAAATTCCTTAGACTCAAGTCACAATGAACCTGACCCTGTTGAAGAGCTTGAAATTAGTTGTAATTAATTTTCTAAAGCTATTAGAACTCATAAGAACCATCCTTTAGATGCTATTATAGGATACTTAGATAATAGAACTCAAACTAGAGCTTCTCTAAGAAATCAGGTTGAACATCACATCTTCTTGTCACAAATTGAACCCAGAACATTAATGATGCTATCAATGCTAAATTTTGGGTGATGCATATGCAATAAGATCTTAATAAGTTTGAATGGAACAATGTTCGGAAACTTGTTGACAGACCTAAAGAACCATTTTCCATGGGAACTAAGTGGGTGTTTAGAAATAAGGTTGATGATTATGTTAAAATAATTAGAAAAAAAAAGCTTTATTGTTTGCACTGGGCTATAGTCAAGAAGAATGGATTAACTATGAAGTGACATTTTCTCCAGTAGCTATACTAGAAACCATCATAATTCTACTTGTTTTTTCTACACATCTAAAGTTCAATCTATATCAAATGGATCTTAAGAGTGAATTTCTAAATGGGTGTAAATATGAGGATTTCTTTGTTGTGAAAACCCTAGTTTTACAAACAGTAATTTTCCAAATCATGTTTGTATATTATCAAATACTTTATATAGTCTAAAACAAGCTCCAAAAACATGGAATGATAGATTAATTTTTTTCCGAATTTCCAAAGGTTTTGAAATTGAATTGTTGATACTACCCTCATTATAAAACTAATTTCCAAGGACGTTTTAGTAGTTCATGTTTCTGTAGATGACATTGTCTTTGGACCATCAAAAATTATTTATTTATTAAATTTTCTAAAATAATGAAAAATGAATTTGAAATCAGTTTAATGGGTGAACTCAAATTGTTTCCTAGAATTCAAATCATTCAAAATAATGTTGGTATCATTTTAAATCAATTAAAATATAGTAATGATCTTCTAAGATGTATTTTTTTATATAACACTAAAATTAGTGACACTCTAATGATTACTACAAGTAATTTGGATCTTTATTATGATGGAAATTCTGTTGATCAAAACACTTATAGAAGAATGATTGGATGCTGACTCTACATAACTACTAGTCGATCTGATATTATGTTTAGTGTATGTATGTGTGCTATTTTTCAAGCCAACCCTAAAGAATATCATTTGAATGTTTTTATAAGAATTTTCAAATACCTCAAGCATACACCCAATCTAGGACTATTCTTTCCTAGAGGGAAATCATTTTAGTAATTTAGTCATTCTAATGATGACTTCAGTAGTTTTAAGTAAGATAGAAAAATCACCTATGGAACATGTCACTTTCTAGCAAGTCACTAGTATCATAGTTTAGTAAGAAACAAAACTCTGTTGCATTATCTACTGCATAAGCTGAATACATAGCTGCTAGTTGTTGTTGTGCACAAATTTTGTTAATGAAACACATGTTACACAATTGTGGATATCAATTCAGACATGTACATATAAATTGTGACAACACAAGTTCTATTAACATCTAATAAAATCTTGTTTCAAACACTAGGACAAAACATATTGATGTAAAAAAATCACTTTTTCAGACATAATTATCAAAAAGGTTTTATCACTTTGGAATTCATTGGGACTGAATATCTGCTCACTGATATATTCACCAAAAAATTGAATTATGAAAAAATATATTACATAATACACGAAGTGGTAATGATAAATCTTATGTAGTAAGTATATGGTTTCACATCTTATTGTTTGATAGTTTGCGGTTTCACAAGTCACTGTCTAAAGATGACTCTAACAAGTTCTCTAGTATTACAGTCTTAAAAGATAATGTTTCACAACTTACTACCTCATAGTTACTATCTCTCTGTTACAATCTGGAACTTACTATTTCATGTATATAGTTTCACAGTTTAGAAATCACAAAGTTATGGCCTCACCATGAAAGCCTATTATGGCCTCACTGTGTAAGACTATAACAGTCTCACTGTAAAAATCTATTTTGGTCTCATCGTAAAGACGCTTTATTGTTTAATTTTCATATTATAACATGTATAATGGTAATTAATTGTTTTATTCATTTTACATTCCCATTCTTTTGATTTTTCGATGCTTGGTATCCATAAATTAAAAAACTAACGAAGCTTCACACCTTCTTTACCTGAGATCACTTCTCTCAAACTGTGACCCCTCATTCAACTCTTTTCCCTCTTGAACCTTTAGTGAATTCCTAGAATTAAATTCCCATCATCATCAACTACTAAGATGTGAAGATCAAAGAAGAAGATAAAAATGGCTCCCAAGATTCTGCCAGTAGGTCCTTTGAATCCAAATCTGGCGGATAGAACAGTGGTACCCGAAAAGGAATTCTTCCCTAAGTGGATTCTGTCAAGTTATAATGTGGTATTAAAAGTGTTGAAAGAGCAAGGATTGATGGATTGGCTTACAAAGGAGGACATACTTATTTACCTGAAGTTTGTTGTATAGTTTTATCAGTGTCTTTAATTTTCGTTTGACAATAAAGATTATTTTGTTGTGAGAAGATGGATAAATAGCTATAGATGTACATTTTCTTCAATGTTTTGGGCTAAAAGACAAAGGATACCTCATGATTGTATTTGGGAGGACTACCATGGATTTCATCCTCCTCCAAGAGAGTTCTTTGATTTGGAAGAATCATTGAGAAGCTTAACTAGAAATTAATCAAAGGGAAGATCCATAACTGCAGAGCTAGACAGTGAAATCAAACTCTTGTTTATATCTATTGATAATTTTATTAGCCCCAAAAAGGTGATTATTCTATACTCAAGTGTTAGGATATATTTTTGATAAATATCATTAATAATGAAAATAAAAGTATTCTATGTATGTATGCCATACTCTGTATGTGTGAGTGGATAAAGACCACTTCCAAGTCATCCTCCATGTTCTACTCAAGATTAATTATGTCCATGCTTCATGAAAAATGGTTTGTTGGTCCAGATGAAGATGTTAGTAAAGAATATTAATTTTCCCTTTCAAATGTTACAATAAAGGGAATAAGAAATAGTTGGAATCAATGGATAAAATAATGTGGTGAGGATAATGACAGGGTCTATGAAAATTTCAATTAGGTGGAGAATTATTCAAGACCTAAGGATATTTCTAATCCTCATTTTGAACCAGATGAAATTGTTGAGTGTTTTGATGAGGAAGAAAAATAAGAGGTTGTTTCACCTATAAAGAAAATTGTTCTGGTTGAGAAAGACTGTTAACCTACTCCTTAAGCATTAATTGAGAAGGAAGTACCTTTCTTGGAAGAGTTTTTTGATCTGGAGAAAGTACCTACCTCTAAATAAGAATTTTTTGTTGTTGAAAGTGAATAAGATATTGTACAAAAACATATAGAAGAATATATTTCTCTTATATAGGAAGCTGGTTATGAGGAACATGTAGTGGAAAAATTTGTTACTGAAGTTATATTTTTAGCTTAATAAATAATGGATAAATCCATTAAATTGGATAGAAGGTAAATATATGAGGCAATTGGGAATGAAAATCTAGAAATAGATCAAAGAACTGAATCTCTAAGTCCAATAAAAGATTCACCTATTAAGGGGGAGTATCCTCCCAGTATAGAAAGTATTTATTTATCTAATATGATTTATCCAATCTCAGTGGATACATGTTATAAATTCCATAGTTATTTTCATGTGAATTATTCACATGGAGTCTCAGTTTAAGATATTGATCTATCTATTATGTTTTAATTGAAACATGCACGTTCTCCTAAAGATATATCTTCCAAGAAAACTGAGCATGTCTCAACTTCTATCACTGAACCCTCACAAGAACCTCCAAACATGGTAAATAAGTATAATCTGAAAGTATTTGGAGTTTCCTTACTGGCTGGGGTTGAAAATCTCTTGATCCCTAAAACATATCTTGTGACCAATATGAGTGAAAGATATGATTCACCGTTATTAGAGAATATTATATGGTAGATTCATCCGAAATTTCATAATGAGATTTAAGAGGTCATAGTTGAGAACAAACATATTAGTGATGACGTATAGTCTCTTAAAGGTATGGAAGAAGATATGCAAAAAGTACTGAACTCCAGACTAGAACTTGTTGCTCATTCTATTAAGGATATTAGTAGTCATATTCAATAGGAAGTACCCACCTAGATTCAACCTAACCTAATTTCATTAGATGAAAAGGTGGAAGAAGGAAACAGGCGCATTGTTTAAGAGATGTGTGAGATTGTTACTACACTTAAAAAGTTGACAGAAAAGTATAAGGGTTGTGTCAATAATGATCTGAATAAACTAAAGCCTCTTACATCGGCTGTTATTTCCTTTAGGGATTCTGGAAAATCTTCTCAACTATCTATGGATAGTGATCTGCGAAGAACAGTTCTGAAAGAAGAACTTCCATCTGTGCATAGTGGCTTTGACAAAGAGTCTCTATATGAAGTTGTGAATAATAGTGACAAAGTTCTTGATTAAGTGAGAATTCATTCCAAGATTTCCAATGATGCTCAACAAGAAATTTCTAAGAAGTTGGATTTCTACATCAATATGATCTTCTCAAAACATTACAGTACCATCCATTTTATATACCATGTCGAGAATATGAGAATTATCCTGTCGCTCAAGCATTCAAAACTAAAGTCCAAAAGCTCATAGATTTCACTCCTTTGTTGGAAAACTTTATGGAAAATAACGATGTCTTGGAGAATTCCATGCAGTATGGTGGCGAGATTACAGCTAATTTTATAAATATTTTGAGGCCTTATCTTCATTTAAAAATTACTTCCATTGTGGATCCAATAGCGTGACCCTTCAAACCTAGTTTCCAACCTTCTCATCCTCTGCCATTGCTTTTACATCTATGTCTCCCTCTCAAAATCTGAGTTTGATCAAACATGTTATCCTCGATCAATAGTTACCTCATCCTTCAACTGCAACTAGCTTGGACCCCTTATATTTTTAAAGGACTCACTTTACCTTCCCTATCAACTGGTTCACTCCCCTATTTCACTTCCACCTTGTTTACTATGGATTCCTCTTCTGATTTTGCTGCCAAGGGAAAAGAGAAGATAACCAGTGCTGAAGAAAAGTGACTACTACATTTTGATTGAGATTATTTATGTATTTTTAATGTCTTTTGTTTATAATGAATCTTCTATAACCACATAATGCATTGAAAAATCTTATTATATATGTCTTATTTATTCTTTTGAATAATCCCAAACGGGGGTGAAATTTCTACGCAAAAGGATATGTACACTAAGGAAAAGTAATATAAACATTTTCTTAGAATAAATCTCCCACTCACATGATTTGTGATCATCAAAAGGGGGATATTATTTTCCTCATCACGTGTTAATCTTGTTTAAATGATCAAAAATCCTCTAAATTCTAATAAAACCAGTTATTCATGTTTAATCTACCTCAAATCATATATATAAATGGTTGATTTCATTAGTCCTTAAATAATTATATTAAATTATTTGTAGTTTATAATGGATTTCCTTGTTAAAAGATTGAGTCTAAACCATTAAACGAATATTACTGTTTATGTTTGAATATAGATATTTTGCTAAGTCTGAGAAACTGTGAGTCTCCCATCAGTTATGTTTTTCTAGAAAAGGAACCAGACACTGTGACAATACACAGTCTCCAGACACTATGACCTAGACACCGTGGCAAGACACTGTGACCAGATGCCATCATCCTAACACTGAATCAGTGAAACCGGTTCTTGATCTCTATCCCATCATAACTTTCTATCTTTTTAATGAAAAAGAAGGAGACACCGTTTAATAGAGATATCATTTCTTGGAGACACCATTTAAACACAGACTGTGACACCGTTTGTTAATCTATTATGTAATTTCTTAATTTAATCTCTAATAGTCATATTTTAAGCTTTTAAATGAACTAACATAAATAACATTTCCTTGTTGACATTTCTCCTGAAAGGTTGAGATATGAGGCGTAGAATACATGCATCCTTTCGGCTCCAACACAGGCACTCCAAGAATAACAAGAACAATTTGGGAAGAATCAATTAGGATGATATTTAAATAGGTTTTCATGATAACGAAGAATCGCATCATATTCTTGAGAAGAGAATCAACACATGAAACTCAATACATTTGAAGAACACACAAAGCATTCTCTGTGATATCATTGATCAGATTGAAGAACATCTTCGCAATACAGACTCCATGAAGAACACAAGCCATATTTGTACCAAATAACCAGAAATGCAATAATCTATTTTTCACAAATGGAATTTATTTCTGCATCTACTTTACTATCTAAGTCAAGCACGGCATAAAATGACACTCAGAGCACTTCTGACACTATCTTAATATTTCTGATCTATTTTTTATTGTTTTTACCTTTCCAGTAGTGTGTGTGTGTCGGTATAAAAACACACAATGTATCTTATATTACACTAAATGATACAAGATATAATTTCTCTTAAAAGTTTTTACACTTGTGTATTCCCATATATAATTTTTGAAGAGGTACCTATGTGACCTGGTAGTTTATACCCACAAAGAACTATAGAATTAGTCCTGTGACTTGGGCAGTCTTGTGTGCTGTTGTTAACCCTGATCCAGGGTGTTGACCATGTTTTTTAATATAAAATGCTATGTGGAAGGTGATCACCAAGTGGAGTGGATTAGAACTCATCTTGAAAGTGAACCACATGTTTTATATCCTCTCTATTTTTTTATTTAGTTTTCTTTATTTTTTCCATATAATTTAGAAATTACTAAACTTACTTTAATAGTTAATCATAGAAAGAAGTTATAATTGTTATTCCATATTAGAATAACATCAAAATAAATATTAATAATTAATATTGAGATTACTCTTAATTATTAAACTATTTTAGAAGTTATTTAAAATGTTAAACTTTTATAACCGTATTACTTTGATTAACTGAGATGTATTTATTTTAATAGGGAACCTTTTAAAAAACATCGATAAACAAAAAAATTAAATAGAAACTCAATTCACACCCCCCCCCCTCTTGAGTACTCTACTCCAAACAATGATTATGTATCATCAAACTCTTTTATATTGACATAATTGTTTATCAAAATTAAGAATTTTTATTTTCATTTAATAAATAATTTTGAGTCAAAATTCCCTAGGGATTCATCATTGTAACAATGATGTGTCGAGCAATCCCTATTATGGAACAAAAAAAAGATTTTTTTGGAAAACCTTATTATCTTACATATGGTCAACTCTGATATAATATTATGTGTATATTTTATTTCAAAATATGATTCGATAATCATATTCAAGAAAATGGAAAATATGAATTTTGACGAAGATTTACAATTCGTTATCTTTAGTGTATAAAACTCATCATTTGATTATTATCTATATCCAACCCTACTAGATATACTGAATGAAATTCTTGGGGAATGAGAGTAAAAAATATATATGGATAAAGAAGGTAATCAATGAATTGGGAATTTACCTACTATACATGATTACATTGATGTATTAACATAGGAATTATCTAGACTTCCCCCAAAAGGGTGATGTGAGATTTTACATTGATTTAATCTATGATGAAAGGGAAATTTCAAAGACTCTATAAAATTTCCACTATGGAATAAGTGGATTTGAAGAATAAACTGGAGGATTTGGGTAATAAAGGATTATTGGCCCCAGTGTTTTAGCATGGGGTGTCCCGGTTATCTTCATTAAGAATAATGTTGGACCCACATGTCTATTCAGTGATTATAGGGAAATCAGTGCTATTATGATAAGAAAAATATCATCATCTCTATATTTCTGACCATATTGGATCAACATCATAGAGCCTAATATTTTATAAATATGGATCCCTATTTTTGGTATCGCCAATTTCTATTGAAGAAGGAATACATTCCAAATATTATTTTTTGAATGAGTTATGGACATTATGAGATTACAATAATTCAATTTGGATTGAATAGTGAAATCAATGATTTTATTAATATAATGAGTTGATAATTAAAGGAATATATTAATTATTTTTTTTGGTATTCATTGATGATATTCAAGAGTATTCTAAAATTTATGAGGATCATGAGAATCATTTTAATATTATGATCAGGACTCGATGATCGAATAATTAAAATTGGAAATTTAGTAAGTGTAATTTCAAGATTTAAGTAGTATCATTTTAGGGACATATTATCTCAAAAAATATAATAATAGTTGATCCATCATGGACAATTATTATTAGGGAATGACCTACACCAGTGAAAATAACTGAGTTATATAGTTTCATTAGTTTGGAATTTTACTATTGGAAATTGAAATAGTATTTATCTTCATTTTCTCTCCCATTAAACAAAATTACACAAAAAGGTTTAATGATTTTTTAGACAAATGAATGTGAAGAATATTTTTACAAACTAAATTGGTTATTGATCAATGCTCTAATTTTTATTCTATCACCAGGAAGTGTTGGGATTGTGATATCTAGTGAAGCATTAAATAAGGGACTTGGTTGTTCGATAATGAAAAATGATAAAAAAATCATATGTATCATGGAAATTGAATACTCATGAGTAAAAATATCCAAAACATGAACTTGAGTTAGAAGATATAATATTACCTTTTGAAGACATGGATACATTATCTTTATGGAAAATGATGTGAGATATACACAGATCACAAAAGACTAAACTAAATATTTTCATAAAATTCGATTAATATGAGATAAAGACGATGGCTTGAGCTACTCGATAATTATGGTTCCTAAATATTTTATCACCTTGGAAAAGAAAATATGGAAAATTATTCATTGAGAAGAAAGGATAATGGATTTATAACCCAAATTAGGAATTCTGAGGGTTGCTATGTTTATGTATCTATTAAAGATGAATCTGGGATTTACTTTGGAATTTGATTCATCAATAATTTTAATGTTATTTCAAGCCCATATTATTAGAGAAAAAATGAATTATCAATATGATGATGAGAACTTTTAGAATAAGATTAAACCTGTGAATGATGGGAATTTAACAGACATCATTTGTGAATATACAATCCTAAAATTGGGAATGAGATCATGTGTTTCATATATACTTTTGATAAAAATGGAATTTTTGAATGAATATAATAGCTAAAATTTATCTATAAACCTTAGTAGGACACAAATATATAGTTATTTGAACAAAATCTTTTTTGGGATAACATGAAGTGGGAAATTGAAGATTATGTGTCATGATGATTGGTTTTCCAATAAGTTAAATTTGTTGGAAAACATCCTATAGTTTTCATGAAACTTATTCTTATTAATACGTGGAAATGGGATGAAATTACTATGGAATATTTCATGGGACTACCAAAGACTCCTTGAATGAATGATTCCAAATGATTTATTGTTGATCACATAACCAAATATACAAATTTCCTCTCTATAAGAGAAATGTTACTTCATGATATCCTCTAAAGGATGAATATTAATGAATTTTTACAAAAACATGGCACATTGAAATTATTTCTTATAGAGATCCCATTTTAAATCAATATTATGGAAGAGACTTAGAAGGCTTTTGAAAATAATATTTATTTGAGCTTCTTCTTGAATCCTCAAACTAATGGATATTACTAAATGACTTTTTTAACAGGGGAGTACATGATGGGTTCATTATCACTCTAATTTTATGATTTGTGGGATCAATATTAAACTTTATTATATTTTTCCTACAATAAAATATCCCATTGAATTCTTTAAATGGCTCCATATGAATCATTATATGGCCAGATATGGATCACTCTATGTTGTTGGGATGAAGTTTGTGAAATGAAACATGTAGTCCTAGAACATTTTAAAGATAAATTGATTATGGTAATGGATATCTATGCCACCAATAAATAAAATAAATAAAATAAATTTATTAATTCCAATAATTAGAGAAATGATTTTGAATACCCGGTGGGAGATACTGTTTTCATGAATGTATCTCCACATAAGGGTGTTATATGATTTGGTAAGCAAGGAAAACTAATCCCCATGTACATAATACCCTTTTTAAATTATTATAATAATATGATTTTTTTTCATATAATTTTTAAATGATGTGAATCTTCTAAATAAGTCACGATGTGTACAACATTTCTTTTTTATGAATGTACATTCTAGATCCAACACATGTTCTCACATAAGATGAACTAGAGTTGGAACATGATCATTCATACCATAAGGAAACCATAGATATTCTTGATAACATTGATCAAGTGTGGATGAATTGAATAAATTGTCTAGTAAAGGATCTTTATAGGAATCACAAAATAGAGGAGGAAACATGGGAAATATAGGATATTATGATAATGAAATACCCTCATCTATTTAGAAGGTAATATCAATGAAATTTTGAGAAAATTTTTATTGGATGGAAAAATTTAACACACCAATTCATTGAAATGTGTTCTTTTGATAATAAATTCTATTTTTTGATATATATATATCATTTCATACAGCACAATGTTAGATTCCAATGTACACATCAACGAATTTCTTTAATAACTTATGTTACACACAAGACATAGTTTTACAAAATACTATTAATATAAAACATTCAAATTAAAAATTATATCCTTCATGTTAAAACGGTAGTTATTAATATGATTAACTCGCTTCAGATATATATATCAGAATTCATTGTTTAATAATTAATTAGAAATGAATAAAAAAACTAATTGAATATAAAGTAATTTTGTTTTTCATAAAAAAAATTTGTTCTTCAAAGATGTTTTATCATAATAAATTAAATTATTTATTTATTTTGGATGATAATAATAAATTTTAGTTTTTATAAATTAATTTTTTTATATTTATCTAATATATTGAGCAAGAATAAGATAAGAACAAATCCAATTTTTCCCATAAAAATGTTTATTTTTTTAAATGCAGTTCTTACACCTTTTATTGTTGAACATATTTTAATAATAAAATTTGAAACAATAAAAGATTTCATTTTATGAAATAAAAATTATTTATGAAATAGAAATTTCAAAATTACCAGTAGAGGAATATTTTGGTATTTTTTTGATAAGTTTTATTATTTGATGAATATTAAAAAAATAATGAATTTTTATTGAAAATTAACTTTTCATATAAAGAATTTAAAGTAAAATTATTTGTTGAATTTATTTTAAATCATAATTGATAAATTAAACATATATTAATTCAAATTAGTTCGTTGGAATTATTTTTATATTGAATTAATATATTGAAAAAAATAATAAATCTTGTGAACAATTTTATTTTGAAAACCTACTTTCATATCCCATATGTTAGACTAATTTTAAATTATTTTATTCCACTTATTTGAATTAAATTTTTGGAAATTTGTTCCATATTTATAATCCTAATAATTTATTATTTCTAATAAGTCCAACTTTGGTTTTTACCAAAGTGACTAGTGATGACAATTAAAATTAATTATAGTGAATAAGGTAAAATGAGTTCACTTAGTATTTTAACATAGAAAATAGGTTAGAAATGTACTTAAATTATAACACACACATTTTATGTCCATATTTCTACCATTTAACAACTATTATAGAATTTTTTGTCTTATAGAAGCATCATTTAATGTAAAAATATTAGAACACCTATCTTCTTTTCAAAAATTCAATGTGTTTCCTCTCCACCACATAGAAAGGGACACAGCCTCTCCCCCTTCTTGAAAACTCTATAATATAATTTTTTATATTTTATATGTGTCTTTTTAGTTAAAAATGTTGTTACACCTAAATACTTTTAAACAAATCCAATTGTGTCCTCTCCCTCACTTAGAGAAGGCCACTCCCTCTCCCTCGTCTTCATACCTCTGAAACCACTTAGGATTAGAAAATACATAGCAAAATAAATCCCAAAATTCCCTCCCCTAATCCTATGTGTATTATATTTTTAATAAATAATCCTTATGACGTCACTATTTAAACCCTATTGAGGATAAAATAATAATAAGTAATGTTTTTCAAAAACCGTTTTAGTTTTTTTCATCCTAAAACCCATTTTATTATTTTTAGGGAATTTTATATGTCAAAATAAGTATATTAAATATAATTATATTTTTTACATAAATTAAGACATAATGTTTTTACATTCTCCTCCAATGGGTTACAAAATAATCATTTATGTGTACAATGGACTATAGAATCGTAAATCTATATAGTTCTTTTGTACGACAGACTTCTGCCTCATGAAGTGACTCTATACATTCATTATTTACATAGATTTTAATAAGTATTATATTAATTATAATATGTGATATATACTAAATAATAATAATTTAATTATAATATATATATAAATATATTTTAATTTTCATTCAATCGATACAATAATAACATGGAAATCGCATTCTTGCGTACATTTGACCTACCATATTTGTGAACAGTGTGTTTCATCCCTTATTATAAAAATTAATAATTAAAAATAAATAAATATATAGTGAATATACATTGAATATAAATCATGTCTTAAATATTGGGTATTTTTAAACCATGATATATGTAAGAGGTAAAAAAGTAATAAGTCAAAACATACTTGAAAAACAGGGAATTAACATCTGAAATAGTGAACGTAATGAAATATTATTATGAAACTAATGACATGACGTTATAAAAGTATGATATATAATATTAGAAATATAAATATTTTCTTTTATCAATTAATAAAATTCATATAACCATTATAAAATAGGTTAAAGGTTATTCAACCAAAAGGTAGTGTTAGGTAATTGATTTCATCTCAATTTACATTCCACAGAGATTTTTTGTTATTATTGACCAATTCACATATATGTGGTGTATATTGAAACCCATTAACATGTAATGACATGAAAAAAAATTATTAATTGTATTATATGTTTAAATATTAATTATATAATATAAGGGGATTTGATTTTAAAATAAACAAGTGATAAACTTTATTGTGAAATGTTCTGTGATAGCTAAATTTCTCTTAAAACAATCGCTTTATTACAATAATTTTTCATTCATCATTAAATTTATCTTATGTATCCAACTTATTTTGTGATTTGTATTATTATTTCCTAATTCATATATATATAATATTTACATGTTGTGTTTACATTGAATTTTAATTCATAAACATGGGAAATATTGATAAATCTATATCTTAACTGAATAAAGATATTTGATAATTAAAAGCTTCATGAATTAAATCAATGATTCGATATATTAGGAATTATTTTTTGATGAAGTACATGGGTTTTTAATGGTTAAGTCCACCCCTTCATGCATCAATAGTCTCATGATATGAATGATTTTTCCAAATCAGAAGGGGGGTTTACTCAGTATGTTATAAACTGTCTTCAGGATAAATCATGATGGTAAAGGTATCATGTGACTATGAAATATAATGACTGATAATTAATAATTACCATAATTTATTATTGAATTATTATTATCAATGATATTTTCATTATGTAAAAAAATATATGGATGAATTTCATTCTCATTAATTAATTCAATGTTATGTATGTTCAGTTATTTTCTATGAAATATTGATGACGACAAATCCAGTTATTTAAATGTAATGTGTGCTCAGTTCTTTAACATTTCATATTGATTATTCAGTATTGAATCCCGATAGATTCCAATGTATTTAACCATTAATTGAAATTTGAGAACATAATTATTTTGTTAACATTACCTGTGATATGAAGCTGAATTCTTGAAATGAATTTCACTGATGAAGAACTTTTACTTTTGTTAAGCATTATTTTCTTTTACCAATGTAATGTGGGTATCATATATATAATATAGTATTCCAAAAAATCTAATTGGTTCTATCCTTCAATATTTGAAACTTATGTCTAATAAAATTTTATAAATTAAGGCTCTAAATATGGGCTACTGGGGTCTAGTTTATTACTATTTATATTTATCAACAACATAGTTGTAAAAATATACATCTTCCAAATTATGTTTTTAATCATACCAATGCTCTTTATAGCCTTAGAAAAGCACCTTCTGTTTGTTTATAATGATTATGTACTTTTATTTCATCAAATTTATTTTTTACTAGGTAAGTGAGATCCTACTCTATTTAAGGAAACATTACATATATATATATTTATTGTTTAGATATATGTTTATGAAGTGATTTTTGGTTGTACAAATAAAAAATTAGGTAATTTGTTTAAATCTAATGTAATTTTTTTAATGTGAATTGTGGATGAGTTGAATTATTTTCTGAGTTTCTTTATTTTTAAGAAAGACACCTTGAATATTATAAAATAAAATAAATAAATAAATAACTTACATAAAAGGTTTTTACTTGAAAGTTGTAAAGTACATACAACTCCTTTGATTTCTAATGAAAATTCTGACTATGATAAAGATAGTAAACATATTGATAACAATAACTATAGAGAAATAATTTAGATTCTATTGTATTTTACTACATGTAGACCATGTGTTATATTGGAAACATGTCATTAAGCTATATTTCAAGAAAACTTATAAAATCTCATTGAAAAGATGCAAAAAATAATTTCAATGTATTAAAAATGGAAAAAAATTTATATCCATAAATTTTTAGAAGAATTATTAATTTAATATTACTTTAAATTTAGATGTTGAATTTGGTGGATGAATACTAGATGGGAAGAGCACTTCAAGAACCTACCATTTTTGAGGTTAATACCTCATATCCGGATCTAGTAAGAAACAACACTATATTGAATTGTCTACTAATTATGAATAATATATTTCTACTCGATATTATTTTTCACATGTATTGTAGATATAAAACCTTAATGAGATTTTGATTAAAATATAATCAAATCTCAATTAAATGATATAACAATAGTGCTATAAAAATTTCAATAAATAAAATAAATCGTTCAAGAACAAAGAATATAAAATTTAGGCCTCATTTTTTGAGTTAGAATAATAAAAAAGGGGATATTAATATTGAGTTTATCTCTAAAATAATTAGGTAGATGATATTTTTATAAAAACATTTTCATTGGAAAATATTTATTTTATCAATATAGAATTTAGATTATCAGAATTTAAATGAATATAATTCAGTTTATTTTAAATTATGATTTCCTTATTAATGATTTGAGTTTAATTATTTAATAAAAATAAATTAGTTTATTATATATTTAAATATTATTATTTTTAAAAAAATAAATTATTTATACTATTTTATTTTTGGAATTACTTTTTAAAATTTATACAAAACATTTCGGGTGAATAAGATTTTTGGGATTTGGATATTTGAACAAAAAATGTGATTGACCCATAAAAATTTTACTATTTGACTATGTATTATATCCCTAAGCAAAAAATGTATCATTGAACCAGTCAATCTTCTCATGACATCCATGTGACCTTTAAACCATGGAATAATATAAAAATGTAGATGAAAGAAGCTCAGTTCTTCTATGACAGAATGATTAAGTGAACCACTCAGAGTTCTCATTGGAAAGACAGCTAACATGGGATAGTAGATCTTGATCAAAAATCTTAAAAATATTTGTTTTTAGTGTTATTTTTTGGATTTAATTTTTCATGAGAATAAAAAATGGTTTTCTATTCATGGAAGTTCTTAATACATTTATGAGGATTGATAACTTAATGTTAACTACTAAGGTGGATGTTATTTTATCTAGTGTAAATATTAATTATGTTTTTGTTTCTTCTATTCAAATGGATGATTTCATTCATTTCCACCATGATGGAGTGTATAATTTTAGTTATACTTTTTGTTTATAGTGATTCTATTGGACCAACAGTTGTTTTCCAAATTCTATTTAGAAATATTGATTCTAGGAAGAATCTAGTCTAAGTTTTTTATCATGAGTGGAATGTTCGATGCATGTTTTCATTGATTAAAATTTAACTAAAATCTTGAGATATAGGGAAGGTATTGTTTTAGATTTTTATTTCTTATACACACTAATCAAAAATATGATTCTCAATATTCCAAGGTACATGATGTGATTTATGCATCCTTTATTTAAATTAAGGTTTGATAAATTGGTATCCTTAGGAAATTCTGATCTACCTAGTCTTGAATACTAATGAAAATGATTTGAATGAGGGTGAGACAATAAAATTCTATAAAATAAATACATTTTTGATTTTTTTTTTATGAAAACTATTGGTTAATATTTCACTTCTGATTCAATTTCCATCAAACATGTAGTTCAAGAGAGTATAGCTAAGGGATAGCCACCCCAGACCACACTATCTAGGGATACATAACATGTTGAGATAATATATACAATGCAAATAGATGAGAAAATGGATATATATTAGAATATGATATTTTAATATTAAGAACTAATATAAAAGAATATTATCAGATACTAGATTTTAGAACTACTATAATAGGTCAACATGATGAACCCGTTATCGAGTGAACTGTTTTAGCACCTATAGTAATGATAATTGTGATTGTTCAAAGTGTTTCAGATTCTGATGGATGATTCAAAAAAATATGTAGAGAATCATTAATTGTATGTAACTGCCCATAGATCTCATATTGATGTATATCAATAAGGTGATGTGGTTATTGAAACTATTAAGAATTCTCAAACACCACCTTCACCATTTCCATATCCTATTATGCAAGAGGAAGAACCCACTTTCAGTTTGAGATCAGAGAGTTATGAAATGAAATATTTTTTCTATTCAATTTTTTGAATTTTGATAACATTTTGGGTGATCCTAATGAGATTAAATATGACATGAGTTCCACTAATGATGATATCAGATAACTCAAGGATTCCTCTATTTCAAAGACTGATATTGAAATGTTTCTTGTGTTATTAGATACCCGAATAGAACTAGTTAAGAACATTCAATCAGTAACTCCCATGAAAAAATTTGTTTCTAATGTAATTTCTAATGATCTTCATTATATAAATTCTATGATAAAATTTTTAGAGGTTGTTTTTTTAATTTTGTCTGAGTAAAATGAACATAGGGTTATGGTTGAAAATCAAAGAGGCTCGCTAAAAATATTCAGATGTAACAATAATATATGTATCAATATTTTATTTCTAAGATTACATATTTTAAGACAAAAATGAAATAAATCATGAAAACCTTATTATGTGTAATAATAATCATGTTTGATTTTATCCAAAAACAATTTTCCCACATTAAATTCCCCCTAGATCCTCATTTGTTCTAGATTTTCAATGTGTAGTTGATTAGTTTATCTAAAAATTGATTTCTATATCATCATAGATTGATGTCCCCATATTGTGGTATGTTCACATTAGTTCATAGGAATTATTTTAAATGGGATACTATGGGTGAGTTACATGGTACCAAAGAATCTATCAGGAATCTTGTCATAGGAAATAATATATCCTTAAAATAATTAGTGGCCTTTCATTATGAATCTGATGGGAAACTAAATAAGATCCTGAATGTATCAAAAGGAACTCAAGGTAGGTTTTTTATATCTCATGTCCTAATATCTAGAAACCATCGGTGTTTCATAACGTCGTTGAACATGGTCTATGAATAAGTTCAAGGGTTTTATTTGGTCTATTTAGATGATGAATCAAGATAAGAATATAAAAAATATCCAACCATTCTACTTTTAGTTACAATAAATAAGTTTATTTCATAACGACCTACAAGTACTATTCCTCATGTTATAGTTTATCTTTTTCCTTTTATAGGAGTTGTACCTATTCCTACTATACGTACTATTGTTAGAGATTCAGTTCATCAACCCCTAGTCAGTTGTCTGTAAGAATTTGCTAATGAATTGATATATAATTTAGATAGTATTGATAGAAATCTACAACATCTAATTTAGAGAATGATCAGTATGAAAAGATCAATGGATTTTATTTTGAATAAGTTTTTAGGGGATGTTACATATATTCTATCTCTTGTTGATCTTACTCCATTTCTCCATAATCCTTCCTATTTTTCAACTAGTCAGTTAGATTCCTTTCAATGAATCCTGATAAATGATATTTAATATGTTTCACAAATTCTTCGACAAGAATCGATGAGTATTGTTTAGTTATTAATCTTATATATCCTTAATGGTACCAAAATGTGTGAAAATGATATCTTTAATATAAGTGGTAGATGAACTCTAGGCCCATGATCCTCCAGATACCTATAGAGGTACCATAAATAATGTGTATTCTATTTATAATCCATATCTAAACTATAATAAAGGGAATGAAAAATATGATTCTTCTCTAGCTACTGAGTAATCATCAGAACGAGCACCATCCTATGAACCTAAAATGAATGTGTATTTTTGAAAATTTGGATGTCTGGATTTTAGTATAGATAAAGGGAAAATTGAAGGGTTTCTCAACAATCATTCTTATTGGTTGTAGGTGAATTCTATTATTTACTATGAAGAATCAGCTACTATAGAACAAGGAAAGGTTGTGCCACCTTATTTAATGGACACTCCAAATGCCACTATAAACAACAATGGCTTAAAAATACCTCCCCCAAGTCCAGATTCAGGGTTTCAAGCAATCTATAATATCATTTATTCATGGTGATGTTTTTTTAGTTTTGAGTGGATGTACCTCTTTATATACTGATTGATGAACAAATAATTTTTTTTAATTTATCATGTTTTCATAGCGATTTTTTTAATTTAATGATTTTTATATCATTCATTTGTTATTTGAGGTTTCTTATTTACATTTTAAATATTCAGTTTCAAATCTCTAATTTAATAGTTCAATAATACAGTTTATATATTAACAAGGATTCCATTCTATTTACCCTTCATCTTTTTTTGTGACACAATAATAGTGGGATGTTAGAAATGTTTACTATAAGTTGAATAAAAGGTAATAATTCCTTAATCAATCCAATGGGTAGAAGTATATATCTAAGGGTGTGAAAAAGTACATTTTACATGAAAAATATATATATTATATATTTTGTTTGAAATCATTTAAAAACCATTAAAATTTTCATGTTTAATTTCTTATGGGTTTTGAGATCACAAAAAATGGGTAAATTGTTCTAATACTAATGTTGTTCCAGAATAACCCATGTAGTTTATGATGAAATGATCTGAAATACCATTTCATATTTTACTATTGGTTTTATTTATAAGTGTGTTTATCAAGTATCATCTTTTTTAAATGTTTCTACTATTAAATTCATACAATAATTAATTTTATAATCTTTGGATGAAATTTTTATAAGTCTTGATAACCAACTATGTTAGGATTTTAGTTATGTATAGAAATGAAACACCAAGCATTATTGTTTTTTAATATCCTAAATTAATAATTTTCTTATATAAATTAGTGATCTTATAAAATTTCCTATGTGAAAATAACCTTTCTGGGTAAGTCTGCTATATGATTAATTGATTATATAGATCAAATATCTATGTGAATTAGTTATGGTGATTAATCAACTATTCGATTATGATATTTACTGAAATAATATACACTATTCTAATCACATACATTATTTTTTATACATTATTACAAATCCTACGTGAATTAATTTGGATGTGTGAAAAAAATTTAGATACATGGAAAAATTGGATACATTAAGAAAATAGTCTATTTGGTGAATCCCATCACGAGTCCTATTCTGTAGTTAATAAAGATACATTGATCAAAATGGATACATGGATTAATTTGGCCATGTAAATTCAAATATAAACAATTTGGATATATTGTGATATGAAATTATCTACATTGTACTAAAACATCTATTTATTATTGTTGAATAACATCAGTGATATTTCAATGTTGTCATGTGAAAATTATTTACTGGAAGACGTATTTATGTTAAAATATATTATAATAATATTCATGTAATGTGAATTGAAATAACTATACTGATAATTTATTTCCCATCACTATAGCTGATGAATTTCTATGGAATGGAAGTGCGTTTTTTAATTAAGAGGTGTAGATTTTATTGATCAGTGCTATGTGATTAAAATAGTAATTTTTCCATCCATTAAAAGAGATAAATGAATTGAAAAATAAATATATTGAGAAGAAATCTTGTTCTTGAATTATATTCTGAGATTTCTATATATATCTCCCTCAAATGCCTTGTGCACAATGTTTTTTACATAAGAAGTAGAGGAAGTGATCAAAACATTTGTTATATCAATCATCTTTAATGTTATTTTAAAAATAATCCTCTAAATATAACCCCTTTTTATCATATCTTGTGGATATTTCTTCTATCATTCAATTTTATTTTACAATTCCATATTCAATATATTAAAAACTCTTATTTATCATATATTTTTATGAAATGTTAATATTAAAATAATGTAAAGTTTATTATCTATAAATCTTTTTTGGATCACAATTTAATGTTCATGTGATTTTGTAAAAACATTGGATAAAATCACTTAGTCATCTAGTTTCTAGAAGAAATATTTGATGTCCTTGAAAAATGAATAGTCTATTATAATTCCATAAACTCGTAGATACAAGTGCTGGTGGAGTGTACAAGGGGAATTTCATCCCCAATTTACTATAAATATATATGTTTGATATTCATTTTCTGTCATTTATTTCCTCTACCACATATGTTAAATAAAATTTCAAAAGTTAGTAATCTCTAAAATAGGGCAGTTTTTTCTAAAAATAAAATCTCAAGGACATAATTCACCCCCTGTTGAGTCTTTATGATGACTTATCAGGACAATAGATTAGTCATATGTTTAGTTGTTGACCCCAAAACTACATCTTCAGCCTTTACATTCTTCAAAACTACTCCACTAAAGCCTCTATATGATTTTGAATCCACCCATAAGCCACCGTCATTTGACTAATATACAAGATATGTTTTTTATATTTTGGCTATTTGTATCTTTTTAAATGTTTTTATATCTAATAAAATTATTTCATATCACATTGATGGTGTGTGAATATAATTTTTTCATTTATATTATTTTCATATTCTTGAATTACTTATTTTATACATTATCTGAGTTTTAGTCATTCCAATTCAACTAAATTTTCAACAATATAGCTTAATTTTTCATACCTCAATGTACTATAATAAATATTTTCCCTCTACTTAGACATCCTTTTTAATATCAAGGGGGGGATATATAATGGGACAGAATAATGGATAAAAAATTAGAAAAATATTATATTTTATATTTTTTTTTAATGCTTAAAACTATTAAAATTTCATGTTTAATATTTAATTTTTTTATGTCCGTTTTAATGGGGGAGATTATTGGATTGAAATATTTATTTCGACACATCCCATGTGATTTATATTTTGAATATCCTAAAACCCCTTCATATGTTTCAGATGATTCTATTTTTTAGTGTTTTATTAGGTTTTCATCATATATATTCCATTATTCTTTATATATGAATCTATATTCATGTTTTCTGAAATTATATTTTGTCTATATAAATAGATACATAATGAAATTTTCAATGTATATATTTAAGTATGTTGGGAAATCGACTAAATCAAACATCTATGTAAAGGAATCACATATATAAATAAGATACATCATAGAATTGGATACATGATAATCAGTTATGTTGGCGAATCAACTATGTGATAAAATATCAACATTTAAAAAAAACTATTTGAATTACCTCTATGAAATAATAAACTAAATTATTTTGATTGGTAGCATATTTTCCTATGTGGTTCCAATTGTCTACATCATTAATTTTAGCTATATGAATTCAAATATGTGAAATTCACCCACATGATCAAGTTAGATACCTAGTTTTACTACATGGAGAATTAAACTACTTTAATAATGGATATGTGGATCAATTTAGATATGTGAATTTGAATATTGGGTATTTAGTTATGTGGTGATCCAAAATCATATGCATCATTCTATAGCTCAGGTATTTATTACCTTTTTATCATTTTACGTGTAAATTATTACATCCCTTGAAGCATTAAATGTTATACCACCTCTTTATAGAAAAGTCTATTTTTAATGGTTTCATTTACTAATAAAATAAAATTAGAAATAATATTTTATTGAATAATTCATTCTTCAAAAAATAATTTTAATAAATTTAAATCAACAGTTCTTTCCCAACTCCATCTTTTTATTAGATAAAATTATTTTCAATATTATGTTAGAAAATATATAATAGTATTTGAATAAATATAATAACATCGACAACAATTTCCTTCAATATCTCATTAATTATTTTATTATTCTTCTCCGTGATAAGAAAAAGAAGGATAAGAATCATATTTTCTACAGATATTCAATCAAGATAAATAATACTATATTTTTTAAGGCTCTCCTAGATCAATTATTTATTCTTATTATATCTTCTGTAGAACTCTTAACATCCATCATTTATATATTGAAAACCGTGATTTAATTTTTAATATATCATTGTTCTATTTTATCGATGGAAGTTGGAACACCATATATTATGTGTGGAATGTTATTATTTTTAAAATTAATTATTGGATATGGAAAAAATATAATCGTTATATACTAAGTGATGAATACTTTCACTCATTCAAGAAGTCGCTCAGAAAAATATTGTTAAGAGTGAGATCACCAAGCTCTAGAAGATGAGCATTGGTGGAGTGGAATAGGGGAAATTTTATATTCAAACAATTATAAATAAATTATTATTGATAATATTTTTCATATTTTCATTTTGATTTATTAATTATGATAAGAAAATATCTCACTCATTCATACCTAGAAAGATGGTTGAATGAGGTGAATAAATTCTCAAGAACTCAATTCACCCCCTATGGAGTGTTTGTGCAGTTATACATTGACCAAAAAATAAGCTCTAAATTCAATCAACCAACAGTATTTAGAAAAATATTTATGTTATATTAACCCTTATCTCATTAGTTTAACCCCTCATTGACCCTTTTAACCATTTCTACATAAATGAATTTTCACCTTGGTTACTATTAATTATGTTCAAAAATGAAATTGAATTATTTAATATATTATTTAATTATTATATAAAATATGAGAAATTTTTTATAAAAATAAATTTCCTGTAATTGGAAGTAATTAATTTAAAAATAAACACATACAATTCAAGGAAAACAACTTTTAGAAAAATGAATTTCTAAAGAATAAAATGAACATACTCATATTATTCGACTGGTAATTATCATTATATGTATTTTAATTTATTTAATTTAATATATCATGTAAAAATTGATATTATTTATCTATAAATATTAACATAAATTTTTAAAATAGAAATTCATTTTTCACATAAAAATTGTTTTATGAAAAATATTTGTTTTTACCATCAGAATATTTTATCTTTATATAGATTAAATTTTTATGAAATGTTTAAATTAATATTCATTAAATAGAAATATATTTTTTAAAATAGAATTTCTTTAGTAAACATGATACATAATGTTAGAAAGAATATGATATCATGAAAAATATATATATTAACATTAAATGATTTTATTCATAAAATTTGAAATTGAGCACTCATTTTACATAGAATTGTTCAATAAATTTGTATAAATAAGATAGTTTGTTCATATATTTCATTATTTTATAATTTATATTATAACCCTGAAAACCAATTACAAATTTATGTATAATATTTTAATCATTGTTTGTTTAATTATAGTGCTGCATGTAAAGAAATCTATCAAATGCTTTGAAAAAAATTAATATATATTAGAAAATATATGGGTGTTACATTATACCCCATTACACTAATATCACCCATGAAATTAAATTATTCTCATACAAAAATGAAGATAATTCCACCTCATCAGATACTTGGGTTCCCACAAAATTTCATAAAATTTATAGTTAAACCTCAAAACATTGAAAATGTTTGTAATATTTTTATGTGGCACTTTATATCATTGATTTGGGATCTACACTATTTTTCACACATAATAACGATCATACTATAAAAATATAACCTTTTAGTTCAGTGCATGTGATGATTCAAGTATATACTTCCACAATAATAAAACATTGAAAATAACATGAACATGAAAAATAATTATTGGGAGAACTAAATGATAAGAAACCCTCCCAGTATAATCCCGGAATTCAAAGGGTAAGATATATAAAATTATTAACTAACCCTTATATCTAGATCTCAAAAAATTATCTAAAATAGTTATTCATATGAATTCACTATCAGAAACATCATTCTATATATATCACTAATGTTTTTTTAACATAACTCTTTTATCGACTCTGAGATTCCTTGATGTGATACTGAATAACTCTAAACATATTTTAAATTTCATTTTATATATTAGTTATAAATATATTTATTTCGAAAAATTTATACCAATATTTAATATATTTTCACTTCGTACACTATAGTTATACATACGGATCCATTTTAATGCTTGAGTGAAAGCTATTACAATAAAATAAATTGACTAGAGGGAGCTTTTAATCCCAAACCATATTGAAAAATATATAAAACTATATCAACAAATATTATAGGGTTTAATGGCCCTATAAATATTAGAATCCATATAATGATGATGATATGTAGTGATACTGTCACTTTGTATTAAATTATTGTAAAAGTGTTCTATAGAGCAGCTTGTAAATCCTCAGATCCTTATCAGATAAAATAGAATATGGTTCCCCAAGAAACTATCACCACATTTACAATAAATATCATGGAATTATGATAAAGATTGAAATATTATCTAGCTATAATAAAATGGGTTGAAATCATAAGGATATTAAATATTGACCAAATTGAACTATGACCATTATATTATTTTGGTAGTCTAATGATGGAATCCATGGTGGTGTTTTATCATTTTCATTCTAGAATGGGTAATGATTGTGATATAACTATATAATTTTGACATTTATCCTTAACATAAATACATACCATGAATCACGATAAATACTCTATAATATCCAATTTCATGTTTCTGAAATGATATAAAATTTGAGATATATATATATATATATATATATTTTCTTCTAGGAAAAATATTGAATGATTAACTACATGCTTTATCAAACAAATCCATCAATATTAGGGTTGATGGGACACATACATAGTTCATGAATTTTATAATTGCATCATAATCATGATCTAACATATGAAAATTACTCAACATATTCTGCAGTTCTAAATCCCCCATTTATGCCTCTTTAATCTCTACATGGATAGATGGTTGAACACTCATATGAGAAAGAAGGGATATGTCCCATTTTCTTATGACATCCAGATACATATTATTAAAATCCATAATTATTAGACCTCATAAAATCCTCGTCATGGAAAAAATAGTATATTCCTTTGGACATAGAGCACCATCTACCATTTTTCCTTCTAAAGGTCATATTGTATTGATAAATCACAATATTTAATCAACTAAAACCATTTATTTTGGTTCATATTCATGTTTTTTCAACATATAATACTTAATTTAATAATGAGTGTATATCTCAAACCATTCACTATATAAATAGTACCTCTATATATTCTACATTTAGTATCTCCCCATTTATTTGATATAAATAGCCCTAATGAATTTTTAGTAACACCCATAGAATGTATGTAATTTCCATTGGATGTTCATCTTCATCCTCACACCTACAGATGAACCTTTATTCATAAAATAAAATGTTACTCCCCTTCCTCAAGAATTCATATTGTATCTATATAAAGAGATATATTTTCTTCCCATTGTCCCATCAAATTCAATTGGATAGAGAATAATAAGGTTTTATAGGGAACATTTCTATAAACATCTATTATAGTGTTGACATAGACTTGAGATGCAATCATCATACCACAAGAAGTTTTTTATTTATAATTCATAATACATTCATTATTTTATAATTAGTATCAAACTTTACTGTTACAAAGTTCGGGGTTTTACAAAAACAAAAAACAATAATCATAGTTCTTTAGTGGATGATTAAATCTTATAAACATTATTTTTAGGACACACATTGATTGTTGCAACTACGTTGTATTTCCATTATTCAATTGGCCATTGGATTTTATAATGGGTATCATCCTTTTTAACACAAGGATTATGGAATTGAGTTGTCTAGATCCAAAAATTTCAATATCTAAGACATTGAAATATTAGTGATTAATTGGAAAGTAAACTATTTAACTCTGTCAAAACATTCATTTTTTCATAAATTAGTTGATCTATTCCCTTCATTTACCTATATAAAATTTCTTCCCCTTACATTTATACAAATCCTTATGCATTTATTCACATACATATAATAGTTAGGAAATTAACTCATCTAAACTCTAGGGTCATTATAATCTTAAATTTAATAAAACAAAATTATCCTTTTATTTGTGATTTTAACTAGGTTTAAGTAATTAATAAAAATTTGAGATATTTTATTTTGAATAACCATGAGTTTTTTCATCCTATATCCCATTCAATTTGGTTTCCCATAAGGATGGTTATTGAATTTCCCATCACAGTCATTTCTTAAATGATTAATCTTATTTTAATACATAAACTAAACAAATATTCTTGAAGGATCAAAATAAAATAATAATTAAAATAAATAATATTGTTATGAAAATCATTTGTAGGAAATATTAAATTGGAATTCCTTTTTTAAACCCATGAAAAATTACATCTATCCCATGACACTGTGGATTATTATGGGTTTTTACAAACTTCATCCTCTCATTCAACATAATGGTTAATAAAGAGAACATGAATTAACAAAATAATATCCCCTAGGAAATTCAAAATAGGTTTATTGTTAGGAATAATTTTTTTATTAGGTGAGAAATGATTTAATATTTAATTACCCTTTATTAGGGTTATTACTCCTAGTTTAATCTATTAAAAATCCCACATCTACGATTTTATATCTAGAAAGGGAAGTTATTTTTATGAAATTACATAATTACTTTCTTACCTAAAATAAAAAATGGTATCTAATTCTTATACTTATTTATATTGTTTAAAAAATTTATAATAACAATCCCAATAAATAAATAACCCATATTTTATACCAATATATGAAATAGAATCATAACACACATAAATATTACATCATTTTTTATGAACATTTAATTCATATCATAATAATTGATAACAAAAAATGTAATGATTTTGAATATTTATATACTTGATAAATAAAAAAGAATTTCCTGAAATATCTGTAAAATATTCCATAAATTTTAACATAGTTACTTCCTTTCTTAGTCATACCCAACTTAATACCATTTACCATAACTTGTGGAAATGAAAATATAAGAAAGTTCGAGCTCAGACACACAGTATGTGTAAACCAAGAATATATAATTCAATGATTATAAGTGAGAATATGATAACAATATGTTTATAATAACTTTATCATAACTTAATAAATTCATTCATACTCAGTCATTGACCAATAATTATATTTTTAGTACAAATATTTATCATAATAATAGAAAAACGTCGAATGAATGGAGAGTCATTTATAATAATTCATGCACCAAGTTAAAATATCGTATGCATAAGACATATGGTTATGGAATAATCATAATTATTGAAAATACTTTCCTTAGTCAAGGATCACTACCAACATTATCATACTGGGAAAAGTCACATAGTTTTTTGGGTTCAATCTTCAATCAATCAATTCTTTATTCAAGGTTCATTTTCAATACTACCATAGTGGAAAATTTACCATAGTAAATTTGATTCACTCACCATTTTATTTAATATTATCTCATGAGATATTAATATTTAAATAATAACTTATAAGTATATATATTTATGGTCCAAACCATCATATAATGAAAACCATATATTTTTTTTCAATAATATTATAAAAAAAATTGTCAATACATAACCAATAGGAAGGAAAAAGGTTCAATAAATATTTTATCATAACATAATTAACTTGTGAGAATGTATTGAGTTTCATAGAAATATCCTAAAAAATAATCATCATAATCCATATATAAAAGGAATGTGGATGTTATTGGAATTCAATATCCCCAGTGAAGTATTATAACTCTTAAAGAACACAGAATTAAATAAAAAATAACTTTTATTAATGATTTAAAAATATACATTGAAAGGGTTGGAAAATATTTTTTTCTTTTAGTTTTTTTAATAAAAAAAATTCATGAATATTAGGATCCAAATATTATTTATATATAGGTATAGATACCTTGAAATTATGTTTCAAATAAATAGATATATATGTTGTAGGGAAAATCCTTTCATTTAGTAAATATTAAAACAAATATGTTTTCATCATTTTTGGATTTGTATGAGCCTACACTATTAATTTTTTTTGGCTTTTGGAAGACCGGTTTGGGCCTCATGTCTTTTAAGGCCTTTCAACACCCAAGGCCTTAGGGCCAGAAACGAATTTGGGCCACCTCAACACCTTTGGGCCACTAGAAATAGAGCTTAAATGACTAGACAAACACTATAAGGAGAAGTCACCAGATGGGGATTCAGAGTAGGTTCATTCCCTATAGTAGAAGCTAAGAGAATTTTTCAAAAAGAGAGGGTGTATAATTCCCACTAGGACTAGCTTTTTCTTCCATGGGAAGCCTATCTGAACAAGTCATGTGAAGGTGGAGAGCTAATATCACGATGAAGAAGTTGGGTAGGAGCAATTCCGTTAATAGTCTATATAATTCCTATGATATATGGGTCATGTAATCTCTACGCCTACAAGCCTTATAAGGGTTCCCCCTCATCCCATGAAAAGGGGGTTTATAAAAATTCAATAAAAAAGGTCATTGGAAAATTCGAGTGATGAAAATTTCCCTAATAAAATTTCAATGAACATGGATAGAGGGGAGAAATATTTCTGAACCAAAAGAATAAATAAGGCTAGATGTTTATAAAAACAATTTATCCATAATTTTAATGGATAAGGAGAGGGTAATGGTACTAATGATAAAAAAACTAAAAAATAACCAAATTATATTTAAATATATTTTTATTAATAGATAAATATCATATAATTTCCCAAAATGATATTTACATATAGACAACCTCGATTAAACAGTGGGATTGCAACATAAACTCTTACAACTTTGGTAACTGTTGAATCAAAAACACATTGAAATAAATTATTTAAAATAGAACATTAAATGAAATTAATATAAATATATTCATGATATAATATTTTAACGGTGAATTATATACACCATTTAAACACAAATACATACATAACATGACACATATCACAATGAAGCAATATTGAGATGAATAACTGTTACCTCAAGTCCTAAATTTTTCTTACATTTTCTTAGCCTCTTGTAAAATATATTTTTAGTTTTTATATATATAAACTTGAAACATATTCATAATTATATTACTATACATCATTATATTATAATTACCAACTACTCATATACTAATAATACTTTATTAAATCATTACTTAGGTGAAAACTAGTCTGTTTTTTATGCATATTTATGTTATATAGCTCCAATAATTTAACATCATGCATGATTTAATCATGTAAATAGTATTAATAATTTCATAAATATAATATTTATTAATTATATATTATTATATAAATAGTTATATATGTCGTGGATGAAAAATGAATTACAAAACCTTTTGGGGATGGTAGTCAGTATGTACACACGAGTAATGTATCCACTTTTCTATTGATAAACCGAAAGAAAAGTAAATAATAATTTAATATTAAGTAATATAATTTATATATATAATAAAAAATATAATAATTAAATATAAAGTTATTAATATCCATGTAAAAAGGAAATGAAAAATGATTCACATCGATATCTGGAGGTGGTATTTCGCACATACACACGAGTGACATTACCATTTTCCATGTGATCCAAGGGTAAGAAGGTAAATCATGTCTTATATTTGTAAAAACATTATACAAGTATAAAAATTATAAATATATATTAAATTAATCTATTTAATTATTCATGAGATACGATGATGATAAATAAAACACATACACATCATGGAGGTGTGGGTTCATATATACGCATGAGAAATTTTTTCATTTCCCATAGGATGAAAATATAGATGAAAAGGGGTTTACCAAAAAAATAATAATACATAAATATATCAAATGTACTTATGTTATTATACCATCCTTGTAAAGATAGTTTATAGGGAGGTAGATATGATAAAAAATATGAAATAACTCTGTTGCGAGTAATACCTATTATTTGAGAAACCTAATTTTGATTTTATTATAAAGTCCCCTGAGATTGAGTTTAAAGAGGAAAAGAACCTCAAGAAAATGGATAAATTAGTTAAAAAGTAATTTATTAAGAGTACAGTTGAGCTATGTCACTTAATAATGTGTGAAAAAAATATAAGAGGAGGATCCCTTTTATAAGTGAAGTGTGTTTCACACTTTTAATTATTATAAATATTAAAATAATATAAGGAAACCTTCATGGTAATGTGGCTCAAAATTTTATAAATTTTGAATAATTTTTTTATAGGTTCAAAATCAATTCAAAAATAAGATTTATCTATGTTTTTTTGTTTTCTAACACGTATTTCTGTAATCTAAACCATCATTAACACTTTTAACCATTACCGTAGTAATGAATTTTTTCCATGGTTACTATTTGGTGTCATGACAAAGATAATTGATATATTTTCCAAATTTGGATATTAATATTTCAAATACAAAAACCATATTTCCAAATTCAATCCTTATATTTGTCAAAAATTATTTTTAAAATAAACATATAAAAGATGATAAAAATAATTTAAAAACATATTTATTCAATAATAAAATTAATTTACTCTAATTATTTTATTAGTAATCATGATTAAATGAATTTAAATTAAATTATCTTAACATATATGGTATATATTAAAATTATTCTTAATTATGGATTATTTATTTTTTAATATATAAATAAATTGTGTACTTAAAATCAATTTTCCGAAAAATGACCCTTTTTACCTTTAAATTGTTTTTCCTTTATTTCAAATAATTTGATAAACAATGTATGAATTATTAATCATTCATTACCAATATATTTCCTCAAAATAAAATTCCATTAGTTTTCATGATACATAATTTAAAGAAATATACAATGTATTAACAAATAGATACTTTTAAATTAAATGATTTTGTTCTTAATATTTCAAATTCAGTACCAATATTCCCTAAAAAGTTTCAATAAATTTATTTTAAGGAAAATATTAATTCATATGTTTCCTAATATAGTAATCACATATTCATACTCATCATTAAAATTAATAGTATATATATAATATATCAGTCATAGTTTGTTTTAATTTGGTGTTTCATTTAAATAAATCTATCGAACTATTTTAAAAAATGAAATATATATTCTAAAATCTATGTGTTTTAATTTAACCCACCAATTAAGTAATATATCTATAACCATAAATCCTAGAAAAAAATCTTTGATCCTTACCATATGATTTTTGAATATCTGGTCACCATCCAATCATCATAACATTGTGCTATATAAATTCTCATTATCAACATATGATGATAAACATTCTGATAATCATCATGGATATAAAATGTTAAACTACACCGTATATTAGTCCTATGTTCATGAACTCAAAATATGTAGATAATTTCTTCTTATTTGATATTTAAGCTATAAAACATTTCATTTTTCTCATCTGAGTGGAAAACACCTTCCTTCAGGTGACTATCCCCTTTTGCAATACATTCACGGTCAATGTGTGTATTACTTACTACCTTGAGGATACATAGTAAATCGTAGATATACCATATTTGGACCAACTATGGACACCATTAAAATTATAATCTCATTATCTATGATCTAAATTGATGGTCAATAATCTTATATCGGGTTCCTTTGACACACATGAAAGCGAGATGAAAATATTTTTAGATGTAAAGGATTAACCTTCACCTATGTTGATTCTCATCTTTTACATGAAAAATCCATGGGTTTGGAGAACATAGAGTCTTATAATTTAATTAAAATTTTCTTTAGTTTACCCCATACTTCAAGAATTCCTTGATCTGAATCACCATCATCCACAACATCTAAATTAGATCCTTTATAGTGATCGAATAATGTAAAATAGTCCCATATACCATCTCGGGAAAACACTTTATCGGTCCTCTATAAGAAACCTAATGGTTATCATATACAAAAAGTGGTCGAATAGGGATCCAAAATATTTATCTTCCTCCATACTTGGTAGTGTGGTAATGAAACCCATTTTTTAAATACAAGGTTTGTAGTTATCTTCAACCCACATTCAACTCCATTTTATGACCAAAATCCTATATTTCGTTATTTACATCATCAAATTATCCTTTATTCTATTGGAATATAATTCCATTGATATTACCCCGCTCAAGAAATTGTATACATCGATAATGAAAGGTTATAATTTGAAGTATTTCCTAAACTGACCTCCCTTTTTTAGGATACTCCTAATGGTCAATGAGTAATTACGGCCCTAATCCATCCACCCATATTAAGTGATCCCATGAGGCATATAGAATCTTCTACTACATGTTTCCCTCCCTGAGAATAGCTCATGTGGGTTCAATGGTTCAGTGTATTTTCCCATATATGATTCATCCAAACGTTGTTTGCATGTAGAGAGTCCTTTTGGACAAGAAATAATCATTATAAACTATATAAAAATCATCCCCATTATGATACTATCTATAATAACATTATTTTATCCAATTCATATGCTTTTTTGTCTTCAATAAATGATACAAATAATATCTAACTCGTTTTCCAAATTCATGATCCTGAAAATATGATATTCTACAATTGGGGCTATCTATGTTGACATTGAATTTCTATTAACATTTTTTTTTTGTTTTTTCTTCATGCCACATTGACCACCTATTCCATAGACATATACGCATGAAATGAAACATAAAAACACCCCCATTAGTCTGAGTATCAATATATAAAAGTATATGCATTAGCTTCTAAGGATTTCTTTGTCTCACTATGCCTCTTTATACATCTATTCAAGTAAGGTTACTATTTTCGTTTATGACTGATGAACTCACTAAAAACTCTAATGTCCACATCCCCTAGATTAATATTTTTTGGAACCATCTATCATATATACCTGACTATAAATGGGTACGATCCGTTGGTCCAAGAATCAGTATTATAAAAATATAAAATTTATCCTAATGAAATTTTCATGACACCATTCCCACTTTCTACCCCACTAACAACCTCACGCCCTCTTTCCAAAATCCCAATAGCCTAAAACTAAATAAAACACCCCTTTGAAACATACCTTATGATGTTTAATTGTGTATCCAATTTCCATTCTATATGATGATAAAATACGATGTGTGGTCCTCATAACATGACATAATATAGTGTGATGCCATCACGCCACCACCCAAGAGGATATCCCCTTTTGTTGTTGGTATCCTACTAAACTACTTTCTGAAACTATGAGAGAATTAGTTCCCACATAATGATATATATAGAGAAATATATATTCTACATTCTATACTCATCCATGGGATCTATACCCTATTCCCTCATTTATCACATTTATGATACATTGAAAAATTCATATTAGGTTTTAGCATATATTTTTCACTATGGGACCATTTCTATTTTGACCTACTTTTTATGCATGAATTAGATCATTAAGAAATTATTGTTTTCCTTCTTTGTGTGGGTATCCTACCACACCCCATTCATGAAATATGTTTCTCTATATTTCCATTACTGGGTAAATATACTATTATCTGAATACCCTATCTTTGTAAAAGTTCAACATATATCATTTCCTCTTATTTATTTTTATACTGAAAATACTTCTTTCAGTAATTTGTGAATTCTAACACAATATGATAGTTTTTCCCAAATAAAATTTTTACTCATGCAGTTTGACTATAAAATCTAACCCAATATATCCAATTAAATATGAACTTAATCTATAAACACATAAACTAGGGTTCATTTATAAGGTAATTAGAACTCAGTTCATGTAGAGTTTCCTCACTCCACTTCAATATAGAGAACCACACTATGGTTGATGCATTATGAACTTGAACAACATACACAAAATGTAGAGTTTATCTATATGGGAATTAAAACTACAATTCAAAACATGTTTCATATATCTATATCTATAATGAAAACTTCAAATTGGGTCCACAAGTCATGACCTTACAGTGTATGTATTCCCCCATAAGGTTGTCTATATCAATTTTAGGCCCACTGATTCATGAAGGGTTTCTTCCTTTCCTATTTAATTAAATATTTTCTCATCCTTGGTCTATTGATCTCAATAATAAAATATATTCACTCAAATACAGGTTTGTTTGTGTGGAACATGGGCTTTATATCCCTCCATTAACATTATTTTGTTCAATTTCTTGATCCTTTCAAATTCCCTTAATACAATTTTTTATTTTTCAAACAGACATGACATAAATGTACCCTTGGTACAAAATTTACATTCTTAAAATATTTAAATCCACAATTCATGCACCATGAATTTAAAATGATAGCACAATATTCCATGCTCTTCAAACATAAACGAGAATCCCCATTTGTCCATTCATATCGGCCTTAAGATATGTTGCATTGAGATTAAATTTGGTATCCCTAATAAATAGTCAAAATATTTCTTTATATATTCTGGTTTTTATACCATATAATTCCAGTTCACCATATCTATGTGCTCAGTGCATTATATTTTAATCCTAGGGTTCTCAGATCTCTCTTTGAGCTCAAAATATCATCTTCACACCTAACATCCCTATAGTTTTAATTTCACTATAAATATTTTATTTAACATTAATCTCCCCTATGGTGATATAAAAACACCAAATAGGAATACTACCATCTAGGGAACACTCCTAAGAGGGTTCCTCAATGATGATTGATGGTTCAAGTATTTAAAAAATTGCTAATAGCTTATATGAATTTTTCCCTATCCGTGAAAATGTGTAAGTGGAATTCATGTTTTTAATTTGTACAATGGTCAATATCCTAAATATCATTGCCACATTTCAATTAATATTAGGATTGATCTGATTCCCCTTTACCAACTATACTCTTATTAAATATATTCTTAATAAATTTGGTGTTACTCATTCATACTTAGTGTTATATTGGATGATGGAGTAGTCTTCTTATCATCCTGCTTAACCGGTAGTCCTAGTACAATGGATTCAAGGAGATCATTTTACTATTCTTACCATGACCCAATATTCATTCATGATAGTCTCATGTGACACGAGTGGTGGCCAATTTCCAATTTTTTCTCACACCAATAATGACTAATGTCATATTTAGAGCTTTGGGTCATTTTCTACACCAACATAATTGAGATTCCCCATTTTTAACCTTACTGTATAATGTTGTGTTTAGAATTCAACATCATACTGCCAAGATGGTAAAATGTATGGTATTTATATATCCCATGATTTATGATTTCATGGTATCTTGGTTCCCATTTATGGAACACCCACAATATAAAATTATGTGTGGATTTATTATAATTATTCAAGGATATGTAGTGATGGTTTGATTCCATATCTCAGGCCCAGTCATTTATTTTCTCCTATACTGGTGAAACTAACAATGTTAGAATTTTTCCCCAAAAGTCCTTCCATTTACATTGGGTTTTTTTAGGCCATAAATATTTCCTCACCTCTATATGGACCTGATTGAGTGTAATTAAATTGAAAAACTAATAGACATAGATGAACAACCTTAAAAAAGACATTTATTGTTTATATTGCACAAAAATATAAAGAAACACCCGACGGTCTAGGATACATCATCATAAAAGGATAAAGCTCGCTCCTCCAAACTAAATGACCATAATTTCCACAATACCTAGAAAAATATATCAAACCATAAACTATTCACCCATTTTGGTCAACATTATGTGTAATTAATCTATGTATCCTAGGATCTCAATAAATGCCCAAAATCATAATGAAATAATTTTTTCATATATATCAACCTATTTGTGCTTGCATTTTCCACATTCAATCATGTGCCCTAAATTTTTCTAGTGTATCCCATCAATATTTTTTGGAATATTATGATATATCCAAAAGAATAATTGATCACGTCTTAAGAAACCATCTCATACATCAACACAATTTTATACCCATTATTTTACTGATATATACCCACATACATTTAAAAGAGATCTCATATAGTGATGAAATAATGTCGAACTAGACAACCTCTTATCAATAGAACATGCCATGGTGGAATCTTCATTTTTATATTTGAAAAGTATTTATAAGGATGAAACAAATGACAAATAGTACTTCCTCACATCTAGGTAACAAACCCCATTAAAGAAATTTTTGGCAGTTCAGTAGTTGAACAAGTGTCCTAAATTTGGAGAACAATAATCCTCAACCTACTGACCTCCTTCATCCATTGATGAATACTATTAAAGTTAAAGTTCATAAGCCTCCATATTACCTTTAATCAGTTAAAATTCTAACACCATTATAGGTATTCCCTCATACACCATGCATGTAGTAAGGTCATTCCAACCTAAGGAATTACCCCAAATTTATTCCCAAACCTTTATGAGTCCCAAATGATCATTCATGTAATAGTATGGTCACAACCTATTTATCCCTTCCAATAAATTTCATATAATTTAATGATATTCTATTTATCTATAGTTTTGCTTGTAGTGGAGGAATAAAGGGAGATTATTGATTTTTAGTTTATTGTTTCCTTATTCTGTTTGAGATACAAACATTAAAACATGGAATATAAACTAGTGATATATTTAATGAATAATGGAAACATATATGGGGTTCATCCACATATTTGAGCCTCTCACTTATTAAAATAATAAAAATCATATAATTATAATCTTAGTAAACAGACATCCTTATATTGGTTGCCATTATCAAGTTGTCTCGAGAACTAACTTCTACCAATATTTCTCCACCATCTCTTCATACACCTAGTTTCATAAAACATTTGATTAGATTAGGAGTTGAATTTTATTAGCCCTGTATTCAATTTATTAGGAGAATAACTTAGTTTCCTAAGCTTTAACAAGCACCAATTTCACCGTTAGATGGCAAACTATTCCCTCCCAATCAATGATGTTGAACTACTGATGACATGGTTCCACTAATAAGAGAGATCCCTCCTATAATACCACCTGAAGATACTTAAAACCTTTACAGTTATCCTAATATTATGCATCTTTGAAATATTATCACTCTATAAACACCATCTCAATCAAGATGACCTATGTGAGTTCATAGACTGCACCTTAGTTAACCCCACTGACCAATAGGTTCACCATATAGTGGGGAAGAGATCCCAATTGAATTAATAAATCATTACATTGAGTGTGGGTGATGATGTTTATGATTCTAATCCATTCTTTATATTATTCTTTTCAGTTATCATTTCCGTCTAATGAAACATGCATTATAATTTCATTATAAAATGGTCCATTCTCAAGGAACGATAAAAGTACCAATATGGAAGTACCCTCCTCCAACATTCTCCCCAAATGGTAGGGATCATTTTCAAAGAGTTGAAATTACCCTGAACAACCCTAATCAGCAACTTCCATCTCATCCTCTACCTACTCTCTAGGTTAAGGCTCTAGTATCTCCCTTTCAGACACTTGTATTATATTATGCTACTCCTTCATATTCAGAACTACCACCTCTTAAAAAATTTATAACTCAGGTTTGAACTTTCAACTATGGTAGGATCTCATCCATATTCATCATTCGATTTTGGATTTATCTCTCCAACCATTGTGATAGCAGTCAGAGCCTTAAGTCTCCCTGAAACTCTATTTCCTTGATCTGTAGGAGGGGATGTATTATCATACATTATCACAGGGCTTAATGTGTTTATTCAACCTACAACAATTTCAATTTCAAGAACATGTCATGGTAGAAAATATTTACATGTTGTGAAGGATTGAAAAACAAAATGTTTCATCATTCCATTGACCATTATATACCGAGAAGCTACTATGGTAGCCAATACATTCAAGCATAGATTGTCATATCAACACTCTACAACAAGGGGCCTTTCATTTTCTTTTCTTTCCAAGTGGTTGATGAGATATCCTCAGAGGATGAGTGCATAGAACTTATATGAAAAAAATAAACAATCTAGGGAAAACACTAAATAAGTATTTAGATGTATAGGGGAAACAAAAATATATAGAGAGGTTTACATATAACATGTAGTTGGATTAAAATACCAAATTCCCTAGGTGGAATGTCTCACTATTGAAAGGAGCCACCCAGAGATGCTGGAGTGTAAACCCCTATAAATAATAGGGAGGGCAGGGATTCCGGTAGATTTTATCCTTATATTATCCAATGTCACCCTCTCTATTTTATAAAATTAAGATCCAATTTCATACTAATGATCATATTTAGAGTCATCCTTCTCATCAACTATAATGTAATACTTCCTATCACCAAATTGTTCCTGGATAGATCTGGGAATTGGAATTACTAATACTAATAGCTTTGATATGAAATTGAACTGAAAATATAGATATTTTTCTCATTTAGGATAAGCTAGATTGAGTTACACTCATGAATGTTTTTTTTGTGTTGATAACTAGATAAACCTATATAACATTCCAATGACTAATCATAATTGGATTCTCAAGGTTTCATTTAATGAGTTGGAAGCTCTAAAACATGATCTTTTAAAACTAACACATCTATCTGTTGTGCCTTGTCAGAACATCCATTGACCACTACATTACCCAATCTGTATAAGGGTCACCTAAACCACTCCAATGAGCCATGGATTCCAACTATGATATGAATCCAATCCTTTATTCCTATAAAACCCAAACAAAGTGTTTTTATATGCCTATTGTTGTAATCTATACTCCCTCGTGATTTTACACCAATGATGTGTGATAGTGATGGTCAAATGATACAAATCCCACACCAACTATACAATTGGAAAGATCACATATTTTGGTATATTAGTCATGTAGTGTTGATGATTACCCAAATAGTTTATGGGCCTATAGGAAAAAAACAATGGATATTTTAACATACACCCTTGATGGGGGTCCCTGATGATATCCTATGTTTTCCATGATTTTCATTACTATCCTCTAATATATATTCCCACCTCACCTGTCACTGTAGTTCCATCCAGTTTCAAGCTTCCATCCTCCCATGTAGCCTATCAGTTGATCAATACCAGGAGTTGTAAAAGAATGTTTGAGTTATTTTTTATGGGACCCCTATACAAAAAAATGACGAATTAATCATTAGATATAGATAAACTAGAGGGTAAGCATAACTGGGGAGTATAACTCCAAATGGTAATTTCATCTATCTATGATATCAATAATATCCCTATAAAAGATAAAAAAGGATAATTTCTCTAGGGTTATTTCGTAGTCAGTGTTATTTCCCTAGTTAGAGTGAAGAAGTGAAAAAAAAAATTAAGTAATTGAAATTTCTTACTTGATACACCACCTGTTTAACTTAAATTAGTGTTGGAAACACTTTTTTGTTTTTTTTAAGTATAGAATGTAATACAGTCATTGGAGGGGATATAGGGTTCATGAACTCAAACCCTTTAGATGTGTTGTGACCCATCAACGTCGAAACTACAAGATACTAGAGATGTTCCTAGGAATGTCCCCAAGATAGACATGAGTAATCTGAATATACATCCTCACCAATATGGGAAACCCTAGGTTGATTTGATTTCTAACTTCCAAAACATCCTTCATCATAATAATTTCTACATGTACCCTGATGTTCATGCCCTTAAAGTGCCTCATCCATCCACTCCAGAGTGGTACCTGGAACATTGTGTAAATGAAATTTTTGAGCCATCCACCATTCGTACTATATCTCCACTCTTCATATTTGCCTTATATGAGGATGCTCCAGAATGACCCAAACTCTTTATAGAGACAAACACTAGATAATTTTTTTATCCACCAGGATATCAACTTCCAGGTCCTATTTTGGAAAATATTGATCAAAATGTTGAAATTAATATCTGAGGGAGGAGATTGGTGAGGTCAAAAAACCCATATCATGATGGCCAAAAACACCATTTCTATCATTGGTGTCTTCTCCAAATCCCCCTAGTCTCCAGGTACTAGGAGTAATTGATCAAACACAAATAAAATTATAATGATCCCACTAATTTCGTAGTGATATCGTATGATGATTCTAACTTCATCATGGGGATGGTGGAATTATGTGGTCTCTAGAAACCACCTGCTTAAAAATTCAAGCATCAACTCTAAGAGGTGACAGATGTGAAAATTAAAGGACTATGCTAATTTTTATAACCGTAATCATAATAGTTATATTCCAAAAAACATACAGTTGTGGAATATCCAGTGTGATTAAGATCACTCGCCAATAATGTATCCACCTGGGTGAAATCACCCATCCTTGTACAACCTATACAACTACCTATGGTAATTTCCTGGATGATCATCGAGTAATTGGGTGGGAGAACCACAGTTGTAGGAATGTGTTTGTTGATAGTCCTTGTTTAATTACTGAGTGCTAAAATATTATAATTGTTTTGGTCCATCACCATGTGACTTTTTTCAGGAATGTTCCATCTTCTTAACTCATTATGAATCAAAATCCTATGTATTAAAGTGTTGGAGTATCCAGGATAAGTGAGATGACATATTATAGTAGACCAAAATATTAGAGTAGTGGTTCATTTCTCAAAATATAAAGCTTTTCTAACTCTATAATTAAGGTCAATAGTTCCACAGTCCCAGAATCATCTGTATAGGACCAACTAATCATGTGATTCTTTGACATTTCACTTCTTTTAGCCATAACAGAAGTTCTATAAGTAAAGAATTTAGTGCTTTTATCAATTATTTATATAGTTTCTATATGATCAAAAGATTTTTCTAGTATATTACTACTATATTACACAATTTTATACTTTATCATCCATTTTTCCTCCTTTTCATACTATTTTTCTCCCATAGATAGAATAATCCAATTTCTACAAAAATTCTGGTGGATTTTTGTCTCTTATTAATAAGATTTTTGAAAATTATATAGATCGGTTCATAAATATACCATGTTTCATGAAAAAAATATATAAACTTCTTCCTAAAATATCCTCATAGACATTGGGACCCTTCTTTATTTATATTCATGGGTTGACTATGGTTGTGTTCTGTGAACAAATAAATTTTTTGATCCTAGGAAATATTTCATAACATAGAAAAAAATTACAAACATTAATGTTCCATCAGAATTTTATCTATTTCAAACCCTCTAGATTTTATTTTCTGGTAGGAGGTTATGGTAATAAAAATTTTCATCCATGGAATAAGAATTCATGGTAAAGAATGACCACATCTAAAAAGGTGTCTCTAGATAAATCTTAATGAAAAGGATAAAAATTCACTTATAAGTGATTTGTGAAACACATAAACATTTAACCAAATCAATATTTTTCTAGAATGGAATCAAAAAACATATAATCCACAGATTATTTATATATCCTCCACAATGTATTATATTTCATCACATACTACTCATGTTGTGAAAAACAGTGTTGGAACACTGTGCAGTTCCAATACATGCATGAGCAAGTACTTATTATGCATCCCACGTGGAATTTTGTCATCCCAGGCTGTCCAAGCAGAAATAAATATAAATAGACAATAGAAACCATTTTTGGGAATGTCCCAATAGATGTCTAAGGTCCATTATCTCAGCTCACAATAAAATAATTCTATGAATTTTCATTTACAGAGAATCCTATATATCAAAAAATACAATAAATGTCTGTAAAATTACTCACATTGTTCCGTCATTTCATTGTTTTATTCGTGATATTTTTGTGAATAGATTTATTTTTTAATAGATCATAATTTTTTCAAGGAACACATCATTTTTAAAATTACATATGTAATGAAATCCCCAAACGTTCATGAAAAAACATCATTTTAATTCTATGTAGTAATTGTTTGCTGGAGCCCATGGATCATGAAAATATATCCACTCACACAAATCTGTTTTTGCATGATGTAAATTCTAGATAACATAGTTTTATTCCTCTTTCATCCAAATAGGATTGTGCGAAAGTGGAGTGAACATAATCCACACATAAATTCGATATTTTTTGGCTCAAGTAAACTCTATAAACAAAACTACTATCATAGAACCCTGTGCCAAATCCCTCTACCCCATAAATGGTTTGGATAATCTCATCTATTTATTCTGTTAAGAATAATACCTCTCACTATGAGAGTCTTATCTACTTCTTGAAATGGGAAATTTTCCTATCATATTCCTTATAACTACACCCATACAGTGGGAGTATAATCCCTCTCCATGGAATTATTGAAGATGATCACCCATCTACCCCCTCGATAAGCATGTGTAATATCCCTATAACATAATCCCATCCCATGTTAATGTTGATTAGTATGCATAATGAGTATGTACCACACAATATATATGATCTATATAAATTATGTTTCGTAGTATTTCATCATAGTCACATGAAGTTAAAATGTATAACTATATATGTAATAAATTAATCCATGATACCACCATAAACAACACACAAAATGATATATCACTGGCTTGAGGAACATTTTTTATTTCCCCTAGATGGAGACAAGAACCACGAGTATTTGGGATAATGTTTTGGAACAATTATTCACCCAATATATTAATATAAATCAGTATTTCCAACTAGAAACCCAACATGATATATCCGTACATATTAAAAACACAAAAAATAAAATAAGTAGTTATAATTAGAAAAAATAAAAAAATAAGATAAAGAAAAATGATAATCATATATAAAAAAAACAAAAAAAACTATTTAACACATTTTTAAATCTAGTGAAAAAATAAAAAAATGAAAATGTTGAGGAGGACCACACCCAATATGATCTAACAAGCATATCAAACTTAAGATACCAACCAAAAAATATCCATACGAATCTCAAGTCATATACATAAAACATCATCCACCCACTATCTCAGGAGAGTAGTACTGATGAAACCAATTTGGAACTCATACATAATAATATATGTATTACATGAAGACTAAATAACCATTAATGTGTTTATTTTGGGTGTGAGACATAGTCCACTAAGATACCATAGTGATCCCATTCCATATATTTTATAAGGGAAACCTAGTACACTTGTTTGAAAATAAATAGATGAAAATGAATTTAAATTTCAATTATAATGTTTGAAAAAAATTTCCTTTTAATAAAAATTTCCTACTAAAATGTTAAATTTAAAAATTCATTACTATATGAAATTAAATTTATAAAAAACTAATAAACCATTTTTTTTTAAACATTACACACACATTCAATTTTATAAAAGAGAAAAGAGATGTCATAAGGAAACAAATATAATGGAATAGTCATAACCGAAAACATAGTCGAAATAAAAAAACATATAACATCAAATCTCTATCATGAGCAATCAATGCATTAAATAATGAAAAAAATCAAGAAATAAGAAATTCATACTATAAATAAGAAACAATGATTTTGTAAAAAATGAAACATATCATCAGGAAAACCATAGGGACTAATGGGACAATCCATGACATGCGTATTTAAAAGAAAATATCGTTAGGTAAATAGTCCTACAATTTATCACCTAAACTGCACATACCTAGAATCATTAGGGATACCCCATATCTAGAGTCATAAAAAAACTAGGGTATAATAACTACAGTGTAATCACAACATGTAAATAATAGAACTTTTAATTTCCCACATAGCATCATGGGAATTATCAATAAATATATAATGGAGATGGGCCACTATTATGAAATTGAAAATCACATAATGAACACATATACCAAAGGATAAAAACAAAATTATAACATCCCACCTCCAATAATCCCTTAAAACTATCCCCAAACCATAAGTGAAAACATGAATCATAAGACATTTAATTATCAATACACATAAATTACAACAATTATGATCAATGGGTTACCACAATGTAGTAACCAACAATCATGAAAATAATATTCCATAAGGTACCAAAGGATCCCATTAATTCTTAATGATAAAATATAAATTTTGGAAATAAATTTTAAAACATTTTGGATAAAATGTACAAACACATGGAAATCACAAATAATGTTACGTACATTTTGAAACAACTCAGGAATGTTACTAATAAATTAATCAATTCAAACACACCCCTTTTTAGTAGTTAAAACACATTAAACCAAATCGGTACCCCACTTTATAGTTTTTTTATCTAAAACACAATAAATGTCAAATATTATTTTGGAAAACCATTATGGTAATTTTATCAATTATTTATAATTTATAAAACACCATCTGAAAGAAAACTCTATTAGACTATAAAATTCACCAAATTTGCCAAAGGGATAACTAGAAATACATAGAAATAGTTTGATAATCTTATTCTTCATGAAAAAAATTCATTTATTTAGTTCAAAATTATAATTAAAACAAAAATATTCCAAGTAAATATAAAAAATGGAATGGGATGGAAACACAAACCTCGAGTACAATAACCATATTGCCCCAAATTAAAACCATTATATGGTGTCTCAGGTGATGGAATCCAACCCATAGAAAGAAAAATCCCCAATTTAAGAATGATATTAGGTATAGAAATATTCTAAAATGGAAAAAAAGGTAATAAATAATGGGTGTGTAAGAATAAATTAATAGAAGTAGGAAAATTGCATCTTACCTCTAAATCTTGGTGAAGAATCACCAAAAGTAATCAGAGATTCACTGTGGAAGTGATTGGATGGAGGAGAAGGGATCTTGAGAGGTCTCTATCTTAGAGGGATTAACATGGGGAAGGATGGAAGAATAATCTCAATTAAAAATAACTTAAAATACATAAACACTATAATATTATAAGGTGATGTAGTTTATATGAATAGTTTGGTGAACCATGCAGCTACTATGTGATAAACATATAAAATAACTGTTGAGGTACCATTAATTATATTTCACGGTTCCCCAAACTATGTTCTTAACCATGAAGCAATGTAAATTTTCCAAAAATATTAAAGTTTATCATGGAGACAGCGCAAACACAAAGCTTAAATTTACCATATAAATATGAAAATGAATGTGACAATTTATGGAGTCTAAATTCAACTTACCATAGAAAATTATACTTAAAAGAATTCATAGATAAAATAGAAAACTTGTAATACCAAGACTACATCCCTTATAACAAGGACTAGATCAACTACCCAACATCCCAAACCCATGATAAAGAACACAAGAAATATACATCCCACTCCTCTAGAGAGCCAATCTTGAATGATTACAAACTCACCAAATAAAAAATCACTCTGACTAAAAATAGGTAAAATCCCCACCAAATGAATGAATAGAGATGAATTAATGAAAAACAAGGACATACTCTTCACTATGTGCTTTGAATTTCAGAATATCAACACACATATCGTCTATAATAGAATCCTCCCAAATTTTAAAATGGTCCGGAGAAAAAAAACATGATCACCACCTCCAGATCCTATGAGGTCACATAAAAAAATAAATGCTAAATATAATTTAAAAGTATATTAGAATATCACTCCAAATAAAATGAGGATAAGACATAAAGGCCTAGAAATTTTATCCCCATAATTTTTAAGTATCCTAGTAAAATAATAAAAAAAGTAGACAAGTATTACAGGATCCAAAAACATCTCTAGTACAAATCATCCACAACATAAGAGTAATAAAACTCCACTACTTAATATAACTAAAACTAAAACCCAAATAGAAAGTATCCATAACAAGGAAAATAATTATAATAAAATTAAGATGTTAATAACAACCAATACAAAAAAATATCCGTTATGCACAAATTAAACATATATAAATGAGGTGAAACCAGACCAATGAAAAATAAAAAACGAAATGGGGTAAACTATAAATAAAATTTGGAACATTAAAATTTATAAATCTAAAAACATCACATGCTACCATCTAGATATAATCTAGAAATATGGATTCTTCCCATTATATAAAAATATTAACATATTTTTATTTATTGGAAGAGGAACAATATGTTGACAAGATAGATTCCCATCACCACTACCTTCTTGATCCAAAATTACTCAAGCCTGATCATCCAAATTGATACTAGATAAAGATGATATGTTTTAATCTAAATGTTTCCTTGTAAAAATTTTATCTCTGAGGATATATTTATTTCCTACCTCGATAGTGTCACTTAGGTCGGATTGAAACAATAAAGATCTAAGGTCTAAATGAAGGCCTATATCAAGGAACTAGATCATCATTGATTCATCAATAACCAATTATAGAAAAAGGTACCTGAATAGTGAAATTATCAACTTAATCATTTATTAATTGATCACTATAGTTAACCCCAGAATACTCAAGAATGTTCTAAACTCTTACTTACTCCGGGTAAAACTAGTTGATGATGATGAACTTGAAATATTAAAAATAATAAACCTCAAACTCATAGGCATGGATTGTGAGATTATAATATCCAAAACCCAATCCTTTATAAAAAGTAATGGTTCCATAAATCTTATAGGTTTAATGAATCTATAATGAATCAAGTATATATTTTACCTAAAATTGTCACATAATTTCCCCATGACATTGATGATAACTAAAAAATAGTGGAGGATTCAAATTCATAATCTCTCATACATGATCCATGAGTTAGGATAAACATGTCCATGCCACTATATTTAATGTTTGGGAAGATTTAGAGACTATAATGTCAACTATTGGATAACTAAGATACATACTCTAATCATTCCCTTCATAACATATCAGTTCCTTTCTAGGTTTTTTTTTAAAATATCACAAATAATCATTCAATAAAACCAAATTAAATTCAACATCAAAGAGTACAAATAGAGGACAAATAAATCAAAACTAGAAGACCACTATAAAACCCCACCAGAAAAATACATTGAAAAAAATCATGTTTTCTACACAAGGGGAAAAACCTAAACAAAATAGATGAATATTATAAAACTATTTCTTTAAAGGTTTTTCGTTGAATTCCATAAAATATTTCAATTCAAAAAATATTTGTAATACACTTCTTAAAAGCAAATTTCACATTTCATTTCACACACACTAAAATCATTTACTATTGCATTACAAATAATTCATTATAAATTAACAAAACCCAAATACAATTCATTCAAATAATTTTATTTGTTTAAATATGTCTATAAGAACACCTAAAATCACCCGAATAACTATTTTTCAATAAATTTATATTAATAAATTAACAAACATTACTTCAACATAAAATTAAATTTTATTCCTATCTAAAATAATACTAAAATATTAATAAGAAAATATCATTAATCATAAGAGAAACAAAAATCATCAAAGGAAGGAAAAAAATAAATAATTTTACAACTGTGAAAGCTTTTGAGACATGGTATCTCTGACCATATGCCAAATGTATATGTTCCACTAAATGTTACCCAGAATGGTTTCACAAGGCTTATAAATTGTTTAATAAACTATTTTCCTTTACCGTGTGCCCCCATATTACATCTAAATTCTTTGTGAAACTGATAATATATAGTAATGTATCTTTGTATTTAAATAAAATGTAGAGTATTAGTAGACCATATCATAATATATAAAAAATAAGAAATTATATAACATTAAATCAAAATAAAACTCTCAACCTCCAATTGTAACAATAGGTTATGAAATGAAAAAGAGACGTTTATGCACTCTCCCATTCCTAACTATCAATCTCTGATGGTCGCAACACATTTAAAAAATATAGCTTCAAATAGCAAGAGATTACATCCTAATAAAATATTAGATATTCATGAAGTATAGGATATGATTACATTGGTAACAAAAAAACACAATGTACCTTCTAAGTCGATAACAAAAACAATCTGCCATAAAATCAATGAGAATTCTTGATCACCCCAAGATAGGAACAAGCACCATTGGTATAATGAAAAATGTTATGAAGGATTTAATCCTAAATAATAAAAATATTGACTATGAGTTATAATTGGGAACCCAAACTGAATTATAAATACATTGTTCAAACACGAAAAAGTAAATAAGAAATTTTATGAAGAAATAACCATTCAATCATAGAATAATAATAAAGAAAAAGATAAATTCATCCATATAAATTACCAAAAAAACTGATATACAAACATTAAACTCTACAAAAAAACTAAAAAATTGTAGACAACTATAGAGACTTACACCTAAGGGAGTTAACTTGTATACAAAAACCAATCAACCTGCCACACCATCTCTACGTAAACATCAAGTCACATCCACAAAACAACATCCATATACTTCCTATGGATAGGGTAACCACATGAACCAAATAAAGAATATGAAACCAGGGAACCTATAAACACTAGATTTTATGAATATTACACTTTATATAAATTTAATTTATTTTGTAACTTTATTCACATGAAATTTCACATTTAAATGTATCACAATATACTATTATAACATTATTATTAAAATACTCTCATTATAACATAGATTCTAAATTAGAGTTATGAATATAAATTTACATGTTGTATTAAATATGTGAAAATGATTAATAAAATTTATATTTATTGTTTATTCTAATTAAATAAGTAATCAATTTTTAGTAAAGTTATTCTATGCATCAAAAATATATTTTCTCCATTTATTTAATGGAATCATTTGCACAATAATTATAATTAATTTATAACCTTATTTAGAAAATTTTATTTAAGGATATTAATATAATTATTTTAATTAATATTTTAATATTAAATTAGGTTTATTTTTTTTAGTTTTCATTAAAGGATTATTTTTAGGTGAATTGATTAAAATAGAAATTTTTATTAGAAACTATATTTTAATTTCATGTATTAACAATGTTAATAAAATTAAATTAATTTTTAAATTTTTATTGAATAAAATAAAATTATTTTAATTTGAATCATAATTATTCTTACTTTTGGTATAAAAACATTTTTATACTTGAAAAATAATTTTCTTCAGAAAAGCACCATTCAACATATTATTTAGGTTAATTTTAAAATTAATTTCTACCACTTATTAATATTTAATTTTAAAAAATTAATTCATTGTTTGAGATCAAAAATATTTAATATTATATAATATGTTCATCTTAAATTTTTGTGAGTATGAATTGAAAATATGGTGGAAGATCAATTCAATGGGAAAAGTTAAAATGGGTTACAAATAAATATATACTGGTTAAAATGACATAAACAATTTTCCAAAAATCATTATATGGTAATATATTAACACCAAATCATATTATGTTTAAACATGTTTAATTTTTAAGGCATTTGTATTGAGTAAGACATTAATATATTTTAATATTATCGAACATTCACCGTATTTCCTCTCCCTCCCTTGTAAAATGATTCAACCTATACTCTTGTATTTACACTTAAAGATAATATTATATTGTCCAATAAAAACCAAAATCATTTCCTAAAAAATATATCCATGTTATAGAGGTATTTTATTGGTAATTATTCCACCATAATAAGGCTTTAGCTAAAAACCAAATGAGGTTTTCCTATGAAGTGGTATTGTTATTATTTGAGCATTTTGTTTTTTGTTCTTTTTTATGAATCCAAAAAATTAATTATTACCCTGTTGATATAATAAAATCAATTACTCACATATAATGACATGTTATTATTTCTTTGTTGAAATCTTTATTCTTCACCATTTCTATCATATGGGAAATGAATGTATCAACCATGCGTACATGTGGACTACCACCTCCATGTAAGATATGATTAATTTTCCATTACTGAATTTAATGTATGTTTATTATGATTAATTTAATATTTACATATAATATTAACTAAATTAGAACATTTTATGACTATAATATCTTATCTACCTTCTTACCTTCCAATTCGTTGTGAAACGATAACACCCCTGCATACATGTGGACTACCACCGCCACAAAGTGATTTGAATCAATTCTCATTTCATATATACATGGATAATAATATGTTAATATTTAATGATATATATAAATTTTAATTATGAAATAATTTTGTTTTTGTTAAAAATGATTTATTATTTTCCATTCCATTATTCTATCCATCGAAAAATGGTTACATCACTCATGTGAACAAATGTATTACCATATCCTTAAAGTGATGTCATTAATGTTTCATTACCAAATTATACTGATTGTTATTAAAGATTATATACAAATTAAACATGATAATAATGACATAATTGAAATTATAGATAGGATAGAACACTGATTGAAGAATAAGGACTTCAAACGCAAAATTGAAACATTCATGAAAAATGAAATAGCTATCACATGAAACTATTGTTTTAATAATGAATTATAAAGAAATGGGTGCCAATATGTTATAAGTAAATTATATATTTTATTATATTTATGAATATTGTTCTATAACATATTTATAATAATTATATATTTATTATTAATGAGGTTTGAAAGAAAATAATGTTGGGAAAGAGTTGTCATAAGGGTTAATGTTACAATGTAATTTCTATTATGTATTATCGATTCCAAATTTACCTTGAGTGAAATTATAGGGATATTGACCATTAAAACTAATATTTGTTTCTTATACTCTAGTTATTTATAAATTTTTCATGTAATAATTCCATTTCACCCACCTTGTTTTATAAAAGGAGTGAGAAAATGATATTATGAAAATCAAACATTATTTCTAATTTGGTCAGGAAACTTTTTATTATATGTCTATTTTTTAATATGCATGAAATAATTTTTATTATATTTATAAAATTATCTATTAAATTCATTTTTATCCATACATTAGTATTTATAAAAATATTTATAAATAAAATTATTTTCATTTTTGATAATGCTTATTCATACCATTGTTTGGAAAAAAATAATTTTTAATGTATACCGCAAAAAAATACTATAATCATGACTGATATTCTCCATGAAGATTACTCTAAAATAATCTATAGTTATTTTCTAATAACCATTTAAGTTAATATTATGGGAATTTATTTAATTTAAATATGTTATTTTTAATTAAAAATGGTATTCTCCTCAAGAAATAAATTAGTGATATTATAAAATCATTTTTCATCTCTAATAACAACATTTAATGTTACTAATGCTTCATTATGGATATTATCCATTGATACAATATAATTTATTTTACCATAGGTTTTATTATAATGACATTATAAAATATTTTCTAATCTTATGGAACGATTTTGGTTTATGGCGATAAGAAAGGTGGGTATTTTATAGAAATAAAATGTATTAAGTAAATAATGATAACATAAGAGATACCTATTTTTTTAGTAAACTTGATTACAGGTTCACAAAATTATTCATAGATAGGGTTTCATGGACATAAATTTATTGTGGATGTAGTTTCATTTCCTGATGTTTTAGATAAGATATCAATTCATTTCTTAAAATTAATTAGTTAAATTTTGGATATTTATACATGTCATAAAAGGTTAAAATCCAATGTTTTACCATATTCCTATGTTTATGATATGCTCTCATAGATCATGATTGATTAATCATGATTCATCACTATTATTAATTATGTATTTTTTTGACAAATAATTATGCTATGAATCATCATTGATGATCTATGAGTTTATTGGGAAGGAAATTTGTATATTAAGATCTTGTTCATATACAGTTATGGTCACTTATAAATATTGATTGAAATCTCATTTGTTAACCATTAATATGATTTTTAGAAAACCCATTCTTATGTTTGTTTTCATTAGGTTATAAGGAATGGTTGAAAGTATGGTAAGTCTAAGAAGTTTAATATATGAGTATATATTTATACAAGATATTGATACATTTCATGAAGTATGATGATTATGTAGCTAGTCTACGAAGACACAAAAAATTTACAATCATCAGCTGTGTATCATTGAAAAATTAATTGAATATTCATCTTTTTTTATACAATATTTTTGTTTAAAATTCTCAATTTTCCTTAGTTGGTATTAAATTATCCATTATTTTTTTATGATATTTAGATTAGGAAACATAGTGAAAACCCCTGGTAGAATAATATTTTTATGGTAAAATCATAATGTATTGGTAAAGTATAGGCAGTGTGTTATCCTATAAAATACATCCCTATATATATACTAGAATGTTGATGAAACTATAGAACATATTAATCTTGGAATAGATAGTATGAGTGGGGAAGATTCAGTATTATCAAAATTGTCACTAGTTCATGATGAGTAGGACTAAGACTACACACATAGATAGACAATCTTAGGGGATATTTTTTAGTTAATTCACAATTATTTTTATGATATTCTAAGACGGATTTGAATATATCATTACCATGGATGGCCTAGATTAAACATAATTTTTCATTAGTTTATGAAAAGATTTCCTATATTAGGATATCTCATGAATGATTTCTATAAATACTTGATTATTCAGTATGATTATTATAGATTGATGCCTTCATGATGTTTTTGGTTTTATTAAATGGATTTAACCTAATGGTATCATGTGAATAAAAAATGAGATGGGTAATAAAACAATTACACCCATGAGAAACAAAATGGTTTGAGAACTATGATATAATATCTTATGATTATAATGACTCAAAATTATAGAGAAATGTGACATAAAAATGACTAAATTAAGAATCCAACTGAAACAATTAGGGATAAATATGCAATTGGATAATTTTTGTGAACTCATATTCCATTTTTCTAAGGGTTTATAATCCTATTGTTTTTGAGTAGTGGATAATTGTGATATTAAATATATTTTCCATTCTAAAATTCTCATACGATGATAATACTGTCTTAACAGTATATCACCTTAAAGGTGAATTAAATCAAAGGTGGAATATGATCAAGAATAAAATTTATGAAGAAGAAATATAATCCATAAAATTTTAGTTTTAATGAGGGTATTTCTTAATAACTACTTTCCCTCAACTATTTATACTAAAATGAATAGTATATTTATAGTGTTAAAGAAAAAAGGTTCTTAATCCATCAATAACTATAATGTAAACATTTCATGAATTTTGATGTATGATTTTTGTATTATGAGAAACCCATCGAGTAATATTTTTCAATTCATTAGTGATTTGAAAAAAACTCTTCGAAATTTGTTATTGATAAGGAAATTTCCACTTTAGAAGGAGATTATTTTAATTGAAATAAAATTGATAATGTGAGATATAAACCATATTTTTAATGTTACTAAGGATAAAAAAATTAAGGTGTAGTTTAATGGGATAACAAGTGACATGTCACATGGAGGGAAAATTAATTATTCCCTTATAACATTCTAAAATTTTGTGAAGGAACACTCAATTAATTTTTATAAAGGAACACAAATATGTTTCTAGAGTGGTGGAAAAGACCATCGAGAAAAACAATTTCAATTTGATGAGATGAGGATAGTCATTGAAATTAATGAAAATAAATATATTCTAAATACATCACCCAAAAATTAGTGCTTTAGATGTAAGAATATACATGTTTATAGAAATAAATATCCAAATCCAATGGAAAATGAGAATCATAATCCTTAAAAAGCTCTAATGTCAATGGAAAAAAGGAAAATATTATGAAACTAAATTTTTTGAAGTGGGTTTAAATAATGATGTGGTGTAAGGTAATCATATCATACACCTTATGATTTCAAATTTTTATTTTATTAGGGTTATTCTTAGACCTTTATATCTAAGGATTTTTCTAATATTGTCACATAACCACTTCATTGATTAGATGTTGAGTTAGCATATAAAATTCCTAATGTCATGATGATCACACATAATGTTTTTATATCCTCTTTGATAGTTGTTTTTCAGAACATACTTCTTGAAGACCATTTTATTATTCCTTTTTTGAATTTATTTTAATTTTTTCATTGATTAGATATCTTGTTTTAGATCCCATATCAGTTTATAAGGTAGGGAAACTATTTTCTATAATTTTAACCATATAAGATCATATATTTTAATGAGTTTGAACATAATATTTCTTTATTATTTACATCCATTTAATGGGTTTTAATACATATTAACAAATTATATTTTTATAAAATGTCTGGGGAGAAACGTAAAATTAAATATGTTCCTATTTTTAGAATATAATGAGGTATTACCAAAGGAATTTCTTAGTATTCCTCCTAACCATGAAGTAGAGTTTTCAATAAAACTCATACTTTGCACTAAACCTATTTCAATGTATCTATATAGAATGAGATCGATTTATTTGAATGAATTGAAGAATAAACACAAGGAGAATGTATATAAGGGGATCATTCACCTGATTACTTCTGTATGGGTGGCACCTCTTCTTATTGTTATTAAGAAAGATGTTTCAATGGACTTTTACATTGATTAATGGGAAGATAATAATATCACTCTTAATAAAAAGTATCATCTACCCCGTACCAACCACCTATTTCTACAATTAATAGGTCCCTAATATTATTCCAAGATTTATCTTCAATATAAATATCATTATATTAGGATAATGAAAGATTATAAAAAAAACTAACACCTTACTTACACATAATGACAACTATGAATATATAGTGATATCATTCAGAATTCTCGATTCTTCTTATGGGTAGATGAATGTGAGGATAATTTCAAGGAAATGAATATAATTTTAGTCAAAACACCTATTCTTATACTCCCTTTCAAAATAGAAGTATCTGTGATTTATAGTGATGGATCAAATAAGTTACTAGGATGCATCTTCTTGACTAATGAGTTGGTGACAACTTATGAATCACAAAAATTGAATATACATTTAAAACATTACCCTACCCATGATTTGGAGTTAGAAGTAGTAATTTTTATTTTTAGAATATGGAGACATTATCATTATGGTGAAATATTTAATATATAAATTGATCCTAAAATAATGAATAAAATATTCATATATAATAATTTAATATGTACCAAATGATATTTTTGAAATTAATTAAATATTATTAATCTTTAAAAGACTGCCACCTTTTGAAGGTGAAAAAGGTTGATAATTCTCTGAGTAAAAAAACGATATTGTTTTTTCTATGATGTTTATTCAAAAGAGATCTAAAATAAATGTATTTTACTCAGACAAATCTTATAATCACAAGTAAATGGGACATATCAAATCATTCATAGATGAATTTCAACCATCAATCGACTTAAGGATTAGAGAGGTACCAAATAATGATGTGGAACATTAGAAAATAGTGAGTATTGTTGCTGATTTAAACCATAATAATGAAGTAATTATAAAAAAAGAAACTAGTTTGTGTCCCATCAATACCATAATTGAATAATTCGATGACGAATGAGGATCATATTTCGACAATCTCTATTCATCTTGGAATTATAAAAAAAATATTAAAATCAAAATGTGTATTTTTAGTGGGATTAAATTAAAATGGTTATTGTAGAGTGTGTATCTTGATTCCTGGTATTTAAAAACATTATAGATTATGGATATAATTATATGGTTATGTTATAACCATTACCCATAACAGAAAAGAAATGAGAGAAAATTACCATGGATTTCATTACTAAACCCCCAAAAATTCTAATGTTAATAATTCTATTTAGGTTATAGTTGATAAACTTATGAAATTAGAAAATTTTATTTCCAAAAAATAATATATTTTTTTGATTGTATTTCTACGATATACATTTTGGAAGTGATAATATTTCATGATTCACCACATTTTATTATATCTGTTTGGGTTCTGAGGTTTATCTCAATGATCTGAAAAAATATTCAATATGATTGAAATAAATAGTTGAAATTTTTCATTTGTTATCATCCATTGAAATATGATCTATATGAGATTAACATTCAAACCCCATAATAATTGTTGATGGAATTTTGTATGGATTTTAAATGTGATTTTGAGAAACCCCTTTCATTGATCATTTTTTATTACAATAATATATTTCACTAAATCATTCGAATAGATCCTTACAAATACCTATAAGGAAGTGTATAAATCTATTGTTCTAAACTGGATTTGGAGGTAAAATGATATCGACAACTGAAATTTATATTAAAATGGAAGAGAATGATAGACCCATTCTATATCACATTAAGGAATCCTAGAGTTAAGAGAAGATATATGATGACAGTCTTTAGTGAAATACATAAATCAATATTGGTGAAAAGTTGTTCAAAACTATTTATCTATTTAATAAGTTTATAAAATTTTTAATTAAGGCAATGTTGATCAATCAATATATCAATTTTTGGTATATTCTTGATAGGATTGGGATGGATTCTTTTCAGTTCGTGCTCCCGCCAAAACCCATTAGGTGCAAGGGTTGTAGCAGTACTGTAGCAATGGCGACTGTAGTATCGGTAGGTTACTTTAGCGGCGGTAGGGTACTGTAGCAGTAGTGGGTAATGTGTGGTACTATACTAGGGCATGTACTATAGTGGTACTTTTCACAGAATGGGCTCGAGCCAAAAAAATGGGCCGACATGCCATGTAATGGGCTAAATGGCCACTGGTCCTTCGGGATATGTAATGGGTCTCCCTCTACCCAGTTAAAGAGTTCTTTGCACAGCTTTAATATGAAATGAGGCTTCAGCCCCAACCTTTAAAAAAATTATTTTCTGAAGAAGTACATACCTAATAAATCACATGTATTAAAATAAAAAGTAATACCACTATAGTATTACCAATCTTATGAGGATCAATTAATGAAGATTTTAGATATATGTGATAATGTTTTGTGAAACAATACCACACACCCAGTCAATTTTTTTGTGGTTAATCCATAAATTTTATAAACATATATGTGAAATCGAAGAAGTGACGTGAAAAAAGTAACCTCAATTTTTTATATTAGATTGAAAAAATTTCAAGTATGAAATTATTATAAGGGGGAATAATGTATCAAAATAACTTTTTATGCGATATTTCTCTTCAAATTTTTTTTTCTTTGAAATATTCCTCTAAATGGAACACTGTGTTTAAATGAATAATAATATACTATTAAATTATTATCATTTAAATGTGAATGCTATAAAATAGTATCTAAATTTTCACAAGGAATATTAATAACCATACTATGATAAATATGTGTAATGTTTTTATTTAATGAATTTTTTTAGTTAATATTAAATAAGTACCAAATTTTTAATAATGTAATTTTATTATTTTCAAATATGTTATCTTATAAAATGGGTTTTATTGAATTTTGTGAATGGAAATTATAATTAATATTGTAAAAATTTAAAATTTTAATCCTAATAAATGTATATATTTTTTGAAATCACCATTTCAATACAAACATATAGTAAATTTATGTATTTTAACTCAAAAATTTGATTTAATGTGTATTGTAGAAAGAAATTTTTTTTATAGAAACTGTCAATTATATTCATATATTTACAAAGTTTCTTTTTATTAATTGTTGAAAATTTTAATTATTTAATTTTTGTTAACAAATTTAAAATTAATTTCATTGTTATTCACAATATGAATATTTTTTGGATAATTTGTTTAACATAATTTTTTTTTGAAAACCATTTCCATTATATTTTGTTGTTTTATATTAAAGTGTGTTTTTTCAACATATATATATATATATATATATTTAATTTTGTAAAATATATTACATATTTAAAATAAAAAAAATTATTTTAAATAACAATATCACCTTTATTTTTAAAATTATGAACAACAACTGATGTAAAATTCATTATTACGGTAATGGTTAAAAGAAGTTGATGATGGGACAAAATGATGATGTAAGGGTTAATATGCACTCAAAATTATATAAATATGATTATATGGTCATATTGTGACCATAATATTATATTATTATATGGTTCATTTTGGATCTATTTTTCCTGAGTTTGATACTAATTGTTTTCATTTATTGAAAAATTCAAAGCATGTCATTTAACTCCATTATATATTCAAACCAACCCTTCTCTATTATCCACACATAAATATAATCTTATCTTGGAATACCAAACAGAATCAATTTCCTAACATATTTTCTCAAATTCAATAGGCCCAACTTTTATTATAATACCATTTTAAAAATGATATAGGTATAATCTTATGGAGGTTTCATGAAGAATAGGTGAAATTATTAATAAGTTGTTTTCCTCTTAATTACACTTATACATCCTTAAATTTTATGATAACCATGATGTTGTAATAATATCATTATATATCATATACTTATATGTTATTATTTCAATGTATCAACATTTACTCATCCCCTTTTCCACCAAAAGGGAAATGAAAGTATCGCTCATGCATACGCATGGACAACCACCTCAATGTAGTGATATGATTTTTTTATGTAACCATATTTAATGATTTTTCATTATGATGGATTTAATTTTTATATATGATATATATGAAAAAATTATTCTCGTTGATTTATAATATCACATAAAACTACTTACTATCCTATCCATTATGAAACAATAATGCTACTTGTGAGTACGTGTGGACTGCCACCGCCCAAAATGTTGTGGTTCATTTTTTTCATTTTAAATAGATAGTAATAAAGATATATTTTATTATAAAATATTATTTTTATGATATAATAGTGATCCTATAATGTTATATTAATATTTATATTTCATTTATTCTATCCATCAATTGTAAGAAACATCACTCATGTGTACATACATATTATCATCTCCATGAAGTGATACAACTTATTTGTCATCACCAATTAATATGAATAGATATAAATAATTTTATATTAAATAAATATGATATATATGATATGAATAAAATTCCATATATAATGTAACCACTATTAAATTACATTTAATGAAACTACCAAATTGAAACAAGTCTGAAAAATGAAATAGTTATCACACTGAGTAATGATTTAAATAACAAATATTAATAAATGTGTGTAAATAATATATGGTATGATTGGTATGAATATAGTTCTAAAATTTATTTATAATAAATCTTTATATATTATATAAGAGGTTCTAATTCATTCAAATAAATACATGACTTGTGGAATAGATTTATGGTAAAATTCATGTTCTACTCTAGATTGTCGATAATAAATTTACATTGATGGAAATTTTATGAGTCTTATCCATGAAATACTATTTCTTTAATAATAATATGATTATATTCTAATTTTTTTAATTGTAACATTTTCTACTATTTGGTACTTCAAATTTATGATAAAAAGTTTTTAATAAGAAAGAAACATTATTTCCACTTTAGTGAGGAATATTTTTCTTCTATGTCTATAATTTCATTAAAATATTTTCAGGAATGATATTAAATATTATCAATTTATTGGTTAAATATTTTTTTTAAATAATTTTCTTTCCATATCATTTTTTAAAATCTATTTTTCATTTTTGAATTAGTTACTTTTTACCAAATTTGTTAATAGAATATTTTTGTAACGTATACCGCACACAAAAAAATTTCCAACATCATGAATACTCATTACATTAATGATTAATTAACAATATTCTATGGTTATATTCCAAAATAATTTTTATTTAGTATATTTAAATTTTTTCACATTTATATAAGTGATTTCAAAAATAAAGGTATATTTTACGGATGAAATATTCTAGTGATATTATAAGAGAAATTTTCACATATGCTACGATGATTTGATTTTCCTTATGCATCACATGGTATATGATCCAATGATAATGCTCACTTATTTTACCTAGAGGATTTCTTTTGTTGTTGTTTTATGGATGATTTTATAAAACCTATTAATTTTATATTGGTTAATAAAGTTATTATAAAATCATTCTAAAACCCTTTTATTTTCCACATCATATACTTTGATGAAATGGTGAATGTTTTTATGGTCTTATGGAACATTAATTTTTTAAGGTTATGTAATCAGTGGTTCCATTATATCCTTATCATGCAATGGGTAAGTATGTATAACTCATGAGATGACTATATTATTTGCGAAATAAATTTCATGTTCACATTATTATTGATGGACCTGGTCTTATTCCAATATGTTTATGCATATATTTGGTTTCATGTACATAATTTTATAAACTGTCCATTTTCATATCCTTAAATTATTAGAATTTTTAAATTTTAATAAAATTAAAGGATTATGTTTTCTCAACATTCCAATGTTTATGGTATGATCTCATGGATCTGGATTCATTATTGATGATTCCTCTGTCTTATGAATTTTTTAATTTGTTATGGAAAATTCTTATGCTGCCACTCATGATTAATGATCTAGAAATTGAACGAGTATGAATTTATAATGTTATGATCAAGTTATCATACCATTATTCTTACTGAAAGTATTTGATTTATATATCCCATGTTTACCGGTACTTAAGATTCAATCTCACCCTTTCTTATTTTTCCTTTATCCACTTTATAACGAATGGTTTGATGGTGGGAATGTCTAAAAAGTCTATTGTGTGAGAAGATCTTTATGGGGGATTTTGGAAATAATTAACTATATAATATAACTATATATCTATTCATAATGTACACTATTACAGCATGGTCCTCATGTGTGCATTATTGTAATATGTATTGAATACACATCACCAATGATACAATGATTATATATCAAATTATCAGGTACCCTCTAAACCGACACTAGATAAGGAGACTAAAAACCCACCGATGTTAGTATGTAGAGTTTGTGGAAAGGGATTGTGTGATACCATCATAAGTCCATTTCATGGATTTTATAAGATAAATAATGTAAAATAGTTTAAAATTAAATAAAAATAAATTTTTTTCATATCATTTTCAATGTATAAAAACAAAAATATTGTGTAGACCCTTTTATTGAATTCATTCATTTCAAACCCCAAAATAAAACATCAACATACCATTTGAAATAAAACATATAAAATAAATCTGATTGATTTTCCAATAAAACCTTGACAAACTATATCAATGATATCAATGTCAATGAAAATTCATAATGAATGGTCTGTCATCGAATAGTCATAAAATAAAAAATTGATGAAATAAGGAAAACTATATAACATAAATTCTTAATCATTAATAACCAATAAATAAATGGAGGAAAACAATTCATATGCTGAATAATAAATATCAAAATATTAAAATATGATAAATATTATTATGAAAAACCATATGGATTTTTTGTAGATTCTGACCTTTTTAGAGATTTCTTTTGCTCAATTTCTGGCACTCTTTTACCTATTTTGATTATATATTGGATTGAAATTTTTTTGTATTTCTTTTCAGGTGAAATTTGAGAAGTTTGGAATGTAAATGGGATATGTGTGGTTGGTTCATGGTTAGGGAAAACTATGAATCGTTCCCTAAGAAACGGTGAGCCCTTTTTTGGTGAGTCAGGAGGAGCCACTTGGTTGGAAATGGGTTCGAAAAAACCTTGAAACCACCCTCCCAAATTGTGCACCCATAAATAATGGGGTATTCCACCATTAGCACATGATTTATCAATATCTTACCCACATCAATGAAATTATTCCCCCCTAATAATATTCCCACATTAATGCACACAGGTTGAGAAACCGGGTACCCTACCCAAAAATTTGTGTGTGCAAGATATAGTTCTTCTAAAATTTCCATAAAAGGTCTTAAACCCCTAGTTTTAATATTTAATCATACGCACTCATTAAAAACATATTCCATTCTATTTTATAATCTCTCATAAGGATTCCAGGGCTTCTTGAACCCCATTCTTGATGAATAGACTATCAAAATGAAGGATCTTGTGCTCTATTATATGTGTTTTCTTCCCATGTTCATTCTGTATCTCACCCACCTTTCTTTTACAATGAAGAGGAATTATTTTTCCTTTATTGGATATTATTTATATCTTGGTTTATTAGAAAATAATAATATTGATTTTGATTATATGTATTTCTCTTAGATCTTCCATGTTGTAGCAATTTTTATCTTCTTCATAAATTCAGGATTTTCAGATTAAAGAATATTTGTTAATGAACTTTTGGGAGGTTGTTTAATTGTTAAATCCCATAGTCCAGATTCTTATTTCAAGTATGTAATTGGGTTAATTAAATTTTATCTTTCAAAACAATAATTCTATATTATATTTATTAATTTATTTCCCATGTGATTATAAAATTTTTCTAATATGTGGTGATGATGTTTTAGAATCATGGGACTATAAAATTTATTAATCAATGAGTTTATGAAATTTATTCTCACCTAAGGGGTGTTCTGATATGACTGAAATTGTGATTATAAATTATGAAATTTATTTATTGGTGAATTTTGGTAATGGGATGATAATTAGGTTGAGATTTTAGAACCATTATATGTGATAATTCTAACTGGGTTTTAGGATAGGGAATTCAACTGCAATTACTTAAAAGGTTCTATACAACCACTCTAGGACTCAAATATGATTATTTATTGCAAGTTATCATTGATATATGTGATAGTAATTTATGATCCAAATACCCTAAGGTTCCGTACTACTTATCTAGTGCCCCATTGTTTAATGTGATTTTGAATTAAATTACTAATGAAAATCCATGATGAGATAAAATGTTATATCCATTTGTGGATGGTTTAGACTCCATTTTGGGATGAACCATGCATTTATGGTTTGGGTGTCACCGTGAAGCCGTGAAATTATGTGGTAAATTTATGAATTATTTATCAATAATTTTTTTACATTATAATTTTTATTTATTGTTTATACAACTACATACACTAATATAGAATGGATATTGTTCTTGAAATCATTGGTTGTGGAATTCTAAGTTCTACTCATAACCTACTCAGTATTTCTTATCGGTGCCCAAATAAGCTTCATATTTGGAAGATATTATAAGGTCATGATGTCATGATCCATCCCAATGGGTCCAATAATGTGACTCCCCATGCCAACCTCTAATAATCCATGGATTGGAGACTAGCGGTGTGTTGGAATAACACCAACATGGGATACCATAGCATAAAGTACATGTACACATAGACTCACCTCCAAGACCATTTAGTGTTGAAATTTAAAACAAATAAAAAAATATTCATGGATATATAAAAATCCCAATACCATAGTACGATAATATGAACTAGAATGTAAATCGGTCAAAATAAAAACCCACAAAAAGTGTCTAAAAACATGTTGAATCTGAAATTATATATGGGAACTAGTATCAAGATAACCATAGTAACATGCATCAGTCTATATAACTCATAAACCATCACCATGTTCTAGTCCCTAAATGACACCCTCAAGGGGTCATTACTCTGTATAAGAGACAACACGTGTGGGAAAATCCCAAGAAAGGGTTAGTATAAAAATACCCAATATGAGACCATAAAATGACTACACATATTAATATAAGAATAATATTCATTTATACACAAGTATATTTCTATGTCATATATAATTAGAGTATCCATGTATTCTCAATAATTAAACATAGTTTCAAGGTAAATTCACAACTATAATTCTATCCTAGGATTCCAACTTTCATGTTCCACAAATCACACATTTGTGAGAACAAACCGCAACATTCAAATATCACCGATGACGTCCACCCAAGATGTATAAATCATTAGGTCTTTCTATGATATGCACACTCTAGATGTCTAAATAGAACAATACACAAATGAGGATCAAACCTAAGGCCTTGGGTTTTTTTGACAACTAATATATCAAAAAACCCACTAATTAGAGGATCGAAACCCACGTAGTATTGGTGGTAATAAAACCAAGGAATCCACCTAGGTTAAGAAGATGAAAGAGAAACTAACTCTATGGCTCATAGTAGGATTCCTCTATCCAAAAGAACAAATTAAGGTATCACTATCCTATGTTTAGGCCATGATTCCATACTAAACCATAGGGAACTGATCAATAGAACATACCATAATGAAACTTGTCCTTGAAATAGAGTAAAATGGCTCTAATCAATCTTAATGGAAGAACAATACATGTTGTATTATTATACAAAATGTATCTTAGAAATCATGAATTTCCCATGTAAATAGCCCATGTTAAGGTAAATGGTGTTTCCATGCCCATGTACTTTTCCTATTTTCTTGTACACATCTTTTCCTTTGTACACCTAGCCTGGTCCATTCCATGTAAGAGAACATGTTGTATCTGAGAACATGTACTCATGGCAGTGTTTGTGTTCCTTCTTAGGTAAACACCAGGATTCAATAGAAGGGTCACATACCGTGTGACTTAGTCACACACTCTATGATATTTAACATCATCTCGGAAACCCTATCCCCCTTACAGGGGTCACATACGGTTTGTTTATTCGAAAAAAATGTCGTGTACCATTGGATATCATAAATACCATAGGTCTCTCCTCCACATATATTCCCACTCCTCCAACCCCCGAATCCTTTTTGAATAACTTCATGAAGCATATATCTACTTTATTAGAGCCTCACCATCCCTGGTTTCTAGAATCCAGTCACCTGAATCTCATAAATATTGGTTATCCTCAGTCCTTATCATTATCAAATGAACCTTTTGAACCTAAGGAACTCCAATATAAAATAATTCTTACATCATTGTTTTATCGCATGATCCCCACACCACATAGAGTCCAAAAATGTGATATCTAATCATTATGACAATAAAAATGTGTGAAGCAATCCGTTCCTCATGATCGGGGTCGAACCACATAGAAATCAAAACCACGATAATGAATGAACCTAAAAAAATTATGGAATCCCAAAAAACAAATAAGAGAAGAACAAAACATGGGTAACGTTGGTTTTCCTCAATTGGTTTTCAATATAAAAATTAATGAATAATGATAATAAATAAATAAATCTACATATATATCCCAACAAATATACCCATCCATCAATATGACAGATCCATGAGTAAATCCATCTGTTGATGGACTCGTATTTTTAATAGGAATTAATATCTAGGAGGAAATAAAAAACAACATTATACTACCATGAGTAGGATTGATAGCTACTAAAAATGAAGTTGTGTCATTGTTGTTAGTGAGATCCTCTAAATATGTTGAACATTGGTTGTCGATCTTCTATCTTACTATAATTTTTTAATGGATTCCCCTCTAATGGATATCCAATTCTCTCTCATAATTGTAGTTTTATGCTACTAAACCTTTAGTTTTGGATCTAAAAATGTTTATAAGGTTAGGGTAGGTGATTATGTCCAAGAATAAAGTAGAAATTATATATTTAATTATTTTATCCATTATACGTCTAAGATAAATTTTTCAATAACTACCCCAATCGAGAAGGTTTTTTTCACCTAGGAAAAAACCCTTAACTCTAAAAACAATGGATTCCTCAGATTTTTGATATTTGGATGCATTTAGTATTTATTCGACTTTTTCAGGAAAACCATGTGTACATTATATTTAGTATTTTTTATATATTTCAAGCATTTAATCTAGTCACACCCGCCACAAAATAACACGCCTTATCAAAAACTATTCTTGAAAATAATCCATATAATATCCAAAATGAATACATGGATAATAAAAGACTCTACATTCTCCCCCCCACCTTGGGGTTTTATGTCCTGAAAAGCCAAAAAATAGGAAACTCTATGATATGTGGGTACTGGTCACACATAAGGATCACTAACCCTTAGGTTCTCTCATGAAGATTCTAATTCTACCAATAGACATGAATTAAAGTAATCACTCACCTAGAAGGATCCACTCTGGTTGATCCTAAATATCTTCTTGTTACTCAAAAATGGTATCTCCATGCCCAATGTCCATCTCTCCTTAGTCGATAACATGTTATTGGTTATGTACATATCCTTGATCCTTCGACATGTGAAAGATGGCTTGTACACAGTTTAACTATGTTTGTAAAGATTCATATTATGTTAGCTCTCTAACTATATGTAGAATCTAGATTGAGCCAATGAATCTCATAGATAACATTCTTCCTAGACAGATCATCAATATGCACATCGATGTGAAACCTATAGGAACACCAGAACTTTCTCCTCAAACACTAATGTCCTCCATGATTAGTACTCATAGGACCTACGATAGATTTATTTATTCCACATCTACTAAAGGATATTCTACAGTATCTCTACTATGGATCACACCAACTCTAGGCCCATAAGTGTTGACTCTTATAGGTCAATCATAAAATGTGATAACCTATAAGGTTTACCACCTATGGTGTCGAATGGTTCTATACTAATGGTGGAATTAAAGTTATTGTTCTTAAAAAATTAAATTTAATGTGTTTGATATTCCCATTTTTTTACAAATTCCAACATAAAATATTGAAACATGTCCTCGAAAAACTAAATTCTCCATTCAATATTCACGTCTTTCTCACACATGAGTTGTTCTCAAACATAGCTGAGTCCAAATTCCTCCGGCAATAACTTCCATATATGAGGGTTGAAGTGAGATTCATGGTCCAAAAAAGATACGTAGAGGAAATATTTTGATTCAGACTCTCTCATAAATGTAGAGGCATCCCAATCAATCAACTAAAATATTCTATTAGATAACATGGAACTAGACTGACTTGGTGTGTCGGTCAACGTTCAATTAGATGGAATAATATCCCATAAAATATGTGGTAAGATCATCATAAATTCTTTTAAAATAAAATCCCACATCCTCTCTGGTAAATCAATGTTTTTATCTAAACACATTAGAACTTGTTACTCAGCCTCACATGTTAACAAGAAAGGCATCGAGAGAGAATCTCTTGAACTTCCTTCTTCATCTCTGGTAACCAAAACTAGTGTTAGATTTCCTATTTATAATTTAACACACATTTATGCACCACCAATGGATATTAATGAATATCTCTTAGAACCTCCTCCTACAATATAACTGGAACCATTGTGCATTCTATGAAAGTAAAAACTTTCTCCTCACCTTCATAAAATCTATTAGGAACATGTATAGTGGAAATGTTGGTATGTAGGGTCTTAGAATCATTATACCAAGTTGAATATCCATATCTCACTATAATAATAGACAGGTATCATCCATAGACTGAATTTATTCTACTTCTTCTTTGTCAACAAAGGATTACTAAAAAACCACCAACTTCTCTGAAACTTCATTCAAAAACCTTGAACAAGATCTTTTGAAATGAAAATATGATATAACATTCCTATTCCTAAGATTAGTAAATCTCAAGGTCATAATCCAAGATATAATCTTACCTTAACCCCAATCACACATTATGAATGCTCATAAATATGATATACATGAGACACTTATGGTCATAATAAATTGCATACCCACATGGTAGTATCCCCAAATCATCCATTAAAAGACTACTGCTATGAGCTCAATATCACGTCTTGTGTATCTATGTTCATGTGCTCCCAACTGACAAGAACGATATGTAACCACCATCATCCTTTCCATCATAATAAATCCATGATTGGTTCGTAATGAATCATGGTAAACTATATACTCAACAACATCCTCTAGTTTTGTCATTATGGAACTGCTCATAAATATATTCATCAATTCTAATAAATCCTATTGATATATCTATTTAAATATATTCCTCAAGTCTAATATATGTATCAATCACTGATAGTAGCCTAACAACCCATGGAAGCTCAACACCTGCATCATGCTCTTGGTTTAATCCCACGATAACATTGACTCGAACAATTTTAGTTCAAATTCTATTCCATCAACTAATATAATGTTTACTATAATGTGGACCACCTAAGTCCTAATTGGAACTTTGAGAGCATTCCATAATGCTAGTGATCTAGGAGTAAATCCAAGATGGTCTTGAATATCTCACTTTATCCTCCTCAGACACCAAGAACAAAAGTATATCATGGATGAGTACAACCACAAGTTGACCTATGAAATGATGAATGATCTATTTCTTGATTCCCTTGAATTCTTCTAGCGAGTTTGTTACACCAATTTTCAACACCATTTACTTATAGCGACCATAGTTAAATCTGAATGTCTTCTTCAATATATCTTATTCTGATACACTCAACTGGTGATACCTTGATAGAGGTTCAATATTCAACAACCATTGTTCCCCTCTCAATAGATAAAATAGGTTATCAATATTTATTAGTGGATACTTGTTATTTACTGTAACTTGGTTTAGGTGATGATAATCCTCGCAAACCACAATCTCCTACCATCCCTCTTGGAGAACTACACTAGGGATACCCATGTTATATGACTAGGTATAATGAATCCCTTACTGTTCAATTACTCCAACAACCCATTAGAACAAGATTCTCTACAAGATCCATCGTATATGATGGCATATATATCATGGTTTTCCGATGGTTTATATCAATTAAAAATTTTATCTATTTCATTGGAGGTAAGCTTGGAAAATCATTAAAAATATATCCTCAAACTCCATAGCCACTGTATGGATCTAGAAAATCGTATTGGACACTACACCAATGGTCATGCATGCCAATTTATTAGTAATAAATTTCAGTCTCATATGATGGAGTCTATCACGGTCATCATTGTTTTCCCTTTCACCAACAAAAGAAATATTATTCCAATTGTTATGGACATATCACATCATCCTCCCAAAACAATATATTTGGGCATGAACTAAAGATAATTAGTACAAACATAATACGAAATCATAAGGTTTCATCACTTCTATAATGATATACCAATTTATACTCGCATCTCCCTGAGTTGGGTCACACGTTCAAAAAAAATGTGTGATCTTTGTGTCTTCTCATGTATGATTCTTTAGGGTGAATGGTTAAGAAAAGTTCTCAATCAGAATCTATTTGGCTTAAAAATGATATGTGGAAATAAAGGAATGACTATAAATTTTTTATATCAATAATAATTATAAGTTATAATATATGTGGATCATACCTCGAATCTATAGGTTCTGAGTGCAGTGGAAGTGCGGTTGGGCCGACACATGACATTAATTTTTAACATGATCATTGATTATTATGGGATCAATATGACAATGAATGCTTGTCTCCCCAAAATAGATTCAAAGAATTATATTAACAATGATGAGGCCCAAAAACATTAGAGTGGATCATGCACATCATGTTTATAATTACGTTAAATAATTTCATAAAGAAAAGATACCTAAATATTTGACATTTTCATCATTTATGATGTTGATCCTTCCTAATGACCCTTAAATATTATCTCATTTCCATTGAAATTATCCAAACTAGAATCCCACTAGCGGTGATCCACACGTTCTTTGATTACTTCTGATCAACACCTCCCACTCTCTGGGTGCTAGCGCGGAAAAGCGAGTGTCTTTTGTCTGTCATTCTTGATCGCTTGTTCTTCAGCCTTGAAGAATGATTATTCTTCTTGAGAGGGTCGGGATGAGTATTCATGAGAGAAATTTTATAGCTCAATAGTTATCATTTCACCATTTGTGTGGTGTGTTCTCAATGGAAAAATAGACATACTTTTCTTGTTTATATGCATGGAAATTCAGTTAAAATATTTAATTTCATAACAGAAATTAAATACATTCCTGAACTTAGAGAAAAACCATTCTTATAATAATAATACCACATTATTATTTATGGTGTGCCAACTTGAACAAAACAAAATTATGAATAAATTTCTGAATTACAAAATAATAGCAGCATCATTATTAATGTAACTTGATCCAAATATTAATTATTTACAATCATGAAAATATTTATTTTACTATTGGATCGGCCTTGGTTTGCTCAAAATCCACTTCCATTTATTGAACACCCAAATAAACAAATAAATAATTTATTCTCATAAATAAATATTTTATTTAGAAACTAGTAAATAAATATTTATTATTTGTTCACTAAAATAAATAAATATATTTAATTTAATTTATGAAATAATCATAACATGAATAAATTTATTCCACAGTCTTGAGAATAATATGTCGTTCGTTAATTAAATTCAAATAGAATAAAATCGAGATGAACAAAACACTTAGTGTGTGGCCCTCTAGGATTATTTCTCATTGGAATTCATTGGGATTGCCTAATGTCCCAGGGTACTATCTAGAAATGGGTCACGAAACCCAAGAGAATAAACATAATGTCATAACAATGACATCCACATATGAATTCTCATTGTGTAATATAAATCCTTTTTCTCAATATCTCATCAAGAAGGTTTCATGATAGTGTCATAAACATTTATACTTGACATGTCTCTCATTGACTACAGGAAATAAAATCGTCATTACATCATGGACATGGAATTTTGAGTGATTGTACTATTTCAATCAAAGGGTCGATATATCAACTTCTATAAAAGGAAGGGACCAATCCTTCATCGACTTATCTGTTAATATCATGTCACTCGTGGCACACACAACGTACCATACATCCCTCCAATTGTCTACATGAAATTTTTCATTATTAAATAAAAGTTCACAAGTTTTGACATGTGTAAATGATAATTTTAAATTCTACGGATCATTACACTTGCTCATGGATAGAAATATCGGATGACACCAAAACATGAAGAATTCCTACTAGCGGGTCTATTCTCATAATCTCTTATCTTGGATATTACCAAGTGATAACTTCATGAGAGGACGTCTCATCTGCTAACGTGTACTCAATCTCGATGGTCTATATGCTATGTTTCACTTCATAGTATGTCATCCAACAATAGAAATATATTTAAGAATATTGTTATAGCATTTTATGTTTCTCATCATTGCAGTGACTTGACATAACCTTATCAATGAAATAAATACTCTAGGACTTTATTATATCATAGTCATTCAGAAAAATGGAAAATATTTAATAATATGCTTAATATTTAAATACATTAAATATCTATGTAATCAATGTATAACTAGTTGGTTATAGGACACCAACACTTACAAACTCCCACTTTGACTAGATCCAACCTCCAGTGACATTCAGTCCGCTAGAACTCACATGGTGATCATATTTTTACTGAGTCATGGATTTATTAAAGGGGACACCACATTTTCTTTCATGGAAATACTACTCACTACAACTTCACCACTCTGAGAAAAATACATCAAGAGATGATACTTTCTAAGTATGTGCTTCTTCCGCTGATGGGACCTTGGTTATTTTGGGAGATCCATAGCTGTAGTATTATAATTGTACAATGTGATGGGATCCTAAATGATAGGTATCACATCCTACTTCTGGATGACTCTTTTCATCAAAAATGATTCTTTATCTGCCTCAAAAGATGCGATATACTTAGACTCTACTTTAGAATATGCGACCACACTCTTCTTTGATCTCTTCCAACTCACTGCACAACCATCCAAATTGAAGATGTATCCCATTTTCAAATTCATGTCATCTTGAACTATCTGGGAACTAGAATATTCATATCCTTTGATAACTAGTTTCTCATCTCCTCCATAAACTAGGAACATATCCATAGTACGCCTCATATACTTTAGGATTGTCTTGACTTCCATCCAATGGAGGTTACCTATGTCATCTTGTTATCTTCCTACTACACTTAATGCATAGGAAAATTCCTTCCAAGTACATAGCATATAATACATGACTAATCCAATCATTGATGATTTTGGAATCCTTTCCATTATAGGTATTTCCTCATGTGTCTAAGGACATATATTTTTTGGAAAGATGAATTCTATGGGATGCTGGAAACAATCCCCTCTTGGATTGTTCAATACTAAATCTATGTAGTATCTTATCAATGTATGTACCTAGACATAGGCACCAAAATCTCTTGGATATATCATGATTAGTATTTATCACAATAATATATGCCTCCTCACCCAAGTCCTTCATGGAGAATCATTGATTGAACCATGTCTTAACAAACCATAAGTCTGGTATCTCATTTCTAATAACTCATATTCTATCAACATATACTATATGAAAAATGATTGCACCCCCACTAAACCTATTGTAGACACAAGGCTCACATTCATTCTTAATGAAACCAAATTCTTTTATGGCATCATGAAAACAAATATTCCATGACCTGGATACTTGATTTAATACTTAAATTTATTAATGTAACTTCCTTACCTTATTGGAATTATTTAGAGTCACAAACCCTTCAAGTTCAGTCATGTTGACATCTTTTTAAAGGTTCCTGTTAAGGAAGGAAATTTTGAAATCCATTTTCCAAATCTCATAGCCATGTTAAGACACAATGAAAAGTAGAATTATAATGGATTTCAACATTGAACTAGTGAAAAGGCTTCATTGTAATCAATTCCTAGACATTGTTTAAAGCCTTTTTCAACTAGTAGTCCCTTATAGGTACATACATGTCCTTCCATGTACAGTTTCTTCTTGAATACCCATTTTTAGCCAACAGACTTTATAACAAATGGAGGATCTACCATAATCTATAAATGGTTTTGATACATGGAATCCATTTAATAGTTAATGGCTTCATTCCACATAGAAATGTGTGTGCCACTAAGTTCTTCCTTAATGGTTATAGGATCATTATTATCAACTAATAATGATTCATCATCCTTGGTAACTAAAAAATCATACCGTTCTAGTTCTCCAACCTCTCTTGTACTCCTATGTAGTACATGGCCTCTAAAACAAATTTTTCTTCCACAAAGCTTTGTGAAAATTGTTATTGTACCAAATATTGTATACCTTGAGCCTTGACTTAATCAAATTCTATCTTGTTCCCACTATCTTTTTTAGAGATGTGCTCCCTATCAAGTAATATGGAAGGTATTACACTATAACCCTTATGTCTTAGGGGTTTTATGGGTAATATCCCCTTTTTTCCTTGGGGTATCCAATAATTTTACACTTTGTTCCTTGAGGTGTGAGTTTATTTCCTGAAGAGGCCTTAACAAATTTTTTGTTTCCCCACACATGAAGTTCAATAAGATGGATTTTATTCCACTCTGGAACTCATATGGAATAACATTTCCCAATTTTTTTGGTTCATAGTTTAGTATGTGTGCCTCAATTTGTATCTAATATCCCCAGAAGGATAATGGAAGACTCTTATGACTCATCATTGATCTCACCATGTTGAATAGGGTGTGGTTCCTCATTTCACTCACAACATTCCACTAGGGCGTGTATGGAGAGGTGAGTTGGGATAGGATCCAAAACTCCCATAATTAATCAATGATGATTGGATTAAGATATTCTCTACCTTGGTCTAAGTGGAGTTTTTTAATCCTCATACCATTCTAGTTCTCAACTTTATTATTGTATTCTTTGAACTTGTCGATATAATCTGACTTATACCTCATTAAGTAGATATATTCATATATATAAAAATCATCAGTAAACATTATGATGTATGAGTACCCTCCCCTTTATTTAGCAGGAAATGCTCCACACAAATCAATATGAACTAATTACAGAATGTTTTTATCCATTTCACCTTTCCATATAAATGGGGATTTACTCATTTTTCCTTGTATAAATTCAAGAAAATTTCCATGTGGTTTTAGATAGAATGAATATAAATATCCATATTTATTTACCATTGTCAAGAGTTTTTTGTTTAAATTACATAGCCAGTGATTCCATAGTTAGGTGTGGTACGAGTCATGTTAAGTATCATTGTTATCGTTTTCCATTACATGGTTTTTGTAATCCTACATGTAAAGACCATTTTATAAATGTTCCCTAAAAAAACAAATTATATCATTGTATATGAAGAAATATTAATTTAAAAATAAGAAAAAAATAAATCTGTATCTAATCTGGATATAGAAATAATTTTTTTAGTAACAGAAGGCACATAATAACAACCCTTTAACACCAAGATCATCCTAATTGTCAACGTGAGGTGGTATTCCTTGACAACTATAGCCGCATGTCTGGCTTCGTTGGGTAATCGTATATCTGCATCCCCTAGTAAATCGTCATGAATCTACTTTGTTCTTGTATTTAGATATATATTTGAGCACCACAAGCTCTATCTAATACCCAATTTGTATAAATAAATAGATTTCATTCGATAACAAACCCACCTGATGATTCACCTTGTTTATTAGTATGGGTGCAGTTGTTCTTAAACTGGCCCTTCTTTCCACATGTGAAACAAACAACATCAGGTTCCTTTACATCCCATTTGATATTCCTTTTCATGGAAGGCCCTAATGATGTTTTGGGATTAAATATATTTTCCCTCCATTTACACTTATTCTCCATAAGGACAAAAGGTTTTTCACACTTCACATCATTTTCCACATGGAGAATAAGGATAAGAAGATCCGATTGAGACTTCTTAATGTTGTTCATAATGAAATAGACAAAAAAAGATAGAGAAGATATGAGGGAGTTATGAGAGAGTGTGATCGGTACCCCATTCATCGCGGAGTTTAAACCCTAGAACCTCTAGGTGCTCAATGTTTCCATTTTTCTTGATTACATGAGGCCCAACTGGGAAACCTTTCCAATCATACTCTAAAAGAGATCCATAGATATCTCAAACCTTTATTGTCCTGATCTCTCCTTATAATGATCATAGAGTTGCTCGATGATGATATAAGCATCTATGTTGTCATGAGACTACATGATCTCACTAGACATTGATGATAGCCTCAAGCATTGAATGTAGTCCATGTCATTAATATGTTTCTCTTAGACAATTAAATCCCCATTACTCACCTCTTTGGTAGGGTAATTGGGTATCGATGCCTCTAGAACGTAATTCTCTCATTCATGGACTAAGATACCCCGTGGGCTTCAAATCCATTCCTAGAAGTTACTTCCAGTGATGATGTTGTATTTATCTATAATTTATTGGAACGATAATATGGCTGAGGATCTTGTAATTTTTATTCTATGATTAAAATAGAAGATCATTACTACATTATATATTAAATTTGAGGAGAAATAATAAATTTATATTATGTATCCCACTATTTTATCAAGTCACATGGCTCTCATAATTAAACTCATAATGTCCAGTTTCAATGACATTTCAGTGGCAAGGATCCATTTTCCCCTTCGCATAAACCCAATAAGGGCTGGTCAATCTATTAGAAGGTATTTAGGATGGATAGTCTTTTCCAACTATGGGCTTGAAATTACTTGATCTATTGAGTGAACTCCCCAATAATGAAATCATGACTTTTGGATTTCCTCATCTCTTGCCTCCAATATTACACCAAATCTAGCAAGGGAAACTCTTCTTGATGTAATATGGTTAAGTCAACCTGAAATCTTTCATAAAGGATTCCTGTATAAATGTATGTCTCCCATCATGGGTTGGTCAAACACATAGCTTTATTGAGTTTTTCCATTAATCAAGTAATGAAAGGCTTTGTCTAACACAGTATTTTATTTGATGTATTTTATCTCTTAGGCATGAATTTATTATTATCATTATCAAATGCTTGTTAATATTTTAGAGGAACTTACTTAAGTAATTAAATATGTCTTGATATTTTTTTTCTATAAGTCTGGTTTTTTTCTCCATCTTGCATGCTTGTTTAATTCCTTAATTATGTGACCGGGATAACATATATATAATGATAAACCATGAAACTGAAAAAAAAAATTAAAGGTAAATATCATGGGATTTTTTAATTGTTAGTTTATCTAGCGGTTGATAAACTAATCCTGACAAAGGGGAGAAACATCTTTAACCTTTTGGGTTTGTGTTTACAGCTTTCCACCTATCCACCTCTGTATCTCTTGGGATTGGTTTCATCTCATCTCTAACTTGAACCGACTCCACTATCATAAGAGTTCCATCCATTAAATATGCATTTTTTTAACTCACATTTAGGTGAGGGTTAAAAAATAGGTTTTACATAAAATAAACTTTGGGCATACAGACCAAACATATTAATGAATAGAAGGCTTGTTGGACAACACATTTATTTTAAATAAATAAATTAAAAGAAACCATCCACATACATAGTTCTTGGTCTAGCTCATGATCATTCATACATGAATCTATATTTATGCACAAAGAAAACTAGAATTGAATTTTTTTTAATCATTCATGTATAAGATAAATCACGATCAAATAAATCAATTGTCATATTTAATTAATCAATCCTTTTATCATAAACCCTTTTTTGAATTTCCTTGAGATTCTCATCCATCACAATTCTAAACAAATAAATTCATTTAAAATTATCTTTGTACGTAACTTGTGCCTTGGAGGAAACCCGGTGAATCCCCATTCATAACTACCCAAGGAGTAGAAAGGAACATTAAACAGATGTTAAATTAAACACATATATATAAAACACCTATCACGTGTCGTGACTCACCTTTATGATTACACTATGGCACACATTTCAAGGGTTTTTATAATATAATAATAAATTTTAATAAATATACGTAATTTTGATGAGTACAATGCGTGTAGTTCCGACTAAATGGCATGTACTATCATTCATCATCCATCCAAAGTACACACCTAGGGACATGGTATGTAGATGTAGTTCAAAAATATTCAGAGTACATGGTGTGTTCAGTGGGTCACACGCTATATAGTATCATTGTTACATAGTTTCCAACTGGGAAAGTCATGTGTGGGGTACATGGTCAAAACCTACTAGAAGGGACAACACGCCATGTCCAGAGGACTACATAGCGTGAAATAATGAAACCACCTGAAACATATTACTAGTCAACACACAGAGTCATTTAAGTCATAGAAAGATTCCAACACACAACATGGTTTGAGGAACTAGGCCAATGCATTGAATCTTGAATACACAACATGTACTACCAAATACAAACAATGTGTTATGGTGTTGTATATCCATGATGATTTGGAACCATCGGATGAGATCCTCTATTTTATTTTAATCAAAATTAAAATAAAAGATCATTTCTGAAAGGTTCACTAGAAATGAAAGAGGAGGAACAGATCTCGAGATTCAGATTTAAAGAATGATAATATTTAATTGAAATAACTAAATTATTAAATATATAAATAACCAAATATATATTTAAATAATTATAAACTATGATTTATCCTCCCTCTGATACGATTTGATGGTTCTGGGTGCCATGGAAGCACTATTGGGCCAGTATCCAACTTTAGTTTTTACCCTGGTAAATGATTATTCTAGGATCAATATGATGATGAAATCCAACCTTCGTGGAATAGAATCAATGTTTTAGATAAAGAATAATGATTCCCAAAAACTATTGAGAGGATCATTCACCTCATGTTTATAATAAATTTAATTAATTTCATAATGAAAATAATACATGGATCTTTGGTATTTTCTTCATTTATGTTGTTGATCGTTTTGAATGACCCTTCTGTATTATCTCATTACACTTGTGAGGATCCAAACTAGAATCCCTTTAGCGGAGATCCACACATGTTTTGATGGCCTCCGATCAACACCACTGATTCTCCAGGTGCTAGCACGGCGAAGTGGGTGGCATGTGTTAGTCATTCTAGATCACTTGTTCATCGGCATTGAAGAATGTCTTTCGTTCTTGATATGGGTGGGAAGAGGATTTGAGAGTGGAATTTTTTAGCTCAACAATTGTCAATTCACCAAGCATTTTATTTGTAAATAGTGGCACAATATACATATTTTTATATAAATATGCATGGAACATCGGTTACAAAATTTAATTTCATAATAACAATTAAATGTATTCATGAACACAGAGAAAACCCATGATCTTAATAATAATACCGCATGATTATTTATGATGTTCCAACTTGCACAAGACAAAATTTTGTATAAAATTCTTTGTCAAAAAGTTATAATAGTGCCATTATTATTTTAACTTGTGACAACTAATAATTATTTACCATCTTTCAAATAATTATATTACTACCAGACTGACCTTCATCTTCTTTAACTCTAATTCCATTTATTGAACACCTCAATAAATAAATAAATTATTTATTCTCCTAAATAATTAATTTATTTACAAACTAGTAAATAAATATTTATTAAATTTTCAATAAAATAAATAACTATATTTTATTAAATTTATGAAATCATCTTAATATGAATAAAATTATTCCAAGGATTTCAGAATAATATTTATTTCATTAATTAAATTCAAAAACAATCTAATGGAGACAAACAAAAACACATAGTGTGTGACCCTCTAGGATTATCTCTCATTGGAATTAGGAAGAATTGACTAAAATCTAAGAGTACTATCAAGAAGCATGTATAAGAACCTAATAGAAAGAACATAATGTCACAACAATGACATCAACATACAAACACTCACTATGTAATATAATCCCTTTATCTCAATATCTCATCAAGCACTTTTCATGATAGTTTCATCAACCTTTATAATTTCTATGACATTCTTTTACTACATGAAATAAACTCATTATTACACCATGGTCAAGGAATTTCACGTGATGGTTCTATTTAAATCAAAGGCCTGAGATATAAACTTCTATATATGGAAGGGATAAATATTTTCTCAACATATCCATTAATATCATGTCACTCATGACACACCCAATGTACCCTACTTCCCACCAACTATCTGCATGAAGAGTTCCTTCATTAAATCAATGTGCGAAAGTCATGAATCATATTAATGATGATTTTAAAGTCTATGGATCACTACACATGTTCATAGATAGAAGAATCTTATGACACCAAAACATACGGAATTCCTACCGGAAGTTCTGTTCTCATAATCTCTTTTCTTGGAGATTACCAAGTGATAACTTCATGAGTGGATGTCTAATCTTCTTATGTGTACTCACAGCTGACGGTGTGCATGATATGTGTCCCTTCATTGTATGTCATCCAACCGTAGAACTATTTTTATGAATTTAGTTATAGTATTTCAAGGTTATCATCATAGCGGGGAAGTTCCTTGACCTTATCAATATAACCAAAAATCTAAGACATTATTATATCATTTATGTGTAGAATAATGAAAAATATGTAACAAGATGTTTAATATTTAAATAGATGAAATACCTAGGTAATAAAGGAACAAATAATTGGTAATGGGTCACAAACTCTTGCAGAATCATACCCATCACCTCTAGTTCATAAACCTTGAACACCTGCAGCTACAGTGACCCCAATCCCCCATCTCCCAAAGCATGGAATTGACCAAATACGGGTGGTGGTGGTAACATTATGAAGAATTTACCACTTCTAATAGAACTCTCTACTCCTCTTCATGTTATCATCCCTATATAAAAATTTTCCCTAGTCGTTTCCAATGCCTAGGTGGCCCGACCACTATTTATTTTAAGCCTTATGGAAGGTTAGATAATCTCATGAATCATGCCCTCTTATGTCACATTAGTGGAACCTTTTATATATTGTATGAATAGATATATATTTTTATCCCTAAACTACAGAACCTATATTATGGGACCTCTTCATGAAATTCATAACAATTCTAGGTGCTTAAGACTGATATCGAGTCCTTATTGCTGATGTATCTTCTCTTGTGTTCCCACATCCAGCTACCATGGTTTGTGGCTGCTTATCTATGAGTCTCTCAACCACAAAATCCCTCTCTATCACCACATCATAGGTATGAATTAATTGTGGTATAATGTTTTATCTGATGTCTCTATACATTCTTCTCATGAAGGATCGATCCAAAAAAATGATCACAAAACATATCAATCAAGTACTTATAGAGGTTGGTAAACCATGGTGAATACTCATCTAGATTTGTATCATCATTGTAAATATAAATAAACTCTTATATTCATAAAACCCTAAATGTTGATATTTCTAACAATAATATAAAATTTTGATAAATCTCAGACCGTGCTATAGTTGCCTCATCGTTTGAATCAGTCACTAAACCCCACCATTAAATAATATATCCCAAGAGAAGGATAACTCACAAAACCACCAACTAAACATCAAGTGTGATGAAAATATAAAAATATCATATCAAAAACTCAAACCATTCATCACACACCTATGTGTTGTGATCTTCTTCGAACCTAATGGTTTATTTTCACTAATACTTGTGACCTTTATCTAGTATGTGCACCTCATCTGCTTATATTTTGGGTACCATAATTTTCTAAACAGGTGGTGGTATAACTTGTTCACTACATACAGTTAACACCTCTATAATTGTTCAATTTATTTATTCCTCATCACTTATGGTATCATCCACATAACCCTAATGTCAAATTCTATATGTAATACATTGTAGAGACATCATAAAATATATAATATATAACACGATCAATGATTATATCTAGAGGGATGAATCAAGAAAGAAATGGAAACCAAAAACCATTATTATACAACACATGTACCATATGTTTCCATTAAACTAGTATTATCATGTACCGAGTCGGATGTAAGTTGATCAGTGTCCTGGTATATGGATAAGTCAGCCGCTATAGCAACAGTGGTGACCCTATCTAGAAAGCCAAACGTGAAACACTTAACACGTTTTTTCCAAACTAATGTCAAATACATTGGTTGTGATGTATAACTGACTGCTCTGATACCACTCTATCATGAATCATTCTAATGGGGACCCTCTTCTGACTCCCCAAGCCTGCCTCTAAAATTATAGGGGTGGGAAACTAGCATCGTGTATGCATATTACTAACATTGGAGTCCTTAACCTAATGTACCTATACACACACAAACCTCTAAGGCCAAAAAATGTTGAAATGAATATCAACTGATAAACCATGCATGCATATATCAAAATACCACAATAATAGTATAAAAACAAGCACTGAAAATTAAATATGACAAAATACATGACCACAAAAAATAATCTATAAACAAGTCCAATATGAAAGTACAGATGGATAATGTTTCCAAGATAACAACATGAACACACCTCAGTATAATAATATCACAATGTACTACCAAGGTCTAGTCTCTATAGGAGTCCGTCAAAGGGTATATCATCTACATAAGACAAGACATGTGTTGGAAAATCCCATGTAGGTGTTATTATAACAATTTCCTGTAGGACACCCAGGAATCATTAAGAATATAACAACAAGAATAATAGTTACATCCACATAACTATATATATATAATATATAACATGAATATTCATATATACACAACAATGACACTTAGATTCATAGTGAAGTCACAACTGTAATTCCATCCTAGGATTCCTGCTCGAAGGATCCACATAACACCCATAAAGAAAAAAACACTCCATGAGTCAAATAGAACATATTGAATCTATGTAATATTTATATTTCACCAGGTCCTAAAATTAAAATTATTCACTGAAATTATGAAGAGAAGGAAACATAGATAAGGATCACAACCAAGTTCATTGGGTATAGAAGCAACTTAAGCTAGAATAACCCACTAAGTAGGGGATCAACACCCACATAGTGTGGGTTAAAACAATAAAAATAAATCAAACTATGAATGGAAAATGATAAATGGTCTCACTCTAGGCCTCCCTCAAGTATCCACAACTGTATACAAGAATTCCTACTAAAATGGATCACTATCAAAAGAGTATGACACCATTAATTATTAAACCTTAAGGATTGGATCAAGGTAACATTACATAAAAATTTTGTACAAGATAGAGTGGAATATGGATCTTTAACATCTTGAAACATGTAAATAATGTGTCAATGAAAATTTACTTCTTCTCGTGTCTGTGTACATGGATCTGCCTATGTATACCTGGCCTAGCTGTGTCCATATCAGAGTACATAGAGTGTCCATGACCATGTAGTCCATAATGTATCTGTGTACCCTCCTAGGTACACACCATTATATTAGGGAAGTGTCACATTCCTTTTGATCTAGTCACACACTATGTGATATTTATCTTCACCATTGAAACCCTAGTCTCCAGATAAGGGTCTCACACAGTGTGTTCCTTTGGATCACTCAACATGTACGATGGGATTTCAATGATCAAGTGAGTATCTCCTCCACATCTCTAACCAATCCTTCAACTATCAAATACCATATTTATCATGATGGAATGAACGTATCTAATCTAAATTTTCATTTCTATCATTACTCTTTTCATTACTATCAGCCGATTCAAAAGGGTATTAGTGATCGTCTTTCCTTTTCAGTGTCACATGCACTATTTAAACTAGGATACCTCCAATCAAATCCAATTAACTTATCACTACAATCATTTCATGATTCCAATGTCATATTATGTCTAGATCTATGATATTAAATCACTGCACCATGAAATGTGTTCACAATGTTTTACTCCTCAGAATAAGGGTTGATCGACCTATAAAATGAAACCCCAATGATTAATGAACATAGAGAAATGGGAGAAAACAAAGAAAAATGAAATTTTTGAATGAATATAGACCATGTTCATAAGACCTCGATCCATTTCTAATAAAATGAACATGGAAAGAATAAAATAAATAAATAAAACCCCCATAAAATCCACATAGAAAAACCCATCCCCCAAAACAACTGATATGTGAATCAATCTTTTGATCGACTGATTTACATTCTATATTGGAATTAATATATGGTAAAACACACCAAAAAAATTCCATATCAACATGGATCGATCACAAATGATGAATGAATCTATGACATTTTCATTAGTGAGATCCACTAATTTAATTGCACAGTGATTGTTGGTCTTCGTTAGGTTTTTCATTTTTTAATGGATCATATTCCAATATCTCTTTAAGTCTCTCACAATATTACATGTTTATGTTTATAACACATAAATTTTGTATATAATAGTGTAATTAATGTATCTTGTAGGTCATTACTTCAATGAATAAAATAAAATAATATATATAATTATTGTATTCATTTTATGCCCATCATGAGTTTTTCCAAAACTACACAGGCCAAAAAGGTTTATATCATGTGTAAGGAAAGATCCATGCTTTGACCCCAATATTTCCCTTAAATTTATGTTTCTGGCCTCCATTTATATGTTATTTAATTTTTACATGAAAATTGTGTGTGAATAATATTTCACATATTTAATATATCTAGAACATTTATTATGGGATCACTGGGCCATGAAATCAAATATCATCATAGAGGTTGGTCAAAAAAATAATATAAATAATATCCAAAAATTATTCATAGAAAATAAAAGTCACTACATAAGAGCCCGATGTTAGATGGTTGAGTTAGAATGGATCATGTAATAAGGAATGTGACATGATGTTGGGACCCTCTTGGATTTTTAGTGTCTTTGTTTTGGGTTTTAATCTGAAACATGAAACTTATTATGGAATGTCTACTTTACTACTTTATATTAGATATTGTTTTCAGATTTTGGGATTATCATTTGATATTATCATTATTGGATATATTATTATTCTAGTTGTTGTTTAATATCTTTTATATAATATTTATGTCTTTCCACTATTGTGATTCATTGATAAAGAGGGTATAGTCTACCCAAAATATATACTAGAGACCCTCCCTGTTAGTTGGAAGACTTTAGAATACAGGGAGTTACACTTGAGGTCATCGAAACGACTCACTAGGGGAAGCGGCATGTGGAACCCAGGTTGGGATATTACAATGTTTTATCAGAATTTTTTTTTTCTTTTAATTTTTATTACTATTTTTGAAAGTTTGATAGGAGACTAGGATGTTTCAATCCTTGGTTAGAAGGTCATACATGGAATTATCTAACCGATTCATGAGGGTAAAATCCACGTACCTGGGATGGTAATATTATTATTGATGTCATTTTTTGCTAATGGAATGAGGTTTGAGTATACAAGCATCATTCTCGGAACTAAATTGTATTATTTAACATGCATCATTTTAGGCGTGAACAAAAAAGAATGTTTTTGGTGAGTTTTTTAATTTAATTTTGTTTTATTTACAAGGGTAGATTAATTGAAAAGGTGCAATATTTAAAATTGAATATTGTTAATTATGATAAATGTGATGAATTATTGTGGATACATATTTTTCTAATGGGAAACATGAATAATAAAAATGCATTACCTAATATAGATGTGACCTTGGTGGGGGATGTTTGAGGCTAGTATTAGTGGCTCAATTTTTTCCATGTAGTGGGTTTAGAGGAGAGACATGTTATGAATTTATGTGAATCCCACGTATGTCAATGGGTTAATGATTTTTTCATGTTTCCTAATACATGTGTTTGGAATTGTAGAGTTATTCCTCCATGATGACACTTATTTATATTCTAGAAAGAGGAAAAGGCCTGAAATGTGCCTCTAGTAGTGGAACCTAAGGCTCTGATAGAATCAAGTAAGAAGGGGCAGAGATGTTCTTTGAGAACTATCATAAAATTATATTATTTATTGAGAGATACCCAAATAACTTTTTGTCAAATATTTTCAACTTGATAGGGGATTTCCAGTTGCAACACCTGCACACCCTCAACAGAGTGGGTAGACATGAAGCAGATGAGTTCTTTATTGGGTCCATGTAGACAATCCTTGACCATCTATAGACTCCCACTGATAATAGACTCAATCTAGATGAATATGTGTTATGTGGTTAAGATAAATGCTGGTGGAATTTTCAGACTCATGATATATGGCTGTAAAATATGATATATAAATTCTTTTAGAAGAACATTCTATATAAATTTTATCCCCAGACACTCATATTGGATACGAAAACTGATTTTATGTTGTTGTCCCATGGTAGTATGTTTGAGATGAACTATACCTATCACAAAAATTATTTGAAGTGATTTTTTCTAGTTTTGGTATGATACAAGGCTACTACATCAATGCATTTCTAGGATGGCATTAATTGTGTTATTAAATCCCAGGTCAACATTTTTTGAATCAGTATGTTTTCAAAAGAAGTGAACTGGGTTCTAATATCTAATGGGATCCTAAAGCAGGATTCTAGTGGAATATATGTGGTTTCTTCTCTACTACCATGAGTTACATCTTCTAAAAATATGAATAATCATTATGAGAATGCTAACTATTTTAATATAGATCATTATGTTTAGGGGGTAGGATCACTTACTTATAGTAGTAATTGAACATACTACCACCAGTGTGTTAGGTAGTGTCAGACTTGTTGGCATTTTCCTTGACCACCAGTGTTGTTTGGTGCTTGTGGAAGGATGGGAATCTTATAGTCGTATTACACAAACCCTAAATTGTTGGGAAATGATGGAATAATATGGCCAAATTAGAGTGGTGGAAGGGGTATTCTTCCACTTATTAGTCGGTTAGTTGGATTTCTTCTGGCTATAGAGGTCAAGGTAGTTGATATGGTATGTCAGTGGAAGATCACCCATATCAATATAGTGGTTCACCTTAGGGAACTCAAGATGTAGTACATGGAACAGGGGCAGAACAGTTTCATGATATTTATCATTCACTTATGGATAGTGAGGATAGTCCATCAATAATTATTGTGGTATCTTCTATGATTCCACTTTCCATAATTGATATAGGTGACTCTAATTAATTTATATATTTATAACTTTTGAATGGTTTGAGTATTATATTAGAGTCTATAAGCGGTGGTTTGATGATCAACACACCATTGGGGGTATGATTGAGGGACATTTGTTTCTTCAAGGGGTGTTCTTTCATGGATGGGTAGTATCATTCACGTTGGTATCAATACATACATGACATGTCAAGCTTTTAATTTATTTTGGGTATGGATTGGATAGAAGCATACTGATACCATATTGATTGTAGCAATATTAGAGTTACTTTTATGTCACATTATGGTAAAAGTTATATCCACTATGGAGAGTGTGATATCTAGAAATACCTAGAAAGTAAAACATGTCAACAACTAGGTGATCTCACATCCCAGGTTTCATGTCATTTGTTGGAAAACATGGGTCTAATTAATGATGTATTTCTATTCATAGTGGACTAGTTAGAGTATGTATTTATTTAGGACATCTAAAAGATTCCTTATGAGATGAATGTTGAGTTTATAAATGGTATCATTACAGGTGATAAAAAGTTTATATTACACTTTAAAAAATTCAAGAAACCTAGATTTAAGAGCTTAATATTATACTTTTTTATTATATAGATAACGGTTTAATCCATCCATGTAATTCTCTTTGGGGTTTCACTATTCATTTTTTCTAATAAATATGATTGAACATTATGTTTATGTGTTTATTATCTTATGTTTAACCTGATGTCCATGAAGAACTAGTATCCTCTTTCCACATATCGACGATCTCTTTGACCAGTTTATAAGAGGTTTTGTTATCTCCAATGTTTACCTAAGATCGAGGAATCATCAGTTGAGAGTTAGACCATATGATATAACACTGACTACATTCTGAATAATGTATGTTCTATATGAATTCTTTAAGATCTCATTCGGGATTATGAACACACATGTTGTATTTATGGCCTTGATGAATAGAATCTTCCACATGTACCGTGGTTAGTTTGTGTTTTTTTGTGGATGACCACTTAGTTTACTCCAAGTCAAATGAATAAAATGAAAACATCATGAAATAATCTCGAGTATACTGAGTGAGAACCACCGATATTCCAAGCTATATAAGTATCAGTTTTGGATTAAAAAGGAACATATTTTGGGTCATGTAATATTAGAGGAAGGTGTGTAAGGGGAAACAGATAATTTTTAAGTTGTTATGTCTTGGGAGAATCCCAAGACTGTTATTTACATCATTAGATTTTTGAGATTGGTGGGTTTTTATTGGAGGTTAACCCTGGAATTCTCCCATTTTGAAGAACCAATTTTTGGATTGAAAATGAAAGGGATCAATTTTTAATTGTCTAGATCATGTGACAATGCTTCCCAGAAGTTAAATATGAATTTTTCTACAACACCAATTTTGATCCAACCAAATATGGGTGAGGATTTTATTGTAATCTGTGATGAATATGATATTCACTTGGAGTGTTTATTTATACAATGAGTTTGAGTCATGGAAGAAGGGTATTGGTAAGTGAGGAAAAAGGAATAGATTTACCTAACACATGATCTTGAGATAACTATAGTGGTTTATTGTAGGATTGTTGTCAGACTTATTTATTTGGTGAAAAGATTATTGTGTATACTGATAATAAGAGATTTAAGTGTATCGTCTACTAGAAATATTTTAATATTTGACAATGGAGGTGGGTTGAGTATATGCTTCCATTTTACTTGTAGCTAGAACACAAACCTAGATATGGAAATAATGTTACTGAGTCTTTAAACTGGAAGACAGAGTCTTAGGAAGTTTATGAGTCTTGCTCTAAATGGAAGAGGATGACCATTCTATCTAAGATACATATTGTGGTTCAAGAGGGCTATGAGAATATGAACCTCATATCATTATTAGTTGATTCCACATTTCTGATATGGATTAGGGAGAGAGAGTGTGAGGATCTAGAATATTTTTTATTGAGGGAAATCATTAATGGAAGGGAGACACATTAAGATTGGACTATAGATGACAATGAGATCATATATATATGAAACAATGTTTTTGTGACTCTGATTATTTAATAAGAGATGGTGCAATGTTTCATGCCTCAATGTGGGTGGTACATCAAAGTTTGAATAAAATGTATATTAATATATAGAGATAGTATTTGTGTCCAGACATGAAAAATAATATTTCATTGTTTGTGTCACAATGTTACTCCTTTCAATAGGTTATGTCTGAACATTAATTACTTTATAATTTACTAAAACATTTTCTCATTACAGAATGGATTTCTGATGATATTACTATAGATTTCATGGGGGTTTTATGAACATTACTATGAATAATGACTCTATATGGGTAATTTTGGGCTTATTGTCGAATGTCACACATGCCATTACTATCCAGGATATTTGTATAGTAGATTTGTGGGGATACACATATGTCCAAGAGATGGTCTATCTACATGGGGTGCTAAAAAGTATAGTTTTAGATTGGGACTCACCTTTCACTTCATGCTTGAAGAAGGACATTTAGAATGTTTTGGGTACCCTAGTGTTTATAAGCATGAGTTTCCACCCATAGATACATGGGCAGTCAAAACATACTGTTTATGTTCTTGATGGTATGATTTGAGAGTTATTTTTTTAGTGGGTCTTAAGAGAAGTAGTTGGTGCTCTTTGAGTTCATCTATAACAATAGTAACCATGATACTATTCATATGTCACCATATGATGAACCTTATGGTTGTCCAAGAAGATTTCCCATATACTAGATGGAAGTAAGAAAGATTGATTTTATGGGGCCGATTCTTGTGTATGAGACATCGAAGAAGTCATTATTGATTTGGAAATGTATGGATATTGCTCATAGTAGGAGGAATAAATATGTTGATCAACATAGAAGACCCCATAAGTTTGCAATGGTTTACTTCTTTCAATTCAATTGTCAAATAGATTGGGTCAACATAGGATTTAGAGGCATGGAATGTTGACACATAGTTTTATTGGACATTTTGATATTATAATGAGTATCAAAACAACGGAATACCGATTGGATCTCACACCAAGGTCTAATATTGTTCAAAATGTTTTTCATGTGTCAAAAATTTTGTATTATCACCCTAATAATTTTAATGTGATCGATGATGATGATGTTGATCTTGGGGATGATGCATCCATTGAGGTGAGTCTGATTCTTATTAAGGATAGAAGTGAGAATCTTTTGTAGGGAATGAATGTGATGATAGTTCAATGTTTGTGGAAACATGTCTGGGTTTAGGATGAATCATGGGAGAAAAAATATTATATAAATGATTTTTGGACCAACCTTTTATCCTTTGAATCATACTTATTCTTGGGAGTATAACTTGAGGATGATCTGTTACAACATGAGGAGATTGTAAGGCCTCGAACATTATAGATATGTATCATTGTTTTTATAGTTAATATCAAACTTTTTTTGAGTATATCTTTGGTGTGTATTTTTTGGGGGTTGTTTTGGGAGAAATTTTAGAAAATTGGGAGCCCAAGGGCCTAAAAACTATTGACGCATAATTAAGAAAAATTGTGTGTCTTATTCTTGGAAACCATGAACTGGATTTGGGTGAGACATGAGGTAGTGCATGGTTGGCACACAGTTTGACCAAACTATGTGTCCACACTCTAAAACCATTCACCCAAAAATAAATGATGTTTTTTGGATTGGAAAAAAGTTTTTCAAATTGTGTGACACTTAGGGAAAACCATACACCCCCTTAGAAGAGGTTCATGGTTAAAGAGATCAGTTTAAAAAAACAGAACTCTCATTCTGATGAAACCATGTGCATGGATATTATTCCTATGATATTTTTATAAAAATTATTAAACCCACCTTGTTTTAACCCCTATTATCCCCCACCTAGACCTAACCTACTTTCATCAAATTTATAAGCTCATGTGAGTAATCTCATGTTACTCAAAATAATTTCATAATGAATCAATTATCTGAATGAAGTGACATCTCCTCTGTCATAGGTGTTTTCTTCCAAGAATGGTTCTATATATCTCTACCATCTATATTTTCTATTGGAGATAAAGGATTGTTTTTCTCCATTTTAATTGGTTTAGATATTGGTTGTCATAGATCATAATAATTTGTATCTTGATCTTAGGTATTAGTCGTAGATCTTCTACGCCATTGTGATTTTGAACTTTCACATCAATTTTGGATTTTCTGTTTGGTGAAAATAATTCTACAACAATGAGGTAGGTGCCCTAATTTTCAAATCCCATAGTATTGATTACTAATGTTTGTATGAAATTGTGAAATTTCACTTTCCTTATTAGGCATTTTCATTCTAAAAAAAATTGAATAATCGATTTCCCATATAATTATGAAATTAAACCACCATGTGATAATGAAATTTGTGAATAATTAGATTATAAATTTGATTAATTAAGGATTTTATGAAATAGATGGAGAACCAATTGGTTTGATGATATGATTAAAATTGTCATTATAAATTATGGAATTGGTTGATTATTGAATATTGGTAATGGGTTGATAATAGTTTTTCCAATGTTGAAACATATAATGTGATTATTGTGATTAAGTTGTGGTACATGGAATGATTCATAAAATACCCATGGGGTGTTAGAATACCTCACTAAGCTCAAAATTTTTCTTTATCTTTCATGTGATCACTGTGTTTCAGGACATGGAATACAGCTCCAAATACCCATGGTGTGCCAGATTGTTGCTCAAGGACCCCATTGTTTGAGTGTGAATTTGAATTAAATTATTAATGAAAAACCATGATGGAATGAATTATATGTATCCATTTGTGGTTGGTTCAATCTCTGACATGTGATGATGTATATATTAATGTTTTAGTTTTCACTATGTTCTCAAGAAATTACGTTTTCAATTTTACTGTAATTTAATTTTAAAATTGATTAAATTATGATTTGTAATTTTTTCTTTATAAAATTCAAAAATATTATTATAGTCCAGATATTTCATTATACTCAATTTTTGGTGGCATATTGTGTTATACATACACCTATATGGGATACCCTATCGATACCAGAATAGAGTGTTTTTGCAGGATATGATATGGGTGAGGGCCCTATGTTTTATGGATGAGTTGGGATATTGGATGATTGAGGGATATAGACATGTTGGTGGGACCTGATTGGAGTTTTTAGTGTCGTTATTTTATGGTTTCATATATAACATGACACATATTGTGGAATTTCGTTTTTTTATTTGGTTTGGATGTTGTTTTACTATTTTGGGTTATCAGGTGATGTCAGTCATTATTTTCATGGTATTATTCTGATTATTTTTTATAATCATTTATCTATCATTTATCTCTTTCTGATGTTGTTCAAATTTTATATATAGGTTTTATTCTCCCCATGATATATGCATTATACCCTCACCACTAATCAGCAGCCTCTGGCATATGGGGAGGCATGCCTGAGGTCATGTAATAAACCGGCTCGGGGCACCGACATGTGTCACCCAGTTTTGGACATTACAACTAATGCGGTAATAAATGATGTTCCTCAATTGAACTAACTACCATAAAGGAAACTACTCCACATATCATCATATGAGTTACCATAAACTACCCTAATTAGAGAGATACATCATTTCCGTGGTTTAATTATAAAAAAAGGAATATTATCCAGTACATAATCTCATCAACCAATGTATAAATCCCTAGATTTCCTACATAGTAGCCTAGGCCACCTCTATTAAAAAGTAAAAGATATAGAAAAATATCAAGACAATGTCATTAACATGATAAAAACATATCCCAAACATGAAAACCATAAACATATCTTTAACACCATTAAAACCCCTCCTTAACTAGAGTCCTAGCTGATATGCATAATCTAGAATCATAATTCATTAAATCACCAATATACATGAATTACAAAACTACATATCAATGAGGCTTAATATTGGTATAAGCTGTCATGACCCCTCCCTCCAATGGTTCCCCACTTAGTCCAGAAAAAATGAAAGGGAGATAATGACCCCTATTAACACATCCATCAGGCCCCTTATTGGAAACTAGAACAAAGGGTACAAAATATCATGATATGGTGGGAATTAAAATCTATATGAAAAAATAGATCAAGAGATAGGAGGAATGAACTATAAGAAACTAAATTAAAAAATATATAATGATATCAAAACCATACACAATGCATTATAAATTAAACTGGTATAGATAAAAGTTTTCTAATGAAAATAACCAAAATAAAATCTACAGAATCAACACATAGACTATATAAAAATGTCTAAAATAGAATTATCATGTAAGATCCATGAAATCCAACTAGAAACCTAATAAAAGTTTATATATGTTGGGTTTCATAAAATTATAATTAGTAAAAAGACAATTTATCTCATGAAGATGTTAATGATTCATTCTAATGAACCCATGAGAGAATAGTAGAACCAACAACACCAAAATAGGTCAACTATCCAGCCTATCCTCCCCAAGAAACACATTATAAATAATTAAATATGAGTATATTAATATAATAATAATCATGTCAATAATTTTTACCTGTCACCACTTTCCCTTTGGTTGTTATCTCTCACAACCCAATGTTGCACATACTAGAACTCCCATATCTATCAAAGAAAAAATACCACATCACAAAAACATTATCAAATAACATAATAGCCATATATAATATATCTACTTCCCCAAATAAAACTCATATATCATATCACTTGTAGATAAAGTTTACATCATATCAAAATAATAACCATAGTAGTAGGGTATTATAAACATGAAGGACATCAACCTCAATCCATCCTCTTACCGTGAATGACCCCACTATAAGCTTCTCTTGACACGGTCATATTAAATATCTCTTGAAAACACATGGTCTATAACTTAATGCATTAATAGACCTACGAAAATCATAGCCTGTACGTATCTATTCACAAAGAAAAAAAGACATTGAAAGACTGTGTGGCCAGTCGTCCATCCTCATTACTAGAATGATGGAAAAAACAGACCCAATGATAAAATATGGGTGTCAACACATAGTGATCGATTCATGTGGGGTGTGTATAGAAGTTTAATGAAATATACATGTATATATAATATCAATAGACAAGAAAAAAATTTGGGTTTACAAAAAGGTTTCTAGCCAACTCACGACTTCCCTCTACTTTGTTGCCACCATTAAATGACCAAAATCACCCTACTAAACACAACCCACATTTCATTTTTTTTCATTTAATCTAATTTCTAGATTATCAACTTCCAATTCATTTAATTACACTTCCAATTTATTCCATTATTCTATCCTATTAATATAATCACCATCATATATGTAATATAGTTACATCATGAGAAAATATCATAATAAATAGTATCACAAAAAAAGAAAAACTGATTATAATCATTCCAATAATCCCACAAAACCACCATCACAAACACAACCTCTAGCTCATCACTAATTCAACATCATCACCCATTTCCATCCACTTTCCCCATAGAATGGTTTCACATCCCTTCATCCCCATGTATCAAAATCACATAACGTGCATTCAAACATTCCATAAAACGTATCTACATGATCATATAACATTTCTCATAATTAACCATGGGATTCCCAACACATGAACATCTTTTATTTTAGCTGTATTCTATCAAAATAAATATATTCATGTGCGGAAAATCTAATATCCAAGTATTATTGGTTATCCATTAATTCATGGGTTTTCTCTATAATCACTCAATATAGAATTCACAAAATAAATAAAAATCTCAAAAATAGGGTCTATATAAAATCCATGATATATAGTGATAAAAAACTTTAACAAACTCAATATTACAATATCAAAAGGTAGTAAAATCATGAGAAACATTCCCCTTCCCATTTGATTCAAATAAAGAAAATTATTATCTATTTTTATCGAGGGTATAAAATCATCCCCAAGGATAATTGAAGCATGAACCCCTTCCAAATATCACAAATTATGAGAATAAAATGAATCCCCTACATGGAATAATAAATCAATGAATATTTTACTGCACCAGAAATATTGGAAATATGTACAGGAAAAATGACTGATATGGAACTACAATTAAATATAGAATTAGAGTTCTGTGACTTCATGGAAGAAATAATCTAGAAACTCCCATCACAATAGAAACAAAGACAGAATGGACAATAGAATGATTTGTTAATTAAATTGATTATATTTTGAAGAAGGGGGAATTGATATGATTTTAATTGACCATTAATGGATGATGTTATAAAATCCTTGATGTATAACCAATTATAAAGACTCAATAATTTTATGAAAAATATGATATAATTATACTCCTTTAAAATGATTTTAATATCATTAATTGAGATTTTATAACAATTTTTTTCAAAAATTATCTAGAACGTGAAAAACTAAAAAATTTAGAAAAACTGGATTATCTTCTAGATCTACTACTATGATCTACCACTAGTGATATACCATTAATTACCTACCACCACTAATCTACCATCAATGATCTTACACAAGTGATCTACCATAAGTGATCCACCACCAGTGATGTACCTCATGTGATCCCCCACTTGGGATATACCATTTGGTATCTAACTACAGTTATATACCTCTAGTGATCTACTTCAAGTGATCTAGCATTAGTAATCTACGTCCAGTGATCTATTGTTATAAAACTAGTCTGATGATCAATATCCAGTTATCTACCACTAGTGATCTAGATCTAGTTATCAATTTCCAGTGATATACCACTAGTGATCTATAATTAGTGATCTAACACCAGGATTTACCATTAGTAATTTATCACCAGAATATACCTTCATCCTCCAAAAATCTATTTTCCTCCAAAACACCAAAAAACTCCTCTCTTCCTCCAAAAAAGATTTCTGTAATTTTACTGGACACATCAATCACTAGAATTATAAATTGTAACGAGAAGTAATGTTTGTTCATTTAAATAAAATACCTATAAAACTATTTCCACTCTTGAGAATTCAAAACCAACCCATAAGCAAGGAGATAAAAGGACTAAACAACCATCCCCCAAGATACCTCTGAATGAATCTTATTACATTCAAAACACCACCACCAACCAAAAACTCTATCCCAACACCTCCAATAAAATGTAAAACCCTTAGAAAAACACTTTCAACCCCTTCATATTACAAATGAAATTTTTTACATCAAATAATATAAAGATCCCTAAGTATAAAAACAAATGAATTCCATCTTCCAGTTAATGATACAAACCTCTTTGGATGGAACTGACTCAACTGCACAGTTTCAATCACCTTATGGTATAATGTATATTGGGGAAGGATCTGGTATTCCATTTTTTATTCATTGATTCATTTATAACACATCATATAATCATGAAATAAGAATATCTGATATAATAATGTAAGTTCTAAACATCACATATATTAAAAAAAAGGTAGTACAATCCCTAAAATGACTCAAAATCAACTTTGGGTAAAAAAGAATGAATCTACATCTCAATATCCCATGATCTATCTTCCATGGAACCATTCATCAACATCACATGAACCAATGGAATGATTCATCCCCATGGAATATTTTATTGATGATCTTGGATCACCACTTATTGCTCCATGAAAAACCCATCATCCACAATATCAATATCTACTCAGTCAATGACATGCGAGTCATCACGAAGATACTAATGGAGATAAAAAAGATGGAAGATGTCATGGATCCGGTCTAGTCATTAAAAAATTTCTAACCTATATTCCACAGTTCCAAAACTCCCTAACACATCAATGGGCCCGAAAAACCCAGGGTGAGTTGCTCACTCTCATTTTCGAACCTCCACATTCCACGATGATATGAATCATTTCAAAGCACATAGTCTCTAAAATCGTACTAAAAGGGACTCCCTCTATGATTAGAATTATAAATATACATTCCACCTAATTATTTCATCATCTCATTAATAATCGTAACCTTTTATATTATTCTCTACACCACATCCAGAACAAATTTTTTCAGTCTCCCATGCCTCATCCCAACACAATAGAGAATGACATGGCCACCCATAAAAATCTCTTAATTGGTCCATGATAATGGATTATATATAGATTTTATTATAGGAAAACAAAAAAAGGCATGGTTTCATGACCATGGTCCATTGAAATCAAATTCACATACCCACAACATGTCCTATAGTGTCTGGATAGTCTTCTATATATTCCAATATGTTCAAGGGATGAATTTAGTGATGAGGCATTACTGGGTGCCCAACGAATGATGAATTCACATTTAGAACCAAGAGGTAAAAATTTAATCCCCGTACGAGATATTGGTATTTGAGACTCCATGAAAACACACCACCTCATCCACATACCTTATTTATGAAACATCCACTATGCTTGACTCTTTGATCATGAGTAAGAGATCTGATTTCATCAATTGTTACATGATTTTATAGATAGAATAAGAACCAACCTTATATTTGGGTAACATTATGAATAATTACATTGATATATAATCCCACTTCTACTCAATAATATCCAATGAATTTAAAAATCACCATGAAAAAAGTGAACAGCCTTTATTTGCTGGGAAACCGTACACTGAGCCACAAACTCCTCCACTGACTATTTTATATAGGGCAACCAAAACCGTTCCATATTGAAATAGTACATCTTGTAAACTACTAGATATAACAAAAATGTGAGATATGAAACTCCCTATTTACTACACCATTCATGATAATGGAACAAAAATCCTCCACTAAAACACCATCTGGTTCTGACCATCATTTGACCATCCTCCTGGAGAATTGTCACAGACAACATGATTGTGCATCATCACTTCCTCTAGTATCCCCACTAAGACTCCTCCAGAAAGTCCATATGTGAATACTGAACTATAATATGGAAATGTACACTTTCTCCATCCACCGCCCTAACAAACATGTGAAAGGTTTCCAACTCCTCCATCACTCTCTATGAATCTAAAGATTCATGAGAAACATCTTTCATTGTATTTCTAATGAAAGTATTTGGCCTAAAATTTCATTTTCCTGAGGTGTAAAAGATCTCAATATTTCAATCCCATAATTTTTTATCTAGATATATTTTCATAGGATTATGCCATACTGATAATATATATCCCTCAATATACTTTGATTGGTGAAGACCACAAAGTGCTCCCAAATAAGGTAATGTTTCCCGAACTTTATAGAAAATACAACTATCTATAGCTCCAAATAATGGGTGGAATAGTTATAGTCATAGTTAAATAAAATTATATACCCATAATAGATCATAATATTTTGAAGAACCCACAAGAATACAAAGATCATTTTAAGGTTTCACAAAACACCTCAAACATCACACCCACCGTTGGAAACTAAAGCACTAGGGAACAAAACATATTCCCCTTCTGGTAACAAAAAATTGGCCAGAATTGATCATTCCACAGTAAATCAATTTCTATCCAAGTCAATTATATAAATGGTGAAACAATTATAGGGAAATCAGATAAAACCCACTGGAAATACTCTAAAATGCCAAGAAAACTATGAACCTCTCCCACATACATAAGTGACTCTCAAAAACAATCCTTTACATTTGACTAGTTTATTTCCACACACTATTGAGACATCATATCCCAAAGTAAATACACCTCTCATGTCCAGAAAATTTACTGGGATAACTTTATATAGAGTTATTGGATTCAAAGATCCGTTAAGACAACATTGAGATGATCTAAAAGATCTAGCTTTAAAATTGAGCACATCAATAGGTTATCAATGAACACGACTACTAATTGTACCTTGAATTCTTAGAATAGAAAGTTCACAGGTCCCATGGACATAGCTAGTGTGTTTTTTGAACCAAAAGAGTAGAAAAAAAACTCGAAGTTCCCATACCTAGATCTTAGGAAAGTCTTCTATATATCAACCTCCTTCACCAAGACCTCAAAGTTATATTTTTTATATATTAAAAAACATTTATGGGAAAATTTAGAAAACTACAACTTCTGACAAGAAATATAAAACTCTATAGAAGATAAAAAAATATTAAAATCTAACTTGAACCAATTATATAGAATCTACCAATATAGTTTCTTGAAAGGCCTGTTATCTTTTTATAAATATCATTTTTGATAATTTCTACAAATTCATATCCTAGTTTTTCTGAATCTTTAATAAACTCATACATTGTTATCTTCGTATTGTTGAATCCTTTGTTTGAATTAGATGTGGCTTGTCAATACAGTCACTCTTCTCCATTTTTAGGTCCACTTTAATTGGACTCCCCATAATTATTTCAGTATCTTCATTAGACGATTTCAAAATCTAGAACTTCTTCAACATATCTTCATCAGAGTTCAGAAGAAGATACCTTTATTTTTTCTCTGCATCAACATATACTTCCCATTGTGTTCCAACTGTGTTAACCAATGATGAAAAATAAATATAATCCTCCTTTATTAATATACCCTAAGGGGAAGACAATGAATCATATAAAACCATAAATCTTTCATAACTCTGAGTCATTTCATCCACCATATCACCCAAATGATCATGATCTTGATCCGTAGAGAGACCCCCTATAACCATTTCACTTTTAATCACCAGATCCACACTAGCCTCTTTAATATTTTCATTCATAGTGGTCTAACCCCCCCCCCCCATTTCATTGATCCCATTTTTTTATGGCCATGTGTCCCTTGGTACAGGTAGGTATGAGCAATCCTTACACCCTTTGGTTTTCCTCCTATTTCTCACAGTCCAACTACCCGAATCCCTTTTTTTCATTCTGTCCATTCTTCCTCCTTGGGTTGTATAACCTCAACCAGCTCCTCCCTTTGATCTGCTTTATATGAATTTACCATAAATATCTACACATAGCTCTTCCACTATGAAAAAACCTTAATCATTGGGATCCAGACTAGGTGTATCAATTTCCGAACCTTAAAAACAATTACTAATTTTAATAGAGGACATGGACCTTCACAATTTTGTTCAACCAGAAACATTTTCCCAACACCCCAGTCCATATTTTGTTTCCTAAATTTGAAATTTTTGTCCCAGGTTGGATACTCTCTTTTGTGAACAACTAATTACTAGCTGAGAAACATCTTTATAATAAGGAGCCATTGTAAAATTGAACTAATGTTACGAGTTAACAGTTGTACAAAAATACCCTAAACCCATTACTTCATGAATGGTCAAATTATAATTGAAAAAATCATGCCTCATAAAATTGATGATTAACACCATATTCGTGTTGGGATTATTCAGTATTTACTCCTAGATGGGAAAACACCTGAACCATCCTTCCAAGTAAAGTTATCCTCCAAGAGGACAACCAAGGCACCCTCTACAAGCGATTTTCTAGATAGTGGATCAAGTAATATTTTTATTTACCTAGTACCCAAATGTCAAAGTGAAAAATGTGACATGGATGATTATAGACGAAGAAATTTTTTCCTTAATTCAAAGACCACCACTTATTTACATCTACAATATTCAATTATAGTGATCCAAATTCACTCCACTATTGGCCTTAATACATTGACATCAACATTTATGTGTGGTGAAATTGGGTGGAAAACAACATCAATCATACTATAAGAGAACAATTATCATTCTATCAGGAGACAAATCATGCATAAAATAGAAGTTTTTGGAATGGAAATAGATGTTTTGGAATTCTTACCAACTACACCATCACAAGAGTATCTCGATTTTTATGAAAATATTTTGACCAGAAAAAATTGATGGAAAAATATTTAAATACTCTCAAAGATTTGGACTAAGATTGTAAAATTTCATCCTCCGAAGATTATAGAACAATCATCAGAAGTTTTTTGATAATTTCCCCCACAATGTGGTCATGAAGACACCAATATCCAAATACAAACCAATAAAAGGAATTGACCTAGGGTGACTACTTGCTAACACACATGCCTGATATACCACAAAATAGAACAAAAAAACATTCACTTGAAGTTTATAAGAGACATTTCTAATGTTATATCTTCAATGGATGATCCCTTGAAGGTCCTTGTTCATGAGGCCTTATATTTAACACTATAATCATAGAGGAACCCTACTAATTTCCCTCTCAAAGTAGACCTCCTCATGCATGAATCCTCTCAATCACTGCCACCTTCTTTTAAACGTCTAGATATAATGGAAACATAAAAGTAGTTAGTAGATTCTGGATAAAAGGTTGGGGTTCCTACTCAAGAAATATTGCACGATACTACTCATATAGAAAATGATTTTGGGTAAACAATAAAAGATCCTGGAACATTATTCCTAAATCCTGCAGTACCCTACTCCCCTTCTGAAGAGAAAACTCTCCTTTCACTTCTTATACTTCCTTTTCAATGCAAGGAACCCTTCTCAAAACTCTTTTTGAAAATCAATAAGTGAATATTCTCTTTTCTTATGGTAAACCATATAAAACATCCACAATGACACAAATATTATCAGATATGAAAAACTTCCAAAAGGACCGAATAATTTACTAGTTTAATCATAAAAATTAAGGTGATCTCAAGCTCCAACTCCAAGATATTTGTCTTCACATCTGAAAAGTGACCTTTATAATGCCTAAAATCATTCAACTGAGAAGTGAAAATTTTTCACTATCACTAATTATCCTCCTCAATGGGAACAACACTCCGATGATCAACAAGGTCACCCTATAGAACCTGAACATTTTGAGCTAAATGATGATGGAATCTAGGATCCATGGAGGAAAAGAAAACAAATATTTTCCTAAGAATGAAATTATGGATATGTATTATGTTCTCTTTTAGTTTAATTTATTAATTTTATCTTTTCTAATACAATGCAACTCAGCAATGAACATATTTCATAATGATTCATCTACCTCTTATAGGTATACACCCTAAAAATAGTTCCACTTAAGTAGTTTTTTCATTAATATCAGAGTCCATGCACTAGATCACTAGCCCACATAAAATCATGTGTTCTATCTGGTCTCCTAGGCTTATGTCACAAACCATGGGCTACGAGGACTATTTCGATACCAAATAGGAAAACATCGATGTGTCTATTCAAAACACCATCCAATATCTTAGCATTCCACTGATGCCACTCTTTAATGACACCTCCCATACAAAGGTACCCATCCTGGTCCAAAAATCATGAAATTTAGATATTGACCTCTATGTCCCAGCTCTAGTAAAACCTTAGTTAGAGATTTACAAAAAGGTTATAAAAACATCATGACATGGGAGAAATTTTCCTCTATAAGAAAACATTATTTGGTGTTTGTAATAATAATCCACAAAAAACTATTTGAAATAATATAAAAAGAAACTTAATCCTTCTCCCAATACATGTGTATATAAAACATGTACATATTAAAGCCACTGATTTTAAATAACCCAAATAAAAGCTAATGAAGCAACACAAAAACTGTCAATGTTGGTCTAGGCTATAAATTTATAGAACGATCTACATAATCTTATAGGAATCCTAAAAATAACATTGTATGCATAGGGTGGGAATACATGTATACGTTGAAGGAAAAAAATATTTCATCTTCAAATGTTTTAGAGGCATACAAATGATCCCACAATTAAAAAATAAATCCATATACACCTAAACCTACCAACAATCCATCCCAACCTCACAAAGGCTTGCACACCAAATTTAAAATTCCACGTATAATAACTGGATTAGATGGATATCATTAAAGGGAACCCCACACAACTTTCATACATCTTATCTTCTCCCACACCCGAAATTGTTACATATTGGTGATCCTATATCTTCTAAATATTATGTACTTCCACCCCACAGTACGGTCAGATCACATCAAGGATGTGGTCGAATGGTCTATCTCCAAAAAATGAATCACATCTAATCTCTAGCGTCGACACCTCAGTCATCACATTACAACCATAAAAAGAGTAGTAGGGTATTCTGAACATGGATAAAATAAACCTCATTCCTTCGTATTACATTTCATGACACCCACCATAATCTTCCCACACCATTATCATAAAAAATATCTCCCAAAGAGAGATGGGTCATCACCTAGTGTACTGACAAACCTAAAACCATCAGAGTATGGGAATATCTACTATACATGAATAGGGAGAATAAACTATATAGTAGATATCCATCCATCATAATCACAATGATGTTATGGAAATACCCCTGTGGGAAAATTAAGGTGTTAGTACATTGTTCTTGATGCAGGTGGGGTGTGTGCAGAAATAACAATGAATATTCATGTATAAATAATGTAAAAACACAAAAACAACCTATTGGTTGACAAAAAGGGTAAAAAAAGCTAATAAAAATACCTGACATTGATCCTACCTCTAAATATACAACAACACGAAACAAAACACAGGACACTTGTAACCTCCCTTCTCAATTAAATTCAATTTCAAGCCAATAAATTTCCATCCCATTTCATTACACTAGCAATTCATTCCGTTGTTCCATCCTCTTAATCAAATTTTTATCATTTATGTAATGTAGTTACTATATAAACCTCTAAAATAACACACAGTATCACAACCTTATACAACTAACCATCCTCATTCCAATAAGATCACACAACCAAAATCAAACTCACAACACAACCTTTTCAAAAAGGCCACATCACCACCGCATTCTATAGTAGTTTCTCTGTAGTATATTTACACAACCAATAATCCATACATACCACAAAACATCACAAAACATTAAAAAACACCAAAAAAACATATTCATGTCATCAAATAGAATTTTCCACATTTAACAAAGTGATTTCCATTATTTATACTTGTTCTATTTTTGTGGTATTTCACAAACATGAAATATATTTTAATGAAACCAGTTTATTTTATGATTATAAGTGGATAAAAATTTAATCATGGGGTGTCATAATAATTTCACAACATTGGGTTCATAAAACAAATCAGAACTATAAAACATAAGGGTGACCAATGGTCATGAATTTTAGTGATAGAAAAAAATGGATAATGTCAATATCATAATATGAAAATCTATAAAACAGTAATAGATATTCCCCATCCCATTAAATTCAATAAATTATATTTACAATCATCATTAATTTTGTGTATAAAATTTTTCTATAAATATAAAAAATGTACAAACCCTTCTAACATGTTACAACTAATGAGAAATGATGGAATCACCTACATGGAATAAATATGGTTTTCACATTTTACAACACCAAAATAGTGGATGTCTGTAGAGAGAGTATCCACTGTTAGGGAATTCGAACGAACTATTGAAAAAGTGTTTGATGAATCAATTAAAAGAATCCTCTAGAACACATCATATCAATATAAATAATTCATGATTTAATGAAGGTAATATCTTCACTTTAGAATGATTAAGTCTAATTGCAACAGGATTTGATATGGTTATAATTGAAAAATAATGGAAGATAACAAAAAATAATCTCGATATAAAAATTTTAAAGTTATTTAATGTTTTTATAATTATAAGTTATAATTTTTCTCTCATAAAAATATTTAAATTACATTAGTTAGTTCTTTAAAATGATTTTTCATCTAAAATACCCCAAAAGGGGAAAACTGTTAATTATGGAAATATTGGATCTACTTCTATATCTACCGCCATTGTTCTACCAGTATGATATACCACCAGTGGTCCACTCTTAGTGCTCTAACACTAATAATCTTCCATCATAGATCTATCTCCACTGATCAACCACCTAGGATCTACCACTAGTGACCTACTTACTTTGGTGTACTGTTAGTGGTCTATAACAAGTAATCTACCACTGGTGATCTACTTATGGTGATCAAATGTCAATGATCTAAAACCAATGATCTAACATTAGTGATCTACCTCTAGTGATCTACAAAACATGATTTACAACTACTAATCTACCACGAGTGATTTACCACCAGTGATTTAAAACCAGTAATTTACCACCAGTAATCTTCTATGACTGATCTACCTCTAATGATCTACCATTAGTGATCTAATACTAGGATCGACTACTAGTGATGTATCACCAAGATCTACCTTCAACCACTAAAATTCACATTTTCATCTGAATAAAGTTAATGCTCCTCCCTTTCTCTACCAATCACCTCTAGACATTCATCAGACACCTCAATCACTATATTTTAAAAATAGTAGTTAGACAAATGGATTAGGCTATTACATAACAAAATATAAATAATATATAATTTAATAAGGTTTGAATTGGTTAATTTTTAGTTAAATATAAACTATGCATTTCAGTAATATTTTTTAAAAGAATCTTAGAAATAATATTAAATATCATTGAAATAAAAAATGTTGCGAATAAAATTCATTATAAAATTAATATATATCGATAATAAATTAATGAAGTAAAACCTCCCTTTTTAATAGTACAAAACAATTAAAATAAAAGTTAAGCCCCAAATTATAAATCTATTTTGATCCAAAAAATCTTATGTAATCATTCATGTTTAATAAAACCATCCCTGAAAATTTAATCATACATTTATAATGCACAATTCACCATTTTAAAACCAATTATCCATTGAAATATCATATTGACCCAGGTTTTAAAACAGATAACCAAAAAAACATGAAAAACCTTGATAAAACAATTATAGATATCACATAACACATGAATTTAGATAAAAATAACATTTAACAATAAAAAAATCAATTAATTATAAAATAAAATATAAATGGATTAAAACACCTATCTTAAGAGGTGTCAACTTTTATCCTCAATTAAAACCACATGATCTGGTCTCTAAGGATGACTCACAAACACTATAAACCAAAATACCCAATTTTAGGACAATCAACGTATTACAAATGTGACATCGTGGACACGTAGGTTATGAGGGAGGGATGGTAATAAATCATTAGAAGAAGAGAAGTGCATATCTTATATCTCAATTTTGGTGATGAATGACCAAAAACCCATTAAAATATCCACAATTAATGGGATTAGAAAGAGGATAATAGATTATATGAAGAGATAAGGTTATATGGGTTTGAATGGGGAATGAAGAGAGAAATAAACCAATAAAAAGATCATGAAAATAAAAAATAACCATAAACTGAGTACGTTAGACAATTTTATCACATGGTTTAGAACAACATATGATGACCATGCAATAATAATAGTCAGAAACTATAGATGTTGTATCAATTCTATTAATGTAATTAAAAAACTATGAGTCGTATTATGTGCAATTGGAAATTTTCCAAAATCTCAAATGTTCACCTTGAGGAAACCTAAACATAGGGGGGAAACAATTCATATTAATATAAATATGAAAGCTAAATTTTAATGTGTCACAATATCCTCTTCACAAGATGATTAACTATAGAAATACCCTATGCAATGAGTATAGTATTCCTTGTGTGACATGTCTAGATAACCCATGCAATGAGAAAAAGAATTTGAATATGAAAATATTATTTCACCCACATATCATAATGCTTCAATTCATAATCCCCAAACCATGAATTGTCATCATCCCTTTTCAGACACAAGCATTTATACCACATTAAGATAAATGTAGTCACATTATCTTCTTAAATGACCCAAATTTTTATAGTAAAAATATGTGTTTTTTATTCTTATCCAAATAAGTATACATAGTGTGATTGTATAAGGTTCAATCAAACCTTCAAGATAACTTTGATTCCCCATCACAATGGGATGCATCAGGTGATTAGCCTGAGATGACCTTAACATCTCTAAAACAACTATTCCAACAATTCAATTTTATCTACTTTTTAGGAGTTGTATCTACAAATACTAATCATCTCTTTATAGTTTACTCACCTCTCAGCATAATATTTGAAGGTCCTTATTTGGTATTTTCGCCATCAACTAATAGTAATTTACTACTAACCCATATTTGATGGTGGTGTTTGGGACCACTGAAAATGGAATCTAAATATTCGATATACCCATATGTGGTGAGATTTAATGGGACCCCCCTCACTAAAATTTAAACAAGTGATGTGACTCATACTTATAAACAATATAAGGGACCACCCCCATAAGACTATAAATATGTGACTTACCATGACATGATAATCATATGTGGGAAAACCCTCAGTCATATTTGAACATGTGAACTCCAAATGATTTATTAAAAATATTACCCTAGGTCAGAACCCTATAAACATTTTTGATGGGTCTAAGAAACCTACAAAATTAGCATACTATCTCCTACAACCTACATAGGTGAAGAACCTAAGATGATTCCTCTTGTGATAAGCATGTGATACCTTATGTTATGATCATAATAAGCCTAAATTAAAATCATATGATTATTTCATTCTCCATTTAGGTGTTGATCCAAAGTTTATTACCATTTGTGAAGAGCATGAGATGCCCTAGGTGATAAGCCTAGGAATCCTTTTTTGATGACAATATGTGTCCTGGTATGAAAATAACTAAATTACTCATGTAATGAACATGATATACCGTGTTTAATGAACATCAGATTACATTTTCCAGGTTCTCAATATTCCATACGCACCGAGAATATGTTTCTTTATAATTACCATGAGATTTCTTGGGTTTTGAGTTCTAGGAACCCTATTCAATGTGTATAAAATTACCTCAACCCATAGGAGGAAGATATATATAGAATCCTAGTATAACCAACACATTAATTTTCCCAAACTATAATAAGACACCCTATAATATTAGAACGAGACAAACCTAACAGATTATAACTAGACAATGGAGCTACTAATAAGATTCAGGAATATGACTGAGACATATAATGGAGACCTTTACTAAGCTAAGAACTCTAAGGATGAATCCATAGAAGTTCAAAATAAATTTCCATCATCCCATTTTAATTGAACACTTCATAACATTAACGATAGTTGTGAATACCACCCACCTTGGTAAAATAGAAAAGTAAGGTCATAGGATAATGACCAGTCGAAGGATGTAGAGACCGTGTTAATTTTACACTAGTGAATGTGTTGGAATAAATAACTAACATATATATAACAATTTGATATGATTAATTATTAAAAAAGGAAATATACTTGAATAATAATAAAACATATGTGATTTATTATTCTATGTTTATTAGAAAATGATGTTAAAACATGTCCATCAAAGATAGAATAAAAGTTAATGGGATTGACGTTTCCACATTACATATTTGAGACATGTTTCATATGATACAATTATTTTACATTTTATAGTGTGTATAATACCAAATATACTATTATAATATGATATAAATTTTATTCATGGGATATTAAATTATATTCTCTATTTGCTTGGTGTTTAGTTCATACATTACATAAGTAAAAAAGCGCTTTATAAAAAATTTCAATTATGGTTCCTTCAACATGGTGTATCTACATTCATAATTTGTATATAAAAACTATTTCAAAAAAATAAATGTCCTTTATTATAGTTATACTAATTATTTATATGTCCTATAACTATTCAGTTTTATATTTTTCTAATTTCACGTATTAATTTCTATGAAATTTCATTATATGATTTTTCCCTTTAGGATTACTCTTCTTTGTATTTATTCTTATTCTATGTATTTTAAAATTTATAATCATCTATAAAGGACACCACCTATTATTTTATTTTATATGTTCATCTCTTTTTAATAATGTTTTATTTTCTTATTTTTTACATGATATAAAATTTTTTAGGGTCTTTCAAGACTCGATCACCTTTCGTAGATCAATACTCTTTCATTATTGAATATTATATTATCTGTGTGATATTTTTTAAATTATAATAATTTTTTTAATATTTATTTCAATTGAGATTATAAATTCTTCACAAAATACATTTTTTACTGATTTATAGTTCCTCAAAATATGCTGGTATAAAATATTTTTTCACTTCATATTTTATGTTTTTCTCATGAATGTCTATAAATTATCTTACCAAAACCATTAATTTATTCTACTAATTGTTAAAATTGAATTATATTTTGTAGAATTATTATTTTTATATTTATTTATTTAAAATAAAATTTTGTATCCATATTTTTTATTTGGGTTACCTTAAGCCAATAATAAAATGTTTAAAGACAATATATTTCAACTTTTTCTTTATTTTATATCATTCACTACACGTTTATTCTAATATAACATTATATATTCTCCAGGATCAGTTTTTAAGAAATATATTATTAGAATAGTATTTTAAAACCATCTATTAACAATTTTAGAATGAATTTGAAGTTATCTTTTAACATATTTTTACGAAAAAACTCAAAAAAAGAATACTAATTTCATGATTTTTTTCCCTTTACGATCTCTTTATTTAATATTTCTATCAAATATATAATCATATTTCATATATCGTTCTCTAAATGTGGTTATTTTTTATTAGGATAATTTTTTATGTGTATCATATGATTAAATTCAATATTTATTCTTACGTGATACATTATAAAAATGTTTAGTAATACATTTTATATTAATGGGTTAATCATTATATTGTATCTGGTTTATTCTATGTGACAGAGATAATTATAATTTATCATTATGTGATGGGTAGTCCTAAAATTATAAATTCATATAATTATTATAGTTATTCTTTATATCTCATGATATTATTATGTTACATATCAAGGGTTGTTAGCCTTGTTCACTTTGTGGTCTATTATAAGTGGTTATACTAGACCACTAAATTATACGACATGAATGGTTATCCTATTTTACAGTTTTATAGAACATATGTAGCGATTCACGATCCACTATATTTTGGTATATGGGTAGTGATTCATAATATAATATGTTATGATGGTATTTTTGGTTAACCTTGACTAATCATATTATTTTCTATAGTTATTATTGATCATAATTCATAATTTATGTTAGTATAATTCATGGTAATTTATTCAACATTCTTATTCCATGGAAAATTTCTGTCTCTGATAATTATATTTTTATATCTCAATGTTCCTCTTCTTCATTCAATAGTTATTTTGTCGGTATATATAACCACCTTTTAGTCTTTCATGATATTATTCCACTAATCATGTTATTTCATATTTATTCTGGTTCCTCTAATATTTATGTTCTAATAATATTTTCTCTTTGAATCATTGATATTTTTCATATAATGAACATTATATATAACCATTTATTATGTTTCTCATTTCACTATTTAATGATGAATAATTTAACATATAACTATTATATAACATAATCAACTAAGATGAAATTTTATTGAATTAATTTACTTTATTTTTCAAAATAATATAGTTTATAACTAACCAACTAATTCACCTATTAATTAGGGTTTTGGGGAGTGATTTATTTGTCAGATGTATTGTATAATAATTTAAAATGATATATGTTTATTTTTTTCTATCTTATTTGTAATCATGTTAATTGTTTAATGTATGTATTTGTAGAATTATATTTGGGGATACAAGTCTTGGTATTCTTCAATAAATCTCTCAAAAAATTTCTTTATGTTCCTTTTCCTAATGACTTCACACGAAATTTTCAACTATTAAACTAAAATATCTTTTGTAACTCACACAGAAAAATTAAATAAGGAACAATGGGAAAAAATATAATCACGACATAAGCTATATGTTATAATAGATAGTGGTGAAAACATTCTTAGATTCAAAAATTTAGTAAAATTATTCAAAACTTGAAAAAATTCAAAGAATAATACAACCCATTATGACATAATATTATTTGTTTCATTCAAATTCATCAAAAAATAATGTCATAATCATCCTCATTTTTTATCTCTTATAAAAAATTAATGAATAGAAAAGAAATATACACCATCAACATTATTAATAATGAACTCATATTATGAAATAATTCAATGTATCAAATTCCATGGAGTACATTTATTAGTCCCTTTATAACATAGAACTCATTTTTTGTATCTCAAGTGAAACTTAATATCACCATACAAGGACAAAATCATGTTATTCCTTACCTCTCATAAATCACAATGATGGAAATCAAAAAGGATAACTTGAAATAATATATTTATTAGGTAATTATCATTTTAATCTATGTAATTTGTAGCCTATATGAATAAATTATAAATTAGATTTTATTTTTTTATATCATTATTTATTTGTATATGGAAATATTTAATTTTTTTATTCATGTGAAAAAAATATGTATTCCTATTAACATTATTAACAATAAAACCAATCCATGATCATTGTTAATCAAGAAAAAAGGTCCTTTATACTCGGCCTACCATTACTGGAAGCATTAATCAGTTAATCTGGGATGTTTGGGTGTCTTTAGGGAAAGATAATTTTTTCGTAAGGGATCATATCTTCATAGGATAAAGAATTCCATATTTTGAGTTTCAGATATCTAATTGATACAGTCCTAGATGAATTTTTCAAGAATTTTTAAAATAATATTTTTAAGGTTTGATGACTCTATAGATTTCCTAAGGAATATATAGTGTATATTCTAATTAAAATCATATCAAAAATGTATTTTCAACTATATTTATTAAATTGGGGATCCCTAACCTAGTGAAACAAACATAGAAAAATAATATTTATAAGTTAGTGTATATAAATGGTAGTTATTATATCATTCCATTCAATTTAGAGGTGTGAAATGTCCATAGATGTGAAACAAAAATTCTTTATGTTTCCAAAATTTCAATTTTCATATTACATGTTTTTGGAAGAAAATATTGAATCTTTCTTCTTACTATACATCAACATATTAACATATATTAGACCAAAACATAGTTAATTTAAGCACATAATCAATTCATAATTCACTAGTGTCAATGAAAAATCTCTTATGGGGAATCTATTTCCAATCCATTTTCCCTCTATTGGTTATCATATTTAGAAGGGTTTTAATAATTTTTCATATTCTTCTGAATAATTTTTTATAATTTTATTGTTTCAAGGAATGAGTGGATATAACCAGAATATAATTCTTCTTAGATATTGTGAATGAATTAAATTTTTAGAATACCTCAATAAAAAAACTTGTACGTTAATATATTAAAACATTTACCATTAATTTGATTGTGATTTTAGTGGAATTTTGTAAATCATGTCATGAAACTGAATATTGATGGATCCTATATTAATAGAATCATAACAAGAGGTAGCATGTTTCATAATAAAATGGGTGTGATTATTTCTTAATTTCCATCATACTTAAATTCAACATATAATATCTATATAAAAGTTCTCATAGACATCCTTGACATATACTTTTGTGAAATATATGATTTATAGATATCATTTTTTAACAATGAAATGGTTACCATGATTAGAAAACTCAATAGATTTTAAAATTTTAATTGCTCATTAAATTATCTTATTTTTCATTTTTGTAGCCTCTTAACACATGAATTTACTATCCTTGGTACCTGGAGAGAAGGAAACATTATTTTTTATGCAATGGGTTTATGTAGACTGTAAAATTATGTGGTCAATGTTTAGTGTGTTGTGTCTCTTCAAGATAAATGTAACTGGTTTGTGTTCGCTTATTTTATTATTCTAAATTTTATTTATAAGAAAATAATATTATTGTTAGTAACTTGTTTTGTTTAAATAAAATTTTTGATATTGAAAATATATTATTAAACTACATTATGAATACAAATAAGAATATACATAATGATCAATATCAACTGTATATAATTCAAGAAGGATGAAAATATATTATGTTTTCAGAATTCTTTTACCCTTAATTAACATGTTCATATCCATGTATCATATTAAATATCTTTACCTAAAACAATAACATCAATATGTACCTATGTCATAAAACTATTTTACTATGGCGAAAATTATCAATAACCATGGTCGAAAACCATAGTTTTGGGACATTTATCAACATAATTGGTTTCAAACATGGTATGTAAAATTGTAAACATTATGAACATAAAAATTCTGTTATAAATGTAAGTATATATTAACCATGAATATGTTCCTCTAGTCATGGTCATTGACCATGGAAATATTGGTATTTTTAAACCCCTACTCATAATTAATTATAAACTTATAATATTGAAAATATAAATATAAAAATATGTAAATAATAAAACTAAAATATAACATACCATTATATAATATTTATGTTTGGAACCACATATATGTAGCCATCATAGAAATTCTTAACATAAAAAATCATGTTTATATTCAATTATAATAGATTTTTCTCCCATATTTTAATTGAAAACATAACCACCCACACTAATTTCAATATCACCAATAGAACCACTATCAAAAATGTATTTCACTTAATCTAAGTCAACAAGATATTCTTAGAAAATGAAATCCTAAACATGAGTGCCATAATAGTTAGCATCACATTCTAAAAGTAAATATGAAACTGGTGAAATCTAAGAGGAATCATTAAAAACGATTGCACCATTTTGAAAATGGAATTAACCAGAAATAATTTCATATATAGAAGGGAGCATCAAACAAAAAATAAATACTTTTTTAATAATTACTTATCCTTTTCGGCATTTCTCATACTATTGTAAGAATCATCACATGTATTTTTCCATAGAATCATACAATTTTTCCCCTAAAATAATACTATTAGTGGTTCTATAAGATGAAAAATGAAATGAAAAATATCATGATGGAACAAAAATATTTCTAGGAAAAAAGTTAATCATTACATGATACTCATCTCATAACACTTGATATAAATGATAATTTGGAAAAAAATTATGATTATATTTTTTCAGGTAATTATGATCATTATATATAAAATATAATTTCATTAATTAAAATTATAATATATTTAATGAAAAACATAAAATGAAGTTTAAAACCCATAAATACTCTTATTTTTCCCTCAAACTAATTAATTTTTGGATGTATATCTTTTCACCATTAATTAACTCTATAATGTAAATTAGAAAACATGAACTTTAATATTTAATTCTCTTTTAATCAAAAAATTATAAATAAGAATAAAATAAAATATATAAATTTTTATATAATGTAAATAAATATGATATATTTAATTGTCTATGATCTAGAAGATTAGTAGAGACAATAGTATAAATATATTTCAACTAGCTTCTATATTTTATATTTTATTTAAAAGAATATAATAAATAAGTTATTATACCATTATTAATAATCCATAATCAAAATCATAAATAAATTCAAAATCTAAAAAATTAATTTAAATAAACACTTAGTTAATTATAAAATAATAAATAACATCAAATATAAACTATACTAAAACACAATCATCATACTGTACTGTAAAACTAGATAGTTTTAAAGGACTAGTATACCCTAAATATTAACACTTCTTTTAGTTCTCCAACAAATTTAAATGTTATAATATTATATTATCCCCTTTAATCTAAATTATATTAACCTTTTAGACTTTCCATTTTGACTATAAGGTATGTTATATAAAAATTTCATTGGAAAATATATTTTTTTATCATGATTTTATGAATAATTATTTTTAATGGGAAAAATGTAAAAAATATCCATATCTTAGCCGATTATTCATTATTTAATTTTCCAATGACATCTCTGTATGGTATTATATTAACATAAAAAATGGTACTGTGTTTTTAATGTTATCCTCTAATTTTTTTCATCTAGTTTCATTCCTTCTAATAATTATCACATTCTCGTTATTTTCAACCACAATTTGTGTTTGTCTATGCTGATCATTAAACAACATCGTGTTACATAATCATATGTTAGTAGAATCTAATATTCCTAAGAAAAAATATATTTAAATATAATAAATTTATATAAATTATCATTATTTATTAAAACCTTTATCCCATGTAGGATGATATGTTTTACCATGTTCTACAACCACCAAACAAGGTATAATATATAAATGTTGTACATTAGCATGTGGGGAAAAAGGGCTTAGTAATCTATAATCTAGATATTGGAAGATAACATGTCTAAATGATGTGAAATATTTTAACACCTTATAAAATAGATGTTAACAACAATAAGGTATAATAAATAATTAAGGAGTGTCATCCCATATAAATGATGATGTATATGAATAAAAAGGATGGATAATAGTAGCCAGAACACTCTCATACCATGGAAAAGGTGAAAAATAATTGAATAGTTAGTCAATAGATATAGAAAAATAGGTAATGAAATCTATAGTGGATGATGTCCTAGTGACTAAAGATGTATTATATGATGATGAGATATAGATGTATGGTTAAAAAAAAATTATAATTGAGTTATTCATGCACTTTTATACATTGAAGCACCCCTTATATCTTTTGAAAAAATTTACCAATTTCCAAGATGCTTACTGTGAAATTTATAAGGTAAATTAAATTTAACATTTTTAATTAATGTGGATAAATAAAATTGAAATTTAATTATAAAATATGTGATCATAGGATCTCTCTCTAAAACATGTATACACTTCTTATTTCTATTTTTCATTTTATATGTTACTCATTTAATTTTCGAATTGATTACCAGGATAAACCAAATTTATCATGTAAAATAACAATGGATATTAGAAGAATAAAATACACAGACTATATGATATAAATAATATTAAGAAACATGAGGTTTACCTCACATGGATATTTCTCTTCAAGAATAACGAAATGTTCCAAAAGAAGAAATAATATTTTTCAACTCATGGAAATGATATTTTTACTCATAGTTTCATTTATTAAGGAATTATAATATTAAAACATATCGTGATTTTTTATTTTAAATTTATTTGAATTTATATATATTAAAATAAAAAACAAGTTATTTGTACATATATATAGTAAATAATGAATTAACATCTTAAAATCCAAGGATTTGATAAAAAAATACATACCATACGTCAATACTATAAGTTCTACCACATAAATGTTTATTTATAATGTATTCTGAAATTATAATCTCAATCATAATCATATGAAATATTTAGGGTATTGAAAATAGTATCATCCAAAAAAGTTAATTTTATTGATAACTTGATATAAAAATATTTTTATATAGTCAATAATAATATTGAATATTTCTTTTAAATGGCCCTTTACGTGGAATAATTTTTATTCACAGGAGTCAAGAATGTAATGATATTCAACATAATGATGATACTTCACATTAATCAAAATATATATAATATTATCTAGGAAGATGCATTAGTTTTACTATTCATTTAATTTGTGTTTTAGGTGATTAATTAAGTAAGAGTGTGTTTAGGGGGTTTTTTGGTTATGTGATGTGTTTTATGATTTTAGGTGAAACCACACTAGGTTGTTTTCTTCACCCAGCCATGTGTTACTTGGGGTTATTATGGTCATAATTTTTTATGTGGATGAGTTTTCATTTTATGAATATAGGGATTTGTAATATAGGTTTCTTTTTTTACGGTTTAGAATAATTAATTGTTTAAATATACAACATTTTTTATGTACAATGTTTTTATTGATTTTATAGAATGAATAAATTATTCATCTGAAATTGGTAGATGGAAAATTTGTATTGTTCTCACAGTGGTGCCTTATTACATGATTTAGTGAATAATGTCTTATTTTTTGTATATAGGTCAAATAATATATTTATGGGCTAGATGATTTACCATTACAGTTATATCATGGTTTGTTTACCTCAAGATGAATGGATTAAAATGGACAGTAATATTTAATGATGAATATTTATTAAAAATGTTTACGTTTTCATATTAGGGATGTCTAATATAAAATATCATTTGGTTTAGTATCATCACCTCTCATGTTATTCCTCCTTAATTTTATTATAAATTTGGGTATCCAACATCATTGTTTTAGTAACTTTTAATACCCTAATATACTTATTATCTTAGGTAACTCTTCATTGAAATTATATACACCCTTGGGAGATCTTTTGTACATTGAATAATATGGATTAGTTTTTATGAATTAAGGGTATAGTAACCTTTTTTATTTTAATTATTTATATTTACTTTCTGTCAAAAAATATGTTGGAGTATAGTTCATGCATTTAATTGTGTTTAGAGGAATGATTTATGGATGATTTTTGTGTTATATGTTTTTTAAGAGATATTTTTGAGTTTATTGGTGTTTGTTCAACAATAAGTCTTCACTTCTTGGTGTTAAGTTGTTAAATATTCATTTTAGGTAGTTGAATTAAATAATATACACTATTTTTGTATTTTAATTTGTTTAACATTGATTTATATTTTACTATGTAATGATCAGGAATTGGTCATAATAATGTTTCTAAGTTAATCTAAGTCAAAAGGATAAGACTTATTTACATTTATCATGATTATATTTTTCTTATCATTTCTGTTATTGATTTATTATTATTTTATTTATATTATTGTTGTTAAAATTGTTGTTATATGTTTTTAGATATGTTAAAATAAATACAGTATATTGAAACATGATAACATGATTAAGGGAATATAGAAATTGAATTTTAAGTGGTTATTATTGATTTATAGGGTATAAATTTAAAAATTAGTAAATATGTTTTTAAAAAATTAATTGGATTCATTAGATTTTATTCCAGGATTTTTGTTATTTAATAGAAATAGGTATATGTGTTTTTATAATTAATAATCATTGTATATGGATGTGGATAGTTTGGTTTTGTATGGTTTTTTATGAAAATGTGGTAAATATGATGATTTCCTTGTTGCTCTGGTAATGCAGTGAAGTTGATATGATCATTATTTTGTAAATAACTAAGATGTGGGTTTCAATAATCTAATTAAAAAGTACATTAATTAAAAATGTATATTAGTTATAAATTGTTATAAATTAGTTGAAGATTTTTATACTAAACGAAGATAAATTATGATTTATGTGGAAAATGATAAGTTGTTTAGGTGAGATGTGGGATCATAGGACTGATCTCACTAATGATATTACAGTTATTAGTAAATAAAAAAACATAGAAATTTAAAATGATATGTATGAAATAAATGTATGTTTTTATTGTTTTTTTGTGTTGGATAGGTTAGATTTAGCAGTGTATATATCATGTTTGTAGTAATATAATGTAATTTATAGTTAAAAGTGAACTAATGATTATTCAAGATAAATTTTATGAATAATAAAATATTTATATATTGATTGATTACTAATATGGTGGTGGAATGTAAACATGTGGGGTGACTATGTGATTATTGAATGGATGTAATAATTTTTTCTGTTCGTGGAGAGTTGGTAGCAACTATTGTTTCATAATAGGGATGATTTGATAATGTCCTGTGGTTATTTGTGTTCTTGAATAATATTTGGAACATAATTTGGGCTTTTTTTATTGTTATATATCCATTATGAAATTTATTTTTACTTCCACACTACTATATAATCCGGTTAAACAAATTTATTCCCATATAATATTTTGGGTTATTGGTGTACGCCTTAATAGTAGGATGTGGGTGATCATAATGGTTTATTACACCACATGTAATATCATTTCATCCTTAGTGTGGTTATATAGTCAGACGGTAGTGATGGGAAATATGGTTGTAGTTTATAGATGATCTTATGTGCTTATTTTATGAGGATGTGGTTGTAGAATGTGTTATTTGTTTTGGTATGTGGAATGAGAATGAATGTATTTTCTTGGTAATATTTCATTGGGATGTAAAGATGAATAAATATTTTAGGAAGCAGGTATAAGGTTCCTTTTTTACATATTTAAATGATTTATTATCTTATATTGGTATTTAGATTGGGTCTGTGAGTGTTGGTGAGATGGGTCGTAGATTTGTTGGGAAAGTTAATGATTTGGTTTTGATTCTTGTTCACTTATATTTTAGTATTATATTACCACATTAGTTTGAGAGTTTATTGAGAAACCTATTAATAATACTTGTATTCCCACCCCAATATCTATATTCCATTTTTATAATGTTTTACGTTGGGTTTGATGATTTGGAGTGTAGTTTTTTTATTATGGTGGAGATTTATATGAGTTATTCCCTTTTGGGTATTTAAATTTGTTATATTGTATTACAGTTTTATTGAATTATATACACATTATATAATTATTAGGATTGTTTTTTTTTTCTTTTATAATTGGTATTTATGGGTGGTTGATTTAATTTTATAATTTAAAAGAGGGAAATTACTCTCATTATATTTTTTTATTCCATCAACTATAGTCTACAAATCATGTCCTATTTGAGTATGACATTAGAGGCTACACTAGTCTTTACTACCAATCTCGATGGAATTCCAGTGAGGTATCATCATAAAAATATATATGAATTTTTATCATTTCATTAAACCATTACACCCTCATTTTATTATTAAAAATCAATTTTATAAATTGTAATCAAATTTTATTACTTTTTCTATTACTTCATAATATATATAATTTGAAATGATAGATACATGTCTGATACACTAGTTAAAAAAGAAATTTTTTCACATAATAACAAAATAAAATGTGGTGTTGTCATGTTTTCAATGAATCTAATTTTAATGAATATCAATCCATTGATGACCATTGTGTTACACATAGGGGCAACATTTTGGTAACCAAAAAACAATGCTACAATTTTTATAGATTATATCATTCATTTTTGAATTATAGTCTAGAGATATGTTAACCTATTAAATTAAATAATAATGAATTAACTTATCTTGGATTTCGAAAAATCAAGAAACTATTTACCATGCAAATGTTCCATACTCTTAATAAATAGGAATTGATATGTTTTTTTATAATATTAACATATTCCTTATATGTTTTTTAATATTTAGTGGCATGGAGTAATATTTATGTTATATATCAAATGAATACCTTGAAGTAAATTGACATACATGATATAAATGCTGACCACACTACCACTAAAAATGAAATATTATGAGTTGTCTCATACTATTCATTGCACAATGTACACATTGAAATTTATTCAATTATTTCCCGTGATTACAAAATTTGTGAAAATATATGCCTAATCATATAATTGTTCAAATATTTAATTCTCATTGGATGATTACATATCCTTGATGCATGACTAAAGTATATTATAACAAAATCCATGAATTATAATTCTAAACAAACTATCACCATAGATCAATAAACCTAATTGTTATTCCGAGAGATATATTTAATTTTAAGAATAATTCCTTTTGTAGGATATATCATAAAACTCAATAATTTATTTTCTAAATGATTAGATTCATATGTAATATACATGAAATGAGTAGCCTATAAACAAAAATTTTATTTTATTCAAAAATTAACAACAGATATTTTTATAAACTATTTAAAACACTCTTACTCTCCCTTTGACAACAAATTTATTATAACAATGATCTATGAGAACCACAGTAAAATTCATATTATTTTATTGAAAATATTTTATTTTCATATTAATATTCTCATGTAAGAATATATGATAATCATGAGTTTTAAGAGATTTTAGATTGGCATACCTTTTATTTACCAATTTCAATAGGATACTTGAATAACCATGTATAACCATTAAACATCATAACACATTAATGGAATATTTCTTATCTAAAATTTTCATCTATAAACAATATCATATAACCTTACATAAATAATTTGTAATAAACATTAAATAATACTAATGATTTATATCCCAATCCATTATATATTTACGTGACCATAAATAATGCTCTATTTTTATCATTATATTTAAATGAGATTAAAGTAAAATTTCCCAGATGTTTTTTTTATTAAAAAATATTTTAAAACAAATTTGTGAAAACATTAATGAAAAATATGGTAAATTAAATGAAAATTTTTATTTAATAATTTCTATGGGAATTTATAGTCTGCTTAATTCTCTTTTAGTAATTATATTATCCATATTTAAAAAATCAAACCATTATGTTTTTTAAGGATATAATCACATGACATAATTTAACATGATTCTTCTTCCTCTACAAAACTATTAAATTTTAAATGTTTTTTTATGCTTGGATAATCCATTTGTTGAAACTGTTTTTGTCTTGTGATGATGATTTTTACTGAAATTTTCATCTCAAAAAACTTTTAATTTTCAAAAAAATTGAATAAGTTAATTTCACCTTAATACTCCAACCAGATATAAGTATATAAGTAGTAAAATCATTAAAAATATATACAATTGTTTTAAACATCATAAAATAATCATTTATGGATACATGATAATCTAGACTTCCCAAATTCCACACCTCTATTAACTTATTTATTATTGGTTTTATGTTATGTAAAAATAAATTCTATGATCTATGTCTCTGGAAATTAGCATATTCATGATAATAAACAAATTTTTTTATAAATATGAGTTTGAATAATATAAATGTGAATGAAAATATATTATATATTTTGTGAAGTATTCATATGTTGAAATGGGTTCAATCCATCACATGGAAATAAAAATATAATAATATATAGTTTATCTAAAATCAGGATATTTATTTTTGAAATTTATATATGATAATAAATATATATAATTAAATATTTTATTAATAACCATATTTCACTCATATTCACACCATCAAATATATTTTTTATTTCTCTATCCAAAGTGTTTTTTAAAAATCAAGAGCCAAGGTATGTTCAACATTATTTTTTTTAATATATGACATTTTGTTACATCTTATTTATCAATCCATTTTAATTTGACACACTATGTTCACCCAAAAAAGAGTATATTTTTCTTATAAAACAATGTAATATTTTTAGGGAATGATTGGATATTTTTATATAAAAATCAAAAGACATCACTCATCTATGATGACATATAATGATTTTCTAAAATACATGATTCATCTAGAAGGAAGATCATAAAAATGTAACTAAATAATGTATCCCATCATTGGTAAATCCATATATAATTTTTCAATGATTAAATCCCATCAAAATACAATTTTTTTTTATAAAATTTATGATATAATGGGTTTTTTTCTTTAATAAACATTCATATATAATCACCAACAATTTTATTATCAAAAAAATTAAATTGAAACTAACATTACTCTCCTCATTAAACGGTCTAAATATATAGTTTTTATGATAAATAATTAGAAACCAATTATTTTTGAATGTCAATATACCAATCCATTTAGTTTATTCATTATCATTCTCCACATGAAATTTCTCTCTATTATGATAATTCAATTGATAATTATTTTGGAAACTATATTTTATGATTGATTAAACCACTTCATTATGAGTTAACTTGGGTATTCAAACATAGTTATAATAGGGTAATTAAATCACTCTCAAATTTAAATCACTAAAGAAACAAATATAAAAAAATAAATTTTCCACAATTTAATAATCATTCTATATTTGATGAACATTTTTTATTGTTATTTTTTCCCTTGCATTATAAAAACACATTTTTCATCTACAAATAATATATATTTATAAAATGAAAATAAAAATAAAAATTTAATATTAACATATAAAATATTTCAAAAACAAGTATATTATGAAATTCAAAAACATCAATTAAATTGTGAATAATGAGTGTTATTCCCGATAAAAAATGTATTTTTAGAATTTTTAGAATTTTTTTATTTTTTTAAAAAAATATTTTCGATAATACAATCCAGCTCAATTAATTTTACAAAATACTAAACATATGTTAAATGGGTTATGGAGATAATAGTGATATAAAATAGTATATAGGGTTTAAAAAACATCAAAAAATAAAGTCTCTCAAATAAATGAATAAACATATAAAATATTTTATTTGTATTTAATATTTTAGTTTGATATCATTTAAAAAGAAAAAATTCCATATAAAGTTGTAGGATAGTTTTATCTTCACCATAAAAAAATTTACCCACAAAAATAATATAATATTTAAGATAAGTTTGATTTATTGATTCAAACCACCCTCCATACATGTTGAAAAAAATATTTCGCTGGACTCCTCAACATTTATAATAATAGTCCACATTCTCCATTAAATTTTAAAGGTTTGATTAATTTTTAAGGTATTTTGAAATTCATTATTTTATTATTCCATTGATTTATTTCAACTTGACCATAGAACATATCAATTGAATTGACTTTTATATTGTTATCTAATTTTACGGATAAAATTAGCATGTTTGAAAACAAAATGTTATCAAAATCACATTAAAAATAATTTTAATTTTTTGATATCATAACTTTTGTATATTTTCCATTGGGGAAAGGATTAGTGATTATCATTCTAGATAATAAAATATTTCAAATGATTGTAATCATCAATATAATACATTATATTTAATTTTTAGAGAAATAAATTACAAATATTACATGATGAGAATTTTGAAAAGATTTGAAAAAAATGATAAAAACCAATTTAAATGTGAGAATAATGATTTAGAAAATATAAATAAGGGTTTGGGAATAATTTTTAATTTTTTTCTAGATAATAGTTATTAAATATAAGGTTTATTCACATGAGGGAATTTAATTTTGTGTATAGCCAATAATAATAAATAAATTGTGGAATAACATAGAAAAAATAATATTATTTGAATTATATAAAAAATCCGAAGAAAAGATTTTTCACCATAATGATTATAATTTTGATATGATTTCAATTGATGATTTGTATACTGAATCGAAAATATAATATTTTAGAACTAAGATTGTATTTATGAAAAAAATTAATCATAATAAATGTATTTATTTTAATTTAATGAATATTTTAAGGATCATCACAAAATAATTTCTAAAATATAATTAAATACAAATTTCAATAGATAAAATAGTGGAAAAAATCTCACTAATCCAAAATGATAATAAATTATATAAAATTAAAGGATTTAATTAATTAATGATAGAATAAATTAGATATTATGAAAAAGATAATAATGATGAACCATCAAGTGATCACTATACAAATGTTCATTTGGAAAACTAAGAGGATAAAAAAAAATTAAATGTGAAATGGTAGGGAATTTTAATAATTAAGAATAAATTCAAATGGAGTTAATGATTATGTGGGAATTTAATAAATGTATTTACAATATATCATAATTTTAAAATGTTATTAATGGATTATGTTGATGATTTTGATTATGAAATCAACAAATTAAAGTTGATAAAAAGAATTTCATAAATAAATTTTATCGTTTCTTATAAAAATAATGTAAAAAAGATATTTCAAAAAATTGAAAAATTAAGAAAAATAATGATAAAAATAATTAATTGAAGCTTCTCAAATTATCAATTCAAATAAAAATATCTATTTTGTCTTTAATATATTAATATGAATTGATATTGACTGATCTAATAATTTTTAAGAGAATGTTTGGGATGATAAAAAACATGTTTAATAAATAAAATAAAATAAAACAAATAAAATGAAAATTTATTCCCTTTTTATACCAGTGAGATATATTTTTTATGTTAAATGTAGAAAAATGGTAAGTATATTTTTACAAAGGGTTACAGGTTTTGATATATTTTCCCTACTGTATTTGGTTAATTAAAATTTTCCAAAACAATAGATGTTGCATTGTAATCCATATTAATTTCCAAAACATCATATCAATTTCATCACCAATTCATTAAAATGATATAAAATAATTTGATAAAAATAACATCAAATAAAAAATAATATAATTCAAATTAGTATAAAACAGCCTCATTTTTATTTTTTATCATATAAATTATCACCCAATATTAATTAAATAAAATTCAATTAAAATATATATAATATTACCTCTATTTTATCCCATGGTTTTTTTAATTACTGATTTTGTAAATATAATTATTTTAATAATTATGAATATTTAAAAATTTTACACATAAAATATTATTATGAAAAATATAATATCCATAGTTTCACCCTAGGATATACATTAACAATTATTGTGAAGATTATTTTTAAATGTGTTTTTAATTTATAACTAATTTCAATATGGGAAGAATATAATTTTACTTGTTGTACAAAATACTATACAAATATCAATTTCTGTGATTGAATTAGAGGTGTAGTCTTTCTATTTTGGTGGATGTTTTCAAAATTTTAATAGTTTATGAAATTTATTAGAAATTACATGATATTAAATAAATATAATATTATTATTTCTCAGATTTAAAATTTCCGTTAAAATTCCAATATTTTTACAATTATATAATTTATTTTTAAATAATCTCTAGACCTTATATTCTATATAGGAATGAGGAGGATATCGAGGGTCAAATAAACAGAGTAGACATTATCCAAACTCAATGGTATCGATTTTTCTGTTGAAGTTCATAACTATTTATTTTATTTTAATTCTTAAAATGTCCCTTATCATTTATATACATTATAATATAATTATATTATTGAAATCTATAATGATAAATTTGATAATGATATCTAACGATGGATTTTTTGTGGAATTCTGACAGGATATGGTTGAGAAAATAAGGGGAAAAAGTTTGATTTCCATGATATCTATATTGGATTCAGTGTCTCAAACCAAATAATATCGACCAATGTTTTATTAAAGTGTTATATATAAATATTAATATTCATTATATTTTTGGATATTAAATTATGGAGTATACCAAAATAGAATTTACTTTTTTCCATGTTTGGATAATTTAGAGATTAACCTAAATATTGTAAGAATCACATTAAAAAAATATATGATTATGTAGATATATATTTTTTATGAAATGAAACCAATTTTATGTTGATAAAATTATTGTATAAAATATATGTTATTGAGATAGTTATCTCATATTGAATATCCTCCTAACATCTAGGCCACTTAATTATCTAATTTCTAATTAACAACTATTTTTTTGATCTATAGGATGGGGAGATGATAATATGGATGTTTGGATATTTTTAAAAATTTAATTTCTAAAAAACCCTATAAAATTTAATGTGTGGAAGGGACCTCACCAGAGTAGTGGAATAGCTATTAAGATCATCTAAAATAATAATAATTTCTTTATATGACTCCATGTACCCCTATCACTATATATATCATGTTTTCTTCATAATTCATGATGCACCTGATTCCAACCATCCAACATTATGATCAGATAACATGAAGGGTTCCACACATCTCATACACAAACCATATGTGTATCATCAATAGGTTCTTGTCACTTTTCTAAAAAAATTATCATATGAAAACATGTATCGAGACATCATCCATGTAGGTGTATAGGTCCCATAAATTAGCATTGGTCAATCAATATGATTGGACAGTTACCTATGTGTCCGCATCGATCAAAAGTGTTATAATATTTACTATATTGAGCTATATTAGTAGGGAATTATATTTTAAAAACATATGGTAAATACATTTCTATATAGGTTGTGCAAGGGGTAGTGAGACCGCTGGCACATGAGGAGTTCAATGTGGAACCATTTCACCAGCTGAGGGTTTACAACTTGTGTTAGGTAATGTTGTGTGGACTTTAATGACCCCACAAAGTTCCCATTTTCCCTCATGATGACCTAAGATCATTTTATACCAGTTTAAACTATTTTGAGAACCCTGAGATATTGAATTTGAGAAGTTAGAAATTAAATATCATTTAATTAATGTTTATTTATTCAACATGGTCTCAAAAAGTAATAGAAGATGTTTTGGATAGTGATGATGATTCTGGATATTTGATGGATAAATGGTGACAATTTTAATTTAACTGAATGATCTAGTTATGATGTAGAATAATAAATTTATTTTTAGAATTATCAATGGGTTAATCCATTTAATTGTTTGGATGTTGTTGACTGGAAAATTTTATCATCATCAATAATGGACTGCTCTATTCTAATACATTTGAGTGATATTAATGTTGATTATAATTATTGAGCATGAAATCATTCTTCTGCACTATCTTTGGAATATTTATTAATAAATATGATGATATATAATAAAAACTTGGGACCTACTACCACTTGGGGCCAATGATCCTTCACCAATGACTTTTTTTATTAAGGGTTGAGGTTGATATTGATTCTATGAATCTCATTCTCTTTTACCCACAACAATGGGATTATGAGATTTAGTTATATAGATACACTCTTTTTATTTTTATTTCTTCTAGGAGTTTGTTATACGGATAGAGAACTTGAGACAAATTACTCCACTATTGTTTTGATATACTACCATAGCTATAAGAATATGTATTTCCTCAATCATTCTATAGATACATGGATATGGGTATTTCCTCTTGGAACCATCTCTGTGCATTGGGGGTGATGTTTTTATTAGGAAAACCTCCAGCAAGATATAATATATTTCATTGTCTACTATTTTATTACATAGAATATGTTAAAAGGAAAGATAATGGTATAATTAGGTGACCCATTCAATGAATTTAGATTGACTAAGATGATATGGTTTTTCCAATACATCATGGAAATATATTAAATATTCTTTCATGAATAATATTTTATTATTGTAAAAAGATATATTATATATAATGTCCATAATGGGTATTATTACTCACCCATACATGCACACTTATCACAGTCTCTTGTGTACATTCAGATCATGAAAATTAGTTTTAAGAAACATATGAGGAGTACTATAACTAGTGGGGTTAGGGATATTATGAGTTTTTAATGAATTCTTGGAGTTTTGGTAAAATAGTATTTTATTTTTCATTTGAATAATTGGGTTGGGATATTAAAATTTTGGAGGGATTTATGAGTTGTATATGTAATTCTTAATTTGTACTCCATTTTTTATTATGTAGGATGGGTTCATATATATATATATATATATATTGTGTCTTCCCCTTTATTAGGTGATATTATGTTCTTTAGATGTAATTAATTACATTGTTTTGTGGATACCACATATCTAGTAACAATCTTATGAACAAGTAGACAGAGGTTTGGGGAATACACTTATAGAAAATCATGGTATTGACAATTTATTATCAACGCATAATATAGAGTATAGGGTAGTATAATATTGATAATTTTAAACAATAAAAAAATGATCAAAACTAAAATGAGATTAATCTATTTTTATATTTAAAAGAACATGTAAAAGATTGTTGAGGATGATATATTCCTAAATGATACTTTTTTATGACTGAAAACTAAGAACATTCATCCAAAAAACACTATATATATCGAATGGATGAATACAACATATATATTTTGGTTTTATCCATATTTTTTTATAAATATTGAATAGAAATATTAAATACCACATTATATATAGGGATTATTTATATAATTACATGTAAAATAATTTTTATTAGATATTTCAATATTATCTCAATGCCAATGTGGAGGATAAAAGGTGAGATTGAGGAGTCTGATTTGATACACAACGATTTTGAAGAATATTTTAATAATGTAGATGGAATACACCAATCACTAGTGGCCCCATGGAAAGTGGGAGATGGTATGGAATCCTAGGTTCCTGATTATATATATATGGTATTGTATATAGTAGTTGAAGATGAAAACATTTTTAATTTATCACTCAGATACATTGAGATAAAAATATTTATGAATTTTTTAGTTTAATATTTTTAAAGAGTAACTAAGAAATATTTATATGATTTATATATCCCCATTATATTTCTATACTCCCTTACATAGTACCATCTAATTTTGGTAGATGGAATAATCTATAATTCTTCTCTTTTGAGATGGATCCTTGTCTACAAGGGTCACAACCACTCTCCCTATGCATGGGGTTGTTTCATACCATCTTCTAGTGTGATTTCCTATGTTTGAAAATAGATATTGATCAATAGTAGAGGTTATTGGATTTATATTATTTTTATCCCTTAGTCTAAGAGTACGTAGAATAATTTATGTTCTCATTTTGAATCTCCTTAAATTTAACAGTGCGGGAGGGGTTGAGGGATATAAATTTTAAGGCATGTCATTGACCAATGATATGACTCTAGATAAATATTTTACACTTTAAAAAAGTTTTAAAGTTTATCAACAATATGGAGATGTATAATTGGTTATAGTAAAGTATATAAAGTATTAATGGTAGTAGTTTGGATGAGAGATCTTAGGGTAATGGAGATGTCATGTCATGTACTAATTGTAAGTTTTCAGATCTCAGTATCTCCTAAAATGGAGGGGAGTTTCGTTCTTATACTTTCTCCCAAGCCTAAGGTAAACCATACATGGAATTTGGAATAGTAATTTATCATAAACTCTAATAGATAGTAGTGATTATGGGTCATTTAATCACATGGGTGGGGAGAGGTCACAATATGGTCAATTATCTAGCCGCATATTTTGAATATTAGATGATTATGAAAATGGATAGTATGTTTGATTACTTATTTTATTCCAACATATCCCATTTACTTTATTATTTTTGTGATCTTAAATACCTTTAATATGCATATAATGTTTATGTTTTTAAGAATGATCTTTATTATTATAAATATTTATTTCATTATTCAATTAGATTTCAATTCTAAATGTTTTTTATGAAATTGTTTATGTATTGAAAATCAGATAAATTATAAAATAGCTACATGATAATTTTGATACATAAATAAATATTCTATTTCATGTATCAATGTGATATAAAATACACTTTTAATTATATATGAAATGAAATTGTATATTTACCGTGTTTATGAATTTCATAAGTTATCAAATATTTACATTAATCAAATGGCTAGGTTAATCATCTATGAGGATTAATCAGTAAAATGAATAAGATATATGGTGAATTTAGCTACATGATTACAAATGTAAATGTTATTAATTAGGAAACATCAAATTCATCTATATGGAAAATAGGGATACATACGTAATTTCAATATTTGAAGAATTCCTACATAATTTTTCTACATAAAAAACAACCACATGGATCAAATCAGTTACATAAATAAAACTAATTGTAATTCAGATATATAGTTTGGTAGACAATATATTTATTACTACTTAAGTCATTTAAGTAGAAATTTATGTTTCCTATAATGAATTAGATTTTATATTATTATATCATGGTATATATCAAATATAAAATGTTACAAGTATCTGTGGAATTTGGATGTAAAATATTTATTTTATGCCTGGTAAATTTTATCAGGTATTTTAAATAAACAAAATATTAATTTTATTTAATATATTGAATTTAATAGTTATCATGATATGAAACTAAATATTAGTTTCTTCATGAGTATATAAAAAAATTTAAGAAGAGAAATTTGAGTATACACAAGATATAAAATAATAACTTATACTCCTAACCCACTATCTCAAAGATTTCATTTTGTTACCCAATTCAAAGTTAAAGAACAAGAAGTTACATGTTCATAAATTATACTTCAATGCTCAATCATGATGTTTTTTTAAAACTATACATAAGATTCCATGTTTTATTATCACACCAGTGGATATTTATTATCTTTTATCAGTTTCATCTTACAACCAATAACTTAATTTGTAACCCTTCATATTCATTCATGTTGTTGGAAGTGTCATGATTAATGGTAAATGTACCATAGAGGATGGTTTCTTTAAATACATGTTGTAATCTTGTAAAAAATCATGGTATTAAACTATTTATTGACTAATTTATCTTATTCATGAATTACAAGGAATAGGATAGAGTGTCCCTAGTAAAAGGATCCATACTATTGAAAATCACCAAACTCTACTTGTTGTATGATGGTGTAGTGGACTAGGGAAATTTTTCCCTTAATTACAATAAATAAATTTTTATTTATTTTTATTTTAAAATAGTTTATCTTAATAAAATATTATTAATCATCACACCATATAGGGTTTTTTATTTTATTCCAAGAAAATTTCAATAATAAAATTAATCCCACTCTTAACTATGTGCATTTGTTCTCCAAACTAAAATTTGTACCCCTGGAAGTGACTTTTTATTTTTAAACCATAAGATTTTATATATAAAAATAATTTTTGAAATTTAATATCTAAAAAATAGGTATGATATTCCAATGGAATGATATTCCGACATTAATGGTTATAATTATGGTTACTACAAGTCAAATATGATCATTTATTTGATGAACATCGACCTGAAGGTTTAATTATAATCTATAAAGTCATATAATATTCAGGAAAGAGATCCATAGATGTGGTATTATACTGTTAAATAAGAATATGATATAAAATCAAATTCCATTAATACTATAATATATGTACTTGGTTTTTATTATTTTACCTAAGTTTCACAATGTATAATAGCCTATGAGATATGGATTTCCTTATAAGTGTCTTATTAAGGGATTGAAAATGTTTAATCTCTTAGATGTTATACTACCAATCATACGTTTAGTACAATAAAAATGGTGGAAGGTGAATTAATTACCCCATTAATTGAAATAAGTTTATGTTTATAAATAATATCACTAAATTAAGAGAAATAATTTTTAAACTAGATCAATCTCTGAATATTTTATGAATTCTACCTCCCAGGTGGAGTGGAATATTCTCTTTCATTATGAAATCAATAGCTGTCAAATATTTATAAATAAATTCTCATATTAGTATAGTTATAGTAAATGATTTATAAGTGGATTATAATTTATGTGTGATTGTTTTGAAGAAGTAAAATGATTTATTAAAGGAATCCACCTTTTATAATGACAAGAAGAATAAGTTTATACAATTTATGAATTATCTAGAGAAAAAGATACATCAATAAATCTAATATAAAATTAAGAACTTTCTTGGTTTTTATAATTCTCATAAATCATTTCAACAAAATAATAGGGTTTAGAATCCTGTTAAATAAATATATAATGCATTACAGGAATTAGGAAGACGACATATGTTATAAGTATACAAAACAATGTAGAAAAAATTAGAGTTCCCCCAATTGAAATAAAATAGAAAACCGAAGGAGAATTGATTTAAAATTATTTCCAATAAGAATAAATAAAATAATTCCATGAAAGACAGATTGAGTGATTCAGGAGATTCTTTTAATGATAAATCTATTGGATCAAATGATGAAATTTCAAATCAAATGGAAAACATGTTCCTATGGGAAATCCAGATTAGGTATGTTAGTTTTACTCATTTGAGCATAAGTCATAATTAGAATATAAATAATTAATATTTTAACAAATAAAAATAATATTTTACAAAATTAGAAACAAAAAAAATATATGTTTAAATAAAAAAAATCAACTGATAACTTTTTTTATGTTTAATTAAATTAAATTGTTGAATTAAATATAAAAATAATATTTGAAAACCTTGTTATAAAATAATTTGGTTTCCTATGCTTGACATGGTAACAAGATTGATATAGTAAAAAAATAAATACCATAAAGATTATGAAAGCATTTTCAGAATAGGTGAAACAACATTAATTGAATATTGGGAAACAATATGGTCCATAAAAATAAATATGGAATACAAATTCAAGGTGAAATTATAAGGTTTTATAAAAATTATTTTATACATATTACAAGTAATAAAAATCTATCCAATGTCATCTTTTTTCATTGTATAGAATCTGATAACTATGTTAATAGTTTTAAATTGATAAATCCACTATTTTTGGAGTTTAAAATAATTATAATCATTTTTTCAAAATTTAGTTCTATAATTTCTAGAGGGCACAAACATATTTCGTTTCCAAATCACTAGTTGATAAAATTTTTGGACCTCATATAATATAGGTTCAAAACTAATTTCATGTTTGATATTTATTTGTAAGAAATAAATATGATAGAGAATTAATTGAAAATGGTTCATGGACATTGCATTCTCACGTAATAAAACTAATAATTCATCTAATATTCCTCTCTTTTAAAATATTGATAGGGGTTATGTCATATTTAGTTGTAATGAAAAATTAAATATTATTGGAGTTGAATTAGTAGGTATTCCAAGCTCAATCATCATCAATAACTACCAATATAAATAATGATTAAATCACGCTCTCATTTGTATTTCCCAACGTTAGGATGAAGGTAATTATGTTAATTTTTTAAAGAAAATATATTCTCTTTTCAATGATAAAATTATTCAATTGATGGAACATATAATGGATAATTTCAATACATTGGATATTAATATATGAGTGGAGAAAAATTGATATCTTTAAATGATTATAATAATGAATATTACATTTGGAAAAGAATAATTGAAAATTGTAATGTCTATTTTTGAGATAATTATCTAGTAACAATTTAATTTTATATTTTAATCAATTAAAATGAACCGAGAAAAACAATATGATGTATTTTGATATAGAAAACAACAAATATTTTATTTTAAATAATTTAATGAAGTTTCATCATTTATTACCCTGTAAATTATCCACACAGATTTGATTGGCTCATCTAGAAAATCATGTATAGTAGGAAAAAAATTTATCTATTAGTTTATATTTTATATAGACATATTTGAGTTTTCTTTTTTGCTGTCAAGAGAAATTAAAGTTTACTGTTTATTAGTTTTTATATATTTTTTCCAAAATTGAATGTTTACAAAATTATTTAATTGAGAATTGACCTTGGATCAGAATTTTAAAATTAGGAATTGAATTATTATTTTTCAAGACATGAAATCAAGGATAACTTTTTACCCCCAAAAAACCTCAACATAATATTTTTGTTGAATAGAGGAATAGATCCCTATAATAATTTTCAATGACTATATTATATGAATAAAACATACCCACTCATTTTTCAAATAAAGTTATAAATACAACAAGGTATGACATAAAAAGAACCCAAATTAGACATATTTTGAACAAAAAACTAATTAGCTGTCAAATAATATAAATCCAAAATTTGGATACTTAAAATATTTTTTATGAATGACTTATATTGTGAACACCACTTATAAAATGATAAAATTTGATATAAAAGATATTGAAAGAATATTTCTTCGACATTCAACAATGTTTCATTAACTATAGCATTTCCCACAACTATACAGTGAATTTAGAAGCATCAACTCATTTGAAATTTATTAAGAGTGACCCTTTTGAATAAAAATGACTCATGTTGAATAAAAAATAAATGATTTTGAATAAATGATACCAAAAACACTCTTTGACAATAAAATTAAAAATAATTTATAACATGATTTTTTTTGAACCAAATCCAAACAAGATTAATTAAATAAATCCAAATGTGTTCTTCCTACAAAGACTGTATCCTTGGAAAACTATCACATATAAACTATGACTTGAATCATATATGAAGGTATTTATACTAAAAGAACTATATGAAACATTGAATAATTTATTTTCATTTTTATTTTATCTAAAACAATAAACCACATAATAATGCGTAGCTGAGGAGAGTTGGGTCTTACCAATGAAATAAGAGTAAAAATCGTTAGAGTGTAATAAGGTATATGAATTATTTTTTCGAACCTATGGCTATCATGATATAGGAAAAAATGAATTTTTTGAGTAAATAATTGGATGATCATAGTGTGATCACATTGAATAATGAAATATTATTTTCTTGAGGTTATAACCAAGAAAAAGGTATAGACAATGAAGATTCCATTTCACCCATAGATACAATAGAATATGTTAGTATTATCCTACACTATTAAACTAAAATCATATCCAATGGATGAAAAATATTATTTTATTGATTATTCTTCTTTGTGGAGGATGTTTATGTTGAAAAACATTATTGTTTCAAAAATACCTTTTTTGATGTCCGGTTTTTAAACTCACCAAATCACTTTATGGCCTTAAATTAGTGTATAGGGTTTGGAAATAACATTTATTTTATTTTATTTTATCAAATGGTTTTTAATAGGAATAGAATATAATAATATTTTAAATAATACATAATATTTATATTTTTTTTCAAATATATTATTATGATGTATTTTTGATTTATAGAAATAAAAAATTATATAATTATTTTTTCAAAAACCATGAAAAACTAATTTTAAATAATCATTATTGGTGAGTTAAATTTCTTTTTATGTTTTCTAATTTTTCAAATTTTATTTCAAAATGTGTTGAATATAAGTAAATACATACTTGTTTTACATAAAATGGTTGAAACTGATAATCATAAAATAAAAGGTAATCATTTGAGTTATATTGATAATTTTTACTTGGATGATTTTGGTAAACCTATTGATAACAAGATACATAGAGGAATTATTAGGATTCTATTGTACTGGACTACTAGTAGAATAAAAGTTATGTTTTCATTATGCATATGTGAAAGATATCAGGATAATCCAAAGGAATATCATTTGAAATGCGCTGAAAGAAAATTTAGGGGTTTAAAAGGAAAATTTTCATTTTCCATAATTTTATCCAAAACATATGATTTTATTTTGACTTCTTATTCATATTCTATCATTGGGTTTTGTAAACAATATATGTCACACCAATTTGTTTTCCTTTTCATGTCATCATTTAGATATGGTTCATTGAATATCCTGAACCTTTTATTAGGTGTTGGGTGAGATTAATTGTGAGTATTAAACTACCATATATGTCAAATCACCATAATTTTGGGTTCCCATTTTCATGCTTGGGATTTTTGGGATTGAAGGTGGTTACTTCATGATTTGGTACAAGTATGAGCCCATTTCATGTTTTAGAAACCAAATTTGTTTCATCTGTAACTCCTTTGATTTTTATAATTTTTAACCCACTACACTTTATACATTGACTCCACTAACATATTAAAACCACCATATCCTTTTATACCCCTTAATAATTTATAATAGTGATTAATTTGGGATACTTATTTATGTAATGGGCCATCCCTTGGGCCAATTTCTACTATTTTAAAAATAAATTGTTTATTTTATATCATTTACAATTTTTAATATATTTCAGTGATTCCACCTCCCATACAAATCCAAAATACCAATCCTCATCCCCATTATTGAATTTTACCTCTTTGAGCTCATTTGAATTGAATATTGGGAAGAACGTTCTCAGGTCACCTCAAATTGTCGGCATTGATTTGGTAAATTAATTCATCCATAAGTCATTCCATTCATACTCATTTCCCCAAAAATCATATTTCCTTTGTTTTTATAGACTATAGAAGACTATCCAAGAAGTTTCAATCCATTACCTATTTTTTACAAGTGCAGATCTAGTGGAAGACGATGAGTTTTCTAGTTGAAAAGGTGACATTCGTTCTCTTTTCTTCTCTCGCTTATTCCTCTTTTCATTATTTATTGGTTTTATAATCACCCCTATTAATAATAGACCTAGGGTTATATTTCCCCATGATTTATATGGGTTTTTTTGTTCGTTTGGGGCTGGTCTTCATAGGTTTAGTATTTTTAAACCCTCATATGGTGATAGTGGGTGTGTGTTTTCTTTATACCATGGATTTGAGGTAAGATATCCCTTGAAAAAACCTTTATCATTTATGTTTCATCATTATCATGATTTTATGACCTTATTTATATTATTTTTTTTTCTTTGAAACCTTTTTTTAATTGTTTTCTGTGCAAATGTTTTTTATTCCTTCTTTTGTTAAAAATATTGTTATTTTGGTATAAATGTTCAGTCCTCTTACTTGATAAATTATTCCATGTTATTTCCCACTTAGTTTATGATATATTGGATATTTCAGTAGCTTTAATATATTTAGGGCATGAAAAAGGTATACTATCCCTTTTTATGAGATTAAAATAAATTTTTTTCTTAAAGAGTGCATTCCATTTATTGGCTTTTATGTGTCTAGTGCAATTTAAAATGATTTTTTGGATTTATAAATACACTAAAATCGGGGAAAAAATATTTTGGGACCCTTTTAAGGTTTTAAATTTTTTATTTTGTTTTAAAAACAAATGGTTTTTGGTTTACAACATGTTTTGTTCCGGGTTGCTGAAAAATGGCATGTTTCACATCATTATGAAAATGTTTTTGATTTAAATATGTATCATGACTGATTTAAGAGATTTATGAATTTTTTTGTGACTTTTAATGGTCTATATTGACCTCATTAATAAAATTGAAATGTATAACATTGTAAAATGTTAGTTTTGATAAAAAAATTAAAGGCCCGTTTGGCCTTTCCTAAAAATGATGATTGAGTGTTTTACATGTATATACCATGTTGTAACAATTGGGATTGTTTAGGGATCCATGAAATTATTTATTAAATTTTTTTTAGGGATTCCATATTTTTATGGTTATGGTTTTTTTGTGTTTTTATACTTAAAAGTATTTTTTTGAATGATTTTTATTTGTTAAGGCTCATTACACTCCTTGAAATTGCATTACGAATACTTTTAGTGCTTTATTGATTTGTGAAGGAAATGTGAATGAGGTATGTGGGATGTTTGTTTGTTTATTTTTTATGAATGAAATTATTATTTAAAATGTGCATTTTATTATATGTGTAACTTGATTGAGCACTAAAGGGATTATCAGGTATCTAGGTGGGCGGACGTGTACTAGTATTCAAGTAATCTCGTGGGGTTGGGCCCCTGTTTCACATAACAAGTTTGATGATGAAAATAATAACTAAAATATGAGGATGTTCATGTTTGGGGACCACTAGGGTATTATTATGCTCCCTACTAGTGTCTCTTGTGAACAAGAACATATATTTAATATGGTTACTTTCACTAAGATACGAGGTTCCTGGGGCTCACAACTAACTAGTTCCTAGGGGTTTTCTCATGACTTGTGCTGATTATCTATTTTGTACTCACTGTCAGCATACCGTTTGTTTGGTTGGTAAATTGACTAGTTTCTAGGATATATTTAAAATTTTACATTCTTTAAAGTATCCCTCTTGAAAACTATTTTCAATTTGAAGTTGCACCTCTTTGAAAATTTTTACTAGCATTCGTATTTATAAAACATGTATGTTTTCTTCTGGTAAATTTCATTTATCATGGGACATCATTTTAAATACATACCTTTATATAATATATTTAAAAATTGAAATTGATAATTATTTTATTTTTAAATTATGTGCATTGGGAATGTAATATCGGGAAAACCTACTGAGTTTTTATACTCACATCTACAATTTTCTTCTATTTTTAGCCCTTGTGTAGGTTTGAACATGATTTCAATCACCTTGTTCAATGTGTTCTCATTGTATTGGAGAGTGACTAGAGGGGTCACATGGAGTTAGTTGGTTATTAGGTTTCATTAATTGTTTTTTTGGTTAAGTTGTACTTTTAGTTTCTTATAAAAATATTGTCATGTTTAATTTTTATGTAAATGTATTTTGGGATTTCCATTTCATTCCACTAATTGTTTGATTATTTATATTTAAGTAAATTCATTCCCTTGTGTACTCTATTGGTTCCCTTAGTACTTGTTTCCATCGCTGAAGGATCGGGAACACCTCTTGAGACTTGTCGCGTGTTGTCCTAGGTGACCGATTTAGTGTCGACTCGGGCTGGTTTGTGACAAAATGATATTAAAAGAGGCCAGCTCTTAGAAGAACATTATTTTTAGAGTGCCCTTTTTATTTAGTGGATTTCATGGTTAAAGGATTCATATTTTTTGGGACTTGAGAGGTAAGTGTTGTAATACCATCGCAAACTCCTCCTCGTTCTGATCCTTGGGTTTCTATGGGATGTCCGGTTTTATTGGTGTCTTTTTTTCAAGTTGATTGTTTGGTGTTAGGATATGAAATAGGGAGTATGAATAATTTCTTCTATGAGATCGCAGGTCTAGGAAAGCCATGTCAAGCCAGAGGCATGGTCCTAATAAGACTCTCTATGTTGGTTGTGTGTTTGACATATGGCCGCCAACCATATGGTCAAGTCACCCATTGACAATAGTTACCTTTTGTGGGACTCTTAGAATTTTCATGAAGTTGGATATTTATTTTTAAAACACTTGTATGAGAATTATAAACATGGGTTTTAATGGAATGGTTGGTTTTTTAAATTTGGAAATGGGGTTTTCAAAAATTAAATATAACAATGATTTTGGAAGGGTGTTCTTTCTGTGAAACAATGTTTTGGGGGAATTGTAAATGATTTAACCGAATTGGGTTTTCCCTAATCTAAACATGTGGTTTGTTGAAATAAAATGTTTAGAAAGTGTGAATCATTTTAAGGAGATTCTGAATAAGTTTTTTTAATGGGGTGTTTTGGGATGCTGAAAAGTGTTTTAATATGATTAATTGGTTTTGGAAATTGGTTATGAGCGATTGCTATTTTCCGAGAAAGGGTATTGGTCTCAGTGGCAATCAGAATATGAAAATATACATTTCAGAATTATAGGAAATGGTAAGGGGTTGTTTATAGTAGCTTGGTTTTTTTAAAAGTATTTTAAAATGAAAAGGGGTGGTTTTTTAATCAAATTATTCTAGATGAAGTGTGGTTTCTTTTTTTGAAATATGAAAAGTGTTTTGAATTTGTGGTTGGTGTTCCTTTTGAATGTACATCATTTTTGGAATGATGTTGTTTTTTTTAGCCTTTTGTGTTTTCATTGATGATCACATGCATGGTTTTATTGATATCAGGAAGGATGGACTATATTCCATGGTGATTGGGTGCCTGGGGTGGCATGGAAATGTGCATGTGGGTGAGGCTTGATGATACACTATTGGTGAATGTGGAAATCCATCAAGTTAGTTTGTTTTTCAAAAGTGTTTTGAGCTGAAAAATATTTTACTTTGTTTATAAACCAATGGTTATGTGGCTAGTTGTTTTTATGTCTTTGAAGTGTTATTAATTTAGTAAACATCTTTGTGATCTAGAATTCATACTCTTGTTGTATATTGAGATGAGATCATGTTGGTGGCTTGGTTATGGAGTAATTTTCATTGGGATTATAAAGATGTATTTTATTTTGTGATGTGGCCATAGATAGTTATCCATTGGAAATATTTCCTGTCAATCAACATAAGGAATCATTTCAAATGTAAAATAAACCTCTTCAGATAATTACTCAGCTTATTTGTTAGAATAGAGAGCTGTTTGGGATCTATTTAATGTTCTTCCAAGTCGTGATAATTTTTTTGGCAAAGTAGTTATGTTTAGTGATATTGAAGTGTTTCATTGTATTCCTTGTCAATTATACCCCTTGTTCAGAGTGAGACAATATTTTGATTTTTATATATGAGTTCCTTTTTAGATGAAGGTGTTTTGCTAGGCATGTGATTTTTTTCAGTGGTGTGATCCTTAGCACCCTGACTGTGGTGCAGTAGATGATTCAAGGATTAGGTCTATAGCTAAAGGCCTTAGAGTGAATCTTTTCACGCAGCTAGGAAATCTCCAGAGGTGTGGTTAACTTGACTAGGATATTTCCTCCACCACTTTGGTATGGTAGTTTCTATGTCTCTATTGTGGTTCCTCATTTATGTGAATTTTCCTTTGTCACAACAAGCATAGTGGACTTACCCCTCACAAATTTTCTATGGTTATGCATTCATCGATGTGCGTTTTCGATCAATGTCATTGTCTGGACCACCTGTGAAAATCGGGTGTGGACATGGAGTTACCTATTCATTGGTAAAGAGTGTTAGGTACTTTGTATCTTTTTTTGTTTCAGTGTCCTAATTATTGGGTCCCCTTCCTTTCCCTCCCTGAGTGTTGGAGGTCCAAATATGTGCTGAATGTGTTGGTCCAGTTCTTGTATCCTCTGTTTGGTAGTGGGTGGTTTAGATGATCAAGTTATAACCATATTAACTTGGGTTTTTTGGTTGTCTTGGGAGAGTTCTAATGTTCATGTGTAGTTGAGGCCAAATTCAAGTTCATTTTGAATTCTTTTTTTATTCACATGTAGTTGGTCTCTATTGGCGGGGAGACCCACTACGGGTCTCAAAGATCATTGCTATAGAATTTTTCGAATGGTAGTTGTGATTTAATGGTGGACAGCCTATTAAATCCTTCACCCCAATTCATTGGATTATTTGTGGGAACTATGCTTTTTGTGATCATTGGGTTCATTGGGAGTAGGCCCAACAATCTAGTTCTTGGCTTGGTTGTGGAGGTGGTGGCATGATCTTTCTATTGATTCTCTTAAAGTGGTTGTGAGTTAGTGTTTTTTTGGGAAAACGTATTAAGTTACATTATTGGTTAATGATATTTCCTTATCTTTAGAGATTTTATTATGTTTATAAGGAATCATTAGGTGTTGTTCTGTCAGTTGAAAAGCATTATGGCTTTCTGGGATCGAAAATCTTTAATGGTGGGGAGAATTATGACACCCAGATATTTTCCCTTTTCATGTTATTGTTTTGATCTAGTTCATTGGAAATCCTAAACCCTTTAATTGCTATTGGGTGAGATTAATTTTGATTTTATAACTACTATATATTTATAATCACCCTAATTTGGGTTGCCCATTGCTTGTTTGGGAGTTTTTGAGAGATGGTGGTTACTTCAGGATTTGGCCCAACCGTGAGCCCATTTATAGTTTTAAAAACTATATTTGATTCTTTTATAACTCCTTTGTTTTTTATAATTTTTCACACATTACACTTCATAAATTGACTCCACTGATGTATTCAAACCACCATATCCTTTTTGACACCTTAATAATTCATAATCATGATTAATGAGGGAAACATATTTAGGTAACGGGCCAGCCCCTAGGCCCATTTCCCTTTTTAAAAAATTAAATTGTTTCTTTTATATCATTTTCCATTTAAATTTTTTTTTAGTTATTCCAACTATTACTCAAATCCAAAATAACTATCATCTCTCCCATTATCTATTTTATGTATTTGGAGCTTATTTTATCACATATTTGGGAAAAAGTTCTCAGGTTTCCTTAAATTTTCCAGAATTTAGAAGGTAAATTATTTCATCCATAAATAATTCCATTGTTACTCTTATTCCCACAAATATTCTTTCAAGGGTTATTAAAATTATTATGGAGACTCTACAAGAAGTTTCAAGTAATTACCTTTTTTATATGGGTGCATTTCTAATGGAAGACGAAGAGTTTTGTAGTTAAAAAGGTGAGATTCTTTCTCCATTCTCCTCCCTCTTCTTCCTCCATTCTTTATTTATTGGTTTTATTATCATTCATAGTCATTATAGAAATAGGGTTATATTGAAAAATTATTTTTAATGGGTTTTTTGTTCGTTTGTGGCACGTCATCAGATATTTAGTGTTTGTAAACCCTCAGATGGTTATATTGGGTGTAGATTTCCTTTCCACCATGGATTTGAGGTATGATATCCCTATAATAAGACTTTATCATTTATGTTTCATCATTATCATGCACTTATAACCTTATTTATTTGATATGTGCTGTTGTGAAACCTTGGTTTTAATTCTTTGTGTGCAAATGATGTTTTATGCCTTTATTTTTTTAAAATATAGTTGTTTTGGTATAAATGTTCACCCCTCTTGTGTGATAAATTATTCAATGAGATTTTTTCACTTGGTTTATGGTATTTTAAAATTTTTCAGTATATTGAATAAATTTATGTCATGAAAATAATATTTTATTCCTCTTTAATGTATAAAATATGTTGTTTTGTTAAAAAGTACTTTCCATGTGTTCGATAAATTGCCCAGTTGGATTTTATTGTATAGTGCAATTTAAAAAGTTTTTTTTGGATTTATAAATACAATACAAGAATGAAAAAAATTCATTTTGTAATCCTTTTATGTCTTTCCAATTTTTATTTGGTTTTACAAACAAATGGGTTTTTGTTAACAACATCTTTTTTACTAGGGTTGCCAGAAAATGGCACTTTTCACATCCTTATGAAGATGGTTGTGTTTTAATATGTTACCTGAGTGTTTTAATGGTTTTATGAATGTGTTTTGCAGCTATAAATTATTTGTATAATCCTATTTAATAAAATTTAAATGTATAACTTTTTCAAATGTTAGTTTTGAGAAAATATTTAATGGCACATTTGGCATTTTCTAAAAATAATGATTGGGTTTTTTACATGTATATACCATGTTGTGTCAATTGGGATTGTATTATAGTCCCTAAAATGATTTAATTAAAATTTTTAGGGCATAAAAATATGGTTGGGTATGGTTTTGTTTTGTGTTTATACTTAAAAGTGTTTTTTAGAATGTATTTTATGTGTGAATCCTCAATACACTCCTTGAAATTTTTTTACGAATAAATTTAGCAGTATATCGATTTTTGAAAGAAATGTGAATAATTTTTATGGGATGCTTGTGTGTTTATGTTATGTGAATTAAAATTTTATGTGAAATTTGTATTTTATAATATGTGTAAATTGACTGAGCACTAAAGGGAATCTAGGGTATCTAGTTGGGAGGACGTGTACAAGTATGCTAGTGATCTCGTGGTGTTTGGTACATGTTTAACATATATAGTTTTATGATGACAACACTAACCAAAATATGATGATTATGATGTTGGGGGGATTTTAGGTTATGGTTATTCTCCCTACTAGTGGCTCATGTGCGTGAGAATGAATATTTATTATGGTTACTTTAACTGAGATACAAGGTACCTGGGGCTCAAAACTAACTAGTTCCTAGGGGTGTTCCCGTCACTTGTGCTCATTGGCTCTTTTGTACTCATCGTCAGCATATGGTGTATTTGGTTGGTAAATTCAGTAGTGTGTGATTTATTTTAAAATGTACATTTTTAAAGTAGCCCTTTTGAAAACTATTTTCATTTTTAAGTTTCACCTCTTTGATAATTGTTACTAGCATTCTTGTTAATAATACATTCAAGTTTTTGTCTAGTAATTTTTTTAGCATTGGACCTCATTTGGAAAACATACCATTAAATCATGTATTTAAAAACATAAAATTCATGTTTATATTATTTTAATGTATGTGCATTGGGAATAGAATATTTGGATAACCTACTGAGTCTCAATACTCACACCTATATTCTTTTTCTGTTTTAATACTTGTGCAGTTTTCATCATGAGTTTGATCACCTTGGGTGACATGTGATCATTGTGTTGGAGAGTGACCAGAGGTGCACATAGAGTTAATTGGTTATTAGGTTTGGTTAGTTGAGTTTTTGGTTCAGTTGTACTTTTAGTTTCTTTTAAAAATAATGTTCAGTTCAATTTTTATGTAAATGTATTTTGGGCGGTCAATTTATTTCAATTATATGTCTGATTGTTTATATTTGGTAGAAATCATTCCATTGTGTACTCTATTGATTCCCTTAGTGCTTTTTTCCATCTCAGGAGGATTGGGAATGCATCTCTAGACATGTCGTGTGATGGCCTAAGTGATCGGTTCAAGGTCGACTAGGGATGGTTCGTGACAATATAGGAAGAGTACCCAAGTAACGTACCACATTATATGAAAATATGCGGTATATTTTTTTAGTAAGAAACAACCCATAGTTTCTCTATGTACCGCAGAAGTATAATATATAACATATTTTAATTTTTACACATGTTTTTTGGATGAAAGACACCTTAATAGATTTTGGATTCAAATAAAATCTGTTATCAGTTAAATATTATTACATTTTTTCTATAAAAACATTATATAATCCTATACACTATTAAAGAAACAAACATATAGACTTTAGTCATCATTTCTTGAGATATCACACTCAATAATGTGATATCACTCCATGATTTATATCTAATGAGAACCAAGTTGTATATATTATTTACTAGTCCCATTGATTGAGAACATTTTTCATTTTCTTAAAAGAAAAATAGGGTTGTTTGAATTTAAATGATATTAATTTATTTTATTTCATTATATTTTTATATTTTCATTTATTATAGTTGATTTTATATTTCAAAGCATTCTTAAAATTAAATTAAATTATTTTAGTTTAGTTTATTTAAAATAAATAATTTTTACAAGTTTATTTAATTCAAATTCAATTTTAATAATTTAATTGGATTTATAGGTTTTTATTTTATATTATTCATATAATGTCGGAATTAATCCTAAATATTATTTTAGTTATGTATAACTATTAAAAATCATATACATGACCAAAATTTAAAACTCAACCTTCGGCCTCCTAAAAATTCTCATACATTGTTCTTCCTAAATCCAAACCATCACAATCTTTCCATCTAGATTTTCTTGAACTCTAATTGACTTTTACGTGATATGGTAGTTAAATTTAATAGATGATGATAGTTTTGATTATTCCATTAAATTGAAATCTGGTGGTGCACTACACAGAGTGTAAGATTGAAAAGATATGAATATGGATTAGATGAAAAAAATAGATGTGGTATTGAAGAAGGCATTTCATTTTCAAGGATGAGAGTTCACTTTTGATGAAAAATATTTGGTTTTCTTTTTTAGAATTATTTAGATGAATTAATGGGGACTATATAGTTTTAGTTCTATGAATTATAAGTTGTGAAATCATTTAAAATTGTTGGAAAAGTTTTGCTTCTTTATTTAGGGGAACATGCCGAAGTAATTCAATATCCTTAGGAGTTTTAGTTAAGTTTTAGTAAGACACTTTTTAGTATGAGTATAGTGGGACCCGCTATGGTATTTAAGTTTCTTTTAGAAACCAATTATTTTCAGAAGAATTTTGTTAATGATCTATAAGTTTAATGGAATATATTTTATAAGTTCATTCAGTTTGGGATTTCTGAGAGAGATATTAATATAGATAAAGTGTTGTTTTGGAACATGTATCTATTATATGTCATAATCAATTAAGTGAAGTTAAATACAACTTGATGTATGATGTGATTTTTGCATCACATAATCCAATGTAAATGAATGTTGAGTGACTATCCCTATGGAAGGATCATATCCCTTTTATTTAAGAATAAATAAGGTAATCTAAATGAGGGAGAGGATGTGGAGTGATATAATAGTGAAACACTATAATTTATTTTATTAACGATGTTTTGAAACTATTGGGATAGTTTTTATGAATTTATTAATCTTTTTTCATAGGATGTTGATGAAAATGTAGCACTAACTCTTTAGGATCCATCCATTACCTCACCACCTATGGATGAAACACCTATTGAGAGGGTTCCTGATATAGTAGTGTAGGATTAAATTGTTATTGTACTAGATACCCAAGTTCTAGATATCAGAACTATTATGTATGTAGATCAAAAATAACAGGATGATGGTTTTATAGTTACTGAATTTATATATCCACTTAATCATAGTATTTCTATAGGTAGTGTAAATCGTGTGGTGAGACCAGTTGAATCATTACCAAGTCTGATAGGTTCTTAAAGATGATTAAAATAGGATGTTGATAATCAATTAGTTGATCTAATCCTTATAATATCAACTACTAATAAATATGGAGTTGGAGTTATGAATTTGTGAGAACCTGGTGTTCTTTAACATACTATAAATGTTGATCCATGGCCTCATAATGAACAGGAGGATACCACACATATAAGAAAATTTTATAAAATTTTTTATATAGAAAAGTTTATATAGTGATTTTTTTATTCTATGATATTTGAATTTGATAATATCAATATAGAATATGTTTTCTTAATGAACGTTATTATATCCTCTGTGGATGACATCAAGAATTAAATGGAGAAATATGTTTATAGAGGTGATTTTGAGAATCTCATTGGGATAATTTCCATAAAAAATTAATTGATAATGAATCTCCAAACTTACCCAACCAAAGAAACCAGTTATCTATGATGTATGTTATAAGGAATTTGAGATAGTGAGAGATCATGTGAGTGAACATAATAAAATATGTGATACCAGATCTGAGATCAATGATCACAGATTTATTTTTTTATCTCAACAAGATATGATTCAAAATCATCCAATAGTCCGATCAGATATTTCCCATGATATATTGGATGATATTCAAAAAATTTAGGATGAAATAAATGTTATATTATACACTTTTTAAAAAGTAGTAATAAGTCAGTTTGATTTTGAAAATATATATTTTCCCAATACATCACTATTTATCCATATACACAATGTGGCTCCAAATACCATGGAATTTTTTGATCTGGTATTTCAATTTTTGAATTCAGTAGCTTCTCAAAATCAATAATCATATTGAGATTTGTTCACAAATTATCTTATGAAATAATTAAAAAAGGAAATGTTGCCTCTATTTCATGATAGAGAAAAAAAATTAGGAAACTAAATTTTGGAACTGATGTTTATCTAAATGATATAGTTAGATATATTGAAGAAATTTTTTGGCTAAGATTAAAGAAATCTTATTAGTGTCTAAGTAATTTTAACATATTGTTTCCCATTAGATTGTTCAAATAAATTGAAATAATTATCAGTAGAAAAATATACATGTTATGATATATGAAGATGTTAGATGATAATACATGGTATCGGTGGAAGTTGTTTTATGTTACATAGTGTTTGAAGAAACTATAGCTTCTCTAGAATCATCTATAAGAAATGATATTGTTGTTTATAGTTATTTTAGGCTGGTTTTTCAAGAGTTATCTACTCATTCTTCAGTTAATATTATAGTTATTGATCCTTCTCTAGTGCATAAATTAAATTAATATTCCTTTATTGACGTTTTTTAGATCCTAATAAATTAATATTCCTACCTAGACGAAACTTTTTTTATTGGAAGGTTGGATTATTAGTTTTCCAATTTTAGATGACATGACTCTTTATAATTATTTTAGATCATAATTTTAATCCATATTTTCTCAACCTTCTACTATGATTAGTTCTCAATGTAATTATTCTTCTAGGAATGTATAATATTTTAAAGGGACTCTCAATAATGTTCTATTAATAGTTTCCCAAAAGAATAGTTATATATAAACTACTATTGTTGATTTTATAAAATAAAACATCATAAAGAGGATATATATTTTTGATGATACCATATTTTCTCTAAATGGAAGAAGAAATATTGTCCTATAAAAATAAAACACCTATAGAGGTTCCAAATAAATAGTGGATACTATTATTTTCCCAACAAATATATATTACAAATAACATTATAATTCTATAGTTGTATTTTTTTCAAATCCGTTGAAAAGGGACATAGTTCCTTAGAGATTTTCAATAATATAGACTTATTTATTTCTAGTTGATATGGTTTAAAAATTGCATCAATGATTCCTGAAATGTTGTAGATCACATATTAACACATATTCTGAGTCAAGCCCGGAGTTGGAACTTAAAATAACTCAACTATGGAGTGTGGGAGGGTTGTTCAACCTTATGTGATAGACCCTACATCTACCTCTCCTACCTCTCATACCTTCAACAATCCAATACTCAAACCTCTTAATAACATTGATATAATATAAAAATGAGGGAAATGTGACAAATATATCTCCATTTATTGGATCGTTGAATATTTTGTACAAAAGTTCTTATCCAATGAAATTATTTGTGTTAATATAGAATTTTTTTTAATGTGAGTCTTATAATTTTTTTTATCTAATGTGTTTCTTATCATTTGTTTTAATTTAATTTGTTATAAATAGACTATTTTCATTTAATGCAACTTATCTTTATAACCACATTAATTGATACAATTTTTTGACTATCTATCATGCAATAATTCAAATTTATTAGCAACACCAAACATACATATTTTATCACTCAAGGATCTATATTAAATGTTTCCCTTCATTTCCCCTTTCATTTTAATAACTCATAATTTTTAGAGAAGTTTCATCTTGGGGAGAGGTACCCATGTGGGGTGAGGTCCTATGAACTTAAGGTTGGATATTTCAAATTAAGGGAGGAATATATGATAAACAAAACATTTTTAAACCAATATATATATATATATATATACATATTAAATATCCTTTCTAAAAAATTCATTATACCATTTATGATTTTATTTTTATTGTTCAAGGTATTTCTTGATTATCAAAAAGGGGGAGATTGTTGGAGTAATAGTTATGTTTCAATATGTCTGATTTATTTTATGATTTTGATTATGTCAAATATCATTTATATGATACTAATATTATTTTAGGAATTTTAAATAGGTTAAAGCATTATTGAGGTAATTTTATAGTTAGTCTATAATTACAGACATTACATTTGATATTTTCCAAATTATTGAAAATTTAATATGTGGTACAATCATCTAAATGAATATTTTTCTACATGATGAAATCAACTATGTCAATTAGATACATGATTGAAACACCTACAAGAGTCATCTACATCATGAAATTTGTTATGTTTGAATCTCATACATCGATGAATTACCTACGTGATAATATTACTATTTCAATCAAACAACTACTAGAATTTCATACATGTAGAGATCATAAACATGAGTTGAATACATTGTGAATTTGACTACATGGATATAAATTTCTACCTGATTTATTCGAAAATGAAAATTTTAAATATGTGAAAATGAAGGATGCATGAAAAATTCTTGTATTTAAATAATTCTTAATTCATCTACACAAATAAATTAGATATGTGAAAAATAACTATGTAGATCTAATAAACTATGTTAATTGAAATTAGTGGAATTAAACTACATTTTTCTTCAAACCAAGTATTTATTAATGTTGAATTTCTTTATGTTTAATTGAATTCTTCTTTAATTTCATTAAATATTGTAATTTCTTATGATATTTATTAAATATAAAGATTTTAAATTATAGAGAGAAGTAATAAATACAAAAATAATTTAATGTGCACTACCATTATAAAATTATTTTAGAGAAAAATGAATCTAGAATTTATTGCATAGAACATATTTTTAGGATATAAAGCTATTTAATTATGATAGTAGTCTTTACATTAATATTTAAATATATGAAATTGATAGATATAGAGTATATGCAAGAACATTAGTAATCACTTGAAATTTCTGCCCAATGTCTCAATTATTTCATGTTGTTACTCTATTAAAATATAAAAAAAGAATATCCACTTTTTATAGTTCTTATTTAAAGATATATCTTTTTATATTTAATAGACCCTCATTGAGATACGTTTTTTCTATCATCTCAAATTGATATTTATACAATTATTTTTGAATCTTGAAAAAATTATCTTCATTTATATTGTTTCAAATTTTTTGAAACTATTGGAGGAATGATGGTTACATATAAAATAAGAATAAAGGATTGTGTCTGTAAATCCTTATTTGTTCCCAATAAAATCCCATGATATTGGATCATGTTTCAGATTCTTATACGTAGTCTTGGAGTCCATGGTAAATAGACTAACATTACCTAGTAAAAGGGCATGTACAAGTAAAAATCACTACACACAAGGAATAGAGTATTGGTGGAGTGTAATATGTATTTTGTTCACAAAACACTATAAATATCTCGTGTTCAATATTTTATTTTATCATTATTATTCAAATATTTCTTGTGTTTGGAGAAAAATAAAACTCATCATTCATTAAAGAGGGTGGGTTCATAAGACAAAAAATATTTCAAGATATCAATTCCCCCCTCTTAAATCATAGTTTAGCTAGTATCTGATCAATAAAGTCCCTTAAGGTTTTATTATTTTTATAGTACCCATCATTATATAGTCTGTATGAGAATAGTTCATCAAATACCGGAGCAGAATAGAGGTATATGATGACCCCTATGTGACACTCTACATCTTCTGCCTCCACCAGGTAGACCCCATTACAGAGTGGGTAGACCCTGATGTAATGGATTTATAGAGAAACTCCTTCAGGTAAGGTGTTAGGTTTATCCTGGATAAATATATATTGAAAGAATAGTGTATTTTAAGGATATATTAAGGGACTAGGTGTAGAAAGCTATCATTTTAATATTTTAGACTTTAACTTCATTTCTAATATATAGAAGGGTGTCTGATTCCATTATCACATTAAGACTTATGAGTGGAATTGATCTTTCTAAACCTTGACATGAAATACACATCAAAGATCATCCATAGTGAGAAAAATTTGAATCTTGAAAGAAAGTTATCATGTATTCCACATAGTATATAGTCGCAATAGGTTGACATGGAATTTAATACTCCTGAAGATATGGGTATATTATGATATCCATGGATTAAATTGGTCGGTACCTATAAAATATTGAATTTATTTGTTCCAATAGTTAGTCACAAATATCTTTCCCTGTGATATATATATTTTTGGTTATGGGGATCTGCTCTTTGAGGATGGACATCAAGGGAGTCAGAACATCACTAAATAGTTGGTAAAATTTACACTGTGTTCCTAGGATATTATGATATGGGACCTACCTATAATTTTGAGAGATTATGTTGATGCCTTTCCCAAAGAGGTGGTTAGATTCTACCTATGTGGTTGGTGGAATTTATTAATAATATGCTTCTAGTAGGGGTTTCATTATCTACAAAACTTATTTTATGGAACCCATCAAGATCCATTTGTTGATTATATTGATAGATGTGTTACTCCACATAATATTTATTAACCCTAGTGTTTCACCATGGGGATACCTAGTTTCATTATAAAAACGGATAATAGGAGTCTGTGGATCTGAATTGATTACTAGATGCCAAACCAGGTGATGATTTAAAACAAATATTTTCTTCCCCATATCATGGACTTTTTTTATATTTTGTGTGGGTCTTTTTTATTCTCAAGGATTAATATCAGATTATTGGTATCATTGGATGCATTTTTATCATGGAAACATTACAAAGATGACATTTTTGTATAGTACAACAAATTTTTGTTCATCATGATTCTCTTTTGATTCATGAGTTCTAAAATATTGTAACTAGGTTTCATGAATAGTGTATTATAGCTTTATGTTTATAGATTTTTAGTGTTATTCATAAAATATATATTGGTTTATTCTGATAATAAGGATGATAATGTGTACCAACTAATTGTGATTCTACTTATAATGGGAATAAATTATCTACCTGGGAAGATATCGAAAATCTAGTTCTGTTCTTATTAGGTTTATTTACTTGGACATATTATATTTGAAGAGGGAGTTGTAGCAAAATTGCTGAAGGTAGATGCACTATTGACATGGGAGCCGAAGAATAGTATATTGATGTTTAGGATTTTATTTTTTTTAGCTACTAACATCTCTTATTCAAAAACATATTGAAGATAAAACTCCATAGCAGGACATAAAGAATTAGGGGATGGGTTTTATATGGAAGGAGTATTTTCTTACATCTGTCAATAAGCCAATTGATCAGTACAAGAGTGAACCAATTCAAATAATTATTCTTGATGGGATTTTATATCTGTTGTGTTGCGATGATTCTCATTTAGCCTTAGAATGTATAATGTTAATGGTGTTTGATGTTACAAACTATGTTTTGATAAAAACATTAGAATAAAGAGTGTTACCACACTACACATGATTTATATTTCGAATCAGTGGTTTTAAATATGAATTATTGGATACATTACCCATTAGTTGTATTCTTTAGGGTCTTCACTTACCAAAATATATTTAGAAACATTTTCAACAAGAAAAATATGAACTATAGATAAGATTAATTATTTATTTACACCATGATTATAGTTTAAAGACATCATATACCCATATAAATATTAAATATATAGACAACACCATTTTTATGAATAACTTATAGAGGTTAATTTAGGTAGACTAGGAAGAGTGTGGGTATTTAGAATGGTCATCCACCATGAACCTAGATTTTTTATATATTTATGGTTGATGATTATTTTTTCTATTAGGAGTGAACACTACCATGATGTAATGGGATTTTGATTCATTGTTCAATTACATTTACTACAAGTATTAAAATGTTTTCATTATTCATAGACAGGCATCATATGGTTTGGGTGAAGGTGTACTGAACAATATCCTCCTCTAGGGAAAGATGTTGGTACCTTAGGAACTAATGAAAGTGTTATTTTAGTAGTTACACAATTATATATTTTCACTCAACCCCAATATGGGAAATAAATATCATGCCAAGAAGATTTGTTTTTAGGGGATCAATATAATGCTAGATATAGTAGAGTGTGTGGTTTTATGGATCCCCTTCCAAATGGTAAAGGTAGAGAACCTAGTCCTATATTTTATTCCTAAACTATTTAGTATTATAGAATTTATTTTCAACTACATATTTATTAATTTTATAATGGATATAATTTAATTTTTGGGGTAGGGATGGGTGGGTTGATGAAATATGAGTTTTTGTGGATAGTATTGTGATGTTTTCCCACTTAATTACTATCATGGAGTACACATGGGTAGTATTAACTAATAGGTGTTATGTTGATGATATTGTAAAGCTCCTCAAAGTAAATACCACTATTTTATATGATTATGATGTTTTTTTCTACATCATGATTATAGTTGGGGTTGAATTAGTCAATTGGTACAACCATTTTCCATATTACTATATTTCATTCCCATATATATGGAAAAATAGAGGAGGATATTTAGACATTGGAATATATAATTAGACAATGTGTTTTTGATTTTTGAGGTTCATGTCTTGAGAAACCTAATTCGCGAGTGTATTCCCACACAAAAAAAACAATATTCTGCTATTTCCATATATCCATTTGAGGCCTTTCACGGTAATATATAAATATCACATGAATTCTATATAGAGGCTTGAGTTTTAGAATATTTGGGAATTTATCTAGTGCAGATCATGACATAATCAATTTAATTGATCTAAGAGAACATGTTGACCTCTTGGAGTTGAGAGAAATATTACACAAACTGTAGGAGGAGGCCCTTGGATTCCTAAGTGGGGGCCATTTTTTCCTCATGGTTTCAATGTAGTGGAAGATCAAAAGAATGATAAAGATATATTCGAGAGTTATGGAGTGGATTTTGATATCTATAACTGATTTAGAGTTTTGTCTTTTCATTTATCCCATCAATCACAACTCGAGATCATGAAGAACATTTTTCATTTATCTAATATTATAATTTATCTCTCTGACCTTTTTTCACCCAAATATACCCAAGTTCTATGGATAAAGAGGTTGCTTGCAATGTAGCTTTGGTTGTCAAATCCTCATAGACCTAAGAAGAACCTTCAGACACTCAATGAAAAGAGATGGATTTTTGGCTATGAAGTGGAAAATTAGGCTTGATTTTAAATGGTTTTAATAGAGCACAAAAAGATATATGTGAATTAAAATAATGATAAAATGCGTTAATCCTAGGTTATTGCTTGTGGTGGATTGGATGAATTATTTTTTCCTTTTATAATTTCAATTTCATTATCTTAAGAAGGATTCATACAATGAATTCAAACTCACTTCATCACTTAATTATTATGCACCATCACAAACACATGATAGTAATCTATACACTTGTAGGATAATTTTCATGAGCACTCCAAGGTAAAGGATCTACTTAGGACATAAATGTGGGGTGAATATATTCAATATGGAAGAGGAAGAGAGAAAATCATTGAATAAAAGAAAATCAATTAAAATAAGTTAATAACCTTTAGAGAGTGATAAATAACATCCAATCCAGGCCCTTTCTACTCCCTTGTATCAACTCATAAAATATTTAGCCCGCCATTGATGACATTTTGTCAACGGAATCTGGAAATAGACTTACGATGGTGGAATTAAAGAAGTAAAAACAACAAAATAACGAACACTCTGATGTTGTGTGAAAAAAATCACAAGGATTGGTGTGAAAAAGTTCAATAAATGAGGCAAAGGTATCAAGGTGATATTAATAAGAATATAATAATAGAATAAAAAGAACATTGATTGAAAACTAAGGTGATTAGAACAACTTACATGAGAAGGAAGAACATTATAAAGAAAAATTGGCATAAAAACATTACCATGAAAACAAAGATCCAAGATCCTCAAATCTATCACCACTAATGCCTTAAATAGGAATTTTAGAAGTCTTTTTCAAAGCCCCCATAATCCCATGTTCTTTTAATTAATTGTGTTTGGGAATGGTGGGTGGAAAATTAATGGAGATTTGACTTTTCCAATATTCCCCCGAAATTGAATCCAGCTTGCATCCACCCGAAATACATGTCGAAAGGACCTTATAAATGAATGAATTAGAGTGGACCATTGAAGGATAAAATGTATCCCCGTATGGCCTCTAAAATCATTTAAACTTCAAGCCCAAAATAATATGCAGTTTGTGAGATATGATATAAATGGGTGGATTTTTTTCTGGGCCACAGAATCTGGCCCAGAATTTCATCATCAACTTGGGCCACTGGGAACACCATTCAAAAATCCGAATTATCTTGGGCCACTATTAAATGAAATGTTCCCAATAAAATCCTATATCTTAAATTAAATGTTCAGAAATAGTGGTATTTATTTATGTCTTCTACAGTACTTTTATTGGGCTGCTGTCCAAATAATATCGCCCAGAATTTGGTTGGTTCAATACCCACATTGGTGGTCTTCCCAATTGAATCTCCAAGTGCTCCAAAATAATTAATTGTTCTTTATGTCATGGGAGACCTGAAAATAATATAGAAACATAAAATCAAGACCATTATTTGTTTTATGAGATGTTCATGAAGGTACCATGTAATAGTGCATTTTAAGATTGAATTGCAATCATAATGTGAAATAATGTTCAAAGTGTAAAATGCACTAATAATGGTGTATATGATTAATAAATCACATGAATATTATATTATAAACAATGAATATTAGGAACTTTTAGTGTATAATTACACTCCCCAACTTAAGGATTTTTAGTCCTGAGGAAAATATTTCACAAAAATTTGAAATTTGAATTCCCTTTTCTAAAAACATTGTAATACACATTGCTCACACAAAGACCTTATACCAAATAAATAAAACCCATCAAAATAATTTAAAACTTTCTAGGTCCATAGGAATATCCCAAGCCCAAACCCATTCCTTTGTTAAAATTCATCACTATATTTCATCCAAATTCAATTAAGCGCGATAAAGTGTTGTTTGTCACAATAGACAAGGGGGTTTATTTTCATTCGAGGGATAAAAGATTGAAGTGCTAGGAGAAATAAAATTTTAATATTAAGATGAGTACTCAATTTATATTTTTTTTTGTTTTTTTTTTTGTTTTTTTTGTTGTTGAATTTTTCTATGGTAATTTAAATTGAACTCAATCGAGTCAACCCATGTAGCAAGACTTTTTGATAAGTCCCAGGCTCAAAGACCTTAGGGAACCAAGTGAAGCTAACATACTCAGGCATCATCTCAAGTTAACTCATTCAAAAATAAATTCTAATTACCCCAAATAGAGATAAAATTCCCCACTCCGGGCCCAAATACTATAGATTCATGGTCCCCAAGTGTCGAAAGCCACACATAAGGTCAATTCATTGATCTAAGCGCAATTTATTTTTTCAAATACTCATGTTAAAATTAAATTGATCTCCAACCCAATGCAATTTATTATGGACCCAAAGAACTCAAAATAATACCCCATAATCTAATAGATGTGCATTGTGTTTTTTAAATAAATGGATGAAAATATATACAGTGAAAAATCACATCAGACAACCACACTTTCCAAAATCTATGCACATGAACTTAAACTTGCATTAAAATCAGAATCAAGGCATTCAAAATAATTTTATTTCCAATTTCAGAGTTTGTAATGTGTGTTATCATGTTCAAGATTAATGAAATTTCTCATTCCAAACATTTTTTTTCAGACAAGATCATAATTTTTATTTCATCTCCCCCTAACATACAATAACAATCTCCCCGGTGTTTAATGAAAACAAAATTTATAAGGGGGTAGGAGAGGAGTTCAAAGAGGAAATTAGAAATGATAAACATGGAATAAATTCACCTGGTTTTTGAAGTTGAAGTTCCTGATGCTCTACATTACTCCTTTGATCTCTTGGGGGATGTAGGCACCTCCATGATTGAACATGTATCACCAAAAATAGTCCTTGAACTATAAAAAGAAGAACAACCCAAAAAAACAACACAACGATTTATTTAATTCAATGTATCATCAATTTTATGGTTTTCTTTGTTTTTTTTAAATCAAACTAATGATACATCGTCTTCTTTAAAATTTGTCGGTAAGGTATTACTCAAGGATCACACTGCATGACATGGATTAATATGGTGCTCCCCTTTTATACCCATTCATACTCATAATGTAAGAACATGCCAATAATATAATTTTTTATTTTTTATTTTTTATTTTAACCAAAAAAAACATTAAAACAATATAAACAGATGATACCTTATCTACTCATAAATTTCTTGGGAAGGTATTACTCATGGATCACACCATGTGACATGGGTGAATATGGTGCTCCCCTTTCATACCAATCCTTACTCATAAAATAATAACATGTCAATAGTCTGAAGTTTTTATTAAATAAAATAAAACATGAAAACCACAGGTTGCCTCCCATGCAACACTTTTGTTTAATGTCTCTAGCTCAACTTAAACCCCAAATTATTTAAGTATTTTCCTCATCTAATGATGGTTCTCACAAGTATTTAAAAAAATCCTTTTTTTGAAATGGTTTAAAGAATGGTTTGACTCTATGGCTATTAACATTAATGGTTTTACCATTGGTGGGATCTTGAATTTCTATAGCTCCATGGGGGTACACCTTATGCACTATGAATGGGCCTGGACATCGGGACCTCAACGTTCTGAGGTGTATATAAAGTGTAGAACTATACAAAAGAATTGGTTTACCCTATACTATGTGTTTTTCTTTAAGATTTCTAGATTGGTAGGCTTTTACATTAGCTTTATTGATCCTTGAATTGTTATAAGCCTCCATCCTAAGTTCCTCATTTTCATTGATATCTAATTTCCTTTTTGTTTCAGCCAATGGGAGGTCATAATTAATTTTCTTAATTGACTAAATGTCCTTGTGTTCAGTCTCCATTGGAATATGGCATTCTTTACCATAAACCAACCTACATGGGGACATTCCTAAAATGGTTTTAAATGTAGTTTGATAGGCCCAAATAGCATATAACAGTTTGTTTGACCAATATTTTTTATGTGGGTGAACTGCTTTCTCAAGAATTTGTTTGATTTCTCGATTGGCTAACTCAGCTTGACTATAGGTTTGTGGGTGTTAAGCAGTTGACAATTTGTGAGAAACTCCATACTTGTCCATGAGTTCTGAGAATGGACGATTGAAAAAATGGGTTCCATGATCAAAAATGATAGCCCTAGGAATTACAAATAAATGGAGGATGTTTTCCGTGAGAAATATAATCATAGTTTGATGATTATTAGATTTTGTAGGAATCGCCTCAAGCCATTTTTAGACATAGTCAACAGCTAAAAGAATGTAGAGATATCCCCTAGAGTTTGGGAAGGGACCCATGAAATTGATTCCCCAATAGTCAATGATTTCAATCACTAAAATGGGAGTGACTGGCATTTGATTTATTTTTGTGATGGACCCCATATGTTTACACCTACGACAACTTTGAAAAAATTAGAAGTCCCTTGAGAGGCAGGGCCAGAAGAGACCACTCTAAAGAACCTTAGAAAAATATTACTTAGATGAAAAGTGACCTCCGCATGCCTCACTATGACAGAATTTAAGGATGGAATCTTGTTCATATTTTGGGTCAAACCTCCTAATGACTTGGTCAGGGCAGAACTTATAGAGGTATGAATCATCAAAAACATAGTTTCTAACATCAGAAAGTAATTTACATTGATATTGAGTCCATAAGAATTTTGGAATGACTCTTGTAACTAAGAAATTTGTTGTGTCATCATACCAAGGGAAGCCACTCACAGAGTATAGGTGTTCATCAGGAAATGAATCAGACAGAGAAAGGTGATTTTAATTGTCTTTTAATTCCATCCTAGAGAGGTGATCATCTAAAACATTTTCAACTCCCTTTTTACCCTTGATTATGAGGTCAAATTCCTGTAATAGAAGTAACCACCTATTCAGTCTAGCCTTAGCATCTTGTTTTTGGAAGTGGTATTTTTGTGCAGAATGGTCAGTGAACACAGTGCTGGGGAATCCTAAGAGGTAGGACCTAAACTTTTATAAGGCAAACACAACATAATGTAACTCCTTTTTAGTGGTGGTGTAGTTGATTTGGGAATCATTTAAGTAGTTTCTTATATAAGAAATTACATAAGGAGTTTTATCATAATGTTTCCCTAACACGGCTCCTACAAGAAAGACACTGGAATCACACATATCTTCAAAAGGAATGTTCAAATTTGGAGATTTCATAATGGGAGGAGAGGTGATAGATGATTTGAGGATTGAGAATGAACCCTCTTAGCTTTCTGTCCAAACAAATGGGGAATCCTTTATTAAGAGAGCATAAAAGGGATAGGAGATTGAACTAAATTCCTTGATTAATCATCTATAGAAACCGGCATGTCCTATGAAATACCTCACTTCCTTGACAGTTTTGGGTGATGGAAGGTAATGAATGATGTCAACCTTGGCTTTATCAACTTCATTCCCCCTACTTGAGACCATATGGCCTAGAACTAGTCCCTCTGTAACCATGAAATGGAATTTTTCCCAGTTTAGGACCAGATTATTTTCTTCACATCTTGAGAAGACTCCCTCCGCATTCCTCAAACATCATTAAAATTTATCCCGGACACAGAGAATTCATCCATGAAGTCCTTAAGAAAATCCCCTACCATGTTTGAGAATATTCCCATCATGCACCGCTGGAAGGTTCCATGGGAATTGCATAACCTGAAGGGCATGTGTTGGAACGAAATGGTGCTGAATGGACATGTGAATGTAGTCTTCCCTTGATCCTCTTGGGAGACTTCAATTTGATTATACCCTGAGTACCCATATAAGAAACAGTAGAAGGCATGACCTCCCACTCTCTCAAGGACATGGTCAATGAATGGTAAGGGAAATAGTCCTTCTTGGTGAATCAGTTTATCTTCATATAGTCAATGTAGACCCTTCATCCACTACTCACCATAGATAGAATAATCTCCCCATCCTTATTGGTTATCACTGTGATTCCGACCTCCTTGGGAACCAATTGGATTGGGCTGACCCACTAACTCTTAGCTATGGGATATATGATATCATCTTTTAACAATTTCAAATGTTCCTTCCTTACTACCTCCATGATATTAGTATTGAGTCACCATTGAGGGTGACAATATGGCTTTGAATCATATTCCAGAACAATTCTATGAGTCCCAATAAGTTGCCTAATCCCAGGAATATCAGACAGGGTCCAACCAATGGATTTCTTATGTTTCCTAAGGACATGTATAATCATCCTATCATGATTGTCTTCAAGAGAAGAATAAATAACAATATGATGTGTTTTATTGTCTCCTAGGAAGGCATACTTGAGTGTATCAAGAAGTTACTTAAATTCAAGAGCATGTTGGTTCAGAATTTCAGCAGAAGATTGGGACATTGTATCAATAAAAACTTTTTTAGAGTTTTAGATAGGATTGATTCCCCACATATATAAGTTTCAGCTAAAAGATTGGTTTGATCAGATTTAAGGAAGAAAGTTTGATTGGTCTCCATGGATGTGGTTTCCTGAAAGGCTTCACTAATTGTTGTACCTAAGACTTAATCAGAAGAGTAATTTGAAAATGATACAATCTAATGAGATAAACATCCTTCATGTGAACAAAAGAAATCAATCTCATCCTGACTTAAACATCCGTCAAATATTCCTTGATATTCTATGGAATCATTATCAATGAATCCTATCATGTTTACTTTGTGAATGTTCTCAGCATCGTTTATTTGTGAGATTTCATTGTATATGTTTATGTCTAGACTCATGTTTCCAAAGGTGATGGTCATGTTCCCATTTCGTACTCGAATAACCAAGTTGATTGTTGTAAGGAAAGGATGACCAAGGATGATTGGGGTTTGTTCCTTATTTCCTATGTTCAGATGGTTTTCTTGGACAATGAATTCAGTAGGGTAGATGAAATTTTCAACCTTTACTATAACGTCCTTTAAAATCCCCTTTGGATCCCTAATGCTATCATCAGCAAGTTGAAGTGTGATAGATGTGGGTTGGATCTCTTCTAGGACTAACTGGAAGTACACAACATATGGGATGAGATTGACACTAACTCCTATGTCACATAAGGACGTGACAACTTTTCTCTCTCTTAGTTCAACATTGATGTAAGGGCAACCTAGGTCTTTCAACGTAGGAGGAATGGTCCCTTGAATGGTGGTACTCACATTAGCAACCAAAAGGAATTGGTTTTTATGTGAAATTTTTCATTCAAAAGTTCACAAGTCCTTAAGGTACTTTTAGTAGGCATGTATATTTTGGATGGAATCGAGTAGGGGAATGTTCAACTTGACTTGTGAGATGATTTCCCTCAATATTTCACTCAATTCAGGCTTGTTTTTCCCCTCATGTGTTGAGGAAATGGTGCAGGTTGTGTGGTTTTTTGTTAAAGATTTATTTCATTCACATTGTTATCAGTTTCCTCAGTTTGATATTGTGGTTCATTAGAATTTTCATTAGAGTTTGAAGCCTCAAATGGTTTATGACATATTTGTTCGTGTTTTTAATTGATTTCCCACTTCTTAAAACACTCACAACCTTCTGTTGTTCATGTGTTGTTTGAGTACAGCTTGACTCTCCCCTTGAAGATGAGGATGTTACCGCTTGAGTGGGCATGGGGGCCTTTCCAGTTTTTTTGGTTTGAACTTATTGTTTAAGGGATGATACTTCTGAATTCATCCTCTCCATTTTTTTGCACAGTTGTTCTAGTAGGCTTTTTGGAACATTTTGGGTTGGCGCTTAAGAAGATTGGTTTATCCCTGGGGATATTTTGGTGGTCAGATGGTTTGTTGAAGATGGACTTGTGGTTGTTCGTATTGTATAGGTTGGGTTTGTAACTGGTTATGGGTTTGGTAGTTCGGATGGGGGTACGGATTTTGTCCCAATGGTTGGCTAGGTTTTTGGTTATCTCTCTAGCGGAAACCTGGTTTGTCATTATACCTTTGGTTGAATGTGTTTTGGTATTAGGGCTTTTAAAATATTAGGTCATTGAATTCAGCAGGTGGTCCTCCTAGAAGAACATCCTTGATGGATGGAACGGTTGGGCAGTTTTCTATTTTTTGGTCATGTTTGTCAAAAATTGTGAAAATAGGGTATACAGTTTGGATTTCAGGGATTTTTCTAAGGTCTTTCTCTTCAACCTTCCTAGTAAGTTATGAGATTTTAGCCCTAAGGCTTTACTCTTCTCTAAGAATATCAATTCCAGTAGTTCTTTATGGATTTTCAGAATAAGGTGATGTTCCCCATGTTTGGTTTTGTTCAGAAAGCATTTCTAGATACTCATAAGCATCATGTGGGGATTTGTTTTTAAAGGTCGCATTACACTTCATGTGAATGAAATGTTTTTTCCCTGAGCCCAACCCTTCATAGAAAATTCTCACTTGTTCAGGAATAGTAAAACCATGGTGTGGAACCATATTTAGTGTGTCATTAAATCTCTCCCATGTTTCATAGAATGACTCTCCCTCTTTTAAAAATATGTTTTGGATGCTCTTTTTAAGTGATATTGTTTTGTGGTGGGGAAAGTAGTTTTTGTAGACTTCCATTTGTAATTGTTACTAAGAGTTGATGGATGATGGTCTCAAATTGTTTAGAAAAATTTTATCTCTATCCTTTAATGAAAATGGAAATAGCCCCATTTTAGCTGATTCAAGTTGATGTGGGGGACACATGGTTTCTACAATGTCATTGAACTCCTTAATGTGAAGGAAGGGAATCTCAGACTCCATTCCATGGAATGCTGGAAGGTTGTTTAGGGCATGGGGTTTAAATATGTAGTTGAAATCTCCTAGGGAATTGTGTCTAATTAATGAGGGGTAATTGGTCCATGTTGGAGTGGGGTATTTGTTCCTTGTTTGATTGACCATATTCCCTATGTTTTGAGCTTCTTGGTTTGGGTTTCCAATTTGATCTCCCACAGGGTTTACCATTTGATTTCTTTCAAGACCATCCATTGGACTATTTTTAATTGGTGAATTTGGAGTTTCAAGAATATTTTGATCAAAATTAAACAATACCATAGATGAACTTGACTCCCCTATCGTAGGAGTTTCCACCCTAACTAATCTGTTTGAGTTATCGTTGGTGTAGGCGGACATGCGCCAAAAGAAAAAAAAGAGACAAAGGGAAATGATAAGAGAAATTGGGTGAGAATAGCAGAATGGGGGTATGAAAAGAAGTTTTTTTGTATAAGGAAATTACTTGGTCCCTAGAAACGACGCCAAAATTCGTTTTTGCCCAAATTTACCTATGTTCTATGGTTAAAGCGGTCGCTTGTAGTGTTTCTTGGGTTTTCAAATCCCCAGAGACCTAAAAATAACCTTAGGACACTGAATGAAAAGAGATGGATTTTTGGATATGAAGTGGCTAACTAGGTTTGATTTTAGATGGTTTTAAAAGAGAACTAAAAGAACTATGTGAATTCACATTATTATAAAATGAGTTTATCCTAGGTTGTTTCTCGAGGAGGATTGGATGAATTATTATTTTTTTCTTTTACAATTACAATTTCATTATCTTGAGAAGGATTCATACAATGAATTGAAACTAACATCATCAATTACTGATTAAGAATCTTCACAAACACATTCTAATAATTTATACAATTGTAGGATCATTTTCATGAGAACTCCATGGTAAAGGATCTACTTAGCACATAAAATTTGGGTGAATAAATTCAATATGCAAGAGGAAGAGAGAAAATCATTGAATGAAAGAAACTCAAATAAAAAATATTAATAACCTTTAGAGATTGATAAATAAAATACAATCCATCCCCTTGCTACTACCTTGGATCAAATCATAAAAGATTTATCCCTCCATTAATGACATTTTGTCAACAGAAGTGGGAAATAGACTTATTAGGGTGGAATTGAAGATGTAAAAACAAAAAAATAACAAACACTCCACCGTTGTGTGAACAAAATCACAAGGTTTAGTTCTAACATGTTCACATCTTGAGGCAATAGTATCAAGGTGATATTAATAAGAAAATAAAAAGGGATTAATAATAACTTTTATTGAAAACTAATGTGATTCGAATAAAGTTCATGAGAAGGAAAAACATTACAAAGACAAATTGGCATAATAACATTACAATGAAAACAATGCTCCAAGATCATCAAATCCACCACAAGTACTGCCTTAAATAGTCATTATGGAAGTCTTTTTCCGAGCCCCCATCATCTCATGTTCCTTTAATAAATTTTGTTTGGGAAAGGTGGGTGGAAAATTAATGGAGATGTGACTTTTCAACTCTACCCCCGAAATGGAATCCAGATTGGATCCACTGGAATGACGCACCAAAAATACATTCTAGATTAAACAATTAGAGTGGGCCATAGTAGGATAAAATGTATCCCCATATTTCCTCTATAATCATGAAAACTATAAGCCCAAAATAATATTCGGTTCACGAGATATGATATAAATGGTGGGATATTTTTATGGGACTCAGATATCCAGCCCACAATTTCAACATCAACTTGGGAAACCTGGAAAACCATTTAAAAATCCACATTATCATGGGGCAATATTAAATGAAATTTTCCCAATAATATCATCTATCTTCATTTAGATTTTCAGAATCATTGGGTTTCAATTATGTCCTCTACAATACTTTTATTTGGCTGTTGTCTAAATCACTTTGCCCAGAATGTGGTTGGTTCGAAGCCCACTTTGGTGGTATTCCAAATTAAATCTCCAAGTGCTCCAAAAGAATGAATTGTATCATATATCATTGGAGACCTAAAAATAAAATATAAACATAAAATCAAGACCATTATGTGTTTTATGTGATGTTCAATAAGGTACCATGTTATAGTGCATTTTATGAAGGAATTACAATCATAATGTGAAGTAATGTTAAAGTGTAAAATGCACTAATAATGGTGTATATGATTAATAAATGGCCTGAATATTACATTATAAACAATGAATATTAGCCTTTTTAGGGGCTAATCATACCTAAAAACATCCTATCATGGGATGATATGGACATTTAGAAGCAGTATAAATTCATGTAGAACACAATATAGATAGTGTATCATCAAAAACATATGTTTCATAGTCATAATATTTCTCTGGTAAGTGTGACGTGGAGAAAATGAGGAGATTAGAAGAGAACTTGATAATATGAGGGAGTGATGGGAGAGCAGTACCCCATCCATTTTCATTATTTACGTATTTTATTATTCTTTAGTATATGTAAATGTATTTTTTATGAATAAATAATATTTTTATTGGTTTTAATATATCAGGTTTGACCCAATGGGCATACTTTCTATTTTTGAGTGTAATATCCTGACCAGTTTCACTATGAACAATAATAGGACCTATGGCCCCGAATTAACTCAAGTTCACCTCCTCGGATATAAGAGGCTTATATCTAGTAGTGAGGGTCTAAGGTGGAATAGTGACTTCAATATACACATATATCAAAGTAAAAAAAATAAATATAAAATAACAAAACATCTTTAATATCAAATATAAAAAATATTTTGATAAAATAAACTACTGTTGAATAGTAAATAAAATAAAGAAACAAAAATACATGCTTTGGTCTGTTCCATATTGCCTATATGTACACCATGTATACCATCCTAGCCCATGTACAATGTATCACTCTATTGTTGATCCTTATGTTTGTCACATCAATCTGCAACAACTTCTTTATCTAGATTATGTGTATGTATAAACATATAGTGATGATTGTTCTTCCTAATATAATATCATTGGGATCCCCAGTATATATATCTCGTATCACATACCTAGGAGTGATCCTAGAAATATGTATCCTAGTATATTATATTAACACTGACTCCATATCTATATTGTTCTCCCATATAAAAACACAAATATCCCTTACATGCGTGTTCTCTGCCAGTATCCCAAACCTCTAAAAGGATGATTTAAATACTAAATAAAATAATGAACAAGTATATATTATATTCAGAAAACCGAATATAAAAAAACGAAACATCATAGAGCCATGGGGAAGAACACCCATGATCTACTAATGAACAATAAAAACCTTTATCTATGGTTAAAATTTCATATGGAACCCACTGAGAATATCCTATAACTCATCATGAACTCATCATGACCTCAATTCCAACTTGTCTCTTACGTCAACTACCATTTTCAAGGGAGATGACCTCCAGAAAACCCTATATAAAAAACTCTGTAGGATATCCCAAACCATAACTTGTTCCATTAATATATTATTATTCTTCCAATAATGACCTTGGACATAGTAACATAGAGTCATAGGTTATAATATTACATTGTTACTATATAAAAGTGACCATATATCAAGGGGATGAATAGTTTAGTGGCACTTTTAAACAAGATACATACTTAAATCTAACATTAAAATTGAAAAAATAAAATTTAACATATTATTTTCATTTAGAACACCATTATTCCATTTATTTTATCCTTACGTATATATCATAATACAATTCCTTGTATATTAGGGAATAGGAACAAAAGAAAGGGGTTATCATAGATGATGAATATGAATATGCATACAATATAAGTTATCATCAATACCTAAAATATAATGAATATAGAATGGTAAATATCAAAAAAATTATATTGAATCAAATACTCAATCATGAGGAATAATACGACATAAATAAATGATTATTAAATAATTCCATATAACTAATCACATGAACATGAAACATATTCTTGGATATCATAACTATTCAAATAACCAAACGTACATTAATAACATATCTCATAAAGATAGAATTCATATTTTAAAACATCAAAACCTTACCATCAAGGAAAGATTCTAATACATCATACATAAATTGGTGAGGCCTTATCTAAATACACAAACTATTTCATCATATGAGACATATTGACGCATCGGGTGACTGTAGCGGGTCCCTCCCATCGCATACTAATTCTAATTAATTCCACATACGAATGCGTTGAAATATAATCAATGAAAACATTTTAATTGTAAAACATGCATATAAAATTTTAATAACTTCCTCAATCAATAAACATAATCACAAACCATCAATAATAATATGGTGAATTGTATCCAAATAATAAATATCTAATAAAAATGATCATAAAACATCCAAAAAAATAATAAGGATGGTATCATTATAACATTTCCCCAGTGGTGTAGTAAAAAATTTAAGGTTTATTATAAATGATATATTGAAATATCATAAAAATGTCATTAAAAAATTCTATAGGAATATACCCTTTTCACTTTTAAAATAACATTTAAAAAATCATAATTTCAAAAATATTTCGAAACAATTTTAATTGAAAAAATCTTATAAAATATTATATAAAAATTTAAATTATTGGGTAGTCACAATGGTTGTAAAAACCATTCATGATGAATAAGGTAAAAAACTTACATTCTATATTTTTTAAAAATTCAGAAATTATCACATTCAGAAATTGAAATAAGGACACATTTTAGCGATTTTCTTAAAATAATGGGTATAAATGTCTTTAATAAATTATTTATTAAAATTTAAGATATTATTTAAAACATTTTATGAAAATAGGTTTAATAAAAAAAATCTCCACTATGAATATAACCAATGAAAATTTCCATTAAAACATGATATTGATGTCTGAAGTACGTAATGTGTGTAAAATGAAGTAAAACATTTAATTTCTATAAATAAGAAAATGAGAATAAAAATTTATTTATTTCAACATATAAATATCAAATAATTACAACAATCTATACTTAAACATAAATAATCCCAAAATATGGATGAGATTGTGAAATAAACACTTACCACTTTGGTAACCATTGAATCGTAAGACATATGAAAGAAATAAAAATTTATGGTTATTAATATACAATAATTTTGAGGACAGTTACAGTAAAAATGCATCAATTTTTAGTATGTGCTCCACAGAAAATAAACGAGTAAGGAATATGGAATATGTCCTATGAAAATAAAAGTGGGACAAAATCATATATGGAATGGAAATATTCATATCAAATACCCTTGGATTATGTAAAATTAATTTTAAATTAAAATACCCTATATTTTGAAATATTCATTATATAATATGGGAAATGGGAAGAATAAACATCTTATAAAAAAACATTGAATTATGCCTCAATGAACTAAAATTGAGATGGAATCCCCTACTGGAGGTCAGAATTATCAAGTACATTCTTTATCTTCCATGATAATAAAATTATGTTAGTTATTTAACATCATATGAATAGTTTTTATTTATTATTCCATCAATTTTTTATTACAATTCCATATTTAATTATGTATTCAATTATGTTCATATTGGTTGATTTGATGATATTTATTTTATATGTTCAGAATGAGGTCAATAGTTTTATTTTGTGAAAAGTGGTAATTGTTAAATAATATATAAAATAATAATCATGGAATATTTTTTCTTTTTATACCTAAATTAATCATGTTAAACCAATCATGAAATATAATTTTTAAATTTTATCTATGTTACAGTCTTAGAGATGGTATGTCGTATATTTTGATGAGTAATGTTTTCATTTTACAACGATAATTTTGGATAGAAGGTAAGTATTATTATATCATTACATAGTTATCATTATATCACAAATAAAAATTTATTTCTTTTATTATAATTATATATATACATATCATTTGTGTGATGTTGTGATGAAGAATAAATCACATCGGTTCATGGATGTGGTAGTCCACAAGTATTCATGAACGACGTTATAATTTTTTAGTTATTATGAATGAGATAAATTAAATAATATATTATATATTATGAGTGGTAAATATTTCATTAATAATATATATATATATATATATATATATGATAAACCTATAATTACAACCATTCATAAGAGGAGTTGATGGAAAACAAATTACATAGGTTCGTGAGGAGGTATTCTTCTATACACATGAATGAGTATTTCGTTCCACATATGAAGGAATATAAGATGTTTATAGGGCATTAAATTGAGATAACAACATACCAATATATGATATAAACATATGTTATTATATCTGCATGGTTTAATAATATTTTAATGAGGTGGAAGAAGAAAGAAAACAAAAACACTTGATTAAGAACTATAACACATCTTTAGACAACCTCTTAAAGGAAAACATCAATAGAATTAATAATAGGAAATTTATAATAAAAAGGTCCCACGTGGTGTGTTAAGGGATATACAGATGGGATTTCACTGGGGATGTTTTTATCCAAATGGATCGAGAAGTGCAAAGAAGAGATGAGATGGGTTTCATTTTATATGTTTGGAGCAGTTACATATTTGTAAATACCTTAAATAATTCAATAATGAAAAGTAACCCTAAAAATGTTCCTAAAACATTAATAAATATTGTGGTGGTGGGATGTTTTGGTATACACACACCTCCACCAAAAAAACATGTTTTAAACATGTTATTCCATTAACCTCAATATCACTATTACCATTTTAGTTTTCTCCATGTTAACATTATTTTTAGGTATTTATTCATTAAGAGTAAAAATAAAATCTAACTTATTAGATAATATCAAAACAACAATTTTATATTTGAAATTCAATATATAAAATAAAAATCCTATGTGGGTTTAATATTAATTTTAATATAAGGGAATGTAATTTGGAGAACATATTTTTAATCATAACAGTGGTAACACCATTTTCAAGCTTACGGGGTTACAATTTTACTTACAGGATAAATAATGAATCAAAAATGAAAAAGTGATGCTATTTTTGACTTTTTTTCATCTTAATTTCATATATAATTAATTTTATCATATTAAAATAATTTGGTAAAATTATATTTAAAATAAAATATTATAAATGTAATTTTTTACATTATTCCTTCAATTTGTGTTTATAAGAATGAATATAAAATAAATATAGTATATAATACATTTCAGCATTAAAAATATATAATTATTAAATAAATTGTTTATGAACATGAAATAATCCCATATATCAAAACAAATTCTAAAAATAATTATCTTGAGTTATCCACTCTATGCATAAGCGACGTTTCACTGTTGTATATGATATTAAGGTTAATATATAATAAAAATAACAAAAAAATCCCATAAAAATATTATGTTATACTAAAATTAATATTTAATATTCGTTCAACACTTATTATTATCTCTATGTGAACATATAATATATATTTAATGGATATAGGGTGATATTTTTAAATTTGTTCACTTAAATAATTTTATATTACAATTTAATGTACAAGTTTCCAATAAATAGTTTAATTTATATAATAAAGTGATATGGGTCATTATAAATTCACCCAATAATAATTAATAAAATAAATGTTGGCCTTAAAACATAAATTTACCCTAGGTTTACCAGATTTACACTTTTACTGTCATGACAATTTTTTGTAGTTTTTATTGTTAATTATAAGTAAAAAAATTATTTAAACTAATTTGTTAATCTAAATTATGTTTTTTTCAAATATGGGATCCATTTTTTCAAATTAAATCCAAATAATTTAAGAAATTCAATTAAGAAATTATTCTATAATACATCTTAAAAAAATGTTTTTAGATAAATATATTTTTTTAAGAATAAGATTAAATTAGATTAACTCTATGAAAAATATTCATCATTATATGTATTAAAATTAATTAAATATATAAATTATCTGTTTAATTCATTAAAATCAATTTTAATTATTATTTATTTCTATTTATTAAATTTGTTAAACATTATACAATTAAAAACATTGTTAGATATGTGTTTTAAGCCTAAAAATGAACATGTACATAAACCCATTTTAAATATGATTAACATATTTTTATTTGATTCAAATTTATAAAAATAATATTTATTTTAATTTTTAATCAAATTAAAATCATAATTTGACTCTAAAATTACATAACTTATTGAATAAATTATAGTTTTATTAATAGCAGTATGTTGCAATATTCATTGAGAAAACATAATTTTCAAAGAAATCCCGAAAATTTACCCAAATTTATATTTCATAAGATCATTTCAAAAAAATATATTTTAATCATATTAATTTTTAAAATGCCAATAATTTATTTATAATATTTTTAAAAAAATAAATAAAAATTACATTTCATGTAAACATATTTTTGATGAATAAAATGACATTATTAAAATTTTGGTGATTATTTTTAATGAATTTACCAAAACAATAATATTGAGTAGGCCCATGATATATATATTTTAATTATGTTAATATTATTTCTACCTCCAAGTTTTACATCTAGGTTATAATGGTCATATTTAAATAATAATTTGTTTAGATGTCATTTATGCTTAGTGTTGCATGTATTATACACCGTCGAATGTAATGTTCATCTTTTAAAATATTAGGCTGTTATATTCTCCCAAACATCAATAAAAATAAGAATAAAAATTTTATCTTGTTCATTGAAATAAATGGTATAATATTTTAAAATACATTTCTTGAAATCCCAAATCATAAATGGATTTATAAAACATTCAGTTGATAAGAGTGAAATAGAAATATGGTTTCTATATATAATACAACATAACTAGTTTATAAGTATTAAAAAATAGTGGGAATTAATAAAATGGTTATGTAAGAAAATATAAATTCCCAAATAATTTTTAGGTGTGATAGATAACATTGATCACAACAATGAGAATGATCTTGAAATGTTAATGACCAAAAAACCATGAACTATTGTGGGGTTAAAAATTGTATTACATTTTTATTTCAATAACGTATTTCATATAGTTGATTTATTCTTTTAAAATTAAGATAGAGTTAACCAAAAAAATATTCATAATTGATATCATTTTATTTTATAATAAACATTTAATTATTTTTTGTGCATCGATAAATTTATACTTCATTTCGTACTTCAGTAATTGAATATCCAATATGAATTTTAAAGGTTGATGATCTATGATAAACTTTTAATGGATCATATAATCAATTAATGAATAAATAACCATTCTTCTTTTCTATGATAAAATTAAAATGGTTCTAATAAGTTATCTAACATAATAACTTAATCTCTAAAGCATGAATAGTAACTCCTATAATTAAACTCAATATATTTCATAAGTATTTTTATTTAAAACCTATGAGTTTACATATCTAAAAAGTAAACTCCCTTATTCCAAAATAATTAATTACCTTAAAACTAATGGATTTATATATACCTGAACCCATTAAAAATCACCCAAATATATTAATCCCCTAAAAATATAAAATACTGAATCCTCAAATAGGTTTACCAAAATCAACTTAATATGTATCCATCAAACCATTTAAATAAAAAAATCATACTAATCAGGGAATCATGAAGGCTAGTTGTAGTTTATTCACCCTTATCACCCTTCGGTTTTGGGTTCATGCCCCATGTATTTCTCAGATGAGATGGATTTACATAAAACATATGGGTGTTCCTTTTTCTAAATATACATTTACATAATTACTATAACGATGAAAAGAAATGTGAGGAACATCTTCAAAAATAACATTCTCCATTAAATCAATTTTTAACCACAATAGTTTTCCATATGGCTTATTATTTTCTAAAAATCGAATAATCGTAATTCACTATTATTACTTTTACATTAATTATTATTTTAAAACTAATGTTTATCAATTACATTAATATTATGTATAAAAATATAAAATAATTATTCATCAAATGACCTTCTCATTAAAACCCATGTTATATGTAAGAACCTGGATCATCATTTCATGTATGTTCTACATTTTTCTGGATTTTTTGGGAAGTAGATATGTTTCTAGAAATTTTTAAATTATACGTCGTGTACATTATAAGTACATGTCGTGTACTCGGTTACCGCGTGAAGATTTGTGCTGGTCATGTATCAGCCCAGCACACGGGTACATGGGGTGACCTGGAGACCACCTAATGCATAGGTCGATGAAGGCAAGTACACATTGTGTACTGCTAAAGTACATGCCATGTACATTATTTTTTTCATTAAATGGAATGGGGTTGCATTTAATTGGCTCAAAGCCCTCCATCGTGACCTAGATCATCTGGGAGAGACCGTACGACTGTGATCTTTCCCCGAGCTCCTAGTAGAGAATCTGTTTTCTGATTCTACATCTGTTGATTGCATTGGGATCACCTCGGGAAGCTCTTCCTTTATCTAGAGCTTCGTTTCCTAATTCATCCTCTTTCTTGTGTTATAATCATTTGAGTGTTTTTAGTATGTTTTTAGATCTACGATGTTCTAAGGAGATTAAAGGATTGAGGTTCACATATAATGATCCTACAACACCGAGGTAGGTGATTAGTTCCTTTCTTTTTAAAGTCATTTAGTTATATGTGAAAATGTTTCCAACACCCATGAATGAGGTATTGTGTGTTTATGAATTTAGCTTAAATAAATGTTAGATATTCATGTATCCTTGAGTAGAGTTTAATTGAATGTGAATTGGGTTAATTGCTATGATTTGGAAGTGTTTTCTCGTGCATTTTTTCTTGTTTTGACCATTCGGCCATGCAATGCCTATTAGGTTGCTATTTACGTTCCATGCCTAGTATTGTAGGATGGAGTGGTTCTTATCTGTATTGTTGTTATGTTGTAGAATGGTTAGACAATAAGTTCTTCAGGTTTAATTTGGCCACATTGCATCGCTATACTTTTTTTACTTACACAGGGATGTGAGAACCTGGTTTAGTGGACCATAGGGAGAATAGATGTAAGGGATTTTTCGGAGTGTCCTTATTACTGTAAAGATGCAATACCATAGGGGGAATTGACGTAGTGCTTCTTTAGAGTGTCTGTAGATCCTTAACAGTTGGCCATAGGTGGGATGTGATGTATGTGCTTCCTCAAAGCGCATTTAGTTACTGATATGAGACTATAGGAGGAATTGACAGTGAGTGCTTCCTCAAATAGTCTATTTTTAAGCTGAACCAGAGGGGTTAGACTAAGTGTACTACCCAGAGGGTTTCTTATAAATTTTTGGTTGAACAAGAGGGGTTAGGTTGTGGGTGCCTCTCAGAGGGTTACCTTGGGTGTTGAGATTATTTATTTTATTTAATTAGTAAAACCATAGGGGACAGGCTATGAGTACTTATCAAAGGGTTACCTGTTTGTTTTTACCTACATTTATTAGATTTTTCTATATATATGAAACTGAATGCATTGAAACTGTGGATTGTTTACTGTTGATTACTTCCTTGTTTACTGCTTCATTTTACTTATTACCTGTCATATATTCAATGACTGTTATGAACATATCTCGTGGTAGTTTCCTAGTGGGATTTAGTATCACACCATATTTTGCCCATGCTTTTGAGCCCAAACAGATTATATTTTTGTAGGTATTGATAAGGGAAAGTTCTCTTCTACTTCATGTACTTGACTACTATGGATCTGCAAAGCATTGGACCAAGCATAGGTATGCGATGCTGTGGAGCTGTTTACTGCTTTTTTTACATGATTTTTGTACTGTATTTCCACATTTTGACATGTTGGGATACTTTCCTAGACATATATATCAAGAATCATACATATATATCTGTGTGTGTGTGTGTTCTCCAGTTGTTTCATTCATTAATCTTCCACTGTTTATTGTTGTTTAGTATGTTTATTGTTTCTACTATTGTATATCAATTTAATTCTGATGTGTTACTCTTCCAATGAGGGTATAGATTCCCCACTATCATACCTAAGGCCCTCTCTAGTAGTAGGAAGCCTCTAGAATTAGGGGAAATTCACTTGAGGCCATGTGACCACCTGGGTATAGGGCGCCTCTGGGTGGCTTCCAGAACCAGGACGTTACAAGGTGGTATCAGAGTAATTTTTTTCCTCTTGACTTACTATTTTGAGCCTATATTCAGGGATGGGATGGAATTGGTACTTGGTAATAAGTTGTTACCAGGAGTAGCTAACCCATGTACAAGGAAAAGCCAATCAACCTCATTTATAGAAATTTTTTTCCAGGTTTTGCAATTTTACAGTGGATTTGATTTTCATTAATTTGAGATTCACATGTTTTATGCTATTATTATTGATGGTATTGAGGTTATATTTCTATTGCAACCTGATAAGATTAGGGAATTCCATCTCATGCATCATATATGCACTTATTAAAAAAATCACATGTCATGAATTCGTGCCATGCCATTAAGGATTCATTAGTAATTGCGTGTTGTTGTGATAGATGTTCTGATAGATATGCATGTTGTTGTGATTGATGACTTGGTATAATACCTTAATTTGAGAGGGTGTTGATTTGTGTATGTTTTTGTTTGATGAAATTCCAAACTTCAGTTCTTGAGGTGTTATGGGCCCTCGTGTACCAGAATTCAGTGGATCATTGACTTGTTTTCCTTGTATATGACTTGTATAAAATTCCATGATTTTATTAGAGGAGATTATGGGCCCTCACGGATCATAATTAGTCACTTTAGTGTTTATTTCAGTTTTTTTTTTGTGTTCCAGAGTAGTTTCTAAGGATTACTATCCGGAAAAACCCAGAAAACACGGCGTGCATTGATGAATATATTCCATATGTTCTTCTATTCAGGAAGAAAGTTTTTTTTCTTTTGTACATGTCGTGTACTATATGTGCACTCCATGTAGTCTCTAACCATGTCTCAGACTATGTGGAAAGTGACACGGGGATTGGAATCTTTGGTAGGACATACAGTGTACCAGATGTACACGCCATGTTGTAGAATTGTGTAACCGGCCGTGTGACTAACAACAGGATGGTTGAGTATTTCCTAATACACGTTGTGTCCATTGGGAACACGCCTTGTAGTGTAAATCTAGAATCCATCCATGTCATGAACAACACGAGATGGTGAAATCTCCTAGTACACATCGTGTCTAGCACAAACACAATGTGTAGAATCAGCTGTGTAACCGATCGTATCACTTACAACATAGGTCGGTGAAGCTTGTCTAGTATATGATGTGTTTGGAAAGAACACGTAATGTAGCATTTTTTTAGGTAAACCATGTGGGTTAGTCATATATAAGAACTTGATCAGGGGAAGAGGATTCAAGTACACGCAGTGTTTTAGGACAACACACCCTGTGTATGGGGTGTTACACGACCTAGGTTGGCAGAAGTACATGTCCATGTGAAAGGCTTAAGGGAACAAAATGTTTACATATTATACACATTGTGTGTCCATGTATTGAAAAACATGAATTCTTTCTTTCTTCTATTACCTTCTTACTCTTCCAGTAATCAGTCCTTGATAATCTTGATCGAAGTTGTGTGTTTAACCATGAAAAATAATGCCATTGAGATGTCCACCAGTTTCAGGGCAACCATCAAACCCCAAACATGAATGATAATGGGCTACCTATAAATCCTCCAGTTGTTCCATTCTTGGAATCGTCCGTCATTCCGGACACTGGTGCGGATGAAATGTTTTGATAAGGCTTTAGGAGGTTTATGCAGACCATCCACGGCGTACCGCATCCTACCCCATCTATGGAAGAGTAGACGATGGGTTTTCAGCAGCATCATCCTCTCACTTTATTAGGGGATGGGGGACCCTAGGCTGTAGAGTCATGGTTAGAATCCATTATTTTTATCTTCGAGAATCTGGAGACGCCTCTAGAGAGGAGGGTCAAGCTCTCTATGTACATGCTTTATGATTCTTCCAAGAGATGGTGGGATGTGATCTCACAGGTGGGATGCCAGTAGGTTATGGTGTGGGATGAGTTCCAGCATAACTTCTATGAATACATCTACCAGGAGACTTTTAGGGCCAATTGAGATTGAGATTTCATGAGTCTAGAGCAGGGTACTATTTCTGTTTTGGAGTATTCTTCTCACCTCACAGGGCTACATTGCTTCATGGAAATTCTAATAGGTGATGAGTTATTCATGGAAAGGAAGCTTGAGGATAGTTTGAGGCATGACATCTGATCGCAGGTGAAAATCTTCAGGCTAAGTTCCATCACTTCTATTGTAAACCAGGCACTGATTACGGAGTGCAGTCTGAGGGATTCTGGAGTTGTGAGCTAGGGTGGCTTGACATATGGAGTAAGTATACCTCCTACTGATAGTAGGAAGCACCGCAGGGGGTCTTGGCACGGTGATCTAAGGAGGTGATACATTCCCTCTTGTAACCAGGTGGTGTGGTAACAGTGCAGGAAGAGTGGGAAAATGAGGCCACATTGACCAAGATACCTAATGGAGTGCTGATCTTGAAGCAATATGGGTCATCTTCTATGTTTCTGTTAGATCTTCTCATCAATAGCTGGTAACAGGGGTTCTTCTATGACTCATAGTACAGGGGAAACACCACCAGTTTTTCACCATTATAGGAATTGGAGTTCTTACGACTATTCAATCCATGGTGGAGGTCATTTCCATGGTATCCAGTCATTAGAAATTCAGAAAAAACATGGTGGATCAACTCGCAGTGGTCAGGCAGGGTAGCAGGGCCACAATGCAGGTCAAATTATTTGCAGTGGAGCAGATCCAACAGGAGAAGGATAATACACCCTCTACAGTTCGAGGTACGATCCTTGTTGCCTTAGTTTTACCTTTTTCCTTTCTGGATATAGGGGATTCCCATAGCATTATATTTGTTGCGGATGTGAAGAGCATGGGGTTCTGTATCTTTTCTTCTTCTAATATGTTGATGTTAAACAAACCATTAGGGATAAGAATGGCTAGTGTATGGTAGTGTAAGGAGTTCCCTCTTGAGGATGGTGGGTGTCACTTCCTATGGGAGCTCTATATCATAGATATGATAGGCTATGATGTCATTCTCAGAATGGACTAGCATGTTACCTTCCAGGCCGTTGTCTATTGCTATCGTCATAGGGTGAGTTTCACATCACTATAGGGCATATCCTTTCTTTAAAAGGGTGAATGGGATGTCTAGGTCAGTAAAGAAAGACCCAAGCATCATGGGTTGGGAGGAGTTACATCCCAGATCGCAATTTTATATCTAGATGTCCAAAGGACATCAAAGATGGACTTTCCTCCAGTGGGGGATCATTTCAGGGACGTCTCCCTAGAGGACGTTTCTAGTTTTCCTCTAAAGCATGAGGTATAATTTTCTATTGATCATGTTCCAAGACTGGAACTAGTATCAATTCCCCCTTACAGGATAGATACACCAGAGTTATAGAATCTCAAGAAGAAGTTAGAGGAGTTGCAGGAAAAGTGTTTCATCCGACCCAATACTTCTCCTTGGGATTCTTCTGTTTTGTTTATGAAGAAGGCATACGGTACGCTTAGAAATTGTGTGGTTTATTGGATGCTGAACCAGATGACAGTTAAGAACCGATATCCCGTGACTAGGAATGATGATATCTTTGATCAACTTAGAGGAGGTCGGGTGTTCTCAAAGATTGACTGTAGGCTCGGTTCCCATCAGTTGTGTGTTAGACCATCAAATATACCTCTTAAAAAAATTCAGAGTATGTATGATATATAAGAGTATGTGGTTATGCTATTTGGTCTCACAAACGAGCCTACAGTTTTTATGGCACTGATGAACCAAGAGCTCTATCAATACTTTTATTCTTTCGCGGTTGTGTTTGTGGACGATATCTTGCTGTACTCTCACACTCTACATGACCATGCTTCCCATCTCAAGATAGTTTGGAGTACAATGTTAGAGAATAAGTTATATGATAAACTCTCAAAATGAAACTTTTGGATGGACCAAATTCACTTCTTGTGTCATGTTATGTCAGAGGTAGGAGTATCAGTAGACCTAGAGAAAGTGGGATCAGTAGTTTCCTTGGAGCTGTCGAATAATTTCTTTTAGGTACAATGTTTTCTAGGGATGGATGGATACTAAATATGTTTCATATAGGAATTTTTTGTACATAGTTCCACCACTGATGGGCCTAACTAAGAAGGGTGAAGAGTACTTTTGGTAAGACTCTTGTGAGTCAGCCTTTCATGAGATGAAAGTGAGATTTGCATCAGCACCGTTACTAGTATTTCCAGAGCCAGGAAAGAGCTATTATTTTTTATGATGCTTCATGTATCGGGATGGGAGCAGTTCTTATGCATGGAGATGGAGTCGTTGCGTACATGTCTTGGTAGTTGAGGCCACATGATAGGAATTACCCGACACATCATCTTGAGATTGCAGCAGTTGTTCATTCCTTACGATGTTGGAGATATTAACTTCTAGGAAATCATTTTGTGGTTTTCACCGACCACAATAGTCCCAAGTATATCTTCCCTCCATGTCATCTAAATGTGAGAAAATAAAGGTGGGTTTAATACCTTAAATATTTTGACTTCGATCTTTCCTATACTTCTGGGAAATGAAACGTTTTTGTAGATGCATTGAGCAGGAGGACTCAGATACAGGCAGTTCAGGAGGCGTTAAGTGAGTGGTATCTTATGACTCTATTTACTGAGATGCTTTTGGAGGTACACGACAGATAGGGATCGAATTTTCTTTCTTATGTAGTCGTTACCTATACTATGTTTGATCAAGTGAGAATGAGGAAGTTATTAGATTATGAAGGACTAGTCCTTCGAGAATGTGTGTCAGGAGAGGACCCTATTTCCAGATGGACCATAGGTGAGGATGAGATCTTGCGTTTTCATGGGCGCATATGGGTGTTAGCACACATATGCGAGGAGATGATATGGGACTTCCATTACTCCATTTGTGCAGTTCTTCCAGGTTCCACCAAGATGTATCATGATCTAAACCATCAGTATTGGTGGCCAGGATTGAAGAGGGATGTTACTGGGTTCTTCTTGAGGTGTTCCACCTTTCATTAGGTGAAGGTGGAGCATCATTGGCCCGCGAGACATTTCTAGCAGTTACCCATTCCTGAGAGGAAGTGTAATTATGTCGTGATGGATTTTGTGATAGTTTTACTAAGGCCTCCTTGAAGAAAATATGTTGTATGGGTTATCATTGATAAACTCATTAGGGTTTCTCACCTCATGCCAATCATGGAGACCTTCAGTGTTGATGAGATGATATGGTTGTTAATATGAGATATTTTACATTTACATGGACTTTCACACTCCATTGTTTCAAACAGGGATGCTCGTTTTACTTCTCAGGTCTGGAAGGGGATTCAAAAGGCTTTGGGTACATAGGTACTTTTCATTATATCTTACCACCATCAAACAAATTTCTTGTCCGAGCATACGATTCAGGTGATTGAGGAAATTCTTCGAGTATGCATACTTGATTTTGGAGTTACATGGGAGAAGAACATACCTCTTGTGGAGTTATCCTACAATAATAGTTTACAAGAAACTATTAAGATGACACTTTATGAGACTTTGTACGATATGTCATGCCGATCACCATTATGTGGGCTAGAGGCAGGGGAGGAAGCTACGCTGGGACTTCATCATATTCAAGAGACCACAGAGAAGATAGAGTTGATTCAAAAGAGGTTGTCTGTTGTATAGTCTCGAAAAAAGTCTTATAATAATCTTCAGAGACAAACTCTGGAGTTCGAGGTCGTAGATCAGGATTTCTTGCATGTCACACCGAGGTTGGGGCACAATAGTATTAAGAGATAGGGAAATCTTTCACCGAGGTACGTCGGGCCATTTAAGGTTTTGGAGAGAGTTGAGCTAGTTTCCTAACGACTGTAGTTACCTCAGAGGTACTGGGCTATTTAGGACATCTTCTAAATTTCTTAGCTTCAACAATACTTCTCAGAACCATCTCATGTTCTTCATCCCAAAGAGGTGGAATTGGAGGTCGACGCCTCATTTGAGGAGAATACTTTCCAGATTGTTGATCGAAGTGGGAATGTTCTTTGTGGTCGGTTTGTTCCTCTAGTATGAGTGATATGGAAGCACAGGTGAGTATAGGATGAGCACTAGGAGAGGGAGGCCAATGTATGATCATAGTGTCCATATCTGTTTGAGGATTCTTCTTCTACTCCACCTTTCTAGGGAAATTCAGGGGAAACTTTTTTCAAGGGGGGAATTTTGTAAGAACCCAAATCTTCTTTTTTTGTATGTTTTACCTTTTTTGGTGTTTTTTGGGAAAAATAAGAGTTTCTATAAATTTTTTAAGTACACGTTGTGTACTCGGTTACCGTAGGTAGTCAGGTGTTGGGCATGTAGCAGCCATGCACATGGCTGTGTGGGGTGACCTGAAGACTGCCTAATGTGGGGGCGAATGAAGGCATGTACACATCGTGTAGGTATAAGAAAACACAATGTACTTTCATTTTTTAATTAAGAGGACCAAGGTTGCATCTAGATGGACAAAATACCACCTTCATGACAAATTTCATCTGTGAGAAACCGTATGACCACAATCTTTCCATGACCTCTCGATTGAGCGTTTGTTCTCCGATTTGACTGCCATCGATTGTGTTGGGATCACCTCGATAAGATCTGCCTTCTTCTAGATCATGGATTCATGATTCCTCCTCTTTCTCATATTATCTTAAGTTGAGAGTTTTTATCATTTTTTGAGATCTATGGTGTTCATGGGTGATTCAAGACTTGAGGTTCAAGTATAATGACCCTACAACACTGAGGTAGGTGGTTTGTGCCTTTCTATAGTGTGCCTTTAAGTTATATGTGCAAAAGATCCCAACACCCTTGAACATGGTATGGTTGGTTTATGAATTTAGCCTTGATAATTTCCAGTTAGTCTTGTATACTCGAGTAGAGGTTAATTGAATGTGAATAGTGTTAATTATTGTGGTTTAGATGTTTTTTCTGATGCATGTTTTCTTCATTTGACAATTTGGTCTAGATCTGCCTGTTATGCTATTGTTTACATTCCATTCCTAGTGTTTTAGTATGAATTGGTTCTTATGCATCATTCTGTTATGTTATAGACTAGTTAGACAAGTAGTTCATGAGATTTACTTTAGACACTTTTCATTTCGATGCTTGTTTGACTTACACAGGGCCACGAGAACCTGGTGTAGTGGATCATAGGTGGAAGAGACATAAGAGCATCCCCGCAGTGTCCTTATTACTATAACGATACAAGAACACCAGGGGAATTGATGTAATTTCTTTCTCATAGTTTCTGTAGTTCCTCGACATGGGCCACATGAGGAATGGTATGTCAGTTCTTCTCTAGAGCACCTTTAGTTACCGATATGATACTATAAGAGGAATTGACAGTGAGTGCTTCCTTTGAGAGTTTGTGCTTAAGCTGATCCAGAGGGGTTAGACTGAGAGTATTTCCTAGAGGGATTCTTGTACTTGTTAGGTTGAATAATAGGGGTTAGGCTATGAGTGCTTCCTAGAAGGTTAACATTAGGGTTTATCTGTGTGCATGTGTTTACTATGTAGGACCAGTGGGGATAGGATACGAGTACTTCCTATTGGGTAACCTGTTTGTTTTTACATGCTTTTATTAGTTGTTGCTTGATATATGAAACTGAATGCAAAGAATCTATGGATTGTTTACTGTTGAGTACTTCCTTGTTTACTGCTTCATTTTACTTATTACCTGCCATATATTCATTGACTGTTAGGCACAAATCTTGTGGTGGTTACCTACTAGGGTTTAGTATCACACAAAATTCGGGCCATGCTTTTGGGCCCAAACAGATTATATTGTTACAGGTAAGGATAATGGAAAGTGACCTTCTACTTCAGGTACTTGACTACTTTGGAGCTAGACAGCCTGTGACCAAGCATAGGCTTGCGATGCTGTAGAGCTATTTACTACTTTTCTTTGTACTTGGATTTTTTACTGTATTTCAGCATTGTGACTTATAGGTAAGCTTTCTTAGACATATGTAGCATGCATCATATATATCTATGTTATCCAGTTGTTTCGTTCATTAGTCATATGTTGTTTAATATTGTTTAGTATGTTTACTACCTCTGCTACTGTATATCTATTTACATCTATAGTGTTACTCTGCCAATGAGGGTATAATTTCCCCACTATCACACCCAAGGCCCTCGCTGCTAGTCGGAAGCCTCTACTATTAGTGGAAATGTGCTTGAGGCCATGTGACTAACCTGGTATGGGACGCATTTGGGAGGCTTCTGAAACTAGGATGTGACATTATACATAAGGGGTACGTATATCAAAAACATCTAAAAAAGTCAATATATATCTCAATGGTGCCTACCTCACATGATCCCTTATAAGGGGTTAATATTCCATTAATTGTATAATCATACATTGATTATTATCCAATGATGGTGTATAAAAATCATAAATTACCCTAATCTAATTCACAAATATAGTGTATATGGGAAATTTTATCAAAGTATCTCAAAGGTTTATGTGTTTTAATATATGTTTTTCTAATTCTAGTTCCTATAGTTTATACTATAAATGATCTGATACAAAATGTATTGACCCCAATCCCAATATCCCCGAGTCAATGTTTACCTTATTACATTGCTGGCAGATACAATAAATCACATCCAAATCTTTAAATTTTTTTAGTAGTCTTGATAAACTAGATAAATAATTTTTCCTTATATTAGAATTAGAAACATGAAACCTGACATAGTATTTATTTGAGAATACCATTATTATCATTAAAAAAAGATTTTATACCAATTGCAATACACATCATATATTTTCGGGGAAGGGGAACATAATAAAGGGGGGATTAGATGCTTATTGAGGTTATTCATACAAAAAAATATATGATGAATACATATGATATAATCAATATGGAATGGTAAATTACTAAAAAACATTCCATTTCATCAATAACATGATCACAAATAATAATATGTAATGAATAATTCATCATCAAATAATTCCAAATAAATAATCATATGAAGTCAAAATTTATTCAAGTATGTCATAAATATTTAAATAATCACATGGAAAATATTAGTTAATGTTATAATGATATAATTTATAATGATATATATCATAAATATATTGATAAGGAATCATGGTAAGAAATTACATATATATGGGTAAGGCCTCAAAAAATATACTGACTAGTTTGTCTCATGATACCTACTGATGCATCAAGGGAGTATAACAATCATCTCCCTCCACAAACTAATTCCAATGGATTATATATATAAAAGGGGTGAAACATAATCAACATAATCATTTTTATTGAAAACTTGAATATAAAATCTTAATAATTTTCCAATTCAATAAACGTGTTTAGAAACAATACAATGTAATATTGTTAATGGTATTAAAATAGTACCTCCATAGTAAAATGATCTTAAACCATCTTAGAAAAGTGTAAGTATGTTATAATTAAAAAATATCCCCTTTAGAGTACAATTGAAATAAAGTGTTATTATTGTTGATGAATTAACACATCAGAAAAATATCATTAAATCATTTTTCATAAAAAATCATTTTTCCTTTTAAAAATACTCCATGTCAATTTTTTTATTTTTAAGAAAATATTATTTTATTATTTATTTCATAATCCTATCAAAAATAACATCTAATTCATATAACAACATCACATAACTAAATTCTACTACATCAGTATCACAAAAAACAACAAGCTAAAACAAAGGATTCAAACACATGAAAAACGTTCAAAATATTAGAAATTTAATTTTCATAGGACATGAAAAACCTGTGTCTATAGCCAATGTTCACCACCACTTATCACCATAGCCATCATCACATGACACTAGACCAATCCTATATAGGTAATATCTCTTGAAACTCCCTTGACCGCTCAAACATCACATACCAATGGCTACTTGAATCCACTTCACTAGCCTAAATAGGAAAGGAATGATGTAGCATGGATCCAGAGCATAGTTTGAGAGGATTCAAGCCTCAACAACAAGTTTTTACCTATGCCATGTCCACCAAATCACATACAATGTGAGTAACATCACACTAGCTATATTAAAAGCTCAATTGAACTACTGAATAAATAAGGATACTAGACAAATCATTAACCAAACATCATAGTGGAAAATACCATTAATATCCCAATATTTAAAATAAAACATTATTTTCACTCCCTTTTAATACTTAAATAAGTACCACATTCATTAAATGATAAAAAGATTCATTTTTTGACAAATTTTTAAAAAACATGGGAGGAAATGTCTTTAAAAATCATTGGAAAAAATTTATAAAATTATTTATATTTTTTTACTAAAATATTGATATGAAAGAAAAACATTCGCAACTAAGTATAAAAATAAAATATTTTTTCCATAAAACATGGTTTTAGTATCTTGAGTACCTAAAGAGTAAAAAATGATTGAAAAATTTAAATTTATATAAATTAATAGAGGATATCAAAATATAATAGGTTAATGATATAAATATTAAATAATTCTCGTTATGGACAGATAAACATAAACAATCTCGAGTAATTATGATATTGTGAAATAAAGCCTTTCCACATGGGTAACTTTTTGAATCGTAAAACATTTGATAGAATAAAATTTTGATGTATATGTATATCCATAATATTTTATTATAATAATATAATAAATTCATGATTAGTATATATGCAACATAATATAAACAAGTTGTTTATATGGATTGTATCCCACAAAATAAATGAATGTATGTTCTTTATTAAATTGAAACTTTCTTACAAAATACCAAAAAAACAAATTAATATGAATTAAAACATAAAATAACATTAATTAATATGAATTCATGATATAAAATATAAAATTTTTGTTATATAAATCATATAAAAAATAGGCGTATAATAATAAATTATGTCTAAATTAAAGGAAATAGAGATGAAATCTATTACCTCTGGCCGAAGACATCACATATGTTCATTATCATCATGAATAAAAAATTAATTTTAATATTTTAATATATTACTAAAAAAAATTAATTTTTTTATTTTTTTATATTATTTATTATCATTTGGTATTTAATTACATAATCTATTAAATTCACAACAAACGTTTTGGTGATAGTTGGCTAAAATGTCTGAAATGACTTAAATATAATATATACAAAGCGGTCAATATTACATAATATCCAAAATACTAATAATTACATAATTAAAATTATTACAAATAAATTATACAATTTAAACTAACCATGAAATATGGTTATGAAAATTGAAGTATTCAATTATGAAAATGATAATTCAAATGTGTGCATAAGAAACATTTCCATTATTCAATGATCATTATGGAAAGCAGGTAAGTATTATTTTATCTTTCTATAATGATAATTATATCCCAAATAACATATTGTATCACTTTTTATACTTATATATATCATTCATGTGATGTGGTGATGTAAAATAAATTATATCCCTTCATAGAGTTAGTAGTCCACATGTATGCACAAAAGACGTTATAATTTTTAATGAATTTTAAGGTATGAAAGTTAATGATATATTAGATATTATGAATTATAAATATGTTTGTAATATCATATATATAAATTTAATCCATCATTACAAGTTGGGTTATGATGAGGTGTGGAATATTAATTATATCGGTTTGCAAGGGGCGGTTCACCTTACACACGAACGACAATTTCATTTCACATTCTATGGAATGGGAGAAAATTATACGGTATTCCAATAACATAAAAATGTATCCTTATATGGGAGATATTTATATTATTATCTCAATATGGAGGAATAATATTTTATGGAGGTGGAATAATAATGAAAATTAAAACAATTGATTAAGCGCTAAACATATTTTTTAGAAAACCTCTTTAGGATTTACCAAAATCCTTCCCATGGGTGTTTTATAACCAACATAAGGCCTCTGGGATATAGTGAGGTAAGTAAGGAATGTATTTTTTGTTATTTGGAAAAAATGGTTCTTTATGTTTGGTTATGATATGAGAGAGTGTTTCATTTTGTATTTGAGGAGGATAGACATTTTTGTAAGTACACAAAACTATATAAAAATGGAATGTCACTGAAAAAAGTGCCTAAAAATTTATAAATAATAGAGTGGAAGGATGAAATAGTTGATCCAACCATCCAAAAGAAAGTAACATTTTTAAAACATGTGATTCCATTAACCTCTAAGGTTACAAACTTTTACAATTTTTATTTTCACCTTGGTAACTAGTTTTTTAGCTAATGTATCACTTAAGAAGAAAAATTAAATAATCATTATTAGATAATATTTTACAAAAATTTGGGAAAATTATATATTAATTTTCAATTAAAAATATAATGATTTTTTGAAAAATTTTGTATAATGAATGCTCATGCAATGCAGAAAACAATTTTTTTAATTATAACCATAGTAATAAAATTTTTAAAGAGAAACGGTTATAATTTAACTTATATGATAACATTTATATCATAAAAAGGACGAGATGAAATTTTTGATAATTTATTATCCAATGTTTTTTTGTCATATTATTTTTAGTATTTTTATAAAAAATAGAAAAATATTATTTTACATAATATAACATTGCTATCATATTCGACAATACTTATTTAATTGAAATTTAAATACCTCAAAATAATAGTGAATTTTATATAAAATAAATTTAAAATTTATCAATTAAAAATTATTAATTTTGAAATTATTTTTTTATTATAACTCATTCCAATATAAATTACACGTAATGTTTTCAAAATTATTTACCCTAAGTTTTCCACTATTTGGACAAGCATTTTGTTAGCATTGTATTAAAATTTAAGGTAAATACATAACCAAAAAAAGTTGAAAATTTGTTTTGAAAATTAAAATAATTTATTTTAATATAAATAACCTTCAATATTCAATATCCACATGTTTTTATCTCTATGTGAACATGTAAGATATTTTTTAGGGAATGAGAGTAATATTATTTCATTTCTTCTCACTTAAATAATTATATAAGAAATTTTTTCAGAAAATTATCCAATAAATAATTTAATCTAGAGACTGTGGTGATAATATTAAAAATTAATTCATTAAATTAAAATTAATATGAAAAATGGTTTCCTTATCACTTAGTTTTTACAAAGGCCATCTCGATTTTCCCTTTTACCTTGGTGACAAATTTTATTACCTGTTTTACTATTAATTATGACAATAAATTATGTTATAATAATTATATAATTTTAATTATTACAATTCCCACAATCAAAATCAATTTTTCTGAATTCATATTGCGGAAGTGGTGGAATTTAACTTAAAAATAAACTCACAAAAAGTGTCGATAAATGGTTTTTCTGGAAATATTTTATTGAGGATTAAGATGATTTTACATTAACTCTACGAATAATGATCATCAATATATGAAATTAAATTAACATCAAATTATATAAAATATATTAATATAATTTAAAACATTCCCCATTTGTGGTTATTTTAATTAAAAAAATTGAAGGTTTATTCAATTAATAATAATTTTTAGAAAATTGAATTTTCAGAACTAAAAATAATATTATTCTAAAATATACTATAAATTTTATTCTTATGTAATAAATTGTGTTAAATAATACAATATAATAATTATGTTACATTGAAATATAATTTAAATCAAAGTGGTATTTATAGTTTTTTTAATTTATTTAATACGGTTGATAGTTTTTTAAAAAAACCAGTATTTTTCACTATTCAATGAAAACAAAAATTTTAAGAAAAATCCTAAAAATTTACCCTATGATGATTTACATATGAGGAATTAAAAATATTATTATTTTTTCTAAATTAATTTTAAAATATTTCACTAAATTAATTATAATATTTTCCATATAAACTAATAAAAATTATTTTTGAAGACAATGTGTTTTTATGATTAAAATGACATTAATATAATTTTAATGATTATTTAGAAAAAATGTATCAAGAAATTTATATAAAATAGGTATTTTATATATATTTCATTAATCAGGTAATCTTATTCATATTAGATAATTTAACAGCCTAGTTATAATGGTTATATTTATAAATTAATATTTCATGAGTTTTTAATCATAGTGTTACATGTAAAATATACAATAAAACTCAACATTCATCCTTTAAAATCTCATGGTGTTGCACTACCCCTCCCAGGTAACCATGTATAAATGGGGAAAAACACCCCACATTCAACTTACTTTTCCAAATTCATAATGTAATGACCGGGGTCTCACTTGACCAACCCCTATGAATTCATCCTATCCCATAACTATAATATACCTAAATGTATCTAGGGACACTTTATACTAGTTATGAGTAATATCATTCACTAAATAATATAATGTATAAACATATAAAAGTCACTGTGTTATAAGGCACATCATGAGAGTCAAGGACTCACCCATCAGTGGTTGAGGAAATCCAGTAAGTCCCAAAATCCATTTCGGACTTGGAAATATGTTAATCATAGTCTTATAATTTTTATTTAAGATGCAATTAATTTAAATTTTAAAACATCATTTAAATAAATTTAGCATACCCTCTTTAACTAAACTATTCATTACACTATTTGAAGGTCCGAATACCACATGTTCCATATGAACAACATGAAAAAAAATGGAATGTAAACAACAAAAGACATTTCAATTGATGAATATTTTCCTTTTATAATCCATTAGACGATAGATCATCCAAGGTCTGGTCAATAACATCTATGCCCCACCCATGTCTTACTCAACATCTGAGCCCCTAAAAAAATCTGTAATATAATGATCCATAATTCATTTATTATAAAATTTATAATTAATTAAATAATTAAACTTAAATGTTACATTGTCATGATTTCTCTCACTAGAGACCCCATTGAATAATAACAATGAAAGGTCTACAGAGGACTCCCACAAAAAAAAGAATACAATTACACAGAATTCATTTCAAATTAGATAATGAAATAAATTTAAATTATGATTGAAAACCATTAATATTTTTTGTAATAAATAACCTTTCCAAAAATGATGAAAGACTACAAGAAGACGTCGCCTCTGGATGTCCCCTTTCTAGGATGAATAAAATCCCAATCCAATATATATGATTCCACCATACTCATATTGGCTCATAACTCATACCTTAATTAAGGTAAATGAAAATTATTAATTTATAATGGGAATACCTATAGAGGTTGATTAATAGAAATAAAAATATTAAGTTGGTAATGAACAATACAATTTTTTGAAATTAACCAAGTTAAAAAAAGAGAAATTAGAGGGGCGGCCGTATATGACATCCGCAAAAAAAAAGTGGAAAAGTGGGTTCCTAATTTAAAATCATAAGGTGGAAATTAGTAATTATCATCCTTAAAATAATACTCTAGACATCTAAGTCTTATCCACCAGGTGTCTGGTGGCCACCTAATTCTTGTAAACCTATTGGTCTACCATCTACTGACCCATGGCTAGAGGCTATAGACCACTAGTAGTCTTACAACCCAAACCTATTTTTTAATTCATTCAAACCTATATAGAAAAAATTGGGCTTGTTAACCAACCAAAATATGTATTTTAAGACGTTACAAACCGCAAAAGTTTTATATAAAATCCAGTCCAAAATTCAATCCACACTAACCAAAAATTATAACTACTCTAGAAATTCAAACACACTTATATATAAGAGGTATTAAAAACTCCTCATCATAACACTTTTAATTTCTGATATGTCTTAGTGGTAATCCAACTACATTACCCACCAAAATTCTGTGACAAATTCTCAATTAATGGCTAAATTCATCCTATGAATCTGTGACATGATTATAGAAAATAATTTAAATAAAATGTTCCCATATCAATAAAACAATATCCATCACTCAAATTTATTTTGAAAACACCATGATAGTGATTTACCATGATTTTATATTTCCATAAACATGCAGAACCTTTAACCAAATGATCTACTAGTTTTAGCTTCTCCATAACATTAAAGATAATAAAAATAGATTAATTTTGAGATATGATGCCTCAAATCATTAGAAATGCAATAAGAATAGAATTCTAAGAGGAATGATTAAATAATTGACATGGTTTATAAAAAACCACACCTCAACATAGATTAAAGAACCAGTCAAACACTTGTAAAAAATATCACTTCTCTTTCCAAGGAAAATATACATGCATCCACCTTCAAGAATAATAATAATTCAAGAGATTATTATTGAAAATTCCTAGTAAATTAAGAAACATACCATACATATCCAAAATGATGTATAAAATATAATAAAATAAACTAGAAAAAAATGGAATCTGTGGTTTTTTTTTAAAAATGGGATAGATGCAAGGGATAAAATCACCAAGGATCATTCAGTTTAGTAGTCTTGATGAACTAGATACATTTACTATTTTCTTATTACATTTGTAATTAAACAACGAATATAACAAGTCAGAGTAAACTACATCCTTGACATAAATTCAAATATTTCATCTTCATAAACATGAAGGAAAAAAATAAATTGTGGGATCTAATTCAATGTTACAGTGAGGTATTATGGAAGCTATCAAGAATCAATAAGCATAAACAATACAAGAAGATAAATAACTGAACACATGCCCATGATAAAAGAAATATTGATATGTTTACTTTGAATATATCCCCAATTAATCAAATAAAATTATAAGTAATCACCTTATGTTATCATCATATGTAAAAACGGGGAAATGAAATTCACATTAAGAGTCATATTTATTGTATCATGTATTTGATTACATATATCCAAATTTATTTTATCATGGATTTGATTACATTGAATTTTATTTGATTAATAGGGGAAATAACATTCAAACTACTCATTGCATATAGAAATGATATAAAATATATGAAATAATAACAACCATGGTAAAAGAAATATTGATATTTAAGAGAAAAATAATTTTCAATGATGTATGAACATAAATAAATCAACGGGGAATTATATACACCGCATTTAATAAATAATTGATAAATAAGGCTTGTATCATAGAGATGTAAAAGTGAGATAAGAATACTTTAACATAATATTTACTTTAGATGAAAATTCTTTAAACTCCTATATAATGATCTAAATAATTTTAACAATTTATATAAGAACATTATTGATATTTATGATATTATATATGATTCTATAATATAATTGTATCACTCATTTGATAATTATATTTTGTTATTACCCTCATTTCAGGTGTCACCGGCTTAATTTTCCAATGCATTATTTGTCATCTAAGTCTCAGTTATTATGCATAGGATATAGTTTCTTCATCTACAGAATGATATTAAGGTCATATAGATCATATTTATTCATTATATATATTATTATAACTATTCTTGAATTTTGAACATTGAAAACGAATCATATCACATTGTGGAGACGGTAGGTCGTACATATGCATGTGCGATGATATCATTCCCTTAATGAAGAAAATATAAGTAAGTGGAAAGTATATTAATTTTTATAGGATAAATATCATGTATTATTTTTTGTATCAAACGTTTATATCATTATACCCATCCATGTAAAGTTGTGATGAAAAAAAATTACACCATGACGTGAAGACGGTAATCCATATGTAAGCACATATGGTGAATTCATTTTTCATGTGATAGATAAAAGGTGTAATTTGATTTTTACAAAATTATATTTACATCTCAGAATATATATTGAATTAAAGTTATTAGATTATCATTGAAGCAACACATGAAGATGAAACATTATAATAAATAAACTTGAAAGATTCTGTATAAAAGATTACCACTTCTTAAGTGGAGATCCTTTATAACATCTATAAAGGACATAGGGTAGGTATTTGGGGATGACTATAACCTCTATTACATAACAAAGTATTTTTTATAGTAGAAATATTCAGGGTTTGGTTGTGTTATAAGGCTCAATGTGATGTGAAGAAGTGATGGAGGAAGTTCCCTTTTATAATTGAGGTGTGATAATCTTTTGGAAACTCTAAAAATATTAAATGTAAAAAAATTAGATTTCAATTAAAAATTGATCCAAATTATTAATTTAGAATCTTGAAGATATGTGTCAAAATAATCTTGTAAAATATTTTTTTTACAAGTTTAGGTCACATTAATACCCTTATCTTTTGGTTTTGGCCCTTATTTAATATCTTTAACTATTATCATGACAACATGGATTTTTATTGTCCGAGGGACAATATTTTTACTATATAATCAATGATGACCCTAAATTGGATAATTGATAAAATTTTACACCTTAAAAAAGTAAATCTTTTTAATTTATGCTTTTTATGAAATTTAAATCTTTTAGCTAAATAATATTTTCTAAAATATGATTAATTTTAATTTTGACAATATTCATTACCTTAACATTATGAAAGTCCAATAAAATACTATAAAATTAAAACATTATTAGATACATAATATGTTATGGTAATATTTACAATTACTTTTTCACATTTATTATATCAAATTATATTTATATTACTATTTTTAGAAACATTTATTTATTATTACATTTATTGAAATAATTATATTATCAACGTTGTGTGGGAATTTAAGATAATTATTTATTCAGTAAAATTTATAAATAAATTACCATGATGTAGAAAAATATTTTATATTTAAAAGTTTATTTTTTCAAATATAACATCTGGTTAACCATATATATAAAATATTATACATATAAAAAATAAGAGTGTGACCTTTCCTCACTTTCATTGATTTTAAAAACATGTATGTGATTTTCATGGAAAAGATCCAATTAGATGATTAAATTATAAAAAATAGGTGTTAATAGTTGAATTTAAATTATCCAATAATATTGGGTTAGTTTTTAGGGGAATATTCTTGTTCTTTTTATTTTTATTTTAGCCTCGATTAACCAATTTACACATTACAGTGGTTATAAAATTTCTAAATTATCTATTAATATTTTTAAAAAAATTAAAGGGGAATAATTACTAAATTTATTCCGTATAAAATAAAATATTGAATCCTTCTTTTTAATATTGAAAATTTAATTGGTAGAATATAATTTAAAAAAACCAGATTAATACAATGAAAACAGTTTTCCTAAATAATTCCATATTAAATAAAATTTTTTTAAACAAATATTATATTGGAATTTATTTCAATGAACTTAATAAAATTATTGATAATATAAGATAACTATTTTTATTTTGAGGCCAACATAAAATATAACATTTTAATTGTTTATATAAAAATAAAAGTTTCAATAAAATCATTGTTTTTAACTATGAAATGGAAAATAATTATTTTCTGATAAATAAAAAAATCACCCTAAACTATTTTTGACATTAATTTTTTAAAAATAATGATTATTTTTTCAAATATATTTTATAAAAGTATTAGTTTATTAAATATTTTCTCCATTAAAATGTGGAAAAATTACCCTTAAAAATAAAGACTTTTATATGTAAAATTGAATTTTTTTTCTTATCATAAGCCTATCAAATATATTGGATGAATATAAAATAATTCATTGAATGTGTAATATAAAAATTTTATTAAGATAATTAACTAATTGAATATAATTACTATATTAAAAAAATATTTGGATAATTATATATTTCATAATATATTTAATCATATTAATGCTCACCAATTTAAGAACTAGTTTATAAAGACCGTATTGAATACAAATGATTTATAATATATTATTATTTGTTTAAAGTTGGTGTTTCATGTAAAATAAGATATTGAAGAAATTTAATTAATTTAAGAATATGCATACTGTAATAAAATTATTGGTTATATTCATCCCTCTTTTAAAATATTTCAACCATGAAATTTTCATTATTATTACCTTATAAACAGATGAGGGTGTTTCTTTTTAATTACATCTTCAAATTTTGACGTCCATTTTTTCCAAATTTTTTGTTTCTATAATGATCTTTTACTATTCATGTAATTTTATTCCTCATCACGTTTACTCTAGTGTCAAGATTAATTATTGGATATTCATAGAAATACATATCATGTTGTTGTTATATTTCATCACATGTGAGTACATGCATTGAATATTTCATTTATATCCTTATTAATTATATACTGAACACATCATGATCATTATAACAACTTGGCATCATTGATATTTTTTAAGATATTGATCCTATTATCTCTAAAATTTATAGTGTTCTGATGTACTTGGGGCTCAATTTCCCTTCATTTTTGAAACATATGACACCCATCCATGGATATACATTAATAATTACATGATCCACCATTTTAAATTCTATATCCTTTCTCTAGTTTTAAGAATAACTTTTTCCCATATTTGTGGTACTTTAATATGATCTTAAATAGTCTTTAACTTTATCGTTGTCTCTTAATTAATTTAAAGACCTATGAGATTATTTTCACCTACGTTATCCCAACATGTTGAAGTATGGAAGCACTTTTTACATAATTATTTATTTTCCACCATATGAATAATCGAATTAAAACTATTATTATAGGAAATATCTAAAAAAGGAAAATAATTATCCCACATACCATCAAAACCATGTGAGAAGGATCTAAATATGACTTATAATGGTTGAATAGAACTTTCATACTATCAATCAGTTTTAGGATGGTAGGCGGTTCTTAAATCATTATCTATAACTAGAGACTTCTGGATAATATTCCATTAATTTGATATAAAACATGGATCCTGATAAAAAAAATATAGGTTAACCAAGATGTATTAAAAATTCATTAATATATAGTATTTCAATGAGATCATGAGGTAAATCTTCTCTAATAGAAAGAAAATTTGATGACAAAGAAAGGAGATCCACAATAACCCAAATCACATCATTCATTATGGGGGTATTTTTTAATTGAGTTGTAACGACCATATAAATTTCATCTTAATTCCATATAGTAATAGGAAGAGGTTTCATGGATCCTCTAGGATCATGTCTCTCAGTCTTCACTTGTTGAAAAATTAGACATATTAACATATATTAAGCAATTTCTATCATTTTATTTCATATAAAATGATCTTTTTGATCCGTATACTTTTTTTACTACTATTATGTATAAATAAATTTTACCCATTATCATTATCCAATAGTTCTATTTTTTGATAAGGTCTTGATGGAACACATAAAATCGTTCTAAATTGAAAAACAACATCATCAAAAAAATCCTTAAAATTTTCTATCCTTTACAGATTTAATTTTAATATCTAAATTCTAATAATTAGATTAATAGATTTTAATAATTTCCAATAAATATAAATTTTCCATGATTTGAAAAAATATATTAGTGTCTCTCATTCCCTCATAATTCTCATATCCATATTCAATAAAAAAATAAACATATAATATATTCTAACAATCATTCTAGTTAGAAATCAATTATTATTCATGATAAATTAATCTTGTAAATTATTTTCCTTTCATGGGTGGTTTTGTTTCAAGAAATCATAAACCTTATGTATCTCAATCCATAAAGTTCGCTTCATGATGTGTTTTTTCTATGTAAATATTTATTTGAAACTGTTTTGATCCTTATATATTTTTACATCATTTACCATAGAGATAGTGTCTCTATGTCATCCGAGAAATTATTTAGATTCCATCTGTAGTCCATGAGTTGGATAATTTGTATCATGATTCTTCAACTACCTTGATTCATATGGAATAACATTTTTATTTTTCATTTGAAAACAACCTAGTCCTTTATCTGAGGAAACACTATATATCAAAAAAACCATCAATTTTTATTGGTAGAGGAAAAATCATATAATTGATCAATAATCTAATCAACTCAACAAATAATTATTCACATTATTTTATCTATATAATATTAACCACTTTACAAATGATCTTGGTTATTGGGTTATCCAATCAGAAACAATTTCATACAATATGCACAAAGTAACATGCTAAACCAAATAAACTATATACATATGTTATGTTCATTGGAGTAGGATATACATTGCTATAATTTTTCATTAAATAATTGACTTATATTCTATTCTTATAGAAAATATGTCCAATAAATGTAATTTATATATGCCAGAATTTACACTTTCGAAATTTAACACTAACTCTTTCTTTCTCTAAGTCTCAAAAAAGATCTGTAAGTGAATCTCATGGTTTTGATAGATTTTATAATACCTTATAACATAATCAATTATTGAAAAAAAAAATTATAAATAAATTCTATAAATAATCTTTTCATTAGATCTATAAAAACCATGGGTGAATTAGCCAATCAAAATTTAATTACAATAAACTCATAATATCCATACCTCTTATGAAATGTTGTCTTTTTAATGTATTCCTTATTTACTCACAACTGATGATATCTATAGAAAAGTTAAATATTGAAAAAATATTGATCTTTTTAAAGTTGATCAATTAAATCCTCATTGTGAGGCTAAGTATACTTGTTGTTTATTGTAATATATTTTATTACACTATAATAAATGCACATCTTCATGGATCCATATTTTTTATTAACAAATAGAATATTGTATCCCCATAGATAAACAATATAGGTGAATAAATTCATTAATACTCAACTACTCTAATTGTTTCATCAGCTCCATTAACATAATATTTTCTATTATATAACGTTCCCTTGATATTGGGTTTTCATCAGGGATTAAATAAATGGTAACCCAACTTCATTCTCTAGTGTGTTTCTAGGGAATTTAATATGAAATACATCATTATATTCTTGTGGAATAGGTATATCCCAAATTAGAAGATTAACTTCATATTCCCTAGAAGTTTTTTTCTCTTTTTCTCCATGAATTTAATTCATTATATCTACTGGTGGTGGATCTTGATAAGAATCAGATGATGATGTTTCTTATATAATGATATGGAATTCTATATCTTTCTCCAAAATCAAAATTTCCTTCTTCTTAGAATAAATATTCTCATCGTATTTTTAAATGTAGTCCATGTTTGGGAATATATTAAAGATAACCATTGGAATGAAGATATGTTTAGAACATAAATGGTGTTTATGTGTCATAATGTGAAATATATGACACAACATTTTCAAAATAGAAGTTCTCTTAGCAGTTTTTACTAAAAAAATACAATATTAAAAAAAATGGAAATATAAAATTTTCTTCAAAAATAGTATCGATATAAAATATTTTGATGATGTAGATTCAAATAATTCTTTGGTTAAAATTGAAGATATGATTAATGTACATGCCACCACATAATTACATACTTATAAATCAGCTGTAGTGGTCACATTAACCTATACATCTAACCTTGGCCTCTAATAAGGTAGATTTCCCTGATGTTTATGACATTTACTAGATTAATGAACCATTGCTTTATAGTTTAAACATTAAACAATATCCATTGTATTATTTCCCTAACATCCATTAGCTCTATAACCCTTATCCCCACACATATATCAAACTCTTATTACCTTTATGAATTTAGTAGGATGATTCTTGCTGTGATTTTTAGATAATGAGTATTTCTCTATTCCCATCATCCTATTTAATAATTTACCTTTTTATGGTTATAAAATGAACTATATTTCACTTGTTTTCTCCTAAACATATATGATCTATAAAATTAAATCTCTAATTTTATATAACATAAAAAAATTCTCTCATATGATGAAAATTTTTAGTAATCCACTACCCATTAGATACTTGTCTTAAGTCCTTCAAATAAATGACCAATAATTCATTCTGTATCACATATGTAATTTTTAACATACCAGAGTAGTCATGGGAATGGACCCTCATAATCTACAATAATCTATTCTTCATTTTTCTTTATTCTATGGAATTTTATCTTTATTTCATCTCATTGACCATAACATAAATATTTGTCGAATAATTTGTGTTTAATAGTTATCCATTCCATTCCCTCTATTTCATATTCCTCCCTAGTATTCAAGATCAATGACCACCATTGATTTTCATCACCCTTGAAGCAATATACATCTATCACTACATATTATCATTCATTACATTCCATTGCATGAAACAGATTTTCAAGGGACATTATCCATTTCTCAGCTACCACTATAATCTAGTCCCAGTAAAATATGGGGGGATCTATTATAGGAAACCATCCATTGTAATTGGATATGTTATTGGAACATCATGATGCTCTGTTTGAGTAAGTTTATTCATCATATCCAATGTAATCTATCCTAATATGGTCATGATCATCTTAAATCCTACCCCAATTGTGTTGTCTTTATCAGCAGGTTAATCCCTTCATTATCTAAGGTTATTGATTCCATACTTCCATGAGGCACCATCATTAAATAATGGCTCATAATTAGTTATCTTATAATCATCATGAGTATTGAGCCCCAAATAAGGAATTAACTACAAGTATTTTTTTAAAATTATATAAGGAATTAATATAATTATCATGTTAGTAATAATTTTTAACATCTAGTTTATGTGTATTATACTAAACATTCAGTTAAGTAGTCTTAAAGAATTTGATACAAACATGTTTTCCTCATAACATTTGAAATTTAACATAGAACATAAGAAATTAAAGTGAAATACATCCTTGAAAATTATTCAACTATTTTATCATCATAACCAAGATGGAATAAAAATAAATGGTGTGATAAGACACAAATTAGGAGTTAAATACATGGGATGATATCCTAAATCAATAAATACAAACAATATGTGAAGCTAAATAGATGAACACCCATGCCATTTTAAGAATTAAATGTTTCTAGTGATAATATAATTGAGAAAATTTCATGGATAGTTCTGAGCAAATACTAAATGAAGTCAATTATTAATTATGAGAAGTAATGTATTTGGTACATGATTACACTACCATCATGACCTACCATAAGATAATATAAAATTTACTGGGAGAAACCCATTTAATTTGGACAACTTTTTTTCCTTATGAGATCTATAAATGCATATAATGGATATATAGTACAGGTCCTCCCCCGCAAATATTTCTTCAAATAAATATTCATATATAGAATAATATATCTGTCTTATATTAGGTAATTGGGGGAACAATTACATTAAATACAATCACACACACACTGCTCACACACAGACCTGAAAGGCAGGTTAAAACCCCCCAAGGGATAACCCACACAACAAGCTGCTTTATTACATAATATTTTGGCCCTAAATCCCTAGTGGAATTGTTCTCATTAAATTTGTGGCTGATGTCCCATTATGTGAATTGTAATTTGGATACAACAATACCTGCAATTGTACCACCACCACTAAAGAACTTATTACAGTACCCTCCGCTTCTATAATTCTATTATAGTACCCTCTACTGCTACATTTATCTCTAAATTACACAAAAAATATGAATTATCATTGATAATCTTTTTTTATTACAGTATTATGTATTTATCAATATTTCTCATGTAACAAATAACATTCAATGTAATCACCATATTTAAAATTTGAATATGAATTATAAATAATCATATCCATGATACAACAATTATGGATATTTTTGAGAAATAGAATTTCATAGAATGATGATCATAAATAAATAAATGAGATGGTATATATATCATAAAGAAGAAAAAATTAGTGAATTTGGCATTTATATCATAGAAGTACATGTGTGTCGTAAAACCCTTACCTAGCACTTTACTTTATTTAAAGATGATTTAAATAAATGTATAACGATTTAGATAATTTTATTTACTTATATATATATAAATATTCATATTTATAATATCATATATTATCCTCTTATATTATCTTATCAACTAGTTTTAATAATATTTCATCATTACCATTGTTTCAGGTGTTAGTTGCTTCATTTTCTTATGTATGCATAGTTGTGTACTTCCTTGTTCTTATGATTATGATATATTTATGTAATATGAATAATGATATTAATTTAATAGATATTTTATTTATTAATTATATATATATATATATTTAAAACAATAATTGAATAGTAAACCAGAAAAATGTACTGAATCACATCGTGGTGTTTGTAGGCCGAACATACACACAAGCAAGGATATCATTACGTTAATTTTGAAAGATTATGAAAGTGGATAATACATTAATTTTTATAGAATAAATATTGTTTCATAATTATTATCTATATCCATTAATTTCATAATTATACCTAAACAATTAATGTGGTGAGGAAAAAGAAATTACACCACATTGTGGAGATAGTAACACGTAATTACGCATGCACTGTTCTTTCATTTCCAATATGATGGATATAAGTTGGAATATGGTTTTTAAATAATCATATTAAAATATCATTATATATACCATACTATTATTATTAAATTATCACGGGAACAACACAAGAAGATGAAATAGTATTATAAATAAAGTTGAATGTGTTGGTAATGATGATTGCCTCTTCTTTGGAAGAGTATAATTATAAATTCTTTTAAGGGTCCTAAGGAATGTATTTTTGAAGATTCAGAGCCTGTATAACATAACCAAAGATGTTGAGAAAATAAATTGGTGAGGTTTGATCATCTTATAAGGAACATTTTGACATTAATATTTGAAGGAGGAGGTTCCATTTTATAATCAAGGTGAGGGGCACATTTGGAAAATCTCTAAATATGAAATTAATATAAATTAATTTTCAATTCCAAAAGATTAAAAATGATTTTTTATAATATAAAGTGTGTGTGGGTATAAATCCTCAAATAATATAGTTTTTTTCATTTTTACATCACCTTATTATCCTTATATTATTGTTTTAACCTTTATTTAATCCCTTTAACTCTTACCGAGACACCATAGAATTTAACTCATTGAGGGTCAATATTTTTATTTGAAAATCAAAATAGGCCAATAATTGGATCAATAATTAAATATACACCTTATAAAAATAATTTTGACAATTATATAATTTTAATAATTTAATATCATTAAATTAAATAATATTTATTTTAAAATATCTTTAATGTCAAATTTGATAGTGTCATTACATTGACATTTAAAAATATATATATATATACAACAATATACAATTGAAACAAATATTTAATTATATCACTAATATTTATGGTCAACGAGAATTTTGTTTCACATTTATAATCTCAATTAACATCTATATTAATATCTATAATTACAATTATTTGATGTTAATATTAATAAATTAATTATTGCATTATCATTATTTAAGAATTTAATTTAGTTATTTAATCACTAAAAATTAGAAATAAATTACAATTATGTAGATAAATATTTTACCTTTCCAAATAATATTTATTTTATTATATATAACCTAGTTAACCCTATATGACAAATACTATACATATAAAAATTATGAGTTTGACATTTTATCACATTCATTGATTTTTAGAATATCTAAGTCATTTTTAGGGAAGATGGCCATTAAATGATTAAGTTTAGAACCTCATATGTTAAGGGAAAATTTTAATTTATAATGTGTTGGGTTATGTGTTATGGTGTTTTTCTGGTTCTCTTTTTTAACCTAAATTAAAAAAATTACCCATTATAGAGGAATTGTTTTTTACCAAAGTTACTATTACTATAAAGCAAAAATAAAAGAGACTATTTTTAAAATTTGGACCTTATAAATCCTAATAATTATTCAATTTTAAAAAATTAAAACATATATGTGGTGGAGTATAATTTAAATTTAAACCAGAACAATGAACAAAAAAATATTTATCCAGAAAATTTTATATTTATTGTAAAAATGTATTAAGTTAAAGGTGATTATCTATTTGTAAATCACAAAATAATATGTCACAACCTAACCACATGTGGCTCAATACATGATTATCCCAAGCCAACTAAATATCATTTGGGCTAGAAATCATTATTGAGTAGGTTTATTACACACAAGGGATGCATTATATTATTTTAAATGTACAAACAACACATTTCCATTCACAAAGAATACTAAAAATATAAAATGACTAAATACCATTGTATGAATACCTTTATGATCCCACAAAATAGGGTAAAAAATAAATTACTGAATGTGAAAAAATTATCCAACTAAACTCCACTCCAAAATAATATAGAGAATAAAACCTACTCTATGGAATGGATTACTATCAATGTGACCACCCCAAAAACAGCTTTTCCCCCTATCCTCCCAGGTCACAATCAAACAAGGCTTCGTCTTCAAAAGACATGAAATGTGCATAAAGGACTTTTTTATGGGTGATTATAACAATAACCATCATGACACCTAAAAACAAAAAACACAATGTATCAATAATTGTCTTCTCATAACAATGATATAACAATAAATGAAGAAAAAACCCAAGATATACTCAATAAGGACACCTAGGATCCATGCGTTCACAAATAATCTTCCAGAAACATGTATTATCTTATGGAAAGAATTATTTCATAATAATACACTCCTTGATCCATGCCATTACTAGAGGAACTCATCTAATATTTCAATATCATTACACCTTACCCATGAATGATCATTTGTCTCTAAATAACCCAATACTCAAAAATAGAATCACACTATGAACTAATGGGGGACTCTAAAAACTCAAATAGGTATTGAAAAAATATGAATGAGATCATAATAAAAAAACATAGTGAACCATAAAAATGTATTTCAATATGGAGAATCAACTACCAACTGAAGGAAGTCACATTAATTCCAATAAGACCCACATAGTGTATACAATTATATAGTATCACAGTCCAATCTCACATAGGGAAAAAACAACTCTATCTAACACTCATCTTACAAAGGGGATCACAATCTAGATATGTGAACAAAATGTTTCACTATACACTCAAGGAGATGAACCATGGGAACACTTTCAACCAATACTAGTCCAGAATGATGAAATTCAGTATTCTAAATGCACTTAATGGGGGTACACAGCGTAAACTAGGGGTACGAGACATGTCCAACCAACCCCTAGTCTTCCCATATGCTTATTCAACACATGACATGTCAATATTTGTATACATGTCATGATGAAATAGTATACAGGGTGTAAATAACATTAAAAACTAAACCCTTTCCACCTAACCATGGCCATGTACACCCGACTGTTTCCATGTACTCTGACCATGTATGTGTACTTCATCCAACCTTTTCCCATGTATGCTATGAGTTTCAAATTGAGATTAATAGAATGATACAAACTACATGGGATAGGGTCACATATAATGAGATATTTATCTCTCTATGGAAACCTTAGAGATGCATATCAGTGCCACACATAGTGTGTAATTTTGTATTACACATTATGTAAACCAGGATTTCTAGATCTCGTTGGTTCCCCTTCCGCATCGTCCTCCATATTTCTTATAACTCCTAACTCAATTTAAATCATATATTTGAGGCCATCTGACCTTCTCTTCACTAGTGCATAATATTTGGAGCTTTGTTACTTCTCAGTAAACAACCACATGCACCGTTCATAGCCGCATCATTGAAACCAGGTTGAATGGGAACCACAATTCCAATTTGATCCACCTCTAATCTTATGTCATCATTATCACACCTCAATAGAAATCTTTACCATGAACCAAACACATAGTATCGATATGATTCACCAAAGAATGATCACACAATGATCAAATAGTGGTAAATCATTGAACCATAGACCGATGAAAGAACCTATTTTTAACATGAAAAGAAACAAGGACCGAAATCCATATAACAGATTATTTGAGTAACAAACCTCAGCTATTATTTTTTTAACAAATATCTATTATCATATTTTTTATGAATGAAGATGGATTTTAGAACAATAAACAAAAAAATACTACCATAATCAAATAGACTTTAGAAGCATGAATCAATCATCATTTGAAGAATTGATCATCATTCATAAAAGAGAAAATAATGGTATTGAATTACAAAAAAAATTCCAACCTATATTATTTGTCAATTGCAGATGAAGAATGGTTTTATGTTTCCTTCACTAGTGAGATCCTCTAAATCCATTGGCACATGATCGTTGATCTAATTTTTTCTAACATCTTCTTCTAGTGATACTCTAAAGAATCCACATTAATTATTCTGATAAATCCATAAGTGATTAAAATTACCCAAGGGTTGAGTCATAATCATTTTTATTGAGATTAATCATATCGTTGCATCAAATAAAATAAAATAAAACAAGTTATTTTTTATTTTATTAATTAAATTCCCACAAATAGTTTTCACTAATGATCAATGCTGCAATATTTAATGTCATACCTCAGGTAAAAGCAACATTTTATACTCATTAGTTCCCTTGAATATCTAATGTAGGCCCCCTCTAAATATTAATTCCACTTTTTCTTGAAAAGTACATTAATGTCGTGGTATTATATTAAATATATTTTAAAAATTAATTCTGGGAACACCATCTCTCAAATCAAATTACATCTAATATAATGGATCTAAGAATAATGCATATAATATTCAGATGTAATAAATGGGAAATCAATGTAACTACTTTCTCCCGACTTCAGGTATTTTCATCTAATAAAGAAAAATCACCCCTAAATAAGATGGGGGTATTGGGATTACATATGGGTCTCCAACTCCTCAGTCATCTCATTAGGATTCACATGATTCGACTAGATACACATTAGATGAATCATTCACCCTAGAACGATACTCTCCTTTTGACCCTCGATCTCAATCGGGGACTCAGTGAAGGCTGAAACATCATCAATTTCTTTCTCTCCCTAGTCAATAACATGTGGTGGTTCATGCACATACCTCCTCAACCGATACACATGGAATACATCATGTACCCAGTCGAATTATGGTTGTAGAGTTTGGCGGTATTTCACCTCTCCAAATTTGTATAGTATCTGGAATGGGACAATGAAGCCTAGAGATAGATTCTATCCCCAAAAAATATCTACAATCCACATTAGGGTAAAACCCAAAAAAAATATGGTTTCTCTCTTTGAACTCTAGTATCCTTCATCGTCATTCCAAATTGGACTTATGATAGTTCTATGAATTCCTCATCTAATCATGTATGACATGTACCTTATATATAGTTACATGCACCATCTGTGAGCGCATACGTGTTAACTCACCTTGATCAATCCAAAAAAATGGTTACCTATAGGGTCACCCATATAAGGCCTTCAATGAATCCATATCGATGGTAGAGTGATAGATTTTTTTCTATGAAATCCCGACAAAGGGTAGCAGACCCTATTAAATACAAAAAAATTCCAACATGCAAGCCCATGAAATATCTTCAAATAGAATAATGGTCTTCTCATTTTTTATGACAGCCTAGAGATAAAACAACATGTTCAAATGAAACTGAGTCTCAATGGAATTTTTAATACTCTCCATAATCCTGACGTGCATCAAGCATCCCGATCTAAAACAATCATCAAGAAAACTCTAGGCTGCCGGAAAATCTCATGCATGTAAATGAATCCCAATATATTTATAGAAATATTCTATATAATGTCTTGCAATTGGTCTCTCATGATGAGTAGGTCAATGATAAACCAAATGAAATCATTTCCCTTTGGAATTTTTAGTAACCCAATCCTGAATTCCATGGATATCCCATCCCACATCCACTCAGGAATCTCAAGAGGTCATGTTAACCTATTGTAACTTGGTGCTTGGACATTACATGGTGATAAGTGAGGCATAAAGAGACCAACTCTGCAAATTAGAAGTATGAAAATCACTTATCACCTCCTCCTACAACATCAATTTCACCATCATTCATCATTCGAAAAAGATAATGTACTCCCCACCATTATCATATCATTCCCTAGAACATCAAGTGGATATCTGAGTATGTATTCTCTCATAGTTGATATATCCATGAATATCTTACCTAACAAGCTTTAAAATCAGTGGGGAAACAGCCATAGAACAATGATATGAATCACCATACTAGTCTATAAGGATAACTAAAACAATCCATGCTTCTCTCACACATCAGCCAAAAATTCAGAAATAGATCTCCTACTTAGAGCTTCTTCATCTACATTCCAAATTCTAGGAGTAAAAACAAGATATAATTTATAGTCATGGAGGAACATTATCCGTATCTTATATTTGAAGGTATAATCCTTATGAGTGAAGATGTTGTTTATACACTTATGGTAATAGTATGTGATAAAATTCTCACCCATCAGGTAATGATACCACATTTCGAGAGTAAAAAATACTATTGGTAGCTCAAGGTTTTGGGTCATGTAGTTCTTGTCATGTTGTCTCAACTAAAATAAACCATAGGAAACCACAATCTTCCCCTACATTAGAAACAATTCAAAACTGTTCACTAATTCATCAAACCACACCATGTACTCGACATCATCTTATAGAAATCCCATGATGGGGGCACTCATAAACCTCAATCTCTACTCTTCAAAACACTACTAGAAATATTTAATCCATATGAAAGGTTTCCCATTTTATGTCAAAGCTTTTAAGGGTGAAACCACTTTAGAGAAATTGATTACATACATCAGATTGTATACTTCCATCACAAGGAAACTCTACACCTCAGTAACACTCTTATGAGGGAACTAAGATAGAACTTCATCAACATTCACCAAGTCGACTGCCACTCCGTCCTCTAAGATTATTTTTCATAGTAAGTTTTCATCTCGAATAAAAAATAATTACTTCAATATCTTCCGATAAATATGGTTCTCTCAGTGTGTGTCCAAGTAATTCATCATGTTTCACTCTTGGTCCCCATCTGAAAATGAGAACACTGGGATATCATCGATAATTTCCAACATGTTTCATTCAATGAAATAATGAATGACATAGTTCTAGGTTCTCATGAAAAATGATTGGGATTTATTCATGTTGAAGGGAATCACAAAATACCCATAGTAACCCTAGATAAATATTAATGAAATATTTGATATATCCATATACCATACTTGTAGCTGCTGAAATATTAACATTAGGAAAATCTTTGAAAGACATCATGCCCCATTCAAATAAACAATGTGGTTTTAAATCCTTAATATTTGATACATAATCATCATGTCCACCTGGTTGATTACCATATAATCCACTCCTAACATCATTCTACTATCCTCCTTCTTGCCAAATAATATTAGGGAAGCCCAAGGGGGAAACACTGAGCATCACAAATCCTTATTCAGGTAAGACCCATCACTATACCCTTATCCCATAATGCTATTTAGAAGTTAAACAATATGATGGAGTATAAATTGTTTATATCTCATGATATATGAAAATATAGAAATAAATCACTCAGTGCGGAGGTAATCATGGAATATCCATAGGAAAAATATCCTCGTACTCTACCACCACCATAGTAAACTGGTTTTAGATAACATAAACTACTCAAAGTGACATGTTTTCCAAATGGTGAGTAATACACAACAATATCCTATTCCTGATCCCATCCTACACTGATAACATTTTATTTTCACCCACAAATAAAAACCACATCCCATCACTATGGACACACTACATCCTCCACCTAAAATATTAAATCTGGTAATGAAATACCAGTATCAGTCCATACATAAGATTATGTCATAGGTCATTATACATTGTACAATCCCTAGGTACATGTTGTTATAGGGCTCCATATCCAGTAGATGGACCCATCCCTAGCCTCCTAATCCTTGTGCCTGTCATAGACCACCTCGTGGTGGTGGTGGTAATAGGTCAAACCTCTCACAATATTCTATTGCACTAATTGCTCCTCAACCATGTTTTTAAATCTATGGGTCATCCTTATCATACACATATCTCTAGCTTAGTGTCCCCTTTACCATCTCCCAACCTTCTATATTATTGGTCATACAATCACATTCCATTTGTCCCTGGCAGTTGTGGGAGAGACACAACCCTTCCCTCAACTGATTCAAGTAATGTTGAGAGACATATGTTGATGATCTTCCATCTTGTGATCATATATTTAATTATTTGACACTATTGGATCAATATGACTAATATCAGCTACCTTCCTCCAAAGTTACAATTTCCAGGTGTCCACTACCAGCACCCACTATGAGATCCTTCTCTACGAAGTAGATCTACACCACAAAGGCTGACTCCAGTTATCATCCATAAGATGAATTGCAAAGAAATATCCCTGAATGCAGGATATCCCTACGTAATCCCTTCAAAAAGTTCAATGATTTGAATAATGGATACTATTTTATATCCAAATATTATCTTTAGGGACTATTAAACATCACCAAATACTCTTATATTGTGAAATATCCTTACAACTAACGCATAATCACGTATATGTGCACTAATCAAAAACACTGAATAAAACATCTCCCTAATGGTACACTCAGAGTATGAATAAAAGAGAGAACTATTATCATGTGACTAGGTTTCTATACTCCATAAAAACTTATTTGAACCCTAAAGATGAATTCCCATGAGGACATACATTTGATCTTCCAGTTCCCTCACAAGGCGGAAGACTCGAGTGACTACCTCTAGCGAGTCCCCATCCACCTGGGTTTCTAGATCATCGTAAAACCTAAGAGTTCACTACCTCTGGAAAAAATGAAACTTACTCATCCCATATGCATCCTTATATGGTACTACTAGTTCTAGCTACTACTCAATGGGTGGTGGTATAGATGATAAACCACCTCTATGTACTATCTGTGGAATAAGAACCTATAATGATGCCCTGTCACATGGTGGATCATCCTCATCATCATTTAGTGGATTACTAGACATTTGTCTTTGTAAAGAAATCCTAAAAAACATTATGTACCATAATAATAGAGTATATATATGGATCTATCTATAGTAGGACATGGAATCTAAACCCATTATAATATGACTCATTTAACAATTTTTTGCTATAACAAATATCTACATGAAGTGAGTTGAGAGGCAGGTGATTAGAGTCCTCGTCAATGTATAAGTTTCCCACCACATCAACATTGGAGTCTTTTTCTTGAAAGAATAACTGAAAATACATAACAATTTTTATATACATCCTAATCCAATATTTCATCTTTTAGTCCTAATGTATAATTGAATCATATGATACCACTTTTTCATAACCCAACCTGATGGGGCCTTAACCCTAACTACACCAAGGCATCCTCTAATAGGCAAGGGCTAGACATAATCGCCAAGTAAGCCTATCACAAACATGGAATTCAATACACTATTATACATGTACACACATACACATCTCTATTACCATAAAATGATTATATATATATATAATAAATAAATAAATAATGCATAAATCCATGGTCCCACAAATTTGAGTATGATAGTAATGATTTAAAATTGAGAAAAAAGAGCCAAATATAATCCCTAAAAAAGTACAAAGAGTCTGACCTTGTCTAAGGGAGAGGAATACTACGAAATGATATTATCTTAGAAATATATCAGTATATCTTACACAAACTATGATGAACCATATTATTGTCCTATAAGGACTCTATAAAATGGGCCTTCGTATGCATATGAAATGACACATGCAGACATATCTAATGAAGGTTTGAGTATAATAATTCATAGTAGGGAAAACCGAAAAAAAAAAAAACATGAAGCATAAATAATATTCACATTATAACAATGATATATCAATCTATGCATAAAAATAACCCAGATATAAATAGCAAGGACGCCACACCTCCAGGTGGTCACAACCAATCTTCCAGCCATAGGATTCTGGTTGAATGAACTATTGGTCATGGAGAATTCACTCCATGATTCATACCATCATGAAAGACACTCATCCAAGTGGTTATGCTCATTGTTCCCATCCAAAAAAGATAACTTGTCTTAGAAATCTCTCATACTCAAACAAGGGATCACACCTAGGTCCACTAAAGGACACCGAAAAGCCAATATGGATTTACCCATTATGTAGGGGATCATACACCAATGATACCATGAACACTACTGAAATGGACTACAAGATGGGGGTCTAATGACCTATATTAGTAGGGAATGCCTATTCCACAAACCCCTTATACGTTTTAAAAATAGAGATAATTATACTCTAGTCTCACCGAGGGACACAAAAATATCTATATAACAATTATTATTCATAGGGGATCAAAATATAGGGATGTGGAAGTAATGTTTCACTATACCCTAGAGGGGGTGTACCAAGAGAATACACTCAACTAATACTAGTCTAGAATGATTAACCAAAGGGCTATAAAATACCCTTAATGGGGTACATGGTTTGTACGTAGGGTACATATCATGTCTAGAAAACACATGGTCTACCTATGTGGTTCTTCCTAACATAGTATGTAATGTTATATATAAATGATGTGTATGAACAATATAATAAATTTAAAGATCAGATCACATTCTACCCATGCTACTTGACGATTCCCATGTACTCCAGTCCTTGTCAGTGTACTCTAATTGTGTCCATGAACTTCATCCTTATAGTACCTATGTAAACTATGAGTTACATGATGGGATAATGTTCATTCATCAAATGGAGTGTGATAAGACCACATGGTGTGTGATATATTTCCCTCTATAGAAACACTAGAGTATCATAGGGGGGACCCATTTGTAATTTTATTATAGATTACACATCATGTAACCTGGGATTTCCATGTCCTCCTAGTTCCTCTTCCACATCATATACCACATTTCCGCTAACTGATTTCTCATATAATATAATAGATATATGATCATCTGAACACCCCTTCACTATATACTTAGATTACACACTTCAAATACACTTGGGAAATGCTCACAAACATCATCATTAGCCGTATCATTGAAACATGGATGAATTAAAACCATCAATCCAATTTTATCCACTTTTGATCAATATTTGTCATTATTCTACCTCAATTTCACACATTATTATTTTCTGAACCCATAGTATTCATCCTTAGTGCAGAATAATAGTCACTCATTGATTGACTAGTGGGTAATCATAAAACCACAGGTTAATGAAATTACTCCAAACTAACAAGATAAGAAATTGGGGGGATATATAATCTAAAATATCTGAGGAATGAACCTAAACATTTACTCATTTAGAAATGATCCATTATCCTAAAATTGGACGAATTAAGAGGGATTTTAAAACTACGAACAAATAATATACACCACAAAAAAATTAACTATCGATGTGTAAATAAATCCTGGTTCATGGAAAATAGATTTAGTCAACTAGGATAAAATAATGGGATATAATTAGAAAAATAAAAAAAATGTATATTTTATATAAATAATTAATGAAGATTGATTATATGTTTTCATGATTAGAATTATCCATAAATCCATTAGTTCATGATCCTTGAATCATTATGATTAGATGTTGTTTTTAAACTATCCACCAATGGATCATGTCTAGATAAACCTCTCAATACCAGGGTTATGAAGTTAATCCTAGGGGTGGGGGATAGTTGTGTGTAAATATATGAATCATATTATTATGTCAAATAAAATAAAATAATTGAATTTATTTATTTATTTTATTATTTTATTGCTCATGTAAACTTTTTCAAAGACACCAGGCACTATAAATGATATATCAAGCCTAGTATAAAACCCTTGTTCTAAACTCAATGGTTCCCCCATATTTCTAATATATACATTGTTTGGGATTCATGTAACATTTTAGGAATAAATAATGTTTATTATATTAATATATATATATTATATATCAAAAAATAATTTTGGTCACACCAAGCCTCAAAGTATCATGATGTCTCAGTGTCAGGCTCTAAATATAATCCATATAATATTATAATGTAATATATTTAAAATCAGATTCATTTCATGATAGATCTTACAAGGCCAACCCAATCTCATCTAATCTCCTCCAATACCCAGCTCATCGACTATGTTCGTACCTCGAGCCAAAGATTTAAAATTAATTAATTATACATTTTATAAAAATGTAAAAATTTTAATTTAATATATACATAAAATACATTTCTATCATCGGAGACCTCGTCTTTTTGGAACAACAAACAACTAAAAGTTAATGGTATGCAGAGGAATCATCATACCAACATGAGCCAAATCCCTAGAAAACATTGAAAATTTCATCATGAAATAAATTTATATTAAGTGAATAATAGTAATAAATTAGTCGTTATGGCGTATAATCTATGAAAAAACTAGTCAACATGTGTGGAAATTACCTCATGATATACCCCTATAGGTAAAAAATATCCATTTCAAATGGATGATTCTAATATAATATAGTGAAATCATAATCAAAACCATAATGGGAGGATAATAAAATTATAATGAAGGAATGTAGAGAAAAATGGTGGAAACGAGATTTTGTGACACACCTTGACCCACATAACAATAGCCTAAAAATAACCCTAGTATTGAATTGAAGAAATTGAAAGGGAGGAAACAGAGTCTAAGTCTCACACAAAAAAAATAGGAGGATAATGGCAAACCCCATTTAAAATCATGAAGGGGAGATTGGTAAATTCAATCCATAAAAATACTACACCAGCTGGCCAATATTGAGTAACCAGCTAATCAATGACCACATACAGTCTTCAGGCCTATGGGAGTAAATTGGATGGATGATGGCTATATGATGCTAACAACCTTAATTCAATCAACTCCATCCATACTTCTCCATTAATTTGACTATTTTGGTTCCATTGGATGATCATTCTCTATCCAAAATATATCTTTTAACATGTTCCTTACCACCAAATCAAAATAAAAAATACATTTCAAAATACAGTTCATCAACTAATAAAAATATTAAACTTCATGAAATTAAAACATCTATATTAATGTAGAGTATTATAGTGGTATGGATGATTTTCAGAGTATTGTTTTTAAAAATTGTTAAAATATATTAATAAATGGTAAAAAAAATAATTTTTATCATAATTCAGAATTCTTGAAAAATAATTAGAGTCTATAATGTGATTCAAGATAGGGATTTTCTGTATTTTTGGGAATTTTAGAATTATTAATAGCATGTGTAATTAAAATAAAATTTAAAATAAATTATATACTAAAAATCATATTATTATTGAAAAACATAATTTCCTCTATAATTACTATATATTTCCAATTATATAATGGGTTTTTCGATAAGCCTTACATCTTCTAAACTCTCGAAGAAGGTCAATGTTGTATATTTGAGAAGAAAAGAGGAGAAAGATTTCTATCCATGAATGTATGGATATTTGGAATATTTATTTTTCCATTTCATTATATTTTATCCTTTGAAAACACACTAATAATTTTTCTTTACTAAATAGATGAATCACATTGAAAAAATAATTTATAGTAATGTATTGATAGAAATATAAATATGGTGTAATATATAGTATTTATTATACGTAGTTGAATTATAGATGTAATCTACATATATAGATTAGTGACCACTCTATTCTTACCTTATTGAGTGACATGGAGTTCTATAATGATGTTTATACCTATACCCATAATATTCAACTAATCCATTCAAAGTTAGTAATAAAAATTTTGAATAGTTCTTCTAAGGTATTGATGTAGACAATAATTAACCATATATCATTCCCTTTTACCCATATCCTTGGGTCCTAGAGATGTAGTTTCATAGATACAATCTAGAGCCATGTAATTCCTCTTTATGTAATACATACAAAGACCTCCCTAGATATGTGTATTAACTAATGTTTCTAAATATGTAAGTTTAGCAATAAATATGTGCATTTCCTTATAGATTCCATGGAAAATAGGACCTAACAATATCCTCAAACACCCCTCTTTGCGCTTCGAGGGTGAAATTTTGATCAGGATAGACACCCATTGTATACAAGAGATTGTGCTTATAAAATATTCATGTTCTAGGTGGGTGTTAAAATGGGAGATAATTGTAGACAAATGTGAACCATTTTCGACCTTATGATTGAATATGATTACATAGTTTTGGATTTTCATACTCTCTGTTAACTAAATATTGTTACATGAATAATTATTTAATATTAAAAGTCGGTCCATTTAATAGGATGACCATACTGAGTATTATTTATCACATATACAGGATCACTTCTGCCCTCATGTGTGTTTCTATATAGATAATGTGGATTGATTTAGGGAAAGTTATGATTAAGAGAATTAGGATTGGTGGTGTGGAAGTAACATAAATTTTATGACACTTTCCTATATTTATTGGTGGATGGATCATATTTTTTTTGTTTTTATCATTTAATTATGATACTTATATTGTTTTAATTATTCAAGTGTTTTATGGATTTTAAGGTTTCTACATTGTATTTAATATAGGTGAATAAAATTTTATTATGAATATATTTAGTGTTATTAATTTTAGTTTGTGTTATGATTTTCATTGGAGGTTATTCATCCCTTTAGAATTTGGATACCTTAGCCCTAGTATCATTCCACAATCCGAGTGGTTATAGGTTTTGTGTTTTCACCAAACTAACATAATATATGTGATATATTAATAAATTAAAGAGGGAGGGTGGATTTATTATATTAAAGAGGGAGATGCATGTCCTTAGGAGTTATGTGATGAGATTATACTATCAAGGGATGAAATCAATGTGACATTAGTTGTTTTACTTGATTTATTTGGTGAGGATTGGTGATATATGTGTAAAATTAGGGATCTATAACTGACATTTAGTTTCAGGTAGAGTCAATGACTGCTTATATTATAGGGAATACTATTTATGAAAAAACAATTTGGTGTACCCCATTTCAAGAAATTATAATAAACTATATAGACAAGGGACATTTCTACCATGTTTATAGGTTATTCTATAGTTATAGTCCATCTTAAATATGGTTATACTTTAACCTATGGCCACAATCCACATCACCCAAAGTATTAGTTTTTTTAAAAATTATTGTTACCATTATCCATGATGGATCATCACTATAGGGTGATGAATGGAAATAGTGCACAAGGACCATGGATATAGCTTTGTGGTTGTAACCAAATTTAATAATAGTGTTATGATTATACTCCTTTTTATTAATTATGAGATTTAATATACATAATCCTCATGTTCAATACAAAATCATTATATTAAATCTTTTTTCTTTAAAAAATCTAATTCTATTATATTGAATAATTATATTATTTTTAAAAACCTATAAATCATTTTTGATATATACAATCATTATTTTAGGGCTTCATTGTGAACTTTTAAATGATCCTTTCAGTTTCATTGGTAATATATTTCAATATATTTCTTAAAATTATTATCTTTTTTTTGAATATATTTTACATAAAAATAGTATATAAAGCGACATTAAATTTTTCTTAAAATGGTATAATCATTTAATTAATATATGCTCGAGTTTTTATAATTTTAAATATACTCCCACTTCAATCATAGAAATTCATTTTTTTAAAAAATATTATTCTCTAGTGGAAATAATTTTTTATAAAGAAAAATAAAACTAGATTGATGAATTTCAGTAATTATAAAATAAACAATTCAAACAATATATCATATTAAAATTTAGATCTGTAGAGAAATATACATAAGAGAAACAAATATATTTATTAAGACATATAATAGTTGTAACTCTTTCCATATTGTTTTAATACATAGAATGATAAGACACTTTTATCTTAGATAAATATATTTTTATACATTAGTTGAAATATTTGTTATAGAATGGTTTAATTTATTAACCAAGTGTAACTAAAATATCATTCCATTTTTTGATAACAACCATTCTTCAAAAAAAAATATTGTCTTAGCACATAAGGGAAAAAAATAAATAAAAATATTATTTACAATTTAAAAATTACTAAAGGATGAAGTAATCCTTTTAATTTTATTTTTTATAGAGTTTACTCTTAACAAAATTTTATGAAAATATTTTGATTCATTAATTAATTCATTGATAGTTAATACTATTTATATACCCCAATTTGTTTAATGAAAAATAGTATTAAATATAATTTTAAATAGAATAATTTATTTATATATATGTATTATTCACAACAATGAATCTTCATGGAATCTCTTATAATACTACAATTATTTGTCCAATTTCAATCTCCAATGTTTAGGATTTATATAATAGAAATAGTTAAATTTGTCTGTAACACCACCATTTAATATGAATGACTCGTTGTAACTACATTACACTATTATTGTTTTATTATACTTTTAGATTAAATTTTAATTTTTTTTTACTATAATCAAAAAATTAGATCCTATACCACCAATTTCTTACCCAAAAATCATCAACATATTGAGATTATTGGTTCATGTATTCTTAAATTCATTCATATTTTGAAAACCATCCATGTAATGATAGTTGAATGAATTATATGACTATATATAATAATAAAAATACCCAAAACTCTCAATGTAATTAAAGTACACAATTATATTGAGTACAATAATAATGTCTGATGTTCAATTTTTTTAATTCTGAATCTATAAAATGCATTTGAAACCTAATATTTTCTCATATCTTGTGTGTTCTTCATTGTACCATTTAAGGTTATATATCATCATAAAAACATCCATGTTCTCATCTTGATTTTACAACATATGTTCTATAGGTACATCAATTAAAGTATATTAGTAAATTAAATAGTTTTTAAGGATTCAACTATGCATCTAAAAAAAGATAATCCCTGGGCACCTAATATTTCCATAAACAAATCTTTTTCCATGATCAATATCCTAATTATTTTTAACATTGTGAGGAATATAAAAATTATTTTTTATGTGGTCTTAAAAATAACAATAATTTATATCATGTATTTCCAAAATGGATTCATTATTTTTATACTTTAGTATTTTGTATCTTATTCATTCTACCAAATCAATTTTTTTAATAGAATTAGTGTGTAACTATTTATATCACCAATTATTTGTGTATATTGATTACATATTCATAGATTGAGATACATATTGTGCATAATTTATATGAAACCCTTTATTGTAATAATTTATAATTATATGAATTCAAAATCTATTCAAGTAGATGTATGGTGTGAAAGGTATATAATCAGAACATTCCAATAAAAGGACCTAAACTATTTTAAAATTGGGAAATAAAACATAATTTCTCTATATACCAAGATCAAAACTCAAGAGAGTCATCAATTCCAATAAAATGCTAACACGCAATATGTTTATGTTATAATACACCTTTATTATTGATTTAATATCCCAAAATAGATTATTGTCATTGTGGAATGTACAGAAATATTATGTCACTTTTAGATTGTAGTTACTTATTTTCTTGGTATGACATTTATAAAACTAAATTATAAAAAATTAACTTAATCATCTACCCATTCAAACTATAAACTCTTTATATTCATGAATATATTATAAATAATATATAAAAATGAACGATTCAAATATGTAGACATTATATATATATTAATGATCATTTTAAAAATAATGAAATTATAAAAAATTTATAAGGTAAAAATGATTCTATAAAAAACCCATAACAAATGAGTATAAAAACATTTTATTTATGTCATTGATATAAACACTTAATTTTATAATATTTAAATGGAACATTTATATAGATCTCCATATTAAAATATATGATTCATTAAAAAATAATAAACACTTTTATTCATTAATATACAAACACTACATATAAATATTTTATATAATTTACACTTTTTAGAATTTTTATAAGTTATATTTATTTAAAAATTGGATCAAATCGAAAAAACGCTTTTTTATGCTTTAAATATTTGTTTAAAATATTTTTTTTTAATAATATTCATTTAAATTATGATTTTATTGAAATATAATAAAAAATATAATATTTTATATATAATAATTTCATAATTTTGCAACACATTGTATATTAATTAATAATATTCACATTGAAACATTTTATTAAAAAAATATATTCCTTGAAAATTCAATTTAGATGATGTGAAGACCAATTTGATGAAGGTTTAGGTAATTTTAGCCGAAAAAATCTATTATAAATTACAATAACATATCCTAAATTGTATTTTCCACATGTGGTTCTCCAAATATTTTTACCATTTCCAGAAATTAAAATGATTCATTTCCATTGTATATTAAGTTTTATTTAGAGATTTCAAAAGTTATAATTTTTTATCCATGATTATGTTTCCCCTCACAATTTCATGATTCCATACAAGGAAACTAAATTCACCTAAATTAAAGACTATTTGTTTAAAATAACAGTGTAGAATATGTGTATTTACAATGATTTTTCATAATGAATCATTTTACATGGATTGTTTTTCTAGAGAAAAAACATGATTTTTAATATATTTAAAAATTGACCATTTTATGTTGTAAACAATTATTATTTTAAATATCAATATTAACCACAATAGTTTTTTTGTAAAAACATGTCATGGTTCTAAAATATATATTTTTTAACGATTCTTCAACTAAAAAATATCATTTTAAGAAAATATAAGTGTATAAAATACCATTGTTAGGATATATTATGGAAAAAAATTCTTAAATTCAATATATATAACTACTAATATTATTTCCCAAAAAATTACAAAAAAATTTTTAAATATAAATTATAAGAAAATAATATAAGTAACGTTACACTTTTGAGGAAATATTGTATTTTCCATTACTAATTTGAAAATGACGTGCCTAAAAAGAATCCAAATAAATCCTTCCGCTAATGTTCTTCAATTCTTTTTACTAATACCCAAACACTTAAGAAATATTTATCTCACACTCAGGGCCTATTAAACCATATTGTGAACTATTATTCAATGATAAGAGCTAGGAATCAAAGATTTCATTTCACAATAATAAGATACTATTTCCTAATCTTGATATCCTAATACAGGATTTTTGTTTGATCCTTTCAGAGATCCATATTATTAAAAAAATTCATTAAAATTAGAATTATATCATTACAAGTCACTAAAAAATGAACTATAAAACACAATACATACAATTAACATATGACCTAACAATGAATAAAAAATTTAGGACATAAAAAATTTGACAAACCTATTTAAATATCATCTTATTATATTTTAAACATATATAAAATATCATAAAGTGAAAGATAATTGATTCATGTTTTATTTTATAATGTGTCAATTATATTGTAGATACACATGATTTAGTGAATCTTTTCATGAAATTATTTTTATAAGAAAAAACATTACATTGAGATATTTATTACATCATGAATTTGATTTCATCAATATTTATATAAAATATAAAGTCAATATTTATTAGATAAAACTAGTGACATGAACTGGTTTCCCAATAATACCCCTAAGAACATTTATTAAAATCACGAAAGTTGCGTTACAAACACGAGGTGCAATGAGCTTACACCATCAGGGAATTAACAAGGGTACAAAAATAAAGACTCAAGAATACCCAGGCTACAAATACTGCCAGCCAAAAGAGATCCCTAGACTTCAATCAATGCTCATCCTTTCTAGCATTGACTTTCTTCAAATCGAGAAAGAGGGAAGGCCATTCAAGTGTTTCCAAAAGTTCTCTCCAGTCCAAGATTTCATCCACATTCAGTTTTCATGAAACATGTCATCAATATAATCAAATCACATTACCTGAAAATGAAACTTAAAGAAGCCAGGGGACAGCATAAAAATGAGATCATCATGCCTGCAGGAAAATAAAACAGGACAATATGTCTTAAAATTCATTCCAGAATTCCTTTAGAACCACCAGACCTAATAGATGATTCATAGAGATCCCCTCAAGATCATGTCATCAGAGTAGAAGGCAGCGACTTCAAGCAGATATCATATCAAAAACACACTGCATCTAATACCTATCAGTCTGCAAAGTCTAATCCAAACAGCATCCATAGTTTCAATCCAAAGTTCAGAATTATACAATGGTCATCAAGAGTCGAAGCTGACCTACCATTAGAGAAACCATCAAACTTCAGTCCTCTTTACCAAAAAACTGATCCCATAAATAGATCAATCCCAAGCAGTCGAAATGAAAATAGATAATCAGGTATAACAATATTGAAAGAGAGCCAAACTGAACCTTGGAGAGTCAACAACTAATAAGACAAAGAGAAAAATATGTGCAAAATAGAATATGTGTGCATTAGGGAGTTTTATGAAACCCCTTCCCCATTCTCTCATTGAAAATGTCCGACTTAATATCTAAGTAATAATTCTTTGAAATCTACCCTTTTCTAAAATATTTAAAAAGAATTTCATCTCTACATTTCTCAGAAGATTCAGACTCTTTATAATCAGTCACATTCTTCATTCCACCCACATCAACATGCTTATTTTCCTCGACTTTATGTGTTGTGTACGGTGTAGAGGCTTCTCTTCTTGAGATGTCTAAAGATCTTGTGACTATAATTCTTTCCATTTGATAGTAATCATGATGTTTCTTCAAATTTTTTTGATTATGGGTGATGAACCCATATTGTGATGTGTTTGAAAAATAGAAAAATGAATCATGCCTATTGAAAATATTATACCAATCTAAAATAATTCAATTATTTAGATGGATTTTTTGAAATTTATCGGATTAAAGTCAGTTTACATGGAATATATATTAAATAAATCAAAATCGTATCTTTTGACACCTAGTTAATGCATCTCAGTTTAAAAAATTATCATGAATAATGTGGAAGTGAAAAGTTTTTCTTGAAATATATATGGATGTAATGAATACTTTAGATTAATAAATCAATACTAAATGAATGTAGTAATTTATGTCTAAAAATTATAATTTACCATTATGATTACAATCGAATTATAATTAAATTATATTGTATCATATTATTTATTGGATAAAAAACATTGTTATGATATTTATATATATTTGGATCCAATAATTTAATATATAAAATGTATAAAATATGTCAGTGTTATGTTATATGATTCACAAAAAATGATTTGAAATTGATATCCATATTGTTTGGGATAATACTTTACATTATTATATTTAGTATCTTATACACCAATTTAGGTTGATATATAGTATAAAATACATGTTTATTATACATCATAAATTCTTAACTCAACAACAAGGATATTTAGTATAGAAAACAATATTATATAGGATGTACAAATAAATTGTTTCATCTTATTCATTAATAGAACATGAACAATATTTTATAGATAAATTAAATTTTCATGGGGTTTTTTAATCCTTTTTTAATATCGATATGATATTAGGATGAAAAATATATATTTTTTGTTCATAAAAACATAGTAATGTGGTTATATGTTATAAATTTTAAATATTTCTATAATATAAAAAAATATATTATATTTTAATAAGTACATTAGTAAATGTAAAAGTAAGGATCAAACATGACCTCAAAAAAATTTGTAAATTAATGAAATGGGGATACGGGATGAGTTGGCACCAATGAAGGGGGAATATGTACTTTAATTCCTATAGTGAGTTACACTCTCAATAAGAAAAATAATTTTTTGTTATTTAACATTATAAATGGTGTAATGGTTTTATAGGGTTATTCATCAAATATAAATAATATTTTTTCAATTATATTCTTGAATATAATGGTTTTAAAAAATCATTATCTTGTTTTGATGCATAATTTAATTCCTATAGCTTTATTTTGTATTTTTCAGAAAATTATCCAATAAAAAAACTAATGTTTTTCTATTTCTCAATTAAATATATAGACTATTTATTAACCTAAAAAATTAATTATTAGTGTAAAATGAAATTATTATTTCATTACGTGTTATAGATATTTTCATTCCACAATAATTATTAGATAATATGGTTCACATAATGGTTCAATTTGTGAGATTGATCCAATTTAATAGTCTTATATATTTTATGTGGATATAACCAATTGAATGGAAAATTATGATATTGAATGGGTAAATAAAAAATAATATTTTTCTAGAATTATTCATCATAAAATAATATATTATTTAAAAAATATTATATTCTGTAAAAATACCTAAAAAAATATTATAGCATTAGTATCCTAATGTAACCTCTTACCCCAAATACAAGAATCTGAATAACTAATAAAAATTTCCACATATCCTCAAAATATGTAACCGATATAAAAATAAAACAAACTATGAGTGAGGGATAAGAGAAAAAATTGAGGGAATAATATTCCATTAAAATACATAAACAAAATTAATTCATGTCGCTGTAAAATTCGATGTTATAAATTAATATTTTAAAACTCAATTTTATGGTCAAAATATTTTACATTGAAAAAACAAACATATAAGTAAATTTATAAGAAAATAAAATGTCATAAATATTTAAAGAAACACATTCCTGGGGTACAAACTACTTCTTCTATATCTTCATCATTAATTTATGAATATCCATTAGAAAATATTCTTGTCTCCCCTTTCAAAAAATCCTAACAAATCATGTTTTTATGTCTACTAAAGTTTACATGTTTTGGGTGAGTGTTTCCCTTTGGAATTGGGGATGAACTCGTTGATTGAAGCTTCAAACATTCTAATAGGTTTGTAACGGGTTTGTTCATAGAACTGGAAACATCCAATCATTCCATATCCATTTGGACCTACTTTCCAAAGGTAGGCGCTCATTAGTTGTGGACTGATGAGGCTTAGGAATTTGCATTGGTCGAGAGGATGGTAGGTTGGACTCATCACACCTTTTGAGGGGAATTACTGTCTACTCCGGTACTCTCTTTATATATTTAAGTTATGTTCGTGAATCCTTATTACATTACCAAGTATAGAATGCGCTTTCCTTTAGATCTGACAATCAATGATTGATATAAAGTAAATTTAGAGAATCTTTTATATTTATTCGAGTTTCTTCATGGATAGAGAATCATCTTTATTTTTTAGATATTCTTAGTTGATGGTATCCTTAAATACATAAAATTTTCATGGTCATTATGATGAACATAATGTTTTTAAATCCACTCAGTAGGGCACTTGAAGTTTATTGTCATTCAGGAGGACATGAATTTTTTCAGAGTTGGGATCATACTCGCTGATTGGCTACCTACGTATCCTTTGTTTTGGAAAAGGAATTAGAACCCACATAGTTCAAGTAAGGGAGTATGATGTTTCTGCATGATTGATGGCTCAAAGGAATATGTAATGATTACTTTTACGCTCTAAGCTCATGTGAGTTATGCTCAGTGTGACCAACAAGAGGTATTGGTGAAACCAGACAATTGTTTCATGCAATGATGTGGGGATTATGTATGTATGACTGCCCACATAGATGAGGATTAAGATTTACTTTAGGGAAGATATCCATGAACAGGTCCCATAAAGGTATATGTTCTTCATGGATATTTGGATACTCTAATCTTGGGGCTTACTCCTAAGGAAGATTCCCAAGTTTGGAGGGGACTTCTGATCAGGTTTTACTCCTGATAAGGAAGCATAGATCAAAAATAATTATGACTGGTTAAGAGAAATTATGACTGGGGATTAATTCTATAGGGGATGCCCATATTAAATGGATTTTAAGATTAAGGGATTTGGGGCTTACTCCCAAAGAGGATGCCCATATTTGAGACTGGGGCTTATTCTTGAAATGGAGGCCCAGGTTAAAGGAATTAATGTTTGGGGCTTACTCCTGAGGAGGATGCCCATAATTTGGGAAATTATGATTGGGGCTTACTCCTGAAAAGGAGGCCCAAGTTAGGGGTCGGGGGCTTACTCCTAAGGAGGATGTCCAGATTAAAGGACATGGGGCTTACTCCTAAAGAGGATTCCCAGATTTGAGAATTATGACTGGGGCTTATTCCTGATAAGGAGGCCCAGGTTAAGGGATTCTCCCATCATAAAGGATGAGGTTAAAATGAATGAAATCTAAATCTTTAGTGACATAAATATGTGTAAATCACTAGGTTTTGAGAGATATTCCACATAATTCCTTAAAGATAAGGAAGCCAAATCAAGAAATCATGCCATAAAATGGCTTTGAAGAGTGTCTTGAAGACTGAATCTTGAATAGGAGAGGTTGAATGGTATAAGATTGGATAAATGGGCATGAAGGGAACCCAATGGGGCAGGGGAACTCAAGTCCTAGAAGGCACGCAGGTACTGCGTGGGCGTGCAAGTCTTGGTCGTGCAAGTATAATTACGCGACACATGGGTACTTGCGTGATATTCATCCCTTAGGGTAATACTTGGGCGAGACTTTTCTCAAACCCTTGGTATTATCCCTAGAGGCTTTCCAGAAGATGGCGCACAAGTTCTGGTGAAGAAGTAGGGTAGCACGCAAGTGTGTCCATTTCCCTAAAGGGTAAAACCACTTAGGCGTGCAAGTGTAAGTGAATTATAACACTTAGACCTTACTCCTCTTGTTTGGACATTCCATTATAGGTAAATAATTACCTTAGAAGAGTTCAGATGACCTGAAGAAGAGACTTGGGTGTTCAGAGCTCTGTATGTGAATTCTAGAAAAATTCGTCTCCAAATGGGGGGCCCACTAGGGGTATTTATAGGCTGGAGAAGACACTGGATGATTTTTAAAGAGGGCGCACAAGTCACCTACGCGACCATTTGGGTGGCACACAAGTACACTTGCGCGACCATGCTGGAACTTGCACGACCCAAGTGGGAAGAAATCCTTCTTCACGCCTTTGTTGATTTTTGATGTTTCTTCAATGGATGAATCAATTTGGACATAGGTATTTCCATTTTTAAGTCGTTATACTTTGTGACGGAAATGAGTGTCAACAAAAGTCCCCCATCAGAGTTGGATCTAGAGAGAAAAGAGGAATTGAATCTGAGGAAAAAATAAAACCATGGCTCTTTGTGGTTATTTGGTAGTTTAAATTCATGCATGTCGGACATAAAAAGGCTAATGTTTAAAGTCAAAATAGCTTAGACCAAAATGGATTAAAATTGACTCTATTCTTTGACAATTTATCTGAAAACATATTACCACTCTCAAGTATGAGGGAAAAAAATGTAAACTACGACTTAAGAAAATTTGAATATGAGGAATGATATGAAAAAGAGCTAAAAATGCATTAGAAAATTATTTCCCAAGAATGAAGTTACCATTATTTAACAAACCCGTTAGGGGGTTGAATTATGCAGGGCCACCTATGGGCATTGGCTGTATAGTCAAATAATAACATCTTTTGGCTGACAGGTCTGTTATGTAGACTACTTATGCAAGGCCGCCTAAGGGCACATAATTCATAGTTAGGCAAAAGAACTCTTAGAAATTTACTTTTCTTCTGCTAAAAAAGCCAGTGAATGTTTATGAGGATTCAAATTTTCTAAAGCATAGAGTTTGTTGTATGGAGAGAGGTACTTGAATATGGAGAAGATATTTCCAAACAAGATTATCCAAGAACTGGATGAATGTCACTCCTACGAAGGTTTGACCAAAACTTAGGGAAGAGAAAATATAAACCATAGACTTGAATACTTTCAGATCATGAAAAATGATATGGGACAAATATGTTAAGGATGGCAATTTTTGTGGATCCATACATATTGTCAGTTAAGGACAATAAGGACAAAAGATTCTTTCTTCCCAAGAATAAAGTTACCAGTATCCGACAAACCTGTTAGGGGGTTGAATTATGCAGGGCCACCTAAGGGAATTGGCTGCATAGTCAGATAATAGTATCTTTTGGCTGACAAATCTGTTATGGAGATTGTTTATGCATGGCCGCCTAAGGGCACGTACTGCATAGTCAGGTAAAAGAACTCTCAGAAATTTGACATTTTTGTGACTAAAAGTCAAGAAAAGGGTTATGAAGATCTGAAAATATTTAAGGTTAGGATTATGACTCATAAATATGGGTATTTTCCAATGTATACATAGATACACAGATCAATGCTAACCATAATCATGTTGTGGCTGGGTTCTGAATTGAAATGTTGGACTTCACTACATATCACATAAGGATGGGAATCAAGCCATATGTAGTTATTAAACTACAGTTTAACGTCGTGTGGGAAAAAAGTATTAGATATCTTAGTTTATGGTCATAGAGCTTGGACCATTATAAGAAATACACAGTGTCTATTTTCATGGGGATTTTTCAACCAGGGGAGTGAAAGTGGAATTTGGGGTTAGGCCCAAAAGACTTGGGGATGGATTCGAGGGACACTCGAATGTTCCTACATATCCCATAATGATGGGAATCAAGCCCATGTATTTCTAGAAATACCCTTTGTACAAATTTGGTTCGTACATGTGAAGGGTGGAAGGGGGCTTTAGTGAAACGATGGTTCAATCAAAGATAAAAGGTTCAGGCATTTCCATGTATGCACGTAGTCTTTGGAATACAACATAATTGAAAATCAATGAAAATAATGAATCCCTCTCAGGTAAGGGTATCAAAGAATATTGTAGTTTTATTGTCATATAGAAAAAAAAGTGTTGTAAAGTTTAACGTCATATAGAAAGGACGAAAGTGAACCAATGTAAAGATATTGATTCTAGGGGTGGTTTCACGAATTAACATCGTATGAGATGGAGGGGAACCGATGTGAAGAGATTGATTTTGGTCTTGAAATTTGAGAGGTTTCCTACGTACCCAGTCTAGAAGGAAAGGATCAAAGTCTATGTAGTTCAATTAAAGAATGAATTAATGATCAAGTTGTTATTGGGAACAACGACCTTAAAAAAATGATGTTGTTGGTACTTACACATGGTTAGTAACCCAGAGAGGGTGTTATGGTTGAAATTTTCTCTAAGATCACGTGAGTCATACTCAATGTGAGAAACAAGAGGTAACAACAACATTAACGATGCATAGTTTAATGTCATGTAGGACATAAAAAGGGACTACGCAGTTTAAGGTCTTGCAGTTAGGATTATTGGTGCTGCACAGTTTAGTGTCATGTAGCAGGGACAAAATAGAGTTTAATGTCATGTAGGACGTATCAAAGGACATTCTGTACAGTTTAGTGTCATGTAGTTAGGACGATGGGGACAACACAGTTTAATGTCATGTTGGAAAAAAAAAGAGGACTGTGTAGTTTAATGTCATGGAGTAAGGAAAAAAGAGTACACCATTTAACGTCATGTTGGATGGATTAGGGACTTTTTTCACAGTTTAATGTCATGTTGGATGAAAAAAGGGATGATACAGTTTAGAATCATGTTGGACGTAAGTGCCAATAGTTTAAGGTCATATGCATGGACTATTGGTTATGCAGTTTAACGTCATGTTGGATGAAAGGGAATTATATATAGTTTAATGTCATATAGCAAGGACGGTGAAGGGGGACACAGTTTAACGTCATGTTGGACATATTAGGGAACTTTTCACAGTTTAACGTCGTGTGGGATGAAAGTAACACAAATAGTTTAAGGTCATATGTATGGACCATGGATGATGTAGTTTAACATTTTGCTGGATGGTGGTGTAGTTTAAGGTCATATCGGACCAGTGATGATATATATTTTGTTTATACAAAATACTTCTTCAAAAATATGGCACTAGTTGGAGTAGTGATGAGTTCTCCATCCATCGAGATTAATGAATAAGCTCCATTGGAGTAGACCCTATGTATTGAGTAAGGTCCTTCCCATTTTGGCTCAATCTTTGGAGGTTTCTTTCCTGGTATCATTGGAGTTCTAAGAACTAATACCAATTCTCCCTAGGTGAATGAACAAAGATGAACTTTTTTGTTAAAAGCTCGTGGTATTTGACTCTGATTGACTTCTAAGTGGTGCAATGTGCACAATCTTTTCTCATCTAACCATTCCAATTCATTCAATCTCTTTTGAGATTTCTCACCTCTAGATGATTGATCACAAATGGCTACTCTGAGCGAAGGAAAATAAACTTCAATGGGCAAGATGGATTCCATTCCATATACCAGTGAATATGGAGTTGACAGAGTTGCAGTGCGGGTGGTAGTCCGATAAGCCCATAAATCATGGAAGAGTTTATCAGGCCATGATTTCTTATCTTTATCCACCATCTTTTGCAGTAAATTTGACAGAGTCTTGTTGAAAGCTTATATTTGGCCATTAGCTGCTACATGATACCGAGATGAAGGTTGGATTTGATGTTGTATTCTTGATACAATTTCTTCACCTCGGATGAACAGAAGTTGGTGTCATTGTCCTTCAATATGGTATGAGGGACACCAAATCTGGTAATGATGTTAGACTTGATGAAACTAACAATGCATTTATAACTAACTTCCTTAAGAGGTATTGCCTCTACCCATTTGGAAAATAAATCAGTAGTAGTAAGAATATACTTAAACTGCCTGGTCGTAGCTGAAGGGTAAGATCCCACCACATCCATTCCCCATGTGGAAATTGGCCACGAGTATTTAGCTGTATGAATCAACTCTGGAGGTTGATGAATGAATTTTTCATGTACTTGGCATGAATGACACTTCTGTGTGAAATCAACAAAATCTGGTATCATTGAAGGCCAAAAGTATCTATGTCTTTAAATCTGATCAGACAGTCTATGTCTATACTGGTGGGCACCATAGACTCCTACATGCACTTCTTTCATGACAGTCATTGTCTCTTCACCATCAATGCATCTGAAGAGAACTCTATCAAAACCACGTTTGTAGAGAATTTTCTCATGGGGATCTGGGCTATCATAAAGTGTAAAATTGACCACACGTCGCCATATTGGTTCTTTCCCAGCTCTATCAGGTGGAAGTTTTCCATTTTGATGGTATTCCCTGATAGGTGACATCCATCCTGTAGTATGACCATAGGGTTCAGGAATGGGACTAATTTCAATAATTTCCTCTGTTATGATTCGAACATAAGGTGAAATTGCACGATGGTGGGCAATACTGATGGTTGTCTCGTCCCGATTTGGATCTGCCAGAGTTGTGGCTATATTAGCCAGTGCATCCGCTTGAGTATTTTGTGATCGCGGGACATAAGAAAATGTCAGTTCCAAAGGGAATTCCGCCATTAAATCTATGACGTAATCATACAAAGGGATTAATTATTCTTTTCTCATGGCATAATTCCCATTGACTTGTTTGATTACCAGATCTGAATCACCTTTCACCTTTAAGTGATTCACATGTTCTTGATGCGCCAATTCCAAGCCTACGATTAAAGCTTTGTATTCTGCTTCATTGTTGGTACCACCTTCCCACAATAAAAAAGGAATAAGGTAACACTTCCTTTTCTGGAGAAACGAGCAAAATTCCTAAGCCAACTTTGTTGAATTTAGGTTTTTCCATTTTCCTCCTTGTTGGACTTCTGGAAGTACAATCAAAATACATTTCCCATGAGTGAGGACTTTCTTGAATAGAGAAGACTTCCTCATCAGGGAGTTCAATATATGATGATGTGTCTTCCACTGAAGGGTGTTCCGCCAGTAAATCATCCAGAGCTTGGAACTTTATTGCCTTTTGAGACACATACTAAATGTCGAATTGCTGCAAAATAATTGCCCACCTAGCCAGACATCTTGTAAGCATTGGATGACTAAGGATGAATTTGAGTGGGTTATTACGATATACCAAATGGACCTTGTGATGTTGCAGGTAGTGTCTCAACTTCTGAACTGCAAAGATTAATGCCAGGAAGCACTTCTCAACACTTGAATACTGGGTTTCTGTTTCAAGAATAGTCTGACCGAGGTAATAGAGGCTGTTTTCATTCCCAGCATCATTCTTCTAAGCAAGAAAGGAACCCAATGATCGCTCTAGAGTTGTCACGTAGAGGATAAGTGGTCTTTCTTCAACAAGTGGAATGAGTACCGGTGGACTCAAGAGTTATTTCTTGAGAATATCGAATGCTTCTTGATATTCTTCGGTCCACTGGTAAGTGACTCCCTTCGTCATCAATTTGGTGAAGTGTAAACATTTGCCTACCAAATTGGCGATGAAACGCTGAATATAGGATAAGTGTCCTTGAATTACACTTAATTCATTCAGATTTCGAGGAAGTGACATACCAAGGATTGACTTTGCCTTCTTAGGATCGACTTTAATACCATGATGGCATACAGTAAAGCCGAGAAATTTTCCTGAGGTTACCCCAAAATCACATTTTAAGGGGTTCATCTTCAAATTATATTGTCAAAGCTTGCAGAATATGACCTCCAAATCAGTCAAGTGATTAGAATGTTGTTTGGATTTAACCACCAAATCGTCTACATATCATTCAAAAAACTTCCCTAAAAAGGGTTTGAAGATACGATGCATGGAACACTGATATGTTGCGCCCGCATTCTTTAAGCCAAAGGGCATTACTCGGTATCAAAACACACCCTGAGGGGCTCTGAAGGCTATAGATTACTCATATTATAGAGATATTCGGATTTGATTATATCCTGATTATCTATCCATGAAGGAAAGTGCTTCATAGCCAGCTTTTCCATCAATTAAATGTTCTGTAATCGGAACTGAGAAATCATCCTTAGGACAATGCCGATTAAGATCTCTGAAATCGATGCAAACTCTAATTTTCCCATTATTATTATTTACAGGGAAAATATTAGCCAACCACATGGGATATTGAACTTCTCTGATGAAGTTAGCTTTGATAAGATTATCCACTTTAGCTTCAATTTTGGAAGCATAAGTTGGGTGTGTTCTTCTCGCGACTTGCTTAAATCCTCGAAGTTCTTCTGGTAAACCCAAATGATAAGTTGCAACATTAGAATCAAGCCTAGGCATCTTTGTATAGTTCCAAGAAAATATGTCTCGATTTTGATTTAAAAAGGAAATATACATCTCTTGTTCTTCAAGTGTCATGTCCGCACTGATTAAAGTGGGGCTTGGATCTTCTTTTGTACCCAGATTTATTTCTCTGAGTTCATCCACGGTGGTAGAGATACCCTCTTCAAATGATGGAGGTTCATCTCTGAGATCTTCCTCTTCTTCTTCAATATGTGTTATTTCTCCCGTTTTACTTGCATAGTATTTGAAAAAGCACAATTTCCATGATCAGAAGAGATGTTAAAATTTGAACATCTTGAAGAAGAAGCTTCCATTTCTGACCCAATTGATGATAAAGCGACTTCCTTAGGAAATAAAGAGGAGATGCTGGATTGAGAATCGACATCATTTTTCACCTCCGATGTTGCTATAACTTCTTCTGTCCTGATTGGAGAAGTATAGAATTTTTGGATTTCAGCAGATGAAATGAAGACGTCACCATTTGGGTTTTCATCACTGCTTGGAGGATCACCAATTTCTCCCATGTTGTCTTGCTTGATTTCCATAACTGTGATTATGGATCGTTCTATAATAGTATATTGATTTGGTTCTATCTTGTCAATTTGATTGATAGGCAACACATAATCTGTACTCATATGAGCAGATAGATTTACAGGAATCTTCTCCAAACCATATAGAGCATTAATTTTGGTAATCTCATTTGTTGTGGATTTCTCCCTCCCCTTCATGTGATAGAATTCCACCTCAATGTATTGAGACTCAAATGTCTTGAATGGGGCCTTATCACCATACAATGTCCCAACATGACCATCAAAACAATATTTGAGACATTGATGGTATGATGAAGGGATACCTGCATATTGATGTAGCCAGGGTCTTCCAAGTAGGATGTTGAAAGCTGAGTCTTGATCAAAAACCATAAAATCTGAATTGGATACAAGATCTCCAAACTGAGTTCTAAGTGTAACTTTTCCCAGTGGTTCTTGTTCATTTTTATCATATCCTTATAAAATCATGGTAGAAGGAGATAAATCAGATTCCGTGAGGCCCAATCGACGATGTGTATGAATGGGCATGTGGTTGAGTCCTGAACCATTGTCAATGAAAGCACTTCGGACGTCTACGCCATTGACCTTTCCAGATAAGTACAAAGCTATAATATTCCCATGAACAACATCATATTAATCTTCATTAGTAAAAGATATTATTTCATGTCATTCTGTAGGATTATTCTCTATGTTATTGACTTCAGCTCCAACAATTTCAGTTTCAAACTCCTAAGGACTTGACAAAGCCTCGATGAGTGCTTCCCAAAGATCCTTTGACAGATTCAAAGCATCCAAATTTGATTACTTGGCCGGTACTTGGGCCAGGTGTTTCAATACATCATACTTTTTATCCAGAGGTCTACGTTTTCCAAGAGGAACATGTGGTTTAGCAGGTTCCTTGGAAGCAGATGCTTTAAAATTTTATGCATCTTGCATCGGGATAGGAGTTGGTAATATTCTTGGTTTTGGAAGAATAGACCGATTAGATCCATTTACATTCTGAGAGGAATAATATGGAACCTTCAACCGGTCTTCCAGAATAACTGTGCCAGGATTGAATTTTCTATTGGTAGAAGAACTTGCTTGTTCTTGCTGAGCTCGCTGAAGGGCTCTACCATGAGCTTCTACTGCATACACAGTTCTAGCAGGGGTAGAATTGGAATAGTGGTTTCTGAAAGATCCACGTCTTCCCCTGTATCCTGAGCCTCTGGAACTTCCTATGATTCCTCTATTTGATACAGGGAATTCAGGCTCATTGAAATTGAAACTGCCACTGGCATATGGATCTATTAATTTAATCATATTAACAGAACCGAAAATCAACTCTTCATCTGATGAAGACTCTGCCTGATTAGCTTGTTTAGGTTGTGCCGTTTGGTGGGATAGTTCTCTTTGATTTGAAGTAGATGGCATGAAGTCTGCCAGAGTCAAAGATAGCTTAAGCTTTGACACATACTCATCTTCTTCTGATTTTTCCTCCTTCATTGAATTATGTCTCCCTTTTGAGGATTTTCCCTCTGAAGAGGATTTTGTTGTGGAATTAATGGCAGAAGGCACAATTCATTTCTTCAGTTGTGTTCTCAAAATAGCATGAGTTCGGTTGATCATCTTTATGACCATCCAATCATCTTATTTTTGTGCATTTTTTCTATTAAATTCTTTCCACTCGCCTTCCTCCTCTGGAACTGTAGCAGTAACACATGTTACCTGGGCTGAAGAGCCTTTCAGTTTGACTTGTCCTGAGTCAACCATTTTTTTCAGGAGGTCTTTGAAGACAAAACACTCCTGGATGGGGTGTCCCAGCATCTGATCAAATGGGAAATAATTGGGATGGTCTTCATCTCCTTCCTTGTTTTTCCTCTTGGGCCTTGGCAGTTGAACCAGATTATTCTCTAGGGCCAAAATGAAGTAACCAGAAACTTTTTCATTTCGGAAAGAATAAACATTACTCTTCAACTCATCAAACTTTTTCTATCTTTGATATCTCTGATCATCTTGCCGAAACGGCCTTTGTTGTTGATGCTTTGGAGGTGGAGCCCTTCAAGAAGAAGAAGGTTTTGAGGTAAAATTAGGTATAGGTGCTTCTTTAAGCATAAATGTAGCAGTTTCTGCTTTACCCATTCTCCTTCCTGGAGATAATGAAATTATACGAGATTTAGCATTAGTCTGTATAAGATAATCTTCAATCTATTGAGCGATTGAATTAAGGTCTCGAAACTATCTTGTGTATTTCACAGGGATCAGTGGTGTGCGTAATTCGACACACATATTTGTCACACAGATTGGAAACAGTTCCTCTTGAGGGAGTGCTAAGCTCAGGAAATATGTTAATCCCTTCTAGCGAGCAATGAAATTAGAGACTCTTTCATTCCCCTTTTCTTACTGTTTGTAAGATCAAAAACTGTTGTCTTTGGAAAAGTTGAGCTGCATTGAAGAAGAAATTGTTGACGGAGATCTTCCCATCCAGTAATTGACCAGGATTTCAAGCTTGTGTACCAGAAAAAGGCTTGTCCTTGCAAGGTTCGCACAAATCTTCTAAGTTTCACTGCTTCTTGCTGCTCCGGAGTTCTCATTATAGGATCGCAATAAGACACGTAATGTGTCAAATGTTGTTCAGGGTCGCCTGATCCATTGAAAATAGGGAATACATGGTTCCAAAAATTTAATGGGGGAGAGATTGAATCTACCCATTCAGGGTAAGATTTTTTTCTGGTTGAACCTACGCACGCTTCCCTTCCAGAGTCTCTAACCGAGCTGTTAATGACTCAATGGTAGTTATTAACTTTTGAGAAACATCCAGTTGAACTTAGACTTGGGCAGGTGCAATGACTGGAGTCTGGATAGGTATGGCAGCTAGTACTGCAACTAATGGCAGCACTGCCAATTATTGTTTCACATGACCCGTAGGATTAGACCTATGAGGGTGTACAAATAAAGGAGGATATTCTTGATCCATCTTAGTAGCTGAAACAAACTCCCTTGGCTGACTGACTTCACCACGTTTAGGAAGAAGACTACCCTGAAGTAGTTCTGCATTCAACCTCCTCAATTCCTTCGTCTCTTCCTCCTGTTGTGCAAATATTTTCTCTAGTGAGAGCGATTGGCATTATCCAGAGGAAGGATAGATAACCTGATTCTTTCCCTTCCCCTTGTCTGATCCCTTTCGGAGAGGGGGAAGTGGGTTACTGGAAGGAAAACACAGATTCTGGTTAAGCCTTTGATTTTGTGTATGCACACCTTCTTCATTTGTGTCTGTGCGTACAAGTTCTTGAGCAGGAATTTCTTCATATGATTCCTCTGAATGAGCCTCATTTGGTGGATCAACAACAATAGCATTAATGACATTAATTGATGCATAACACATTGTATCTCTTCTACCAACATTTATGTGATATTTTCTTCTTCCATGTCTCTGATGAGACATTTCCTTTCATTGATTCGATCCCTCAGGAACTTCTTGGCGAACCGTAATTTGGAGAGAATCTCCTGATAATTTGGCTCTTCGTTCCTCTTGAGGCTTCTTCCCCAGTCGAGAAAAGAACGACTTGCTCTGAGGAGTGGATTGATGATTTGATATAAGTCCCCAGTCCGGTGAACTGGGTTTTTTCCTGCTGTTCCCGCTCAACTCCTCGAATTCTATTTGTTGATTTCGAGGGCTGGTTTAAAAGAGTCCCCAATTTGGCAAGCTGGGGTGGCTCTTGACATGTTACGTCTGACACTTTCTTAAAATCTCTCCTGATCTTGCAGACCTTACTCTGGAAATTAGCTAGATGCATTAACCTGTATCCACTTTTATCACCCGGTTCAAAAGACTGTTGGATGATTTCCGACACTTCTTTCACTTGATGATGTGCTTGATCCATATGAGAGGCCTGTTCAATATTCTCATTTGCTTGATGCAAGAGTAATTCAAAAATGTGTTCTCTGTATTCTTGATTTTGAGAGGAACTAGTTGAGGCATGTTCTTGGGAAAGCTTTTGATTACAAACAAAGCCAGTTGATTTTGGCCATCCACGGGAAATAACATTGCATGAGACCATTTTTGGCAGGCTTTGCTGACCGGAGAGAACAATGAAATGTAGTGCTCCATGAACACCCCATCCTCTGACATGAATACCATATGGGGCATTGGCAATTAACATGCGCAATATTCTTAGTTCACTAAGGAATGAACGTTGAAGGGCTCTCTTCTGCTTTTCAGCCTTCAGATATCGAGAGACTGATAGAGATGCCAAGTGAATTTGACGTTGTAACCTTTATATTACCTTAACATGATTTTCATATTCATCATACGATAATACTTTCTTTTTCAACTGACAAAGAGTTTTCTATATGTTGATAAAAATATCATGAATTCCATCTTCCTTCAACATCTCTGGAATGTCATACTGAGAGTCAGCCAGAGGCCAAAACATGACTGACACTTCACCTATCTCCAGTTGTTTTCTCATGTTCAGAATTTCCTCTTTATCATTTAATGAAGATTCTATCTGATTTGACCAGAGATGGTGCTTCCTTGTTGTTTCATCGGATTCAACAATATTAGCATAGAAATCACTGATCAAACTAGAAGATACATGACTTAGGGGTGGTTCGGAGAATGACCTACACCCTGGGCTATCTTCTGATTGAGAAAGTATTTCACCTGCTAGCGATGAAGCATCAGACATGACCAGTTTCTCATTTGCAAGTTCCTCAAGATAAGACGGCTTTCTCAGCACTACATTGTCCACTGGAGAATTTTACGGGAAATGTGCATCACTACTGCGAAGAGGACATTTGCAAAGAAATTCATCATCATGGGGAGGACCACCATAGTGGGTTATAGTAAAAGATGAGATCTCTTTCTCCTTAGTCTTCTGACCACACAGAGGGTTCCTGTGGCTCTCATCTGAAGATGAAACATCAAGATCGACCGAATTTTCATGAAGCAAGCCTTCATGAGGAAATATTTGGGAAATACCTTCAGAATTAATGTTCCCATTATTGGGAAATGAGGGAGTATAATCTTGCATTCCAACAGATAACTTTTTGAGGGATTCAAGAACTCCAACATTGAGCAAGGCCTTGTTACAGATTGGTTCTTGATTTCTTGACTATGTTGGCTGGGTCTTTTTCTTAGACGCCTTCTTACTCGCCTTACAAACCACTTGTTGATGAAAGTGGAAACTCTGAGTAGGTGTATGTGCCTGATCAGGAGAGATGGCCATGTTAGGCTGACGATCACTACTCAAATCAGGTGTATGTTCCTGACTTGGTTGTTCGTATGATATGGAGGAATACACCCCACAACCCTCTTAGACTAGAATAGATGTGTGTGTCTATTGCGGAGTGAACTGTTGATTTGTCACTCCACTACTAGGGATAGATTTATGTGTCTTTCCCTGAAATGCTACTGAAGCTGTTATAATATCCTGGAAAGCATCCAGAATATGACCATGGATTTTCTTATGCTCTTTCACCATTTAAAGAATATGCATGGTGACTTCATCTGTCGGAACTGGGATATACGCCCATTCCGTACTTGGAGTAGGTGTGTGTGCCTCCTCCAGTCCTCCTTTTCCTGTTAGTTAATCCTGACAGTACTCATGTGTGGGGGCAGAGAGTTGAGTCTGCCTCTAGTTTGTCGTCAGAGCATTCCGACTGACTTATCCATGTGCTACCAAGCGAGACTGTTGTTAGGCTTGATTAATACTAGCAGGTGTATGTTCTTGTTGATTCCACTTCCCCGAACATGTTTGATGAGCTCCATCATATGTAGTCAGAAGAGCCTGCTGACTAGATGATGATGTATAAACATGTGTATGTTCCTGCCTATAGTACTCCGCCGGAATTGCCTGGCGGGATTGGCGTGATGTTGCCAGACGAGTCTGCTGGACAGCAGAATTAAAAAGGGCAGTTGTGTGTTCCCATTCATTGCTTGCCACCAAGTTAGGTTGGTGGACTTCTCTGGAAATGGCCTAGATGAGAACCTGGTCTTTGTTAACCGGATTTCGCCTTTGGCGATTCGTCTTGCCTACTTGGGTTCAAGAAACCTGAGCCGAACGCCTGGAGTCGGCACCCTCATCATATTGAGGGTGCACTGCCACACGATTCTGGCGGCGATTGTTGATGGGAGCCCTCAGGAAGGACTCCTGCTTCCTTTAATTAAGGCCCTGAGGGACCTGCTCATTCACCTCCCCATACTATGGGAGTTAATAGTGATTGTGTTCTGGGGATAACGACCTGAAACGGTTGGAGATGGTGGTTAGCACCACCTGCTTCATGATCACTGGTCGTCATTGTCTAGATGACCAGGGTGAATTGTTTACCTGGAGGGCTTGTTGGGTAGCCTCCAGAGTTGGAAGAGTACCATTTTAACGGTACTCCTTAACCAGCATGTTTGATACCCAGCATTGAAGACGCTGAGTAGGTGATGTCATCCTCAGACCGGATGACGATCCAGTAGGAGTAGCAGTAGTGGAATTTTCAGCAGCGGTATTCACATCAGTGGTATTGATAGGTGTGATCTTGAGAGAATCCATTTCTTATAATGTAGAAAATTTTGTAAAAGAGTGCCTGTTTGATTTAACAGACGCAATCAAGATAAATTCAACCACTACATCTTTTGGATGATCACATATGTCAATGATTGTTTTGTTGGCCCTCTCATTGAGTTTTAAATAGGGTCTAACAAATAATAAAAACATTATTTTAACTTGGTTAAGGATTCATGTCGGGTTCACCATTTTTTGTTTCCCTCTGGAATTGGGAATGACCTCATTGATTGAAGGTTCAAACATTCCAATCGGTTTCTAACGAGTTTGTTCGTAGAACCAGAAACATACAATGATTCAATATCCATTTGGATCTACTTTCCAAAGGTAGGCGCTCATTAGTTGTGGACTGATGAGGCTTAAGAAATTTGAATTAGTCGAGAGGATGGGAGGTCGGACTCATCACACCTTTTTTAGGGGAATTATTGTCTACTCTGGTACTCTCTTCATAGATTTAAGTTATGTTCGTGAATACTTATTATATATCCAAGTATAAAATGTGCTTTCCTTTAGATTTGACAATCAATGATTGAAATGAAGTAAATATAGAGAATATTTTATACGTATTCGAGGTTCTTCATTGATAGAGAATCATATGTATTTGTTAGATATTCTTAGTTGATGGTATGCTTAAATACATAAAAGCCTCCTGGTAATTATGATGACCAACCTGGTTTTAAAGCCACTCAGTGGGGCACTTGAAGTTTATTGTCATTCAGGAGGACATGAATTTTTTCAGTATTGGGATCGTACCTGTTGATGGGATACATACGTATCCTTTTTTTTGGAAAAGAAATCAGAACACATGTAGTTAGAGTAAGGGAGTATGATGTTTCTGCATGATTGATGGCTCAAAAGAAGATTCCATGATTACTTTTAAGCTCTAAGCTCATGTGAGTCTTTCTCTATGTGAGAAACAAGAGGTATTAGTGAAACCGGACAGTTGTGTCATGCAATGATGTGGGGCTTATGTATGTATGACTGCCAAAATAGATGAGGATTAAGATTTACTTTAGGGAGGAAATCCATGAACATGGTCCATAAAGGTATATGTGCTTCATGGAGATTTGGATACTCTAATCTTGGGGCTTACTCCTAAGGAAGATTACCAAGTTAGGAGGGGACTTATGATTAGGTTTTACTCCTGATAAGGATGCCCAGATCAAAAAGATATATGACTGGTTAAGATAAATTAATACTGGGGATTAATAATAAAGAGGATTCCCATATTAAAGGGATTTGATAATTAAGGGACTTGGGGCTTACTACCAAAGAGGATGCCCATATTTGAGACTGGGGATTATTCCTGAAAAGGAGGCCCAGGTTAAAGGAATTAAAGTTTGGTGCTTACTCTTAAGGAGGATTCCCATAATTTGGAGAATTATGATTGGGGATTCCTCATGAATAGGAGGCCCAGGTTAGGGGATCTGGGTCTTACTCCTAAGGAGGATGCCCAGATTAAAGGACTTGGGGCTTACTCTTAAAGATGATGCCCATATTTGAGAATTATGACTGGGGATTATTCTTAAAAAGGAGGCTCAGGTTAAGGGATTCTCCCATATTAAAGGATGAGGTTAAAATGAATGAAATATCAATCTTTAGTGACATAAATATGTGTAAATTTCTAGGTTTTGAGAGATATTCCATAGAATTCCTTTCAGATAAGGAAGACAAATCGGGAAATCATGCCATGAAATGGCTTCGAAGAGTGTCTTGAAGACTGCATCGTGAATAGGATAGGTGGAATGGTATAATATGGGCTAAATGGGCAAGAAGGGCACCCAAAGTGGCAGGAGCGCACAAGTCCTGAAAGGCGCGCAGGTACTGTGTGGGCGCGCAAGTCCTGGTCGCGCAGGTATACCTGCAGGAGACATGGGTACTTGTGTGATTTTCATCCCTTAGTGTAATACTTGAGATAGACTTGGCTCAAACCCTTGTTATTATCCCTAGAGGCTTTCTAGAAGATGGCGCGCAAGTTCTGGTAATGAATTAGGGCGGCTCACAAGTGTATCCATTTCCCTTAAGGTTAAAACCACTTAGGCGCGCAAGTGTTATTGAATTATAAAACTTAGACCTTACTCCTCTTGTTTAGACCTTCCATTCTAGGTAAAGAATTACCTTAGAAGAGTTTGGAAAAACTGAAAATAGACTTGGTTGTTCAGAGCTCTATATGTGAATTCTGGAAAAATTCCACCCCAAATGGGGGGCCCACTGGGGGTATTTATAGGCTGGAGAAGACCCTGGGTAATTTTCAAAGAGGGCGCGAAGTCACCTACGCTACCATTTGGGTGGCGCACAAGTACACTTGTGTGACCATGCTGGAACTTGTGTTACCCAAGTGGGAAGAAATCCTTCTTTACGCCTTTGTTTATTTTTGATGTTTCTTCAAAGGACGAATCACTTAGGACACATGTATTCCCCTTTTTAAGTTGTTAGACTTTGTGACGGAAAGGAGCATCAACAGTGAGTGTAAACATAATAGGATTACCATAAATTCTCTAAAATTATTTTATGAGTTATAAAATATAATAAATCAAATCAAATCAATATTTGAAAAATATAATGCATTTATATAAAAAAACTAATTTTTATAAGATTATTTATGAACTATGATATTGAAACGATTCATACAAAATCCTTAAAAAACAAAGTTTTACTATCCAAAAATAAAATATATAATCTAATATCCAAATCAAAATCATGTTTTTTCTTGAAAATCATCAGTTTAGAAAACTTCTTTATATTACAAATAAAGCATAAAACCAATTTTTTATAAAAAATAATAGAAAATTTCCATTTCCTCTCAAATTAATTGAAAATCATCATCCTCTGAATCTCAACTCATTCTAAGGAAAATATAATGAATAATATAATAAATTATGTTTTAGGTAGATATATATAATGAATCATTAATCCCTTATAAAAAATTGATCAATCAATTAAATAGACCTAGTGTATAAACCAATTTATTGAAAACTATTGATTTAAACTCCATATAATATCCTTTTCCGTGATAAGGATCAGGGTGTATCCATATGACCTTTTTAATCATAACAATTTATCTCTTTAACATCCACAATCTAAGAATATTAATTAATTTTTATAAATCATAATGTTTTAAATAATACATCTCACATTAAATTCATTTTTCATGCACACATACACTATAAGAAACAAATTTCAATAAAACAAATTTTCAATAAATTTTCAAAAAAATCCTAATATTTTATGAAATATTTTTTCCGTATTAAATTAAATTTATCGGATATCATTCCTTACACACAAAATGATGTTAATATTTTGGTACACCCCAAAAAAGGTTATATTTCAATACACACAACACCAAGTTTTAACAAAAAATCTATAAATATTATTAATTATATAAAAATAGTATTTCAAAGATGAAAAAACTGGTAGAATTAATATGAATAGTCACATTCTAAATATTATTGTACAATAAAATTATATAAAAAATAATATTGATAAAAATGTTCTTAATTTCTCAATAATGACTACATATGTTTAGAAAATATTGTTTTCTCATAGATTTTTTAAAAGAAAATATTAAAATAAATTTATGAAACTTATAAAATGTGTATGATAAAATTTAATTTATTTTTGAAATTATCATATTAAAACTATATCATGGCTAATTTTAAAAAATCTATAAAATGATTAATTTTTTGACGAATAGTGAAAACAAATAATTTTAATTAAAAATTGTCAATTTAGTTAAATTATTTATAAATTCATAATATATTTACAATTATATTAAAGTAATATTAGATAAATTATATATCTAATAATCCAATTTAGGTTATTATGATAAATTTTATATTGGTTTTTACTATAAAAACATTTCAAACTTTTGATCATTTTTCCTTTTAAACCCCTGTTTTTTCATCAGGTCTACGATATTAAATTAAAACTAATTTATTCTACTCGTATGAAGAGAATTTGGAAAAATAAATTATATATTTTGAACTATAATAACATATATTATCAAATAAGGATAAATTATTTTTTACTATAATGATTATTGAAAAAAAAATTAATTACCATGAAAAATGTTAAAACTCGATAATTCTAGTAACTTGCGATGCTGTTAAATTTAATTTTATACACATATTATTTTTATTTTATATATTAGATTAAATATTTTTAACAATTAGGTCCAAATTATTTAAAAATATTCATTTTATTTTATTCTTAATATATAAATTTACTTGATAAAAAAACTAGTTACTATAGTGAAGATAAAAATAGTAAAAGTAAGGGAAACATAAAGGCTATGGAAAGACATGATTAAAACATGTGTTTCTATAGGGAAGGTTTTTAGGAGACATATAATACATACCATCATTTATTTATCAATTTTGGTGCCACATGATGTGAGAGTGTCCTCCCATTATTGAAAACATTTGGGTAATTACAAAAATGAAACACCTCTTAAATTATAAAATGAAACTCACTCCCATCACTTATTCACAACACTCAAGATATTTGGATATTTTAAAACCTGAAAATTAACTAAAAAATTCCCTAAACTCATATTATAAAACTTTTTAGGTCATAAATCCAACCTACTTGGGATTTTGGTTCAAACCTAAGTAGGTTACCCGAAGAATAGGATACGTTCATCGATGAGCGCTTTTAATTAATTTATCAATAAAATTATTTATAATATTATTAAACAATGATGGTATAATAAACTCAGTATATTACATATAAATATATTTTTTTATGTCAACGTTATCACTTGAAAAAATATTTACAAATGTGAAATGGGCTATGAAATCATTCATCGCATGTATAGGAGACTATGACCTTGTGAACCGATGCCATTCGTTTTTCCATTACCTTCTCCCATGATAGGGAATAATGATGGATATAAATTATATATATGATATTTATAATTTTATTATACATATTTATTCATTTTACCATATATATATTGTTAATTTTCATTCAGTATAGGATACGATAATTTCATTCTTTTGTATGGTGGACTACCACCTCACGAATCGATGTGATTTTTTTCACTAACTGTTTAAATGGAATATAATATTCTCAATGTTAATAAATATATATGATATAAATTAAATAATTATTATATTGATGACATATTTATTATTTTGAAATTAAAATACATCATTTATTTACTTCTTTTTCACTCACTAGATGATGGTAACATTGTATGCATAAATGTGGACTACCATTTTCATGAAGCGATGTAAAACTCCATTTTCATCCCAACACCACATGTATGTTATGTATGAGTATATTTAAATTAATAATATTTAATTATTATATTATCAAAATTTTTTAATGATAAAATATTACTTACCTCATTTATATAATTTTCATTGAAAAGCTTCCATGATACTCATGTGTACGGATGACCTACCGTCTCTATGATCATCTCATACTTCAGTTATCAAAATAATATTTCATAATTGGTCCCAAAGATAAAATTGAGGTAAAAAATATAATTATTTATTTAATTTTATTATATAGATTATGTTACCATGGTAAATGTAATATTACCAAAATTTGTATTTAAAAAAATATACGAAAAACAAAGCGATTTTTAACTGAATCATGACGTTAGCACGAAATTATTAATAAATGGTTAATAAACAAATATTAATAAATTAAATACAGAATGATATAAATAATTATGTTTCTTATATATATTTAAAATAAACTTATATTAAATATAGTGGGTGTTTTAATGTGTTCAAATAAATTCAATACTTAAGGTATGTTGATTTTTATTCTAAATAACCGACGTAAAAAACCCCCCGCGCATTGGTTTTTTACGTCAGTTATTTGATAACCGACGTAAAAACCCAACAGGTGCAATTTGTAACGTCGGTTATTAAAATAACCGACGTGAAAAATCTACTCACTGCATTGTTACGTCGGTTATATATAACCGACGTAAAAAATGGTGACGTAAAAAACGATTTCTGCACTACTGTAACATTCACTTCTAAGAGACTTATACTATATTAACGACTCATTTTTGTGTCTAGTGTATATAGAGGACTTGTTTTTTTTTGTGTGGTGTATATACTAGAAAAATTAAATGACATATCATTAATCTACCCAATGTAATGATTCTTACTATTTCTATTAGTTTTATTCTTTCATGGGGAATATGATTCAAATGTTATTTAACAAATATGGGATTTCTATCATAATTTTATTTCTTTGGGAGAGAAGTTATATTATTCCACTAATTTCATCTATAAGGTTTATATTATGCTCCATTAATTATGTTATATCAAAAATATACTACTCTCATGATATTTAAAAGTCTCCATTTAGGTAATTCTTTCATGGGGATTATGATTCAAGTATTAATAATATGGTAAGGTTTTGATGTTACAATCTCATTGTTTATCAGAAATATTTATAACTATGATTTTGATGATGAAATATTATAATATATTTCCCTATAAAATATTGAGTTTTACTTTACTCTATTTATTCTTTAAATTTTCTAGTAATAGTATTATTTTTCTAATCATTCTTACATGAAAATTTTAAGAAAATTTTTTAAGAGAGAATGATATTATCTATCACTTCTCCTAGAAACCCATTTTTTTCCAAAACCGGGTTTTCTAAAATATATTTAATAAATTATTTGTAAATTATGAAAATTATTTACAAAACTAATTTTTCCCATGTTATACTTTCAAAACAAAATTTGAAATAAATATTTATTTCATTTCCCAAATAATTCCTTTTAGGATTTTATAGAAAATGTGAAAGGAATCTTTATTTCAATGTGTATAAAAAAAATGAAACATTAATTCATAATAACCATTAGTTTATTTTAATATTCTATTATATTTGTTCATGATTAATTTCAAATAAGTTATTTCCAAATTTTTTATTATTTAAAAAGTTTTTTTTTCAATTTAGAAAAGTTATTTTCCTCATGGAATGTCATAAATGGTTTTTAATGATTCCATTATATGTTTCTATGATTATTTTCATATAATTTTATTTAAAAAATATTTTATAATGTTTATTTTTCAAAAATGATTTTTATAGAATGGTTATTTTCATCAAGAAACATTCTAATTGTTTTTTTTTCAAATTGTTCTATATGTAAGATTAATTTCATTGATGTTACTTATGATTTACTTTATATATGATCAGAGGATAAATTTTTTATTATTTTTTGTAATAGATTATATTTATAATGATCTAAATTTTATGAAACATGTTTCTCTTCCCTGGGTTATACCATTAAAAATGATTAGGAATCTTTTTTCATTTTCCATATGTTATCAATTGATGAGATGATAAAATGATTATGAAATCTATATCATTTCCAGATGTTATGATATGATAAAAAATTTTAAACTAATTTCATTTCATGTGTTTTAATATGATGGATGTTTTATAATATTATGGAATACATATGAATTATTTTCATTTTGAGATGTGTGGTACCTACATCTCCCTCCAATAAATTGGGTAAAGCATTATATTTAATGAAATAATAATGGGAAACATGTTTATCTTATTGATCCACTATGGGAAAAAAGTTTTTCTTGATCTACTATGGGAAATATCTGTGTCCTCTTTAAAAATGAGAAATATGTACTTTGGGATCTACTATAGGAAATAGGTTGTGTGGTAAGATCATCTATGTTGATGGGCATGGTAGTTAATATTGACATATTAAATGAATTTCTATATTTAGGATGGTTCCACACTTTTATTAAAATAGATTATAGTTAACTATTTATTTATAACGATTCCCACTATATTGGTCCATGTTTTCTAAAATGAAAATTTTGTATTCCGTGATTTATGTTTATGATATATGGATGGTTGGGTAGGAACATTATAAGCTGTGTTCATGATCAAAAAACCTTATGATTATCTTATGATTTCTTATTTTATTGATTAATACCTCTTATATTTACCCTTACTGACTATTTGATCTCACCAATTTTGGTATTTCCCTCCCTAGGTTATGATAAATGGATTATCCATTGTATGCCTAATAGGAGTACAATGTGAGAATATATTTATGCGAGATGTTGATGATATTTCATGAAATAAGAATACTAACTTCCAGGATTCTGAAGGAACTAAACTATAACAGTCCATAAGAATGTATTTGTGTAATGTAATGAATATTAATCAAAAAAAGATGTAACATACATGTATGAGAATCATGGGTCATTATAGTTTTCTTCATAGTACAAGGAATTAATCTTATCCTTGTGATCTATCCTATGTTAGAATTAGAAAATCCAGGGATCACTACCCATGGAATTCATAAGAAAAATAATTCCAATGGGTATGGTGGTGTGTCCCACCCAATAGGTGTAGCCTTTCATGGAGTGCCCTGATATGTATCAATTATATTCTACTAGAAATAATTCTTGAAAACTACAGTTGGTATTAGTGTAAATATTTATTAAAACATAAAAAAAATAGAATGAGAAAAAATTAGTGATATATCTATGGTTATTTATAATAATATGTATAGGTATGTCTCTATGGATATGCCTAAGGATGATTCATTGTATAATAAAATGTCATTTAATTTTGGTAAAAGATGAAAAATGTAGATCCAATGAAATTATATCCCTGGAATCACACTAAAAGTGGATGTGGCAATGAGAAGGAGGTAAAATTTGTTAATAACTCCAAATGGATTCAATGATATGGACATAATCATCCCCTAGTGCATGAAAATAGTCCTTATGACACACCTAGTTTTACACTCCCATGGTATATTCGTTAGAAATAATCAAACTCTTTATAGACCATCATGAATGATTTAAATAGATAATGACTATGAATTTACAAGGATAAACCTATTGTGTATTTATTTTAAAATAACATTTCTTGGTTTAGAAATAAAATAAATGATTTTTCATCATTATGTGGTTTTTTTATTCTCATTATTATTTCACACATTATTCTTTTGGGTTTAATCTTATGGATAAATCTAGAAGGAATCGTGATAAAATTGAATGTGGAAGATAATCATATATTGAGAAGCTAAATTGGATGATGAAAGGGGTGATGTATATTGTGAATATGCCAAATTAGTTATCATTTAACAGGATTAGGAATGTGAACCATAACATGTTATTAGACTCACCTGTTAAGATATTTATATAGTTCACTACGATTTATGTTGGTGGAGACAATAGAAAAAATGTCATTCAATTTCCAATATATTGATAATTTGGGAATAAGAAATTAAGGTAATTTATTAGTGTAAATAGAAGATGTTTTGATTGTTGAAATGAAGAACATAAAACAATTAACAATATAGGGAAGGTAAAAAGTTTGGTTAAGGAAATGGATGAGAGTAGTGGTTTCCCTATGGTATCATTGACTAATGAATGTGTTGAATTTTAAATGTATTGGAATTTAAAAAATTTAAGCCATAAGGGGAAAGCTCGTGAAGCGAAACATCACGATTTTGTGAGTAATGGTTTATATTGTTGATGAATAGACTACGAATCACATCTTGAAGGTAATAGTTATTAGTGATTAAGTTTATGAATCCTAATTAACTATATTAGAAGGAAATATGTTGATTGTTGTATTTAGGGTTTATAATTCATCAATTTTTAAACATATTAGGACTCTTTAGTATTATTTTTTTCATTAAGAATTTAAAAGATTATATGGAATTATTCTACTGATCTAGAAAAGTATTTTAATGGAATGTTGATATTCATTGAAAAACATGATTAAGGAAAATATAACCCTTAATAATCTACGAATTTTTATATAATGATGTCGATATAAATTGAATATTGATTAGGATAAATTAATTTGATAGAAATGCTTTCATAAAAAATCAATAATTTGAATAGAAATTATTTTATGTTATCATTGATGGAGTTTACCTCATTATTTTATTTATGTAATATATCCCATTATCTATATTTTATATAATAAAGATGAATTTAGGTCTTGATCATGGTTTTATGGTAATTTAGGTTATTTCCGTGTTTCAAGAGAATACAAGATGAAAGTATTACTATGTTTTTCATGTGAAAATGAATATATTCTTCATATCATTTGAGGGATTAATTATAAGTTTATTTTATAAATTTAGTGACATTATTTCAAAATATAATGATTTTAAATTTTTTGTTACGGTCATATGGTTTACCATATATTTAATGGTTTAAGTTGAACATATGACAAGGATTTATAGAATAATATATTACTAAACCATATGAAGATATATTCAAATTGGATAACCAATGCTAACCATTTTGTTATGGTGATAAAAAAGACATAAGGAATGAATTTTCATTTCATTTATGGATCTTATGATCTGTTATATGTTGATCCACTATAACAACTTATTCTTTTCATATATGGATATTACATTATTATAAAGAAAATTCATACATTACACACACACAATCTGAAAGACTGTATTAGTTTAGTGCCTTTGGAAAAATGAAACACGTTCTTTTAATTTGGTGAAATAGCATAAATATTTCCCATAAATATCTTCCCCATTAGTACCCCTACCCAAAATCATTCTTTATAACCTAGAACAAGAAAACATATAAAATGCGTGAGTTAAGATGTTAAATAAGGTTAAACATTAGAGATATATAAGAATACACAAGAACCAAAGGGCGTGAGAATATGATCATAACATTATAAGATAAAACCATTCATATCAATGTTAATGAACAAGAATCATGTAATTAGTATTTCTAGTTTATAAAACATGAATTATAAGAAAATCAAGGAACACAATCCTCGAGATCATAATATTTACTTAAGAAATTAAATTTTGGAATACACAAAAAATTATAACTTTGTCAAAATTTATAAATATTAGTAAGATTACACATTAAATTATGTACATAAAATTAGGAACTTAGATAAACATATGTACATGAAAAATAGTTTCACACATAACGTTATAGACATAAAAACCGGGTTCTTGCATCGAATTGTGAACATGAAATCAGGGTCACATATAAAATATAAAACTCATGAGTTATCCATATTTACCAAATAAATTGGATATTGATATAGGTTACAACCATCACATAATTAATAATATACGTATTCATTCTGGAAGAAAATAAATCAGATTACAACACATAAAATGATATTAGTTTCATGAAAAATTCATCATGTCATAACTCATGGAGAAGAAACATAATTCAAAAAAATAAATCCATAATAAACATAAAATATTCATTGAAAGAATAATAATAGTATCATTGGATAATATCCCCAGTAAAAAATATGTAACATTAAATGAAATTATCTATAAGGAAAAAAACTTTGAGATATCACTTCAAATCATTCTTTAAGAAAATATACTATCTTGTTTGAATATTTTTCTTGTTAAAAACCACACTATTTTAAAAGAAAAACATGTATTTAAAATAAACATGAATTAATTTAAGGTAATATTAATGTAAATAAGGGATCATGAATGCCTAAAAGTATATTCTTCTTATATAAGTCAGAAAAATATTCCTTACATACTTTTTTCTAGAATGTCAGAATGCACCTTGATTGGAAAATGAAAAAAAAAAGATTCCTTTCAGACCATTTAACAAAAATTAAAAGATCGGTAAAAATAACATTAAATAATAATATAATAATATTAAAAACCTTTTAAAAACATTTTTCGAAAATATGTATGTGGAGTATAAATATTCCCCAATGGATATTTAATAAATATTAATCCTAAAATATTGATGAGATTGTGGAACAAATACTCATAAATTTATAATCATAAAAATGATATGAATATGAAAGAAATAAAATTATATGGATTTGAAAATACCATAATATTCAGAATAATATTCACAATATACATTCATGGGTGTCATAATAATCACAAAAATGAAACAAGTAGTGTATAAGGTATGTGTCCCATTGAAATGAAAGTGAGACAAAGATCTCTTACCTTATATCGTAACTCTATTCAAATTCATGCAAAAATCATATATATAAAAAATAATTTTTTTATGAATATTATATAAGCATATTCATATATGATTTATTTATGGATTTATATTACAAGATTATTATAAATTCGATGTTTATGTTAGTTTTGGGTAACAGCTGCTTGTTTTCTCAAAAATGTTTTGACATGTTATTCTAGGTAGACATTATTAAATAATGATTTAATTATGTCCTGAATAAAAACCATGACTTTAATATAATATAAATGAATTATATATGTATTTATGGTTATCTATAAGAGATATGAGTATAAAATGAAATAAACCATTCACAAAGATGGTAGGTTGTATGTAAGCTTGAATACTACTTTCATTTTACATCATATTGAATGAATAAAATAAAATGAAATATATGTATACATATATATATAATACCATACCATTATAATTATTATATTATATATATCATATAATTTCACTAAACCCGTCCTTAACACATTCCATGTAAACTGTGAATGAATTACATCGCTTTGAGGACACAGTTATCCACATGTCCAAAAACTAAGTTATCATATTTTCAAGAAATTGTAAGCTTTATATTATGGGTCATATGAGAATTAAATAATAATACATACATAATAAATATATTATATATATAATAGAAAATATAAGTTACAACCTTATTTAAACCATGAATATTAGAAATGGAAGAACGAGTGATATCGGTCTGCAAGGCGGTAGCCTTTCATACACATAAGCAATGATTGTGTATCATATTTTATTGAAGCGTGTGTGAAGGTAGGTAAAACCATAAACATAATAAAATCACAATATGTTGATTATAAAAATGTTATAATTTAAAAATATTAGAAAAAATTAAATTATGTTGTTCGAGAAGTAAATAAAACTAAAACGTTTATTGATAAATGTTACATTAGTTTTGGGTATTACATTTTGATTTTCACAGAAGTACTTATTTTGTTTATTTTTTCACAAGGTATGGATTCCAGGAAGAATTTAGGGAAATCATGAGGATATTTAAAAATATTTTGGGTGAAAAAAATTGGTTCTGAAGTGCAAATAAAATAAAAGAATATACACTCTTTTATATATGAGTGGAGGGGTTCTTTTAAAATATCCCAAAATATTAATTTATAATAAAATAAATAACAATAAAAATACTCCCAAAATATCATTGATACAAATATAAAATATTATAATGTTTTAATATAATCAAAATATATATTTTAGACATGTATTTGTGTTAATTTGAAACTTATCATCTTAATTAATCTGTAGTTATCCATTTAAATTAAAACAATGGTTACAAGCTTTTCAATATTAAGATGATGTAATTTTTACATATAGTGTGTCAATTTGACTATAAATACCTAATTTATGATATTTTAGACCATATATCATTATTAAATACATTATTCCATATTTTTATGATTTATAAAAAATTTAATAAAATACAACGTTCATAAAATATCATAAGTATTAATTATGGCACTATTTAATACATTGATTTTATGAAATTGAATACAACAATATATCATCGAAAAATTTAGTTCAATGCAACTTAAAAAATCATATTCAAATAAAAATTTCATGTAGCACCATAATTAATTCAAATTATATTTATTTTATTATTTATAATATCATTTAATTGATTGTTTCATTAAATAAATAATTACTGGATCATCATTTTGTATTTATTTTTTATAACAATTTCTTTACAAAAAATAAAAAAAAATCTATAATGTATATAAAAATCTCATATTTCATACTAATATATATTTTCGACCATATCATATATTTAATCCCATATTAAAAATATTATAATTATTAAATGTAAGAGTGTGACATTTTTTCACTCTCTTTGATTTTAATAATATCACATTAATTTTAATTGAAATGTATTCAATAAAAAATTTAATTTTTATAAAAAGGTTTTATTATTCAAATTAACTTCATCTAATATTATTTGGGAAATTTTTATGTTAGTTTTCAAGTATTTATAATAATATTCTCTCGCTTCATTACGTGATTTACCCTTAACCATCGTAAGAAAAATTACTAAAGTTATTATTTATATTTTCAAAAAATGGTACATAATTAATAAATTTTGACCTTATTACTAGAAATGTTTAAAACCTTATCTAAAATTCTGGACATATAATTTATATAAATTAATTAAAAACTCATATTGTCGACAAAATGGGAAAACATGTTTTTAAAGTGAAAATATTGAAACGATTGTAATGCTTTTATATCCAATTTCAATGTGAAATTTATTATATTGAAAAAAAATTGTGTTAAATGATAAAATTTTTATCTAATTAAACTTTAAAACCAATCAAATTTATAATTTATCAGTATAAACTATTTCTATAAAAAAAGATATTTTAAAATAAATTGTGTATTTTTTCACTATGCATAAAAACATCCAACTTACCCAACCAATACCAAAAAATTATTTCAATGTATATGTTGATATACCTAATTAAAAAATAAATTTACTTTATTATATAAAAATTAATAAAGTGTTAATAATTAGATTTAAAATTGGTTCTACATTAAAATGCGATAATATTACCCTTGTATAAAATACATATTTTTATTCATAATAATAGATTTTTTATTATTTTATTCCTATAAAAGACAATTTATGGGGGTCAATTTTATTTTATTATATTAAATATTTATATTTTATTAAAAACATTCAGCAAATATTATGTCTCTAATTTATTTATATATAATACTCTTTTATAAAAAGAGAGATATTTTTTATAGAAGAGGAATTTTTTTAATTTCCCATAGTTCCTAATTTCATTTCTAGATAATTGGTAAAAAGGATTAAAATCATATTTTCAAAGTTTTACTAGTATCATTAAAATGGATTGGTTCTAACTATAATATTATAATAATTATATTAGTTGTATATTTTAGTTTAGTAAAACTATTTCTTGCATGTAATTCAAGCTATCAAAAAAATTTGGAATTTTTGTTAGCACATTACCAACATAGTTTTTCATGTACAAAAATATAATCTATGTGTTTAGTATACCACTAACATGACTTTGTTCTATAAAAAATTCATGAATAACTTGGTATTTTCATATAACACAATCGATATTCAATGTTGCGTCAAATAAAAAATATCAAAAATATTAAATTAATTTTTAATAATATATTTCACAAAATTCCAAGGTATTACAGACACAAATGATAGCATCATTTATTTAATTAATAGATAGAGTGGGAATTGATCAACTTATAACTATTGGATGATGATGTTCGTATTATATGTAATTATATCAAGTTTGTACATCTTAGCATGAAATTTACTAAAATTTAGGAAAATTATGTTGATATAGAATATTGTATTTTTATCATAATTTTTGATGATATCAATGAAAATTTTAATTTCTCTATAGTTTATGGATTTTGGTTTTCAATGTTATCTAAATAACCCACTAGATTTTTATCATTTATCCCAATCAGTATCTACTATTATTTATACTTTTCTTCTATGTCCAAATAATGCCTTCTCACCTATTCTTTTCCACATTTAAACATATTTAAGAATTACTTTAGGTGTTCATAATGTCTATAATGTATTATTTTTATGGGATGTTTTATTACTCATTTTTATGTTGTGTGATTCTATGATGGAATTTTTAAATGTTAAACCTTTGATGATAAATAATTTTGAGGGAAAATCCATTTTATGAGGGTAGAATGTAACATCCTAAGATTTTATAAAATATTTTTTCCTGAATTAAATTAAATTTCATTGATAGATTTCATAACATATACCATTATGTTAGGAGTACATGTCACGACTACCTATATACAAATATTCCCCTCTAAAGCAGGAAATGAAGAAAGAGATAATGTCCCCCCGAGTCGCTCCTCCAGTAGTCCTTGGGGTGGTGAAAAACACCAAGGGTATACATATCTTACAAAATGTGAGGCATTGTCATTTTTAATGAAAAAATTTGGAGATAAAATGGTTAATCCCAAAACAACTCCACGATATATATGTATATATATATATATATATATGAAAAAATAATACATCCCACATGAATTTTTAATATAAAACTATTACATGTGTAATTAAAATTCAATTTAAGTACCAAAATAATGCCAATGAAGAAATAATACAATTGTCCCGAAACCTGAGCTAGTAACGCCCACCACGGTCCATGTAATCCTCCTGGAAACCTGAAAATACTTGTATATAGGTAGAGTGATTATACAATTATACTCATTATGAAAAAAAAATTATCACTTGAAACAGGTGATAAGATCATTCTAATGCTCCCATGAGAAAATATTAGAATTAAACAACACCTAAAATTGAATACTATCAATCCCAAACTCACTAAGGTACTCCCACAAAGTAATGAAATTCATGTAAAGTAATATAGTTATTACATCAATTATTTGGGTGCCACTCACCACTTCCCACTGGTTTAGCCAATCTTTCATAAGGAAAAACTTCCTCTTTCTCACACCTCTTCCAAAAAAATATGTCATAACCATTCCGCACATACCTAGTCCCCACAACCACACCTCATCCTATCACCTAGGCCATGATCTTAATTATATCCTGGAAATAAAAACTTGTGCCAAAACCACATGACATATCACCCATAGAAACCTGGGTCACAAACAACATTTCATCCCATTTAAAAACAATGGGTCCACAAACCACATCACATACCACCCTTAGACCCCTAGGATACGAATCCACATCACATTTCAAAGACACCTGAGAAATAACAACACATCTCATCCTAAAGAAACCTATGAAAAAACAACTCGCACAAAGACAACTGGGCCTCACTAGCCATAACCTCATCCCATAGTAACCTATGAAATCATAACACATCTCATCCCAATGACACCTGGGAATGCACTAATCTCCCATAAAACCTAGGCCCCACAAAAGATAACCTGAAAAAATAATCTTGGGCTATCACTACCTATAATAGAAAATATGGAAAATCATGTGGCCATCCATCCTTCATGTCACCATGATGGTAGGAAAAGACACCATCCTACTCAATGATTGGGGCGTTCAACACATAGTGATCAACTTGGGTGGGGAGTGTAAAGAAATTACAAGGGAAACATATAAGTATATATATATGATTCCAAGCACTAAAGCCCATCCCGTGGGTTCTCAACAAACAACCAGCTCACAACACTATCAACATTGAAGCTACCTCTAAATGCATAACACCACAGATCAAGACACAACCTTCTTTCAATTTTCATCATAATTAATTAAAAATTGCCATTATTTATTCAAAAATCACTTATTTATTGTATTTTCAAAACCAACACAAGATAATTCCAAACATTATTAACTAATTATTTATTTATTTATTCCACTATTATTTAGGATACTACCAATAATAACAAACTACAAGCTGCACAGAAACACATCACCACACAGCCTGATCATATCCACACTGTGCATCACGTCACATCCATTCCACAATCTATCAATCTCTCAACCTCAAATTCCATTACATGATCATGTTGATGTATCGTCTACTAGTTCATCTACCACACTAAACAAACCAACCTGCAAAACACACATGAGTTTAAAACATGTAACACAACACAAACCAGAGTGTACAAACACCTCAAAACATAGACACTTAATATTCCATATATCCAGCACACACACAACTACATCTTTCCCACACAACACATCACCCCACATAACATAGCATAACATAATCCAAACATAATGAGTAATCCCTTACAAAATTTCACTTGTTAATTTAGGATTTTTCCTAGAATCTATGTAATCTTCGGGAATAAATTTAATATCCAAGTGTACATGATTTAGAAATTTCCATATACAAGTTTTCCACATGAATAAACAAACATGAAACTTGTTTATCGTGCAATAAAGTACTACCAATGACCGTGATTTGTATTGTGGAATTTAGCGCGTATAGTTCACAACATCACAATAAAATCAAATCCAAAAAAAACATGCACATTAGGTCCCTCTACCACTTTACATTCATTTTTACAGTTATTATATTTTATTTTTGTGGAAAAACTATGATTTGTAGGGAAAAAATTAGTTTCCTATCACATGATGCATATTCAAAAACACATAGAGGAAAAACATACCTGGAAGTAGCGTTTCAACTCATCTGTGTATTGTAGGGTAAAGAAGATTTTCCTCAAAAGACAACTGCCACACAATAAATACAGATCTACCAATTATTCAACATAATCTTATCAAAACACTACCCATAAATCCAACTCATGCCAACATATTCTAGGATAGCGAGTACCAAGGAATTAATAATAAGAAACATATGAGAAAAAAATAGATAACACATGATGGATTGATCAAAGATCACCAAAAACAACCACGGGTATTGATATATCAAGGTGTGAGGAGTAGGTCTCCATGGACTCATCAGGGAAACTAGGGTTCATCTAAAATGAGTAAAAAATTAAGACACATCCGAAAAAAGTGATTCATCTAAAAAAATTATTAAAACTCTACATGATCGGGGAATTACAAATGTGGTAATACACTTTAATTTTTTGTAATATCTGATGTTTGGTTTTACTAAAAAAATGAATCACCTATCTCATTATTTCATTTTTCAAACATACAAAAATTCGATGCTGTGAAACATCCTAGAATAAAAGTGAAATAGAGTTTAAAGTCATGAAATGTGATTATACGATGTGTAATAACCCTACAACAAACCTTTAACAACTGAACCACTCCAAATTATTTTTAATCCTCCTTCGATCAAATCAATCCATCAAAACCTACAATATAACAGACCATAAGGACACATGCCATTACATTATATAACTCTCAAATGATTATCACACTTGAGAATCCAAAAATAAGCCCAGAAGAATGTGGGGTCCGAACAACAACCCTGTGAGATACCTCTCAAGGATCATTTAATGTATCAAATGCCACTAACAACCAATCACCTTGATGTATAATGGTAAACCAAACATTTTTGTTCGAATGATAGAGTGGAGTCCCAAATATCATTGAACAGCTTATCCAATATCTTCTTCCCAACAACAAGTAAAACCATGTAAACACAACAACCACGCTATCTGAACATCCAAATCAGAGAATCCCATCCTCTATGTCATGATATTATCCACTCTGGGCAGCACTAACTCACCTGCATTTGTTTAATCGCATCACAATTAATGAATCTCAATTAGTAAATTTGTCTTCCTCTTTCCACATGTCAGATCATAATCACAAATTTCACCACACACATCTCTACTAAAGGGAAAATAAATCATTTCATAAAATAGAGTTCAAAGAATACATTTAAAATAAAAATATAACAATCCAAAACACAAAACAACTTTTGGTATGGGATATTCATATATTTTTTCTTTTCCCAAGTAATATCTTTTGGGACACTATGCCTCCACAACATGAGAACCAAAATAATTTTCCATCCACACGTAACATTCTCCCAATGATCCGAAATCTCTATTAGCCACTCCATGTACGTCGTGTCATCATTGATATACTATTATCCAATTCCAATGAAGTGGATGATATTGTGAAGATACTAATAAATTTTAAAGATGTGTATGGTGTCATGGATCCTCTTTAACTACGGTGGAATTTCTAACTTGTATGACACCTCACCCACTCGCCCAACACCTTAAAGGGTTAAATGAACCTCGGATAATGTTTACCTCATTTGATAAACCTCCGCTTCCCACATCGAGGGGAAACCCTAAATATCACATGGTCCTCAACCTTGATCTCAATGGGAATAATTCTATGTTTGAAATATGAATTCATATTATCTTGCACTGCTTTTATCCACTCATGAACTATCTAAACCTTATTTATCCTTCATTGCACTACCTTGAGACTAGGAACAATTGTATTTCCAAACTCTGCCTAACACAGGGGTGAATGATACAGTCTTTTTTTCCAATCATAAAACAGAGCCATGCTAATTTAAGAGTGATAATTGTTATTATAAGAAAACTCCACCATGGGTAATTGTCACACACATGATCTTCCAAATTCCAAGATTCTTGCTTCCAGCATGTCTTCTAGCATCTGGATAGTCTGTTCTGTCTTACCATATGTCTAATAGTGGAAGGATATAATAAGGTGTATCTATGTTCCAAAAACATGATGTAATACCCTCCAGACTCATGGGGTAAATTATGTTTCTCAATATAATACAACATTTCTCATAAATACATGAAACCTCACCACATCAACCACATACATCATTTCCAACACAGACATTATGCCTAAATCCTAATCGCTAATAAGTGGTCAGATTTATTCCATAGATACACCAATACCCAGATAGAATCATATCCTCCCTCAGATCTGGGAAACCCTTTGATCAAATCCATTGAGATGCCACCACACTTCTACTCAAGGATAATCAAGGGCTTCAACAAACCACCGAGGACACTATGGTCAGCCATCACCTACTGGAAAACCAAATACCTTACCACAAGCTCTATTACATCCTGTCTCATATCGGACCACCAAAACCACATTCTCAAGAAATCGTACATGAAAGAGATTCGTATGTGTACCTCCAAATGTGGTTTATAAAACTCACGATAAACTACCTCTCAAATTTCTACCAGATCAAAAAAAACTACTGCAGAACAAAATCCAGTTCTGACCATCCTTTTAGAACATCACCATGGCCAACATGATCATGAAATACCTCTTAATCTATGTCTCATCAATGACACTTCACCAATATCTACATTAGATAAAACTAAACTATCATCTGAAAAAAAAAATCTACCATCATCCACTCCATCATCTATGTGTAGGCCTTCCAACTCCTCCATCACTTCCCAATCATCTATGGATTCCCGAACTACCTCGTTCTATGACATTCTACTAAAATCATCAGCCACTAAATTCCCCTTTCATGTGGTATAAGATAAATATAAATTAGATTCTTAAATTAATTCCATCACCCTTTTCTTTTGTCATTTCAGATCATGATGTGAAAATATATACCTCATTCTCTTTTGATATGTGAAGACAACAATGTTCTTCCCAATGAGATAATTCCCCACAACTTTTTTGAATACACATCCATTGCTAGATCCAGATAATGGGTGAAATAGTTAATCTCATGGGGTAATAACTTCATCGACCGATAAAATATTACATCTCGTAGTTACATCAAGATGCATCCCATACCAATTTAAGAAAAATCAAAAAACACATCAACCCCCACACCTTTCTCCAGAAACTAGGGCACCAGAGCACTAATCGACATGCCATTCATATAACTGAATTCTACCAAGAATTGCTCACTCCACACCAAATCATGGCCTTTCCTTGTCAAAGATATAGATGACACTAAAACACAAGAAAAATTAGGCACAACCCTCAGATAATAGCATACGATATCAAGGAAACCGCCATCATCTGCCAAATTATTGGTTGCCACCCAAGAAACAACTACATTAAATTTTGGTGGGTCCACTAGAATGCAATCTTGTGACACCGCATTCCAGATGAAATGAACCTCTCATCTCCAGAACATACACATAGACAACATCTTATTGAGCTATTGGGGTCAAATAACTTGTAAGACGTTCCTAATAATCTCTACATGTTCCTACTCTAACATCATGTAGATCAAGATTTCATTGATGAAAACGATGATGAATGGATCTTGGAACTATGGAAAAAATGAGTTCACATTCCCCATGAAAAAAACTAGAGAATTCATAACTCTGAATGAGAAGAAAATGGACATGAATATCCCATACCTGCACCTGAAATTATTCTTCATGATTTCACCCTCCTCCAAGCTCAAATGGTGATTTCCAGACCATAGATCGATAATTGAAAACCAACTTAAACTTTTCATCTTGGGGAACATATCCTCTATCCATGGAGGTGGGGAATGTTATTAACATCCGCCTAATTCAACTTATATTTTATACACATCTTCAGACCACTATCCATCATCTTTACAATCAACACTGGAGCAGTTGGCAAAAACAAACAAGGTTGGATAAATCCCTTCATCATCAGACCATCTATCTAAATCCCCAACTCTTAAAACATAGAAGGTTCCATCTGATAAAGAGCCATCAAAATTAGAGTAGCATTAGGATGAAGGTCTATCCCAAATAAACATAATGTTGAGGTTGTATCATCACAAACTCTCTGGGAAAAACATCATGGGACTCCCCAACAACTTTGGAAACCTCCATCATCCCAAGGTCTGCTAATTACATTGACATTTTAGCCAATAAAGAAAAAAAATTCTCCATTTGTTGACTTCCCACCTGATATCACATTGCACCAATGAAAACTACATACCAACCATCCATATATAAAAAATAATTTCCTATGAAATCAGTTGATAATGGAATACACATAATAAAACCATTCAATGCCGAAAATCACATCATATAGATACACATATAACAAGAAAAGATCCCAACATGACGGGTGTGGTCCCATCATCAGTCTACATATCTAGCACACATCAAAAATCTTGTCTTTCCTCTGACTGGATTTCTCAACACCAAGGTAACGAGAATACTCAACATGTATAGCTCAAGATAATGGTCTATATAGAGTACAAAAATAGAGTGTGAAGCTACAGAATCAAAAAAAGAACAAAAAAGGTGACTAAACAATATAATTGTACCTATAATGATATTTGGTCTTTCCAGAATTACTACCTTTGCTGCATGCAACTGACCATGCCCATCTCCTATACCCCACTATTGATGACCACACCCATCGCATGGTCCTTAACAGTCATTCTGATTTTGGCCCCTACATGCTATATCTCCCCTTTATAGAGAACAATCCTACTTCCCCTCATGCTGAAATGACATAGAGAGAAATAGCTACTAATGCTAGCAGTGAACCTATCCACGTCCACCATACTAAGCTTGAATGGTTATTTCACACTATATCTGATGATGGCCATAGAAACCATTGATGAAACCCCTCTGCCCATGACCATATAAAAACAAGAATGACCAAATTGTTGAAAAGGATTAAACTCACTATCTTTACGATGTCCCCTGGCCAGGAGAACGCGCCTTATGTGCCGCCGCTTTTTTCATATTCTGGATCCCTTGGGCTTCTCTCAGCTCGCCCACCGGAGGGTCTCTCCACCTCGGCACCCATCGATCTAGTGCTCAGTGACGACGTTTGCCCCGCTCCGGTGCCCCCGTGGGGTATATATTTCAAGGAGGTCATCTGCGGTTCGTCTCGCGATGCACAACGTTCTTGTTTTCCAGATGTCCGCATCCCGTATCTGAAGGTTTTGCGTAGTGATGGTGGCCTCTCTCTAGAAATTCCAGTGTCTGCTCTCGCAGAGGCAGAGGCATTCTTAAAATGAACGCTTGCGGCCTGTTTTAGCTCAGCGAAGCCCCCTAACAATCATCAGAAGATTTGTTCTCTCTTAGGTCCTCCTCTTGAGGGTTCAGATCTCAAATATCCACAGGAAGACTTTCTGTCTTGTGATGTCCTCAGATGCTGATTTCTTACAAGTGTGGTGTACGGACCCTCGTGTTTTCGCCCATTGGAGTTTTAATCTGTCGCGCTGGTCTTGGGATGTTCATAGGGGAAAAGAAAATCTGTTGTCCGTGGTGTGGATCCATCTCCCGGGGCATCCTCTACCTTTTCAGAATGGGGGGTTCCTTAGGTCCACTAGAGATTCCCATGGTGGCTTTTTGTGCTCTAATGACAGGACATACAGTGGTGAAGGCATTTTGGTGGCTCGCATTTGTGTGGAATTGGATACCTCTCTTCCCACGCCGAGCAAGAACTTGCTAGGGGTTCATGATGGCCTCAGCTTGAATAAAGAGATCCTTTATCCAGTGTTTCCTCGGTTTTGTTCTCACTGCCTGTTGCAGGGTCACTCATTCCTGGTGTGTCGCAGACGTCGGCAGGAAGAATAGAGGCGGTCTCCTAAGTCCTCGTACTCTAGGGTTGCTCTACGGGGTCAGTCTCTTCACCCCTCCGTGGGTTTTAACAGGGAATCCATGAACCCTATGGTTGATCGAGTTCTGGATTCATCCTCCCCTGATCAGAGGCTCGAGTTGCCTTCAGGCCCTGTCCTTTAGGATGACGTGGTTATGTACATGGACTTAGTACCAAGTGTTCTGAATGGTGAGATCTTCCTACAGTCTAGAAAGATCTCTATCTGCCCCAGCCTCATTTCATTTTTCCTGAAGAGGATGATCTTTGAGGAGTGCATTTATCGGCCACGACCTCCTACTATATTTCTTCTGGAGTTGCAACCCCTGTATTGTGGTTCTTCTGTGGTTCTCTCAGATATTCTAGTGTCCTCTGAGGTTGATCATCCTGTTTACGATGATCACCCAGAATCCCCTCCTCAAGGCTGTTGTAAAGACTTGCTGCTGGAAGATATTCCATGTATCTCCTCGGTTTCAAGAAGAGCCTCCCTGCTTGGTCCCAAGCCCAAGTATGTGTCTAAATCCTGTCCTCATGGCTCTGCATCCCCGGTTTGGGGGAGGAAGTGCTATAGTGAGGGGGTTTGTACCCGTTCACAAACAAGAATTCTAAAGGAGAGGTCCTTCTCCCACTTTCAGCTAGCTACTAGTTCTGGAGACAAAGTCAGAGCTCTCCCATTACAATGATTCCAATCATTATATTTAATTCTTGTGGTCTCGGTTCCCGGGTGAAGACTAATTTCATTGCTGCAATTATTAGGAAACATAAGGTTGCAGTTGTGGCCATTATTGAACATAAGCAAAATCCTGCAAGGCTCCAGGATGTTATGTGGAAGATCAAGATGCATGGCTCCCTGCATGATGCTCCAAATAACAACCACATTTGGATCTTTTGGAAGAATAATAGTTCTGTGGAGATGTTGTAGGCTGGAGATCAATTTATTACAAGCAAGGTGACTTTTTGAGTCAACACCTTCTTCTTGACTTGTGTTTATGGGAGTTTTGACCCTCTTCAAAGGGATAGGATTTGGAGTGATTTAAACGGCTTTCTCCTAAGAAACATACCATGGTTTGTCGGAGGGGATTTTAATATTGTGGCCAAACTAGAGGAAAGGAAAGGTTGGGGTCCTTTTCAGAGGAATGCTAGTAGAGATTTCAGTCAGTTCATGGATGGGAAATGATTTTATGATTTGGGTTACTCTGGTGATGATTTTACCCGGTTCAATAGTCAAAAGGGATCTCACTGCTCGTGGAGTCGTCAGGATATATGCTTGGGAAACATGGAATCCATCTCTCAGTATGCTACCTCTAATGTGCATCACCTGGTCCGAGGTATCTATGATCACTCCCCCCTATGGGATTTGATTTCTTCTAGATAGGACCATCGGGAAAGGTTCTTCTTCCAGCAATAATGGGTGACCATGCCGGGCTATCAGGAGCTGGTTCGGGATATTTGGAATTCTCCAGGGCAGGTTAACTCTTGGTAATCCCTTCATGATAAAATAAGGTGTCTAAAGGGCCATCTTCCCTTGTGGGAAAAGGACAATCCTTGGGTTGATATCGAGATTGATAGAGCCCTTCGGGTGGTTGAAAGTCTGGAAGTGTGTTTGGAAGAATCCTGGGAGGATCGTTCTTTTGAGGAACATTATAACAGAAAGGATTCTTTTTCTGTTTTGCTTCTGGCTTAGGAACGACATGCCTGGGAATCCTCAAGAATCAAATGGCTCAGAGAAGGAGATAGAAATACTTGGTATTTTCATACATGCATCAAAGAAAGGAAGAGACCTATCATGCCTAATATTCTTCTGGAATATTGCTCTCACACGGAGGACCGGGATGTTGTGGGAGGCATGGCCCACTCTTTTTTTAAGAATATGTTGGCTGGATGTAGTGTTTATATTCTCAGTGGGTACACAAGAAGGGACAATGGTTTCTCTGATGTTATTCCCAAATGTGTCTCTTCTCATGAAAATGAGAGGTTAAGTTCTTTACCGGATAAAAAGGAAATATTCAATTCCATGAGGAACCTTCATCCGAACAGTGCTCCAGGCCCTGATGGATTCCTAGGCTCCTTCTATAGGGGCTCTTGGGAGGTGGTGAAAGCGGGTATCATTGCTGGGATCCAAGATTTTTTCAGGGCAAGTAGCCAGCCGAGGGTTGCTTGTGCCACCACCATTGTCCTTATTCTGAAAACACATAATCCCTCCTCTATCATGCAGTATCGTACAGTGATCTTGTGAAACGTCCCGTAAAATGTCCTTGGTCGTGTGACTAAAAAATGATTGTCCATGTATCTTCCTCGTTGGATCTCCATGGAGCAGCACAGCTTTGTGAGAGGTCGCTCTATCCAAGGTGCCATTGCCCTTGAACATGAACATATAAGGGACAAATACTTCAAAACCCGCAGATAAAATGTAGCTATCAAGTTGGATATGAATAATGATTATGATCATGTGGAGTGGGGCTTCATCAATAAGGTGCTGGAGAGTATGGGCTTCTCTTTCGGAAATATTGATCCTCTTTTTAGATGTTTCAGCTCTCCGTGGATGGCAGTTTCTTTTCTGGGGAAGTCCTATGGTTTCTTTAAGTCCACCCATGGCCTCCAGCAAGGTGATCCTTTGTCTCCAAGTATCTTCATTCTTACTCAGGTGGTCTTGAGCAGGCTCATTTTTGGAGGCATCAATAATGGTGATATTCTTGCATACCGAATGCGTATGAGCGCTACGCCCATTTCCCATCTTATGTTTGCTGATGATACTCTTTTGTTTATAAATGGTGGGAAATGTCTATTTGTGGTTTGAACAGGCTTCTGGAGGAGTACTGCCATTGGAGTGGTCAACTTATTAATAAAGATAAAAGATACTTTTTCATTTCAAACAAATTCTCTCCATGTCGGATATATGATATTCAAAATAACCTTACCATGCAGAGAGGATTTTTTCCTATGCACTACCTTGGGGGTCCAATTTCCCCCAGTAGACTTCGGATTTGGTACTTTTACTTCCTCACCAGAAGGATATTAGATCACATCCTTAACTGGAAAAATATGTACTTATCCTTTGGTGGACGTATTACTGTCATTAATAGTGTTCTTTTGGCCACTCCAGTTTATGCCCTTTCTGCGGTTATGGACCCAAAGGGTGTGATATCCAGCATTGACAAACTTCTGGAAGGATTTTTCTAGGATCCTCTCGAGGAAAGGAAAAAATGTTGGGCCACTTGGAATAAGCTGGCTAGAACTACTTGTGAAGGTGGGATTAATGTTCGTAGTTCGGTTGACACTATCAGCAGCATGCAGGATAAACTAGCCTAGGAAATTGTGGACCAGAGTACTCTGTGGGGGAAAATTATGCATCCCCTAGATTGCAGCTGCTCATCTGTGGAAGTAAGGGGCTCCCTAGTTTGGCCAAATCTTTCACAACTTGTTTTAGAGCTTACCTGCCACTCTCAATGGATAATTGGATGGGGTGATATTTCCTTCTGGCACCAAAACTGGGCAGGGAGAGTGCTGGGTTTTCCAGGATGTCCGACTCCTTCCATATCCTTCAGGAAAGCTATTTTATACCAGGGATTTATTAGCACGGTGTTAGATGAGGAGCAGAAGGTCCATTTAAAATTGATTGACGTTTCCCATGAACCTGAACAGTGTGTTTTCACTCCTTCTTCTTCGGGGGTCTTCTCTACTCTGGATTTTCGTCGCACATGGAGCTCTTTTGTCATTTCCGATGAATAGAACTAGCTGTTATGGATCAATTTAGTACCCACTAAATACAATTTTCTACTTTAGAAAATTAGGCATCTTGCAATTCCCACTGATGATAACATTAAGAATTGTGGTATTCCACTTAGCTCACAGTGTTCTTGCTGCACAACTTCGAAGGAGGAGACGACTCATCATCTTCTCTTCTCGAGTGAGTGGGTGGTGGCAATCTGGGGTTTCTTCCGGGCTTTCACATGATATTTGCGATGGTTCTCTGGGGAGCCTCCCATTTTTGGACAAATGGTTTCATGGATCGGGAGAGAGAGGTCCGGAGAGGGTGGCTCGTGCACTTCTTCTTCCGGATGGGTGCTAGTCGATCTAGAAAGCTTGGAACAAAGGAATATTTGAGGGGACTCACAGTTCGGGGAAGGCCATCATCAGGAAGAAGAAATTGTTACTATCGGATCTGGTATGTTTTCTCAGTAGCTGGCAGGGGGCTCCCACCCTCAACTGGTTATTTCCCGGCCTTTGTAATACACAGCCGAGTGCTGATATCAACAGAGAGGCCTGGGTTTGCTGGTCTCCCCCTCCAGGGGCCTCAAACTTAACATTGATGGGGCCTATTCAATGGGTGTTCTGTGAGGAGGTGGGGTGGTTCGGGACTCATGGGGCTCAGTCCTCTTGGCCTTATCCTCTTGGTTGGGCTATGGTTCCTCTCTTTTGGTGGAAGCTAAGGTGATGCTCATGGGTATTACCCTTTGTTTTCAGTGGGTCTTGATATTATTGAGGCAAAAACGGATTCTGAAATTTATCATGATGCCCTAAATGATTTATTCCCTCCTCCATGGTCCATTTTTTACATTATCAAAATGTGTAATGGTATGCTCTTCGATAGAACTACAATCAGCCATTACTGGCATGAGGGTAACCAAGTGGTGGACCACCTTGCTTCTTTGGATGTTCTTGGTTCTAATCCAATACGCTTGCATGATTTTTCTACTTTGAATCCCGCATGAGTCAATTTGATTAGAGGGGATTCCCTTGGCTTGCATTATTTTAGACCTCCTTAGGTTTTTCCTTTCAATTGTTTGTACGTTTGTATGTTTGTTTTCCTTCAATAAAAAAGTAACTTTGATGATGAAAAGGATGTTTCTAGGGTCGACACCCTGTCAGTCAAAAAATTGATGGTATTGGAACCAGAGTCCTTTAACTAGTAACCCTTCTTCTTTAATAACATTTATTGATCCCCTGTAATGGTAATCCTTCTCATTAGTGCATACTATCAATCACCTCTACCTTTTTCTGATCCTTCTAGTATATTGGAATTGTAAGGGGAGTAACAACATACTAGATCGAAGGATGGATTGCCTCCTTAAGAAATCTCATAATAGACACTTCATCTGGAGAATTATCTAAGTAAAATGGAGAACATCCATAAACATGACCCCCACCTCTTGTACCGACACACACCCCTACTGGAAAGAGAGTAACTCTTGCATTTTCTCAGCAATAATTTTTTTATGAAAGGAATTATTCTCCTAACTATTTCTCAAAATCGACACAAGGAACGTTATCTTCCTACCTATCCACAAGGTATAATGTACACCACTGACACAGAACTCCTTCCAACTGACTCAGTGCCAAATGAACCTAATACTGCATAGAGTGACGGATCATACTGAATGTGATCTCATGCTTTTCAATCCACATATCAATCTCAATTTCTAAAACACAACCCTCATACATTCCCAAATCCTTCCACTGGAAATCATGTAACTTTCTCTAGAACTTTTGATCCTCCTCCACTTGACCACCCCTCCGCTGATCAACAGGATTAAGTTGCTGAGCTTCAACCACCCATGATGCACGTGAATATGACCGGGTGCCATAACTGAAAGGAAAACAAGGAATTCCTAAACCCGAATAATATGGAATTATATTTAAGATTAATTTTTAACTCAATTTTACTAATTTTATCTCATTAGTTTCCAATTTCCGAAAATAATAAATTAAAAAAGAGAACATAATTTATTATGACTATATGCAATTCCTAGGGTCCCTACTCTACAACTAATGCACCCTCACATTGTCGTTCAACAGGCTAAGAGTCCTTACATCAGATCATGGGGGTCCCTAAAATATCATGTCCTACCCATCCTTCCCTTTACTATTTCATGAGCCAAGATTCCCTCAAATAGTTTCTCAATCGACCCATGAAATTCTCACTATCCCTAACTCCGAACTACATCCTATCCCTCAACCATCAACTCTAATAGCATTATTTCATAACCCACTCCCACCCAAAATTCCACCCCAGAGATGGGAATGAATAACGTGAGATAATGAACCCTGATTCCCACATCCAATAGGCATTGGGGTGGTGACTAGTACCGATGGTAAACATATATAATATAATGGGGGGAATTTCCCCTTTTTAAAAAACAAGACCGAGTGGTAGGTTGAATAATCATGAAAAAAACACCCATATATATATATATGTATCTATATATGTGTGTGTATATATAAAATAAAAAAAAATATGCATCCCACATTATTTTTTAAAATTAAACAGTAACAACTGTAATAAAAACTGAAATGTATGTTCCAGCATAAAGCTAATGTAATAACTTGGTAACTGTCCCAAATCTTAACCTATTAATGGTCAGCACCATCTATATAATTCTTTTGAAATCCTGAATGTAGTTTTATATACGTAGTGTGATTATAAAATTATACACAACAGAAAAATAGAAGTCTCTCATGTTCAAGTGATAGGTGGAATACTAATGATCCCATGAGAAAATAGTAGAACCAAACAACACCAAGCAAGGAATACTAACCATCCAAATATCACAAAGGCACACTCACCAAGTGACACAAGTCAGGAATATTAATATAGTAAGAACATCAATGATTTGGTTACCCCACACCAATTCCCAACAGTTTATACACTTCTCATTAATGGAAAATAACCTCATTCACCCCAACTATTTTGAAATAATCATGTTAGAAGCCACCCACACACACCTGGGGCCCACAATTACACCTCATACCATCACATGGGCCATGTGCCACATAAAATTCATTCCATAGACACGTTGGACACAACCCACATCACACCCTACACATAGAAACATTGGGAACAAACCACATCACTTCCTGATGTCATAAGGGAAAACACAAAACATCACATCTAGAAGATAGTTGGGAAAACACATCTCACCCATAGACACCTAGGCCTCACAAACCACAACCTCATATGGATTATTCTTGGGAAATCACAACACATCTCATTCTGAAGGTAGTTGGGAAAGCACAATGTTCCCACACACACTAGGTCCTCACAAACCACAAACTACCTTAATTATATTTGGCTATCATCACCAAGTATAGGGAAGAGGTAATAGTGGGTGGACAACCATCTATCATCGCACTAATATGTTTTGGAAATACACCCTCCCTCTTGACGATGGGGGTGTTCGGAACGTTGTTCTCAACTGGGGTGGGGTGCATATATAAATTTTAAGGAAACAAATACAATTATAATCATATATAATACCAAATAATAAAGCCCATATTATGGGTTCTCAACAAATATCCATATCACAGCACTGAAAACATTGCTACAACCTCTAAATTCATCACACCAGACATAAAGCTACAACCTCGTTTAAATTTTCATCCATCTTAACTGACAATAAACATTCATTATTCAAAAATCTTTGGTTGATTCCATAAAACAAACCAACCTGATACCGTTCCAAAAATTATTCACCAATTATTTATAGATTTATTCCACCACTATCTGGGAAAATACAAAGTACAAAACACAATAATAAACAAATAAAAACATCACCACATAGCCTAAGTGTAGCCCTACTGCACAATACATCCCATCCATTCAACACTCAATCAGTTTCCTAACATGAGATTCCTTTAAACGGTCAGGTTGATGTATCGTCAATATGTTCATCCACCTCAGCACCCAAACAAACCCACAATACAATCATATTCTTCCGAAATTCACCACAACACAAACCATAGTATATCCACACACCAAAAAATTTCCACTTCACATTCCATCTATCCTACACAAACAGAACCACGACATTACCACAAAACACATCACCCAACATTCAAAATAATTACACAATTAAATATTTCGCATTTAGTCCTTTTTTTAATTCCACTTGTTAATTCAAGGGTTTCCAAATAAACTAGGTAAACCGAGGGAATCCATTTATTATCTAATTGTATGTTATTTACAAAATTCTATATACAAGTGTTCAATAGGAATCAACCAACAAGAAAAATGTTTAGTGTAAAAACAAGGACCACCAATGACAATGATTTTTTGTTGGCCATATAGCCATGATAGTTCACAACGTCACAATAGAATCAAATCCTGAAAAAACAAGCACACCATATCTCTCCAACCCTTTCAATTCTTTTACTCGGATGTTATCTTTCATTTTTATTGAATAAATATGATCTGTATGAACAAAAATTAGATCCCTCCCACATGATTCCCAATTAAAAAGGAACAAATGAATACCCTACCTTGATGAAGCTTTTCAGCTCATCCATGAACCGCAATGAGAGAAATGATGTCCAAAAGAAACAACCGCACCAATATAAACATGGATCAACCTATCCAACATCATAATAATATCAAAATGCTTCACAAAAAACCAACACAATCTAACCTATACCACAGAAGTGAATCTCAGGGAAAGAACAAGAGGACATTGATGTGAAAGAGGAGAAAGAACACCATAGATCAATCATGGATCGCCAAAGTACAAACACAATGTTTGATAGATAATGGTGGGGGAGTGGGGATCTAAGGACTCCTCGGGGAACATAGGTTTCATCTGTAATGAGACGTAAAATAAATAATCGCCAAAAAATAATTTTTCGACAAAATATAATTATTAAAATTGTACATGATCAGATTATTTGATAATGTGTAATACAATTTCATGTCGTGTAATACCTAGGGTTCGTTTTCACCAAAAACACATCGCCTGAATTTATTTTTATTATTTTTAAAACCCAAAAATATTAAACTTTGTTAATCTTACTAGAAATACTATGAAATAGTTTTACCCATTGTGCAACGTGTTTACACAATGTGTAATCACCCTACGTCCATCCATTAGCAACCGAACCTCTCCAAACCCCATCTAAGATTCCTTCGAACTCTTCTATCCACCAAAATTAAAAATCTAAAATACTAGGAGGAAATATACCATTAAATTTCATCACACACAACACTGTGATAAATTTTATAACAAAAGACATTTTTATTTAATGAACCATGAAAGATTATTAATACTATTATTTAAATAATAAAAATACTACCTAGAATTTAAAATAGATGGAATTAATTGGAATAACCAAAATTTTAATATTATGTACAATGGGTTTACATAAATAAAACCTATTGATAAAAAAACTCAATTTCCCAAAAAAGTATTTATATGATCCAAAATTACATTTTTCACAATAAATTTTATTTATGAACAATAATAAAATTAATGTTTGACACATTTAGAATTATTTTTTGATAAAAAAATATTTAATTTTGAAATTATAATATCATAATTATCTTTGGGAATTTTTTTTAATTTCCAACGAAATGTTTTATGATTAATAGAGAAAAAATAATGATTTTCATTTAAAAACTATATTTATTATAAATTATACTAAATTTAAATTATATTTTTTTAAATATAATGTATAATTAGTTCAATTATATATACATATTAACAGAATTTAGGTAATTTAAAACAAATTTTTTTTTATTTTTTAAATAAAACGTTTGAAAAATTTGAAAAACTATTTCATTAAAAACTCAGTTTGTCATTGTGTTTGAAAGATTAAATTTAAATTAAAGTCTTACAATCGTATTTATTAAATATTGAATAATTTATTCCTTATTTGGAATAATAAGAATATTTATTATCTCATATGTTAATTTTTTTATCGTAATGATTTGTTAAAGCATTTTAAAATTAATTATCACTATTAAGGTTAAGAGATGTATTTTCACGTTATGTGAACTTCTATTAAAATTATTTTTCAGAACATAGTACATATTTGAAAAATTAGATAAAATATTTATAATAATTAAATTAAAAATGTCTAATCCAAAAAAAAATTATTTAACCATTAAATGATAAATTATTTAGCTTTTAAAAAATAGTTACTCCATTGAAAATTAAAATTTCAAATGTGATTAAAACATAGTGGATTTGGAACGACATGATAAAAATATATATATTTTTTGGTGGAGTATTTTTTAAGACATATAATAGGTCATATTGATTATTAATTATTAATTTTTCAATAATAGGTGAGTGTGACCTCCCATTATTGAATACTTTTGGATATTTACATAAAATTCCACTCCTCCTCAATTATAAAAGGCAACAATGTACTCCCACTTCTTCACACCTCTCATTTCATTTCGTTCATCAATGAACTACCAAAATTACTTAAATAAATTTTATTATACTATTATATAATCCTTATTCTATGATTAAATCTAATCTATAATGGATTTTGGTGAAAACCTAAAGAGGTTATGCGAATAAGAGGTAATATTCTTCAATAGGTGCTTTAATTTTATACTTTCATACACCTCCTTAAATTAATATAAAATAATGATGATATATTAACATAAGTATAATCCACATAATCATATTTTTTATGTTATGTGAATGACCAAAAATCATCTAAACATCCGTCAAATGGGCTATGAAATCATAATTTTTTTTTACAATGGAGTACCGCCATATGAACCTATATCACGATTTTTCTATTACCACCTCTCATGGATACATAAAATGATGGATAGATATTATATATATGATATTTATAAAATTATTATTCTGATAGAGTCATTATACCATATATAAATTTTTTAATTTACATTTATTATGGGATACAATTAAGTCAATCGAGTGTACGATGAACTACGGTCTCATGAAGAAATGTGATACATTTTCACTAACACTTTACATTGCAGATATTAAATAAATGTTAATAAATATATATTATATAAATTAATTATTTCTGATATTAATGAAATATTAATAATTTTTATATCATAATATGTAACACCCCCAAATGATACAGGGTTAAATGAGAAAATTATATGACTCATGTCAACAAGGTGCACTGTAGACACCCATAATTGACGTACATAGACATTAAATTACTTTTTCGAAATACTTAATACATTAAAAAAATAGAATCACAATGACTGTATTAGTTTAGTGTCTTTGGAAACTTAGAACATAATCTTCTAATCATGGTGAAAGATCTTCAACATCTCCCATAAAGATCTCCCCCTTTTGTTTTCTTACCTAAAACCTTTATTTATATCCTGGGGAAAAGAAAACATATAAAGGGTGAGATAAAATTATCAGCAAGTGTAAGCATGGAGAAAATAAAATAAACCATATACATTTGAATTTAAATACATTAATATAATGTTTAAACATCAAAATTTTGAGAAATGACATAAAACATGGCAGTATGTAAGGCATAGATCATAATAGAACATCAATCATGATAAAAAAGCATGGGGAATAAAACATGTAATTGTTGAAAACCATTAAGCACATGATATTATTTCCATAGTAGCCAAGTCATTGCTGCTAAGACCATCATAGTGGATAAAGTCCGATACGGAATCTTTTCCACTCCTCCTTCCAGTCCTGTATCACTGAACCAGATTAACTTGCTGTTCAAGCCTTGTCTATCTCACGAGATATAAATCTTTACCCAATTCATTTTAGGGAGATATAGGTCCCACCCATCTCATAATTAAATCATTCTTACTTGTTCCACAAAATAAATATAATTCATTCATCATTAACCAAAGAATAAAAAGGGTTTCATAAACATCATCCCATCATAAATTAATCCATATAAAACAAATGGATATCATTTCATCATAAGAATAATAAAACCACTTAAATAATATATACATTATACTTGAAACATAATCAAACTAAATAGTGTCATCTTAGATGGAAAATAGTTTTGACAAAACACTTGAAATGAATTTTTGAGGAAAATATCCTTTCTCCTTCAAAATAATTTTCTTTTCACAAAATGCCATTCACTGTTAAAAGAAACTGATTTTTTTGAAAATAATCAGGAAATATTTTACAGGATCCTATTTAAAATTAGTTTTCATGAAACCATACAAATTCTTTCATGCTGTATAAGTTAAAAACATTCTCCTCGTAATTTTGCCAGAAAAGTCAAAAAGTTTCTCGTATGGTAAACAAAAGAAATATTCCTTCCATAACGCAATGTAAAATTCAAGTATGGGTAAACATTACTTTAAACATACATGTAATAATATTAAACACTTTATGAAAAACATTTTTATGGACGTGAATGATAAATATAACCCCAATATAAGCAATCTTGGATAAAAATGAGATTTTCAAAATTATCCCTTACCTTAGTTCCAATTTCATCTGTACATGTCCAAAACTATTGTATAGTGGGTTTAAACATTTTATTAAATTGTAACATAACAATAATAATATTTATGATATCATATATGATTCACTTATGACTTTATATTGCCTGTTCTTTTGTAAATTCCGTGTTAAAGCAGCGTTTTGGGTAAAATCGTTTCATTTATCTTACGCGTTTCGACTTGTTGTTCTTGATATTTTTACGTGTATCCTGATTTACTTAATTACATAATTTAAAAAATTATTTATATATAATATATATTCAGAATTTAAATATATATGATAGATCGATAAATGGAATGAAATACACCATTCATGGAGATGGTAGGCCGTATGTACGCATGAACGCTCTTTTCGTTTCCTTATTGAATTGAATGGAATTTAGTAAATAAAAAATATATGTAAATAAATACAGTATTATTATTATATAATATCATTCATTATTTTTTATTATATACACATTATATTCATACTTGAATGGTTAATCATGGAAAATGAATATCATCGCGTTCGTGGAGACGGTAGTCCGTACGTACGCACGAGTGACAATATCATTCCTTTGATATTAAAATAGTATATAATTGGATGGTATATCATATATAAAGAATAATCATAATATTATATTTATTATTTATATCATTTATACTCATTATTATACCCATCCAAATGACGAAATGGTTGAATAACAAACTACACCATGACGTGGAGACGGTAAGCTGTACGAACGCATGTGTGGTGACTTTTTCATTCATAGGGTGGATAAAATAACTAATATGGTTGTAAAATTTTTATAATAACATCACAGTATATAGAATATACTAGAGTTTTTATTTTATAATGGAAACAACAAAGAAGGAGGAAGTGGAAGAAGAAAGGAACATAAAATAGGTGCTGAGATGTTTACCTCTTCTTTAGGTTCTTCCTTTTGATTTGATCAAAATGGCTCCATAGGATGGCTTTCTGACTAAAGGAATGCCTCTAAGATAAAAGTAGGATAGTTGAGAGGGTATTTTGGCATGTTTCGGCAGAGAAAGATGGCTATGGAGGTGTGAATTAGAGAGAAGGGGGAGTGACCGTTTATAAGAAGGGTGGGGGAAACCTTAGAAAAAACATAAAATATTATATTATAATAAATTCATATTCGGATTATAATGTCTTAAAAGTGACTTATTTAGAGGATAGTTTGGGGAAGGGGAAAAATCCACTCATCCAATAGGTTTTAGTCAAGTATAGGTTACCATTTTAACCTTATCATTTAGATTTTACTCTAATTTAAATAATTTTACTTTTATAGTGTCTTCTTGTATTCTTACACTACATGGTTAATAAATATACTATAAACTGCCAATAGAAACCCAATTGGTTCATTAATGACATATATATTATTATACAGGTCTTTTGGCCGAACCTTATACTTTTAGAACCATTATTTAAATTAATAATATAATATTTTTTTTAAAAACTCTTTTATTTCAATTTTGACACTATTTGGTATTTTGTTTTTTCTAAATTTATAACAGCATTATTACTTCGAAAAAAATTCCTATAATGAACCCTAATATTTTATATTATCATATAAAATTAGTTTAATTCATAAAAAGTCTAAAATAACATTTGTTTGGGTATTTATATTATCATGTATGCTAATATTTCATTAATAAGGTAATTACTGCATCATCTTTGTGTCATAAATAAATTACATTATTTAGTTTCTAAAAAATATCAATAAATTACCATTATGTAGTAAATATTTATATATTTCTAATGAATATTTATAGTCGAAATTATCTTATGTATAACCCTGCATTAATAATTTTTTAGTTATTATACTTTGATTTTAACTATTTTAACTCTTCTTTAAATAAAATAGTAATAAATGTCCTAATCTAATCCAAGTGGACCTAAAGGGTAATATCATATTCCTAAGGTTTTTCTAGTCGAATTACACTTTTCCAATAGAATTAGGACATGTGTTAGGGTAATAATAATATCATGTTTACCCTTAATTACACTATATACTATTAACCGTAGTAAATTAAAGTAAAAAGTTACTATTCATCAAAAATTATTTTCATCTCATTGAACCACATTTTAATTACTGATATCAACCGTGTCTCTCGGTTTTCTGAAATTCAACTCACAAAAGCAGTAAAATTATATTCTATGTAAATTTGCAAATTCTCCTAGGTGGTGGGTAAAAGAAGGTAAAAAGTTTAATAAAATTTTTATATATCTAAAATTATTATAAAATGACATCAATGAATTAAATTGAACATATATAAGTATTATTTATCTATTTTTACATAAAATAGATTTAAATAAAATAAATTATTAATTAAATAAAAAGTCAGTTTTAGCCAATAACTCAGTGTTTTCACTATTCATCAAAAAATTGAATGTTTTCAGAAAAATACCACAAAATCACCCTAGGATAAATTCGATATTCTGAATGCAAAAATGATGTCCATTTTGAAAGATAAAATTTATAAAATTTCAAAAATTGGGTATTAATATTCATAACAGCAAGTTTATATAATATTTTAATAACGTATCATTGTTTAGTGAAACTCGGTATTGCATACTACACACGCTATCGAGGAAGGTCGTGATTGCGTGTAATGAAATCCAAGTCAGTGTTGCATGTAGTGGATGCTCCCTTTGGTGTATCATATAATATAATCAAAACTTATTTCATTTATACATTAAAAAAATATATACTTAATGTTGCGTTGAATAATTTCTACAAAACGAACTTGAACTTCTATGTAACACAATCCTAGAATAGTGTTGCATATAGTGAAAGTTAATACGGTGTTGCGTATAGTACAAGATATTCTTGGTGTAGTGTACAATAGAATACATCAATGAAATTAAAAAGAATATATCTCATAAAATCTCAGGGTGTTACATTCTACCCCCCTTAAAATGAATTTCTCCCTCGAAATTCGTCGGGGTTATAAATCGTTTACTAGTTGAATGTTTCATTCATATAAACCCACAACATAAAAAGGAATGCTAAAACTTAATTTTAAAAAATTAAGAATGAAACGTAACAGTTACCCAAATTAACTCATCACTGGGTTTCCACTTAGGAGAAAATAGGTGAAAATATGGATATGGAAGAGAAATCTAACCATCATATTCTGATGAAGAGTGGTAGAGAACATGCCTATGAAAAAGAAAACAATCACAAATCCATAAATTTGTGATGATCTAAGGTACCATCTGATTCATTGAATATGGGGGTACTAGGACAACATTTTTAGTTTTCAAGAACATTTCCCTAATGTTGATAAATTTGTTCACAAGGAAGAATACGTACTTGATTTCAGTGTAATATCACCGTTGGTCATTCCTTGAACAATTTCCAATTCATATCTTATTTAAAGAAATGAAGATGAATCTATCCTTCTTCAAATATTTGGATATCATGCGATATAATTAAAGGTCATTCCATCTATCTCAAAAAGTTACCAAAAGTTATTAAATATACATAAGTCCATATATGATGAGATTAACCATAACTAATTCCAAAAATGGAATTATACTTCAACGATCATACTACTTAATAAAATAAAACTAATTTCATCTAAACAGGGACTTCCTATAGGCCAGTGGTTGGTGAAAAAGGCATGTCGCACTTCAGTTGTGGGTTCGATTCCTGCAGCCTTGTTTGACGTGATGGGTTGTCGCCCGTTCTACAGGTTATCCATTTTCATAAACTATACTATTATAACAGTCTAGAAATAAAATCAAAAAAAAGTTCTATCCTTAAACAATACTATCTGAGGTTCAACATAATCAATTCCAACCATAATACTTATCCAAAATACTTCTTTCCAAACTCATAGTATTAAGAGAACGATTACCAAAAAGGTTATATAACAATCATGTTAATACCATCATTTATCCTTCATATATCACAAGATATATCTTGTTGGTCACATTCCAAACATGTTATTACCTTAATCATGTATTCTTTTGAAACATGTATTACCATAGAACCATAATGATTACATGAATTCTTTCAAAATTTAACTCTTTCCCCATACCAAAATCCCAAAAATTCTATATACTCAAACCATGATATCACTTTGTATTTATCTCTATCATGTGCTATTTAATACTATCAAACATTTCATTTTCTCCTTATCCATTCGTTATGCGCATATCACATTCTTTCCAAAAATATTTCAATCAATTTTAATGGTTACCGATGCCATACAATTATTGAAAACCAATACACAGTTATTCTAAAATTCCACGAAACTATAAATGAGATTTCATGATACTATTTTGAAATCCCATTACATAAAAACTTAATCATTCAACAACATCATTTTCATACTCAACATCACAAATAGTGATCGCATGTGACTTCCCTTTTTCCATTTATTTAAGAGGTTTCTCACGTCGATCATCATTAATCCTTGGATTAGGAAATTGATTAGCATAATTCCCCATTTCCATGCACTTGAATCATTGATGTGTTGGTGGAGCATTCTGTGAATTATTTTCCCTATTCATGATATTTGAAACCTTTTTCCCATTACGTCGGCACTCATCTTCTCGATGACCTTCTTTTCCACACTTGAATCATTTTTTGGTACCTTTTAGATATTCTCCACCATGCTTATTTCCACACTTTGAGCATAAAGAAACATTCACCTTCTTTTCACCATTGTTCTGAGATTTTTCCTTGAACTCCATCATTATTTTTTTGTCTAAACCATGAGATGGATATGTAACACCAACTTCCAATTCTACCTTGATAGCACAACAAACAATTCTTACATAGCTATTAAAGTCTCTTTTATCTAATTCCCTTGGAAGACTTGGTTTTAAGCCACTGAAGAATCAATCAACTTTACATTCAGGTTGGATGATAAATCCAGATGCATACCTTTCAAGCCTTGTAAAATTCGCCTCATATCTACCAACAGATTCATCGTCCTTTTTTTTAAGGTCAAGATACTCCTTTTCCATCTTTTTTCGAAGAATACGGGGGAAGTACTTATTGAAAAATAAGTTCTTGAACCCATCCCATTCCATTAATTCAATTTCATCTTGGGGCCTCATATTATTAATTAGTGTCCACCACTGGTCTAATTTACCTCCTAAATGATAAATAGCCATAATGATTTTTTCATGTTTTGAATAGTGAAGTATGAAAAATATCTTTTCAATGGTACTGATTCACTGCTCAGCAACAAGTGGATCAGAAGACCCACTGAAAGATGGTGGATGTTGCCTCATGAAGGTCTCAATAGAATATTGTTCCCTTCTATGCTCATTTGGAACTCCAGAATGATTTATAGCTTGTGTATGTATAGAAATAAGATTTTTCACTCCATCTCCCATAACATTGGTTTGTTCAGGCGTACAATCATTTCGTTATCCATTACGTTGTTCAACACGGTTCTTTTGGGTTCCATCCATCATCTAAAACCCAAAAATAATAGTGTGAGAGGAAATAATCATGCTAGGAAAACAACATAATAAAGGGGGAGTACCATTAATATATAACATATTTGGTTTAATTCTATGATCGTTAGCATAATTTTAGGAATATAAACTATACTTATACTAAACCTTAGAGACATCCATAGACATACCTTAAAAATATATTTAGGGATTTCACTAAAGTTTTCTCATCCTAGTTTCCAAAGGTTAACTAAAACATCGTTCTGATACCATCTGTAGAGACCCATACTTGATGTACATAGACATTACATTAATTTTTCAGAACACTTAATACATTACAAAAATAGAAGCCCAAAGACTGTATTAGTTTAGTGTCTTTGGAAACTTGGAACATAATCTTCTAATCATGGTAAAATAACTTCAACATCTCCCATAATGATCTCCCCCTTTGGGTTTCTTACCTAAAACCTTTATTTATATCATGGGGAAAAGAAAACATATAAAGGGTGAGCTCAAATTCTCAGTAAGGGTAAGCATAGAGAAAATAAAACAAACCATATACATTTGAATTTAAAAACATGAACATAATGTTTAAACATCAAAATTTTGAGCAATGACATAAAACATGGTAGTACGTAAGGCATAGATCATAATGGAACATCAATAATGCTAAAATAGCATGGGGAATAAAACATGAAATTGTGGAAAACAATTAATCCCATGATATTATTTCCATAGTATCCAAGGCATTTTTACCAAGACCATCACAGTGGACAAAGTCCCTTACTGAATCGAGTTCACTCCTCGTTCCAGTTCTGAATCATTGAACCAGATTAACTAACTGTTCCAGCATTTTCAATCTCATGAGATATAAATATTTTCCCAATTAATTTGAGGGAGATATAGTTACCACTAATCTCATAATGAAATAATTCTTGTGCCACAAAATAAACATAAATCATTCATCATAACCCAAAGAATAAAATTGGTTTCATAAACATCATCCCATCATAACGTAATCCATATAAAACAAATGGATAACATTTCATCATAAGAAGAATCAAAGCATGTAAATAATAGAGACATTATACTTGAAACATAATCATACTAAATAGTGTCATCTTATATGGAAAATAGTTTTGACAAAACACCTGAAATGAATTCTTGAGGAAAATATCCTTTCTTCTTCAAAATCATTTTCTTTTCGCAAAATTCGATTCAATGTTAAAAGAAAATGAATTTTTTTAAAAATAATCATGAAATATATTATATTAAGCTTCATGATAATTATTTATTATGAAACTGTAAAAATCCATTCATGCTGTATAAGTTAAAAAAACATTATCATCGTACTTTTTCTGGAAAAGTTAAAAAGTTCCTCGTATGGTAAAAAAAGGAAAGATTCCTTTCATAACACAATGTAAAAGTAAAAGCGGGGTAAAAATGAATTTATACATACATTGAATAATATTAAAAACTTTATGAAAAACATTTTTTTGGACATGGATGAAATATATAACCCCGATATAAGCAATCTCGGATAAAAATTAGATTTGAAAAATTATCCCTTACCATAGGTCAAATTTCTTCCATAAATGTCTGAAACTGCTGTATAATGTGTTTAAAAATATTATTAACTTGCAAAATAACCATAATAATATTTAGGATATCATATATGATTCACTTATGACTTTATATTACCCGTTCTTTTCTAAATTCCATGTTAAAGCAGCGTTTTGGGTAAAATCGTTTCGTTTATCGTACGTGTTTTGACTTTTTGTTCTTTATATTATTACTTCTATCATAATTTAATTAATTCCAGAATGTAAAACATGATTTATATATAATATATATTCAGCATATAAATATATATTATAGATCGATATAGGGAATGTAATACACCGTTCATAGAGACGGTAGGCCGTACGTACGCATGAACGCTGTTTTCGTTTCCTTGTTGAATTGAATGGAATTTAGTAAATGAAACATATATGTACATAGATCCAGTATTATTTTTATGTAATATATTTCATGATTATTTATTATATATAATTTATAATAAAACTTTAATGGTTAATCATGGAAAATGAATCTAACCGCGTTCGTGGAGACGGTGGTTCGTACGTACGCACGAGCGACAATATCATTATTTTGATATTAAAATCATATATATTTGGATGGTATATAATATTTTAAGAATCATAATAATGTTATATTTATTATTTATATCATTTATACTCATTATTATACCAATAAAAATGACGAAATGTTGGAATAACAAACTACACCACGACGTGGAGATGGTAAGTCGTACGTACGAATGTGTGGTGACTTTTTCATTCATAGGATGAATAAAATAACTAATATAGTTGTACAATTTTTATAATAATATCACATTATATATAATATACTAGATTCATTATTTCAGAATGGAAACAACAAATAAGGAGGAAGTGGAAGAAGAAAGGAACTTGAATTAGGTGCTGAGATATTTACCTCTTCTTTGGGTTCATCCTTTTGATTTGATCAAAAGGGATCATTAGGTTGGAATTCTGACTAAAAAAGGACTATAGGATGAAGGGAGGACATTGGAGAGGGTATTTGGGTAGAGGTTGGCCGAGACAAATGGCTTTGGAGATGTGAATTAGAGATAACGGGGAGTCCCCTTTTATAAGAGGTGTGAGATGCACCTAAGGAAAAACATAAAATATTATTTTATAATAAATTCATTTTCAGTTTATAATGGCTAAAAAGTGACTTATTTAAAGGATAAGGTGGTGATGGGTCGAAATCCTATAAAACAATAGGTTTTGGACTATTTTAGGTTACCATTTTAACCTTATCATTTCGATTTAACTCTAAGTTAAATAATTTAACTTTTACCGTTTCTTCTTGTATTATTACACCATATAGTTAATAAACTTACTATAAACTACCAATAGAACCCCAATTGGTTTATTAATGTCATAAATATTATTATATAAGTCTTTTGGCCCATTCTTAGATTTTTTGGACCATAATTTCAATTAATAATATAATATATGTTTTAAAAACACTTTTATGTCAATTTCGACACTATATGGTATTTTATTTTTTCTAAATTTATAACAGAATTATTACTTCGAAAACAATTAATCTAACTAACCCTAATATGTTATATTAACCTATAAAATTATTTTAATACATTAAAAGTCTAAAATTACATTTTTTTAGTAGTTATAAAGTCAAGTATGTTAATATTTCACTGATAAGGTAATTACTACATTATCATTGTGTCATAAATAAATTAAATTATTTAATGTATAAAAAATATAAATAAATTACCATTATGTAGGAAATCTTTTTATTTTTCTAGTTAATATTTATAGATGAATTTATCTTCTGTATAACCCTATATTAAAAATGTTTTAGTTATTAAACATTGATTTTAACTATTTTAACTCTTCTATAAATAAAATAATAATAAATGTCCTAATCTATTCCAAGTGGACCTAAAGGGTAATATTTTATTCCTAAGGTTGTTTTTGGTAAAATTACACTTATAAAATTGAATTATAATATCTGTTAGGGTAATAATAATATCATTTTTAATTGTAATTACCATATTTACTTTTAACCGTGGTAAATAAAAGGTAAAAGTTACTATTCCCCAAAAATTATTTTGATCACATTGAACCACATTTTACTTAATGATATCAAAAGTGTCTCTCAGATTTTTGAAATTAAACTCACAGAAGTTGTAAAATTATGTTTTATGTAAATTTTCAAATGCTCCTATGAGATGGGTATAAGACGCTAAAAAGTTCAATAAAATTTTTATATATCTAAAATTATTATAAAATGACTTCAATGAATTACATTGAAATTATATAGGTATTATGTATCTGTTTTTACCTAAAATTAATTTAATTAAAATAAATGAGTATTTAAATAAAAAGCCAGTTTTAGAAAATAGCTCAGTGTTTTCACTATTCATGAAAAATTGATAATTTTCAGAAAAATACCAAAAATTAACCCCTAGGATAATTTTGATAGTCTGAATCTAAAAATGAAGTCCATTTTGAAAGATAAAATTTATAAATTTTAAAATAAAAATGGGTATTACTATTCATAATGGGAAGTTTATATAATATTCTAATAACATATCGTTGTTTAGTGAAACACGGTATGTCATACTACACACGCTATTGAGGAAGGTTGTGATAGCTTGTAATGCAAGCCATGTCAGGGTTGTGTGTAGTGGATGATCCCTTTGGTGTCACGTATAATGTAATCAAATCTTATTTCAATTATACATTAAAAATATATAGTTATTATTGTGTTGAATAATTTCTTCAAAACAAACTTGAAATTGTGTGTATCACGAACTAAGAATAGTGTTGCGTATACTGCAAGCTAATACGGTGTTGCGTATAGTACAATCTAATCTTCGTGCAGTGTACAATAGAATAATCAAATAAATTAAAAAGAAGATATCTCATAAAATCTCAGGGTTTTACATGCACCTTCCTTTTCGGGAGTATGCCTATTTAGAACACCATAGTTAAGCATGCTTGACTTGGAGTAGTGATCAGGATGGGTGAACTTCTGGGAAGATTCCTAGGGTGTGTGTGATTGAGGAAAAAACCCACTATAAAGGACATGTGTTGTCCTCTGGGGACTATCATTAGCCAGATGACTCATTCAGGCATGTGGGTGGGCCGTTGGGTGGGGACCACGTGTCTACGGGGCAACTAGTGCTACCTAGTGGGTCAGGACCTGACAGGAAGTTAAGACATGGTGGTTGTGCTATCACCAAGACCTAGTTGTCACATTTGGTATCAAAGGTGGTACACAGCCTTAAGTGTGGTTCACTACCTGGGTTAAGATGTAATACCCACAATAAGGACGTTTTTCACTAAAGGGGGTGATTGTAACACCCCAGAATGATAAAATGCTAAATGACTAAATCATATGACTAATTTCAACATGATGAACCTTTTTTTTCGGGAGCCTGTCTGTTTATAATTCCATATTTAAGCATTCTTGCCTTGGAGTAGTGATCAAGATGGGTGGCCTTCTGGGAAGTTTCCCAGGGTGTGTGTGAGTGAGGAAAAATCACGCAAGAAAGGACATGGGTTGGAATATGAGGACTATCATTAGTCAGAGGACCCATTCAAAGATGTGGTAGGGCCGCAGAATAGTGGTCCGTGCCATACCTTGGTCAGTCTGGGTCGGTCTGACCAGGTTGGGCCTAACCCAGACCAACTTCGACCCTTTTTGTTCTTTCGTTCATATCATCAGCTACAAGCGTCAGTTTGAGGAACCGTCTGTGGAGCTAGAAAACTTGGATCGAGATGGTCCTTTTATTATAACCCAATTGGTTTTTCGATAATGTTGGGGTATGGCCGGGTTGGATTGAACATGAATCCAACCAGGCCCTTGGGACTAAAAGGAAAATAACTTACAAACCAAGGATCCAATTGATGCACTGTATTTTGTGTTGGGACCCCTTTTTCATGAAGTTACTTTGGGATACTTATTCATGGGACTTCATGGTAGTTGGAGAATCAATATGTGGATTGAGGAGAGGACCCTCCTGGAATCAAGTGAGCATAGTGCAAGAACCCTGTAGCTGGATGTAACATGAGAAAAGTATCCTATGTTGGTATGTGCTTTGGTATCCTTTGTGGTTCTGTGTTATATAGTCTCATTTGGATCCTCTCTAGGAATCTATGTGGGACTACTCTCGGATCCTACATGGGTCTGCTGCACTATGATCTTATGTGGGTCTGAGGATGTACTAGGATCATATGTGGGTCTGATGATTTTAAGAACCTATGTGGGTCTGATGATTTAGGATCCTACGTGGGTCTGCCTCTTAAAAGAGTAAGATGATCCAGTAGTTACATGTAGTCTTATTTAATACCATACCTATGTTATACCTGGTGTGAGATAAGTCTTTACCTTTATCGTAATCCTTTGTGTGGCATACCATGGTGGTACTTTCCTTCGTGGTGATACCTTTGAGGTATTATTCTAGGTGGCGTACATGTGCGGTACATACCTTCGTGGTGTTGCCTTTATGGTATCCTTCTATGAGGAGTTACCTTTGTGTTGTTAACTTCATTTTAATCTTTCCATCGTTGAACAGTTTAACTTTGGAAAATGAGTGGGGTCTTCTGTTTCCTCATGAATAAGATTGGTAATATTTGATAACATAGGTATATTTATGGTCATATACCTAAGTATGTTTGTCAGTGGTTTACATGCTTTTTGGTTTATCCTTGGTGAATACTGTGAGACCTTGAGTGTCTCGGGGTCCATACAGAGTATCGTTATACTCACCCCAGTACGGGCTGTGCCCACACCTTGTTGTGTATAGTGTAGAAGAAGGAAAATGTTGACTGAGTATGAGGATACCCAGACAGGAGGTATCTCGAGGGTGAACCTTAGATGAGGTGTACTTCAAACACGACCGTTCGAGAGCTATACATATCCTTCAGCTAGGATCCTTGGCGGGTGTTCACAGGAGATGTTCAACATACTTGTACTTTACAGTTTTCTTGTACTTTCTAGTTTGTCTTGTATTCTGAACCCTTAGACATATAGTACACACTCTTTATACTATTCAGTTTACTCGTGTTCATATCTTGTATTTTTCTTGGTTGTGTGAGTTTATAGGTTATAAAGGCAATGCCTTCCCAGTTTTAGGGAATACACCTTAAGTGCTAGTCGCCAACCCCTGGACTATGGAATATGGCCTTGGGGTAGTCATCACATGGGGCCCGGGGGACGGGTCATGACATAATATTTCATTTTATTTCTTAAATTTTCGCTCACTAAAATATGATAACATCGTTTGTGTAACTGGGAACTACCACCTCCATAAAGCAACGTGTCTCTCTCTTTTCATCACTAATACACATGGATGGTTTTTATAAAAAAAATTAAAGAAATTAAATTATATATATGAAATGATTATCATTTTAAAATGATATTAAATAACTTACCTCCTCTCTATAATGGACATTGAACAAAAGAAATGTTACTCATGCGTAATTACGGCCAACTGTCTCCACGATGAAAACATACTTCATTTCAAAAAACTATATTACTTTATTGGTATCAAAAATATAATTGATCCAAAAATATCATAATTATTACATGATTATATTTCTTGGTATCAAGTAATCATGATCAATGTATGTGGACCAAAATTAGTAAATCATAACATATAAGATAGACAAATATGTTATTGCCCGAAGTGTGACATTAAAATAGAATTGTTAATAAACATGTAACTCTAGAACGAAAGTAAATAATATATGGTATGATATATATATATATATAGTTATGGTTCATCAATATATTTTTAATAAAGATATGTTTATTATATAGGCATTTTAAATATGTACAAATACTGACGAGACTTAAGGACATGGGATTTCTAATATCACATTTACTTCTAAGAGAATTATACCATATTCACCATTGAATTATTTTATTTATTGTATATAAGTCCCCTATGAAATGATATATCATGATCAAAAATCATTTAATTAATATTAATGTTTCAATTAATGTTATTATTTCACAATGATTACTATTGAAAACTTACCCAAACAGTATGGGATTTTTTTTCAAAATTTTCCTTCTTTGGGATAGAAGGTATGTTATGAAACTACTTTATTTCATGAGGTGTATATTATAACCATTTAAAATGTTATATCATGATTATATCTCTCATTATTATATTTTAAATTCTTCATTTAGGTTGATATTTAATGGGTCTTATGATTAACATGTTACCATAATAGTAATGGTTTAATGTTACAATCTCATTTTTTTCTAGTATTGTTTATGATTACTCATTATATGATAAAATATTATGATATATTTATATAATAACTCTATAATTTTTTACTTATATTTTTATTCATGATATTTTTAGTTAATATTACCATTTTTTCACACTTTGGTACTTTATAAATTAAGAAAATGATTCAATTAAAATTCAACTTTATTTCTCTCATCAGTTAGAAACCCATTTTCTTCCAAAACCAAATTTTCTAAAATAATTTTAACATCCTTTATAATTATAGATATTATTTATTATTTAAAATTTTACCCATGTTTTAATTTTTATAAAACATTTTAATGTAACATCCATATCATTTTCGACACATTGTTTGTTTTGATGTTATCGAAAATTTGAATGGAACCTTTTTTAAACATGTAAGATATGAACCAAGCATCTTGTCTACATTAACATTATTTTATTTTAATTTTACTTCATATATATTAATGTTTATGTTTAAATCAAAGTATTTTCACAAAAAAATATTTTTTTAAAAAGTCCGCTTTTCAAATTGGAAAAGATATTTTCCTCATCAAATGTTTTCAATCATTTTTGAAAGATTCATTTATATGTTTTCAATTTTTTTTTCTATGAAAAGGATTCCCAAAATATTTTATAAAGATTATATTTAAAAAATTTAAGATATATAATATTTTTTAAAAGAAACTATACATGTTAGTATTGATTCGAAATCCTTCTTTATCTAACATGACATCCATTTATGTTAATAATGGATTACTGATGATATATCCCATGGATACAACTCTTAATTTTAATATGAAAAAATTTTGTTCATGATTTCAAGATGTTTATAAAATCGATTTCTTATCAACATGTTATACCGTGGAAAAGTTATTATAGAACCCATTTCTCTTTCCTTGGGTTATGATTTGATTAGTTGATGAAATGATAATAAAACGTATCATTTTTACTCAATTATGATATGATGAAATGGTTCAGAATCCAATTTAATTTCATCGGTATTGATATAATAATTTTTATATTTTTTTGGAGAACACACACATATAAATTATTTTATTATGGTATGGGAGGGACCGATATCTACATCAAATGAATTAGGTAAATATTTATATATCAAAAAATAGTAATTGGAAACATCTCGATGGATTTGGTCCACTATAAGAAATAAGAGTATCCTGATCCACTATATAAATCATGTGTTTTATGATACTTAATGGGATAAAAGTTAATTCTAATCCACTATGAAAAATATATGATTCTTTGTGTTCCACTATATCGAAGCTCTAATTTTTTAAACATGAAATATGAAATGGTATTCTGTAATTATGATGTTGAAAAACTTTTGTGACATGATCTGGTAGTTAATGAATGATTTATTTTTTTTCTCGCTCTATTAGGCCTTGTTTCTTAAAATAAAAATGTTTTTTACACGGTCAATGTTTATGATCCATGGTAGGATGGGTAGGAACATTGTATGATAGGATCATTATGAAAAATTATAATTCTTATCATATTCCTAAATATGATCATTGATTTATATCTATTATTTTTTATTAATGATCATCTATTCTTTCCATTTTTTATATTTCCATCCCCATGTTATGAAAAATGTTTTAGATAGAGTATTCCTAAGAGGAGTAGTATGAGAGAAGATCATTGTGTGAGATGTTAAATATAATTCAGGAAATATGTAGATTGAGTTTCATGTTTCCAAATGAACTAATCTATTATGGACATAAGGGTTTGTTTTGGTAATGAAATGAATATTCTTCTAAAAACATTAAATCTCTATGTATGATAAGAATGGGTGACTATATTATTAAGAACTATTTATTCTAAAATGTATTTCAGAAAACATATTTTACAATAATGTTAATATTCATCTAAAAAATATCCTACCAATGAAATAGAATTCAATTATATTCTATAAAATGAATTCTATTAAGTCATAATTAATACCATGAGGAAATCATTGTTATTAATTTATACTAACTATTTACAATAAATAACTCCAATGGATTATTATGTGGTAAGTTCTGAGTCAACCCCATCGAGACTAGTGAACCCAAGTGTAAATATTTAGATCATATGTTAAGATGAACTATTAATATTATTCATAATAAATTGAATGAACTTTTAGTACTAATGTGTTAATAATATATTTAAATCTATGATCATAATGTTGTTAGGATTGAAATATATTTAAATGACAACTCTTAGTAATTTAAATTAAATTAGAAAAAAACCATGGTCTAGTATTTATTCATTGAGTAATAAAATACTCTTTAATTATGTTCAAATACATCATTCCATTTAAGAATAAGGTGATTTAAAATAATATATAAACATGAATTACTAGTGTTGATTTTATGAACTAGGTTTTAAATATGAAAAAATGTTCAAAAAATAAAAATATACCCCACAACTATGAATTAAGGTTTCTAATTTTTTTAAATAAGAATATTATATTATAAATATGAATGTATAAACTCAAAAAATAATCATCATCCCACAAATATTGACCATATAATTAAATTATCCTCATTAAAAATTATTAACACAAATATGTTCACAATATGTTCACACCTTCATATTTCCATATAATCCCAGGATAATGTTTATTTATATACATCTAAGAGGGAAAGAGATACCATAAAATATCACTATTATAATCCAATGATTATCTACCATCTATGTTTTCCATCAAATTTCTTCTTCAGTTGTATGTCCCCCACTCTAATTATAAGATAATTTTTTATATCAAATATATCCTTACAAGAAACCAAAATTTACCTATTTGGACTACTTTTTGTTTTATGTTTATCTCTAATTTTTTCTTTGAATATCCATATTTAACTCTACAATACATATATATCTAGGAATATTTTAGTTTAAAAATCCACCATATCATAATTAACACATCATAATATTATAACCTTGGAATATGTTTATTAGATTCTATATTTTTCACCATGATCATTCAACCAAGAAATAACCCTTCATTATGCATCAAATCAGTTTTCCTCTTTCCAACATGTTACACAAACTCTGGTTTAGTCATAATCTTTGGTTTATTCATTCTTATTTTCTTCACCATAATATATTAAAAACATTATCAAGAATCTTGCTATCCTAATGAGTTTATTATTTTATATTCTCCACCACTAATCATGACATATTCTATTTATATAACTCGATGGATTTCCAATTTCTCAAAAAATTATCAAGTACAAAAAATTATACCAACTGAATTAAAAATAATACTCTAGAAAAATAAATTTATCATTTTGGTAAAATGGTAAATTTATAAGACTAAATCATTTAACATAAACCATATCCATTAAAACTAGACATATTTAAAGGTTAAAACTATCCAATATTAAATTAAAACATAACTATAAATTTCATTCCTTTTTACATATATCGAATCATAAACACATAAAATATTTTTTATCCTCAGTCATAGATTTTCATATCGTCCTAGAAAAATACATCATATAAATGAATTAAATACCTTAAAAATAAAATAAGGTAATTATGAATGTTTTTGAACTTCTTAAAATCACCTAAAAATGCTTTCCAACAAATAATTTTTTATAAAAAAAACTACCATGAATATTTTTTATTAAACATTTAGATAAGATTATTTAGATACAGGACATAATTATTCATTTAAGCATGGATATATTTTTATGTCCATAACAACTCTTGTTTATGATATTAAATCCTAATATTTTTAATATATGGACTTTTACTATTTTTTTGAAGTGAATTAATTCAATGAACAATTCTCATGTCCAAAAAAATTGATTTATTTTCTCACCTATTGACATTAATTAAAATATATAGAATACAAGAATATGTCAAATATAAATGATCATTAATGTGAATAAGTCAGGCTTATAATATAATCCAAATAATCAACTAAATCACTACCACAAATATATTCATAATACCATTAATGACATTTGTGACAAGAGGTGGTGTAATTTTTATAATTATAGTTCAATACAATGTAATAATAATATTTTTTAATTATTTATATTTCAAAAAAAGTTATGGATATAAAAATACAATAAGAAATTTATTTCTTTATTTATACAACCTTAAAATTAGACCTAGCTTTAAGAAAATCAATTTTATCATAGGTTAAAATTTTAAAATAAAAAAATTAAACATGTTAATTAATACACCCAAAAAATGATTCATCAATCATATATTGTGAAACATTTTATTTCTTATTCATAAACCTGAATAAAAATATTATTTGATATTAAATGGAATTCAAAATATGGCATGATGGTATTTCTATCATCCTTGTGTCAATGATAAAAAAATATTGATACAATTTTTGTTGTCCATGATACATTATACTTATTAAATATTTTAATATAAATAAATTGATTGGAATATAAATTATAAGGAATTGAAAATAAAACACTACTTATCATTGAAGCTCTTTTTTAAATTCCTTAATATTAACTTCCTTCTTTATAAGAATAAATTTAAAAAATAAAGATAAATAACTGAATATATGATTTCCAATCTATTAAAGATAAAAACGATAGTAAAAATGAAGTTATACTCCCTCTCACCTAAAAAAATATTAATATATTTACCGGATAACTAATTCCATAAATTGAAATAAAAACTCATGATTCCTCTTATTATAACATTATTTAAAGGCAGTTAGCTATTTTTGACATCTCTATGTCACATATCATTATAGTATAAGAAACGTACCCGATATAATCAATGAATTTACATTTTTGAGTTTCAATAAATATTGATGGGTCATCTTCCATTATCTAAAATTCAATTTAATCATCCTAGAGATAGTATTTACTCTACTTATATTACACATGTACACCATTCATATGTAACTCTTGAAAATTTAAATGTTAATTCATGAAATAGTCTATTTTTTTGACTCTATTTAATATTTTCATTCACATCTGCTTTTCAAACATCATATATCCTCTTAAATAACAATTTTTTCATATTATTGTCTATATTTTTACATTTCATTCCCCCACTGTATATATCTTTCAATGAACACCTATGTGGAAGAAACTTATTTAATATCCATATTTAATTACTTACTTAAAAATTCTTTTTATTCGCTAAGGTTTTTTTATTTCTCATGGGATTTATAATTTTACTTGCTCTCCAAAAACTCCATAGGATAAATCCCAATTTTAAATGTCAATCCTGGATGTTCCCATTTCTCGAAATATTATTTCATGTTTAAGGAGTTATTTCAATATATCCATATCATAATTAAGATAATATATCAAAAATTAAAATTTATCAACATTAAACAACACATATTTAACATAAACTTATTAATATATCACAATTATATATTATTAATAAGGAATAACCATAATAGGATTAAAATAATTTATATAAATTTTATAAATATTGAGTATTAATTTATACTAATACTAATAACTAAATCAATCATTGAATTTTTTAATTTGTGAGAATTAATAATCATAAATTTTTTGAAACTATTTTGATCATCTTTTTCAAGATTTTATTCTTAATACCATAGTTAAATTTCCTTTTATGATATTTATTTTACCTATATTCTCATCTTTCATTTTATTTGTATCCAAATCCATCAGAAACAATACTTATACACACATCTCTACTATAGTATCTTTTAAAAGATTATTAATATGAATTTTTATAAACTTTTATAGAATAATGCTAATTTTTTTTTCAATTATACATGTCTTCATCCTTCTAGGTACATTTTTAGTCATTTGTGTGTTGTAGGGTATTCTTTTCTAACTTCCATCATAGAAACCTTATCCCTTCCCCTTTTTTTATTTTCAAATTTTCAGTCCTCTATATCACTTTTTTTCATTTATGTATACTTATTATGTTATAACTCCCATTAGTTATTTATTTATTCAATAGGTTAATATATTTCCCCTAAAAATTAATTTTAACAGAATGTCACCGAATAATGTTCTCAATGGTATTTCATTGAGTTTAGTTACAATTTACCTAAATTATAATTCCATATTTATAGATAAACTAATATTATTTATTTAATTTTACAAGAAATTATTTGTAGAAACACATGTAATATTAATTAATTAAGATAAAAATTCCTTAAATAAACACTGATTTTATGGAATTTTATTTCTATTATTAGAATTCTTGAGAGAAAACTTTTTATTAGATGTTGTTTCTACTTAATCTATGTTTTCACTTCTGTTTATTTAACCTAATGTAATGTTATCTATTAAAATAAATATAATTTAAATATTTAGTAGAAATTCATTGGGGGTTGATGTATAACTATCATCAAGTTATTTTTCACTATTAGGGATTCAAATATTTAACTCATCCATCCATTAGAATTGACCATGTAATCTTCCCTTAATTTTTCCTCTTCCCCATTTCCACTAAGATTCATATCTAGATATTTTATATAAACGTTCATAACACACACTTGATAAATTGTTCATAAAAAATTCTCCATCACTAATAATAATGATCATTATTTTAAATTTTGATATATCTTTTTTTAATGTTTGAATGAAAAATATCATCTGAAAACCAAGTTGGAGAAACTGTCTTAACAAGTCCTTCGTCCTCTCCAATGATTGTTATATTGAATTCCTATCAACTTATTTTAAATTTAATATTTATACAATGTTGTTCATTTATTTTTTGGGAGTGGTGAATATTTTTAGGATACATATTTCTATATCATCTTATTATCGAATAGAATGTGGAGTAAATTATTGAATTCATTCATTTACATTATCTCATAAGAAAAAATAAAAAAAATATCCTTACCAAATCATTAAAGAAAAAAATTAGTTCATAAATAACTAAAAGTCTAAGAAATGTTCCCATGTATTTGTTTTAATCATATTGTAATAGCACATATAACTAAGTTATTTTGAATATCTTTAGGGTTATCACAAAACTGTATATATGAATTACTAGTTTGGTGATACATGATTATACCCCATAAATGATGCTAAACAATAAAACATTAATATTATTTTAAATGAATATATTTTTTGGAAATATTCTTCTACTTCTTGAAAATAATCAACTATATGTCTACAATATTTAATATCTTCTATATCTTCTCAATAATTTGAATATATTTAAGTGTTTCTAATATAGATTATGTAAAATTATATTTAGTATAATTTTATTAAAAAGAAACTCATTACGTGGGTATATAGAGCATAATAAAAATATTAAAAAATTTAATAAATGAATATTTATAGTCTATAAAATATCATATTCTTTTATGTTAAATTTTCCTAATGAATGAAAATAATAAAACCCTTGCAGTCTCATTAATAAAATGTAAAAATCATGTTTATATATTCATAATAAAACTTTCTAATTACAAACATTAAATATTGAGTATGTGGTCAATTTTTAGTTTATCTGATAGATACTACAAACCCCTTTATTATGTCTCTGATAAAAAATTTAGGATAAAATATTTATATAATTTAATTAAAAATATAACAAAAATTAAATAAATTTCTATATTAGAAAATGTAAATCCATATTAATAAATTCATTAATATTCCAATATCATTAATTAATAACATTTAATTATCATAATAAAATATAAATAATATTTATCTAATAATTTTTTTTTCTAAATATATAAACCCTTTTTGTGGCCAATAGCATAGATTAATTTATGAATTATTTAATTTGAAACTATATTTAAACATAATTTTGTAGAAATAATTCTATGATAAACAGTAATATTAATTAAAATAGATTGTACTTCCAAAAATATCCTTCAACCAAAAATGTATTTTGATAACTTACTAAGAGAAGTAAATTTATTGAATAATGTTTAATAAATTAATATAAAGGAAATCATAATTAATAAAATAACCTAATAATTACAACACCATTATTTAAGAAATTTCATCATAAATATGTTCCATCACTCCATATTAAAAAAAATGAAAATATTAATCATCAATACATAAGGAAAACAATTATTCTCAATCAAAATTCCATAGACTATTGGCTAGTGATATAAAGAATTATAATATGTCAATACATAGTCATATGTAGTTATATTATCACATATCCAAATGATAGAAAACAATTTATATAGAAAAATTATTTCGATATAAACATGAATTGAGAAATTAAATCAAAAAATGTTTTATGTATATCATTAATATAATCCTTGATTATATATATTTCAGATTTTATAACACATATTTTTATTTGTATTCTTAATTTCAAAAAATTTCATATAATTGAAGCCATGTCATAAAATTATAAATCAAAATGTGTATTAATTAAGGAAGCCTATAATCACTATGAAGTATCCAGCACAATATCTCCCATCCATTATGATTTAAATCAAATTTCCATTATATAACAATATTTTCTAGCCATGACATTATAATAGGCCATGTTTTCATCTAAATATTATTCACCTCATTCAATATCATGAAATTTCATACACTATTTCATCCTCTTAAGTTCATAATTTTCATTTTTCCATGGTAACCAAGTTTTAGTTTATTCCTACAAAATTAATTTTTTGTTCATTTTCTATAATATTAAATAAAAAACACAAAAATAATATTAAAAAAATGATATTTAATTCAATTATATTTTTGAAAAGATAATTTTACTAAACACATATTTATCTATAATAAGTAGATCAAGGTGAAAAATGTATATCATCAAAACAATTTATATCAGTTATTATGAATATAGGTTCCAAATAATGATTAAAACAATTTTTTTTTGAACAATGAGATTAATTATCTATATTTAATACATACATATCTTTTTTATTACTTAACTCAGTGTATGTTTCATTCATAAAATTATTCATAGTCTATTTATTATAATATGTATCAATTCATATAAAACAATAAGGTGGTCAATAAACAATGAAATGAGTGTGATAAGAAACCTTTTAAGGGAAAAACATATGGATTTCCAATATGAATTATCATTTGGAATTGAATAATTGAATGAACATACTAAAATCTGATAGACATTAAATCATGATCATGAAACATGATAAAATAGTAAAAATATGATAATAAAATGATTTCTAACTAAAGATGCATAAATAAAACATAGAAATTTTGAATCCTCAACGATTGGGGGACATAAATAATCAATGGATGTCATAACCATGTGTTAAGGAAAATATCTAAGGCCATTATAATGTAGAGGAATTTACTAGCTACACATATCACATAACATAGTGGGATTGGATAATCTCCCATGTCAAGAACATTATAAACTCATGATATGTAAAGACATACCCAATTCATTATAGAGATATATAATTCTATTCCCACAATATCGTCATTAAAATAACTCAAATATTATCCATAAAACAATGATAAAATAAAAATCTATCATTATAAAAGAATGAATAAATCCCAAAAACAAAATATGTTAGAAAATTTTTTCTAGTGGTATATAAAAAACATAAAATTGTAAGAAAAAAATACAATTCTATGAATTTAAATATCTATAAAGTGTTAAAAAAATTGTATCTTCACTTGAAGCATCATTATTTTTAAAAAATTTGGACTTATTGAAACATGGTGAAATACAATGGTGTAGGAAATTAAATATTAGGTGTATTTTGGAACTGTATAAGGAATTACCCCTTTATAGATAACATTGAATTGATATTTTTCAAATAATCATTCCATAAATATTATAGAATGTCATTTTAGTTGGAAAGAGGATAAAAAATGGACATAATGTAATTTTTTTCATTAATTAATCACTAATCCCACAATTATGAGGTCCATATTTAGGAATGATTTGGGTATACCATGATTGATGGGAGAGTATCATGACCTTGGGTCAAATACATACATGTTGACTCTTTCGTAGATGGGTTGTTACCGTGAAGTTGGACAGTTGAATTCCAACATAGTTGTTATGAAGATTATTATCTTATGTTTGAATGTATTCACATAAACACAGTCACATAAAATATATTAATGATGTTAAGATGATTTTGTATCAACCATGAAGTCAAATAAAATTCTATAAGGTCTTAGGAAATTCTATAATAATCATTTCTTGAATTATATTTCCCTAGAGATAGATATATAGTAATAATTTCCTGTAATATTTTATGTGTCAGCATACACTCTTATATTTTGAGTGTTATTCCTAATGAAAAAAGAGGGGGATGTATGAGGGTGTGACCAAAATTAAAATTCACATTTAACTCATTTCATTATGTTTTGGGATCCAGTTCCTAGGTGAGTTTGAACAGTATTCAACAAATAATTCATTCTAGCAAAATCACCCAAAACAATACAGATATTTTTTCATCTCTCTCCTCCTCATTGGATTGAGAATGATGATGGATGTCCCTTAGCCTTAATTTAAATCCCCAATTCACCAATGGTTAGAAATAAATGCTAATGAATTCATTAACATATGAGGGATGAATTTTCCCTTTAGAGGTAAAACAACCCAACAAAACATGTCATAAAAAAGACCATGACATGATGCATGATAAAAAATAAAACAATTTGAAAAAAAATATCACAATGATAGAACTATTTCTAAACCTAACAGTTTTAAAACCAAAACCATTTTCCATGGAATCAACGAAGTATGTTCTTCTAACCCATTTCATATTCCCAATTTTTTGGAATATCCCATTTAAATCCACAAAACCCATATATCTACATAGGAATTCTTTGTTTTTATTTTTCCATAATCATGAGTGGATTCTCATTGATATACCAATGTTTGACATGGTAATTATAATCCCATGTGTCATTATAAGTTTAGATCCATTAAACAAGTAATATCTCAATCTGGCCTCATAAAATGCAATATGAACACACAATAATCAATTATGCTGAACCATGCCAAAACCGTCATGATAAAACATTTCAATAAATAAAATTATTGAGAAAATTTTCCAAAAAACCTTTTTCCATGATCAAACCAAAAAACCATTTTAAAAATCAACATTTGAAAAAAATTTAACAAATTATTTTTCACAATAAATCAACAATTTCCAAAAATATATAAACCTTTAATAAAGAAGGTTTATACCATGCATTTCACACTGATTTCAAAATAAATTTCAATTGATTATATCAATTTGAAAATAATCCTTCATGTACTAATAAATAGAGTCAGTAGTGAAACCACCTACCTAAATAATTTCAGTGAGAACAAAGAACAACATGAAAATTCAAATAAATCATAATAAGTTCTCCAAAAACCCAGGTTATATCTCATCCAATGACATAAAACATTCTAGATAATTTTTTTTGGAAATGAAAACATTAATCATAACTATAATAAACTAGATCTATGAATCCAATAGAATGAATGATGTAGATATAAGAAATTCTAATAAACTATCACAAAAGGATACCTACAAAGGGAACTAGTATTCAATGCAAAAAGAACTGCCTTTAAATCACCATTGTATAGAAGGGGAAAGGATCTAAAACCATTGAAATGGAGACATATAGAGTTAAGGTCTATCTGGATAAACAACACAGGTTTAAATGTTAATCATGACCCAGATCCACTTTTTTATGATCTTGTTTTTAATATGATCACGATTAGTTACACAGTTAGGAAAATAGTGCACTTACTGCATGGAAACCTCTTCCTCATGAATCATGATGCACGAATATCCTAAAAAATTTGACAAAACGTGCACCAACCATACAAAATATCAAAATCCATATTTTCACAATTTCTCATAGGTGGTCACACAATATTGACAAAACATGAACCTAATAGTGTTCCATCCTTTTATCCCCTATATTAGTATGAACAATTTTCTATAGGAGTTTCACAGTTTCAAAAAACCAAGAATATTTAAAAAAGCCTCATAAAAATTCCAAAAATCATCCAAACCCTCATAAACATCACTAAAATTGATTAAATACATAATAATCATAAATAAATAGTTACTTACTTGAAATCGGGGGTTCTACATTTTCCCCTCCATTAGCTTTTCTATATTTTGAAAGTATAAATCAAGCATTTACTAAAAAGTGATCATGAAAATCATTTACTATTTCTTTCTCCTCTCTAAAGACTATTCCTGAATCTAACCATGATGCCACAAAAACCAATCTATATTGATTTTTTTTCTACATAAGGAATTATATTTCTTATCAATAATCATTAATGGCACATGAACCAAGGAAGCATCCGGATCTAGTCCAATGTGATCCAATCGAATCAAATGTTCATGATCATTTTGATATATTTTCAACTTATTTATATAAAAAAAATTATGCACAAAACATAAATGTTAGGGAAATTCCAACTGATATTCCACCTCTCCAACCCATTTGTGTATCTCAAAAGGCACTTTGTATCAATGATATAACATTCCATTCTTAACAAAATGATGTTTATCATGCCTTATACATACTCTCAAAAACACATAATCACTCACCTAGAATGAAACTATCCATTAAAAATTACCCACATATGATTTTTGATGACTCTAATATATCTCCATCTATTTCCTGATCAACTGAATCTTATCCATGGTCTCTTGGAAAAGTATTTTTCCAACCAGTGAAGTCAAACATATTTTTAGCCAAAAATGTATAGAACAATAATGATTCAAATTCATTGCATTAGAAGTATTCTTGTATATTGAGGAATAATAACTATTTCTATAAGAGAACACTAATAATGGTATATTCACTTTCTATAAGCCACCCTAATACACTACACAATCCTGTATCTTTTCTTCTAAGGTTTGTATCATCCTTCCATATTTCCCATCTCTGTGAGTATGGAACACTATGCTTATAGTAAACTAATTCATAATGTATTTATTGAATTATTTCCTAAATCAAGATGTAAACCTTCGATCTATGTCTAAAAATATCAAAACATGTACTATATCACTCTATAACACATTCGAGATATTGGTTTTTGATAAATCCTCAAACCTATGCTATATAAAAAATGGAATGAAATGTGTTGAATTTTTGAGATGATCCACTATCACTCATATTACATCATGTTTCCAAATAATTATTGAAATAACTATTAAAAAATCCAAATCTATTGGATTCCATTTCCACACATGAATATGCTAGGGAAGCAACATGCTTTTTGGTCAATGATTCTATACATTAAGATACCGAGAAGTTAAGAATCTTGAAAAAAAATCATTGACCATCCTTTAATACATTCCCAATAAAACTCATCTTTCAAAGCCTTATAAATATTGTTTATTCTATGATTACTAACCCATATAGAAATGTTGTAAGCATAAATAATATTTTCCAGATAATCCATAGTTATGACCATCTTATTTTGAAACCACAATACTGAGCTCTCATCTAGCTTCAATCCCCCAATGGTCTCCCCACCATTGAGTTTTTCCCTCATAGAAACACATTTAGAATCAGATGTCTATTCCCCTTTATTCATATCCCAAAAACTATAATGAACAAAACATGAATGAAAATTTTTACTTCACCTAGATCTTAACATTCCATGTTGATGTCAGTTATCATGGATATCAACTTCCACTGATCTGATGATTTTTTTTATTCTAAGCCAATGAATTTATAATTTATGAATCTACAACTATGTTTCATTTACCTAGTGTATACATCAAGTAGAATTAAAACATTTTTAGATACTCTATCCATCTTCTTTGTCTCATGTTCCAATCCCTTTGTGATAAAATATGTTCCAAGCTCTTATGAACCATGAAAAGTGTAAATTTCTCATCAAAGAGGTCATGGGGCCATGTCATCAAAGAATGGACTATTATAGATAACTCTATTTCATATGTAGGGTTGTTCATCACATGAAACCATAACTTCAATGATCCATAAGAAACAATAATATATCACTTCATGAGAACACATCCCAAACCTGATCTTAAATAATCACAATACACTACGTACCCTTATCGAAATTCCAAAAAAAAAAGATCTGTGTGGATGCAATGAAGGAAAATGGATCTTGAATAGATTTATGATATTCATAGATCAATTGAAATAGAACATTATTACTTTTCAAAGAAATAATAAGTTAATATAGTAATGAGAAATCACAAATAAATAATCAATAATAACTTGATTGACCATGGAAACTGCATATCTTGAGAACATTCTTTGGCAGTTTCAATTAGATTACAACCTATACTATGTTTGTATCAATAGAAATATGACATTAATAACATACATGGATATATAAATGTTCATATTTTATAACAAAAATCTCACTTTTTTAATTTGAAATATAGATTTTGACCCTAAATATTTACAACACTATTGCCAAGTGTTTCTCTTTCCCAATCCTTGTCCATGAATACACCAAAATGTCATCCTCAAACACCACCTAAAATAAATCAAGATATCACTAAAATATATTATTCATCAAATCTATAAAGACCAATATTTCATTCTTAAGACCAAATTGAATTACCACATACTCATAACAACCATATCTACTCCTGGATGTTGTATTTTTGAAATCCTCATTTCAAACCCACAATCGGTGATATCCTAATAATATGTCAATTTTAGATAATCAATTAGATCCCCCCAATTATTCAAAAACATAATCATTTCATGGATGTGGATAACTATTATATATTTTATTTTAGTTAATATTATGATATCCCAAATAAAACCCTAGAGTTCTATCTACCTTTTTAACAAAAAAAACTGGTCTTCCAACTAAGATGTCATAGGCCAAATGAACCCTTTTCTTGGTAACTCCTCCAAAAACACTTTAAATTATCTTTATTCTTTTCAGTTACATCTGATAAGATATAAGGTAAATAGTAATGGTCCACGTAAAGAGATCAATAATAAACCTAACTTCTCTTATGGGTGGAAACCCAGAGAAATTATTGGGATATACATCTAGAAACTAATCATTCAATGCTGGAAAATTTATATTTTTGATATCTTCCATAGATAGAAAAGTGAACACTAATAACTAGTATAATATTTTTCCAATTCCTAGTTCCAAAAATCATGTTTCAACATAAATTACATTATAGTCTCTTATAGAGAAATTATTGATGCCATCATTAGCTATAAAACTAACCGTTGGGAATAACAGTCTATGTGATCCTTGAATTTAGTCATCCATTCCAAACCCTAGATTATTTCATAGATATTCATTTCAAGCATAGATAAATACAATTTTAACTAATATCCATATAATTTTATAAAACATTCTCTACACACAAAGGCTCCACATTATCTTTGGCTCAGTGGAGTTTGATGGTTTAACATAAAAGTAATCATAATGATAATTAAAACCATAAAATCAATAACATGAGAAGAAATAATGTAATGGAATGTAGCCTTATAAAAAATATTTCATAAGGGTATAATTGAAAAGAATAATACATATTACTATGTGTGGTCTACATTGATCATCAATAATAACATGCTCAGTTCCATATAATTGTTTTATAGCTACACTTTGTTATTTTTTTCTTTATTGAGATAACATTTGTCGACGAGTCATGGTATTCATTAAACACCATGGATATATATATTTTTACAACTTGAATAGTTCAACTGTCCTCGTCCCATAGAATCATATAACATCTGCAATTCCAATGAAGTTTTCTGAATACATTCCCTTAGAGAACTATGACAATATCAATCAATATTCTTAATTTTTGGTAATTTGGGAATACACTCAGTGGTTTTTTACTCTCTTTCAAAATGTGTTCAAATAAATCACATTGGAAACATCTATATTTAGTCATGTTAATAGAGGATGAATCACTAAACATTTCATTTCATTATGTGTCACTACACTAGCTTGGAAATAAGTTCCCCTAATTTTTATCAATCAAGAATTATAGATCCAAATATTTCCCATAGGTATCCACATTCCCCTCTACCCATAGATCACGAAATTTCCCTTTCTACCAACATCTCTCTAATAACCAGTTCTGTATAATCTATAATACAGATCACAATAAAAGTCATGTTAATGCCCTACCTCATTCTTGATTCAATGATTTGTTCCCTAAAGGATGCACTATCAATAAAATCAATTGCAATTTATATGAATTTCATAAGTTTATCTTCATAATAGGTCTAAGCGAGTCTCTCCTATTTCAACAAAAATAAACCCATAATTATTTGAATTATTAATATATGGGTTTTGAATTTTTTGTTAAAAAATAACCCAAAATATTTTCAAGTGATGCCATTTTTCTAATTTATTCTTAACTCCTAAATCCCAACACTATTTTTTATGATTTTACAGCATATATATTTCTGGATTGACTTTGAGTTTCATTGATCTACCAAGGAAATTGAAAAAATGATTCATCCTATTCATCCACTCATCTACAATATTTTTTTTAAATCACCCCAAATGATGGGTGGATTCTGCTTCTAGAATTGGATATATTGATCCAATTTCCATGGTTTATCCTTCAGTTCCCTATTTAATACCCATAATGTCTTGGACTATACTATGAACTTGTTTTCGGTTCACCTGTGATTGAAGTGTAACTACTTCCTCAGTATCATCCTCTAGTATATTCATATGATTCCTATAAGGTTCAATTTTTTAAATATACAAAAAACATCCATAAATATCACTCTCTAGAAACTGAAGGATAAAATATTTAATATTCCAGCACATCCAAAGTATTAAACATTAATTTCTAAAATTCAACATTTTCCACATTAATTTTTTTTAAAATTCATAATTTCTTTTAAAAATCCACCCATTTTCAAAATACCGACATCACGCCTTTTCAAAATCTCACATTTGAAAACAATTTCTATATTTTTAAAAAATCAACACACTATGAATATCAATAATCAAAATTAAATATAAACTACTAGTTGGAAGTCATGTTTATAATTCATGTAATAATCATCTCATTGGTTAATCCTAGGATAATGAGATTCCAATTCCTATAAGTGTCTACCAGCACTTATGTACCAAACTCCCTATTAACATGAAGTTCATCATAAAAAGTTCAAATATGCATTTTTATGAAACACATTTCATGTTCAAAAAATCATACCCTTTTCTACCATCCTAACTCAAGGATTATCCAGTATTAATTTTCAATTCCTAGATAGACATGACTTATCATCATTGATAAAACAAACTAATATCATTTCCATGTTAAGGATTGAACACTCTAATAACACTCGTAACATCTGGCACCTACCCTTTGTTTTGAGAAGGAGAAAGAACCTGACTCGTCCATAAGAGATAACCCCAAGGCCCTAAAGTCTGGAAATAAATACCAATGTCCTCACCAACATATAGAGGATGGTTTTCACTTTGGATATAAAACCACCCAACCAAACATGCCATAAAAAAATAACCCCACATGATGCAAGATAATAAATAAAATAATTTAAAATATAGTATAAAAAATTTATAATCAAAATTTCTTTCCAATCTAAAGTTATTTTCCATTGAAGGAAACTAATAATGTTCTTAAAAACCATTTTATATTCCCTCATTGTGATTTCCCATTTCAATTCACAAACCCAAACATCTACATATTCACGCTTAGTTATAAAGGTTCTATACAAATGACATGTTTCTCATCAATATACCATATAGACACAATGTAATTAAAAATCCCAGTTTCTATTAATCCTTTGGCATCGTGTGAAAAGTCACATTTCAACTGGGTATCATAAAATTCATTATGACACACACCAACCCATTAAGAAAAACCCTGACAAACCCATCATGAAAAAACTATTTTAATAAAACAAAAATTTTATTGGAAACATTTCCAAAAAAACATAGTTTATAATTAAACCAAACAGCCATTTAAAATCATCGTTTTAAAACAATTTAAAAATAATTTTTTCACAACAAGTCCACAATATACACAAATACATAAACTATCATTAATTATTTTTTCTGCCTTTATTTGCACACCAATTTTACATAAAATTAAAATAATTTTAAAAAATTGAAACTAAGTCTTTATGTAATAAGCAGAGTAGTAGATAGTGAAGACACGTTCATCGATAATTATTGAGAAAATTAAGAATGGAATGAGAACACCCACAAAACCTAGTTGATTCAATAAAAACCCACTTTATATATCTACACCTAACATATAAATTAAAAAAATATAACAATTATTAGTACCAAAAATCTTATTCCTAACCACAGTGGACTAGATCTATGATTCCAAGAGTGAGAAGAAATTATTTCTAAGAAAAAATATAAAAAACTACCCCATAAAGATAAATATCAAGGGAATAGTGTATTGAATCACCACGAAACATATTTAGATGGAAGGGGAAATGTTCTATTGATTTTTGGAGGGATACATCTTCAGTAAGGGTCGAGTTGGATAAAAAAGTGGTGTTGAAAGTTAATCTAGACCATGAGACAACTTTTTTGATCTTATTTTTAAACTATGCATTGTTTATCACATAGCTAGGTAGAACATACACAAACTATAATCCATTATCATCCTCATAGAGAACCCCACAAGTTTTACTACATGTTTAGATAAACAGTGTGCTAACCGTTAAAAATCTCAATGTCCCACTTTTCAAGGTTTCTTCTAGGTGGTTGCGTTGTTTGGAAAAACTATGCGCCTTACCATGTGCCTTCCCCTTAGCCCTTGCCTCACTGTGGCTTCCTATATGTATTTTATGTTTTTCAAAAATAATAAACCAATATAGATCCTTTATAAAATCACCAAAATAAATAAAATGTCTTCCAGACAATGAAAAAAATTACCAAAAAACATTAAATACGTAAAAATTATAAAAAAGGAAACATAATTGAAACCGGGGGTTCTAAATATATGTGGGAATATAAATTATGTACCTGGAATAATTATTTTACTTAGTTTAATATAAGGTTTAATTCCATGTAGTACAAACTCATGATGTGTTGATGTTCCAAATTACCCTATGCTTCAAAAATTTATAGATAAAATGTTTCTACCAAGGACACTCTAAATAGGCGCAGTTCCATTACAAATTTTAGGGTTTGATAACTCTATACCCATATGGACAACCTAAATTGATAAAAGATGTTCTAATTTATATAATTTATTTTATCTTTTTGTGAATCGGTATAATATTCAACTAGTTTCCTCTATATCTCATGATACATGCACTGTAAATTACAAACAACTAATCCACTTATTTCTTCAAATTAGAAATGAAAAAATTCATTGTGTGGAAGTTTGGTCTATGTCTTCTACAAAATAACCACAATAGTAATATCTATAATATAAATATAACAAAAATATTTTACTTTTATTGTTATACAATTCTTCTTTTTAATCCGTTTATAGAAGAGATAATATTCCTACTCTCTGTATTATATTTCTAAATATAATATAGTATTTATTATCTTTGTCCAGACTTATATTTATTATAAAAAAATATTTTATAATCAACGGGATTCTTTAAACTGCACCATGTATTCATTATTCTGATTTTCATTTCCCTATCATTTAAGCACTAATTTGGAATCAAACTAAAATAAATTGTTACATGAAGAAAATCAATCACTAAACTACTCCTTTTGAAAAGAAATTGTGTAGAACGCTATTCATAGTACTTCATGAAATCTATTTGTATATGAAATTAATAACTCTTCCTAATCCATTTATCAAAAAATTATGTTCTCTTCATAACACCTTGTTCTATCATCATGTATAATTAAACATGAATTTACTCTACATTGATAAAAATGGTATTTATTTCATCACACAACATTTCATTAAAATATAATAACTACAAAAACACACTCTCATAGTGCACACCCAAAACTACATGAACCTATAAAATTGTGAAGCATCATTTACATGCTTCAGAACCTATTATGGAATTCAATGTACACACTTCGTGCATTAGTATATATGTGTCATGGTTTATAAATAATCATTCACATAATTTTTTTTATGCAACTCCATGACTTCTCCTTCACATGACATTCTTCTTTTCTTGTAAATCTAGACATGTGAATTATTTCTTCTCTATATGAGTCACTATTCAAATAACATCCTTCTTAATTCATTATGAAAGTATACTAGACATAGATATGCCTCCATGAAACACTATTCATGGAAAACATACAGTTGCTTCATATAATACTAGTAAATGTATTGCATGATAGAATAATCTCTTCTTCACATGAGAACATAGATCTCAATTTTATATTTACATTCATATTTCAATCTTAGGGGTGTCATATGTATTTCCTTGTAGCCTAATGCTCTAAGTGAAAGTGTCATATAGGTCTTTATATATGTTTTCCACAACTATAACACCTCCAGTAATCGTTTCTATTCACTAAAATATAGTAATATATTAGTATATGCAATGATATACCCTCTTAGATTGGACATGTACTTCACAGCTCATAGAAACATAGTTCTGACGCTTTACCAAAAAACACAATAAAGTATAATACTATTATCATTATATTATATTCACTATCACATTTGAGAAAAATTGACTTCAGAAACTAATTTTATGTGGAACTAACACAACATTCAATCCTTTATAGCATCATACATTTGAACATTATTGTAAATTTGGTAGGAAGAAAAACTAACCAGGTATTTTATATCAACTAAAATGATGAACATTATCAAGAATTCATTAACCTCATCATGATCATGAATATAATATTTCAATATTATTGTGTCGTATCATGAATACAGTGAGCATGAACAATCAAATGTAGAAACATCGGATGATCAATAATAAAGAATGTAAAGTCATTTAATTTCATTTTTCCATGTGCGTATACATTATATGGGTGAATAAAATTCCGAATAGATGTTTAATGAATGAATGAATCATATAGTAGAGCACTACCCAATAACATAGAGTATTCCTAAAAATTATCGAATGAGTCTCGATGTTCCAACCAATTAAATATCCCTATACTCCCATTCCACCACATGTGACAGTCTCCTCTAATAATACCCTCAATCCATAGTTTTGATTCCATCCCACATTGCATAACTCTTCAATTTTCACTTATATTTTCATTCCCTATTAAGTCGGAGCATGATATTATTATCATTTTCTAATTACCAGATACATAGTTCTTCTAGAATATTTATAATAAATTCATCATGCATAACACTTACAACAAATTTTCAATTCATTCATGAGAAAATGTAAATCATTTGATCATTTTATTTCACAATTTGAAAATTCATCCAATGAATCTCATCATATATTAACAATAAATACAACATATAAAAATATGGTTTCAATAATATCTTCCTTTGTATTATGTTGATAATATCACTTAAAATATATTTCAAGATGGTATATGGATTTTATAATCTCCAAACTCATTTTTTAAAACAATTAATGGGATATTTTTATGTCTTCTTTGAGGGTTGGGACATTATATATCATGCTTAATACTCACCTTCACCTCCCTTTTAAAATAATCCTTAAACAAAATATTTCAATATGAAACACCACTTTCTCACATAATCCAAATTAAGGGATCAGATTCCCTCCTTAATACATTCATAGAGGCTCATAATATGATTACCTTTAATATTTTAAATCTCTTCTCCACTATCATGCATTAATACTTCATCATTAATCCTAATTTCATTCCCTAATTTCATTCTTATTGACAAAATTTAATATTCTAATTACATTAGTTATTAAAAACATGGCTTGAAATTCCCTATATTTTCCATGTTGGAACTGAGTGTAGGATTGATGATTTTTCTTAAATAGTATCAATTTCATCAATATCATTCACAATTTTATTCAGAAAACTGTTGGTACCATGAAATTTTATAATCTCTAGTATATATTTTGATGTCAATAACACATCCTCTAAACCATTAATGGATAATAAATACATAAATATGTGTATGGAATAACAAATGACGCATTAATTGATATCACATGATATATCATGATATTTATATCTTAATTTAGAATTATAATTTTAATATAATGTTATATAGCTATAGAGTTCTCATCACCAACATACCTTGAATGAATTTAGCTCTTGAAACCATATGTTTATTTAATAATTTACCTTGGGAATGTAGTTTTGGGAATTGATCTTTTATTTTTGAGGATTATTAGTATCATAAAATAAATTATCTAAAATTTGGATTATTACTAAAATAAAAATAACTATATAATCCACGAATGTAGTTTCATTTACTATAGAGACATAATATCCTTATTCAAGTGAATAGATATAAATTTATAAATATATCTATGAAATACTCTAATATTTAATGGTAGTTTGATTCAATTAAAATTATCAAATAAGGTATATAACCACATTAAATTCAGAAGTAGCTCTTCAAAGTAAGTTATCCTTCATTTCTTTTGACATATTCTTTCTCTTTTCATCACATAAAATCACATGGAATATATATCCCTCTTAATCCTACCCTATATTATATAGATATTAGATGAATCAAAATTTATGTGGTTAGGGTTACCACTATCATCCTAAAGCTAAAGAGTGATGTTGGTATTTATTGACAAAACCGATGTTTCTATTATTTTAAGTTGTATAATTAATCATGACACCACTAATATGTACTCACATTATTATTATGTATTTTCAATTCATTTATACTATTATATTAGGCCTCTTCATATTATAAAAACGTATAAATTTCAGTATTTTTTACATGTTAAATATTTCTATACAATTTTGACTTCTTTAGAACAATTGGAAAAAATATTTAGGAACATGTCCAATCACTGTTTTTGTGTCTAGACTCATTCTTCAAAGTAACATTTCTTTTCAAAAGAAGTCCTATGTGAGTTTAATTGTTTTTCTTCAAAAAATATGTTTTTAATAACTAATTAAGGCATGTAAATGATAAATATATCCATAGATAGCTTACTACATATAAACATAAATTTAGTGGTATTATGGTTATCTTTTTTAGATAACCAAAAATAAAATTATAAAATTTCTTTCCAAATTCCATGTACCACACTAGTACTATTATTCTCCCTTATGATTGAATAATTTTTTAACTCTTGAAAAATATATTTAGCACTAATTTTCGTGGTTAGCTTATAGATTTCCATAATGTGGCTATTTCTCCCACAATAGAGGCATATTTTCTTAATTGGGATGAATTCCTTAACGATATTCATTTAAGACATTATTTTTGAGCCATTATATTTTAATTATTAATCATACATGTCTTATTTACATTTTATCATTTGTTGTATTATTTTGTTCATTTTTCCTCATTATCATATGTTTTTCTCACTATGGGTTTATACTAGAAGTCCTCATAATTATGACCACATATATTTCATTAATCACAAAATCTAATAAGAGATTCATATCCATTCATGGTGGAAATATGTATTCTTTTATATTATAATTACATGAGTGAAAATATATTCCTATTTTATTTATATTTTCTCTTGGTTAATGTTGGACTTATAACTATTTCCAATATTAAAATATTATGCCAACATTTTGTGGCTTCATATAAAAACTTATAACAACACCAGTAGTAATAAATAAATATTCAATTTTCCTCATAGATATAGTCTGTCTATTTTTAATTCCATTTTTTTTTTGGAAATTATATGACTTATATTGGATAAAATTTGAGTTTGTTTAATTCATTTACATTATATCACTCATCTTTGATGAGGTGGTTGATTTATTTCCATCATATTTCAACCACATTTATCTATATATGTATTTATGTCCTACACTATCAGAAAAAACTACATGAGTATAAATAGATCTATCAAGATAATACGTCAAAATATATTAAGAGATTTTAGAAGATTGATTAATAAATGATATCAAAATATTTTCTCATAAATTAGAGTCTTATTGAATATATGAATCTTTTCATAAACATAAAAAATAGATTCTCTTTTCTGAATATATTGTCAAAATTATTCTTGGGTGAATTATAAGTTCCATAACACCACCTCTAACTTTATACCTTTTAGACATAAATCACATTTATGTCAATTTAGTTTTTTAAACCTTTATTTAAATTAAATCATCAACTTCTATAGATGATCATCATTATCCAGATTTTCTTTCAGTATACTATTATCCATCTCTATTATTTTATATTATTTAATTTCTATCTTATTATCCTCGATTATAATTCCAAATTAGAAGCCTCTAACCCAATGTTTTTAGTTTTTACCTCTTTAGTTTTAGGAAAACAAATTGTTTTCACATATTTCTCAATGATATCCCTTGATAGACTTGTCATAATACCATCTTATTATCTCAATAGTTTCCATAGAGATTCAATATTTTTTTTAGACACCTACTCACTACCCTTATATAAAAATGTGGAAAAATATTCTTTTTCTATATTTTTATAATACTCTTTTTGCACATATTCATAAGTAAATACCAAAAATATTTTCCTTTCAAATACATCCTCTTTAAAAGTATCCATTATAATTTTTCTTTTATAAATATCCTCTTAAGTATTAATCCTCATAGTTTTAGTAGAGGAACATGTCTTTTCAATCACCAAGCCTTTCAAATCATTAATTAATTTAAATTCCATTGCCTCCTTTGATTTCACTTGACTAGCTTATGATTAGAAAAAATCTTTTTTAGTTTTTTCAATCCCTACTTAAAATATAATTTAAAATTTTAGTAGATTATTTTATTTATCCTACAATATATTTATTATTTGATATATGAATATATAATTCATTAAGTAAACCATAAATATCTACATGATTATGAATAATAATAAATGGTTAATTTTTCTCTTGAATTTTCAGTTCATTATTTTCTATAGATTTCATCTCCCCCTATCATGAAAAATGAAAAATATCCATTGATAACAATTCCTCAATATTTTTTCTAGCAATATAGAATGTTAAAAACTATGTTATAACCATTTATATATAATATTTTTTTACACTATAATGCCCCGTGGGGGTGGTGAATCATGGTGTGGTACAAAAACAATGTTTCATTTACCTAATTTAAATATATTTCCATATCATGTTCTTGTGTGGGAACAAAAAATGTTTTGCCTTTTATTATTAATATCAAAATCAACATATAAAATACATATATACATTAATGAAATCTTAGAAAAAAAACAAAAAGATTATATTTTCTTCTATATAAAGGGATACATCCAAGGATCAAACACCAATTATGTGTCAATATTCAAAAATTCACTATAATACATTAGTTTTATATAAACAATGTTTCAAACATGGTAAATTTTCCCCATGTGAATTTCCATTATAATGTTTAGGGTATGGTCCCTAATCACCAAAATGAAAATCCCTCTTTTCACCACAACAGATTAATTTGATAAAGGATGTGACAATTTATATAAAGATGTGTTTTTATAAACTCATAATGGTATTGATAAACTTATTTAATCATTTTCTCATAATATATGCTCTATTAATTAGACAATAATTATCAAAATACTTCTTCAAATCAGAAGTGACCAAATTCTCCATGTGTAATTGAGTATTTTTATTCCCTAAAAGAAATTAAGAAAAAGTATATACAAGATTAATATAACTCTATGATTCAACTTATCTTTTAAACCATATATTTTTTTGAATCCAGACATAGAAATGAGAGTCATCTAATTTTATGTATTCTATTTCTTTATATAACAATATTATTTATTCTATTACTCTTTTAAAATATTCATTATATTGAATTTGTATACAATCATTTGGATTCCTTCCACTAGTATATTTATACAAAATTATTATTTTTTATTCCTCCACACTTTTTTACTGATGCTAAATCAATATATAACAAATTTCTTCATGAAACTAATTACTCATTGAACTTCTAATTCTGAAACAATGGATTATACAAATCTATTCACAAAACCTCATGTATACATGTTTTCTATGATATCACGGTTCCCTCTAACCATTTTAGTACAAATAAACATTCCAGTTGTACTAACCTTCTAATTATTCATGTATTCAAATAATTCATTATCGTCAACATTATCAAAATATGACATTTATTGTTTCACACCACATTTCTTTAAAATAACACAAATTGACACACAATGTCAACAGTAAGACATGAGATAATTTTGTAGCATCCCTAAATTATAACATATGATTAACTATTAATAATTCATTTTGTTCAATAACATTCTAAAAATATAACACCTGACTAAAATGAAACCATGATATATTTATATAAATTTAAAATATTCAGGTATGACCATTAAAAACAAAGTCATTGAATTACTGAGACTAAATAAGAGTAACATATTTATGACTTATATGTATATAGAAATTAATTAATAACATTAATAGTAATTAAAATGAATTACACTACCTAAAATGACTAATAAGATATTTTATTGTATAAAATATATTTTTCTAATAAAACACATTCTACCTGATACTCAATTATATTTTAATAAAATTTATGATTGAAGGTTGAAATTTGTGTTTTATATTAATAATTGGTTAAAAATAATTTGGTTCATAAATAATATAAAGTATGAAAAATAGTATTTAACATTTGATAATGTCATTTTCCAATAAAAACATGTTTTCATAATATTATATAATTTTATTAAATAAACAAAATTTATAAATTTTGGACTTTTAAATTAATAAAAAAAACCTATTCTGTAATTACTCAAATAAAAATTGAAATAGTATGAATTTTTTATATTTTTTTTCAAAAAAATTGTGTTTTATTCGATACTATAATTTTAATGAAACATGTACCTTTCAGAACATTAGAATTATATATGAATGACCTAAATTTTTTAGAAAACCTTTGTACAATAAAATATGATTTTTTTAAAATAAAATTATTTATTTCGAAACTATCTTGAAAACTTATAATACCTATGTGATTGATTTTTATAAATTACTAAAATGATTTTTTCATATAAAAATTATTATCAATATTTTCTTTGAATCGTGTATTTTTCAATGGATTTTCATTTTTTGGTTATCTTGGATTCCAAATATCCATTAATTTCATTAATATTATTCAATTTATGTCATTAAAATCTATATCCATTAAAATTGTATTTTTTAAATAATTTTAAAATTTTAAAACATTATTTTTCAAAAAATTGTTTTTATACAATTCAGTGTACTTATTTAAAAATTACATTTTCACAACTTTAGAAATTTAAATTGATAAAATTATTTCAAAGTTCATAATTTTACATAAAAAATTATGGTAAAAGTTAAATATTAACATCTTTCATTAAAATTTATTACTAATGATTGAGATAAATTAACTAGATTAAATAAAATCAACATAAAAGGATAAAAGATAAATAAAAAAGAACAAAAATGATGAAAATTTTATAAAATAGAGTAGTTGTGCTGATTTTAGACCCATATAAATTTTCAACTCCCATTTAATCAATTATGATGATTTAAAAATTAATACTAATATTACAGTAATGAAAATGTATGGGACACTCTAAAAACAACCCAGGGAAATTATAGACCCATTTTACACCACATCTAGACCAAAAACCCATAGGATAATGGGAGGAAATTATTCCAAAATCAATTACATTTTAAGGAAATACTAACTCTAATGATAATATAAGAAACTACTACGTGGGATGACTTAGGAGATGGCGTCTTCCCTTTCTACCAAACCAAAAAATCCAAAAAAACCTCCACAACACCATTTTTCAACAAAATTGAAAATCTATGATTTCTCTTGAATGGATCCATCTCATTTTTGAACAACTCCAAAGGGGCTTCTTTCAAAATAATATTTATAGTTGAAATTATTCCACTTCAAACAAAATAATTCTCTTCATAATCATTAAACAATCTATTGTATTTTTTGAAATGATCCCTAAATTCCTTGAACATTATATTATAGATATTCTCCAACATAAAAAAAAATAATGAATTGTTTCTTTATTAGGACTGCCTTTATTCCTTTTCTAGGATAGGGAAATTTGTTGGTTAAACTTTGACTTCAACATATATAATAGTAGAGGGTATTAAAATCCCTAAAATACACCCCTTTATACTCTACCATTAGTTAATAACACATTACTTCAAAATCTATCCTCTAACTTGAAGCATCACACAAATGGCACTGATTAGTTAGGGTTTTGTGGTGGCTGAGCATCTGTCCCGTACAATTTACCCCCCACCCCCAACAACCAATCCTATCACTTATAAAAATGTAACATCTTCAATACATCAATAAAAACATATTAATTTGATTTATTATTTAAAATATACCAATTTCAATTACTATAACCCTCTAAATATTGTGAAATATTTCCTTCTGCATTAGTTATCATAAGTACTTAATTTTTAGTGATACTTCCAAGGGAAATTGAAGTCCCTCATGAGAGTATTATAAAATACATTTTCTTATTTATTATATTCTTTTAAATTTATAATTACCACACTAATATAATGAATTTAATAATATTTATATAATATAAAGTTATGATATTATGGATTTTATCATTTTTTATTCATATTCCCTACCCATTAATAAAGATACCATTATTCTTATGGGGTATGGATTAACACATCCATGGGGTATCATATTGATCCTTCCATAACCACATCACAAGGCTAAAAATAAAGATTGAATGAAAGGATAAGTATAATGTTTATAATTTTATTATGGTTATTTTAAGAAAATTTTGAGAACCTACTAATTATTTATTGAAAACCCATCAAATTTGTTTTAATTAATTTTAATAACATACTTAAACTATAATAATTTATTGAAATTATGTAATATTATAATATCAATTATTTAATATTCTAATTCCTACCAATTATGATATATAACATTAAAAAACCTAAAATAAATTCATTATACATTAGGTATAATAATATTACAACTAAACCACATCATAATCCTCCATTAATAGTGGTCAATTTATGATTTGGTAATTTTACCACCTATTTGAACAATGCTATATATTTCTGTCATGTATGATTTTGAGAACTTATTTACTGTTATAATATTATATAAATTTGTAAATATTGTTTTTTTCATTTTGGTGAGGTTATATAAACAAATAAATCATCAATTATGAAAACACCATTTGATTGTTGAGAAAAAACATGATTGTTATCAATTTCATAATCAAGTATAAAGACTCAAATACTCATGAGTGGAATATGAAACAACATAAATAATTTTAAAATCGATAGAAATAACCTTAATCACCTAGTGTAATATTCTATGATATAAAAATCTCTCACATGGACAAATCAGGTTAGTTACTAGACCTCAATCATGCCACCCCATATGTTAGAGACTACCGACTAACAGCGGGCGTATAAAGAACATGGTGGTGGAGACTATACACCATGGTATAGATTTGAAATAAATGGGAAATAAAAAAATATCATTATAATAGAAATAAAAGAAATAGTAAATCCTAAAACATGAATATAATAGATGATCCACTTAAGCCAAATAATAATATACCTTGTAATTTCATGATGTAAAGTAACTAAATTGAATGATATAACTCAATCGTATAAATGAAAAAGTTAAAAAAACTAAATAGACAATGGTCTAAAGTACATGTATAGTACTATCTCCAATCTTTATCCAATCCAGAACAGAACAATTTAAAATAAAGACTTTTTCTATTCTACAAACCTTCATCCATGTAATATTATCGAGTAAGAAATGGTTTCCTTTATAATTTTTGAGTATAACTCAATAGGTCAACACCACCATGTATAAACCAAACAAGTTCAATAGTATTTGTATGAAAAAATGAAATAAAAATATGTATTAGTTAATAAGTAAATATTATATTACAATCATCATGGTTTAAACCCAAGCAAGATCATCTTTAAGAATATAGGATTACCATAGAAAATATAGTAGTATGTCAATGTCATAATAACATAATTGAGAAGAATCCCATTGTATAATCATTTCATCATATGCATGAAAAGTTCAATAATAATTACAGCATAACCGGTCCAATCCCAAGAATAATTGTAGAATAACTGTACCAATTCCCCTATATTGGTATTTCAGAATGATGAAACCAAGACCTCTATGAAATAAATTTATCATAGTTAGTGCAATACCTATATATACGTATTTCAACATAACTAAACCAAGCCCTCTATACAGGCAGTTCTCCATGAAACTGAGCTAATATTTTTTACATAACCAATAGAGTATGAATCAAAGCAAATGTCATAACAATTGGAATAATACAGCATTATATCATAAGACTCAATGGTTAATTCATCTAATTACCCTTTCCATTAAATTTTGAGTTCATTCATCAAATTATATCTTAATACTTTATCATTAAATGGTGAACACCCATCTCATACCAAATTATCACTAGCCATTTAAATAAAAAATTAAGACATTTTACAAGGTGGATCTATCACAAAAAATAAACTGATTTCTGAATTCATCCATAATCTTATTTTCAATCCAATAATTAGTTCATTTTTCTTCAAGTGTAGGATCTCCCTACTTGTATCCACAAGACATGTCTCAATATTATTGGATCAAAAGGGATCTATGGATTACTCTAAAAATGTGATTATCATCACCAATTATTCTGTTCGTTAATTACAACATTGTGTTGGTGAAATTATATAATATTTTATATACATAATTAATTAGAAACAGAACATAAATTTTTTTTCTAGAGAACCTATCATTATTTGGTGATCAATAAAATACTCTGAATATGGAACAACAATGAATAACAACAGTGTTGTAGATGACATGAAAAATAATATATCACACAAATATCAAGATCAAAACCCATTTTGTTGGAGTTCAAGAGATCACACTACTATTACAATGGTTTGAAGATGGAAAAGGTGGAAACCAATGTGATTGAACTCACTGGAGATTCAAAGCGAGACTGATATTTCCAAAATGTATAAAACCACTCCAAAATTGAACGAATTTATTTTAGGTTTTGAGAAATATGTTTTCGTGATGAATGAAAATAAAATCACATACCCAACATCGTTTAAAACCACTGGTCCTATGATATTCACAATTTGAACCCCTTTAACTATATGAATTTCATGGTTTATAAGATACACCATAAAAATGTTTTATATGGGTATCATAACCCTAATTGACAATTTCAAGATGTCAACCAGTTTTATAGCATGTGAATGACTCACATTATAACCCAGTTCGTAAATTCTTCCTGAAAAAAATTGGTCACCATGTGAACTATTCATTAAGTAAATGTTTCCAATAGACAGATCCCAACCCAACATCGTCTGAAATAACCCGAACCACCTCCCAAGAATTCCAAACCCATGGTAACTCTCATATTCCCCTTTTCATATTTATGATGGGACTCCATTAATTTAAAAATTTCATCCATAATATTTAGGTCAATTTCCCTAGAAACATTATCCACACCCAAAAAAAATCTCTTACCCATGGTTTTCAGAATAAAATAAAACAAAACTATAAGAGGTTAAACAAAATCTCAAGAGTGAAAAACCAAAAAAAATACATGATCATGAAACCTCTCACCAGTATAATATTTATCCCCATGCTTCTCTAAGCATCACTACGGGGTCTAGATGAACATGTATGTGTACTGTTATCATATAATAGATTCGATATCATTTGTCTGCACTTGAACATTACCATTATAAAATTATACTCTAACTAGAGGTATGGTCTTTCACTGAGATAGTTCTCACTACGATACAGAATATATCAGATGATCCTCTAATAAAACATCTAAATCAAGATAAATTTCATCGACATCTACAATGTGATAAGGTTTAGGATGATATCTCGAAAGCTGTGACATGTGAAACACATCATTCATGGAATTTTATGTCCATGGAAGGGCTAATAATCATTTCATTGGCATGAACCATTCCCCTATGTCAAATGACCTAGCAAACATGGATGAATACATTCAGTATTTCCATGCACAAAATTTGATAAACCTTGGAGAACCCCCAAGGAAAATTTGATTATAAACCTTGAACACTAGAGGTCATCTCTACTATATAGTGTAAGAATAATTCATACTATTAATGGTGACTAACTTCCACCTAATAAACTAAAACTACATAGATTTCTCCTTCATGAGACTAGGTCCAACCAGTACTGGCTCACCTTCCTCAACCAAAAAAAACGTTGAGTGACACAATGTTCTATAGAATGGATTAATATATTCAATATAGTTATATTCATATAAGATATTATTATATGAAAAATGTAGGAGTTATATATGGTCTCCCGTGAACCACTTACATAAAAACACTGGCACATAACATATCCTCCAAAATCATAGTAGCTCATTTACATTGTCCATTTGTCTAAAGATGATATTATTTGATTATAATAACCTCTGATGCTACATTATTTTTAAGATAATTCAAATAAATGAGATGTGGAATGAGGACCTCTATCAGAAATGTCACTCCTCATAGCACTATAAATGAACTATCTCACCCATATATAAAATACCTAGATAACAAATAGCGAAGGTATCCCTGATGGGAATGAAGTGGGATAACATTTTAATTCATTATAGGCTCAGTATTACTACATTATTTTTATGATGTTTCATATCTAATCCAATCAAAAAAATCCGTAGTGACATCATCTCGTTTCCATTTTGGAATGTGAAGAGGCTGTAAAAAACAGTCTATCATCTAGTTATCAACATCCACCAGTTAACAAGTAAAGTATCTTTCTATGATGTCCACTACCTACTTCTTCATTTCTCACCAACCCATATATCCTACCGATATCATGATAGGAATTTTTTATACCTGGGTATACTGCTCAAATAGAAACATGAAACTCACTCATTATCTCCTCACATGATCCTGCAGGAACCCATTCTCTATAATGTAAAATAGTATAATGGTCACTACCAAGAAACCATCCAAATGGTGTACCCTAGCCATATATGTTTTCCCTTAGACATATTCTATATGTAATAGGTAATTTAACCATCCTAACTAAATCAATTTTAATCGGTATAATATATGTTTATGTCAAAGATATTTTTTTATGGGACTCCTGAACATCTAGATGAATGTATGAAGAGAGTTCCACCACTTATGACTCATCACAATCCAATTTCACGTCATCTATTTGTGTCTTATGGATCTAGGAATTTATAATAATGTTTCTTTTTACTAGTGTATATCCCTCCTTGATGTCAAATTATTGCAGATAATTAACCCCCTCCTCTTTCGATTGTTCAGGTCTAGCTTTGTAATGTTGTAATTGAGGCTGTTGTGGTATGTTTACAACACAAACCCATTTCCCAAATGACTATGTTCCCAAAATCACAAGTCATGTTCCACCACAACTAACTCATGGTCATGATTATGATTAATCTTCTCAGGTGATCTGAGCTTCCTTGAGCTATATGAAACTGCTGATTCCACATCAATTAGAAAATATTTGAGTCTAATTTGAGATGTTTCACAATAAATGGTATAATTCATAAATATTACAAGAATAGATAGGATTGGTAATGAGGTTACCCTACCCTTAATCTCTTAGAACTATCTCTCCCAGGATTATTTCCACAAAAACTTCACCCATTTCTTAGTCAAACTATTATTTTGATCCATCGTATATGAGAAGTCAGCAACGAAACATCAATAATAACCTTCTAAAACCAAAAAAATCTAACTCTAGAATGATTTCATTTGTCACTCCTAAGATATCACTGCAAAAAAATACCCTTAGAATAATAAAAATCTATCATCAGGGATGAAATGGACTGTGAAGTGCATTTTATCATTCATTATAATATATTTAGACATCTTGATGTAAATTTAATGCTCACACAATGTACTTAATACGATCTCAAGATGTTGGGAATGATCATCTGGGGACTGTGAGGGAAATTATTTCTTCTAAAAAAACTATCACAAAATATTATAGAAAATGGTGAATACAATGATTCATGAAGCCCATAAATACTATCCATTCATTTTTTTCAAACATAAAATCATCTTTACAAACTCATACAAAACATAACTTCTCCTAGAATTAGTTTGAGGTATATCTGATGATATAAATCACAAATGATGATACCCTAATATGATTTAAAATGTATCAAAAATACAGAAACTTCTCATTTAATAGACGTAATCAGTAGTGCGTTAAAGGGGATACTAATTCATGACCATCACCTAGTTTAATATCTGATAGTCCACATAAATGTCCAAAGTCCCATCAACCATTTTGTGGAAAGAACCAGAGATCCCCATTGTGAAGAACTATATAATTTTAAAACATAAGATTCTAGATCATCCAAATGGTCTTTCATCTCAATTATATCTACCCATAACATCTAATAACGCAGGTATAAAACAGTATCTTCTCCCAACACCAACTCGATCATGAACATGATATACCACTTATGTGGTAAGACGTAAAACTAGTTAGGAAAGAAAACCTATAAATGGTATAACACTGTGAAGAATGTAACATTTTTCATTCCACTATCATCCATAAGAATATTTAATATCAAATTCCTTAGAAATTCAAATCCTCAATGAATTGGTACTTCATGTCATGCCTGGTGATCTGATATACACTGGTAAAACTAGCTACCACCATATTGAGATAGAAAGGAAACACTCCTCTGATAATAGATGATATGAGATTATTATATTACTATCCAATCCATGCCGAGCATAAAATTTAATCATTTCATCTATAGAAAATATTGTTAATAAAATAATCTATAATCACCCATTTCAAGAGGACATGCCTTGCTAGGATTTTAATTCTTTGACCGCAATCCAAAAGGTGTTTTAATGGTAATATAACCATACATGATTTCCAAAACCAATACAATACCATTTATAAAAATAAAATATCTAAATTAATCTGATTCTATATCATAAAAAAACAACAATGTGTATAGGATATAAGAATCATTTATATGATAGGAGAATGTCCAACATCCAAACTAGCCTGATTAGACTGCATAACATGCTGCTGACATTTCCATGTACCATGGGAAATATTCTACCCCCTTTCGTTGTTCCCTCAACATTTCAATTCCCTTCCTAATTTTGGGTACTAAAACCATAACATTAATTATAAATCTAGTGTAACTCTAAATACAGGTCTGATAATGGGTAACTCATCCCTTCTTGACTCTCGTATCTATCATGATCCCATAACACTAATTTACTACTACATGGACCTACAAAACCTCTACAGGTGACCCATCATTCCATAAGAGTGATACCCCAAATTATGGTAGAGACACTATGGTGTATATTTCTAAACATTACAAAATGAGATCACATCAATAGAACATGGTCTTAAGAAGGATTCGAAATTCCCTGACTACATTCCCTAATGATTCCTTGGATATAATAGTCATAATACCTCTTCTTGAAACTAGTAAAAGATCTACCTGTATTCCCTACCTTAGCATATCCGATGCTAGTTGAGGCCTATCACTTATTCCTTTATGTGATGATATTCTGATTCATCATGTAATGAAATACATGTAATTAGATAAATAACCATAAACTAGATATCATAGTGATTCCAATCCTCGAAATAACACACACTGGTTTTTTGATTTACTGAAAATGATTTTGTAATGTGTTGTAGGTCATTGATGTTTCTATAAGAGAACACCACTAACATTCCCTATTATATTTGGTTAATGATTTCATTTTCCATACCATCCCTCAATTCTTATTGTTTTAGGAGGCTTATGAACATCATCTTAAAGTCCTTCCATGATATGTCCTCTTACTGTGCATATTTCTCAAGAATGTCCGGCCAAAGCATCGATGGTCCAAAAATCATGTATGAAAATAGCTTCACCCTCCTATCAACGTTTGTCTCAAGGTGCTTGAGGATTATCTGGAATAAATAAATTTCTAACATAGGTCCCTTAGGCCCTCCCTCCCTATTGTTTATATGAATATATTTTAGTTTTAAATCTCTCATTATTATAGTCATCAATGCTATAGTGAGAACAATATCTCCTTCCATGGATCACATGAACCTCAAGAATCATTCACAAAAAATAACATACATGAGGTCCTCACGAGCTTAAAAAATATATGGTTCAGAAAAATTGGGATGATGTTGATTTACGCTCCACTGACACTAAATTTTATGATGATGATGATGAAGAATTCCCCCCCTTCAATACAAACACACACCTTTGAACATTGTATAACAAGAAGGTCATCCTCAATATTTAAAAAAAAGAACAAATGGATCATTGTATCACTAAACATGGATAAACAATAGAATTAACATGATATAATATTAAATTCATTTAATTTATCTTGTACATACAGGGTTATAATTTCACATCCCATACATAAAAATATATCACATGTAATAAATATGTTTGTATCATGAATAATTTATCTCAATATATATCCCTATGCGCTTATCATGATTCATGGATACTCATATCACGCCATACCAGGCCACATGTATAAATCTAAAGAAATAAACATCACATGTCATGTGAATCATCCAAGGTGGAATAATATCAAGCATAACAAGTGAAGAAAAACAATAATACCATACATGGGCATTTAGATTTCCCCCAAACAAGGGTTAGCTAATCCCATGAGTAATCTCATTACTTGTCCCAAAACAGCCTCATGTCCTTTCTTCCCTTCCCAATTAGTAATTAAATTATAAATAATCCCTTCCAATGATACATAATTGTTATTCCCCTTGATCCAGAACTCTCTCATGTGGGAAAAAATGTTGGACACTAGACATCATACATGCCTCCTTGTATGCTAGAGGCTTCCGACTAGCATCATCGGTGTAGAAAACACAGTGGTGAGACTATACCTCTTAGTATAGAGTTGAAATTTTGTATAAATAAACACATGTCATGGTGATAGAAAGAGTTTAAATAGTACATCATATAAATAGAAGATAAAGTATGAAATAAGTAAACTGAAAAATAATGAACCACGTAATTCCATGATAGAATTTAACTAATTTCCATAATGATTTCATATAGATTAAAGAACAATCTGACACAAATAAACTCAAAAATAACTTGATACAGAAATAGTGGTCTTTCTTATCTCCAATATCTTACCCATCCTACAAGAAATAATAAAAAAAATATGGAATTTCATCTATTTCCAAACCTATTTCCACACAATATTCTCATGTATCATACCACTACCCAATTAGGGTGTGAGTATCACTCAATAGGTCAGCAAAACTATTTCAAACAAAACCAATATAATAGTAAGTGTATGCATTAAAATTTTAAACATGAGTAACATTCAACCTACTTCAACACCATTCCAACTGTAACCAAAAGCACAATGCATAATCACATAACTTGGAAGAGTCCCTCTATATAATAATTTCAATTTAACAGTTATGATCCAAATAAAAATTATAGCATAACTGGTCCAAGAAAAAAAGGAATTATATCATAATAAGACCATGTTATCAATATTGTAATTATTGCATAATTAGTCTAGGTCCTCTATTATTCATTTATCCATAACTATTATAAAACCCATATATTATAATTTCAACATAACTATGAAATACATTTATATAAGGATATTATCATGAAATTTGGCGAAGCTTTATATGTAATAATCAAATCAGGAATCAAAATATATGAAATATTATAAGGAATAACAAATCATAACATTATAATCTACCATTGATAATTTAGATAATTACAATTTTTCATTCGATTACACATTCATTAGACAAATTATATATTAATACATTATCATGACAGTGTAGAAATCCACCCCATAACAAATTATCACCAGTTATTCAAATAAACATGTAATCAATTTTCTTTTTTGAATAATTCATAAAAAATAACTGAGGTATCATGTTATGGAAAATCATATTTTTATGCCAAAATTCAGTTCAATATTATTCCTAGCTTGGCTCACTCAACAGACAGACAAAATCCAGCTATCAACACCATTATGAACTACATTTATTTAATGATTAGTACAAGAACATGATTATCATAACCCATTATTCAATTATTTAAAGTGCATGTTTAGTTGTCCCAATCCCATAACATTGCACATGCATAAATAATTATGAACTGACCATAAAGATTTGTTCGAGACCACATGTATTTATTTGGAAATAAATTAAAGACTCTAAAAATGAAATACAAGTGATGAATATAGGTGAATAATATCATTAATAAAAACATGGATAGGAAATCATCAACATCATAACTGATTAATTGGGGGTCAATAGACCACACTAATACATCTTTGTATAATGGAATAAAAAAGGGGGAAACCAATGAAAAAAAATCATTAGAGATTAAATGATATACTATGGTTTCTAGAATGGAATAAGTAACTATAAAATCATCTTGAGTCTCTCATTGGTTTGAGAGAGATGTTTTTATAGTTGATGAAAATAAAATGATGCTTATAATGTGGTTTAAAAACTCTGGTCCGGAGAAATTCATGATGTGAACCCCTTACATGATGTGTATTTCTTAATTTATATGATACACTAAAAAACACATCCCCTTGGGTTAAAATACACCTAATTGACTATTCTATGATGTGAACCAGTTTTATACTATGTAAAAATGTCATTCCATGGAACTATTCACGACATCTATCCAATAACTGCTTTATGTTGTGTAAACTGTTCATGATATGGAAGTGACCATTAAATAGCCCATATCAATGCTTCTATAGAAAGGACTGGAATCACCATCTAAGATTTCCAAACTCAAAAAAACTATCAAAATTCATTTTTCATATTTTATTCAAACACCATTAATTTAATCAAATATAAATTACCAAACAATATTCATTTTCCCGGACAAACCTCAATATCCCAAAACAATAAGATATAACACAATAGTTTCAATAAGAAAATGAAACCCAACTAAAAGAGTCTAAAAAAAACTAGAGAGGTAAATACTAATAAATTTAAATATCTTCCACCTAGTAATTATTTCCATTGTAAAAATAATGAATATAGACACCACTTTATTAAACTAGTACAAAGGATCAAGACTATAAGCACATGATGTGAAATATATGAAGAATTCATGTAGAGAATGATTATGTATAAATAATATGAATAAAAATATATACGATAATGGTTTTTAATTAATTTTTTATTATATATGTTTTTGTGATACATGAGGTTAACTTATTCTTCTATAATTAAGGACAATAGTTAAGGGTTTTTCAATTGCAATTTCTCTCCATTAAAATTTTTTGGTATTAAGAACTAGATTTCATTTCTGTGGTGTATATACATACTTTTTTAGATAACATATCATGTATTATTGTTAAATTATTATATTTGATGTTCACTTACTATAATAATATTTTAATGGGTATTGATTAAATTGGTATACAATTCACAAGGGAATTATTCATATCAATTTGATTCTTCAAAACATAATTAATTTTGTGGAAACTTTTTTCATTGATTGGTGTATTTAATTACTATAGATCTATTATTAAAATAATCCTTGTATTTAATGAGATTGATAGTCTAAATCATGTTCCTTTATTGAAGTTCCTATTGATTCAAATTTTCTTTATATATAATTATTTTTGGTAACTAATTTTTCATTCTTGATCTATGATTAATCTGTTGAACTTATTTTATAAAAGATAGGTTTATTATTCCATTTGATTGTTTTATGTTTTATTTTCACATTTTATTCATGGGACATATATTAATACATTATAATAATTATGGAATATATTTTTCAATTATTAGTATACGTTCTATTGAAACAATATAAATTCCATATCCAGATGGACTATGATCCTGTCATTATATTATTGAATTTCCCATATACACATTATTCAATATGTTGTAAAAATATTATTTAACCTAACATATATTGAATTATTTTCACCTAGAAATTATGATATTATATTTAAATGGGGATAGATGTTAGCACACTATATATTTTTATCCTAGTATATATGAATATTAACAAGTTGAATTTTTAATATATTATCATTCACTATTCGTACAATGGGTTATGATCATGTTGTCCATTTTTTAAAAGGAGAAAAATTATTAAATTCATTATAATTACTATATTCTAATGTAGGTTGATCATGTATTGATATATTTATTCTTGATTATATAGATATGAATGATTTTTTCATCCAAATGATCTATAGGTAATTTTATAAAAGGAATTATTTAATATTATGTTAGATTCATTAGACGTAATTAGGTGAATTTTGGGGATTATAGTTTTAAATCCCATCAATCTATCAATATATCTCAAGATAAAAAATAGTTTTTTTTGTATTTTGTGTATGCATTTCTAATTCATCAAGATATCCTGATTGTTTTATCAGTGGAATGTTGAGTGTTCTATCATAAGGCATTGACTATAGGTTTTTCATATTTTATAGTATGCATTACTATAAGAACCCAAATCTTTATTTCAGGTATTTTTCTTTATTTAGGGTTGTTTTTAGAAAAAATAAAGAATTTGAAAATTTTCTATGTATACACGGTGTACCCTATTGCCACGTGGAGCCATGTACTAGCCATGTAACGGCTAAGTACATGGTTGTGTGGGTGACCTATAAGACTACCTAAAGAGGTGTCTAGTTGAGGGTAGTACAAGGCATGTACATTTAATAAACATTTCGTGTATTTTTCTTTTTATTTGATGGGTCACAGTGGGATCATGTCTCAACTCCAGAAAATGTTTCTTCTACCGATGATTCACACTGGAGAGAATCATACAACCTGAAATCTTAGAGATCCTCTCATTCATCTGTCATGAGCTCTAATTGAGATTCCATTGGATATCCACTGGTGAGTTATCTCCTTCTCTAGAGCCTCTTTCCCTTAATTACCCACTCTCTTGAGTTATTTAATATTGAATGAATTTAACCTTTTTATAGATCTATGTTATACTAGGATTATTCAAGGGTCAATGTTCAGAAGTGTTCATTGTACAACATCAGGGTCAGCGGTTTGTACACTTCTTTGATAGTAATTATATTAGACATTCTTATGGTGTCAAATACCCATGTTGGGGTATTGGTTATTTTGGATTTTCACATTTTTTATTACCTGGTATGGTTGGATGATGGATTAAGGGTTGTTTTCTATGCATAAGATTGTATACCACTGATTATGGGACACCCCATGGGGATGTTACCTTATTGGTCTTTTATTTACTGTTTGGACCTAGTTGCCTATGAGGCACACTGTGTTTCCATGCCTTGAGTTTTTTATGATAGAGTAGATTGGTTATATGTGACAATTGTATGTAATTATTTGATTAAGGATGAGCTGTGTAATAGATTCGATTTATGTAGAGTTGTTAATGAATGATGTATGCATGAAGATCTTCTATTGATCTGTGAGGGCCTTGGACCGATAAAACATTGTTGGATTTCATGTTTATTTAAATAGGACCATGAGAGCCATGGTGTAGACGTTTACCCATGGGGTATGACCTTGGGAGCTACGTAAATGTCATTTCTGATAAATTATACTACATTGACCTAGGATTTATTGACCTTGAGAGCTACCAAGTGGTCATGTATAAATTATCGACATCATGTGGACCTAGGGTTATTGACTATGAGATTTTCCTAGGTGGTCATTTATATTTTTTAGTGCTATGTTAAACAAAAGGGGTTAGACCGTGAGAGATATCCTAGAGGGTTTTTGTGAATAATTGAATGATTGTTTTGAGTCTACCAAGATAATACACAAGACTAGAATCAATCTTTCTAGTTGGTTTATATTGTCTTCTAATTCATCTATTGGTACTTTTACATGGAGAGATACAGATCATCGGCTTGATCTCGAGAGTTATTATTCCATAATTTGAATAATTTATAAATAAAAATGAATGTAATTGAAAATTGTGTGATAGTTTACTTTTGAGAACTTCTTAGTCTATTGCTTCATTTCTACATATTTTTTTCTATATATACTCACAGATAGTGAGGAAGTTATCAATTGGTGGTTTCTTACTAGGATTCATTTCAAACACTATTTGAGCCATTCTTTTGGGACCAATGATTATATGTTTGTAGCTTTAGATAAGGGAATGATCCCTTCTTCATTAGGTACTTGTTTTTTATTAGAGCTAGAGAGCATGGGACCATGATGAGGCTTGCGTTGGTGTGGGAGTTTAATGTTTAAGAACTTTGGTCTCAATATTTTATTTCCATCATTGTGAATTGTTTGGATACTTTCCAAGATATATGTGACATGCATCATTTATTTACACATGTTGCAGTTGTTTATAATTTCAAAATTATGATGTTTACTTTTGTTGTATGGTATTACTTCTTCTGCTATAGTTTACTACTTTTTTTGGTTGTGATGCTCTGCCAATGTGGGAAAAGTTTTTCCACTTTCACACACAAGTCTCTCACTTCTTGTTGGAAGCTTCTAGCATTTGGGGAAATGTGCTTGCGGCTATATGACCAACGGGGTATGGGGAACCTTTGGGTGGCACCCGAAACCGGTACGTTACAAAGTGGTATCAGAGTGTGGTTATTTTCTGATTTGTATTACAATTTAGAGCCTATAGATAGGGATATGATGGAATGGAAAGTTGGTAATAAGGTACTCTTTGGAGTAACTAACCCGTGTACAGGGAAAATCCATGTTACATTGAATGTTGTAATTAATTTTGTTTTGAAATGGTTACCATTGATTTGATTCCACCATTGTGTGGTTCACATATATTCTGCTATAATCATTGAAATTATTGAAGTTATATTTCTATTAAAACTTGATTACATGAGGGTATTCAATCTCCTAAATCATATATAAACTTGATATAGAACACATGTCATGCATTTTATCATGCCATTTATGGTACATTAATGGTTTCATGTTGTTTTCATAGATGTTTTTCTAGATATGCATGTAGATTTGATATATGCCAGGATAAAATACCTTCTATATTTTATAGGGTATTAGAATATGTAATGTTTCATTTGATATATGCCAAACATTTATCCTTGAGGTGTTTTAGGAACTCTTTGATCTTAATTTTTTGGATCATGTTTATCTTTCATTGAATTTAGTCAACTAATGATATGAATAAGGATTCTAAACATTCATTAGCATGAGTATGGGCTCTCACGAGTTGGAATTTGTCATTACATAGACAAAATTTATGGTTTTAAGGGTTTTGGACATGTTTTAGAGGCTTACTTTCTGGAAACCTAGACAACACTACATGTGGTGTTATGAACACAATCCATGTGTTCTTATGTTCTAGAAGAAACAACTTTTTTTATGTACACACCATGTACTATATGTACATTCCGTGTAGTACATGACCATGTGGCGGACAATGTGGGGAGAAACATGATGTTGGGAAACCATAGGTCGAACACGATGTGTCTCGATTATACATTTTGTGTGGTAATGAGCCGTGTATACAGTCGTATGACCAATGACATGGGAGGATGGAACTTAAGTGTTACACATTATGTGTATGGTGAACACATCATGTATTTTTACCCAGGAGATAACCATGTGGTTTGAGCCATGTAGAAGTACCTAGGCTGGAGGGCTAATTCAAGTACACATCATGTCTCAGTATGAACACATTGAGTGTATGGGTGTTACACGACAAGGTTTGGTAGTTGTACAATACATGTTAAAACCTTAAAGGAACATTATGTGTAGGGGTTATACTTGTCGTGTAACATGATTTTGAAAAACGTGAATGTTCCTTCTCTTATCCCCTTATTTCACTTCTAAGTAGTTGTCCATGATAATCGTAAAATAATGTGTGTGCTTGACCTTTTAGAGTCTTTCCCCCAATACATCCTTCTATTGTATGACAATTACATGGAAATGAAAAGACACCTAAAATGGTAAATCACGGACTACTCGTAGAAGCTCACGTCATGCTTGCCTTGGCACCAACTATCATTTCGGACAATGGTGCTGATGCATACTTTCGTGAAGGCTTTATGAGGATGATGCAGACTTTCTAGGGAGAACCACATCTTGCCCCAAAAATGGAAGAGTTGAGGAGGGTGTTATAGCAGTATCATCCACCCACTTTATCTTGGGGTGGAGGACCACAAGTTACAGAGTCATGGTTGGAGGCCATTCTTTCTATCTTTGATCATTTGAAGATTCTTCCAGATAGGATGTTGAAGCTTGCGACCTATATGCTAAGTGATTCCTCCAAGAGATGGTTGGATGTTATCACAGAGGTATGAAATCATCATTATGTGGCTACAGAAGAGTTTCTGAGGACCTTCTATGAATACATCTATCCTGAGATGTTGAGGTTTGATCGAGCTCAAGCGTTCATACACATGGAGTAGGGATCTCTTTCAGTGAGGGGGTACTCTTCTCATTTTATAGAGCTTTAGTGCTACACACTTGTTTTGGGTGGTGACGAGTTATCTTTGGGTAGGAAATTTGAGTATGGAATCAGGTATGACATCATATCGTAGGTGAATGTATTCAGGCTGAATTCAGTGACTGCTATGGGGAACCATGTTCTAATTACTGAGAATAATCTAAGGGAGTTGGGAGCATCCTGATTGGGTAGTTCAGCATCATGGGCTGGTACTCCTTCATTTTATGGGAGGAAGCGTCACACAGATCCTTCACATGGTGATTATAATTGTAGAGATGTATCTACAGGTAACCAGGTGAGGAGAATGAAGTGCATGAAGAGTGGGCACACGAGATCTCAGTGCCCGAGAAACCCATTTGAATTCCATGTTTGTGACAGGATGGGTTATCATTAGCATTTTTCTGGTTTTCTACACTATAATATTGTGAGAGGGGATATGTTATGTCTCCATGTTTAGGAGAAGAACACATGTTTCCCCTCAGTTAGGGAACAAGATTTTTTCAAGCTGTTTACACTGACGTGGTGCTCATGTCCAGGGTATCCAGGCGACAGGATTTCATTGACTGTATGGTGGATCATCTAATGGTCATTAGGTAGGGTCACATTGCCACAATACATGTCATAAATTTTCAGTGCAGTAGTCCCAATAGGAGTAGGATCCTAGACCCTATACGGTTATAGATATGATTCTAGTTGCCTCGATTTTAGCTTCTCTTATTTTTGATACAGTGAATTCCCATAATTACATATCTATTGAAGTTGTGGGTAGCCTTGAACTATGTATATTTACTTTTGATGATTTTGTGACACTAGACACTCCATTGGGGTTTTGGATGGCAAGTGTACATCAATTCCTAGAGTTCCCTCTTGAGGTTTATTGGTGTCACATCTTATGGGACCTCCATATCTTTGTTATGACTTGTTGTGATGTAATTCTTAGAATTGACTAATTGGTCTCATTTCAGGCCATTGTTGACTTCTATCACTGCAGGTTGAGTTTCACGTCACCATTGGGAAGGTATTTTCTACACAAGGGGGAATCAGATGTCTAGGAAAGGATAGCTAGACTCGAGCATCATGGGATAAGAAGAATTACATGCCATATTTCAAACATATATCTGGATGACCAGGGAAACTCACATATGGACATTCCTCTATTTTTGGATCTTTTAATAGAATTCTTCCCAAACAACTTTTTAAGATTACCTCTAGATCATGAGGTATATTTCTCTATTGAGATCGTGCCAGGAGAAGAAAAGGTATCCATTACTCATAATAGGATGGTGACACCAGAGTGAAAGGATCTCTAAAATTATTTAGAGATGTTATAGGAAAGGGGTTTAATCAGACCCAGTACATCTCCTTGGGTTTTGCATATCCTTCTTACGAAGAAGGAAGATTTTACCCTTATTTTTTCTGGGTATTATTGGAAGATAAAATAGAATATGGTTAAGAACCAATATCCCTTGTTGAGGATTTATGATATCTTTGATTAGCTTTGAGGAGATTGTGTGTTATCAAAGATATAATTGAGATCCGGTTATCATTAATTGCATTTTAGACAATCAGATATACAACTTATAGCCTTTTAGAGTAGGTATGGTCAATAAATGTATTTGGTTATGCCGTTCGGTCTCACGAACACATTGGTAGTTTTCATGGAACGGATGAACCGAGTGTTCTGTCCTTACATTGAATCTTTTATACTAGTATTTGTGGATGTTATCTAGTTGTAATATCACACACGGCATGACCATTCTTTCCCTTTAGAGATCATTTTTACTACATTGAGATAACATCAGTTATATGCTTATCTCTCAAAATTCCACTTTGGGATGGACCTGATTCACATCGTGGGTCACATTATCTCAGAGATAGTAGTATCAGTAGACCCAAATAAAGTGAGAGCAGTTGTTTTTGGGGAGAAGGAAATGAACATCTTTGACGTACAAAGTTTTATGGTGCTCTTTAGTTACTATAAGTCATTCATACAAGACTTTTAATTCTTATAAACTCAACTGATGGGCCTGACTAAGAAGGGTGAAAATTACTTGTAGACAATTTTCTATGATTAATCCTTCCGTGAGCTGAAAGGGAAATTGATTTCCCCATAGATACATGTTTTTCTGGAGCTAGCCAAGAATCACACCATTTACTTTGATGCATAATGCATCGGGATGGGTGTAGTTCTTATATAGGGGGGAAGAGTCATTGCATATGGGTCTCAGAAGTTAAATCCATATGAGATGAATTACCATACACATGATCTCAACTTAGCTAGAGTTTAAAATGCTTTACATTTTGGGAGAATTTATCTTTTGGGATAAAATTTTGTGGTATATAGTAACCAAAAAAGTCTCATATATATATTTACACATCATGATTTGAATATGATACTGTGAAAGTGGGTTGAGTACATTTAGTCTTTTGACATTGAGATTGACTACAGGCATGGGAAAGGCAACGTAGTGGTTGATGCGCTGTGTAAGAGGGCTCCAATATAGAAACTTCGAGAGACCTGTTGTGAGTGGATGCTTATGTCTCTATTCACTGAAATGCATTTTGAGGTGCATGATAACAGGGGTATACATGTATTTCTTCTATATCTATTACCTCTACTCTTTTGGATTGATTGTGAATGAAGAAGCTATCAGATTCTGAAATCCTAGTCCTATGGGAGTGGGTGTCGGGAGAGGACTCTAATCCTTGGTGGACCATATGCGATGATAATATCTTTCATTTTCATGGGTGTGTATGGGTGTATACCAACATACACAAGGATTTGCTTCTATATTTTCATGCCTCAACGTGGGATGTTCATCATGGTGTCACCAACTTGAATCGAGATCTATACCTTCAGAATTGGTAGCTAGGTATAAAGATAAATGTCACTTGTTTCGTTGTGAGATGTTCCACTTGTCAGAAGGTGAAGGAAGAGCATCAGATACCAATAGGGAATTTTCCTTCTGTTACCCATTCACGATTGGTAGTGGAATGATATAGTGATGGATTTTGTGATGGGTTTACTGAGGTCAACACCGGGGAATGATGTTGTTTGGGTTGTTGTTGTCAGACCCAAAAAAGTTTCGCATTTCATTGAAATCAATGAATCCTTCAGTGTTGATGAGCTGGGATGGATTTACATCTGATTTTTCATACATTTACATGGAGTTTCACACTCCATCGTTTCAGACAGGGATGCTCATTTTACTTCTCATGTCTGGTAGGGACTTCTGAGGGCTTTGGGAACATAGGAACTTTTGAGTACAATTTTCCATCCCTAGATAGATGGCTAGTCTCAGCACATGATTCAGGTATTGGAGGACATGATATGAGTATGTGTCTGGGATTTTGGGTGCTCTTGAGAGAGATATATACCCCTAGTGATGTTTTCCTACAAAAATAGTTTTCAGGAAATGATTAAAATGGTGTATTATGAGTAATTTTAAGGTAGGCCATGTCGATCACCCATAGGTTGGCTAGTGTAATGAGATGCATCTATTCTAGGACCTTGTCTTTTCTGAGACAACATTGAGCAGGTGGAGATGATTCATTAAAGGATGGATACTGCACTGTCTCGTCAGAAATCTTATGCTGATCAATGAAGATGACCTCTTGAGTTCGAGGTCGGAGATTAGGTTTTATTACATGTCACACCGATTTTGGGAAAAAGGAGGATATTAAGATATGGGGATCTTTCACTGAGATAGATCGGGTCATTTGAGGTTTTGGAGAGTGTCGGGCTAGTTTCCTATCGGTTGTATTTACCTCCAATATATAGGGTTATGAACGACATATTTCACATTTCGCAGCTAAGGTGTTACTTTTTAGATCCATCTCACATTTTCAACCTGAGGAGGTTGTCTTGAAGGTTGATGTATCCTTTTATAAGTACCCTATACAGATTGTGGATCACAGCATTAAGGTTCTCTATGGTTGGTCTGTTCTTTTGTTGTGGGTTCTATGGCAGTATGGGCGAGTACAGAATGAGACCTGGGAGAGGGAGGCCGATGTACGATCACAATGACCATAATTGTTGGATGTTACTTCTTCACCACCCTCGGATGGTCAATTCAGGGATGAATTTATTTAATGGGGGAATTTTTAGGAACCAGTATCATCATTATAGCTATGAATATTTATTTCAGGTTGTTTTCAGGAAAAAGGATGAATTTTTAAATTTTCTATGTACACAGTGTGTAACGCCCCGACCCTAGTTACCTAGAGTCGGTGCATTATTACATAAAATTGGCATGATCACAAGATATATCAAATCTCGAAATACCGATTAGTTTAGTAGCCTTGGAAAGACTAGATAAATTCATAAAATTTTACATTACATCATAAAAAAACATCTTGTCTTCATATCCCCTCATACTATCCCTGAAGGTCATTCATAAATTACTTCTTCATAATCTTGGGAAAAATAAAACATTGAAAGGGGTGAGCTCAGATGCTCAGTAAGGATAACATTATAGTAGAATCTTTCATAGATAAGCATAAACACCTAAGGCAATTTATAACTAAAACAGAAGCCTTTTAAACTTGAACTTCAGCATAAAATGGAAAAGGTAAAATGAAATAATGTCATTTACTTACTCACATGGATATTCTACTAGTCTAATGATCACATGAAATATCAATAACCACTTTCATAATGATGGAATGCATAATGCCAGACTATCATAACCACATAGCCAAGGCCTCATGCCAAGACTACAAATAAGATTTTGCCAAGGCCTTGTGCCAAGACACTAGTTTGTCTCATGAGACCTACCAATGCATCGAGGAGCTATAGCAGGCTCGACCCGTCACTTATTAAGTCCAATGCATTCCTCATATGAATAGGTTTAAACATAACATAAAAATTCGTATTAAAACTAGCATACGAAATGTCAATACTTTAACCACAAACCATGAATGGTATAAAAATAACACATCCACAGTCAAACATAACTCATTTGATATAATATGGAAGATTGTATTGTATCACATTAACCTCAATCAAGAATAATGAAGGATGTTGACATAGATGAAAATAATCATCAAAACTATTTGAGAGAAATATCCCCCTTTTTCTTGAAATCATTTAAAAGTCACACTATTTGTCAAGAATCAATTTAAAAATAGATTTTTGAATCAAAGTGTCCCATACCACTTTGAAACTTTTAAAAGGAGTTTTAATTTTAAAACTTTAATGTCCATATAAATAAATCCTTAAAACCATTTTTAAAATATGGACAGTAATGAGCAAGATTTAGAAGAATACGTCTTTAAAACATTTAAAAATGGTATTTTTGTTAGAGTTTCTAAACAAAAGAGAGACACTTGAATAAAAATAATTGAGGTAATCAAAAAATTGTAATATCATGAGAATAAATGGATTCATGATATACTATGTCAAAGTACATTATATACACCACATAAAAGTGATTTGGTGTATAACAACAAAGAAGTCTCAATGGAATGTAAATTGAGATGAAATCTCTCATAAAGGTTGTATACTTAGGTTAAGGATAAATCAATGACATAATTATGTGTGAAAAATATAAATACACTAAATATTATTGGATATTTAGTTTAAAACAATCAAGGGATATTCACACATAACCTTATAAAAACAACACCAATGAATTGGATGCTTAACTCAACAAATGGTGAGTGAGTTAAAATTACTCTTATCAAATTCATATCGATGACTTGAGAAATTATCAATGGAGTGATTATGTGTATCAATAGTATATCCACAGGAAGGGGAGTGGAAATTATGACATAATCAAATGAATAGTGATTCCACACATAATCATGGAGTAATATAATCAATGAAATATGCGTAATGCCAAATGAGTGGAAATTGAAATTTCAAATTCCCTTATTGATTTTGTAACATACAAAACATACACCCACGAAATAAGGATCATACAATGATGATGTAAATATAAATTAATTAAAGTATATTACACAATTAATACAAACATGGGCAGTACACACACCACATGTAATAAATAAGTGGTGAATAATAGAATTCTCACGGAATTAAAAGTGAGATAAGAAACCCCTAACCACGTTGTAATCAACTGAGTCGTATGACCAAAACCACCAAATGATTTACAGAATAACATGAATATAAAGAGAATAATGATAATATATATCAAATGGCAGTACACAATATACCACTTTCAATAAATTAGTGGCGAACAATGGAAATCTCATGGAATTGAAAGTGAGATAAGAAAATCCCTTACCACGTTGTAATCAACTGAGTCGTATGACCAAAAGTTAATAACAACCAAATGATTTATAGAATAACATGAATATAAAGAGAATAATGATAATATATATCAAATGGCAGTACACAATATACCACTTTCAATAAATTAGTGGCGAACAATGGAAATCTCACGGAATTGAAAGTGAGATAAGAAAATCCCTTTGTACTTTTTCCTTGGTCGATGGTAGGTTAACCTCCTGTATAATGGTGAAATAATTGTTATTTAATTATAACAGAATCATATTCATTAATATGATATCATATATGATCTTTTAACATTGATTTGTTAATAATATCTTAGAATTATCATCATTTCGGGTGTTAACGGGTTCATTTTACTTTATATTATTTATTATGTGAGTCATATTTGTTATTAATGGGATGTATATTATTCATATCCAGAATGATATAAAGTCCTTAAATATTATTTTTTATCATCAAATGAGAATTATACTTGAATGGATACGATGGAGAATGAATCTCATCACATTCGTGGAGACGGTAGTCCGTACGTACGCACGAGCGACAATATCATTATTTTGATATTAAAATAATATATAATTGGATGGTATATCATATATACAGAATCATTATCATGCTATATTTATTATTTAAATGAGTTACAAATCATTATTATACCCATCCAAATAATAATATATTGAATAACAATTACACCACGACGTGGAGACGGTAAGCCGTACGTACACACGTATGGTGACATGTTATTCAAAGGGTGGATATAACACTGAATATGGTTTTACCATATTTATAATAAAATCAAATCATATATATGATAGTGTATTTATTATTTTAGAATGGTAATAACAAATAATGAAGAAGTGGAAGAAGAAAGGAACTTGAAAAGGGGTGGTGAAAACATTACCTCTTCTTCGGGTTCTTCCTTTTGATTTGATCAAAAGGGATCCTTAGGATGGCTTTCTGATCAAACTAAGGTCTCTAGGTTGTATTGAGGGAAGTTTAGAGATTATTTGGAAAGGGTTTGGCCGAACCAAAATGCTTTGAAGGTGTGAAGAAATGAGAAGGAGGAGTGCCCTTTTATAAGAGGGGTGAGGGGCACCTTTGGAAAAGCTAGAAATATTAATTTATAATAAATTTATATTCGGTTTCTAATAGTTCAAAAGTTGATTATTTAAAGGTTAAGGTGGGTATGGGTCTAAAACCACTCAACCAATATAATTTAAACAGGTTTGGGTCATTATATTAACCTTATCTTTAAGTATTAACTCTTAGTTAATTAGTTTCACTTTTAGAATGTCTCTTTGTATTTTTATATTATATTTTTAATAAACTTACCATATACATCCAAGCGACCCCAAAGTGGTACATTAATGATTAACCTATCATGATATAAGTATCTTGGCCAAACATTATATTTTTAAGAATTTAATATCAATTAGTAATATATTATTTGTTTTAAAAACTCTTTTATGTCAATTTTGACACTATTCAATAGTTGATTTTTGTGAAACACATAAAAGAATGATTAATTCGTAAAAAGTTAATTAAATCAATACTAATATGTCATATTAACCTAGAAAATTAGTTTAATTCAATAAAAGTCTCATATTATATTTATTTGTGTATTTATAATATCAATTATTCTAATTTTTCACTATTATGATAATTACTACATCACCATTGTGTCATAAATAAATTAAATTATTTAATGTCTAAAAATTATAAATAAAATATAATTATGTAGGAAATAGTTTTATATTTCTAATGAATATTTATCAAACATATATAACCCTATGTAACAATTGTTTTGCTAAAAGATATATGCTTCTGTAATTTTTGTATTCATTTTAACTTAATTAAAATAAAGCGTCCCTATCACTTACAAGTGGATCCATGGGGTCCCAAAATCGACCCAAAGATGCCCATGGCCGACCATGTATCAACCAATAGGGTTAAGACACGTTTTAGGGTAATTTAGTATTATTATAATATTATTTTTTAACCCTTGTTTACCGGATTTACCCTTTAACCATGGTAAATAAAATATTTACTGAAGTAATTATCCAAAATGTCTAAAAATAAAAGTTACCTATTTACACAATTTTAACATCCTGATTCCAAATATGGAATACATTTTTCCGAATTCAAAACACAGAAGTGGCAGAAATTAATTTAAAATTAATTCCCGTTGTTAAAACAAAAAGCGTGTTTTTAAGAGATAATAACTATCAAAAGATTGGCACTTGTTTATGTCTGGTTTAATTGTGAAATTATGTCCAATGACAAACATTGAATTAAATGGTAAAAATATATTCTAAATATACTTTAAAATTACTCAAATTCATAATTTATCAATATTAATTATTTTGACTATAAAAGTTGTTTTTAATTAAAATTTAGTAATTTTCACTATTCATCAAAATATGAAAGTTATCCGAAAAGTACAAAAATTTCACCCTAGGCTAATTTTGATATTCTGAATCCAAAAATGAAGTCTATTTTGAGAGATAGAATTTATAAAATTTCAAAAATTAGGTATTACTATTCATAATGGCTAGTTTGATTGGTTGTGGTGTGTTAAAATCTCGAAGTTGCGTACAATGCATGCCATTACATTATTCAAAGGGAAACATACTATGGAAGATTGGGGTGTTACACAATGTGTACTATTAAGCTCACACCTTTTACCCAGTTTCCATGTGTAGTCCTGTACTGGTCATGTAACGGCTGAGTACATGGTTGTGTGGGTGACCAGAAAGACCACTAAATTTGGGGTTCGAGCGAGGCTAGTACTTGACTTGTACATCAAATTAATACCCCTTGTACTTTTCTTTTTTATTTGATGACTAAGAGAAGGTTCTCGTATCAAATCCATAAAATGTTTCTTCTTACCATGTATCATATAGGAGTGAGACATACGGTTGGAAATCATTGATCTCCTACCATTTCTCTATCCAAGCACCAATTGAGATGGTGCTAGGTGCGTTGGATTTCCACCAGTGATTCCTTTCATTTCCTAGTGGATCTCTTCATTATTTCACCTCTCTCTTGAGTTAATCAAGTTTGAACAATTTTAACCTTTTCGTAGATCTACATTCTTCTATGATGATTCAGGGGCCAACATTCATGAGTGTTTATCATACAACATCAAGTTAAGTGGTTTATACCTTTCTTTTATAGTTGTTCGATTATTTTTTCTTATGGTGTTGAATACCCATGTTGGGGTATTGCGTATTTTTCATTTTGACCTTGTCTAATACCTTTTGTGGTAGGTTGGTAGATTAGGGGTTTTTGCCAATGATTATGATTGTATGCCCTTTTTATGGGATTCCCCATTTGCAATTTACCTTGATTGACTATTATTGGCCACTTCTATTTAGTTTCCTATGAGTCATACCATGTTTCGATGCATTGAGTTGTTTAGGATTGAGTTGATTGGTAATATATGCTGCATGTTTTTAACGCTTTCATTAATTCTGAGTCATGTAATACATTGGATTCATATATATTCTTTAATGAATGATGTATGCATGCTGATATTCTAATGGACCGTGAGATCCTTAGACTAGGAAAACATTACGAGTTTCCCTATTAATTTATACAAGACCATGCGAGCATGGGTGTTGGGATTGACCCAGGGGGTATTGACCATGAGAGCTACCCAAAGTTTGTGTATATATTATTGATGTCATGTGGACCCAAGGATATTTACCATGAGAGCTTCCTAGATGTTCTTTTGTATTTTTTTAGTGCTATGTTAAAACAAAGGGCTTAGACTATGAGATATTTTTTAGAGGGTTGGTGTGAATAATTTATTGATTTTGACGAGTCTTCCAAGCCAATGCACAATCTTGGACTCACTCTTACTTGTTTGTTTATATAGTCTTATGAGATGTCTATTGCCACTACTTCAACGAGTGATACATAGCTTATAATAGATCTCGAGATTCATTATTCAATATTCTTAATAATTGATAAGTGAATGTGAATTTTATTGAAAACTGTAGGTTTGATTACTTTTGAGAACTATCTAGTTTATTTATTAATTTCTGTATTGTGTCTTCATTATATACCCATTGAATGTTAGGCACAGATCTTTTGGTAGTTACTGACTATGATTTGTCTCACACCCTATTTGGGTTATGATTTTAGGCCCAAATAAATTATATGGATGTACGTGTAGATAAGGGAAAGGGTCTTACATCATTAGATACTTGATTTTTGTTGGCGAAGGAGAGAATGGGACCAAGCTGAGACATATGATGCTGTTGGAGTTTACTGTTTTCGGAACTTAGGTCTTAGTATTTTATTTCCATCATTGTGTCTTGCTGGGATAATTTCTTAGATACATGTTGCATGCATAATTTTTTAATATATGATTCAGTTGTTTATACAATCAATCTTTTAATATTTATATCAATTGTATGGTATTACTGCTTCCACTACAGTTTACTATTTAGTTCCGTTGTGTTATTGAGCCAATGAGGGAATAGTTTCTCCACTATCATACCTAAGGCCCTCACTGCTAGTTGGTAGCCTCTGGAATTCATGTAAATGTGCATGAGGACATGTCACCAACCGGGTACGGGGAACCTTTAGGTGGCACCTAAAACCGGGATGTTATAATTACATCCGTATGAGAACAAAAATATTGATATGCATGATTTCGTTTATTTAAATGGATATTGAATTATCCCAATTTCATTTTTATTATTGGTACACATTTTTTTACCAATTCCTTCCATTATATCAATTCCATGTTTCTGCATTGTTTTCTTCAGTTATATGCTTCCCTTATTGGGCATTTGATCTCACACATTTCTCATGTTTCCACTCCCTAGGTTATTAAGAAACATATTATACATGTCATTTTTATAAGGATAGAACATGTGGAAGAATGTATGAGAGATGATAATAATATTTTATGAATTAAGTAGTTTTTTATATATAATAAAAAAATTTCGTTATTCAACAAAGAAATAGGCTAAATTAGTTTATAAAATTTCCTAATGAAATAAAGATATATAATAGAAAATATGATTCATTTGAATGATATTAAATAATTTTTATTGATTTTATAATTAAGTATGGTTATATGCATGCTCACTCGTATGGTAACCATGAAAGTATGTAAAGTATGTGTTTATGGAACCCGATCAGGGAGTGCATGTCGGGGAATCACAACATGATGTTTCCATCATGTAATTTTTCATTTTCAATCTTGTAAATTCATTTTGAAATTCAATGTATAAATTTTAGGCACATGATATTTCCTTCCTAATGCAATAATAGATCTCTTGATTCAATATTTCTGTTTTGCACTAAATATTTAAGGTGCTAATTTGTTTCCAAAATAGATTGATTCCACATATGGTAGAATTATGATGTTTTTATGATTTTTCAACAAACTCAATACCTTGGATAAAAATTGATATATTCCCATTTACATTAACACACCCATACACATGTTGCCATAATTTCTTAGCTCAAACTCATACTTCACAGCTCACATTAAATCAACATCATCACATCATAATTGATTATAAATATATTGTAATACTCACACTCTTAGTGTTCATTCAATTCATCCTTCAACTCTACTAGGATCGAAAAAAATACACTATGTAGAATAAACCCAACACGAAAAACATCATTTATTTGTTCATAAAAACCTTACTATATCTTCAAAATAAATCAAATATCATAAGGAATTTCATATAAAAAACCATTGTGAATGTTATCAAGAATACATGAAACTCATCAAGTTATTGAATAAAACAATTTACTACTGAAATGGTTTGTTATGAATATGGAGAGGGTGATATATCAAAGATAGAAACCTTAGATAGCTTGAAGGTGAAGATGATTGATAATAGTGGATTGGGCATCCTTAAATTCCATACGAGAAAGTGTGTCTATATTAAATACATGAATAATACACTGAATATTTTTTTACCACATTGAAGAATAAAATAACAAAATAATTATTAATAATTCAACACATGACTCAAACAAACTGAATGGGTCTCGAAATTCCGCCTCCTACTATATAAACATGCTTATATGCTTCTCTATATGGTTTCCATCCTCTAATGAAACCCCATGAACTAAGTTACTATTATGACCCATAATAAATAACTTTTTCTTTTGCACACTTTATTTTATGTTAGAATGATTTGTAAAATGATAATATTTTTATTTTTAAAAAGACATGGAATATTTGACCTTCCCATGTCTTACAATAATATACAACTATAATTCTATCAAAATTCATCATTCATAACTTTTAATAATTTTTCGTTTCATAATACTTCCATGAAATTATTAATTTATTGATGAAGAAATAAAACTTTTGATAAACTTATTTCTCCATTCAAATATTACTTCAATAAATATTATAAAAAATTAAAAAATTAATATATATAATCACATAATTATTATATAGTGTTATTAACTACAACAATACAACATATGTGTGATAGAGAATACATAACTCTTGGGATAGCCTTTCATCAAACGATATTTAGTATACTAATGAGATGAAATGATATTGTATGTGATATGATATACCTATTTTAATTTTGATAGATTACCAATTGTATATGTGAGACATGGATGAGATGAGTAAGTTTTGTTGCATGGGTGTTAGATAAGACATATCATTGAATGTGATGTGATTATTATATATCACTATGTTATTCTGAGATGGGATGTTGACTTTTGAATAAATGACTATAGTTAGGTTATACCTGATTTGTCTTTAGATAGATATGTTTGGAATTAAAAGCATTGTACTAGTGTATGCCTATCTTTTTTTACACGGTGGAATTATAGTAAAATTGTGATCTTAACTGTGTGAACATGAGATATATTATGAGTATTATTCTGTAGCACTCACCACTAACTAAAACATGGATCTGAATAATATAAAATACTAAGTTAGTTGAGAATAAAGGGAATGCAAGTGGGTCCTTAGAAAAACCCCTTTCCTTGTAAACAGTATTGTATTTAATTTTCATATAATGTATATCATATTTTATTATAGGTTCATGTAGAAACATGAAGTATGATCCGTTTCTTGAGTTGAGTCGTGTTTCAGAGGATTATGTATCATAAAGTTATAATATTGGTATTATGTCCATGGTAAATGGATATTAATATTATTTATACCACATATTTATTGTCTATGGGGTAAGAGTTTTTTTGTATTTTTTTAGTGAATTTTGACAAATATTTATATATATATATATATATATTCTATTGTATGTTAGTATCTTGTACACTATCTTATTTTATATAATACTTTACTAGATACTATTGTCAGATCATAAATTTATTTACATAGGTTGGGTATATATGATATATAGATGAGTCATATGAAATCATTAAATGATCTATCCATGAACCATATGAGTTATTATAGGGTATAGTCACTAAAAATTTGACTTTCTCCATAATTAGTAGTCAGTATTCTTTAATATAATAATTCAAACACAGGGAATATTCCATTATTATAGATTAGGTACCATCCCCAGTTATCTAATTTCGGATGTTACTCATTCAATAGGCCATGAGTTAAAAAATAGTGCATTATAATGATGAATCCATAATACATTGATACATAAAAAATATAAAATTAATGAATGTTAAAAAACAAAGAAAAAACAAAAATAAACTATGATAAAACAACCATTATTATATACAATATAAAAATTATTAGAATCCAAATCCTAATATACATTACATGTATATGGAAGAAACTGCACAATATCTTTTTTGAATTTTTTTTTGAGATTGAGCTAATGTGGCGTAGCTACTCCACTAAATTAATAATGAAACCATGTATGTAAATGTAAGGGTGAGTCTATCCATTAACATAGTAAAAAATACCTAATAATATGAATAAAAAATTAAATAAAATTTATACATAATAATTTAAGCTATAAAATAACCATACGTTATCATGATCTCACTAGTCATTACCACATGTTGGTAAACTATGTAAAACCATAACATAAAAAGCACTTAAATAAATTAAATTGTAAGTCAACACGTAGATCCTATCTTGTTCAATAAATTTAAATCCAATGTCATAAAAAATCAAACATCCCCATCATGTTTCATTTTGTTTAATGAATAACCTCACTGATGAATTTATCACATGCTATGAATTGGAAATAAAGAAAGAAATAATGATTAATAAGGCTCAATACTCAAAATTTGATGGTATATCATTTTCCTGATCTAGAAATACCTAATCTCACAGAGTACATTAGAATCAAAATTTTGGATATATAGAGAATAATATTCCATGAAATTGTATTTCAATAATAAATCATAACAATATCTTCACACATGAATAAGTGATTATTAAATGTTTACTATTATTAAAGATGTTTCTTCTCTACAATAAGGTGTGGATCATTTTATCTAAATTACTGTATCTAGATAATGTTTATTTATCTAAAACAACATCATTATGTGGAAAATGTGTGAAAAAAATTATTCCTTAATAAAAAATACATGTATGATGATCACACACATACCCTGTGTGGAATATTACTATTAATATACTCTCTTTTTTTGTACAATATACTATTACAATATCATCTTTATATTCACCCACACATTCACATAGATTTGTGTAATACCACTATTTTATGTTATCAAACAAATAATAATACTCTTCTACCTGTTCAAATATGAATTTGAAAATAAAATTCAAACTCAAAACATATTTCAATGCCTTCTCTAATTATACCACTTCTTTTTTGAGACTCTGTATCATCTGAGACCACTTATACATAATTGATGTGTCTATAAACATTTGAGAACAATTATGAGTATCCAATTGTTCATGTGATGCAACACATCATAAAATCCTCTAAAAATATAAATATTTTCACCTACCACATCCAATTTAACATTTACTTGGTGCATTTTATGTCGTCTATATTCAATAAATTAGAACATATTGGTAATTGATTGAAAAAAGTACATAGGTCCCCATGTGTTCTCACCTTTTCATTGTATTTAGTGTTTTCACTCCACCATGGTATGTTTCATGACAAACAACTCCTTGTTTTAAATTATAGAAAACATGACAATTTTTTTATAATTCCTTATGATTTTGGGAATTTTTTTTAAATAAATATAATTTATTTGATATTTTATATTAGAAGAAACTTTTAGTGTACCTTTTGTTACCTGGATCACTATTTCCATCTTATGTTACACGCAACACCTAATTTAAATGAAAAGTGACATGCTACTAAAATATGAATATTTTATGTGATAGTTATAACATTTTCATTAATCATATAGATATAAATAGTAATAAATTAAGTAAATAACAGTTATAGTTTTTTAATATAAATTAATCATATTGATAGAAAAGTACTTAATTATCAGTAATGTCATTATATGTTTCAAAAATATTATTCTCACAAATAATGATTTTTATTTATTTTTATGAAAATTTATAAATTGATAATTTTATACTTTTATATAATTAATTTAATAAAATAAACTTCATTTTATAAGTCATAATTACAAAATTATCTTAGGTTGAAATTTTGGTTTTTTCTGAAAATATTAATTTTTTAACTGATAGTGATGAATACTAAATTTTAACTAAAAACTGAAATTTTGATTAAATTATTTATTAAGTTAAATTATATTTTAAATTTATTTGAAAGTTAAAAACGATAAATTATATATGTATATTAATCAAATATATATCATTAGAATACATTTCATATTTAATATGTGCCTAAAAACCTTACCCACTTTTGAACATTTTCATTATGAAAACCTGCTTTTTCATTTCATCTATGTGGTTAGTTTAAAATTAAAATTTCCATATTATGTGAATTGAATTTGATAAAATGGATTCAATATTTTTATAAAAATTCATTAAAATTTAGTAATATTGTTAATTTAATTTTATTCATAATATTTATTAAAGGTAATAATAATTAACTATTGTAGTTAATGTTTAAAGCGGTGTTCTTCCATGTTACATGTGATTGTGTGGAAATTAATTTTTCACACAAAAATAATTTTTCTTTTCATTAATTAGATTTTAAATTTATTATAACTAGGTACAAATTAAATAGTATGGATTATTTCATTACAAATAAATAGTTAATATTCAATGTTAAAAAGAACTAATTACCGTGGTGGAATCTATATTGGTAAAAAGTGAGTAGATTGAAAGGCCAAGGGGTGGCTTCATTAAGAAATGTGTTTTTTGGAGATGGGGTTTTGGATTGTAAATATAATTATTCCTATCAATTATTTTTAAATTTTTAATCCAAATGAGTAGATATTGACATCTGGTTATTGATTTTTTTTGGTATTTACAATAATTACATTCTTCCTCAATTATACAAGGACACTCAATTACATCTCTTAACAACACCTATGAAGACATTTTGATAAACCAAAACAATACCAAGTCACTTACCAAAAAAAAAAATCATATTCTAGAAGCATTTTATTGAATAAACACATCATAGGAAGGATTTTTCAGCAATCCTAAGGAGGATACTAGATGTAGACACAACATTATTTAGTGAGTGATTTTATTTTATTTCATCATACACCTCCTTAAATTACTATAAAAACATGATGATATAATTAAATGAGTATAATATATATAATACTATAATGTTAGGTAAAATTAATTACATAAAAATATCACAACTTCCATAAAATGGGTTATAAAATTTTCATTCAAGTGTATGGCGGACTACAGCCTCACGAACCGATGTCCTATGTTTTTTCTATTACCACCTCTCATAAATTGGTATGATGACAGTTATAAAATATATAGTTGATATTTATGAAATAATTATACGAATTTATTAATTATATATTATATAATATTTTTTAGTTCCCATTATATAGGTGATATGACAATGTCTGTTCTGTGTAGACTACGACCTCACGAAGCGATGCGATTAGTTTTCACAAATGCTTTACATGGAAGATAGTAATTAAAATGTTAATATATATATATATTAGTGAAATAATTATTACATTCATAATATATTTATGATTATTAAAACATAATAAATCATTTCCTTATCCTTTCACTCACTGAAAAAAGATAATGCCATTCATGTATGATTGGACTACTGCAATCACAAATAAATTCCACTCTATCTTTTAATTATCACATAATATAGATGAAATGCATAACTAATATTTTGGAAAATAATATGTTATTTATAAAATTTTTATCACTATTTAATGGAAAAATATTTTTTAAATCCTTTCAATAATGATCATTAAAAAATTGAATCATTATTCATTGGTGCGTACGACCTATTGTCTCTAAGATCATAATATATATCATTTCTCAAAAATCAATATTCATGATTGGTAATAAAATTATAGATGATGTATAAATATCATAATTATCTCATTATTATTATTTTATTAAATATGGAACCATGATCAAATTATGAGTATCAGGTATAACAAATCAAAATTAATCTGAAAAATAATGATGTTATTACCAAAAATGAGATTTTAACATAGATTTGTAAATAAACTAGTAACATATTTTCATAAGTAAATAATTTATGGTATAATGTATATAATAATTTTTCTTTAATAAAATTATAATAATCTTATATTTATAATATATGGGGTTTTTAATGTGTACAACAGAAGTTGAGACTAAAGGTAATGGATTTATAGTCTCTCATTTAGTTCTGGGAGACATTTAAAAATTCAACACTTTTTTATTTTGTGTAGTTTATATAGTTCCCCAGTAAAATTTTATATTATGAATATTATTATTTAAAATTAAATTTAGTATATCATTTTTAATTTTTTTGATTTGGTTTTATGATTCTAATTATTATTAAAGAGGTAATAGATTTTGTTCTCACTTTTTACTAATGTGAAACAAATGCATATTCACCACATATTTAATTTATGTGGTGTATATAAGTTAAATGAATGTATTTTATTATTAATAAACTGAATATTATTTGGATGTGTATGTCAATATTAGGATCTTTATTTCAAGGGGATTATAGTTCAATGGATTCTAAAGTGCTTTATTTTTTTTGTCTCAATTATCATTCTTCGAGACATATGTTATGTTTTCCACCTATATTTTTTTATGTGGTGTATTTAATACCCTTTATACATGTAATATCTTGAATATATTTACCCTTGAAAATTTTTATTTTTATTTTAATAATAAGTCTTCTCAAGAATTGAATTTTGATGTTTTTTTGTGGTAAAATTGTATATTACAATCTCATTATTTATCCAGACTATTTATGACTATGTTTCTAATGAACAAATATTAATATCCATCTATAATTATAATTGGTAATTTTATTACCCTATGGTTATTCAGGTAATTCCCATGTAATATTACCATTTTCCACTATTTTGTACTTAAAATATGTGAATTTGTTTTACGAAAATAAAATTTTATTTCTCAACTCTATTGAAATACTTTTTTCTTCTGAAACCATGTTTTCAAAAAAGGAATAATGTTTTTAAATGATCATTAAAATTTTAATGAATAATTTTTTCAAGAAATATTTTGAATGGATTATAAATATTCCTTCATAATTTTCCACATTAATTTCAAAAAAAAATAGTCAAAATGTTTAATGTTTTATAATGTTAATTTCAAAAACAAATAACATCCCCTTAATGAAATTTTAGAAGTGATACTAAAAATAATCTTCTATATAATATGTTATCCTTTGATGTTTCTTATGCTTTATTATGGATATGATCCAAGGATAATATTATTTTTCTTTCTTGGAATTGTTTATTTTTATGATTAATATATGTTTATGAACCCTATTTCTCTTCGAGAGGTTATTCAATTATAATATTTTTATTAAAAATTAGTATTTTTTAATAGGCTACACTACATTTAAAATTGTAAAATGATTTTTAAATATTTATCTTATCCACTATTTATGATATGTTGAAATGTTTTTGAAACCCATTTCATTTCATTGGTTATGAAATGATGAATTTTTTTGATCTTATAACACACACACATATATATATATATATGATTTTCATTATCTTTCACGTGGGAACTATATCTCCCTCCAATGTATTAGGTAACGACAGATCACTCATGACTAAATATATTATGTGTTAATAAGATTACATGTTCAAAATGTAATGCATTTACTTTATTAGATGTTTATAATGTTATGTGTAAACCTAATTGCCTGTCAACAATGGTATGTGGGGACCAGATTATATGTTCACAGTGTTATATGAGGACATGTATTTCATGTCCACAACATCATATCTGGATTTGGTTTTATGTATATAATTTTATCAAAGGGACTTCATTCATGTGGTTTACTTAATAAGTGAACCAGAATATATTTACATGTGTTCACATTGTTATTAGCTAATGTGAAGTCCAAAAATCTATATCTAATTCCTCTGTTATGTTCTCATGGATCATGTTATTTGATTACATAATGATTCATGTCTTAGAAAGTACCATGTTTTATTTCATGGCTCAGGTTTTTTATCTATGATATTTAGGGTATGGTTACTTAATGTTATTCTCTTGTCATCTTTCTCATATGATCATGTTATATGGATACATCCTTTGTCTACCATTACTGATCATATGAGCTCACACTTTCTAATATATTCCCTCACTATGTTTTGATGAATGGTTTTGATCATTGTATGTTAATGATGTTTAATATATGGTAAGGTCTTTCTTTGAGAATTTGAAAATATTTCATCAAATTAGAAGACTATGTAAGGAGTCTCAAAATGTAATAAACCATTATGGTCCTTAGGTATGTGTCATTATGATATATGGAATATTGATATAAAATATGTAATATAGATACATTATAATCCTATGTCACTATATTCAGTATCGGATGAATGTTTTAGTTATCCTTTGGAATCCATGATGATAAAACTTTTGAGATACCCATAGGGATATTTGTAAGGATATTTCATGAGATATGTCTAAAATAATTCTAAGGTTGAGTCAATGTTTATAAAAATATCTCGCAATTTTTGTAAAGGATTGAGAAAGTGGATTCCAAGAATTTATATAACTGTCTAGATATTATAAGTGGATGTAACTCTAGCATAGATTTACCTAGGTGTACTATTTCTAAAATGGTTCATTGAGATTGACATAACTGTTACATGGTGCAAGAAAAAGAGCCTTACTTCACACCATCTTAAACACTCCTAAGGGATATTTATTATAAATACAATAACCACCATATGTGATTTAAATGGATGATGGATATTAATTACCTTTGATAATACTAATGTTTCATATATTAAAAATAATGTCTTGTGATATAGTCACCATGTAAGTTATTCATCTTGATTAGGCCATTCCATCTTATTACACAATTTTTTTCTGTCAATTTATAGAACTTGAAAACCCATGTTAATGGTGAATTAAATTCAATTTGAAATGATTTTCAACCTAAGGAATTGAATTTTGTGGGATATAAAATGAAAATACTCATTGATATTCTAACAAATCTTTTTGATGTTATGTCGAATTCACCGACCATAGAAGCAAGGAGCCAGTTCATCATTTTTTTAACTTTTCATGATTACAAGGAATCAAATCCCAATGAACTAATCAGCATAGAAAATTTAGAAAACCACATTACATACATGATACCTATATTACGTTTGGAAATAAAAAATAAAACTTTATACATGTTAAAATTAAATAAAATGAATCCTTGAAATATTATTTAAATATTTCATCTTTATAACATAGGGACAGAAAAAAATTAAGGGTGAGCTCAATTTCTTATTATGGGTTAGTAAATAGAAATAAATAATGAATTCAGGAGATTAAATCAACATGGAATGGTAAATAACTCAAAAAAGACTCTGTTCAAATAAATAAATAATGCATATTTAATATGTAAAGGTAAGAAACCTAATCACATTAAATTTAATCATTAAACTGAGAATGAAAACCTAAACCATCATGAGGTTTCAAAATATGTCTTAAAACTATAGGTAAAATCCTATTTAATTTTTCCAATTCATTAGTCTCATGAGAACATGTAAATGCATCATGGGGATATATAATTTATTTCCCACACCATTAATTCCTACTTAAAATCATTCCTTATATCAAATAATAGAAATTAATAATATGACTTATCAAATACTTATATTGAATAAAGAATACATATTTATCAATATTTCCCATGATAATGAAATAGATGTAAAAGTGAAAAATGTATGTAGAAATGGTATATTTTTTAGCAAATAATAATATCCGTTATACAATAATTTTTATATTTAAGTCAATATCCAAATAAAAATTATTACATTAAATTTATTGTTTCAAGAGAATGTTAGCAATCACAAAATAAGGTGAGAATGAAAAGATGACTTTTACCACATGGTAATTTACAATATAAAACCATTTGATGGGGTGATTCACATAAATAAATAAAATATCATCATGATGAAGGAAGTTATGATATAGTATATAAATATTGGAAGTATATAAACCACATAAAATGAGTAAGTTGTAAAAATGATGTATGCCTCATAGAAATAAATATGCGATAAGATTCCATTACCTTGCATCTAGTTTTTTGATGAATGTCCATTAAAATTATATTTAAGGGTTTCAAAAAAATAATTACTTATACTAAAAACATATATTTATTTATAAAAACATACATTAACTTCTTATAATATTTTATTACGTATTTTTTAACAATCATTCATTATTTACACTATTTATAATGTTAATTTACTTGTATTTAAAATATGTTTTCACTTGTTACATGTTATTCACTTAATTAGACCACAATTTAATCATAAAAATAATTAAAAAATTATTTAAATATAATTAATATCAATTAATTATTTATGATAATCAATAAAATTTTGATATTATAAATTAAATACATTTTTAATAAAGATGTTATGTTGTACATACGAATGAATTCAACTTTTATTACCATTCAATATTAAATAAATGAAAATTAAATGATATATTGTTATATTTTAATTAAATTACCTTATCTATTTCATATATTTAACATGTTTTTATTAAAACAATCCTTTATATGTCCCATGTATATTTTGAACGAATCACATGACTTTGAGGAGGTAGTAGTCCACACTTCGACAAATGATGATATAGTATTTTCACAAAAATGAAAATCATGAAGGTAATTATTATGTAAAAATTAATTATGTATGAATAAAATATTGAAATCATATAAAAATATTGGTTCCATCAAACTTCCCATCCATGATAGGTGGTCAAGGAAAAATGAACAACATCATTCATGTGGTGGTAGTTCTCCGTACAGAAGAACGGTATGATCATTACCCATTATATGAAAGTGTGTGTATATTTAGGAAGGGAACATAGAATAATATAAATTTTTATATTAATTATACTGATTATATTATATAATCAATGATTATTAAGGGATTATGGTGTAGGGAATGAAAATAATAAAAAGGAGCCCAAGTAAGGATGTAACATATTTTTTGGGTAACTACATTTGGTTTTCACCAAAAAGGATTACCTAGATGGATTTCTGATCATATAATGGATTATAAGATGAAGGTGAATATATTGAAGGATTATTTGTGATGATTTTGGGTTAGCCAAAGGGCTTGAGATGTGGGAATAAGGGGTAGGGTTGAGTACTTTTTTATAGTAGGGGATTGGAAAACATGTGAAATTTATAAATGGAATTCCAACAATGTTTCTCATATGAAATGTGGATCCAATAATGGTAAATATATGATCCAATAGAGGATATGGTATAAATATGGACAACCAATGATTTTAAATTTTTTTTGATGTAATTTTGTCAGTTTAGATTATGGTCTATTCCCTTTTTTGCTAATTCTCCTATTAATCGTTGTAATTAATATTATTCACTTTAATTAATATTTTTGATAACAAAAATATGATGACATTATTGAAAATCACAAATGATTCTAACAAGAAATATGAGTTCATTTTTTCTTTCAAAATTTTAATCACATAATTGGAAATATTTAATTTAAATTTAATCCTTTAGACAGGATGACAATGCTAGTTTTTAACAGAAAAATGATTAAACTTTTGTTCTATTTTGATTTCCAATTACAAGGTGATGTTGATAAAAATTAACTAAATTAGAAAAATATATGTACAATATATATAATTTTTTTTAAAAACAATATAATATTTAATTTATCTATATAAATATATTTCATGAAAAAGAAATTTTGAATTAAAATTTTGTATTATTCACAATTCGACCAAAAATTAATCTTCACATATAAATACCAAACGGATCGCGGAGGTGTGGGGTTTTGACAACTGGAGAATGACCGCTATGGGAAGGGGTTACTACCATGTGGTTTTCCTTCGGATGAGTGTAAAAGAAAATCATGGAGTAAGGGTTCTATCCTGCTGAAACCTGGCTTTCTAAACATTCAATAATGGGATCAAAATTTTGATCCCATGACTGTCCGGAACACACATTCTCAAATTTGGATCCGGATCTGTAAGCTGAATTGGTTCTACTGGCTTCCAAGGATCCTTTGGGACATCACATCTGCTATTGGCAACCCCATTCGACTGGATCATTAGACAACTAACCCGAGGTTTGGTCATTTTGATCAGGTGTTGGTGGAAGAAGATATGTCATCCACTCTTGTAGAGGAGGTTATTCTGACAACACAAGATGATAGCATGAAGCTGGACATTCTTTATGAAAGGAGGCCTAAATTCTGTTTGGGTTGTTCTCTCTTTGGTCAGTTAATGGTAGAATGTAGAAGGAATAAGGAATGCAGTGTTTGTAAACTGAAGGGGCATGATGGTGACACATGCATCAAGAGGAAAGGCAAGGTTAATCCATTGAATGGATCCCAGTATGATGGTGTCAAGATAAGGGTGATGAGGGATACTGCACCAACTGTGCATCTGGACCAAATATTGAAAGAAGGTGCTGCTTCTGGGAAGTTTTCTGGATGTGAGGTGCAGGAACCTGGCAAGATATTGAAGGAAGGGGCTGATTCTAGTCAACTTGCGGAGGTGCAGAAATCTGGGCAGACTCGGGTTGTAGGGGTGGAAGGACCTGTGGATGGGGTGCCTAGTGATGTTGTCCCGGCTGTGTCTGGACAGCCTGCCGATGCACATGAATCTGGTCAGACCCTGGTTGCAGAGGTGGTGGAAGAGCCTATGGATTAGGCAGTTGCACAGGACACTTATGATGTGCAGAACATAGTGGAGGGTGAGGAAGGTGGCAAGGACGATGCTCGACTGTCCACTGTTGTAGTTGCTGCACAGGATAATTCTAGACACTCTCCACCTTCTAGCAGTGGAGGTAAGTATGCTGAGGCCCCTGATGATTTCACTCAGACTCTGCCATCCAAAACTGCCAAGAGGAGAACACAAATGAGTAGTGACCCTTCTCATCTGAAGAATCACAATAAATTTACACCCTTGAATGGGGTATTCTAGTCCAATGATGTTGAGGATTCTCAACCCTTGAGACCAGATATATCCATTACTGGTAGTGTAGGGACTCCTGATGTGGTGGTACAACATATCACAGGCGTTGTTCCTGTACCTCAGCGAGATAAGGACATTGCACATGGGAAAATTGAGTCCTCCAACACAGGTGGCTGCAGTCTTGCCTCTAGTGGGAGGAACTAGGGATGATGTCAATGTTGTAACTCATGGTGCTGGAACGTTGATCACCAATCCTGGGGATTTTGATAATCCGCAAGGTTTTAGGAAGAAGGGAAAGGGAATGAAAGGGAAAGGCAGGATGCCTATGGTGACACAGGGTGGACCCCTGACTAGGGTTAAGACACACCCTCAATGAAGGTCTTTTACTGGAACTGTCAAGGGATGGGAAATCCCCAAACGGCTAGAGCCCTTCGACACTACATTATGGCCCATAAGCCTATGCTGGTTGGTATTGCTGAACCAAAGTTGATGTTTGAAAATTGGAAGGGTTTTAAATGGGAATCCATGGGGTACAATTTTGTGGCACATAACATGCATGATATTGGAAAGGATCATTTTTGGGTGCTATGGCATGAATCAATTAGTATCACTTCCTATCTGGACAAGTCTCAGAGTATTCTATTATCTTGAAATGCTGGGGGATATGCGGTTTGAGTATCTTTTGTATATGCCTCCAACTCTTATATTAAGAGAGGGGTGATTTGGGAGGAACTTAAAAATACCTCTAGCCAAATGGATCACACATGGATATCGGTGGGAGACTACAACACAGTTCATAGGCCTGAGGAAAAAACTGGTGGAAATTTCAATAGGATTGCTGCAGATGACTTTTACATGTGCATTGATGAATGTAATTTTGTTGAGATTCCGGTCGCTGGAGCTAAGTTTACATGGAGCCGATACACAGGGAGTGGGAGGTAAGCCAACAGGATGGATATATGCTTTGTTCAAATGAGTGATCAGAATGCTTCTAATGGGATTTATGGTTTTACTTTTCCTAGACATCACTCGGACCACAACCCGATTGTGGTGGACTTTAACACATGCTCTGCAAGGTCTGGGACTTTGCCTTTTCGGTTTAATAATGGGTGGATTTTGGAACCTGGATGCAGGGAAAGGGTGTTGGAAGCCTGGAGGACTGAACCGATTGGAATTCATCTCCAGAGGTTTATTGAAAAATTGAAATATCTCAAGGCTAGCATTAAAGAGTGGAGCATAATGTCCTTTTCTAAAATTGATTCTGATATTCAGGCTGCTGAGGAGGAGCTAGCATATGTTCAGAATCATGACCAGCATAGGGACAGCCCTTCCCGGGAGGAAATTATGGCCCATAACAAACTGGATGATCTTTTAACAATCATGGAAAGGCTGACCAGGAACTAATTGAATGTTAGATGGTTAAGGGATGGAGATAGGAACTCTAAGTTTTTCAATAGGATTCATTGGGAAAAAAATGAACGAACAAGAGATAGGGAAATCAATATTGATGGTCATTTATTTACTTCTGAAAATGAGATTTCCCTGGTAGTTGTGGAACACTTTAAGGGAATATATTTGGATAATGGACAGGTTAATACACATAGAATGGTGGGAAATATTAACTCATGCATTGGGGATGAGGATAACCATCTTCTTTTCACTCCCCCTCAAAAGGAGGAAATTAAAGTGGCACTTCTTTCTTTAAATATTGACAGTGCCCCTGGCCCAGATGGGTTTACCAACATATTTTTTGTGTCATTTTGGGATGTTGTACATGATGATCTTACAATATCTATCAAGGACTTCTTTACTCATTATTACCTGCCACATGGGATTAACTTCTGTTTTATTTCCCTTTTACCTAAGAAGGATAATTCTCTTGACATAAAAGACTTCAGGCCAGTGGCTCTGGGTAATACTATCCCTAAGCTGATCATCAAGATACTGATGAACAGGCTTGGCCGGGTAGTTGGTGACAACATTTTTGCCAACTAGTTTGGCTTTGTTCCTGGAAGGAATATTCAGGAATTTCTTTTCATTGCCTCAAAAAGTGTCAATCTTATGATGAAGAAGGTGAAAGTAGAAAACTTTGCATTGAAAATTGATATTTCAAAGGAATTTGACACTCTAAAATGGAGCTTCCTTTTGGAGGTCTTAAGACGATATAGTTTCTCCAATGATTTCATAAAATTGATCACCACCATACTATGTTTATCAAGGCTGTCAATTCTGGTTAATGGTACACATAGTGGTTTTTTCTGCTGTACTAGAGGTGTACGATAAGGAGACACACTCTCTGGCCTGTTGTTCGCCATTGCTGAGGATTATCTTAGTATATTAATTAATGACCTTGCACACATGGGTATTTATAATAGAATTCGGGTTGGGATAAATTATTTTGCTCCATATCATTTACTATATGCTGATGATATCATGCTCTTTGGGAAAGCCTATAGGAAAACCATTGCCTCGATTAAGGCCCTCTTTCAGCATTATGAGGAAGTGGCTGGTCAAGGGATAAGCTGGGATAAATCATCTATTGTCATTGGTAATGGTGTCATTGTTGGCAAGCAGAACAGGATCATTAGCTCTTTTGGAGTTAAAAAAGGGTCATTTCCCTTTCAATATGTTTGTGTTCCCTTATTTTGGGGAAAGGTGAAACTGAAATATTTGGAGGGGATTTCTTATGGCATTCTCAACCAACTTTCTAGTTGGAATGGGAAGGTAATTTCCATGGCTGGAAGGATATGTCTTGTCAACTCAGTGATCACATCTAAGTTTTTGTATTCCTTCTCTCTGTATCGGTGGCTTAGGGGACTCATTAAGGAGCTGAAAAGTTTCATTAGAAACATTATCTGGACAGGCTCAATTCATGAGAACAGTCTCATTACTGTTGCTTGGAAGGACTGTATCAAGCCTGTTGAACGCGGGGGTCTTGGGGTCAAGGATCTAAGGATTTTTAATGATGGACTCATTGGGAAGTTCACTTGGGGTCTTATCTCCAAAGATAATTCGCATGAGTTTTTAGTTAACCGATTCAAAGGCACGCTAATGAGTGGTTACAAGTACTAACTTGCTTCATCTGTGTGGGCTGCTCTGAAGTGCGCCTTCACACAGATTATGAATGATTCAAAGTGGTTAGTCTGTCGCGAATCTAAACTGAATTACTGGCACACAAACTGGCTTGATCAACCAATTAAAGACATTAATGAAATCCCTCATGGTGCGGGGAATCTCCCCATTGCTGATTTTACGTCTCATCGTCACTTATTTGACAGCATAATACCTTTTCAGGTTGATCTGGAAATTCAGGATCATGAGTTTATGGATTGTGACACATTAATATAGAAGCATAATAGAAATGGTCAATTTAATGGTAGGGATAATTATCAGGTGGCTTGTGGGGGATCCTGTAGCTCACCTGCATGGCTCAAGAAATATAGATCCTCCTTCTTTCAGCCTTCTTGCTTCCTTCTTTTATGGAACATTTGGAAAAACAGGGTTCCTACGCATGACCAGCTTAAGCGGTCCGGTGTCATTTTTGCATCTGCACGCCGTCTCTGCATGTCTACTGAAGAGGATATCCATCATTTTTTCATGGAATGTGCATATTCTTGGAGGCTTTGGGGTTATCTAGGTGACCTGTTTGAGTAGCAAGTGTAGCGCCTGCTGCTGATGGAAATGCTGGCAAAGCTATTCGAGATCAGCTGCAATGAACAGGTGCAGAGTTTTCTTGTGGTGGCTGCTGCGGCTGTAATTGCAGCGATCTGGAATGCTCAGAACGATGAAGCCTTTGAAGGCAGAATGTCTCCCTTATGGGCTACTATGACGGTGATTCATCAGGAGGTGTTTGATGCCTCCAAGGTTCAATCAGGTGCGATGGCTAACACTGTTTTGGACTTGCAGATTTTGCGATCTCTTGGGGTCTCTAGGAAGCCCCAGAAGCCGAAAATGACCAATTTTATCCGTTGGATTCCTCCGATCATTCCATGGCTCAAAGTTAATATGGATGGAGCCGCTTCTGGATCACCTGGTCTATCGGGGTGTGGTGGTGTGTTTCGTACGTACTATGGCTTTGTGAAAGGGTGTTTCTATCATTTCACTGGCGTTGGTATTACTTTTGAAGCTGAGTTATGGGCGGTTGTTCATGCGATAAGGTATGCTACCCTTTACAATTGGAATATGATATGGATTGAATCGGACTCCCAACTTGCAGTTCAAGCCATACAAACAAGAACTCGGAATGTACCTTGGAAGATACTTCCAAAGTGGGTTGAATGTATCGAGCAGGTTAGTCGAATGAATATGTTTATCTCGCATGCCTTCAGAGAGGTTAATCAGGTGGCAAATGCTTTGTCCAAGAAGGAAATCATGACAATGGATATGGGATGGTCTTTTATGACCCCCTTCTATTGCTTTCCACTCATGGAGGCGGATATGTATGGTGCTTTGTGCCCTCGGTCTTGTAATAATCCTATTGCTGTCTAACTCTATTTTATTTTGTTTAATAATTTTTTCTTGGGACCGGTTTTGACCGGCTCCTGGATATCATTGGTTATGTCTTACATGGTTCACAAGCCATCTAGGAAAGTTAGTTCTATGTGTAATGCAACATAAACTTAGTTTTCTATGTAGTGAAAGATAGAAATTCTGTTTCATGTAAAATAATCTTTAATTTGTGTTTCATATTATGAAATATATGAAAAAATATAATTTATTCTAAAAAAATAATATTATTATGTATTGGGTTGTTATGTTCTCAAGGACTTAAATAAATTACATCCTAGAAATTAAAATTTATCATAATAATCAAGGGATTGATATTTTAATACTAAATTTTTTTTAAAAACCCACATTTTTACAATGTTTAATAAAAAATCTACTTAATAATAGGGAAATGGGTTTAAAATTGTCACATTACTATATTCCCTAGGAGGAGAACATAGGTGGGAAATAGAAACACTGGTACATAAGACAAATATAATAATAATGTTCTCATAGAGAGTGATAGAGAACATGTTATGGTTACAATTGAAGAATAAAAATCCTTAATCCACATTTATGAAAAAGGTCATTGATATCATAAATGATTATGATAAAAGATATTTCTTCAAGAATATTTTTTCTATAGTGGATGAATTCTTTCACTCTATAGTAAAATAAGTAAATATATGTTTCTATTTCATGAACTCAATATTTTACATTGTTTTTAGTGTTATGTACTTCTACATCATTTCATAGTGCATGATCCATCATATGTTTAAGTAATACATTAAACTATAAAACATCATCCAATGATCAACTTCAATGATATCATAAATTGATAAATTTTCCAATATATTATGATCCCAGACGTTAAAAATAAAGTCACTGAACATCCAGAAATGAATATATCAAATAAAATGAAGTGGATTTTAATCATCAAGGAAAAAAATTGTGAATATGGTGATTACTTGAAAAATATTTCTGAAAACATGAAATCTTATTATTCCATAAAAAACATAGTTTATTTGTTATATTAATTTTATTCTAAAACTGATATATGCCCCATCAACGATATAATAAAACAATTTTTCTATAAATCATAACTCAATTTCAAGGAAATCATAACATATTTGATTTATTTTATTAAAACCTATAATTGTATGTATAAACAACATTGTCATAATATTAGGAACATATTAATGGTTATGTTTCCCTCAATAGTGACTTATATAATGTTTAGCTTTTTACTAAATTAGTTTTCTTAGTACCATTAATTTTTTTTTCTCAAATCTTTAATGAAAAAGCACTGCAATAAAATCTAAATATATTTTAATAATAAAATGATGATAACATAAATAAAATATATTTACAACATATTTCATAGATACAAATATAAAATAAAATTAATATTTCATATATATTCTGTCAATAAAACAAGCCTATCCTTTATCTCTTACCTTCTTCTGAGTAATATTACCTAGATTCTTGGGGAATTCACATTCATAGTTCCCCATATCCTTGTATTTGTAACACTGAATAACAACATTTTCCATCTTTCCATTGAATTTCTCTTCATGGTGACCCTCATCTACCCACATAAAAAACTCTCAATACATTTGATCATTTATAATGGTGTTTCATTATGTAGTTATCATATGTGATAAAGTCCTTGTTTCCCTTTTTACCTTGATTTATTTTTTTCATCCTTTCCCATCTTCTCTTTATTCCCATTGAATCCACCAAACATGGATGATTCAGTCTCTATCAGGGTAGAATGTAAAACTATTTCATATTATCAAAATAATTATTATGAAAGTAGTAACCTTTGGAAACATTTCTTAAATCTGTCAAATAAATGATCAATCATTCATTACATAGTTTGTATGAAATCTGTATCATACCTTACTAACCTGGTTATGGTACCATCCTACATTGCAATTATTTCTTCCTCCTTTTGATTTAGTCTATGAAAATTTCTCTTCATATCATTTGATTGAACCTGAGGAAAGTATTTATTGAATAATTTTTACTCAAAGGATCTCCATTCCCTGAGTTCTATTTATCACTCATTTATAGTATTTAGTATTAATAACCACAATTCATCCACATATCCATTTAGAAAATTTACTTTAAGTGTAACCTTTTTCTTTCCAATATATTCCAATTACATGAATCTATTATCTAAATAATTAATCCATTTATTAACCAAAATTGGGTCCGTAATCCCACTAAGTTATTAGTGCCTATATCACATAAAGTGATCCATAATTAAAGAATCTCATTGTGTAATTGGTTCATCTATTCCGGAAAGGCTATGTTTCATAACATGACTAAGCTTCCAAAATATTTCCATAACATTCTCAGTTCCAATACCATTTATATTAGTTTCCACATTATTGTGATTTCTGAATTTTCCACAGGTGATAATGAAATTATTTTTTATAGTGATCATTTTCTAAATAATAGTATATACAAGATTATATCATAAAATTAATTAAAATAATGTAAAATTCCAACATAATTGAATCAATAATCATAAATTGAAATAAATTACATAACTATTATCATAATAATAACCATAGTTTTTTGGGGATATTTTTACCTTAAAATAATTCATAATGGTTTGAAAATAAAGTGTAAATTATCATAGGAATATCCCCTAAGAGTCTCAATCCAATTGTGCAGTAATGCCCTTTTTCATGTACCAGGTCATGCCAAGGAATTCCTGAAAAACCTTTTCATATTTGTTACACCAAGGTACATCTGTTCAAGATAAACATCATAGGGTTATGTCCCCAAATATATGTTATCTAAATCTAGTTCACAAGGTTTCTAGAAAAAATTATTTGAAATCAAATTTATCACCCCAACCCTAGAATCCTAGAGCTGGTGGATTATTATATTATATTGGAATGATTACAAGGAATAAAATCCTAATGGACCGGCCAGTTTAGTATTTATTTGAAGAATATATTATATATATAATACACATATTACATTGGAAAACAAAAAACAAAACATGATACATAATAAAATGAAATAATCTTTATCATTGAGATCATATTCATGGATTTGTTCTTCATAACCCAGGGAAAGTAAAAAAATTTGGTGATATCAAATGCTCAAAAATGGTATGTATAGTGGAATAAATTTTGAATTGATGATAGTAATTGAACATAGAGAGGTAAATAACTGATAACACATTCCATTAAAATAAATAGATTAGGAATAATCAATATAGAAATGTATGGAACTAAAAAAGATGTTATTTAATCAATAAACTAAGAATTAAATAAATCCAAAGATATTATCATTTAAAAATAACAAGGATAATAACAATAATAATTGAAATTTATTTGTTTGTAATTATAATTTATTATAAATAATGTTTGAAACAAATTTAAACTTATAGTTTTAAGACCTTTTAAAAGAAGATTTAAAACTATAGGTAGAAACCTGTTAAAATTGTCTAACTTATTCATTTCATTAGAACTGTTGGCCATTCCTTCTGTCGATTAATTTTTAAATACACTAATTTTAATGATAAAAAATAACGATTATAATGGAAATAATTACATACAAGTTGTATGATATAATTTTATAAATTGAGACAATTTTTATAATAAATCTTCTATGTTTTTTTGCATACCACCATTGTCTGGGAGTCACCGTCAACACTTGTTACCGTCAACCTGAAGCCACTATTGAGGTAAGTCAATTCCAGTGGAGTCACTACTAGGATTTGTACATATCAGATTGTTACCTCTAACATTATTGCTGAAATATTATCTACTGAAAGAGTATATACTTCCAGAGGAGATACCACTAGGAAAATCTACTAGAATGATAACTCTTTATTTCTACCAGTTTGAGATACCTCTATATGCTGAGTCACATACATATTATTTCTAATATTTTTGTTCAAGGAATTTTCCATGAATGGATCAAAAACTATTTATATTTTAATATACAATGACTAGTCATCATGACATAATCAATGATCCATCCTAGGATTATGGATATGGTTCTTTTTTATATACACCAAAGATATCTCTCTCTATCTAAATTATTACAATATTACCATGTTGATTACTAACTAAAACTTATAGAGAAGTGTGTGATCGAATTTTTGAATTACCTCTAGCTTACTAATTCATGTTCTGTCATGATCAAGGAAAGATAAACTTATAATTCACTGAAAAGATTTATTGAGGCACCGATAGAGATCAACTGAAAAATTCATGATGATTGTCTACAAGCCTCTATTTTGCTATAATTTTCCAAAAACAAAGCTCAAACTCCTTACTATTTATGATATAATGACAACAATCATTTAAAACATATTATACCGAGATTTACTATATTCATTATTTTTCATTCTATTTATTTAATTATACTTAGATATGTTTATTGTTACTCTCTTCTAAAACAAATAGTGTATTATACACATAACCATAGAATGATTGTTATTGTCTCTTTTATAAACATATGTTTTCCCACTATGATTTTTGTAAAGGTCCTTGTGTGACCTATGCTATTATTACTTCCAATGAATTGCATTGGAGGAGGATTTTATACGGGGTTGATTTTAGTTATTGATAGTGTACCTAATCCAGGTTTTGGATTTATTTGATTGTAATTATAAACTATTTTGGAGAAGATTATTTCTTAGTGGAGGGGGATTAATCTCATCTTGATACCTAACCTCTTGTTTAATTTGTTGTATCATTGTGTTACTGTGTTTTGTTTTATTCTTATAACCTAGAATGATTTTAAATATAATAAAAAACTATTACTTTGATAATTAATGTTAATTAGTTTTTATATTTGTTCATGTCTAAGTAAATTGACTTCAACAATTATGATATATCAAAAAATTATTTTAACAAAAACCTAATCACTATATAAGAAATCATTATTTATGGAAAGATCTAATATTAATCTTCTATTATGATTAATTGGCCAGTTTTTTATTATGTAATTTTTATTTTAGCTAAATATTAAACATAAAATTTATTTGGAACTCCATACACCCCCTCTTGAGTTACTAACCCTGAACAAAATTTGATATAAAATGAAGTTATAAATTAACATTTTAAACAGTGATTTTTGTTTTATTCTAAAGATCTCAAATTTATATCATTTCTAAATTTTAGTTTGCTATTTTTTATAGAAACGAATAAACTACTATAAACAGACCACCTTATTTTAATAATACAAATTTTTCTGAAGGGAAAATCAAAATAAAAATTAATTCACAATGTATGGGTTTTACAATTTGGACTCTAGTAGAGGATCAATAATAAATACCACAAACTACTAGAAATACATATAGTATTCTAAATAATCTACTTACTATAATTATTGAAAATAAATGTATTCTTTTTTTCATTAGGTGATGATGAATTTCGTAGAACATCAACTTGCAAAAATGATTTTGAAATATGGGATAACATATCAGTTTAACATGAAGGAACATAAAATTTCAAAGAAATGAGATTAAATATATAAAAAAGAAAGTATGATACATTTAAAGTGAAATATGATGAACCTAATTCGGATATATATCTCTTGTTAAATGAGAATATAAATGACCTAATTGGAGCAATGAGGGATCTCGACTTGTGATGCTTGAAAGCATCGAATAGAAACCCTAATCATCACAGGTGCTAAGAAATCTGCTGATTTCATTCCATTTCGGAAGTTATGTCTGCTTATGATCTCATATCGGATCTACATGAGAAGAAAGCAGGAATTTCATTCAAAGAAGAACTTTAGAGAGTGATTAACCGAAGAGAGAAACCTGTTTCTTTTCTCGAAGCCCGGACGGGTACAAACACCATCAAGATGCAGACCCCGAAGACATGTCAGATCGAAAGATTAGAAGATGGAGGCCTCTACGTAGAAGCAGATCTGGATGTGGTACGCCAAAGAGTACATATATGAAAAATTCTCCATTATGGCTCTAATCACATATATCAAAGGTAACAAACCCTGGAACTACACTTATTTGAATCTGAGAATTGCTGCTTGATGGAGTTTTTGAAACTGGAAATTATTTCCACTTGTTAAAGGTTATTTTCATATTTTATTTTCATTGAAAGAGGACCTCGATAAGACCTGGAAAACTTGAATCATAATCTTAAACTAGGAATCCTTCAATTTACTGAATGGGATGCTTCTTTCAACCCATTGTTTCACAGGAATAACACAACACAAATTTGGGTTAGGTTGCACAATCTAAATTGGTTTTAGTGGCACCCACAATTTCTCAATGACATAACATCTTGTATTGGAACCCCACTAAAAGTGGACCAAAGAACCATAAATATATACCTAGGACTCTATTCTAGAGTGCTCATAGAGGTCAATCTTGAGAACAAACTACCCCCCTCAATAATTTTCAATGCTACTGATTAAAAAACTGAGGTTATGGAAGTGTATGATAGGCCTCCACCCTACTGTGAATTCTGTAAACTTGTTGGTCATACTGTCTATAACTATAGGTTTCTAGAAAAACCTCCCCCTTTTTAGAATGAATGGACAGAGGTTAGTAGAAATAATAGGGTAAATGAAAATGCTCCAAAAAAACTTAAATCTCCCAAAAGGAAAAAGGAGAAATGGGTTGTCAAAAACAACCCATTTGAACAACTGATTCTAGAAAAAGTAGATTCTTCGGATAATATGGTTAATGAAAAGAGTCTGAAATCCTTCTCAATGACCATGAGGCTAATATATTTGATATTGTATCCCACCCCCAAACAACCCCTGGAAGAGATGAACCCCCTTTAGAGGATACTGTCGTTATTTTAGGAACACCTCTAAAGGAAACTAATATGAACATCACTGAATAGACACCCCTAATGATCCTAATGAAATATGTAACACTGGGCTCTCAAAACACTACTGCAACCGGTATATCAGCAGCAATTAAGAAAGAATGCAGGTTTGAAATGGTGGTGCTGTGATCCAAAATGGTGCTAATGTCCTCCCCCACCATGTCTCAGGACAAGGATGAACAAACTGGGATGGATGGATCCCCTCCTCATGATGAGAATGCCGCACTACATGAGGCTGAGTACATAACATCTGCATCGGCTATAGCTACATACATTCTTCTTGAATTAGATGACAAAAATAAAGGTGATCCTAGGATAGAAATTGTTTCTCTTTCTGCTAACTCCTCTTTGGCTCCCCCCTATCAACACAGGTAGAACACAGTAATAAACACAAGAACAACACCACAAGGGTTGCAACCATAGAAAAGGCCGAGACCTCTAAAAATAAAGGATACAACCCCACAAAAATAGGTATAAATGAATGTTATTTTCTAGAACTGCCAAGGGATAGAAAAAAATGACACGACCAATGTATTGAAAAGATATATTTTTACTCACACACCGAAATTGTTTTCTATCTCTAAAACAAAAATTAATTTTTCTTCTAGATTTCAGCATGATTGTCCCACTTGTTACTCTTTAATAGGTTCTTTCTCTAATCACATCCCAATTGAATCCTTATGAATTTTTTCTCTCTCCTCCAATATGTTAATATTTTTAGAACTTCAAATCAAACTTTTACTTGTGATTACATTTTTGAACAGAAAAATGTTTTCACTACTTCTGTCTATGCTTATAACAGATATCAAGAAAGAAGGTCTCTTTGGACTAAAATCACTTATCTTAGTATCTTGATTCAAAAACCCTAGTTTATTGTTGGGGACTTCAATTTCATTCTAGATGATTGTGAAAAACTAGGCCTGCCACATGCCTCAATATCTACTACAGAGTTCAAAGTACACTTATAACATAATAACCTTGTAGATACTAATCTAAGAGGTGAAGAGTTTACTTGGTATAGACATAATTTTAATGAAACTATGGACAATAAACTGGGCAGTGCTTTCACAAACAAATTTTCTCTTGATAAATGGGACAACATTTCCAGTATCACCCTTAACAAGGTGGATTCTGATCACCACACAATTCTGGTTAGTGTCTCCTTCAACTGAATAAAACCTTGGTATCCTTTTAAAATATAACCTTTCCTAGTCTTTTGATATTTACTGTGCGAACATTATTAAAAAATCTTGGACTAACATGAATACTAATAATGATCATTTTTAATGTCCTATGAAATTAAAAATGGTTAAAAAAAAGACTCAAATACTGGTGTAAATCAAAATCAGAAGAAATAGATAACAATATTCACATTCTTGAAATAGATCTTAATCAACATCAAAATCATATCACCTCGTCTAATTTTGCCCAAAACCCCAAATATGAAATTAATATTTCTTCCAAACCAATTACTCTCCTTAACATTAAAGATAACCAAAAGAAGAAAATATTTAAAACCAAATAGATAAATGATGGGGATAGAAACACAATTTTTTACAATGCTATTCAAAAAGATAAAAAACATGTAAACATTTCTCCAATATTAGAGTAGGGGAGAAATTTTTTGACACTGATGAAAGCATTGTCAACCATCTGATCACTCACTTTCAAAATATCTTCAATGGACCTAATATTGGTAATGATCTTCATCCTGAAGTTATTCCTCTTATGGTCACAGATGAGAATTTTCTCCTTCTTAATAATTTCCCACTAGACCATGATATAAAGGACCCGGTCTTTAGTATTAACCTAGATGGTTCACCAGGTCCAGATGGATTTAATAATGGGTTCTACTAGGAACATTGGGAAATCATTCAGGATAATGTCTGTCGAATAGTTAAAACATTATTTTCTAAAGGCATTCTTCCGCATGGTATGTACTCTCAATTGCTTGTTCTCATTCCTAAATCCAAAAATGATGATGAAATAAATCATTTCAGACCAATCGCCCATATTAATTCATTGTTTAAAATTATCACCAAATTTATTTCCAACCACCACATCGATATCTATAATAGAATTATTTCATGGAACAAATTTGGTTTCATTAAAGGCAGATCTATACAAGATTGTTTCTATTTAGCCTCTGAATCCACTAACCTATTGAATAAAAAAACCAGGAGTGGGAATGTGGCCATTAAAATCGATATAATGAAGGAATTTGATACCATTGACAAGATATTTATCTTGAAAGTGCTTATAAATTTTGGTTTTAATGAGACCTTTATCAACAGAATTAGCACTCTTTTTAACTCGGATCACATCTCTATTCTGATAAATGGTATTCCTAGAGGATACTTCAACTGTTCTAAAGGGGTCAGGCAAGGAGACCGACCCTCGGATATCCTATTATATATCACTAAAGACTACCTTAGTAGACTCATCTCCCAAGCTATTAGAAATGTTAATAATAAGCCTATACCTGCTTCTAAAAGAACGAATGCCCCCTCCCATTTGTTGTATGCTGATGACATAATCCTTTTCTTAAAAGGGGAGAAAATAAACATACGCAACTGTAAAACCATCATATCTCACAATGAAGATATCTCTGGTCAATATATCATCTGGTTTAAATCCTTTACTTTCTTTGGAAAAAACAATCCCCTAGGTCGGAAAAGTATCATTACAAGTATTCTTGGCATTAAGGAGGTCTTCCTACACTTCAATTATCTTGGGGATCCCATTTTCTGGGGTAGAACAAAAAATATTCATTTCTCTACCATTTTTTATCACACTCTTTGACACCTCTAATATTGGAAAGGAAAAAACCTTTCAATATCCGGGATAATTTTCCTTGTTAAATCTACAATTGTTTCTAAACTAGTCTACTCCATGATGATCTATAAATGGTCATCTAGTCTTTTAGAGACTCAAACATGATGTACATGGACATTACATTACTTTTTTGGAATACTTAATACATAAAAAAAATAGAAACACAAGGACCATAATAGTTTAGTGTCTTTGGAAACTCGGAACATAATCTTCTAATCATTGTGAATGATCTTCGAAATCACTCACAAAGATCTTCCCCTTTTGTTTTCTTAACTAAAACCTTTCTTTGTATCCTGTTGAATGAAAAAAATAATAATGGTGAGCTCAAAATGATCAGTAAGGATATGCATGGAGAACATAAAACAATCCATCAACATTTGAACGTAAAACCATGAACATAAAACCTCAAAATCATTAGTATGGACCTAAATATTAGCAGTACATAAGGAATAGATCACAAATTAACATTAATCATGACAAAATAGAATGGGAGTAAAATATGTAATTTTGGAAACCATTAAGCACATGATATGATTTCCATAGTAGCCAATTGTTTCCAAGACCATCATAGAGGATAAAGTCTATTGCTGAACTAGTTTTACATTTCGTTCCAGCCCTGTATTACTGAACCTGATTCACTTGTTGTTCCATCCATGTATATCTCATGAGATATAAATTATTACCCAATAAATTGGAGGGAGATATAGGTCCCACCCATCCCATAATTAAATCATTCTTACTTGTGCCACAAAATAAACATAAACCATTACTCATAACTAAATGAATAGAATGGGTTTCATAGACATCATCCCATCAAAATGTAATCAATATAAAACAAATGGATATAATTTCATAATTATAAGAATCAAATCATGTAAATAATAAATACATTATACTTGAAACATAATCATACTAAATAATGTCATCTTAGATTGAAATTAGTTTTGACAAAACACTTAAAATTAATTCGTGAGAAAAATATCCATTCTTCTTCAAAATCATTTTCTTTTCACAAAATGTCATTCAATATAAAAAGAAAAGGATTTTTTTGAAAACAATAATAAAATATTATAGAGGAAACTTCAAGAAAATTAGGCTATCTGAGACCATAAAAATCTGTTCATGTTGTATAAGTTAAAAAAAACATTCTCCTCACACTTTTGCAGGAATAGTCAAAAGTTCTTTGTATGGTAAACAAAAGAATGATTCATTCCATACCATTTGGTAAAAGTCAAAAAATGGTAAAAATGACTTTAAAAAAACATGGAATAATAGTAAACATTTAATGAATACATTTTTTGGAACCATGGACATTGATGATATTCATAATCCCAGTAAATACTTACAAATAATCAATCCCAGATAAGAACAAGATTGGAATAATTATCACTTACCTTAGGTCAAATTTCTTCTATACGTGTCTGAAACTCGTGTAAAGTGGGTTTAAACATATTATTAACTTTTAACATAACCATAATTATATTTATGGTATCATATATGATTCAATTATGACTTTATATTACCCTTTCTTTTGTCAATTCCTTGTTAAAGCAGTGTTTTGGGTAAAATCGTTTCATTTATCGTACGCGTTTGGACTTGTTGTTCTTGATATCATTATTATTTATATCATGATTTTATTACTTCCAGAATGTAATAAATGATTTATATATCATATATATTTAGTATATATATATATATATATATATATAATAGACAGATAAATGAAATGAAACACGCCGTTCAAGGAGATGGTATGTCGTACGAACGCATGAAAGCTACTTTCCTTTCCTTATTGACTTGAATGGAAGTAAGTAGATGAAACACACACACACAAACACATATATATATATATAAAGTATCATTATTATGTCATATATATCATTATTATTCATTATATATACTATATAATCATTCTTGAATGGTTAACATGGATAATGAATCTCATCGCGTCATGGAGACGGTAATTCGTATGTGCACACGAGCGATGATATCGTTATCATAATTATTGAATGGAATTGGAGTGGATGATATAATATTTCAAAATAATTATGATGTTATAATAACAATATATTGTTATTCATTACACCTTTATTCCCATACAAGAAAGGTGGTGGTGGAAAAACAGATTACACCACGACGTGGAGACGGTATTCCGTACGTACGCACGCACGATGATTTCATTTTCCATAGGATGGATAGAAGGTGAAATAGGTTTGTTTAATATTTATAATAACATATAAATATATTATTTATACTGATGTTATTACTTTATAATTAAACCAAAATAGATGAGGAAGTAGAAGAATAAAGAAACTTGAATGAATCGGTAGAAGAGATTACATCCTATTCGACACACCCCCTCTTAACCTCTTCTTTGGTCACTAAAGTGGGTCCTTGAGGAATACCAGGTTCTCTAGTAGGTTTCTATATAAGTGTATAAGTGAAATGTGTAGGGGTTGGCCGATCTTGAAGGCTCAAATTTGTGTTAAGAGGAGAGAGGGGGTTCCCTTTTATAAGGGAGGAGAGGGGCACCTTTGGAATCCTTAAAAATATTAATTAATAATAAAATAAAACCCCACATAAAAACATCCAAAGTAACTAAAATTCGTATATCAGGTAATATAAGATTTTAATCTCATCAACCAATAACATTTATACATTTTGGGAAATTATTTTAAACCTTATCAATTTGATTTATCCATATTTTATTTATTTAATCTTATTAGTGGTAATAATATTCTATATTTTATATTGTAATAAATAATTACTTATGTGTTTTTAATTGTCCATAATTGGATAATTTATAAAATTCTAGACCATATAAATTTAAATTTATAAATTTCAAATATTTATTTGATTTTTAAACAATTTTATAATATGTTTTTTATAAAATAACACTTTTGTCTATTTTGTCACTATTCATTTATTTCAATTTAAATAAAATTCACACAGAGGTTATATTAGAAAAAAAATGTTTAATAGATTTATATCATATCATATTCATGTATAAAATTTGTGGATAACATCAATTAGTTCATATAATATTTATTTTATTATTTCTAAAACCATTTGTTTGGTATTTCTCTTAATAAAATAATTACTACGACATTTTTGTATAATTATTTATTACTGTTATTTTTTTCATAAAAATTAAAAATAAAATTCTATGATTAATATAAATCGAATAGATTTCAAAATATTAATTTTAGTCAAATTTATCTTCTAAAACACCCAACTTTTAAAATGATATATTTATTAAATTATGAATTTGACAACTTTGACATCATTTAAAATTGAAAACTATAAATGTCATAATCTCTTTTATAAAGCTCAAATTGGTAAAAAAATATAATATATTATGGTATGGTTTATATATATATGACCAATAAGTTTTTTTCAGGTTTCTGGGCTTTTTATGGGTATTATTTGTCTAATAAAAACTATATTATTGATTTTTCACTAAATAAGTAATATATGCATCATTAATGTATAAGCTATTAATGTAATTATATATTTCTATAAATTTAAAAATAAATTACGATGATAAAAAAATATGAGATTTAAAATGAGTATTTATAAATAAATTTATATTTTGTAAAACATTATATTAAAAATTAGTTAATTATTAAAGTTTGAGTGAGACATATTTTACTTTCATTTAAATAAAATAAATTAAAGGTATTAATCACATATAAGCGGGTTATAATAGATACCTTTTCGACCTAATTATATTTTAGGACGAAATATAATCATGAAATTATATTAAGACAAGTTTTAGAGTAATTCTATTATATCGTATTTACTGTTAATTACCTGATTTACCTTTAATTGTGGTAAATAAAATTTATCGTAGTTAATATTCATAGTGCCCCAAAATAAAAAGTAGGTTATTAAAATAATATGGAACTACTGATTCAAAATATGGAATCCATTTTTCCAAATTCAAATCAAAGAAGTAGCAGAAATTAATTTAAAATTAAACTCGTTGTTAAGAAAACGAGTTTTATAAGTTAACCCATTACAAAAGATTGAAATAATTTTACCTATGAATTCAATGTAAAATCCATGATAATGAAATAAATTATATTAAATGGTAAAAATATATTCTATTTATACTTTAAAACTGTTCAATATTATAATTTAACCATATAAATTATTATGATGCAAAAATTTGTTTTTAATTAAAATATAGTTTGTTTTTACTATTCATAAAATTATGAAAGTTATCAGAATAATATGAAAATTTTATCCAAAGTAAATTTTTATATCCTGATTCCAAATAATAGTTATATTTTTCAAATTTAACTTATAAACATGTCAAAAACTAGATTTAAGTGGGTGCTCCATCAAAAGGTGGCAAAACTGCATTTTTTAAAATACTTATTTTACCCAAAAAATATATTTTGTTACCATACCGTGTTCTAGAAAATGTGTTATATAAATAATAATTTTATAAAATTTAAAATTTAGTTAATACTATTCACAATGGCTAGTTCATAATAATATTATAAAAATATATCTTTGTTTAGTGAAACCCGATATTGTATACTACACACGCTATCAAGGCAGGTCGCTTTTGCATGAAACAGAAGCCAAGAATAGTGTTTGCGTATACAACCAGCTAATACGGTGTTGCGTATAGAGAAATATAATCTTGGTTTACCGTACAACACAAGACATTAACGAAATTAAAAATAATATTTCTCATAAAATCTTGGGGTGTTACATTCTACCCCCCTTAAAATGAATTTTTCCCTCGAAATTCATCAGGATTATAAATCATTTACTACTTGAAAGTTTATTTCATAGAAACCGACATTTTAAAAAAGGAATACTAAAACATTATATAAAAAAGAAATGTTAGAAACATAACGGTCACCCAAAGTAACTCAGCATTGGGTTTCCACATATAAGAACATTGATGAAAATATGGATATAGAGTAGAAATCTAACCATCAAGTTCAGATGGAGAGTGGCGGAGAACATGGCTATGAAAAATCAAGAAATTACAAAGCCATAAATTTTTGATGTTATAAGGTACCATATAATTCATTGAATATGAGTGTACTAGGACAACTTTTTTTTTCAAGATCATTTCCCTAACGTTTAAGAATTTTTGAATTAAAATAAAAACATACTTGATTTTGGTACGATCTCAATATTGTTTGTTCCTTGAACAATTTCCACTTCATCTCTAAATGAAATGAAGTTGAATTTGTCTTTCGTGATGTGTTAGCAGATCATGCGATAGAATGATAGGTCATTCTATCTGTCTCAAACATATGTTTATCAAATGTTATATACATAAGTCCATCTTATGGTGAGATTAATCGTATATGGATCCAAAAATGGACTTATACACTATATATCATACCGCTAAATAAAATTAAAATTGTTTCTTCTAACTAGGGACTTCTTGTAGGCTAATGGTAGTTGATAAATGCATGTCACACTTCAGTTGTGGGTTTGATTCCCGAAACCTAGTCTGACGCGATGGGTTGTTTCCCATCAAGCAGGTTGTCCATTTTCTAAAACAACACTATTATAACATTCCAGAAATAATATCGAAAAAAAGTTCTATCCTTAAACAATATTATCTAATGTCCAACATAATTCATTTCAAATCATTAGGCTTATACAAAATACTTCAATCCAAGCTCATTGTATAATAAAAACAACTACTAGAAATGTCATCAACCAAGCATGTGAATACCATCATTTATCCCCCATGTATCATAAGATATATCTTGTTGGTAACCATACAAACATGTAAATACCATAATCATGTATTCTTTGGAAACATGATTTACCATTGAACCTTAGTAAAAACATGAATGTTGTCAAAAGTACATACCAAAATCCCCAAATTTGGATATACTCAAACCATGATATCACTTTGTCCTTATATCAATCATCAACTCATGAATAATATCATATATATTATTTTCTCATTATCCCTTAATTATGAACATTTCATCTACTTTCAAAAAATATTTCAATCACTTTTCATGGTTACTGGTACAATAAAATTATTGAAAACCACAATACACTAATACATAAATACTACAATATTCCATGATACTATATACAACATTATTTTAGAATCATGTTACATAAAAACTTAATCATTCCACCACATCAATTTCATATTCAACATCATCAATAGTGATCTCATTTGACATCCCTTTTTCCTTTACCTTAAGTGGTTGTTGATTTTGATCATCATTAACCCTTGGATTAGGTCATTGGTTAGCATAATTCCCCATTTCCCTACACTTGTATCATTGAAGTGTTAGTGGTGCGTTCTCTGTAGTCTTTTATCTATTCACATCATAAGATACCTTCTTCCCATTACTTCGACACTATGCTACTCGATGAACTTTTTTACACACTTAAAACATTTTATAGTTCCTTTAAGACAATCTCCACCATGCTACTTTCCAAACTTTGAGCATAACTAAACATTTGTCTTCTTTTCACCATAGTTTTGAGATTTTTCCTTAAACTCCATATTTTGTATCTTGTAAAAACCATGAGATGGATATGTAACACCAACTTATAGTTCTACCTTGATAGCACAATGAACAATTTCTTCGTAGCTACTAAAGCCTCTTATAGCTAATTCCCTTCGAAGACTTGGATTTAAGCCACTAAGGATTCGATAAAATTTACTTTTAGGTTTGATGATAAATCCAGATTCATACCTTACATGCCTTGTAAATTTCGCCTCATATATACCAATAGATTAATAATAATTTTTCTTAAGCTGAAGGAACTCTTTTCCATCTTTGATCGAAGAATATGAGGGAAATAATTACTTAAAAACAAGTTCTTGAACTTGTCCCATTCAAGGGATTCAATTTCATCTTGGGGACTTGTATTCTTAATTAGAGTAAACCACTGGTCTGCTTCACCTTCTAACCGGTAAATATCCAAAATGAATTTCTCATGTTCTGAAAAATGAAGTATCGAAAATATCTTTTCAATGGTACTGATCCATTGATCAGCAACAAGTGGATCAGAATACCAACTGAAAGAAGGTGGACATTGCCTCATGAAGGACAGAATAAAATATTGTTCTCTTCCCTACTCATTTGGAAGTCCAAAAAGATTCATAGCTTGTGTAAGTATAGCAATAATATTTTAAACTCCATCTCCCATAACATTGGTTTTTTCAGGAGTAAAATCATTGCATTTTCCATTACATTGATCAACACGGTTCCTTCAGGTTCCAGCCATCTTCTAAAACACAAAAATAATAGTGCGAGAGGAAAAAATCATACTAGGAAAATAACCTTATAAATGGGGAGTACCTTCAATATCTAACATCTTAGGGTTATTTATAATATTTTTACCATAATTCTAGGACTATAACCTATACTTATACTTATACTTAGGGACATCCCTAGACATACCTTAGAAATATCTCTAGGGATCCCACTAAAGTATTCACATCCTAGTTTCCAAAGGTTAACTAAACCATTACTCTGATACCAACTGTAGAGACCCAAATTTGATGTACATGGACATTACATTACTTTTGCGGAATACAAAATACATAAAAAAACAGAAACCTAAGGACCGTAATAGTTTAGTGTCTTTGTAAACTCAGAACATAATCTTCTAATCATGGTGAATGATATTCCCCTTTTGTTTTCTTACCTAAAACCTTTCATTGTATCCTGGGGAAATGAAAACATAAAAAGGGTGAGCTCAAATTCTCAGTAAGTGTATTAATGGAGAACATAAAACAATCCATAAACATTTGAACATAAAAACATGAACATAAAACATCAAAATCATGATTAATGACATAAATCATGGCAGTACATAAGGAATAGATCACAAAGGAACATTAATCATTGAAAAATAGAATGGGAATAAAACATGTAATTGTGTCAACCATTAAACACATGATATGATTTCTATAGTATCCAAGGTATTGTTGCCAAGACTATCATTGTGGAAAAAGACCATTACTTAACTGAGATTACTTGTCGTTCTAGCCCTGTATTACTGAACCAGATTCAATTGCCGTTCCAGCCATGTATATCTCATGAGATATAAATCTTTACCCAATACATTTGAGGGAGATATAAGTTCCACCCATCTCAAAATAAAATCATTCTTACTTGTGCCACAAAATAAACATAATTCATTCATCATAACCCAATAAATAAAATTGGATTCATAAACATCATCAAATCACAACGTAATCCATATAAAACAAATGGATATCATTTCATCATAAGAAGAATCAAACCATGTAAATAATAAAGAAATTATACTTGAAACATAATCATACTAAATATTGACATCTTATATGGAATTTTTTTTTGACTAAACACTTGAAATTAATTTTTAAGGAAAATATCCTTTCTTCTTCAAAATCATTTTCTTTTCACAAAATGCCATTCAATTTTAAAATAAAAGGATTTTGTTGAAAATAACCATGAAATCAAGTAGAATAATCTTCATGAAAATTATAAATTATGAAACTGTAAAAATCCATTCATGTCGGAAGAGTTCAAAAAACATTCTCCTCGTACTTTTTCCGAAAAAGTGAAAAAGTACCTCGTATGGTTAACAAAAGAATGATTCCTTCCATTCAATGTGGTAAAAGTAAAAAAAGTGTAAAAATTAATTTAAACAAAAATGGAATAATAGTAAACATTTTATGAAGATATTTTTGGAAAACAGGGACATTGATGATAAACATAACCCTTGTAAATACTTACGAATATACAATCCTTGATAAGAACGAGATTGGAATAATTATCCCTTAACACAGGTCCAATTTCTTTTGTATGTGTCCAAAGCTCCTATATAGTGGGTTTAGACATATTATTAACTTATAAAAAAACCATAAATATATTTATGATATCATATTTGATTCACTAATGACTTTATATTACCCTTTCTTTTGTCAATTCCATGTTAAAGTAGTGTTTTGTTTAAAATTGTTTCATTTATCGTACGTGTTTGGACATGTTGTTCTTGATATTATTATTACTTAAATCATGATTAACTTACTTACAGAATTTAAAACATGATTTATATATCATATATATTCAGTATATTTATATATATAATAGATAGATAAATGAAATGAAACACATTGTTCATGGAGAAAGTAGGCCGTACGTATGCATGAACATTGTTTTCCTTTCCTTATTGACTTGAATGGAAGTAAGCAGATGACATATATATATATACCAAAATAAATTAGAATTATTATGTCATATATAACATTATAATTCATTATATATACTTTATAATCATTTTTGAGTGGTTTACATGGAGAATAAATCTCATCGCGTCGTGGAGACGGTGAACCGTACGTACGCACGAGCGATGATATCATTAACATAATTATAAAATTGAATTAGAGTGGATGATATAATATCTCAGAATTAGTATAATGTTATAATAAACATATATAGTTATTTATTACACCATTATACCCATCCATGTAAGTTGGTGGTGGAAAAACAGATTACACCATGGCGTGGAGACGGTATTCTGTACGTACGCACGTGCGGTGATTTCATTTTCCATAGGATGGATAGAAGGTGAAATAGGGTTGTTTCATATATATAATAATATATAATTATATTATTTATATTGGTGTAATTACTTTATAATGAAACCACAAAATAAGAGGAAGTAGAAGAATAAAGAAACATGAAAGAATCGGTACAAGAGATTACCACTTCTTCGACACACCTCCTCTTAACCTTCTCTTAGGGCACTAAAGTTGGTCTTTTAAGAAGACCAGGACCTCTAGTAGGTTTCTATGGAAGTGGATAAGTTAAATGGTTAGGGGTTTTCCAAGCTTGAAGGATCAAATTTTTGTGAAGAGGAGAGGGAAGATGTGCCCTTTTATAAGGGAGGAGAGGGGCATCTTTGGAAACCTCAAAAATATTAATCAATAATAAAATAAAAACCAACATAAAAACATCCAAAGAGACTAAAATTAGGATATGAGGTAATATAGGGTTGTAATATCATCAACCAATCAAATTTAGACATGTTGGGAAATTATTTTCAACCTTATCGATTTGATTTATCCTCATTTAATTTATTTAATCTTATTTGTGGTAATAAAATTCTAAATTTTAAATTATAATAAATAATTGCATATGTGTTGTTAATTATCCATAATTAGATACATTATGACATTTTAGACCATATAAATTTCAATTTATAATATTTAAAAAAATTTGTGGTTTTTAAACAATTTTATAATATGTTATTTTTATAAAATAACAATAGTGTAAATTTTGACACTATTCATTTATTTGAATTTAAATAAAATACACAAAGAAGATATATTTGAACCAAAATATTTAATGAATTTCTATAATGTAATATTTATCTATAAAATTTGCGTAGAATGTTAATTTGTTCATATAATATTTATTTTAATATTTTTAAAACCAATTGTTTGATATTTCTCTAAATGAAATAATTACTAAAACATTTTTGTTTAATTATTTTATATACTTATTTTTTGCCTAAAAATTAAAAATAAAATAATATGATAAATATAAATCTAATATATTACATAATATTACTTTTAGTATAAATTATCGTCTAAAACACCAAAAATTAAAAATGATATGTTTATTAAATTATGAAGGTGACAACTTTGACATCATTTAAAATAAAAAACTATAAATGTCATAATCGCTTTTATAAAGATCCAAATGGTTAAATATTATACCATTTGATGTTTATGGTTTATATATATAAGACCAATATGTTTTGGTCAGGTTTTTTGGCCTTTTATGGGTATTATTAATCAAATTAAAACTATATTGTTGATTTTTCACTAAATAAGTAATATCTACATCATTAATGAATAAGATATTAAGGAATATATATATTTCATAAAAATAAAAAATAAATTACCATGATAAATAAAAACATATTATCTTTGAAATGAGTATTTATAACTGAATTTATATTCTGTATAACCTTATATTAAAAATAAGTTAATTATTAATGTTTGAGTGAGACATATTTCACTTACATTTAAATGAAATAAATTAAAGGTCCTAATCACATACAAGTGCATTTTAATAGATACAATTTCAACCAAAGTATATTTTTAGACGAAATATAATCATCTAATTATATTAATTAAAGTGTTAGGATAATTTTATAATATTATATTTACCATTAATTACCCGATATACCTTTAACTATGGTAAATAATATTTACCGTAGTTACTATTCATAGTGCCCAAAAATAAAAAGAAGCCTATTTACACAATTTGGACCTAATTATTCCAAATATGGAATACATTTTTCCAAATTCAATCATAGAAGTTTCATAAATTAATTTAAAATTAATCCCGTTTATAAGAAAATGAGTTTTAAAAGTGAAAACATTGCAAAAGAATGAGATGATTTTACCGATTACTTCCATGTAAACTACAAGCTAATGACATACATTATATTAAATGGTAAAAATATATTTTATTTATACTTTAATCCCATTCAATATTATAATTTAGCTATATAAATTATTACAATGAAAAAAGTTGTTTTTAATTAAAATATAGCATATTTTAATTATTCATTAATATATGAAAGTTATCAGAATAATATGAAAAATATATCCAAAGTAAATTTTTATATCCTTATTCCAAAGAAGAGTTTTATTTAGTAAAATTGAACTTATGAACAAGTAAAAAACTAGATTTAAATGTGGGTGCACCATCAAAAGGCTGCAGAACTTCATTTTTTTAAAAATACTTGTTTTACCTGAAATATTTATTTTGTATTCATACCATGTTCTAGAAAATGTGTAAGATTTATAATAATGTTATAAAATTTAAAATTTAGTTAATACTATTCATAATGGCTAGTTCATGATAATATTATAACAATATATCGTTGTTTAGTGAAACTCGGAATTGTGTACTACACACGCTATCGAGGAAGGTCACTTTTGCATGAAACACAAGCCAAGAATATTGTTTGTGTATACAAAAAAGCTAATATGGTGTTGCATATAGCGCAATCTAATCTTTGTGTAGCATAAAACACAAGACATCAATGAAATTAAAAATAATATTTTCCTAATATCTCGGGGTGTTACAAGTCACTTAAATCACATCAACATTGTCATTAAAAACTTTTTCTGGATGAGAAGCACACTAGAAACGAAATTAGTTATCATTAGTTGGTCCATGTGCTGTAAACCTATTGAAAAAGGAGGTATTGAAATAAAAAACATGACAATCTTTAACCATTCCCTTCAGGAGAAACTCACGTTGAATCTCATTTGTAACAAATCGCCTTCCACAAACTTTCTCTAGGCTCATTTCCTTAGAAAACTCCAATGAAACACACATACTAATATCACGTCCTCTATATGTCCATCCATTAAATGTACATTCAACTCCATTATGTCCAATTCTAGATGTATGGCCTTCATATACTTGAATTTGAATTTTTGGCATGATAACCGGACTGGAAAGCCCTTGATTTCCTTAATTTCTTCCTCAAATCTCCCTATACATACTAGTGACACCATTAAAAAATCATGAATATGCAAAATACACCCTTTCCTGAAGAGATTAAAACTATTGTCGATAATTACCATTTCTCTATTAATAAGGATTTTCTAATCTGGTAACCTTCCCATAATAGGATTCTTGACTCAAAGAGATTTTACAATCATTTATACACCAATGATATGAACAACTTCAGATGGCTTAACAACATCAATCAAGATTGGATTAAACCTTCTAGATTTACTATTGTTTGGCATATTTCTAATGGTATAATTCCATTTGAGTCCTATTTATAATCTTATGGAATCAACCTTTTTTCTAAATGTCGTATGTGTAACCAACATCGTGAAGACCATAATCATCTTTTCCTATCTTGTGATATGGGTACTTCTCTTTGGCATTATATCATAGACATCATTGAATGAAAATTGCTGTTTTTTAGCTCTGTAATCTCTCTGATTAAAAAATTTCTAGAGAAAAATGACTCTCAACAAATCAAGATCTTATTTGTGGCTGCAATTGCTCAGCTTCTACATGTGATCTAGTATGTAAGGAATGAGTATAACTTTTGCAATAGTTCTTTCAATTTAATGCAGGAAAAATGAGAATTCTTATCACTATCTGAGAGGCGGCCTCGATACAGAAGGATCAGTGTAATAACTCCGTGAGATATTTGGTGATCCTATGACGTCTTGGGATCTTAGGTAAATATCCTCACCCTAAATACATGCTTTTAGTTTGTTGGCATCCCCCCTACATGATGGATCAAAATCAATATTGATGGCACCTCTAAAGAAAACCTAGGGCAAGCAGGTTGTGAATCCATCTTCAAAAATCTTCTGGATCAAGTTCTCAGTTGCTTCTATGGATCATGTGGCATTGATACCTCCCTATAAGTATATATTCTCAGTGTTGTTCATGCGATCTCGTTTTCCAAACTGAAAAACTGGAAGAACATATGGATTAAAAGCGACTCCTACACTATCATCTAGGAAATATAGAAGGGTACCATCCACCTAGCTTGGAAACTCACTTCTAGCTGGATTAACTGTCTACACTCCCTCTCTTCATTCAACTTCATTACTACGCACGCTTAACAGGAAGCAAACAGAGTTTCTGATGCCCTTCAAAACATGGGCGTTGATAAGGACACTACCTGGAGAGATAATCTTCCCCCTAAGTTTCATCCTCTTTATTTGTGGGATGTAAACAAAATGACTTCTTTTAGTCTTGTATAACCTCATTTTTTATAATAAATTTTGTTTTTTAGTCTTTGACCAGAACAATGCCTTTAAAAAAATGAAAATTTAAATACCATTTACTCACTTGGAAATAAGTGAGAGACAAAGGTCAAATAATGATATTTCATAGATGCTTACCAGAAAGATGCAGAGGAATATCTTTGTGAATTATAGAATCATGTGGTGTGAGTAAACTACCTATCATGGAATTGATAGTAATAGTGATGTTGTATGAAAAGGAGCGTAAATTCATCAAAGATATCAAGAAGGGTGAACTGAGTAGAAAATCAGTAGTCTTCTGGAAAAGTTTCACTAGACAAAGAGAAATGGTACATTCTATATATTCAAGTGAAAAATAATCTCCGGATGTAATTGATAAAGAGATGGCCCACATGGCCATAATATTCTATATATTTTATAGTAACAGAAACTTATTCAAAAAATATAATTCTGGATGAAATTATGACAAAAAAATATAGTGTAAAAATGTATTATAAAAATAATGACACACCTAATGAAATCACAATATATTAATGTAAGAGGAAAGAACACATTAAAGATGAGTATCCAAAATTGAAATATAAAAATAAGTATAAGTACAATGATAGAACATACAAGAGATCCCTAAAATCAACACGAAGTCCTTCTAAAGATTTCTCGAGTGATTCAGACAGTAATCACGAAGATAAATATGATAGGGAAAATATATGATTTGTAGATAACCCATTAGAGATAAAAAAATATAGTTCATGGTTCTCCTTCTAATATTTAATTTTTTTTTAAAAAAAAATAATGAAAATGATTATAATGAGCCATTAATTACCAGTAAGATTACTGTAACACACTGGAGGAAACATTTCACGAGTTTAAAGATAAATATACTTCACTGAAGAATCCACATGTTCCAGTCCAAAATTTTCATACAATACTAATATGGTACCAATAATGAAGAAGAAAAATTGAGAAAAGAATAGTTTTACACCAGGTTCTTATCCGAAAATTTCATATAATACTAATACCTAATCAACTAGACCAAATAAAGTATTTATTTTTAAAATTTTACAATCTGGTTATTATAAACCCATTTAGAGGTTATGAATTCCAATCTCACTTATTACTAATATAACTGTACCCAAGGGTATTTTGTTTCTATAATGATTTTTGGAATAAACATTGTTTTGTATGAAACCTATTTTGAAAACAACATCCAAAGCCTATGGTATTTGGATAGTTGATTTTTTAGACATATTTCTATTGAGTATTCAAATTTCATTAATTTGATCAATGTTTATGGAGGTCATGTCACTTTTGGTGACAATACGAAATGGAAAATCATCTAACATTTCCAAATTATTAATTATTATAGAGTAATAATTTTTAAATTATTATATGTAGATAGTCGGAAATATAATCTTCAAAACATATCTTAATTATGTGATGATGGTTTTTATATATTATTTGGAAACAATGCATGTCATGTTTTTAATGATATTTTATTTAATTATTACAACTTTAATAACTTATAATATTTTTTCTAATGATTTAAATTCATTATCTTCTAATTATATTTCTTTAATATGTTCCTTTAACAAAGAATCATGTATTTGGAAAAAGTGACCAGGTCGTTGAAATATTTATTCACCTAGAAATATAACTAGTAAAGGTTTAGTTAGAGATCTACAAAAGATTAAGTGATAAAATGATAGATTTTGTGATCCCTTTCAAGAAGTTAAACTTCATAAGATTTCATTTAAATCTATTAATTATGACTCAACCATTAATCCTCTAGTGTTAGTTTATATGGACACCTTTGGACCTTCAATAGTTTATAGTATAAAATAAAAAAATTATTCTATTTCCTCATAGATGAATTCTCTATATACACTTGGGTATTCTTTCAAGCTCACAATAGTGAAGCATGATTTTACATTATGAAGTATGCAAAATATTTAGAAAACCATACTGTATTTAGGATTAAGACCATAAAAATTGATCATGGTTATCAATTTTAAAATAAGGACTTTGAATAATTTTTTTCAAAAAAGGGTCACAATCACAATTTTTCTACTCCTACCATACCAAAAAAAATTGTGTGGTCAAAATAATAAATTGGACTCTTCAAGAGATAACCTAGAATATGCTAAATGAGTATGAACTACCTATCTACATTTGGGATAAAGATGTTAATACAACCTTTTATACTATAATGAGTGTATTAATTAGAATAATCTTAAAAACAAAACCTTATGAGTTTTAGAATAAAGGAAATTCAAAGTATATTTATATTAAAATTTTTGGTTGTAATGTTTCTATTATAAATACAATGGATAAATTAGCAAAAAAAAAATCCAAGAGTGATGTAGGGATTTTTATTAGGTATTAAACATCTGGTAAAGGTTATAGAGTGTTTAATAAGTGATCCTGAAAAATGCATGAATTTGATCACATTAAATTTGAGTAAATAGATCCTAAAGAACCTAAAACTATCATAGAGGACATTGGGGGTGATCGTTCAATTTTGCATCTCAATTATAAACTTTTTGAAATATCTGTTATACAAGAAGATAGACTAACCAGTAAACTTTCATAACACGAACTACAAGAAGATCTTCAGTCTTTTATCCCTTCTTCTCAAAGATGCATTGGAAATCATAGAAACCACCCTTTACATCCTATTATAGGAAACCTAGATATAGGTAAATAGAAAAGGTCTTACCATAGAAATAAAATTAAATACCATGCCCTATTTTCTAAGAATGAACTTAATAACATTAATGATTCCATCAATGCGGTGTTCTAGTTAATATTTATGCAAGATGAACATAATCAATTTGAATGAAAAATGTTTGGGAACTTGTTGTCAGAACTAAGGAAACCATAATTGTTGGTAATAAGTGGGTGTTTTGAAACAAGTATGATGATGTTGTAACTATAGTAAAAAAATCAAATATAGACTAGTTGTAGAAGGTTATAATCAAGAAGAAGGTATTGATTATGAAGAAACATTTTCACTTGTAGGAATACATGATACCATTTGGATACTACTTTCCAATACATCACATTCAGATTTCAAACTATATCAAGCTCCAAAATCATGGTTTGATAGGCCTACCTATTTTCTATATCAAAATGATTTTGAAAAGGTATATAAGATCAAATTTTTTTTTATAAAAATAATTTCTAAATATTTCTTAATAGTAAAAATATATATAGATTATTTTATATTTGGATCTACTAATTATTATTTATGTACTATTTTTTGAAAACTAATATTAAATAAATTTTAAAAGAGATTAATGGATGAAATCAAATAGATCCTTGGATTTAATATTTTTCAAAATAAATATATAATTATCATAAGTCAAATTAAATATAATAAATAACATTTAATGTATCTTGGACTTGATAATACTAAAATGAGTGATACTCTATTTATTACCACCTGTAAACTATATCATAAGGATGTTGGGAAATTAGTGTATCAAACTAGTTATATTGGTATGATTTGAAGTATTTTTTACTTAACATCAAGTCAACATGATATTATATTTAGTGTTTGTATTTGTTCTCTATTTATAGAAAATCCAAACTATCACATTTTTCTATCTGTCAAAAATATTTTTAAATATCTCTTGTATACAACTAAAAAAGGAATTTTCTATCCCATACGGAATGATTTGGATTTAATAAGTTATTCAGAAGATGATTTTTGTGGATTCATGTGAGATAACTAATGAACATCATGAACACGTCATCTTCTAGAAAAATATCTAGCATCATGGTGTAGTAAGAAACAAATTTTTGTTACACTTTCTACAAAAAAAGTTGAATATATATCTACAGGAAGTTGTTTTGAAGAAATCATATGGATGAAACATACTTTAATATATGTTGGATACTAAGTTATACATGTACCTATAAATTTTTATATCAAAAGTGTGATAAATATTTCCAAAAATCTAAAATATCAATCTAAAACAAAACACATTAATGTAGGACAACACTTTTTGAGAGATCATTGTAAAAAGTGTAATATAAAATTTGAATTTATTGGAACTGGTCGCCATCTAACTAATATCTTCACAATGAATTTGAATTTTGAGAGATTAAACTAAATCAAACATGATTTAGGACTGATAAATTATGGAAGATGGGTCACAATTTATAATTCACCATTGATAAGTCATTGTTGATCAGTCACCGTTGATAAGTCACCATTGATTAGTAACTATTGTATGTGTCATCATTCATTTTAGTTAATAATGTTTTAATAATGTTTTTATTCTCTTACTGATTAAATTTCTATTATATTTAATTAATTATTATTTATATAATCTCCCTAAATGATTAAACTATCAGGGTAAATAAAATTTATTCACTTACCCAAATATCATTGATCTATTGAACATTTTCCTTTCTCATTATGTGATCATAATTCTACCTTGTTCCAGCCTCTTATTCAACCAATATGAATGACCCATGTGATGTGGGTAACAGAATTGAATCTAAAAGTGATGTGACAAATTAATAAACAAAAATTATCTAATAGTAGTTTGGATATTGTTTCAAGGAACCTGTATATGGAAAAATTGGTAATCGAAGAAGAAAAGGAAGTTGAAGCACAATGAATCCCCACTATTAATATGCTAGTATTAGTGTTTATATAATATCATAAATCGATTGACATGATCACATAAAATCACATAGGTTATTATTCGAGGTTAGTCTATTAATTCTATTAGAATAATATGTTTATTTTTTGAAATAAACTGGATATGACAAGAAGTTTCATTGATGCAAGTAAAATTTCATTCTATTCAAGGTTATTGGAAAATTTCGTAAAAGTAAATCACAAATGTGTATATGAGGACTTGGAAGGTAGAATACCAAGTGACAGGGAAACATTCAAATAGGAAGAGGCTCTAATATAGTTGAATAGAGATGGTACCCTTAAGAGACATACTCATGTAGAAATTGATATTGAATGTAAGCTATTTTAAATCTTTGTACAATATGTTTGATGTCCATGAAAAGGATACTTCAATACCATGTGATATCAATATGATTATTTCATATATATGATGATACAAGGGAAAATAATCAAACTGAGTATATTCTTGATGATTCATAAGTATGAGTTGTGGAATAAGAGATCAAAATTGAACTCCTTAATATATCAAAAAATATATATTCAGTCGTATATGCTAATGGACATGTAAAATAATGAGAGAAGTTTAAGATACGTATTCTGTTTTATTCTTACCAACAATGATTTGTAAAAGGGTTATAGTATGTTGGAATCCCTAGAAGAAATGATGGGTAAGAGACAATGAAATATTGTATGATGAATTCAATCCAATTGATCATCCAACAAGACCTAAAGAAATGGTGGATCATATTATAAAGCTCAATGATTTAATTTAGTACTCTGATGAAGAGAGTGAAAATATTGAACAAATAGTGGAAGAAGAAGATAATTTTTCAGTGGAAGTGTGGAGTGATCCTAAAATTTCTAAATCTCAATCTAAAGTTATTGTTGGACCTATCGGTCTATTTGGTTATCTGCTTACCCAAAAATATCATTTAGAAGAAAATGATGATAAATACACTGATGTAACTTGAGAGAGTACTTTTAAGATATCTTCCTCTAAAACATTATGTGACAATAATGGTAATAAAATTTTAATTAATATAGATGATTCTATGGATGAAAATTATTAAACTATGGATCTTGAGAAATTAGATGGAAATGAAATTAAAAAAACTAAGGATTAGGACGATGTAGAAAATGATAGTGGATCTGATCATAGAGATGTCTAATATGATAAAGGCGGTGATGACCATGGAAGTGGAAGTGATAAGAATAGAGATTCTAGTGCTGATCCTAACCATGAATCATTTCAACTATGTCCTTTATCACTAGTGACATAATGTTCTAATAAGGATGTACATAACCTTAAATATACTTTGATTCATGATTTCAAAAATGATACCAAATATGGTATAGAATATACTAGTGAGGGGGAGAATTTAATGCATCTGTTTGATTATTCTAAACAAATGTATTAAAAAAGGATGATAACATGATGACCAACCATATATAAAATGCCCCTATTGTATGTAAAGTTGGTAAAACTAGTCAATTACTAAGAGAATAATCAATCCATCCATATACTATAACTGTTGTTAGTTATTTTTAATATTTGTAAATGTGTCCTAGTTTTGATAAACATGGTTTAGTTTATTGATATTTGGATTATGAGAATGAAAGTTTTATTAGAGAATAAGGAACCTTACTGGATCAAATAGATCAAGATGGAGAGTTTCATCTTTTTACCCCCATAGAAACATATAGATTACCTGTGGTGGAAGTAACTTTTGAGAAAATAAAACATAAATCTTCTCAAACTATTATACAACATAAAATAGTAACCAAATATGACTTTTCAATGGAATGTGAATTCAGACATTGACTCCATGGGAAGGATTTTAGTTTCAGATTTTACAAATGTCATTAACTCTCAACCATTTACAATTGCCATTAATGTGAAGAAATAGCCCGAAATTTGGATGAATTGGTTATATCACATATGCATCCAATATAATGATTTCATATTAAATAATTCTATAAAGGAATTGAATATTTTCAATAGAGGTAGGATGTTTCAAAATTTTAGTAGAGGGTATGACAAACACTTTTTCAAAATTTATGAATTCTATTTATCAGAAATTTGAAAGCATGAATGCTACTGCCTCTACATCAACTGTACCTCCTCCTCCTCCAATGAAAATTGATTAAGGTCTCCTTTGGCATGTTTATCGGGTAAGTGGTCAAAGTTTTGTTGGATGATGTGACATCTCAAGAGGAACAAATTTTATGGAAACAACATCATGGAGATTTTTTATTTCAGATGATAAAATAATATTCAATTTATCTCAAGAATGTTAAGGACATCATCAATAAAGAGATAATGATTTATTATTAAAGGATTTATCAAAATAATGAAATCACTGATAATTTAAAAATTTTCATTGAGAATATGCTTTGTACATTAGTGATAGAAGTATTCAAAGAACATGTGAGTCATCTAATGGTTCTAGCACCATCTGTCAGAATATTCATGGACAGGAAAAAGGATTTCATTAGTCCCATGGAAATGGGAGGTAATATAGTTATGTATTTTATCAACAATATGAAATTCTTCTGCAATGCCCATATTAAAAATATTATTTCAAGAGGCAATTTCTATGAAAATAGTTATTTCCACCATAACCACGGAGTATGTTTGACACAAACCTATAGTGATAACTCAGTCAGATGGTATCTGCCTCTACAATTTCATCCAAAGAGTATGTCACCATCTGATGAAATTAGGAACCTCAAACCAGTTCATATGCATTAGACACTTCCTCTAACTGCCAACATACCTTCTATTACAAAAAATTATCAAACATTCATTACAACAATATCATATCATGATAGAGATAAAAAAACAGGGAAAGACAATGTTGTTTAGCCACCAACCTCTTACAAGTGAATCTAATTAGATGCAGTCTTTTGATAGGGATAATGTGTCTCTTCTTTTTGACACTATAATTCCATACTCAAAATATTTTTTGGATTATATTAAATGAAATATCTTTTTGTAACTATACATTTTTATTTTATTTTATTTTTCTCTTCTTTTTTGTGTTGATTATCTCAATGGGGAAGATAAAATTGGTATTTATTTTTATATAGGGAATGAATCTAGAAATTCTACCAATTATGAGAAAATTTGTTATAAATTTATAAATTTTCATTTAATTTATTTATATTACTCATATATCATATGAAATGATATGAATATTGTCTTTAACAGAAATTTATAACTGGTTATTTATGAATACTCATTTAATATGTGTGTTATAGATTTCCATGTTTTGTGATCATCAAATTGGGTATGACATTTACCTCACCTTTTGTGAATTATGTTTGACACTCTCTTATTTTAATGATCATAAACCTTGATTATTTTATTACTAATGATTAACATGTGTGGTGAGATAATTTTTTTTACTAAAACTATTTCTATGATATTGCTGCTAAGTAATATGGTGAGGCACCTTTGCTCGGGAGTCATCGTCAAAACTTGTTTCCATCATCCACAGGCCACTGTTGAGGCGAGTCACCGCCAATAGAGCCACAACCAAGATTTATACAATTGGGATTGGTACCACCAGATGATCTACCACCTTTAGAACTACATCTAGAGGATCTACCATTAGAATGTGGTACCACTAGAAATTGAGTCATCATTACTAAAATTTTAAGATACTATGAGATGATATGTAACCACCATCTTCTTAGAACTATTGCTTTCCTATGAAATTTCAATGAATGTCTAAAATAATATTTCTATTAGAAAATATTATGATCATTATTAATCTCATAGTCAAAGGGTGATCTGAGGATTTTTATATGATGTTGTTTTATAAATATAAATGATCTCTCTCTCACACAACATTATTACGTCATTATAATGATGATTACAACTAAATCATAAAACCATGTGTGATACTAAATCTATGAATTATCACTTATATTCTTATTCATGTTTTTAGATTTTCAATGACATAGAATAAAAAAAATATATTACAAATACTGATTAATACACAGATAGAGATCAACAGAAACAATCAAACTGATTTTTTATGATCCTCTATTATACTACAATTTTCAAAATAGAATGTCAAAATCTTTACCAACACTGATTGGAGGACTGTGAAAAATCTAAACATGTTAGATTGAGAAATACTATATTATTGATTTTTCATCCTATATATTTCATTCTAATTTGAGAAGCGTGTTGTTACTCTGTTATCAAACAAACACTATCTTTCAAACATAACTGGAGAGTACTTTCTACTCTCTCTTTTTTATACATCTGTTTTCCAATTATGTATGTCAACGACATCCCAGTGTGACATATTTTATTCATTCTTCCCATGAATAACTACGGAGGATGTTTTTCATTCTATACATCTTGTAACTATTTATTGATTACCTCATTTAGTTTGTGGATTTATTTTATTATAATTATTGTTTTCTTAGCATTAAGTGATTTTCAATTTAAAGGGATTAAGTCTCATATTGAGACTAAACCACATATTTATTCTGATGATTCGTTGTGTTATTTTTCTATTCTTAAAACCTAAATTGTTTTTAAATATATAAATAAAACAATAACATTGGTAATGAATATTAACATGTTTTTCTATTTTTTTAACTAAATTTATTTCTAAAGATAAGGTGTTTATAAACATTGTTTTAGCTAATAACTAACGACCCATTAAAAAATATTTTTAATGGATAGATTTTATATCAAACTGTTATTTATATTAATTAGTTTGTAATTTTATTTTTTGTATTTTATTTTATCTTAACCATTAACATAAATTTTATTAGGAACTCAATCCACCCCCTCTTGAGTTACTCACTCTGATTAACAAGAAACTACAGATTCATCAAGGGGATATATAGAGTATCATCCCATAATATCATGGAAATTCCAAATCATTATTTGTATAATATAATGAAAATAAATAAAATGCCTTGGAAAATACTATAACATCCCGGTTTTGGAATCCACCCAGAGGTTCCCCATACCCGGTTGGTCACATGGCCTCAAGCACATTTCCCCAAACACCAGAGGCTGCTGACTAGTAGTGAGGTCCTTGGGTGTGATAGTGGGGAAATTATGCCACCATTGGTAGAGTACATAATGGAAGTAACAACACATACAATAGTGGAAGAAGTAAATATACAACAAAAATAATAGTGGATGACTGATAAATAAACAACCGGAGCATTAATATATATAAATGATGTGTGTGATACATATTTGTCTAGGAAAATAGCCAAAAAAGTTACAATGCTAAATAAAGTACTAAACGAAAGTACAAAAGCAAAAACAGATGAGTAACTTCTCAATATCGCAAGCCTCAGCTTGATCCCATGCTCTCCAGCTTCAGTTCAATAATGAACCTAAAGTAGAAGGGCGATTTCCCTTATCTATACCTACAACAAAAAAATATGTTTGGGCCCAAAATCATGGCCCAAACATGGTGTGAGACAAATTCCTAGTAGGAAACCACCCAACGATTTTTTCCTAACAGTCAGTGAATATATGGTAGGTAAAAGTACAAAAAGCAGTAAACAATGATGTACTAAACAAAAAACAATCCACTGTTTCTTGCACATAATTACAAACATGTAAATATCCACTCATGCAATTAGAAAAAATATGTAACCTCTGAGAAGTTATCACAGCCTAACCCCTACGGATCAAACTATAAGTACTAGAAAACCTTTGGGAGGTTTGCACAGTCTCACCCATCTGTTTTAGCTAATGACTAGACTCTCTAGGGAAGAACTCACCATCAATTCCCCCTATAGTCTCATATCCTACTAAAGGCACTTTGAGGAAGCACTCCACGTCTCATTCACCCTGTGGCCCATGTCGAGGAACTACATACACTCTATGGAAGCACTCAACATTAATTCTGCCAGTGGTCTATCATCATAAATTAAAGACACTCTGGAGAAGCCCTTACGTCCATTCACCCTATGGTCTACTACACCAGGTTCTCATAGCCCTGTGTAAAAATCAGCAAGTACCGCATCGTGTAACTACCAAAGTACCCTAAAGAACTACTTGGCTAGCATTCTACAGCATCTCAGCATGGAAGAACACCAGTCACACCATCCTACAACTAGGCATGGAACTGGAAATATCCTAACAGGAAAAACTAGACCAAACGGTCATAAATAGGAAAACAAATGTATGGGAAAAGCCTCCAAAGGATAGTAGATTACCCTATTCACAAACAAAAATCACTACACAAGAACATAAGCAAAGCAAGAAAAAAACATAGGCCAAACTGGAAACACACAATACCCTATTGAAGGGTATTTATGGTATTTGAAAAAATACACAACGATATCCTAAATAAAGGCACAAAACACCTACCTTGACGTTAGGAGATCAATATAATTGAACCTTGAAGCATGATTCTCCTTGGAATGTCATATATCTAAGAAAACATATAAAGCGTTCCACCTACAAAAACATGAGAAAGAGGAGAAATTGCTAAACTAATCTCTATGAGAAGGAAGACCATACACCTATGGCTTCAACGCAATTGACGGCGGTCGATTCAGAGAACGGACAGAGGCTCAGGGGTTTGTCAAAGATCTGTAACCGTATGGAACACACTCGGTTGAAGAAGCTGGAGAAGAAGATAGTTCTGGGGTTAAGACACGTCCCCGGTGCATTTAGTGATGAAAAAGAAAGTACAGGTCGTGTACTCTTGAAGTACAGTATGTGTAATAGGCTTTTCTTTACTCCACTTTAAGAGGCCTCCATGTCACCCCAACATGGTTGTGTGTGTGGCCATGACACGGCCAACACATGGTCTCGAGCAGCAATGAAGTACACGATGTGTACACAGAAAGTACATGACGTGTACTTAAAAAATTTCCAGAAACTCATGTTTTCTCAAAAACACCAGAAAAAGGAAACAATTACCTGAAAAGAATGTCTGGGTTCTTAAAAACTCCCCCCCTTAAGGAAATTTGTCCCCGAATTTCCCTAGCGAGGCATAGAAGAAGAAACCCCAAACAGCTCCGGCCACTGTGATCGTACATCAGCCTCCCTCTCCCAAGTCTGGTCCTGTACTTGCCCATGCTGCCATAACACCCATACCAGGGGAACAAAACGACCATGGAGAACCTTCGTAATGCGATTTACAATCCTGATAGGATGCTCCTAAAACGATGCATCCGCTTCGAGTTCAACCTCATCAGGTTGAAGGACATTAGACACATATGAAAAGTAACGTCGGAGCTAAGAAACAGGGAAGGCTTCATGCATAGATCGGTACCTCTGAGGTAACTACAACAGATAGGCAACCAACCCAACTCTCTCCAAAACCTCAAATGGCCCGATGTACCATGGTGGATGCTTAGCCTATCTCCAAATCAACTTGTGTGCCATCCTCGGTGCGACGCGTAGGAAAACTTGATCCTCGACCTCGTACTCCAGAGGTCGTCTCTACTGATCAGCATAAGATTTATGTCGAGACTGCGATGTAGCCATATTCTTCCGAATCTACTATATTTTCTCAGAGGTCTCTTGAACAAGACAAGGTCCCATCAAAGGTGCCTATACCGCCTCTTTCCATCAAAACAGTGATTGCCATGGCCTACCGTATCGAGCCTCGTAAGGTGCCATCTAAATAGTCGCCTAAAAACTGTTGTTGTTTGAGAACTTAACAAGAGGTATATTCCTATCCCAGTAACCTCCAAAGTAAAGAATGCAAGCTCAGAGTATATCCTAAAGCACCTGAATCATACACTCAGACTGGCCATCTGTCTGGGAATGGTATGCTGTACTCAAAAGTACCTGTGTACCCAAAGGCTTCGGAAGACCATTCCAGAACCGAGAAGTAAAGAACACATCTTTATATGAAACAATGGAGTGCAGAATTCCATGCAAACGTACAGTCTCTCGGATGTACAACTATCTCATCTCATTAACACTAAAGTTCTTCTTGATTGGAAAGAAGTGAGAAACCTTCTTGAGTCTATCTATGTTAACCCATACTGCGTCATTCCCTCGAGGTGATCTCAGCAAACCGGTCACAATTTCCATCGTGACATCATTCCAAATCAACATGGTAATTGGTAACTGCTGTAAAATACTTGTTGGTCACTGATGTTCCGCCTTCACCTATTGACAAGTGGAACACCTCATCACAAAACCAGCAACATCTCTCTTCATACCTGGCCACCAATACTGGCGATGTAGATCACGATACATCTTCGTGATGCGAGGACGAACTGCCCAAATTGATGAATGAAAGTCCTGCATCAGCTCCTCGCGTATGTCTGTTGGCACCCATACGCATCCCTATAAATGAAAGATCTCATCCTTTCCCACTATCCATCTAGGAAGACGGTCCTCGCTTTTCACACTCTCTCACAGGACTAGGCCTTCTGAGTCTAATAGCTACCTAATCCATACCCAATCAAGACGTTTAGATGTAACAACTACATAAGATAGAATGATCTGCCCCAGTCTGGCATGCACCTCCAAATGCATCTCAGAAAACAAAGCCATATGGTGCCCTTCACTGATGGCCTCATGAACTGCATGTATCTAAGTCCTCCTTCTCAACGCATCAACCACTATGTTTTCCCATCCCAGCATATAGGAAAGCTCAAAGTCAAAGGACTGAAGATACTCAACCCACCTACACTGTCTCAGATTCAGATCACGTTGGGTGAAGATGTATTTGAGACTCTTGTGGTCGGTGAAAACCACAAAGTTCTATCCCAGAAGATAATGTCTCCAAACACGTAAGGCATGAACATATTCTAGTTTCTCAAGATCATGTGTCGGGTAGTTCCTCTCATGTGGCCTCAACTACCGAGACCCATACGCAACGACTCCATCTCCCTGCATAAGTATAACTTCCATCCTAATACATAAATCAACGTAGTAAACATTGTAGGTCTTGCCCAGCTCTGGCAAGACTAGTATAGATGCTGAATTCAACCACCCTTTTAGCTCCTAAAAGGCTAACTCACAAGAATTTAACAATAATAACTTTTCCCCCTTCTTGGTCAGACCTGTCAAAAGTGCTGCTAAGCATAAAAAGCCCCATATTAAGCGTCTATAGTATCCATCCATCCCTATAAAACTCCACACCTCAAAGAAGTTATTCGGTTGTTCATAGGAAACTACTACTCTCACATTATCTAGGTGTACTGATACTCCTGTCTATAAGATAACATGACCCAAAAAGTGATTCTGATCCATCCAAAAGAGGCATTTCGAGAGCATAGAATTTTACTGATGCTCTCTCAGTGTACTCAAAACGATATCAATATGGGTATCACGGTCGTGTCGAGTGTGATTGTACACCAAGATATCTTCCACAAAGACCACCAAAAAAGAGTCTATGTATGGACGGAACACTCAGTCCATCATTTCAATGAAAACTACAGGTGCGTTCGTGAGATCGAATGGCATAAACATATACTCATGTAGAACTTAACTGCTCCTGAAGGCTGTAAGAGGTATATCTTATGGTCTTACTCACAAATTATGATAACCGGACCTCAAATAGATCATCAAGAACACCCGGGCTCCTCGAAGATAATCAAAGAGGTCATCAATATTAGGCAAGGGATATCAGTTCTTGACCATCAACTGGTTCAGCTTACAATAGTCTACACAAAGTCTAAGGGTGTTGTCTGCCTTATTCACAAGCAGGATAGGTGAACCCTAAGGAGAGGTACTGGGTTGGATGAAACCCCTTTCTTGCAACTCCTACAACTGCTTCTTGATCTCCCGCAACAATGGTTTAGCCATCCTATATGGATTAATGGACAATGGTTCTACTCCTAGCATGCGCTCAATAGAATAGTCTACCTCACGCTCTAGAGGAAAACCAAAAAAGTCCTCTAGAAAAACATCTCTGAAATGATCCACCACTGGAGGAATGTCTAACTGTGAAGTCCCCTGGTCATCCAGGTATAGTCTAGTAATCTGGGTTGTAACTCCTCCTAGTCTATGATGCTCAGGTCCTGCTCTACTCGCTTGGACATCCCACTCGCCCCGATGGGGAAAAGATCCACCTTCTGGTGATATGAAACTCACCATGCGGAGATAACACTCGAATAATAACTGGTAAAGAACTACCAGTCCATTCCAAGAATGACATCGTATCCTGTCATCTCTAGGACATAGAGATCCCATAGAAAATGACACCCCACAAACTCAAGAGAGCACTCTATGAACTGACTTACACAAGCTGTCCTAGTCCCCAATGGTGTCTATAGAGTCAAAGTATCGGTAGAGGAAAAGATGCAGAGAACAAGGATCTCCACAACAGCAATAGAGATAACGTTTTGGGACGCCCCTATATCAAAAATAGTAGAAGATAAAACTATGGCTAGTAAGATCGTACCTCAAACTGCAGAGGGTCCCCGATCCTGCTCCTGCTAGGTCTACCCCACTGCAAAAGCCTGACCTATACCACGACCTTATGGCCCAGCCTGCCACTTTGAGCTGATCCCTCTTATTTTCACTGATGGAAAGGTAAATAACTACTATGGCCTCAACCTTCACCTCTGCCTGATCGGACGGAAGAACTCTAGTTCCCAGAATGGAGAGAAACTAGTGGGTCTTTCCCTGAATAAGGAGTCATAGAAGAACCCCTGTCACCTGCTGCTGGAGAGAAGACCTGACAGAAGCAATGAAGGTGAACCATCTTGCCACAAGATTTGCACTACACTGGGTCTCTCTGGCACTAAGGCATCACATGCCTAGCCCTTCCACACTGGTAGCATACCACCTAGCTTCTAGAAGATGTGTCTTTCCACCTCAGATCACCGCATGTAGACTACCTACGGTTATTCCTGGTATCAGTTGCTGAAGCACTAAATCTGGAAGCAGAACTGCCCTGACTCTCAACTCCAGAAACTCTCAGATTTCGCTTTGTAATTAGTGACTTGTTGATGATGGAAGCGATGGAAGTTAGCTTGAGGATATTAACATGTTAGAGGATCCCTCGTTTGAGACCATACTCCAACTTCCTTAACAAGAAAAACCAATCTCTGCCCTGGAGGGGTGTGAAATGCTGAAGCTCTGTGAAACGAGAGGAATATTCCATGATAGAAATAGTAACATGCTCTATCCTCATGAACTCCCCGGCTCGGTCGGCCCTCAGGGTCTCCGGATAGAAGTTGTCATAAAAGACGCACTAAAACTCCTCCCATGCCATAACCTGCAGATGAACGACATATGAGGTCACATCCCACCACATCGTGGAAGAGTCTCATAACATGTAGGAAGCGAGCTTGACCCACCTCTCTAGAGGCATCTCCAGATGCTCAAAAATCCTCATCATGGCTTCTAGCCATCACTCTGTAGCCTAAGGTCCTCCTTCCCCTTAAAAGGTGGGAGGATTCTACTACTGGAAGACTTGCGTCAAGTCTACCATAGTCGAGGCAGAAGGCGGAGCTCCCTGGAAGGTCAGCATCATCCTCAGAAAACCTTCCCTAAGTTGAGCATCGGCGCCTGCAACTTGTATAACCATAGGTGCCAAGGCTGGCACAATAGGAGGATCTACAAGAGGTCTTTGATCAGCTATATCAGGCATCTGATCACTCCCCTATGACTGGCGGTCAAATGTAGGACATCTTGGTGTCATGATTCTACAAGGTCAAATGCACACCATAGATTCAAGATTAACAAGGACTAAAAAACTGAAGGCACAAGAAGGAAAATTGAAAAGAAGGCATTCATGTTTTGCAAAACATGACTACACGACATGTTCTTTCCCTACACAGTGTGTTCCCTTATGTCATTCACATGGACGTGTACTTCTACCTAACTTGTCATGTAACACCCCAAATACACGGAGTGTTGTCCTAACACAAGGTGTGTACTTGAATCATCTTCCCTTCCTGAGTCCTTATACAATGTTAAGCCACATGGATCCTCTAAGGAAAAACCACATGGTATGTTTAAGGCTGACAAAATGTGTACTAGACAAGCCTTACCTAGACCGTGTTGTCAGCGACATGGCCTAGAACACAGCTGACACTACACCGCATGTTCCAGATGGACACAGCGTGTACGAAAAAGGGTAAAACCGATCAATGTTGTCCATGAGACGACTGAGTACCTAGATCAGACTACACGACATGTAATATTCAGACATGGAGTGTATATGAAAAGATAACTCATCCCATGCTCTTCATTACACGGCCATGATACTTATTTCATACTTGAAGACGTGCTAAACTAGTACACGGGGTGTTCCTACAAGATTTTTCATAACACCGTGTCCCTACCCACACAGTCAGTGACACGATTTGACAACTACACTATGTGTATTCATAAAGTACATGCCGTGTATTACAGGTTTTTCCGGGCAGTAGGCTCAAAACTGATCTAAAGCCCAGAAAACACACGTTAAGGTGCCAATATCTGATCCTTGTGGTCCCATACTCCCTGCTAATCAATGTTTGGCATCATATACAAGTTACAACAAGGTAAAAAAGTCAATAATCCTCTAATTTTGGGTCCATGAGGGCCCATAACACCTCCAGAACCAAAATTTGAAGTTTATTCAGGTAAAACCTTACTCAATCAAGATCTAACAAGAAGAAGATATTTTTATCAAGAATCTATCACAACAGCATGCATATTCTATACAACATAAATCACAACAACATGCAATTTCTAATGCATCATAGATGGCATGATAAGAATTCATGGAGTGTGATTTCAAACAAGTTCTTATATGATGCATGAGATGGAATACCCTCATCTCATCGGGTTGCAATAGATATAGAACCACAATAACTACAACGGCAACAGAACAAAGCATGTGAATCCACTAATGGTGAAATCAAATCAACTGTAAAATTGAAAACCAGTAAAATTACAAAAAACGAGGTAGTATGGATTTTCCCAGTATGCGGGTTAGCTACTCATGGGAACATGTTATTACCAAGTACCTATTCTGTCCTATCCCTGGCTATAAGCTCCAAACAGTAAGTCAAGAGAAAATAAATCCCCTATGATACCACATTGTAACGTCTTGTTTTTGGATGCCACCTAGAGGCACCCCATACCCGGTTGGTCACATGTCTTAAAGTGCATTTCCACGAATTCCAGAGGCTGCTGAATAGCAGCAAGGGCCTTGGGTGTGATAGTGGGGAAACTATTCCTTCATTGGAAGAGTACACAGTGGAAGTAACAACACATACAAAAACGGAAGGAGTAAATATACAAAAACAATAATAGTGGAAGAATGATAAATAAACAACAAGAACATTAATATGTGTAAATGATTCATGATACATATATGTCTATTAAAATAGCCAAACAAGTCACAATGTTGAATATAGTACTAAAACAAAGTAAAAAATAGAAAAACAGATGAGTAACACTTCCTCATCGTAAGCCTCGTCTTGGTCCCATACTCTCCAGCTCCAGTGAAATAGTGATCCAGAAGTAGAAGGGCGCTTGACCTTATATATACATGTAACAATATAATCTGTTTGGGGCCAAAAGAATGGCCCAAACAGTGTTTGAGACAATGTCCCAGTAGGAAACCACCTAATGATCTTTTCCTAATAGTCAGTGAATATATGGCAGGTAAAATTACAAAATGCAGTAAATAGGGAAGTACTAAATAGAAAACAATCCACAGTATCTATCACATAATTACAAACAAGTAAACAGTCACTCAAGTAGGTTGAACAAATAGGTAACCTCTGGGTAGTTCTCACTGAATAACCCCTATGGTTTAACCTAAATGTACTATAAACCCTCTGGGAACCACAAAAAATCTCACCCCTCTGGTTGAGATAAAGAATAGACTCTCTGGGGAAGCACTCAATGTCAAATCCCCATATAGTCTCGTATCTTACTAAAGGAACTCTGGGGAAGCACTCAACATCTCATTCCCCCTATGGCCCGCGTTGAGGAACTACATAAACTCTGAGGAAGAACTCATCATCAATTCCCCTTGTGGTCTCATATAATAAATTAAAGACACTCTGGAGGAGCCCTTACGTCCATTCTCTATATGGTCTACTAAACTAGGTTCTCACAGCCCTCTGTAAAAATCAGCAAATATCGCATCGCGTAATGTCCAAATTATCCTCAAGAACTACTTGGCTAGCATTTTACAGCATCTCATCATGGAAGAATAGCAGTCACACCATCCTAAAACAAGGCATGGAACTGGCAATATCCTAACAGGAAAAACTACACCAAATGATCATAAACTGGAAAAACATGCATGGGAAAAGCATTTAAAGCATAGTAAATTACCCTATTCACAAACAAAAACCTCTACTCAAGCATATAATCAAAGTAGGAAAACAACAAGGGATAAACAAAAAACATGCAATACCCCGTTCGAGGGTATTGGGGGGATTTTCACAAATACTCAAAGACTTCTTATAGAAAGGCACAAACAAACTACCTTGATGTTAGGATATCGATATACTCGAACCTTGAAGCATTATTCTCCATGGAATGTTTATATCGGAGAAAAAATTTAAAATTTCCTATATATGATAACATGTGAAAGAGGAAGAATTAGAAAACAAAAGTCTAAGAGAAGAAAGATCTTACCGCTGCAGTTCCAAAGCAATCGACGGTGGTCAATTCAGAGAACGGATAGAGGCTCAGGGCTTCGTCAAAGATTCACGGCCGTATGGAAGACTCTCTATCGAAGAATCTGGAGAAGAAGAATGTTCTGAAGATAAGACTCCACCCCAGTGAATTTAGTGGAAAAATGTACATGACGTGTGATTTTGGAGTACACGGTGTGTTCTAGGATTTTTTGTATGCCGATTTAGGTGGCCTCCATGTCACCCCTGCATGGCCATGTGTGTGGCTATGACACGACCGACACAAGGCCTCAAGCGGTAATGAAGTACACGACCCGTACTCAGAAAGTACGTGGCGTGTACTTCAAATTTTTTTCGAAAACTCCTATTTTCTCAAAAACTCCAGAAAAAAGAAAAAACATACCTGAAAAGAAGTTCCGGGTTCTTACAAATATCATTATTTAATAATGAATATAGATTTATAAACATTTTACAAAATTGTCAAATAACTATCAAAGTAATGACCGTATGTAAAAAATAAATATGGTTTAGGAAATATTAATATCCATAACTTAATAATTGTGATATATAAGGGAATATCACATGAATAATTATTTCAATAATGAGATTGGTTCAATAGAATAATACCAATTAAAAAATAAGGTGAAATTGTAAAGTTGACATTTACCTCATGGTAATTTCCATGCTAAACCCATTGGGTGAGTAATTCATTATAAAAAATAAAATAAAATAAATATAGAATAATAAATGAAACAATATATCAATATGGTCATTATATATAAAAGACAATAGATTTATATTGTGAAAATGATGCATTCCTCATAGAAAGAAAAGTATAACTAGAATCCCTTACCTTGCCACTATTTTTGTTGAATGTCATTTAAAATAATATGTAAAGGATTTAAACATGATACTAACTTGTAAAAAAATTATTTATATTTATAATATCTTATGTAAACATCTTACAATTTGGTATTTTATGTTTGTTAAAAATATATCACAATTGACAATATTTTATGTGTTAATTGCTTAGTTTTTCTAATACGTTTTGACTTGTTACATGTTTTCCCTATTAATTAGATCATAATTTTATCATTCCAATAATTAATAAAATAATTTAAATATCATATATTTCCAGTATTTAATTATAATAATCCATAATATTTTAGTTAAAAAATATTATTCACCGTTCATGGAGACGGTAGGCGTTAGTACGAATGAACAATACTTTCATTACGTTTCCAAATTAAAATAATGACAATTAAGTGATATATATATATGTTACAATTCATGAATCTTTTATATATCCTATAAATAAAATTTTCTATAAATATATTTTATACATTCCATATATAATGTGAATGAATCACATTGCATTTAGGTGGAGGTAGTCCACAGTTCCACAAATAATGTTATCATATTTACACAAAATAGAAATAATTAAGATACATGTTAAATAAAATTTAAATATGTATTAATAAACCATAAATATCTTATAAATAATCTAAAAACAACATTACCATCTTAATTCTCAACCATTATAGGTGGAAAAAGAAAAACGAATAACATCATTTTAAGAGGCAGTACTTCACTATACACAACAATTATAAGTTCGTTATTCATTATATGAATGTGTGTATAAGTGTAGTGATAAAAATAATAATAAAAACACATTAGTATATTTAATAAATATATTAGGTTATATAATATTGGAATAAATAGAGTTTAGGGGGTGAAGAATGAAAATAACAAATTAGAGCATAAATAATGATGTTACCTATTCTTTGGGTAACTCCATTTGGTTTCCACCAAATGGATTCCTTGTATGAATTTAATCCCAAATGATTTATTATCGGAGGAATTATGGGATTTTGGGAGATTATTTGAATTAATTTTTTTCTTATCCAAATTATTTTAGAGGTGTGAATAATGGTATTTGGTTAGTACCTGTTATAATGGAGGAGGAGTGGAATTCTAGTAAATTTTATAAATAGGAATTCCAAACAGATTTTTCATATGAAAAGTGGATCAACTAATGGTATAAATATAATGAAAATTATTATATGATATACATATAGATCCAAAATGTATTTTGGAAAAATTCTATACCATTTATGTCCTTGATATTTTGGTTTAGTCCCTTTTAAGATCATTTTTCTGTTAATCGCTATAATTACATTGAATCACATTTTCTTATAATTTTTGTTAAAAACTATGTTGAAATTTTTTTAAATTATAAATTATTCTAATTAATAATATTTAATCCATTTTTCCAAATTCTAACCAAATAACTGAATGAAATTAAAATATATTTAATCTCGTAGTGGGGATCATAATGTATGGTATTATGAAAATATGTTCAAACATGTGCTATGCTTTTAATTTAGATATAATAGTGAAATTTATTATAATGATTTAATTGGATAAAAATATGTAAAATAGATATTATTATTATTTAAAATAAATCAATATTTTAATTTATCCTCATAAATAAATTAAATGAAAAAGTAGTTTGGAATTAAAATTCTATATTTTTTACCATTAAACAAAAAATGAACCCTCAAAAAATTAACCAAAATTCACAATGTCCTTATTTATACATTTCAAGATAAAATTTAAGATTATTCTATTATATTAAATTAATAAATGTTTAAAAATTCATATTTAATGTTACTTCTCCACTAATATGTGGTAAAATTTTCCTTATAATGATATATGATTTCATGAATAATATTGGGTTTTTAATATCTACTAATTATCAAATATATTTGATAAATGTCAAAAATATTTTATTGAATATATAATATATATTAATTTAATATCACTTTTTAGTTTTAAATAATTTAATTTATTAGGGAAAGTCGACATCATTTGAAAACATTTTTTTTTAAAAACATTCCCTTTATTTATATAAATTTTTATATTCATTACTAATTAATTTTTATTCAATGAAGTCGACCTTATATTTTAATAGTTGCATTAATAATATTCATAACAACTAATTTATTAGCTAGGTTGTATCTTAATATATTAAATATTAATATTATTAGTAATATACTATTGTTTGTTTAAATAGATACTTGCATGTTCCGCAAGCCATTTTTGAAAGTTAGTCTTATGTGCAATAGAAACTCTTCTAGGTGTTCCATGTAGAGAATGATAAAATTTTTGTTCCATGTAAGATTATATACGATGTTTTACTAATAAACACATATAGTAATTAAAATTAAATTTATTCTAAAATAAAAACATTGTGAAGTCTTATGATGTTACATATGAATCATGATGGAATTAAATATGTGAAAAGAAGAAAACAAAAATATGTTGAGTCCTTCAGGAGGAACCACCATTCTTTATTTGATACTTACTTCTGATTCACAAGTTGTGGTAAAATAGATCGCAAATATTGAAGATATATTTTCCTTTTATTAGTGTACATTGAATGAAAATGTCATTTTGGATATCTATCATTTTAAAGGCGAGGAAGATTAATAGTGAAATATTAATCAAAGAAGAAGGAAATAAGAAAAAATTGACTCTAGGATGTGGGATGAGTTTAAAATCATATTTTTTTTAAAAATAATTTACCAGTGTTGTTTGTAGAGAAATGGAGAATGAATAACTCATGACTAAAAAAAGGATGATGAATCTTTTAGTACCTCTGAAGAAAATTTTATGACACTTGTGAGGTACTCTTCAAGTATTATAATTAATCCAAAAAATAAAGTTATATTATTTTTTAGTGGATTAAACCAAATATTCTATAAGAATTATCCATAAAGGACTTTGGATGCCATGATGAAATCATTCTATTTGAAAAAAATGTAAATAAAATAATGAAACTCTCTTGGTTCTTGTGATAAGAAAAATAATGGTGACCAATTGGAAAATCAATTGACATGTCACATAGAGGGAAGAAAAAATTTCGAACTCATACTTTCCAAATATGTGGGAAAAAGAACATTGCAGATTTCCTAAAAGGAATATGTAGTTGTTTTATTTGTGGGAATATTTTCTAATAAGAAAAATATTTTATAAGTTATGTGTGTTGAGTCAATAAGGTTTTCCTTTTGCCTTTTCCATTCCTTCTTATTTTGAAAATCACAAACACCTTATACTTAAGCAAATAATATTTTTACTCCCTTAAGGAAAATTTACTTCTTAAAGGAAATTTACCATAACCTATATTTTCTTATACATAGCAATATTATTCTTAAATTCAAATACTGGATTCATAACCAAATTTCCGGAGCCATATAATGAAAAGATTTGGAACATTCTGTTTTTAGGATTCGAATTCTGGATGTGATCTGTAATATAGTTCTAATCTGAATTCTGAACTCCGAACTCTTTAGTAGCTCGACTCCGAACTCTAAAGAAGTTGGAATCCGAACTTTTAAGCAGTTCGACTCCGAACTCTTAAGAAGTTCAACTCTGAACTTTTAAGCAGTTCGACTCCAAACTCTTAAGAAGTTCGACTCCCAACTCTATAGGTTCAGAATCCGATCTCTAGTGAAACCAGACTCCGAATTCCTATAAAACAGAATCCGAATATTTCTTTAACAGAGACTCCGAACTTCATATTGGTTAGACTCCAAACTTTAAACTTGATTACACTCCGAAATATTGATTAGATTTTACATACATATTCTTCGTTTCAAAACGATGTCGTGCATTCAGTTATACATAGTTTGTTATAAAACAATGTCATCTATTCTCTTTCTAATTAACAGTTGGTTGAGTTACATGTGTACAGGTCCCTCCGAATTTCATGGAAAATTTGACCGTTGGAGGAGGGAGCCGACTATTGGATATTTTCTTATACATAGGAGCTCATTTTAAAGAGCTCAAAACGACTGACATGAACATGTTGACCGATCTAGAGAACACACATTGTCAAGGTGATTTATAGAGAGAGATGCTTTTCATGCCTTGTACGTACTGAACTGCTCATTCAGATTGCTTTGTGTGACTCTGGATGATGGTGATTACATTTGAGGACTTCCAGGGATAGGAAGACAGAGGTGCCGACTACCTTGAAGTTCGAGGGATTCCTTGCTAAGGACGACAGAGGTTCCAACTACCTTGAAGTTGAGGACTTTCGGGGATAGGAAGACAGAGGTGCCGACTACCTTGAAGTTAGAGGGCTTCCTTGCTGAGGAAGACAGAGGTTCAACTACCTAGAAGTTGAGGACTTCCGGGGATAGGAAGACAGAGGTGCTGACTACCTAGAAGTTCGAGGGATTCCTTGCTGAGGAAGATAGAGGTTCCAACTACCTTGAAGTTGAGGGCTTGCGGGGATAGCAAGAAAGATATTCCAATCTTCGTATCGCGGGCTTACCCTGGTGTGGGTAATACAGACTTTCATGAAAATATAAATCAAGGGACCATTATCCAAGGTTGTTGGATACCCTTCTATTTAGGTTAAAAGATTCATATCTTGTTACTTCTAGTTTTACTACTTGTTTTTCCGCGGAATATTGTATTGTAAGGAAAGTATAACCTTCTTATATTTCCTTACACTTGTACTCTGATTAGTTTAAGGTTCTATATGATTTAAGGCAGAATCTTATATTGTAAACCTTGGTTTCAATTCTTTAGTTGGGGATTAGAGGTGTTGTGAATTTTATTAGGTTAACTTTGTTAAACTTAGAATTTTTTCCTTGTCTAAGGAAAACATAGTTATCTGTAACCAACTTTAAAGGTTACAATGGATTTTTTAAAGTGTACAATTCACCCCCCTCTTGTATTTTGAGCATCTACATTGTTATTTCGATCCTACAATTGGTATCAGAGCAGGTCTCTGAAATAATCATACTCACGTATAAGTTTTTTCGTTGCTCACTTTATCATTCCGAATATTGTCATTCCGATCATTATCATTCCAAACTTTATCATTCCGAACGTTGTGGATATAATATTTTTCTACTAACTAGTTTGGTTTCCCAAGTTGTTTTAGTATGGCAGGAATGAATGTTGGTTCTATAGATAATCTAAATCCTACAAGACCACCAATCATTGATGGTAATGACTATGAATACTGGAGATATCGAATGAAGACTTTTGTTTTCAACACTGGAGTGGACAATTTTGTTATGCTTACTGGTGATTATAAAATTCCTGATAAGGAAGTTAGAACTTTCAGTAACCAAGAAAATAAAGAGTATCAACTCAATTATAAGGTATGCAATACATTACTATGTTCAGTGACTAGAAATATATATAGCCAAATTTCTTCTTGTGAAGCAGCTAATTGTATCCGGAAGATGTTAGAAGTTACACACTTTGGCACTTCTAAAGTGATTGAAATTAGGAAAGATATGCTTAGAGCTGAATACCATGGATTCGATTTTCTGTATGGTGAACCTATCTGCAAAGTTCAATAGAGGTTTATGACTATAGTCAAAAACTTACAGTCTATTGGAGAAAAAGGGTTAGATGATGAAGCCCTTTTAGATATGATAATTGATATTATGCCCAATGAGTGGGAATCAAAGAGAACAGCTATAGATGAGAACATGAATGTCACTTAAATTTCTATTGATGAGCTATTTGGAACTCTTCTCCAACATGAAACCAGAATGAAGAGAGATGCTGAAAATATCAAAAAGAATAATGGGAATGGTACTGTTGGTTTTACAACTACATCAAATCATATGAAAGCTAAAACTCCTGAGAGAGTAACCAGATCCAAGTCTAATAAAGTGGTTGTTCAATCAGATTATAGTGAATGTGAGATCTCAGAAAATGAGTTAGCAAATCTTTCTTGAAGGATGAACAAGAAAGCCGACTAGAGAAATTTCCAATACAAGTATAATAAAAAGGAAAGGAATGATAGGAAAGATGGAGAAGTTACTTGTTACGAATAAAAGAGAGCTGGACATATTAGACCAGATTTCCCTATACTCAAAAAAAAGAAAGGAAAGACAGGCATTCTGAAAGGAGCAGGAAGAAGTATTACAAAACAAAAGCTAAAAAGGTTCTAAAAGCAAATAACACCTGGAGTGCCAGTGGTGGTGACTCTTCATATGAATCTTCTGATTATGAATCTTCGGGAAAAAAGAATCCTGGTCTTATAGCCAGATTACCTATTGAAAATCATTGTTTTATGGACAAGGCATGAAATGCTGAATCATTGACTAATGTATCTTTAAATCCAAATGATAGTAAGTATTATAACTCCTCATATGATGAAACCTCTTCTGATGAAGAAAATACTTCACCTACCTATGATGAAGTTTCTAGGTTTGCTGAACTTCTTGAGATTGGGAACTCTAAACTCAATAGGAAACATGATAAGGAAAACTCTAGGAATTCTATTCTTAGAAAAGAGATATCAGATCTTTCCAAAGATCTTGATAGAAAAAATGTTGATTTTATAAGTATTTCAAAAAATCTTGATGAAGTAAGTTTTGAGAGGAACAAACTTTCTAAAGAGTTAGAAAAAGTAATTTCTAAGAAAAATGTTTTCAAGCCTAGCTCTAGTTCTAAATATAATTATTTTGAAGATAAAAACTTGGTTATCAAACTCAAGTCCGAAATTTTTTCCTTAAATAGGTGTTTGTCAAACTTTACCCATGGTAAGAAAATTTTGATAAAATGTATTCTCAAATACGAACTTTAAGAAATAAATTAGGATTTGGTTATACCCGTGCAAAACCAATTTTTAGTAACAAATACTTTGTTCCACAAAGTGCCCCATTTTGTAACAAGTGTCACTGGGGTGTTCACTGGGAAAAGAATTGATTTTTAAATAAAACCCAATATCTAGGTTTTCATAAAGCCTATTTTTCTAAGAAAATGTGGGTTCCTAAAATTTTGTTGTCTGGAAATTCCGGATCCAAGAAAGTTTGGATTCCAAAAGTCTAATTCTTTTCTTGTTTTCAGGAAGATAGAGGAAGTACCAACAATAATACATTGTATATGGATAGTGAATGTTCCCAGCACATGACTTGTAACAAAAACTATTTTGAAAAGATTATAAAAATGAAAGGAGGAAAGGTAACATTCGGAGATAATCCACAGGGAGAAATTGTTGGTATTGGTAATATTGTTCTTCTTGGTAAAACATTGATTTCAAATGTTTTATTTGTTAAGGGTCTTAAGCACAACCTCGTTATCATAAGTCAGTTATGTGATGAAGGGTACCTTGTGAATTTTAGGAATGATAAGTGCTTAGTACAAAATTCCAAGGAAGATTTTATTCTCTCAGAAAATAGGCAAGAGAATGTTTACACTTTGAACATAGAAGACCCAAGGAGCCAAGATTTACCTTACCTAAGTGCAATGGAAGATCATTCATGGCTGTGGCATAAGAAGACTAGGACACTGTAACCTTAGAAACTTATATAAACTCTCTAAGAAGAAACTAGTTAAGGATCTACCGGAGCTTAGATTTGATTGTTCTAAAGTTTGTGATCCTTGTCAATATGGCAAGAAACATAAATCTAGTTTTAAATCAATTGGTGAAGTCTCAATGACTGATTCATTACAGTTAGTGCACATGGATCTTTTCGGTCCAACACAAACTGGAAGTATTGGAGGCAAATACTATATGTTTTTTCTAGTTTATGATTACACCAGATTTACATGGGTCTATTTTCTAGAAAAAAAGTCTGAATATTTTTCTTATTTCAAAAGTTTTATAGCACAAGTTAAAAATGAGAAAAATATTCCACTGAAAACTATTCATAGTGATCATATAGGAGAATTTTAAAATCCTGATTTTGAAACTTTTTGTAGTAGGAAAGGTATTACTCACAATTTTTCAGCACCTAGAACTCCTCAACAAAATGGTGTAGTTGAGAGAAGAAATAGAATTCTTCAAGAGGTAACTAGAACCATGTTGAGAGAATATTCTATAGCTATACATTTCTGGGCTGAAGCTGTATGTACTGCATGTTATACTATAAATCGAGTTTTGATTAGACATTTTCTTAATAAAACTCCTTATGAGTTATAGAATGGTAAAAAACCAAGACTATCCATCTTCAAGGTTTTTAGTTGCATGGTATTCATTCTGAATACTAAAGATAACATACATAAATTCACACCAAAATCGGATGAAGGACTTTTCTTAGGTGATTCCACAACATCTAAGGCTTATATAGTTTTTAATAAAAACACTTGTATTGTTGAAGAAACAGTGCATGTAAAATATGATGAGTCTGATCCTTTTGTATTTAAACTATCCCAACCTACATCCTCAGATGTGTTTTCAAAAACTGATTGTCAACCTTTGATAGAAGATCCTTCTGATAAGGAAAATGTTCAAGAAGATACTTCTGAAATATTTACCCCAGAAGACTTTCTACCCTATGTTGATGAACAGGTTTTAAAAAACCCAAATCATGTGTTTATTAAGAATCATCCTAGTGATAGTATCATTGGTGATGTAAATCAACCTGTTAGGACTAGAAATTACTTAAGAAATGAAGTATAACATCTAGAATTTCTTTCCCAATTAGAACCAAAAAGCATTGATGAAGCTTTAGAATATGATGATTGGATCAAATCCATGCAAGATAAACTAAATGAATTTGAGAGGAATAAAGTATGGAACTTGGTTGAAAGACCTAATGAAACTTCTGTTATTGGAGTAAAATGGGTTTTTAGAAAAAAATGTGATGAAAATGGAGTCATAGTAAGAAATAAAGCTAGACTCATTGCTAAAGGCTATAACCAGCAAGAAGGAATAGACTATGAAGAAACCTATGCTCCTGTAGCTAGACTTGAATCTATTCACATTATACTTGCCTTTGCAGCATTCTTCAATTTTAAGCCTTTTCAAATGGATGTGAAATGATATTTTCTTAACGGTTATGTTCAAGATGATGTTTTTGTTGAGCAACCTCCTGGTTTTGAAGATAAAAAACATCCTGATCCTGTTTTTAGACTTACCAAAGCTTTGTATGGTCTTAAACAAGCCCCACGAGCTTGGTATGATAGACTCACATGATTTTTTTTCAAAATAACTATGTTAAGGGAAATACAGATCCAATCCTTTTTAAAAATAAAGATAAGAAAATTATTTTGATTGTTCAAATTTATGTTGATGACATCATATTTGGTTCAACTTAGCAATCTTTAACTGATTATTTTGCAAGTCTAACGATGTCTGAGTTTGAAATGAGTATGATGGGTGAGTTAACTTTTTTCCTTGGTTTTCAAATTTCTCAAAAACCAGAAGGAACCTATATATCTCAACACATGTATATTAAAGATCTTATCAAAAAGTATGGTTATGACAACACTAAGAGTATAAGTACTCCCATTAGTACCTCAAACTCTTTAGATCTTGATGAAGCTGGGAAATCAGTAGATCAAACGTATTTTAGTGGTATGATAGGAATTCTACATTACTTAACAGCTAGTCGACCAGACATAATGTTTTCAGTGTGCCTATGTGCAAGATATCAATCCAATCCTAAGGAATCTCACTTAAAGGCAGTGGAAAGAATTTTTCACTACCTAAAGGGAACCATGGATCTAGGATTATTTTATACTTTTGGAAATGATTTTGTTTTAAAAAGATTTTCTGATGCTGACTTTGGTGGATGTATAATGGATAGAAAATGTACATCTGTAACTTTTCATTTCATAGGAGATTCATTAGTTTCTTGGTCCTGCAAAAAGCAACATTCTGTAGCACTTTCAACTGCTGAAGCTGAATATGTAGCAGCTGGAAGTTGTTGTGCTCAAGTGTTGTGGATGCAACACACACTCAGAGACTATGGATTGAGTTTCACTAAGACACAAATATTGTGTGATAACACAAGCGCCATTGCCCTAAGTAAGAACTCTGCACATTACTCTTGTGCAAAGCACATAGATATTAGACATCACTTTCTTAGGGATCACACACTTAAAAGAGATATCATTATTCAGTTTATTGGAACACACATTCAACATGCTGATATTTTTACAAAATCATTACCCTATGATAGATTTGAATACATTAAACAAAATTTAGGAATGACAACTGTAAGGTAATCATTCTTCATTAACTTCTTGTTGAACAATTCTCATAACAGTAATAAACTCCTCTTTATATGGGGAGTACATTTGATTGTTAGTGTAACTAATTTTTTTTTTAAAAACTTTCGGAACTGAACTTCCGGAATGGAAATTTCTGAAACCAAAATTTCTTGAATGGGAATTTCCGGAACTGAAATTTTCAGGACTGAATTTCTTAGAATGAGAAATTCCAGAATAGAGGTCTTTGTACTGAAAACTTCCGGAATGGAATATTCGTACTGATAAGTTTCAGAATGGATTTTTTTTTTCGTACTGGTATTTTCGTAATGAGATTTTCATACTGGAGTTTTCGTAACGAGGTTTTCGTACTGATGTTTTCATAATGAAGTTTTTTCCCTTCAAGAAAAATATTACCAATTACAAACTATATTTCTTGTTAATCTGTAAGTTATGATTTTCTTATTTAGAGTTTTGTAATAAAAATTTTCTTACTGGTATTTTCCTAGTTTTTAAGAGTTCGGATTTTAATTTTTCCTCAAATATGAATGTTTTCTTTAAAAACCTCAAAAGATCGGAGTCAAAGTTTTCCTTGTGGAATTATTCTCAACCGTCAGATCTGATCAAAGTTTTTTCAACCGTTAGATGGTTTTTGGAAGACCAACGGTCAAATTCTTTGCCTATATAAAGGGGACCCCGAGACTCATCCCACATCGATTTTTCAAGATTTTTCATCTTGAAGATCTGCTGATCGTCTTAAGTCCAGTTCCGAACCATGTGATGCCGATCTGAATCCTACAGTTTACTTCACTCCGAATGTCTGTTGAAGCAACTTGTAAAGATATGTCAACTGTGAAACCTATCTCAAAGTGGTTAGTTTTCAGGGAAAGGCTAGTTCACTCGGATTTTTATAAGCTTGATTCTCTTATTTCAAAGAATATCAGACTGAATGGATGGGAATATGTATGCATAGCCAAGTCAGATAAACAAGATCCAGTTTATACTGATTTATTAATAGAGTTTTTTGAGTCTGTTTCCTTCATGGTGGAAGATGGCAGACAGAGGTTTTCTATCAAGTATTATGGGAAGACTTATAAACTTTCTTACACAAAGGAAGTGAGCCTGGTTGATCTATTATATAAGGGAGAAGCTGAATTCTGCTCTCACAAAATTCCGGATGTGCAAAGGAGTTTCAATAAGGAGAAGGCACTGAAGTGTCTTGGGCTGAAGGATGATTCAACAATAAAGATTGCTCGTCTCACTCCGAAAAATAGAATTCTCCAACTATGGATGCAAGGTTTTCTGGTTTTGAGAAGAGGAGATAAAGAAAATCTGAAGAAGAGTGATATCTATGTCTTAGATTTTTTGGTAAATCTAAGAAAGATAAATCTGATGAGGCTTGTCTTGGTTACGATCATGAATATCAAAGAAAGAAATATGAGAGCTCAGATTATTATGTTTCCTACCTTGTTATTAAAATTGATAGTTCGATGCTTAGAATCTTTCAAGGTTGCCTGCAGATCAAGGATCCAGAATTGCAAGCTCATGCTGGTAAGTGATGATACTCTTAAGAGGATGAAGATGGGATTTTCCAGTGAGTCCGGAGAATTTTACCCCTTATCTGTGGAAGAGTTTGAAGCAGCTGAAAAAGAAATACAATCTCCGGAACCATAAAAGAAGCAAAGGAAGAAGAGGAAGGATAAGTAAGTGGTTACTAATGATGAAATTCCTCAGGATAAGGAATCTCAATCTACTCCCCCCAAGCCGAAGAAGCAGAAAACATATACAGATGAAGTAGCAGCCAAGTGGAGGGAAGATAAAGAAATAAGGAAGGAAGGGGATCCTCAATTCGGACTGGACCCTGCCGAGGCTAAAGCAATAAAGGAAAAATCTGCTGAGGAGCTAGAGAGACAAGTTAAGGAAAAGAAATTGAAATAGAAGATGTCTGAAGCTGAAGTCGTGCGATCTTTGCTGAAAGATATAGAGTTGGATTCTGAAATTCTTCAAGTTTCGGAATCTTTTGATGTTGAACCTTCTTTACCAGAAACTCCAGTGAAAAACTATGTCACTCCGGAAAAGGAAAGGGGTAAAGGAATAGTTGTAGAAGCTGAGAAGGATGTTTCTGAAGTAGTAGAGGAAGAATTTGAAGAAGAAGAAGAAGAAGAGGAGAGTGAGGATCTTGATACTTTGATCAAGCAAGTATAGAACTACAAAGATAAGTCTTAATCCAAAAAGATAGTTACCTCATGTAAGGGAGATGAGGAAGATGGAAAGCAACATCAAGAAGAATAAGAAGAAAATGTGTTTTATGATGAAGAAGAGTCCTATGAAAAGAATTTTCTTGAGGAAGGTTATGAAAAACAGAAACCAGATGAAGATCAGATTGTTCAAGTTTCTGAATCCGAGGAAGTATCTCCTAATGTGGAACCCATTCCGAAATATGATAAGGGGAAGAAAGCGATCATGGAGACACCTGTAAAATATCTCCTCAGGAGGAAAGAGGTTGGTGGTACCTCTAGAAGAAATTTGGTGCAGGATGAAGAAGATAAATATCCAAGCAAAGTTTCTGATTCAGAATCATCATCTCACAGGCATGATTTTGTGGTTCAATCTCTGAGAATGTTGGTGGACACAATTCTGATTATTCCAATAATAGATTCCAGATTCCAGTTGCTGCAACAATCTATGAATCAGAAATCCGATTCTTTATCCATGATCATGGATAAGTTTGTGAAGTTGGAAGCTGAACAGAAAAGTTTTTTGATCGATTATGATGTGCATAGGAAGTCCTTCAGTAAGGTAACCAAGTTGTCTAAGAGAGTTAATGAAGATTTAGTTCACTTTGAGAATTTTCAGGCTGAAGTTCAAAATGATTTTGAAATGGAGGATAAAAGGGTTAATGAGATTTATGAGAAGTTGACCCAGGAGAAAAATTTCTGGAATCAACAGGTCAGGGATCTGAATGGTAAGCTTAACTCAGTATATCAAAATTGGAAAACTAAAAGAGATTTCTGGATGGAGTTTCAACAGAAGATTGAAAATCAAGATGAGATAATAAAGTTGCAGAAAGAAGCCTTGGAGGCTCTGGTAGAGGCTTTAAATGCTCAAGAAGAAAAGGTAAAGGCCATGGAAAGGAAACGAGAATAAGATCAAAGAGACTTGAAGAAAATAAAAGCTTTGTTAAAGCAGCTCATTCCAAAGGAAAAGGAAGACAAATGAACCCACTCCGATCTTTTTTTGTAGTTTTCTTTCCTTGTAAATTTTTTCCCCAACTCCAATGAAATGGTTATCTGGTTGGTTGTATTGTGTTATATACTAATGTTTCAGGTACCATACATTATTTTCCATTCCCTTCAATTCTTTTTGAAAATCACGAAGGGGGAGAAGGAAAAAAGAACTACTCCTAAGGAGGAGAAAGAAAAAATTTCTAAGTGAAATATCCTTAAAGAAAGGGGGAGTTTCGCACTACGAAGTTTTTCATTCCTACAATAATGAAAACTCTTCTTCGGAAACCTAGAATACAATCCTTAGAGTTTCAATGCCTAAGGGGGAGTTAGTTTTATTCACTTCTATCTATGAACAAAGGGAGATAAGTTTTAATTTTCAACGTCTAATGAAAATTTTCAAAATCCTTATATGGTTTTTCGAAAGGATGTTTGTGCTTTCCAAAAAGGGGGAGATTGTTGAGTCAATAAGGTTTTCCTTATGACTTTTCCATTCCTTCTTATTTTGAAAATCACAAACACCTTATACTTAAGAAAATATTATTTTTAATCCCATAAGGAAAATTTACTTCTTAAAAGAATTTTACCATAACCTATAATTTCTTATACATAGCAATATTATTCTTAAATTCAAAACTGGATTCATAACCAAATTTCTAGATCCATATAATGAAAACATTTGGAACATTATGTTTTTAGGATCCGAATTCTGGATGTGATCTGTAATATAGTTCTAATCCGAATTCTGGACTCCGAACTCTTTAGTAGTTCGACTTCGAACTCTGAAGAAGTTGGACTCCGAACTTTTAAGCAGTTTGACTCCGAACTCTTAAGAAGTTCAACTCCGAACTTTTAAGCAGCTCGACTCCGAACTCTTATGAAGTTCGACTCTGAACTCTACATGTTCCGAATACGATCTTTGGTGAAACCAGACGCCAAATTCCTATAAAAAAGAATCAGAATATTCTTTAACATAGACTCTGAACTTCATCTTGGTTAGACTCCGAAGTTTTAACTTGATTACACTCTGAAATATTGATTTGCTTTTACAAACATATGCTTCATTTCAAAATGATGATGTGCATTCAGTTATACATAGTTTGTTATAAAATGATGTCGTCTATTCTATTTCTAAATAACCGTTGGTTGAGTTACATGTGTACATGTCCCTCCGAATATCATTGAAAATATGACCATTGGAGGAGGGATCCGACTGTTGGAGATTTGCCTATAAATACGAGTTCATTTGAAAGTGCTCAAAACGACTGACATGAACAAGTTGATCGATCTAGAGAACACATGCTGTTAAGGTGATTTCTAGAGAGAGAAGATTTTTATGCCTTGTGCATACTAAACCGCTTGTTCAGATTGCTTTGTGCGACTCCGGATGTTGGTGATTACATTTGAGGACTTCTGGGAATAGGAATACAGAGGTGCCGACTACCTTGAAGTTCGAGGGCTTCCTTGCTGCGGAAGACATAGGTTCCAACTACCTTGAAGTTGAGGACTTCTAGGGATATGAAGACAGAGGTGCCAACTACCTTAATGTTCGAGTGCTTCCTTGCAGAGGAAGATAGAGGTTCCAACTACCTTGATGTTGAGGTCTTCCGGGGATAGGAAGACAGAGGTGCCGACTACCTTGAAGTTCGAGGGCTTCCTTGTTGAGGAAGACATAGGTTCCAACTACCTTGAAGTTGAGGGCTTACGGGGATAGCAAGATAGAGATTCTGATCTTCGTATCGAGGGCTTACCCTGGTGTGGGTAAGATAGACATGCCTGAAAGTATAAATCAAGGGACCTTTATCCAAGGTTGTTAGATACCCTTCTCTTTGGGTTAAAAGATTCATATCTTGTTACATGTAGTTTTACTACTTGTTTTTCCACTACATATTGTATTGTAAGGAAAGTATAACCTTCTTATATTTCCTTCCAATTTTACTCTGATTAGTTTAAGGTTCTATATGCTTTAAGGTAGAATCTGATACTATAATCCTTGGTTTCAATTCTTCAGTTGGGGATTAGAGGTGTTGTGAATTTTCTTAGTTTAACTTTGTTAAAATTTGAATTTTTTCCTTGTCTAAGGAAAACATAGTTATTTGTAACCAACATTAAAGGATCGAAAGGAATTTTTAAAGTGTACAATTCCCCCCCCTCTGGTATTTTGAGCATCTACATTGTTATTTCGAACCTACAATGTGGTGTGTTCAATTAATTAAATTAATGGACATAGAGATCAATATAATGCCTCACCCACACTATAGTGATTTATGTTCAACAATTTTGGGAATTTTCTGAAATAATTCTCCAATACAAGGGATAATATGGATGATAATCCACAAGAACCTCTGAATACCAGGTTCACCAAGAAATACTATGCAATCACAAAGCCTGATGTGAATCATTTTAATTAGGGGAAACTTATACCCACCTTCTTGTATAAGAATTTGATATTTGATTGGTATGAAAGAGCCATATTAGAATCTTATTGATCATATTTACGATAAATTTAATTCAATGACCTCCTTCTATGTGGCTAAATGAATAATGAAAACACATTTGATATTCTATTGATAAATTTATAAACCGAAGCATACAATGAATATTTTTATATATTATATGATATTATATTAAGAATAAAGGATTAATTATCATTTGGAAGTGTATATTTTTACTTTTAAAATAAGAATAAAATTTATTGATACCGTCATGGGTTTATGAATATATGGTTGATCATAAGTTTAAATTCATTGAAACACCTTTTGAGGTTTTACGTTATTATAATTTATTAGGATTAAATATATTTTCAGAGACATTTTTTACATTACCACCCATTTATTTTATATATCATTTATGGAAAATGTTATTTAATAATGAATGAATTTTTAAGTGCATATTATTAATGTTATTTATAAACTTTATTTTTTATGTTATCTTTGATGTTAATGTAATTGTGGTTTTATTTGATCTCCTTACAAATTCATCACACTTTACTACTACGAGGGAAGATTTCTACTTGGATTTTCAATCCATAATATATATTTAGAAAGTGGTAAGGTTGAATGAGATACCAAATTCTATTTTATTTTCTAGAAACTTGATGTCTAAATTCTTCATTTGGAGAAGTATGATCCTGAAATAACATTGAGTTTTAGCAACATGTATCATCCTCAAATTAATGATCAGTCTATTGGAAAAATTTTAACTCAAGAGGATAATGTAAAATATTTTTTATGGATTTAAATGGTGGATGGGATAAAAATATTCTTCATGTTGATTTTTCATTCAATATCACATTTCAATATAGAATTCAAATCATTATTTATATGTTAGTTCATCAAAAGAAGTGTATAAATCAACCGTATGGGAATATAGCTTCAAAAAGAAAGATACTGCGACCTAAAAAATATAATTGAGGAAAAATAAAGTTATAGTAATTTTGAAACACATAAGTATATTTTTTTAATGAAATGGTATGATGATAATATTCGATGTGGTGTATAATTTATAGTTTTTGAGAAGTTATTTCTAGGAATTTATCTGTGGAAGAAATAATGGAAAACTAATCTCTCTGTATATCAGTCCCTTTAAAATTATTGATTCTATGGGGACCATATCTAATCATATGGAAAATCCAATTAAAATCTATCAGGTTCACGATGTGTTCCACATTTATCTCTCGAGGATGTAAATACATAATTCATCAGATGTACCGATCTCAGGGGTTATACCACTAGATCATAAACCTTTTTATAGTGAACAATCAATTGAGATTCTAGATCATGGAGATAAAGTGCTATGAAACATGACCACTCACATAGTAAATGTTTTGTTTTGGAAGATATGTGGAATCCATAGGATGTAATGATGGGGAATCATTCTTATTTTTTTGGTTCCAAAGTGATGAATTTTGAGGGAAAACCTCATTTTATGGGGGTAAAATAAAAAACCTAGAGATTTTGTGAAATTTATTATTTCAAGTAAATTAATTTTTTTAATATTCTTCATTACATGATAGCATGATTTTAGATTTTATTACACATAACATTGGGTGTAGCTTGGGTTACACACAACACCGCATTTAAAACAACATGACATGAAAATAAAATATTATTATTTAATATGATAGTTATAACTATCCATTTTTCATATATATATGAATATTAATAACTAATTTTTTAATATTAATTATTTTTTTATCTAAAGGAAAAATAAAGATTAAAAATTAATTTATTTTTTATAAAGTATTTATATGTTTTGAAAATACCATTTTATAAAAACAAATTATTTTTTTCAACATTAATAAATAAATTTTTCAAAAATTTAGAAAATTAATTTTATAAAATATTATTTATATTAGAGTAAATATTTTTTAAATTATCTTATGGTAAAATTTTGGGATTTTTAAAAAATGATTAATTTTTTTAATGAATATTGAAAAATATTGATGTTTAATTGAAAACAAATTTTTTTTAAATTATTAATAAAAAAAATTATTTTAATTTTTTTAAACTTTAAATATGTTGAATTAAATATATATTAATATAATTTAGTTCATAGAAATCAATTTAGTATTGGAATTGGATACTGAAATTTGTAAACATTTTAATATATTCAAGTTGAAAGCATACTGCCTCATTACATCTTTTGGATTAATATTAAAATAATATTTCCCTTGTATATGAATTTTATTTGATTAGTGTATTACATATTTAGATTCATCATAATTAATATTTGTTAAGAAATTTCAATTAATTTTCATTCAGAATATTTTGTGACGATAATAAAATTTAATTACATCGGTTAAGGTTAAAAGTGGTATTTGAATACAGTGCATGCACTTCTGTTAAAATTAATTATCAACAGTCCTAATATTTTTATTTGATTAATTTGATTTCGTATTTATAATCATTATTTTAAAATTATCAAATAAGAACCATTTTAAATTTGGAATAATTACTGAATTAAATATGTTAAAAAATCTAATTGTCGTGGTAGAATCTAAGGTGATAATAATTGATCAATATTAAAGACTAAGGAATGGCATGTTCAAAACACATTTTTTATTTATTTTTTGGTGTATATATGTTTCAAAAATATCACCCATCCCCTCAATGGTTATTTTTATATCCAAATTTGGTGACAATTTCCCCTATTATTGAAAACTTTTGGGTAACTACAAAAAATGCCACTCCTCCTCAATTATAAAATAAAACTCATTCCCAACACTTATTATCATATCTCAATCCATTTGGATCAAAAAAACCAACCCAGTCACATCACTATTAAAATGCTCTCATCATGAAATCCTTATTTGGGAATAAATTTATCATAGGAAGTCTTTTAGTGAAAACCTAATGAGGTTTCACGAAGAAGAGGTAATATTCTTCTATGAGAAATTTTGTTTTACTTCTTCTAACAAATCATTCAAATATTTATTAGAAAAATACGATATAATAACCTAATAATATTGCATATACTAAAAACATTTAATGTTAGTTCAATGACATACAACATGATCAACTTCTTCCAAATTGGTTATGAAATCATTATTCATGTGTACGGAGGACTACCCCCTCGTGAACTGAGGTAATTTTGTTTCCATTATCTCCTCTCATGGTTAGGTATGATAATAGATATAAAGAATATCTATGATATTTTTATCATAATTATAACCCTATAGTAATTATATCAAATATTACTTACTTCCAAACTTAATATATTTCCACCCTCTCCTCAATGTTTTATTTCAAATTTATGGTTTTCGTCTTTGTGAACAACCATAAGTTATATATGTCTTCAAAATATCATATTGATTACATGGGGGGAATTTAAAACATAATATAATTCCTTGAATTTTTAATATAAATTTCATATTTAATATAATTTTTCACCCCATGCGAAACACAAGGTTTATGACTTTGATAAACATTAGAAAAATAATAAAAGTTCAAATTTTTAAATTTACTCATAAGTATTCCAAATTTATTACAGAATATTATTGAATTATATAACACCATAGTACCAAAAACATTATAGTTAGAAATATCTAAACTCATGGTAATTCCAAAGGATATATTCTTGACCGAATATAATACTAAAAAAACCAACATCTAGTCACAATTTCCAATTTCATATACTCGATCAGTTCCTAGAATCCCTCTTCCACATTCATTAGAGCACATGGAGAATACCATGACACAATTAACATATCCATAATCCAATTCCTATTTTTGACTACTCATAAATTCCTAATACGATTCATAATTATAGAAATTCCCCCCTCTATGGAGATAATGTTCAAAAATCATAATATTTCTCATGTTTTTTACCAACCCATAATGGAATGGGTCGTTTCAACCTCCCCAACATATGAATAATTTTCCATGGTATGTCTCATCATGCATACATTATCATCCATCCTAGTTATAGATACTAAATGAATTTCCAAAATATAATATATCTCTACAGTTATGGAAATTCCAATGCCACAACCAAACCAACAAATCTATTGAAAATATCATCGGCTCACACATCATGACACTTATTATTTCCACTAATTACAAACCCATATTCCACACCTAATGTAATTTTAATCTTCTAAATTCAATAATTTCACACACATAGGTTAATATCACTAGTCAATACCAGAACCTCATCTACATAGTTTCATACTCAAGAATGAAACACTAATTCTCATCATATGTTTTCATCTCACTCCCTAGGATATATCAAAATCATATAGTCCTACTTTATTATAAATTTCAACATCATACCCATTAGATAGAGAATTTTCAAATACCCAGTCACTAGTAGATAAATTTCTTAAATCACCTACCATGTCACTCAACCTAATGATTACCTCATACCTAGAGGCTATTAGTTATTGAAAGTATTAACCAATACTAGTTTCGATCAACTAAAACATCCATTTGGGTATTTCCTCTTTACTATACATAACTAAAACACTTATATGTAATCTGTATCAAAAAACTATAACCACTTCCTTGTTGGGTCCATAATCACATAATGTCTATCACATACCAAAATCTAATAAAACAAGTTCCATGTGATTATATAACAAATGTGTGATACACACGATAGAAATTCTTAAAAATAATACTTAAGCACAAAACTGATGAATTAAAATATTGATTCTTTTTTTCCACCTGTGCCACAATCACCCCTCATGTCAACCCCTATTAGAGAACATGATCATGTTAAACATGCCACAAAACTCCGAACTACCTTTGTTGTCACATATCACTATATAGATACACCATTTAACATTAATAAAACCTCAGGAAATAATGTCTTTAATAATTTTATCAAATAATTATTTTGAATATCATACACATAAACAATCAATAATCCAAAACCTGAAAAGCACTATACATAACTAGTGCACTCTACCCCAATCACATCTAGTCTTAGTGAATATTTTATCAAATATCACCAAATCACATAACCCAACTCTTGATCCTGTGACTCAAACATAATCAAACAAAGACTCAACCTCCTTGAAAAATTATCATCCTCCACTATCACATCAATCTAATCTATATAAATTTATCCTTTATGCCCTATTCCATTAACCATGACATATTAAAATTTCCAATACAAATCAAATGATCAACCCTAATCAATAGTGTCATAACAAAATCATAATATTCTATATTATCTATACCCATTATAAATTTTAAAATTTCAGATCACTAAACCAAAAGAAAAAGGTATCAACCCAACCATGCCCTCAAAATCTATCCCCGATACCGAAATCAATAGTACTGAGAGTGATTTACTTGATGAGTACACAAGCCATCTCACTTTCATAAACCTCATGTCAGATAGCACTTCCAGTGTACAATCGTTAACAGAAATCAAATTCCAATGTTTATTAACAATAATTCATTTGAAAGACATGGATAACCCCTCTCATGAGTTACCATCAAATATTATAACTATATATAACAATAATATGATAACTCCATTCTATTTAGTGATAACACTAATGTCACAAATATAGTATTCCCCACATCAAGGAACTAGGACACCCCATTTGTCCCAAAAATCACGTGTCATAAAGGTTACCACTCATGGGGAAACACATCTACTCCCTTGATAGATACCACAAGAAAAGTCATGGGGTAATAAAACAACTATTGAGATCCCACGTATACAAATCACGAATCACATTCCAAAAATCCTCTGACTATACATAACTTCTTCATCATGTATCCTTAAACAAGGCTACCCCACATGAATCAGAATCTATTTCATTAGAAAATAGTGGAATCATAATTTTAATGATCTAAAAAAGGTATTATCTAGTCATATGGTTTGGCTAATTAGAATTCTACCATGGTTATATATATGGAAAACCCATATAGGTTTTTATTAACACTTTAAGTAACCATAACATTCCCCTTTTTAAAACAAGTATCAAGGAATACAATGCTTATGTATACCCTCTAGAGTCACTATATGTACGTTATAATGAGGTAATGGGTATCCACCAAAAAAGAAAAATCCATCTATAAGATTCAAATGACCTTTCATTAGAGAAAATATAATATGATTCATATGAATATAATTATTCCAATAGTTCTACGGGAAAACACAATATAACTTATTGTGGAAATTTTGTACAATTAAACCCTCACAATTAGTGATATCAATCACACACAAGCTCAATACATTTATCTGAATCATATATTATATAGATGATTCATGTGTATATAAATCATGGAAATGGGAAATTAGGAAAATATAACAATCCATAATACAAACATTATATTTGCAGAAACATCTCCACTGAATCATTGAAAAACAATAATAGAAATACTATATCCTTGGTAACCTAGACTTCCCATTGGATAAATTGTTTATGGCACTCCAGTATGAGGTCAATCACAATTACTTCCACATCCTTATTACCTATCTTCCATATAACAAAATTATAAAACATGTAAAATGATATGATAATACCACTTTACAATATCTTCATCCTGATACCGCTATCATGTTTCATAAAAAATGGTGTTGTGTGACATCAGGAAAGTCTCTCCATATGATAGAGGTTCTCACTAGTAGGTAGGTTCTATGGTGATGCTCTAGGAATATTATACCATTATATAAAAGAAAAAAACATTATAAAATCAAGAAACATACCTAATAATAATCCTAGGATACATAATCATATAAATATTAATGTTATAAAAATATAACTCCGAACCACACAATCATACTATATAACTCGTTGTATACTAGGATGATCCAAAATAAAATATAAATAAAATAATTAAATACATGGAGGCTCTATTTCAATCCTTGATCCTCATCAAACATAAATATATATATCATTATCAATATTATCTCCCTGATTATGCAATACTAGGACTATTACCTACATAATCTCATGAACATGAGTTCTATTTGGGTATCAATGTTCCATACGAGTCTATATAAGGTGTTAGTCAAAGTCAAAATGGAACCACCAATGATGTTCCTAATATAAAAATTCATAAAATTCATGTAAATGTGAAATTCATAGAATATAAATATTGCACATAATAATAATAAAATAATCACCATAGATCCTTTTGTTTCAAGGTGACACATGAGATTGATTATACCAACATCATTTAGTGTTGGTTGTATCTAATATTGTATCATAATCCTTCAAAGGGTCTGGTAAATGTCCTCATATAATATAATCCTAGGTATATATGATCATTTCAGAGGATCATACAACCTATATCATATCATATATACATCTCATTAAGTGGTGGGGAATCCCCCCCATATATATTATTTATTACATTGGATTATTATTAGGTGATCCAAAAATATCATTTTTTATATTCTTGGGGGGAGTTCATACCACCTTACTATCTAATATAATATATCTTGAGGGAAATAATTCACACTTGGACCTATAATTTAATATAGTCATTTAATATTATGTGACATTATATCCCTACGATTAATCTTGTATATATGCCAATGGGGGTGTTACATCCCTATATATAACTATATATTTATAATCATTTATTATCAAGGATTATGCATAACTCTTGAAAATCTCATTTATATATCACATCATGGTATTGTTTTCCTCTTATCCATATCATTTATTACATTAATTTATAATTTAGGGAAATTGAATCTCACTCTACATCTCATTTTGAGTGAAAAGAATCTTGGTTTGGAATATCTCATCAAGGACATATCAATCATTAATTATACTATGGTCATATTATAGACTCATGAAATAACAATAAATTCAACATGAAAGTTACCCAAACATAATAAAAATATTCAAATGACTCCCCAATACATTCTAAGTACCTTCTCATAAACCCCGCGTAACCATAATCCTATCCTAGGAATATCTATCCAAGAACACACATAAAATCTTTGAAAAAACATTCACCACATTCTTATATCATCTATCATGAGGTCTTTGAGGCATATCAAGGATACATAATTAAATAATTGGACTAATCATTCTCAGTACCAAACAATCCAATATAAATAGTGTTTTAAGGTATTCTATACTAAGTTACAGTAGGTATATTTACTGAGTACATACCCTTAGAGTGTCCACAAACCCCTTGGCATGTAACTATGACCAATCCCATGGTCAGTAGTGTCTAATTCATTAATAAGTATCAAGTTTACATATTGGAAATTTATACATTATAAATTTCATTAAATCTAAAAACACATTTCAATTAATAAATATTTTAGCTGCCCAAGATGTGGGGAGACCACATATCACATGCTACAAAAAAACACATAAACATAGAGATTTCTTCAGGGGAACACATACCCCATTAATAGAGTTATTCCCTTAAAATTATTCTATAGAACTCACATTTGATTTCTTCAAAGCCTATTCAGACACCATCTATCATGAAAAGTTTTTCAAATCAATCTTTACATCTTCCACCAGAACTAGAACAGAACAATAATTAATTTAAAAATATTTCCAATATTATTTAAAAAATTAATATTTTTAGAACATTCAAGAAATCATTGACCTAGCGATTTAATATGTTCTAATCCCAAAACATTTTTTTGAACCACCCTAACATCCTTCTGAACCTTTAACACCTATAATATTTATTTTACCATTTCATTAAATCAATAAACTTCAGAAAAATTCCAAAAACCTAAATAAAATATTCATATTGACCTACCTTTTTATTTCCACTGAAAATAAAACTTGATTATCCTAAAGAATATCTATTATATAATCCTAGAAAAACACTCGTAATGTATAGAATATTCCCACAAACAAAAATGGAATTCTCACAGAAAACAATTGGGCAACGATTACTAATCAGTAGTGAGGAAGATGGAAAGAAATCTATAAGTAATCAAAAATAAATTTTAGATTTGTTTAAATTAGTCAAATGAAATTTTTTTTCTTTAATCCATTTTTAAATTAGGGAGAGACAATCCCATAATAGGGGAGAATGTGAGATCAATTTTTTCATGTTTACAATGTATACATATTGGAAAATAACTTATAAATTTTTAATAGTTTTTTAATACTTTATTTAACTATTATAAATTTATTGGCATACTATTAAATTATCCAATTATTAAAAAGGTTTATAATCACTTGAAAAAAATACAAACATCACATAGAAGTCATATAAGTAAGATATGTAATCAATACAAAAGGGTTTTTCCTTTAAAAACCGAAATACAAAAAATATTTTAATATGTATATAAGTTTTTCTAGTTTTTATAAAATCCATATGCAATATCCCTCACATTGTTATGGTTTTTATTATAATTTAAAATTTTTCCAATGTGCAAATATCATACATAAAATGTAATGGTTTTCCTTTGAAATACTTCATACATAATAAGTATTGATACATATGTTTTTTCTTTTATGTAAAAACCTATACACAACATTATTAATTCATGCATAATGTAGGGTTGAAATATAGAAGGTTTTTTATATTTAAGATAATGATATGTAAAATTTTATATCTTGTGCAATACGTTTTTCTAATATATATGCTTTACCTTTGTAGAAAAACCAATATATAACAACCTCAAATCAATCGTACGAGATTTTAACCAATGAAAAATCCATTCATAGAATATTTTATTAAATATAGAATATATTAATCCAATATAATATATTTTTTACTTAAAATATATTCAATACATAATATATTTCTCATGGTAATATATTTATTTATAACATTATTTATTTATTTGTATTATATTTTTAAATGTAGGTTTTCTTTATATCCAAAACCATTTCATAATATATTTTTATAATTATATAACATATTCTAAATAAATAAAATATTTTCATTAGATAAATACACAATATGTAATTATTTACTCCATGCATGATATATTTTATAATATACAACATTTTTAACATTTAAAAATGTATACATAATACGTTTCCATAGCTATGATATTTTCCTTATAAAATTTCAAAATTTAATATAATTTCTCCCACTACGTAACATTTTATTTGCATTCAATGTGGTTTTATATTTGTGAAAAACCATATTTAATGTATATTTTAAATGCATAACATCTTTTACAAGGGAATAATTTAATATTTAAGATAATTCCTTTCTAGTGTAATTTAATATTCAGAGGCAATGGAAATTTTCCCACTATTTTATGGATGGTTTAAGATATAGATAACAATTATAAGGACAATAAAAACCTAAATATACCCACATTACTGTAAATTATTCCCAATTTTATAAAACACTCATAGGGATTATCTAATACACTAAATTCATAATAATTATATAATATCACCTCTCAACTAGAGATAATTACCAATGTTAAATCCCAAACTGATTCTAACACTCTATAGACATATACCATATCCCAATGTCCATTTTCAAATACATGATTCACTAAAACAAACATTATTTTATAGGAATTAGAAAAATGTGGGCATCCCACATGCCTCTAACTATATCATAAAACATATTTCTTTTTTTTTCAATCCACTTACTCCCAATTTGATAAAAAAATCTAAAAACATACACTTTTATAGGCATAAAAATTTAAAAAACTTTGTTACCATATTTTTTAACAAACCATAATAGAATAGGTTATTACACATTAAAAATTTATCTCTCATTACATGACTATGGTGTGTACTTTACCACACTATTAAATATCCATGTTTACTTGTTTATACAATGTATAATACAATTAATTGTTTTCTCATAATCCATTTAATTTGACATCCCAATCAAGTCCCACTCTTGATTGGAGTTATGTCACAATATAGAAATGTTACCTATATATTAAAAAACAAAAATTAAGCACCATGTCACACATGAATATACAAATAATTTATTTTTTGACATAAAAACAAAACACTATTTAGTTGATCTATTATAATTTATTTATCACAATTTGATAATTTCATATCTCTATCATCCTTTTTTATTTTTACTTTTTATAATATTTTTAATTTTGTTATTTTCCTTGTTATTCTTATTTATCATGTTCCATATTAAATTTTTTTATATGTATAGAATTATACTTTTTGAAAATATGGACCAAATACTTATGTATTGGTGAAGTTGGATTTTTTATATCATTTATGAAATCAAATGAATGGATTAATGTCTTATATATTTTAATATTTTTAATGGAAATGTAATAGGTATTGAGAAGAAAAATTATATACTCATTTTTTCAGAATATATAATAACATATCCATTAACGTGGACCTGAGATAAATCATATATAACAAATTATGAAAAATGAAAATATACTATGTATTAATGATAATTTTTAGTAGTTATATTGATAATTTATGATGTTATGTGTTTTAGTGGTTATTTATAGAAGGTGTTTCAAAATTTTTTATTTTAGAATATATGTTTTAAAGGATTCAATAGATAAGTTACAGTGTTTTTTGATGTTAAATTTTGTGGTTGTTTGAAAAGTTATTGTTTTTAAAGATAAAAAACATATTACATAGGAATTTTTATAAGGGGAAAATTTTACATATTATGAAACTAATCATTATTTTATGGTCAATCACATGATATGATTAGTAATTCAAAAAACTATTTGAAATCCCATGAAGATTGTTTTGAATGTATTATTATTTTTTTAGAGGTGGAGCCTCGGTCAAAGACCAAGGAAGTATTTATTGCTCAAATAAAGGAGTTACAAAAGTCTGAAAGACGGAATCTTATTACAATACTTATCATAAAAGGGGAACGAAACATCAGGCAACTCATCAATCCAGGTAACATCCTGATTGACCCCTTTGTTGGTAAGACTATCAGCAACCATGTTCGCTTCATGGAACACATGTGTGGCAATGTAATCGAGGTCCATGAGCGAAGCAAGGCATTTCATCCATTGAGGGGTAAGCGGCCATGCGAGTTGCACCACCCCTTTAAAATTTTTACCAAATTTTGAGTTATTTATGTCTCATTAAATATTTTTTTTATAATTTGAAAAAAGATTGTAGAAATTATTATCAAGTAATATTTTTATATAACGGATAAATATTTCTTGGAGAGCATATAGATGAATTATTTTTCAAATATTGTTGTTATATAATTCTCATAGAGTCTCATTGTTTATAATACCTTATTGGATTGAGTGAGAATCATATTTTAAATAAAAATTACGGTCTAACGTTCCTTTTTATATTATAAAAAAACATTTTTTTAATTTTTTCCGTTTATTATTTTTAATCATTTAATTTAATTTTATTATCTAGTAATTAAAAGTCAATTAATTCTCTATTAATAATACGATAAAAGGAACATGCCTTGTTTAAGATTACCGGAAAAAAATTATGATCACAGGTTATAAATTGGGTTTGTTAAAATATATGGGATTTTGGTTATTTCATGGTCTGATTACATTAAAAGTTGGTTCATCCTTCACTACAAAAAGAAATGTTTTGGGATTATTATTGCATGTGTCAAAAAGGAAGAGCATTGAGCTTGTTTTCCCGAGTGTAAAAAATGAATTTGGAAATGTATTTCCACACACTCTGAAAAGACAATTGTTTATGGTGTATATTATAACTATCTTTGATTAAAACATTTTAAATATTATATACATGAATTTTGTGAAGAGAACTATTATTAAAATATTTTAATCCCTCTAGTTAATTTTTATTCTAATTACAATAATCACACTCAAGTTGTGTGGGAAAAAATTAATAGAATTGACCTATCCGAATTACCACCAATCAAATTCTTATTCTTCATATTATAGCGTTAAAAATTCCCCCTGAGTGTTAATAACCTACCCAAGGTAAAAAAAACCCTTCGAACATCAGTATCTTCTCAATTAATGGTCTGCAAAATTCCCACCCTTCATTGGATTTATTGAAAAACAATTATTATAAATCTATTTCATTATAGAAAACCTCAAAAATGATTCATTATTTAATAATTCTAATCCTACTTGAGAGAAATCAGTGAATTAAATCAGAATATTGATAAAAAATCCATGTTGTGTATTAAATTGACATACAATTACCAGAAAAAAAAATCCATTTCATCACAAATATTTTTTTACTTCAGAATCATTTTATTGAATGTGTGAATAACAATTTAATATGTATATTCGGAAGATAAAATTTCAGGGTAGTTTAAAATATTAGAACACACACACACACACACATTCCCACACAAACATCAAAGATTACCCATTTTATAAAGTCCCATTAAATATAGAATCCCCATTTAGAAAAGGCAGACACAATTAAATCTTCTTATTCTTCTCACCCATTAACAAAAAAAATCCAAAAGATAATAAGAGTGGGGAATGATTCATCTTACCTTAGCCATTGATGATTTATAGATGAGATTTAATAATAAACCACCATGTAATAAAATTCAAATAAACCTATTGGCATGTAAATAAAATTGAATCCTTTTATTTATTTAAAATTTGAACATCATGAACATTAGTTTGTTATACCACCATGTTCATATTATTTTTACCATGGTTTATGTCATATACATGTCTTCTTTTAAATTTATTTGGTCATCTAATTTAAATTATTACTTTTTTTGGGGGGGTTTTGCATGCATTTTGGTGGAAATGGTGGGTTTTCAAAATTTGGGCCAAACCGTGAGCCCATTTCTAGATTTAAAAACCAATTTTGTTTATTTTTTAACTCATTCATTTTTCAAGATTTTACAACACTTACAGTTCTCAATTTTAATTCCCTATTATATATAAACAACCATTTCCATTTGGACCTCATAAAAATCCATAATCATGATGGATTTGCGGTTTTTATTAAGGTTTTGGGCCAGCCCGAAATCCCATTTCCTACTTTACATTTTATTTTTAATATTTTAATATCGCATTAAGATATTTACTATTTCTAGGTGATTCCACCTCCCACGCGAACCCTAAAACCTAAGAAGAACCCCCATTATCTATTTCTCCGATTTGGAGCTCATTTGTTTCGAGAATTTGGCCAAAACTTCTTTGGATTTCTCAAATCGTTCAGATTTGAAGAGGTAAATAGTTTCTTTCATAAATCCTTAAATATTTGCTCTATTTCCCCCATTTTGGTCCCCACATGACCTTGTCATCCCCATTATATCCTCCATTTCAGGTTTGGTTACTTGGAGATTCAAATTGTGGCGTATTTGGTTCGTTTGATTCAAGATGTTTCAAGTAAGTGTTTCTTTCTTTGATTTATTCCCCTTAGGGTTTCCTTCACCCGTTCTTGAAGTTACTCATGTCCAGAAGATGAGATTAGATCCTAGGGTTTGATTTGGTGTATTTTTGGTCAAATATTGTGGTCTATTTCTGGATTTATCTTCCCTGAGGTGTGGCGGTGGTGCAGTTGATGTTTTGCACCATGTTTTTAGGGTTTCCACCTAAAAGGTAGGTGACTCCATGTGTAATCATTTGTAGATGACATAGTTTATTGAATTACTTATTATTCTTGTTCCTAATATGCTTTTTGTGGTGATAAAATTGTTTATGTTGGATTTTGTTAAGCATTTATTTTTATAGTTTCAGTTTAGCTTAAAATTAAGTGTTTTTCATGTGTAACCCTTTGGGTATTGTTTGAGTGTGTTTTATAACATATGAAATTGGTTTAATAAATATTTTTTGTGCTCAAAATTATGATATGGTAGGTTATTGGTGTTTTATTTGGTTTTAAATATGTATTTTATGGGGTTAAGGTGTAAAACATTATTTTACTTGTTGAAAGTGATTTTGAAAACATGTGCTTTTCATGTGACTATTTTGTGGTATTGTTTGAGGTGTTTGTATAAAAATTGGGGGCAGTTTAATGAATGGTTTTGGGGATTCCAATTATGTTTTTAATTTGTATTAGTTTTATTTTATCCTTTAAATATGGTTTTGAAATTGGTTTAATGTGAAAAACATTAGCACGCTCTTTAGAATTGCTTTATGAAAGTTTTGAAAGGTTTAATGATTTATGTAACTGTGAAACCATATTGGATAAATGTATTGGATTTTTTATACTTTCAAATGGACCATTTTAAATGTGAATTGGTCTTTCATGTGATGTGTATCCTCTTGGAAATGTTTTATAAAAATGTTTAATGGATTTACTGAAATTTGAAAGAGGTGTGAACGTGATGTGGGCTGTTTGTGTGAGTGCGATGCGAAAAATGGATTTTGTTCATAAAAATGGTTTTATGAAACATGTTAGTGGGATTTTATGTGATTTTTAGCATATTTTTACAGACTTCATAAAATTGTTATTGGATGTGTTGTATTGTGAAAGTTATTCAAAAAGTGTTGTGGGCTAATTTGGTGTGAGTTTGATTTCAAAATGCATTTTAATGGAAAGTGGAATTTGTGACTTGTGTGATGTACATGGGGCTGTTTGGATAATGTGTGATGTGGAAGTGATATTTTCATGTGAGAACTATATTTCTTGGATTGTTGAACTTGTTCGAGCACAAAGGGAAAAACCGAGTATCTAGGTGGGTGGACGTGTACTAGTATGCTAGTGAATCTCTGGGGGTTGGCCTTAGTTTCACTTAGCACGATTGACACATACAACTCTTTCTACACTATGATGATGATGATTGGGGACCACTAGGTTATGGGTATGATTGATACTAGTGGCTTCTGCATGAGAACAAATAATTTGTTGTGGTTACTCTCACAAAGATACGAGGTACCTGGTACCCACAGTAAGCTAGTGCCTTGGGGTTATATCCTATTTCTTGTGCTCATTAGATCCTTTATACATACCATCAGAATAAGGTATATTTTTATGGAAATATTCAGTATCTTTTGAATTTATTTTAAAAGTTTGGATTCTTTAAATTAGCCCACTTGAAAACTGGTTTTTAGTTGCATCTTTTATAAATTGTAAATAGAAATTACATGTTTTTGATAACATGCATGATTTTATTCTTTGAATGTTTATCACATGGAATACATTAGTGGTGGTATCCTACTGGGCAATGGATCACACCCTACATACACCCTTTTGTGTAAGTAGACTTGGTTATTTTTGTTGTCATAGGTTTGGGTACAACTTTTGTGCCAACGGTTCGGGTTTTTAGAAGTCCATCACGATACGGTGTTGTAGATATGGCATGAGGGCGGTGCCTCTCACCCTATGGAGGTTCTTGGGCTATCCATTGTGAGTTTCATTAGTTGTTATATACTTCTATAATTTTTTTAAATTATGTAATTCTGTTATGAAATTTTGTAAAAGATGGTTTTGTTTAAAAAATCCAGATTTGTTTTATTGGATTCGTTCATTGTTTTATGTTTATAATCTCTGGAAAATCATTCCCAAATTTTATTTTCTGTTACCCGGGATCTTGTGCCAGCCCGTGGGGATTAGGAATGCCCTTTGGGCCTCACCATGGGCCTGGTTTGGTACCATTTTTGATGGTGACCAAATTCGGTTCATGAGAAAATGGTATCAGAGGGAGGTACTGGTAAACTCTTTGCGTCATGTTATTTGGGGATGCGCTGGGAATGTCTGGAGATAGGATTGTTGGGACGTTATATTCTAGTGATGGGTATTGTGACTGATCACCACACCTCATGATGGGATTCAATTTTCTAGGGGATGTTGGGATTTATCTATGTCCTTTGGTTTTCATGGTTTGATGATGATTAGGGGAAATGAAAAGAGAGTTGGGTTAATTATCTCAGTGTGTTTACAAGGCTTGGAAAGCCATGTGGAGTCGGGGATATTCCTTAAAACACTCTCTGTGATAGTGAAGTGATTGGGATATGGCCTCCAACAATATGTCCAAGTCACCCACTGAAACTAGTTTCCTCTCACATTGTTTTGTGCATTAGTTTTTCAATCATAGAACATTGGTTTTATAGTGACTTGGTTTTAAGAATCATAGAGTTTTTTGTGAAATGATTTTAAAATAAAGAAGGAATGGATTAATTTATCAAATGGTGTAACTGAATTTTCATAATTGTTTTGAAATGTGAAATGGTGTTCTTACACCTCTTTTGAAAGCAGGAACTATATTGAATTTGGTTTTGAAAAAGTGTTTCTAATAGAGTTCTCTAAACAATCAAAGGGTGTTTTAATGGGATGAGATGTTTTGAAATTGATGTATATTAATTGAAAGTGAGTATTCATTTGAATGATTGGGATTTTTATTCCATGGTTAGTGGTCTTGAGAAAAAGGAAGTATTGGTTGATTGTTTTGGTTTTGAAAAGTGGAAAAGATTTTTGTTTTATCCTTTATTATTCCCATGAGTGATCACAAGCATGGAGTTATAGGGGATTATGGAGGTTTAATGGCATGAATGTATGAGTTCATGGATGGATATGAGGAGGGTTCCTGGTGTGGTACAAAAACATGCATCTGTAAGGCCCATGGGGTACCATTGGTTTATACGCTAGTCGCTGAACCGTTTTTTTCGAAGAAATGTTTTTAAAGGAAAACATGATGTCTTCATTAATGGTTTGGGATGGTGTGAATTATGTGTTTTTTTAAAATGTTGATGTTGTGGGATGTTTTTAGTTTAAGAACCCCTCTTGATCGAACTGTGTTTTGGGTTTGTGTTTGGACGACAAGTTGGGTAGAAGGATTAGTTAGTAGTCTCTTCTGAGATATGTTTCAGGACACTGTTATGGTGGTTACCTTCATGTGATTTGATCTTGTTTGTGGATTTTTTTGACCAATGGACCAGCATGGTTGGGTATTTGGGATCTCTCATTGGATAAGGTATGCCCCCATTAAGGGTTAATGCACAATTGAAGTGAAACCCGTATAATTTCGCCATTGGAAAATCCTCCAACTGATCAATATATGGAATATTTTATTGATCTTTGTTGATTGAGTCTACACCAATTCATTTCGTTGATTGGTGGATCCTCTTGTAGTGGGATATTGATTGTGGAAGGTTGAAAGATACTTTAGTTTCTTAAGATTCCTTATTCATCAATGGTGGAAGCGTTCTGGGGTTGTTAGTGTGGATGAGTGTCTCGATGTTGTCTAAGAGGGACTCTAGGTTCTTCATAATTTCTTTGAAGCATGAGTTATTTTTAAATCACCAATTTTGGGATTTTGGTCTTGAGAAGATATTATCTCCACTTTTTGGACTTGTATGTTGTTTAGGGACTTGTCATACGGTCCCATTCCATGTATTGTTTCCATCAATCACAAAGGTCATGTTTGGTGATTCATTGTGATGTTGTGTTCTCATTTGACTGTAAAGGTGAAGGTCGTACAATCCTCTGAGGTTCTCTATTATGTTGGGAGTATGTCTCCCTTGGTAAAAACATCAAATCCTCTATCTTAGAAGAAGGTGTTTATGCATCTCCTTCCGTTATATTGTTTCTCACCCAAAGAAACAAGGTGTGATGTTTGTGCATATTATAATCCCTTGTTTCAGTGAAATGTCAGGTTTCATTAAAGTGAGTTATGGAGTGTGTTATGTATTGGTGAAAGAAACAGGGTATCCAGTTTTGTATTTTGTGGCACCGAAAGAAGAAGTTCCACACAAGAGTTTCCACAGGGTATCTTCGAGACTGAAGATGCTTCAATATTTTGAGCTCCAGCGATAGTTCCTAGAGATATGCGGGCATGTAGTCAGGGGAAACCCTAGTATCATTTAAAACATTGTACAAAGTCCTATCATTAGTATGAATGATAGGAATAGTTTAAACCTATGGTGTTATCATCTTTCTTATCTTGTTCTCATTTGGTGGAAATAGGTGGAGGGCCTTGTACCCATTTCATCACCCAATATCTGCCCCCCTTTGGTTTCCATTGAGTCTTTGTAGAATGGATTGAATTTTGGCTAGACAGGATGAGCATGAGGATTATGCGCGATTATTAGTGACCATGTTCCAGGAAACCATGTGGAAGGAATGATCTGCATAGTTAGTGCATGGTTTCCCAAACAGTGTGGTCTAACTGTGAATCCTTCCAAAATCATTAAATTTTTGGGGTCTTTTCATGTCGGCCCATGCCGGTCAGTTAAGATGGCTGGTTCTTGTGGTGGGGAGACCCACCATGGGTATCATGCATATTCATTTGGAAATTTTTAATGGAAGTATACCACTTGTACTAGGGAGTCTGTTCGGTCCTCCCCTTGTTAGTGTCCTGATTATGTCTCTGGATTTTTTTTAAGATGTCTCTTAGAGTGGGGAGCCCATTTGTGTCTCTTTATATGAGTTACTCATATTGTTTCTTTCCTTGGTCTTTTATTGGAAGTAGGTATTATTATTCGAATATATCTAACCACCTATATCTTCCATGGGTAAACATTGAGATTGGAGAGTTCCCAATGGTGTAGTTATAGTAGGGTAAGTGTAACTTTGTTCGATGTTGTAGTTTGTTTAGGTAAATTGATTGAGTATTGTTCAGATTGTGTTTGAGGAGTTTTCATTTGGGATAAAGCCTAAATGTGCTTGATTATTTCAGGAATGTGGTGTCTGTTTTTTTTGTGAGAGTAATACTTCCTTAAATGATCACTGGAGGTGTTTTGGCCTTTGGGGGAGAATCTTGGAAAAGAATTACTTCTTAGTTTATCAGTTGGGTTTGGTTTTTTTATTTGGACTTATTGTGGATTTCCGAGGGCAGCAAGTTTTATGGTGGGGAGAATTTTCACATACATGACTTATTTTAAAGTTATTTGGTCATTTAATTTATATTATTACTTCGTTTGGCGGGGTTTCACATGCATTTTGGTGGAAATGCTGGGTTTTCAAAATTTAGCCCAAACCGTGACCCAATTTCCTTATTTAGAAACCAATTTTTTTATTTTATAACTCATTTATTTTTCAGTATTTTATATCAATTCCACTTCTCAATTGTCATACCCTAATATATAAAAACAACTATATCCATTTGGGCCTCCTAAGAATCCATAATCATGATGTATTTGGGTTTTTTATTAAGGTTTTGGGCTAGCCCGAAAGCCCATTTCCTACTTTAAGGTTTATTTTTAATATTTTAATATCTAATTCAACATTTAATATTTTTCATTGATTTATCATCCCACTTTAATCCAAAAACCTAAGGAAAAAACCCATTATCTATTTCACCGCTTTTGAGCTCATGTGTTTCGCAAATTTGGGAGAAACTTATATGGTTTTCTCAAGTCATCCAGATTTTAATAGGTAAAATGTTTCTTTCATAACTCCATCAATTTCTTCACTTTTCCCCCATTTCGTTCCCCAGATGACCTTCTAGTCCCCATTAGAGACTCCATATCAGGTTTGGTTACTCGGAGATTCAAATGTTGGTGTATTTGGTTCGTTTGATTCAAAATGATTCAAGTAAGTGTTTCTTTTATTGATTTCTTCCCCTTTCTTGGGGTTTCTTTCAACCTTTCATGAAGTTACTCATGTCTAGAAGATGAGTTTCGAACCTCGGGTTTTATTTGGTGTATTTTTGGTCAAATAGTGTGGTCTAGGGCTGGATTTATCTTCCCTGAGGTGTGGCGGTGGTGCATTTGATGTTTCACACCATGTATTGAGGGTTTCAACAAAAAAGGTTGGTGATTCCATTTTTAATCATTTCTAGATGAGTTATTTTTCTTGAATTACTTATTATTCATGTTCCTAATATGTTGTGTGGTGTTTGAAAATTGTTTATGTAGGATTTGGTTAAGCATTTATTTTTATAGTTTCATTTTAGCTAAAAATTGGGTGTTTTTCATGTGTAACTCTTTGGGTATTGTTTGGGTGTGTTTTATAACATATTAAATTGGTTTAATAAATATTTTTTGGGCACAAAATTATGATTTGGTAGGAAATTGGTGTTTAATTTTGTTTTAAAGAGGTTTTTTTTATGGTTTTATGGTGTAAAACCTTATTGCACTTTTCGAAAGTTATTTTGTAAGCGTGTGCTTTTCATGTGAATCTTTTGTGGTATTGTTTGAGGTGTTTGTATAAAACTTGGAGTAGTTTAATAAATGTTTTTGGGGATTCAAATTCTATTTTTAATTATTATTGGTGTGATTTTTTCCTTGAAATATGGTTTTGAAATGGGTTTTATGTGAAAAGCATTGGTACACTCTTTAGAATTGTTTTATGAAAGTTTTGAATGGTTTAATGATTTATGTAAGGGGTGAAACCATATTGTAAAAATGTATTGGATTGTTTATAGTTTAAAATTGACCATTTTAAATTTGAATAGTTCTTTCATGTGATGTGTATCCTCTTGGAAATGTTTTATAAAAATGTTTAATGGATTTACTGAAATTTAAAAGAGGTGTGAACGTGATGTGGGCTGTTTGTGTGAGAGCGATGTGAAAAATGGATTTTTTTTTTATAAAAAGGGTTTTATGAAACATGTGAGTGGGATGCTATGAGATGTTTAGAATATTTTTAAGGAATTTATAAAATTGTTAAAGGATGTGTTCGATTCTGAATGTTATTCAAAAAGTTTTATGGGCTATTTTGGTCTGAGTTTGATTTCAAAACGCATTTGAATGAAAAGTGTAATTTGTGACTTGTGTGATGTACATGGGGATGTTTAGTTAATGTGTGACTTGGAAATGATATTTTCATGTGAAAACTATATTTCTTGTCTTGTTGAACTTTTTTGAGCACAAAGGGAAAACCCTGGTATCTAGGTGGGTGGACGTTTACAATTATCCTAGTGAATCTCTCGGGTTTGGCCTTAGTTTCACAGAGCCAGATTGACACTTAAAACTCTAACTAAACAATGATGATGATGATTGGTGACCAATAGGTTATGGGTATGTTCCATAATTGTGGCCGGCTTATGAGAACATATAATTGTTTTTGGTTACTCTCACCGAGATACGAGGTACCTGGGACCCACAACTAGCTAGTGCCTATGGGTTGTTTCATATTGCTCGTGCTCATTAGTTCCTTTATACTTAATGTCGGCATATGGTATTTTTTTCTGGAAAAATTCAGTATATTTTGAATTTATTTTAAAAGTGTTGATTCAATAAATTAGCCCACTTGAAAACTTGTTTTTTTAGTTGCATCTTTTAAGAATTGTAACTAGAAATTACATGTTTTTGAAAACTTGCATGATTTTCATCATTGAATATTTATCACATGGAATATATTAGTGGTGGTATCCTACTGGGAATTGTCTCACACCCTACTTACACCCTTGTGTGTAAGTAGACTTTGTTATTTTTTTTGTCGTAGGTTTGGGTACAACTTTTCTGCCAACAGTTCGGGTTTTTAGTGGTCCATCATGATACGGAGTTGTAGATATGGGTTGAGGGTGGTGCCTCTCACCATGTGGAGGTTCGTAGGCTATCTATTTTGGGTTTCATCAGTTTTTATAGTCTTCTATAGTTGTTGTAAATTATTTAATTCAGTTCTGAAATTTTGTAAAAGATGGTTTTGTTTGAAAAATCCTGATTTGTTTTATTGGATTCGTTCATTGTTTTATGTATAAAAACTCTGGTAAATCATTCCCAAATTCCATTTTCTGTTACCCGGGCAGTTGTGCCAGCATGTGGGGATCGGGAATGCCCTTTGGGCCTTGCCATGGGCTGGGTTTGGTGAGATTTTTTACGGTGACCAAATTCAGTTCGTGACACTTTCTATGTTTTTTACTCCTTAGTTTATTTCTGTCATCCATGTTCAAGTAGCAAGAATTTTCTACTCGATCAACATGAAATAAATTATATCCTATTAATTTTCCTCTCATTTTAATACATTCTTATTTAATCCACTATATATAAAATTCATGAATTCAGAACATAACATGATTTTATTCATTATAGAGTTAATACACACATTGGATATTGTGTTTTAACCCATCAACAATCAATGTGTTTACTAATTCATGTCTGGATTCTTTAATTATTATTAAAAAAACTCCTCTAATTTTGAGTGACCTATCATTTAAAAAGGCCTATAAACCTTATATGAATATCTCAACATTCATAAACATCATAAAATTTCCAATTAAAATAGAGGGGAATCATCAATCCACTATCTATGGATGTTCCTTTTGTGAGGCTTTGAGTTACATATTAATAATTAAAACTTATCCTTTCCATTACCATTATTATTTTATAAAATATGAGTATCATGATTTATAGAAACCAATATATCAGTTTATAGATATTACATCTTAATAAATGAAAATTATTTATATAATATTATGATCCATTCAATAATCATATACGTTTTCTATTTTTTGAAACATTGATGCATAAAAAATTTGTTCAGGAACCATAAGTAACATATTTTTAATCAAGTATAAGAACGTAGCCTAATTGAAAAGATGTCTTAAAATAGACCACATATCCCTAACCCACCACATGAAGAGTAAAGAATAGTCTATAATTCAATAGATATTTCAAATAATCAATATAAATCTGAAATTTTACATCCCAAGAAAAAATTAATCTATTTAAAGTGAGGGTAGACATCATACAAACTAGTTCGGAGAAAATATTAACAAAATAATGGAACTACCCCACCGTGCCCAAAAAGTTATGAATCTCTAAAATTTTATATGTTTTCTACCATTTCATGATAACTTTCTCCATTATATGATGAACAAAAATATATATTTCATGACCATGTTTCCCAATAAATTCACTCCCTCGATCCAGAAATAAAATATTGATGTATTTTCAGAAAGATAGTGTTCTCTCAATATTTCTAAAACCTCCATTAGATGATTCAAATAGTCCTCTTTAGTTTTAGAGAAGCCTAAAATATCATTACAAATAACACCATTAAATGGTCAAGTGAATCATGGAATATACTATTCATTAAAAAAATTATTGAACAATTCGTTAGAACAAATGAATACCAACATACTCATAATTTCCACACCTTCTCCTATAGGTGTTATTTTGAATGACAGATTCTATATTTCTCAATTGCTGATATCTAGACCAAATATTAGTACTCGGGAACTAGATATCCCCCTTGAACCGGTAACATAGGTAATAAATATATAGATATAGATATTTTCTATTTACTAAAACATTATTGAATTTCTGGTAATCAACACATAGGTGATGTGTTCCATCTTCTTTCTTAAAAAGAAGAATAGAAACCACTGAGGGTGAGGCATGCAGGTTATTATGGTCTTTTTCAAAAACAAACTATACAAGTATATTATAAATAAGATGAATTCATCTAGATATATTTGTTAAGTATGAATAGAACATAACTGTGTACTACATATTAAATAAATAGAGAAAGTTTACTCCCTTCATTATGGAAACTGAGAGAAATAAATAAAAAAAATTTGAGGAAATAAATGAAAAATGGAGGGATATCATCACTAAAAGAATATTGATCCATGTTAATATTAAATACTAATATTTCCCAACACAACTCTTGAAAAATAGCCATTCTCTTCTCGAACTCAAATCTTGTTATCCATGAAAAATATAGTACACCACACTAATATTATTAAATTATATTGATTTAATATAATAGAAACCATAACCCTTAAAAAAATTATCCAATCCATCCTAAGAATAAATATAATAATTTTCATGTCAGGAACCTGAAAATTTTAGGTAATATTAATGTTTGGTTGATATAAAGTGTGAGAGGGGAATTGGAAAACCCTCTCTCTCTTGGTTTCAAGGGTCATAGTAACTTCCATCATATAAGAAAAAAATCTCCCAAGTAATATTTCTAAAATCAAAAAAATGTATTTATATAAATGATTGAGATAAACTATTATAAAATAATGTAGTCAGTTAAGATGAAGATATAGTAATGATATCACATTCTATCATGAGACCAACATCATTTTCATCTGGATGCATTTATACAATGTAAAGAAGCATTATTATAGATTATTCTGGATATAACCCCTTTGTTAAATAAGAATGTTATTTCACCATATTAATTTTTATTGTTGATAATATTATGATATAGTATAACGAAAAAAATATATGAAAGATTTTTTATATGTGACATGAGAATATGCATGAACTACAGATCTTGGGTTCCTTAGTGAAAAAATGTTTCAAACTCCCAACCTTCCCACACTAAAATAATGTCATAAGGAATCTTACATACACTAATGGTGGTATAAATGATTATCTATTTTTAAATCCTAAATAAGACTCCTCATAGTTTCTATCTCTTTTATGGGAATTAATAGAACTACCACTTAGAGAAAAGGTAATTCTTATTAACCAACACATACCAACTAGCTCAAAATCATCCATCAAAATTCTATATTGTACCTCATCGTAAAAGAGAGCATCATCCTGAAATAATTTTATTGTATGTCATGATGAATTCCCATATCAATTCAATGAGCCTTAAATTACTCATTTTTCACCACCATAAGAGATAACTGACCATTCATATAAAAATGGTTCACATACATTGTTACGGTCCTGTCACCCTATTGGAGGCTGAGGAACAACATGTATTTCAATATGAAGTATGTTTCTTGATAAAAATAATTAGTGAAATGAACTATTGTGTTTTTCTATTAAAATATTTGATGTTTAATTTCCATAACCATTGAATCCCACTACCTCCTACTATCCCCCTTACACCTAAAGGTAAAACATTTCACCCTAATAGAATCAGGAATTTCTAGAATCTCAAAATGCAATTGAATCCTTCTTAACTAATTGTTATATTATTAGGGATTATTAGTGACTTGTAAATATTGTTAATTATATGAAAAACCCCTTAAGCAAGATTATTTTATTCATCCCTTATATTATCCACTACCCAAGACTAAATAGGAAATGGTTCAGTAACCTATCTTATGGATTTGATAACACTCACTACTATTTCAACTATATTTTGATCAACTGGATGATTCTCCTTTTTTTGATTCATTTGAAGCTTCCTCCTACATCCTATTCAGATGACTCATTATAGGCATGACACTACTAAACAATAACATAAAATGTTGAAACATAAATAAGGATATATAGATCATTGAATAAAACAATAGATACAATAATATAAATTCAATCATATAGAGTTCAGAATTTCGATATTTTAATAAATAATAATAAATGGTTGGTAAAAGACTAGAATCAAATCAAATTATACCTAAAACACACTTTACCCTAATGATCATTGTGACATAAGGCTAGTTCCAATGATATATATAAATAATCCCAATCAAAAACACCTCTAGGTCCTAATAATACTTTATCCTTTTTACCAGGATAATCCAAACTGCATAAAAAATTCCACAAAAGTCTCAAAACATAATATTAACAACACTTGTTCATGAAATGTTATGGATACCCATATACACCGATACATGTTTCAGTACTGACGTAGCCTAAATGGAATTCTTAATCCCCATAGGTAGGTGACTAACACATTTCATTATATAAAGGCTATGAGGGAATATTTTTCCCACAAAAAATATGAATATAAATTATACAATTGGGCATGTCAACACTCTTCATGGAGAATGTAACTATATTAAATGGGAAAAATTACCCAACAATGACATCATCTAAAAAGTAAATGCAATATTCATCAAGACCATGCCTCTAAAAACCCCAATGAAACAAGTGTACCCTAACTCCACTGGTCACTATCATTACTCAAAAATTATGTGCATCATGAAAAGCAATCAACTCAAAGAGAACCATTCCATTTCCCTTTACCTAGAATAACAAGATCCAAAAATTCTCATATGAAAGGGTAGGGTGTAATCTAAAAACCTCGGTAGGGTCTCACTAGGTGTTCCATTATCAATTCCACAAAACCAAACCATTTATGTGATCAATTTAAAAAAAACATTTCATTGAATTTCATATTCATATTTTGAAATAAAAATTATTTTACACAAAAAGATGAAATATATATCAATATGGAATTAAGTGAAACTTTTATGTAAAAAATTTTATATACATAGTTTACATGATTAAAATAGATCTATAATAAATGTAATGTATAACCATGTCAAATAAAACAAATCACCACGATCATAAGCCCTGGATTATGTTAGCATATTGCTATAGGATCTTCACACTTCTCAATCATTAATATTGAACAAGATTAGTGTATGACCTAAAATAAACACTATAATAGGAAATCCATTATGTGATGTCAATCAACACACCATTAGGTTGATAGTCATGGGAAATCATGTCTAATATAGTTTTTTTCATGTTGTCATTGTCAATCCATTTATAGGGAGTCAGAGTCCTTGAAAGATTATCGTAATTTCCCAGAAAATACCTAGGACCACAAGTAATTGAAACAAAAGAAATCAATGAGACATAGTGAAATAAATCCTTTGAAATCAGTTCATCATTTAAAGATTAATAGCCCCATTTTAGTTCCATCATTCCATTTCATTTAAAAAAAATCATTATTTTCATCAAATTGATTATTTTCCTATTAATTTTTTATTTTAATCCAATTTTATAAGGAATAAACATGAAATATTTTAATCAAATACAGATTTATTATAATCCTACATTTTTCAAAAAAATCAACCCCATAATTAAAATTTCATTTAAATTAGCGAGTTTTCACAATTCCCTATACTTTTTAAATAAAACATAATATAATATAATATTCATGTTTATAAATTAACAAAAAACTCATTTAATATATATCTTAAAATATATGGTTTCTATATTAGATAATTCCTTTGGTAACCACATACTATTAAACAAAAGATCAAATCAACACCCACAAAGGCAACAACTATGATAATAGAGGCTAGTGAGGTCATAAAATTAGCTCTAGAATCAGATTAGAAAAAATATACATCAAATCCATCAATACCATGATGATCTATAACTATATAATGATATGTTAATTGGATATTATTATAAACCAATGGGAGTATATTCATATACCACAATGAGATAAAATTATATCAACAACTTATTAATAGAAGAGGTTTGAGGAGTTGAAATTTCTTCTTGGGAGACTCTAAAGACTGTGGAATCATATTTGTGTGTAATGGGAATGTTTAAAAGATAAAATTGGGGTATAATTAATTTTAATTAAAATTTTAGTTTAATTAAAAACAAAACAACTGTTTTACTAGGAGTGACAGATGGTTACTAGTAATTATGTACCCTAATAGTGCACACCAACTATACATCTAGATGGGGTTCATAGTTTTGATGAATGGTCAAACTAACCATACATAAACATTTAAAACCATATCTATCCATGTACAATTGATTTTAAGGGATAGCCTCAGTGTTTTGTAAAACCATTTTTCCCCTTCAAGTGGTATATCAATGAGTGGACGGTACACTAGGACAAACTATATAGTTTTCCTGAACCATGCACAACCCTATGGGATTCAAGGATTTAGTAAATGTTACAAGAAATAACCCTGATACAAGATCCCTACAATATTTGATCAAATATGAATGATGAATTACCTTAAATAAGAGAAAAATGTGTTATATTTGTTCTTGAACAATGTTAAATAACTTCTGTGTTTGATGGGTTCACTAATATACCCTCAATAGGTATTATAAAGCCCAAAATGAAATTTTTTAAAACCAAACATTACACTTTATAAAATTATCATAAAACATATAATTCCATAAGGCATTTAATGAAATCTATAATTGATCTTCATGCTCTTAATTTCATTTTTAATATAGTAGAATATAATTTTTATAGACTACCTCAAAATGATTAGGTAATCTCAAAATACTCTAATAATTTCATCCATGAAGATAGAAGTGGAATTAATAAGACCAAAAGGGATCACAATAAATTCTTAGTTTACGATCCTTGAATGATACTCGGTATTGGGTATATCCTATTTCTTAACACCTGTTTTATGATATCCATAATGATGGATGATTTTGGTAAATTATTGATCAATATCCTATTGATCAAAGAATTTATCAATTTGGTTTAGAGGATTCTTATTCCAATTTTTATCTTAATAAGTTTTAAATAATAAATTCAAAGTCACATTGATCCTTATTTCTTCTTTAAAAAATTGGTTCACCCTAAGGGGATAGACATAGTGGACTGAAACCCTTGTAAAAAATTCACGGATTTGTCTTTTCAATTACTAAATCTATAGAGGGTGAATTATATATGGATTATTTTAAATAGGTGAAATTCCATGTATGAGTTATACAAATAAAATCATGATTTTGTGGAGGACTATTAAAGTATTCCAAAATTACATTAAAACCAAAAATCAATTGAAATGTCATTGATTTTGAGTTACTCTCCAACCATATTAGATAAACACCCCTTTTTAATTTGAATCAAGACCCATATAAGGGATGTAATCTGAATTTGATGTTCAAATATATTCTCACAAAGATAAATTATCACCGTTATTTGAAAAATATCAAACATGATTTCCCACCATTTAAAATTGAAATGGAATTTATATAAATAAATTCAATCAGTGCATAAGGTAACATAAAATTCAACTATTGGTTGTTTTATAATATTTATAGGGATCACATTCCTAGAAAATTCAAATGGAGAATAGTAATATAATTGAGATGTGATCATCATAAAATTAGTAGTTTTCACTACTAATTCAACATATAATAATTGAGGTGAAATTGGGATACCACTTAGAAATTATTTAGATATAAATGAGTGGTTAGATTCTAAAATAGCTAAGAAATTAGTAGTTATTAATTCAATAATAAGACATCATATCACCAATTTATAATAATACCCCAAATCATTAAATATAGATTATGTGTGATTTCTCTTCTTCCTAGTTTTGAAGAGGATTCTGACAAGGTTCATCATCATTTACCATCATATTTTATTACTGGTTATAATCTGATTCATACACTTTCCATTTGAAACTACGGAGTGTGGCTCGTTCATTACATAGAACATTCTCACTATTTCAATAATTAGAAAAAATATCCCCATCACATCATAAATTTATTTCTTCATGACAACCCTTTATACACCTAATAATTTTATCAGTTCCCTTAAGATATTTTTCTCAAGGTGTCCTTCCACACATAAAAAAATGTAAATCCCATGTTCTTAAATCTAATTTTTTAATAATTTTTTTACTTTGATATTTATTTTCTTATCAAAACCATGATATTGATAGAAAAATATAATCAAAATTTCCATTTTATTGAACATTAAATGGTTATTGAGGAGTGTGATGCAATAAATTATTAAAAAAATATGTTTTAAACTCATCCCACCACTTTTATTCAATTTCTTCATGTTTACATTGGTTTTTTAAAATATTCCTCCAATGATCTTCTTAACCTTCCAGATGATAAAAAACCAAAATAAATTTTTCATGTTATAAATGGTAGTTATTAATATTTATCTTTTAAGTTACACTTATCCCATCCTCAATAACTAGTGGATCAAAAGTCCCATTAAAATATGGATGATATTTCCACATTAATGACTGAATAGAGAATTGTTCAAGGAATTTTTCTATTGGATTCCTAGAATTATTCATACATTAATAATGTTCAACAAGAATTGAAAAAAACTAATTATATATTCTATATTATTTGGTTAATGAGGAGAAAAATCATTAAACTTTCAATCACATCCTTCAATAACAAAATTCTTTTGGATTGTATCTATTCACTAATACTAAAATTATCGTGTGAGTAACAATAATCATATAGGGAAACCAAATTATCATGAAATATCATATATATGATTTCTAAATAATCAAAAAAAAATTTTATATATGTGAAATATTTGGTTTAATATAGCTCATTCATAGTTCACATCTATTCAAATCCATTATAATGGCTTAAAAATAATATGTGAGTTAATCCGGTTGTATCCCTTCTGAATGTCAAATCATGTTAGCTGTTAGGGTGAACTCCTTTTTATCTAGGATGAAGGTCAACATATAATCGAACATCTATTTTTTGGGTTATTACCCTATGATATGTCTAATATAAATAAAAAATAACATGTTGTATTCAGATAGAGATTCATTTCTTGGAAAACCACACTCCTTCGATTACCATTACCGAGGGAATTATCCTATACATAGGATTATCTTATGTTTCCTTAGTAATATTTTTTCATTCTACATGATTAATTAAGATGAATATGGTAGAAGATAATTGAACATGATCTCATGATGCTTTGATATTTTTTGGTCCCATTTCGATAGTTTTTATAGCATGTTTGATATGATTCTTTATATCAATTTTTTCATCATTCTAGATACATGACATATAATCATTAGTTTTTCTATATCATTATCAATTTCATGGATTTTTATTACTTACTCCTATTTTCTTGTGCCTTCGGTTTATTATATTTCATTCACTTATTATCTCTATTTATGTAATATTCACTAGTTGTTCTACACTTATGTAATGAGGGAATATTCTTCCAATAGACAGACCCTTGTCCCTCACTAGTAGTTGGTATACCCTAATGTTTAGGTAGATTTGTTTGAGGCAATATGGGAAACCGAGCTCAGAGCACCTCTAAATGGTATCTAGGTCTAGGAAGTCACAATGTGGTATCAAAGTGGTTTCCATTTTTTCAATACTATTTGAAGATAATATATTGTAGATTATGAGTTCTTAGAACATGGTTATAAGTCATGTCTGGGAATCGTGAACCCATGTTCTAGGAAAAGTTCATGTTTCAGGAATTATTATTATTATTATGCTTTTTTCTTGTTAGAGTTTATATCATTTTTTATTTGGGTGCCTCACGTTATATGTGGTGTTATTAATTATTCTTCTTATTGTGAATTTAATTTCATCTTTGGAACAATGATATGATAGTAAGGGTATTTTTTTCTTCAAACATCATATGAACTTATAATTCACATTACATGAATATTTCCATTCCAGGTAGGCACATTTCACTCCATTCATTTCTTGATAAGTATGTTATTTTATATTGATGTTAAGGTATTTATTTTATGTATTTGATTTCCCTTGTCCATGAATGAGATATTGATTGATTCAATTCCTAGGGTGTAATTGTCAATCATAACTTGGAATTGTTAATTTACTGACTCAATACATTATATTAAAATCAAATGGGTGATGATTTTGGTTAGAGGGAATATGTTATGTGGTTCATTGAGAATAATTACATATTTTAAAAGTTCTCTGATATAAGTTACAACCAAATGAAAACATTAAAAGTTGAAAATGTATCATAAAATGAAATAGTTACATTCCCTTATTCCTCCTTGTAATTTCTATGAATGGTTAAAGATTTAACATTATAATTCAATATGAAATGAATGAAATAGATTATAATAAATGTGGAGGAATGGTTTATTAGACCCTTTATCTACTACATCCCCTAGAACATTTAATTGATAACATACTATTAAATGAGATTATAAGAGGGTATTTGGGGTATTATACCATGGGTATTATTGAGTTATTAAAGATTCATCTTCTCCTGGTGTGTCTATTTATCTTTTTAATGTTTTTACGAGGTGTGTGATTGGAATTTGTAGCCAATTTCACCATAGTGTCCTCGTGTTGTGCACCAGGAGGGTCGGGACAACCATGTTCAATAAATTGTGGTTTATAAGCTGTCTTCTTACCTCCAGTAGTTCCACTAGAGGCACCTCCTTCTATAACAAACCTATGAATTGAGTTTACAGTTCATGCTTATATCCTATATATGATGCATTCTGTGAAATGTACTCCATTGGTTGTGCCTATGATAGAGTATATGATATTTATTTACAAAAGAAACAACCTCCGACCATAATAAGAGATAACTATACATAATATTTTTATTCTTTGATAGAGGCCACCCAATTTATCTTTGATAATCAAGAGATTACTTTTTTGTTCCGGGTCCAACCTGTTACTTACATCCTATGTGATTCAGCTAAGCATTGGTGGGATGTAGTTTCCCCAGCTTCATTCCATCAGGGTATGGTATGAGATGATTTCTATATATCCTTTTATGATCAATTCCTTCAATAGAAACTAATAGATAATATATCCTGAGAGGTCATGTATCTCGAGTTAGTTTATATGTTAGTTATGGAATATTAAGTGCATTTCACTGAGTTATTGTTATTTTCACTGCATCTAGTTGGTTATTATATTTCACATGATAGACGATTCAAGGATGGGATAGTATATTCCATCTGTATTGAGGTGAATATTTTTCACATACCTACATTCTTCAAAATATTTATTCAATCACTTATCATTAAGAACAAAATGAGGGACAACAAAAGTACTCAGAATAAAGGATCAAGGTCGAGGCAGGTCATTAGTTCATCTGGTACTAGAAAAAAGTTTTTCGAGGTTTTTCATTAGGATAATGGTAGCCTGTGTACCGACACTAGTATCTCTATAGTGTTTCATCATTGTGAATTATTGGGGAATTTGAATCCTCTGTGTTATATAGAACCTATGGAGTGTCGGGGTTGCATTTTCCTATGAAATCTAGAGATATTTTGTTTACCATTCCATCATGATCTAGTTAAAGTGGATATTCACCAGATCAACCATTCATGGTATGTTTCTTTACACCACATAAATTGGGGAGTTGGAGTATCACTAGTTGGACTATCCAAGGAGGAGGTATGTGCAGTATTTTATTGATTCCTGATCACTATCAGTGATAGTGGGGAATTGTTTATCATGGTAGTCTAGAAATGTATAGGGTCATAGATCCAGTCAACTGCATGCACTAAATCAAATACATGAGGACCAAGCAATAGGGATATCTATAGTATATGGTACTATTCTATTAACTTCCATTACAATACCTTCTATACATGATATTGGTGGTTCACACACATTCATATCCTTATCTATATTGTAATTTCTCGAAATTAAAATACATTATTAATGTGGTGTAATGATCCCAAATACACCAATGGGAGTATGAGAAGATGGTATATTCCAATGGAGGGATTATTCCCTTCAGGTAGGATGATACCATCTCTTGTGGGACCTCGTTGTTCTAAACATGACTGGCATCGATGTTAGTTTTAGGATGGACTGGTTGGCTTCATATCATGACTTCGAAGATTATTATCATTGTATGGTATCATATATGTCACCAAAGAGAAGTAGTTATCAATATAAAGTTTAGTGGGATGTCAATGATATAATAGATGGACCAGAATATCAAGTGATAGATGGACTTAGTACATGTATTCCCAATATCTTTATAGAGGATTAGTGTTTACATTTGGCGAAATTATCACCAATAGTAAGTTGTTTCATGGATTCCTTTATTGATGGTTTTTTATCTTACCTCATGAGGGATATGTAGTGTTTATGAATGAGATTTTAACAGGAGTAATTATAGTGTCTATTCCTCTATATTGGATGAAACATAGTATGATCATGTAGCTCATGTGTAATTTTTAGTATATAGAGGTTAATGTGTTTATACAGCCTAGAAAATTTTCATGGGGTTCACCCATGTTATACACATATAATGAGGATGATACCTTTCATATATAAAAATATTACAAATGGTTGAACCATATTATAGTTATGAGACAGTATCCACTAACTAAAATATATGATCTCTTTGTCAACATATAAGGAACCAATGTGTTTTCTATAATCAATATGAGATTGGGATATCATCATGAGTGAGTCAGGACATCAGACATACCTCTTACAACATTATATATTAGTTATGGTCTACATTAGTATCTCATTATGATGTTTGGTCTTACAAAATATAATGTCATTTTTATGGATGTGAGGAATAGTGTTTCTACCCCTAATTAGATTCCTTTGTTGTAGTATTTTTTGACAATAGCTTGGTGTATTATAGCACTCATAAAAGACATATTAACAACCTTATGAACATTATTATCACACTAAGAGATCATAAAATCTTTTATAATATTGTGAATTTCTCCTTTTGGATTGATAAAGTTCACTTATCGGGTTATATTATCTCGTATAAAGGGGTATCTATTGACATATATTAAGTTAGTGTTGTGGATTCCTGTGAGTATCCCATTAATTTGTTAAATATATAGAGTTTCTTGTGAATGGATCAATATTTAAACTCATTGATCTAGTACTTATCATGACTCTCTTGACCTCTTACTGATCATACAATGAATGGTGTTATGTTTATGTAGACAGAAGAGTGCGAGAAATATTTTCAGGAGAAAAAATTATGGTTTTTTCATGGAAATTATCCTGATACTATGAGATCATAGGAGAGACTATATTGTTATTTTTGATGAATTATACACTAGCCTTTGACTATTGCAGATGTAGGAGGATAAATTCATACATATATATCTCAAAAGTTGAGGCCACATGAGCGCAACAACCTGAATAATTACATTTACCAACCAGCAGTTGTCCATGCCTTTCATTGCTGGAGACATTATCTATTAGGTGACCTCATTGTGGTATATAAAAACCATAAGAGACTCAAATATAACTTTAAAAAGTGTGAATTGAATCTTAGAAAATTAATATGGTTCAAATGTCTTCATTCATTCAATTGTAAGCATGTTTATATGCTTATAAAGGGCAACTAGTAGCAGATGCGATGAGTCGGAAAACTCAGAATAGGTCGTATAAGAATTTAGTGATGGATGGAAATGGATGGATTATTTTCTAAGCTTCATATAGAGTTTCATGGTAGTCAATATAATTCTTACCTCTGAAAATTGATAGTTACTTATTCCTTGATTGAGCAGGTGAAAATAATGTACTTTTTAGATCATGAGGTATTGGTTCTCTATGATAGTATTTTACGAGATGACCCGCATCCTAATTTTTATGTGGATAGGGATGAAATCCTACATATTCATAGACATATGTGGGTTCCTATATATAAGAGATAAGAAATTATGTGAGAGTCCCACACTTTTCATTGGGAAGTTAATCTCGGTATCTCAATGATATATAGATATATTCGACACTAGTATTTGTGGAAAAGGTTGAAGCTTCAAATAGAAGTGTTTATAGAAAGGTGTTCCAACTGTAAGTTGGTGAATGGAAGCATAATAGACATTCATTATTGCAATATAAACTTCTAGTACTGGAATGAGAATGGGAAGATCTTTCCTAGGACTTCATATTTTATTTACCTATCTCTCCATGAGTTATCTATGAACTATGTGTAGTCATTGACAGAATTTAAAAACTATGCCACTTTATTAGAAATAAGGTGGAATTCTCAGTTGATGAGATGGAAGTATTGTGTGTCTTTGAGATAATTCGGCTACAATGGGTACCCCATTCTATCATTTATGATTGGGACAATCAGATTACATTATGTTTCTTGAAGGGGATGGAGAATCCAATGTCTAAATAGGTGATGTTGAGAACTACCTTTCACCCTTTGACCATTGGAAATTCATAACAGATTATAATCATTTTGGAGGACATGATCTAGGAATCCGTCCTTGATTCCCACTTTTCATGAGATATGAAAATATATCTCTTCTGGATCACCTATAATAATAGCTTTAATTTGAAAATTTAGATAGATCCTTTTGAGTCATTGTATGGTAGGTCATTCTTTTTACCACTATGTGGGTTAGAGTTAGGAGATGTAGCCTTAATAGTTCCTCATCTCATATAGGGGACTACATATAGTGTTCAAGTAAAAAAATTTAATGTCAACTGCTCATTCGAGACTGAATTATTATGGCTATTTGCATTGATAACCATTGGAGTTCATGGTTGGGGATGTTTTTTAATGCAAGTATCACCTAGGTTAGGAAATAAGAGGATACAGAGGATAGGGAACTGGTAAATTCATTATGTTGGGTTCTTTTATATTAGTGATAGATTTGAGATAGTAGTATATCTGTTTGTACTAACTCAAAAATATTTTTCCAGGAATCATTTATTCCACATTTCACAGACTCAACATTATCATGTCGACCCATGTCAAACTTCTGATCCTAAGGAAGATGAGTTAGATGTCGATTATTCCTTTGAAAAGATTCCTCTATGCATCATCAAGAAGACAAAAATGGCTATTTGAGGCAATTATATCTCTATATAATGGGTTCAATGGAATCATTACCTTGTACAAGATGATACATGGGAGAAAAAGACTGATGTATGGTCCTGGTGGTTAGAGTTGTTCTCAAACAATGTTTATCCATTCACGTAAGGGGAACATGAGGACGAGTTCATTTAAGGGGGGAAGACTATATATTCTGGGTTTTTCAGTCAGGTATGAATCATTTAAATTTTGGTATAATTCTATTTTAGGGACCTCATATGGATGCCTCATGAGTTAGTAACTGTTTTGGGGGTGTCCATTTATTTTTTGAAGCACAAAACATTGATCAGTGGAGTTTATTTGACCTGCCAAATGGTTAAACTAAATCAAATGAATAATATTTCATTTTTAGTTTGAATTGTTAGAGGATGGATAGTGGGATAGAGAGGGTATATGGTTTTCCCAAAATATGTGATTTGGTCTTCACTGTGGTGCAAAATTCTGTAGAAAAATTATAGTCAAATTTTGCACAGTTGGTGCACAGTTCACAAATTATGTATCCTAATAGTGTGGTTTGACCCTTCCTACAGATATTTGTTCATGTTGTTCACATGGTTTGGCCATCCCATGTGGAAAAAACGTGTGAAGGATATTTTATAGGCGAAATTACTAATTTCACTGAATAAATTTTTTATCCCTTATTTCTTATCCCCTTATATTTCCTGCAGATAAAACACCCTCCAGAAATTTTTTATGTTTAAGATTACCATAAGGTAGGATTTGATCATGCGAATCCATTTAGAGACTTGTATAAGTGTCACCTATCTCATTGGATATGCACCTCTACATTCTCAATAACATTTTAATCATTATTCATTATTGTTCCTTTCAACAATGATACTTGGATGAAGGCTCATACGTCCTATTTTAAGAGAATAGATCCATTCATCATATATGCTCCAATATACGACAAATTTTATGGTGATAATGTTTCAGGAAAGTCATATGAGTAGAATTTTGGTGGTCTTTACCTCAATCCATATGATATTTCATTTTAAAATTTTCATGTGGCCATGCTGATTTCATTAGGCATCATCTATTAAATTAATATTTAATGATTAAATTCATTAGATCCATGTTCTATAACTCATGAAATATATTTCATTCAACATCAGTGGTTACGTCCACATCTTTATCCACCCCATATAGTGTGTTTCCATAGTTTATGATTTTTATGGTTGTTATGTTCGTCAACGCAACCGTTCAACTATCCTTTGGCTTTAACCTTCATATGGTAATCCCTTTCATAATTAAATGAAATATAAATTTGGAGTTGACCATGCAACGTACAATGTATTCTAACAAAATGACCCATTTAAGGTAAGTGCTTCAAATTGACTTACAAATAATAAATGTAATTGGATAATATACTAAGAATATGAAAATTAATTATTAAATGTGAATTAAATGTTGTTTTCATGTATGTAACACCCATTTCCACTTATGATGGAAGGTATTATTGTGAAACATAATAAATAACTATGACATGTATTAAATAAATTATAATATTTCCTATCCCTTGGCCTTATCACACTAATTAGAGGCTAGGATTGAACCAAATAACATAGAAAATGATATTAATATTATAAAGACTAATTAAATAAATAGACCAAATAAAAGGTGCCTAATTGTATATGGACATTAACATCATTATAAGAGTGGTAAAACTGATGTTATAAATTTTTATTCTCGAGGGAATGGAATGATCACTCATAGACACCATTCTGATTCAAGGATGTCAGTTGATATGGTTGAGACCCACTTGGGAACTCGATACTCTTCTATTAGTGGATTCCTAGTATGACATTGTAAGATCCCTACTTTAATATTACATGTTTCTTTGGATAAACTCCTTGGATCCAACATGGATTCTATGTACATGAGGTGCCTTAGTTATATACTTTGTCATTTTCATTACTTATCCAGATTTAACATGGATATATTCCCTAGACTTAGTTATATCACATTATTAGTGGATAACATAGATGATTCTATTTGGATAAAACTTATACCCCATGGAAAATAGGAATATACTACTAAGTTGGCCACCCTTGAGTCAATGTTTTCTTGTTTTTTAACAAGAAAATTTATTATTATTAATATTAATACAAGTTTCCTCGTTACATCTTAGAACCATTATAATTACAATCATTTGGTGATGTAAATGTTGGTTGTGACTTAGGTGACCTATTTATATGAACTAGAAATTAATTGATCAATGACCTTGTCATATGTTCAGACACAAACCAAGGGATGATGTAGGTACATGGGTATTTATATTACTATACTTCTTTGTTTGTCTATATTCATGCTAGAACACTATTTCAGTTTTTATTACATGAACATAATGTTATAGACACTGTTGGTGGTAGAATTCATAGAATTTTCTTTTACCCAATCTATGATTCCATTGGAACACGATAATACTATATGTATATATGTTTTAATAATGGTACGTGTGTCGGTATTGACGCTTGGTGGCATGATTTATTAGGTTGGTGCTCGTAGTAGATGACTAAGTAGGAGATCGGGATACATGGATAGTTTTCGGCCAATTTTTTCAAATTTTATATAGAATGTATGATCTACTACATTGTATCCATTTTTTCTATATTTTTAGATACATGACATATCATCATTAGTTTTTTAATATCATTATCATTACTCTTTTATTTACTACTTCAGTATGCTTTTGTTGTGCTTTATATTTATTATAGTTCTTCCTCTATATATACCCAATTATATAATATCCATCCACGATTTATCACTCTATAAATTAATTCATAGTCTCTATAGAGTCAAACACCCATCCCTCACTGCTACCCGTAAACCTCTGGTGTTTTGGGACATGCTCTTGCAGTCGTATGGCCAACTGGGCTCAGAGAACCTCTATGTTAAATCATGGATTGGTATGTGACATAATTATCATATTTATATATATACATATATACACATGTATTAATATCCATCTATAAATGGAAAAGATATAAATATAAGTTACACCATTCTTTGATATGGTTGTCCATATGTACACTTGGCCATTGTTTTCTCTTTCCGATATAAGGAATGAAAGAAAGACAAACAATAAATAACCTGTATAAAAAATTATTATATTATCATATATAACATATTAGTGTTGTAAATAAATAATTATTATGATCCATGTATGATAGAAACAATAAATGAATCAAATTTCTTTAAAGAGGAGGTAGTCCACACGTACACATTGGTGGCATTATCAATTTTCAACAGTTTAGTAGAAAAGATGGTAGATATGATGTTATTATTAAATAAGTATAATTATGTTATGAATATAATTTTTTAAAATTAAACCTATCAAATAAATCTATGAAATATGGGGTTGGAAAAAGAATTTTATTTCTTTTTAGTGGCGGCAGTCAGCACATACACATGAGTGATACATTGACATCCCATTTGATGGTATAAAGGGTGGATTTTAGTTATTCCATAATCAAAATAAAATTATTTTATTTTAAATATTATAAAGTTAATATTTTATGAGTCATAACAAATTTTCAGATTATTTATAAGGATAAATAAATTGAAAGTGGTTATGCATGATTATTACCTCTTCTTTAGTAAGCCTCCTTTAATGTATTTCTTAAGGACTCAGGGAATCAGATTTTAATAATAAAAGAATGAATTATTCATGGATATTTAATTATGAAGGTAAGTTTTTAGGTAATATTATGTCTAGAAAGATTAATTCGGTGTAATGAATAGAATTAGGGGGGGGGGTTACCTTTTATAAGTGGGGAGACAATACACTTAGAATTTCGTAAAAGATTAAAATAAAATAAATTCACACTCTAACAAAATACATAAAAACATCTAAAGGATTTAGGATTGATATTATGTTATTTAAATATTATTGGAATATAGGATTTACAGATGTTTAATTGTAAAATGTACCCTTATATCTTTGTTTACCCCCCCACGGTAAACTTGTTTTAAACTTAACTACAATAAAAAATATTTACTATTCTTACTATTAATTGTGAAAAAATTAAAGTGGACTCATTAATAAATTTTTACATGATGATTCCAAATATTTAATTCATTTTATATAATTGAATAAATTTAAGCGTAAAATGTTAATTTAAAATTAAACACACAAAATGTGATGAAAATAATATTTCAAAAAAATGTTTTCTGATGGAATTTTTTTTATAGAAAAATAAAACAGAACATTAATTATAGTGGTTATAATTAGATTATTAATAACATTAATGAACTACTAGTTTATAAACCATTTAAAAAATAAATCATTATATATCCATTAAATGAAAAGTAATCTTTCAAATAAAAATAAGTAATTTTCAATATTCATATAAAAATCAATATTTTTATAAAATTTGATATATTTCAGTCTATGTTAATCTTGTCTAGATTATTTCCCAAATTATTTATTTTTTTTCATATCCATTTTCTAATTTTTTTTGAAAATTAACTATCTTATTTTATCATAGAAAGAATGAAATTAATTTTTATGAGAATAATGTATTTTTAAATAATATAAATACATTACTAAAAAGTGAGTAATTATTTATCAAAATAGTAGTTTTACCTAAAAACAGTATAAATAATCTTCAATATATGGTTATTTATATTCATTACCACAATTTTAATATTTAGTTGGTAAAAATATTATATATTATTGTTTATTTAGGCATAGGTTTCTATGTATCAGAAGCTTTCAAAGAGTTAAAATCCGTTGAAGTTTAATATATCATGAAATCAAAAGGATTTATATGATTAATAAATTTCTAGGCTGGTAAAATGGTGACACCATCATCAGAAGTGTGATGTGGCTGGTCACATCTTTAATAATCCTCATATAATTGTTAGAACAAGTTCCCAACATTCTGAAATGTTTTTTCATATTTCTCTAAAGAATTGTTAGAATATTTTTAATGTGATGTGGCTGGTCACATCTTTAACAGGCCTCATATATGGGTTAATTGGTAATGTCCCAATAACCTCATTCCTTTGGAATGTCGGTCTTCATTAACTCAAAATGAGTACGAGTGTGAAAAATGATAAATCAAATGATGAATTTAAAAGAATTAGGGACTCTATTTATTCTGGGGATGCCATTGTTATGTTGTATTTCTCCTTATAGTGTGTGTTATTTTTTTCATAATAGGTATGTTTTACCATTGAAAGTGATAAAAACAATGATGATGGATTACAATAATTCTAATTGGGTAGTGCACACTCATACCAAGAAATTGTTATTTCATATTTAGAAATGTTTTTTTGTGGTTTGGTATAATATAGAACACTGTTTAAATTGTTACTCAATGCTATAAATGTCAATATTTCAAATCCAAGAACCAGAATCCTTTAGTACCGTTTGAGACACATTAAGTGTTTTCTTGAATGTCGGAAGATATGGGTCTCGATTTAATGTTTTTGTTGTTGTGTACCACTTTGTGAATTAATTATATGTTTTTTAATCAATAATATATCAAATAGGTTCCAATTTTACCATTTAATTATAAAACCAATGTTGTAGATTTAGTAAGTCAATATGTGATTGATATTTTCAGATTTTATGGAGTTCCAAATGCTATAGTCATTAATAGTGACCCCCATTCTCTATTTACTTCTAGAGAGGCAACATCATTGGTATAAGAGGTATATTTTATAAAACAATATCAAAAAAATATAGATAGATATATAAAATGTGGTATATGTATTCTTGAGTGCATTCTATTTACATTCATTCTTGACTTCAGTGGTGCTTAGGATAGACATTTGGGGTTGGTTTGGTATTCCTATAACAATAGTTGAAAATAATCTAGCCATATGGATCCTTTTGTGTCCTATGATGGTAGTATGTGTAGATATCTTCTTTTGTCATTGATATTGCTGAATCGTACTTGGGTGGAACAATTTTGGTCCAGGATACAATTTCAATGATCTTTTTGGTTCATGAATGGGTGGTGATGACACAAATCTAGTATAAATGCTTTATTTATCATCAAAATAGTACTTCAGATATTTATATATTGAATATTTATATTTTGTGCTACACCTTTTTTGTGTGGTCTACATCTTGGGAAACCAATAATTCTTTCACCATGATTTGTGGGTCCTTTTGAGATTATTAATATGGTGAGAAATGAGTCTTACTACTTACAACTGACATCATGGTTGACATCAATCCAAATTTTGATTCATTTATTTTAGATCAGAATGTATCTTCTTTAACATTAACATATACTTATATCAAAATAGATTTATTTTGAACCAAGTTTATCTAGGACAGAGAATCTAGTTAGTATTATTGACACCGATACAAATGTTTTTCATGGGAAGAAGATACATGTGGTGTCTGGGATAAGGGAAAAAATTGGTTTACATGATTCCTAGGATCACGAGGCACTAATAAGAGAGAAGCGTCATCATCTCTTTGATATGAAAAAATAATGACTTGATTTATTGGGATATAATGTTTTATATTAGAGATATTGTAACATCTTGTTACTGGAATTTAGGTATTTCATGACCCTTGTTTTTGAAATACCTTCATAGGGTATTGTCTCAGGATGTTTTTTCATTATTGAATATTTTTTGGAAGGTGATGGGGTTGTGCATGGTTGAAAGACTCTTAGTAATAATTAGTTATTTTTCCTATGAAAAAAATGACGTATATGTTCAGCCACTATAATATGTCACACGATTTTTCAGAACTATGTATCCACCCCTCTAAACTATTCCCCCTTATAAATTGGGGGATTTCATGATTTTTTATGTTTATTTTAACAATGGTTAACACACTATTATTTTAAAGTAATCATGTGACCCTACCTAGTAAACCATTCATATAGGTTTTTAACACCAATAAAATTTTATATAGAATATCGAGGCCCCTTTTGAGATACATAACACCCCCATTTGACTCTAATGGGTATCCTTTTATTTTTAAGGCTCTCTAGTGCATGACATGGATGTAAAAAACTACTCTCTTGAAAATCCATGTCAAGGTGTAAGATCCACTCCCTCTCTGGTTAGTGATTCCTTATTTTATTCTGGTTTTATCTCTCGTATTTTATATCCCTTTTCAGAGTAGTAAATAATATATTCTTTGTATTATATTGCAATTTTTATGGATCATGATTCTACGATTCATTTCATGATCTTCTTCACCTTCATATTTCGTTTTTGGATCACATTTTGGTTGTTGTGTTGTTTGATCATGAGATTAAAGGTACGGTTTTTATAAGGCTTTAAACTGAAATTAAATTAATATTTTCATTATTTATTTAAAATGAGTTTTAATTTATTTAAAAACCCATATTTGAGATGATATGTCGTGTGATTCTAAATTCAATTCGGAAGAGAGAAAACCAATAATTTCTATAAAATTTAATTTATTTGGTCGATTTGAGACAAATAATGGATTCAATAGAATGTTAATTTGATGATGTTGTTTGATTTTGCTTATTGAATGGGATATGATATGAAAAGGAATGAATTAAATGAAATCCATTGATTTGTTTTTGAAAATGAAATGGAGTATTGAACTTGAGATTGGTAAATTTAATTGTGTGTGGCGAATTATTTTTAAATTAATGATTTGACCCTGAATGAATGAAAGAGTAATGTATTGATTGATTAAATCACATGAAATCTATAGTTGTTGGTTATTAAAAAAAATCATTCTAGGAATTCTACTTCATATAAATAGATTCACGATGAGAACTCTAACTAAACCATGTTCTTCACAATTTACATGGATGGGTCCATTAATAATGTGTTGATTTATTTTTTCTAATTGGTCTCCTATAGGGGTGTTTATGTTAATTTACACATGTACGTGAGACATGAAGATGATTGGGAAGTGTGAATATGTTATAGCTAGAAACAAACCTAGCTCAAGGCTTCTATGTGTGGTCGTTTAATTTTTATTAACTTGATTATAACTTCAATTTTTTTAATGTATTCCAATTATTCTATATAAATGTATTAAATAATATTTTTATTTATTCATGTTTTAATATAACTTCAAGATTTTTTTTGAAGGTATGTTTTCGTTCAAAATATTTAAATAAAATTTTGTGCCATGTTTTGTATAATATAAAGGAAAAAATGGTTTATTGTTATGTAATTTATTATGTAACAAATGGTGAGATCAGACTATGTTTTTTACCTCAAACCTAAACATCACTTTTTGGAGCTTATATATTATTTTATTCCAGGTCTAGGGAAATAAAAAGAGTCACGTAGAGGGGGTAATTGTACTTGATCTGTGGGACACTAGAGTGATGGTGACTAGGGGATCTATGGTCCACTTGTTTTAAAGGGTTTCGAGACATTGTATTGAAAAATGGTGTTTATTTCATTGATGTTCCATTTTGGGGAGTTTTTCAACAATCATATTATGTTTATTTTCACCGTGAAGATCATTTTTCATACCGACGATTTAATGCTTTATCTACTACTTCAGATCGTTTTTGTGGTAAATTTATTCTTTTATTTTTTGTTAAATATCTAAGTGACATTCTCCAACCCATGGGAATCGGTAATTCCCTTCAGGATATGTGAGGACATGCTTTGGTATCTATATACCATGGTATATAGGATGGTTTATGACATATATATATTTTAATTAATCTATATTTAATACATCTTGTCATAAAAAACCCATTACTAGTACCTCATACGCCATTTAATTTTTTATAATTCCAACAACCATTATGATGAGTGTTAGTATTAAAGGATCCATGTTAATGATGACTAAATTCTATAGTTGGGGTAAATAGAGGATATAAAATAAGTTTTAAATTTTGTAATTATTATAAAATAAATATCTAACTAACATGGTTAATATAAATATTATGAATAACAAATAAAATTTAATAAAATATCCTAATTATTTATAAAACAAAAATAATTATAATAATTAAAATATAATGAACTAGATGAATAAATCATATTTATTTTTTTATGAATCCCTACCTTGAGGGTACCATTATTTTTCCATAATTATTTTATTTTTATTAAACACTATATCTTATATTGATTAATCATATTAAATCCTTCATCAATGAGTTCTCTAAATGTTTTATTCAATTAAAAATGAATAATATTTTACAAAGAAAAGTAAGTGATAAATTTTTTAACAATGGATTAAATGGATATAACCCAGTCATATATTAAATATATATACTTTTATATAAGAAATATCACATCCACAATACCAAATCTATATGAAAATTAAATGAATTTTGATAAAAGTATTATAAATGTGAGTTTTTTAAATATAATATGGATAATTATTGATTTTGAAAGACTACTAAAAAAGTTTCAAGAGATAAATTTGATAACTATATTCAGTAGTATATGAAAATAATATTTCTAGTGTCATATTGAATCATAATTAAATAATAAATTTGTATTTTATTTGAGTTATTATAAATGAATAAAACATTGATGAAGTCTGAACGTAATAAACTAATAAATTAATAATCACTTCTTATAACCAGAGAACGAAAAAATAGATGATATAATATTTCTATAAAGAGAGAGTTGAAATATTAAATGAGTGGATAATTATGTTCATGGTATTTTTATTGAAGATAATGGGTTGTTTTAGTGACAATATATTTTGAAACATATAAGATAGTTTAATAATTATTTGTTATCTTTTTATAGATCTATTTTAAAAAATATTTACATTTATAATCCATATATATTTTTTCATTTATAGTTTATTTTATTTCAAATCCATGATATTTTACTAAAAATCCATTAATTATTTTCTTTTTTGGGATCTCAAAAAAATTTGTATCCAAAATGAATATATTTAACATTATAATGGGTCTTATACTTTTTTCAATATGATAAAACATATACCTTGATTTAAATTTTTCATTATGGTTGGGATGTTAACTTTTAACATTAGATATTAGTTAATCAACTAATCAAAGGAATTATTATTTATAAAATAGTTTATTATATGTATTATATCATTTTTCATCTTAATAAAACCTCAAATTGGACATATCTAAAAACATTGAACAAATATGAATATTTACAATAGAAATGAAAAATGATTATGGGGGAAAACATTCCAAACAAAATGACCAAATAGAAAATAAAAAACATGACCAAAATATAAAGAAAACGTAAAGATGAAATCAAAAGCAACATTTTGAAAGACTGTGTATAAATAATATCACCATAATATTAGTTACCTTAAATATATTCTAAAATAATAGAATTAACATTATTCTATAACTACATATTTCTATGTGAAATTAATAGATGTGAAATTTATAGACATAAATATTTCAAACGTATATCATTATCCAAGATACAACTATGTATCAATAATCATAAATTTTAATTAGATAAATTTTAATCTTATATATTCATGGATATATTACTAGATGATAATGAGCTTCCTTGTTGAAGATATAACATAAAGGAATGTTATTTTTTAAAAGGTATGACTAATGAAAGAATACAAGTTTGTCCAAATGATTATACATTGTTCTAAAATTACCATGATTCCCTTAAAAATTACCTATGTGAGTTTGTTGATCAATATGAAAACATGAATAACATCTTATTATATTAGTGTGACACTTTCCAATAATTCCCATATTTATATATCTTTATGTATGTTAGGATATGGTATGTTAATTAATGTTTCAAAGAGATAAATAAATTAAATGTGATAATATTTATCACCTTGTGGATAGACTATAGTAGATGATAAGCCATCATGATTACCTTGAGGATGGAAATAATTTGGAAAACCTTTTTCTTGCATTATATATTTAGGGTATGAATCATTTTAATGTACAAATAAATATATATAAAACATGGTTGGTTATATTAGTGAACTATAAAATTCCATTGTGATTATTTATGATTGAAAAATACATTATGTTTTCATTTATTTTTTAAATAAGAAAAACAATTAGCTTATAATAATATTATTTATATAGGCCTATTATTTTATGATTTGATTTTTATATAGTATATAGATTTTTTGATGTATGATTATACTAAAAATAAACTAACCATATTGAAATATGTGTCATTTGGGATGATATAATTCCTTATAATAGAAAACTTTTAAAGGATAACATTAAAAAATGACAAGGTATCCAATTTTTGGAGAAGATAAACACTCAATTATGATAAAATAGTATATAAAGAATTTATTTCTTATATATCATAAATTTTTACCCCAAATAATAAATATAGATTATATGTAGTAATATTTAATGGAATGTTAGAAGATGGTATGAAAATATATTCTACAATCGGTGTTGAATAGTTTGAGAAATTAAAAGATATATCCACAAAACTCAATAATAGGTGATTAATATTTTCATAAATTTAATGATATTACAATATTTTAATTCATTCTTTACCAATAATTTTATTGAATTAATGCATGTATAAAAAATGTATTATAATGTTTATTTTGAACATTACTAACTAAAACATTAAAGAGAAATGATGTAATCACGGATATGTTATACCAAATTTGTATGGGGATAAAATAGGATTTAGAACTAATTATGTTAGTTATATTTACTTTTATTTCCAATGTAGCTCCCACTCATTATCTTAAGAAGTTATTTCAGTTTTTTAACATTCTAAATGTTGTCATTGATCATAATGGTTATTCATAATATATCTTAAATATTATGCTGATGAATATGTAAATTTCAAATATTTATTTTAACAAGATTGATATGTTTTGATGAAATATTCAATACCAATATTTATAAGGAGAGTATTATAGAAATATTTCCCACACAAAATAACTATGCCTTGTTTCATTTTCACGGTTATTTCACGAAATAGTATAGTTATTGAAAAGATTCAATGAATTTAAAATGAAATTATTTCAATATTATATAAATTAGATGTATTCCCCCCATTATCATTTATTTATATGATGGTTCAAACATGGGTTCGCATAGTAGAATAAATATAACTTTAACATATTATACATTATGATTAATATCATTGGAACCATGACTAACTTTATATTAAACAACAATATGTTATTAATCCATTACATATTAGGTGAAAAAAATACTAGAATAATCCCAGAGACATAATTCACTAAAACACAAAAGAAATTTTCAATTAAATTCTTACACTAAGACAAACACCTTCATTTCCCCACCTTTTTTCATGTTCCCATGTTTTCTCGGGAATTGTTTCATCATCTAGTACATTATCACGGGGGTTTTTCTCCAAATATTACCCAGTAAATTTCTATCCTAGAATTAGATGTTTCCTTTTATGGGTTATTTATTTTTGTTTGGATCATTGGTAATCATGAACTCAATTATCCAACATCTTATCTATTCACTTTCCCCCTTTACTCCGGACAAAATATTGGTCAGTGTGATTATGTTTCTCATAGATTATTTACATGTTGGGTTATGTTTAGAGGCTCTGATTGTATCATTTCTTGGTGGTGTTTCCCTCATGTTTTCCACTTACACCATATTGTTTAATAGAGGTATATAATTTAGTTAAATAAATACTCTCACTAATGTAATGTTCATACCAAAAATCATTTTGGTCTGTTTTTCTAGATTCAATGGGATTTATATGATTTTCTTATTGGATGATTCAATGGTTTTCTAGGGTATGTCACATTCATTGGTATTAATTTAATTTTGTTGATGGGTACATATAATGATGGTTGTTTTTAAATATTTTATGATTTTAGGACGGGTGTTAATCTTGTTCTAGGTTTAATTGATTATTTCATCTTGGGGTTTTAAATGATTATTTTGGTGATATGGTCTCTTTTTAAAATGATGTGGACTTTTAGTGGAGTATATTTTCAGTTTTGACTTGGTTCCTAGAGATTATGAATGGTGGATTGGGTGTGGTTTGTTCTGGTGGTTTTCAGTGTTCATGTGTTTCATAATTTACAGATTTAGGTGTATAAAACATTAGCTATTAGCGATGTCCAATGGTCTTGTCAATGGTGGTACATTGGTGAGGTCTAAATATACTAACAACTGGCATTGGGGGTTAATGATTTTTGACACACATAGATCAAGGAATTTATTGTACGGATTCAACTATTTTAGGTTTTATATTATTTTTTCTTTTGAAAATATATATTTATTATCTCTGAGTCCCAATTTCTGTATGGTTTGTAAATAACCCAAAAAGTGTTTCAATGAAATACCCCCAATGGGTTTGGAGGTGGTGGAAATAAAAGAAAAAAAATTAATTTTTATGTTGTTTATATAAGAGTACTAATCCATTAAGAAAACTATATAATAATTTTATTACAAGAACAAATAAATTCTTATAATTTTTATTCTCCCTCACTAAAATTAATTTGACCCTAATAAATTAAAAGAGTTTATCTAGTGAAACATATCGCCACATCCTATAAATGTTCATGTGAGTAAGTATTCATTACTCTAATTTATTTATGAACCACTTTACCTTATTGTAATACATTCATTACATCAAACCAATATTTAGTTACAAAATTACCTTTTGTAAAACTCTCATCATTTTAAACATTTTTATGCTCCAAAAAATAATCCAACCAAAGGCCTCGGTGTTTTCTACTATACTTACTTCAAATTCATCATAGGAAACGTATTTTTTTGTATTACATTTTTCTACAATAAAATATAAATCTACTAGTATATATAGAATCTAGATTTCTAGATATCATCACAAGAACACCACCATCTCCATCTATACATAATAAATAGGCTTTGCAGAACTCCTCTAAAACACCCTGAAATTCTAAAACAATACAATTTTATTTAACAGTTAATGTGATACACAACATTGAGATTATCTTGAATTACATACAGTACAATGTTTTTATTTAATTACACATAAAACATTCTTTTTAATTCATTACACACAACAATGAATTTCTTTGAAATATCACGTAGAATGAAAGGAAGGGTTTTACTAAAGAAAAAAATAATGTTAATATTATTATTTAATATGTTAATTATCTCCTAGCCATTGGAATGGTGGATATGAATAGGATTAAATAATTTATAAAAATATATTGTTTAATCATTTTTATTAATTTTTTATTAATTAAAAAATAAATAAGAATAATTTATAATGAAATTTAATGATTCCACCAAAACAGTCTCACATCTAAAGAATAGTGAAGTCGTGCCTTGTGCATAAAATTTAAAATTAATTTTTAAAAATAATATAATTATCTTATAAAAAATGTAATTTATCATTGGATTTGAAACACAAAAATTACATTCTGGTGGATTATTGGGTTTTTTTTGAAAAGTTTTATTTTTTATGAATAGTGATAAATACTGAATTTCGATTGAAAACTACCTTTTCTTTAGAATAAATTTTAATTTTAATTTATGTTCTGATTTTTTTAAGTCAAAATAGATCAATTATACATATATAAATCTGATTTTGGTCATTTTATTTATTTTAATATATATTTTTATTATAAAAACATTATAATCATTTGAACATTCTCAATTTAGAACCCTACATTTTCATCATGTCTAGATGACTAATTTGAAATTAAAATATTCCATGTATATGAATTGAAATTGGAAAAATGGATCCCATATTTATAATAAAAATTATTTAAAATTACTAATAGGTATAAAATAAATTTATACCAAATTTATTAATGAAAATATTTAAATTTAATAACAATGATTAAGGTAAATCCAAGTATACATTGTTGTGAAACTAGAATGATAATTGTGAAAATGATATAAAACTATTATATAGATACTAATGAAAGATTTTATATAGGCATTAGGCACCAATAAATTTAAATTTTCAAAATAAATCACCATTACCAAAATATGGCCCATATAATATTATATGTGAAGAAAAATAAAAATTGATCCTTTTCTTATAGTTTTTATGAATAAAACCGTATGAAAGGAATAAAAATATTAGTTATAAATATTAATTTTAAATATAAATTAGTTTTTATCATGATAACTAATCACTAATTTTTATACAAAAATTATTTACTGAAATTTTTTAAGAATCACTAATGTAGTAATCATTTAGTTATTAATTTATTAAAATAAATTAGTCTAAAAATATTAACATTGAACTAAATTAAATGAATTAATGTCTTTTTTATTTTTTTAGAGAAATATTTCATTTTAAACGTCTTCATAAATTAATATATCGAATTTATTTTTAAGGGCATGAAGTTTTAAAATTGAAATTAAATAAATAATGTCAATATTGACATTAATGTTATTTTATAACAAATTAGTATTTATTAAATGATTAAAAATTACTAAAAAAATTGTCATTTAAAAAAACATTTTTAAAAATTACAAAATTTCAAATATTGTCCATTCATTAACCATGTTATATTTTATAAAGAAATTTTAAACACCTAAATAAAAAACCATATTCGAGCGATTAGGGTTAATGATTTGTTTTTTGTGTGTTACAAGAACTTATGTGAAAATTATTTTTCAAAACATAATGTATTTTTTATAAATTAGATATAATTTTTATAATCTATTTTTATAAATTTTTTAATAATTATCACACTAATTTAGTCTTAATTGATATAAAAGAATTTTTAAAAAACTAGTAACATTATAGAAAAAATATAAAAAAAGAAAAAAAATTAGTTAAGGGAAAAAATGATTAAAGCATGTATTCCATTGTGTGATTGAGGTTTTAATGAACCATATAATCCCTCTCTAAATTTAATTATCAATATTTCTTAAACTAGTGATAATAGTTTACTCCCCATTGTGAATACTATTGTGTATTTTTAAGAATTCCACTCCCCGTGAACTATAAAAGGGAACTCACACCATTGAATTCATAACACCTCTCAATCCATATACATCATCCAAAACCAAAAAACTCACCTCCTAACTTCCCTCCCCCATAATATAATAATAAGTTTGGAAAAATATGTATTTATAAGGATATTGCACATGCAGAAGGAGAATACTTGAAGGAGAGTTAATCTTCGTCAATAAGTGTTGTAATTTTTTTCCTTCTCTACCTCCATCAATTATTTTCAAATTAGGATGACACAATAACCTGATTATTTTAAATATATTGATATTTTTTATATTAATATTATTAACTACAACGTCACACACATCCATTAAATAGGTTACAAAATCATAGTTCATGTGTACCATACTCTACCACATCTCAAACTGATGTCACTTCTTCTTCCTTGTTCAACATTAATGGTTGGGTATGATGACAGATATAAATATATATTTGATATTTATAACATATTTATACATTTCAATTCAATATATCATGTATATATATATTTAACTTCTAATAGATGCCTGTTAATGAGCATTGAAAAATTCACCAAGGAAGAAATACCTAAATATGTGTATTATTTTCCCACAAAGAAAAAAATACCAAAAGAGGAAAATCATGGATAAAATAACCTACTAAAATAAATATGATCAAAGGAACATCATATGATGATGATAATGGTCATATGCAATTCAAAACCTTTTGTAAAATCATGTAAATCCCTTTTGACAAATTCAATGTGTTGTTGTGAAGTATTTCCAGAAAATCACAGATATTGTGTCAGTTGCCAAATTAGTTCCTCTGAATCACACAACTTTTCAATCGATCTATATCTTACAATCTATCCCAATTACTTAAAAAATAAGTTGAAAAGTATTTAAAATTCCGTATCCTTTTGTGGTTTTATGCATCTTGTCACGTACCATATTGTTCACAAGACACCATAGAATGCCTGCTGAAATGTCATCTAGGTCACACATGAATCCACTAGTATTTCACCCCCATCACATGAATGGCCTTGGTCAATTCTAGTTTTCATTTCACACTAAATTGGCTCAAATTAAGAATATATGGATTTAACATGACAATACTCACACATCACCACATGAAACCTATTCGTCACATGATGCATACATATGGAGAGAGTGGCTGTATTAAAAAAAAATAAAAACTCCTGAGATCCCAAGACCCTATAAAATTAAGTTGAAAAAAAGGAAAAGAATTTTATTTTCTTTTGGGGGGATTATAAGATGATCTTATTAAATCAGGGTCATAATCCTTGGAAAAATATAAATGATAATTTGAGGGCCCCCTTGATTGGATAGATTTATCATCCAATGAACCCAAGGCATGCCACCATTTTCTTCCAGAAGAATCCAAACATGTCAGCTCAGATCATATGTGGGCCTTTCATTCAGCATCCTGATATTTCTATATTCTCTAGTCATGTATGTATCACATTATGAAATCCCTCTTACATGTACACTTTATTAATAAATTACCCATTAATTAGAAATAATACAACAAATGGGGCATTGATGGGTTGGTGTCATGGCTATGGAAAGTCATGTGACACCCACGAGAGGATTTCATGAAGCACGTGACACTAAATCCCTCCATAGAATCCATCAATGATTTATGCAATAAACACTATACAAGGAGGAATATTATTAGGGTGATGAGTCATATAAATCCCACATCCATCATTGAAATGAACTCTCATAAAATGTTCTCATCTTTACACCAGTGCACCAAATAATCAGATCATTCCTTTCCGAGTAGTGAATCTCATGATATCAAGGGTTAGTTTCCATGAAAAATTGAAAGAACAACCTATGAGACGAAAAATAATGCCTATTATCTTTGTGTAATCACTTAGCATCATTGAAGTGACCTATTAATGGTTATTCAAAGAAAATCCACATATCATTCAGATCACACAAGACCATAACAAGATAACATTGAACCAATAAAAGGATAATAATAAATTAAACTAGGTTAATGACTAAATATAGGATTCATACATGAAGAAATATTGGATGATCCTTTGAATTTCACATGGCTCATATAGATCATGTGACAAAACCAGGACATGTCACTCAAATCATGTGACATCCCATTGACATACCATATGGATCATACAATTTCCACTATACATGTCAATAATGTCATGTGATTCCCTTCAATCATGCCACTTGAAGTCTCACAAAGCCCAACCGGATCGCTACCCTGGTATTGTGATGTCCTATACACATGTTTTCCAAGATTTGTTATGACACTCGTATATGTCAGTTAGGTATCACGGATCCCCTTCTGCCTTCCATCAATACCTGGGGTACCCTCAAATCATGTATTCTATGTTCCGAAATTCCCTATATACATGCCACCCAAGTCTCATGAATCCCTTTGGGCTTGCACAATGATTTCAAAATTACCCCATGATATGTCATATAGATCACATGATGTCCTCTAAAAAGATCAAATTGTACCATGTGATTGCTTTACCACATGTCGACTCAAATCAAGCGACTTCATCCCAACATGTCATCTAGGTAATCTGACAATCCCTAGACATGTCTGCTCTGATAAAGTGATTCTATCCAATGATCTTTGGTCCTGTTTTACAAAATCCTCAAAACATGTTAACTATAATCATCATGTTATCACTTGGACATATCATAATGGCAACAAGACATGTTATGCACACTGATAGATATGTATGGTTGAAATCAATCCATGTCAAGTAGACATCTCAGGGCATGATATCCTTTTTTTGGTGGGTAGAGAAGGTCAACATCAATGTGTAAGACCCAATCAGTGTAATAATATTTTATTCTCTCAAGAAAGGTCAACCTCAATGTGTATTACCCGATCAGTGGCATAATATGATATGTTCCACATACAAGTACAGTCTCATTTTGTAAGACCACAAACAAACCGAACTATGTGGTCTTTGATTCCATATATTATTAGGATATATAAGACACCTTCCTAAGGACTGAGTTCCATATAAAACAAGACAAAGGGTCTATCCAAGTAAATAATTCTCAAATTTGTATGTATTGATACTAATTACTTTCTATCCGTTATTACTCAAACCATACATAGCTCACATGGTCATAGGGAGATTCAATGATCATATAATTCTTGTCATAATCCTCTACTAAGATTTGTAATCCTTGGTATGTAATCCCCATATAGTGGAATAAAATGATCTATTCATCATATTAAGGTACATCCTATTGTGTCAACCCTACCCATCATCATAAAATGATATACCCCAAATATTCAGAAAGCCTAAGTGTGCAATCCATGATCAATTTAACTATGAGAACAATAATTCCTTCCTTTTCTAGGACACATAGGATGCCTTCATCAAGGCCCGGTATCAAATATTAATATTCCTCTGTGTACATCCTACAATGTCTCAAACATTCCAGCCATCAGGATCCAATCTCACCAATAGGCAGACCAACCTTCCTCCTCCATCAGTAGATTGAGAAGCCATCTGAAAAACAATGAATATGATTCCTTCTATAACAAGGATACCTAGTTCTTTTTCCTAAGGCCTAAGTTCCACAATGAACATTCAAAGGATTTTCTCATCAAGTGATCCTCACATCCAAATACAATGACGAATATTACATATAATATATTATTTCCTATAACGAACATGGATTACAATGTATTAGGAAGTTGGAATAATTACACCATTTGCATCATCAAACTCCACTGGTCATGTTATCATTAGGGCGTAAAACCTGATTAGGGTCATTATATAACTACCCCAGATAGGGGTATCTATCTTGGGGAATGAACCTTGTTAATGATTAAACTATGATAAATTTTATTTCTACCATATCCAGGATACATAGGATTGCTCCTCTAGGTTTGATATCAAACAACGATATCCCAAGAGCACAAATATTTTTTCTTTACATGTGTTATTAATCTGCATGGGTTTAGAAAACTATGTGGTATTTGATTTCAGTTATAAAAAAACATAAGTAGGAGGCCCCTTTATGCCTCAATACCATCATTAAAATATTAACCACCTCCCTATATTACAACATACTTCAATATTCTTGGTTATACACCTTATTGATATATGTTTCTACCCACAAATGTAAAATCTATGTTGAACGTCAGATATATGAATATGGTTTCACTAATAATATCACCCATTTTTGTATAAAAGGAAAAAACATATGATCATTTTTAGGGAAACCATTCCCATCTCAGGATTAGTAAGAGGCTCTCAATCAAATCATAAATCTATTAGAGAGTCTTAGTGAATTAAACAATTCCAACAAATGTTTGTGACATTCCTCACCTTCCATCCACTCAACCAATGTGAGTTCCTAAGCATCAATATATTGGAAACCCTGATGGACCACCTACCATTGGAAAGTATCCCATTCCTAGTTTTCGATGTAGGAGTCATTGGGATTTTCTTTTAGGTATAATCAAATAGTAACCCTGAATTGAATGATTATACGAAGACATGACCCCCCCAAATCAAAATGTTGATCTATACCAACAATATATGTATGAATATAAAAATTGGTGAACTAGAAGAAAAATAAATTAACTACAACAACACCATCACAACTAAAAATTGAGAAATTTCCCAACTCAAGTCAAAGAATTTAGTTCCTATCATATGAGTGTTTTTATCCTCAATCTACATTAAAAATGATTAAACTAATGTGAAACTATAATGTAAGAAATTGATAATTTAAACATGCATCAAAACACATTTATTAAATATTTAATGCATATTATGGCTAATCCTCTATAGTTGGTGTTTTCGTGAATCATGTCCATCCTCTCTTTGAAATAAAGACATGATCAAAATGGAAGAATAATGAATAGAATAATAGTTGTGTTAAACATTCATATATGATGAAGCACATATCATGGATATGAGTATGAACAAATCTGAATCATTATTCCTTGTTGTTGTCAATCGTATATACATTGCACTTGAAAACAACACCCTAACCTGACATGTCTTCATCTAGAAACCGTTCTGGAAAATTAACTAAAACTAGAAACCCCATTAGCCTCTAAATGACCTCACCAGCCTGATATCTTTATAATAGGGTTTATAAAGAATTGGACTGAGAATACCATCAAAGGTATGGTACAAAAAATTCAGGTGAACATAGATGTACTAAAATTTTTGATTCTGCATCGTCCTACGAAATATACTATTAATCTAATGTCACTATTCACTACATCCGATTATTTCAGAATCTTTTCACCAAAGCATGAAAATCACCACCTTACATATTAGTTGAAAGTTGATCGAAGAACCATCTAAAACTCCATCCGGATTTGGGAGTTGTCAAGGATGGATAATGTCTACCACTATCTCTAGCTCAATTTGGCAAATTCCCTTCAGTCGAATTGTGACTATACCATCTGACATAATACAATCAATGACACCCATGCACAATAAACATTGAAGATACATCATGGTCAAAATGATCTGGATAATCATGAGTGGCCTCATATCCACACTCTCATTGATGGTTTATTCCAATATATTCCAATGATAATCAGTGAGGAGGCTCATATCCATATTCACTCGGAAACATTCTACAAGAATATTTCAATGACAAGGAAGGGGGAGTCACATATCCCTACCCAGGTGCATGAAGTCCATCGGCATATTTTGGTGGCATAAGGAGGACACAAGTGAAATCATATCCCATTATTAATCGAAGATATCTACTAGTATAAAGTGGATAATGAAAATTTACATGATTATATACTTATTTATACTTTTCTAAAATTCCATTACATATTAAGAATAGATGTAGAACATTTCTGGTATATTCTGGAATTTGGTCAGATACAGGAAAAGGCACATATTCCTATCCATATATCCAAATAATCTAAACACTCTAATAATTATGAAATATTTATTTCTCTATAGAAATATTAAATTTTTACTCCAATCTATGAAGATTGTTAATGTATTATAATAAAAGATGAGACTTCATCCAGGGATGAAGTTTTCATTCTAACTGAGGAAAATCATGTGAAAGCAGCACATGCCTTGCTATAGCCTAAAATCCCATTAGTAAATTCTTAACAACTAATTTCAAAGGACCAGAACAAGATCATAACCTATTTCTATCTATTACCAACCATGATAGAGTGTCATATGCCTCGGGTAATTCTAATATTCATAATGATGAAGAGCTGCAACATACCCTAAGGCCTATAGAACTGGTTCATAACCCTATTCTGGCTAAGAACATGTCATCGAATAGGCTCATAATCCTTTGAAGGAATCTCCCTATCATATTCCAGTGGATCACAATAGATTGGATCATATCCCTACATCAACTAATTAAAAAAGACATGAACATCCTTATATGGCTATATAGGATGGGTCTCATATCCCTTCTCCCATTTCAGTGGCCCTATGGTATATTCTGATGGGGAATGCTTATTTGGACTGGGTTCATATTCCCACACCAACAAGGGCTCATAAATTGAGAGTGGAACATCCCTTTTTATAGGCTCATATCCCAATTAGAAATTACCAGAAACATATTCCAAAGGCTTAGGATCAGGTGTATATCACCATTCCAACTGGGTATCAGAAAGTTAGAGTGGAAAATTCATCATAAAAAGGTTTTTTTATTGTAAATAATGATGAATCTCATTGGAATATTCCAATATCTTATCAACAGTGTGCTTGTAATCTCGCAACACTAGATGGTTATTAACATTCTATACAGACCATCATATAGTAGGCTCACATCCACGCACAATCCTATAAGGAAGGTCGAATAATTAATCCCATGATGAAGAATGATGATCATATCCCTAACATGCTCAATTTAAGATTCCTTGAGGTTGTTCGAGACACATTGTTAAAACATCAAGGTTCTGAAAATTTTGCAACTGAAGAAAAATATGGTCATTATTGTGATTACCTCTTCGTGGAAATGTGGAGATGGATCCCATGTAATCAACTCCTAACATCCTCCATTTTAAACCTCCCCATGGTAATATCTATCATAGACAAGGATTTCCTCTACATTCCCTAAAAAACTCCATATATATATGCATTCAAATCTAACAAACCTTGTTATTGATATTTTCTTAGAACACTATAGTCCACCATATATAGTTCCCATTCAAATTTCAGTAACACTCTTGTACAACCATCATGCGGCCCCATGAAGCATCATCTATGGTCTTATTCGATGAAGGAATGTATTTCTTGTGAATAGGAATCCAAAATTTTCATATGGACAGAGTTAGTGCAAAACAACCTCCCCACCATGTTCTGACACCCTGGCACAATTAACTATGTGATCCCCAATGAGTTAGAAAAAAAGTTAATGCCTTTTCTACACCAAAATACGGTGGAGAATCATTAGTTAATCTGGGTAACACTACTATATTATCCATGACATGAGGGTCACCTCAAGATAATCAAGATAACCAGTTATCAGCAAGACCTAGTTGCTCTCTCCATGTCCCATGATCCAAATCTGGAAATTCACATTGCAAATCTGCCACATTCTTGTCTCCATTATTGAAAAGATCATTAAAAATTGATAGTTGAATCAAAATCAAGTATCTATATTCCAAGATGGGGAATTCTTAATTAATTACACTTCACCACTCCCCTAGAATATATGACCCCTTCAGATATGATGTCTTTTAAATTCATAACCTCCATAATAATCAAGGGAATAAAAAATTAATAAGATAGTTGGCCATTAAAACAGAAAATCTACCACATAAACTATGATTAAATGTCATGAATGGATGAATATAATATCCAATAGTTCTTTGAAATAGGCCCCCATCAAAAAATGAAATCATTTCACCCATGGAATCCACATTTCAATCAACCCAAGGACATCCATTAAAAACTAACTCCTATCATGAAATACCATTTCACCCAACTCCTACATGATAAAAACTGCACCACTTTAAATATGTCACAATAACAAATTCCATAGAATCCATCCAGGGTAGAATCCATTCCTTCAGGTTTTTGGAACATCTACCTCCTCGACCACACATTAGATCATCAATTAATTAGTGGATTTAGGAAATGTTGGATGTAGATAGAAAAAAATTATTTATCCCACTGTATTAGGGCTGTATATATCTTATTTTCAATCACCATGTTCATCATCCACAAATAGGGGTCTGGGGATATCAACAGTAGATCCAAATCAACCCCATATTGCAATGCAAGGGTAATTTACATCTCAGTTCCCATATTAGGAATCTTTAAATCCTTGGCCTGAACAATCAGATCCTCTAAAAGTGGATCAATCAATTAAATGAGTCCCAATACAATAGGGATGGGGGTATTTTCAAAACCATCATTACCATATAAGGAATAAATATTCTCCTTTTTGGGTGGTAAATATAAATGGTTGGCATCCAATATTTTCCTCCCACCATTAGGCAAATCCCTACTATTCATGGCTGATTTGAGAATCATGACCATAAATTCCCTCATGGTCACTAATAATATTATTAGAAAATAGGAGTATATGATGAATCCAATGAAACACTATTGGAGACACAAACCAAAACAACTCAACACGGATAAAGATTCATGAAATTACCCTCATGAAGGATGTTTTGAATAAATCTATTGTGTTGATAGTACTGATACAACAACCATTTCCTAATACACCTATGTGAATTTCATCACCATCAACACTACAAATAATTTGGATCTAGATGTTGATGAAGAGAGACAAAATTTTCAATACATGTCCTGAGTGGAGGATCTGGATGCAAACTTTGAGCATAGATTTTACTTGAACCAGAGGAGGACCCATAACCTAGAACATAAAAATATATATTCTATACCTCTATATAGGAACAATTCCAATGGTAAAGGGAATGGTGTGCAGACATCCCAATCACCACTACAAAGAGTCAAAGTCCCTTCTATGGAGGAACAGATGGAACAATATGAGGATGAGATAAATTTTTTGAATAAACTCAATGATTAAGTAATGAATACAAACATTCATACTTGGTATACTCTTTAGATAGATGTGAATATCACTCATCCAATTAATATTAAAATAGATGACCCACATAGAAGAGAGACAGGTGAGCCTCGTTCAGGATATGCATCAAAGAATCTAGTCTACAAAAATGAGGATGTCAAAAATGATTGTGAATCCCTCCATTACATTGACAACCTCTCACTATCTAGAGAAATCATTCAGTATTCCAATGAATTGACAGTTACTGTAAGAAAATAATAGTGACACCATATAAGGTCCCTCTTATTGTATCCATTAATTTTTTATATAGTAACATTATATAACAATGGTGGAATACATAAAACAATATAAAAATAGATGCCTAAAAACCCTACTAGACTTGTAACATAGAAACATGTAAACATAATCTATATTACATAAATGAGATACATAATCTCACACTAGGTCTTTTATTACTAGAACCCTTATTATAAACATCAAACATAATACATATATTCAAAACATGGTGGAAGTAATCTTAAAAAAGGGGTGATCTCAGATGCCCATAAAGGTTACACAATGGATTTACATAACCATAAGCCTGATTATATGTGTATGAGAACATTATCATGAATGTAGAAGATTATACCCTTCATGTAAAATATCATAAACATTAATCAATCCATAAATCATGGCAGTTTATAGGAAATAAATCATAAATAAATAAATAACATAATCAATGAAATTATTACATAAGACAAATACATGGAATTGTGGTAGACAATCACAATATTATACACTACTGGAAAATGGACCTATCCCCACGGTTTTGGGGAAAACTATGGTATAGGTACCCGAATACCTAGGGCTTTTGAAAACATGGGCATAGGAAACATTTTGGGACCTATACCCATAGTTTTTCAAAACCGTGGTTATAGGTCCTGAAAATTTTCATATTCCCACAGTTTTAAAATAACATGGGTATTGGGGTACATATCCCCACGGTTTTCTCCAAAACTATGGGGATAGGTATGGGCAAAAATCTGTATACCAACGGTTAAGAAAAACATGGGTATAGGTTTCCCGTGTGTGAACGAGAATTTTGTTTTTGGCAGGACTCATATACCCACAGTTCTTCCCTCTATACCCACAGTTAATATAACTATATTTTACTAAATATATATATATATATACACCCACATAGGTGATTTTAGGGAATTGGTAATATTTTTTGTTTTCAGGGAAGAGGTTGCGAGATCGAAACACGCCACACACATTCTTTTAGGATTTATACCCACAATTTTAAAACTGTGGGTCAAAGACTTTGACTACGTGGAAATTGTTTATGATGCTTTGAAACTGTGGCATAATAGCTATACCCACTCTTTTGGAAAACCGTGTGTATAGGCTGGGGCCTATACTAATGCCATCAAGGACCAAGTTTCCAAAAATTGTGGGTATAGGCTATACCCACTGTTTTGGGGGCTATACCCACAGTCTTGAACCATGGGTATAAGACATTTTCGAGTAGTGATATTATTTCCTATGTAGCTAATGTATCATTACCAGAAACATCTTAGTATTAAGGGTTCACTCTCCATATAGTCATGGTAGTCATGGTTCACTCCCAAGGCCATGTCAGTGGCATGGGTTCACTCTTCAGGAATTATTGGTAGTCATGGTCTGCTATAACAACCATATTAGTAGATAAGGTTCATTACCAATACCTTATTAGTGTATCTCATTTTATAAAAATATTTATCCAATTATTTTGAGGGAGATATAGGTCCCACCTATCACATAGGGAAATCAAACATACATGTTCTGCAATATCATAAAAAATAATATAAAATAAGCATGCTTAAAATCATAAAACCCGTAAAAGAAAAATGGTATTCATAAATGTCATGCCATGAAAACATAATCTATTCAATGAAAGAATATGAATGGAAACATTGAATAATTTCCCCATAAATGTACGAATAACACCAAATGATGTTATATTGTATGAGAAATAATATTGAATGATCTTTTAAAAATATTTCTTGAAGAAAATATCCTTCATACATTGGAAAACAATTTCAAACATAAAGCACTTTTGAAAAACTTTTTCTTTGAAAATAGATTTTTAAAATTATAAAAGAATTTTTGAAAATAATAAAACAGATTTTTAAAATCTCATGACTTTTAAAATGATCCTCACGGTTAATTTGAATAAAAATTTGAATGTTTTTTTATGGAAAACATGATTTTTGAAAAAAAACAGATGCAAATCGAATAGAAAAATACAGTCAGATCATTATTAAGAAAATTTTATTAATTATATAAAGAACCAATTAGTGGAAAAATGGTACTAATACATGTAGATAACCTGACTAAATAGATGAGAAGAAAAATCATGAGTGTTGTGGACATATGGGTCATAATATTTCAAAAAATACTCATAATCATAAACAAATCTTGATATATGATGAGATTGTTTCAATAAACTCTTGCGACATTGGAAATTTGGATCATGCTATCCACATAAGAAAAGAAAATTAAATGAATATTAAAATATCATGAAATAATGTATATTCCTCATATAAAATTTTAAATTGAAGTATATTCACCTTAAAAAAGTCTTAAGGTGGATAATTAATCATGTGTCTCGAGGAAAGAAAATTGAGACAAAACTGTCCTACTGATTTTGTAGCTTTTGAAACAATAAAACAATGAATAAGGATTATTTAATGGATTTTTAAATTACCATAAATTTAAATATAACAATAACTGAATACATCCAAGGGAATTATGAACATCACACAAAAGTAATGGTTGGGGAATAAATCATGTATCTCATGGAAATAAAATGTGAGGTGAAATCCTCTTACATTGTGTCTTAACTCTCATCGTACCCATTCAATCCTCTAATATATTAAATATAAGTTTATTTTAAATATATAAAGGAATTGTATTATTTTATATAATACCTTATATGGTTATATTATGACCTTATATTACGTCCTTGTTAAAAATACTGTGTTATTGTTTCACTACGGGAAATTATCACTTGGTTATTCTCATGTGTCTTAATTTGAAATATCATTGGTCCATATAATTATATCATGATTTATAGAGTGTAAATAATGTTATAAATATAATTTATATTAATTATATGTGTCTTATAATGATCAATATCACATATATGTATGAAATGAAATACATTGTTCATGGAGACGGTAAGTCTTATGTACGCATGGACGTTGTTTTTCATTCTATTATCGTATCAAATGAAAGAAGGAAAATGAAATATTTGTATACATATGTACATATATATCACTATTGAATTATTATTATTATATCAAATATATCATATAATTTCACTAAACCAATCTCTAATACATTCCATGTAGTGTATGAACGAGTCACATCAAATTGAGAGGGCTTTCATCTACACTTTCTCAAACAAAATTATCATATTTAAACCAAATAGAAAGTATAAATATATGTGTTTTAAACCAATTAAATCATCCTAAATACATAATATATATATTATAAAAATATATAAACATATTTTACATCATAATTTCCACTATATATGGGGTAATGAAAATTGAACAATAATCATTTTTTGAGGAAATATTTCAATGTACAAATAAATAGAATGTTCATTAACCATTAGATGGAGGTGTGTGTAAGTACAGGTAAAAAAAATAGAACAAAAAAATTTCTATTGTATTTAAGATACTTGTGTTTTTATACAATCATGTAATAAATATTGTGAAGGGATGCAGAACAAAAATAAAATAAAGGATCTTGAGAGAAATTATTACCTCTTATTCGGGTAACTCATTTTGCTTTGTGGAAAAAGGCTTACATTAATTGATTTATACCCAAGGGAAGGATTATCTGATAATATTAAAGATTTTTTATGTGTAATGGATAAATCTTGGCCGAACATAAATGGTTTTTAAGGTGTGAATAAGAGGGATAGGTGGTGGCCTTTTATAGGGTAGAGAAAGGACATACATGACATTTTTGAAAAAAAAAGTTAGGTGTACAAACGTTTTTTCATATAAAAGGTAATAAAAAATAAACAAACTCAACAATGGTAGGTTCATGTCTAACTAATGTATATAAAATATGTTTTGGACAAGTTTAAATGTTATTTTTGGGTCTAAAGTTAAGGTTTATTACTTTGTTAACAAATTGTTTTGCTTAATCGTTGTAACTAATTTCAACCATGTTCACTACTATTTTGGGTGAAAAACTAAGTTGAAATTATTATATATTATAAATTATTCTGATTCCAAATATGGAAACCATTTTTTCAAATTTTAATCACAAAATTGGCAGGAATTAATTTTAAAATAATACCGCAAATAGGATGGCACAATGGGGTTTTAAAGTAAAAACGTCAAAACATTTTCTTTGTTTTTATAATCAATTTAACAGTGAAGTTTATTCCAATGACCTATATTGGATTAATAAATAAAATTATCTAATTAATATTTTTACCTCATTTTATAATATAATTTATCTTTATATATAAATTAGGTGAAATCTAGTTTTAAATAAAAATCAATTATTTCATTATTCATCCAAAGTGATGTTTCTGAAAAAAATCCCAAAACATCAACCTATTATAATTTATATATTATAATTTAAAAAATAATGTTGATTTATCAATTTCAATAACTAAACATCTATAATATTATTTTTATTTTTTTTTCAAAAATGGACATTAAAAGTAGTTTATTTTAGAAAATAGTATTTTTAAACATTTTAGTGCTATACAAAAAATTACAGCTTCCATTGTCAATATGTTTTATTTATAAAAAATTTTTATAAACAATATTTAAAAATTATTTATTATTAGTCATATTATTATGTTCAATTTCTAGATTATAATTATCTCATATAAATACTTATAACAATAAAATGATGTTTCATAAAAACATTGGCGTAGTGTGTAATGTATTCCATGTTGATGTTCAGTGTAATGTATGACAAGTAGTTTTTTAACATGAAATACACCAATTTGGTTCCATGTGAAATGAATGTTTTACATAGTGAATTTTAATACATAAATGAAAATTAAATTTAATTAAAAAAAATTCTAAAAAAACTCATGTTGTTACATTATTACCCATTAAAATAAATATTATCCTTCAAAAATCATCACTTGGGGAAAAACAAATAAGGATACCTCTTTATCATATCGTCATGTTCCAACATAAAATCCTCTAAATAGTGATTTAGCAACTAAAATTTCACCATGTGAGTGCTCTTGTTTTATAGAACATTCTCTGATCAGTCAATAATTTCAACTGAATGTTCTTCATAAAAAAGAACATCCTCCAGTGGCGTGAGCTTCATGTTTAGTACATGTGAATGGTCAGGTATGTACTTCCTTAAGATAAATACATGTAACACATCATTGAATTAAGAGATATTTGGATGATTTACGAGCGATAGGCTATCGTCCTAATATGACCAAGAATCTCAAAGGGATAAATTTACATAGGGAGTAGTTTACCTTTATTTCCAAACCATATAACCTTCTTTAATGGTGAGGTTTATAATTTCATTGTTTCAATAACTTCAAATTCATGATCTGGTTTTCATTTGTCAACAATGATTTCCTGGAAAATTTGAGCCCCTATGATATGCATTTGAAAGGTTATAACCTTCTTGACCATTTTTCAGTGATCTAATGTCCCAATAACATTTTCTCTCTAACCACAACCTAGAATTTTGGATATCTACATTTAATCCCATGGAGGGATTCCTAAGGTTACATAAGAATTTATTAGGTAAGTTCATTATATTAAGAAAATTCAACTAAGGGAATGTGTTGATATCGACCACCATTTAAATCTAGAGAATCATATATCAACATATCCACTAGGGTTTTAATTGTTATTTTATACTGACCACCAATATGAGGATGACAAGTAGTGCTATAAATCAATTTTGTATCATGTTATAGATAAAGTATTCACCAGAACATTAAGGTGAATCTCAAATCCTGATCAGAGACAACTGAATGTGGAAATCCGTGTAGCTTTACCAGTTTCGTAGTGTATATCTAGGAAATCTAATCCAGAGGGAATATAAGGCCCCAGCCTTAAACCTTACTTAATCTTGAGTTATTACAAGATTACACATTGAGGATCTTTTCGGGTTTAGAGTTTTAGAGAATTAGAACATAAAACTTGCATTACATTCCACATATAAACAAAGTGGTTACATAATGATAGTATTCATTTTTCCCATCAATGGAAACATATTTAAAATAAAACATGGATTCATTCTTGACACTTCCTTGACACTATCATCATATCATGTACCTTTCCCTTGACCTGTGAAAAACATTTCAAAAAAAACTTGGGATGAGCATAAAAATCTCAGTATGGGTTATAAAAATATGGAAAGGAAACATAAGTTCATATATATATAAGAATGAAATCATACATTACCCATAAAACATAATCACTTTAACATACCTCATAAAATCATGAATAAATCGTAGAAATCATAAGACATAAAGGTAACTTGAGGCATTCATAACATTCTTACATAGGGAGTAACCCTATTGGTTACGTTTGGAATACCCATCACAGTATATTACCTAAATATCTTCGGAGAAACCTTAATGTTACACTCCTTCGCATTAACCAATGCATTGGAGAGCTATATTGGGCTCACCTGCCCTTAGTTTATCACAGAACCACCCGTCTTCATAATAATGCCCAAGAACCTAAACATAATCATATCACATAAAACATGCATAAAGGAAACATAACATTTCCACCTTTCAATCACAAGATATCAATAAAACACATTGATATAAAAACATTATGAAAACCATTTTTAATACCAAAATAAAAGAAAATTAAAACATGGTATTTACTTTTCTTTTAAAAAGAAGGTATGGCTTGTAGAGGAAGCCGAAACTCAAATAACGGTCATGGCGGTAGAGAAGTCGTTGTCGCCGCATACGTATGACAAAAACATTCCATTTTGTCATTTAGTAAAATGCTTCATATAAAAAACATTCCTTTTGGACAAACGTAAAATTCAAAGGGGTTTATACACCATATAAAAGAAGGTTGTGTATAAAACAAAATATGCCTCAATGAAAGGAGATTGAGACGAAGTCCCATACCTCGGGTCCGACTTGACTCGATCGTTCTTTAATGTCCTGAATAATAAACTTGAGTTAATTTATACTTGCTTAAGAACATTTTTCAAGTTCATTATTCCTTTTATATCACTTATTTCCATTTCATGAACACTATGTAATTATTTAAGTTAATAACGGTCGTTTTAATGATCATTGGTACTTGAGTAAAAAATAAACCCTTTATAATTACATGTTGTTCATGTATCCATTATATCCAGAATTATAATCATTATGTATATATCATATATATCCAGTATATAATGCATTTATAATATTAGATAATCATTTAGAGGTAAGAAATGAAATGCACCGTTCATGGAGATGGTAAGCCGTACGTACACATGAATGCTACTTTCATTTATATTTCATATTTTATAGAATGTAATCATAATGATATAAAGGTATATCATAATTCCATTATAATATCATATTTAATATCATAGTTCCATCCTTTATACGTCCCACATATGGTATTTAACGAATCAAATCACTTTGAGGGGGCGGTAGTCCGCACTTCCTTAAATGAAGATATCGCGTTTACCCATAATGGAAAGCATGATGGTATGCCCAAAATGAAAAATACAGAAGCTTAAGGAAAACATAAACATATTAGATATCATATATAAATATGGTGACATCTTAATGGCCACCTTTGAAGGTGTTAAAATAATGTTGAACAATCATCGTTTCGGGAGGCAGAAATTTGCCATCCACGGAAACAGTATGTTTTTTTAACCATTAGATGTAGGTGTGTAGAAGTGTAGCTCGAATCCTTCTTATAAAAACATCCTAGTATATTGAAGATACTGTATTTGTTACAGAAGAAAAGAATAATAAGAGTTTAGGGGGTTGGAGAATCAAAATAAAACAAAAGGACTCAAAAGAAGACATTACCTTAAAATCGGGTAACTCCCTTTGGTTTGAGATCGAAGGCTTCCTTGGGAAGACTTCTTCCAAAAGTGAGGCTTCAAGGAGTAAGAAAGGGAATTGGAGAGGCAAAATGGGCAGGGTTTGGGTGAGAGAAAGGCTTTGGAAGTGTGGGTAAGGAGGTAGAGGTTGGGGCCTTTTATAAGAGGAGAGGAGGGGCACTCTTGTAATGTTACAAAATGTTACTTTATTTTCAAAAGAGTTTCGGATTTTAAAGGTCCCAAATTGATGTATGTCGAGTATAGGGTGATGAGGGTTCGAAATCATATCATCCAATAGGTTTTGGACATGTGTATGTATTAGATGTTACATTATCTTTCCATTTTATTTAAATCGTTAAATAATGAGGTCATCGCTGCATCATCATGATGTCATAAATAATTTAATTTATTTAAAGTCTAAAAATTATAAAAAAAACTATGATGTAGGAAATATTTTGAGCTTTCAAATGACTATTTATAATAAAAAATCTGACTTGTATAACCCCATGTAAAAAGTGTTTTAGTAAAACATATCATGATTGTGTCATTTTTACTTTACCATTAAATAAAAAGTAATTTATGTCATTTTCCAACCAAAGTTGATCCATGGGGACCCAAAGTTGACCCATGGATTGTCTGGGTCTGCCATGACACATCCAATAATGGTAGGACATGTGTCTAGGTATTTTAATTTTATTATAATATCATTTTTACCTTAAATTGCACTAATTACCTCTAATCGCGATTAAGAACTTAAGAGTTACTATTCAGCAAAAAATTATTTTAATCTCATTGAACCACATTTTACTTCTTAATGACAACCATGTATGTCGTATTTTTTGAAATTCAAAACACATAAGTGGTAAAATTTCATTTAAATGAAAAATCATTTTTTATAAGTACACCACTTAGTGGTTTCACTATTCATCAAAAATTGGAGTTTTTCAGAAAAATACCGAAAATTCACCCTAAGATATATTTGATATTCCGAATTCAAAAATGAAGTCTATTTTAAAAAATTCAAAACATATAAGTCACATTAAATAATTTAATAATTAATTCCCGCTGTCATGACAAATAGCGTGTTTTTATGAATCAATAAGTATCAAAAGATTGACACCAGTTTAAGTCCAATTTCAATGTGAAATTGATTCCAATGACCACCATTGGATTAAATGGTAAAAATATATTATAATTTAACTTCAAAACCAATTCAAAATATAATATAATCATATAAATAAATTAGATTAAAAAGAGGTTTTGAATTAAAATACAACATTTTACATTATTCATTAAAAATGAACTTTATCAGAAAAATACCAAAAAATTACACAATGTAAATTTTGATGTCCCAATCATAAATAATAAGTTTATTTTGAAAAAAAAAAGATTATAAAATTGTCAAAATATAGATTTAAAAATGGTTTTCTATCAAAAGTTAGTAAAACAATCTTTTAAAAATATTAGTGTATTCCATGCTTAAGATTGGATTTATTATCATGTTGAGCCTCTAAAACACTATCTAATTCACTAATAGACATATATAAAAACATATATTATTCATTACTTACTTGGGATGTTACATCCTTACCCCCTTTAGAAAATTGCATCCCTGCAATATATTTACTTATCGAATAAGTGGGGGTATTTATCCCTCATTGCATTTTAAGATTCCCATGTCGCCTCTTCCATCATGTGGTTTTTCCACAAAACCTTTACCTGATTAATCACCTTATTCCGTATCACTTGCTCCCTATGGTCAAGAATCTGGACCGACTGTTCCTCATAAGATAGGTTCTCTTCCAGCTGAACTACCTCTTGACTCAAAACATGAGATGGATCTGGCATATACTTTCTCAACATCGAAACATGAAAAACATTGTGTACCTGAGATAAACTAGGAGGTAAAGCCACCCGGTATGCAACTGATCCAACTCTCTCCAGAATTTCATATGGTCCAATGAACCTTGGACTCAGCTTTCCTTTCTTACCAAATCACATCACACTTTTCCATGGTGAGACTTTGAGAAAAACATGATCACCTACCTCAAAAGATAGATCCTTCCTCCTGTTGTCCGCATAACTCTTCTGCCTGCTCTGAGCTGTTCTCATGTGTTTCTGAATCAGCTGAACGTTTTCTGCCATCTCTTCTACCAATTTTGGTCCCATCAACTTCCTTTCACCCACTTCATCCCAGAAAGCTGGAGTTCGACACTGCTTCCCATATAATGCCTGAAATGGTGCCACCTGTATACTGGAATGAAAACTGTTATTATATGAAAATTCAACCCAAGAAAGATGTTGGTCCCAATTTCCCTAATAATCCATAGAGCAAGAACATCGCATATCCTCCAATGTCTGAATTGTTCATTCTGACTGCCCATCTGATTGAGGATGAAAAGCTATACTAAAGTTTAATTCAGTACCCAACGACTTCTGAAGGCCTTTCCAAAACTTCGAAGTGAACCTGGGATCACGATCAGATACAATGGAGAGGGGAACTCCATGTAACCTGACTATCTCTTTAAGATACAAACAGGAAAGTTGATCTAGGGAAAAAGTATCTCGTATAGCAAAGAAATGAGCAGATTTAGTCAAGCAATCATCAATAAACCATATTGTATTATTACCTCGAGATGTCTTCGGTAATCCCACAAAAAAGTCCATGGATATATTCTCCCATTTCCACTCTGGCACTGGTAAAGGCTGAAGCATCCCTTTCGGTAACAGCCGCTCTGCTTTAACCTGCTGACAAGTCAAACACTTCACAGTAAAATCAGCAATATCTCTTTTCATTCCATCCCACTAGTAATACTCCCGTAGATCTCTGTACATCTTAGTACTGCCAGGATGAACTGAAAACGGAGAACTATGACCTTCACATAACAACTCTCTCTTCAACTCTGAATCACAAGGCAAACACACATTCTCTTCCCAAATCTCAAAACGCAATCATTATCAATGTTGAATTTAGGCTACTTACCATTCTGAACCAGCTATACCTTTTTCTGCAACTCACTATCTTGCTTCTGTGCTTTCTTGATTCTATCTGATAGAGACGATCTCACTGATACCTGAAACAAAACAGAAGAACATCCTGCACGAACAACTTCTATGCCAATGTTCATAAAATCATTAACCAAAGGATCACTTTCCAAAGGCAATTTTTCTAATGAAGCATTACTTTTTCGACTCAAAGCATCAGTCACTTTATTTGCTTTTCCAGGATGGTAATGAATTGTACAATCATAATCCTTGATTAATTCCATCCATCTCCTCTGTCTCATGTTTAACTTTTTCTGAGTGAATATATACTTTAATCTTTTGTGATCAGTATATATTTCACACTTTACTCCATACAAATGATGCCTCCAAAATTTTAAAGCGAAAAGAACAACAGCTAATTCCAAATCATGTGTAGGGTAATTTACCTCATGAGTTTTCAACTGTCGTGAAGCATAAGCAATTACTTGATCATTCTTCATTAGGACGCAACCAAGTCCTTTCAATGAAGCATCACTGTATATAACAAACTCACCATTCCTAGAAGGTAGTGCCAAAACTGAAGCATTCACCAATCTTCTGTTCAATTCCTGAAAACAATCATCACATTCTTTTGTCAAGATAAACTTTACACCCTTCTGAGTTAGGTTAGTCATTGGACTATATAATCATGAAAAATTTCTAAAAAACCTTCGGTAATAGCCTTCCAAACCAAGGAAGCTACGAATCTCAGTTACACTTGTGGGTCTTGTCCATTCTTCAAAAACCTTTGTTTTTGCAAGATCAACAGTTATCCCATCTTTAGAAACAATATAACCAAGGAAAGGAATTTGTTGCAACCAAAACTCACACTTGCTGAATTTTCCATACAGTTTCCTTTCTTTTAAGGTTTGCAAGATAACCCTTAAATGTCTTTCATTCTCCTCTTTACTTTTAGAAAACACCAAAATATCATCAATGAAAACCACCACAAACTTATCCAAGAACTCATGGAAAATTATATTCATTATGTCCATGAATACAACAGGTGCATTGGTTAGCCCAAAAGGCATTAATACAAATTCATAATGGCCATATCTTGTACGGAACGTGGTCTTCAGAACATCTTCTTCCTTTACCTTCAGCTGACGGTACCCCAATCTCAAGTCAATCTTTGAAAAATACTGAGCTCCCTGGAGCTGATCAAACAAATCATCGATATGAGGCAAAGAATATTTGTTCTTAACAGTGATGTTATTCAACGCTCTATAATCAATGCAAAGTCTCATTGAACCATCTTTCTTTTTAACAAATAAAACAGGGGCACCCCATGGTGATGTGCTAGGTCGAATGAAACCTTTATCTAATAAATCTTGCAATTGCTCCTTCAACTCTAAAAGTTAAATTTTAGCCATTCGATATGGGGGTTTTGAAATTGGCTTAGCATCAGGAACTAAGTCAACATTAAACTCAACTTCCCGATCTGGTATTATTCCTGGCAACTCATCAGGAAAAACATCAGGATACTCATTTACCACTGGCACATCATTAATCTGAAGAGTTCATTTATTTTCAACGATGTGTGCAAGGTAACATTAATTTATATCTTTTACAAGTTCCTTGGCCTCTTGATAAGTTATCAACAGTAAGGGTTCAATCTTGTACACAAACTGAAAGTCTTTATGAAAAGAAACTTTTTTAGCTCTACAGTCAATCTTAGAATGGTAAATAGAGAGCCAATTCATACCCAGGATAACATCAAACTCTACTAGAGGTAGAAAAATAAGGTTTGCAAGTAGGTTCTTTCCACAGATAAGGATAGGAAGATTCTTATAAATTCATTTTGCCTCAACATTTCCCCTAGGTTTTTACCAAAAGTTTAGGATTAATTTCTTGAGATGGTATTCCCATTTTACTAGAAAAGGTTTCAGAGATGAAAGAATGTGTAGACCCCAAATCAAATAACACACTGGCATAATCTGAAAAAACAAAGTACCTGATACAACTTCATTTGATGGCCCGACATCTGCTGAAGTAGTTGTAAAGGATTTCACCACCCCTTTCTGCTTGTAGTCTAACTGCTTCCCATCACTCAAGCTCTTTGTCAGACACTCATTTTTATAGTGACCCATCTCATTGCACTTAAAACATTTCACTAACTGTAAATCAAATTTGGTCTTACCTTCACCTTGATATTTTTCAGTGCAATCACGAGCCTTATGTCCCATCTTACCACATCGGTAGCACTTTCCAAGAATTTAAAAGACATTCCCCAGCATGCTTGCCACATTAATCACAAACTGGAAACTTAGTTTTCTTACCATCAGACTTTTTTGATGAATTCTTACCTTTCTCCTGCCACCTCGGTCTCTTCTTCTGTTGGTTGTTATAGAACACTTGATCATCGGCAAACTCCATTTCCACCTTCTCATCACATCGAACAAGATTTTCATAACATTTAAACTCACGATAAGCTAATGCCCTTTGATATTTTGGATTTAATCCTGAGTAAAAACGATTGATTTCACTATCAAGGTCTCGGATAAAATTTGGAGCATACCTTGCCAATCGAGTGAACCTTTCTTCATAGGCATCCACTGAGTCTTCCTCTTTCCTCAATTCCAAGAATTGTTTTTCCATCCTATGTCGAACAGCCTTAGGAAAATACTTCTCAAGAAACATACCTTTGAATTCATCTCAGTCGAGAGCATCAATCTCATCAGCGTCCCTGATATTTTTAACCATCGACCACCACTGATCTGCTTCACCCTCCAAATGATAAATAGCAAGACTAACCTTTTGATTGTCTGAACACCCCATGACATCAAAAATCTTCTCCAGTGCTTTAATCCACCCTTCAGCTAGCACAGGGTCAGATGATCCTCTGAATGATGGGTGATGTTGCCTCATGAAATGTTCCACCGCTGACATGTTCCTCTGCGGTTGATCTGGCTGATCTCGTGTATGGATACCACCGCCATTTATTTCTTGAGTCAACTGCGCCATTACTGCAACAAGCTGTCCAGTTCCAATTCCAACCATCTCGGGATGCTGATTCAGAAGGTTATTTCCTTCTTTATTCTTTCCTAGCACTGCTTCCCTGTTTCCTTTGCGGAAAACCATTCTGAACAAACATTTCTTAGATGAAGCAACATGGTAATCTTCAAATACTATATCACTTCAATTTGAATATAAAAAAAATATTTTTGGATAATCATTTAATATAATTCTAACTCCTAAAGTTATCTAAACCGACCTCTGATACCAACTATAAGGCCCCAGCTTTAAACATTACTTAATCTTGAGTTATTACAAGATTACACATTGAGGATCTTTTCGAGTTACAGTTTTAGAGAATTAGAACATAAAACTTGCATTACATTCTACATATAAACAAAGTGGTTACATAATGATAGTATTCATTTTTCCCATCAATGGAAACATATTTAAAATAAAACATGGATTCATTCTTGACACTTCCTTGACACTATCATCATATCATGTACCTTTCCCCGGACCTGTGAAAAACATTTCAAAAAAAACTTGGGATGAGCATAAAAAGATCAGTATGGGTTATACAAATATGGAAAGGAATCATAAGTTCATATATACATAAGAATGAAATCATACATTACCCATAAAACATAATCACTTTAACATACCTCATCAAATCATGAATAAATCATAGAAATCATAAGACATAAAGGTAACTTGAGGCATTCATAACATTCTTACGTAGGGAGTAACCCTCTTGGTTACGTTTGGAATACCCATCACAATATATTCCCTAAATCTCTTCGGAGAAACCTTAACGTTACACTCCTTCGCATTACCCAATGCGTTGGAGAGCTATATCGGGCTCACCTGCCCTTAGTTTATCACGGAACCACCTGTCTTCATAATAATTCCCAAGAACCTCAACATAATCATATCACATAAAACATGCATAAAGGAAACATAACATTTCCACCTTTCAATCACAAGATATCAATACAACACATTGATATAAAAACATTATGAAAACCATTTTTAATACCAAAATAATAGAAAATTAAAACATGGTATTTATTTTTCTTTTAAAAATAAGGTATGGATTGTAGAGGAAGCCGAAACTCAAATAACGGTCATGGCGGCAGAGAAGTCGTTGTCGCCGCATACGTATGACAAAAACATTCCCTTTTGTCATTTAGTAAAACGCTTCATATAAAAAAGATTCCTTTTCGATAAACATAAAAGTCAAAGGGGTTTATACACCATATAAAATAAGGTTGTGTATAAAACAAAATATGCCTCAATGAAAGGAGATTGAGACGAAGTCCCATACCTCGGGTCCGACTTGACTCGATCGTTCTTTAATTTCCTGAATAATAAACTTGAGTTAATTTCTACTTGTTTAAGAACCTTTTTCATGTTAATTATTCCTTTTATATCACTTATTTCCATGTCATGAACACTATGTAATTATTTAAGTTAATAACGGTCGTTTTAACGATCATTGGTACTTGAGTAAAAAATAAACCCTTTATAATTACATGTTGTTCATGTATCCATTATATCCAGAATTATAATCATTATGTATATATCATATATATCCAGTATATACATGCATTTATAATATTACATAATCATTTAGAGGTAAGAAATGAAATGCACCGTTCATGGAGACGGTAAGCCGTACGTACACATGAACGCTACTTTCATTTCTATTTCGTATTTTATAGAATGGAATCATAATGATATAAAGTTATATTATAATTCCAGTATAATATCATATATAATATCATATTTTCATCCTTTATACGTCCCATATATGGTATTTAACGAATCAAATCACTTTGAGGGGGCGGTAGTCCGCACTTCCTTAAATGAAGATATCGCGTTTACCCACAATGGAAACCATAAAGGTATGCCCAAAATGAAAAATACAGAAGATTAAGGAAACCATAAACATATTATATATCATAGATAAATATAGTTACATCTTAATGGTCACCTTTGAAGGTGTTAAAATTATTTTGAACAATCATCGTTTCGGGAGGCAGAAATTCGCCATCCACGGAAACAATATGTTCTTTAACCATTAGATGTAGGTGTGTGAAAGTGTAGGTCTAATACTTCTTATAACAACATACTAGTATATTTAAGATACTGGATTTGTTACAAAAGAAAATAATAAAAAGAGTTTAGGGGGTTGAAGAAGCAAAATAAAATAAAAGGACTCAAAAGAAGACATTACCTTAAAATCGGGTAACTCCCTTTGGTTTGAGCTCAAAGGCTTCCTTGGGAAGACTTCTGCCCAAAGTGTGGCTTCAAGGAGTAAGAGATGGAAGTGGAGAGACAAAATGGGCAGGGGTTGTCCGATCCAAAAGCTTTGGAAGTGTTGGTAAGGAGGTAGAGGTGGGGGCCTTTTATAAGAGAGGAGGGGCACTCTTGTAAAGTTACAAAATGTTACTTTATTTTCAAAAGAGTTTCGGATTTTAAAGGTCCAAAATTGATGTATTTATAGGATAAGGTGATGAGGGTTCTACATCCTCTCATACAATAGGTTTTGGACATGTGTATGTATTAGATTTTACATTATCTTTTCATTTTATTTAAATCGTTAAATAATGAGGTCACCAATGCATCATCATGATGTCATATATAATTTAATTTATTTAAAGTCTAAAAATTATAATTAAAAAACTATGATGTAGGAACTCTTTTTATCTTTCCAATGACTATTTATAATAAAAAATATGACTTGTATAACCCCTTGTAAAAAGTGTTTTAGTAAAACATATCATGTTTGTGTCATTTTTACATTATCATTAAATAAAAAGTAATTTATGTCATTTTCCAACCAAAGTGGCTCCATGGGGTCCCCAAGTTGACCCATGGATTTTATTGGTCGTCCATGACACATACAATAAGGGTAGGACATGTTTCTAGGTATTTTCATTTTATTATAATATCATTTTTTCCTTAAATTGCACTAATTACTTCTAATCGCGATTAAGAACTTAAGAGTTACTATTCAGAAAAAAATTATTTTAATCTCATTGAACCAAATTTTACTTCTTAATGACAACCATGTATGTAGGAGTTTTTGAAATTCAAAACACAGAAATGGTAGAATATCATTTAAACAAAAAATTAGTTTTTATAAGTACACCACTTAGTGGTTTCACTATTCATCAAAAATTGGAGTTTTTCAGAAAAATACCAAAAATTCACCCTAAGCTATATTTGATATTCCGAATTCAAAAATGAAGTCTATTTTACAAAATTCAAAACATATAAGTCACATTAATTAATTTAATAATTAATTCCCGCTGTCATGACAAATAACGTGTTTTAATGAATCAATAAGTATCAAAAGATTCTCACCAGTTTAAGTCCAATTTCAAAGTGAAATTGATTCCAATGACCACTATTGGATTAAATGGTAAAAATATATTCTAATTTAACTCCAAAACCAATTCAAAAGATAATCTAATCATATAAATAAATTAGATTAAAAAGAGGTTTTGAATTAAAATACAACATTTTACACTATTCATTAAAAAATGAACTTTATCGGAAAAATACAAAAAATTTACACAATGTAAATTTTGATGTCCCAATCCTAAATAATAAGTTTATTTTGAAAAAAATAGATTATAAAATTGTCAAAAGATATATTTAAAAATGGTTTTCCATCAAAAGAAAGTAAAATATTCTTTTAAAAACATTAGTGTATTCCATGCTTAAGATTGGATTTATTATCATTTTAAGCCTCTAAAACACTATCTAATTCACTAATAGACATAGATAAAAACGTCTACTATTCATTACTTACTTGGGATGTTACAGAGAAATATACTTTTATAAAAATGAAGTGTGCTAACTTAGTATGTCGATCAACTAAAACCCATATAGAATTAAACCACTTTGAGGATTTTAGTATTCCATTGACAAAATATATAATGAAATTCTCCCATTTCAGTTCTGATATGGTTGATTGATGAAACACCCCATATGACTTTTTTCTATCAAGCATAACTTGTTAGCATACTATGAACTGATATAAACACTCATTGATATCTCTCATCCTTAAATACTAATATAAGTATTATTCCTGTTAGATATACATATTCATACATCTTGGAGGAACAGATATTGAAGAACGATGACCTTCCTCTAACATCTTCTTCAAATCTAGTATGGAAGGAACACATTCATGGATCCTAAACCATATAATGTCGTACTGATCAAGGTTAAAAGTAGGGACATTGCTAACATTTCTTTTCAACTCTACATCATCCATCTACACTTCTATAATATTTACTTGGATAGAGGTTTGAACATTCATTTTAGAAAGTTAAAATTTTACCCATTCCCTTAGGATTTATAGATCCATCAATTAAAATTTCATAAATATTGGATCATTTGTGATCCTGAACATGGATAAGCTAGTTTAATCCTTTCAACTCAAAGAATTGGCCAACTTGTTTTCATTTCTAGGGTGTTAATTTATTGACGAATAGTAATAATTTATCAACTCTAACAATCTTCTATCGAGCATTTTCAACTCTTTTGGGGTGAATATATATTTCAGAATATTATGATTGGAATATATATCACAGTTTTCTCTATAAAGATAATTCCTCCATATATTTAATTAAAAAATATAGTCGTAAACTCCAAATCATGAGTTCGGTAATTTTTTCCATGAATCTTAAAATTTTATAAGGAATAAGTGATAAACATGTTATTCTTCATTAGAAAAATCTCAATCCCTTATTGGTACATTACTATTTATTAGAAACCCAAGTCTACTATAGGGTAATATTATCCTAGGTTCACTTAATAACCATTTCTTAAATTCAATGAAATTTTCCTCACATTCATATATCCTGAGAAACATGGCACCCTTCTTAATTAACATGGTTAGAAGATTATGTATTCAGGACAAATTCTAACAGAACCTTGGATAAAATCCATCTAATATAAGAATGCTACACATCTCAGTTATATTGGAAGGTCAAGGACATCATTCAATATCCTCATTCATTGAGGGATCAAATTTTATACCATCTCTTGATATTATGTGATCGAAAAATAATACCCTTTATAACTGAAATTCCCATATTGTAAATTTTTCACATTGTTTCTCATACCAATGTATCTTCAGTACAATTTTAAAGTTATCTACACGCTCTTCCTTTATTTTTAATAGATAATAATATCATCTATAATGACTAACACAAACAGGTTGAGGAAATATCTAAATACTCTATTCATTAAATATAAGAAGATAGAAGATGAATTAGTAAGACAAAAAGGAATCACTATATATTCTTCATAGATTTGATACCATGTACAGAATGTTTTTTAGGTATATCCACTTTTTGGACCATCAATTGATGATATTCATAATGAAGGAAAATCTTTCAGATGTCTTGAGATCTATGTAGTTGATCAAACAAGTTCTTAATATAGGGAAGATGATACATATTCTTGATTTTGATATTGTTCAAATCCAGATAATCAAATCAGATTCATATTGATCCATATTTATTTTTCACAAAAATAACTAGTTCACCTTAAAGTTAAAAAACATGGAAAAATGAATCCCTTATCATAGTTATCATGGAGTTTATTATTTAATTCCAACAACTTAATTGGGTCTAATCAACAAGTAGTCATTGAAATTGGTGTGGATCTAGTTATGAGTTCTATTTAGAATTCAACACTACATTTTTTCGAAGGTTATAAAACACAGTTGGAATGAAAACCCAAAAATCATGAATAATAGGCATATCATCAATGTAGATTATCATTATAACTATTTGAGATAAATAACCCTTTTGAATAAGAATTATGATCCATAAACATGATATAATCTCCAAAGTAAGTTAATAAATATCATCAAAAGGATAGATTATCATATGTGTGTTTGAAATATCAAACATAACTTCCCTCCCTGGAAACTTTTTGTGGGATTAATGCAATGAAATACAATCCATACCTAGCTACCATCAAATTCTTCCAAAGGAAGAATGAAAAAATTTGAATGAAGAACATTCCAAAAAACATAAAAAATAGGGAACTTATAATTGGGATTAAATTATAGTACCATTAAGGGTTTTTAATTCTAATTCTACATCTAATTGTTTTGCTATTATATTAACACACTTATTGAATTATCTAGATTTGAAAGAGTGGGTAAATATAGAATAAAATATAACATTAGATGTTCAAGCATTTATGGTATGTGTACATTTCATCACATAATTATCAAAACACTCATCATAAATAGAGATTTAATGATATTTCCCCTTATCCCTCAACATAAGAAGTTACTGACATCAATCATCATCATTATCCCTTTGGTTTGGGTAGTGGTTTTCATAATTATCACTGTCCTTATACATCTGGTACTGAGTCGTTGGAGATTCATTCTATTTTTTTTTATTTTCATTGTTTTCTAACTACTTACCATCACTTTGGAAATAAAATACAACATGGTCTTCCCATATACACTTAAAATATTATTATACCCCTTATAAAAATTTATTCCATGATTTTCCCACACCTAAAGCATAATGAAAGCTCATCTTCGTCTCTTCATTGTTTTTAGATAATCCTTTAAATTACATATTTATTTTATTGAAAACCCCCTGGGAATGTTATATGACTACAACCTCCATTTAAACCATGATTCAATAATGCACAATCTTTTCATTACTATTAAATTCACTTCTAGTCAACGATCTTCTGAGACATTGCTTTGAGTCACTGAAAAACCTTTCAAGTTTACATTATGGTAGGATAAAAATTCTTGTATAATTCCTCAAAAGTCACACGAAATTACCCAAATAGGTACCAACAAATTCCTCATCCATTTGTTGAAACATAAGGAAAAATTTCTTGAAAATGATATAAATAATTCATGGAAAGTATTTATTAAATAATATATTCGTGAATTTGACACAATCCATTGATTAAATCTAATTTTTCTTCCATTTATTCTTGATTAGATTACAACAATAGTCTACTTCATATTCTAAATGATAATCATCCAGAATTACATTCTCAAGATCTGAACACTAGAGAGATAATAATATCTTTAAATAGTAATTATACATTATTCCTCAAAGTGGTGATCAGAATATCTTATGAATGAATGTGAACATTCCCTCATGAAATAATCAATAGAACTTTCCTTAATTTTCTCATTTGTAATTCCATCATGATTCATATCGTGTTAAAGTCATGTTAACAAAGTAATGAGTTTTTGAATTCCATCTCCCATAAAATTTGGTTTCTCATGAGGACAATCATTTTGTTTTCTATAACAATCAATATACATGTGATTTCTTAAAGTTTAATCCTGTGACTAAAACAAAAAGTATATATTAAGAAATAGTTATCATATTAGTAAACCACATAATCATGAAAAGTCATTTATATGATGTCTAAATAATCAAACCATCCTTAATCAATGAATCATTAGGTTTAACATAGGTTATTCATGGGAAACATATATTTAAATAATGCATGACTGATCTTGAAGAGTTTGTAAATTTCCAAATCATATCCCCTAGGAGTTTGAAACTAGGTGTGCAGTAATGACTATTTTAATATACCAGATTACACCATGTCAGGGTCGAAAAATCTTGTCAGAGTTGTTCCCCTAGAAAAACATGTACCAAAATCAAATCTATGTGCATTATCCATATAGGGATGTATTTCATGGAAACCACTAACTCTATCATTCACCAAAATTCTTGTAAAATTATCTTTTATTTTTATTATACTTAAACTTATCCATAGATATGTTCTTAGTGTTCTCACTATGGGTTTCTCATCCTATCCTCCAATGTCTAACAAAAACTTTTCTCTGATAACTACTATTGCAACCCACTCTTTTCATACATTGAAATTACATAAAAGTTTTCTAATAATATAAATAGTATAAAAACAGATGCTAAAATACCAATCTATTATAGTAAATTTGGAGACCTAGAAACCTAAAAACTGGTACATAAATGATCTAAATAACCTCACACTACATTGTTCAACACTATAACCATTTTTAGAGACATCAAAATTATTAAACATCTTCATAACAAAGGGTAAGTAAATATAAAAAAGGTGATCTCAATTTCCCAATAATGGTAGAAAATGGGGATATGTAAGCATAATCATAAGTATGAGGGTGTGATATCATTATTATGAAAATAATAATATCATAACCTACATATTAGAGAACATAAAAAAGAATTATGGAATAAATCATCGTAATTCGTAAGAGACGAATCATCATGAAATAAATAAAATAAGCCATAAAATCATAACATAGGAATAAAAAATTTATTTATGAAAGAAATATTATAATATAATATGATATTTATAATAGGTAAGTCATTGATTCCATGATTATATTATTAGTACGGGATAACTCCCCATTCCATCTTGGTAGTCATGGTTTATTCCCATGACCATCTTAGTAGAATTAGTTCACTCCTAATAACATATTGGTTGTCATGGTTCACACTATTTTACATCTTAGTAGTCATGGTTAATTACCAGTATCATCTAATTCTACCCTAAGAGATATAAATCATTACCTAATTAATTGAAAAAATATATAGGTCACTCTTATCTCGTAGTAAAATCATATACACATGTTTTAGAAGAACATAAATAATCAAATCTTATCAAATGAAATTAAATGGGTGTTATAAAAATGTAATCATATAAAAACCTATAGGAAAATATATATTTCATAATATCATCATCTTAAATATAAAACATGAAAAGAAGCATGTTTAAGAAACATATTACCCATGAAGTAGAAACTGGTTTCATAAACATCATTCCAGCAAATCATAATCCATCTAGAGAAATAATATGAAAACAAATTGAATAATTTACTAATAAAAATTTATTAACACCAACATATGTTATCCTATATGTTTAATAATATTGAAATATCTTTTAAAAATATTTCATTAGGAAAATATACTTTCTATATTGGAAAACACTTTTTATGACATAAACATTTTTTAAACCCATTTTCATTCAAAATATCATTTTATAACATATGAAAAAATCATTGAAAATTATATTTTTTTTAAAGAAATTCATCTAACAAGAAAATTGTCTTTACGGATCATTTGAAAACATTTTTGAAAACTTTATATTTGCATAAAATAGATTTATGACTAAAGAGATAAATATAGTAATGTTTTTATTAAAAACATTTTATAATTATCGTAAGTACCAAATAGTGAAAAAATACCAATTCATGGATATACCTTGAATAATAATATAATAATATAATTCATGAGTTTTATTGAGATAGGGATCATAATATTTTAATAAATTAACTATGATCATAAATAATCATGATATAATTTGACATTATTTCTATAAACTCTTCCAACATGGTAACTTGGGATAATAATCTCAAGGAAAGCAAATGAAATTTGATGAAGAATAAAATGTCATAAAATGATGTAGATTCATGACATAACATATCCAATTTAATTAAATACAGCTCAAAAATTATATTAGGTTCATAAAAAACATGTTTCTAATTGAAGGAAAATTGAGGCAAAACTATCCTATAGATTTGGTAGCTTTGGAACCATTAACGACAATAAAAAAAGATAATATAATGTATATTTAAATACCAATACATTTATGTATAATAATCATTTAATACATACATGGGTATTATACACACTAAAAAATGGAACTGGCGATGAATAAACTTATATCTCACATAAATAAAAGGTGAGATGAAATCCCCTTACCTTATGTCTTCACTCTCATCATACTCATTAAAACATCATATATAAAAAATATAAGATTATAATAAAAATATAATACATCCATATTATTATATCCAATATATTTTATGGTTTTATTATTACTTTATATTACTAGCTTGTTAATAATCTTATGTTATCGTTTCACTTCAGGTAATATTCTCTTTGTTCATCGCATGTATATTAATTGGTTATATATTTGGTCATTATACTTATATTATGATTTCTATAATGTGTATAAGGATATAAATATCATTTATATTAATTATATGTGTGTTATAATAATTTATAGAATATATAATTATGAAATGAAATGCATTGTTTATGGAGATGGTAAGTCGTACGAACACATGAACGATGGTTCTACTTTTATTTTTGAAATGAATGAATTAAGGTATATAAAATAGTTTTTTGTGTGTATATATATATCATTATATAATTAACTTTATTATATCATATATATCATATTACTTCAATAAACACATCATTAATACATTCCATGTAGTGTGTGAATGAATCACATCACTTTTTGGGGGTGGTGGTCCACGTGTCCTTAAATGAAATTATCATATTTACACCAAATAGAATGAATAAATATATGTGTTATAAATGGATTAAATAATATTAATTTAATAATAAATATAATATACAAGATATAAAAATTGGGTCTCTATCATAATTTCATCCATGAGAGGCAGTAATGAAAAATGAATAATCATCGTTAGTAGCTCACCATACATATAAATAATACGTTTGTTACGCATTAGATGGAGGTGTATATAAGTGTAGGTATAACCCTTAGAATAAAAAATCCTTATATATTTTAGAGAATGTTGTTTTTATAAAATAATGGAATAAAAAGTGTGGAGTTGTAGAGAATGAAAATAAAATAAAGGATCTTGAGAGAATGTGTTTCCTCTTCACTGGGTAACACATTTCGGTTTATGCCAAAAGGATTCCTTGGATTTCATTCTAAAAAAGGTTAGGATTTTATGAGGAAGGGAGGGATGTAGGAAATTATATTTGACAGTTTATGGTTGATCCTATGTTTTTTTAGATTTGTGACCAAGAGGGGGAGGTGGTGGCCGTTTATAGGAAATAGAAAGGACACATATGGTATTTTTTAAAACTAGTTAGGTGTACCCATGCTTTTACCAATAAAAGTCATAAAAACCAAAAATAATCAATAATTAATTTAATTGGCCTTATAAATACCATAAAATGTATTTTGGACTTATTTATAGGTCGATTTGGGTGTTAAATTTATGTTTTAGTACTTTGTTAACTTAATTTATATCTTATTTGTTGTAATTAATTATATTGAAGCTCATTAATATTTATTGTAAAAAAAATAGAATTAATAGATATTATAAATTATTATGATTAATAATATGTAATCTATCTTTTAAAATTATCACCACATAATTCGTAGAATTTATTTCAAAATTATCCCACTAATAGAATGACATTTCATGTTTTAAAATTAAAAACGACCAAAAGATTTCTATGTTGGTATAAGAAATATCAAAGTCAAATTAGTTCAAATGACATTAACATGATTAGTTTATAAAAATATGATATAATTAACCTTTTAATTTAATTTAAAATATAGTTTTTTCTTATAAATATATTAGATGATAAAATAGTTTTGAATAAAAAATCATTATTTTTTACTATTTATCTGGAAATGAAGTTTCTCAGAAAAATTCCAAATAATCTGTATAACATAATTTTGACTTTGATAATTTAAAAATTACGTTTATTTTATAAAATTAATTTTATAAATTTGTTTAAATTTAATTTTATTATTTTTCACAGAAGAACATTACAATAAATCTATTTAAGAAATTATTATTTTTAAATATGTAAGGACTTTACCAAAAATTAAATATTTCATTACCAATATGTTTTGATTATATAAAAACATTGTAAACCATTTTTGAAAATTAGTTATTTCTTTTCATATTTCAAATTTTGATGTATGAATTATAATTATCTCATCAAAATAAAAATAACAATAAAATGATGTTTTGTAGAAACATTGGTGTTGTATGTAACGTACACCAAGTTGATGTTCAGTTTCACATACATGAATTTGATTTCCCATGTAACATATCATAATATAGATGTCATTTGAAATGAATTTCTGACTTAGTTAATTACAATACATAAATGAAAATTTAATTCATTAAAAAGTGGTCCATAAAAACTCAGCGTGTTTCACCTCCCACTCCATGTAGAGGGGAGGTGGATTAAGAAAGAGTACGTTTAAAATTTACCAATTCTAACATGTTCCTAGATACTCACTTAGAATCCATGGAGGGGCGATGTGATCCATTGAAGCATGAGAATAACTCATATCCCAAGTGGGTGGATGACACTTTTCCCCCACCTGTTTTCTTAAATGCATCCTTCTTTAACATTGATGGGTCTAGAGACATTGAACAATATCTCATCAACTTTGTATCCCAATTTTGTATGATGATGGGACATCAGGATTAGAAGGAATCGATGAAGGTGAGGTTTTTCCTATAGAACCCAATAAAGCCAACTTTTTTTGACGCAACATCATTCCAATAGGAATCATCAAATTATCGGAATACAGTCTTTGTCAATTCCTAATGAATTTTATCTCCATACTGAGAAAAATGACAATCGACAGTCTGAGGAACTTCAAGCAATGACAATATGAGAGAGTGTCTGACATCATGTCATGATGGAAAGTATTAACCTGGTAACTCATTATCCCTCTCTCACATGGACAATTTCTTAAATTATGCATTGAAAATCTCATGGTTATGTGGTAGACTCCACTGATCCAAGAGATATAGCCAGCTGGGTTCCATGAGCTCATGGAAATGGCCCAATATTTGGAATATTCTATTTAGTGAAACCAAAATAAATCATGGAACATTCCATTATCATAGGATAAAAAGATAACCTAGAAATAAAATGGGTTTTTAACTCTCAAACTAGTAATAGTTCTCATCAAATAACATAAAAAGGTCCCAAACCACCCATCACCTCCTATCGAGCAACGACGACCACAATTTCTACTCATTTGGAGACAAAGAAAAATCATCATCTCTTTGGATTTTAAGAATAGATTTATAAATCCTATTAATTATAAAATGAAAAAATCTTTGGTAATTTGATTGTATCATTGGAAAAATAACCTACTAAATCTAAAATAACCTAGGAATTCCAATGAGTTCAACCTCACTGACCAACCCAAATACATCCCTTTCCAAAGAAGGTGGGGTCATAACATCCACAAAATCCCCATCTTCCACTATGTGCACCAAATTACCGTCGATTCCAGAGAAGTGATGTTGGAATAACTCCTTGTAATAGGTGACCTACATAAGAATCACCTAGTCAAAAGGAGGAGGTGATTGGTATAAAGTTATGGACATGCATGCATAGAAGATCAACAACATGGTGACATATAATGTAGTTGACCGATTTCATTCCACCCTATGAGTATAGCTTCATAGATCAAAAATAGTTCCAACACCAAGGGTGGTGATATCAAATTTGATTCGTAATACTGGACATGACCATCAGACATAGGAAGAGAAAGAAAAGGAAGAAATATATTCTAATTCAACAAAAGTTCTAACTCATGCAAACTTCTTCCATGAAACATCTGAATCTCAGGTACTTTTGAACCATGTAGAACCCTCATTGGATGAATAACTCAACACTGGTTATATTTACATAATAAATTATAATACCCCTTATCTATTGATGAATATGACTCCATGTATGTGTTTCAGGAATCTAAATGAGGAATATGAGGATGTATACATAGGAATAAAGGATACAAAGGATATAAAATGAATGGTCATGCCAAATATTTTGGTCATTTACCTACAAAGAACATATATGTAGTTGTGACCCATTTAAAAGTTCTCTAGAAATCCCAACATAGACATGGAGGTGTCTCACACCCCTTAATCAATCATCCATGCCCAATTTTCTTACTTGAATGGCAAGAGTGTGAGAATTTGTTTAATCATCCCAAGAAACTAGAAATTATGGACCAAACATCACCACAAGTATTTTATTCTCCCTCAACCTCTACACAAGAACCAGGCCCATCTACCTCAAAAGCCTCATCTTCTATGTTAGTTATCAAAGAGATACCCTTCCATGAGCAGGTATAATCATTTTCACAAAAGTACCAAATTATAAAATAGTTGGAGGATGTCTCATCGAGGCTCTCAATATGAGATGAATTCTAAATTTCAAAAGGTATTAGAGAAGAACGTATTTAATACCTCTAGATCTCATAGAATTTTGAGAAAAAAGTTGATATTGATGAGGTATATTGAGTAGAGACCATTCCAATCGAATTCCATATCACCATATATTTCATAGACCAAGTTCAGGAAGGGGTTATCCAGGGAAAATTAGACACCTATATGTTTCTGGAAGAGTTTCTAATATCGACATATGAATGGATATGATTGAAAATGGTTCTAAGTTAAACCTCATATTGATTTGACCCCTATGATGTTGGGGGTATATCAAAGAAGGTTTTTCTCCACCAAAGATGACCATTGAAGGGTATAATAATTTTGAGAAAATTCCTCTCAGGAAAATGAAGACCACAACTTAGTTTGTGGGTCTCAAATCTGATGATGAGATTACAGTTATCCATCTAAACACTACATAAAATTTGTTACTTTGAATTCCATGACTGAACATCCACAAGGGAGTTCCCGCTACATTCTATCGGTGTCCGAAATACCTCATCGATGGAAAGGGAAACATAATATTTTGTTATAGTTCTCCCTTTGAGACCTAATAACCCACATATATTGATGATACATTTTGCAAAACAATTGACTGAAATAAACCAACAGTAAATGATAATATATAGGATCAACTAAGAACTTCATAGGGAACACCGTTGTGAATCAATGAAGTATGCTCGATAATAACTATGTGCTCCCCCTAAAAATATTTTAGGCAATTAACCTAGTCGTTGATGTCCACGACCCCTCAATACCCATCACAAGTGTAATACACTATCAGATTCGACTTCTCTCTATAATGATTCAGATAGTATGGTATGATAATGTATTTTTTCATGGTCTTTCTCACCACTACAATGTTAAAAATTATCTCATATTCCCAACATCATATGAAAATTCATCTAGAGACACATATGTGGATGAATAATATGATGAGCATAGGAATTCCCTTCATGTATTTGAGGATGGAGTCTCCCCTACCATTAATGAGCTTATGTCAGTAAATTTGGGAAAAACACAATCCCATGGCCTACACTAATTACTATCTCCATACCCCTCAAATATAATGAGATATACATCAGATTAAAAAATGAACTATGATATTCCCTATCTTGGAATTATAAGGGAATGCCCATACTGAATTTGGATGTGGCTGCACACCATATCGGCTTGACTGATGACTAGTGAGGCTTCAAGAAAACAACTTGGTGGATTCACACTTCTCATGCTACCAATATAGATTATGATGTTTAAAAAATAATCAATGAAAAATATGACCTGGAAGAGACATACCCAATATGGCTCACAATCATTGTCCACGTAAAGAAAAAGACTGTGTAGATAATGGTTTTTGTTGAATATAGGTAACTTAATCAGCACTTCCATAAAGTTTAATTTCCCATTTTTGATCACCAAACCCATGATCGATACAACTGTTGGCTACTATGTCATTTTCATCATGGATGGTTATTCAGTGTACAAAAAGATAAATAAGTCCCATGAATATTATAAACCCACATCCTTCAAAAAACACATATAGAAATTTTTCTACAATATCATGCCATTTGTTTTGAAGAACACATTTTTATTTTTCAATGATATTTGTATCATATATTATATAATGTCCTGGACCTATAATCAACACAAATTATCCCCGAGTCCAGTTAGATACATGGCCTCCACCACATCTCCCCAAATGTTAGAGGCTACCGACTAGTAGAAAGGGCCCTATGGGTGTCCGGGGGGACACTATTCCCTTTTTACTAGGGAGTAACACATTATAATATCAATAAAAACCTGTAAATGAAGCATTATAATATCCAAACAACATTCAAGTAGTTAAATATGAATATATAAATAATTACATAAGTCGTTTGATAAAAAATGATAACAAATTTTATGTGTCTAAGAAAAAAATTCAAAATAGGTCCACAATAGTACAAGAAAATAAATGTATCCTCACATACCAAAAAGACCAAAAAGTGATATCATTTGAATAGTATCATGAGCCTCATCTTGGTATCTTTCTCACTGACTTCTATGCATGGCACAAAATCAAGGATCAAATTTGCGGTGATTTACCCTGTCACTCCCTGCATCCAAATAGTCTATTCCGGTACCCAATGGTTTCTCAAATAGGGTGTGAGATACAATCAAAATAGGTGACCACCCTTATATCTAAATAATTCTAAATCAGGAAATATATTATGTTGAAATGTGAAAATGTAAAAAGTTAAGTAGAAAATAAATATAAAGAGAACATGGAATATATAATAATAGAAATGAAACATTGAAAGAGCCTCTCTTGGATCCCTAAAAAATATAATCAAGGTACTCTAACAAGGATGGTACATAAAATGAATAAATAATTGATATGTCCTTTTCATTCATCCAAACATGTCATACGACCAAGGCATTTCTATATATACCAAAGTTCAATACCATCAATGACTAATCCGTTCAACCATCAATATCAAAAATTCCACTGTTGTTCCATATAATTTTCTTTCACATTATAAAGGGCCATATATAATGTGTAAGAGATAAAGGAATAACATTTGAGTCCCTGGAGCATCTTAATGCTGTCCCAGTGAGGCACTAGATGGATTCCAGGGAGCACGTCATACTGAGCATGTCCTACGCAAGTATAAAAAATCTAGAGCCATGGTGTAACAAATCCCAAGGCACCCACAACATAAAGACCCAAGGATCAAAATCTATCCTTGGTGTCCACTAAAACGTTCAAGATCCATATACCATCATATAATTAATATAAAGAATCATTCTACATTTCATACAATATACCATCCAAACCAGATGAGTCTACTAAATAGTCTAATGATTCATAACCAAACAAATAAATTATTATACCAAATAATTGATCTAAAATTCATGTTTTAAGGAATACAAGGAGTATTACCATTCATTTATATAGTTTATAACAAGCCCAATAAAAAATTATATTTCCAAATAATACATGTAATCGGACACTTCAATATTCAGGGGATGTATTCCATCAACTATTCGACCAATTCAAAAAAAAAACAATAATAAATGGGCTTCGACTAACTAGGAAAAATAATAACACACCCTATGGGTGGTCTAATAAGCTATATGAATATGAAGTAACATGGAACACCCCATGGGTGACATTTTTTAAGGAAATAACCACAAAATCATCACAATGAAACCTAAGGAAATATCAAACAATTCATATTTTGTTAAATTCACATTATCATTCCAACATTAGGGTGGTGCCAAAACATGTGGTGGTTAGCACAAAAAAATAAAACCTAATAAAATATCTAAACCAGTGGTAACAGTGCGGATCACCTACTGTAGCTTAATAGTATATTTATAACCCAGTATCAACTATAGATTCATCTCAGATCGGAAGGAAATTGTATAGTGTATAAAGAACCTAAAATTAGTGAAAATCATCTTTAACCTAAGAAGAACATTCAATTTGAATAGTTAATATGAATCGATAATAATGAACTGATTACTCACTAATGGAGATCCAATGTGATGATAATTTCTTGAATGATATATCAAATGGACTGCCAGGATCAAATCCATTATTATCCACCAAGGGAGCTGTCAAAATTTTATATTTTCATTACATTGAAGGAAATTTTGAATAAATGTTCTAAAATAATTATATTTTATTAAATAATATCAAATTACTCAAAATAAATGGGATTCATGTTTCAGGTGCATGGTTTGAAAAACAAGTTACCAACCGTGCTTGGTTAGTTATAGAGAAGGGTCACCCGCAAGATTTCCATGAATGGTTTGGCTAAAAATGTAGAAACTATTAAATAACCTTTGTTAGAATTAAATAGGTTGATGCAAGGTCATGAAGCCTTACTCAAATGGGTTTCTCTAACAATGCAGCCTCCCCCTGCTCTGCACCCATGCATCAAAAAAATTTATCTAACTGTGTGGTTTTCCCTAAAAAGTTTTAACTAACCATGTGGCATGCAATTTTCAACCAAAAAACATGGTTCCAGGATCTGAACATGTATTAGAAATCCCTAAAACACATGTGAATAGTTTTGGTATCCACATTTGGTTATATATTAAAAATTATACCAAATAAAAAAGGTTTTCTACCTTATATGAATACCATGGTTCTTACAATATCCCCCCTTAAGAATATTCACCCCTAAATATATATCTTAAGGATGGTCAATATAATGCTGAGAATAAATCCGGCCACTGATCAGGTACGTTTTCCTCCCTCTCTGATGTACCATCTTGTAAATGGAATGATTTCATAAAACAAATACAATATGAAATGACAAGTCTCAGATAACATTCTTTCTAAAATATAGAATTCATATATGACTCTACTATAAGGACACATGTACCTTTAAGTCAACCTCCTCGAGATGAAAATCATGATACTTGTTTGAATGATAATGGAACAGTAGAGATTCATGGATGAAATCATGTATAGATTAGAACCTCCAAAGTGCCTATAAGTGATAGGCTACCAGCCCAATTCTACCATGAATCTCAAAATGGACAACATATCATGGTGAAAGATTACCATGTCTCCTGATTCATATGTCACCTACCCTTAGTGTAACACAATAAAATAACTGATCCTTGACCTAGATCTATGGAGGTCAACTATATTCATCATTGTAGGAATTATATTGAGACTATGTAGTTTCCACCAACTTGTTAATCAACTGGACTTCCTAAAAAGTCTCCCTCATGAGATGTGGTCCTAGTAAAGTTGATTCACCTCCATCTATCACATAGGTGATCATAATGAGCTACCATACATTTCCTCATATTGTTTCCTCTATATCACCACCCAATATATATTATTGTAGGACAAATAAATCAATATAACATGCTTATCCCAAGAGACCCCAAAACCCAAGATGTATGCTCACAACATGTCCTCAAGAATATGTATCATACACTCTAGATTATTGTCAGTCTTAGAGTTGTATACTATGCTCAAAAGAACCTATCTACCAATATTCCTCTGTAAAATCATCTAAAAAACTAAGATAGAGGTGGAATCCCTATCTGGAAGGATAGTGCAAAGGAACCCATAAATTCAAACCATCCCACGGATATACAACCTCCCAATATCATCCATATTGAAGGTCTCATTGAAAATAAATAAATGACAAACCTTCATGATCCTATCAATAACAACAAAACATCATCATTATGTTAATTAAAACATGATAAGATGGTCATAAAATTAATCATGACATCATCCCATTTCCACTCCAGAATAAGTAATTGCTTTAAAGTTTTAACTGGTTGCTAATATTTTTCCTTCACCTGCTGATAGGTGGGATTCTTAAAAACAAAAACTTCTACCAGACACTTCATACCATATCAACAGTGTTGACATTGTAAGTCATAGTACATCTTGCTAATTCTTGGATACACTTCCCATGATGAGGAATGAAACTCCACATCAATTCCTCACATATTTATGTTGAAACACATACGTTAACATGAAAATTCATAATTTCATCCTCTCCTACAATCCAAACTGGATGTGGTTCCTCACATACCACACTATCACATAAAACTCGACCTTATATGTTTGATAGAATCCTCATCCTCACTATACCCAATTTGGTACAGGTCCCAACTAAGGATTATAGATAAATCATCTCATAATGGTTATGCACCTAAAAGTACATCTGAAAGAAAAAATCTATATGTTTCCACTCACTAATAGCAGATTGAATAGCTTGTATCATATTTCTCATGATTAGTACATTAGCCACTTCATTTCATTTACCATGCGTGTAGTAAATCTCAATGTTAAAATGTTTTTTCTATTCCAACAACTTTCACTACATCAGATTCATGTCATACTACGTAAATATGTACTTGATGATTTTTAGGTCCAGGTACACCACAAAATTACCTCTCAGTATGTAATGTATCTAGCATAATAAATCATGAACAATAATAGAAAAATAAAGGTCATGCATTAGGTTGTTCCTCTCATGTGGCCTTAACTGTCAAGACCTGTATTGCATGAGTCTATCACCATGAAGGAGAACTACTCCATGATCGATGATAGATGTTTCAGAATACCTATTGTAGATCTTACCATACTATAGCAGTATCAGGCCTGGTGACGAATTCAATCACCCTTTATTCTCTTAAAATGACATCAGACATGTTTCTCAGCATAAAAACATCACCCATTTCATAGTCAATCCAGTAAGCAGTGATTTTAAGAGTCTAAATTCATTTATGAAACAGATGTGGTAACTAGCTGGCCATATGAAAGTCTACATGTCAATGAAATTCTTAGTACTCACCTAGAAAACTAAAGCTCTCATCTTCTCTGGGTCCATTGATACACTTATCTTTGAGATAATGTGACCCAGGAAGTGATGTTGATCCATTTAGAAGTGAACCTATGTGAGATTAGAATGTTATTGTTTCTATCTTAGCTTATCCAATATGATCTTTTGATTTATTGCATGGTCGTTTAAATAATGAGAATACACTAATATATCAACCATTACAACCACAAAAAATGAATCCATGTATGCCCGAAAGAAACATTTCATCAGTTCCACAAAGAATATTTGTTTTTTTCATGAGGCTTAGTTACAAAATAATATACTTGTATAGACTATACTTCATATGAAGATATGTGTGAGGTTTTTCCACAGGTTGAACACATACATGGTGATATCAGGACATCTTGTCAAATTTTAATAACACCCAAGCTCCCCAAATCATATCATGTATATAATATATCCATGGAAATAGATATCATTTCATCAACATATATACGTTCAAATTCTCATAATCCATGAAGAGTATATGGGTACCATAAAAAATGTTCAATAAAAGTATTAGAGGACCCCATGGAGAAGTAATGGGGTGAATAAAACCCTTTGACTCTATGTCCTCTAGCTACATTTTGAGCTCACATAACTATAGCCTCACCATCCTGTAAGAAGGATTAAATATTGTTGCTTCTCCATGAACTACATCATTGGAGAAGTCAACCAATATTTTAAGAGGTAAACTAAAAAAATTCATTTGGTAAAACATCCCTGAAATGGTCAACCACTAGAAGAAAATTCGCTGGATGTGTTCCTTGATCATCTAGATGAAAAATCATAATTTGGGATGTAACCCCATTCAGCCCATGTTGTTGTGGTCCATCTCAACTCACTTGTATATCCCATTAACCCATGTTAGTATAAATTGCACCATATTGTTATGTGAGATTCACCCTCCAATTGAAGAATTAGACATTATATTGATATGCTACTAACCATTCAATCTGAACTATGAAGTCAAACAATTTCATCTCATTGAGAAAATGATTCCAGAAACACGACACCCACAAACCTCAAGGGGATACTCCATTCACTAGCATACATCCTCTATCTTAATTCCTAATGGAGTTCTTTCCATAATAATTCTTATAGAAGATAATATAATGAGCCAATATATTTTCACAATAGTTGATGATATGAAACTGTTTGATGCACCTATATCCAAAATAGAAGTTGCAATAGTAGAGTCTACAAAGATCAAACCTTTCACTACCAACTGTCAGGTGCCATACTCTTCAGGGATAGGCTATAAAAAAATATTATCCCTAAACGGTGGCCCTATGACCAACCGTCACCTCCCAGAGTAGTAACACTATAATGTCTCGGTGTAAATGGTTTCTAACTTCCTTGACCATGAACACTATTGTCTCGACCTGATCGACTAACACTACATTATATTTTTAATAGACATAAAGATGAGAAATCCTCTACCAAACCAAGTGTCAGATCTAACCACCTACCACTTGCAGCTAGAGGGGAGGTCTTAACAAAACATTCCATGTGTCCAATCCTACTAAAATCATGGAACTGTACTAGGTCATGATCACACTAATTATTTATGTGGACTTGTCTTCCAAACAGATGATAGACATCCAAGTTTCCAACACTCACTACCTGACTGGTACTTTTCTCACGGGAAGCCTCAGTACATCACTTCTGTCCACTGGATGTCGAGATACTGGGTCAGGGAATAAATCTAACCTACTCTACGCCCCTTGATTCTCTCATGTTCTGCTCGATAATTAGTTCATGATTCACAATTTATGTAATAGTGGTCAATCCATTAACATTGAACTGAGATTCGATTTCATGTTGGAGACTATACTCAAAGTGTTTTCCTCTTCATATCTCATTAATAAGGTACATCATCACAAAATGGAGTAAATTTATAAATTGTTCCAATTACTACTTAATTGTCATCACACACTTCTCTAGACTCATGAAATTGGTATACTACTCTTCCCACAAAGACATCGGGTAGAAATATCCTAAAAACACAATTTGTTAATCATCTGAAACCATGCCCCAAAACATGTCCACCTCATTTAAAACATCCCATAAGCTCTTTGCTGCTCTATATATCATGTAATTCATGAGATTCAATCTCTTCTGATGATGTTTCTCCAGATGGAAAATGATTTCAAGTGTAGTCTCTAGACAGAGCCCAAAAGACTACGGACCGCCATCCCCTAAAAATGATGGATGATTCTAATTTTGAAACACATGTGTCAGCTTAGCCATAGAAAAGGAAGGATTCATTACTCCCTATAATGATTGCATGATGTGATAAAACCCATAAAAGAACCATTCCTCGGCGCCTGTATCTGAAAGAACAACTGGTTCCACAACTGGAACTATAGGAGGACCCACTAGTATCCCATTTCCCAACACCGATGTGCGTGGTATTCTCCACCCTCATACCATACAACTAGAGGTCATTGTGGTGGAATGGATTTACAATTACAAACACATGCTTTAGAAAATAACGATATCAACTTTCACATCATAAAAGCACAACACATATCAAAACCCTCCTAAAACATTACAAACTACAAATCATGTCTGTAAAACCTTGAATAAAATGGGAAGAGTAAAAAAATTCACCATAAACATAGCCTCTTTCCCACTCAAAATATATATTTATATCAAGTATCTATTTAAAAGTTCAATTTTCCATTTCAATTTCTTTCAATAATCATTATTGTTATATCACGACATTATTTAATGGTTATGTTGAATGGTTCACCAAATTATTATACAAAAGGTCTCATGCACCATATTAATCAAAATGTGGAACCCATATAATTCTCACCACATCACATTCACTTTTAATGGTTAAATCAAAAGGTGAATCACGTTCTAGTAAATAAGGTAACATACTCCTTAAGTAATATAATTTGGTGTCACTTACCTATCCAATATACATAATCAATCAAAATAGATGGTAAAACTATCATGACTCCACTCACAAAAGTGTGGAACACGTAATTCATTATATATGTATTGGAATAATGCATGGAATACAATCTCTTGAATTTTTTAAAATGATGCATGAGATGGAACACCCTCATTTTGTTTGGTTTAAATAAAATAAAACAAATAACCATTTAAATAATAACATCAATAATAAATTATATCACCAAATTTTTGAATCAAATCAATTGTAATAGTAAAAATCTATAAAAAATAATTTATTTCCAGGAGTTTTTTTTCTTGTAGGCCTGTTTGCTTTGAGGGAGAAAAAATTGTTACCAACCTCTATTTCTATAATATCAGTTTATATTTTTTCCAAATAATAAATTAAATGTGAAAACAATGCTCTGATACCACATTATAATGTCCCAGAACCAGATTCCACTCATCAGTTCCTCATGGCCTTTTGGCTACATGGACTCAAATGCATCCCCCCAAATGATAGAGTCTTTCATCTAGAATTGACAGACTTTTGTGTGTATATGGGAAGATTATTCCCTTATAACTATAGTGTAACATAGTATAATATAAATAAAAAACATGTATTAGAAGTAGTATAATATCAAAGTAGTAAGCAAGCATCAAGAACTAAAATATCTAAATTTCAAGAATTTATTTCATGAAAAAATGATTATACATGTCATGTGTCTAATAAAGAATCAAAAATTGGTACATAGTTGTACATGACTATACACAGATCCAAAAATAAAAAAGTTCAAAAAAGTTCTAATTTTGAAGATCATTGAGAGCCTCATCTTGGTCTTATAGTCCCTTTCTCCAATTAATTGTTCAAAATCAATCATTAAACTATGGTTGCTTGCCCCAGCCTCCACCGACATCCACAAAGTATTTTACAGTACCCAATAGTGCCCTAAGAAGGGTGTGAGATACAATCAAAGTAGGTTATAACCCAATGATCTATACAATTCATGGATATGTAACATAATAACCTAAACTATGAGTAGGTAATCAGGAAAAACATAAATTAAAGTAAAGATCACTTGGAATAAAATCTATAAAAAATGTAATGCTAAAATAGCCTCTATAGGCTCCCTACAAAAGATGGTCAAGATCCCCTAACAATGTAGATAAATAAAATGCTTAAATAACGGATGCATCTACTCCATTCATCTAAAAATGTCATTCCAGAACGACCTTGATGTAAATCCCAATGTGCTATATCAGCCATGCTTGAGCTATTCAACCAACCTGAAAATAGATTCCATGACCATTCCATATGAACAATGTGTCATACCATGATGGGAATGATCCATGTTATAGAAGAACAATGCGTCCTCTTCAAGTGTCAAGAGGATCTCAATGGAAACTATGTTTTGCACTCAATGGATTCCCACATGCATGTCATACCAAACGTGTCCTATATGAGTCTATGAAATCCCAATCCAAGGGGTACCAAGGCCCAAGGCACCCCACAGGATCAAGTAACGAGGATAATACTCTATCTTAGGTGAATAATATCACGTTAAATATCTACGTAGTATCTTCCATGGCTTATAAAGAGCAATTCCACATTTTATAACATTAACAATTCATACCACATGAGTCTACCCTCTAATTTAATCTTTCAAAATAAAAAACAAACTGTATAGACACTCTTTAATCCAAAATTAATTCTTAATGGGCACCCAATGAGTATACCAACACATTTTTACAATTGTTAAAAAAGATAATTTATGCAATACCATTTCCATATAAAACATTTAAATGGAAGCATAAACATACTAGGGAGGAATTCCATAACCTATCCAAACAATTCATATGAATTCAGTTATATATCTGCTTCCTCTTACTTGGAAAGAATATGAACACATCACATGGGACATATAATAAGGAATATTTATATGAAGATACATGTAACGCCATGTGGGTATCCTTGGTTAGGGAAATAAACACCAACTCATCACAAAGGAACCTATGGTATTCCCAAACATCTCATGTTTCATTAAATTCAATTGATCATTCAGATTTCAAGGAATATCTATCATGTTTAGAAGAATATACAATGAAATATTTCCCAATTATGTACCATAACAAATATGAAATGTATATATCTCCTATAGCTCAATAAGAGACTACTCTTCTAGTATCAACACCCGATTCATCTCAGATCCAGAGAAAATTAAGAACAGACAAAGGACCTAAATTTATGGACAATCATATTTCACCAAAATAGATTTATTGATAAAAAGAAAAATGTTGAAGTGGAAAAAATGAACCAATTAATCACTCATGTGGAAACAATGAGATGTGAAGCACATGAATCAGAAATTATACATAGATTCAGCATAAAATATAGATTATCCAACAAGGGAGATATAAAAATTTGAGAGTTATTTTCCATTGACAGAAATGAGAAATGTAGGTTTAAAAACAAAAATTTTAGATTTAAAAAAATCACTCAAAATAAAGGGGCATAATTGTTCAGAAACATGGTTTTACAAATCATGTTCCAACTATGAAAAGATATATCTAGGTAAGATGAACCCACAAAATTTACTCTCACAATTTGATTAATCATGTATAAACCTTGAAAAACATATTTTTTTAAATGGGAGAGGTTTCTACATAGCCGTGCATCACAAATCTCATGGTTTTTACTAGATGTTCTTCTTCCTCGTAATCTTCTCCCATATCTCACCCATTTATATATGGCCATGTGGCCTACCCCACATTGTTAGAACTAACCCTGAAACATTCCAGTTTCACCTATAAAATATGGTTTTGGGCTCTAAAAAAGCCACATCCACCCCCAAAAGACCCGTGTTAAATCTGGGAATCAATATTAGGACATATTTAAGCATTTAAACAAAAATAAAATGGAATATTACCTCATATTAAAACCTCATTTTTTACGTAATTATTCCCCTCTTGGAGAGTATAGCTGAATGTTATGTGGAGAACTTGGTGGAAAAATATTAGAATTGAGGAGATCACTTCACAGAATATAAAATTTTATTTTGTAAGCTAAGAAAACGCAACATGAAGAAAAATATTATAAAATGTTTTTATGAAGTCACATCAATAATTCATATTGTCTTTTTGGTATACCATCATGGAATCAAGGTTGACCAATAATGAATTAGAGATATTTTATAAATCTCACCCCTAGAAATCTCAATGAAATGATTGTACATCATGTTAACCATGCCTTCATTTAGTATTTCATAGACAACATGACTATAAAATCTCTGCATTTCAACATTATAATGAAGTAGGTAATCATCTATCCATGGTATGAAGATTACAACGAAGCCTTTGAAGACAGTCCTAATTACACTGATAGAGGTAAATACACTCATATTATAGGTTTATGTCATGGAATGATCACATGGAACACTCCTCCCATAGAGTAATGGTGTGGGGAATTAGAGAAGTCTCTAATACCTCTTCCAAAAAATTCATTGTACTAATACTCGATACATGGATCTCAAGAATAACTATATCACAGTCATATTTGTAGTGTTGTAGCTGAGGAATTACATATAGCACCCCAAATTCCCTTTGGTATGTTATGTTGATCCTCTCAAGGAAATTCTTGGCCACCTAATTATGAATGTACATATGGACTGATGGGTATTCATTCTAAAATTGTTTGATATAAATTTTGTGTCAAAGAAGGCGATGAAAGGACAATACCTGGTTGATTTCCTTATAGAACCTACCGATCCAAAAAAAAGTACACCATTGAACACCAAACTTCTAGAAGAAGAGGGAGTTTATTCCACTGAGACTCAAAATACATGGAAGATATACGTTAATGGTGCCTCCTGATGCACTATTAGCAAAAGTATTGAATATAGAGATCAATTGGGTTGCTTTAGGGACATTATTTATTTCTCTCAACAACGATTTTTTTTTCATATTCTTTCCTATAATCTAGAGGTAGTATAAATATCAAGGAAGAATATAAATCCCTAATCATTGGGTTAAGACTAGCCTTACAACTACAGATAGCTTACCAAAATAACGAAGGGTATTTAAAGAAATATATAATAAAGATCAATGGAGAATATTCAATCAAAAAGGAATAATTTCCTCCTCAGTAGATATGTTGGGGGAATAATGGATGAATTATAATTTGATACAAACTTTCATTATGTTCCCCTATCATATAATTTTCATTCTGACACATTGGATAGTGCATCCACAATCCAGGACAACCCTGATTAGGAGCAAGCAATTTTCCATATCACAAAATAGCGAATTGTATCATTGATAACAGTATGTGATATGAATGAATAGAAATAGGTCAGCACCTCCATATATCATGATAAACTTATATCCACCATTGGATAGATGGAGACCATAGTTTTTGATCTCCAATATAGGAATTTACCAATATACCAAGCAATAAGGGAACATATTCAGTGTCGTGCATAAATCTTTTCCCTATGGGGAGGTCCAAATAAGAAAAAAATCCTCTTTAAAAGAGGATACAGTGGAATCATACGTAGATGAATTTTAAAAGGAGAGATTCCCACTATCATGTTAGTAGTCTTTATGGGATCCTAATTAACTCATTGTTTTGGGACCACAATCTCCCACCATATCAGGAGGCTAGGTTACTACAAGAAAACCACGATACAAGATTTTGTGGAATTACCTAGGAAATTTCATGAATGCTAAAACCATAAAAATTCATCGATCAGACCCTATAATTTCTATAAAAAAAATGTATATGTGGACATTTTTAATGTGGGGAATGGATATTGTGGGTCCAGATCTCCAAGATATAGTAATGGAGTTTGAGTACATACTTACATACATTGTATTATTCTCCAAATGGGATTAATAAATACCCCTCAATGATTATTGGATGAATAATATCATCAACTTCAAATAGTCAAATATCATCACTAGGTTCAGGGTCCCTCTCACAATATTTAAAATCATGGGAACTATCTTTGATTCTACGAATTTAATGAAATTGTACCTGGAGTACAACATCGAGTCCAATAAACAATTCCATAATAATGAATCTACAATATGGTAAAATAGTGTCTATAAAAAGACATTGTAAAATAAACTTTGCAATATGGTGAATAAAGGCAACATGTCCTAGCCATGAAAGCTCCTCCGAGTATTATGGGTCTATCGTACCACCCCATGTACTACTACAAAAGCTTCATCATACTCATTTGTGTATGGAACCAAGGAACTATTTCAAATAGAAGTATAATTTACCATTCATTGAATATCCATATAGGGACAACTCTCAGATGATGAACATACATAGAAGGGGCAAGATGAACTTTAGCGGCTTGATGTGAATAGGTTTAGTTAATCCCACATCCATAAATTCCATCATAATTAGATTGCTTGAGCCTTTAATAATAAGACCCTCTTTCATTAATTCCCCAAAGGAGAAATGTCATTGACCCTCATATCCTCACTAATACTATGGGATAATCTTCCAAATTTGGAACCAAAATGGGAAGGGAATTATATCTAACCTATGATCAACAACAATGGAGCCTACTCATTGGGTATAGTGGATGGGGAATGTGTCAGACCCTCAACCAATAGAATTTTTATTATGAAAAACTTTTCACAGATACTATCTAGCATCTGACATCCTAATCAACTGATGTTAAACATAATGGAATAATTTCCATTAATAAAAACTCTAAAGATGCACAAATTATCATGTCCTGACCTCATTATGTTAAAATTTATAGAAAAAGTCCTTGCAATAAAATTCTAAACTACACAATATCACACATCCCACTAACATTACATTAAATATGGATGAATTTTTCTAATCACATGGTGTAAAATTGTATGGATAATTTCATGACCACATGATGGTAAACAATATGAATGATATTCCCATCCACATGAAGATAAATTGTGTACTGTTTATCCTTACTGTATGCTGTTAAAATGCAGGGTAAATTTTCAAACCATATGAATCTCGGAAAACATCCTAACTATATAATGTAAAATTGTAAATATCACCATTTATCATCTTTATTCATGTCATTTTATCCTAGGTCATACGACATATCATCAAACTATATAATATATTTCCTTGATACATAAAATAAAACTACATAGATCTATAACTATCCTCTTCTTTCATGATAATTTACCTACATCCTTACAAAATGACATTAAACTGAACATCTAATGTCAATTATTCATGTCATTAAACTGAATGGGTGTATATAACTACGTATGTTTTGATTCAAATTCCAATGGGATATGTTGGTATTCCTCGATTCTATATCTTGGTCTAACGACTAGATGATATGAAATGACTCTGTCTTATCCTATCACCTCTACATGGTAAGAGAAACCCCAACTAGTCCATGTTTCTCACATTGAGAATATCTCAAAGGATATTTGAAATTTTGGTAAAGTATTCCCTGCATGAATAAGGCATATCATCTCATGAAATGGTTATTATGGCCCTGAATGAGGTTCCATAAAAGTCACACCATATATCAGAGTCGCATGACATTAAACTCAATGATTAGTGTCTCTTTCATGAAATGACACTCCACATTACCATATACCTCACATTATAGGAGCAATATTGTTGTTGTTGGTCTCCCACCACACCATTATTTAAGAAAAAAATGGTTCTTGCTTCCAATCTACATAGAAAACATATTTATGCCTGGATCCCCATCGTTGGATCCAGTCATAATAATGAAACATAAAAAATTCCCCCTTACCTATGCTAGATTAGAATTTTCCATGATTATATTGTTCAATAACTAATTGTGGATTGATTCACATTATCAATGGATACATAGTGAAACCCATACATCAATTATCGGGTTTATCTGAAACATTCCACTTTCATATTAGGAAGCCTATGTCATCTCCACTAAATGTCAAACTGCATGGTCTCTCAATAACTATTTGTGCCATGATTCCTATTATCATGGGATATATAGTCATCCATGGATCACCAAACATGGGAACAACTTCAAATATGTAGAGGAATAATTCCCCCATCTGGTTATGGGTTAGACCTCCATAGAGAGTTTCTCATTCATTAAATATGGGTGGCTTTATTCCTATCATCATAGGATACATAGTGATGAAAAATCCCCAATCATGGTCCCAAATACCCCAAAAATGATCAAATTAATCCCAAATGCATAAGTGTTGAGTAATACCTGATTATTTTACCTATCTATGAGTCATAGATGTGAACGAATTTGATATACATGCAATATCTCTTGCACAATTTTTTACATGCATTCCCATGTCCTTTCCACATGATGTTAAACTGCATGAATGAAATGTCATCCTTTCTACATGATGATAAACTATAAGAAAAATTCCTTTCATGCATGACATTAAAACTGCACAAAAAATACATCCCTACTAAATAAAGTTAAAATGTGCAGCCCATCATCCATTATCATTCCTTATCAAAGGACCAAAATAGCATTAACCTGGTAAACTAGAGAATGGTGTGATTATTCCATCATTTTAGAACCTCAATTCATGAATCACACTTCATGTATTGATCACCTTATGTTTCCCAAATCCATTTATATCCCATGTAAATGAAAAATAATCTCTTTTCCTGACAATGGTATCAATTAATAATGGTCCCCACTACCATACACGAACATATCAGATATGTAAGAAGGCCTTTATTATCCTCAAGATTGTCAATTCACTAAGGTGGAACATATCACCAATTGGTTTTATATTCCAACCCTAATATGAGTTTAACATATTAGTACTCAAAAAAAGAGAACCTCATGTTAGGATTTACAACATCTTGATATCCTTCTCAAATGTATGTAATAGTGCCCATGACCATAGGTATTCTAATTAGTATCTCTTTTAACATTCCCCCAATATTAGCTCAACGTTCATCATGGCCATAAACTGCTTGCACATTGGTCAAATTCGTACTTCCATAAACTCTAGCATTATATTTTCCAAATTGTGAGAACATAAAATGTTGGTGAAAGAGACACAAAATATGTTATGTTGGAAACCAAAAAGGAACAACCTGTGAAAAGTTTAAGTATTCAATCACTGATGTTTTTATCTCTAGATTTCCTGAAGAGTTTTTTCATAAACAAATTATTCACAAATTTCATAACGCCTTCTTTGTAGTCATAGTAAAATCTAGGAAATGCTCGCTAGACCCCCTTATCTTGGGAAATTTTAGAGTAATTATTTATGGAATATCCTCACCACAAAAACATGTTGACTTGGAGGATACAATGTTTTTTGGGTCCCAAAACCCATATTGGATATTAAACATTCCACAAATCTCATTTCATGATTTGAGTTCCTTGGATTATCGTAAACATTCAATGGACCTTGGAGAAAGATACCTAGATTTACGAGAACATTTTATTGTCTAAGAATGTATGCATATAGCTCTTAAATATACACTTATGGTCTTAGACCAAATGTGTTACTCTAAAATAAGGATTTTATAATCCAGATGAAGCCTAACATCACCATTGTAGAACTCGGAACCTTAGTGTATTATTGACAATTCTGTGCATGATTATACCTACATAATCCCCATGACTTGAGAACTTCTGATCATGAATTACAATACCAATATCTAAAATATTCAAGAGGTATTAGAATAACCAATTTTATGTCACCATTTTTTGTACCATTTCTCAAAATAGAAATACAGTACATCATTCCTTATCCTTTAGGATGGACTATAACTTATGAATCCAAACCATAAGGTGTGGGGCCAGAGCATAAAAATTTAACATATAAGCTTCCTTATATTTATAGAACCCTTATTGTGTAGACATTATATATACCTAATATCATATTATGGATTCTTGTGTCTTTTTTAATCTTTCATGGACCATAGAAAATTGGGGGAAATGTATTTTTACCAGGCAATCAATGTATAAGGGATTTGGCCTAGAGAAAAGGTGTCCCCTAATTGCATGGAAGGAACCCCAATCCTTATGAGCCATAGTAACATAATGGAATATCCTAGGATCTTAGGGTTTAATGGTTCATTCTCTAAATATCGGAAATATCCCACACACAATGACTCCTATGGATGGGTTATGACTTGCATCATAAATATTCAAACTATCCATATGGAACCGAATACCTTATCATATCACAATCAACTAATACTACCCCCAAAATCATCCACGTCCCATATAGAAGCGTATATTTACTTCAATATGATCAGTCTATCAATGAATTAGGGCTTTAACATTCCAATCAGCAACATCTCCTCATTATAGGGAACGATTTCCATTCGTCATGATCCCATATAGCATCATAGAAGAACTCAATACCTTAGGGTTTCATGGGTTATCCTTGACATGTTTTCACCATATTCGTTATTAAACAATGAAAGGTATGAGATAATGGACCCTAAAATACAATAATACAAGGTCCATGTGAAATGACCTGAAACCAAAATAATAAAAGGTCCCACAAAAAGGTTCCAAAACAAAAAACTTATATGTTTTGAGAAAAAATAGACTAAACTACATTGATAGAAGGTCAGAGATAAATTTCCCTAATATATATCCATAGAATGTATGAGATAAAATACCCTAAAATTCAGTGATAGATGATTATAGATAAAAGACCCCAAACTATAGAAATAGAAAGTCTGTGCTAAAAGACCCAAAACTATAGTACCAAAGTGATGAAGTCTACATGAATTTAATGGTTACAATTATTTTGATCCCCACCATATTTCTATATAATAAATCAATCTACACTCGCCATGACCTTCGACAATTCCTCAAAATATAGAGCTCTCTCCCTCCGAGACACATATTCAACCAAAATTAAATTTCTGTGAATCATGTTATATATATATATCTTGAATAAGTATATCAAAAATAAATCTCATGATGGTGGGTATTCATGATAACTTCTCAAGGAGTAATCCATTTGAATTCCAAAAATAAAATCCATTCATTTAAGATTACATGATATTTTTCAAAGGATGGGTATCGTATATGATTTATGAAACATAATATAAGATAAATTTTATTCACATCATTAATGAAAGAAAAATAGATGAAAAAGTATAATGTTTAGAAGATACATTAATTTATTATAGATAAAAGGATGAATATCAACATTCTACAGTCTCTCAAATGAATTAATTTTCCATTGAAAATTTGTTTAAGTAAAATTCTATCACAACATACGAACAAACGAGTCCTTGAGTTTTGTAAGCCTCTTCTCAAGAAATTTCACATATTGGCATAAAAGATCAACAGATTTAGTCTCATATTATAAAATTTAATCCAAATCCTCTTCCTATGATATAGAATCAAGCCAAGGATTATCTTCAAAAACATGGAGTATGGGTTTCTCCATCACTTGTTTCTTTGATATCTAAAGAGCATGATGAGACTAGGAATTTTTTATTATGATCAATCATGAAATAAAGATTGATGATTTCAATATTCTCATCACTATATACATCCCATTAGGTTGTAGCCTCCTCCACATTCTAGGATGATTCATTAAAGGATTCATCCCAGCTTTACTTTAGGGATGAGGAATCCTCTATGCATACAACCCTAAACTCAAGGGCCCTCTTCTACTATATCAGGGAGAAAACCTCCTTCACCCAAACATGTGGGAGGTATTTTCAATTCCCTCATAATCAAGAGGGGTGAACATAAATTAATGTTGACCCAGTCAGTCCATTAGACATTCTAGATAAGTCTTTGAAATGAGGGTTTAGATCTCCCACTATATTTATCGTTGCATCAACTCGAAAATATTTCATCCACCTTTACATAATTTAAGACCATTATGGTAATGAAAATATATTTTGGGATAAATAGATATGATAAAGAGTCATAAATAGGTTCTTTGATGATGTAAAAAGGGAACCAACCACAATATTATTAAACCATGTTAATAGAACCCCTGAGATAGTAGGGGTATAAATCATTGATATCCAAGATGAAGACACTTAAAAAGGGAAACATGGGGTGTTTCAGTCAAATGATAAATAATATTAAATCACCAATTAATCAAATCATATGATTGATTATAGGAACACACTATTCCTGGTTTCATCTATGGAAATATCCCTTCCCCAAACAACATCCTTCAGTGAAGAGGAAACACCATATTTTGATTAGGGGATTCATTGAAATTCTTGTTCATTACCCAATGATGCGCTTCACTCTCCACCCTTGAGGGGTGCATGAAAAATAGATAATTTTATACAACTTGATAGAAGGTAAACAATGTTTCCTTTTTTTAATTATGTATTCAACATCCCATAAACTTTCCTCCATCAAAGATAAATTATTTGTGTAACATATACATGTATTAGTATACTAAAAAAATTTACCGATCGTGCCAGATCAAATGGAGTGATAGTTGGGATATATTCCACAGGAAACAGGTATAACATAGTTAGCACCTCATCTAAATATATTGTTTGACAGTATGTTCCTGATATCTCTAGGTCTGCTAAAGAAAACGAAAGATTTCATGCATCATGAAGAGCACATTTTTCCCCTCTAAGAGATGTTGGTGGAGGATGGAACATTTTTGAAAACAATCATGATTTTGTAACATAATAATACTTAACAATAGAAGGGTGAAATTCCATAGTTTCATGGGGATCCTAGACAATAAGAATCTAAAAATTCATAGAACATTCTATTTCTGTTCCCTTATAGGGAGGATCTCATGAGTGTGTCTAGGTAGAATTCATTGCTCCACAAATAGAAGTTGTAACAATAATCAAGGATAGTTATACTGGGGATCCCATATCATTAGTCCATTGATAACCATCTAATTAATCTCTTATAGTAATAACCTATGAAGAATATAAGGGGGATGATAGGACTAGTAAATATTCTATAACCACCCATTGTATCAACAAAACACAAAAGACTTTTCTATGTTTGTAGTGGAACCACAACCATTTAAACATAACATTATGTTTAGCCGTATCACCGCATCTATAATGGGATATACATTTTCATGCATGACCATTTGAAACATGCTTCATATAACATTTTTTTAAACTATATGTGAATAATATACCTGATAATTTATTCTTTCTATCATTACATCATGGTTACAGAAGAAGACCGATACCTCTTCAGGTCAGTTGTTAATGGTGATCCCAGTGGGGCAGTGATGTGAGAAAAATATTCCAATGGTTACTTTTATTTTCATAGGATTCCCAATATCGCAGCCTCTAATTTCATCATTATCCATGCCATCCAATATCGAGATGCAATAGGTATTAATAACACAAATGCTGCATCACTCTTTATCACTGCAACTGTTGTGGGTTTATTAGTTGGTGATCATACATACTGTGAAGGTAATAAGAAATTACATAATTCATTGATATTTTCTGCCATGTATTTTGGTCATGTTGGAACTATTTTCATTATAGGTATTTAATTTTCCTCATAATTTGGTTGTAATCGGGATGCTTCTCATACCAATTTGGATATTTTCCCCTTGGGAGATGAGATACTCCAATATTCCTCAATGATTTGAGATTAACCATTTTTTGTGTCTTGGGGAGGAACATTTATCTTTCCCTAAGAATAACCTCGAGTGAACATAAAAAAATTGGTAAACCACCATCATATGATTAAAATATGCGACAATAATGGTGTGAGGACATCTTTATTGGACACACAAGAATTGATGGGTAATCTATATAGGCGCATACCATTCACAGAGGAGGTACCATCAATCCAGGTTGATATGATTCCTTCATAATGTGACATCATATAGGCATGAATCTCAAGACGAGCCTCACCATTATCAACCATATTACCCATCCACACTAGAACATTCAGTTTGATGGATAAATGGTTATAATAGATCATAAAATACTTAAACACCTAGTACATCAGTTTAATAGGTCATACCCTGCTGATACACTATACGTATGGTCTAAAATGAATGTTTTTGATTCCATCGATGTTATTTTATTCATAGCCTCTTTGAAAAAACTCATCCAACCCCATAATAATTTAAATCGTACCATGATACTATGACTGAATTTTTCCCCATTCAAATTGAATATAAGGAAATAATGTTTTCCAGCACAAGGATGACTAGACCAATACACCCCCTGCCATGTAGGTCACAATCACGAATGTGTAGTCTCTAAAAAATCATTTTTCCTTCAAAATACTTTAGTACCCACTCAGCTAAATGGCAAGTAAAACACCCGGTTGAATAGCCATGTCATCACTGGGGAAAACATCTCATCCACATCTTTCAAATTCCCTTTCTTCAACCATTGGATAATAATTCCCACTTAACTATGAGATAACTTCATAGGACATAGCTTCAACTTCTTAAACTCTAACTCAGAATGAGATTTCTTGATTAATTCACTTTCCCACTTCTTCAATGTGATATATTCCATGGGGTGTGGTATCTTCAGAAGCGCCTTTTTAGCTAACCTAACCAACTCTCTGGAAAGTGGATGAGTTCTCTATTTTTCATCCATCACTGATGACATAGGAAAAATTCCATCATAAATCCCACCAAAAATGGGTGAACCTCATATCTACTCAATATCCTAGAGTCTAACAACAACCATTCCTTGAATGAGGTGGAAAGTATTCGTGTATAGAATCCAATGACTAAACAAGATCGTCATCAAACACTTCTAAAAAAGGAATGATTTTTTTGAGATATAGACAGCCGTATACATCCCAGTCACCTTTAACTCTATAGAAAACATAGAAGAAATGTATTCCACCCATGAAGTGTCATCCTCAATCCATCCCACAGATTCCCCCAAATTGAATGTCAATGTGGTAACCCATCTAATCATTTTTCTATAAGAATACGTATGCATCATCGACTGGTATATATGAAAATCCAAATTATGTTTTAAATAATACCCATAAATATATGTGGGCATGTACATCAATATATTCTCTACTACATTCCTTCCATAAATGAAAATTTAGTTCTTGTGAGAGATGTTTTCTCTAAAGTTGTTATGGGTTTTCCAAACCCAAGAGGCGGGTATGAGTGGTTATTGTAGTGAAGGAATGGGTGTTTCATTATAGAGACAAACCCAGAAATTGAAAAATATGAAAGGAGATATTGCACATGTTTTTCTCTCATCATGTATATGAGACTCATATTAAATTAATAAAAACATGGAATAATGCAATGCACACACCGACTATGATAGCATCTCGGTGAACCATCCCTGCCTTAGATTCATTTCATAAAGGATTTTGGAAAATATTAGTTGATAAGGAAGGCATATAAAAAATGTTTAGGGAATATGTTAGATATAAATTAAATAATCATCCAAGAGGAATGGTAAAAGTCATTGTAGCCTCATGGTCATTTAATGAATCCCCAATGGAATTTCCATGCACATGAATCTCTATTGGAATTCAAGATGACATCAAGGACTTGTGAATCGCTCGAATCATGATGATCCTGTAAACCAAAAAACCACAAAACATACCACAACCCTAAGAACTTACATTATACTCATGATCTCCTAATCATTAATATGTTCACTGGATCCACATAATAGTAAAAGGATTGTATGATTGAGGAAATAGTTCTAGGAAATCCTCTATGACAATTATTCATCTGTATGGTCAAGGTTCAAGAAATTATTTAAATATAATTCATGGTTTATTAAAATAAATTACAGTGTGAAATAGATTATTCCAAGTTGTTTTATGGAAATTGTCTTATGAATGAAAATCTTGATTAGTTCTTGTGGGAATGTATTGGGAAAGGATTAGAAAAAGAAACATGAAAAGAGATTTGAGATTTGATTTTTCGGTGAATGATACTCTCCCTAACAACATATTTATAGGGAAATATGTTGAATTATAAAAATAACTTAAAGGGCCAAGAATCAACCAATAAACCACTTTGTATCAATGCCAAATCCATTGGTTGAAATTTACATTCTTCATAAATGAGACCATATCAAGGAAAAATTTTCACTTGTGGGGGACATTTTTGGATGCCTGTAGAATGAGAATAGAAAAATACAAAAAATATTAAAAACAATAATATGGGTACTATTTTAACCTCAATGGAATGGAAGACGAAGGTGGACAAAACATATATATCACATAACCCTCAAAAGGACTCATGGTCACATGACCATCATAAGGTCATGATAATGGTCACACACAACACATTACCATATATATGACCCCATGAATCCCCTTTGAAAAATTCCATTTATTCTTATGATGGTGTCCTAGACAAGCAATGATCATGAGATATCAACCAAATGAGTTCCTCTAGATCAAATGACTTTCTGATTAGCGGATAGTAGATAATCCATCCCATAATCATAGGAAAATAAGGTTAAAAATATCCAAATTATAGGAGCCTAGAAATTCAACCATACAGTTCCTAAGGCATGATAGAATCCATGGTGACATGTCTTCCAAGTCCCACATGATCCCACGGGAATTTCACCCCAATCACATGAATGACCTCATACATGTCCAAAATGACTTATTCTCCCACTTCGGTTCTAAGTAAAATGGAAGGGTTTCCCATGATAATACAAATGCATCACCATAGTATCCCATGTTCATCACATGATGCATCATCGATGGGGAAATACATTATTGGAAACACTCATAAAAACCCATGAGATCCATAACCCCAATAAAATAAAAAAGGAAATAAAATGGGAAATTAAGGGAGCTTCTTGTGAGGTAAAAATGCATAGATATTATGAGAATAATGTCATACAGACCAGAAAAACATCCTTGATCATGAGTGGAACCATTCATATACTATATTTATCTCATGAAAACCCCATGAAAATCCTCCATTAGTTTATATAATACCCCATACATGTCACCAAATTTCTTGAAAATGCCTTCAAATATGCATCTAGTACCAAAAATGTCTCTAGATGTTTCCGGATAATATTGTAAAATCCACATTCGATTTCCACATGATTTGGAAAGATCTTGTTAGTTGGAAAGAAATCCAATAAATGTGGTGTTAGAAATAATGTCTTAGGGTCATTGAAAATCCTCTAAAACCCACGAAAATATGTTCTGATCAATGTCACACCAAATCCCTCCACCAACTATTGAGATGATTTTAACTATTCATAGGGCACAATGTAGTATGTAATCAGGATAAAGAGGCATGTAAATACTACACCAAGGAAAAAAATAAGTATCATAGAATATTTAGATCCTCACACCCGTGCCCCCCCAGGAATCATAGCATATTTTTCTATACATATAGTCTCACAACCATAAATTGTTTAAAATTAAATACAACAATTAAGATAAAAATAACCCTAATAAGGGAATAAAACATTAACATAAGACCAAAAATAACAAAAAAACTCATCCAAACTCCCATTTTTGTACATATATATACCTTATACTATACTAGATTGAATTTATTTTATTATTTGAGACATATTTAGATGGGAAAATCGTGGATATAATCCCCTCTTTAAATAATTTACAAGAATTCCACTCCTCCTTCATTATAAAAAAGCACTCACCCCTCCAAATTATTCACAACACTGAAGAAATTTTCCTTGTAAAACCAATTCATAAATAATCTACCAATATCCCTTCACTCATCGTAGAAACATCACAATGTCCAATATTTATATGAAGGAATCCTTTTGATAAAAACCTAATGTTGTAACAAGAATAGAAGGTAGTCTACTTTAATGACCCCTTTTGTTTAACTTACATCACCAAAAATTAAATTCTTTTTTATATCATTATTATATAATATCATAATTATATTATATTTAATGAAATGTTTTTATGATAATATTTAAACATTTACTTTCACACAAATCCATAAAATGGGACACATAATAATCATTCATGTGTATGGTGGACTACCGCCTCACAAATTGATGTCATCCATTATTCAATTTAACACCATTGACCATTGTAAATAATGATGGATTTGTAGTTTATATATGATATATATGGTATTTATAATTTCATTATACTTCTTTAATTCTTATATAACTCATACCTTTTTACCATCAATTTTGTGGGAATACGATAACAACGTTTGTGGACATGTGTAATACCACCTCTTCAAAGTGATGTGATTCATGCATGCTATTTAGGGAATAAAAAACAGATGATTTTAATGTAAATATATGATATATATGATAATATTTTTATAATTGAACAATATTATATATATATATATATGTATACTATTTAATTTTCATTATATTAGTACGATAAGAAAATGAAAACAACATTAATGTGTACATACATCATGCTATCTCCGAGAATGGTGCATTTATTATCCTATATCCGAATTTAATGGATTTCCATAATTAAATAGATACCATATTTGCATTTTTTTCAAATCCATGAGATGATTAATTATTGATTGATGTATGTGTTAGGATGGTATGTCTGAGTATGATATACTCTATAATACCAAACGTAGGATCAAAATAATAATGAGATTCTCAGATACAAGAGGGGGGGGGGGTGAATTTTACCTTTTAAAAATTCCATTGTAACATTTAAAGATTTTTATGTTTAACAAGGTTAAACAAGATAATTCACAAGACCTCTATAAGTTCTAATCACTTGCTAAATTACCAAAAAGTGATTCCGAAAATGAAACATAACTATAGTTTACAAGGATGACGATTCTACCTTAAAGCGTATAGAATCTAACTATATTAGAGTACAAGAGTAAGGAAGTACAAGATAGTTATACATTCATTAACAGTACAAATGCAGTTGAAAAACAAAGTAGTAAAACTACAAGTAACAAGTATAAACTCTTTTAACCCCAAGAGGAGGGTATCTAACAACGTTGGATAAAGGTACCTTTATTTATACTTTCAAGAATGTATGTCTTACCCACACTAGGGTAAGCCCTCGATACGAATATCAGAGTATGTCTTTCTATCCCTGAAAGCTCTCAACTATCAGGTAATCAGCACCTCTATCTTCCTCAGCAAGGAAGCCCTCAACTTCAAGGTGTTGGAACCTCTGTCTTCCTATCCCCGGAAGCCCCCGATTGTAAACAACAGCAGTCAGAGTCGCACAAAAAAATATGCACAAGGAAAAGTTTGAACAATCTGTTCAAACATTCTACACGATGCTTGAGAGTTGATAAGAGCCTCTCTCTCTTGAAATCACTTCAGGAAGTTCTGAGCATATAAATTCCAAAAAAACTGAGCATGTTCAAATAAACTCCTATTTATAGGTGAAGCTCCAACGGTCAACTCCCTCCTCCTACGGTCATATTTTCCCTTTAATTTCGGAGGGACCTGTACACGTGCTAATCAAACAACAGTTAGTCAATAAATGAAAGAACAACATCGTTTTGTAATATAACAAGTGTAAGTATAAACAAAAACTGATATTCAGGAAGAAGGTAAATGAATGTTTGGAATTGAGATAGTTAAAGTTCGCAGTGTAGGAAAAAAAATGAATTCAAAGTCTATAATACTAAGATATTAAGATTCTGTTTTGTAGGAATTCAGAACCTGAATTCTGTAGAATTTTGGTGTCTGAATATCAAGTAAATTTGGATTATTTTTTCACAAGAATTTTGAACCAGAACATACAAAGTTCGGAGTTCGAGTTCATGGGAATTCAGAGTCTGAACTGATAAGAGTTCGGAGACTGAATTTAGAGAACTCAGAGTCAAAACATTATACAAGTTCGTAATCAGAATTTGTAATGAGAAATTGTAATCATAATTCATCATCAGAATTCGTAACGGGAATTCATAATCTGAATTCATCATCATAATTAGTAATCAGAATTCATCATCAGAATTCGTAATTAGAATTCGTAATCAGAATTCATCATTAGAATTCGTAGTTAAAAATTTATACAAGTTCATAATCAGAATTCAGAGTTGATCTTCATAAAAGATCGTAATAGGGAATTCGGAGTAGAACTTCATAAAAGTTTATAACAAGAATTTTGATTCTAAAACAGAAATCTTTATGTCTATGTATTATAAGATTCCGAGGTTTTTGGTTTCAATCTGAGTTTTATACTTAGAAAATTAATTATATGAATAATGAAATATAGGAAAGGATAAATTTCCTTTTAGAAGTAAAACAAGGGTAAAATAAGATTTTCCTTATGATAAGTTGTTTCTGATTTTCAAAACAAGAGGAATGGTAAAGTCATAAAGAAAGCCTTAATGACTTAACAATCTCCCCCTTAAATGAAGGAATGGAAGAATTCATAAGGAAAACCTTATTGAATCAAAAATCTCACCCCTTTTGGAAATCACAAACATCCTTACGAAAAAAATATGACGACTTAGAATAAATTTATAGACATTGAAGTTAATGATTATCTCCCATTGTTTATGGACAATGATGAATACGACTAACTCCCCCTTCTGATTTGGAACTCTAAGGATTGTATTCAAGATTTCCGGAAGGGGGAAATATTCGTAATGATCACTCCCCCTTACTTAGTGATGATCTTCTTAAACATAGATGTCTTCTCCTTTATATTTTTCATATCTCTTTTAGAATTATTTTTCCTTTCTCACCATTTGTGATTTTCAAATAGAGTTTGAGGGAATGGAAAACAATATGGTACCTAAAATATTAGTACAAAATATAAACAAGAAAAACATCGAAAATTTCATTATGATTGGAAATATTAGTACAAGGAAAAAAAATGCAACAAAAGACCAGAGTGGTATATTATTTTTCTTTTTTCCTTAAGCATTAGAATTTTGAGAATGGTCTTCAGCTTCATTATCTCTTTCTGGTCCTCTTCTACTTGCTTCTCCAAGACTGTGCTCTTTTCTTCATGAGCCTTCCCGACCTATGCCTGAGCCTTCATGGCCTCTTCTTGAGCCATAAACAATTCAACTTTCTTTATAACTTTTTCTTGCATCTCACTCCGAAACTTCTTTTCTATTTTCAATCATTGAACAATATAACTCAACTTCCAATTCAAATATTTTACATCCTGAATATGACTATTTTATTCTAAACATAGATTGACCTGAAAACTATTTGAAAGATTCTTTATCTTGGCATCCTCGGTATCAAAAGCTTCTTTTACATCATTCTGGCAGTGATCAAGCTCAGGAAAATCTTTGTGGATTTTCATTGACCATAGAGACATTTTTCTATATGATTATCTGTGGACCTCATAATTGTTAAGAAAATTTTTATGTACTACCTCAATCATTACACATTTATCCATCACCATGGATACAGATTCTGACTTCTCATTCATGCTATGTTGTAGCATTTGACATTCGGAGTCTATTGTAGGAAAGATCAGAATTGTATATACCAACTTCATCAAGGACACAACAACAAAATCTTGACCCAATGCATATGACTCCGAATCAGATAGCTTTCCAGGAGATTGTTCTTATTCAATTTCCACCATCTTCCTTTTAGAAGAGCCTCCAACTTTCATATTCATTATAATATATTTTGTTGGGGTGTCCACCACTATTTGTTTTCCCTTACTCATCCTAGGAACAACCTCTTCATCAGGGGATTCATGTTCACTTCTAGAAAGTTTTACCACCTTATCTTCATACACATTATCTTTAACTACTCCAGCTTCAACATCCTCAGGGAGGATAAAGTCATGATTATGACTTTCTTCTTCAGATAGATTGATTAACTCTTCTTCATCTCCTTTCTCATCATCTCTCAGAGTATCAATTTTTGAGGATCCGGCTTGAGAAGTACTGGTTGAAAACATTTTGGATGGGGTTCCCTTATCTTGATATTATTCACCTAGTTTAATTATATCATCAGAGCTTCCACTCATCTCATCTTGTTGAATTTCTTCCACAGCTTACTAAACAACATCCATCACTTCTTTCTCAACTTCTTTTTCTTTTGGATTTTCCAGAGTTTTCTTTCCTGGAGACTTAGTCAATGATTCCACAAGAAAAGACTTCGGCACTGGAATTTTCTCATATAAAATTGTTGTTGCCTTCAAAAGAGATTGAACAATCTCTACCTCAGACATTTTCTTCTTGAGATTCTTCTCTTTAGCTTATTTCTTGAGCTCATTAGAATCTTTTTCATTTAAGGGCTTAGCCTCAGCAGGGTCCAAGCCAAACTGTGGGTCCCCTTATTTCCACTTTTCCTTGAGATCTCTCCACTTTTCTATAACCTCGTCTGGGTAGGATTTTTTATTTTTTGTTTTAGGAGGTGCGGATTTGACTTCCTTTGATTTTGGTGTTTTATCTTTAGCTTGCACTTCCATTAGCATCCTTTTCTTACAGTGCTTCTTTGAGGGGTCATCCATTTCTACATTTTCCAGATTGGCTTATGCCTCCTCCTCTAGTAGATCATAGAACTCACCTGATTATTTTGAGAAACCAACTTTCATTCTCTTCAGAGTGTCATCACTGATCAGCATCACCTTGAAATTTCCCGGCTTGGAGCTACATGGGATCTTGAAATATTCATGACACCGAACTATCAACATAGAAAGTAAATCCAGATACATAATGATCTAAGCTCTAAGATTTCCATTCTTGATGTTCTGAATCATAATGAGGATAAATATCATGAGATTCACTTTCCTTAGATCTACTGAAAAATCTAGAACATACAAATCACACTTCTTGAGGGTATCCTTATCACCCTTTCTCAGTATGATAAAACCTTGTAACCAAAGCTATAGAATCAAACAATTGGTTGATAGATGGGAATTATTCAATGCAGTCTTGATATCAGAAAGACCAAGGCACACCATATCCTTGGCCTTAACAAAACTACCCTGATCCTCTGGCAAATTATGAGAGAAAAATTCTACCTCTTTTTCATAGGGTATTGCAACCAGGCTAGCTGCCTTGGTATAAGATAAAGCATACGTCTTCCCATAGCTTTTGAAGGAGAACTTCTCCATTCCATCTTCCTTGAAAAAACTGGCTGACTCATAAAACTCTATGAGCAAGTCCGGATACACCACATCATGAGGTTGAGTTTTAAAATGGTAACATATTACCATCCATTGAGCTTGATGTTTTTGGAAATTAGGAAAACATACATATTGAAGAATTTTTGGTGTACCAACCTCTCCCTATATATCTTCCACTCCGAGATTGGCTTGACTGAAGACATATTAGGAGGAGGAGCTACTGCAGACATTCAGACTGAGAAACATTGAGAGATTTAGAATGGCCTTAAAAACTGAGGCGGTTCTTCACGAAGACAGATCTTGGAAACCAATGTGGGACAACCATCATGGGTCCCTTTTATATAGGCGATTAATGTGACCTTTCATCTTCCAAAACTAATCTAATAGTTAAAAAACTCTCTGATCTAAACTGACGGTTGAAAACATGCCTGCAAGGAAATCATCAATCCGATATTTTTAGGTTTTAAGAAAAACATTTGGATTTAAGAAGAAACTAATCTGAGATATTAAAATAAAATACCATCAATTAAAAATGACTACGAAAAATTATGTAAGGAAGTCATACCTTTAGGATTGGCTAGGAAGTTTATTCGTAATTGGTAACATTCTTCTTGAAGAAAATTTGACTATGACAAAATCACTATGAAAATCTTAAGATCTAAAAGTATTATTAAAAAGATATTGAGATAAAAACTTGATTATGATAATTATAAGTAGGAAACATTACGGAAAATTTTGTGCGGAAAATTTCGATTATGAAAATTTCCATTACGAAAATTTCATTACGAAAATTTCCCTTTCAAAAATTTAAGGTGCAAATATTCTCAATATGAAAACATAGCTCTAAAAATTTCATTACAAAAACTTCAGTTCCGAAGAATTTCATTACGAAAAACTTGAATAATATAATTTGAAAATTTTCATAAGGATTTTTTTAATCTATATATGAAAAAAAAATATACAAAAACTTTGGAAAAAATAACTATGAAAATATTGTTATGAAAATATTGAATAAAATATTCAATAACAAATGTACTCACCCTGTGAAAGGGAGTTTATTACTATAAGGAGATTTTTTCATCCGAAATATAATGAAGGAATATTACCTCATGATTATCATTCATAAATTCGGTTTAATGTATTCAAATCTATCTGTAGGTAATGTTTTTTTGAATATATCTTCAAGTTGATCTTGCGTTCCGATAAATTGAAGAATGATATCTCCTTTTAATGTGTGATCCCTAAGAAAGTGATGCATAATGTCTATGTGCTTTTCATGAGAGTGATGTGAAGGGTTTTTGCTAAGGGAAATGGCACTTGTGTTATCACACAAAATTTGAGTCTTATTAAAACTCAAGCCATAGTCTATGAGTGTGTGTTGCATCCAAAACAATTGAGCACAACAACATCCAGCTACTACAAATTCAGCTTCGGTAGTGAGAAGTGCTACTGAGTGTTGCCTCTTTCAGGACCAAGAAACTGGTGAATCTCTTAAGAAATTACATCTTCTAGATGTACTCTTTCAATCCATTCTACATCCACCAAATACACCATCTGAAAAACTCTTTAAAATAAAATCATTTCCATAAGTGTAAAATTGTGATAAATCCATGGTTCCCTTTAAGTATCGAAAAAATATCTTCACTTTCATTAAATGAGATTCCCTAGGATTGTATTGATATCTTGCACATAAACATACTGAAAACATTAAGTATGGACGACTAGCTATCATGTAAGGTAGACTTCCTATAATACCTCTAAAATTTGTTTGATCTACTTATTTCCCAGCTTCATCAAGATCAATTGTATTTGAGGTACCAATGGTAGTACTTAAACTCTTAGTGTTTTCATATCCATATTTTTTAAGAAGATATTTAATATACTTATGTTGGGATATAAACATTCCTTCTGGTTTTTGAGATATTTGATAACCAAGGAAAAATTTTAACACACCCATCATACTCATTTCAATCAAATATTTCATTAGATCCACAAAGGAATCAGTTAATGATTACTGAGATGAACCAAATATAATGCCATCATCATAATTTTAAACTATCAAAACATTTTTCTTATCTTTCTTTATAAAAGGGTTGGATCTGCATTTCCCTTAACATAGTTATTTTGAAGCAAAAATCCTCTAAGTCTATAATACCAAGCTCAAGGGGCTTGTTTAAGGCCATACAAAGCTTTGGTAAGTCTAAAAACATGATCAGGATGTTTTTTATCTTCAAATCCAGGAGGTTGGTAAACCAAAATTTCCTCTTGAACATATCCATTATAGAAATCACATTTCACATCCATTTGAAAAAGTTTGAAACTGATGAATTCTACAAAGGCATGTAAAATAAAAATAGATTCAATTCTAGCTACTGGAGCATAGGTTTCTTCATAGTTTATTCCTTCCTTTTTTATTATATCCTTTAGCAACTAATATAGCTTTATTTCATACGATGATTCCATTTTCAGCACACCTATTTCTGAAGACCCATTTTACTCCAATTACAGAAGTTTCCTTAGGTCATTCAACCAAGGTCCAGACTTTATTCCTTTAGAATTAATTTAGTTCATCTTGCATGGATTTAATCAAATCATTATCACCTAATGATTCATCAGTGCTTTTTGGTTCTAACTGAGAAAAAATTCTAGATGCTATACTTCATTTCATAAGGAACTTCTAGTCATTACAGGTTGATTCACATCACCAATGATACAATCACTAGAATCATTCTTTATTAATGACTTATTTGGGTTTTCTAAAACCTGTTCATGAACATAGGGTAATAAATCATCTGGGGTAAATGTTTTAGGAGTATCTTCTTGAAATTTTTACTTATCAGAAAGATGTTCTATCATAGGTTGATAATTAGTTTTTGAAAACACATCCGAGGATATAGGTTGAGGTTGTTTAAAAAAAAGGGGATCAGTTTCATCAAATTTAACATGTACTGTCTCTTTAACAGTACATGTGTTTTTATTGAAAACTCTATATGCCTTAGAAGTTGTGGAGTAGCCTAAGAAAATTATTTCATCAGATTTTGGTACGAATTTATGTAGATTATCATTAGTATTCAGAATAAATACCTTGAAACTGAAAACCTTAAAGAAGGAAAGTCTAGGTTTTCTACCATTCCATAACTCATAAGGGGTTTTATTATGAAAAGGTCTAATAAAAACTCTGTTTATAGTATAACGAGCAGTACTTACAGCTTCAACCCAAAAATGTTTGGCTACAGAATACTCACTCAACATGGTTCTAGTTATCTCTTGAAGAATTATATTTCTTCTTTCAAGAACACCATTCTGTTGAGGTTTTCTAGGAGATGAAAAGTTATGAGTAATGCCTTTTATACTTCAAAAAGTTTCAAAATCATAATTTTGAAATTCTCCTCCATGATCACTATGAATAGTTTTGAGTTGAAGGTTTTTCTCATTTTTAACTTGGGCTATAAAACTTTTGAAATAGGAAAAAGATTCATACTTATTTGCTTTAAAATAGACCCATGAAAATCTAGTGTAATCATAAACCAATAAAAATACATAAAATTTTCCCCCAATGCTTCCAGTTTGTGTAGGAATAAAAAGATCCTTATGCACTAGTTGTAATGCATTAGTATTTGAGACTTCCCTGATGGATTTAAAACTTGATTTATGTTTCTTGATATATTGAAAAGGGTCACAAAATTTTGAAGAATCAAATCTAAGCTTTGGTAGATCCTTAACTAAACCTTTCTTAGAAAGTATTCATAAGTTCCTAAGGTTATAATGTCCTATCCTTCTATTCCACAACCAAGAATGATCTTCCATTGCACTATGTCAAGGTAATTCATGGCTCATAAGGTCTTCTAAGTATAGTGTATAGACATTCTCTTGCCTATTGTCAGAAATAATAACCTCTTCCTTGGAATTGAAAACTAAGAACTTATCATTCCTAAAATTTAAAAGGTAGCCTTAATCAAATAATTGAATTATGCTGATGGGGTTGTTCTTAAGACCCTTAACAAATAAAACATTTGAAATCAATGTTTTTCCAAGAAGAACGATGTTACCTATACAGATAATTTCTTCCTGAGCATTATCTCCGAAAGTTACATTTCCTCCCTTCGTCTTGATAAACATTTCAAAATAGTTTTTGTTACCATTTATATTCCGGGAACATCCACTATCCATGTACCAAGTATTGTTGTTGGTACTTTCTCTATTTTACTGAAAATAAGAAAAAAATTTAGGTTTTCATAGTCCAGACCTGCTTGGATCCAGAATTGTTAGAGAAAAAATTTTTGGGTATCCACATTTGTTTAGAAAAATAAGCATTATGAAACCACAGATATTGAAATCTATTCAAGGTGAAATTTCTCTTCCAATGCCCAACACTTTGACTCTTAGTGCAAGAAGGGGCTCTAGAAGGAACAAAGTAGTTGTTTTTGAAAACCTGTTTTTGGTGAGTATAACCTACTCCAGTAGTGTTTCCTTGAGGTTTAATTTGAGAATAAATCTTGTCAAAAAAATTCCTTCCTAGAGGTAAATTATTCAAGGAGCTTCTTAAGAGAAAATATTTTAGATTTTAGTCTGATGACTAAATTTCTTATCCTCAGGAATCATTTCCTTAGAGTTAAATTTTTCCACAAAAAAGTCATCTCTAAAATAGAATTCTTAAGATCCTTAGAAAGTTCTTCCTAGGAGAATTTTCTTTCTCAACGTATTTAGAATGTTTTTCTAAAGGTTCTTATTTATTTCTATGATCTGTAGAATGATCTAAAATCTATTTTGTAAGAATTTCTTCCTATGTATTTTCCTTGTCTAATTTCATATAAATTTTACAAATTTTTTCTTCATGTAACTTGTAAAATATATATACTTATTTATATGATGGATATTCATTTTCTAAAGATTAATTATCTTCATTAGAAGTACTATTTTCATAATAGTAACTCTTATCAAGAGATAAATTTGTTAAAGGCTCGGAAGAGCATACCTTGTCCATAAGACATGTATTAGTGAAAGAAGTAGTAGAAACGAATCCCATATTCTTCTGAGCTAATGAATCATATTCTGAAGAATCTATTTCTGAAGATTCTCCATATCTAGAACTCTATGTAGCATTATCTTTAAGACTTTTCTTGTGTTTTGAATGATAGAATTTCATCTTGTTTCTTTCTGAATTTTTGTCCTTAGTTTCATTATTTTTCAACATGGGATAATCAGGTCTGATATGACCTATTCTTCTACCCTCATAACATGTAACTTATCCATCTTTCTTGTATTTCCTTTCCTTATTCGTGTATTTTGATTGAATGTTCCTTTGTACAGCTATCTTGTTCATCCTTTGAGAAATATTTGCTAAATCATTTTCCCAGGATTCACATCAGCTGGATTCAGAATGGATTACAACATTCTTAGATTTTGATCTAGTAACTGCCTCAGGAGCCTCAGCTTTCATATGATTGGAAGTAGTAGTAAAAGCTACACTCCCATTTCCATTCTTCTTCTTCACAATATCAGCATCTCTCTTCATTCTAGTCTCATGCTAAAGAAGAGTTCCAAACAGCTCATCAAGGGTAATCTGAGTAACCTTTCTATTATCATCAATGGTAGTCCTTTTAGATTCCCACTCATTTAGCATGATGTCATTGATCTTGTCAACACGAGCTTCATCATCTAATCCCTTTTCACCCATTGATTGTAAACTATTCACAATATTAATGAATGTCTATTTTAGTTATCATATGGGTTCACCACAAAGAAAACTAAAAAAATGATATTCAGCTCTAAGAATGGCTCTTCAGGTCTCAATTACATTAGAACTTCTAAAGTGAGTAACTTCATGTTTCTTCCAAATAGAATTTGTTGCGTCACAAGATGAAATTTGGCTATGTATATTTCTAGTCATTGAACTAAGTAAAGTATTGAGTATCATATAATTAAGTTGATATTCATGCTTTTCTTGCTTTTTAAAGGCACTTAATTCTTTATCAGGAATTTTGTATCCACCAGTATGCATAATAAAATTTTCAACCCCAGTGTTGATAATGAAAGTCATCATGCGATCTCTTTAATATTCATAATCATTACCATCAAAAATTGGTGGTCTAGTTGGATTAAGATTATATATGGAACTAGAATTGATTCCTACCATCATTAATAAAAGTATTTATACAAAAACATGTTAGTAGAAAATTTTTTTAAATAAGGAAAATATTCTAAGCAAGAAAAAAATAGTAAAGGTATCTAATGTGAATCCGAACTATGAGTCCGAAAAACAGATTCCGGGAAAAATGAATCCAGAAAATATGATTCCGAGAAATCAATTTTGAAAATTCCCTTCTGAATCTAATCATGAAATTAATTCATATTGATCCAACCCTCTGATACAATTTGTTAGATGGGTACAGGGTATGAGTTCACCTGCTCTGATACCAGTTGTTAGGATGGTATGTATGAGTATGATATACTCTATAATACCAAATGTAGGATCAAAATTAGAATGAGATTCTCAAATACAAGAGGGGGTGAATTGTACCTTTTAAAAATTATTTTGGAACATTTAATGATGGTTATGTTTAAAAAGATTAAGGAAGATAATTCAAAAGATCATTATAAGTTATAATCACTTTCTAAATTCCGGAAAAGTGATTCTGAAAATGAATATTGACAACATTTCACAAGGATGAAGATTATACCTTAAAGCTTATAGAATCTAACTATATCAGAGTACAAGAGTAAGGAAGTACATGATAGTTATACTTTCCTTTACAATACAAATGCAGCGGAAAACCAAGTAGTAAAACTACAAGTAATAAGTATAAAATCTTTTAACCCAAAGAGAAGGGTATCCAACAACCTTGGATAAAGGTACCTTGATTTAAAATTTCAAGAAAGTCTGTCTTACCACACTATGGTAAGCCCTCGATACGAAGATCAGAGTCCGTCTTACTATCCCCGCAAGCCCTCAACTATCAGGTAGTCGTCACCTCTGTCTTCTTCAACAAGGAAGCCCTCAACATCAAGGTGTTGGAACCTCTATCTTACTATCCCCGGAAGTCCTCGATTGTACACATAAACAATCAGAGTCACACAAAGACAATCTGTAGAAGGAAATGTTTGAACAAGTTGTTCAAAATTTCGGCACGAAGCTTGAGAGTTGATAAAAGCCTCTCTCCCTAGAAATCACTTCAGGAAGTTCTAAGCATCAAAATTATAAAAACGATCTAAGCACGTTGAAATGAACTCTAATTTATAGGTGAAGCTCCAACGGTCTGCTCCCTCCACCAACGGTAATATTTCTCTTTGAATTTCATAGGGACCTATACATGTGTCCATCATACAACAGTTTTTCAATAATTGAAAGCTCGACATAGTTTTGTAATAGAACAAATGTAATCATAATCCAAAACTGATATTCGAAATGAAGGTAAATAAAAGTTCGGAATGGAGAATATTAAAGTATGGAGTGTAAGAAAAAAATGAATTTGGAGAATGTAGTACTATGATATTCAGATTCTGTTTTGTAGGAATTTAGTACCTGAATTCTGTAGAATTTCGGAGTCTGAATTTCAAGGAAATTCAGATTCTTTATTCACAAGATTTCGGAACCAGAACTTACAAAGTTCGGAGTCAGAGTTCATGGGAATTCAGAGTCAGAAATCATAAGAGTTCAGAGTATTAATTTAGAGAACATAGAGTCAGAACTTTATACATGTTCATAATCAGAATTCATAATGAGAATTCGTAATCAGAATTCATCATCAGAATTCGTAATGGGAATTCGTAATCATAATTCATCATCATAATTTCTAATGAGAATTCGTAATCAAAATTCCTCATTAGAATTCTTAATGAGAATTTGTAATCAGAATACATCATCATAACTTGTAGTTATAAATTTATACAAGTTCGTAATCAGAATTAAGAGTTGAACTTCTTAAAAGTTCGTAATAGGGAATTCAGAGTAGAACTTTATAAAAGTTCGTATCAGAAATTCAGATTCTAAAATAGAATGCTTTATGTCTACATATTATACGATTCCATGGTTTTTGGTTTCAATCTGATTTTTATGATTAGGAAATTTATGATATGAATAATGAAATCTAGGCAAGGGTAAATTTCCTTGTAGAAGTCAAACATGGGTAAAATAAGATTTTCCTTAAAATAAGGTGTTTGTGATTTTCAAAACAAGAGTAATGGTAAATTCATAAAGAAAGCCTTAATGACTTAACAATCTCCCCCTTGAATGATGTAATGGAAAAAGTCATATGGAAAACCTTATTGACTCAACAGTAAGAAGAAAAAAATAACGAGTCAAAACACTCTCGAAAAACATGACAATTAACACCCAAAATATTGAATATGATGAATGATTATCAGTAAATGGGTTATAATATATTTTAATAAAATCATACATGATATTATAAATTTGAGTATGGTTCTATTATTAGTTATTGAAATTCATAAAAACATTTTATATATGTTCAATGGTTGTTCACTAAAAATGAAACACATGGTAAGGGACATCATCTCAGTTTCCATTCATTGAGTAATAATTTATTGTTATTCACCTAAATTCATATATATAGTGTATGTACTACAATATTGACTTGTAATATCATGAAGAATTCATTATTAATTGTATTTTGAGTGTCAAATTGAATAGATACCATTATGTGGATTTGAAAATAAAATAACCAAGTGGTAATGAAATTTCCTAACTCAATTAATTTTCAATGGGTTATATAACATCATCATTTTCATTAATATTATATTATTATAATTATAATGGATACGAATTTATTTTTATTTATATAACCATTTTATATGTAGATATATAGTTCATACACTAAATCAATTCATTTATTTGATCTCAATCCATGTTATGATCCTTTTTTGTGTTTATTTAACAACCTCTTTGAAATTGATATAACTCTGTTATAAAATTATATTAAAAGAATTTATATGTTATTTTCTCAATAAACCATTTAGTTTTATTATAATTGGGATATTCACTAGATTTTCAACTAATAATAACATTTTACACACTTTTTACTTAAACTTGTTTAGAAAAAATTTAAAAAAACTCCGACTGCATTTCTATCTTTTTTATGAGAAACTATTTTCATTAAAAACCTTATTTTCTAAAAGAGTTATAAAAATGATTTTAAACCTTTAAAATCATTTATTGAAGTAATTATTATCCCTTTTTCAATTAATTATGTTTTCAAATGAGTCTTATTTTCACTTTCCTAGCAAGGCATTTTTCTATCCTTTTTACCCCGCAAAAGGAATGTTCTCTTTACCTTGTACAACATATATGGATTTACCCTGGATTATTTCTTTGACGATTACGTTAAATGATTAAATGGATATTTTATTTTAAAAATATATATATTTAAATAAAATTATTTTTAAATTTTTTTCAAAATAAAAGAATTTTTCCACAAGATTATTTTAAAAGTTCATTTTATAATATATATTCATCAATGACATTACCAAATTATTTTTCATCAAACTATGGTATGTTGTATTTATAATATAGGGTCGTTAAACTCCACCAATGGAAGGCATATACAACCACAAATTTGATGAAGGAAAACACAAAGGTACAACTGAAAATTTGAGAAGAAGTGTGAAGAAATCAATATTGGAAAAGGACCAAAGTGATTCTTGTACTGATTTTTGAGAAAGGTATATAGATGGTATTGTCCATAAACCGAACAGTATGTGGACATAAAATCTTATTATATCCCCCGAGTAATTTTCCAATGAACTAATAAGTTCGTGGAATGAATGAGTAATGACGTTGAACCCCTACAGACCATATCATTGATAGAATGGAGGCATATAAACTACACATGTGAACCACATCCCTGCAAGCCACATCATTGGAGAAAAATTTAGGGAGAGGTATGGCCACACACACCATCGGCAAAAATTCACTTCATAGACCATAATAAGTAAGATAAATCACACAAAATGCATTGTTCGCGGGGTTGTGGTAGTGTTTTCCACCGCTGCCAACCACAATCCTACAAATATCTGTTGACAAAGTCGTCTATGGGCAGGATGATTTCCCCAAGGGATTCCGAAAAAGGTGTCATGGCCCTATAAATTCATCCTAATCATGTCTCCATAAAAGGACCCCGAGGGGAGCCTAGAGAGGGGAATCAAACATTAATATAGATTGTGATTTATGAATATAAGACATCCAAAGGAAAAGATCAACGAAGTATGGAACTATTGAAAGTTTATTGTAGGTATAAACCCATTGTGAATGCTAAAAAAGAGGAAGCATAAAAATATAAAAAAAATAACAACCTAATGGAGGAACCATGAACCATAATCCCTTCATGGATGGACTTCCCATGAGCTATAGGACCAATGCCCTTTCATTAGTCTATTGTAATGAATAACAAAAATCTATCCAAAAAAGAGTCTGCCTTGTGTAGAATTACACCACACTGATGGAATCTAGTGCTTCATACCACCACCCTACACAGGTGGAACCTAGGACCACAAACCACTATGGTTTACAAATCACACCCACTTATTCATACCACTCTGATATGCAAAAAACCCCTCCACATGCCTAACTATACGCTATGTGGAGGGCACCCCACCCTGCATGAACAAATGATATGTAGAGTAGGGTACCTTCAAGATTTCCAATTTACGATACCAATCATTCCCTCACATTTTCATCCCATACCAGGAATCCCCTTCGTTATCCCGTCAATTATCACCAAGACAAAGCTTCCTCCAAAACCATCAAACTTGTATGAACAGACCATCCAGGGCATCTAAATTCCCTTCTGAATCTTCATTCATGTGGTAAGTTGATCAATATGTGTAATCATCACAATAGTATGGGCCTTCGATGTGTTTCAATGCCTACATTCTCATGGTAACTTGGGTTCAAACCATGGTATTTTCACACTACCTCCCCGTTCTAGGGATCAAGGTTAATCAATGCATTTTCAATTAATTAAGGGATTGTGATAAGGAATGGAATCAGGCATGCCTATCATTTTGATGAGGATCAATGGTCCTCCCCTTTCCTATATCCCATTTGAGTTCACTCCCAATGATAAACTTTATCCTCCTTGTGTGGGGGGGGTTCTTTCTCATCTTATCCTTGGTATGGGATGTGTCTGGAAAGATCACAAGACGCGACTAACCAAGATATAATGACGGGAGAGAGTTGGAACATTCAAATCCCCTCTCTCTATACCTGTGGGATAACATGTCATTGCATCTTTGTTGTTTTCATAATTTTCCCTCAGAGGATATGTGAAAGTGTGTGATTTTTAAGATCTACAAATTCCTATTGATTCTCACAGCGATCATGAAACACATGGGATTAGAGGTTAGCAATGATCTCAACATCCACAACATTCCGAAAATGAACTAATATAACACTAATTTTAGTATTATCCATGATATATAGGATGCCTATCTAAATTCTCGAGTGCATGGGGAACCCTCATTAAAATTCAGCAACAATAATAATTTCCCCCAACTGACTAGGGAATCATCTTCATGAATAAGACATGATGTGACTATTTCCAAAAATTCCACCTCTATGTTGTATACCCGAACCATGTCTTCTCAAATGGGAAGCTTCCACACATAATCCATACCCAAATGAACTATAATAACTCTAATTCATGTCTCAAATATGATACATAAGACACATATCAATAGAATCAACCATAAAAGGGAACCTTTTCCAAATTTAATCCCCAATCATGACACACATGGGACGTGTCCATAAATATTACAAGATGTGAATAACCTAGATATAAAGATGGGAGAGAGTTGGCACATTCAAATCCCCTCACTTCGTCCCTTTGGGATAGCATTTCATGGAATCTTCTATTGTTTTCTTAATTTTCACTCAGAGGATATGTGAAAGTGTGTGATTTTTCAGATCTAAAAATTCATATTGTTTCTCACATCCATCATGAAACACATGGGAACCTTTTCCAAAGTTAATCTACAATCATGCACCCCAAAAACATGGCTTCCATTACTATATATTTCCAAAAAAACTGAAATATTTGGGCTTTCATTCATAAATAATTAGGCTTTGTAGGAAGCCTCCCTGAAATCCAAACCTAATTCCTAAACCACTATAGTGTCCACTAGGACATATCTCTAGTATGTAAAGATCCAAAAAATAGACCATGCCTCTCTTAAGCATCCTAGGATAATTTGGTGTATGTCACACATGAAATCTTAACTTGGAATCCTCTACCAAGATGTCATTACTAAATGGTGCTAAACTGCATGGATGGTTCCTCATTGAAAAACCTTAAAATGTGATGTATCCTATTATGTATCACCAAAATACAAGGGTTATGATTCCTCTTATGAAAAATCGTAGTAAGCTCATCATATTTTTTTGATCTCAACAATGATACAACATTCATCTCCCTAGATGATGATAAATTCTAGAGCACCAAATCATCTGGATTAAACTAGCATTGTCTATGTAATTACTGACCTATATGTATATATGGTTAATCATTCATCCTAGGGTTAACTCATAGTCACATTCTTGAGAAATAACTAAGGATTCATGAATATATGATCATTGATTAAATCTATAAGAGGTAATCAGAGTACAAAATAATTCCCTCCAAAAGGGTCTGATAAGCCTGACCTCCCATCCTCTCGATCAATGGAGTCCTTAAGTATCATTTTCCAAATCATCATCCAATTAGAACCCTACTTTTTAAATCATGTCCATTAATCTGGGACACAAGTGATGTTGTGTGTTTATATCTCCACAAATAAACCCATTGGAGGCCAACTGAGGACATCATACCTAATATGGAACCCTTTATAATATTGGACAATTGGTTTCTATCCATCAGACCATTCTGTATGCCCTAACTACAATGTTAATCAAGTCGAAAAAATAGTGAACCTAATGTCAAGACTTTCTATATCAATTAGAAATTTATTTTTATCTATCGTAACATTTTTTCCACACATGATGTGTTACAAATTGGTTCGAAACAAAGGTGAACCCTATGAGATTCTTTATCAAAGGTCATGGTATTATCCAACCATAATCGCCTTTCATCCAAAAACAAAGAGGGATAAGCTAGATCTTCAATTATACATGTGATCATGAGGTGATACTTTGATAGGTTTTTTTCCATTTATGTCATATATATATATATATTGCAGCATTTCACATAGCTCTCTTCGATCTAAATGGAATCCTAGAGAATTTCTCAGACAACATGTTTGCAACCACATTGGAAGCTGGGTCTGCAACAAAAAAACATGACTCCTTCATCTACCCATAATCATCACTGATGGTTTTCAAAGTTTCAGATCAATGATTACCAATAAATGGTACTCTCCCTATAGTTGAGGGAGTAATGTAGGTCATACCATCAATGAATGCTCACCCGCTACCTCTTTATCCATGGCCATCAATCCAGCATAAGAAGGCTCCATTGGCCATATAAAAAAATATATTATATCCTATTCTCAGAACATGACAATGATTACCTCCCTTGTAATAGGTAGTAATATGAGGTCAACACCAATGACTTCATCTCAGCCACACAAGAATCCCAGTCAAGTGCTCCTTCTAGAGGACATCACCACCAGAAACATATAGTCCGATATCCTCACTCTAAAGAGGATCATATGCTGAGGGAACCTTCTGTTGTACAATGGACATGGGCCACTCATGAATCCTGCAGAGAGTGGAAAATGCTTGATTTGGATTAGGTTATCACCTTGGATCCTATGGAAGTGGTCTTCCAAACAAACACAGTAGTATATAATGGTAATTTATTCAAATTTTACCATCCTATTCAGGCCCTCCATGAAAATACAAATGAAATTTATGAGTGTATTCATATCCCTAATCCCTCCTATGATGACCACCACTAAAATAGGATGGTACAATTCAAGAAAACCCATGTTCATGCTAGTGATCGCTAGTCCTTCCATGCTAATAGAGTTTCAAATTATAGGGAGATGAAAGTATATATGGATTCATAAAAGCCCATAATCCATATATGATAGAACCCATCTATAAGAAGAAAAAAAATCCATACTGAAACACATTATTATTTCCATTCAAACAGGGTGGAAAACCATGGGATGTCATATAACACTGTTAAGGAAAATAAATACCACCAGTCAAATATAGTTGAAATAAAATATGAGAAGTGATAAATTTATGCAGATGCAGAAAAAGATGACTATCCAAATAATGTGAAAACTAGAGAAAACAATCTATAACAACTCGTTCCTCTACCTCGTCATAGGGGAGCTGCATGTACCAACTAGAAACACATGGAGTACAGGAGCAGGAACAATCTCCTCCTCTAACTTTGGAAATGGAATCCATATTTGTTCCCGCCAAAGATGTATCTCTACACATCTTTTCCATGTTGGAGGATAAGATGTCCATCATAGAATATATCCCCCCGGTGTGTCAGGATGTCATTTCTTTAGTGAAATAAGTGAGTAGGAAGGCACAAGATCTTATCTCTTCGGGCGAGTTGATTCACTAGCAAAACCAGATAGTCACCCCAGAGCAGACCCCCATCCCTGCTCTAGTTGAGGAGGGTCACTGACCATATTCCATGATATAAGGATAATCATATAGTAAAAAACTCTTGTACATACTGGGGGACACTGTTCCAATGTGGTGGACATACCATAGAATGCATATACCCATTCCATAACTCACAATTCCCATCAGCGTATCTCGGAGACATAGTGGGAACCAACAAATGGGGTCTCATATCAGAAGGCTACCACAAACAAAAACGCATTCCTAGATACTAGCAAGGGAGTACCCAAACACGAAAGTCCCAAAAGGAAACCATAAAATGGATATCACATTCATGATTCTTCTCTTTTGGATGCGGGAGTTCTTAACACCATGAATCATTTATCAATAGAGGCTCATGATCCAGTCAGTCCATTAGAAAATTATCAATGTTTTAGTAGTAGTTACAAAGGTCCTCCATGAAATGTCACTACTATTATCTCTAAAGGTCCACCCAAATGAACCCATAGGGGGTTACTTTGTGGGCCATCAATGATCGATCCTGAGATCCTATCTTCTAATTCATGTCCTAATATCCATCCCCTTGACATGAAGATCAATCAACAAGAAGGTACACCCCTTTATATCATCCACCATGATGGTTCTACATAGGCTAGACACTGTATATATGTTTTGTCATATTGTTATATGTCATGTTCTGATGGTATTCCTCACCATGATGACAGTGACTAGGAAGCCCCTCCCCATGGAGATGTCAAGCATCGAGAATGTCCTTCCCTAATCACATTACATCATGAAGGCCCTCCTTATGAATGTACTTTTCATAGACTCTCTTCTTAGCAAGAGCTATGATGGTAGTCCTCTCCATGATAATTATGATTGTGAATGTCCTATCATCAATGATGGAAAGTATCCAGAAGGTCCCCCCCTCATGTTGTGCCCCTCCTTGATGGTCCTTCCTAAGGTATAAACTGTAGAATTCCTCTCTATGTCCATGAACTAAGCTGCGATGGTAGTTCTCTTCATCATGATTATGATTGTGGAGGTCCATTACATAGTCAAAATTTAAACTAGTGAGAATGTCCTCTCTTTGTCAGGACAAATTCAAGAAATCCCTCATATGTTGTGGTTCTTATAAAATTTTTGTACACCAAGTTCAAAACTCTCTCCCTGAAAAGATATATCCTTTCTCAACTGGAGGATAGTTTGGGTACATGCTTATCTTATGATCTACCCTCTTACAATTCACATGTTAACGAGACTCTTGTTAACCCTACTGCTTGGAATGAAATCATTACAGAGTAGTCAAACCTAGCAGATCAACCAGAAGAGTCCATGGTGGAAGAACAAGAAGATGTGTTTCTTGGGAGAATACAACTAGTTGTGGATGTCATACCAGTGATGTTTTGTCCCATGAAATATATTCAATTCAATATAACAAGAATGTTGTCGAAATAATGTATTAATAATATTCACCTCAATATCTATACCACTCTCTTCTAGTTAAAAGAACATATTTTTCTCTATAATGGGTACACATACCATGCCGATTTCTAGGTAGAGATTCACTATCAAGTTGACCTAGAAGACCTTCCATCTTCACGGAGGCTGAAATAAAAAATGAAAAGGAATTAACTTGAGCTTCTGTTCCACCATGGGAAACACATGTTCTATTTCCTTATTAGAAATTCCCCATATTGTATTCATATACATTGATGGAGGGAACACTGAGCTCTACACATTGCCACATTCCATATCCAGTAGAACCTACAAGAAGTGACTTCCTTAAATTTCATCATCCCCAGATGGTAGTCAAATGACGTTCCTTTTAAGGAATGGTGGAAAACATGACATGAAACTTCTTTGAGTAACTCTCATAAGCATCAGACCGATGAGAGAAATCCATCATAAAGCTATTGAACCAGGACATAGATAAAATACATAGGCCTCCTGTCTAATGGAATCCAATATATGAACACTGCTCACGTCCCGGGAGAAAAAAATTCATGTGCAAGACTAAAACTATATCTTACTCTCACCCACATGGGAATGAATGATATCATGAAGGAATAAAAAATAGTAGTAGCCGCCACAACAAGGGATTAACCCCTACTTGTTGCGCTGGGTGGCATTTTTACCTCAAATTCCTACCCTGCAGACATATTTCTTCTCTCATCTGTGGTGAATAAAGGATAGTGGATTCACCCATTCAATCCCATATCACGACTCACATCCCCCAGAATATAGGCATACTACATGGTCATATCAGGGATATCATCAAGTAACTATTTTCCATGAAACCTAGATATCCTCACAAGACCCATAGCAGCATCTAAATGAACTAATATTCTTACTATGATCCCTTTTGGGAACCCTAGAGCCACAGGAAGCTATAATGATTAGATGATTTTTTTGAAACCAATATGATTCAACCATTGTGTGGTACACCTGTTTGAAAGATAACATAATAACATGATGAGAGGTTCTCTGACACGTGTTCTTATTTCAGTTTATCTCGATGATTCCAAAAACAAATAGTAAGTGATCCCATGTACTAAAAATAAAGAGGGAATGATAAAATTCTATTTTTCATTACCATATGAAAGGGTCTGATGAACTAGATGAACCGTCCACTCCCCTGCCTGCCAATCATTTTTTTCATTTTCAAAATCCGGTTTAAGGGGTTACCGGTACTTATTACTCCAAATCACCACATCCAAAAGAAATAAAAATTTCAAATTTTACGAACAAATTCAAATACACCGTCGACCGCCTTGATCCACGGGCCGATGTCAACTTTACGCGCCCACAATCATTTGTGCTGACAGGCCTCCCGCCGCGCGCCATCCAGACCACACGTCAATCCCTCACTGCGTAACCGCCCGCACACCAATCAAAATCCACGCGACGATCTGAACCACCGTCACATTCCACACATTCTCGTAACACCGATGAGGTTCACCATCACTCGTCGTCATCTTCACTGATGACCAAGGTCGTCATCCCTAGCGAGCTTCGCCGATAACAAACCATAACACTGCCGGCGAGAACCCGTCATCTCCTTCGCAAAAACAAGGAACCTCAAAAACAGCACGCGTTCCACAGACAATCACAAATCCAACCAAAAAAGGATAACCCCATAGCAGAAACCCCAAGCACCGAAGAAATCCCTCAGAAACCCTCAAACGCCCTCCACCGCCGCATCTCAGAAGATGACCTCCAAAAGTTGAAAAACCGCCACAACACAACAACTCATCACCAAGTGAAAACCTGAGGACACTCGGTAGAGTGTTCCAGTGCATCCAGTCTTACGCCCTTAGATCAAACCATCGGAGACGAAGCAATCCATGCGTGACGCAACAACCAGAAGAGGCCTCCATGAGACCGCGACAGTGAGAACCCGAGACCTCCGAATAAAATCCACTAGCAGGAAGAGGCAGTGGCGAGAACCCTAGCTCTTCCAGCTTCAAGCATAACCTCCTAATCGAAAACCTTCAATACTAAAAAACAACACAAAGAAAACAAGGAACAAAGAACCCCCCTCCTGAAGCCACTCCAGATCTATCATGAAACACAATGGAAAGAATTCAACTCTGAAAAAACCAGGTCCTACCGATCGAGTCTCCGACATCGACAAGACGAGCCAACTATGCCGGAGGGACGATTCAAAGTGAGAAAAACAGGATGAGGAGGCCAGGGAGGGAGGAGACGGAAGAACAGAGGAGAAACCCTAGGAGCCGTGAGAGAGAAAGAAGATGCCGATCCGAGGCGTCCTAGCCATAGGTGATCCAAAATGGCATGAAGACAACCAGCCACTCCCCCAATATTAGATATTGGTCATGTTCATTGAAAACTTTCATAATGAGTTGTGAACACCACTTATCTTGATAAAGTATTAAATTTGGTTATGGTTCTTCACCTCCATCTATTTAAGGATTGAATATTTCTTGAAATGGACTAATATCATGTCCCAAGAATCCCCATTGGCCATAGAAAAATGAGTGGGATGAGATGAAGCATCTTATTCCTAGCTTAAGTCACCCACTACACCAACTCTGGACCCCAAGCCCACACCATACTATGTGGATTCCACCGAACGTTAGTAGCCACCCCTGACCAATCATGATGAGAATAGGTGGTCCAATATAAAGAAATTTCATGAATTTGTAAATAATGTTAATTTTTTATGGTTTGATAATGTCTTGGGATACATTGTATCTTCCAAGAATTTCAACTTCTTTCAGCTTTAGGTGCTAAAGAAGGATTATGATGTTGGTATTTATGGCTAGCCAGATTATTGTCCCTTACAACTAATATTGGGGAACATTATCCATGATTTATTTATATTCACATACCTCTTGAAAAAGAAGATAGATTCCAGAAATGTTATGCTAGGACCCCCTCCAACAGAAATGGTGTATGTTTGCACCACTTATCAGGATGAAGAGGGGGAGTGGAAAAAATTTTAACAAAAAAAAATATCTATAGTTTTTTATATTAGAAAATAATCAACGTAGCTCATGGAATTATATAGGCATCGTTAAAAAACTGAATGTGTGTCTAATAGATATTGATGAAACACATCCAACAACCACATCCCCATAACACTCCAAAGGAATACCACCTGAAAAGAAGCCCAATAAGAAGGGTGGGAAATAAGAGTAGGAAGATGTACTTGAAACAAATCCATGGTTTTCTTTGATATTGTCAGATCTCATTCCATCAAACATGAATACACAACCTCTATCCCACCAAATGCTTCCACTAGGGGTAGATGATAAGAAAAATTCATCATCTGTGTAGGAGTTCATTTTTTTCTCCATCAATGTCATCCACTTGGAAGATCCATTCTCTTACAATGAATATGATTATCAAAAAAAATTACCCACACCAAACTGGTTTTCTAGTGGAAGAAACAACAGAATCATGGGGAATCATGGGAGAAGAAAATATGGCAGAAATCCAGCTTACAGCTACACCCCAAATCAAACCATCAGTTTTGTAGAAACCTGTAGATGGACCCTCCAGTGAGTCCTACAGGGATAGAAAAATTTTCTTATGCCAAAAGAATACACTTTTGTACAATCCGTTCAAAATATCATTCTGAGAAAGAATATACGACTAATTTACATAGTAGGCGAGCATACCTGCCCAGAAAAATCCACAAAGGACAGAAGCTCCTCCAACTCTAACCTTAAGGGCTGAACCATTTTCATCAAATGCTCAAGCCCCTAAAGCGCCAGTTAAATAGAATCCTAACATTGGGAATCTCAATCCATTAGATATGAAATATGATATTTTTAATTAGTTTTTTTCAATATTTTTTATTCTCTCAATCATAGATGCAATGAATCTATCATATGATCTATGGGACACAATCATCGAATCATTACTAATTCTCTAGGAGTTCTAATATGAGTTCGTTTCAACTTAAGTCTACTTAACCGAGACCAATCCTGTAGAATTCCACATAGTTATCTCTTTCAAAGATCAATATTAGGAATCCAACATGCAAGGAAACATCAAAACCTTATATGTTTCTGTCATAAAAAATGGTATCGATATCCAAAAAGTATTCATTGACAATGGCTCAGGGGCTAATCTCCACCCTTTATGGAAAATTTGTCGAATGTGTTGCAATGTGTATGGTTGGATACCCTACACCATGACCTTATTGGGATAGAAAAAAAGAAAAAAATATGTTAAGACATATTCTACTCGAAACCGAGTTTGGTGACCTCATATCTCGTGCAAAATATTTGTTAGTCCAAAATAATACGTCATTCAGTGCCCTTTTAAGAAGGACCTTTATTCATATATACACGACAATCCCCTCCTCAGACCATTAATGCTTGCAATATATCATTAATGGACATAGTGGGACCCCGTGTGCCTATAAAGTCACTTTAAACCACTACTAATCAAACTATATTGATGTGGGGATCCTCCATTGATATAATTGATTGGCTCACCTCAACAAATAGTTTAGAAATGATTCCCACCAATCCCTTCAAGAAGCTTAGGGAAGATTATGTACTTTCCAATAATCAAATTGAATAAACATGTCCAAATTTCGATGTGTATTAAGAATGACTCATGATTTCATTAATGGATGCAGAGCCTGCTGATTTTGAAAAAATCACATACACCCTAGGTAATTGTGAGGGATCAAATATAAATTCCCTCGAACAATAATCAGTACTCTAGATTATCCATTTCTCACCCACTAAGGTAGGAGGAAGTGTCTTGTCACAAAAATAGGCGGAGTAAACTCCTTTAACCCACACAACCTATTCTCTAGAAAATACCCCACCAGTGGAAGAGGCATGATAGATGGATACTCATCCCGGAAAATGAAATTTAAACTCTTATGTCACCAAGGGATAAATTGTTTCATGGGTTCTTTAGATATTAGAAGGTGAAGAAGAAGATGGTGACGATTTAGAGGAGGTAGAAGAAGACCTAAGCGATTACCCTCTAGAATTTTAGGAATGTGTCTCTAAAAACAAATATGAACCTAGGGAAATCAACATGGGTACAGAAGTAGACCTGTGGCCCACTCTGGATAGTGTCACAATTCCTTCAGATGAGAAAGTGGTAAAGTCATTGTTCCTAAATCAAAATCGAAATCTTTTCCTGGAATTATATAAATATTATAGTTCTTGATTTAGAGGTCTCCACTCACCACCTTTTCCTTCTATAAGACCGTTGTGGTTCGAACATTATATCAAAAGGATGCACCATACACATGATTCCAAAATAGAGGCTGATGTCAAAAAGGTCATCCATCCTGACTTCATTCTGGTGGTCCAATACCCCATCTCAATAGCAAATACTGGTTGTTTCAAGTAGAAAAATGAGAATATTTTGGTCTTTATCGATTTTAGGGTCATTAACTGGCACTGAACTAAATTTTTATTTACCAATAAATATCATAGAATTAGTTATTGATACTAGTTATTTATATGGGGATCTCTCTTTCAAAGATGACTATTCATGATTTACTATATCTAAATTGTCAATGAAGATGAAGAAGAAAATACATTTCGGGATTCCCAAGGAGTATTTTTCTTCAAGATTATTCCTTTTAGTTAGAAAAATTCTATCACCACATATCATTTCACAATGAACTACATTTTAAAAACCTTCCAAAGAATGTTATTTGAATGCTATGTCGATGATCTGTTGGTTAACTCATTAAAACCCTCGAACCATCTGGTAGGTCATGAAGCCTTGTTAAATAATAGTCTATCAGACAGTATGGAGATGAATTCCCTAAAATGTGATTTTGGTGTTACCATAGAGAAATTCCTCACCTTCACCATATGAAACCAAGGAATTGAAGTTTATCCTAAGAAGAAAAAGGACAGCATCGACATGTCACCTCCTCCCAACATAACATAGTTGAGAGGAATCCAAGGACACATGTCCTACATTTGGTGCTTCATATCCAACATCATAATAAATTTTTTTCCCTACACGAGGTTGATTAAGAAAGTGGTTGAATATCAGTGTATTAGAGACCATTATGAATCGTTCAAAAATCTCAAGAAATATCTCTTAAGTCCATCAGTGATAATGCCTCCTATTGAAGGAATGCCACTCATTTTTTATAAAATATCCTTGAGCGCTTTTCATGCACCATCCTCCCATAGAATAATTATTCCACCAAATAGAATAGCATCTATTACCTCAGTTGAACCATGATAGATGATGACACTCATTATTCAAATATCAAGAAGAGTTGTCATGAATAGATATTAACAATCCATAAGATGCTGAATTACTTAAAGAACCATGAATTCTAGTATGTATTTCGTAGAAACCAACTCAAGTATATTCTCAGTCATCCAATGTTGGACATACTACTATCACGGTGGATGTTCATCCTGCAACAGTTTGACAAATTGTTCATACTACTGAATATCCATCAATGGATAGGCATTTGCAGATTTCTTGGAGAAGCATCCCTCAATAGAGGTTTCCACAATATATTTTGACATACCTACTGAGGATGTGTTATTTATTCACGAGAACTCCTAGATGTGGGTAGTCCACTTTGAAGAAACATCCAAAAGCCAGATAAGAAAAAGAATAAAAAACCCAAAGTTCAAAGTAGTAGGTATGGGGGTCATACTCTCATCCCTATTAAAATAAGTTCTTCTATATTAGTTCCACCATTCAGAAAGATGTACGAACAATGTTGCAGAATACCATGTCCTTGTTGTAGTCTTAGAGCTATCACTCTATGTACAAAATGAACACTATAAGGTTAATGGTGATTTAATGTTGTTCATCCAGAATGTCAAGGGTGACTATATTATCATAGAAGATAAACCTATACCTTTAATGAAACATGAACAAGACTTTATGGAATAATTCCAATTATATCCAATGTTTTCTTTTTCCCATGGATGAAAAATATATATGATTGTGCATTGTAAAATGCATCCACGACTATGGTAGACCCGAATCAGAATGAATCAATCCTTTATATTTCCCATCGACTAATGTTCTTTATTTTTAATCATGAAAACATGTATTAAATTAATAAAATCAATCCCTTTTCTGATCCATATGGTCATACCACTGGTTGGATGAATCCCATTGTCGATTACATTCAAAGGTGATATCTCACACAATATATGGATTGACGGGAGAATATCCAGAGATAGAATCCAACTTCATGATGTATGATGGAGAAAACCAGTGGAAAGTCCCTTATAAGTGATGCATTGATGGAATCCTTATCAATTGCACTAATGGACTAGAGGACACCATTTTCATAAAGGAATTTAATTCTGGAACTTGTAGAGGACATAATTTAGTGTAGAATCTCTCATAAAAGATTCCAATCATGGGTACTATTGTCCCACCATGATGCATGATTATGAAAAATTCACCGGGAAGTGTCATTACTACCATGTTCATTAAAGTTATTTCCACCACACACCAATGTTACTTCACAAATCTCTATACTCCTAGCCATTTTAAATGTGGGGAATATACATCCTGGGACCATACCCACCAACCACGAAAAGAAAATTCAAATATATTCTCATAAAAACTGACAACTTCTCCAAATGGGCAGAATTTGTACCTCCCAATGAAGTTTGGGAATGAATAATTATCAACATTGTGAATTCCAACATCATCACTAGGTTTGGTTTCCCTCACACAACACTGACAGAAATCAGCACCAATTTTTTCTCTATTGAATTGGGAAAGCTCTATCATGATCATGGAATCAAGGCCAACTGCTCATCCCTCTATCATGGAGTGGCCCACTGGTAGATAGAAACCATCAATAAGAACTTATCCAATATACTCTAAAATATGGTAGACACAGACATGAAATCATTGACCAGTAAGCTAATTCATGCACTATGGGATTACTGGACCACAACCCTCACCACCACTCAATCTACCCCATATTAATTTATATACAGGATAGAGGGAGTTATTCACATTGAAGTTCAATTACCATCACTTCATGTGAAAAAATGTGATCAATTTCCTATAGTATAGCATCCACAGAAATGGTTTGATGAGCTGGAGCGGCTATATGAAAAAATATTTCACACTCTACACCATTTAAAAATTTAACTGAACCAAATTTCAGGAGCCTTCATTAAGAATGTTCACCTCTAATCATTCCACAAAGGATATATGGAGATGGTTATCTGAACACAGATGATACTCTGAAAGATACATCCAACATTTTTTATACAAAATTCTTTGAGCCAAAATTGAATACAATGTTTGTTACACAAAACATCTACTCTAATAAAGTATATGCCTTAATTTAAATGGGTGGAAAACTCACCATAACTCCCACAAATGTGAGGTTCTTAATGAATTAAATTGTGTAATCGTATCAAACATATATTATCTTCATGACACTAAACTACATAGAACCCCCAATGTCTATGATACATAATGTTAAACTATAAGGGAATGGTCCTGATCAGATGACATTAATCCCGATGATAAACCTGTCTTAGCTGCAAGATGTTTAAATGCATAGTGAGATAGTCTTCCACCCTATACGACATTGAAATGTAATGCATCTTCTTACTCATAGCAAGAATTTAAATTTCAAGGTGATAATTTTCTCTGGTATAATGAATTTTTGAGCATAAATCATCTCTTTGTGAAGGAAAGGTAAAAATTACCCCTTTTTCTATGTATGAGTAAGACCATCATAGAGAGTGTATCATAGAAATATGGACATATTGATTCCCATTTATCAATGGGATAAATAGTGATTCTTAGATAGTAAATCCTAGTCAAGACATTAGTCATATTCCATGATGCCCCTATCCCTGTGTATATGTTATCCATGAATAGGGACTTCTTTGAAAAAATATAACTGTACGACATTAAAAAGTAAGTTAGCTCTGTAAAAACTTATGGAATGAATCATACCAACCTAGGATATGTAGAGACACTCTAACACTATGTATTGGTAAATCCACCACAAGAGACAAATTTCTCCCTCCTTGTTCATAGATTAGACTTACATGGAGATTTTTCAAGAACTACATGTGGCTTGATTCCTACCCTCACGATATACCAACTGACTCCCATATCCTTCATCCAGGTCTAGTTTCCATTCAAAAAATGCTCCTTTAATGCGCATGGATCATACCAGAAAATGGATAATGTTTTCAGAACTTCATAGACTTTTATTTCCATCTAACTGGGATACATTGGAAACCTCCACAATGTTCATGCTCGACACATCACTCACTTCATCCTTTTCATGATTCATCACTATCATCCTTACCATGTGATGTTAAACAACATAAGGTACCATAAATTTGTGTTGATTGATCTTCATCCATTAAAGGGACACTTAGTGACACATGTGCCTTCTCATGTATATCCTACATGAAATAAACTCTTACACATTCATTAAAGAAAGATTTTCACAGGGAAATTAATGATTCCCAACCACATGTCATTGAACTGTATAACCATAGAATTAAAAAACCAAAGAAATTAAAATTTAAGTTATATAAAGGAATTTGGGTCTCATGAATCTCTATATAATGAGTTACATAGAAACAATCAAATAGAAAATCTCAGAACAAGCTGCAGAGAATAAAAAATTCCCCCAATCACCTACATGTGAAATGACAATAGATGAATGGGATTTTAAATCTCAACTCTTACATAATAAATGTGTCCAAAGACCTTGTTTCCATTTACATATGAGTCAGATTTATGCGGAGGATCTCATTCGTCGTAACTAATGATTTTTGGGATATTTCTCATAAACCCGAACATCCCATTTTCATCCATAAAAATCCTTTCCCTGGTAATTATAGGATTACAATAATCACCCAAAACTATTGAAAATGTATGGATGGTGTCTTGAGATATCATTTGTTTGACTATACACACAATTCCATAGTGGATCTACATATGTTTCTCACAATATTTTACTTTCATCCAAGGGTAAATTCAACCCTACGAGTAGTTGTTCCTACTTTTTTATGCCCGTTGGATCTTAAGCCTTGCATCATCCCTCATGACTCCAAGGCTCCAAGAATCATGGTTTAGGCCTTCTTCCCTCATTCATGTTTGGGGAATACAATTTATATCCTAGCCTGATAATATAATATTTACATGTGATCCCATTGATATTTCGTCACTACAATATGACATTTAATTGTGTTGTCAACTTTCTCACTGCATGACATTAAACTTTACTTCATAGAAATTCTTTTTTCATTGATCCTTCCATCCATAGGAGGTTGAGTGGAACCTGTGTCGCCCCTTGTTTCTCATGTCGAGCATAGCTCATGTGGGATTAGATAATTTGGTAGGGTATTCCACACAGAGCAAGGGTGAATTAATGTACAATGATTGACCCCACTAGTATGACTTTCGAAGTCATATTAGTGATTTCCACACCATATTGAAAAACACAAAATCCAATCCAGCTGACATTAAACAGAAAGGTACCCCAAATATATCCAAAATACCTACAATCCTTGCACATAGACAAAACATGGGTATGGAATTTAATCTGGTGGAACCTGGATCTTCAAAATAGGGACTTGATCTGAATAGGATGCCAGAATATCCCCCCTCACATATAGGTCAAATTTATATAGATAGAAACATAATTGCACAAATAATCACAGCATGAGTGTTTATGATATGCCTAAAACAAATCTCTACAATTGTGAAACTCCATGATTTGTTTGATATTGGATCATTATAATCCTTCATGGCTATCAGGAATAGATAGTTATTTTCATATAGACACCATTTTTTGTCAATGCACACATTGCCTTGGCGGATCTCCCTAAAAAACAGATAATTAGTGGTAGTTTTTTAGAAGAGGTTATGCTCAAATGCCTCTAAATTTAATTTAGAGGTGGGTATCCAATACTCCTTCTAATCATAGATTTATAGTGGGTTCACAACCCACTCTAAATTTTTTAGCAATATATTTTAAATAGGTTGTTCTATCTAAGTCGCAAAAAATTAAATAATTAGTGGTTCTATATGTTTAGTTGGATTTTAGAGACAATATATATATATATATATATAATATTTTTTATGGATATTAGAGGATATATATAAATATACATGTAACAGAAAAAAATTAAAATTGAAATAGAGGGGGTTCACAACCCCTATAATTTAAGATATTAGAGGGGGTTCATGAACCATATTAATCCCTTAGATTAGAGGGGAATTGAAACCCCTTCTAATTTATGAAATTAGAGGGGGATCAAAACCCCCTATAATATATTCTGTTAGAGGGGGTTTTGAACCCCCTTTAAATAAGACATTAGACGAGGTTTTAAACACCCTTTAATATATTAAATTATAAGGGATTTTAAAAATCTTTTAATTGATGATATTTGAATGGGTTTTGAACCCCATATAATTAATATATTAGTGGGGTTTTTAACACCTTTTAATTTATGAGATTATAGGGTATTTTGACCCTCGCCTAATTTATGACATTAGAGGGGGTTTTGAACCCTTTCAAATTTAATATATTAGAAGGGGTTGTTGACCCCTTCTAATTTTAGTCCTTAGAAGGGGGGTTTTAACCCTCTTTAATTTATGGAGTTAGATAGGGTTCTCAAACCACTATAATTTTTGCAATTATAAGGGATCATGAACCTCCACTAATATCTTCAATTATAGGGTTTTTAACCCCCTCTAATTTTTTTGTTTATAAAATAAATATCATATAAATTAAAATTATATAATATGTATGTTTGTGTGCATGTGTGTGTGTGTGTATATATTTATAATACAAAAAAACATTATATAAATGTATTGAAATTCATTATAAACACACTCACCCATATATATATATATACACACAATAGATATAAAAACATTAAATAAATTCCTATACATATAAATAAAAATGTATACTAATATAAATATTGGTATACTTAATATAAATGTAATTATAAATATATTTTTTAAAATATATTAAATTTATTTAGGGTTTCATAAATACAATAAATTTATATTATGATTTATATTATACATATATTATATTAAATACATTTCTATTGTTTATTTATATATAAATACATTTATAATATATTATTCATAATAATATATATAATATAAAAAAATGAATAAATAAATAATATATTTTTATATTTTATATATATATACTATATTATATAATATTTTATTATATATATTATATTATAAAATATATTCATGTATAAAAATCTATATATGTCAATTATATAATTATTTTACATATATTGTAGTATACCATATTAATTATAAATTAATTTAGTACATATATGTATCATTTAATGATATGACATATTTTCAATTATATGAATGTATTTAATTTTTTGTCTGTATATATATATGTGTGTGTGTATAAAAATGATATAATATAAACGTATATATTTACATACATACATCCTTAATGAATTGTATTTATAAAACATAAATATGCTCACACACATATAAATTAATAGTATTTATAAATCCATCATATAATTAGTATAGTTCAAAAAATAGGTGTAATAAAAAACAATAATTAATAATTAATAATATTATTGTTACACACAAGGATATAAATATATATAAATATATAATAATATAAAAATAATTATATAAATATATATATTTATATGAAAATAATATTGTATCATTAAATATTATATAAATACCTAAATGTATATGTAAATATATATGTTTATATATATTATATATACACAGATAATATATATATATATCCCATTGAAAAAAAATATTATATATTATAGAACAAAATATAAATATTTTATATGATTTAAATCTCAGTAGAAATATATATATTTATATATATATTCTAGAATTTATTTGAATGTAAATAAATATATTTTACTGTATATGGATAATAAAAATGACTTCCCTGGAGTGGAATAGGTAGTGTTTTGGATGCTGTAGGTTGGCGCTTCAAATCTTAGTAGATGCTGAAAATTTTTCATCCCTTGTCGCTCTAGCACGCTAGGGCACACCTTTGTGTTTGGTGTATGTAGGCTAGGGATGGCTTCTACGGGTGGTGTCAGTGGGATTTTTCTATGGGCCATGGGATGGTGATAGGGAAGGTAGGTTCTACAGAGGTGTCACCATGTGTTGTCTAGGTAGTGTCGCAGGTGTCCATGGGGAGTGTCAACAGGCGGTGTGGGTGTGAAGTCCACGAGGGTGTCAACATGGGTGTGGGTAGGGTAGGTGTCATGGGTGTCGACAGGGGTGTGGGAATGGGAGGGTGTCACGGGTGTCCACATGGGTGTCAACATAGGCATGGGAAGGTTTCAGGGTAGTGTCGCGGGTGTCCCCGGGGGGTGTCAATGGGTGGTGTCAATAGGGGATGTGGTTTTGAGTCCACATGTGTGTTAATAAGGGAATGGGTGAGTTTCAGGGTCCATGAGGGGTGTCAACATGAGCGTGGGCAGGGGGTAGGTGTCATGGGTGTCCCCATGGGTGTCAAAAAAGGTGTGGGTGTCATGGGGGAATCTATATAAAAAGAAGTTATGTCCGTTTAGGGGCGGTTACAAAACCTCCCCTAAAATTGATTTTTCTTATAGTTTAAGGTCGGTTCTATGACCACTCATAAATGGATACATGAATCAGAAGGGGCCAAAAATTCCTCTAAATTACTAGTTTATGGTGTATTTCAAGTAATGTAAGAGGGGGTAACCCCCTGTAATTTAACCACAACTATGAACCATTCCATTTTACCAACACTTATGAAAAACCGCCCCTAATCACACTCAGTGGGAAATTTAGAAGTGGTAAAGCATATCCATCACTAAACTATATAGAAGGGTTTAGAACCCCTTTAAAATGAAAAATATAACCCCTTATAATTGCCCAGTTTTTTTGTAGAGTTTACACATGTTGCGCATAAAAATGGTCTATCAACTAAAAGAAAATTCATCCCCAGAAGAGGCGTTTCTTACAGTCAAACACCAAACAGCTTCCAAGACCCATGTAATTTTTCTTGATAAAATATCCCTTGAAACCATGGTTTACACTCTCATCTATACCCACAACCTGGACATGTGATAACATCCTCACTCAATTACACTCCAATTACTCAAGACTTCTATATTAATGTCCTAATCGCAGAACATTTAAACTGCACGATACTCAATACTCAACATTAAACCTTAGGCCGAGTCATATCAAAATGACATTTCACCTCATGAACCTATACATGAAATGAATTTTCATAGGAAATTTGGACATACACCCAACCTCATTGGTGAATCATTGTCCAAAACAGAATCTCACCATGTATTTTCATGAACAAGATCCTCATATGAATGAGAATTAAAAGAATTATGTACTACTTGATTTCTATCATCACTGGATATGTAGTGACATTTAAATATCATATGTTAGATCTAGTCATGAAATAGTATTGTTCCATATGTGCCCATGGAATGGTCAATCATCTGTAAGGAAACAAATCACATAGATGGGATACAAAATTCCTCCACTAATTCTCATTATTCTTGTTAAATTTCAAAAAGAAGTTCCCCTTTTTCATGTATAGTCACCCCTCTTCACACATCATACTCTATGTCTAAAAGTATTTAATCCCCATAACCATCACTGACCATCATAAATTGATGACTAGTGTCTTTCATACACCTTTGTTTGATTATGTATACAATTATTCAATAAATATCAATATGTTTCCTAATATAGTGTCCTATAATACATTATAATATTTGTACTCAGTAGAGGCTCTTACTATCATCGTATTCCCCTGTGAAGACTACTTTTCTCCACAAGCCCCGGTTTAAGAGACACCCTATATTATAGATTACATCTTTCCCCCTCAAGATGGAAGGTGACAAAAAATTGTTGGAATAACTATTATAGAAAAGTAAAAATGTTACCACCCTCTAGTTAGATAAAAAAACATTAAACCATAAGTCTTAAAAGTCCCAGTTCTACGATGTTAAACTACACCATCCACTAGAACTCATTTTCTCAAGTCAAATTCATGTAGAAGTGATTTCTAAACCAAAATCAACAAAATGACCCATACATTCAGACATTGTTCCTTCAACATGTCACATACTACGGACTTCAATATGGAAACAAATCCAAACATCTAAACAAGTTTCTTGACCATTGAAAATTGATAGCTAGCATCTTACAAACAAACTTTTTAGACTATGCATACAACACCCTAACATCTTTACATATGTTTCCCTCAAAAATGGAATGTTACCCAAATGTATATTCATTTTCAGGAGATTCCTTTCCCACTTCAGTACATCATGTGGATCCCAAGCCCCATATCATATTCTTTATATAGAAATCACACATAATGATCCAGAAAAATCCCTCATCCATGATGAATTTGTTCGGTACCTTCCCAGTAAATGAGTCCCAAATTGGGGCCCACAGCACAAAATTCATGGTCAGAGTTGTTCGACCAAAAAATTTAGTAATTATATCCTAGTTTTCAAGTCTCTAAACTAATAAATAAAGAGACACAATACTCTCATGGGTGAAAACAAACAAAGGGAACATTGAAAAATTGATGAGTCCCAGCTTGCTAATCCTATACAATATATGGTTTATGAAAAACATAGAGCAATCAAAAAATCATCAGGGAGATGAAAATATAGTTAAGTATAAACCCCGCAATGGTTAGCCTAAGACAACGTCATGTTAGAACAGGTATGTCCAAATCATATCAGGCTTAGGAAAATAATGCGGTGAAAATTAAAATGTCACAATGTGGGTAGGGATTTCCATTTGACCTTAGTAAGAGTCAAAGTACACTCTCTGAACCACTCCACTCAGTAAAACATTAGGTCCTAATTTGATTATTTCCTTTACACATGAATATTACCCAATTGACATTCGGTTGAGATTATGGATTAAAATGCAGTTGTTCATAAATTATTGATATTGTAGGAAGAGGTAAAATAGTAATACTATTGAGAAAATTGATTCTGTTATATCAAAATAAGTGATAGTGTGGGGACATCCACAATTCAAAGTCTCTCTCTTATGTCAAAATAAAGGTGGTAAATGCTATCCTAGAGGATATAGAGGCCCGACATTCTCTTTCCATCTTGTCAATAACTACCTGATGAGGGCCGTTAAGGGCCTATTCCAAAGAATCCATCTATTCAACTCTATCTTCCACCATTGGACGTACTCAATTATAGAATGTTTGGTGGTCTCACCCGTTCTATTTAACGTCCTCTTAGTTAGAACTTGTTGATGATAGTTTCTCTTTTAGTCTGGCCATGTCATCCTCATTATAACATAGTTCATCCTTTTAGGGAAATCCACTGGTCATGAGTACTTTCTTTTTTAGCCTCCAGATGAAGCAACGCATCAGTAATATCCCATAAAGTCTGATATTGGTGTTGAGAAGATTTGAACTGAGTGAGATAACATTCACATGTAGCGAGATCCTCTAGAGCGATAATAATTTGGTACACAATGAGATGTAGGCATGAGTAATTAATTTTTCGCAAAACAATATCAAATATTTGTCTTTGAAATTTATCCTCCTAGTTGGATAGTTATTTCAGGAGAGTTTCCATCGGTAGATTATGGATTTGAGTCCATGCCTATTTTTGCACAGCTCATTGTCTCTTAATGGGACCAGAATCTTTGTCCCCTCCATCGTGACACATATTTAATCATGAATCATCGTTATAGTAGACTAAAAAAACTTGAGATGAGTCACCCATGAATGGGGGATTTCCATCCTAGTAGATGGTTTAGCCTCATTGACTAAATGTTGGGTCCTGGAAGAATCTTCTAAAACAACGGGTGATTTCCCACTCAAACTAGTTTCATTAGAACCATGGATTGTATCATCCAATAAAACTGAATCAGAGTCACATTCCATGTAGATAGGATGTGTGGGTGAGTCCATTAAAAACACTTGTTATGGTGGGTATAATTCCTTTTCAACAATGGGAGGGAAATAGATAGCATTACTAGCATTATTGGGATGAGATCATAAACAACCAATTATATATGAACCCATCAAACCGGCCTTCCCAATTCCATATCTGGGTTGAAATCTACACAAAATTGGTTTTACTCTAATGAAAGGTAGGTTAAGGATACTATGAGTGGAATGAGGAAATCAAAATTTGAATCCTCCTCTGTAATGACTATTCACATTTATAGAATAATCAAGGGATGAGACTCCACTAAAACAGAATAGGAGGGAGAGGTGAAATATTTTATAGGAATCCAAATTTCTTGGAAAACCTATAAGGATCGTAGGGTTTATAGATTGTTATGATGTCAATACGAATAGATAAAACTCAATCTTGGAGTGAAATGATATATGAATTCTCTTTTGAAGATCCCCTTTTATTATCTACCATGGATCTGTGGTGTGAAACTTAAGGCATTAATGAAAACTAAGAAATATCACTCAACAGTTTGATATCATCATTAATATAAAATTATTGGGGACAAAAAATTCTATTTTGTGAAGATCTGGGTGAATTTTAGGGTGACTATCCCTCACAGTATACCGAATCTCTTAGCTGTATAAATTATTTATCATCCAGTCATAAAAAAACTAAAATGGCATGCTAATATGATGGGGGGGTTTCCCTTTCTGTTTCATCCCCAATTGTTCATTGATTTTGGAGAGGTTAGGAAAACCCAGGATAATGTGATTAACCTTTGTAAATGTTTCATCCATAATCACCATACAATCCCTATCACTAGTATAAAAATCATGATAATGGAAGATCCATCCTCCCATAAACATAGAAAATAAACCTACCAATCAGATCTCTGGAGGTATGTATGACCTAATTCCTTACCCCTAGTTTATGTATTGACCTACCTCGAGGGTGGAACAGTAGGAGCCCATTATTTTCCATGATTTTTGATTAGGGGTGAGTATGGATGTACTGACACATCATCCTTAGACCTCTCTCCTACATGAAGGTACTGATATAATTTTTAAATGAAATAGTAGAATGATCATAGAGGGTTCAGTTGAGTATTCCCTCTACCATGACAACTAAATTCATTTTTTGTGGAGATAATTGTTCGATATTACCCGATGTATTAGGGGATGGAAGAACTCTTTACTCATGTTTCCAGGAATGGGAATCCCTTTGAGTTGATGGATGTCCCATAATGTAATTCCCATATCCTTGTACAATAGGTACAAGGTAATGGTGCTTGAGATCCAACAACCAAAAAGTTTGAGCAATATCTCACCTAATGAATTGATTACCAACTAGGAAACCCATGTGGGATTATAGAAGTTTACTGCTTCCAACTGGCTAGGGGATTCCAAACAAATACGATCCACCCAGAATGACTAAGCCCACTCATTGTAGAAGAATAATTTGAATTGATAGTTCCATTTGGCAGTCCAGCCTCAATTGGGATTTTCTTGAGAATTATGGAAAATTTATCTGTACTTGAGGATGAAAAACCTCAATGAGGTGATACAATGACCATTATTATATTGAGTCCATGCAGGTCATTTTAGTGTGAAGTCATTATCTTGAGTAAAATAAATTGTGATTTCTCTCATTGAATAAATATTTACCGTATTACACACTTGAGATTTATCAAGGTGAATAATAGGAGTTCTTTGATTGAACAATGGAAATGGAGAATCATCTAGGAGGCCAATGTTTTAAATTGGAAAATGGAAAGACAGAACATATGTCATGAGCTCTTGAGAATGGAGGTCTCTGAGAATAACCTCTCAAGAATAAATATAGGAATGAATGTTGTCTTAATAAGTATCAACAATGCCACTATCCTCCTGGTCACTTCTATTAAGATTAGAGGAAGATCCATCCCATTTCTGTATAAAAAAATCATTAAAAAAGGGACATTCCTACAAAATATTTTTCCAAAAGTCAAAAAAATATTTGAAAAGGACTACAAAAAGCCAGAATATCAATCCCTTACATACTAAACACTGAAAAACGTTCACGAAATAGATTTACCAGCAACCAACGGTTTACAGAACACTCAACATGATGTAAGACCACAAAGTGATAGACAATGAATTTAATGGTTTGTGGACTAGGTTATAGCACATGGAGCCTCGCAAAGCAGTCATCCAACATGAAGACATAAAAGATTAAATTTGAAATTTATTGTTCAGTTCGCTGAATTTAGGATTAGACTATAGAGATGTGATGCATAGTTCATAGATCATTTCACATACTAGAATGACTATGAATAAATCTCAGTTCATGAAATGTGATGCATGGTTCATAGATGAACGATATTCCCAAAAGAACTAGTATGTGGATGCTAGGAAATAAGATATCACATTGTGGATCACTTTAATCAAAGATGTCTGAGAAATGAAAAATGACCTAGGGCCCCAGTATATTGGCATAGTCCCCCAACAGGTTCACCTATCTACCACAAATAGGATCAGTTATTGACCACATTCTACATCAGTTCTTCATCTAGATCAGAACCCATTCTTATGGGGGAATTTGCAGGGTCCTAAAAACTCCACAAAGTGAAGAAAATACTCCCACATAATTGTAGAATAAATAAGATGTAAGATCTATTGAATATTTGATAAGAAGAGTGAAGAAATTTAAATTGAAAACTACCAAAGTATTTTGCATACTCATTTTTAGGAATTGTACATGGATTATATTGTCTACAGATCAAATAGTATGTGTACTTCCAACACAAAACTGGCCAACAAGGCATTTGAATGTGAATTTAGTTGTTCTTGGAAGGAATGAGGAACAACTCCAATCCCCATTGAACCACGTCATTGGTGGAATGGATGAAGATAAATTCTACTAGTCATCCATGGCCCCACAAACCACGTCATTGGTGAAAACATAATGTAGATGTATGCCCAGTACATAATCATTGAAAACTTAGTTTGCAGACCAGGTGAGGATGGAAGCATCCCACAAACAATATCATTCACAGGATTGAGTCGGTGACTTCTGCCAGTGCAATTCATTACCCCACAAATCAATGTCGAATGAGTCATCTTTGGGCCATATTATTCCCCATGGGCTTCCATAAAAGGTGTCATATGACACATAGATACATCTTCATTGGCACTATATAAAAGGACCCTGAGGGGAGCTGAGAGAGGGGTACTGGTCTCTTAGAAATTTTAGAGTTTATGAATAGAATACTTCAAAGAAAAATTATTGAAGAAGTACTGAACTGATAACGGTTTCTAGTACATATAATCCCACCATAGACCCTAAAAAAAGGAATCATAAAAATATGGGAAAACCAAAATCACTTTGTTGATGAACATCCTTTGAACTGTAAAACCAATGTCAATTCTTCAATCTAGTATACCACATTTCACACCTCTATGCAGACAAAACCCTACCCTACGTAGCATTCCACACCACATATGGAATCCAGTGCTGCATACCACTACCCTATTTGGACAAATCCCGAGGTTTTATACCATTAAAGTACATATACAACATCATGTTCAGTATACCACTTTGTCACATGGATGATATATTGGTTTCCATTCCTCTTAGGTACATAGATGCTATCCAATATTGAATACCTTTATGATTTGCAAACGTCTCCTCCAACCATATAAAAATACACTAATTGGATGGTCCCCCACCCTTCATGAACAAATGATACATGAAGTAGGGTACCTTCACGCTTTCCACCTTCTTGTACCAATCTTGCCTTCTAAATTCCATCCCATCCTTTGAATACCCTTCATGAACCAATCCATCTTCATCAGGACAAAGCCTCCTCTAAAGACAAAATTCTCGTATGAACATACCATCAAGAACATCATCACGCCCTTCCAATTCTACATACACATGGTAAGATTAGACATGTGGGTAATCCCAGAAATGATATGCACCTCTAGAGTATTTTTAAGTCTACATTCTCATTGTATCTTGGGGTCGATCATTTGGATGATCACATGTACCTCCCTATTAAAGGGATCAAGGGTAATCAATGGCTTTTCCATTCAATAAGGGACATTGATAAGTCAAAATAATCATGAAATATATTACTTTTTATGAGGATCAATGATCCTACCCCTTATTAGAACCTATTTCATGGAACTCCCACTTTTGTAAGCCCCTAATATTTTAGCAGGAGTGGGGGTTCGATTTCTCATCTTTGGTTTGTCCAGATATATGTCTAGATAGATCAAAAAATGTGACTATCTTGGATATCAACCTATGTGAGAGTAGGGACATTAAAATTCCCCCTCTCTCGCTTTGGAAAAAAATTCACGACCTCTTCTGTCATCATCCTTTTTTTCAATCAAATTAGAAGGGAAATTGTATGGTTTGTCAGATCTACAGCTTCATCAGGTTTCTCACTTCTACTATAAGTTATCTGGGCACTGAGTTTAATGATGATCAAAATGTACACACCATACACTAAATGAACTACGAGAACTATGATTCCTCTTCTAACTATGATATATAGGATTCATCTTTGAACGCCCGAGGTCAAGGGACATTCTCATTAAAAGTCAATCCAAAAAAAAATTCCTCCTGACTCACTATGGAATCCTCTTCAGGAGTAATCCCTAACGTGACTATTTCAAGAATGGAAACTTTTACAGTGTAGGCCCCAACAACATCTTCTCAAATGGGAAGCTTCCACATATAATACCCACCCAAATGATATATACCAAATAGGATATATATGATTCAATTCTAAAGGCCCGATCTCAAAAGGGATCCATGTCTTAGGATAAACCCAAATATTGACCCCAGAAACAGGGCCTTCTTTACAGTATAATCCGCAACATAAACTAAATTATGGGTTCTTTGATTCATACCTAAATGGGATATGTAGGAATCATCCATGAGGTCAAAACCCAATGCCCAATCCACTATATTGTTTAGAAGGCCATATCCCTAGTAGGGCCATATCCACCTAAGAGTCCAAGGCTTTTGTATGCGTCTCGGGCCGCCTCAGTATATTTCTCACACATCATTATAATAAGGAATCCTTTTAAAATATTTCGTTGTAGAAGGATGTTAAAATAAATGTATGGTTCCTTATCACACTAAAGTAGATGTGTCATGTTAAGAGATATCAACTACATGGGTTATGATTCCTCTTATAAGGCTATGTTTGAATACTACATTATAGGTTCGATAGGAACAATGAAACAACTTCCTTTAATCATAGATAACAATAAACTATATAACTCTCTCTATATATATTGGAATAACATTGTATTAGTAATTATTAACCTACGAATATATATCATTAATATTTCAACCTAGTGGTATCTTGCAGATACATGCTTGGGAAGGAACCAAGGTTTCACAAATATATAATCATTTCTTAAATCATTAAGAGAGTCTCAAAGAACTAAATAATTCCCCCCAAAATGTTCTGATGAGCCCAACCTCCCATCCTATCAACTAATGGAGTCATTCTATTTTTCTGGCCAGATCATCATCCAACGAGCACCTTCATTTATAAAGAAAGTACTTGAATCATGGATACAAGGGCCATTGGGTTTTTTCTACCTCCATGAATAAACCTATTAAAGACCATCTGAGGACTTCATAAACAAAGTGGAACCCATTATAATAAGGAACAATTGGTTGTTATCCATCAGACCATTTTTTCCACCAATAGTATGATGTGAATCCAATCAAAACAAAAATGGTGAACCTGAAGTGAAAAATCTTAATAAAAACAAGAAATTAGTTGTTATCTATTTGATCATTATTTTCACCCATCATATGATTATAATTGGGTCAAAACAGATACCATCCTTATTATTCATGAGGATAGTTTTTATTGATTTTACTAAGGATTGTATTGAAATTTACTTCGATGATTTATTTTTTAGTCCCACTGAAATATTAACATTACTATGATCATTGGACAAGAAAACATCCCCTAATTGAATATATCATTTATCATTGATATGTTTATTCTATAAAACGTATACCATTTTGACATACTGTAATTACTCTGATAGTTATTCTCCATGGACTTTTTTTAAATATGTATTCATTATTGATTAAATATATTTGATAAGGAAATATGTTTATGAGTTAAATAATTTGTTTGATATACGAATAATAATTTGGAAATCCACTATATAGGTTGGGGGTAGGTTAATGCAAGCCACTCGATGCATCAATAATCTAATGAGATGAAATTGGTTGGTGAAAAACCCTCTGTGTTTGTTTCTAAGATTAATAGGGTGGTTTTTACCCACATATTTAAACTTTCTTGGAAATAGGTTTTGATAGAAAAGGTATCATGTGCCTGGGGGACATAGCATTTGATAACTAAGCATTTCCTTAATATTTGTTTTTACTATCCATAAGATAATTTATTGGAAATTTTTTGTAGATGCATTTTATTCTCATTTCACTGATTAAATATAATGTGTTTTAGATATTAGCCTTTCCATATTGATTATTCATTACAATTTTCTTTAATTGGAATGTGTTTTTTTCTTTCTACATGGCATTATTTTTTAAAAACATCATTCTAATTTTATTTATTACTTGGAATGATTCACTAGCAATTACCATTCCTAAAAGACTATTCTAATTAATTCTTTATCTATTATTCTATACATGACCATTAATGATCATTTGAGATCACCCGTATGTTTTCCCTTCCTTAAGAATCCAAGAACTGTAGTAAGAATGATTTTTAAATATATTAATGATGTGATAAATTTATTATAAAAAATAATAATGTTGTAATTTCTGTATTCTGTTGTAATTTAATACTAATGTATGTATTTGGTTTACCATGAAAACCAAAATTATCATCCCATAAATATTTGATTCTTTTTAATTTTTCCAATACAATTGTAGTTGACAGCATCTTCGAGATTTCTAGGGTTAGGTCACAATCGTTGGTATTAATGAATTTTAGAACAACATCTGTCTTCATTAAAATAAGAGATTTGGATTCTATCATAGTATTATGAGATAGGGTGGTTACATGTTTTATGTATTAACCATATATTTTTTAGGTTTTTTAATGACTTCATACCTTTATTAAGGATATTTTGGATGAAATTTAGTGAAATACAACTCATTAGTTTATTATGTGGTTTAGTGGAAAATAATTGTGGGAATTTTATAACTCCGTGACCCCTCTAGACTTGAGCCAGTGCATTAATAAATACATTGGAATGGCTATAAGGAAGGAAATTATAAATCAACAATTAGATTAGTAGTCTTGGAAAAAACTAGATACATTGATGTAACTGAAATTACATTGGGAAAGGAAAATAATTACATTACATAACAACAAGTAAAAACTGCATCCCCAGAAACTCAATAAATGACCTCCTCTTCCTAATCTATTGAAGGTAATGAAAATAAATGGGTGAACTGAAATTATCATTACGTTTTACAAATTTAGTAATCCTGAATCAAAGATAACATAATCACAATCAAATTGTCATAGTCAAAATGGAATGGTGAATAAATGAAAAACCCACGCCATTAATAAACTGAGAATGGAACTGCATCCATATATTTTTTCATAGTTAAAACCTCATGGATAGTAAAATATGAAAATGAATAAATAGAATTATTATTAATTGGATGCCATGTATCTGGAATATGGTACCATAATACTGTTAGAACAGTTTAGTTCGGTGGGTAGAAACTCGTCTCACTTTTTGAAACAAACATGAAGTGTCAGTCGCTAACTTATTGTCTCATTAGTCATGTCAATGCATAGAACGGATATAGTGGGCCCCTTCTGTAACTGCATGTCTAGATAATTATTTATACATAGATTCAATACTATTAAAGTATGCATTTAAATTATTCGTATATATTAGAGGATACACATTCATCAACACTTTCACTGTAAAAACAATATTCAAAATAAATACCATTTGTAAAAAGGTATATGGCTTAGAAAATAATCATATCAATTATAAGAGAATATGGATATTTAATAGAAATATAATTTAAAATTAAAATTTATCTCAAATGGGATTTAGTTACACCACATAATAATTATTAGGTGACAAATACAAAAGTAAGTCACCACGAAAGGGAAAATTGAGAGAAAGTCCCTTACCACAATGTAATTAGTCGAATAATATGACTAAAACCTAATAACCATCAAATGAATCATTTATTACTATAAATTTAAATATAATATTGATATTACTTGACAAATTATAGGACATATACACCACATTAAATAAATAAGTTTCGAACATTGGAAATCTCAAGGAAATGAAAGTGAGATGAGAAAACTGCTTACAAACATTTTGGCATGGTAAAATGTGTTCTTGTGAGGATTTAATTATAGGTAAAGGGGTATCCCATTATTTTTATATCAGAATATTAGTTTGGGGGAGGTGAAAAAAATACCCCCACATTATGAATTAAAAATAAAAGGACACAACATAGAGGGGATTCTTGAATAAAATTCAGAGAGAGGATCCCTTAACTTTTTCTCAAAGGTGTTCTTGATTGTTCTTACTGTCCAGAATTATCATATTTATCATCATTAATTAACAATTCCATATCCTAATAAAAATTTAATTGATATGTTATAACCTTATTAGGTTCATTAATATACTTTTTGATGGGTTTAAGAGGGTCAATTTTATTGTTTTGGAATCATTTTCTTCCTTAATTTTCAGAATCTGTTTATTTGTATTCTTGAATGGAAGTTCATTTTATTTTTTTTAAATATACATAATTGTTAATATATATTATGAGTGAAATTAAATATATATAAATGATCATATGATGATTTTTGTTCATATACCATGAGGATTAATTATTTGATAAGTTAATGATAAAATCTTCCATGTATCTTGGATGTTTTGTGCACAATGAACTTGTTCTATATTATTATTCAATATTTTGAGTTTGTAAGGATTAAAAAACATTAAATAAGACAAAATAAATATATAATGTTCCATTTCAATCATTAAAATGGTTTCATTACCATTTTTGAAGATATTAATGAAAATTTAAACTCGTCTTCCTTGAGTGTGATAAATTTATCACATCTCAGATGGTGTATGCATTTATAGTATAAAAGGAGGGGAAAATAGAGATTATAATGAAATATTCCATTATAATAATGAAAAAAATTTAGATTTATGCTACTTGAATTATCATGTCATTTGGGTGAGGTGAGGTTAGAAGAGGTAAAAATAGAATGGAACATGTAAAATAAATTGAATAAAAAAGGAAGAGAGGTTTACCTCTGGAGTACTCGACATTGAGAATCTTCATAAGGCCTTTTTTTGGCCTTTTAGTGAGTTCAAAAATCCTTGGAAGAGTGGAGATGTCATAGGAAATGTATTGGTAGAATTTAGGCAAGTATTTAAGCTTGAGTGATGTGGGAGGAAGATGGGGTGAGGGGTGGTTTCTATAGTGAAGGGGATGAGAGTTTTCTTAATATTATAATCATTAATTTATAATTTCTTCTCAAGAAAAAAATATTGAGTAACCCATGACCTAAAATAGTAAAAAATGCATGTGACATAGATATTTGGGTTCTTACATCACTCATGATTCTATGAATAGTTAATTTAAATTATAATGTATTTATATAGTAAATTAATGTATTTTATTATTCAATAAAAATTCAATATTTTCTAAAAAATCACAAAATTTGGTCCTAACCAATTTTCAATCTATATAATCAAAAAATAAGCTTCATTTTTCAGAAATAAATTCATAAATATGATAAATTTAGTTTTTAATTAAAATCATTATTTAAACAAAAAATACAAAAACTTAAGATATTCGTCTCCATTTTTACATTGCCTAAAATTTATTTACACATTCATAGGTATTGTTATTTTTAATAAAATTAATATTAATATTCATTAGGTTAACATATTATTCATAAGTATAGGTTACTATTCACTAAAAATTATGTTAATTCTATCATACACCAAATATCACCTTGAATACAACCGTGTATGTGAGACTTTCAAAATTCAAAATACAGAACGTGAAAATTTTATTTTAACGGCTAGGTTATGACTATCTCTTATAAATAAGAATGTTTTTTCCATAGAGGCTTACTTAATTTTGAAATATAGGCTATGAATAGAATGTATTTAAGAGAAACATACCATAAAATGGTTGGGGTGTTATATTAATCCATACTTTAGAAATTTAATCCTCAATATTTTCCATGTATACATAAAAAAATGGTTGAGGCGCTGGACTCTTTATTGAAAATAAAAAAAATAAAAGTAAAATGTTATGGCTACAAAACATAACCATAAAGAAACATCTGAAAACAGAAAAAGAGTTCACCCAGGTCTCGAGCGGGTACTCATGATGTGATAAGGCAATCACCCACCCTTTCCATGAGGATGCCCACCTCTCTTCCCAGTCCGTGCTTGCATCCACGCACCACCTTCATCACCCTCCACAACAATGGGATTATACGCCGAGGGATCATCATTCTTTGATCCAACTTTTCACAATTTGATGTGAGCACATCAAAAGTGATAGAAATGTTAACATTACAAAGTACCTTCTCACATGGGGATGCAATGTTCTGCATTTCCAGTAGTCCTTTGTCATCGGGCTTATCTGCATGAGTATGGCAGTAGACTAAGCCATCGTTTCCTTGATGATTGAGTCATTCCTAGTTACCGCTTCATGGCTAGTGGCCTTATCAGGCTGCATAACATCACTATCCAGTAGCCCCGCAAGGGGGGTGGGAAGTATGGTATCAATCCGAATGGGAGAGGAGATTGCATAAAAGTGCAAGGATTCAGGTGCAAAATCAGTGTGTACAACTGAATCATGTGGTAATGAAGTATCTCCAGAAATATTTGTCAAATCATAACAAACTAAGGCTTGTCCATGTGCTGGAAAAATAGGATCTTTAGCTATTTTTTGAGAATTGGAATGGAAAGATGGCATACCAACTTCAATATCAATAGTGGGACTTATTTTTACCCTTTGCTGATTGAGATTAATCTTCTCTGAGGTTGTAGCATCCAGAACAATCTTACCCTTTCTCCATTTTAGAGCATGCATCTCTTTCTGTACTCTATCATCAGCCATTGCTTGAGCCCATATTTCCGTCTCTATTAGACTGTCTTCCGAGTCCGAATTATGTTCTTCTTCTTCCATACCTTTGACCAAAGTATCTTTAAATGAGAGACCTCCTTCAGATTTTCTAGTTCCTTCAACTATATCATCCCAACTGGCTTTCTTCACTCCATCCAGACGAGGGGCAACATTTTGCCCAGTCTAGACATTCTCAAGGGTAGGGATTTGACCAGCAGGAATTGGAGGTGCACTTGGGTGTTGATTCGAAAGAGCAGAACTCTCTTGGGAGGTCTTTATATCCTTTTTACTATTGCATTGAGAGTCATCATGTCCTCTTAGCATGCATTTGGTACATTTAGTACCTGATCAACAGTTGGATTTGGAGTGTCCTATCATGAAATAAATTTCACAAAACATAGGTAATTTTTCATACACAATTCTTAGACTGATTTCATCCTTTGGGGTGGAGAGAAAAACTTTTTCAATCAAGGTAGATCTTAAATCAACCTCAACTAAAATTCTGGTAAAATGTCCAAACCATAAGATTCCATTCCATGGACATACATTTAAAAAGACATGATCTCCTACTTGAAATTAAATTTCGTTTCTCAAATTGTCAGCATGCCTCTTCTGCCTAATTTGGGATACATTAATATGGACTTTAATTGAATTTTCATTTTCTGTTGTCTCTTCAATATGTTATGGGACTATACATTTCCTCTATCCAACGTCATCCCAAAGAAATCGAGTTCGACATTTCTTTCCAAATAATTCATCTTATGGAGCCATTTGAATAATAGATTGGAAACTATCTATGTGGGTAAATTCCACCAATGGAAACTATTGATTCCACATACCCTAAAAGTCAAGATATCATTATATCAACATGTCTTATAGTGTTTTAATAGTCCTTTTAGATTGTCCGTTAGTTTATGGGTGATAAGAAGTACTCATATGATACTCAGTATCCAAAGCCTTCTCGATTTTTTATTTATAATTTTGATGTATATTGAGGATCTCGATCAGACAAAATAGATATAGGTGCATAATGATGTATTAAAACATCATTAATACAATGTATTTCCAGACGCTCAAATTGTAAATCCTCTCTTATTAAAAGGAAATGTTCAGATTTTGGGATACAATAAAAAATTTCTAATATTACATCATTCCTTGTAGGTGTACTTGGTAGTCAAGTGAAAAAATACATAATAATGTCACCCCACTTCCAAATAAGAATAAGTAGAGGTTTAATCACCCCACTATGATGTTATATTTCTTCCTTCACATGACAAACTAGTCACCTTGACACATAGTCAGCAATTTATCGCATCATATTATCCAACAAGAAATGTTCAATTAGATCATTATACATCGTTGTGCTACCTGGGTGTATATTGAAATTTGAGATATGAGAATCATCTAATAGTTCCATTTATAGCTCAGGTTCCAATGGAATGAATTACCTCTTCCCAAATATTATAACTCCTTCTTAATAAAGGACTTCCAATCTCCCATATTTAACAATAATAATTTTCTTGTGCAAATTCTCATAATCAAAATGAGTGATTTTAATTTTCTCTAGAAATGATGGTTTACTAATCATTTGAATGAGTAAACATGTTTCCCCTTCCTTAATAATTCCCATATCCCGATTTAATAATTCCATGAATATATGATCTCTCTCAATCCTTATTTGGGGTATGTGTCCATGATGTTTTTTTCATAATGCATCTAGCACCATATTTTCCTTTACGGGGTTGTAATGTATTGAAAAATAATAATCTTTGAGTAACTCGACTCATCTCTTTTTTTCTCTTGTTGAGTTAATTTTGTGTAAAAATGCATTTCAAACTCTTGGGATCCATTTATATCTCAAATCATTCACTGTAGAGATAGTGTCTCCATATTTTTATAGAAATGATTATGGAAACTAACTCAAACCATGAGTTGTGTAATTTTTCTCATGAGTCTTCATATGACATGATTCATAAGAATATCCTTATCATCTTGCATAAGGACGGAACCCAGTACATTAGTTGATGCATCACTATATATTACGAATCCATCATTTTCAATGGAAGAGTAAAAATTTAAGCATGGACCAATATTCATTTTAATTCATCAATGAATTCTATACATTGTTTCTTCCAAACACACAAAATACCTTAACGTGTGAGCTTGGTTTGTGGGATAATCAGTCGGGGAAAATTCAAAAAGAAACGTCATTGGTAACCTGCTAATCCAATAAAACTACATACCTATGTTATGTTTCTTGGAATGGTCCATTATTGGATTGCCTTTTTCATCATAGGATGAACTAAGATTCCATACTTAGATAAAATATAGACAATAAAAGAAACCTATTGAATCCAAAATTCACACTTCTTAAACATCTCATATAATTCATTTCTTATAAGAGTTTTCAGAATAAAATTCAAGGGATTATCATGGTCTTCATAGCTTTTGGTGTATACTAGTATATCTTTGATAAACACCACAATAAAGTTATCAAGATATTGTTTGAAAACACAATCCATTAAATCCATGAAAACAGTGGGTGCATTGTTTGTCCAAATAGCATCACTGTAAAATTGTAATTTCCATACCAAGTAAGAAATTCTATCTTTGGAATATTTTACATCATCACACGTAGTAGAAAATATCTAGATTGAAGTTCAATCGTTGAAAAGTAATGTGCTCCCCGAATTTGATCAAAAAAATCTACAATTTGTGGCAGAGGATACATATTCTTAATTGTAATAACATTTATTTCAATATAATCAATGCATAGCCTTAGTGATCCATCTTTCTCCTCGACAAATAGGATAGGGATTCCCCTTGGAGAAACACTTGGTCGAAAAAATAAATTGTCACTCAATTCCTCTAGTTGTTTCTTTAGCTCCAACAATTCCCTAGTGTAAATTCTATAGGGAGTATTTCATAAAGGTCATGGACTAAGAATTAAATCTATAGATAACTCAACTTCCTGCTCAAGAGGATGTCCAGGTAAATCCTCTAGAAATGCATTAATGTACTCTTGCACTATATTTACATATTGAATTTGAATATTTAATTTTTAACACATAGATATTGGGTCCTCATTGACACCAATAATTTCATTCAGTAGAGCTATTGGGGGAGTATCTAGAAATGAATAATATGGAGAGGTTTATGCTGTAAAGATAATGGATTCTACACCATTTTCAAAATTTGGAACTTTATTCTTCTTGTAATAAATCTTCGAATCATAATTTGACATCCAATTCTAACTGAGAATTATATCAAACCCATTAATTGGTATGATGATAAGGTGAGAAACTAAATCTTGTTTATCTATAATGAGGGGGACTAATAGATATTACTTTTTAGTAATGATACATTCTTAAGGATTTATTATTGAAATATCCTTTATTAAAACAAATTGGACATGTCTAATTTTCTTAGAAAAATAGGTTGATATAAATGAATGCCATGATCTAGAATCAAATAATTTTTTCACTATGTTTTAGTAAATTATAAATGTATCTTCCACCACATTATTAGGAACTTCAATCTTCATGGTTATTATCTTATAATATTTCCCTTCCTTTCATGGCTTTTTCTAAGGACGGTTTCCTTTCTGTTTAGGACACTCATTTACATATTGTCGAATCCCCCAACAATTGTAGAATTAAATATCATTTACTTATTTCTTCCCCTTACATTAATTAGACCATTGACCCTTTTCTCCAAACATGTAGTAGACTCCCATGCCGTTCGATAATTTCCAAATATTATTCTTTCCACAATTATCACACAATGGTAATTGCTTCATTCCCTAGTTATTATCTGGCATTTTAACATTTTTTGGCTATAAAAGTACCACATAATATCACAGATTACCCTTAACAAATTTTATCTAGAAAATTCCTTCTCTCTTTTGATGGGACTTGATAATATTTCATCATAGGATGAAAATGATTGAGATACCAATTCCCTTTGAAGTCTTGGAAGACGACCTTCAAATAAGTGATCAATCTTGTATTCCAAGTGACATACATAATCTATGGAATACCTAGCTTTCCTTGTGAAGGTATACTATTACTCTACAATATTGTCTTCTTCCATTTTCCTTAATCCAATGAATTTACTCTTCCTTTCAGTTATTTCTTCATGAAGGAAATATATTTCAAATAATGTTTCTTAAAAGTACACCATTCTATATCTTCTATTTCTTCTTCATTTGTGGTATTCTAGACCACAGACCACCATTGATTTGCATCACCTTTGAGCCAATATACTATCAGCACTATAATTTCATTTTCCTTGCATCATAATGCCATTAATATATTTTAAAGGGATTATATCCCCCTCTCATATACCATGGGATTAGTAGTCCCACTAAATGACGGGGGAGTATGTTGTATGAAATGCTCCAACACAGGTGTAGCATGGTTATTTGTCACGACCTAAGTGTGTTATCAAAATATGCTCATAATCTAATCCGCTCCAATATTGACTATGTTGACTTGATCAGTAGGGGAATACCTACATTGTCCATGAGTATTGATTCCCCTTATTACATTAATCTCCATTTCTAAATAATTGCATACACTCAATTAGGTTATAAATCTCAAATAGAAAATAACATTACCTTGATTTAAATTCTATGCAATGCTAATCTCATAAACATGGTTTCTATAGTAAATTATTTTTATTAAACTCCATCATAATGGCTTGTAATGAAAATTAGAATTATCCTAATAATATCCCCTATAAGCTTCAATAACAAGAGTGATACAATTCCCATTCTCATATACTAGGATACCCTGGGTCATGCCCGAAAATCAATGTTGGAGCTTTCACTCTTAGGTACATTTGTCCCAAATCTATCTCTACCTATTTATATCCAGAGAGAGATGTATTTTAATAAAAGATCCACATAATCTATTCCTTACAAAAATATTAGGGTGTTATTATGTGTTTTTCCTCAAATACTACTGTATGTATTTGTTCTCTAATCTATATTTTTTAATCAATTTTCTATGTTTTGAAGTAAACATCCTTTGATAACAGCTGTAACACCCAGACCCCTCTATATCTGAGATGGTGCATTACTAAATAAATTGTCTTGGTTAGAAAGATATAAATCTTGAAGGAATTATTAGTTTAGTAGTATTGAAGAATCTATATACATTTATGTAAATCAAATTGCATTGGTAACGGTAATAAATTACAATACATAACAAATACTAAATACTGTATCCATGGAAACTCAATAAATGATCTCATATTCATAACCTATTGAAGGTAAACTAAATAATGGGGTGAGCTCACATGATCAGTAAGGTTTGAAAATAGAGAAATCATGAATAAATAATAACAGAATTACAATAAAATTGGCATTGTCGAAATTGCACAGTGAATTAATGAAAAACACATACCATTATTAAACTGAGAATGAAACTGCATCAATAGATTTTTTCATAGTGAAAACCTCTGGGTTAGTAATTTCTGAAAATTAATAAATATAATTGTTATTAATTATTTAATGTATCTAGAACATGATACCATACGACTATTAAAACAATTTTATTATGTTTGTAGAAACCCATCGGATTTCTGTAAACAAACTCGAAGGGTTTGTCACCAACTGATTTTCTCATGAGACCTTTCAATGCATCAAGGGGCTATATCCATTCCCAACCTTCACTAAAAATCAAAATAATTCTTTATACATATATTAAATACATGATAAATATGAATTTACATTACATTCTTATATTATATCATACAGATTCATCAAATCATTCATAGTTAAAACAACAACAAAAAAATAATGTACACAAAATGGTATATGACTAAGATAATAATAATATCCATGATATGAGAATATTGATATTTAATAGAATTATAGTTTCAAATGAAAATTTATCTCCAATGGTCAGTAGGTACAACATATAAGAATTATTAGGTGCACATTACAAAGTAAGTCACAACGAAAATGAAAATTGAGACAAATTCCCTTACCATAATGTAATTAGTCAAATCATCTGGCCAAAAAATAATAACCATAAAATGTATCATTTAATACCATGATAATAGTTATATTATATGAAAAATGGTAGTAAAAATACACCACAATAATTAAATAAGGGGAGAAAATTTTAATTTTCATAGAAATGAAAGTGAGATGAGAAAACCGCATACAAATATTTCGACATGTTAATAGGTGTTCTTGTGAGGGTTAAATGAGAGGTAAGGGGGTATCCCATTATTTATATAAATCATAAGGGAAGTATATAGGATGTGAAAAACATACCGAATCTTTTGGAATTAAAAATAAAAAAACACATCCTAGGGGTGATTATTGAATTAAAGTGAGAGGGCGGATCGCTTACCTTATGCACGATGGTGTTCTTGATTATTCATAACAACCTGAATAATAAAATGTATATTCATTAATTAATATTTCCAGAACCTCATAAACAAGTAATTGATATGGTATAACCATAATAGGTTCATTAATGGCCTTTTATGAATTTAATTAGTTCAATTTTATTGTTTTGGATGTATTTTCCTCCTTGGTTTTCATGATCCGTTTACATGTATTAATGAATAGAAGATCATTTGAAATTTGGATAAAAATAAAAAAATTTAATATATATTATTAGTGAAATTAAAGAGATATAATTTATCATATAATTATTTTGTTTATATACTATGAGTATGAATCATTCGTTAAGTTAATGATAAACTCTTTGATTTAGCTTTGTGGTTTTGTGCACAATGTACTTGTTTTGTATTATTATTGTGTATTATGAGTGTGTATGGATTAGAGAAAAATAAATAAGCTAAAATGAATTTATTATGATCTTATTTAACCATTAATTGGGTTTCATTATCAGTATTAAATATTGTAATGCAGATTGAAAACCCATCTTCCTTGAGTGTGATAAATTAACACATCTCAGACGAAGTTTGCATTTATATTATAAAAGAAGGGGAAAAGAGAAATTATAATGAATATTCCATTAGAATAGTTAAAATACTATAAATATATGGTAATGGAATTATCAAGGAACTTGGATGAGGTTTTGTTAGAAAAGACAAATAAAGTATAAACTTGTAAATTTAATTGAAAGGAAAATTGGAAAAGAGGTTAACCTCTTCAGTAATCCTCCATGAGATTCTCTTTATGGGCATTTTTTTTGCCTTTGGGTGAGATCAGAAATCATTGGAAATGGGGAGAGGGATTGTGAAATTTATTTTGAAGAATATATTCATGGATTTAATATTTATTGGTGTGGGAGGAAGAGGGCATGAGGGTAGTTTTATATAGTAAAGGGGAGGAGATTGTTTTTGAATATTACAGTCAATAATTTATTATTTCTTCTCAAGACAAGAAATAGTGAGTATTCCATGACCTATAATAGTAATAAATTTATTTTAGTTCTGAATTTGGGTGATGAAATTACTATTGATTCATGGAATAGTTAATTTAAATTATAAGGTATTTATACGGTAAATTAATTTATTTTACTATTAAAAAAATTCATGTATTTCAAAAAAAATCCCAAAATTTCACCCTAACCATATTTCGACATGTAGAATAAAAAAAAACTCTATTTTTCAGAAAATAACTTCCTAAATATGATAAATATAACTTTTAATTAAAATAATTATTTAATCAAAAAATAAAATCACATAAGATAATCATCTTCATTTTTAAGGTCCATAAATTTTATTTACACTTTCATAGGTATGATTATCATTCATAAAAGTAATATTACTACTCATAAGGGTATGTTACTATTCTTAATGGTAGGTTACTATTCATAAGTGTAGGTTACTATTCACCCAAAAAATAAGTTAATTCTATTAGACAATAAATATCACCCTGAACACAACTGTGTATGTCATATTTTCAAAATTAAAATAACAAAATTTGAAAATTTGAGGTTAATCATTTTTTATGACCATCTACGATATATAACCAAGTTTATTTTCCATATAGGCTTAGTGATTTATGAAATATAGGATAGGAATATATTGTATTTAAGAACAACATCCCATAAAATTTTTCGGGAATTATATTAATGCCCTTAAATTTTAGATACATAAGAATAAAGGTATTTAAAACAATAAGGAAAAGTGTATTTAATGAGTAAATTTCATTTATTTTCATTATATTGTTTTGGAAATTATATAGTTTTAGGGAATTTAAAATAGATAATGTGGTGGGTCTTGATCCCAAGACTAATGGATGATAATGGTTTTGTACCTACCAGTGGTCTACGCATTGTCCTGTATAATTTGTTATTATTTATATTTAAAAAATTTGATGAATATATAACACTAAAGAACTACATGTGTTAGTTTTTTTGGTATTGTTATTAATGTATTTTATATATTGGATTTGAGAAATAGTTAGAGACAAATAACAAGACCATTATTCTTTTATCGGCCTTGTGATCTGTTAAACATGTATTTTAGTAATTTATGAATTAACGTTTATTGTTGGATATCCATTTATTGAAAATTTAGAATAATTATAAATTAATGAAAACAAAAAGAAAGGAATATTTTTTTATATATAAATATTTTATTTTTTATATTTATTTATATTCATATGTTGTAAATTCATTAGCAAATAGTAGGAAAACGATATATAATTAAAATGTTTTCCTAATAAGATATTTCTTTTTGAAAAAATTGTCTTTTAAATAGCCAAATTTTTATTTATTAGGTTCCCTCAAATATAACATGGTAACTCACTTGTTTTTGATCAACAAACTTAGTCACTCTTTATATATATCTACTATTTTCCATTACGTTATTGTTTTAACTTGAAGTTAATGTCCTCTTATATAGAAACCTAGTTATATGTTCTTCTCTGTGGCCATTGTACTTATAATTATCTATTATTAAGAAAATATTATATTAAATACTCTCATAGTGTAGGAATTAAAAAATTAATTTAATAATATTGAAAACTATATTTCCAATATCAGGTACAAATTGGGAAGATGAAATGTATTTATTGTGGGGGAAAATGTAACACCAGAAAAATTTAAAAGAGTATCTTTTATTCGATAGTCTATAAAGAAAAAACACAAAACGTATAATGGAATATATCTTCTCAATAGATTATGATATAAAAATATTTTAATTAAATTTATTATTTTCAGTTCATGAAATATTGATTCCTCTATTGTCTTAGGTGTTAACAAGTTTTTCAATGGATTTCATTGCATGCATGATTGAGTTTTACCAAAAAAATTAATTCATTATTATAAAAATATTATATAATATTATATGATAAAAAATAGATATTAATTAGTTGTTATGAGTAGGATAAAAATTAATATGAAAATATATATTTTCCAAAAAATCAAATTTAATTCATTTGTTACTAATTAATTTGAATTGAATTTGAAAACAAATAGAATATAAAGGAAATGTTTTTATGATCACAAATGTGTTTTCTCCAAATTAAAAAATTAATTACTGTTAGTGAATAATATTAATTAATTATACGTATTATATATTTTATAAAATATTTTTTATATTCATGTAATATATTTTATAGGCATAATATAAGAACAATCCGAATTTTACACATAAAATCCTATATTTTTCTAATTGACGTTTTTCGGCCTTTAAATAAAGAACCAATTTTTATAAAAACAATTTAACACATAAAAATTTATTTGAAAATATAATGTATATTTTTGAAATAATTACATAAGAATGATCTTAGGGTGAATTTTTTGTATTTTTCTTAAAAGTCTCACACATTGATGAATAGTGAAATATACTGAATTTTAATAGAAAAATGTTTTTTCATATAAATAATCCATAGTATAAAATAAAAAATTAAATTTGGTTAAAGTATTATTAGATAAATTACACCTAAATTAAACTAATTTAGTTAATTTTAATCAATTTTACATTATTATTTTATAAAACAAATTTCAATCATTTGAAGCTTTTACTTTAAAAACTCGCGTTGTCAACTCATATGCAGAAATAATTTTATGTTATTTCTCGTGACATCTGTGATTGAAATTTGGAAAAATAGATTCAATATTTATAATAATAATACTTTATAATAAAAAAATCAAAATATTTTTTCACCAAAATAATTTGTGAAATTTATTAAAATTAATTACAATTCTTAAGGTAAACTTAATCATCAAAATATACTAAAACTAAAACATAACACCCAAAATGAGCTAGAAAAAAGGAAAAAAAAGATATTATCTCCATTTTAGAACATATAATATCTTGGATGAAATAATATTCATAATTTGACACACATGAAAAGGATGAAATATTGGGTGAATCCAATTATTCAAAAAATTTCCAGAATGCCACTCCTCATCCACTATAAAAAGGCACTCAAGACTCTAAATTACTGACACATATAAAACCTATTGGATTGAACAATATATTAAATAATAATATCCCCAAATCACTACCATTATCATATATTCATCACTTCTTATATTAGTGAAACTAATGAATTATTTTGGTATAAACTAAAAATTGTTACCAATATTAGAGGTAACATTGTTTAACGATCACCTTTGTTTCATTTACGTCTCCACCACATCAATAATTTTAATATCATTATAATATAATAACCTATTTATATTCAATATTAATTATTTTTTTATTATTATATTTTTACCTGAAAATTCACACTCATCCATCAAATTGGATACAAAATCATCAATCTTGTGTACGATGGACTACTGCATCATGAAGTAATGTCGTTCGTTCTTTAATTTACCACCATGCAAAGTTGAAAATAATTTTGTATTTTTAATATTTTTTTGATATATTTATTATATTTATAATTTATTTATTCTTATTTAATTTATATTTAACTCATACCTTAATGGTTTCTTTTTTTTGGAAATATGATAACTTCATTTGTGGATGAGTGGACTATTGCCTCCTCAAAGAAATGTGATTTGTTCATACTAAAAATGGAATGTATAAAGGACAATTTTAATTAATTTTTTTATATATATGATAAAATTATGATATTAGAATAATAATATAAATATATTAAATTTAATTTTAAATCATTATATATGATTGGAAATTGAAAACAATGTTCTTGCATACGTACGATCTACAATCTCTGTGAACTGTGAAATTCATTTTTTATCTACAAATTTCATTGATAATTATAATTATATATAATAATAAATATGATATTTAAATATTTTTTATTTATAATTATTATTAAATCATTATATATTGGAGAAAAAATAATTATTCAAAACATAGTAAAAAAACATGACAATTGACACCTGAAATAGTAAAAACTTTGAATGATTATTAACAGACACATAAAAAAATATTATAAGAATATCAAATATTATTTTATAAATATTATTATATTTTTATGATAAGTTAGTTTCATTCATAAAACCATTATATAAGAAGTTAATCGGCGTTTAACCAAAAGGAAATGAAATGTAAATAACTTTATCCAATTTTTATTATTATTTGTGGCATACTTTATCATTAAGAACATAAATTTTTATATATTGTGTTAATAATTAATTATTGAACTATAATACCATGGATTATTCATTATTCATGTTATTTTTTGTTTCAGTTTTTATTATTTTATCGATGGGTACATGAACATAATAATACTAAGTGGTAAATTAATTTTATATCTCATATCATTTTTATTGTGTTATATTACCCCTCGTTACCGTTAATATTATAATATTATGTGGATAATTAATTTTACTATATATTGATAACTTTACTCTTTTATTATTATTATTTACTATTTATACACATAACTAATTCATTGATTCATTCTACCTTCCATGGTATAATCATTTTAATTGTTTTTATGAAAACCTCATTATAATTGTGGTAACATATTCATAATCTCCAATTAATTGACTTTATATGATCAATTATCAGTAAATCCTTTAATTGATTCCTCCTATGGTTATTAATATTTTTTTCTTGGAAAATTACTTAATTTCCACATTTTCATACATAAAGTGTTTTAAAAAATGTTTTTATGAATACCCGACATCATTTTACTCTTTAATCAAAATACCTATTTTCTTATAAAAACCATGTTTACTAAAAAGGATTTAATTTTTTTAAAAATTATCAAAATTATTTATCAATGAATATTTTACCTGAAATTATTTTACAAATACTTAAAAAGGAATATTATTATATATTTCAGAACATTTCACTTTTCTATAATTTTTACTAAGAAAAATGAATGTTCTCTTTACCTTGTACAATATTTATGGATTTATCCTCCATTATTTCATCAACAATTCCTTTATAATAATAAATGGTTATATTTCAAATAATTGTTTTAATGTTATTTTCAACAAATATTATTTACAAAATTTTTATCCAAATAAAATGGATATTTTCCACAAGATTTTTTTTAAAATATATTTTCATAATATTTCCATTCATCAACAGAAAAAACCAAGTATTTTTTATCCCATTGGGAGGTGATGTATTGATTTCATCTAAATTATTTGTCAATATGGTTTTTTATTGATTTGGCTAGGTATATTATTCACATCACTTCCTTGATTTATTTTTTGTGCCCTTGAAATATTTACTTTCCCGCGATCATTACACATTGAATTCTCCCTACTTACCAATAAAATTTTCATGGGAATGTTCAAATATATTGGAATCCTCATATCCTAGTATTGTTTTAATTATATTTTAAGGACCAGAAATCTTATACATTCTGTAAATCTTGTTAATCCAGTTTAATATGTTTGAAATCATTTGTACGGATGGTTGGTTTCTTTATGCTTTAAATAAACCTATCTAAGATCTTAATTGATAAATAATATTTGATTGGTGTAAACTATATTTAAATTTTTTTTATAATGGATTTACATTATGAATTATTAAGTCTAATCAAATATACAAATATCACTACTTATGTATGTATACAAATATTTGGCTAAGTAGGAGAAACTATGAGTCTACCACTGGTTATGTAAATTTGGAATGTGACCCAGACACTGTGACCAGACACTCTGACCAGACACAGTGACCTAGACAACATGACCCAGACACCATGACCTAGACTCCATGACCAGAAATTGTGACCAGACACCATAACCAGTTTCAAATCTCATGATGTATGTGATATCAGTTCCGTGTTAAGACATCGTTCGAAGTTTTGTAAAAGATCAGACGTCGTGATCTTAAGGCCACAATTTGTGTTATGTATTCTTGATCTATATAAGATCATTTCATTAAAACTGTCTCACTACTCAAAGGAAAAGAAGGAGACACCATTTCATGGAGACACCATTTCCAGGTGACACCATTTCCAAATAGACTGTGGCACTGTTCATTTATCTGTCTTTTCGTTTTCAATATAATTTCTAACGGTCATATTTGAGTATTTTATAATCAATAACATAATTAATATTTCTTTGAAGACATGTCCCCTGACATTATGAAGTAAAAGGTGTAGAATACATGCATCATGTCAGCTCTAACACTTGATCTCCAAGAATAAAAAGAGAAGTGTGGCCCAAAAAAGGGGCGTGTGCAATAACGAAGAATCAAGAGCATTTTTTGACCAAAGAACTGACACATACAACAAAAAATATTTGAATAACACACAAATAATTCTTGAAACCAAAAATATGGGGTACCATAGATCATAGTCAAGAACATTTTCGCAATACGAACTCTACAAAGAATAGGTTCCAGATCTAACTAGAAACCGGAGCACTGGACTTGCGATACTCTATTTCTCACAAAAGGACCTGGTTTTGACATCTGCTTCATCCTAGAAGTCCAGAGTTACATATAATAACACTCAATTAAATTTTATCCTTATTAATATAAATGTATTAGTGGAAGGTGATCACCATTTGGAGTGGATTAGGTCTCTTCTTGAGACTTAACGACTTGTTTTATATCTGTTGTGTTGTTGGATTTAGTTGTATCTGTTTTACTGTATAATTTAGAAAACACTAAATTTACATGGATATTTAATCATAGAAAGATTTTATAATTTTTTACCTTATTATAAAAGCTTCAAAAGTAATGTTAATAAATGATATTATCATTAATGAGAATTAATCAATCTTCTTTGAAGTAATTTAAACAGTCAAAATTTCATAACCTTATTAATTTAATTAACTGGGTTATATTTATTTTTATTAGGGATTCTTTTAAGAATATTTTTTAAACAAAAATTTGAATAGATACTCAATGAAACCCCCTCTTATGTACTCTACTCTGACGAACATTTGGTATTAAAGGGGTTTGTTATTCCTGTTACGATTTTTTTTGAAACTACTCAACTATGATTTTATATGTACTTTAAATATATGTAATTTTCAATTAAATATAAATTTAGTGATCATTCAATGTATTTAATTATTATGGATAATATATTTGAATGAGTTGAAACAAAAAATCTACCATTATTTAATGTAACCAATTATACCCAACAGAAAATTAAAATTAAAATGCATTTAGAAAGTATGGGCTTTGAAATTTGGTCATCAATTATATATGAGTATTAGATTACTGTTACAGATTTAATAACTTGGGATGACCCAACCCTGAATACCTACAATATCAATTGAAAAGCCCTGAATTCATTATATATATCTTTAGGAGATGAGGAATTTAATATAATTTCTGCATGTAAAACTGCCCATGAAATTTGGGATACTTTGTCTATTTCTCATGAAGGAACTTCTAGTGTGAAAGGCATGATACTTAATACATACACTATTATATATGATAACATTAATATGAAACATGAAGATCCTATTTTCGACATGTATCTCTGGTTCAACGATATTTTCAAAACCATAATTTCTCTTGGAAGAGAATTCATTGCCAAAGAAAAAATCTTGATGATTCTCAGATTCCTACCAGATAGATGGAGATGAACCCCCGCCTCTATTATATATTCATGTGACATTATCATGTTATCTATAAAAAAACTCATTGGGAAACTAATGATATATTAAGAGAAGATGAATGTCAACGAGGAAGAAGAGGATGAACCCAAAAGAATATATGTTTAATATAATACAACCACATATTAACACAATGAAAAAAAGGGAAATTGGAGGCCTCTACAGATTTTTCTAGTAGAGAAAAATGAACATCTAAAAGTGGTTAGGATATTTATAAATTTTTCAAAAGGATTAAAATATTTTTCGAGAAGAAGACATTTTTTATTAATCCTAACTTAAAAAAATGATATGATCAAAAAAAAAGCTGGATGAAATATTGGAAACAAAGTGAAATGTATAATGAGATAGTGTGATATGAATGTAATATAAAGGGATATATAAGGGCTGACTGTCCCAAGCTCAATTAAAAAAAAATTAGTACAAAAATAAAAAGTATAAAATTTAAATGAAAGTAACATGGAGTGATTCGAAGGACAGTTCAAGTGAACCAGAATCATCACAAGATGAGTAGGCCAACAGATCCCATATTTGTTTATAAAAAACACATCTGAGGTAACACCAGAATCTTCTGTACAAAATTCCTATTATACTGAAGATGAGAGTGACTCTAAAAATATGTACAATGAATAAATGTTTGACTTCTTTGATATTTCTTAAAAAACATGTAATGATCAAAAATATAAATAAATGTTTTTTGATGAAACAATGTACTCTTACCTAAACTATTAAATATGATCTTACAACTAAAAAGTTGAAAAATGTTCAATTACTAAAAGAAAATAATGAACTAAATCTATCTAATGGGGAATTGAAAAAGGTCGTTTAATGGTTTACTAATGGTAAATATACTTTTGTAAAAATCCTAAGTAGAAATATTTCTCCAAAATACACTACTCGTATTGGCTATTAATCTCATAAAATAAATTTTGGATGATTTATTTTTTTCTCTAAATCTAGTACACACAACTTTAGTCCTAGTTCTAGAAAACATTAAGGTACTTCATGTTATGATACACTCTCTTCTGGTTCAAGATATTCTGGACCAAATAATGTTTATTTTTTAAGTACCTTACACGTGATTATAGGAATACAATAAGGCATATGTGGGTTCCTAAAACACTAGTCACTAATATCACTGGACCTAAGTAAATATGGGTTCCAAAATCTGTTTTTATTTGAATATTTTGTGACAATGATGCTTAAACACTTCCTGTAAAAGATTATGGTACATGGACAATTGGTTTTCAAGACACATGAGAAGAAAATATTCCTGATTCAAGAGTTTAATGAAAATTTTTGCTGGAAATGTCACCTTTTGTGAAAATTATAAAGTAAATATCATTGGCCTTATCTAAGTCGGTTTCTCTATCTAAGTCTTAATTTCAAAATTAGATTTAATTGATAAATTGAAATATAATCCACATAGTATTTCATTATTGTGTGATGATATATTTCTTGTTAAATTTTAAAATGATGCCTTCATTGTTTTTAATTCAAAAAATGTATTAGTATTTTCTTTAATAAGAAATGAAAATTTATACTCTATTAACATAGATTCTTTATTTTCTCAAAATGCTTCATGTTTATGTGTATTTCAAAAAGTGTCTTGACTTTTTCATAGGAGACTAGGACACTGTAATATTCACTCTCATGGAAATTTAACTAGAAATAGTTTACTCATAGACCTACCAAAATATGAGTATCAAAATGATAGGGTGAGTAATCCCTGTCAAAAGGGAAGGCAACACAAAATTTACTTTAATCCAAGGAATTATGTATCATCTTCTCATCCTCCTGAACTGGTTCACATAAATTTCTTTGGACTATCTAGATATTCCAGTTTAAAATAGAAGCACTATTTTTATATTAATGTATATGAATTTTGTAGATATACTAAGACTTTTTTTTATCTCAAAAAAGTGAAATGTGCTCTCATTTTACCAAATATGCCAAAATTGTAGAAAATATTAGTGGAATTAGAATCAAATCGATAAGAAGTGATCATGGCTATGAGTTTGAAAATAAATAGTTTGAATAAGTTTTCTCACAAAATGGATATAGTAATAATTTCTCTTCCCCGAGAACACCACAACAGAACAGAGTTGTAGAAAGAAAAAATAGATCCCTATAATAGATTTCCTGAACCATGCTTACTGAATATGACATACCTATTTATTTTTGGTTTGAAACTATAAATATATCATTCTATATTATTAATAGTGTGTTGATTAGAACCACTTTTAAAATAACTAGATATGAGTTATGGAATAGTAGAAAACACAATGTAATCTACTTCAATTTTTTTGTTTGAAAAGTATATATCTTAATACTAATGAAAATATTTAAAAACATTCATCCAAGAGTAATGAATGAATATTTCTATGATATTTAATCTATAGTAAAGATGATAGTGTGTTTAAAAAAGAGATATAAATTTGTGGAAGAATTTTTCCATGACAAATTATATAAAATAGATCCATATGAGCCTACAATCACTCTGGATAACCTGGAGGATGATGTATCAAATCATCAAATTAATTCAAAATTCTCTAACAATATTGTAAAGGGATCTATGAAAACATCCATATTTGTAATTTTTTTAGATTCAAGTCACAATTAACCTGATCCTGTTGAAGAAGCTGGAATCACTATTACCTCCTTCTCTAGAGCTGTTAAAACTCTTAAGAACCATACATTAGATGTTTTTGTAGGATACATAGATAAAGGAACTTAAACTAGATATTGTCATTAGAAATATTGTTGAAAATCAAGCATTCTTATCACAACATGACCTAAGAACATGAATTATTCTATCAATGTTGAATTTTGGATGACGGACATGCAAGAAGAAATTAATCAGTTTGAAAGGAACAATGTTTTGAAACTTCTTGACATACTCAAAGAAACACTCACCATAGGCACTAATGGGGGGTTTAGGAATTGTGTATATGAATCTGGTTACATAGTTAGAAAAAACCCAATATTGGATGCACAAATCTAGAATCAAGAAGAAGGAATTGACTATAAGGAATCCTTTTCACTAGTATCTAGACATGAATTAATCAGAATATTTCTTGTGTATGCTGCACATCTAAATTTAAGAATATATCAAATGGATGGTAAGATTGCATTCCTAAATGGGTATATAGATAAGGATTTCATTGTTGATAAACCCCCTAGGTTTACTAATCCTAATCTTCAAAATCATATTTTTAAATTATAAAAAAGCATTATATGGTTTAAAACAACTTATAAGAGCTTGGTATGGTAGATTACATACTTTTTTTATTTCCTATGATTTTAAAAAAGGAATGGGTGAGGCTACCTTTTAATAAAACGAATATCTTATAATGTTTTAGTAGTTGAAACTTATGTTGGTGATATTATCATTGGATCTTAAAAAATCATTAGCTATTGAATTTTCTAAAACTATGAAAAATGAATTTGAAATGTGTTTAATGGGTGAAATAATGTTCTTTCTTGTATTTAAAATCATTCAAAACAATTATGGTATTATTCTAAATCAAATAAAATATACTAGATATGTACTAAAATGATATAGTTTAGATGAAACTAAAATTAGTGACACTCCACTGAGTACTACGTGAAAGTTGGATCTTGATGAAGATGGAAGGTCTCTTGATCAAATCACATGCAGTCAAATGATTGTATGCTTACTCTACTTAACTACTAGCTGACTTTAGAATATTTTTAGTGTATATATGTGCACTCATTTTCAAGAAAACCCAATGGAATCTCATTTAAATATTGTTAAGATAATTTTCAAATACCTCATGCAAACACCAAATCCGGGACTATTCTATCCTAGATGACAATCATTTGAGTTAGTTAGTTATTCTAATGCTGATTTTGGTTGTTGTAAGTTAAAAAGAAATAGAACCTGTGGAACATGTCACTTTTTAGGGAAGCCACTAGTATCCGGGTGTAGTAAGATACAACACTCTGTTTCACTATCTATTGTCGAAGAAGAATAAATAGAAACTGGTAGTTTTTGTGCTCCAAATTTGTAGATGAAACAAAAATTACAAGATTATAGATATCAATTCGAGCATATACATATAAATTGTGATAATAAAAGTTCTATTTACATATAAAAAAATCAGGTTCCACGCTATAGGAAAAACCATATTTATGTATGAAATCTCATTTTGAGAGACCATTATCAAAAAGGTGATACCACTTTGGAATTCATTGGATCTGAATATTAGATAGCTAATATATTCACCAAACCATTAAATATTTAAGGAATATATTACATCATACATGATTTGGGAATTACAAATCTTAAGTAGTAGTTGTAATATTTCATAGTTTACGTTTTCAGAAGTCCCTGTTTGAAGATTACTATCTAACACTTATAGTTCTGTAGTTTACTGTCTTAGGATTTGATGTTTCATGTTTATTGTCTCACAATTACTATATCTTGGTTACTGTCTAGAACATTCTATTTAAAAAAATAAGGTTTCATAGCTTTGAAGTCACACTGTTACCGTCTCTCCGTGAAAGCCAGTTCTGGTCTCACCATAAAATTATGTCACGGTCTCCCTATAAAGAAGAATTATTATTTTATTTACATAAAATAACTCATATCATGGTAATTAATTGTTTTATTATTTTTTACATTCCCGCTCTAGTGATTTTGTGATTCTTGGTATCCTTAAATTATAAAAATGTAATAAGTTTCACTCCTTTATCCATCCATGCTCTATTCTCTAAAATCATAACCAATCCTTCAATCTCTCGCTCTATTAAACAATCATTGAATAACAAGAATGAAATGCACATCATCAACAACTCCTAGGAATCACAGATCTAAGAACAAGATGAAAATAGAACCGAATATAGTTTTTAAAGGTCCTTTGAATCTGAATATAGTAGACATAATAGTGGTACCTGAATAGTAAATCTACCCTAAGTGGATTCTGTCAAGTAATTAATTGGTATTGAAAGTGCTGGAAGATCAAGGGTGAATGGATTGGTTCATAAGTTAGGATATATCGATATACACAAAGCTACTAACTCGGTTTTTTAGTTTATTAAGTTCTCTTGTCATAAATAAGATGATTTTATTATGACAGGCTGGATCAATGGTTAAATATGTACCATATCATTGAGGATATGGGATGCATGCCTAAGGATACCTCATGAGGATATTTGTGAGGACTACCAATGAGGTCCTCCACTGATATGTTAGAATTTTTTTTGGATGAATCCCTGGGAAGCTTAACTGGGAATGAAACAAAGATAAGAGATATACCAGCAGAGCTAGATGGAGAAACCCGAATTTTGATTAAGTCTGTTTAGAAAATGATTAGACCCAGATATGGTGATTTTGCTACACTCATGTATCTGGATTTATTTTGGATTCACATTTTAAGAATAGAAACATGATAAAACTACATAACTATGGTATAGTCCATATGTGAGCATTGATAAAGACAAACTCTAAGTCAACATCCCTATTTTTCTCAAAATTAATCTTAGATATAAATCATGAAAAAGGGTTGGTTGGACCAGATGAAGATGTAATTAAGTATTATGAATTTTTTATTAAAAAATTTACAGTCAAGATAATAAATATCAGATGTAATCCATGGAAAAAATCATGGGTGTAAGATAATGAGAGGGTATATGAAATGTTCAACCCAATTTAGCATTCTTCAAGACCAAATGATATTTCTGATCCCAGTTTGGAACCAAATAAAATCATTGACTAATATGATGAGGAATAATAAGAATAAGAGATCAAAATTACAAAAGAAACTATCATGGATGAGGAAGATAGTGAACCTGCTTCTCAAGTCTTATTTGAGAAGGAAGTACATGTCCTAGAAGAGATTATTGATCTGGAAGAAGAACCTACATCAAAAGAATAATCTGTCGTTGTTGAAGAGAAAATGTATACTTTGTAAGATCATCCCGAAGAAAATATTTATCCAGATAAAGAAGCTACTTTTGAGGAAACCCAAGAGGAACAAGTTGTTCATGAATTTATCACATATACTAAAGAAAGATGGGATCAATCCTTTCAGTTGAGAAGAGAATAAATGTGTGAGGATTTTGAGGATGAAAATATAGAAATATATCAAAGAACTAAATCTCTACGTCTTGTAGGAGATGCACTTGTTGAGGGGGAGCGTCACCCTAATCTAGAAAGTATAGAAGTACCCTGTCCAGTTGATCAAGTCTCTATGGATACATGGCACATAATCCCTGGATATTTGTATCTGAATGATTCTTAGGAATTCTATGTTAAAGAAACTAATCTATCTACTATGTTTCAATTGAAACTCGTATATGCTCATGATGTTATCTTAGCCAAGGAACCTGAGCCTGTCCCAACTCCTTTTTCTGAACCTTGACAAGAACCTTTTACCTTGGTATGTAAGGATTATTTAAAATAATTTGGAGCTACCATATTAGGTGAGGTTGAAGTGATCATGAATACTCAATGTTCTCCTGTGAAAAAATTGTGTGAAAGAGATGATGCCTTGCTGTTAGAGAAGATTATTTGGTAGATTCAGCAAAAAATTCTTCATGAAGTTCTAGAAGTTAGAGTTTGGAACAAAAACCAAAATCATGGAGTGAAATTGCACAATGGTATGGTTCAATATATGCATAGAGTGTTGAACTCAAGACGAGAACATGTTTCTCATATTGTTGAAAATTTTAGTGCTCAGCTTCCATAGGAAGTAACGTCCCTGAATCATCCTAACCTAAATTCCATAGGTGACATGGTGGCTGAAAGAAACAACTAAAAAGTTAAATAGATGCATAATTCTGTCATTGGTCTCAACAAGTTGACTGAAGAGTATAAGGGTTGTCTCAAAAAATTAATAAATCAACTGAAATCCTATAATTCAGATGTTATGCCTTCTAGTACATCTGTCCAGTCAACTCATCCCTCCTTGGATAAAAAGATACTGAGAATGGTTGTTAAAGAAGAACGTCAGTCTAGTATTAGTGGCATTGACAAAGAGAATCTATCTATGGTATTCAAGAAAAGTTACATAGTTCATGATTAGGTGACAGTTGATTCCATGATTTCCAATGCTCCTTATAAAAAAATTACTAACAAGGTGGAATTCTATTTCAATATGATCTTCTTTAACCATGACATGAAAAACCATTTCATGTACCTTGTATAGAATCTGAAAATCCCTCCTATCACTAATTCTTTCAAAACTCATGTCCAAAAGCTCAAATATATCAATCCTCTATTGAAAAAGTTCATAGAGAAGAAGGATGATGTTGAGTAAGTAATACAGTATGGTTGTGAAAGTATTTCTAAATTCATCTTGCTTTTGAGGCCTTATCTTCATGTGCGGAGAAATGCTATTATAGATCATTCATGTGCACCCTTGAGACTTGGTTTGGCTACCTTCCCATCCTCTTCCCTTGACACAACTTCTATGTTTATCTCTCAGGCTATGAGTAAGATCAGAATTATTATCCTTGACCAAAAATTTCCTTGGTCCTCCACTATACCTACCTTGGCCCCTTCTATTTTTAAAGGAATCCCTCTTCCTTCCATTTTAGTTGGTTCACTTACATAATCTACTTCTAACTATACTCCTATGAATTCGCCTGGTGCTATTTCCAAGGGAAAAGAAAAGACGGTCAGTACTGAAAAAAAGTGACTACTATCTTTTGATTGGGATATTTTTGTATTTTTGTTTCTTATTATTTATAATGACACATTTTATCCTTATAATTCACTATGAACTTTTAGTTTCTCCTATATTATTTAATGTTGTACTCTTTTTGATAATCCCAAAAGGTGGAGAGACACTAAGGGAGAGAAACATTCTCTATGAATAGATATCTCACTCAAATGATTTGTGACCATAAAGAAGGTATAGATTGTTGGACCCCACCTTTAATAATCATTTGTTAATAATTTTTTAATGATAAAAAATACTATAAATTATGTAAACCTTTTTAATCCTATTTAATCGGTCTTGAATAATGTGTAAAAATGGTTAGTTTCATTATGCATTAAATAAACCTATCCATGATCTTAATTTATAAATCATGTTTTTTTAGTGTAAACTATATTTTAATTTTTTTTATAATGGATTTCCTTGATGAATGATTACTTAAAATAAATTCTATAAATATCACTACTTAAGTATGTATACAAATATATGGATATGTTTGAGAAACCGTGAGTCTACCACAGGTTGTGTTTTTCTAGAACGTGACTGAGGCAGCGTCAGCAGACACCATGAACAGACACCGTGACCAGACACCATTACCCATACACCGTGACCCAGACACCGTGACCCAGACACCATGACCCAGACACTGTGACCAGACACTATAACCAGACACTATAACCAGTTTTAGATCTTTTGATGTCTGTGACATTGGTTCGTTGCTAAGATACCATTTGAAGTTGGGTAAATTACCAGACACCATGATCCTAACACCACAATCTATTCTACTAGTTCCAAATCTCTAGAAAAACAAGTAATTAAGACTGTCTCACCTATCAAAAAGAAAATAAGAAGAAACTGATTCATGGAGACACCATTTCAATGCGACACCATTCCCAGACGGAATGTGAAATCATTAAATTATCTATTTTTTCATTTTCAATTTAATTTCTAATGGTCATATTTGAGACTTTTAAATGCACTAACATAATTTATATTTAATTGTATACATTTCACCTAATAGTATGAGTGAAGAGGTATAAAATACATCTATTCTGTCAACTCCTACAAATTCACTCCATGAATAAAAAAAATTGTACCCCATAAACAAAGGGGCGTGCACGATAATGAAGAATAATGAGCATTCATGAGAAAAGAACTGACACATGCAACTCAATAAATTATATGAACACACAAACAATTTTCTAATACAAAAATCAAGGACACCATATATGAGAGTAAAGAACTTCTTTGAAATACAATCTCTATGAAGAGCACGAGGAAAATCTAACTGGAAACCAGAGCACCAGACTTGAGATACTCTATTTCTCACTAAAGGAACCGATTTTGACATATGCTTCATCCTAGAATTCTTGAGTTTCATTGAATAACACTCAGAGAACTTATAAACTTATCTTATAATTTATGATCTTTTGTGTATTTTTCTTAGAATTAGACTAGTGTGTGAGTATCTATATAAATACATACATTGTCTCCTATATTAAACTGGAGGATATGAGACATCTTTCCTCTCATATCATTCTACACTTTTCTACTCCCATGGATATGTGTGAAAGAGGTCTCTGTGTGACCTGGTAGTTTATACCCACGAAGAACTTTGGAAGAGGTCATGTGACATATACAATCATGAGCATTATTGTCTACAATAATCCAGGGTGTCGAACAAGTTTATTAATATAAATCTCTTGGTGTGAGGTGCTCACCAAGTGGAGTGGATTAGGTCCCGACTTGAGATTGAAAAACATGTTTTATATATACTGGGTTATTTGATTTAGTTTTATCTATTTTTTTATATAATTCATAGATCACTAATTTTGCATTTATATTTAATCATGGAAGAAAGTTATAAATTTTTTTCAATATTAGAATAGCTTCAAAAGTATTGTCAATAATTGATATTAAGATAACTAAGAATTAATCAATCATTTGATAATCTATTCAAATAGTCGATCATTCATAACCATATTACATTGATTAACTGGGCTACATTTATTTTTATTGGGGAAAATTTTACGAATACTTTTCAAAGAAAAAATATAATAGATACTCAATTCACCCCCTCTTGAGTAATCTACTCTGACAAAAAATTCCTTAAACACATACCATTTTTATTTATGGTAAATAATTTTATTTTCATTATATGAGGAAATATTTTCAAATTAATATCCTTTACTCAAAATGGATATTTGATAGGGTACAATATTTATAAATTAAATACTTTATTAAAAATATAAGTAATCCTTTGTACATGAACTATATAGGTATCTGATAGGTTTATACTACCCCATGATGAATTGGTAGTATCAGGATATGAAATATGTTACTAAAAACCCAATTTATTTGTTTCTAATAAGAATAGATATGTTTCTACCAACACATTTAATCTATATGGTGGATAGGTATTACTGGTAATGGTATCATTTTCTATGGAAACATTACAATTGATAATTAGTAATTTAATTAATTTTTTATTATTATTAACCATGTAGTTTTTTATTAGAAATTATCAATGGATTAATTTCATTATTATTTCATTGACTAAATGGAATGTGTTTCAGTCAGTCTCCTTGAGATATTGATTATTCCTTATCTATCAATTAAATTGGATTATGTTTTATGTTATTTACCTTTCCATATTTACTATACTATTATTTATTATTTTATTTACTACATGGAATGTTTCTTCATATATTACCTTTCCACATAAACTATTCTATCCATTCTTTATTTCTTCCACAATTCTTATCCCTTACTGAGATGTTGAGATCACCGTCATTTTACCTAAATTCTCCTGGAATCCATGAAATTTAATAAGAAATATATACAATAATATACTAGATATAATAATTTTATTATATTAAAAAATGTTGGAACTACTATATTCAGTTGTAATATATGAATCAGGTTTTTATCTAGCTTATGATGTCTACTAAAAATAATGATCATTCAGGATTTGATACAATGAACATTTAATGGTAATAAACAATTATATTGTTCTTTTTATGGTTGGGGCACAACCAAAGATAACACCAAATTCCATCTATTAAGACCCTTATAATACTCCGGGATTTTTTGAGTTAGAAACTCATTGAATTCCTTAATTACATTTCTGTGGAGAAGAATAAAAAATGAAAAGAGGTTATGTTTTAATAAACTTTTCTTATCATTTTTATATTTTATATTTATATATTTATATTTTATTTTTAATCACAAATAATATAAGATTAATTGAATAATATTTTAACATTATATAAAATAATTTTACCTACTATAATGTTTATATTTATTGTATATTTATATTTCATACTTCTCCCTTATTTTGGAAATGTCCGGTCCATAGTTGGTAAAACACCCAGTGGGACGTTGACAACTGTCTAATTATCACAAACATTATGGACGATAATAATAAATTATAATTGATATATAAAGGTATAATTTTTTTATTTATAATATTATGTTGTTAATATCAATGATGTATAAATATAAATTAGTAAACTTCATTAAATTAAAGAAAGGTATGATTTTTTAAGGAATATATGATAACAAAACATTTCACCACTTATAAAGGTAATTAAAAAAATATAATCTAATGATTATAATTTATCAAGAGTCATATATTCATCATAATTCAATTTTAGTAACATGTTTTTATAAGCCTATTTTTTATTATTATGGTGTTCTAAAATTGATTGATTAAAATAAGATATATGGTATGAGGATTTTTGAACCTAACTACGTCACTTTTGGGTTATTGTCTCTTTCAATTAATTACTAGTATGCATATTCGTATAATATAATTCAAAATATTCTTCATATATTAGGTAACATCTATTTCCTTGTATATACATATTTCTACATTTCAAAAATGATATCTTAAACAAATAAACAAATTTATCAAAAATATTTTATGTCTCCAAAACATATCATTAATTCATTTTGAGTTGTTTATTAATCAAAGAATTGTGGTATTTTATGCCAAAGTATAATCTCCCTTATTAATTTGTTAACCCCAATAGTTATTCCTTGAATTTTGATAAGTGATGTCCTTTATGAAACTGATTCCTTTTTAGGGATATATTTCATTACTATTATTCCTATACGTTATATTTTCATGTTTCATTAATGATTATGATATTTTTACGATTTATTGGGTGGGCATAACATAATGCATCACACTAATTTATTTACTAGTGAAACATATATCATTAAATTAATAGTATTATTCAAGAACATGAATCTAGATTTTCCATAGTTAATATGTTATTACTAATGAATGTGTGTTATGTGTGAACAAGTTAGTATATTTTTTCACTACTATTTGTTTTATTTGACGACTATGTTAGGATGTTTCATTAAAACATGTATTCCATATTCCATGATTATAACACATGATTCCCTCATGATTATTCCATCTTATGTACTATTGATTCATGTCCGTTTTTCCTCCAAATATATTCATCTCCTTTCTAGTAATTTATCTAAACCATTTATTGGAACTATATTCTCATGTGATTATATGTACTTAGGAGAATCTGAGAGATTTTAAGAGGGTAAAGATGAATGCTATCAGTAATATTTTTGGTTAATTATGTATATGTGATTTATGAGACTAATTTTCCCATTATACTAAACCTTTTAATCCTATATTATATAGAAATATTGTTTTTTATCTTATGAAAGATGTTATAGCCTTGTTAGAAAATGTTTGGATTCTATAATCTTCCGGGTAGATTAATACAACAATCTGTTAAAAGATTCTATAAAGAAATAAATAGAGAAATAATATATATATATATTATATAAAATCTTTTTGGAATTTGGGATTCACTACTATATGTTGCTTTATATTTAGGAAATGCTTAGTTGTGGATGGATTAATCATGATTTTTGAAATATATTCCTTTGAAGGATAAAATTCCTAATTTAGGTTGCGTTCATCATTTTTTTCCTTAAGAAAATAATATTTAATATTTATGTTGTAACGACCCGGAAATTTCAAGGAAATTTTTTTCTTAATTTTCTTTGGAATTTTACAAGAACACAGTTTCTGACAGCGCCTGATTCCGAGGCCCGGTGTGCCCAGAATCAATTTCCGAAGTTTGGCTCGGGTACGTTCAGTGAAAGAACGAGCGGGAATTTCTAACTTTTGAACCGGTGCCCGGAATCAAATTTCGAGGGCATCGATGGAACCGTAGCGCCGGTTTTTTCTTAGGAATTCCTTTCCTGGAGTTGCGTTTGCTTGGGAGCAGTTGTTTATTAAGGTTGTGGTTTAAGTGTAAAGAAAAATAAAATTTGTGTTACAAATTTTATTTATCTTCTTAAGTGGTTATATCCTAAGTGTGGAAGTTGGGGTGGAATCACAAGTTCCTAACTAACCAAGTGAGGATTAAGGTGAGGTGGGGCCCACACGATCCCCAACCCTTCACCTTCCCCTTAACTCTCTTCTACCCCCCTTAAACTCCCTTGCACTTAATGTGCCAAAAACCCTCAAATTCCTAACTCCTTAAACTCCTTAACTCCCTTGAACCCCCCCCCCCCAATTAAATGTGACTCTTCACTTCCACCTTCATTAATTTTGGAGCCTCTCCACCCATTAATGAATGATGTAACTTAATGAATTTGAATTATTTTGAATTCATTAAGCTAACACTATAATAAGGTGTGTTGTTTTATTGTTTGGGGTTGGCTAAATCTTTGTGATAGAGTCATGGAAGGATTGAAGAGAATTCCACCCTCGACGAAGAACACGAAGGACATCTCCAAACATGGAACAACGTCTTCTCGATGAAGAATGTCTTTTCCAAAGAAGAATGTGAAGTTTCCAACGTCGATCCCTTCTTGGATGCCTCCTTCCCACTCCTTCCGGAATAAGGAAGGGAGCGCCTTTCACGAAGAACGCTGACGTCGTCAACGACTTCTCTTTTCCGATGTCGACGAATCGCCGTCGCCTTTCCGCGACTTCGTCAACACATAACGAAAAGCGAAGTAGGGGTTTGTTGTTGCTTTATTTAATTATTTTCCGTTCTTGGTGCTAGCATGACAAACTTGAGGATGAACGTTTAATTGTTATCGTCTAACGAGAGGGGGACCGGACCGCACAAACACGGCCGAAACCCCCTCCTTTGTTCTTGAATGTTTCTTGCGGATGAAACGAGATAGCGTGGTGCCGTCGCACCACGCGGGAATCACACGGAAATTATTGCGCGGCGCCGTCGCGCCGCGCCGTGGAAAGAATTATCATGAACGCGACGCCGTCACGCCGCGTCGAAGGAAACCGAAGACGCCGCGGCCGGAGCGGGGCCGCGGCGGAGGGGCGCGGTGCCGTCGCACCGCGCCAGATGATGAAGGCCGCAGCCGGTTCCGGGCCGCGGCGGATCGTGATGACCGGCGGCCAGTCGGGCCCCCGGTGCCGGAAGACGGAAGAGGACCGGCCCTTGCCGGTCCTGTTGACAAGAAGCTGGCCGGCCAGGTCAGGCCGGCCGGGTTGGTGGAAACCGGGGGAATTTAATTCCCCCGGGCAGTTATTTGGCCCCCATTATGAGGTGGGGCCGGTTTCACAAAGGGGGGGCAGGCGGCCCCCCGTTTCTAGCAAGCTCGGCCTTCGGCCAAGCGGGCAGCGCGCCCAGCGCGCTGCCGGGCGCCGAACCGGCGCGCCGGGCCGGTTCGCCGCGCCGGGCCACGCCGGGCCGGGCCGCGCCGGGCTGTGCCGGGCCGGGTCGACCCCGTCCGGGGCGGGTCGACCCGGTTCGGGCCATCCGGGGGGTCTCGGGTCGGGACGGCCCGGGCCCGAAACCCCCGTTACCGAGCGGTTTGGTCAAATGCCCGTATCTTGGGCTACGGGCCTCCAAACGACTCGTCGTCAGCGGCAACGCGATCTTTGGATCGAGACGGTCGTTTTGGTATACTATACTCAAAGTGCACCTTCCTTTTCGGGAGCCTACGTGGTTAAAACTCCATAGTTAAGCGTGCTTGGCCTAGAGTAGTGATCAGGATGGGTGACCTCCTGGGAAGTTTCCCAAGGTGAGTGTGAGACGAAAAAGCCAATAACTCTCAAACTGGGCGTCCGATTGACGCGCCGTCTGTTGCGTTGAGTTCCTGTTGACGATACAGAACTTTTGGCATCCTCCGCCCGAGTTTTGGATGCATATGGATAGTGGCCGGGTTGGATCGCACCGAAATCCAACCGGGCCCCTGGAACGGAAAAGCTGATATCTTTCTGACAGAACGTCCGTTTGACGAACCGTCAGCGGCATTGGTGATCGCGTTGAGAAACGGTCCCTATGAGTTTACCCTATGAGAGTTCGGGGTACATTTGAGATACGGCCGGGTTTGGTTTGCCCACGAAACCAACCGGGCCCCTAGGACGAAAAGGCTAATAACTCACAGACCGGGCGTCCGATTGACGTGCCGTCTGTTGCGTTGAGACCCCTATGACGTGGCGGTCCTTTGAGATACTTCTTCATGGGACTTTGAGATACTTGGAGTATCGACCTGTAGCTCGTGGAGCGGACCCTCCCAGTGACGAGCGTGCGGAGTACGAAGATCGTGTAGCTGGCTGAGACCCGACGACTGCTGATCGAACGACTCGGAGTGTTACAGAGGTGCGCTTGGTTGTAGCGGCACATGGGAGCGCTTGGTTGTAGCGGCATACCCACGATAGAGTTGCGCTTGGTTGTAGCAGCACATGGGAGCGCTTGGTTGTAGCGGCATACCCATGACAGAGGTGCGCTTGGTTGTAGCGGCACATGGGAGCGCTTGGTTGTAGCGGCAGACCCACGACAGAGTTGCGCTTGGTTGTAGCGGCACATGGGAGCGCTTGGTTGTAGCGGCATACCCACGACAGAGGTGCGATTGGTTGTAGCGGCACATGGGAGCGCTTGGTTGTAGCGGCACATGGGAGCGCTTGGTTGTAGCGGCATACCCACGACAGAGGTGCGCTTGGTTGTAGCGGAACATGGGAGCGCTTGGTTGTAGCGGCAGACCCACGACAGAGGTGCGCTTGGTTGTAGTGGCACATGGGAGCGCTTGGTTGTAGCAGCTGGCCCGCAGTACTCGATGGGTAGAGTTCTTCAGCAGTCTTAGGTTAGTGAGCAGTACCTCGGAGTCGTGACAGGACCACTGTACACTCCAGAGACGGAGCTCTTCAGCAGTTACGGTTTCGATAATGAAAATCCTGGTTTGAGTTGAGACTTTTGACCTTGTGTTTACCGCATGATTGAGATGGGTCACTTTCTAACTTAGGTATATGTATGGGCATATACCCGGGTAGTGGTTATCCGTTGATTTCACAATCCTTGTGTTTCCTCATGATTGAGATGGGTTACTTGATAACTTAGGTATATGTATGGTAATATATCTAAGTAGAGGTTATCTGTTGATATCTTCTTTGTGGTTATCCTTATTGGTTTAGTGAGACCTTGAGGGTCTCGGGGTCCCTACTGAGTATCGTTATACTCACCCCTGCACAGGCTATGCCCGCACCTCGTTGTGTTGGTTGCAGACGACGGGCAGTGCTGACAGAAGCCGAGTGTTCGAGGACTGGGCAGTACCTGGAGGTGGACTATACGAAGAGATGGTACCCGGAGGAGGACCTCACGACGAGGCGGTACCCAGAGGTGGACGTGACGACGAGGCGGTACCCGGAGGTGGACCACTGGGCGAGACATACTCGGAGCGGACAGTGGGACCTGAGGAGCAGAGGAGCTATCTGTACCCACCCTTCAGGTGGGATTTCCAGTGGACAGCTCGGCGTAGCAGCTTTACTTTTCAGTTGTTGTTTTCCCTTTCGAGTTGTACTTTACAGTTGGGCTTGTATTTCCGGCCCCTTTTTACTTTACGCACTTACTGTTGTACTCAGTTTTTACTTAGTGTTTACTTCTTCCGCTTGTACTCTGTGGTGCTTGTTTTCTTTTATAAAGGCAATGCCTTCCCAATTATTGGGATTTTACGCCTTTGGTGCTAGTCGCCAGCCCCTGGCCTATGGAAGGCGGGCTTTGGGTAGTCACGGCACGGGCCCCGAGGACGGGTCGTGACAAATTGGTATCAGAGGAGTTCGGTTCTACCGCAGAACTTATAACTCTGATGTTTCTTTCTTTGAAGCAATAGTGTTAAGGGTACCGAGTGTGGTTTTCAGTTCAGGGAGTCCAGTGTTGGTGCGGCGGCCGACGTATCCGTACACCAAGACCCTGACTACTGATTTCCGACTTTGTACACAAAATCACTGATTGCGTGTGTGTTTCCAAAGTTTTAAAGTCAGCTCAAACCAGGTCAGCTCACCTGGTATAAGACGTTGACCGTGTCGCGTCTGTTCAGGATGTCTCTACGCAGACAGTCAGTTGGAGTTCCGAGAGAGTACTCGATGACGGCTCACCGAGCGACGAGGCTCTGGTGCAGGGCCCTTTTTACTATGTTGGCACCCTCGGGTGGTGTACCAGTACATCACCACCTGTTGGGAAGCAGATGCCAACGGCTATACTAGAAAACTGTGCACGCTGGTGGAGCGCATTGCACGAGTTCCAGCAGTAGAGGCCTCAGAAGTTACGAGGCGAGGCAGATTTCCAGACAGCAGAGCAGTGGCTGGAGGCGATTGCTAGAGTTTTCCGCCTAGCTGAGACATCAGTAGAGTGGATGGTGGACTTGGCCACTAGTGTTTTCCAGTGAATGACCATGAGGATGGTCCTCATAGTGATGAGGCTTCGGTACGTGAACCGACGCCTGAGATAGTGCCTTTGGGTAGTGTGTCAGCTATACATCACTACCTGTTGGTCAGCAGTTACAAACGGCGGTACCGGTAGGTGACACATGTAAGTTTACTGCCTTACATGTGTTCTAACTTCAGATACCCTCATGTTCTGAGGTGAACCTGACTCATAGGTGGCTGAGGACTGGCTTGAGGAGGTGGCCGAGAATTTTCTAGAACTTTTACAGTTTCGGCGGGACGACGTGTTGATAGCTGAGAATTCATCGAGGCGTACCGAACATATCAGGTACTCGATGGAAGTGTTTCGATCAGTGCAATAGAGGTCGGACCTCTGAGCATGGTATGTTTAAGGGCTTCCGAGCCAGCACCTTTTCTCTATGCATTTCTACTTAGGCTAGAGTGCTAGAAGGAACCTTTGTGGTTGATAATTCTTTGCTGATCGAATACAGCCAGAGAATGTTAGAAGTTTGGAAAGCAGGAAACTAACACCAGTCTCGGAGACTTGGGCATGTAAAATGTTTCAAGAAGAGGAAATGTTAAGGACAGATGAATCTGCAGAGTAGCAGACAGGGAGGCAGAGCTTGGAGAGCAGCTCGTGGTGGTGTACATCTCAACATGTTACCATCACCCGCCTTTGTAGTCCCCGCTAGACTCAGGGAGTTGGAGAGCAGGGAAAGAGGGTAGCTGCTTGCGGTCATGGAGTGCGACCAAAAAGGGGCTCTAAGGATGATTCGAAGTGCGGAATTTATCTTCTACTAGCTGCCGTAGCCACAGGCATCGAAACGAATCATCCCTTCCTTCCATGAATGTAGTCCCAGACCTTGAGATTCCGGTTAAGCCGTTGACATGACCCTCACGTCTGGAGATACCTTTGGGAGGAGACTCGATAGACACACTTACTCCGACGGTGTGATCTGACCCTTGAGGCGAGAGTCTCGGTTAGGACCTCTTGGTGGCAGCGTCGAGGCCTTACGATGTTAGTTTGAGTATGTATTTGTCAATCACTGTTCATAATCAAATTGACGGTATTAGGCAAACGTTGGGATGGTTTTCCTTGGTCGGCGAAAAGGAAACCCTGGGCAGCACAAGATAAACTCGTGCATGGGAGGGTGTAGCCGATCATTCTTCGGTCGGCCAACCTTACCCTCGTGGAAGCAGGAGTTTTGAGTTTCAGTTCTAACCTAAAAAGGGAGACCTTTAGAGTTCGAGGATGGCGACCACGTTCTTATACAGGTCTCACCTCGACGAGGTTTACAGAGATGTAGCCGAGGCGACAAGAGATCTCTGAGGTTCAATAGACCTTTCTAGGTCCCCAGCAGGGTAGGCGAGGTGGTTTATCGCTTGACCCATCCACCTCAGTTGCACCAGGTGCATGATGACTTTCATGTAACTCAATTGAGGAGATACGTGCTTGATCCTTTACACATAATCGACCTCAGGGAGTTGGACGTCGATGATAGAGCGACATGTACGGAGGTTCCAGTGGGGATCAAGAATAGACAGGAGAAGATCCTACGAGGATGATCGATTCCTTGGGTGCACTTCCTTTGACAGTACGGGAACCTCCAGGTGAGCACATGGGAGCGGAAGGCTCAGATGCGTACTCTGTACCGCTTTTGTGACCCTAGTTTGTGATGAAGCTTTACGGGGACGTAAAGCCCTGAGGTGGGAGTAATGTAAAGACCCGGAAATTTCAAGGAAATTTTTTTCTTAATTTTCTTTGGAATTTTACAAGAACACAGTTTCTGACAGCGCCTGATTCCGAGGCCCGGTGTGCCCAGAATCAATTTCCGAAGTTTGGCTCGGGTACGTTCAGTGAATGAACGAGCGGGAATTTCTAACTTTTGAACCGGTTCCTGGAATGAAATTCCGAGGGCACCGATGGAACTGTAGCGCCGGTTTTTTCTTAGGAATTCCTTTCCTGGAGTTGCGTTTGCTTGGGAGCAGTTGTTTATTAAGGTTGTGGTTTAAGTGTAAAGAAAAATAAAATTTATGTTACAAATTTTATTTATCTTCTTAAGTGGTTATATCCTAAGTGTGGAAGTTGAGGTGGAATCACAAGTTCCTAACTAACCAATTGAGGATTAAGGTGCGGTGGGGCCCACACGAGCCCCAACCCTTCACCTTCCCCTTAACTCTCTTCTACCCCCCTTAAACTCCCTTGCAATTAATGTGCCAAAACCCCTCAAATTCCTAACTCCTTAAACTCCTTAACTCCCTTGAACCCCCCCCCCCAATTAAATGCGACTCTTCACTTCCACCTTCATTAATTTTGGATCCTCTCCACCCATTAATGAATGATGTAACTTAATGAATTTGAATTATTTTGAATTCATTAAGCTAACACTATAATAAGGTGTGTTGTTTTATTGTTTGGGGTTGGCTAAATCTTTGTGATAGAGTCATGGAAGGATTGAAGAGAATTCCACCCTCGACGAAGAACACGATGGACATCTCCAAACATGGAACAACGTCTTCTCGACGAAGAATGCCTTTTCCAAAGAAGAACGTGAAGTTTCCAACGTCGATCCCTTCTTGGATGCCTCCTTCCCACTCCTTCCGGAATAAAGAAGGGAGCGACTTTCACGAAGAACGCCGACGTCGTCAACGGCTTCTCTTTTCCGATGTCGACGAATCGCCGCCGCCTTTCCGCGACTTCGTCAACACATAACGAAAAACGAAGTAGGGGTTTGTTGTTGCTTTATTTAATTATTTTCCGTTCTTGGTTCTAGCATGACAAACATGAGGATGAACGTTTAAGTGTTATCGTCTAACGAGAGGGGGACCAGACAGCACAAACACGGCCGAAACCCCCTCCTTTGTTCTTGAATATTTCTTGCTGATGAAACGAGATAGCGTGGTGCCGTCGCACCGCGCAGGAATTAGACGGAAATTATTGCGCGGCGCCGTCGCGCCGCGCCGTGGAAAGAATTATCATGAACGCGACGCCGTCGCGCCGCGTCGAAGGACACCGAAGACGCCGCGGCCAGAGCGGGGCCGCGGCGGAGGGGCGTGGTGCCGTCGCACCGCGCCGGATGACGAAGGCCGCAGCCGGTTCCGGGCCGCGGCGGATCGTGATTACCGGCGGCCAGCCGGGCCGCCGGTGCCAGAAGACGGAAGAGGACCGGCCCTTGCCGGTCCTGTTGACAAGAAGCCGGCCGGCTAGGTCGGGCCGGCCGGGTTGGTGGAAACCGGGGGAATTTAATTCCCCCGGACAGTTATTTGGCCCCCATTATGAGGGGGGGCCGGTTTCACAAAGGGGGGGCAGGCGGCCCCCCGTTTCCAGCAAGCTCGGCCTTCGGCCAAGCTGGCAGCACGCCCAGCGCGCTGCCGTCCGCCGAACCGGCGCGCCGGGCCTGTTTGCCGCACCGGGCCACGCCGGGCCGGGCCGGGCCGCGCCGGGCCGGGCCGGGTCGACTCGGTTCGGGCCATCCGGGGGGTCTCGGGCCGGGACGGCCCGGGCCCGAAACCCCCGTTACCGAGCGGTTTGGTCAAATGCCCGTATCTTGGGCTACGGGCCTCCAAACGACTCGTCGTCAGCGGCAACGCGATCCTTGGATCGATACGGTGGTTTTGGTATACTATACTCAAGGTGCACCTTCCTTTTCGGGAGCCTACGTGGTTAAAACTCCATAGTTAAGCGTGCTTGGCCTAGAGTAGTGATCAGGATGGGTGACCTCCTTGGAAGTTTCCCAAGGTGAGTGTGAGACGAAAAAGCCAATAACTCTCAGACTGAGCGTCCGATTGACGCGCCGTCTATTGCGTTGAGTTCCTGTTGACGATACAGAACTTTTGGCATCCTCCACCTGAGTTTTGGATGCAGATGGATAGTGGCCGGGTTGGATCGCACCGAAATCCAACCGGGCCCCTGGAACGGAAAAGCTGATATCTTTCTGACAGAACGTCTGTTTGACGAACCGTCAGCGGCGTTGGTGATCGCGTTGAGAAACGGTCCCTATGAGTTTACCCTATGAGAGTTCGGGGTACATTTGAGATACGGCCGGGTTTGGTTTGCTCACGAAACCAACCGGGCCCCTGTGACGAAAAGGCTAATAACTCACAGATCGGGAGTCCGATTGACGTGCCGTCTGTTGCGTTGAGACCCCTATGCCGTGGCGGTCCATTGAGATACTTCTTCATGGGAATTTGAGATACTTGGAGTATCGACCTGTAGCTCGTGGAGCGGACCCTCCCAGTGACGAGCGTGCGGAGTACGAAGATCGTGTAGCTGACTGAGACCCGACGACTGCTGATCGAACGACTCAGAGTGTTACAGAGGTGCGCTTGGTTGTAGCGGCACATGGGAGCGCTTGGTTGTAGCGGCAGACCCACGACAGAGTTGCGCTTGGTTGTAGTGGCACATGAGAGCGCTTGGTTGTAGCGGCATACCCACGACAGAGGTGCGCTTGGTTGTAGCGGCACGTGGGAGCACTTGGTTGTAGCGGCAGACCCAGGACAGAGTTGCGCTTGGTTGTAGCGGCACATGGGAGCGCTTGGTTGTAGCGGCATACCCACGACAGAGGTGCGCTTGGTTGTAGCGGCACATGAGAGCGCTTGGTTGTAGCGGCAGACCCACGACAGAGTTGCGCTTGGTTGTAGCGGCACATGGGAGCGCTTGGTTGTAGCGGCATACCCACGACAGAGGTGCGCCTGGTTGTAGCGGCACATGGGAGCGCTTGGTTGTAGCGGCAGACCCACGACAGAGTTGCGCTTGGTTGTAGAGGCACATGGGAGCGCTTGGTTGTAGCGTCATACCCACGAAAGAGGTGCGCTTGGTTGTAGCGGCACATGGGAGCGCTTGGTTGTAGCGGCAGACCCACGACAGAGGTGCGCTTGGTTATAGCGGCACATGGGAGCGCTTGGTTGTAGCAGCTGGCCTGCAATACTCGATGGGTGGAGTTCTTCAGCAGTCTTAGGTTAGTGAGCAGTACCTCGGAGTCGTGACAGGACCACTGTACACTCCAGAGACGGAGCTCTTCAGCAGTTACGGTTTCGATATTGAAAATCCTAGTTTGAGCTGAGACTTTTGACCTTGTGTTTACCTCATGATTGAGATGGGTCACTTTCTAACTTAGGTATATGTATGGGCATATACCCGGGTAGTGGTTATCCGTTGAATTCACAATCCTTGTGTTTCCTCATGATTGAGATGGGTTACTTGATAACTTAGGTATATGTATGGGCATATATCTAAGTAGAGTTTATCTGTTGAGATCTTCTTTGTGGTTATCCTTGTTGGTTTAGTGAGACCTTGAGGGTCTCGGGGTCCCTACTGAGTATCGTTATACTCACCCCTGCACGGGCTATGCCCGCACCTCGTTGTGTTGGTTGCAGACGACGGGCAGTGCTGACAGAAGCCGAGTGTTCGAGGACTGGGCAGTACCTGGAGGTGGACTATACGAAGAGATGGTACCCAGAGGAGGACCTCATGATGAGGCGGTACCCAGAGGTGGACGTGACGACGAGGCGGTACCCGGAGTTGGACCACTGGGCGAGACATACTCGGAGCGGACGGTGGGACCTGAGGAGCAGAGGAGCTATCTGTACCCACCCTTCAGGTGGGATTTCTAGTGGACAGCTCAGCGTAGCAGCTTTACTTTTCAGTTGCTGTTTTCCCTTTCGAGTTGTACTTTACAGTTGGGCTTGTATTTCCGGCCCCTTTTTACTTTCCGCACTTACTGTTGTACTCAGTTTTTACTTAGTGTTTACTTCTTCCTCTTGTACTCTGTGGTGCTTGTTTTCTTTTATAAAGGCAATGCCTTCCCAGTTATCGGGATTTTACGCCTTTGGTGCTAGTCGCCAGCCCCTGGCCTATGGAAGGCGGGCTTTGGGTAGTCATGGAACGGGCCCCGAGGACGGGTCGTGACATATGTATAACTATTTATAATTCTGCCTATAATATTTTGATATATTTTTTATAAAATGGTTATCACAAGTAATCACTAGTGGGTATGAAGCCTAAACATTGAAATTTTCATTATTTGGCTTCATCCAGATCATTTAAGTGGATTCTTGTGTAGTGGAAACTTATTAAAATTATTAAAATGTAAATGTATATAAATTTTTATTATTTTAGTTCCATAAACACATATATTATCAATAAAAAATTATCTTAATGATGTGGGCCTTATATCATAAACTCCAACAACCCAATAAACATTTATGATCCACCTTATATCTAGTTCAACCTTCTTCTTGTACAAAAATAATTATAAAAAATATTTGATATGGGTCTCAGAACTCTCTTTTTTACCAAAGGAAAAGATTATTTATGACATCATTGATACTTATTATAAATAGTAACTATATAGATGATTACCTATCTTGATACAATAAAGTGTATGTGACCTCAAATTAATCTTTTAAAATCATTTTAAATATCACTTTTCCTTTTTTCTTTTTTACATATTTTTGTGTCTACCAAAATTGGTGTAGAATCCCCTTTAGAATAACCCAATATAATCTTCTTCACATGATTCCAAACATATATGTATTTTTATATGAATATGTGACTAGTATTTTGGGTAATTGGTAAAAGTAAAATGAATTTTCATTTCACCATGTGATGAAATCTCAAACATCTTATTAGTCTTATCATAAAAATATCCACACAGATTCTATTTATTATTGGAATGAAATATATAATCAACAAACACTATCACAACTAGTGATGTTGTGTCGGTCTTATTGTCATTCAAATCAATTCCAATGTATACATTTTGAAATCACATACTCCTCAAATAATAATCCAAAAGGATGTCCAAATTTATTGGATCTTCAGACAAAATATAATGCTTATTGATCATTTTACAGACATCTTTTTCATCAGATTCCAATAAAAAGCAATTAGGATGCTATGCACATTCATCCTCATCTAGTTCACCATTTCATAAGGGAGACTTTTACTTTTATTTGAATCACTTTAAATGATTAATAATATACAAAAAAAATGAGATTTTTATATAGTTTATAGTCTAGATATTATAGAAAATATTTCAAAAAATTATGCATTTATTATATTAATATCATTTTTTATAATTACTGACTTATTTCAAGAAACGTCTCATTTATTGTGTTGCTAATTTGTGAAAATTTTCCATTATTGTTTAACAGATTTTTGAAAACCCATTTCCTTTAATTACATATTTCTATTTATGAAATTTCAATGGATCCCATGTTTCATTATTATCAATTTGATATGGATCATTATTTGTAGATTGGATCCACTCATTCTGTTCGAAAAATTAAATAATTATCTAAGGTTCAATACTTCAAATCAAACTTGTATAACCAATTTACATGATTTTAATCATAGTTTTCACTCCATGATTCTAGTATCTGATAATTTCTTTTCAACATCAACACATTTATTTATTCTATCATTTCCTTTCATTGACCTATGATCCTCATCATCCTCACTAGTGTAATTAGAAACTATATATTCAATATCAATCCATTTAATATATATTATTTCATTAATATATTTGAAAGTCAAAATATTATACTCATCATAAAGACTTATTGGGTTCTTAACCTTTTTATGATTTTCAAGAACAACCACATATTCACTATGTAAAATCCTCACATACCTGTAATTGTTTTTGAATTTTTTGAGTTTATATTTTTTTATAATGAAGTAATATTGCATATTTATATTTATCATCAAACTTAACTCTATTTTCTCATTTTAATTGATCAATCATGAAATCCCAAACAACAAAATATATTTTGTCGTTGGATTATTCTTAAATCACATTTCATAGGGATTAATATTTGAGTTTTTCAATGAAGAAAATATTTTGTTAATTATTACATTGGTATTAATTTCATATTGATATAAATATCTATAGTATTCATGATGTGGAAGTATTTTTATATCTATATCTACAATACTTTTATCCTTCAGTTTAGCTAATACATTCTACTGAGAAATATATATGAGCACAAAACTCAGGGATTATTTAATTCTTATAAAGATAATTTTGAAATTGATATTAGAATAATCATTATAGTTATCAAAACTGAATTTATTCATTGATAAATCAATTTTTAACTCAATATAGTCTAAAAATATTTATTTTTTCTAAATATTAAAATTTTAGATACATAAACATGAAGCATGAAATTTTGGTGAATTTATTAATTAATGTGATGTTGTAAATTTCACCTCTTGTTGAATTATTTTTAATACATCTACAAAAATGATTGTAGATAAGATTTAAAGGTCATGTGATTATAATATCACTTCCTTTGTGATTTTTGTTTACTATTTATTCATTATAGAATGTTTTAAAAATATTGATATAGTGTTATTTAAGAATTTTTATACTTATTATAACATATTCAATGAATAAATTAATCATGTTAGTTTTTAAAAAGGTATAATTATTCTTTAACAGAAATTATTTTTAGCTCTAAATCTCAATTATCTGTCTATATGGGATTTTCCAACTAGAATCAGATTACCTAAAGTTCTCAACCCTTTAATTTAAACATCAAAATTCTTATATATATTTAGAAAAAAACCATTTTTATCATTTATTTCATTTACAACATCACAAAAATGTGATACACTCAATACATTATGGTTTAGTCCATCAATAAATATAACATAATTAGTACTACTAATATATTTTCCTATATTGTATTTTTCAATTAGTTTGATATTTAGCATGATATCATTTCTAAAAGGTGTTATATCCTCCCTCGTATAGGTTAATATTGGTTTGATTTTTCACATCACGTATATTATAAGAAGAAATAAAAATGTTAATGATCTGAGGATTATTATATTTACATTCATTAAATTAAACATCAAACTCATTATCCAATTTTTTTTCTTTTCTCTATAAAATTTATAAATAACTGGAAAATATTTTATTGGGATTGAATAAATCTAACAAAATTTTCTAAGGTGTTTCCATCTGGATAACAACTCTAAAATACCTCATGAAAACTGTGATATTATTTAGATTAAATTTATTCGCTGGTTATTGAAACTTTTAGAAAGTTTACATTTGGGAATTTTTTCTCCTAATTATTTATTATTATTTTTTAAATCCTAGTAGATACATATTATATAAATAATTTTATGTTTTCTAACAAAATAAAAAAACATTAAGAATAACACTGAAATAACCTATTTTTATAAATATTTTACTACGGAATGTATTGTTTTTTTATCTATGTTATTATTTTTTGATTTATATTAAATTAATTATAATTTTTTTGGATCGATTTATTATCATTTTATATTGGAATGAAATTATTTCTAGAATTTTACACTTTCTAAACTCGATTTGTTTTCTGATTTTCTATAAACTTGTTATCTAATCTAGATTACTTCTTAACTCTTAATTCATCTACATGTATAGATATGTTTTTAGGATTTGATTTAGTATGGGTTTCCTCCTCATGACACAATAATTTTACAATATAGATACAAGATCATTTCTTATTAAAAAATTCACCAGTTCAAGAAAATTATTTATTTATTTCATTTTGGATGTATCATTGTGTTTATCCATTTAACAAAGATTCATTTTGACCTATCAACCTCTTTATCTCCAAGAAAAATCATTATTCTATATTAATTTTTTTATTTATCAATTTTATAAAGTTTTAAATTATCAATTTCCTTGATTAGGCCCTCATTTATAGTTGATTTTTTTTTCTTGAGAAGTAAAGTTTTCTCTATATGTCTTCAAAACAATTAATGCACATGTTTATATCCATTATTATAGTATATTATATTGTGTTTTATCCTTATTAAACTATATACATACTAATTATTTGTGATCTATAGTCAATTGAGTCAACTTATTTATATTATTGGGACACACGTACCCTTTAAGAGGTATATTATTGTTCTTCATTATCATAATCACATTATTTCTTTTTTTTTTATAAAAATTCTTCAATTTATAAAAATTCTTTTATGATAAAAATATGGGACATTTTTAATATTCACATTGATATAATTTTCTCTAGAGAATAACTCCAATTTTGTACTTTTCTAACTCTTTATTGATCTCCACACACAATTTTAATTTTTAAGGGATAAATGGAAAAGAATTTATAAAATTTTAAATAAAGAAATATTTCAAAAGAAATATTACATTTATAAATAATATTAAAATGAAAAAGGTTTCATTACATTATTTATATATTTTAAATAAAATTTTCTAAAATTTCATCTTAATTAGATTTCCGTTTCACATATTCGATCTTTAAGTATGTGATGGATTCAAATACAATTTAATTATACTTCAATTTTATTTTATGGGTAGTAATGCTTCTCATTAAAAAATTGATATGAGTTTCATAATGTTAATAAATGATAAAATCATCAATATTTCTATTTTCATGAGTTAATATCTTTGAATTAAACTTTTTTGGATGAATCCTCATGAGTTTCTTAAAAATATCGGAGTTATAGAAATTTTCACCATACCCATGGATGATTCTTATGATCATATTAACTCTAGTAGATAATTCATCAAACGTTTTTTATTATTGTATTCTGATGTATTCAGGCTATTTTCTACTAACAAACAATTTGACATCCTTCATATTTTTGTATCCGTTTTAGATACTAGGACAGTTTTTCACATATAATTTTCTACTTTATATCCTATGATTCTTAGAGTTTATCATTTATATAGAGTAAAATAAATCATTTTTGACTTTAAATAAAATTAAATATTATTTTTAACAAAAGGATACCACACTAACGTCTCACATAGAACTGTGAACACATATTGGATTGAGTCAACAATATCAAACCCAATGGATAAGAGGTTTGGTACCATTATTTATTTTCAAGTATAAAATTATTTATCCTAAATATATGATTTTATTTTCTAGCAGCATAGTTCATTGAATTCATGAAAAAGAAATAGTTAATCAATAGAGAGAGAACATGGGATCTGATAAAAATGTTAGGATAAATCATGGGGCTATAAACAGAGGGGAAATCTAGGATTATTAATTTTTATGAACACATTCACTCTCATTATTACTCGACAAAACTCATCAATTCTCACAAATTATCAGAAATAAAATAAATACAAAACATTATTGAATGAGGTTCACCTCCTGAAATTATAAATATTTCATAGTATGTTTTAGTCTTTAACCAATTCACACACAACTATTCTCTATTAATAAATAATTTCAAACAAGAAATAGAATGACATTGAGCCAATTACAAATGTTAGAATCAATTAATTAGAACCCATCATGAACAAAAATTATTTTTTTGAATAATGATCTATAATTTAAACATGTGCATCCACATGATCTAGAAATATATAAATATTCTTCATATTCCACTTCAATATATATGATTATTCTTTCACAATTCATATTCGAAATTTATGGAATATTCTAATCATTATTCATTAAAGACCGAACACTAATTATTGTTCACTCTTCCTAAATTTTAAAATTTTTCCTAGATGATCATGTTTCTATTTCAATGTATGGAAATTATTCCTAAAAAAGTGATAAAAATATTTCTATCCGAATTATTATCCAAATATTTGTATAATATATTATTTCAAACATACATATAAGGGGAGAAATTTTCTCATTTTTTATTCAAAAACACCACAACTTGATTACAAAAAAAATCTATGGGTATTAATTTGTTTCTTATTACATTCAATGATTATATAAAATGATCCTTTTGGTGTATATATTAACATCAAAGTGCATGGGAAACTTTTATTTTTACTGAAAATCAAAATAGTCATGGTATAGAATAACTCATCATGGTGAAACTGGTTCCGAATTTAGAAAATAATATTTATCTATTTTTCTCTATGGTCTCAGATTTGTTGAATTTTCATTTATTTATATTATAATTTATTATTCATCATCTAAAATCGTCGCTTTATTCAAAGAAAAATTATACATAATAAATGACAATATTCAATGAACTATATTTTTTTATATTATTGAAAATTATTCATTAAAGAAATCTTATTTCATAGGAGTAATAATGGTGTTTATGGATTTTCTATATACTTTTTTAGATTTTCCACTTTCCACATGGAATGATGTTTTAATGAGTAAAATGGGACTTCTTAATTCTATATGAATCTTATTAATATTATATGTTACTATTAAGAAGTTTGTATTACTAATAAAAAATTTCAGTAACTTTAAACATATTCAAGATCATCCTTATAGGTTATCAAACCAAATATAATGAAATTATACAGACTTTAAGGGGATTCAAATGATAACTATAGAGTTTGAATGACTTATATGAAAACACCATTCCATTTCCATATACTGGACTCTATTTCTATACTTTCTCTTATATAAATAATACTTGTCCATGTTTATTCCTTAGTATAACCTTGTATAATTAATTTAATATTTAAAAAAACTTCTACAGTTAAATTCAAGTCCTCTAAAAATATGTTAAGTTAACATTAACACATTTTCATTATTAAAAAATAGATATTAACAATAAATAAAAAATTATACTTTAGTGATTTTAACAGATGGTCATTTATTGATTTTATATACTTATTTGATTTCAATGAATATACTGAGGGGACACAATTTATGTAAACCATACCTATACACATAGGTCTGGTATTAGATGAAAAATAGTATTTTTATTCTTTGATACCATCAGATATGTTACAAACTCTCAATTCGTGGTTAATTGCTAAATAAAAATACATTACATATATTCTTTGATACCTAGTGAGCTATCTTAAATATATAAATTTGTATATTTTACATTATTTTCTAATTTAATCATTACATCCCATAATCCCAAAAATTAGACGTTTTAGTGTCTATGAAGAATCATTTTAAAAAGATCTTTTTAAAAATAATTCATTTCAAATATACCATAAACATCTATACATAAAAACTCATTAAACACATAATCTGGAATATAATCCCATGATAAAATTTGAAACAAATCATGGAGTGAAAAAAATGATCAAAATAGAGAAAATTCAATGATCTATAATGCTTTAGTTCAAAATCATTTTATAAAATATGTGTGTTGGGTAAATATATAATTAAAAGGAATATGGATCCACATTATTTTTCCATTAAAAATAATTAATGATAAAATAACCTAAAATATCTAACATATAACACAGAATATGAATTCAATTAAGTAATAAAAAAATAATGATCAATGGGTTATGATAGAGGCATAAATAATAACATTGAAATAGGGAACAAACATAAAAATAATAAATTATGACTTTGTGGACATAACAAAACACAATCCTGTACATTAATAATGTTGTTCCCATAAATAAAGAACAATTATTTCCAAACAAAATGTGGTGAACATTTTTAACAAATAGTCATTTTAATACACAAAATCAAAAAACATTGCTAAGAATTAATCATGCCCTCAAAAAATCAATATCAAAATTTATATATAAATAATTAACCAATAAATTAGAGGGATATACAGTAACCCCATAAAATAATTATATGAAATATATATGTGTTCTACATAATATCAATAATATATCACAGAAAAACCCAATAAAAATAATATCTTTTACTGAATGCTTTCAAATGAAACCACATAAGATAAAAAGAAGAATTGCATCAATTGATTCCAAAATGTAAATATAAAAAAAGAATTAATATCATCATAAAAATTAATCAATAATAGATATTTATTTTTCATTTAGATAGAACAATTAATGTTAAATCAAAAATATATATTTCATAAAAAAATTTCAACACTATCATAAAAAATATGATGTTACGAGTCAATTTAAATAATTCTTTTGGGATAGTGAGTTGAATAATTTTTAAATATATTATTTGTAAATATTTACTAATAATTAGACCTTGAATATTAAAAATTTTAAATTAAAAAATCTAATGTAGATGATACAAAATTATTGAATTTCAAATGATATTACATTTTGAGATTTTATGGTGTTTTTAGAGATAAACCTATATCAATAAAAATTCTATAAATAATCATTTCGTATATAGGTAAAAGGAAATGTGAAGAATAAATAATATGAAATATCCTTATAATTATAAATATTTTAGGAAAATATTTGTTTTTCAAATAAATAGCATAGATATTGTGGAGAAGGATACATTTGAAAGGGTCAGAATTATTGTTATTACTTTCATATTTTAATTGAGAAATAAATCCATAAAATAAGAATACATTGTTGTTAAAATGAAAATTATTGTCAAAATAAGAGTTAAATAAAATATAATATTGTTTTTGTATATAATAAGCAAATAATTGAAAATTATATATAGGAACCAAGGTTACATCTTAATGAATGGAAAATAAGTTTGCAAAACCCCTTTTCAATAAAATTTTTAATCAAAAAAATATTATGGGATGGTTGATAAATATAATTTTAAATAGAAAGAAACAAACATAAATGATAATAATATAATCAAATACGGAAACAATGTATGCCTTATAAAATTTGAATTTTTCTATAATATGAATACATTCTTCAATTAAGTGAAATTGAGACAAAAGCCCTTAAAAATATGTTAGTTTTTAAATATGTTTTTTAACGTATAGATAATCAAATGAAACATGGAATAAAATTAATATGAATATAATCATGTTAATATATTCAGAATATCGATTATATATATCTTATAAAAAATTAATAGGTGCATAATAAAAAATATGTCTCTATGAAAGAAATTTGAGATAAAACCCCCATAACATGGATTTATTCTAAAAGGATCATTTACTAAACCTTTTTATAAATGAAATAATTACAGTAATACATTATTTTAGTACCTTATTAATTTATTTTATTAATTATACTCCTTAATTGAAATCATTCATTAAAAATGTTTTAGTAATTTTTTTCCATCAGTTGTTGGTAACTTTTATTATTTCATAGACATTTTAAAATTGAAATTTAGACTCTAGTTATTTTATAAAAATTTATTATATCATATATAATTCAAGATAACCAAGAAATCTATGAGTCATGTGAACCAAATCCTAAGGGAATGAAATAAAAATAAAAGTACACTACATGGATTCATAGAGTCACTCTATGAAGATGCGTGTAAACCTCACAACAATAATTCGCATGAACAAGACAATCATAGTAATCAGGTAATACAAATTACCAAAATGAGGTGACTTAATTAGTTTCCCTTTTCGCAAGAGCATCATCCATTTGATTGGATTCATGGTAAACATGAGTGACTTCAAGGGAGGGTGAGTCAAGAAGCTAAAGAAAATCAATCCATTCCGGTAGAATCCTCTATGGAACAGTCCTCGATTGATGTTCCAAAATTTAAACTGAAACATAAAAATCTGATTCTACCCATAAATTGTTCCAACCAAAATGGACAACATACCTGATTTCATTAATCATATCCCAGAGCTCATCTTCAACGGAGAACCCATTGCCAATAAAATGAAAGAAGCAGCCTTTGAAAAATCCCCTAAGAGGTACGGAATACACCATCACATCTAGAGGGCCCGAGAGCACTAAAGGAAGCCCCATGAACATTAACCTTTATTTACTATTGAAGAGGCAGAATCCATCAGATGTATTTCACCATCAGTGGCTTCTTCGTTCTTCAATTAATACCTATAGATCACAACAAAACCAGGTCAGAAGAATCATTTCTCATATAACTACTTTGGCTATTTTAATCCATGTAAATGGAATATATGTTTTATAAGAATTTATAATTTTCTTATATAATTTCATTAGGGTTTTAGTTATGATTCATGAATCTGAAAGCTGTTATGAGCTTATATTATGAAAAGTTAATGAAAAAACCTAATATTTTAATAACAATTAAAATATTAATATTAATGTTATAGAACAAAAATACTAATTATTTACTTATTAATATCGAATTATATCAATAATAATGATTAAATAGTATTCCATGATATATATTTACTATAGATATCTTAGAAGTTGCTAAAAGATATAGATAAGAACATGTTATATTTGATAGGTGTCTATAAATAAAAAATGATTATTTTGTTATAATTTCCTAATTATTAATGTATAATGATTTTATTAGGGAATTATTGAGTACATTTATATAATTATATGATATTTGGGTGAAAAATGAAGAGAATTAAATGTTATATAATGCATAATACTCATATTAAGGGCTTGATTCTTCTATAATAGAACCACATGTAATGGGATGTCTTGGGACAAATTCTTATGACCATGGGATATAAAATATTTAATAGTGATGTAAGAAAAGAAAAATGGTGTAGGATTTAATGGGAAAATTTACTAAACAAGAGTGGATGTAATTGATCATCTTCTACAGGTGAAAAGAAAAGAAATTTCATAGAAAACATAGGTCGGGTAACAGGTATGGATTGAATCCCATATGGGAAATTTGATATAGGCAAGGAAATTCATTTAAGGACTATGGTAATATTTTAAAAAACTAAAATGGTTTTCTATAATGTGTATGTTTGAATTTTATTTATAAAATTCATTCTGTGGTATATTACCAATTATACCATTTCTTATGTTTCTTTTTTTACAATGTTAATTTTTTCACTAAAAATATATGATACCATTAATTAATAATGTCAACATGATGATTCATAATTTTAAATACATATAATTTATTTCAATTTATAAATATAAAAAAATATTTTAAGAAACATATAATATATTGAAAACTATTTTTGTAGTTAAATGTATTTTTTAAAATATTACGTGATCTTAATCAAATGTAATATCAATTACGAACTAAATGAGTTTTAATATTTTTTTTATATATAATAATTTCATTTTATTAATCATTTAAAATATATAAATTTAATTTATTTGGTAAAATAGTACCCAACACATATAAAATCAATTATTTGAAAATATACACTTATTCATTAGTGTGGTAACTATATTTTTCCTCAATAATTTTTTTAATATATCAAATTGGAATTATTACAAAATTTAAAAATTATAATTCATAATATAAAATCTATTTTATTATTTTTAATTTTTCAATTTTTTAATAATTATTTATAATTTAAAACCCATAAACCTAGAAAAAATATTTCTAGTTAAAATTTGTTTGAGGATAAAATAAATTTATTTGTAATAATTTTCATTGAATAATATATGGATTTTTGATAATTTATTTTATTTTATTTATTATCAATAAATTTAATTAAATTACTTATTTAGTAGTGATCTATTTAATATAAAATACATTACAAAAATAAAAAAATCTTTAAAAATTTCTCTTTTCAGCATTAAGTTTATTTGTATTTAAACTTACTTAATTAATAATAAATTAATTTTTGTTTATTAAAATTTTAATGTATACTGATAAAAAAACATATTTCGCTTCACACTTTGAATATGTGGAAGTATACACATATAATATATAATAAAACAGTCTTTTTAATTAAATATTGTCAATTATCCATGGGCTAGATCTTATTATTCCTTATTGTTCTATTAATTATTTATTAGATTTTACTAATTTATTTATATAATAATTAATTAAATATTTTAATTTTTTTTATTGATTTAATTATTTAAAATTTAATAAATTTTCAAAATATAAATGATGCAGAAAATTAGTAAATTTCTATTAAATAGAATTTTAGAAAATTATTTTCTGTCATTTAATTCCATAAAAAATAAATTATTTAATTGAATTTAAGTAATTTATAATCAAAATGTATATATTTTATCATCAAAATATACTATACCTATCAATTATATACTGGTAATTCCATAATGGAAAATATTTACTTGTATTATAACAAAAACTGTATAACTCTTTTATAATGGTTATATAATGATAGCCTTACCCCATCACCTATTATAAATTCATTCTATTCTAACATCACAATTTACACTTATCATTACATAATTTTTCCTTTTTTATTATTTAGAATTATTTTACCTTTTATGATATTCATTTTCATGTTATCATTAGTTAAAATAAAGTTAATTATCGAGGGGTAATATTATCCATGTGATTTTATGGCGATAAAGAAAATATTGTTTTCTTATTTTTTTTTCAATTTCATAAATAAAATTTTAATGGACGTAATCAAAAATATTTTTTAAATTTTATTGATTGTAATACGATTTTATATATTTATTTTCTTAATATTCCCCTATGAATGAATAAAATTGTGTTAGTTTCATTCAAATCACTAACGACTCATTTAATAATTAATTTTAATTCCATAAATTAATAAAAAAAATCTGAATTTTATACATGTTTTTTATGGAAACAATTATTCCATAATGCTCTGTGTGATTCACTTTCCCCCAATTTAAAAATTTCATCCTCAAATTTTTAATTATTACTCACTTATAAAAATGGATAAGTGTAACCAAAAGACATAAAATATTGAAGAAATAATTTATAATGAGATATGAACCTTACTATAAGTTGGTAGCTCACAGAACTCATGTTTTCCATTTAAATAGTAATATATTTTCTACAAGAATATTTATGAAATATCCTGCATTAGAGTATATGAAGAAATATAATTTTTAATATGTTTTTAGATGTAGGCCTTGAATGACCAATAATCGATAAATTCAACCATTTATATACTTCCAAATAAATATTTTAGATAGAAAATATGATTTTTCATGATCAAATCATAAAAACTATATATCTTCTATAATATTAATCCATTTGCAATTGTTATCTGAATGATAACATACCAAATTATAATGTTTATCATTTTATGAAAAATTAAATGCATTGTTTTCCCTCTTATTTTATTCTATAAGTTAAAACCAATGTTTTTGGAAAAAAAAATGATAAAAATATGTATAGTGAATGTGAAAACTAATCCAATTAGGTCATAAATAGTGTCACATTTGGAAAGTCTACAATGTTGAGTTCCATTATATGTATTTAGGTAAATTAAAAAGTACTATTTAGTATTCACAATGATATTGTAGAATTTTTCCCAAATTGTTTATAACATCGTACATTCCTTTAGATGTTGAAGTGGGATTATTTTGGATATTAAATGTGATTTAACTATATGATAATTGATATGTTACCTTTTATAAATGGCGATACTAGATTCTGAATATCACATAAAATTCTAGTATGGGAGGAAAAACTTGATTCTTAATAAGTAACTTACCAAAATCCACGATGAATGTATTCATATATTATAATAAATCACCGATTTGGTTTATTTATTACTAAATAACCAATTTTTGAGTTTTTTAATCAATATTCTATGAAAAAATTCATGAAATGAAAATAAAAAATCTCTAAATATATATTGGTGTATTAGTTTATATTTTACCACATAATTATCATGATCCACTTCCTTAGTCATCATTTATATGGTCTGTATTTTTAACAAGATTTTTGGAGTTTTTAATTCTTATTCACCTTAGTATCCCATGGAATGTTGAATTTATTTTCATAGTTGTCAAAATTATTTCTTTTAATAAAAAAACATGTGGGTGATATATTTGTTGAAAATTAATTTCCCTCATTTTTTTTCATCATCCTCTATATCAATATTCAAAAATTATTATCTATATGGATAGCTTAAACACTAGAAAAATTTTCCAGTTCATTTCATGTGATTTGTTTTGTGCTTCCTCTAACACTTTGGACACGTTGAAATTTAATTATTCATTCTTCCATGCTATTTATACCATTAACTATGATGGAACTTGATTTTTTTTCTTATTTGGAATGTTTTGGATTTAGGAAAGATTAATGTTATTAATCATAACTAGATAATTATAGATAAGAATAACAATAATATATTAAATACTAGCACCAACCCTTTTTGGTTTCTTCTTATGAAAATCATCTCTTTTTCCATTACACCCAATGGTAACATTGTTCCATTTTGATATATGAACAACATGAATAAGATAATGTTTTGGGATGAAAATAATTAAATAAATATGAATAAGTACAACTATTAAAATAGAAGGAAAAAAATCATAAATGATGTGTATAACCTAGCTTATGAATATATAGGATTCAATCTAGGTTGTCTATTGTCATTTTCATATTAGGTTCTCTATTATAAACTGTTATATTTCAAATCACTAAATTTTATAACAATAGTTTTAGAATAATTCATAATGGATCATAAAGGTTATCTAAATAAATATATGGTCTCCCATTGGAGTTTCAAATCATGTGTGCAGTAAGGCGCATTTATTATGAATCGATTAATGATCAAGTTAATACATAATTTTTACCAGATTATTATCTATATGAACATCTGAAACAGATCCCAAATCCAAATGTTAATATCAATAAAATATTTTATTACAAAAAAACCAAAAACATTATTCAATAATAAATTCTATGAATGTTTTAAAATATTTAGTATAATAGCTTTTGTTTTTCCAATATTCTATAGTCTCAATCCTAAAAAAGAACAAATACTTGATCCACCAAGATTCCCAAACCTGAACTACCATATATCATATGTAAATAAAATCATTGAAAATATTTTTTGACACTAAATAAGACACCAAAAACTGACAGCATAGGTCCTCCGTCTAAGAAAAAAACATTACATATATGTTATGATACCTAGTGAGAAAACCAAAAATAATATATTCATACATTTTATATTATTTTCATGATTTAAACATTTCAATTATAATGTAATATCTACCTTTTATAACCAAAATGTATATTTTTTTAGATACTAGATATTTAAAAGCCATATGATAAATTATTACATCATCATATCCCAAAAATATCTCTATATAATGATTCATTCTACACATAATCCAGTATATAATTCCACATGGAGATTGGAAATAAATAGAGTGAAATAAAATTCTCAAAGTGTAAAGTATATCAATGATTCATAAAAGGGTTATGTCATAGTTATGTGAGAAAACATAATCCTAAGAAAAATATCATATGAAAAGGATCATGGAACATTAATAATTTTCCAAAATGAAGTATATGAAGTTATATAAAAAATATAAAAAATATATCTTACCATAACAATTCAGTGATAAAATATGTAATAGTGTCGATCCTGCACTCCCGATTTTTTTTCCAAATATACATAATTTACAAACTATATTTTAAACCAACTATATATACCTAGACACAACTATACCACAATTAAATGACATAAAAATATTTTTTTATAAAAATTCCCATGACATTTACGTTTTAGTGGTTTATGGAATTTTGAAAAATCATAAAATAATAAACACAATTTCATTATTAATTAAAGGAAATTTGTTTCCATGCTATAATAAATTATATAATCAATAATTTGTCTTTAATGTCTACCATTAATCATAAACAATTGAAATTATATTATCAATATAATGTCTAATACATTTCTTCGTAACATGGGTAAATGAAAACATAATAAGGGTTAACTCAAATTCCATTTAAGGGTATACATAATTGATAGAAATAATATATCATAAATAATAATAATAAGAGTATAAAAAATTATGGTTTCAAAATATAAATAAAATATAATTCCATAAAAATGAATGTGAAAGTATTATATTTCCAAGAATAATAATGGAAATTAAAATATCCCATAGATAATAATAACCAATTATATAGAGGTGAAATAAATATTTCCAGACAACTAATTCTATTTCATATGCTATATAATCATGATATGAGACATTATAATATTAAATTCATGGACCTATGGCTAGGAAATATTTTATTGGGTAGGTATACCCCAAAATACCCATGCTATATTGTACCATGAGAACAAAGGATGTATTGATGGGATATTTTGGGGCCCAACCAACATTAATTTATTCCAATAAAATCATCATATGAATGAATAAATAAACTATAATATAAATAAAAAAATTACTCTATATTAAAAAATTATTCATATTAAAATAATGAGTGTATGGATTGTATATAATCCCCCAATCAATAAATGGAATAACATTCCATATATGAATCCTGTGAACTAGCATTGTATAAAGAAGGGGGTATAAATTCAAATTAATAATTTACCCCATCAATTGATGTATTATTCCTAAGTGAGCACTATTAAATCCAAGGATGTTAACATAGAGTTTTCATATATGAAATGATTTGAAAACAATTAGGTTTATAATAGAGGATGAATTTTAAAAACAATAGATGTTATTGAATTTGTAAAGATTAATCCCAAAAAATAAAATAGTATGAGAGGTTTTAGAAGGGAATATATGGTCGATATTTACCCCACAAAAGGGATAACATGTGTTGAATACGAATCATTTCTCAATGAATATAAATTGATATGTGAGAAGCCTGAAAATAATAGTAATTAAATTATTAAATGAAATTGTGTAGGATACCATAAATTCAAATATAATGAAACAAATGATATTTATTATAATTGAAAGAAATATGGTCTTCAATACACATTATATAATAATGGTTTGTGTATAATATCATGCCAGCATCTAGAAACTAACAATAAAGAAAAATTACCCTAATGTCCTTAGAATATTCTAAAAGAAAATCCCATTGAGAAATAACATTTTAAATAAAAAATTAAATTACATGAATAATTATAGGATCATTATAAAAAAATTAAGGTTCATTAGTATAAGGACATGATCACATACATTACATAATCTTGTAAATTCCTTTAGAATTCACTTCTTTACATTGATAAATAACTTTTAGGGTTATAGTTTGAGATATTTAGGACATAATTCATACTTATCAACAAAAAATAATATAAATTTGGTAATACTAAAACACTAATCATTTTTTCATAATACAAATTTTTTTAATAAAATCATGAAATATATTCAAGAATACTAATCCCAAAGTTTATCTAGGATTATTTATTTCACAAACCCATCCTTAAAACATATTAAATACATTTTAAAATTGGGAAATTTAATATAAATCTCATTAAGGTATAAAAAAAATAATGAGTGAAAATGTTAGTCCATTAATACTTATAAAAACATGAAATCATTTTTACAAATACATACTTTTTAAGTTATATGTATCTTATTGTTACCTAATGAAAACATGAGATTTACATGAAACATAAAAAACAAAAATAATACTATAATGGTTTATTGGGGAACTACATATAATATATTATAACAAATTTGGATACCATATGATTTTTATCCCTTAAAACTACCATACAATGTTACCCTCATCGATACTGAAACGTCACGGTTCCAGAAGTCACCTAGATACTTTTCTGTACCTTGTTAGTCATGTGGACCGAAGCACATTTCCCCAAATTCTAGAGGCTATTGACAAGTAGCAAGGGCCTTGGGTGTGATAGTGGGGAAACTCTGACCTCATTGGCAGAGTAATACATCGTAATTAAAACATATACACAATAGCGGAAGCAGTAATAATCCATTCAAAAGGAAGTAGTGGAAGACTAGAAATAATAAACTGGAGCACACACACACACACACACACACACATATATATATATATATGAATTATGCATGATACATATGACTAGAAAAACATATAATCAAATCAAAATTCTGGAATATAGACAGTACTAAATTTATGTACAAAAGAGAAGAGATGAAAGCTCCTCAGCATCACAAGCCACAGCTTGGTCCCATGCTCTCCAGCTCCACAGAACTCAAGTACCTAAAGTAGAAGGGAACTTTCCCTTATCTATACCTACAATAATATAATCTATTTCGGCCCAAAGGCATGGCCCAAACAAGGTGTGAGAATAAATCTCAGTAGGCATCCACCACAAGATATGTGCTTAACAATCAGTGCATATATGCCAGGTATCAAGTAAAAGGAACCCGTAAATAAGGAAGTACTCAAAAGTTATCAATCCATAGTTTCAATGCTATCAATTTCATATATCAACGACAACTAATCAAAGTAGGTACCCCTCTGTGTAGTACTCTCAACCTAACCCCTTTGGTTCAACCAAAACAAGGATACTACAAAGTCTCTCTGAGGATGCTCTCTCAGTCAATTCCCCTTATAGTCCAAAGCATTAAAAACCCTCTGAGGAAAATCACACCGTCAATTCCCCATATAGTCAAAGTGATAAGAGAGTCTCTGGTGAATCTCACACGATCAATTAACCTAATATTCAAAAGTGATAAAGACCCTCTGAGAAAGATCACATAGTCAATTCCATATATAGTCTACTACATCAGGTTCTCACGGCCCTGTGTAAGTCAATCTAGCATATCAATGCAATATGGCCAATGTAAACCTCAAGAACTATGTGGCTAAATAGTCTATAGCATATCAAGCATGTCAGATAAAATAATCACTCCATCCTACAGTACTAGGCATGGTAAACTTATAAGAATCCCAATAGGATAAATAGGACCAAACAGTCATAAACAGAACATGCATGGGAAAACACTTCCAAAGCATAGAAATCCCCAAATCCACATTTAATTAACATTTACTCACACATACCTGCATGGCAGGTAATTAATAGGGTTAAAATGGTAAACACTCAACACCCCATTCAAGGGTATTGTACAAAATTGCACATATAACACAAATAATTTCAACAGAAATGCACAAAACACCAACCTTGGTGTGGGGAGATATATTTACATGAACATCAAGACATAAATAAGACAAGAACACCACATATTTACAGAAACATCTAAAATGTTCAATAGAGGATAGCATGAGAAAGATGAGAAATCCTGAAACGAAGCTCAAGGAAAACGAAGAGCATACCGAGGTGATCCCAACACAACCAACAGTAGTCGAATCAGAGATCAGGTTCTTGATAGGAGGGTCGGGGAAAGATTAGTGTCGTACTCTCACTCTTGGACGAACCCAAACTAGAAGGAGGACTTTCTGTCTGTCAGACGCGACCCCGTTGTGTGTAATGAAAAAAAGAAACTACACGGTGTGTTCTTATTATGTACATGTTGTGTACTTGACATTATCGGCTCCCACATTAGGCAGGATCCAGGTCACCACATAAGATCATGTGCATAGTCGCTACAAGGCCAGCACCCAGCTACCCACGGTAACTGAGTACACAACATGTACTCATAAAGTACACAGTGTGTACTTCAAAAATTTCTAGAAAGTACACATTTTCATCAAAATCACCAGAAAAGAAAAAAATACCTGACAGGAAAAGTCAGGTACTTAAAAAATTCCCCCCTTATAAAAATTTGTCCTTGAATTTCCCTAGAAAGGTGGCGTAGAAGAATAAACATAGAATAGCTATAGCAACTAGGATCGTACATCTTCCTCCCTCTCCCAAGTCTCATCCTGTACTCGCCTATGCTGCAATATCACTCACACCAAAGGAAAAGACTAGTCATGGAGAACCTTTGTACTTCGATTGAAAATCTGGATAGGATGCTACTCTAAAGATTCAATCTGTTCCAAATCAATCTCCGCAGGTTGGAATACATGAGATGGTTCGGAGAAGTAACGTCGATGCTAACAAATGTGGAATACATTGTGCATAGCTCGTTACCTCTAAGGTAAATGTAACTGATAGGGAACCAGCCCAAATCTCTCCAAAACGTAAAAAAGACTAACATACCTTAGTGAATGCTTACATTTTCATCTAATCCTTATGTTCCCCAACCTCGGTGAGACACGAAGGAAAATCTAATCCCCACCCTCGAACCCGAGAGGTCATCTCCACTGATTAGAAAAAGTTTTTGTTGGGACTGTGCGATATCCATCCTCTTCTGAATCTACTCAATCTTCTCTATGGCCTCCTGAACAAGACGAGGTCCCAACATAGCTGTCTCTCCTGCCTCCAGCCGATATAAGGGTGATAGGCATGGCCTACCATACAAGGCCACATAAGGTGCCATATGAATAGTTTCTTCAAAACTATTATTGTAGGAAAACTACAAAAGAGGTATATACATCTTCCAAGAACATCAGAAATCGAGAATGCATGGTCAAATCTTGTCCTCAAGTACCTGAATCATACGCTTGGACATGCCATCTGTCTAGGGATGGTAACATTTACTCGAAAGTACCTATATACCCAAATCCTTATGAAGTATCTTCCAGACCTGATAAGTAAAACATATATGTATGTCTGAAACAATGGAGTTTGGAACTCCATGTTAACATACAATCTCACAAATGTACAACCATCCCAACTCATCAATACTAACGTTCTCCTTGATTGGAAAGAAGTTAGCATCCTTCGTGAGTCTATCAATGACAACCCATGTCACGACCCGCCTTCACCAAAAGGAGGGAAGGGTCAGCGGATTGCCAGGCCCTTCCTTCTTTAAGTTGAAGGAGAGATAATGACCCCCGAAACCCGCCTTCAATAGGTCCCGGAGTGGCGACTAGCACCAAGGGTATAGAAAATTCTCGCAAATGGAAGGCATTACCCTTTTAATAATTTAGGATCGGGAAAAAAAAGGACAAGTCGACCTCCCAAAAAGGAAAGGAAGCAAGTTTATATAAATGAACCCAAATAAAGCCCCCCATGCATGCTTAAACAGTTTACAACAAGGTACAAGTACAAAAGAAAAAGAAAGCTCTCAAGTAAAATACCAAAAGAAAACAAAGATACGACAACAGCGACAACTCCAACTGTTCGACTAATAGGGTCCCGCGCAGCCCTGGTAGTCCTCCTGGAAACCTGAATGTAAACGTAGGGTGAGCATACAAGTACACTCAATAGGGAAAACCAAGACTCTTGTGCACAAGTGGGGGAACGTACTAAAGTCCCGTGAGAAAAGAGTGAACCAAACAACTAACAAGGCAAACTATCCATCCCAGGCCTCACCAAGGCTCACTCCCCAAATAACGCAAGTCAAGTAATATATATAATAAGAGCACATCGATGTTTGGGTACCCCGCGCCACTTCCCCACTGGTTATTGAGACATCCTACGCATCGGACTAATCCCGCCATTCTCACCGCAGTCCCACTGCCACACCCGCCCGCACACACCTGGGCCACAACCACACGCAGTCCCACTGCCAAATCCCGCCCGCACACACCTGGGCCACAACCACACGCAGTCCCACTGCCAAATCCCGCCCGCACACACCTGGGCCTCAACTGTCACATGTAACCATGCCTGCAAACACCTAGGCCAGAACAACCACCGCTACGCCCGAAGACACCTGGGCTAAAGGATCCACTGCCACGCCCGAAAACACCTGGGCCTCATCCCGAAGACACTTGGGAAACCACCTGCCGCACACACCTGGCCAACCACCACAACACCCTGCCCGATGGTTCTTGGGCTAATAATGGACTTCAAGCCATCACAGCCTGCCCGAAGGTACTTGGGCTATCCGGGAAAGGGAGCAGAAAAGGAGCTAATAACCAGCCACTAAGTATAGTGTTGGGAAAACACCCTTCCCCCATAAATGGGGGTGTTCGGCACTAAGTGCTCAACTTGGGTGGGGCGCGAATAAGAAGCACAAAGCTACAAGTATAGATATAGGTAACAAACACTCACCCAAAACTTAGGTTTTCCTAGCCAACCTACAGAACACAATACCACAGTGTCCGAGTCACAATTCACGACCCTTGCCCACAAAAACATTTGTCCCATTCTTGTTTCACGTTCAGTCAAAATGTTCAATTAATTTTAAGCACTACTGGGCAACTACCATAAGCATAACCAAGGAAAGCGTCAAAAGCATAGATCAACCAAAACACTCACACCCGGTTTTGCCAACAGAGGATCTCTCCCCAATTTGTGATAAAAACTCACAACCACTGAGACCATACCAACAGGAGATCCCATCCCCCAAATTCACACAGCCACCGAGAGTATAAAAAGAATAGGGGATCCCATCCCCTCCCACATTTCCAGCAAACGGCACGAAGGGAAAACAACCACCAACCACTACCAACACAATTCAGGGATTTTCAGATTTAAACGATTTAACACGCTCCATGAATTCAAATTCCGTGTGTTCTAACCGGGAGTTATCACAGAAGGGCCGATCCTGGTGCTTTCAATTATTCAGCTGGATATACGTGGTTAACCAATTTCACAGCAGGAGTTCACAATTTCAGCAACCCATTTAAAACATCACGAGGGGATTCAAGTGCACACACGCGACCACCAACGACCTCAATTTTCAGAAAACATAAACCAGTACAACAAAAAGGGATGATCACAAGATAAAGCATAACAACGATCACAACCCCTTCCCCTTCTTCCTTTAGAACTTCGTTTATTATTTTCATTAGGGTTTGGTTCAACCAAATCCATAGGAACAAAAGTAACGCCCACCCCGCATGATACACAAAATTGAGAGACGAGAGAAATTCCCTACTTGTTGATAGATGATCGACGTTTAGGCCGGGGGCGCGGAACTTTATGGATAACGATGCGGTGGTCCCGATGCACCAGAAGAGCCACGATCGAAGAAGGGATGGGGGGGGGGGGGGAAGCCACGGCCTAACCCTTAATTTATAAGAGCTGGGGACGGTTGAGATGAAAACACAAAACCACGGAAGACGAGGGAGTCGTGGGTTGACCACGTGGCTTGACTCATCATTAATGGCACTGGGTGGTTTTAACCGACCCATGAATTAATGAAGCATTTAATTAAAACCTTTGTGCGCGTTTCGGATTCCCAAGATATTTTTAACAAGGCAGAATAGGGTTTAAAACCCTATTTGCGAAAAAGGAACGTTACTGGAACAACTTGGCAAGGCCGGGCGACGTCGGCCGGTCTCACCGATCGGTGTCACCGATCGGTCTCACCGGTCGGTACCCCGCAAGGAAACCGGATTTTTTTTGGCAAAGGAAGGGACCAAGGGGGGTCTGGGAAATCACATCAGATACCTCTTAAACGATTCTCGTCCCCGAGAATCAAAACAAACCAGAAGGAAAGAGAGGATCCGAACAACCATCTTCGAAGATACCTCTTAGGAGTGGACCCCCGCTAATTGAAAGCACTCCCTGTCAAGAACCAAGCAACATACCACGCCAAAACGCCCGGTCATGTGGGTTTGGGGAGTTCCCCTCCCCCATGTCAAGATATTATCCGCTTTGGGCGGCACTGACTCGCCCGCACGGGTTTAATCGCATCCACCTTAATGCGTCCAGATTAGGGGTCGGGTTTCCCCTTCCCTTTAGTCGGGGCTTTCCACACATAACAGAGGAAAGGAACTAGCACATTTCATAGACAAAAGGTCAAACGTTCTGTCACAACAGGCACCAAAGGTTCAATGCTCAGAACAACTCGGGGTATTGGGAACGCATCTGTGCTTCCCTCTCCCATGTACTCTCTTCGAGGCCGCCATGTCTCCACAACACACGAACCAGGCCGACGGTTCGTCCACGGAGCACTTTCTCCTTGCGATCCTCGATTATGACTGGCCGTTCCTCGAAGGTCGCGTCTCCTCCCACATCTAGCTCTCCCCAGTTGATGACATTAGAGTCATCATGTAAGTACTGACGAAGCTGGGAGACATGGAAGACGTCATGGACCCTCTCCAACTGAGGTGGTAGGGCCAGCTGATATGCTACCTCGCCAACTTGCCTCAGCACCTCGAAAGGTCCGATGAACCTAGGGGAGAGCTTACTCACCTTTCCGAACCTCCGCTGCCCCCGTCGAGGGGAAACCTTCAAAAACACATGATCTCCCACCTCGAACTTCAGGGGCCTCCTCCGACGATCAGCATAGGATTTCTGCCGATCCTGAGCTGCTTTCATCCTCTCCCGCACTAGATGGACTTTCTCCGTGGTGCTCTGCACTACTTCTGGTCCAAGAGTACCAGTCTCACCAACCTCTGCCCAGCATAAGGGTGAACGACATGGTCTTCCATACAAATCCTCAAAAGGAGCCATGCCGATAGTAGAGTGAAAACTGTTGTTGTAGGCAAACTCTACTAAAGGCAAGTGTCGTACCCATGATCCTCCGAAATCTAGAACACATGCTCGCAGCATGTCCTCCAAGGTCTGGATAGTCCGCTCTGTCTGTCCATCAGTCTGAGGGTGAAAAGCAGTGCTAAGGCGTAGTTGGGTGCCAAAAGCATGCTATAACCCCTTCCAGACTCGTGAGGTGAATCGAGTGTCCCGATCTGAGACGATCGTTTTCGGAACTCCATGCAAATGCACCACCTCATCCACGTACCTCTGTGCTAAGGTACTCACGGGTCCTGACTCCTTGATAGCCAAGAAGTGAGCAGATTTTGTCAATCGATCCACCACTACCCAGATAGCATCATGCCCGCCCTGAGCTCTGCGTAGTCCCGTGACGAAGTCCATCGAGACGTCGTCCCACTTCCACTCGGGAACATCTAGAGGATGCAACAGACCACCAGTAACACGGTGTTCAGCCTTCACCTGCTGACACACCAGGCATTTAGCCACGAACTCTGCCACTGCCCGTCTCACCCCGGGCCACCAAAACTGTCCCCTAAGGCCTTGGTACATTTTCGAAACACCCGGATGTACTGCCAAGGCTGAGCTATGGAACTCACGAAGGACTTCATCACTCATCACCTATGGAACAAACAACCTCCGATGAAAGAGCATCTGACGTCGGCTGTCCTCCGACCATCCTTCCGGGGCGTTCCCCTGATCGATACGATCCCGCAACACTTCCACCTCAAGATCTCCCCACTGAGACTCTTCCACTTGCTGCAACAAAGAGGACTGTACCGTCATCTGAAACAAACAGCCTCTAGTACCTTCCACCCTTGCATCCAAGTGTAAGGCAGCCAACTCCCCCATCGCCTCCCAAGCATCAGCAGATTCCCGAACCACCTCCTGATGCGGCTTCCTGCTCAGGGCATCAGCCACAACGTTTCCCTTACCTTCAGTGTATGAGATCTCAAAGTCGTAGTCCTAGAGAAACTCGACCCACCTACGCTGTCGCAAGTTCAAGTCACGCTGGGAGAAGATATAGCGCAAGATTTTGTGATCGGTGAAGACCACAAAGCGCTCCCCAAAGAGGTAATGTCGCCACAGCTTTAATGCGAACACTACCGCTGCAAGCTCCAGGTCATGGGTGGCATAGTTCTGCTCATGGGGGCGTAGCTGCCTAGACCCGTAAGAGATCACCCCTTGTCGCTGCATCAATACGCACCCAGGCCCTGTCCTGAAGCATCACAGAATACCTCATAGGCCATCCCTTCTTCTGGCAATCTCAACACTGGGGCACTAACCAGTTTTTCTTTTAGGTAGCTGAAAGACGACTCACACTGCTCGCTCCACATGAAAACCTGGTCCTTCTTGGTCAAAGCCGTCAAAGGGGCTGCTACCCGGGAGAAGTTGGGTACGAATCTCCGGTAGTAGCCTGCCAGTCCGAGGAAACTCCGAACTTCCGCCACATTCTTGGGTGCTGCCCAAGAAACAATTGCCTCAACCTTTGATGGGTCGACTGCTACTCCCTGCTCAGACACTACATGTCCGAGGAAGTGCACTTCTCGTGCCCAGAACTTGCACTTTGACAACTTCCCATAGATCTGGTGCTGTCGGAGGACCTCCAAAACCGTCCTCAGGTGCTCTGCATGGTCCTCTTATGACTTTGAATAGATCAGGATATCGTCGATGAACACCACCACAAACCGATCCAGGTACTCCCGAAAGATGGAGTTCATAAGCCCCATGAACACGGCCGGGGCGTTCGTAACACCAAAGGGCATGACCACGAACTCGAAGTGCCCATACCTGCACCTGAACGCCGTCTTCGGGACGTCGCTATCCTTCACCCTCAGCTGGTGGTACCCGGATCGCAGGTTGATCTTCGAGAACCATCCTGCCCCCTTCAGCTGGTCGAAAAGATCATCTATCCTCAGAAGAGGGTAGAGGTTCTTGATCGTTACCTGATTCAGCCTCCTGTAATCGATGCACAACCTGAGGCCACCATCTGACTTCTTTGCGAACAAGACTGGGGCACCCCACGGTGATGCACTTGGACGAACATAACCCCTCTTCATCAGATCGTCAATCTGTATCCGCAACTCCCGTAGCTCCGAAGGTGCCATCCGGTAAGGAGCCATCGAGATTGGTCGAGAGCCGGGCTGCAGGTCTATCCCGAACTCGATATCACGTCGAGGGGGTAGAGTCGTCACCTCCTCAGGAAAGACGTCCATAAATTCACGAACGATCTCTGGTACTTCCACCATTTCCGCATCTGTTGATTCTATCGTCAGTTCGGTCAACAAGGAGAGGAGAGGTTCCTCCCTCCTGTTTCCCTTCGGACAGCTCCGCTCGCCGGTGAAAGTAACATGCTGGCCGTCCAAACCGGAGAACACCACCCTCCCTTGGAAACAGTCGATGACGGCGCACACAGAAAATAGCCAGTCGATGCCTAGGATGACATCGTACGGCTGGATCTGTAGCAGAAGGAGATCCTTAACCGAATGATGTGGCCCCAACATCAGTCTACATCCCCGACAAACGAACAGCAAGTCGGTCTGACCTCCAACTGGTGTGCTCAACACCAGGGGCGCTGGAAGTCTCTCGACATCTAGACCCAAGGCGCAGGCTAGACTGGGTGCAACAAAGGAGTGCGAAGCTCCGGTATCGAACAAATCATAAGCAAGAGTGCTAAACACACTGATCGTACCTCGAACAACCTGTGGCCCTGCTGGAACTGTTGCTTCTGCGGCGTGTAACTGTCCACGCCCAGCTCCCCTGCCCCTCGGCTGTCGGCCACCTCCCCGACCACGCCCTGGTCGAGGTCCCTGGGGAGCGCCCTGAGGTCGGCCTCCCCCTCCTATGTCTGTCTGCGGAGGAGCGGGAGCTCGCTGTCCCTGCTGCTGCTGCTGGAAGGGTCTGGCTGGGAACTGCTGCTACGGCGGATGCTGGGGATGACTGCCACTGCTGTACTGCACCCGATCGGGGCACTGACTCCGAAGATGTCCAGGGCTCCCGCAGATGAAGCACCGTGGTCCCGAGCCTGAAGGAAAAGAACGTGGGCCAGGGGATCGAAACTGAAACTGCTGCGGCCTGCTCCCTGCGGGTCGGAACCTAGAGGGTCCCGATGCTGGAGGCCTGGTGCTGACGGCCTTCCCCTTCGATGGTCCCAGCTGGATCCCTTCTCGCGACAGTCCGCTTAGAGCGTGCATCCTTTCCACCACTTCGGCCTTCTTCTGAACCTCTAAGTATGTCGGAAGGGTAAAGGGGGTAACAGCATACTGGAGGGAGGGTCGGAGCGCCTCCTCCAAACGTCTTGCCCGAGACTCCTCATCGGGAAAGAGGTCCAGAGCAAAACGCAGGAGGTCCTTGAACTTGATTCCAATTTCCCTCACGGACATGCTCCCCTGCTGGAGGGAGAGTAGCTCCTGCCTCTTCTCCGCCTTCATTGTCGAGGAGAGAAACTCCGCCCGGAACTCCTTCTCGAAGTCCGCCCAAGCAACCTCAGACTCTTTCCTACTCCCCAGGTGAAGCATCCACCACTGACGTGCCGCTCCTCGCATCTGGCTAACAGCCAGAGGAACCCAGTACTCCGTCGGGGCCCGAATCAGGCCGAAGGCTATGACTAGCTCCTCCAGCCAGCCTTCCGTCTTCATGTCGGAGGTGCTGCCCTCATATTTCTCGAGGGCCTGTCGTTGAAAGGCTCGAAGAGTCTTCTGCCACTGGTCGTCCTCTTCCTCCCGATCAGCTCTCTGCCGATTGGCCAAAGTAGTCTCAGGAGTCTCGATCGCCTGTACCACACGTGGTCGCCTTCCAGGTGCCATAGTTGCAAGGTAAACAAGGAATGCCTAGGCCCAGTAGTGCAAAGAAAACCATTCTCAAAACTTATTAAGATTTAATTTATTCTTAATTTCCCAAGACATCCCAGAAACACAAAAACACAAGTCATTTATGATGCATGTACCTTTCCTAGGGTTTCTACCCTGCAATCAGTGTGGCCTCACTTGGTCGTTCGGTAGGTCCAGAGTCCTTGCATCGGATCACGGGGGGCCCTAAAATCCCGTGTCCTAGCCGGTCCTCCCTGGCCTAATTCACGCACCAAGGTCACCCAACGCTGTTGCCTTACCATCCCATGAAATCCTTACTGTGCCTAACTCCAGACTCCGTCCTATCTCTCAACCTCATGCCTCTGATACCATTCTGTCACGACCCGCCTTCACCAAAAGGAGGGAAGGGTCAGCGGATTGCCAGGCCCTTCCTTCTTTAAGTTGAAGGAGAGATAATGACCCCCGAAACCCGCCTTCAATAGGTCCCGGAGTGGCGACTAGTACCAAGGGTATAGAAAATTCTCGCAAATGGAAGGCATTACCCTTTTTATTATTTAGGATCGGGAAAAAAAAGGACAAGTCGACCTCCCAAAAAAGAAAGGAAGCAAGTTTATATAAATGAACCCAAATAAATCCCCCCATGCATGCTTAAACAGTTTAAAACAGGGTACAAGTACAAAAGAAAAAGAAAGCTCTCAAGTACAATACCAAAAGAAAACAAAGATACGACAACAGCGACAACTCCAACTGTCCGACTAATAGGGTCCCGCGCAGCCCTGGTAGTCCTCCTGGAAACCTGAAAGTAAACGTAGGGTGAGCATACAAGTACACTCAGTAGGGAAAACCAAGACTCTCATGCACAAGTGGGGGAACGTACTAAAGTCCCGTGAGAAAAGAGTGAACCAAACAACTAACAAGGCAAACTATCCATCCCAGGCCTCACCAAGGCTCACTCCCCAAATAACGCAAGTCATGTAATATATATAATAAGAGCACATCGATGTTTGGGTACCCCACGCCACTTCCCCACTGGTTATTGAGACATCCTACGCATCGGACCAATCCCGCCATTCTCACCGCAGTCCCACTGCCACACCCGCCCGCACACACCTGGGCCACAACCACACGCAGTCCCACTGCCAAATCCCGCCCGCAAACACTTGGGCCACAACCACACGCAGTCCCACTGCCAAATCCCGCCCGCACACACCTGGGCCTCAACTGTCACATGTAACCATGCCTGAAAACACCTAGGCTAGAACAACCACCGCTACGCCCGAAGACACCTGGGCTAAAGGATCCACTGCCACGCCCGAAAACACCTGGGCCTCATCCCGAAGAAACTTCGGAAACCACCTGCCGCACACACCTGGACAACCACCACAACACCCTGCCCGATGGTTCTTGGGCTAATAATGGACTTCAGGCCATCACAGCCTGCCCGAAGGTACTTGGGCTATCCGGGAAATGGAGCAGAAAAGGAGATAATAACCAGCCACTAAGTATAGTGTTGGGAAAAACACCCTTCCCCCATAAATGGGGGTGTTCGGCACTAAGTGCTCAACTTGGGTGGGGCGCGAATAAGAAACACAAAGCTACAAGTATAGATATAGGTAACAAACACTCACCCAAAACTTAGGTTTTCCTAGCCAACCTACAGAACACAATACCACAGCGTCCGAGTCACAATTCATGACCCTTGCCCACAAAACCATTTGTCCCATTCTTGTTTCACGTTCAGTCAAAATGTTCAATTAATTTTAAGCACTACTGGGCAACTACCATAAGCATAACCAAGGAAAGCGTCAAAAGCATAGATCAACCAAAACACTCACACCCGGTTTTACCAACAGAGGATCTCTCCCCAATTTGTGATAAAAACTCACAACCACTGAGACCATACCAACAGGAGATCCCATCCCCCAAATTCACACAGCCACCGAGAGTATAAAAAGAACAGGGGATCCCATCCCCTCCCACATTTCTAGCAAACGGCCCGAAGGGAAAACAACCACCAACCACTACCAACACAAGTCAGGGATTTTCAGATTTAAACGATTTAACACGCTCCATGAATTCAAATTCCGTGTGTTCTAACCGGGAGTTATCACAGAAGGGCCGATCCTGGTGCTTTCAATTATTCAGCCGGATATACGTGGTTAACCAATTTCACAGCAGGAGTTCACAATTTCAGCAACCCATTTAAAACATCACGAGGGGATTCAAGTGCACACACGCGACCACCAACGGCCTCAATTTTCAGAAAACATAAACCAGTACAACAAAAAGGGATGATCACAAGATAAAGCATAACAACAATCACAACCCCTTCCCCTTCTTCCTTTAGAACTTCGTTTATTATTTTCATTAGGGTTTGGTTCAACCAAATCCATAGGAACAAAAGTAACGCCCACCCCGCATGATACACAAAAGTGAGAGATGAGAGAAATTCCCTACTTGTTGATAGATGATCGACGTTTAGGCCGGGGGCGCGGAACTTTACGGATAACGATGCGGCGGTCCCGATGCACCAGAAGAGCCACGATCGAAGAAGGGGGGGGGAAGCCACGGCCTAACCCTTAATTTATAAGAGCTGGGGACGGTTGAGATGAAAACACAAAACCACGGAAGACGAGGGAGTCATGGGTTGACCACGTGGCTTGACTCATCATTAATGGCACTGGGTGGTTTTAACCGACCCATGAATTAATGAAGCATTTAATTAAAACCTTTGTGCGCGTTTCGGATTCCCAAGATATTTTTAACAAGGCAGAATAGGGTTTAAAACCCTATTTGCGAAAAAGGAACGTTACTGGAACAACTTGGCAAGGCCGGGAGACGTCGGCCGGTCTCACCGATCGGTCTCTCCGATCGGTGTCACCGATTGGTCTCACCGGTCGGTCTCTCCGATCAGTGTCACCGATCGGTGTCACCGATCGGTCTCACCGGTCGGTCTCACCGATCGGTCTCACCGGTCGGTCTCACCGATCGGTCTCACCGATCGGTACCCCGCATGGAAACCGGATTTTTTTTGGAAAAGGAAGGGACCAAGGGGGGTCTGGGTCATCACAACCCATACTACATAATTCCCTTTAGGCGACCTCGATAAACCTGTCATGAAATCCATCGCAACATCATTCATCTTCCACTCGGGAATGGTTAACTACTGTAAAATCCATGCGGTTCGTTGATTCTCTGCCTTTACCTACTGATCGGTGAAACACTTCACGAAAAAACCAACAACATCTCTTTTCATACTAGGCCACCAATACTTATGGGGTAGATCATGATATATCATGGTGACACCATGATTAACATCCAAAACTATGGAATGAAAGTATCACCTAAGATCCTTGTGTATGTCTTCACACACCCATACGTGCCCCAGGAAACACAAGATCTCATCCTCACGTATGGTCCATCCATGAATAGGTTCTTCTCCTGACACACTTTTCGTAAGGGCTAGGCCTTCTTGAATCTAATAGCTACTGCATTTACAATCGATCAAGTAGAGTAAAGGTATCATCTAAAGAAGAAAGAAACATCTTCCCCTATTTGTCGTCCTCCTCCAAATGCATCTCCGAGAACAGAGCCATAAGTGGCCTCTCATTGATAACCTCACAAACTACCTGTATCTGTGTCCTCCTGCTCATCACATCATCCACTGTATTTCCTATCCAAGGTGTATAGGCAAGATCAAATTCAAAACAATGAAGGTAATCAACCCACCTTTGCTATCTCAAATGTAGGTCACGCTGAGTGAGGATTTACTTGAGGCTCTGATGGTCGGTGAGAACGACCATATGCTCTGCTAGAAGATAATTTCTCCAATAACATAGATCATGAAAAACAGGAGCCAACTCTAGATCATGTGTCGGGTAGTTCTTCTGATGTGGCCTCAACTACCAAGACCCATATGAAACAACTCCTTCCCCCAACATAAGCACAACTGCTAGCTTGATACTTAAAGAATCATAGTAAACAATATAGCTCTTTCTCGAATCTGGAAAGAAGACTATCGATGCTGAAGTAAATCTCCCTTTCAGCTCCCGAAAGGCTGAATAACAAGGATATGACCACAAGAAACTTGCACCCTTCTTAGTCAACCCCATCAGCGGTGCTTATAAACGTTAAAAGTCTTGTATGAAACATCTGTAGTAACAAGCCAGTCCAACATAGCTTCATACCTCAAAGATGTTCACTGGTTGCTCCCAAGAAAGTACTACTCTCACTTTCACTAGGTCGACCAATACTCCTGTCTCTGAGATAACACGACCCATGATGTGAATCTCGTCCATCAAAAAGTTTCATTTTGAGATCCTTTCATATAAATTATGCTCTCTTTGTGTACTCAAAATGATCTCAAGATGAATATCTTGGTTGTGTCGAGTGTGAGAGTACACCATGATATCATCCATGAAGACCACCACGAATGAATCCATGTATGGGTGGAACACTCAGTTAATCAGTACCATGAATACTACATACACGTTCTTGAGACTAAATGGCATAACCACATTTTCATATAGACCATACATGCTTTGAACGTCTCTGAGAGGTATATTAGATGGTCAAACGTGCAACTAATGATAACCAGTTCTCATGTCAATATTTGAGAACACCTGAGATCCTTGATGCTAATAAAATATATAATCAATCCACGGTAAGGGATACCAGTTTTTGACTGTAAAATGGTTCAGCTTCTGATAATCCACATAAATCATGGGGGTACCGTCTACCTTCTTCACAAACAAGACATGCGATCCCCATAGGGATATACTTGGTCGGATGAAACCCTTTTCCTGCAAATCCTCTAACTACTTCTTGAGCTCATGTAACTCTGGTGTAGACATCCTATAAGGAGGGATGGTCACCGGTGCTTCTCGTAGCACATGCTCAATGGAAAAGTCTACCTCATGCTCTGGAGGAAAACCTGAAAAGTCTGATGGAAATAAATATCTGAAAAGATCCACCACTGAAGGAAAGTCGAACTGGGATGTCCCCTATTCAACCAGGTATAGACTAGCAATCTAGGCAGTAACTCCTTTTGACCCATGATGATCAGGTCCCACTTTTCTTTCCTGAACATCTCATTATACCTTATAAAGAATCGATATGCCTTCAGGTGATGTGAAACTCACCCTACAGTGATAACACAAAATCATCTTCCTAGATGGGAACTAACTATTCCTCTATGAGAATGAAATCATAGCCTGTAATCTCTAGGAAATGAAGGTCCCATAACAAGTGACCCCCACCATATTCTAGAGAGAACTCCTTGCACTATCACACACTAGCCGTTCTAGTCCCCAACAGAGTTTCTAGAGTCAATATATCAGGAGAGGAAAAGATATATTGCCCAGGAATCTCTACAACAGAACAGATATAAATCTATGAGAAGCCCCTATATTGAAATGAGAAGAAACTAAAACAGAGGAAATTATGATTGTACCTCAAACTATAGAAGGTCTAGAATCCTGCTCTTGTTGGTCCAACTCCACTACAAAAGTCTGACCTACACCACGACCCTGTCACCCTGTCTGACCACTCCGAGATGATCCACCCCTATTTCTAAAATGCCGGTGACTGACTACCATTGACAAGACCTCTTTATTTGACCAATTGGCCGGAAGAACTATAGTTACCAGACATGTGAGCAACTAGCGGTGTTGCTCCTGATGGAGGAGTCATCGAAGAACCCCTTTCACCAGTTCGTGGTGAAAAGAACTAACATAAGCACTAATGATGGCCTATCTTTCCACAAGAACATCACTCAATTGGGTCACTCAGGAAATGTGGCCTCATATACCCACTCTTCCCACACTTGTAATGCACCACCTAGATACCAGAAAATTCATATCACATACTCAGATCTCCTCATGTGGTATCCCTACGACACTTCTTGCAATCAGCCGGAGAAGCACTAACCCTTGATGCTGAATATCAATGGCCCACATCTACAGAATTCCTCATATTATTCTTCGTGATCAGTTCTTGGTTGACTATAATGGATATCAAATTCAACCTAAAGATGTTCACCTAAGATTGTATATCCTGCCTGAGACCATCCTCAATTTTCTATGCAAGGAACCACTAATCTCCCCTAAAAAGGGTTTAAAGAGCTGCAGCTCAGCGAAACGAGAAGAATACGTCATTATAGAAAGTGTACCCTACTCCATACTCATGAACTCTTGGGCTCAATTGACCCTCAAGGTCTCTGGATAGATGTAATCTTAGAAGGTGCACTGAAACTCATCCAATGCCATATTCTTCTGGTGGCCCACCAGTGAGATGACATAGCACCACCACTTGTAGGACTCTCGAAGCTTTTACATATAGAGTTTCACCCTCCTCTCTAGAGGCATCTCCAGATGGTCGAAGATCATCAATTTGGATTTCATTGATGAATCTATTGCCCGAGGTTCTCCATCCTCTTAGAAGGTGGGAGGATGCAGCTGCTGAAAAAACCTCGTTAATTCCGCCATCGACGGGGCATGATACATGACTCCCTAAAAGTTATGCATCATCCTCAGAAATCCATCCATGTACTATGCATTGGCTCCTGTTTCAGGTATAACTGGTGGTGCCAAGACTGGCACCAATTGATGATCCGCCGGCAGTCCCTGATGATCCATATCTGGTGTCTGATCACTACCCCATAACTGGCATACAACCAGAGGGCATCTTGGTGGCATGAATCTGCACGGTCAAGCACAAACCTTAGATGAAGAAAGAATGAGACTAAAACCTATAAGTATAAGAAGTGAACAAGAGAAAAAAATTATTCAGGATTTACAAAACAACAATATATGGTGTGTATAATGCCTACATGGTGTGTTCCCTTAATCCTATCACATGGGTTTGTACTTATGTCGTCCTTGGTCATGTAACACCCCATACACACGGCGGGTTGTACTAACACAAAACGTATACTTGGATTCTCATCCCCTTCCCAAGTCCATTTACAGGACTAACGGTTCTCCTAGAAGAAGACTACATGGTGTGTTATCTCAAAACATGACATGTAATAGTTGAGCTTCAACGACCCTTGTTGTTAGTGACACGACCACATATATGGATCACACTACACAGTGTGTTCCATATGGACACAACGTGTAATATAAGAGACTCAACTGACCCATGTAGTTAGTGACATGGCCGGTTTACACAGTCTACAATACGTCGTGTTAATTCGGTACACAACATGTCCTACCAGGGATTTCTAAACCTTGTGTCCCTGCCCACACAGTCTTAGAAATAGTTAGAGGCTACACGACGTGTATATGCAGTACATGACATGTACTTAAGAAAAAAAGTTTCTTCTTGAACATAAGAACACACAGAATGTATTCATAACTACACGGCTTGTATTCTGAGTTTTTCAAGATAGTAAACCTCAGAAACAACTCTGAGGACCAGATAAACACTAAAATGATAATTTAAGTGAACAATTATGATCCTCATAGGCCCATACACACCGTGAATCAAATCTTGGAATCGGACACATGTCGTATATAAGAAAAACAAGGCCATGATCCACCAAGTCTCAATCCACGAGGGCCCAAAACACCTAAGGAACCAAATTATGGATTTCATTCAAAGAAAGCCTTACAAAAAGTAATACCCTATCAAAAGGAGGTATTCTATCAAGGCATCTATCACAACAAAATTCATATCTAGCACAACAACATGCAATCACTAATGAACCCTTAATAAAATATGAATATTGCATGACATTTGATTTCTATCAATTAACTATATGATGCATGAGATGGAATACCCTCAACTCATCGGGTTGAAACAGAAATAAAACCTCAAAAACAACACTAATAACATCACAAAACATATTAATCACCTAATGGTAAAATCAAATCTACTATAAAATTGAAAAACCATAAATTGAAATAATGGATGTAAATTGGATTTCCCTATACACGGGGTAGCTACTCCCTGTCACAGCTTATTATAGAATACATATTTTCATCATATCCCACACTATAGCCTCCAAACAATAAGTCAAGAAGAAAGGAATTCCTCTAATACCACTTTATAGTGTCCCAGTTCTGGATGCCTCCCAGAGAAGCTCCACACTCGATTGGTCACATGGGCTCAATCACATTTCTCCAAATGCTAGAGGCCGATGACTAGGAGAGAGGGACATGAGCGTGATAGTTGGGAAACTATTCCATCATTGGAAGAGTAACATAGCCTTAGTTAATTAGATATACAATAGTGGAAGTAGTAATAATCCATACAAAAGGAAACAATGGATGACTATAAATAATAAACTGGAGCACAAAAATATATATGAATGATGAAGGATACATATGTCTAGGAAAACAGCCAAAAAATCAAAATGCTTGAATAAAAAAAGTTATATATCAAAATACAAAAGAAAACAGATGACAAATCTTCATCATCCCAAGCCTGAGATTGGTCCCATGATCTCCAGCTCCACAACAATCATGTACCTAAAGTAGAAGGGATCTTTCCATTATTTATACATACATCAATATAATCTATTTGGGCCTAAAAGCTTGGCCCAAAAAGTGAGGGAGAATAAATTCTAGTAGAAAACTACCACAAGACATGTGCCTAACAGTCAGAGAATATATGGCAGGTAACATGTAATAGGAACCAGTAATCAAGGAAGTACTCAGCAGTAAGCAATCCACAGTTTCGATGCAATAAGTTCCATATATCAACAATAGCTAATCAAGGAAGGTAACCCTTTGGGTAGTACTCTCAGTCTAACACCTCTGGTTCAACCAAAATAAGTAAAGTACAAAGTCTCTCTGAGGAAGCTCTATCAATAAACATCCCTTATAGTTCAAAGTCTTGAAGACTCTCCGAGGAAGCTCACACAGTCAATTACCCATATATTCAAGGTGGTAAAAGACTCTTTGATGAAGCTCAAATGGTCAATTCCCCTTATAAATAGTAGTGATAATACTCTATGAGGAATCTCACACAGTCAATTCCCCATATAGTCTACTACACTAGGTTATCACGGCTCGATGTATGTCAAACGAGCATAGCAATGAAATACATCCAAACTAAACCTCAAGAAAAACATGGCTAAGCATTCTACAAAATATCAATAATGCTAGATAAAATAATCACTCCATCTTACAGTACTCGGCATGGAAAACATTAAAGAACCCTAATAGGGTAAACATGACCAAATGGTCGTAAACAGAACATGCATCGAAAAACACATCCAAAGCATTGTAATAACCCTATTCACAATAAATTAACATCTACTTGTGCATACTTGAATAGAAGTTAATTAAAATGGTTAAAATGGTAAAGACGCAACACCCCGTTCATGGTTATTGGACACAATTCCACAAATAACTCAAATAATTTCAATGGAAGCCAAAAACCACTTACCTTGGTGTGGGGAGATCGATATACGTCGACCGCAAGCCTTGAATCTCCCAAGAACAACGTAGATCTACAAAAACATCTAAAATATTCATCAGAGGATAACTTGAAAAAGAGAATAAATTAGACAATAAAGCTCTTGAAGAAGGAAGATCTTACCGAGGAGATCCCCACACAATCAACAACAGTTCAATTGGAGATCAGATGCTCGATCGGGGGATTGGGGAATGATTGCGTCCGAACTCTATCTCTCAGATGATCCAAACCAAGAAGGAGGGATTTCTGTCCATTAGATGTGACCCCGGTGCGTTTAATGAAAGAAAAAAAGTACACGGCATGTACTTCTATGGTAGATGGTGTGTACTTTTCATTACTAGCCCCCAAATTAGGCGGTATCCAGGTCACCACACACAGTAGTGTCTATGCTTGCTACACAGCCAACACACGAATACCCACGGTAACTGAGTACATGACTTGTACTCATAATGTGCATGAAATGTAATTAAAAAATTTACAGAAACACATCATTTTCCACAGAAACACCAGAAAAGAAAAAAATACCTGAAAAGATGATCTGGGTTCTTACAGATACCTTATAATCAAACTCTCACAACTACAATATAGTGTTACCATTACAGTTACACATGGAGTAACCGTGTTGTCAACCTCCATCATAAACATAATAAATAACATAGAGAAATATACCAATCCCAACATAAAACATAAACTATTATTGATAAATATAACATACTCATAAATATGTATACATACATCTTATAAATAATTCAATTAAAAAAGTGGAAATTGAAAAATGATTTTCAATGAGAATTTCCTTAAAAATTTCATATATTTGATATGAGAGATGACAATAATAATTGAATATGTAAATACTCTGTAAATCCAATAAAATAAAACATAATATAATCAAAAATCCTTTCACAATAAAATTACTACCACATAATCAACAAAGTACATGGTTAAACCATAGAATGGAAATTAGGTTTAGAATTCCCTTACCTCTTGTTTTTCTTAGTTATATTTTTTTCAAACCACCTACATAATGGATTAAAGGGTGTTAATAATACATTAATGATATATATTCATATTTATAGTTTCTTATATGATATCCTTATAACATATTTCTTACTATTTATTAAAAATAATATGTTATTTTCATTGTTTGGGCATAATTATTTCAAGGACTCCATGGTTGGTTTATTATCGATTTTCTTGTCAAAAGTGAGATGAATTCATGAATTGAAATAACACATTATTTATGAATATAAATAATATTATGTGGTATTATATTTCATATTGGTTATATAGTTTTGTTGTTAATGTTTATAATTTTTGTTGATGAATGTTAGTTTATTTTGGTGAATTTTGATCATTACAAATTATATTTGTTTTATTAAATAATATTATACATAAATATTGGTTCTAAAAAAATAATATAATAATTAATTTGTATAATAAGATATTATTGAACCATATTAATGGTTTTATGACCATCCTTAAAGGTGGTAATATAAATTGAAAACAAATAATTTGTGATGTTGGTAAATCGCCACATCACGAATAATGTTTTTATTTTTAGGATAAAATGGATAGGAGAAGAATCATTTTGATGATTTTTAATAAAAATGATATAATTAAAGTATGAATAATATAATGGATTTTTAATTCCTCTTGGATAAGGGTATATGAAGACTATATAAGAAATGTAAAACAATTGAAAAAGAAATTAAAACAAAAAATCAAGAGGGGTTTTACTTCTTGATTTATCCTTTTTGAGAACCACCTTAAAGCCAATAGTTTTGGTTTTTTTGTTAGGAATGAAGGTATTAGACATGGGTATGTGGATTTGGATTGTAAATTTGAAGAAATTAAACAAGATACAAGGAATTTAGTTGTGAGGAGAAGATGTGGAGAGGGGTCATATTCATAGTGGATGAGCATGGTGTCTTCTAATTTGTATATTATTTATTTTATTACTTTGCCTTAAGACTATGACTAGTTTGAGAACTATCAATAAATATATTAAAATAATTATGGATAATTTTAGATTTTTAGAATTCATCATCATTTCATCATACATGACTCAATAATTCCGGTATATATAATTTATCATAAATTATGGTATTTTACTCATCACCAAAAAATTAAAATATTTTAGAAAAATCAAAAAAATTCCTCATAACCATATTTAAACATGTATAATTTAAAAATGATCACTATTTTATGAAAATAATTATCTAAAAACGAGAAATTTAATTTTTTATTAAAATCCATATATTTTCTGAACATAAGAATATTTTTCACTATAAATGGTTTTACAACATTTTGAAAAAATTAATTAAAGTATCATAAAATTATATTATAATTATAAGGAAATAAAATATTAACTTAGGAATCTGTTTTAGGAAAATATATTTTCATTTAAATAATTATATTAATTATAAAATTATAAGAAATAAATTATGTTTCATAAATAATACAAAAACCTAATTTATCATAGTAAATATATTTATGTACGTATTCCATGATTTAAATATATCATATTTTCACTTATAATATGGATAAATTTTATTTATAATTTCTTAGGTGAGGTTACTAGTCTATTGGATATATTATTAATCTTAATGGCTATGTTAGTATTACTAATGTCAACTTACTATTAAATTTATTTAAATTCAATAATTTCTATAAATGACCATTATTTCAATATATATATATATATATAATGAATTTAACTAGTTAATTCATGAATGAAATGAAATTATTTTATAAGTAGCTAGTTTGTTATATTATCCCCACCCTGTGGAAATTATGTCCTCAAAATTCTTATTTATTTATTAAATAAATGATGGTACATTTCCCTTAATGAATTTTAAAATTTCAATGTTACTGCTTCAACCCTCTTCTTTCTACCAAAAACCCAATACTTGATAAATTTACTTATTCCAAAATAGGTTCTCTCAATGATAAAAAAAATAAGAATATGTTTTTCTTCATAATAATGTTTATCTTCTAACTAAACAACTTTTCTAATCAAGATATGATAAGATTATGGCACATATGTTATAAAATTGAAACATGAAAAACATTATGAACCATAGATAAACATAGAGAAAAAGAAACTCAGTAAGATATTGGTCCAACATTCTGTATGTTTTCATAAGGTCCAATGAATTGTGGAATTTTCATTCCTTTTATTACGAAAACATATAACACTTTTCCATAGTGAGATTCCAAGAAAAATATGATTACCTACCTCCAAATAAAAGTATTTCCTCCTATAATTTACAAAATATTTCTGCCTGATCTAAGCTATCCTCATGTGTTGTTTGATCATCTTCACTTATTAGCCACTTCCACTACTAATTTGGGTCCTATATACTTCCTTTCATCCCAAAAATCTATAGTTTGATACATCATTCAATATAATTCCTCATATGGCACCAAATGAATTCATGAATGAATTTTGATATTATAAGAAAAATGTACTGAACAAATAGGTTAGTCCCATCAATCCTGGTAACCCAACGAACAATCTTGAAGAATATCCTATATGATGTGAAATTTTTGTTACGAGTGTTCATATTATTGAGGATGAAAGGATGTGTTGAAATTTAATTCGATTCTCATTAACGTATAATGTCATTTCCAAAAGATAGAAGTGAACACGAGAACTTTTTCATATAAAATGGATAGATGAACACCATATAACCTGACAATATATTTGACGTACAATTGAGAAAGCTAATCCAAATACATATTTTCTCGAATTGGAAGTAAATTTGTAGATATAGTCAGTATATTAACAATCACTCAAACATTACTATTACATCTAGAATTATTTTTTAGTCCCACCATGATGTTAATAGATAAATTTTCCCATTTTGACTATGGAACTGGAAGTGGATTGATAACCCCCTTTAGTATTTTTCTCTCTTCTTTAACCTTTTGATAAGTCAAACATTTCACAACAATATCGAAAATATATCATTCCATACCATCCCATAAGCAATACTCCTAAATGTATATATACATAATAGTACATACCTAATGAAATGAAAATAGATATCTATGAACATAATAAAACTTTTTTCATATGGAAATCACCAGGCACATGCAATCACTCCCCAAATCTAAAATCACATGCTTTATCATTGTTACATTTAAGAAACATTCTATTTTTCACCAATTATACATTTTTTGTAACTACCCATCTTCCATATATGATTTATTATTTCTTTCTGATAGAGTAAACTATACAGAATCCTAATACAGTATATTTTAATTTACGAAATATACAAATTCAATCCCAAATTTATATAAATCATTAATCAATGGGTCACATTCCAAATAAAACTTTTTTAATGTTGTACCGTTTTGCATCTCAAGTAATCATACACTTTGTCTTCTTATCATGGATTTTAATTGATCATGAAATCAAAATAATAAATAATTTAAAAACTTGTTCTCTTTATAATGTTAAATTCCATCTCAGTAAATATATACTTCATAAATTTAAGGTCAGTATATATTTCACATTTGGATCTTAATAAATTATGTATCAACATTTTCAACAAAAACATGAATTATAAATAAAAATCATGTTTCGGATAATTTAAATCTTGAGGGTTCATATTCTTTGATGCATAGGTAATTACATTAACATTCAGCATTAGAACACAACCATGTACCATTAATGAAGCATCTATATAGATAAAAATTCACCAATTCAGGAAGATGGGAGAAAAATTGGAGAGTTCACCAATCTCTTCTTCATTTCATAAAAAAAACATCACATTCTTATGCTAAAAAAAAATTTAATCCCTTTTATTTTTAAATTAGTTATCAATATATATAATCATGATTTGTTTTTAACAATCCTTCAATAATATCATAATAATCTTTGAAAGATGAAAATATCTGTAACATTTGTAATTCATGACCATCCATCAATCACTTTTGTTTGGCCAGGATAATCTATTCATATATCATTAGTTACAATATTCCCAATAAAATAAATCCATTTCAACCCAAAGTCATATTTGTTATATTTTACATTTAACGTCTTTTATTTGAGAGTTTTTTGAAAAATCGTTAATTCTTTTTCATCGTCCTACTAAATTTTCGAAAATACGAAAATATCATCAATAAAATCAATAAAAAACTTATTCAAATATTCACAAAATATTATATTCATAAGATCCATGGATATATTATTGGCATTTTTTTACCTAAATTAAATAACAAAAAACTCATAATGCTCATTCCTAGTATTAAATGTTGTTTTTGGGATGAAATCCTCTATCACCATCAGCTAAACGTATCTAGAACTCAAGTTAATATTAGAAAAATAATGAGCTCCGTAGAGCTGATCAGACAAGTCTTTAATATGAGGTAGTGTATAGTTATTTTAACTATAATGTTATTAAAATCAATATAATCATTTTATGGTCTCATGGAACCATATTAATTTTTGACGATCAAAATAGGAGAACCCCATGGTGATGTTCTAGGACAATTTAATCCTTTATAAAGAAAATCCTAAAACTGCTTTTCCAATTCATGAAGTTCCATGTAAGCCATTCTATTTGGGGTTTTTGAAATTGTCTAAGAATCAAAAACTAATTCAATTGTAAATTGAACATCCCAATCTATTATAACACCATGAAATTCATCAAGAAAAACATCCAGGAATTCATTTACCACTAGAACATCATTAATATGAGAAGTTCTCTTTTTCAATAATATGAGACAGATAACATTCATTTCCATCTTTTAACAATTTCTCAGCTTCAATATTTGTTATCAATTATGTTGGTTCATTCATGTATACAAACTGATACTCTTTATAAAAAATTACTTCATTAGCTCTGAATTCAATCTTACTATGAAAAAAAGAAATCAAATTCATACATAGAATATCATAAAACTATAATAACATAAACCAGCAAGGTTTTCAGGAAATACCATTCCCATAAATACAAAAAAATAATTATTATAATTTTTTTTCATTAATATTTCCCCTGGTGTTTTAAATGTTTTTGTCTCACATCGTGAGGTTAAAATTCCAATTTAACACAAATGCTTTCATAAATAAAAGAATGTGTAGACCCCATATCAAATAAAATATTAGAAAATTCAATGTAAAACAATAAAGTACATAATACCACTTCATTGGATGTCCTAAAATCTACTGACATATTATTAAAGGATTTTATTCCATCATTTTCTTATTATATTTCTTCTTTCTATTATCTAAATATTTTTTGTCTAGGTACTTACATAATTCCCCAACAGACAACATTTAAAACAAATTAATGTTATCTTATCAAAATTAATATTTATTTCATTTTAATTATAATACCATGACAAATATATTAAAAAACCATATAAAAAACTTCTTAATTATTCTAAGGCATTCCCCAGGGTGTTTTTACCACACATTTCATAAACTAGAAACTGTAATTTCATAACCTCGTATTTCTTTTTTTATTCTTACATATAAATTTTCATTTGGAAATCTTCTTATAATTTGTTTTTAAAGTACACATGATTATAAAAAAACTCATTTTCTTCCCTCTAAGCCCATTTGAAAATTTTCTCAACTATTTGAATCACATAGGAGGAAAATTCCCTTTAATTTCATTTCATCAATCCTTACTAAAAATGATTGATTTTTATATCGTGATCTTGAATGAAATTTGGAGAATATTTTGCATTATAATGATGTTTTCAAGATACATGATCACTAAATATCTATTCTTTTGTTTAAATTTTGGAATTTATTTTCTATTCTATGTTGAAGAACAATAAGAAATATTTTTCATGGATCAAAATTTTAAATTAATCACCTTCCAATGCATAAATATTCCCACTATCCATAATATTATTTTCCATTAACCAATGTTGGGCAGCTTCACCATAAACCAAATATATATAAAAACTATCATTATGATTATTCAAACAACCAATTACATTAAATATATTTTCAAGGGCTTTAGTCCACCATTCATCCGCAACTCGGTTAGAAGATACCCAAACAGCGTAAGGGTGTTTCCTCTTAAAATGTTATATTATCATCATGTTTAATTATGGAATCTCTAGTTGTTATATGAAATTGATTCCAGAACTATTTATATCTTATGTGAAATAATCTATTACTTTCAACGATTTTTGGAATTCAATTCCCACCATTCCCTGTTGTGGATTCAGAAGGATATCCTTCTCTTGTTGACTTCATACTTCAACTTCCCTATGTTATCTGTGGAAAACCATTCTAAACAAACATATCTTTGATGTATAAATGTGGAAATCATAAAATTCTATATCATTTCAATGTAATTTTTTTTTAAAAAACTTATTATATTCTATTATAAAAATCTTATCCTCTAATGTGATAGAAAACATTCATGGATACCAATTATAATGAATATACCTTATAAGTTACATAATCTTGTAAATTTTATTATAATTCACTTATTTTTCTTCCGAAAGAACATCTTAGATTATAGTTTTAAAATTTTAGGACATAATTCATACATATAAACAAAAAATAATACAAAGAGGATACAACTAAAAAAAATAGTTTTTTATAATATTAAGGTTTTAAATAAAAACATGAAATCTATTTGTGAAATTTCATCACACCATTCATCTTGGATTCTACATTTCTATTACCAATCCTTAAACCCTATGAATTTTTTTAACAAATTTGGATGGTAAAAAATTATGTTGTAAGGGATATAAAAATATAGGGAGAACATTTTGTACATAAATATGTATAATAATGTGTAATCATCTCCACAAATACATACTTATCACTCAATAAGTATCATATGGTAACTTTGTGAAAACATGGGAATTATAAAAAACATAGAAAACATTAATAGTACCATAATGGAAAATTGGGGAATTACATAATTAATATTGTAACCATCATGAATACTATATTATTTGTAACCCTTACACATACCATAATATATAAACCTTATGGATACCTTAAAATGTTACCCACATAGCTACCTTATGGTGTAAGCATCACAGTTACACTTGGTGTAACCATATGGTCAACCTTCAACATAAACATACCCAATGAGTTAGAGGGTGAAATAGGTCCCATTATTCTTTTTTGAAATTTCCAAATAACCATAAAATAATCATTAAACAATTATACATATATCATATAAATCATTCGTTAAAAAATATGCAAATTAAAAAAAGGGTTTTTTAATGAAACATCCCTTATAAATATCATATATTTTATGTAAGAGTTAATGAAAAGAATGGAATATTTGTATACACTATAAATACACATAGTAAAACATTATATATTTAAAATTAAATTCACAAATAATTATAGTACCAAATAATCATTGATGTAGAATGTTAACCTCATGAAGTGAAATTGGGTTATGAATTTCCCTACCTCGGGTTCACAAACTTCAAACATGCTCAATCCTGCTGTATAATGAATAAAAATATTTATTAATATATTAAAAAAAATATTAATATTTATAATTACTTATATGATATACTTATAACATATTTCCACTGATTTATTAGTAATATGTTTTATATATTCTTTGTTTTCAGTGAATTTATTTCATGGTTTCCAAGGTTTCTTTATTATTGATTTTTGTGATGGAAGGGAGAAAACAAAATAATTGAAAGTATATGTTTTAAATGAAAATAAATAATATTAGATGGAATTATATACCATTTTTTTATGGTATGATTTTGAATCCTTAAATAAAACATTAGTGTCGCATGTTAGTTTATTTGGTTGAATTCTGATCATTACAAAATAAATTTGTTTTATTAATTTATATTATGTATAATCACTAGTTAACATACATAATATAACATAAAATATGTTTAAAAAAAATATTATTTAACCGTATTAATGGTTTTATGGCTATCCTTGAAGGTGGTGATAGAATTTGAAAACACATCATCTGTGATGTCGGTAAATTGACACATCACAAACAATGTTTTTTTTAAAATAAAAGGGAGAGGGGTATAATTATGATGTTCAGTTTTTCTAAAAATATTATAAAATTATTGTATATATGTTAAAATAGAATTTTCATTTCTCTTTGATAAGGGAATTTTAAGAGTGTATATGAAAGGAAATATAATTGGTAAGAAAATAAATGTAAATAAAATTGGATTATTACCTCTATAATTATCCCTATTGAGAACCTCAGTAAGGCCCTTGGTTTTGGAATTTTGGTGAGACAACTAGGTCTTCCATGAGGTAAGGGGTATTTTAAATGTATTTTGGAATAAAGGAAACATGATTTAAGGCTTTTAGGATTGATGATAAGTGGTGGTGGGGGAGGGGTACTTAAAGTGGAGTATAAGGGTGTATTCTCATTATTTTATTCCTTAGTTTTTTTATTTTGGATCAATACTATGAATAGTTTGAGAATTATCACTAAATATAATAAAATAATTAAACAGAATTCTATATTTTATGATTTCACCACCTTTAAATCATCTATGACTAAATAATTTTGTATTTGGAATTTATTGTAAATTATCATATTTCACTATTTACAAAAAAATTAAGAATTTCAAAAAATCCAAAAAAATTCACCCTAAACATTTTTTGATTTGAATAATTCAAATAATAACACAATTTTATGATTTTTGTTTCTAATTATGATAAATTTATTTCTTACTTTAAATCATAATTTATTATAAAAATAGCAAAGATAAAACTATAATTGATTTTACAACACATTGAAAAAATTAAATAAAGTCCCTTAAAATAACATTATAATTATAAAGAAATAAAATATTAATTTTAGAATCTATTCAATTACAATAAAATATATTATAAATCATTATATGAATTAGATAAATATAAGTAAACATTTTTGTATCATAAAAAATACTAATACTTAATTTCTCACTTTAAGAACCTATATTTACATATTATATGATATAAATATATCATGTTTTCACTTATAAAATAGATAAATTTTATTTACAAATTCTTAGGTGAGGTTATTGTTCTATTGGATATATAACTATTCATCATGTTTATTTTACTATTCCTAAGGTCAACATACTTTTCCATCAGTTTAAATTCCTTAATTCTTATAAATATGAATTATTTCATTATACATTTACAATGAATTTAAATATTTAATTCCAGAAAGAATGTAAATTAGTTTATAAGTAATTGGGTTGTTATGAGAAGAAAAACATTTCATAAAAAATATGTAGTATGATATGAAATATGTCTGAAGGGGCCAAAATCTGAGACAAAAAAAACCTCACCATTATTATCGACTTCAAATGAAGAACTTGAATTCCCTTTATAATAAAATTAAATATCTTAATCACCTTTTATATAAAATTATATTATACATATAATTTTATATAATTATTAAATAATGATTCTATACAAATTTATCAGTTAGTTATCATGTATTTTCAATATTATGTATGAGAAATCGTGAATGTTTTTAAATAGATTCATAATAGTGGTGTTTTTCTTCATTCGTCTCAAACATTTCATCATTACCAAATAGTTAAAGATACTAAATTTGTTATTTATGATTAATTATAATCCCATAATTTCATTCAATTAAATTTTTTATTATAATCCTAAAATATGATATTAGTGATGAACATGTTTCAGTAACTTTTTGGAAAAACTATTTTATTTTAAATAACATGTTTTTAATTAATTTTATAATTATAGAACCAGAGTAATATATTTATTTTTTTATTTGTATCATATATTATTAGAAATTTATCTATTAATGCCTTCCAGAATATAATTTTATAACATTATTATATTAGGTGGTTAGATAAAACCAAACATTAAAATAACATAATTTATAAAATATTATGATTATGAAAGATGCTTATTTTCTCATTATTACATTATTATAGAATAAATATGAAATTTCTTAGATAATGTTTTGGTAGTTAATTATATTTTCATATATTGTAAAAAATAAGTTAGAAACCAGTGAAAAATTATATATGTTACCTCATAGAGGAATGAGTTCTCACAATGCATTCTTAACGATTTCATTTCATGAATAATGAGAGAAAAAAGGTTAATTATAATTTTTTTAATTATAATATTAATTATATTTTATATTTATAACATATTCTTTAATTACCCAAATATAATTATTAAATATAGGTGGTGATGAAAAATAGAATTTGTTCCTTCATGGAGATGATAGTGTGCACATCACATGAATTGTGGTTTCATTTTTCATAACAAAAAAGGTAAATGTGGTTAATAGTTACTACAATATCATGATAACATTATATATTGAAAAAAATAAACATATATTTATAATTTAATTATAACATTAAATTTGGGAATGTATTAAATAATGCAATTGTATTTAGGAAAAAAGTACCCACGTTGAGGACTTGTGCATTCCCATAGAGGACTCCAAGGAAACAATTGACATACAATAATATGTTCTCATCAGTGGAATATAGAGAATAATTATTACTATAGGGTTTATAGTAATGTTATTATTTCAATGTTGCACTAAATTTTTAGGATGGACTTGAATGGGTGGTGGGAGCCCCCATTTATAAGTGGTAAAATGGATTTTTTTTGAAAATATTTCATCACAATATAAAGAGATCACATATATCACATGTCAAGAAGAATACATAATGGAAAATAATGCATTCAAGAATCAATAATTTTCAGTTATTTACCAACCATTAATTTTTAAATAGGTTTTAAAATTGTTTAGGAGTCATTTAAAAATAGTATTTTCATATTAATAATTTCTAGATATACTGTGGAAACTAGGATTCAGCTATGTAATTTAATTTTAATTCCGAAAAATAAAATGGAGTATGATATAAAATTTATAATTTATAATTAAAAATATGAATAAAATTTTATATATTAACATTTATTTTCATTATAAAATCAATTTTTATCATTAGTTCATGTAACATTTAAAAACATGTTTTTAGAGAAACTTTTTTTTTTAAATTATCATGAATGGTAAAGTTATTTATGTAATTTATTTTAACAATTTAAATTTTTTTATAATTAACAAATTATATTTATTGGTCTTTTCATAGAAATCCATATACTTATTTTTTCTATAATCTTTTTCAATAAAAAAACAATAAAAAATATTTTTTATTTATTTAAAATTATTAGTTATCTTTTTAAAATTCCAAACATTTGTTTTATAAATTCATAAAATTACATAATGATATGTATTTTTACTTATTAAACATGTATTATAATAGTTAATGTTTTTTATAAACTTTCATATATTTAATTCATTAGTCTAAAAATAAATTTTATCCTATAAAAAAATACTATTTTAATATATATTTTAATTGTTAAATAAAAAAAGTGAAATATACTGAAATAAATTTTCACAATCAAATAACTTTTTAAAATACAAAATTATCTAATTGTTATTTACTGAAATTTATGAATTAAATTTTTGTTAATATATTACGCAAATCAAAAATATATTTTAACCATAATATATTTATAACATTAAAATGAAACACATTGCAAGCCAATTATTTAAAATGTTAAAATTTAAAACATAAATAAAACTTATTTGTTCTTTAGAAACTGTAATAAAATTTTATCAGTGTCTTTTTTTTTGATAATGATTTTTTTTATTTTTATATATTATTGATTAATAAATTAAATATATTTTTAACAAAAAATTCGTTGTTTACAATTTAAAAAATATATGTTGTTCTAAGATTATTTTTGGTTCATTGTTGTTTCTGAAAGATGTTATAAAACATTTTAGGTTCAATTGAAAATATATACTTTAAATTATCATGGATTTTCATTCTCCCCTCACCCAAAATAAATAATTTTCTCCTAATATTAAAAAAAATAATATTAAATAATAGTTAATGGTATCTAAATGATATCCTTCAATCATGATATAATTTCAAATGAGGTGTCTTTTTTAATAACATAGGTCGCATTATGAGATACATATTTTCCATTTATCATGATAATTTATTTATTTATATTTATTTAAAAAATATTTTTCATTATTCTCTAGTTTTAAATACATTAAATATCTCATTATCCCTTTATAAAATCCCCTCAATGAAAATTACTATAATTTTAACATGAACAATAATGAATATATTATCTTTAATCACATTAATAACATGAACTTCCATGAGTCTATATCCTCATATTATTTGGTGTGTTTTAATATTAAAAAATTCTCACATAAGTAATCATAATTCTTGATTGATGGTTTATAAGAACAATAATATTTCTCACTTTAAATTTTATAAAATTATGTTTCATGTTGTGGAAACTAGCCTATTATATATTTAATCCCTTATTAACATGGATCCTTAGGGATTCAACCATTATAGAAAGAAGATGTTTTTAATCATGAGGGATGGGAAATTATCATCATAATTCAATTTTTAGGATATGAAATTCATACTAAAAATATCTTATTATTTCATGTTATTACATTATCTCCCAGTTCATAGTAAATTTCTCCTTATAAAATATATTATTCTTTTGGTTGGGTTATATTATATTAATTTATCATAACTATTTAATTTAACAAATCCTTTGTAATGACTTTTAATGGTAATGTGATTAACTAATGAATATCACCCCAAGTGTGTCTGACTAGGTATGCAGTCATATTCCCTCTCATCCTGGGAAAGATTGATAATTGAGTTGATACTCATCTAGCCTTTTTCAGTGTGATTAACTGTAGGTACATATATTTAAAAAACATATCTACATTCCAATTTCAATTATGATATTTAATTTATATCAAAACAAAAAATATAAAATGTACGAACTCTTTGGGTCATTATCTTATATATATAATTAATCCCAGTATTTTCACAAATTTTACATTATCACAATCTCCAATTAATAATAATAATACAATATTACATTAATCAACAAAAAGGGTAATCAATTACTTTGAAATCATTATCAACCTTAACATTCCAATGCTAAATTTATCCTCAACCAAAATCCTAACCTTTAATGTTGTCATAACCCTACTCAGATATTAGTCCTAATAGCCTTAGACCAATAATCCAATATTCAGTCATCAAAACACATACATTACACACATTATTTGATACAAATAATAGATTACCAGTCACAAGTACGACATTATCATATGTCTAAAACCAAATATTTAATTACATACATTCCTGTGTCCACATAAGATTAGAGATTTGTAAAATTGAAAAAAAATATAAAAAAATAAATACAATTTGTTTCTCATCTAATGAATATTTTTATCACAATATATTATAGAATAATTAATTAATAATAAGTCTTCAATATATCCAATATAGTCTCTAGAAAATATTTAATGTTAGACTTTTCATGTCTAATATATATCATCATAAAATGGGGAAATGGAAACATAAAAAGGTTTATCTCAAACGCTCATTAATGTTAAATGTAAGATATAAAAAATGAATGTCATAATTGTTCATAAGTGTATAATAAATCATATGGATGGAACATATGAAAAATTATTACTAAAATTCAATTAAACATAATTCATATTTTTTACATTTATAATAACAAAAATGAAAAATAATATCGATGAAATAACTAGTTCCTTATAAATGAAATTTATAACTCTTGATAGATAATCCCCTTAAATAGATCAATACATGAGGATATTATATACCATTATCATTCCATCAAGGCCCAGTGTCTATGAAATATTTCATTTCTATAATATTACAATAAAATAACTGAGCTAGTTTGTCTCATTAGACCAATATAAGCATTAATGGGATATATTATTCCACACCAATCACATATTAATTATAATTAATTTGATATATGAATAAATAAAAAATCATACAATACATAACCGACTTTACCTAGTAATTAATATAAATCTATATAGAAATAACTAGTACATAAATCATCAAAATTTCCCCCATCAATAAATTGAACATAAGTTTATGTACAAATATCTCAAAATAACATCAAATAAGGAAATATATTTATAGTTACAAAACAAAATTCCCCAAAAACCCAATGGATGGAATATAAGTGAACATCATTCAATCAAAGAAATGAACTATTGATGTTTCCTAGAGGAATGGAATTGAATTAATAATTATGCCAATAAAAAAGGTTAATTTAACATTACAGTGGTAGTAATGGATTTTTGCTGAGTTTAATACCACAAAATGATATTTAATGATATGATTTATAAGTAAATAGATGACTAATATAGAAAACAAACTATAACATGTGGTGAATATGAATCAAATTTCAATGAAGAAAAATTGATATGCCATAACCGTTATGTAATGGTAACGTAAGATTTAGAAAATATACGAGGGATAAATTAAAATTAAAATATAACTAAATGAGATATATTAATTATAATTTAATACAATATCTCAATGAATACAAAATATATTATATACTATGGATCATGATATCAAATAAATCATTTGGAATTGAAAATATAGACAAGTAAGCCTTATTGAGTTTTTTTAATCCAATCCCGTAGAAAGATTTGACTTAAGTTGATATAATAAATACAATGAATAATGATAGGATCCAGATACACAATTTTAAAAGGGAATTACATACACCATTCTAATGAGAAATTTTTTTATTATATGAAATAGGTCTAACTGGGTGAGCATTTGAGCCATGAAACCCTTATCTAGATTCATGACACCCACTACAATGCTTCAATTTCCTATTTTAAAAATGTAAATATCTGAATAATATATTTTATAACCATATTTAAAAACATATTATTTTAAAAACTCATTTATTATTATTCTAAACATGTATATCTGTTAATTATTACATATTTTCAATATTAGGTGTGAGTAGTCTTGATCATTTTGAACTAATTTCGAAATAACATTCTTGTTTTTTGTTATTTTCACAAATTTCATCATTCTAGAAAATAAAAGGTAATGTATTTTATTAATTATAATTACTTATAATTTTATAATTTCATTTGATGGGGTTTTTGGTTACAATCGTTAAATTTGAATTTGATGATGAACATGTTTCAGTGATTTTACACGAATAATTGTTAATCTTATAGTTAATGAAAATAAAATTTGTTTCATAATTCTAAAACCAAAATAAAATAATTATTTTACTATTTTTTATCGTATGAGAATGTAAATTAATCTCTCATAGTTAACCATATTATTATTTTTTATCATTATTAAAGTATGTTTTTAGAGCTACATAGACATAGACATACTATAAATAATAGATTATTATAATTATGTAGGTGGTTTATTTTGGAATAATATTTTTATTAAAGAAGTACAATTATATTATTTAGATAATTTTACTATTAAAAATCCTATTTTATGTTATTTTTATAAATAATAATTTTACTATAATAAAAACAAGATGTATTATTTAATAGAGGTGTTACACTACACAATGCTAGGAAAACATTTTCATTTATAAAAAAAAGGTGAAAATAAAGTGGGTTATAGTTTCTCTTTAAAAATTAATTTTATTATGTATTTCTAATTTTTATTTTATTTTCACCCATTTAATCACTGAAATTATTATATGTGGAAAGATAAATTGTTTCTCATTATAGAGGTGATAGTCTTGACAAAACAAAAATATGAGTTTCTGTTTAATAAATAGAAAAGGAAAATGTTTTTAATATTTATTATTATTGAATAACAAAATTAGTTGTACAAAAATTAATTATGTCATCATCTAGTAATTATAAAATTATATAAATGGAAGTAATAATGAAAAGAAACAAATTATGTAAAAATTACTCACATTGAGGACTTGGCCTTGCCCTTGGATAAATCCTTAGAAATTGGGGTTATATTCCAATTTATAATGAATTGAAGAAAAATTACAGGATCAACACTTCATTGGTTATAATAAGTGTATATGTTCCTAAGGAAATAAAATTTTTATTTTTGTCTTGAAGGGATAATGGGAGGCCCCTGAGTAGTGATAATAACATTTGTTATAAATATATCACGTTAATATAAATATAGAACATGTTTCACATTTAAAGAAGGCTGAAAAATAAAAACCATTGATTTGTAGAATTATATAATTTTTATCATCCATAAATCCTTTATTTTCCCACATGTTGTAAACATCTTTTTCATACTTATACTCATGATATATTTAATTTTACTATTTTGTAGTTTACCTTAGTAACTAGATTTCATATAAAAAAATATATTTTAATTTTTTTAAAAGTAGTAATTGTTATATAATTTAGACCCATTGATTATAATTTTGAATTCTATTTTATTAGATAATTTTGTATGTGTAAAAAAATGTATTTTTAAACATTAGTGATTTTCACAGATAAAAAACCATTTTTAGATAAATGTATTTTTAGGATTAAAATTCATGTATAGAAAAAAAATAATGATTTATTTATTATTCTAATTATATTACATGATTTATTGTAAAAAATATTCATTTTCAGTTCCTATTAATCTAAAACCGACTATAATTGAAATAAAATGTAATAAAATAAAAAAACTAAAAACTAATTTTTTTATATAAAAGCAGTACATATGATTATAAAATGTTAAATATATGTTTCATTGAATCACAATGGTACATAAAAAATTATAATTTCTGACATTAAACAAATATTTGATCAATTAATTGGGTTTATTAAAGTATAGTGCATGATTATATAATGATAATTTCCTAAAATTTAATGTTTTAGTAAAGAAAATATTTTCAAACATTCACCTAAAAATCTACAATTATAGAAGTGTCCCAAATATTAGTATTAAGATAAAATTGAAATTTTGAGTCTAAAAATGAATTCTATTTTTAATTATTAAATATCTATAAGTTTAGAATTTAATATTGAAATAAAAATTAAAAATATAATGAACACTGTTTTCAATGGAATTTAACATTATTAAAATTAAGGCAATTCTTATTATAATATTATGATAAATTACTAACAAAATTCATGTCAAAATATTGGTCATATATACAATATATATATCCATAATATATTTGTTTAAATAAATAATAAATAATTTTTCTATAATGGTTAATTTTTGAAGTATAAGTCAGTTTTATTATTTATTTAGTTACACGAATTGAATTTTATCAATAACTTAATATTAACACTGACCATTATTTTTATTTGTATATATATTTATTCATTTGGTTAAATCTATTTTTTCCCACCAAATATGTATTTAGGTTTTATTGGTTATATTCTATTACACACTTCATGGTTGTTCAAGGTTTCTTGTGAAGAATAATCTCGAACATATTAGATATTAAATAAAAATATATAATTTAAATTCTCATGGTATTACAAAATACAACAATATTGAAACATGGGATATGCAATATGATGTAGAATAATATAGAAATGTTTCATAAAAACAGAAATAATAAATCATACAATTTTCTAATATATATAAATTCTATCATTTTCATACATGATTTTATGAAGTTAGTTAAACTACAACCCTGTCCACGCACAAGGTTTTGAACATCAATAAACAAAAATCATGTCCATGAACAAAATTACTAATGTATCTAAATATCACTCATGTACACACATATAATATTTATCTCAGGAGTTTTAAATATTTTTTTAATTGTTTATTTCTCTATATAGAACCATAAAAATCACATAAAAGATAAGAATACTTATTTGATTAATATAATATCAATAATATGTATCATTATAAATACCCTTGAAAAGAAATTTAGTCACAAAACATTTTCAAATACTATTACATGATATGATATCAACAATTATGTTTGTTGAAACCTAATAGTTTATCACCAAAATAAAATAATATCTTCATGAAAATAAGTACACAATAGTTATGTATTTTGGAGGTATATAATAAAATTTAAAATCTATAATTAGATATTTAAAACAATACTTTCAATATTATTTTAAAATAATAATGAAATGTGTGACTTTTAAAAATTTATTTTAATAATGTGAGATGAATAATTTAAATCAATTAAACTAGTTCCCAATAATGTGACCTTGAAAAGACATAATGATATTGTTAATGAAATGTGAAGTGGATGATAAAAATTTTAAGAATGTAAAATGAAATTCCTTTTTTAGTTTTAGGATTTTTTTACTGAAAATACCATATAGATAGAAAAGATAAAATAAAAAATTACGAAAATATATAAATATAAATATTAAAAATAAATAATAAGAAAATCAAAAATTTGATCGATGATATAATATTATAGAATTTTAATGTAGTTTTATAATCTAAAATAGATTACAACATGGTATAATATGTGGGTGATTATAACTATAGAAGTGGTTATAAAATTATAATATAGTTTTTAAGGGACTATAATGACATTATTTTGTGATCATTATAGTAATTAGTCTAATTATACAATATATATATATATATATGATAAATATAGAGATGAAACGGTTAGGGAGTGGAAAATACTCACGTCGAGGGCATTATTTATCCCTTAGAGTGCCTCTTGGAAGTGGAGAGAACATCACATATTCTTGTGACACGAGGATCTATAAAATGGAATAGGGATCTAGGTCAGGAAAAATGATCATGTAATTTGGATATATTTTATAGAATGTATTGGATTTTAGTGAGTGGAATTAATCTCTATTTATAGTTGAAAATGAGGGATATTTCCTTAGATATTTTGGACAGATGAATGGTAAGGATTGAATCACATGTGAGTAATGTGAATTTGGTAAAGAAACATTTTTCATAAATTTGGGAATAACATAAAAAATTTAAAAAATATTATATAATTTCAACTTCTCTAACTATTTTAACAAAATTTAATGCATGGAAGATTACCATTTTACCCTTTTTACCTTGGTAAAAAAATTTAACAATGGTCATTTCATTTACCCTAAAAACATAAATAACTATTATTACTATATTTAAACATAATGATTATGAATTTGGCCAATATTTAATATAATTAAAACTCAAAACATATATAAATCAATATATTTATCAAAAAATGTAATATATAGAAATACTATTATTCTGAAAAATATATTTATTAAATATTAACATACATTATTCCTATATCATTAGAATTACTTTTTTTGAATGATATCATTAGAATTACTTATTATATGAGTATTAATTATTTTGTCTTTATATATAAATAATTCATCATATTTATCATTTAAAATATGTAAATGTATTTTATTTTAATAAAAAACTACACAACGCATATTAAATTAATTCTTTAAAAAAAAATTTTAAGCATTACAGTTGTAAATAATGTATACATCAATAGCTTTTTTTGTCTAAAAAATAAAATTATCATATTAGATAATATAAAAGTTATTATTCTATTCTATAAAATTATTTTATTATATTCAATTTCTATACATGAAAAAAAATTTATATGAATCTCATAAAATAAGAACAATGATTTTTTGTCAAAATATATTTTTAAGTATAAACTGAATCAATTTTTATTATTTTCATAGGAATAAATATTTAATGACTTCTAATTGAAATTTTTTATTTATTATCAATTTATTTAACTAAAATAGTTCATTTTTAGTGCTCAAATAAGTTAAAAAAAGACCTTACAATTAGAAAAATAATTCTTTGAAAAGTTTTTCATTTTTACATTACATGATTTTATTATTATTTATAACCAATTAATAATAAATTCTGGATATTTTATTCATTTTTATGCATGAAAACAATAAATTTGATTAATCCTCATACATAAAATATGTATAACTATAAAAATATATAATATATAATAAAACCCAATTTTTTTGCAAGAAATATTATGTCATTTTCTATGATTAATTAAATTATTATTCCTTATTATTCCTCAATTATCAATTGATTGTTACTTATTTATTTTAATAGTAATTCCTTTTTTATGAATAAGTTTTAAATATACAATTCATTAAAAGTATTAAATTTAAAAGAAATATAAACTTCATAGAAATAGTTTGTTTTTAAGGTAAAATATTTTTTATAATCAATTTCATTTTAACATATAAATTCATATAATTTAGTGTACTTAAAAATTAATAATTTTATTTAAATATAGTTATTTATTGTCACAAACCACCTTCACCGAGTTGAGGGAAGATATAAGAAATTTACAGACCCTTTTATCCTAAATATGAAGGAGAGTTAATGACCCCCAAGATCCGCCGTTAATTGGACCCGGAGTGGCGACTACCACTAAGGGTATAGAATCAAACGTAATATGGAATGAATTACCATTTTTTATTTATTTGGATCAGGAGATACGATTGTAAAAACCCAAAAAACTACCAAAATGAAGGTAAAATTAAATGCAAAAAGTATTCCCATATTCATGTTTAAAGATATTCCCATATAAGTAAGAGAAAAACTCAAAAGGGAAAGAACCAAAAGAAAAAAAACGGCAACGAAAAATGCTCCATTTTCCAAGATAGTACTATCCCTCCTTGTACCTGGAATCCTCCTGGAAACCTGAAAAGTATTTTTATATATGTAGTTTGAGTATAAAGGTATACTCAGTACGGGAAACAAACCTCTTGAGCACATGTGGGGAGAGTATATAATGCCCTGTGAGAAAAGGAGATAACCAAAGCTCCTAGAATGGAAAATATCCACCCTTACATTACCAAGGAAAACTCCCCAAATAATTTAAGTCATTTACATAATAACAGTAACACATAAATGTTTGGGTTCCTCATGCCACCTCTCTGACTAGTTAATGAAAGCATCCTATGTGTCAGACCTCCCCCTCCATTCTCCCCGTAACCCCACTACCTCCCCAACAACAACCATTTGGGCCACCAAAACCACATATATGCTTGGAAACACCTGTACCTCCACAAACACATGTAACCACTCTTGTAGACACCTAGTCTAGAACAACTACTACCACACCTGAAGACACCTAGTCTCGAAAAACTACTGCCACACCCAAAGACACCTACCCCTCATCCCGAAGGCACTTGGGATAGAACATGCCCGCACTCACCTGGGAAAACCACCATAACATACCCTGAACAAAGTATCTTGGGCTATAATTGACATTAGGCTATCACACAATACCCTAAGAGTGTTGGTCTACTTGGGAAAGGAAGTAGAAAAAGAGCTAATAACCAACCAATCAAATGAGTGGTGGAAAAAACACCCCCCATGAAATGGGGTGTTCGGAATGAAGTGCTAAATGTGGGTGGGGAAAGAATAAGAAACATAAGAAATAAATTATACATATATTAAATCAAGAACTCATAAAAAAAGGGGTTCCAAAACTATCCCATACACAAACACCCTCATTACTATTCATATATAATAGTCACATCAGCCCTAACCATGACACTACTCATTCCCTAAAAACAATTTACCATATAACACATTCTTATTATCACATTCAAGTGGTTTCATTTAAATAAATATTTACTACCTTCCATCTAATATGAATATCCACAATCCAAGGAATGAAAAACATACAATTTGTAAATTAAGAATTCGCACTCGGTTTTCTTTTAAAGTCACAACAACAAAAGGGATCTGTGAGTTCCCTCGAAGTATTGGAACCAAACCAAGTCCCGACCTACGGCCCCACAAGGATCCAAATCCACAAAAAATAACTACAAAATAGAGGATCCCATCCCCATCAATGTCACCTCATAAGAATCAATGAGAATAACTATACACATCACCAGAACAGAGAAATGGAGTATTAATATTTAAACATAGCATTCCATTAGTTATGTCTTTCTGATTGGTTAACTACAATGACCACACAAGGATTATTATTCATTGGGAATTTATTTAATCATCCAAGTTTACATGGTTAACTAGTTTCCATGATACAACCATTCAATCATAGAAATATCCTAAAAACATAGGTTCATTAGTTCTCTGGAAAGGACCACCAACGACAATGATATTTAGTGGACATAATACCATACAATTAAAAATATATAAGATAAAGAAAAAGTGTATACTAGAATCATTATACAACCCCTTAATTATTTTGAAATCATTTATTATCTTTGTTGTGGTGGCGTTTCATACACTCCAAGAAGAAATATTACCATATCCACCCCACATGATACACATTAAAAAGAGAAGAAGGAAAGTCCCTAGTTGGATGATCAATGATCGATGTTTTTCTCCTTGCGCTATGAAATAGGGATGCACCACTTGCAAGGGAGGTACTTCGAGGACTCCAAAAGTGAGAAGGAAGGTTCCAACATAGGTGCACCCAAAGCCTCAGGAAGGGGGAATCTAAACACACCAAGGTAAAAAAAGAGGCCATCCAAGAATAATAAAGAATCCTCGTGTGATAAAACGAGTGATCTTAAAGTTTCATGATTAAAATCATTAAAGTCTTTAAAGGAGTATCATGGTTAAACCATGTGGTTTGATGGTTACACATGATCGAATTAATTGTTATTTAATAATTCTCATCGAATAGATGTCCATAACAATTGTGAGTTAAAAGGATTAATTTATGCTGAGTAAAATGTGTAATATCGACATAATATTGGGTCAGTAGAGGGTCTCCCCAATACTGTAGATCTAGAACATCATTTATGGTTCTTAAAAACATCATCAAAACACATTAAAGATGTATTAAACATTAAAGTAAGAGTTACGAGAAACTGGGGAAACAAACCCCCGACAACACCATGGCACCAATCAGTGACTCACTGATCAATGAATCACCAATCAGTCAGAACGACTTGTAAGGGATGTACTCCAAGGACTCCAAAAGTGAGCATGAAGGCTCCAACACAAATGCAGAACAATCCTCAGGAAGGGGGACTCCAAACACACCAAATAGAGGAAATGAGAGAATCAAGGAAGAAGAAATTATCCTAGTGTGATAAAAGGTGAGATCCTAGGGTTATTGTATTAAAATCATGAAGGAAATTAAAGGTGAATCGAGATTTCACCACGCTGTTAGACGGTTAAACATGATTGAAATAATTTTTATTTAATAATTATCATTGTAGAGGTGTCCATAATAGCTGTGAGTTAAAAGGATTGAATTACATATATTAAAACGTGTAACAGTGATACCAGGTATGGGTTAGTCGATGGTCGCCCAACTCCTGGAGATCTATAAGATCATTTATAGTCTTTAAAAATAGCCTCAAATAACATTAAATATGAATTAAACCATAAAATAAGTATTACGGGAAATTGGGGATATAATCCCCCAAAAACCTCATGGAATCAATCAGTCACTCAGTAATCATGGACACACTGATCATTTAGACCGATCGAGGACACACCAATTAGTGAGACAAATCAGTGTCATCAATGGGTTACACCACAGTGATACCCTTCCACCGACACTACTACCCTCATGACTCACTGATGGGTCAAGGGAACCCCAACGCCAGAAATTGACAAGGTAATGGATATATAGGGGTTGGACCATTACATCAGATACCTATCAAACTATTATCATCCCCAAGAATCAAAACTAGACACAATGAAAAGAGAGGGGTCCGAACAACCACCTTGAAGATACCTCTAAGGAGTAAACCTCCTCGACATCTAGGAACACTTATCTATTATGTACACAATGATATAATGTCACATTGTTCAGTTATATGGTTTTGAGAGTCCCTTTCTTCATGTCAATATATTATCCTCTTTGGGAGGAACCGACTCACCCGCCCATTTTTAGTCACATCCACCCTAATGAGTCTTGATTAGGGATCAGGTCCTCCCTTCCCCATAGTCACGACTCTTTATACACATTTAGAGAAAAAGTAAATAAACACGTTTCATTGTATTGAAGGTTAATCACTACATCAAAATCATATAAGAAACAAAATAGAACAAAATTCAAAACATCGCTAGGTATTGGGCGCGCATCTAAGCTTCTCACTCACATGTAATCTCCTTGAGGTCATTGTGCCCCCGCAACAAACAAACCAAAGGGATGGGTCATCCCTGAAGCACTTTCTCCTTTTGATTTTCGATCCTTACTAGTCTCTACTTGAACGTAGAGTCATCCACAATATCTAACACTCCCCAGTCAATTACATGGGAATTATCATGTAGATATCGACGAAGCTGGGAGACATGGAGAATATCATGGATCCTTTCCAAATACGGTGGTAATGCCAACTGATAGGCCATCTCACCGACTCTACCCAACACTTTCAATAGCCCAATGAACCTAGGAGAGTGTTTTCTCCCCTTGTTGAACCTTCGCTTCCCACGCCTAGGGGAGTCCTTCAAGAACATATTGTCCATGACATTGGACTCCAAGGGTCTCCTCCTATTATTTGAATACGACTTGTACTTGTCCTAGGCTTCCTTAATCCTCTATCATATTAGATAATCCTTATCTCTAGTGCTCTATACCACCTCTGGGCCAAGAAAACAGGCTTCCTCACCCTCTATCCAAACCACGGGTGAGAGACATGGTCTCTCGTACAAGTTTTCGAATGGATCCAAGCCGATGAAAGAGTGAAAAATGATTTTTTAGGAAAACTCTACCATAAGAATGTTCCATACCCAGAATCACTTGAATTCCAAAACAAATTCTATTAGCATATAATCCAATGTCTGGATGGTACGCTATGTCTTCCCATCTTTCTGGGGGTGGAAAGCAGTGTTAAAAAATAACTGGGTTCCAAAATCATACTAAAATACCCTTCAGAATCATGAGGTAAAGTTTTCATCCTTATCCGAGACTATGGAGCTCAGAAATCCATGAAACATCACCACCTCATCCATGTATATGCGTGCTAAGGAATCCACCACACTTGACTGCTTGATCGCCAGGAAGTGAGATGATTTCATCAGCCGGTCTACCACTATCCAGATAGAATCATAGGCTCCTTGATCCTTGGGTAGTCCTGTGACAAAATCAATTGATATGTCATCCCACTACCACTCGGGGAAATATAAAGGATGTAACAATCCTCATGTGACCCGTTGTTCATCCTCCACCTGCTGACACACCAGGAACCTTGCCACAAACTATGCCACTGCATGTTTCAACTGATTCCACCAATACTATTCCCTCAGGCCTCGATACATCTTGGAAAATCTTATGTGTGCCACTAAGAGCGAGTTATGTAACTCATGGTCCACTCCCTCGTGTAGTGTCTCTGGGAAAAGAAACATCCCTAAAAAAAGAATATAATTCTAACTATCCTCCAACCACCATCATAGAGTATTGCCTTGGTCAACCAGATCACACATCACTTAACCCTCTACGTCTCCCCTCTAAGTATCCTTCACATACCAAAGTGGAGAAGATATCACTAACATCTGAAATAGAAAAACTCTACCACCATCGACCATTTCATCCAGGTATAAGGAAGAAAACTCCTCCGTGGCCTTCCAAGCATCCACATATTCATGAACAGATTCTTTTTTCGACTTCCGATTCAAAAATTCTCCATAATCTTCCCCTTACATTTAGTATAAGAGATCAAAAACATGTAGTCTTAAATAAACTCCATCGAACTTCATTGTCTCATTTTATGGGCTCATTGGGTAATATGTGCCCCAAAATCTTGTGATCTATGAAGACCAAAAAGTGATCCTTGATGTGGTAATTCTGCCACAACTTCAATGAAAACACTACAACTTCAAGATCTAGGTCATGGGTGGAATAGTTACACTCAGGGGGACATAACTTCATTGACCCATGAGAGATCACTCCCCGTTGTTTCATTGGCACACACCTCGTGCCACATCCAAAAGCATCATAAAACAACTCAAACAATACCCCTTCCTCTAGAAACCTAAGAACTAGGGAACTAACCAACCTTTCCTTTATATAGGTAAAATCGAACCAACACTGATCACTACACAATAAGTCTTTGTCCTTTTTGGTCAAATCTATCAAAGGATATGCAACATGATAGAATTCAGTCACAAACCTTCGATAATAGCCTGTAAGAACTAAGAAACTATGAAACTCCATTACATTATTTACTACTTCCAAAGAAACAACTGCTTCACCCTTTTACATATCAACTGCTACCGCATGATGAGAAAACATGTGTCCAAGAAAATGCACTTATCGTGTCAAGAACATTCACTTGTACAACTTCTCGTAGAGCTAGTGATGTCAAATGATCTCCAAGACCATCCCGAGGGGAATAGTATTTTCCTCCTCTAATCATGATTAGATCAATACGTCATCGATTAAAAGAATGATGAACAAGTCAGGAAACTCAAAAAAAACAGAGTTCATGATCCACATGAACACAACAGGTGCATTCATAACACCGAACGACATGACAACGAACTCAAAGAGCCCATACTTGCACCTAAATTCAGTCTTAGGGATATCATTTCCTTTCACTCTTAATTGGGGATACCCAGACCACAAATCGATCTTAGAGAACTATCTTACTCTACTCATATGGTCAAAGAGATCTTCTATCATTGAGAGTGGGTAAAAGTTCTTGAACGTGAATATATTGAGTCTTTGGTAGTGTATGCACAGCCTAAGACCACCATCTGCCTTCTTTGCAAACATGGCCGGAGCACTCAATGGTGACACACTGGGTCAGACAAAACCCTTCTTCCTTAGATCGTAAATCTGAATCTGCAACTCCCAAAAATCTGAAGGTGCATGCGGATAAGGAGCCTTTAAAATCGAATGGTCACCGGGTTGTAAGTTTATCTCAAACTCAACTTCAAATTGAGGGGGTAGAGTCACAATCTCCTTGATAAAAAATTCTACTAAATCTCTAAAAAATTCCATAACATCCATCATATTAGCATCCAATAATTTTTCTAAAATTATAGCTATCCTTGAAAGAAGAGGCTCCACATGCCTTCTCCCCACCTAACATCTCCATTCATGAACAAAATCCACATGCTGGCCATCCTCATCACATAACATTAATCTTATCTAGAAGAATTTGATAATAGCATGAATAATATAAAGCCAGTCAATGCCTAGAATGACATAAAATAGATGAATTTATAGGAGAAGGAGATCCCCACTTGACAGATGTGACCCCAACATCAGTTTATATCCTCAACAAATAGCAAATAAGATGGTATGACCCCTAACTGGTGTACTTAGCACTAGGGGCCTGGAGAGTCTCTTTACATCTTGGCCCAAGGCATGGGAAGGAATGACTATAACAAAAAAGTGAGACTCTCCTAAATCAAACAAGGCATAAGAAATTGTGCTAAACAAGCTGATTATACCTTGAACAACTTCTGGATCTACTGGAACTACTGCCTCTATGGCATGAAACTTCCGACACCCAACTCTTCTACCCCTTTGTTGTCGGCCTCCACATGCATCATCTGCTCTCGGAGGAGTGGGACCTCGTTGTCCATTCTTCTACTATTGAAAGGGCCTGGCTGGAAATTGATTCTATTGAGGTGGGAACTGATCTTGGCCACCCCCATTGTACAACGCTCAATATAGGTACTGATTATGAAGTTTCCCACAACTAAAACAGATGAAGAACCTCATTCATGGGTCCACAATGAAAGGGAGAGGACCAGGAGATTGAAACTAGAATAGCTGGAATCTTCTTCCCACTGGCTGAATCATAGAAGGCAATGATGCTAGAGGCATGCAACTGATGGCCTTCCCCTTTGATGAACCCAAATGGCTCCTCTCTCATGGAACACCTCCGAGATATTATATCCTCTCCACCACTTCAGCCATATTCTTGACCACCTTGTACATCAGTAGGGTGAAAGGAGAAACAAAAAACTAATGAAAAGTTTAGAGTGCCTCCTCTAAATGTATTTCCCAAGACTCTTCATCCAGAAAATGTTCCGGGGCAAAATGAATGAGAACCATGAACTTGATCCTCATCTCCTTCACTGACATACTCCACTACTAAAGGGGGAGTATCTCATGCCTCTTCTCAACAATCATTTTAGAAGGAAGTTATTCCATCCGAAACCCCTTCTTGAAGATTGCCCACGGAACCTCAATATCAATCCTCTCTCTGAGGTAGAGCATCCACCACTAAAGCGTTGGTACTCTCATCTTACTAACTGCCAATGAAACCCAGAACTCAACAGAAACCTGGATCAATCTAAAATATATCACCAAATCCTCATGACAACATTCAGTCTCCATATTTGAGACACTTCCATTGTCCATCCAGACGGCCTGACACTGAATGGCATAAAGTGTCTTCTTCCGCGGGTCATCCTTCTCCTCTTGATCAGTCCTCTTTTGAGCAGCTAGATCAGCATCCTGGGCCTCGATCAGCCATAGTAATCATGTTTTTATTCCAGGTGTCATAGGTTCATGGTAAACAAGGAATGCCTAAGACTGAGTAGTGTAGAATATTTCATCTAAATTTTTCATAAAATTTTTATTTATTTAAATTACCAGAACACCCATAAAACACATGAAAAAAATTCACTATGATGAATTTACCTTTCCTAGGGTCTCCACCTTGCAATCTTTGTAGCCTCACTTGGACGTTCAGTAGGTCCAGAGTCCTTGCATTAGATCATGGTGGGCCCTAACATCCATTGCCCTAGCTTATCTTCCCAAGCCTATTTCATGCACCATGATTACCTAACACAGTTTCCCTACTATACAATGCAACCTTGATTGTGCCTAACCCTGAGCACAATCCTATCTCTCAACCATCTTCCTATGATACCATTCTATCATGACCCACGTTAACTGAGATGTGGGATGGGATATAAAATTTCTAGACCCTTCCTTCCCCAAGTTGAAGGAAATATAATGACCTTCAAGTCCCACCATTAATAGGCCCTGGAGTGGAGACTAGTACTATGGGTATAGAATTACACTTAATATCGAAGGCATTACCCTGTTTTTAGTAGGATCGATAGATACAATGGTAAAAAACCAAAATACTACAAAACTGATGGTAAATGTATGAAGAAACCCATTCACATATACTGGTTCAAAGATAAATAAATACAAGTACAATACGAACTCTAATTGAAATATACCAAAAGAAAGAAATCCGAAATGACAACGGTCTCAATGTTTGATCTAGTATGGTCCTGCATAATCCCTGAAGTCCTCTTGGAAACCTAAAAGCAGTTTTATATACATAGGATGAGTATATAGGTATTCTCAATAGGAAACCCCAAAAGATTTCATGCAGAGGGGGGATCCAATCATGTGCCCCATGAGAAAAGAGGATATCCAAGACACCTAGAAAGGAAACTATCCACCCAAACCTAACCAAGGCACACTCCCCAAATATCACAAGTATAGTAAATTAATAGTTATAACACATCATTTTTTGCGTACCCCTCCCAACTATCCCACTAGTTATTGAATACATCATATGTTTCATACCTCCCACGTCATTCTCACCGTAGTTCCACTACCACCCCAATAACTTTATTTTGGGCCACCACAACCACAACAATGTCTACAAACACCAGGGTCACCACATCCACACATAACCATGCCCGCAGACACCTGGGCCAAAATAGCTACTATTACACCCAAAAAATCCTCGGCCTAAACACCCATTGCCACACCCGAACACACCGGGGCCTCATCCCGAAAACACTTGGGAAAAAACCTGCCCACACACATATGGGATAACCACCACAACACACCATGCCCGATAAATATTGGGCTATAATAGACCTTAGTCCATCAAATCCTACCCAAATAGTCATGGGCTACTTGGAAAAGGGACCAGAAAAAGATTTAATAACCAGCCACTCACAAGAGTGTTGGAAAAAACATCATACCACATGAAATGGGGTGTTCGACATGAAGTGCTAATCATGGGTGGGGAGTGAATAAGAAACATATGATCTAAATTATAAATATAGGTAAGTAATCACTCATCCAAACCTAGGGGTTCAAAACAATCCCATACTAAAACACCCTCATTACTATTCATTCATAAAAAGCACAATAGCCAAAAAGTAGTGAAAAATCATTCCCATAAAACAATTTCCCATTTAAACCATTATTATTATAACATTCAAGAGATTATATTTATATAAATGTTCAATACTAGGAAACTAATAGGAATACACATAAGATAAAGAAGGAAAAACATCCAAGTAGAAAATAAATCATTTACACCTGGTTATCCTATAATGTCACAACTACAAAAGGGATCCGTGAGATCCCTCAATGTACAGGAACCAAACCAAGTCCCAAGATACATCCCTCAATAGCCTCAAATACATAATCTAAAATTTCACAATAAGTAATACCTTCTTCATCCATGTCACCTCACAAGCATCAAGTAGAAAAACCACACACATCACCAGAATGGATCAATGGAGTTTTCAAATTTAAACACACCCTTACGTTAGATTCATCATTCTATATGGTTAATCAGGGTGACCATAAAATTATTCTTATTCCTTGTAAATTAATTTAATCAATAAAGTTTATACGATTAACTAATTTCCATGTTACAACCATTTAATCCCAGAAATATCCAGAAAATAGAGTTTCATTTGTGAAAAATAAAGGACCACCAACGACTAAGATTTTCAGTGGAAATAAGGCCATAAAAATTAAAACATATATGAAAAGGTAAAAGAGTACACTATCATCTTCAAACAACCTCTTCATTATTTAGAAACCATTTATTATCATTTTTATGGTTGGTTATCATCCAGGCCCTAAGAAAACATTATCATACCCACCCTACATGATACACAGTAAAAAATATATAAAAGAAAAACCATACATGGATGATGAAACATTTATGTTTTTATCTATAAAAAAGAACTGGGAATGCATGACATGAAGGGGATGAACTCTGAGGACCCCAAAAGTGTGTAGGAAGGCTCTAGAATAGGTGCACCACAAACCTCAAGAAGGGGGACTCCTAATGCACCACAGAAAGAAAAATATACCAGACAAGAAGAAGAATGAATCCTCCTGGATTAAAAGGTGAGATCCTGGAGATACATGATTAAAATCTTGAATGCCATTAAAGGTGTATCATGGTTTCACTACGTGTTTGGACAATTACACACGATCAAATAAATTTTTATTTAATGGTTCTCATCAGAGAGGTGGCCATAACATCTGTGAGTTAAAATGATTTATTTGAAGAGAGGAAAATGCATAACAGATCCACAAAGTATGGGTCAATCGAGGGTCCCCAACTGTTGGAGATCTATATAATCAATTATAGTCTTTAAAAATAGCATCAAAACATATTAAATAGGCATTAATCCTTAAAGGATGCTTTACGAGAAACTAGGGAATAAAACCCCTGACAACCCCATGGCACCGATAGGTGACACACTAATCAGTCAGACCAATCAGTGACTCACTGTTAGGGAAACATCGATTGGAGACACACCGATCAGGGACACACATATCGGTGACACCCTTTCACCGACATCACCTCCATCATGACTCACTAATTTGGTCCAGGGCAACCCAACACCAGAAATTGACAGGGTAATGGACCAGGAGGGTCCATGACATTAGATTTATAATGAATAATTATATTATGTTTGTATTATGTAATGTTCTATGGTGTATAATTAATTTTTTCATGTTCTTTTGTTCTAATGATCCAATATAAATGAATAATGTGTTCTTGGTTTGATTCATACAATTTATAAATAATATCATAATATATTTTATTTGTATTAAAACATAACAAAATTAGTATTATAGAAAGATAATTTAATGAAATAAAATGTTTTCTAGAATTTGGGTTGTTATAGGTATCCTCCTTAGGATCTTCATTAGGTTTTTCAGGTATATTATCCATAGCATGCTTCTCAATTTGATGATTTTCATAAGATTTATCAAGATTTACATCCTCTAATTCATTACCCATGTCATAAATTTTAATATCCAATTATTTATCCTTGTTAACCGTTGAATGAGGTTCAACATAAGATATAGAAATATTGTTGAATCCAATGTGATTTAGAGATTCAATTATCTTTGTTTTCCCTTTTAGGTTTTCCCTATTCCTCCTATATGATTTCTCCTCAAACCCATTCAAATTGAAAAATGCATAATATATTTCCGAAACTTTATATAACTAAAAATTATGTGAGATGTGTGTTATTGGTTTTTAATTAGAACAATACTCATGAAATTTCTCATATTTTTTCTTTAGTATGATACCATCTTTAACACTTTTTAAATTTAATTTTAAAAAAATAGAGAACAACTAAATCTCCATGATAAGTATAGAAAAATTTATATTCCTTAATTATAGGGTTTACATATACATATATATATAAATGGGAAATGAAACCACTAAAGGAATATCCTATATTTTTCTAGGTTTTAAGAAAATATAGTAAACATTGACAATTATATGATATTACATGATTAATAAAAAATATTACTTATACATATATATTTGTTGTTGGGGGATTTTTTAAGTGGAAATTGTTGGTCCAATTAAGATGGGATGGTTGGGGATTTCCTTCTAAAATGTAATAAAGATAAAATTAATACATTATATGATATATATAAATAGATTAAGCACAATGGAATAAATATCAAGAAAATGAAATAGAATTAAATAAATTGAAAATTAAATATAGTAGAAGTGTTCATCAAATCCACACTATGAGTACCTACATCTAATACAACACTATATGGATTTAGGGTCACATTATACATTTTAATAAATGTTATCAATGAACCTAAATAACCTTTTTTAATTGGAAGTAGTAGGAAACCAAATAAAAATGAATAGAAACATACTTTGTAAGTATATAGTAAGAATTCTAGGAACACATTATTTTACATAGGGAAAGAATGAAACACAAAAATTCTAAATTTTATGGTAGTGAGTACCCATGAATATGAATTATATATAGAAGGAGAGGTTTTTTAATCACAATTCCTTTATAACACAATCGTAATTCTATAAGAAAGATTGAAAAAGGAAAATGTGTTAAAAAGAGAGGTAAAAATGAGAGATAAAAAACATACAATAACAAATAAAAAATAGATCTAATATGAATAAAAAATTTTAAATTATGTTTTCTAATACATTTTGTTGAAGTATTTATAGTCTCCGGAGTTCCCATTGTGATTTTGCTAGGGTTGGGAGACAAAAGAGTCTTTTGGATTTGACAGGGTCTGAAGGGGGCAATATTTAATTACAAGTTTTATTTTATGTGAAGGATACACTACCAAGAATCTAGACCTCACTAGATGATTGGTGGGATAACCTACCCTTTCCAGCTATCCAATGTTCCTAGGAAATGTGTAGGACAAATATATAACTCACTAGCTGCCCTTTTGTTACTCTTGCTACTAGGTTGCTTTTCGAAGAATGTTCCTTCAAAATAACCCTCCAAACACCACTTGAACCTATTGATTGCTTTATCAACTTCCAATAATCATACATACTTATAGTACCTAAAATATAGTAAAATGAAATTATTATATTAATAAATTATGTTTTTATCATTAAAATATCTAAAATAGTGTGCGGTACAACAATATCACCCTTTTTGAAGATAATAAAAACATGAAATGATACATAAATAAGATGAAATTAAGGGAATATGACAGGATTAATTTTAAATAAATAAATAAAATATAATTCATAAATTAATATCAATATTTCATAATGAAATTAAAAAAATATAATTTGAAATTATTTTCAATACTTAAAAAAATTAATTGGAGATCAACACATATGAATTTAATATAGATTTCATTTCAAACTAAATAGTTTAAATTTATTTAAGAACATTAAAATGTTAAATGGATTTGAATAATTAATATTATGATAAAACCAAAAATAATCATGAAAATAAAAGTAATTGATATATTTTCACCCTTTTGATTGTCAAAAGATCAAAATAATACTTACTAGGAAGTATTTAATAGCATATGAATATCCAAAGTAATTTTGAAATAAATTTCAATTTTTCATAATGAAATTTAATAGTGATTTGTTAATATATTTATGAATTATAGTCAAAAAATATTTCTAAAGAGGTAACTGATATCATTCTACCCCATTTATTATAAAAAAATAAAAATCAGGATTTATAGATAAGTTGTAATTACTATATAATAAAAAGATATTTATTCATAAAAGAAATTCCATATTACATAATGAAAAATAAATACTTATAAAAATAGAAACAGTTATAAAAGAAAAACACCTCCAGAAAATGTTCTTGACCATTTTAATTAATTTGATAATATATAATAGTGGGTATTTTATAATATTAACTCCCCATTTTATTGAAGTATATTTAAAATGATGTGAAAATACTTTCCAAGAATGATAATCATATTTTTAATAAATTAAGAAATAGGAAATCATAAATCTTTATTAACTCAAATAGCAGTGTCACAGGTGAGACATATCTAAATCTCCCTTATTAAGAAAAGGGTTAATGGATTGGATTTTGGGAAATTTTTTTCTAATTAATGATTTATGCTAATAAATTATAATTGGATATCTCAATTTAGAATGTGGTCTTTCAAAAAGTGGTTCCGAATATAAATGTGTAGAGTTCATGAGGGTTGAAAGGGGTTTATTGAAATAAAAATAACACTATTTTTATCTCCCAGAATAGGAACTTGGTCAAATGTAATCCCATAATATAAGAGAATTTATTTGATCCATATAATTATAGTGGAATAACTCTTTGTGGATATATATTCTAATTTTATCATACAAAGAGAAAATATGATTTTCTTCATACTAATATAAGATATGATCAATTTTCTAAGTAGGTGATGAGTCCCACATTTAATATTCTTATCTAATATAATACTACAAAATATTTATCCAATCATCTAATATGTTCAAAAAATATTTTTTATCGATAAAAAAATATAATAGTTTAAATAATTTAAAATAATCGAAAATATTTTATAGAAATATTAGATCACATTATTTATGATTGGCTTCAAAATGGGCATAATGAAAAAATAAGAATAATTTATGACCGGGGGATAGTAAGGTAATGAAGTTTCTCAATCATAACTCGATAAATCATGTTGTCAAAATATTTACAAGTTTCATCCAACATTATCTTACAAAAATTACTCATAGGTTTACTAATTTATTTTAATTTATCCCTAAAAATGTTTTAATAGTTCACTAATGTAATTAATTTGAATCATGATAATTAAATATTTATTTTTTGAATGTTAAAAACCATGGAAAATTTTTTATTCTCTAATAAAATTAATTTCAAATTCATTTCTAAATGTATAATAAATCAATATAAATAAATTTTTCTTTAAAATAAAAAATAATTTCATCAAAATATTTTTGAACAATCAATGAACCCTTCAATTTTTTTAAAAAAGGAAATATAAATCATCGTTTTTGAATATTAAAATAATTTACAATGAAGAAGCTATTTAACCACTCAATCAATGATTGAGTAGTTTATCCTAAACCATAATGATACTTCGATAACATTAAAACATGATTTGCAAATTTCGATTCCGAAAAACATGGACATGGTTCAAAATAAATCATTTTAAAAAAACAACTTAGAATCACCTTTAACATTTTTTTTGAAACACATAATATTTAAGGTGGATGAAATGATAATAATATTATGATGGACTCATTCCAGTGGATGGGTGAATGTGTCTCACCATAATCAATACCTTATTAATGAATATAAACAATAACTACAGGTTTATATTTTTTAAGAATTATGTTACAATTATCTTCTAAACTATTCCTAAAAATACATTTTATACCAATAATTGGAAGATCCTAAGTATATTCAACAGGTGTTCAGACTTTATTATATATAAATTAGGTCATCTATTAATTCATTTATAATACAAAATTATTCTCATTAATGGAATCATTAATATTTATGGGGATCTCAGTGTGGTCAAAATGTTTGATGTAAAACATCATTTATAAAAATCATTATAGAACCATCACTGACTTGAAAATCGCAAATAACATTTTATAAGGGGTCGTCTTTAAGAATTTACCAATATCTTTTTTATAGAGATATAGGATTTCATTAAGTCTACTTTATACCCATTATAAAGAGGGATTTATTTATGGCTAAATTTTTTAATTAAACCTCAAAAAAAATAAATTTTGGTATGTGGTTTTAGTAAATTGTCATCAAATTTGATGTGAATTTATTATTCTATGGTATTTTTCCTATTATTAATGATCTGGTATGTTTTACTTGTGTTATAGTGCCCATAAAAAATACCATCATCAAATGTGGGGTCAAGTTTTCTTAAATTGACATTCGATTTAATAATGAAAATTATACAACCAAAGGACATAAAATAGACACTGTTAGATTTTTTGAATTTCTATAAATCATGTGGATCTTATAAATTATTGGTTTTATGAAAAAAAATTTCAAGGTATAAAATGTGATATTGAACATCTGATATAAAAAATACTAAAGGTGTTTAAATTTATTAAATATATTTATTAATATTTATTATGAATTTTTATTCTTTAATGAAAAGCCCAATATTACTATTGAATCATTGGATAGGAAAAGAGAATGATTATAAACTTAAATATCATAGTATTCATTAAAATAATTATTTTTAAACCATCAACACTGATCATTTAAAATTTATATAATCATATTCCAATTTTCATTTTTTACATTCTTTGTGTATTTAATAATGACTATACATTCACAATTTTTAAGAGAATACATATATACCAAAGTAAATCTTATATAATTACTCAAAATGGAAAAAAATAAGGGTTACTTCAAATAATTTCCACATCACTGTGTACAAATAAATCTATGTGTACAAGACCATGGTCCTTTTAGGTGAATTATTTTTATCTATATGTAAAAATATATACCTTACTATCCATTAATTTTATAAATATATGATGTTTTAGGTGTTTGGGAGAATTCTAGGATGGTTTTGAACTAATAGTGAGTCACTAGAGGTTACTCATTTTGAAATAATGGTGGCTCACTGGTGGTGGATTATTTGAACTAATAATGGATCATAATTGGAGAAAAAAATAACTAATAGTAAATCTCTGATGGTGGCTCACTTAATCATATATTGACTCATTGGAATCAAAATATTTTTAATTAATTATGAATCATTGGTGGAGGATCATCTGAACTAATGGTGAGTCACTAGTTGTGGCTGATTTGAAATAATAATGATTTTTTATTAGTGGGTCATTTGGACAATCAATGACTCACTATCCATAGTGTATTTTTAACTAACTATGCCTCACAAGGGGTGCATCATATGAAATAACATTGACTCGTTGAATGTGGATCATTTGAACTAATGGCGACTTTTTGGTGGTGGCTAATTTTAAACTAATATTGAATCACATGCAGTAGCTCAATCAATATAATGATGTCTAGATGGAGAATTCTCATTTGAAATAATGTTGACTCACTCATGGAAGCTCATTTTATGTTATTATGAAACACTAGTGGTAGAAAATTTTAACTAATGGTAACTCACTAGTATAATCTCGTTAGAAAAAACAGTGACTTTACTAGAGGCGAAATAATGAAAATAATAGTGACTCATTAGTGGTGGCTTATTTTAATTAATAATGATTCGCTACCAGGGGATCATTTTGGCAAAATGGTTACTCGTTGGAAGAGGCTTGAATTAACAAACACTGACTACCTGGTGAACTCTCATGAGCATTGATTCCAATTTTTTCAGAATTCATAGATTTTCACTTTTAATGTATTTTATAAAAAAATTGAATTAAGGCCATAATTAATGAATTTTAAATCCATTTTAGTGGGTATTTATCATACAATAAACTTTTAAAAAGTAATATGACCCATTAAATGTTTAATTTACATGGATTTATTAATTTATGACTTCAATGTACAATATAAAATTTATTTCATCTAATGGGTATCAGATATAATCTTTCTAAATTGGAGAACATTCAATAATTTATTCGATTTTACTTTCTCTTGATATGGGCAGTTCTAAATTATTCAACCTATTAATGCATGACTTCTTATTTCTCTATTTACATCTAGTTCCCACAATGTTGTAACCTTTTATATGACTATCCCCTAGATTTGGTGAAACATGGTTGGAAAAATCTTATTCTTGAACATATGAATTCCTTCATTTCGTTTTATGTGTTTCTTGGGGGATATACATATTATTGTTATCTATTGTGAATAAGGTTTCATTCAGATTATGAAATATAAATGAATTGGTTTAAATTAAATAAAATTTTGTAGGGGAATTTGGATCATGATCTTACAACATTTGTTGTTATTGGTCTGAAATTTTGTATAATATAGGCTTCATGATGGCTGAAAATTAAGGTCGTTGGGGGTCCTCATTTCATTGTAATGATCTAAATTGTTGATGGAATGTTTTGAGATTATACACAACACTAAAACCAAAATATTCTAATAACATACATCCAAATGATAAATTGGATTCCCATAGATATTATAGCATGTGTGATAAAGCCAATAAATAAATTAGTGGAATCAATCAATTCCATTATTCCCATTATGAAAATCTCTATGTGTGTGAGGTAATATGTTTAGGGATGATATTGTGTATTGTGTGTTTTATATGATTATTTTGTGCACCGGTGGTGGTTATGTTGTGATGGGTGTGAGGGAAGTGGATAATATGCGAATTGGGGGTGTGATGTTTGGGTGGTGTGGTTGTGCAGTGGGGTTGTGATGATATTGGTTGTGTGTGTGTGAAGTGGGGCTACGATGGTGGTTAGTTAGGCATGTTTCTCTGGTAGTAATGGAATTTAATTCATGATAATGTTATGAAATGTTATGATAATGAATTTTTAATAACTAAATTAAATGTTATTTTCTCCATGCAATGGGTTGGTGACAGAAATCCATGAAAATGGATTAATGAGAATTAAAAATTGAAATAAGAATTGTTCCTTATGTTTTCCATATGGCGGTTTTCTATTTTAGTTTCTATGGTTGAAACGAATGTTCTTGTGAGTTTTTTTTGTGTTCCTTGTGAACCTTTATGATAGGGATTTTGTTATTTTAATTTATATGTATATACACTTAATATTATTTTGATTTCTATATGCACCCACCCTCAATGAGTACATTGTGCCGACACCTGCATTGTCATAAGGTGAGTGTATTTACAATCTTTCTGATGGGTTGATAGATGGATGACTATGCGCTCTTCCATTCTCCCTCATCCCTGAAATTATAAGGATATTCATGGTCTATGATGATTGTATGTCAAATGTGCCACTTTCTAGTTGTAATGTGATGTGATATGATAAACTAGGTGTGTTTAAGTGAGATCTCATGAGATGATATATGGTGTTTGTCTTTCATGGTATGAAGAGTCAATGAGGTAGATTTCATTAACATTGACTATACCCTACTACCCTTTTCATGAGATGTGAGAGCCAATGTGTCTGTGGGTGGGATGTTATGTGATGTGTTTTCATATTATTTAGAAAAGGTGGGGGTGTTGTGACGAATGATGTTGGTCATTGAGTTAAAAATCAGTCGGAGAGAAGTACATGGTAACCTATCCTTGATATTCATAATATTATATTATTATAAATTGATGCGTTATTTGGTGAGAAAGCTTTAGTGAGGTTGGATTTTTTGTTAATATAAATTTATAGTTGCAGTTTGGCTCTGTTATTTTTCTCAGGGGTGAATTATTATTATTTTTTCACATGTTAATGAGAGATATAGGGTTTCTTAATCAGTATACCTATATTCTCAATATACATATATAATTTTTTTTGATTTTTTTTGGAGGACTTCATGGACCATGCTAAACATTACTAGCTCGGGCCATTATACCAATGTTGTGTCGCTACTTTGGATATTTTGGGTCTTTAACTTGGATAATTTTATATGTATAAATATTATTTATGTTGAAATTTTTGGATTTTTTTATTTATTTTATATATTTTCATCGATATTATTGTGGAAGAATCATCTTATCACATTATCATACATTATTATATAGGGTAGTACCTCCCATACATGAGATTGTATTTATAAAATCGCTATTTTTTCACCAAACAAGGGCCTACAGGAGGTGAGGTGAGGGGGGGGGGTATTGATCTCCCCTAATTGTGGCATATTTGGATGGAGGATATCTTGAAATAGTGGCATTAGAGATGATAGTTGGTATATGAGATGGAATTTGGAGTTATGCACAGAGTGGATTGAATGGATTGGTATATAAATGGTGTTAGTCGACCTTGGTGCATGATATAAGCCAAGGATATCGACTTGGATTTGTGATTTAAGAACCCATGATCTAGTTCATAGACTCTATGTTTAATGAAAGACCATGTGATGTGGACATTTTTGCAGGGTAATGAACTAAGAGTGGTACATGAATCAGGATGAATTTTATTCATGTTTGAATTGGGTAGTTTCAAGAAATTTGTAATGATTAATGTGAATTAAAATATATTATTATAAGAATGAATAAACTAAACATAGTAAATATTTGATTCCTATTACAATTGTACCTTCTGGTCATTGTATGTGTGTGTGACACCCAGTAGATGCTTAGCTGGCTCACCAAGTTGATCTACATATGTTTTCTTTGGTTGAGGATGATGATCAGTTTCATACGATTATGTGACATTTTCGGATGTAGGATTATTGTAAATATGATGTAAGTATTTTTTATGTGGTTATGAAGGTATATCTAGGGGATCTGGATATTAATTTTAATTTATTTGGGAGCCGATGATGTATTTAGTCCCCATTAACATTAATAAGATGTAATGAGTTGTGCGTCAGTGGTCGACAAGGTACCTTGGTGATTGTAAGGAGGTAGATGTTTTATTGGATTGAAATTCTAAAAGTATTTCTTGGAAGAGTTTTATTCCTCAAACATGAAGGATGTGAAGAGACACAAGATACATCCCCTTTAGTAGTGTATTATGTTAGTGAAAGAACTAGGGATGAAGTTATAGAACTTTTATTAATCCCCCATATCTTTTATCATATGAGGAGTCCTCAGCAAGGTTTCTTGAGAAGGAACCTTGTCCTTAAATCCAGTATGTAGTTACTCCTATTTTTCTAACATATTTGCAGCTTCAAAATAATTTCTAGATTATTGGGTGGATTCATTCACTAAGTGTCTTACTATAGAGACCATACCATTATTACATAACTATTATATCCTTTTTATGATAAACAACATAATAGTTATACCAATATAAGAACAAAATTTTTAGCAGCATTAGAAAATCAACCTCACACAAAACATAGGAATAATAAAACCTATAAATTTATTAAAATACATCCTAATTATCATTAAAAGTCTCATTTTCTCTGTATTATATATAGTCTTGAAAGGATATACATGAGAGATTGTGGTGATCTAAATTCCCAGTATTGGTACGAATAATGGACATGAATCAATATAAAATAAGTTAAAATAATCATAATCATTATAATAAAAGTACAAAAACATCATAATCATTAAAACAGATAAATTGGATAATTTCTATGACTCTAAAAATGCATAAAAATTAAACATTGTTTTATTGTGGTAAAATACTACACATAATAGTGAACAAAGAGAGCAACACGTTCACATATATCTTGTGTGAAAAATCATAACACCATCTTGTGAAAAATCTAGAATAATTTGAATGAATAATTAAAATTATCTCATTAGATACATCATATGAACAAATGCATTGGAGGAATAAATAATTCATAGTCTAAATGTCACATCTTAATATTTATATAATCTTGAATGCCACATAGAATGTATTACATTCATAGTCATGAACTAATAAATATAAAGAAAATGGTTTCATAAGGATTTCCTAAAAAATAATTTCATTTTTAAACATGGGAATCTCATATGAGAAAAGGGAAAAACATATTTGGTATAATAATTATCATTCTTGAGTGAAGATGAAATAACACAAGAGGAGTCAAATATGTGTTTCAGAAAGAATCTTTATTCTATAAAATCATTTTATTAATTATAAAATATCATTGAAAAAATGTTTATATGTGAAATGAAATTTGAATTATATTAAAATTATATTTATGGAATAATATTTTTTTATTCATACAGATTATTCCTTAAAAGAGGGGTAACACAAAGAAAAGAAATTGGGTTCGATAATCCTCTTACCCTAATTTTACATTTATTTCATCACATATATAACTCCTGGAAATTAAAATTTTATTTGTTAGAAGAATTATCCATAAGTAAATTATAGTCATTTATATACCTATTTATCAATTAAAATAATTTGATTAAATTTATTAATTTTTTTGATGAATTTGTAGTGTTTTAATATCATGTTTCTTTAAATTCATTGATTATCTTTGATTTTACTATTGAAATTCAGTGTAACTTATACATTAGTATAATTAATTCTAGAAGATTATAATAAATTTAATTAACAATTAATATATTATATATAATTAAATCATTCTATCCATGATGTTGGTTAAAGGAACTATTTTATTAATGTCTTCGTAGGTGGAAAACTATCCTTTAATAGAACATTGTCGAAAGAGAAGAAAGAAAAGTATGAAATTTATATTCATCATAAATTTAATAATTACTGTATCTTAACACAGTTAATATAATTTTAAATTTATAAATAATTTATTTAATATTATAGGGTTTTTAAAGTAATTGATAAAAATATGAAAGAGAAGAAGAAAATATGGAATATTCAATAGAGACATACTTTTACTTGGTGTAACATCTCTTTTATGACTCTATAACTCCATTATATATTGTATTTTTGTGTATATATAATGTCACTAAGTAATGTAGTGGTAGTGAAATGTATTATTTAGATATATAATATGATTCGGAATGGGTGGGAGTAATGATTTTCAAGGAAATGGAGTGTGGTTATTTATACATGATGAGAGGGAGGGTATTTTTAGAATAATATGTTCGATAATATACTATATTGAAGGTAAAACATGTAATATTAATTTTTTACAACATTAATCATATATATAAATATAATATGATGGGTTTAATTCATTCAATTTGCTTTATAATTGTAATTCATCAATTGGTTAAAAAGGAAAGTGGAATGAATGAATGAATATTATTTTAAGAAATCAATATTCACTTTAGGTTTTGTAAAGTTATTTTTAGGTTTTCAAATTAATTATATAATATTTTAATGACTCATTTAAGAAATAAAACATATCATGGATGCAAATAATGTTATAGAACATATTATTTAATTATTATAAACAGAATTGTGTAATTTAAGATATTATGCTTACATGAAAAACTGTATTTTTACTGTTCACATTAAAAATGATTTATTTTAGAAAATAAAAACAATATCACCCTTAAAAAATTGTTATAGAATAATTTCATCATTTATATTCTTATTATCAAAATAAATTTCTCAAATATGTAATTATATTTATTTTATAGAATTATTTATTTTATGAAACACATTAAAAATATAGTTTATTTAAAATTTGGTTCAATTTTCTTTTAGTCATTTCATGAAAATTATAATTTCAATGTAATATTTAATTATATTAAGAGAAATATTAATAAATATTATTTATACCATAATTTAATATTTTGATGTTATATTACTATTCCAACTACTGGGTTATTATTCACATCTGTCACGTTATTATTCTCCATAGGGATATTACTATTCTAACTACCACATTAAAATTAAAATGGACACATTACCTCCAATAAATACCACTTAATTATTTGCTCAATATTAAATTCAATTCCTCTCAATGTTCTATATTTCCATTCCTTATATGTTATCTGATTTATGAATATTTTGTTTATTTTCTATAGTGTTTGTAGTGTGGGAGACGATTCTAGTAGATTGGGGTCATCTATATTTTTCTATTTTAGCTCTAATATTTTTATTTTATTTCCAATTTCAATTTCTTTAATTTAAATCAATTTAATTTTTGATTACTGTATTAGTATTAAGTAGTGAAATAATGTCCTTACTAGTTTCTTTATATTTTTTAAGTGTATAATATTATGTAATATAATTAAAAAGAATTATTTTTTGGAAAATAATATTACTAATGAACACTAGTAAATTGCATTCTTCCTCCCCTGGTTATTTTTTTCCCAAAAATATAAATTCATATTTTTGGTTGACAATAGAAGGGGTGATATCTGTTTCATTGTTTCCTTTGATTCATGCATATCCTCTTCATACTTATGCTTCATCCAAAACATTTTTAATAGGTAAGTTATATTATTATGTATAACAATTTCTCTACTATCCATGATTTTCACCAAATGATCTTAATAAGAGAGGATATTCTCTAATTGTACCACCTTTAGATTCCATACATGTGAGGGATCAAGGACGCAATTCTCTTTGAGTGATACGTGGAAAATTTCATGATCCCGAGCCATACTTGGTGGATATGAAAGAATATAAAACACTAATACTACGTGATCAAGGATCTCAAATGGGATATTGTACCTTGGACAGGGTTTCATTTCATTAAAAACCACATGGCTCTCTTCCATATTGATATGAAAAGGAAAGTATTGTCTCCAAATTTAATCTCAAATTCAATTGCATGTATGTTATCATATAGCTTTATTCAAATCTGAGATGTTTTTATCTGTTTTGGGACTCATTGAAATAATTTTGTCATTTATTTCACAAGATCAGCCCCATCTATATTTTTTCCAACAAATTTATCCCAAAAAGTTGGTGTTCTACATCTATTCCCATAAAAAGATTCATATGGATCCATTTGAGTAGATTGGTGGAAATTGTAATTATATGAGAAATAAACTAATGAGATATTTTGATACCATTCTAATTTAAATTACATTGATTAGGATCCTAGATTGATGAAAATAATTTAAATAGTCCTTTTAGACTGGCCATTAGATTTGGGGTGATAGGCTGTGCAATAATTCAACTATATACTATAATCATGTTGAATAAATCTACAGAATATAGATGTGAACCTTGTATCATGATCAAATGAAATTATAAATGGAGTCATATGTATCCTCACACCATTCAATGCATATATCATTCAATTTTTTTCATCTGAAATATCACCTAGAATAACAATGAAGTGGGTGGTCTTGGGGAGTCTATCTACCCAAAATCATATCTCATTATTTTCTTTTTATGTATTCTGGATAATAGTGATAATGACAATAGTAACACTATCTTATTTCTATGTTGGTATAAGAAATGGTTTCATCCATAATTTTGAATTGTTTTACTATTATTTAATGTTATCAAACACCAATCTCTAGCACATTTACTCTAAATTATCATTATTCATGTTGTACCACTAAATGTGCTCTCAAAGATCATGAAATATATCAGTACTTTGATAATGGTTACAAAAATATGAGCTATGTGAATTGTCATATAAATCATTATTTAACTGAGATGATGAAGGAACATAAATTCTCATTCCAAACCAAATCACACTATCATCATCAATGTGGAACTCATGTAGATTCTATTATATTATAGATTTCACCATATTTTGTTTCTCTATATCATCCCTTGGTTCCTCCATAATATTCTCTTAGATACATGTATGGAAAATAAATTAAGAAAGGTATGATATATTCCCCATTAATCTGATTTCAAGATCCATATTTTTCATATCAATGAATACAATGTCTCACTCAATTCACATCATGGATAATGTAGTTGTTTCTTTTCTTCTTAGAGAACAACTGCTTTCTTCACCTTTCCTATATGGTAGTGAATTGTGAAATCATTGTCCCTGATTTTTTCAAACAGTGATCTTTAACCCATGTTGATATCCTTCTATTTGAATATATAATTTAGACTCTTATAGTCGGTAGACATGTCACAATTTTAACCATATAGATAGTGGTACCAAATATGTGGAGTGAAGATCGCATATACTAACTCAAGATCAAGTGTTTGGTGTCTCTACTCAAGGATCTTCATCGGTTATGAGGCATAGGCTATCAAATTTTTTTCTATCATTACACAATCATGTACCTTCATTGAATTGTCAATGTTTATTAGAAAAACTTCTCCAATTGTTCATAGTGTGAGTATAAGTGTTGTAATTATCCTTTTCTTGTTCATCATGAAGCATTCCTAACATTATTCTGTCTTGTAATAATTCACCCCATTCTGTGTTAAAATTGTTAGAGGGAAATACAATCTGGATAAATATTTCAGAAAAAAGATAGTAGTACCCCATTAATCCAAGAAAATTATGGATTCAATGGATCTAGTGGGTTAGGTCCATTCCTAAATTTCTTTTTTCTATAAATTAATAATATAAATTCCATAACATGTGATCAAGTTCCCCAATAATTCAACTTACTACATCCAAAATTCTCACTTGTTAAACATAGGATACAGTTCCTCGTTATATGATTTTTGTATCACTATCCTTTATTCGTGTCATGATTCACTTTTACCATCGATTAAATTATAAAATCATCAAGAAACACTATCAAAAATTTAACAAGGATGTATTTAATGAAAAAATTCATTAAATATATAATGATTTTATATAAAATAGAATTCCATAAGGGAATCCTTAATAAATTATAATAAACATACATTTAATGGAAAGAATAATATGAAATGCATTTGTTATTCACATTCTATTGATGATATTCATAATGACAATCCAATATTGAGAAGTAATGAACTCCTTATATTTGATCAATAAGGTTATCAATTACTGGAAGAGGGTACCTGTTCATTATGGTGAACTTGATGATCTCCCGATAGCTGACCCGCAACCACATTGATCTGTCCTTCTTCTTGACAAATATAACTAGCACACCCTAAGGTGATGCACTAGAGAGTATGAAAACATTTCTATATGATATTACAATATCTTTTTTTACTACTCCATATCGATCAGGGAAATCATATGTGGAAATTTTGTGAAAGGAGTAGCTCTATGTATGATCTCAATCGAGAACACTGCCTCAAAATTGGGGGGAAGTCTGAGTAACTCATCAATAAATACATCAGTGAATTATTTCAGAATGTGAATTTCCTTATGTTATAATCTTTCTTTCAATGAAACTATTTGGGTCAAGTATGAATCTTTACATGGTATTAACACCTAAATTGTTGAGAGATTTTCCATAAGAGATTCATGATCATCCAGGCATTTATAGAGGAGCATGGTATTGTTTGAAAATAAAAATTGACTTCAATTTCATGATTGTTAATGATCACTTTGTATAATGGGAACCAATACATGCATAGTATAGCATCGAATACCACTGAGTAATGTATTACGAGATTAACTAGATTTATCTTCCCACATACACATATTAAAGAAGAGTCCAATTCATGGGTAAAAATGATTTTTCCCAAATGTGTTTTTACTGATATCTCTAATTCAAGGTATTAGGGAATCTATTCAATAGTTCACAAAAATTTTCCGGATTTAAATTTTTCATAGAACCCGAATAAAGTAAAACATTTTCCATTCATGAGTGAAATGTAAATTTTCCTTCTATAACTTCATTTCCCTTCTAAACATCATTACTAGTTACTCCATAGGCTCTCTCTTTAAATTTTTTTTCTGGTGGCATCTAATGAAAATTACCCTCAAGGACCTGAAATTACTGCACTAGCTTGCATAGAGCCCTTTCACCCTATAGTTGAAGCATTGAACCATGGATGGTGTATTAAAAAGATCCCTCTATTAATACATCATGTTTTATGGCTTCTTCATGTCTCTTTAATATTCATGATCTTGGTGGACTTCTCTCTAATACAAAAATCTTTTCTACATACCATTGAGGTAATTCTCTTGTTGTTACATCCCATATTGTTTTAATGTTTCTAGTTAGATCATCAATCCTATTTTCTTATTTGACCCACCATATTGAATCTCCATTCGTATTTTCTTATATCAATAACCATGGGACCATTCATTTAACTCCATATCAACTTTGAGAGCCCATAGAAACTATTCTTAACAACTCCAAAATATTCAGATTTGTAGAGCCTTTCGATGGTTTGATTTTATAGTAATAAAGAATCCATCTATTTTTATATAATTATTGATAACACCACACAATTTGTATATTCTATGACTTTTTATGTTTTCTTCATAATCCAGGACAAATTTGCCTTCCTTCTATTTTACCCCAAGTTGTTCTCTGTCCATTTTTTAAAAAATAATGAGGCAAAAAGATTGCATGAATTTTTTTTATTAAAGTATTAATTGTCTATCTTTTCCATCTATTCATTCAGATTATTGTTTTTCATAAACACACATCATTTATTTTATTCTATATATATACAAAAAATATATAGTGTAACCTTTTACTTACCAGATCAATGGATCATACAAATGATATTATCAATTGAGTGAACCAACTATTCTAAGAAAAGAGGATAATGTGTTCCCATAAACGTTGTTGGTTGATTCCAAATAATTGAAACAATGGATATTTGATCCTTCTTGGGTGAAGGATGATGCTACTCATGGATTTTATATTTATTCCTAGCCTGATACACCATGGTATGAATTTCTATGGTGTTTATAAATCCACATACCATGGAATTTGTGGTGTCATTCAAGAAACCAATTTTTTTTCACCCAAATGTGTTTTTGTCCTAGTTTCTACTAGGTCCCACCATTTTATATAATAGAAATGTTATTATAAAAAATATATCTACAAATCATGAATAAATAATATATACTTTTTGTGATTATCTCTATGGAATGTATTATGGGATCCTAATTTTTATCATTTTTCTAAAACAACGACTTGTATTTTTAAAATTATTCAATATTATCATAAGTGTTCTCACTAACATTATCCAATGCTAATTCGAAAATTAACAATAAAATTATCTTATATAAACTATATGGAACCTAAATTTCATACATGAATATTACATTATTTTTAAGACAAAAACATAATAGAAAAATTATTTCATGATCCAAAGGTTTTGTATCTTGGGAAAATAAGAATGATACATAATTTGGGAATAATATAGTGTATTAATTTCCATAAATACTACATCCTTTCTCTTTATAATCTCACGTTATCATTAGTACATGTAGTCATATAAGGATATGCCTCAGATAATATGATAAGTTAAAAACCTAGTAAGAGGATGAATTAGTAACATTATTCAATATAAAAAAGTGAGCCTAATAATCTTAATCCAAACATAACCATGGCATCATCATCATTATCATAATGGAACAATTTTATAATGAAATTAAATTTGGAAATTCATTAAAATAAAACAACCTATTATAGTGGTCAAATACCACACATATTTGTAAACAAAGATAGTATCATATTCTTGCATAAGATATCTATATAATCATGACATCATCTTATGAACAAATATAGAATCTGGTATATTCATAATAAAAATTATATAATGAGAAACATCAGGTTACATAGAGTATTTTAAATCTATATAATTATGGGACCACCCTTCACATCATAATATTTATATAATCATGTATTCTATAGAGAACATATTATAATAAAAGTCATGAATTAACCAATGGAAAGGAATGGTGTTCATAAATATTTTATAAATAATTAATTCATGAATAATCATGGGATTCTAAAGTTAAAAAGTCAATAATATATTTTTTATTGTAATCATCATTCTACAGTGAAGAAGAAACAACTCACGAGGAGTCATAGATGTGTTTTGGAAGGACTAGTTATTTCGGGAAATAAATATAATTGTCATAAAATAATGTTGGAAATTTTTATATCTAGGAAAAAAATTGAATAATAGTTAGATGATATTTGTGGAACATCATAGAAGTATTCTTAGAAATTAAGTATTGAAATTGTGATAACCCAAAGAAAATGAGTTGGGTTCGAGAATCCACTCACCTTAATTTACTCTATATTTCATTGCTTTTCCGAACACCGAATAATAAAAATTTAATTTTTAAAATTTTGATACAGAAGTGAATTATATAATTTTATAAATCTTTTTATCAATTATATTCATTGGATAAAATTTGATATTTTATGTGGCTGAATTTGATGTTTTTTTTTGTTATTTTATGTTTCATTTAGATTTTATTATTTTCATTCAATGTAATTTATACATTAGTTTAATTAATTAAATATGTTTATAATAAAATAGTTATTAATTTATATATTATATATAATTAAAAATATCCCTCCAGGAAGGTAGATATTGGAATTTTCTTTGGAAAATCTCCTTAGGTGGTCAACCGACCTTCAATCAGATAATGTAGAAAGAGTGTAGAAGGAAATTATAACATTAATAATTATCATAATTATGATAATTATAGTAGGTTAACAACATTAATATAATGTTAACTAAAATAATAATAAATTTTATACTATATGGTTTTTGAAGGAATTGGTAATAAGCATAAAGAGTCAAATAAATGTGGGAATAATTAATAGAGACTTACCCCCTCTTTAGTGTAGCTTCTCTTGTATGATAATAAAAATCCCTTGGTGATTGGAGTTAGATGTCACTTGAATTTACCAAAGTATTATAAGTTTTTTGAGAGGGTGAATTTGTGTAGATAATATGTTTTTAATTGTTTGGGGAGTGTTTTTCCAAGGGATGGGAGGGGTTATTTATACTTGAGGAGGGAGTAATTTTTAGAATAAATTATTGAATAATATATTATATCAAAGAAAAAAATATAGTAGTGAATTTATGATAATATAAGTCATATATAAATATTAAATAATGGTGATATAATTTAAATCCCCAATATAATTTAATTTCATTAGTTTATTAAAATAGAATGTGGAAAGAAAGAAAAATTGTTATTTTAAAGAATCACTTTTTATTTTTGGTTTTGGGAAGTTCTTTTTAGGTTTGGAAATAAATTTTATAATAATTTAATGATAAATTTATGAAATAAAACATATCTATATATGAATTCATATTTTAGAAATAACTATGTTATTATTACATCATCAATGACGTAATTTATGATACACAGGTTATGTGAAAAACAAAATTTTTACTATTTAGCAAAAAGTTTACGTATTTAAGAAGTTACTAAAAAATAACCATAGGAAAATTTAAACATGATGAATTGAAAAATGGTATTATTTTTATCAAAATAAACTTCTAATATATATAATTTTAATTATTAATTAAGAAATTATATCTTTTATAAAATACATTAAAACACAGTTTATTAAAAATGTAGATATATTTATTTGAGTTTTTTAATCATGATAATCATTATTATTTAATTATAATATTTATATTTACATTATGTACTCATGATAAATATTGTTAATTTATTAATTTATTATTTTTAGGTAAAATTATTATTCTAATGGTCTGGCTACTATTCCGAAGAATCCGAATATCATTCCCAACGATCTTGTTACTATTACAAAAGTCATATTATTGTTCCAATGATCAAATTATCTCCTATAAAAACCAATTACTTATTTTCGTCAATATTTATCTCAATTACTCCCATGGTTTTATATTTCCACATTCTAATTTTTGATTGGTTTATTATATTTCATTTCATTTCAATAATGGTTACAGTGGAGGGGTTGATTCTAGTAAAAAAAATATGATATATATTATCCTATTTGGTATCATATATTTTATAATTTTTTTCTATTGTAAATTTTTTAATTTTACTTGGTTTTATTGATGATTAATTTAATGGAATTTAGTTAAGAAATATTGTTTTTTTGTTTTCTCAATATTTTTCTTGTGTATAAAAATATACAATATAATAAAAGAAAAATTTATTCAGGAATCAAATAACACCAATGAATAAAGGGTTATTACCCATAACATGAGAGGGGAACCATTTGGGTTTTCCTAGAAGTAGTGTTTTCAGTGGTAGGTCTCATGCACTAGGGAGATCTAGGTTTCAACAAGTATGGAGTCAACCTCAACATCTTCCCTTCTACACATCAGTGGATTATGGTGTATACACTCTTCTTGTGGAATTAAAACCAGCCTATTTCTATCTTGGGGGTTCATATACATAGTCACTATCAGTTTCAAGTGGCTGCTTGTTATCAGCTGGGTAGAGATAGACATGTTCTGTTCCATAATCAGCAGAAGATGCCAGTAAACATGTTCCAATTACTGGGGAAGCCGTCTTATTATCCACTAATAGTATATGTGGGAGGAGAAGGTTGTTCTCAAGATGTACCTCTCCCTCAAGGACCTACACCAGAGCATGATTGTGTTTGTTGTTTCCATTATAGGGGGAGATGATCTAGGTGTTGTTCGTTATACTATGTTGAGGTAACAACATTGGAGGGTCTAGATATTGTTCTTGATATGATTAGTTTATCATATTCCCTTGTTTATACCTTATTTGATTCAAATAAATTCTCAATCCTTTGTTTCACCATCTCAGGAAAATTCTATTGGACATTTGTGGATAGGCTTATCATGCACCTGTGTTGACAACCCCATTAAATTTCCAAACTAACTTATTTGATGTGTTCCAGGGATGTGCACTAATGATAGAGAATCATCATTAATATGTTTATATCTTCTTAATTCAGATACAACCATATGATATAATCCTCAATATACAATGGTGGTATTTTGTTCATTATATTGTCATATTTTCTTAAAGGAGATCCACATTCCCTGATGTAGATGTCCAGTGTATAGTTTTTGATGGATAAAGGGGTTTCTAGGTGTGATGCTGTAATTTGGAGTCCTTTTTTTCCAATTTTTCTATGTCTTTAGTGGAATCATTATAAAAAAATGATACTGTATGTTCTAAAGGTTATCATAGTATTCTTTAATTTTTTCCCTGATGAGGTTTTGACACTACCCCCTCTATGTGATGTTGAGTTCATGAAGTATTTGAGCCTGGTGCTTCTCTAATTTTGATTGATCCATATCAAATTGTTTTTATTAGTAGTGAGAGATGAGGATTCAAATATATGATCTAATTAATATGAGTTTCATATGAACTAGTGTATCACCATTTGGTGCCCCAATATTATTCACAAATAATGTGGATTGTAGTAGAAGGTTATGGAAAGACTACATGATGTTGAATCATGTGTCAATCAATAATCAATATCCTCCTCTAAGGATGTATGATCTTTTCCACTAGTTTAGGGGAGATAGTTGGTTATATATGATCGATCTATGGTCAGGATATCACAAGTTAAGTGTGAAGGATAGAGATGTTAAAAATACGTCACTATAATATAGATATAGAAAATTTTAGATCATAGATATTCATTTTGGTGTTAGTAATACACCCTTGAGGTTCATGTAGCTAATTAAATCCATGTTCAATGAGTTCCCAGACCATTTTATTATCATATTAATCGATGATATCTTAATCCTCTCATGGTAAAACGAGGACCATTTCAAGAATGTCAATGCTACTTTATAGGTTCTCTATCAGCACCAGCTCTATGTAATGTGGTCTAACTATCTAATTTGGATATATGATATTCATTTCTCCAAGAATGTGTTGTATTAGTAGGGTGCGGTGGCAGACCCATTGATTTTTGAGGACTGTTTTTGGAGGAACCCAAGAATATGGTATATGAACATAAATTTTGTAATCTCATAGTCTATTACCGGAGGATTGTGACCACATTATATTTAGTTTAATCCCCATTTGTTACATTGAGCAGGATGGACCAAGCCTTTCTGTGGTATAATCTGTGTGAATAAGCATTTTATTTCTGGATGGGTATGTTTGTCAGTGATCGTGTGCTCTATTTACTGTGGAGGGTCTGATGTTAATGTTTTTCTATAATACTTCCCATCTGGTATTGGGATGATTCTTGATCTAGTGTACCGAATTGTTATCTTAAGGGTTTGTACATTTAATCCATAACTAGTGAAACTATTCCACCCATGATCTATAGCTTTTATATCTTTGGTTTGAAATGAATTTATGGTTACATTTCCTCATTATGGAGAGCATTGTGGTCTTAAAATCTCACCAGAGTTTGTAGTGTGTCTTTTCATATAATGAAATGATTCTGTGATAGTGAAGGTGGATGGTGTTTCTTCAGGTTTTGGATTTTCATATATCCGAAACCCCATTAAATGGTGTTATTTTTTTGGATTAATTGTGAAGAATGTTAAAAAAGGATGTTGTTTGGTAGTCATCAAATTTCTGGAGAGTGATAGAGTAGTTATAAGACATGCACATAGATGGAATGTTGTATTATTATAGAGTATGATTTTTTATGATGGTGGTGTTGTCTTATTATATATTTTATTCGGATGATTTATGGTGGGGAAACTCATAGGTATATGTGATGCATGATCTTGTTGTCCATAAAGATGCTCTGAAGGGATGGTCAGTTGATGGTCGGAACCAGATTGTGTTTTGGGGGAGGTTATTTATTCCATTATAAAATCATGAGTTAGTCCATTGTGATTTAAATATATCAAAATTAGTGATACACCCATGATTTTCAATGATATACCATGGCATAAAAAATTTTGCTGATAAGGAATGAAATGAGAATTTGCGGTGATTGTTTCTTAGTGTCTGATTTTCTAGTATATAAAGTATGACCATCATGTTTCTAGAGGTTATTTATATTGCTTGGATTTAGCTAAGAGGAAATGTAATGACATATCAATGTATATTATCATAGGAATATCCTATTATTATTTTTTTATACTATCTGGGTAATTTTGGATCATTTCATTTAATTGGATCACTTCCTAGCGATGAAAGAGTTATGAATAGTGGTTGTTTTGGGAAAAATTAATGTGGATGATGTGGTAAGGAAGCATGGTATTTTGAGGACCATTATCATGGATTGGGACACAAATTTTATATCACCAATCCAAAGGGGATTTCAACATTATTTTGGCACATGTTTACACCTCTGAACAGCTTTCCAACCTCAGACAGATGGGAAAACAGAGTGGACTATCTAGAAGATGGAGAAAATATTGTAGGATTGTGTCATGGACTTTGGAAAATTATGGGCATGAAAACATCCCCTGATTGAGATTTATTATAATAAAATATATCACTCATCTATTAGAATTTCCATATTTTAGTCCGTGTATGGGTTACTAGGTTATTCTACATTATACTAGAAAGAGGATGGGGAGTCACCAATTCTTGGAAATGATGTGGTGAAAAGAACGGCAGAGAATTTTTGGTTACTTCATGAGAGGATAAAAGATTCATAGGACTAGATAAAGTTTTTTCATGGTTATATGAGGTGGTCCATGGAGTTTCGCATTGGTAACAAAGCGTTCTTGAAGGTTTTTCCTTTGACATGGGCTGAAAAATTTCGACAAAGGAAATAGGATCTATCCTAGGTTTCTCAGGCTTTTAACAATGTTGAGGTGTATATGTAAGGTAGATTAGTGGTTGAATCTTATTACATGGCTAGACTAGGTTCATTAGGTCTTCTATATCTCTCAGATCTATTGATAAATTCACAATGAATCCCATGACATTGATTGGGGATAGTAGGATATCAATGATTGTGTGACATTCATGTAGGAACCAGTGGAGATCTATGATCATCAAGAGAAAATCATGTGAGGAATAACCATTCCCTTGATTTGTGTGTTATGAAGGCATGGCCTCTTGGAGGACATTAGTTGGTAGTATGAAAAGTATATGAATTCATTGTACTTGAAGTTATTTTGAGATTTTCCTCACTCCGTTTTTATAAGTGATGTTCTCTTTGGACATTTTCGTTTTATGATATATTGTATCTACATTATGTTATGTGTATGTTGTGAAGTTTGATAAAGTTAAGAAAATTAAAAATTGACAATACCTAGTTCCATTTCTGGACACATCATACTACTATATGATTAATTCTATGTGAGTGAGTCAGTGTCTCCTATAGTGGATAATATCATTATATGGAGGTTGGAATTCTCGGATTACTATGTTTATGGTGGTATGATGTTTTATAGCTATTGTAGGATGTTGGGTTAACAAGATATTCTGGTTGAATCATTTTCAATGTAATGAGATCCTTGTGATCATCTCAATGGATGGGTTTTCATTAAATATTTCTCATTCAATTGATGTTGGTTTTAAAATATTCAAGGAAAGAATAGTTTACTATATATATAATGTAATGAAACAAACCTTCTAGATCATTAATTTTCCAAAAATATGATGATTCAGGTGTTTGGAGGTGACTTGAGTGTTTTTAATATAACAGTTAATCTCTTTTGGTGACTCATTTTGAACAAATGTTGAATCACTAGTGGCACCTCAATTGAACGAACAATGACTTGCTGACATAGGATCATTTGAACTAATGGTGACTTATTGGATATGGATTCATTGAACGTAATTTTACTCACTCGAGGTTACTCCTTTTTATTAATTGGTGAATAATTGGAGGCTTATTATTTTCAACTAAGAGTGACTTGGTGGCCACTACTCATTTGAACAAACAGTGAATTACTAACCACAAATCATTTGAAATTATAATGACTCTCTTAAGGTGACACATTTGAGCTAAATATGACTCACTAGTGGTAGATAATTTTGAACTAAATATGACCCACTAGTAGTGGATCATTTTAACTAATAGTGACTCATTTATGGTGGATCTTTTGAACTAATGATAACTCACAAGAGGAATCTCATTCTGAACTAACAACAACTCACTGTCGGCGGCACATAGAAACTAAAGATGACTCACTAGAAGTGACCTAGTTTAACTAATAGTGATATATTTTATCATTTAAACTAACAATTACTCACATGTGATGGCTCATTTTAACTAATATTAACCCGTATGGTGGGATCATGTCAACTAATAGTGTCTCACTAGAAATGGCTCATTTAAACTAATAGTGCATCATTGGCAGTAACTCATTTGGAAAAATAGTGACTCACAATTGGTAGATAATTTCAAACTATTAGTGACTTTTTGGAGGAATCTCATTTATCAAATGGTGACCACATGCATCGATTCATGAATAGTATTTCCAATTTTCCAAAATATAAGGATTTTCCATTTTTCATATCTTATGATGAAAAATGCGTTTAATTTCTTGATTAATAAATTTTATCAATGTTTAAAAGGGAATTAATCAATAATTCACCACTAAATTTTCCGAACACCAATTAACTTTTTATTCAGTGTCGATTTAGTGATATTTGATTTGAATGTCCAATATAAAATGTATTTAATCTCACAAGTCTCTCATCTAATCATTCTAAAGGGAAGAACCTTCTTTTAATATTTTGGTCCGACTGTCTCTTCATATGCGTAGTTCAAAATCCTTATTCACTTGTGGAAAAACATCCCTATGTCTATATTTTGTTCCTGTTACCATAATGTGGTGTTCTCTAATATGTGCACCCATGTTTTGGTGTAACATGTTTTTGAAAATCATATACACATATTTATGAATTCCTTCATTTCCATTTATGTACATCATATGGGGTAGGATTATTATTTTTATATCTTATGAATATGGTTGAATTTGGATTAATAAAGAAAAATGAATTGGATTAAATTAAATCAAATATGGAATGGAAATTTGAAGGATGATATTATACATTTTTTTATATTATGAATTTTACATCCTTAAGACCTACTGAAAATCATCGACACTCAGTGTCATCGCTTTAGTTTTAGGATGTGAACTATAGAATTCATGTTCTACAATTGTTTAAAATAGTTATAAAAAAATTAGTTATCAACTTATAGTTCGATAATGAATTATATTACCTAGGATCTTTTGGCTTCTATGATAGAACCCATAAATACCTATGTGGAATAGAATTAGGTCATCTCTTACCATATGAGTAAACTATATGTATGTGTTGTAATATGTTTGAGATGGTGTTGTGTTTTGTGGGATGAAATTTTTGATTTGATTCATTGGATATGAATATGTTATGAAGTGTATGGAGGTAATTCATGTGACATTATGTGGGGTTGTGATGGTGGTGATGGTGTGGTTGGGCTATGAGGATATAATTGTAGTGGTGGTGCAGTTGTGTAGCGAGACTCTGATGGTGGATGGTTACGCTAGTTTCCCAATCAGTAATGGAATTAAATGAAATATATTGTTATGAAATAGGATGTTATTGATTTTTAAACACATAAATTTAAGTTGATTTTGTCAAAGAAATAGGCTGCTAATGAAAAATTGTAAATATGGATTCATGATAATTAAAAATTAAAATTTGAATTGTGGATTCTGTTTTTATTATGCGGGTTGTGATTATAGTTTTCTACTGGAAATGGAGGATCCTGTTATATGTTTTTATACCTTATTAACCCTATATATGGGTGATTTTGTGTTGTAAATCTATACATATATACAATGTATATTCTTGTGACTTGTATATAGACTACACCCTCATATAGTACTATGTTTTGACACTCGCCTAATCATGTAGGGTTTTTTTTCACAAATAAACATGAGGGAGGATGGATGATTGGATACACAATCTTACACACTCCATTTATTAGTAGATGAGAATATAATATAGAGGATTTTATGGATATAAGTAAAATTTCCCACGAGAATTTTTTAATATGATGAGATGTGATGGGCTAGATGTGTTTGGGTGAGATGTGGTGACATGGATTACGGTGGGGTCATGTGTTGTATAAGTGTGGTAGATTTACGTCATGTTCACAATAACATAATTCCATTGATATGATATTTGATGTTTTATTATGGCACATGTGTTTGTGGGGGGGCTATGATTTGATGTGATGTAATTTTTTTCAGAATAGGTGGGAGCACCAAGATGTATGATATTGGGGTGAGAGATAAGGAAATCAATGGGAAATTAGGGTGGATTACCCTATCATTTATATAGATCATATTATATTATTATACATGGGTGTGTTATATAGGGAGTGATCCTTGGTGAGGTAGATTTTTTGGTTAGTATACCTATATAAGTTTATTTGTTTCTCTGGTTTTTCTCATGGGTGAATTAGTATGCACTTTTTAAATTTACATGATAAACATTTGTTTTCCTATTTAGTATACCTATATACTCACCCAATGTATTTAAAACTATTTTCTGGTTTCCCGGAGGATGTCCTGGACCATTTTGAAAAAAAATAGCTCATACCAATGGACATTAGTTTTGTCGCTCCTCAACATTTGTTTTTTGGGTATTTACTTTGGATAATTTTATATGTAGTAGTTTTATTTATACTTGCATTGTGGGATGTTTTTTCCTTATTTTCTATTATTCCATGGTGTTTTTTGTGTATGATTAATCTCATCTCTTGATCTTACATTTTTATAGAGTCTAATGACCTCTATTCATGATATTTTATATACCCTCAGGGCTAGTGACTAACCTAGGGCCTACTAGAGGCGAGACTCATGAGTTAATATATCAATATCATTATTGTGACATATTTTGACAGAGGGGTTCATTAAATTATATTTGAATGAATATTTTTCTTGTATAATGGAAAACCTATCATGTTGAAAACACTCTATTATAAATATAATAATTTCTGGATACATGAGTGTGAAATCATCTAATTTAATTGTAATAAATTACTCATAGGGTCTTAATCTCTTCCAAATGGCTAGAAACTTACATATAACAGAATACTGCATTTTTATGGATTAAATTAACTCATCTAACATATCTAATGAAATTTTTATCTTCATTTTATAGTCTTTATCATTTTATAATTGACATCAATTAACTGATTAACTCATTAATTTGGAAACAAAATTAGAAAAGATACTATTCATTTTGACCAAAAACTAAAAGGAGCCTTTTTAATGAATATGAACCCACTAATTTAACCAATGGAATTAATTTTTCAAATTTCAAAAACTAAAATATTGAATGAATTAAATTATAATTAAATAATAAAAAAGGAAATGTAAAATTATTTTCGATAAAATTACCATTAAAGAATAAAAATTTTCTTCACTAAATTGTTGTATAAAATAAATTTTGAAAAAAATGAATTTTATTAAATAAAAAAAAGTATTTATTTTTAATACAAATAAAAAAATTGGTCAACCATATAATTACTTTTAATGACAATAAAATTTTAAATGAAAATCTATATTTTTTACTATTCAATGAAAAATCATACTCCAAAAAATTATCCAACTATCAAAATAGGACAATATTCATGTTATTATTTTAAAGTGAATTTTATTTTTTCAAATAAATTTTCTAAAATATATAATTTTTTTTGTAATATTCACTCCTAACAATAATGAGAACGATTTTCAAAGAAAATGTATTTCTAAAATATTAAATAACATCACTGAGAATTGAGTACTTCTTTAACTACAATTATATAATGATTTTATATTGAGGAGGTAGTTTATATATATTTCATAATTTGGTTTATACTATTAATTCCATATAATTTATTGGATATTTTATAATGTCAATATTTAAATAATAATAATAATATTTCATGGTTCATATAGATGTGGTGATGCCTGTAACGAAATCGATAAATGAAATTAAATTTAAATGAAAAAAATATTTCATAAAACAATAGGGGGTGACATTCTACACCATTTAATAAATTTAATCTTCAGAATTTGGGATTGTTCTTATCAATCAATGGTTTGATATTTGAATATACTTCTTTGGAAACCCACATTTTAAAAAGTATTTTTAAAATACCATCATGATAAGAGAGAATGGTAAATAAGAAGGTCATATTAAATAATACCAAACTAGGTTTCTATGTATGATTAATTTACTGGGAAGTGAATTAAGAAACATATAATATAAAACTATCTCCCAATGACTGATATAGATTGATATATGACATGGTCAGCTAGAAGTCAACAACTAAAAATCTATAATTGGGTGAGTAAAAATACAGTCAATTAATCCGAATTGATGGTATTATGAATTTTTTTACCAAATATTATTTTACAATAAGTGAAGAATTATTATTCATCTTGAATATTAATAGAAGGGAATATAGATAGTTGATAAGTATAATTTCAACGTTTATTCATTTTACAAAAAAATATCTTATTATTCTCAAATTATTAATATGGAGGATGAATTTCTCTTACATAAATCACTATAACCAACATCTAATGAATCACAATATCCACCAAAGGATAAGGATCTACTCCTTGTATCTATAGATATTATACAAAACCAAAATGGTTATCATATGTTATAAAATGTTGATAAAGACATTAATGTCTAAAATGTCAATAATGGTTCCATAATTTATCATTATCCAATACATAAGCAGCTAGTAAAGAAACTATTAAAAAATATGTATAACCTAACTCATGGTCCAAAAATAAAAAACTAGGACACTAGTATTTTAAGACCAAATTAACATTAATCTCTAATAGTAGCTCTTAATCTCACATTCCTAATATGTGAACACCTTAACAATATTTTCTTATAATGCATGGTAATAATAGAATTACCATAAAATAATAATGAAAAAATAAATGCTTCTAAAATTGAACATTGTTTCTATTCCTAAAATAAAATCACAGATTATTTAATATATCTCATAAATCCAAAAATACAATATAAATTAGAAAATATGACCTAAATTACTTATTTAGTCAAATTAAAAACCAATTACAATGTCACAAATACTATAAAATTTTATTTTTCACCTTTGACCATTCCTTTATACAAACTAAAAATTAGTATCCCTATATTAAATAAATATTAGTGGTCATCATTCCATTAACCATGGTTTTTTGTAATATAGCAGAGTATTACATTTCAAGTTGGTCATTACAATTCATCATATTTTAGAAAAACCTTATTGAGAGACTACTATAGAATAATATTTATAAATGTCATGATTATCATAAAATTGGTAAAAACACTACATCAGAATTCATAAAATTTGATATATGAATTTGTGGATTTGGTTACCAGTGAACATAATACGTATACTCCCTTCATTTGGAACATAAAATATTTGGTAGTACATTATCATAAGGTTTCTTTATATTTATTTCATTGTCTAGAATCATTACACAACTTTGATATTATTTTTCTCAATTAACATGATTCATAGACTCAAAAAATATCATATTACATTCACTAATTCACCAATGTTATCTGTCACACATTTTTTTGAAGGTGGAGGTTATAGAATTTTTCATCTATCTACATGAAAACCCACAAAGGATTCCATGATGCTCCATCATGATTTTCATATCATGAAAAAATTGAGGTTTTATAGCTTCTATTTACACTATTAGTACAAATAAATTATATTATTGAGAGATTATGAAGCTAATTATTAAAATTGTGTTTCAATGACTTGGTTTCTAACCACTCAAGAAAGAAATTTGTTTTCCATGAAATGTGTTTAAACACTAATAATACATTATAATTCTTATAAAATATTCCTCATAGGTACCAATGGATTGATGATCATTTTCATTAAGAATATGGAAACCCTTAATTATTTTTTATAGGATGAATAAGTGGGAAGTAAATAAAAAATAAATATTCTATTCATCTCATATAGTTCAATGTATCCAATTTTCAACCCCTAAATTATATTTTAATAAGATTTCCCCAGTGATCTGAATCAACATAAAAATGATAAATATCTAGAGAAATGTTTTCATGGATTACCATTGAAGAAAAAATAAATAATTTCCCTCATATATATCTATTTATTAGTTACAGGTTGATCAAAATAACCACAGAATGATGATGGTCATTATTGAAAAAAATTATAAAAAACTTATTGTTCCCTCCATGGTGTATTCATAAGATAAATATTGACCGTGTTACCACCAATAACTATAGATAATTTAGTGTACATAGTCATAATATATTTCATCTCAGCAATTAATCTTTTCTGTTTCACATGAGGATGATTATTTTGGTGTCCCTCAACTTCATTTTTTAAATGATTCATTTAGATTCTAGGGATTAAATAAACACAAAAATCATAGTCAATGAAATGATTACCATAGTGAAAATCCATATAATCATGAAATATAATTCTTTTTATATTTAGATAAATACAAAATAACTTCAATATATGACATCTTAGGTTTAACCTAGGCTATACATGTTCCAAATTCTAGGAATATATCTTATACCTAGACCAATAACTTGTCTTATTAATAATTTATCCCCAATGTAGTTTCCAAATGTGGATTAAACATTATCATATACAAACTATAAAAAACTATACCTTTTCTATATAGATATTACATCTAAATAGATGAATATTTTCTAAATTATATAAGAATTGATAAAAATAATGAATAAGTCCCCCACCTTTGGAAACATTTAATCATAAAAGACATGTTCATAAACGGCCTATACAATTTCCCACTAAGTTCATCATAATTGAAATCCATATTAGATATATAATTTCTAAAACCATTAATATAACCCATGTGAAATAAAAAATATGATATGGTGATATAATATTTTTAGTAAGGTTAAATAAGGGAGATATTAATTTTCACATAAGCAAAACATCAACATAACGGTATAAGAACATTATTTTATCATTCCAAATAAATACCCTGAATATCATATATCATAATCATAAGTCGTGTCATTACTCTTAGTAGTTTATATGGAATGGATCATAAAGTAATAAATGAATATTATCCATAAGGTAATATCATTGGAACATTACATAGATATGTGGAATAAAAATTAACTATTAACATTGTGAGCATGTATAAGTAGAAATAACTTCTCCAAAAAAGGACATGAAATCAGGCCACCACATAAACATATAGACATGTAATCAGGTCCATAAATAATCATACAGGCATGAAATCAATGTCCATATATGAACGTATTAACATGAAATCTATATCTATACCTAATATTATAGAAATTAAAACTATTTCTTGCTATAAAACTGTTACCATTAAATTAGGTTCACACATAATATATTTTCTAAATGAATTATCTAAAAATGGAAAATGAATGAGAAAGAGATATAGGTCCCACACCTAACATCAATAAAATCATAAATATTTGTTCTACATGGTAATAACATATTAATCATAGAATAACTTATGAAAAATACATATTTCATAAAAAATTCATCAATGAAAAACTCATGGAAAAAAGGAACGAGATGCATCAATATATCATCATCATAAAAAACTATCTTGATAAATAATAAGGGTGGTTTCATTGGATCATATAACAAGTAAATATTATGTATCCTAAAATTATGTAATATTATATAGAAAATGATTTTTAAATACAACATTGAAAAACGATTCAAGAAAATAGGAATTCAATTTTGATAACATTTTTTTAAATAAACCAAACAATTGTAATAAAAAATATTTTATGTAAAAATAACACTGCAAAATTGAAAATAAAAAATCAAATTTATTAGTATACAAGATGTTGGGAATATTCATTCATGTATTATAGTTAAGAAAATATTTCCCTCAATTTTTTGTGATGTACAAAAATAACTATTTTGGAAAATGACTTAAGGATTCCTTTCCAATCATTTTTTAAAAAGTAAAATATTAGTAATAATGAATTTTAAAATAATAGGAGAATTATAAATCACTCATTTATAAAAATTTTAGAACATATATATATTGATGAAAAGTAGTCCCTAAAGAATACATCAATATAAGAAATCATTATTATTAATGATATTGTGAAATAAAACCCTTTCCACATTTGTTACATTTGAATAATAAGAACATTTCAAGTTTGGTTACATTTGAATAATAATCCCCAAAAAATAAAGGAAATTATATTAATATTTATATTCAAAATATTTAATGAAAATAATCATAAATTTTAATAATGGTGTGTATATACACATCACAAAATAATAAATTATTTTATATAAAATGTGTCCCATAGAATTAAAAGAGAGAAATAATCACTTAGCTTGAGGAAAAATCATTTCGTACATTCATTCTAATCATTAATAAAAAACATATGTTAATTTTTTACATAATTATTAAATTATTTCAATTTAATTATTCATTTATAAATTCTTATAAACAATTTATTAATCAAATAACTTAATATTGGGCATTTTGAGGATATTTAATAGATATGTTAAAAATGACATTATTAATTTGGTTATGGTCAAAGTGTTCATTATTTCCCCATATAATAGATGATAAAAATTAAATAAAAAATATTTATACATAAATTATTCTTTTAAAATCAATCATGAAATATGGGTCTGCAAACTAAATTATGTTACAATCATGAAGAGGGTAGGTCATACGTATGTTTTTGTAAAATTTATATTTTCAAATGATATTTATTGAAAGAAGGTAAGTATTATTATATATTTAAATAATTATAAAAATATAATAAATAGAATGTTAATAATTTTAATATTCTTATATATATCATCCATTTTATGTGGTGATGAATAAAAAATAGCATCACTTCAAGGAGGGGGTAGTCGACCCATAAACACGAGTGTCGTTATAATTTTTCATAACATGAAATTGTGATATGGTAAATGAAGTATTACATTTTTAGAATTATAAATATTTTATTATTATATAAAATAAACTTAAATTCCATCATTATAACTAGTTTTGAGAGATGGTGATGAAAAATAATACCATGATATTGCAAGGTGTTAGTCTGCCGTACCCAAAATTAAATGTTTCATTTCACACTTGATGGAAGGGATATGGATATAAGTTACTATATTAATATAATAACATATAATTATATTTATGACACATGTGTTATTATTTAATACCATTTAATAATGTGTGAAGGTGGTGGAAAGAGAAATAAAACATAAACAATGGATTAAAAACATTACCACTTCTTCCAAAAAAATCATTTCATAACACCTTGAGACAAAAACTGATAGTGTTATACCAAAACAAATTAAATATATAATGAGTAAAGGGATTATAGTATGAAATTTTGGTATTACCAGGTCATAAAATGGGTATCTAAGTGTGATGTATTGAGAAGAAGTGGTTTCATTTTATTAAGGGTAGAGGAACTATGAAAATTTCTCAAAATATTAAATAGATGTAAATTAATTTTTAATTGAGAATGGATAAATAACAATTTATATAAAAAATAGTATTATTATGGGTTAAAATAATCTCATAAAACAATAATTTTACATGTTTTGACTATCTTTTTTCCATTATATTTTAGTGTTAGCCCCTCATTACCCCTTTTGAAAATTACCAAGATTACAATGATTTTTACAATTCAAGGGACATTATGGATATAATAAATATAAAATGCAACAAAAACGGATCGTGATATCTATTATAAACCATATCAAAATATTTCTTAAAAATGTAATATTTTTATGAATTATATATCATTTAATAAAATATTATTTATTTTAAAATATCTTTATGGTAAATTATTTGAAATATTCATTACTTTGGATTTTATTACATAAAGAGAAAATTAAAATTTGAAAAAATATATTTTAATTAATACCTAATATTCCAAGTAAAATTAATTGTTTCCATTAATTATATCAAATTTTATAACTTTTGATATTCGTTATATTATTTATTTGATATTAACCTTTTATTGAATGATTACTATATCAACATAGTTTAAGTATTTGATGTAATTATTTTTTTTGATAAAAATGGAAAAAAATTAAATGATGAAGATACATATTCTATATTTAAAAATAATTTTTATATTTGAGTAAATCCTCAAGTTTACCCTATATTAATTATATTATACTTAATAAAAAATATAGTTTGACATGTTTGTCTTTTCTTAAAATATTATTTTATAATGGTCATAATCACTTTCAAATGGACATAAAATGAAATATAACTTAAATTATGATGATTATAGATATAGATAACTCGTCCAATAAACATATAGAAAGTGTTGGGGTCATTTTATAGTCATTAAAATTTTATTTCTAAATTTGATTACTCAATTTAACTTTTATTGCAGTAAAGAAAATTACCAAGGTTACAAATCATTTGAACAAATAAAAAAATGTAAATACTAAATAAATTTGTAACAAATTTTTAATAATATGTAATAAATTTTTCAAATTTAAAACACATAATTGGTAGACATAAATTTAAAATTAAACTAGAAAAAACCAATGAAAATAGTTTTCTAGAAAAATTCCATGTTTAGTATAAAATGTTTTATACTAAATTATAGTAAAAAATTAAGTTTAAAAACCATAATTTAATTATTTTAAATAAATAAGAAATATTTTAATTTTAAAACTAATTAAAAATAAAATTTCCCTATAATAATTGTATGAATGAAAATAAAATTTTAAATAAAAATTAATATACTTCTCTATTGAATAAAAAATCAACCTTTTGAGAAAATTATGAAAAGTTCATGATAGGATAATATTGATTTTCAGATTTCCAAAATAATTTTTTTAAGCTGCATTTTCTGAAATATCTATAAATTAATTATAATATTCAATCATAAAATTAATGAAATCATTTTTTGTAGATAATTTATTTCTAAAAAATAAAAAACAACACAAAAAATAAAGAAATACTTTATAAGAATTGAGGAGTTCATTTTTTAATTATTTTACTTATATATATTTCATTATTTTTGTAATTATAATTATATCCTCAAATTTAATGGCTAGATTATAATGACTATATTTATATACTAATAATATTTCACTGTTTATTTGGACATCGGGATTCTTGTAATTTATGTTATCGATGAAATTAAATTTATTTAAAAAATATATATCATAAGCCCTAGGGGTATTACAAACTCCATTCTTAGTGAAATAATGTTTCAAAAACACCCTCAGACTAATGTCATCAGCACATTGGGGTACCCAATACGGTGCCCTAAGTCTTTTTGTAGTCATGTCACCCTTCAATGGACCTCTTTTTTTAATAAAAATAACTTATGTAATAACCCATTATTATAGGTCATTACATCCCACAAAACTATCAATGTTTTCAAGGCCTCACTAACCACCAAAGTGTGAATCATAACGGTGATAGCCTCAATCCTATCCTATTATAAAACATTTTAGATTAGCCAAAATACACAACATATAAAATCATCCCATATAGGTTTAACAACCATGATATACATGTATATGTATTGAAGAACACCTCATATTCATCTCCCTATACCAATGTCTTAAGAGAATTTATTAGGTTTCACAAGGCCAACCTCCAAACAAATTTTCCAGCTCGCCACCAACTCATACCTGGAGGTTTTTTGTGGCCCTAATACTAATTTTGTTTTGTTGTGATTAATAAATAACATAAATTATACACACATTTTTATGTAGCATATAAGTAACTTTGAAATGTTTTGTCGTGGGTGAACTCAATAGTTGTGTGAGTTTTGGGTGCATAGGGGCACAAGAGTTGCTAACTAAGGTCATCTCTTAAAGTGGAAATAATGAAAACAACATCATTAAATTATTATAAAAATAAATATAAAATAAATTCACAATTTATAAGTATGGGGGAGTATTTTGTTTGTAAAAGAATAAAAATAATTATAATTGGAGAAGATTTTATTTTTTTCTCTTTTCTTGAATTCGGATTTAGAAAATGCAATAATAGGTTGTTTTTTAGAAAACTATTTCATAAAAGAGTAATCAATACAACCATACATATTAAAATGATTATGAATCATAAAAAATTATTTTGTTCACCACATAATTATGATCCTATAATTTGATATCCCCTATACCCTATAAGAATTAATTTACCAAAATTTGATGTGAATTAAACATTATTCCTTCTTTGAAACATAAAACTTCACCACCATGAATTGATTTTTATTCAATGGATTAATTATGGTCCATGGTATATTAGTGCACAAATCCATTATGTAAATTTTTATTAATTGTGTTTTTGTATTGCTTTTAATTCTAAATAATTATCTCATGTTATTTCATTTTACTGATTATTATTTTACTCTACAAAATTACACAAATGTTGACCTCATATTTTTTTAAAATTGCATGAATAATATCATTAAAATTAAAAAATAAATACAATGATAATATAAAGTTAATTAAAATATCATACTGATTCAAAATAAATAAATGTAAAATCTATATGATGGATCGATAACTTAGTAATCTAGTCTTCCATGGGTGGTGTAGTCCCCATAGAAACGACTTGATTTCATAAATGTTTAGAAATTGTATACCTAAATCACATTCATAATGTTGAGGGACATCCAAAATAATTAGATAAAATAGATTTTAAATTGAATATAAAAGAAAAAATATAATAGAAATATATATTTTATTAAAAGACTAAAAATATTACAATAAATAAGAGAAAGAGAAGATCATTTTCAAGAAAAACCTATATTGAATGTTTTCATCCTCTAATGGTAAATTAAAGTGGAATATAACCACCTATACTATGATTCCAAAACTCAATGGAACATCCAACTCTATAAAAATTATAAAAACACAAATTTATATAGTGGATGGTGCTAGGGATTAAATACATTTCATGTTTTAATAGGGAATTCATCAACATATTGTAATAAACTTTTCAGTACCATTTTGATATCAAAAACATATAAACCAACAATCCTTACAATAAAATTATTTGTTATAAATTGGGTATTTGAGGTTCACTCCAATTTTGGTCCAAATCCAACTATGTATATATAAAATGAACCCCAATTAGTATTGTGGTTTCAAATCTGGTGAGTATAGTCGTGTTTTTATTCATGACCTACTCACCCAAAAAATAATTGATTGTGCTTAGATTCCCTGCAAGAAATATGTATCCCATTAAATTAAGAACACAATTAAGAAATATTATGTTCAAATAAAACATAGAAAAATATATATGACTGAAGTAATACAGTCCATAGTAATAGTAAAAAATGTAATGTTCATCAAATATTCAAATTAATGGTCTTGTCATGACCCATCCTTGGGACCCGTGTCGTGACTACCCCAAGCCCGTCATCCATAGGCCAGGGGATCGCGACTAGCACCAAAGGCGTAAATCCTGATAAAAAGGGAAGGTATTTCCTTTATGAAACGTAAACAAACACAACCAGAGTACAAGTAGAAGAAAAAACTAAGTAAAACTGAAAACATAGGTAATGATGAAATTAAGGTGCCTGAAATACAAGCCCAATAGTAAAGTACAAGTAAAAGACAAAACAGATGGAAGGTGGCAAGATTCTCTTGGATCGTCCTCCATGGATCCTACCTAATGGGTAGGTACAGATAGCGTGGCTCCTAGATCTTCCACCACGATTCCTACCTGAAGGGTAGGTACAGAGAGCCTCCTCAATGACCTCGTCCATCAACCTCCTCCGGGTACTGACTTGTCGTGAGGTCCACCTCCAATAGTTGTCCAGTCCTCATACACTAAGCCTCCATCAGCGTTGTCCCTCGTCTGCATCCAACACAACGAGGTACGAGCATAGCCCGTGCAGGGGTGAGTATAACGATAATCAGTAGGGACCCCGAGACCCTCAAAGTCTCACTAAATCAAGAAAGGATAAACCACAACAAAAAGAACTAAACATATAACCTTTACTTAGGTATATGACCATACATATACCTATGTTATCATGTAACCCATCTCAATCATGAGGAAAACACAAAGGTCATCAACTCAGTCAAACAATAATTTTCATTAATGATATCAAAACCAAAAATGATGGAGGGATCCTCCTATGACGAGTAACGTGATCATGTCACGACTCCGAGGTGCTGCTCACTAACCTTAGACTGCTGAGGTACTCCTCCTGTCTAGTACCGCGGGTCTTCCACCCCAACACATTAGTGGTCCCCACCATGGTTCTGCCACCCCAACATAGTAGTGCTCCCCCTTCTAATCTATATAGGTACTCTTCCTGTCGAGTACTGCGGGTCTGCCACCCAAACCCAGTAGTGCTCCCCGCTGTGGGTATGCCACCCAAACACATTATTTCTCCCTACTAGGCTATTTAAGTCACTCCGACTCGAATTGGACAAGCACCCATCAGGTCTCATCAAGCTACAAGGTCTCCGTACTGCACATGCTTGTCTCTGGAAGGATTCGTACCATGAGCTACTGTTCGACTCTCCATGTGTCACGAAGATCCATGAAGATGTTTCTCAAAGGACCGCATTGTCATAGGGATCTCAACGCAACATACGGTGCGTCAATCGGACGCCTGGTATATGAGTTATTATCATTTTAGTCCCAGGGCCCGTTTGGTTTCGTGTACGAACCAAGCCAACCATATCTCAATTATACCCCAAACTCTCATGGGATATATCCAAAGAAACTGTTTCCCAAATATATTACCAAATCCGCTGATGGTTCGTCAAACGGACGTCCAGCCAGAGAGTTATTAGCATTTTCGCTCCATGGGCCCGGTTGGTTTCAGGTTTGAACCAACCTGGCTATACCCAATCTTCGCCAAAATATTGAGTGTAATATACTGTAACGATCGACTCAATCCAAGAAATCATACACAACTGGCAGTTCGTCGATCGGAAATCCGTAACTCAAGATATAGGAGAACGACCAAAAAATGGTCCGAAGTGGGGGGTCTGGGCCCGGTCCAACATGACCCAACCCCCCCTAGGTCGGCCCGACCAGGTCAACCTGACCCGGGCCCAGGTCTGACCCGACTGGGCAATGGCTGACCCGGCCGGCGAGGGTCGGTCCGTGTGACCCGCCCTGGCCCGGGCAGGGGGTGCGCTGACTCAGTCAGCGAGCCGAGCGGGGGAGGGGGGGGGGGGGTCCTGCGGACGTGGCGCCAGGCTGGCATCGTGGGCCTCCCCGGACCTCACGCGGCCACGGGATGCCCCCTCTCTCAGCCATGGCTTCAGCCGTGGCGGGCTTCTACAGACGGCGCCGCCACCTCCAGGCAGCCGACAGAGGGCCTCTACGGGCCACCGAAGTCATTCTGGTGGTCCGTTCTTGATTCTAATTGTTCCTATGGTCGTCTCGGTACCCGAGCTCTACTGTGAAGCCTCCATTTTTCCGTTGCAGTCCCTTTTCATCACCATCAATAATTCCCCACATCAAGAAACAACTAGTGGTGTGTCTAGACTTGTTTGTAAGTCCGTACGCACTGCGGTAATGGTTCTAACATTTCTCAACAATTAAATGCCATGTTCGAGAGTATAGAACATAAATATTAAAAAAATACAAATTCCCCTACCTCGTAAAATGGAATTAAACGATGGTGAGTCACAGAAGACAGGCGTCGTTCCGTCAACGTCGGCATGGAAAGAACCGAGGGTGGCATCAGTGTTCTTCGTTCTTCTTTTGAGGAAGAAGAAAACTCTCAAAGGGTTGGGCATCATGTTTCATTTCTAATGATCCACCACTTGAAGAAGTCGTCCAAAACTCCTTCTCCTAGCCTCCTTTATATAGGAGTGGGAGCATTCATCGTTGGCACGGAAGTCATAAATGGAATATTTATAATAGAGGGCTCCACCCAATTAATCCACGGTGGTGGAACATTAAAATTTGGAGGAAGTCAAAAAAGGGGGTCAATGCTTGGGTGGTCCCCTCATTAAAAAGGGAGGTTTCATCCTCCTCAATTAAGAAGGGGATTTAAAACCTATAGGATCTCCCTCATAAATGAGGGGAGTCACAGAGTTATGATTCCCCTCCCATTAATGGGAGGCCTCCTGTGGTTTCCACCACAATCAACAACACATGGGAGGCTCGATCTCAGTGTTCCCCACCTTCATAACCTCTCATGGGGGGTTTGGGTGTGGCGTTCCCACCACCAAATCACAAGTGGAGATTCTAACCACTTATCTGCACGAAATGTGTTTAACAAAATAAAATAAATTTTTCACTAATTTTATTTTATTAACCCACATAAAACCCCAAAAACTAACATTCAAACCCAATAATATGCAGTGGAGGTGAAGGTATTCTTAAGAAAAAACCCGTGCTGTGAGTTCAAAGGTGCCCTCAGATTTCAATTCCGAGAAATGGTTCAAAATATAGAAAAACCCGCTCGTTCGTTCATTGAATGTACCCGAGCTAAACATAAAAAATTAATTCCTGGCACACCGGGCCTCGGAATCAAGTGCCGTCCAAAGCCACAGACCCGTAAAATTCATAAGAAATTATTAAAAAAAATTATTGAAATTTATGGGTCTTTAAATTACTTCTACCTTAGGGCTTTATGTCCCCGTAAAGATACAACCTAAACTAGGGAAACTAAAGGAGGTAATGAGAATTCATCCGAGCCTCCCGCTCCCATGTGCTCTTTGGGAGGTTCATATACTACCAACGAAAGCACACAAGAGGAATCAACCATCCTCATATGACTCGCCCTTGTCGATCCTCAACCTCTACTGGAACCCCGTGAATGTCGCCCCATCATCGATGTCCATCTCTCTGTGGTCAATGATGACGCATAGGTCATGCACACATCTCCACAGCTGAGATACGTTGATGACGTCATGCACCTGGTGCATCTGACGTGGAAAGGCTAGGTGGTAAGCCACCTTTCCTACTCTGTTGGGAACAGAGAAAGGTCTGAAGTAATGCGGAGATAACTTGCCGCCTCGGCCAAATCTCTGTAGACCTCGTCGAGGTGAGACCCGTAAGAAGACATGGTCATCACCATCGAACTCTAGTGGTCTAGTCTCTTATCTACATAGGACTTCTTTCTACTCTGTGTAGTCGTCATCTACTCCTGGATGATCTGCACCTTCTATGTCATAGCTCGAACCATATCTGGTTCTATAAGTGTTGACTCCATCATTATCCACAAAGGATATCTGAAACGCGACTAGCTGCTGTCTCTCTACTCCTAACAGATGAATTCCTGATCTCCAACTAAGATCATCTGCTACAACATTCCCCTCCCTGGGAGTATTACTATCTCGAAGTCATAATCCTGGAGGAATTCAAGCCAACACCACTGCCTCAGGTTCATGTCCTTCTGAGAGAAGATACACCTGAGACTTTTAAGTTGGAGAGAACTGTAAACCATTCGATCAATAAACAATGGGTGAGACTAGAAAATTTTAAGAACTAATCTCCACCATTATTCGTCTACGTTCTACCAAAGAGCTGCTGAGATTTCTCCTCTTCTGACAAGATAAATCTCGACTCATCCCCTCGATGAACCACATTCTAGGACTAATACAATCAATTCTGACATGAATTGTAAAATTCATGTCATGGATGACATCGTAAGGCCTTGACACTACTACCAATAGATCCAACCGTTACTCTCACCTCCAAGGGTTGATTCACACTGTCTCCATCAGTGCGTGGTTACTGGGTATCCCCTAGTAGAAAACTCACAAGTGAGGGTCAGGTCAACAGTTTTAACTGTAACCTCTTAGTATCAACCACACAAAAAGGGAAGGATATAAAACATCACAATGATAAGTGTCTTTTATTTCAATATCTCATAGTACAAGACACAATGAAAACACAACAATGAAAACATCAACAAAAATGAAGCTGGAAGCACCAATAACAAAGGCATGCATGCCTGGAACTAGTCTTGCTCATGTCCACCTTCTTCCGGAGCTCCACATCCTTGTCCACCGCTCGGCTGTTGCTCATGCTCATATCGTTGCTTCTATCTCAGTGGCTCTTTCAGGGCATGTGGTTCAACTGTGCTGGGTGTCAGACAGTCACGTTCCATGGGACCAAGCCCACCGAAGGAGAAACACTATCTGTTCCTGGTTTTCCTGGCTCTGAATCCACCCCGGGTGCCCCGCACTACTGATCCTATAACTCGAGGTCGCCCACCTATTGGCCGGTCCTCTTGGACCTCGAAATCATTCGTATACTACCTACAGATGAACTATCTGCGGACGGAAAACCCTGGGGAAAAGGCAGCAGCTCCTAAGCACGCTCATAGTGTAGAGTCACTGGTAAAAACTCCACCTAGAAGAAAGTCTCGATGTCTTCCCAGGTGAAGGTCATTTCATCAAAAAACTGGTGCATATGGTTCAACCACCTCTCAGATGCTCCCTGAAAGAGACTAATATCTAGGAACACCATCAAGTCAGCGGGTTTCCTTGTTGCGTGGAAAGCTCATGCGACAATCTCTAGCCAGTGCCTAGCTGTCTGAAAATCTGACTTGCCACGAAACGTCAGAGGCCACTATCGCTGGAAATCGTGCAACACAATAAAGCAGCGTGCACTCTCTGATGGTGTCTCAAATAGTAGAGGGCCATTTACTGAGGCCTCGCTACATGGTCTGCTATCATCGCACACTCCACTAGGTACCCACGCTGACTGACTAGGTGAAGAAATCCTGAAGGAAGTAGACATGACATGGTCAAAAGACTATACTTGGTGAGATGACCTGGTTTGAGCCAATTAAGAAATAAAACTTTTGAAAACACACATGCAATTAGTGTTTTCGTGTACTGAGTCAGAAATCAGATGTCAAGGTCCTGGTGTATGGATACGCCGGCCGCCCTCACCAACACTGGACTACCTAAACTAAAATCCACACTTTGTTCCCTTAATACTATTGCTTCATAGAAAGAAAATATTAGAGTCATAATTTTTGCAGTAGAACTGACTCCTCTGATACCAATTTTTCATGACCCATCCTCGGGTCTCGTGTCGTGACTACCCCAAGCCTGCCATCCATAGGCCAGGGGCTGGCGACTAGCACCAAATGTGTAAATCCCAATAAAAAGGGAAAGAATTTCCATTATGAAGTGTAAAAAAACACAACCAGAGTACAAGCAGAAGAAAACACTATGTAAAACTGAAAAAAGAGGTAGTGGTGAAAGTAAGAGGCAAAAAATACAAGCCCTACAGTAAAGTAAAAGTAAAATACAAAACAACTGGAAGGTGAAAAGAAGCTCCTGGATCGTCCTCCACGGATCCTACCTGAAGGGTAGGTACAGATAGCACAGCTCCTAGATCATCCACCACGAATCCTACCTGAAGGGTAGGTACATATAGCCTCCTCAGTACCCTCCTCTGTCAACCTCCTCCGGGTACTGACTCGTCGCAAGGTCCACCTCACGGTGTCGTCCAGTCCTCGTACACTCGGCCTCCATCAGTGCTATCCGTCGCCTGCATCCAACACAACGAGGTGCGGGCATAGCCCGTGCAGGGGTGATTATAATGATACTCAGTAGGGACCCCAAGACCTTCACAGTCTCACTAAATCCACCAAGGATAAACCACAAAGAATTATCTCAACAGATAAACTTTTCGTTGGTATATACCCATACATATACCTAGGTTCTCAATTAACCCATCTCAATCATGAAGAAAACAAAAATTTAATTGACTAAGCTCAAACAAGGATTTTCATTAATGATATCAAAAACACAACTGCTGAAGAGCTCTTCTCTGACAAGTATCATGATCTTGTCATGACTCTGAGGCACTACTCACTAACCTTAGATTGCTGAGGTACTCCTCTTGTCGAGTACTGCGGCTCTGCCACCCCAACACAGTAGTGCTCCCTACCATGGGTCTTCCACCCCAACACAATAGTGCTCCCCTACTAGCCTACAATTGTAATCCTCCTATCGGGTACCGCGGGTCTACCACCCAAACACTATAGTGCTCCTCACTGTGGGTCTTCCACCCAAACACAGTACTGCTCCCCACTGGGCTAGTCAAGTCACTCTGACTCGAACCGGACAAGCAATCCTCTTGTATCAGCCAGCTACATGGTCTCTGTAATCTGTACACTCGTCTTTGGGAGCATCTGCTCCAGGAGCTACTGTTCGACATTCCGTGTGTCATGAAGTTACACGAAGAAAATATCAAAGGACCTCCTCGTTATAGCGGTCTCAACGCAACAGACAAAACATCAATCAGATGCCCGGTCTGGGAGTTATTAGCATTTTAGTCCTGGGGGCCCGGTTGGTTTTGTGTACGAACCAATCAGACGTCCGGTCTGAGAGTTATTAGCATTTCCGCTCCGAGGGCTCGGTTGGTTTTGGGTTTGAATCAACCTGGTTGTACCCACACTTCACTGAAACCATGATTTTAATATACCGAAACGACCGTCTCAATCCAAGAAATCCTACGCAATTGACGGTGCGTCGATCGGAGGTATGTAGCTGAAGATATAGGTGAATGACGGAAAAATGGTCCGAAGTGGGGGGTACGGGCCCAGTCCGACTCAACCAACCCCCCCCCCCCCCCCATGGTCAGGCCGACTGGGTTGACCCGACCCGGGTCCGGGTCCGGCCTGGAAGGGCATGACCCGACACGGCTGGGCGCAACCCGGTCCGCGTGACCCGGCCCGGCCCAGCCGGGGGGTATGCTGGCTCAGCCAGCGAGCCGACCTGGGGGGGGGTGTCCCGTGGGTTTCCACGGATGTTGCGTGGCCACGAGATCCCCCCCACCCTCGCCGCTGTGGCTTCAGCCACGACGGGCTTCTACCGGCGGCACGCCGGGGTCCGCCGCATCCAGGCGGCCGACAGGGGGGTTCCGTGGGCCACCAGAGTCAATCTGATGGTCCGTTCTTGATTCCAAATATTCCTAAGGTCATCTCGGGACCCGAGACCTACTACGAAGGCTCCGTTTTTCCGTTGCGGTCCCGTTTCATCATCGTCAAAAATTCCACGCATCAAGAATCAACTAACGGTGTTTCCGGACTTGTTTGTTAGTCCGTACGCACCACATTAACGGCTTTAACATTTCTCAAAAATTAAATTCCATATTAAAGAATATAGACCATAAATATGAAAAAAATATACAAATTTCCCTACCTTGTAAAACAACGTTAAACGATGGAGAGTCGCGGAAGACAGGTGTCATTCCGTCAACGTCAGGAAGGAAGGAGCTGAGGGAGGCATCAGTGTTCTTCGTTCTTCTTTGGAGGAAGAGGAAAACTCTCAAAGTGTTGTGCACCATGCATCATTGCTAGCGTTCTGCCATTTGAAGAAGCCATCCAGAACACCTTCCCCTAGCCTCCTTTATATAGGAGTGGGAGGATTCATTGTTGGCACAGAAGTCATAAATTGAGGATTTATGACTGAGGGCTCCCCCAAATTAATCCACTGCGGTGGCGCATTTAAAAGGGGAGGAAGTCAAAAAAGGGGTTAATTCTTGGGTGGCCCCCTCATTAAAAAAGGAGGTTTCATCCTTCTAAATTAAGTGGGGGATTTAAAACCTAGAGGATCTACCTCATAAATGAGGGGATTCAAGGAGTTATGATTCCCATCCCATTAATGGGAGGCCTTGTGTGGTTTCCACCCCATTCAACCCCACATGGGTGGTTGGATATTGGGGGGCCCCACCACCATAACCTTTCATGGGGGGTTAGGGTATGGCGGTCCCACCACCAACTCCCAAGTTGCGCTTATAACCACTTATCTGCACAACATGTGTTTAACAAAATAAAATGAATTGTTCACTTATTTTTTTTATAAACCCATATAAAACCACAAAAACTAACATTCATACCCGATCATCTATTGTCGAGGTGAACGTCTTCTTATGTGAAAACTCGTGCTGTGAGTTCAACGGTGCCCTCAGATTTCAATTCCGAGAAGTGGTTCAATAGTTAGAAAAACCCGCTCGTTCGTTCACTGAACGTACCCGAGCTAAACTTCATAAATTGATTCTGGGCACACCAGGCCTCAGAATCAATGGCTGTCAGAAGCCAAAGACTCGTAAAATTCCAAAGAAATAAAGAAAAAAAAATTCCTTGAAATTTTTGGGTCTTTACATTACTCCCAACTCAGGGATTTACATCCACATAAAGCTACAACCCAATCTAGAGAAACAAAATGAGGTACCGAGCACGCATTCGAGCCTCCCGCTCCCATGTGCCCTTCGGGATGTTCCCATGCTGCCAATGAAAGCGCAAAAGAGGAAAGGACCGTCCTCATAGGACCCAATCTTGTTGATCCACAACCTCTACTGGAACCCCATGAATGTTTACCTGCAATAAATGTCTATCTTTCCGTGGTTGATGATGAAAAATAGGTCTTGCACACATCTCCTTAGCTGAGATACGTGGATGATGTCGTGCACCTAGTGCATCTGATGTGGAAAGTCCAGGTGGTAAGCCACCTTTCCTACTCTATTGGGAACCCAAAAAGTTCTGAAAAAACACGGAGATAACTTGCCGCCTTGGCCAAATCTCTGTAAACCTCATCGAGGTGTGACCCATAAGAAGAGGTGGTCATCACCTTCAAACTCAAGTGGTCTTGTCTCCTATCTTCATAGGACTTCTGTCTGCTCTGTACAGTCTTCATCCACTCCTAGATGATCTTCACCTTCTCCGTCGTAGCCCAAACCATCTATGGTTCTACACGTGCTGACTCCATTATTATCCACAAAGGACATCTGAAACTCAGCTAGCTTCTGTCTGTCCACTCCTAATAGTTGGATTCGCAATATCCAACTAAGAGAATCTGCTACAACGTTCTCCTCCCCAGGATTATAACTATATCGAATTTATAGCCCTAGAGTAATTCAAGCCAACACTGCTACCTTAGGTTCATGTCCTTCTGAGAGAAGATACACATGAGACTATTGTGTTGGAGAGAACTGTAAACCATTTGCTCAACGAACAATGGGTGAGACAAGAAAATGGTAAGAACTCATCTCCACCCTTCTTCGTCTACATTATACCAGAGAGATGCTGAGATTTCTCCTCTGTTGAAAAAAGAAATTTGGCCTCATCCCCTGTATGAACCATGTTCTTTGACTAATACAATCAATCCTAACATGAACGATAAAATTCATGTCATGGATGATGTCGTAAGGCCTCGACGCTACTACCAAGAGGTCCAACCGTTACTCTCACCTCCAAGGGTTGAGTCACACTGTCAGCATCAGTGCGTAGTTATTGAGTCCCCTCTAGTAGAAAACTCACAAGTGAGGGTCATGTCAACAGTTTTAACCGGAACCTCTTAGTATCAACCTCAAAAAAAGGGAAGGATAGCAAACGTCACAAAGATAAGTGTCTTTTATTACTACATCTCATAGTAAAAGGCACAAAGAAATCACAACAATGACAACATCAACAATAAGGAAACTGAAATCACCAATAAAAAGGCCTCCATGCATGGAACTATTCTCGCTCATGTACACCTACTTCCGGAGCTCCACTTCCTTGTCCACCACTCGGCTATTGCTCAAGCTCCTACCACAGCTTCTGTCTCGATGGCTCCTTCAACGTCTGCAGATCAACTGTACGGGGTGTCAGACAGTCACGTGCATTGTGACCAAGCCCGCCGCATGAAAAACACTGTCTGTTCCTGGTTTTCTTGGCTCTGAATCCACCCCGGGTGCCCCACACTACCGATCCTGTAACTCGAGGTCTCCCACCTATTGGCCTGGTCCTCTTGGACCTCTGCATCATCCATTTAATGCCTATAGATGACCCGACTATGGATGGAAAACATTGTGGCAATGGAAGTAGCATCTGAGTGCTCTCATAGTGTAGAGTCACTGGTGAAAACTCCTCCCAGAAGAAAGCCTTGAAGTCTTCCCAGGTAAAGGTAATTTCATCGCAAAACTGGTGCATTTGGCTCCACCACCTCTCAGCTGTTCCCTGAAAGAGACTAACAGATAGGCATACCATCAAGTCAACAGCTGTCCTAGCTATGTGGAAATCTCCTGCTAAAAACTCTAGCCAGTGCCCAGCTGTCTGAAAATATGACTCGCCTCGAAACGTTGGAGGCCTCTGTCGTTGGAACTCGTGCAACACACTCAAGTGGAGGGCACTCTCCACTGGTGTCTCAAATAGTAGAGGGCCCTGTACTGAGGCATCACTTATTGGTGGGCTATCAACACACTCTCCACTCAGTACCCATGCTGACTGACTGGGTGAAGACATCCTGAAAGAAAAATATGTGACACGGTCAAAAGACTATACCTAGTGAGCTAACCTAGTTTGTGTTGATTAAAAAAGAAACTTTTGAAAACACACACACAATCAGTGTTTTTCTGTAATGATTCAGAAATCCAAAGTCAAGGACCTGGTGTATGGATACCTCGGCTGCCCACACCAACACTGGATTCCATGAACTGAATACCAAACTTAGTACCCTTAACACTATTTCTTCACAGAAAGAAAATATCAGAGTCCTAACTTCTGCGATAGAACTGACTCTAATAATACCACTTTGTCACAACCCGTCGTCAAGTCCCGTGTCGTGACTACCCCAAGCCCGCCTTCCATAGGCCAGGGGCTGGCGACTAGCACCAAAGTCGTAAATCCCGATAAAAAGGGATGACATTTCCTTTATGAAATGTAAACATACACAACCAGAGTACAAGTAGAAGAAATAACTAATTAAAACTGAATGCAGAGGTACTGCTGAAAGAAAGGGGCCGAAAATACAAGCCATACATTAAAGTACATGTAAAAGACCAAATATATGGAAGCTAACAAGAAGATCCTAGATCATCCTCCACAGATCCTACCTGAAGGGTAGGTACAGATAGCGCAGCTCCTAGATCATCCACCACGAATCCTACCTGAAGGGTTGGTATAGATAGCTTCCTCAGTACCCTTGTCCGTCAACCTTCTTCGGGTACTGACTCATCGTGAGGTCCACCTCTAGGTGTCTTCTAGTCCTCATATACTCAGCCTCCATCAGCATTGTTCATCATCTACATCCAATAAAATGAGGTGTGGGCATATCCCGTTTAGGGGTGAGTATAATGATACTCAGTAGGGACCCCGAGACCCTCAAGGCCTCACTTAATCCAGCAAAGACAAACCCCAAATAAAGATCTCAATAGATAACCTTTACTTAGGTATATATCCATACATATACCTATGTTTTCAAGTAACCCATATCAATCACGAGGAAAACAAAAAGGTAATTGACTCAGCTCAAAATATGATTTTCGTTAATGATATCGAAACAACAACTGCTGAAGAGCTCCTCCTCCGATGAGTACTGTGATCCTGTCACGACTCCGAGGTGCTGCTCACTAACCTAAGACTGCTGAGGTACTCCTTCTGTCAAATACTGGGGGTCTTCCACCCCAACACAGTAGTACTCCCCGCCATGGGTCTGCCACCCCAACACAGTAGTGCTCCCCCTACTAGCCTACAGAGGTAATCCTCGTGTCGAGTACCGCAGGTCTACCACCCAAACATAGTAGTTCTCCCCGCTGTGGGTCTTCCACCCAAACATAGTAGTGCTCCCCACTGGGCTAGTCAAGTCACTCCGACTCGAATCAGAAAAGCAGTCATCTGGTGTCAGCCAGCTATAAGGTCTTTATACTCCGTACACTCGTCTCTAGTAGGATCCGCTCCACGAACTACTGGTCGACACTCCAAGTGTCATGACATTCCACTAAGAAGTATCTCAATGGAACGCCTCATCATAGGGGTCTCAATGTAACAAACGACGCTCCAATCGGACGCCTGGTCTGTAGTTTTTTGCATTTTAGTCATGGGGGCCCGGTTGGTTTTGTGTACGAACCAACCCGACCATATCTCAAATATACCCCGAACTCCCATGGTGTATTTCCAAATTAACCGTTTCTCAACTAGATTACCAACGCCACTGACGGTTTGTCAAACGGACGTCCGCTCTAAGAGTTATTAGCATCTCCACTCCTGGGGATCGGTTGGTTTCAGGTTCGAACCAACCTGGCCATACACAAACTTCTCCGAAACCTTGAGTGTAATATACCAAACTCACACTCTTGATCCAAATAATCCTACACAACTGACAGTTCATCGATCGGAGGTATTCCTCTGAAGATATAGGTGAAAGACCGAAAAACGGTTCGAAGTGGGGGGTCTGGGCCCGGTCCGACCCGACCCAAGCCCCCCTGGGTCGGCCCAATTGGGACGACGCCACCCAGGTCCGATTCCGGCCTGTCAGAGAGAAACCTGCCCTAGCTGGGTGCAGCCCGCCCCGGTCTGCGTGACCCACCCCGGCCCGAGCCGGGGGGGGGGGGGGGCATCCTGCAGATGCAGTGCCAGGCTGGAACTGCTGGCTTCCCCAGATCCCACGTTGCCGCGGGATCCCCCCCGCCACTGTGGCTTCAGCAGTGGTGGGATTCTACCGGTTGTGGGCTGGGGTGTCGTCACCTCCGGCCGCCGGGGGCTTCCGGGTTCCACCGGAGTCATTCTGGTGGTCCGTTCTTGATTCTGACTCTGCGTGCGGTCATCTCGGGACCCGATCACTACTGTGAAGGCTCCGTTTTCCCGTTTCGGTCCCGTTTCATCATCGTCAAAAATTCAGCGCATCAAGAAACAATAAGCCATGTGTCTGGACTTGTTTGTTAGTCCATTTGCACCGCGTTAATGGTTCTATCATTTCTCAACAATTAAATTCCATGTTCGAGAGTATAGAAAAAAATATGAAAAAATATACAAATTCCCCTACCTCGTGAAACGACATTAAATGATAGTGAGTCGCGGAAGACGGGCGTTGTTCTGTCAATTTCGGGAAGGAAGGAGCTGAGGGTAGCATCAACATTCTTCGTTCTTCATTGGAGGAAGAGGAAAACACTCCATGTGTTGGGCTCCATGCTTCATTTCTAGCATTCCACCACTTGAAGACGTCATCTAGAACTCCTTCCCCTAGCCTCCTTTATATAAGAGTGGGAGGAGTCATCGTTCGCACCCAAGTTATAAATGGAGGATTTATGACAGAGGGCTCCACCCAATTAATCTACTATGGTGGTGCATTAAAAAGGGAAGGAAGAAAAAAAGGGGGTTAATTCTTGGGTGGTCCCCTCATTAAAAAGGGAGGTTTCATCCTCCTCAATTAAAAGGGGGATTTAAAACCTAGAGGATCTCCCTCATAAATGAGGGTAGTCAGGGAGTTATGATTCCCCTCCCATTAACGGGAGCCCTCGTGTGGTTTCCACCACAATCAACCCCACATGGGAGGTTGGTCCTCGGTGGGCCCCACCACAATAACCTCTCATGGGGGGTTAGGGTGTGGTGGTCCCACCGCCAACTCCCAAGTGGAGCTTCTAACCACTTATCCGCACGACATGTGTTTAACAAAATAAAATAAATTGTTCACTTATTTTTTTTATTAACCGACGCAAAATCCCAAAAACTAACTTTCATACCCGATCATCTTCCATCGAGGTGAAATTCTTCTTAACTGATAACCAGCACTGCGAGATAAATAGTGCCCTTGGATTTCAATTCCGAGTAGTGGTTCAAATGATAGAAAAACCCGCTCGTTCGTTCACTGAACATACCCAAGCTAAACTTTGGAAATATATTTCGGGCACACCAAGACTCGGAATCAAGTTACCTCAGAAGCCACACACTCGTAAAATTCCAAAGAAATTAAGAAAATAAATTCCTGGAAAATTCCTGTCCTTTATTGGTCTAATACTAAATATTGTAAAAATAACCCTATGTATAAAATGAGAGGAATTTATTTCATTTATTATAAAAAAAATCCAATAAAATTATGGTTTATCTACTACCCCACAATTTCCCCCTATCACTCCGAAAAAACATCATATAATAAATTCCAAAAAATGTAAGATGATATCAATGTTCATATTACTCAAACCAAAGTGGAAATATATGAACATTAGGAATACCATAATGACTAAATATAAATAAATTTGAAAATTAAAATCTCATAAATTACATCAAAATAAAATCTTGTGAGATTATATAAAAAAATAATTGAAAAAAAATATTTTGGTCCACCATGAAATTAATTCCACACATTTTTGTGTTTCCAACACTACAAGCTCATATCTTCACCCCTTTTCTAGTATATTATTTTCATGTAAATCAATTCTTATTACATAGTTTACTTATATGAACCTATTTCACATTCCTTTTCAATAAAATATCAAGACCCATTAATTAAATAATCCCTAATATTAAAACTGTATGCTCCCTACCCAGATATCACAATATGTAGTACATTTCATCACTTTCCAATTTATTAATATAGATAGTATTTATATATTAATTTTTTATTGTTTTTAATATTTTCCGAAGGTGTATATCATTCATATATCAAGTAAACATCCATAGGTAAATTCAATGTACTAATGAAACTGATCAGAAATAAAATGTATCTATGGATCAACCATTGAAATAAAATGATTTTTTAACTTGATTTTACCTTAAAATAGTAGGAAAAGGTTAAAAATTATTGGTTGTGTGAAATGTTGTGTTCATAAAACAATGATAATATTTAATATGAAAAAATATCACAATGAACAAGGTCAAAATATAAATATTTTTTTACTGAAACAACCAATCATATCTTTAATGAATTCCATTTTCATAAAAATAAACCCTTGATGATGAAATATTTAACATTATTATCATTCCTCTATTGAATTTTTGAAAAATAAATTTTCCATATGTTCCACATGTAAATAATCCGGTCACATGATATGTTTTATTTTGATTTTCATAAATTTCTTTGAAAACCGAGTAGAAAAAACACACAAAACACAAAATTGAAAATCATAAATAGTTAATCCCAAATGATGTCCCCACCCCCACAGTTGAAATGTTGAATTCAAATAAATTTGTACCTATTAAATGATATCTAAACATGAAATGATTAATTTTATATATAAAAAATAATATAAAATTTAAATGTGTAGGATGAACCTAATATTCTCAAGTGATGATGATGTCATGCATTGTGATGAAATCAACTGAATCAGTAGGTAGTACATCAACGTATTACTTAAAACATTTCTCATAGACTATAAATATACTTCATTTTTCATCTCGTGTGATCTCCACTACACTATAAAGAAAGAAATTAGAGAAAACATAATGACGTATCTATCTGGTATGCATCTTATAAGGAATCTACTTAAGTCGTGAACTATAGACTAGGAATTTCCCCCCTATATGAATCTCCCTTTTTTGGATCATTTATTCATGAGATAATTTTTATCATTCCATATAGAGCCTTCATTTCTCATATTATGACATTCAAATCTACTGAGTCTCTTGATTTTTTAGTGTCCTTTTAATTAATTCATTATCCAAATCCATGTTGCATTTATTTATTACCCAATATGTCTGCTCCTCAACCTCTACCGGGAGATAAAATGTTTTCCAAAAAACAATCCAAAATGGGGACATATCAATGAGAGTTTTTTCTACCTTCCTATAATCCCAGAGTACACCATTAAAGAAATTTCTCTAATACTTTCTATTTAGCTACATGGTTTTCTCCGATAACAATCAACTCTATATTTGAATCCTTGTCATGGACATTAGTTCATGGGTGGCAGGGCATAGAAATTTTATGTGCTACAATTTACTTATGAAGGAGGAAATCTGAATTCTGATTTCAAATGTGTGACCCCAAATCACTGAAGATATCCATGAGTACTATAAAACTGCAAAAACAAATGTTCATTGATAATATCTATTTTAATATGAGAATCGTAAGTCCTGGTTTCCTTAGCCTCAACCAATTTTCTTACAAAATCAAAATGAACATAAATGTACTAGATAAAAAATGAATTGGGAAAGGTCACATAAAATCAATTCTCCATACATAAAAAATCTCACAGAATAATATTGTTTATTTGAGGCATCTCTTATCTCCAGAAAATATTTATTGTGTGTTGAAATGGTGTTCATGGTTTAAAAAACACATGGAAATCATATAATAAGATAACACAATATAATCTAGAGTCTATGATTTTCTTAAGTTCTGGTTGGTGACCAAAGTTCCCCCATAGAAAATAGTTTGGAAGTAATTCAAAATAGACTCAAAGTCATTATCAGGAACACACCTACTTAAAAATTGATCACTCCACATTTTCTAGAGATGGGGAACATCCGACATATAAAATATAGAAACCCATTTAATTTTTGGACTTGACGTTTATTAAAATTTGAAGTAATGTTATGGGGAGGATGTTTGTTTTCTTAATCATCATACCTATAATGTGTACCTAAGATTTTAAAAGGGGGATCATTTGGAAAAGTTCCCTGAAGTGGTACCTATATCAATGTTCCTACCTCTAGTATGTGGGTAATCCTACTCATGTTTTCCTTCACCAAGTTTTATGAACCATTCTTGTCCATTATCTCAATATAAAATTAATTACTAAAGATCATTCATCAGATAATCATTGTCTTTGAATGTGTCATTATCAAGAGGTAACTCAGATCTACATGGCCAAAAAACTACTTTAGAGCCTAATAAATTGGAATGTAATTTACATAATGAAAATATGATGGAAAGAAAATCCATTTCCATTCTGGTGTAATTTTTAGGGGTTAAATCCAATGTCCTTGATGCATAAGCAATCAAATGAGACCACCCTCCAACTATTTAAGATATGATATCTCCATCCACAAATATGGACATGTACATAATAATATGAAGAGGAACCAACCACTATAGGGGTTGTATGAATCCTTTATTGTTCAGACACATCTCTATCTCATCAAAGAATACCATGCATGAATCATGAAAATATAAGTGAAAAACATTTTGAAGAAATCGAGATATAGGTAAAAAGATCTCATCAAAATCATAGATGAGGAATCGATAAAATTAAGAATTCCCTATTAGTGATTTAATACCACTCACAAATGAGTGATATGGAAAAAATATAATAATATCTAGATTTTCTTTATCAACCATTGTTCTATTTTTTACACTACAGTTCTAAATAAAATTCCATGATCTACCATGGAATGGAAATTCTCAATGTACAAATAAATATTTTTCTATATATAATGATTTAACATATTTTATAAACTAATGATACATTTATAAAATAAATATCCATACACCATAAAACAATACATAAATTCCACCATCTTGGTCTGAATTAAATCTAAAAAAATAATCACCATTTGTCTGGAAAGGTACTAGGGGAACTGATAATTCCAAATGGAATCCATCTGTAGAAATATTTACTAAGTATAAATGTGAATGTTATCATCTCATAATACTATAGAGATATAGTAACAGGAAAACATATATAATATCCAACTAGGAAATAATAGTGTGTTATCTCCACCTTTCTCTTAATAATTTGATCGAAAAATGGAAATAGAAATTGTCTTTATTAGTAGATTGATTTAGTTTCTTATAATCAATACACAGTGGAAAAATATTTTCACACTCAGTAGAAATAATTCCTCAATCTATTTCATAACAATATTAACACTACTATTCTTAGGCAGAACATAAATATGACTCACCACTAAGAATTTGAAATGAAAAATATGGTACATTCTAGATGAAATTTTAAACTAATTTTTAAAAAACTCCTTGAAGAGTTGGATTAAATATTCTTTGTGTAAATATAACCATTTTAGTCTCATACTCTAGAAGAATCATATTCATGAAAATGGCGGGGTTAATAATAGATATGTTAGCCACAATATACATATTTTTATAATTTTATTCCTAAAAGGATTCAAATTATTTATATCATGTTAAAAAGGGTTATTTTTAAACATTATAACTGATAATATCTCACAAATAAACTAGTATATGTATTTTAGATTTTTTAAAAATGGATTGAGTTCAAATTATTGGGGTAAATTATGGATGGAGACCCGAAGGACCTAAAATATGTGTAAAATGATATTTTTTATAATAATTTAAATCATCATAATCATAGAATAATGTATCAAATCCATCATTATAATCAACATCAGAGTCATAATCAAAGTGAAAATGGTTAGAATAAGAATATGAATCCACATAAAAATCATTTCAATGAGATGTTTGTGAATTATAAATAGGTTCATAGCTTCTCTTAGCTATAAAAATAGAAATAATTCTCATAATATCATTATGCATTGGAAAATAAAATTACATGGAGTTTTTACTTGGTGGTTCAAAATAGTGGATAATAAAGGAGAACGGTCATATGAAGGGTACTTTATTGAGTAGATAACATTAAATGTCACAAATTCATCTCCAATGTCCATTTAAAGTGTTATGTAAGGGATATTTATAATGGTGTTTCTAGTTTTCCGAAATTTAATACCTATGATAATGGGGGCATGATACATTAACTGATAATAATTAATGTTAATCATGTAGAAATATGATGAAAAGATCATGTCTCTTTTCCAAATATGTACTTCCTCAGTGAATCTACCAAGATATGTTGTATATCTATCTTCAAAGGTCTCTACTACTCTTGACAGATACAACTCACCAACATATAAGGAAAATAATACATAGAGAGATAGAACATTAATGGAATCTCACAAATCATATAAAGCATCAAAATAGTGTAACTCCTCTATAGTTAATAAGATAGTGAATGTCCCCAATTCCCTACACTTTATTAGTATTTCTTGTGATGGTGTAATGAGTGCTGAAAAATTCCATACAGGACTGATCCACTTATTTCCATTGAGAAATGATCGACTGGTACAAAATTCATTTTAGAATGTATAATTCCTTCGTATTTTCATAATTTCTTCTATAAAAGTTATGTTGATCTCAGCACACTTGAATGTATCCAACAAACTCTTTTTTCGTCACCATTACATCCATATTCTTTGTTCAAGAAACTCGATTTTGAATGTGAAGTGGTTCAGTAGGAACATAATCATTATTTTTATTACTTTTTACTTTCTCATTGTGTTACAAAAGAGTTGGTCTTGAATGGGTGGTCTATGGAGTTGTATTGAATCTCAGGGGAATGATAGTTGAAGATGTATTTGTTATTTTCATACCCATTCAAAATGTACAGGAATTGAAAATCGCCTTGGGATTTAGAGTGTGTTGGGAAGGTATATTTAATATTTATTACATATATTTTCATGGATGGTGGTAGAAATATGAATCATTTTTGTTTTTAACTCCCTTCACTATAAATCGGGACTCTCCATCTCATTCTGTGGATTAAGAACAATTTATTAGAAAATATCATTAACATTAGAATATACTTTTGGGTGGGTATTAAATTTTATTTATCATGTTCAGGATTGGGATTCAATATTCACTGGGGATATTGATATAATTATTATTAAGGAGGAGTATTTGGTATATTTATTTTACAAGGGGTGTTTTCATGTTTTCTGATGACATGTGTCATATTCGATTGGCACTTCCACCCATGTTCGTATGTTGGTGAAAAGGAATGTTGATTCTATTAGGTATGTGGTTTTTTTGCTAAAAGGGTCACCAAGGTAATATGGATTTGTATTCTTATATATCCCTTAATTGAGTAAATAGTCATTCTGGTGGTCTATTGCTTTGAAAATACCATAAGACATTGTAGGAGTGGGTTGAGATGTCTTCTGATCCAAATCAATCTTCCTCAACATATTATTCAATTTCACCAAGTTGGATTAAATGAAATGATATTTAAGAGATGTAATATATACATGATGTACCCCTCAAATATGTGGTGCACCTAGATCACAAAATTGTTTTGAGTTTTCATCTATATGATCAATCAATATACATGAAGCTACTGGCGTTCTTCCAACCACTTCCCCTCTAGCGGTGGTATTCACTGTACTCATCTCCAGAAGAATGAGGCCTTTATAATGGTATTGGAAGAGTAGTTTCTCACTAATTTGGCGATGTGAGAAGCTTGAACTCATCTTCACGAATTTCATTGAGTATTCATAAATTCAATCCCCTTTTTATTTGTAAAAATATATTCAATAAAATACATTTCAGATCACACCAACATGTTATATCATCATGATGCAAAGACCACACTGATATTTTTTCAATTCCATCAAGGGAGAATGATAATTTTCTTAGTTTTATTTGATATTAAAAGGCATTTATTAGTTTTAGGTTTTATAAAACCATATTAAATTCCATTTAATGTTCGTTTGGATCCTCAACAGATAATTTATGAAATTTTGGAAGAAGGTGAATTCACCAAAATTTCAATTCAATGTCTGATTCAAGATATGTGTATAAAAAACAATTTGAGGGTTAGTTAATATCTAGTGCATAAAATTCATGAATGTTTCTATTATGTTTATGGAAATTTATTTATCTATTTTTTCTTGATGTAGGTTTGATTCAAAAGTGTTTCCAATTTTAGTGTTCTTAGAATGGAATAATTTTATAACATGGTGAATGTTGAATCTTATTTATAGACTAACACTCTCTAATTCATGTCCTGAGGCTATGTTCAATATAAATTTATCCATCTAATAGATCCTTGATATTAATTTTTTTATAATTAAAATATTAATTAAATTAAAAATGAGGATAAAAAAAAGAAGATTGAGTTTATGGTCTAAGAAATTGAAATAAATAAGTAATGAAAAAAGTAAATTTATGAAAGAGAATAGAATAAGGAAAGAATATAAGAAAACAATAAAAAAAATAAAAACATTTCCTCTATTTTGTTGAATATATTACTTGAATCCACAAAAAACACTAATGTTAATAGGACATTCATGGGTACCCCCAAACGATGTGTGGTTTTTTGGCACTTAGGTTTAACATAGTGGCTGTCCAAGGTCGTGTCTCAAATAGATAGTACTGAAAAAATATTCCTAAAGGTATTTTGAACAAAATATAAATTAAATACATAATTTATAAATATGGTTGGATGATTATTTTTAAATGAAGAAATATAATTAATATGTAATAATGTGTATTTTTTATTTTTTTATTTTCTTTTGAAATGGGATTGAGAAAGTGCAATGAGATATTGTTTTTATCAAGAAAATATTATAAGAAGTTTTAATTGATCTAATGATACAAATTCACATTCTTATTAACAATTACAATTTATATTATTATCTCTGAAATTATGATCCCTTAATTTCATAACCCATGTACCCAATGATAATTATCTTTACCACTAAGATATATTGAATTAAACCCGTGTCTATCTTTGGAACATGAAATCGCATCAGCCTATATTGATTATTATTATATCTCTAGATTATGGCCATTTGTTCAATTATAGAACATGTCCATTATGTAAATGAGGATTTATTTTGTTTTTGGATTATTTTGGAACTCTATAAATTTATCCCATGCTGTTTTTTTCAATTAAGATTACTCTCTATCAATTTTTTTCAATTCTCTACCTTTTGTATTTTTGTGTTAATTGTTTAATTGCTCTTACAGTTGATTATTAATTAAAAAATAAAATTATAATAGAATAATTATTTAATTAATTTATTTTATTTTTTAAAAATTAATAAATTGTTAAGGTAATTGGAATATCGATTACTAGGTAAAATACTACTTCATGGGTGGTTTAATCATCGTAGAAACAAATTGAATTTGTAATGTTTTTGAAAGGGTATAACCAAATAATGTTAATAATATTTAGTTATATCATAATTAAGTAAATAAATTAATAATTAATTTCTAAATAACATAATAATTTGAAGAGAACTTAATACTATATTAAAAGGCCAACAATATTACAAAAATGAATATGAATAGAACAACATTTTGGAGGTGATTCTAGCATGAAATATTATATCCTAAAATGATTAATTTAAATGGAAAGGAACCACCTATCTTCTTATATCAATCCTCAATTGATCATTAAACTCTCTCCAAATGATAAAACTAAAAATTTATAGAGTGTGGGAGAGGCTAGTGTTTCAAGACATTTCTAGTTTGAATATAGAATTCATGCAAATATTTTAATCCAAACAACAAAACATATTTAAATTTAACGATGGATGAAAACACATGATTCTATAATAATTATTTATTTTAATTTTTTATTAATTATTAAATTATAATTTGGGCCCAATCAAAGCACATATGTAGAATATATGGCCGAAATTCTGATGTGGGGTCCATTCTGGTGAGTCTAGTCCACCTTTGATTTCACGAACCATTTTCTCGAATAAAATTATAGATTTTTTTAGGTTTCCTGAATGAAAGTTGTATAACATTAATTCATTAAAATATTTATAGAATTATATGTTCAAATAATACAAAAAATATATTTTTGGATGAAATACTAATGTACACTTTAAGTGGGAAAGATGGAATTTTCATCAAATTTTTATATGAATGATCTAATCCTAAATATTTTATAAATAAACATATTTAACAAAAATGTGAATAAATTGTTTCATTTATTATAAATAAAATATTCAATAAAATTTTGATTTTTTTTCACATTTGATAATAATCAATTCCCGATCCATTGGTGGAAGTGGCCGCCCTGGAAGTTCCCAAGCACCATCCAGGCCTTGGGACTCTCTACATATTAATAGAAGGAATTTTGTTAAGAATGATATTATTATTAATGTAAATATTTGTGTTAATTAATTTAATAATTATGTTAATATAATTTATAAATTATTCAGTTATGAGAACACATTCCACAAGAACCATATTATTTCAAGAATACCAAAGGCCATGTACAAAAGTCCGCCTAACTCTTTTATAAATATTTTTATTATTAATTCAATGACGGATAGCTGCTAAATAGGCCAAAACACATTATCCATGGTCCAAAACATACATAAATCATCATATAATATTATTACTCTCACTAAAATATCATTGTTAATGAACAAAAAAATTATAATTAATTAAACCAGTCAATTCCAAAGTGGTATATTTCTTATTGACTCAATGGGAATCTAAAATGGATTGATACATCATGCAATGGCGTAACAACCTCCCCCGAACCCACACATACCCAAAAACACAAAGCACCCCATTTAGACCATTAAATTAATATAAATTTAAAAAAAAATACATTATACAATTCATGTTGTAACATACCTTTACCCAATAAATGAGTCATTTTGTGCTAAAAAATTATAGGACGTCCTCCTCCAAGGTAGAGAGGAACCCTTTAGTCTTTGGTGATTTAACCATGATATGGTGAATTCTGTAGAAAAATACGAAACTATAGCATGAATATTATAACTAAAAAAGTTTATAAAAACAATATAGGATGAGGAATCCCACCTCAAGTAGAAATGTACCAGACCTAAAAACATCCTAAAAATAACGGGATTAGTGGAAGGAGGAGGGGATATACATGATACGTTTGAAAATTAATGATAAGGGAGAAAGGCCGATTAAAATAGAAAATATAATTGAGAAAATTGACAATAATACACTTCAATTGTTCCATATCAATTTTCAAATAGTGTGTCAACCGTGCCATAGGGAATTTTCAAGAAAAGGTCTTTTATATGGTTGGGTGGTGCTATTATCCAAAGTGTGTTTCGACTTGAGAAATTAACACAGCCATAGTCCACAACATCCCATAATGTTTTTCAATAACCATGTAAAATAAACACACAAATTCCTAGTGCCAAAATACCAACTATTGTTTCCTATAATATATCTCTTAATTATCCCTTAACTATGTTTGGGTTTTGTTACATAACAATGTACTTCAGAGAAATAACTAGAAACCTCCTAGTGAACAGGGAATCAACGAAAAAACATATATTTTTATAAAATATAAATCATTATTAATTGTTTAAATTGTAACAACTAGATATTTTAAAAGAATAAAATTTTTTGATGGTGTATATGACACACAAAAAAGAACTCAAATGACCCATGAAATATTATAATTTTTATTTAATCCTTGTAACATATCCATTATGTTGGTATGTATAAATAATAGTAACTGATTTATGAAATATATATGAAATATCCTTCTCAATAAATATTTATTGATATAATTTTAATAAATAACAATTCATATATTAGTATATTCAATTTATTCTTTAAAAATATGTTTACTTCAAAAAATATATTTTATTACATTATGCTATAAAAAATTATAATAAATTTATGAAACATTAAGAAAAATTATTTTGATAAAAATGAATTAAAATTTTAAATCATAATATTAAAATCCTCCCATGTTTATTTTTTTTGGTTATTTCTGAATTCTATAATATTTTTTTGAATCATGAAAAATACAATTTTTTGTAAAAATGTCATATATTTTCATCCAACAATGAAATTATGATGTCCCATTATGATATTATTTTGATTTAAAGTTAACGTATATATTATTTATTTACATTTAATTCAATTAATATAATTTTAATAATCTTGACAACTGATTTTACTATATATTTAATTTTAGTCTTTAAAAACATTTTTATAAAAACTATTTTTAAGTGCATAATTTTTCCCCATTTTAATTCATTAAAATAAATGATAATTAATAATTATTTAAATTATATTAATAGATAATAAAACTATATAGATTTTTTAAAATTTAAATAATCAATATTATTATTCATATAAATAATGTAAAAGTATCTTATGTTTGAAAAAAATATTTTTTTAAATTGTTTTTTGACATGTTTTATGGGTCATTTTTAAATTAACTTCTACCAATTATGTTAATATAATTTTAAAATAATAATTAAATATATATAAATATAAAAATTAATACAATTTAATAATTTTCTCTTATTTCTAGGTCACATTTTATAATAAAAATATGAAAAAACAATGACATAGTAAAAAAGTTAAATTTTAAGAAACCTAGTATAAAAATAAGTTGTAAGGACACAATTTTTAATTTTTATTTTTATTGGATGAATAAATTTTTATCCATTAAACATTAGTCTCTAGATTTAATCATGTTTGGGAAAATCTTTGAAGAAATTTACTTTTATAATAATTTAAGTGAATAAAATAGAAAAATGACTTTCTCTTTCCATTAAATATAACTTATAAGATCACATAGGGATAAAATTATGTGGTGAATTATATTAACTATTAATTTTTTTATAATTACATTAACATAATTAATTTTAATTTTATTGGATTATATATTATCCTTAGACACTTATACAACAGGGACACCACACTTGTGAATAGAGTGGAAAGTTAACGATAGACAATTTTAAAAACATTATAAGTATTGAATTTGGGATGAGTTTTGCATCCATATAAAATTCATATTTTATTAATATGTAATATAAATTGTCCAAAGTATAATATTCAAAACTAAAGTTATCCTCATGCCTTTAATGTAAAATTATATGAATAGCATAAAAAATGATATTGATGATATTTTATATTAAATAATATTTTATTACAATATTAAAAAACCTAAATATCATGGAAGATGAAAACTTTTATAATATATAGTATAAAATTTCATCCCTATTCTATTTGTAATTTAATTTTTATGTAATTAGTAAGATTTTAACCCTGACAGTTTTAATAATTTGTTACTATAGCGAAGGTTAAACATCTACTTCTAGATTATGTCGTACTATGAATATGTGTGGATGAAATATCATTGTTTTACACTTAATATCCACTTATATTGGGTGTTTTTATATTTGTCACTCATAATTATGTAATTGATTTAACCTTTTTATAAGGATATCATCTTTGTATGGGAATTCATCTCTATCTCATTTCATTGAGGAATATTTTCTTTTAATACAAGACTTGGTTTTATAGTGTATAAACACCTTTGATATTTCATTACATTCAAAGGGAATATTTTTTTATGAAGCTTTTTACTAAATGACAGAAAGGAATGTTTCTTTTAACGTACACAGTGACAACAAACTTTCCGCTGCAGTGAGTATTATATGATCTCTGGCTTCCTCAACATACTGTAATGTTATTAAATGAAAATAAATATAATATACTCTTTTATGTATTTTGGTATTGAAAATGGTTTTGATAATGGATTATTTATGTCAATTTATTTAAGTTATATATTGTGATTGATATGTGGAAATGTTTTCTTTCCTTTATATTAGTTTTATGTCTTATGATTTTATAATGGTACTTAGACATTTGACGAGTTGTTACATGATAAACCAAATGATGGGTGGTGTCGTGAATACCAAGATAGGTGGTTACATTATAACCTCCAATGAATTGGTTATGGAAGTCGGTCATATGGATATTCCATTTATTGATATGTGTGGAAGTCAGTTGAATGGTTATTCCATTTAAGTATGTTTATGTCCCAAGTTACCTTTATATGTTATGTGTTCTTTATATGGGTTTTATGGTGATATTTTTGTTACAAAATGGTAAGAAATGATCTTTTATTTAGTGAAGATTATTTACTACTTCATAAAGGCAAAATGTATTACTTATGATTAAGTATTCCTGGTATACTCTTTGTTTTGAAAAACTAATAGTTTCCTTATTTGTGTATCACATACTGTGCCTTTTATGCTCATTCCATGTTTTTGAAATGATTTCCACATGACTTAAAGATGAATAATGTCAAGGATGGGATCATGGAATGAAATTCTATCTAAAACCTGGAACTAGAAATGTTTCTTTTTAAGAGTTATTATTTTATGAAAATATTGGAAACTGAGTAGATTTCTATACTCTGCAATCTTTTGAGATGTAATAGTTATGTCCTAATTATCTAAAACTCTAAACATGAAAAGATTTTCAATGTGAATTATTCATTTATTTAAATATTATGTGATTTTTTAAGGCTGGGTCATTATATAAATTATTCATCATACCTCATGAACATCCACATTATCATTTAATAAATGATTAAAATATTTATATTTATTGAACTGGACATTTACGTCTATTAAAGTGATCACATGAACCAAAGTAACCACTAAAAGAAAAATTAAAGTTACCAAATGAATAATTTAGTGACTATGAAGGTAATGACATTAACTCATGAGGTAATAAAGATACTCTGTGGACAAATGAACCTACCATGTCATGAAAATAAACTATCACAAGATTTCCTGAAGTTACCACATGATGGAATGAGGTGGCCATGAAAATAAATGACACTACAGTGTGGAGAAAAGTAACTAAAAAATTAATTAATGTAGGTAATTCATTAATATATTTAAATATCCCAAGAATAAAAACATGTTACTATAAGTGAAATATTATGTTACCATGAAAAGTGAATTTTCTAGGTCATTATACCAAGTCACTGTACTAGGAAACCATGAACAAATATTACTATTCATTCAATGAAGACAATGTAACAATGCCTAATATAAGAAATAAAGAAATTTGAAATATTGAATCGCAATATTTTGGATCATTAATTGTATACTTAGTTCATTTAAATATATCATTATTGTACTCTAGAGAATACTTTTAGATAGATTTATCTTAAAAAAGAAGAACCACTCATCAAAAAATAGATATATGGTATAAATGCTCTTCTTAGAGTTAAGTATGAAAATAAAATGTGATACAAAAATTTCATACAAAAAAATTACACAATACTATAGTATATGTAATTCTATATGTATGCTCCTCTGAAGGTAGTCTAGGATAAATCCAATATCACATGATAAACCGAAGATGATCTTACTATGTTATTTTGAGTATTCTCATTTTTTATAAATTTATCTTTATGGTCTATCTTACATTTGGTGTTGTGTTTTTCATACTCTGTTTATTTAAAAAATGGTCCTCTATTTTATTTTAGATATATATACATTATCCCATTTATTATTTTACATCTATGATCCAAAAATGAACAAAATAAGTATATTTGTAACATGGACTATTTTTCTGTAGTTGGTACTCTTTTATAATCCCATAAAGAACTATGTAAGAAATTATAAACACTATACTATCTACATATAGGTTCATAATGTAAAACATTATATTTTTTGTGGATTAGTTTATTATTTAATATAATACTTATCATCAAGTGAATTCTATATAGAGTGGACTATTTCCAGGTTTTTGGCAAAACTACTTATTTTATTCAGCTATTTTTTCCTATGTTTCCATCTATTTTTAATTTTAATGAATTTTTAGTTCACCAAAAATATATATAAACATTAAATTCACGGTTTTAATTAAAAATTTAATTATATATGCTTCTGGATTTATGTAATTCCATTTGAAATTATAATGTGGTTTCTAAATCGTGTTTCAACTAATGTATGATTGATCTTTTTAGAAGATTCTTAAAAAATTAATTTATATAATTCTACTAATATAATTTATTGGGTTTTGTTCCTAAATTTAAGGATTTGGTTTTACAATAAATTATAATATAAATTTTTGTTAGAAACACAATTAATCCCTCACTTGAGATTCCACTATGACCAATATTTAGTTTCAATGTATTTTATTAGTTTTTAATTTGTAAAAAATTTTACCAAATTGTCAAAAGTTTCTATTATTACTAAATTTATATTTTATGGATAACAAAATTAAATAGTCGACTACAACTAATCAACCTCATTATTTTAGTGGAACTAATTAATCATAGTGGTAGATCAAAATAAAAAATCATTTACTGTGCATGGTATTTGATATTAGGATAGTAATTGAGGAGAATATAGAAACCCCTAATGTGTATGCACTAAATAGAGTAATTCCCAAAATTACACATAAAACATAACAATAAAACCATTAATGAGTTATATTTTTCATTATGGGAAGATACTTTTAATATAATTTATGTTATCTATAAATTATTGGAAATTTGGGATAGACTCATTATTTATTAGAAAAGAACAGGAAATGAAAAGGATATGAGCTTGAATAAATATACCATAAAATAATATAAATTTTGAATAAAAAATGATGAAACCGTTTCTAATATTTATCTCAGGTTCAATGAAAAATTAAATGTGACTCATGCACCAGGGAAGATAATTAATGACATGTATTAATTGACAGGAGTCAACTGATTTTTACTAGATCGCTGGAGATTAACCACTATATCCATTAGAAAATAAATCATGATAAGTAAAATTATATTTAAATATATAATTATAAAACATATTATGTACAAGGAGAAAATGAAATTAAATAATAATTAATAACATGAACCTAAGAAAAAATTAGTTTCTTTTAAAAAATATGGTAAGAAACTGAAGGAAAAAAGTCATATATGATAGTTTGAGTGACAATGGATCACCTATAGATAGTGATGAACAGATGGATCCTATAGAGATGTGATTCAAAACATTATAAAGGAAGAATAAATTCTTCAAAAATTAAAATTCTAGAGGAAAAGATGAATATTGGGAGTTCGTAAATGTATAATCATTCCGTCTAAGATAAATATTTTAAATGTCAAATAGAATCACTCTTAAAAATTGATTTTCTTAAAGTAATATTTATTAATATATATGAGGATAAAAATGAAAATGAAAATAGGTCTATTTAATCCAACTAGATAACCTCTACGGATAAATTGAGTGACTCGTACTTTAGAAAAGAATAAAAACATAAAAGTCCTAATATGTGTTTCATGATACACATATGAGGAGTCAAAAAAAATTCTTTCATCTTTATTTCATGTTTCTAATATTTCTAAGAATGAAAATAATTATGAAGAAAAATTTTAGTAGAGATCTATTTGATTACTATATCATTAATTATGAATAACTAAATGAGAAAAAGGATAAAAAACAAATTACAATGAATTTGAATTCATTATCAGTTAATTTTAAAACATAATTTTCTAATGAAAAGGATAAAAATTATTAGTTATAAAAAGATAATAATGGAATCAAATTATAAAATGAGATAGTAATGATTTATCATAAAGCATATACAAATGGTACACAAATCATGAAAATGATTCTTTATAAATATTCAACACCAATGTATACAACTATGATTGTTTACCAATGATGATAGAAAAGAATATATTAGAATAATTTTGTTCATAGATTAAACATTTAAAGCTATGTAGAAAATTATTATTCATATGGGCCTCATTATATTATTCCATAAAAAACTAAATTTTATTTTTGAAAAAAATGGTAAAAAAGGTTTAGACTCTTAAATCATTTATTAAAAACATTAAGGCACTAAAAAAAGTTTTGTAAAAAAATAATTTCTACCAAAGCATATGTATAAAACCTTATTAATGAGTATCATAATGAAATTGTATTTTGTTGATTGGAAAATTTCATTAAAATGGATGAAAATATATCAAAAACTAATATTCTTATCATAGTATATGGTTTACATTCCACACATTCTAGCTATACCAATGGAAATATTGTTTGACATGGTCAAATAAATAAATCAAGTATTGCTATAATTTATAATGTTTTATTTGTAGATTTTTTAATGTATAATCTTTATAGAATCTCAAAATTAAATGAATATGGTTATAATTTCAAATTTTAATAGAAATATTTCAAATTTTATGATTTCACGAATGATATAGAATTTAATTAAATGCATATTGAAAATTCTTATATAGTTCAATTGAATTCGTTATTTGATTGAAAATAGCTTTTTTAGGTGTATTTAAAAATGATTTTTGGTTATAGAATAGAAGAATAATGCACTAAAAACATCACTAAATATTAAATTCAACTAGGTATGGATTATTTATGGATCATCCTAAATTGAAATTCCCAACATATAAAGTCTGTAAGACAGGTTAAAAGTGAAGTGAAATAAGATCTCTTTCAAACTAAAGATTCAAGTTTCAACTTCTCAACCACTAGAGTTTATTCACATTGACTTGTTTATAAACTCTTATGTTTTCGTTCATAAATTGAATTCTCTATTCTTATGTTCTTATAGATGAATTATATATATGATATTGGGTATTCATTATATCTCGTAAAATTATAGATTGTTCTTATTATTTCAAATATGAAAAATCCATTGAAATCCACTATGTACTTACTATTATAAAATTTAGAAGGGATCAGGGAAATGAGTTAGAAAATCACAACTGAATTTTTTTTACACAATACTAACATAATCAGAATTTTTTTTATCTTAGTACTCTATAATAGATTGGTGTTATAGATAGAAAAAATATGAACCATTATGATATTTCTGAAATAATGCCTAATGAGTATGACATACTAATTTATTTTTGGGCTGAATGTTTGAATAAAAATGACAATTTTATAAATATGGTTTTTATTAAACTACTTTTAAGGAAGTAACCTTATGTGTATTGGAATGGATTAAAACCATTGATTAATTACTATCGAGTTTATCCCTACCATCCCTTTATAGTCAATTGAAAAGAAAAATTAGGTAAGAGTTAAACCAAAAGTGATATATAATTTTTTACTTAGTTATTTAAAATATATTCAATAATATTAGAAGTCAAATAAAAGTACCAAAACTATTTAATAATCTTAACATAATATTCGATGAAACAAATCCACATGAGCCTAATACATCATTTAAAAAAACATGAGTATTCTCTTTTAGACAAGAATATCAATACCTCTACTATACCTAATGATGTTTATGTAATAATTGTTATTGAAATGTCACATAGTTTCGAAATGTTGTTTTCACTTGAACCTACTAAATATGAATAACCAAATACATTGATCATTAGTGTCGTTATGTCTCATAGATATCAACCATATATATTATAGTTAGATATATATGTAAAATGACTCACACTAGAGATTCAAATAGAAACGATGTTTAATATCAATCCTTTTTATTATAACATGAACCTAAAAACATTAGTAATGATATATATTTTGAATTATGTGAAATAAATATTCTATAAGTGATGAATCAGTTTGATAGAAATAATTCTGGAAACCAGAAGAAATTCATAAGGACATCCTAACCAATAAAATTTAATGGGTGTTTATGAACAAGGTAGATGACTCCAGAAGTATAATTAGATGTAAATATAAATTTGTTACACAATATTTTATTCAAGATCATGATATTGAATATGAAGGAAAATTTTTATCATTAGGAAGACTTAATTTCATTAGAATATTTTTTTTCCTAGGATGAACATTTGAATTTGAAATTATATAAAATAGAGCGGAAAAGAACAATTTATAATAGATATTTTAATTATGGGTTTTTTCTTGAAAACCCATAGAATTAAAAATACAAACCTTTTCTAAATATTGTTTTTCAATTAACAAAATCATTGTATGGTTTAAAATTGAATCCAAGGGTTTGTTATTATAGGATCAGTATATTTTTTATTTCAAAATGTATAGTTGTTAACACATTATATACTAATTGAATGTGAATGGTTTTTTGTTTGATCATACAAACATTGATCATATTATTTTAGGATCATCCAGAAACACTTTTTTTAATTTAATAAATCAATTAAAAATGAATTAAAACTGAGTTTCATGGTTGTGTTAAACATTTTCCATGGTTTTTTCATTTTTAACAGATATGTGGAATAATTTCAAATGAAATAATTAAAAACAGTTCATATAAATTTTTTTGTATAGATATCCCTAAATGAAGTGACAATCCAATGAATAATTGTTGTAAGTTAGATTAGGATGAAATAGTAAGAATAATTTACCAAACTAATTTTTGAGTTATTATTGGTGGTTTAATATAATTACCCATTTGTTGACTTTATTCAATGTTTAGTGTGTGCATGTGAGAAACTTTTCAATAAAACCCATACTATTTAAATTTATATGATATTAAATTAATTTTTAATACAATTGAAGTACCAAAAAGTTAGGAATATTTTAATATATTATTAAATAATTTATTGTATTTTTTATTTTAGAAGAATATTTTGGTGTCAACATGTTAGATAAAAAATTCACAACTAGAACAAGAAACTTTTTGGGAATGTATCTAGATTCATGGTGTTATAAAAAATAAGAAATAATTTTCATTATCCACTAATAAAGGTGAGTACATATATTTAGGTAGTTATTACGAACAGATTATATGTATGAAAAAACATTTCTATATTGTGGATATAAATTTTTGCCGGACTATTTAAATTATAAATTAAACATGCTATTAAATATTATTAAAAAAATGTCTCTCTTACTCAAGGAATTTTTTTTTAAAATATATCATCACTTTTTGAGGGACCATTTTCAAATTGTTGACATAACTCTTTCATTCATTATTATTGGACATTAAAATGATGATATATTTTTAATTCTTTTGAATATGGAGAGAATAAATTATATCATACATGAATTAAGGATGATCAGATATTTAAAGATCATTATTTTTATGTTTACACTTTGTAGTTATCTACTTTTTAAGGTAGTTGAATTAAATTTTTTTAATCCATTTTATATGTGACCGTGTTGTTTTGTTCACATGGTCAGTTCAGTAATTGTGAGTTATGTTCATACTATCAGTTATGTACCCATGAATAGTTTTTATGTGTTCACTAAACCTACCATGTACTATTTACTCACATGGTCATTATTACTACCATGAGATTATACTCATGTGGTTTCTATATCTATAGTGAAGCAACAGTCAGGAGAGATACCATCCATTATATTACATGAATCCCCAGTGAGAACACCTACTGGGGAGATTGTTTTTTTAACATGTGATTGGGTAAGATTATTCATAAATATCTTATTATTTTATTCTCTCAATGGATTAAATTAAATTTAAATTTAGAATATAAATTAATGAAAACTATTCCTAAAAAATTCCATTCTTCCATTCAAATCCTTGCGTACTCTTGAAACTCTCTCTCAAACCAAACCATTTGAAAAATAGAATTTTAGTTCGAGTATGGTATGGATTAAAAGTGATCTCAGTGCCACATTTATTTCTTGATCAAATCATAAAATGAGGTCAAGGAATGTATAATGATTTAATAGTTTTTTACTGAGTCCACATAACCCACATTTGATCGATTTACCAATGTTTGCATGAAATGAATTTGATACTCAGCGGATCTAGTCCATTAATTCCTTTGAATATAATTCAATTCCTAAAAATGAAATAATAAAGGGATTAAGGTTAATGGAAATAAATTATATATAAGTATGTTAATGTAATTATGTGACCATATTTATTTTTTTCAATAAAATAAAGATTATATTAATAAGGCAATGGTTAATGGTTAGGATTTCAGTTTTTCTACAAAACTCTATGAAAAGAGCCTAATAATACCTCAATAGGGGGACCAAGAATACTATTCATGTGTTTATCCTATAGAACCTTACTTTTTTGAAATTCAAAATTCTCTTGATGAAGTTTGTTTAAAATGGATTCCCAGACTTCCAACCATTTTTTTACAATGTGGGGAAATATGATAATGGATGAATTCATTCATATTACTATATTTCCCTGAGAAGTGGGATTTTGTATTTTCTATAACCATGTTATATTTTTTCTATTCATTATAATGAATGGGACTCCAAAAATATTTTATAATGTATGATGGGGAATATAAATGAGTATTGTATTCCCTCTTAAAAACTCAATTATACTCCATATCCATATTTTATATCCTCCTTGTTATTGTATAGGGATTAGTTCATCAAGGGGATTAAAATGTAATTTCTTCATCTAGTTTTTCCCTAATATATAATATCAGTAGGAATATTAATGTATGTTGGAACCCCTAGAAAGAATAATTGGTTAAGTAATCTGAGAAACTATATTAAAAACTGATCTTGTCAATTATATAGTAAGACCAATGGATCAAGTGGATCAATGTCTTGGACCTGATTACATTATTTTATTTTCTTATGAGGATGAATTTGAGGAAGAAGTGTTCAAGAAAGCTGAACTCAATGAGGACACCAGGGAGGTATATGAGGGTGAAATAACACCCTATCACATAATTAGATTTGGACCATATAACTCTCTGCTACATTAACCGTCTCATGGAGACTGAGTTATAAGATCAATACCTTATTGACATAGATGATTTATTCCATGGTTTTATTGACGAACATGAGTGGAATGACTCTGGTGATTCTAAAGTGGCTAAGTTAAATTCAAATTTTCCATCACCTCTATAACCTGTGATTCGTAGAAATCATAGACCCACTATTTTATATTCACCCTAAAAAGATGATAACTACCTAGGATACAAAGAATATGGTCTTGAATATTATGATTCTGATTATGGTGATGATGGGTGTATCCCATACCCTTATGGTGAACCTACTATCCCCTAATCTTAAATTTCCCATGAAGGATCAATGATATATGAGATATATTCTTATAATGGCCTTGAAGTATCTCATTTCAAACTATATTTAATTAAAACCCACAAAGGTATTTCTATTCATGCTCTTACCCTGCAATATGACAATCTATTAAAATAATGGAAACCATTCCTCTTTAAAATAAAGAACAAGATTCTTCTTTAGTCGATGTCCTATATTTATGACATAACTCTATAGACATTGATGATAAGGTAGATGGTACGAATTAATGTCATGATACAACTCCTCCTATACATGTTTCTACAGTATAAGTTCTTTCCACATCCTTTGTAAAAAAATATTTTTTTTAGTAATTTAAAATCATATTTAATGTGTGATGTTTATATAACTCAATAATTTTTTGGAACATAATTTAATTATAGAAAAAGATATTACCGAATTAATATATTGAGTGATTTCACATCTTCAACAAAAAGTCAATTTTATAACGGATCTTGTGAAAATTGAGATTTAATATTTGAATGTCGAAGTATGTTCTTTAAATTAATATCATTAATAAATGATGTTGATGTTGGATTAATGATTTATAAATTTAGACTTCCGATTTCAAAAATCTACACCTCATCCAATTCTCCTTCTATACCATGTGTTGAAGAATGTATAATTATAGAATTCATAATATATTTATTAATGAGTTTTTTATAAGATTGAGAAAACAAGAGAAGTGGTGTTTTATGGTATTCACACTCATGTATCTATGAATTTTATGTTAGTGATAGAATATTTTAAAAATGTTGGAAGAGATTGAGATACTATTAGAGAGGATAGAACATTCTATCTTAGTAAAATCACAACCAATTCTGAGTTGAAAGATATGTTTCGATCATTGGGTTTTTATCTGAGAATGCCTCCCTAGCCTTAATAAGTAATTTCCATGTATAAAATTTATATATCCTAACTGTTTTTTGAATATTTTATACAAAAAACGTATTAAATTCATGAAATGGAACATAGATGAATTATATAATGGATTTACACAATTTCTATAACATCATCACTATCAACATATACATTCTAGAACCTCCTTAAATATACATTAAAATAACCCCTCCATCTATTATAATCTTTTCAAGGAGAAATGATGGCATGTCTCCTAGAAAAGTAATATGAAACCTTAGACCAATTTCTAGTTTTGTGATAATACATGATCCTACAATAACATCAATAACCCAAATATCCCAACACTCCCTTACCTCTACTAAAAATGGAAATAACCATATCCTTCAAAATGAGATAAAAAATGTTTCTTATTATAGCTCTAATATAAATTCATGATAGGGACACTGTTTTTATAATTTTTTAATATATTTTGATATTAATTAAATAACCTTGTTTATATTTATACTCTAAAAATTATAAATTATTTCACTATTTAATTGTTATTCATTGTTGGGGTATTTTTTTATAATCCCAAAGGGGAATAATTTTGTTAAATTAATTTATTATATTAACATATTCATATTTAGTTGATTATAATATATATTTATGATTTGTTTTTTTATTTTTATAACATTTATGTATGATGTGTTTGATTAATTTAATTTTATATCACAAGATTTATGATCATTATAAAGGGGAATATTATTGTCATTGTCCAGAACCACCTGATTCTAATGATCCCAAATCATAAATCTTATGTTATTATTGAATTTTATTTTTTATTAGTTTCAGTTATTTTATGAATAAAATTATATAATTTATTGTCTCTTGATGTTTGAATGAAAACATTACACATGTGTACTGAATATACCATGTGAATATGTTTAATATACCATGAAGGTTAGGTGACCATGTAATAGTTATTACACATTGTTCTCCATGTGACTACCAACACCTTCAAATGGCCACGATTTAAATGAGATAATTATGTCTAGGTCTAGATGTGACTCTGAACAAATGATCTTTTGGCCACATGAAGGATTATAACTATCATTTAAATGACCAATTTTCCATATAACTTATGATTAAAATTTCTCTAATACTTGAACTAGACATATATGTTTTTTATAGTGTCAATAAGAAAACATTTCATGCCTAAAATATAATTGAAGTCAACACATTAACAATGAACTGAAAATTCAATGTAATAATGTTACAACATGAATTAATGAGGTGATCAACTGAAGAAACGATGTAATTTTTTTGAATAAAATAATCTATTGAAAGAATTCATGAAATTTATGCATGACATAATGAAGTGATTGAGAAATTAAATTGACCTATCATTTAAAGAAATTATCCAACCAACTAATTTTATAATGTTACCAAATTAATTGATGTTCCTATCATAAGAATAAAATAAGTGACATCATGGGAAAATAATGGAAATGTTCCAAGTCACTGGGAAAGTAACAATTAGTCAAAGTAACCAAATTTTATGTGAATTTATTATGACTATGTATAATATATACAGAGAGGTATTTAAAAATAAAATATGTATATATTTTGGATAATTATTTTCTTTATCAATTAAATTTTGTCTAAATTGAATGTCCTCCAATGGATACTTTTATAACGAGTTATCTTAAAGAAGAACCATTCATGGAAATACATAGATGGGGAATGCGTGATTATATTAGATTGATGTTTGAAAAAGAAAATTTTAAAAAAGAGGTATTACATAGGTTATTTCATAACAATATTTTTCATAGTATTTTCTATGAATGGTTTATTCATGCGGGTTATGGGAAGATCAATAGACTCATGTTCATCCAAATCTAATCTTGCTAGGATATATCAAATTATCATAAATTTTATTCCATTCTATTATTGTTATATCATTTTTTTCATGTTCAGTTTATTACACAATTTATTCGTATAAAAAATCTCATGTATTTTCTTTGAGAGTTTTAGATATTCTGTAATTTATTAGTTTACTTCTTTGATACCATGAAGTAATATGAAATATTTATTTTATCTTGGATGAACTATGTAAAATTATTACTGTTTTACTATCCCATGAATAATTATGGAAGAGGGTGTATGCCCTAGACTATCAATGTATATATTTTAACCTAAATCATAATCATAGTGGTTGGTTAGTTTATTCTCTATTACACTATATGTATGTTTGTGCTTTCCATGTGTAGAGGTCCATGTATTAAATTGAGATTAAACCTATTTTTTATTATACTATTATTTCCTATTTTTTTGACGAAGTATTTATTAATAATTTTCTAAACTATACCAAGTAACATTACATTGATAGTTATCATTATAACGTATTTTGTTTAAGTAGTTAAAAATAACTAAATCTATTTCAATTGAAAAAGTGGTTTTTAAAAATTATTTAAAATGAGTTATTATCAAATGGTTAAAATTATGTCAGAAATATAAAATTATATAACTCTAAAATTTTATTTAAATATTATTTCTTGAAAATTTTGGAGATTTCAGTTATTAATGAAAATTTTAGTTGGAAACAAAATTATCCCACCACCTGAGATGTACATTTTGACAAACAAAATCCATTACCTTGAGAGAGTTATTAAAAATAATTAGAGGCACATCTAATGATATTGGGAATACATTAAAATGGGTTTTTATATGGATAGGTAGACTAATTACATTATTAGTGGGTATTCATTGATGAGTAGTGGTAGTTTGTGTTGGAATTTATAGAAAACAATTGGGGAATTATTCATTAATTTCTAAACATATTTTTATAATTCTATACGATAAAATAAACAAAAACAAAGAGCTAATCTTGGTTTGATCCCATATTTTCTACCATTTAGGAGTGGTTTTAAATATTTTATATAGCTTTGAATAGAAAATATTAATATAATACCAATAGTGATGTGGCAATTATTCATTTTCGTAATTAAGCTCTTTTTTAACCTTGAAATATAATATTAGTATGGAAGGATTCATTAATTTTTTAAAAAATTAATAAAATTACTTAAAAACAAATCATTTTGTAAGGGGAATATATTATGTCACAAATTCATTTTAATGCATTTATTACATCTGTATGGGTCATTTTGATGTTATAATATAAACATTATATTTATTCCAGATTCAAATCATACAAATTTTTTTTATCTTAGATATTTATGAAAAATTCAACATTAAATAATATTATCATATTGATTTTAGAATTTTTTTATCAAAATATTAATATAAAAAAAATTATTCTTTTAAATAAAAAAATTAATTTATTATAAAAATACTCATTTAATGAATATAATAATATTTTGAACATTATAAGGACTATATTTGACTTTATTATATAATATTATAATTTTTATACAATTAAATAATATTTAAGAACAATATTAGATGAAGGTAATTTTATTACAAATTTTTTAAATGTTTCGAAAATATTGGTATTACAAAATTTTTTCTGAAGAAATTTTTTTAGTTATATCTTATCCAATATATAATTTTCATCATCTCAAATATAATTGTTTAAACACAGTTACAATGTAAAGAGATAACAATAATTACTATTTTAATTCAAACAAAACATATACATTCTAACTACCATGGTTAAGAGAAATAACCTTGTATTAAAGTATTGTAAGTCATAAATGTAAGGTGTGCAATGGTGGAACATTTTATTGTGTGGTTCTTGTGAACATGAATTGGGTCCCAAACTTATTAAGATTGAACATATCCCATTAATTGTTTTATTCATGTTTCAGTTGTTAAATTTTACCATGTTCATGGTCTAGGGAATATCAAAATGATGTTTTCCCCCCAATCAGCTCTGATAATTAGGCTTTGATGGCTATAATCCTTATGTTGAGGAAATTACTTCTTCATTATCTTGAATTGTACTTTAGGATATCCCTTAATATATAATTATATTAATTTTCCCATACAATAAATATATTATCAATGGTTAATATTTTTTCAGAATTTTAAATATGACTGTCTATATTTTATAAGCATAAAAATTAATCAAAGCTGTTTATCTATTTTATATTACTAAATTACAAAATAATCTATTTATACATTAAAAATTTTACATTAGTTTAGGAATATTTGGTTTATTATAGTTATATATGGTATCCCCTAAACCATGAAATGAAAATAATACATTCTATTTAGAACCCTCCAAAAACAATAAAAATTTATATGATGCTCACGAGATGCATCTCAGCATCGTGGGTTACACTTGTGCCCCAAAACATTTCAAAAACATTTCATTAAGGTGTTCTAACAATATAAATTCCATTTAGAATAACTGTTATAAAAATAGAACATTCACCAAATTCCTAAAAATTCAAATTTCATCTAAAAATCAAAACTAAAAAAGGTTAATGGTGTTACAACCACTATACCATATCACTGTTCAACTTTGAGATTTCTAGGTGGCTCTATGACCACATATAAATACCTACATTGGTTATTAATTCATGTATAATATACCTAATCCCATTATTAAATGTAAAATGAACAATAATGATTCATTTCAAAAGTAAGGCACTAAAATTTCCAAAAAACGCAATCAATCACTACATTCAATTATTGAAACAATGATATAAAAGTCACCCACAAACTTCTATCTGAGAAACACAAGGTGTCTTCATCTGTTTAATGATCCATCCCATGGTTATCTCCACATTATAGATTGTATCATATTGTCAACTTTCAATATAAGGTGCTTCCAAACCCATATAAATTTCGTACCAATGTACATTCTTAGGGGTACATTGAGAAACTCGACATGGGTCCCTTCACACTAAACCTTAACACATGTGATAACACTAGTCAAACACCGGTGCCAGTTATCATTTAAAAAATATATGTGAAAATGGATACATAACCACCATAAAAGAAACAAACATTTGATACATAATCTTTTTATAAAAATGACCTAACTGATTAATGAACACCACATCTGCATCTCAAATGATTCCCCAAGAACATTTCTCATCACACTGAATACAATTATATTGAAAACCAATATTCAGACATCCTTTAGTCAGCTTTCTAAAATATATTCAGCAGTATGCGATGACTTGATACTAATACAACTGATCATGTCTCCATAAATATTAATGAAATCTCATGATTGTCCGAACAAGTTCACCCAATCCTATTCTTCACTCTCTATAAAAGTCCCAAGCTAAAATTCCAACCAGAAAAAACTATCTGGACACTCCCACCTCAGAATCCACAAATATCTAATACAATTCATTTGGATAATCTCTAACCGTCCCATTCCCCATGCCCACACAAATACTCCACCCATTATTACATCCAAAATCAATCTTCATATTTAGTATTTAATCTTTATGAATTAAGATATATTTATTCACCAAAATTTAAAATTCCATTAGGACCACTGCACGAATATTCTCACAAAAACAAAATAAAATCTTCATGGGGGTGTATCACTTACGAACAATAACACGCTCCACATCATACATGTTTCTTCTATTTCAATTTACTAGTTCAAATTCATGATCCCGATGGACCACACCCCGTAAACCATAGAAAATAATGTCCTTCATGGTTTATCCTACACATAACCAAGAACCATGTAATTATAAAATATTTCCTATTCTATAAACATAATAAGGAATGCATCATCGTACATCCAATTCTTTACACCCTACCATATTGATTATTTTATAAAAATATAAGAGTGAAACTTAATTTGGTTAAACTATAATAAAACATGTTCCTCTTGTCTCAAGACAAAATCAATTGGTTTTAAGTTATTATTCCCATTAGAAAATCAAAAAACTATATAGGTATCTAACACACCCATCATTATCAATGATTTTAAAATGATGTAGCACCACGCTGAATGATTACATAATTATTTAATATAGACTAAAAATAATTGTAATACACTCCCATACCACTCGATCACTTAGACATGATCGTTTATTCATGCTATAATAGTATATAGAAACCCATGTATAAAAAATGAGGTTTGACACCAAAATAGTCCTTCACATTAAAAGTAACCTTGAAAATGATGATTTTAGCACTCAACATCCACAACCCTAATTTTTTTAGGGAATTAACAAGACTAATCCATAACATTGATTGCATATCATGTTCATTAATTCCCAACAAAACAAATGTAGAAGTGATTATTATTTATAAGATAATCACAACCTAAGATAACCCCTCTCTTTAGTTTCCCTCACTTATAGAACTATTCATAGTGTCACTAAAATATTTCATCACATCTCCTGGTAACTGGGGTCTCACACTTAACACATAATAAAATCCCATTGATGGTCCATATCATGGAAAATAATATTCCAAATAGTAACTCTAAGGACCATCATAAATATACAAATGAGACATCACATTCTAAGATAACTGGAGCATTACTATGGTGCCTAACCTCTCTAAGAATCCATTTATTATGATGAATCATAGAGTATCTAGTCTCATCACAAAATAACACACATAAAAATAATATTACTATGTGGGTATCAATACAAAAAATACCAACACATGATTCAATCAGGTTCAATACATTTCTAATATATAGTAAAAATACTATATAGGATATTACTAACATATTAATTAACTAAACAATAATAATAATGACCCTTCATAGGTATATCAAAAGGGGATCCAATTCCCACATAGCCTATCTAGTTTCATTACAACTCCCATGCATTTGGGACTTCATCTTCATCCCAATCATTTATTGTCTCACTATAGATTCACACAACCAACCATCAAAGATGGAAAATATGTAAACAAGGAAATACCATGGAGTAGAGTTCCACTAAGAACCTATATAATAAGAATAGAATGATCCATTGTTGACACTTAAACTATCTTACCCTATATCTTCAGTGATATGATCACACACATGTAGGCATACACATCATATTGTTCCAACATTCCAATTCACAATGAATGATACACATTATTCTTCAAAATTTTAAGATTAGAAATCCAAAATAACTCACAAGTCAAAAAAATTAAAATCATATTTTTCACATAATTTGGAATCATCCAAATATAAAAACAAATTATAAACAACAATCTAAGACCCCTAGAAAAATATAATTATTACTAGAATAAATTTTCATGACACAAAATCTTTATGCCCATCATTGGATCTGATAAAACAAAATATCTCATGAATATAATTCCATTAATAATAATACTAATAAAAATTATTTGATACCACCTATTAACATCCTCATCTGGTGAAATATGAATAGTAACTAAACTACTAGTTTTACATGACATCAGGTTTAACTCATCGGATTCCATAGCCTTATGACTAGAAGTGGGGACAAAGGTGATTTCATGAGGAGACTATACCCCATGTATCCAAGTTCACAATATCATTAATATAACATATAATTATTCATATCTAAGAATGTGGAAATAATAAATAAATGGATTTTTTAAATGAACTGTTTTATATAACGAGGAATACAAATTGATCTCCCACTAAGATAATCTCATATGAAAATAAAAATATTTTGGATCCATGAAAAATATAATCCATACCTAATTCTAGACTATATACTCAAATCTATCCATATTGATCATAAACAATTGACAACCCTTTCCAATTTGTGCTAACAACTATGTGAGAGTCTTCTTGGGTCCTCCAGTGCAATTTGTTTACCATAAATGGAGTGAGTAAAATATTAATTAGGGAACCACCAATAAGATACCATATATATTAGAAATTAATTAATATGAGAATGTGACTTTATTTTAATATGTTAATATCCATGGAAAAATAAAATATGTATAAACTACCAACAGTCCTCTGGTCTACGAACCAAATCGACTATACCAAATTAAACTAGTGCTATAGTGTTTCTATTAATGTCGCTATTATCAAGACAAAAATTATGACAACCCAAGGAGAGTTAATCCTCGTATATAGTTAAATACCTAAGGGATAAACTCACCATTGTATATAGTATGATGATATGTGGAATGATCCATCTTATAATAACAACCGATGTAATACTATATCTCACTATACTATTGTCCCCATATTTAAATCCTTATTTCCACACATGTATAATAATAAACGTCCCTAGAAGGATATTTTTCTTTTTTATCACTAACATCCATAATTGGGGAATTTTATTTAGAATCATAGATCTATGAGGATTGTTTTCTATTGAATCACAGACTTACCAATATGGGGAGTTTTCTTAGTTTCATAGAGCTCCCTATGAGAGATGTTTTCTATAGTATCATAACCCACCCAACATGGGGTGTTTTAAATTTATAATAAAATACATAATCAAGGGAGTCTTCTGTGGACGTCATCACATGTATACCATAATAAAAATTAAAAAACTAAAACCCTATGGGTAAGACCATTTTAGGTCTTTTAAAAGAATGTTGAATGACCTCTCACTAGTGTCATTCACTCATAGTTGTAACCACAAAGGTAACATAATTCTTTTCATAAATATGAAAATTTTAAGGGGCCTCTTTATCTCAATCAAATATCTCAGGTTGACAAAAATCATTTAGATGGAATAACAACCCTCTACATTGTTATCATTTTCAACACCTCACTGACCTCCAAGGAAAGTTTCACAAGGGATATTTCCTCATGATTATCCACTTATAAAAATAATAATATGTTGTCCTGAACACCTTACCAATCAATTCATCACATATGGTTCTACCAACACTATTCACCATGTTACATTGGTAGAGAACATCCTAGAGCAATCTCCCCAGCTTGAAGGATTATCAGTGTCTCTTAGTTCCCACATGACCAACCTCTTCGATATTTTTTCCAACTCACCACCAACTCCAAACTGGAGGTATATATGGGTCCCTACTAATATAGCCATATAATTATGTTCACAAAATTATGTTATTTGTAATCCACTCAGTATCATTTAATCATAAGGAATATCATAATAATTAAGTAATCGACCATTAGTGAATGCAGAAACCCATCCAGTTCCCATGGTCTATCAGTCTCTTAGCACTATATTCATCCTAACCGATATAATTTTATAAAAAAGGAAAAACATTTTAATTTAAAAATATATATATTCATTATTCAAAAAATTATTTAAAATTAAATTTAAATTCCATTATGGATTTATTTATTACACCAAGTACTATAAAAATAGTATGAATACTATAGATAATGTATGAAAGATCACTTAAATTTTTTATGAAGGATTCCTTTTTAAAATCATATAGTAGAATCTGTTTTCCATGGACACTATGTTTCATCTATGTTCATCCCCATGGTAGAGTAATCACATGATCTCTTTACACTAAATGAAAAAAAACCAATTTTGTCAATATGATGATTTATAAATAATTAAACAACTAAATTTAAATCATTTATATTTCCCAAATAATCATCGATATAAATCATTACCATAAATGCCTCTTAAAATGTAAATTACTTTAATTTTAAATATTTAAACCAAAGAAAATTACTGGATAAACATACATTCACATAATCAGTGACATACTAGGTGAAACAATGATATAACACATCTTCCTATTAATATATAAGAATCTCTATCAATCATGATTTATTTTACTCTGCTCTAGTAAAATCACCATAAAAATTATAAACATAAAATCAAAATATGATAAAAAATGTTCAAGAACAAAGGAGGAGGAGGATTAGTAATCTTTCCTCAAATATTAAACGATGACACAAAAATACCAAACTAATGGGGCTTAAAGAAGGAAGGAGGGCCCCCGTTGTCTTGGAATTAAAATGAATGAGATAAGGGGAAATCGGGCTCCGATATTAAAAATATAATGGGGAAAATTGAAAACAGTTTCTTTTATTACGTTTCATGTTTTGGAAGAACAATTTTATAAATATTTCTTAGATCATGTGGTAGGAACTATCCATGAAAAAACACTTCAAAATTTGAAGTCATGTGATTTACCAAACCAAAAACCAACTGTGATATTTGGTATTACCTATATTTGAATGATCCCACATGGTCCGTATACAATCACGAAAAAACCATGATCTAGTCCCTAGATCAGTTTTATGTCACATAGTATCCTCTGATATCTCTCAAGGTTAACACTCTACCATCATATGATTATGAAACTCAACTGATCTCATTATAAAAGTAACATAGAACAGTATCACACTTAGTGTGTTGCTCAGTTTCCCCTAAACTACCCAAAATAAATAGTGCACAGGAAAGAAACCCTCCAAAACATTAAATATTTTATAAAAATATCCCATGACTTGTTAGACTATATGGGGTACATCTGGATCTCCAAAAAATTTCCAGGATCATCACATTTTGATGTTTTAACACTAAAAATTCTACTCTAAATATTGGTTCTATAAATATATGTTCCACCATATTTATAAAAAGAAATTAATTTTCCCTAAAACTCACAAATCATAAGTGAGTGATATATTATGGAAAGAAAATTAAAAAATAGAAATTTTTTATAATATTTTTTCTTGGGGAATGTAATGCGAACCTCAACATAAGAATGTATAATATTGAAGGATTAAGAAGAAGGTGAGAAGGAATAATGATGAAATATGTTGTTTCTCCAAAAGTAGGATTAGTAAAAGAGGATTAGACCAGTATATGGTCTATTGATATATATAATAAGATATAATAAATTAATTTATACACAAGGTGAATGAATAAGATGTCACATAAGGAAAAAATATAAGGGTGTTTGAAATATAGATATTTTGGAAGTTGAATATTATAAAATAATTAAAAAAACACAAAAAACCCAATACATGATTATTAAAATAATCTTGATTATTTTAAGGCTAATTAATCCAGGAAAATATTACTCAACCAATAATTTATAATGTCACAAATGTGTAACATCACAAAATGATACAGTAAACAATAAAGAAATTGAAAATATTTGGAATAAAAATCTAATAAGTGATATGAGGTGTATGAGATAAATAAAAATCTTGAATATAACTTATATGATGCTACATTGTTCATTAATTTAAATATAATCTCTTTAAAAGTTGTGCAACAGTTAACTGACACGAGTTTAATATATACATCCAAATTAATAATTTTACAACAGATTAATCATCACATGTTGAGGAAGGTTGTAAATAATCCAAGATTTTTATGTTTACATGAATGAGTTTTAGTCGGTTGAGATAATTGGTGATAAAATAGGTATTAAATAAAAAAATAATATCATAAAGAATATATTAATTTCAAATGATATGATTTCAAGAAGAAAAATTAGATGTGTGTGGATCGATCATAAGGAATAAGAAAATTAAAAAAAATGATTTTTTTTCATTCATACGGTCTACCCAAGTTTTATATAAATGAAAATCAAAAAAAGTAGTAGAATATAAATATCAAGAATATATATATATCCAAAATAAAAAACAAGTATTTTTTAATGGTTCGATAGGTTGAGAGGTCAATTTTATGTTTAGCTTAGAAGATGAAGAAGTTACATACAGACAATTGAATTGTATAAAGGGGAAATGGATGGAGGGTACTTGAATACAAATAACCATTCTAAAAGAATTTCAAATTAGTAAACCCTATATAATATTATTATATAATTTATTGGTATAAAATTAATTATCATATTGACTTCTAAAAATTTTTTCTGAACAAAATATGATGAGTGTTTTCTGTGAAAGTTATATCAATGGAAGATGAAAAATAGATTTTATATTATTGTAGATTTAATCCATCATAAATATACTTAGAATAAAATTAAATTTCACAATATAAATAAAAGAAATATTGACTTGAAATTTTAAATTTTTTGAGTAGATAAATATTTTTTTCAATAATTCTTATTAGTTATTTTTTTGAATAAAATCCTAATATATTTAGAAGATATGGAATGTAGAAAATTTAACGGTTTAGAGTTTTGTAAATTTAAATTTACTCATATAAATTATTAAAATTTAGTAGAGGAAACATTTATATATAAAGGGGAACCCAGTTGAGTAAATTTTATGAATATTAGTGGGTAATTTTTCTATATTACTGTATCATACAAATAGAGAAATAAGATGATCAAGTACACTTTTGAAAACCAGAAAGATTGAAATATTGAGAATACTAAAATATAAAAATATTATGTGTCAAGTGATGTTTTCATATTTAAAATATCATAACGGGAGTGATAGACTAATGTCAAAAATATTAAAAAATTTATGAATTTCGTTGTGCATGGTATTGAGAGCTTTGTAAGACCATTATTTCAGAAGTAGAGGATATTATAACTTGTATGAAATTTCTATGAAACTTCACTTCTTAGTTGAAGTTTAATCCATGAGGAAATTTAAAGATAAACCTTGTAGAATTTCGATTCAAATATAAACAATGTTAATATACATATTGAGAGGTAGAAATATATTTTCAAGAATAAGATCAACCACATGTGTAATAGTTTGGCTATATAGATTACTATTTGGGATGAAATTTTTTTGTTAAGGATAAAAACCCCAATTCCTATTATAAAATATAATATGACTATTGATGGAAAATTTGTGACACAATGTGAGTTGAAATAACATGTAGTAGCTTCTAAAACTAAAGACAACTCCTGTAAATATTCAAATATGCAATTTACATTACATTTCTTGTACCTCATAAAGGAAAAGGTTGTGAGGTTTCATACTTAAGATCCCTATTTCTAAAGCAATGATATATGTTTTTTCGTCTTACTAGAAGTAATTTTTTATCTAATATGAATCAAAATAATTTGGTCACCTTATATTCATCCCATCTTAGGGTTACTACAGGATCCCCTCAATCTTTTAATTGAAATTAGAGCATTTAGGTAACCTTTGATTTGATCTATATGTTTTTGTTCTTTTTTTTCACTAATTTTCATGATGTATTACATTCCAGAAAATTATGGAATATTTATTTTAGATGATATGGAAGGCATACTATATCTGATGGAAATAAAATTAATACATGGATATATAAAAATGGATGTATTGACCAAACCCTTGATGAACCATAATAATAAATAAGATCAAATTAAATAGAATTTTACCTAACAAAATCTCCATAAAGGGTATCTATCATAATATAAAGGTATATTGAGTGGGATCAAATTTGTTATATATGATGGAATAAATACTTCAATAGAAAGAGAAATTCATTTACCTGAATATTATGAATCAACTGAAAAAATTAAATATTTTTAACATGAAAATATTATTTACATGAGAATTCATCATACTGGTGTCATATAATAATTACATTAATTTATCGAGATTATAATAATATAGTAGATAGAGTTATAACATAAATAAAAAGAAGATAAAAGCGTAAATATGTTCTGAAAATTTGTAAAACTTTCATGGAACTCATTTATTTTAAGAAAAAAATAATTTAATTTTGAAATTAAAAGATCTCCTTAGATAAATTGTAATTAAAAAATTGTTTTTATGAGAAATTCATTAAGTTGAATGTTTTATCAGATGATTTTAATGCAATATATTGATTTATAAATTTGATAAAATCTAAGATGGACATAAAATCTATTAGAATAAAGTATCTTCACAAATCTATATGGAATTAATGGATGTTTCATGTAGATATTATTTAGAACACTAAATATGAATTTGAATAAAAATTGGGAGTTAAAAAATCTTGAAAAAAATTAATATTTAAAGAATCTTTAGTTATCAATTAAATTATTGAACATTGATTCTAATGAAGTATAATCATTTATGGAATTTTAAAAAATGATCAAATAGTGATGTTTATAAGAGATTACTACATATCCAATGAAACAATATGGTAGTGGGAATTGAATAAAAATAATAGACATTTTATATTCTGATATAATGATGACAACAGGTAAACCTATAATTTGAAAAAACTAGTTTCACTAAATAAAAAAAATTTAGTAGTATTGATTATAATTTAATAACTAGAAAACAATGTTTGATAAAAAAATATTTAGATTCCCACCAAATCCATGAAGGTGGATGAAATGATTAAATAGTTCCACATAATGTGTTTGGAAGGAATGAATAAAGATATAAGATACATAAGAAGCCTCCACCATCCAAAATTATAGTCTATAGATGTAGAAACTTTTTTTCTCTCCCTCTCTTGTAATGGAATATATAGAAACCATGCCATATTTTTTAAATAGTTTTTAAACATTAAAAAAAATAAGAAGGGGTACATTATGTGGGGTTAAAATATAGTTAAGAAAATTTTTTCTACGATCAACCAAACTTCAATGATTATGAAAATTATATTTTTATCAAATATATTTATATATCATGAATATATATATATGAATGTTATGGAAAATATGTTCATGGTGTTTAAGACATATGATTAATATATGTCATGAACATATTAGGTACAATTAATATAATTTGGCTATAAAATATGATGTAAAATGCATGCAATATAGACTATAAATCTACCTAAGGGTGAAAATAAAATAAAGTCACAAAAACTATTTCACTGAAGAATATTTTAATTGGAATTTTGATTCCAGATTAAATATATTAATTCTATGTATGAAGTGGAAACAACATAGAATGTTGTAATATCGATATTAATTTATTTTTTATTTGAATAAATTTCATGAATCTAAATGTTTCAAAAAATTAAATGCACAATTGTATTATAATGATGGATGAAATATATAATGAATAAGTATAAATTCACAAGCAATAATCTGTAAAGACTATCATACCATAAGATAAGAATATATATGGAATATTAAATTTGGCTAGATGCATTCTTGGAAAATAAAAGAGTTGGTTACAAGGATAGAATAAGTTGTTGAATAGAAATTTTAAAAATGAAAAAATTTATAAGTATATTCTTGAGGAATAAAAACTAACATTAATTAAAAGTGGAAAATATTCTAAATGACTTCATGATAAAATGTCCAAAATACTTTGAGGAAGAATTGATGTTAGAAGAGGAAACAAATACTTCATGTGACTTTATAACATATGTTAGATAGATTTTCCCAAAAAAATTAGTGAAAAATAGAATGATTAAGAAACTTATAAAAATAAGAATATCAATTCTTTAAAAATAATGAGAAGAATAATAAACAAAAAAATTGATGTTAAAGTTGTTTCCATGTTGAGAAATTATTCTAATCCCTATTTAGATAACTATTGTGAAATGGAAAAAAATATTATAGACGTATAAGAAGTGATATTGCTCAATTAAATATAGAATTTAAGGTGATGCAATCTAGGGAAGTTTCCCCATGAATGTAATGTTGGTAATTATGGAAACCTAATCAATTTAAACTAGAAAGACAAATTTCAAACAAATAATGTTAATGGTACTATATTCTAAATTTCCTATATTTCACACATAAATGTACATAGTTGAAAAACTCATAATGATGATGATGATGATGTTTTGGATGTAGAAAATCTCGAGAACTTAATTTTCATTCATTTTAGGTAAATTTATAATACTCTTCTATTCTTATATAAAAATATAGGTTTAATTCTAGAGGGGTTAAATTGATTTAGTTATTAATTTTTGGTTACAATGGGAATGAAAACATTAGTTTTATTCTTGAAAACAATTGATATGTTTTTCAGATAGACGTAGGAATGTATGTTGAATGAAAATCCTAAAAACATACCCATAGAATAATATTTCTTAAATTTCTAGAACACTTGTTAAACATTTTATGAATATTTAATGTCTAAGATAATCAAAATTTTGTTCTACACTAATCATATATTACATCTAATTAGTTTTGGTTTATTTGTTGATTATTTATTTAATAAAAGTGACGTTATCCCTCTCTTACTAAATTCTGGCTTTATGTTTGATTTAATTGAACAAAATGGTAGATAAAGAAAGGATGTGGATAAATTTACTCCCTCACCCTAATATTTCTATAATTCGTACTTAAATTAAAATAATTAAGAGTGAGAAAAAATTCATAAAGAAGATCCCTAACATTGAAAAATTTCAATTGATTGTTAATAGGGTAGATAAAACTCATTTATTATATAAAGAATTTGGTAATAAAATAATAAAAGTTAGGGGGATTTATGTACCCATAAAATAATAATGTTTAATTCATGTATTAGTTTTAAATGGATTTTTGAAAAATAATGTTGTATATTGATGTAAAATAAAGTTTCATGTCATTGTTTGAATAAGAGATGCTTAAAAATGACATAGTTTGGAAAAATAATATTTCAATGTACATGGTATGGAGGGTAAAACCAACAAAAGTAAGATTACTATTAGATAGAAGAAGATATGGAAATAGTTTATAACGACAAAAATATGAAAATTTCATAGAATTACTTTAAAATAGCCATAATCCCTAAAACATTGGTTGAGATGAGATTTTAAAAATTCATTACTATAGTTAAAATGTGAAGACATGTTTTTAAAAATAAAATAAGTTGAAGAACTAAGGTACATAAATATCGAGATTTAGAAGATATAAATAATATCTAATGGATGTTTTGAATCTAGTATACAATGAATCAAAATAAACAAAGGAAATTTTTGAGATATTCTAAAGAAAATGACTGGGAAAATGAATAACGAAAAGATACAAACTATACTTCCAAGGATGTATAATTACACATAAAATATGGTTTAGAAATGTTAATAAAAATGGTTGATTAGAGGGTTGAATAACATTAAATAATTAAAATTTATATTAATATTGATTCTTAAGGATGTATGGTGTTTATCACTTTATGAAAATATGGTACTAAATGCTCAAAATAAGTTAATAAGGAGGAAGTAATAAATATATGGTTCATATTGAATTATAACATAGAATAAGAAGAATGAACTGGTTGTTGAATTGAGAATAACTTCAAGTAGTTATTCTAAAGGAAGAAACCTCAATTATTAAAACATTGGATTTCACTTAGTGAATAAATACTAGTGTGTCTGGATGAATTTTTTCTATATGGTAGATCGTAACAGGGAATTGAAAAAGTTTCAATAAGGAGACTATATTTATGTAAAAATAAACTTCAGGGTTATATCAATTATTCATACATATAAATAGAGTTCTGCAAAGAATTTTGAAAATATATTATGTGATGTTTAGAAAAAGCTACACATATGTGAGAAACATCATTGAATAATACGCTAAAAATAATAAGATAAGAGGTCAAGAATATAAAGTTAATTAGACAATTGTTATTATTAATCTGAAATAAAGGATCAATTTTATGTCAGATAATGATTTTTTTCATTCATTAGAAGACCATCACATTTTTTGAATACCAATAGTGATCCAATATTAGTTAAATTTACCAAACTAAATGAAGTATTTGAAAAATTAATTATTATCATAATTTTAGGATGCATGTAAATCATAATAGCACATTACGTTTAATAGAAGGAGATACAGTTAGTTGAGAAAACATACAACTAGATAAGTATTAAATTTTTTTTAAAAAGATATAAATGATTATCGTATTGAAACTAATAATATTAGTGGAATAAAAAATGATATTTATATTTTAAGATAATAAGGATGATGAAAATTAAAAATATGAGTTAGTAAATTTAAATATCTATGAAATATTGATAGGAAGATCAATCCTGATTAAAGAAAAATGATGAAAATTTAGAAGATAGATATCTAAAAACTATAACCCACGGCTAAGGTCAAGTATCTATGACGATATGAGGATAGGGAGTAAATATGATCAAAATAAGAAGCTATAACAAATGATAGAATTGTACGAATGTGGAATGATAAAAGAATAAAAGAAAAATATATATCATACTAAAGTATTTCCATTGTACAAAATGCATGAAAATATTGGAAAATGGTGATGAAGAGATACAACTAGAATGGGCTAATTGACATCTATGAAATATTTTTTATTAGAATATTTTGAGTGAAGTCCATATAAGTAAAAGCACTAGGTGATTCGAGATGAACATTAATTTTTCGAAAAGTAAAGTAATTATGATGATAACATTATTTAATTTAAATGTTCTAATTGTAATTATTTCAATGTTGTTAATTCATCCCTGATTTTTAACAGAGCTGATGAATATGGACATTGTGTTTTGTTGGAGATTTGATGGAATCAAAACATGATATCTTCAATGACATTAATGGGAGTTAATTCAATAGTCGAGAACAGGTAATATAAAAATTAATCATATGTGTATCACATATTTTTAGTGTAATATTATATATATAATTATGAAACACTATTTAATTAAATTTTATGAAAATGTGATAGGGATATATATGTTGGAATTAATGAAATAGAAAAATAGAGGAATCAATTGACTAAGTACACTCTTGAATATGAGAAGAGTTAAAGAGGCGAGATGGAAAAATAATCATGTTCTAAGGTGTTCAATGAGGTCTCCATAGTTATGATACATTAAGGAATGTTATAGAGAAGAATCATGTGAAAATTTAAATATGTTTTGTATAATGATGTATGAGGAAGTGAGAACTCTGAAAGATCAGTCTACCAGAGGAAATGGACAAGACAACGTGCATGAATGTTTAGATGAGGTTCACTTACCTTTCAATGTTTTTCCCTAAATAAGTCCATGGAATCCCAAATATGATTATTGGTTCTAGTATAGTCAATGAAATCATTCATAATAATTTATAGAAGCATCAATTTGGGAGATAGCTCAACCACATGCATAATATTGGGGTTGAAGAGTTTACTGTATAATATATAAACTATGGGTTATGGAAAATGAATTTTCACCCCATATCAAATTAATAATAATAATATTAGTTGAAAATATGTGACAAAATGGTAGTAAAATTGAAAAGGTGTAGGTTCTCACATTGAGGCTGAAACATGTATAAATACTTATGTGTTATTTACTTTACATTATAAATATATCATGTGGAAAATAACTGAGGGATCATACTTAAGATCTATTTATCCTAAAAATTATAGAGGTCAAATAAATGTAATTTAATTATAATTTATGGTGAATTTATATTGTAAAATTTTAACATTGCCGACCCCACCCTCTAGGTGAGTTTAGGATCCCTTATGACTCTTATCACATTACCTAAAATATATTAATATCCTTTCATTCATATATGATAAATACAACCTCCAAAATAATACATGTACTATTTTTCATAACTACCATAATTTTATGGTCCAAAGTGTAGTTTTAATTAATAAATATGATATATATTACTATTTTTAAATACCTAAAATATATATAAATTTCTACCCATATTTCATTATTTTAAAAACAAATATCTCATCCATGTGTATGTGCGAACTACCACCTTCATGGCATGACTTATTCCTTCTTACATCACGATACTCAACAGATAATTCTAAAATTATTTTTTATGAATATATTTTATATATAGGTGTAAGAAATTTCATAAATATTTTTTTGAATGTACATCTTAAAAATAAATGATCCTTATATAGTCATCCATTTATATTTGTAAATTATCCTCAACAACCCAACATGAATTCCATGTTCATTAACCATTATATTAGTTTCTATAAAAAGAATATGGGGAAGAAAAAATAATTAAAACAAAATAATTTAATATATTTTATATTACGAGATGATTAACTTTATATCAATGAATAGTGTATGATGATTCCATTATAAAACATATATGTAACATTCAATATTAATAACACCCTATAATGAATCTACATATTCATATAGATATTGAGATCATAACGAATGATTTTAACTAATTTGTTGAAATATTATAATATATAAAATATTTTATAAAATAAGTGATTAACATGGTTATGTTTATGAAATAAGATATTAGGTTACATTGAAAAAATTTGAGATTAAATTTAAAGGGTTTTCATCTCAAAATATCTTTCTTAGATTTGTGTTTTTTATTATAGTCCTATTTTTGTTTATATAGTGTATATGGTGTATCTCGATTATTATATCATGATTCCTTATTTAGATATATTATTTTATATTAATAAATAGGTTTTCTCAATTGATATATATTTAATAAAATGTCATTAATGTTGTATGGTAATATCTTCTAACATTCCTTACATTGTGATATGTTCCATATCCACACATAATTTAATATTGTGTGGTGAATAAAATTACCAACAGATATATTTATCATAACATATAGAAATTAATGGGATTTTAAAATCCAGCTCATTTTATATCTTTTGTATGATTTTAAATCATGATATAAAATGATTTTAATAGGTTTCTCAACTCAATTCACTTCATGTATATAATATTCATATTCATCACATAATTTCATTGCATGATATATATTCTAACATTATATTTATCTTTAATTTAACTCTCAAAAAATTAATAGGATTTAAAATTGCATTTTATGTTCTATCGTTATGAGTATTCAATTTGAAATATAATGATGTTTTTTGTAATTTTCATGAATAAATTTATTTTTCGATGTTATGATGATCTAATTTTTATTATGGATATAAAATATTTTTTTCTCTACTATATTATTATATTATTATAAATGTAATCCATTTTCACAAAGAGATTATATTTATGGATTTAATTGTTCATAAATTTGTTGACATAAGAATAATTCCAATACTCTCCAAATAGTCCCTTTTTCTTCCTTATCTATATTCAATATTCACAGAAATGTATTATATTCATATATTGAAATCAAAATATTTTTTTCCTTATGATCTTTCTCAATTATAAAATGGAATATTTATTTATATTTTGGTTATTCGGGATTCAATAATGTTATTTTAAAACACTAAATTTGCTCTCTTTTAATTATTAATTTTTTTCCCATTCCAAATTTTTAAGGGAATACTATAATCACTTTTGAATTTCTCCATTATTAGTATTTATTTTAAATTTTTGTTTTCAATAAGGTTTTAATCTCACATTCTATAAAAACATTTCAAAAGGTAACTCTTAAAATTTTATTTTTGAAACATCGATATGAAATATTTTCAAAGACTATTTTATGTTTTAATTAAATTTTACTATTTTAAACTTTACTACATAACTCTTATGGAGTTTTGTCTTATGATTCATCACCCAATTACTCTAGTAAATATTATTTTTGGACAATTAAATTTTGGTATCATTTGATCTACTTTTTTTTAATTTTATGTTACTATTTTTAAATTATTTAAAACCAATTTTATTTACATGGTTATACTTGATGTGATGATTGATTAATACCTTATAAAACACATATGCATGAATGTTGATGATTAGTGTATTTTAAGTCCCCAAAAAAAATAATTGAACATTTACATCTCATGAGGAATTTATTATAGTAATATATATATTTTCATAACATGAGGGATGAACAATTAATTTATTGATTACCTAAAGAGCAGACATATTATTTTTTATGACATGAGGAGTGTGAATGTTTTTCTAAAAACATTAATCGTGTTCATTTTTATCACAAAATGATGAAATGAATTTGTTTTATAACATAATGAAATGAAATGATTGAATTTTCTCACAATGTTGTAATTTAATTATTCTTATGATTGTTCCACTGATCATTGTAGTTATATATTTCAAAGACATTCAAAATGACTTGTTATATTATTAAGATTATTCCCTAGAGAACATTTTTATCATATATCACTCTTATTAAATGTGACATATTTTCTAATTTGAGATTAAATTTTCCACTATCATGAAATTTGGAGTGATTTTATTATTATTTTTGTTTTAATAAGTTATTTCTCTCAATATCATGTTTTCACATATGATAATTATATAACCATTGATTACATATTAATATGTTTTCACTTTCTTGTAATCTTGTACTACCACATTCTAGATTTTTTATTCCTCATGTTATGAATAACATTATCACTACTGAGGAGTCTTGAAGAGGGTATAGTGTGGTTAGATCATGGAGAATTGCTCATCAGTTTTGTAAACTTAGTTTCAAATATAGTTATTCCTTGATGATTATAAAATATAGGTTATTGGGATTGTGTGATTATTATAATATTTAATATTTTACTTATCTAAATAATGTAAAATATCTACTTATTTTGATTGGTACATATGAATTTGAAGGAAAGGATATATTGAATGCATGTTATTTTTCACTAGATCTGGGAGTGGAAGAAGAGAGTGCCACATACTAGGTCTATTTTTATGATAGGTTATTTAAATTTATTTTATGATATTATATTTTTTATAGAGATATAAATATCAATAACAGACAAAACTTTTAATTTATTTATGTTCAATAAATAAATTGTATCAATAAAAAAGTGTTCTAAACAAATTGTTTGAATACATCTACGCAGAAAATAAAACAATAACACGTTTTTGGTACAATAACATCTCCTTAGAATATTTTAAATAACTATGGACTTCTAAACACTATTATTATAATTATAATAAGTAATGAATTTGGAATACATTTAATTAAATGTGATAATACTAAAATTATAACACACATCATTGTGATCCTAAATGAGGATAAATACATGAAATATTATTAGAATATGAATGAGGGTAAGAAAAAATACCAGAACCACCCTAATGAGTGAGAGAAACATATAAAAAAATATCATAATGCTGAATTTTAAAAAAAATGGATAAGAATTTTGAAAGGGGAAAATTCATAAAAAATATTTAAATATGAAATAATATATGAATCAATTTAAAATATTTATAATCCTTAAAAAAATTTAATTTCAGAGATGTTATTTAAAATGTATAATGTTTTTTATAATAGAATTAATTAATGATAATTAATCTAAATAAATACTAATATTTCTGAAATAGTATGATCACAGGTGATTCATGTAATTCTGAATGTCAACAACTACATTTATAATACTAGTATTTAATATCAATACTATAGATGGTTAAATTTTAATTTGATATTAAAAAATCATTAAAACATATTTTATGAAAATATTGTATTCATAAAAATATAGTTCAAAGTAAATATAATTATTAAAATATAAAAAAAATTTATTTTACGTATACATGAATGAATAAAATATGAATGGAAAATTATTTTATAGAATATTTTTTTATATTATTTTTGAGAATATGATTCAAAATTTAATTTGTATAAAAAATTTAACTTAATATAACTATCACCAGAGTCAACAAAGAACGAGCCAGTATAATAAAGTATCTATTAGTAGACCTAATTCTCATGGTCAATGGTGAGGGTGTGTATAGATTGGGTATGTAATTCCAAATTAGGAGAGGATGTTAAAAAATTGAGGTACATAGGTTTTGCAAGAGTGTGTGTATAGTGTGTGTCAGAGCCATCGTATAGGTCGGCATGTTGACATAACATGGTGGAAGTAGTGCAGTTCAAAAATCGAACCCTATACTACTCAAATCCAGATATTAATGGATTGTAGATGATCATATTTGAGTGATACAATGGTAGAATCATTGATATTGTTTATAAAATGTAGTTTCTATTTACCCATTTAAAGACACACATATGTAACAATGGTTATTCAATCTGATCTATCTACGTTAACTTATTATATCGAGTGATCATATCATTCCTTTCATGCTAACATAAAACACCCATCATATATAATTAGTATTCTTCATATTAAAAAATTATCTTATTCCCCATAATCTTATTATTGAACTCAATTCCATCATCATATTCATTCACTGATAGGGCCATAATGCATAAACCCCATACATTTAGACTAAACCCGACGCATAATGATATCTCAAAATACACCCCCTTTAAGTATTTTACTCTAACCCTTTTTCCGTGGTCTACAATGATAAACTCAATTAATGGTTCACATCTACCTCATAAAATCTAATACATATTATTATCATCAGTTTTAAATCAGTTTTATAATGACATTTGTGGAAACGACATTATTGATGGAAATTTCTAGGTTTAATAAAATATTATTAATGATGCACGATGAAGGTGATATAATTGAGTTATATATATTAATGTACCAACAGAATTGAATTATTGGATGTCACATTCATGGAGAGTTGTAGTTGACTATCTATTGGCTTTAGTGACAGGATTTTAGGGACATTAACTGAGGAATAAATTATAAAATGATATATTTTATACCAAGAAAAATTCTTTATCATTTATGATCACATATAGTTTGGGTTAATATACCGAGATTATCATCTTATTTTTCAACTTACTGTGGTAGATGATATTATATATATATATATATATTCTCCATCAAATTATATATTTTTTTTGATCAAAAAAACTTGTTGCATACAAATAATAATGGAAGGAAACATGCAGGGAGTAATTGGATTATCAAATGCATAATGAAAAATGCTATTGATGTTATGGGGTGTAATCATTTATTCCATTATGGAAGAAGTTTCCTAAATATTATTATTATTTGTTTAAATTTAAGGATTATAATAATAAATAAAATAATAAAATACAATATATTTATTGATTTTATTCAAATAGGTGGATATCACATATATGATAAATGAAATAAAACATCTTCTTCCTCAATCTCATGGAACCATAGTTTCATAATTACTACCATTCCTGTAGTTGATATCATGTGACACCTAAGCCCTGAGTGGTTATTTTATGAACTACAACTTCCCATGTTGAGACTGAAATATGAAATGTGATTAATTGAAGACCCCGCATTGGATATTATATCACAATAATAAGAAACATCATCCTCCAGATTTACAGTCCCTCAAATAGAGAAGCATCAAACTAACATAACCAGGTGTGTAGTTAAACATTATAGTTGATCTCGTTGTTGATAAAAAACTGTGAACAAACCGGTGAAACAGATATGTGGTGAGCATCAGAAATAATTCATGTATCCCAACCGCTGCTAGATTCCACACCTAGGAGCATGCTTAATACATGAACATGATGCACTGAAAATAATTATATTTATGGATGTCCTATTAATTCTGTGCACACATGAAACTAACCATGTAGACTATGTAATTATGTGAAGCCTCCATGAGGCTATGCGATCACACAAATTGATGATCGATCAAAACTGTCTCAAGATTATCAGATTTGGAACTCACATGCGCAGTCCTCTATGATTTTGGTAATAATGGTAATATCACATGCATGATAGATTTTCCACTATAATGAATATTGATAATGAGCTTCTCCTCCATTACTAGGATTTTTATTTTATTTACCTTCACTGGTTTTAGGGAATCTATTGAATAAACCAACTTGGGAATATCAATTATGTGATTCTCAAACTCCCTGGTCATCTGGCATCATCCATAGTCCTGCCATTTCCAATTGAGAAAACATATTTTGTCCAGGAAATATAATTATCACCAACTACTTGTAAAGAAATATATTCTAATTTTAGAGAACTTCTGAACATGAAACAATGAATCATGTGAGGATCCTTTTATTCAATTATATCCTAATACCCATGTAATTCAGTGAAATGGATAGAATATTGTGTTTAAAGGACAAAAAACCATTCTTATATGAGTATATGTATTATGAATCATTATAAATAACTACAATGAGATCTTGAGCCGGATAAGGCATCTTCAATTCTGGAGGGACATCACTTGTTTTTCATGTAAAATATATAATCTGAAGACACCATAGGGATTATGAGATGATGTTGTTGTGATTCTAAATTCATTCAATCATGTAAAGATATGAGCCACTATATAATAAAGCATGTAAAAGGTTGTGTAATTTCAGAACCCATCATGCCAAAGGTTATCGAACTGCATAACCCATCCCGAAGATATAAGTATTTTCACTCATGTGATGATATAAGACACCACATAAACAATCCTATTAAGGGACAAGGCTCCATATAACCAATCAGGCTAAATGTTTTGTCACCACATAAACCAGCATGAAATTAAATGTGATACCGTAAGAGCATCATTCTCAAGCAATGATAGGACTAATATCTCCCATATAAAAACCTTCACGAACATGTGGAAGCATGTTAATATGACGGGTCCACCATTTAAAAGAAAGAGATCAAATTACCATATGCCCTATTAAGAAATGAATTGTGGACACCAACTCGATTCCTTTGTATAGTCAATCCCATAAGAATTTATTTTACAGACTGTGAAATCCAAACATTAATAAAGATCAATACTAACAATATCGTGCTGATTTGATGGAATTCAACAGTGCACACTTTTGATATTCATGTAAACATGATAATATCCTTTACATGATCGATACCATTGTGTAAATATAATTTTTATTCTACACATTCGTGTCAATGGAATGATAATTCTATGAGAAACACTATCCTTTAACCCCCATTACATGATCACATATTGATTTGAATTTCATGTGATTTCAACAAGGGATCCATCAGTTGATGGACACATTCAAGCTGTATGGGTTTTATGTGAGGACATGAAATAGAAATCATTAAACCCTTTTTTAGGGATATAAATTGGTATACAAACCCAATATCCTTAAACATTCTTGATAAAATGTGTTTTAGCATCTTCAAATTCCTTGTACATGAATCTATGATCATGAAACTCCTCTCTAGTCTAGTTGGAAATTGACATAGACATGTGACCCTTTGAGGTGACTTGAAAATATAATAGGAACCGTTTTTTTGTTGACAAAATCGTGTGGATTTGGATATTGGACACATTCCCTAATCCCATATGTCACGGAGAGTCCGCCTTTATTATGTGATGGCCTTATATTCTTATGATATTCTCATCCGATTTATACGGTAGAAAGAAACTTTTAACATGTGATTACCCTTTATATACATAGACAAGAGGACCAGTTATCACTGAAAATTATCTCACACTATTATAAGATCTATCACAAATCTTGATACATTCTACAAATAAGGAGAGCAATTTTCCACAAAGATTCTTTCACACAATTGCAATATCAACCACTAACCATGCTGTATGCCAAAGACAAGTGGAGAAACTACCCATAGTGATGATCGTACATAAACCAAGATCCATTTTCGTTAATAAAAAAAATCAATGAAAAGAAGAATGATTGTATTATAAAACATGTTCATAGTTTTACGATATATCTAATACCAGTATAACAAATAGTAAAATAAAATGGGAAAATGTTTGAGCTTCTTTTGGGGAATGGACACACTGGCCTTCTCTAGAAATTGGACATACACCCTAATGATCACCATTGATCACATCTAGAACCCCTCAACAATATAACATGATCACATGAAGGACCTTATCTATTACACCATGATCTTTTGAAGGAAACATTGTCATGCTACCATAGTCTCACGAACGACCCTAGATAAGTCACGTTCGATGACGTGAAATCCTTTCGACGAGCATCCAAACCTCATGAAAAATCCTAGATATTTTGTCTTGACATTAAAGGAGACAGTTAAAATGTATAAATGTTCAGGATAAATCCTTTTTATTGGTTTAGGGTCAATAAATAATGAAATGGTATGACATTTTTTGGTTGTTATATATCTTATGATGTCCCTTGGACGACTATTGGTAGGATCTGGAAAATTATGTGATACAAAAATCCATCTACCAACTCCATCTCATCATTTAGAGATAAATTATGATAAAGGTGATATAAAACTTATGTGGTAATTCCCCCCCCACACACACAACGATCAAAGATAAAAATGCAATCAAAGGGATTGGAGAGAGAATCAGAGTGGACTTATCATAGTGGGAGGTCATGTGATATAAAGGTATTCAAACAAGTAAGACCTTGGAAATGGGCTATTTGATCATACTCTATGAATATGTTCTTTACATGATCACTTTGTGGATCATGTGAAGGATATCTAGTGTGTTATCCTGATAATTTGGATGGGTTTCTATATTTCCACTTGTAGTCACAAAACCTATATATGTATAATTATTAACAAATAAAGGGGTAGATACACACTAAATATTTAAAAGGGAATATAAATTTTGAAAATGTGAATATTCTATTCTGTGAAGGTATCATACACTTCACATGAACTATGAATATTATTTGATGACAATAAGTTGTGTCACCTAGATCTCATAAAACCCTCCTATCATGTCATCTATGTGTTAGGGCCTGTCATCCATGAATCATGGTAAACATTGATCATGTTAGTAAAAATATGATATGACCTCATACAAGTAATATAGTTCATGAAAAGAAACTCAAACATGTCACCCAGGTCTTTAGAATTCCTCAATACATGTCAAGAACATCATGTGACAACTCTAAGGCATGTAACTGTCGATCATATGACTGCCTCTTTTACATATCATAGAATTTATGTAGTTTCAAATCGATATGTCATCCATGTATTATGATTCCATCTAGAAAATTCATCCAATCTTATGAACATCACCAATTCTGTCGATAAATTCATGTGACGAAACCAATACATGTCTTTGTTAATATTATGATATCCCCTAAAACATATCATTTTGGTCTTATGAATCCATTCAAGGATGTTAAAAAATGAATGTGCTAAACTCCATAAATGTAAATCATTATAAGGTGATGTGTTCAATTCATGTCACGAAATTCTTGCGACACCCTCCAGACATGTCAAATTTGATCATGTGATGTCTTTCATCGATGTTATCCAGATCATGCAATGTCATTTAGATAAGTCAACCGGATCATGTAATTATATTTGGACATTTCTATAAGGTAAGTAGGACAAGTCCAAAAATCCTCAAACATGTCTATAAGATTATCACGACATGTTAAGAAGTTGTCAACGAACATGATAACCATGTCCAGTTTATATATCATGGAATCACCCCAATCTTTAATCTATAAACTCTGATTCTTGCAATATTCAAGATACGTAGGATTACCCTTAGTGTCTTAATCACTAATATGAATCCACCTTTCCATAATTTCTGTCACATCTCAATCATTCTAACCCTTTGGGACCTAATCTCCCCCATGGTTCTATCATTCTTCCTCATGCATCATTGGATTTTGATTAAAATTGAAATACAATAACTCTAATTACTACCTTTACCAAGATACGTAGGATTCATTTTTAGGTCCTAAGCACCAATAGGCCTATATATTTTGGTATGTCCCTCCTTGTCTCTAACATTATAACCATCAGGATCTTATCTATCCCATGGGATCATCATTCTTCCTCATTAATCAGTGGATTGGGAAGACAATTGAAAAAAGAAAAATCTAATTACTAATATAACCAATACACATAAGACGCCTCCCTAAGGAATAAGATAAAATGGACATTAACCTCAGTGTAAGTCCATACCTATCAAAATTGAACTATGAGATCATTGATTCCTTATATAACAAGGAAACATAATATTCCTTCCAAAGGATCGAGACCAATTGGAATGTACCTTAGTATAATCCCCCCTCCCATATATTTCAGACACCCTAACCTTGGGGACCTAATCTCTCCCATCGGTTTATCATTCTTACACATCCAATACTGCATTTTGAAGGAATTTAAACTATGGTGCATTTGATTCCAACCATACCTAGGATACATATGAATCCGTCCTAATGCTTTATTGATATATCAAACACCCCATTTAGGTGGCCCTAGGATATAAGCCCCACATCGATATGTGGTGAGAAAAATTATATTCTATCACTTGTTTCTTGAATAGAGCATGAATCAAGTGCGATTAAAGATTTTCAAAGATCAAATCATTCCCACAATTAACCTATACCATCTATGGAATCCACACTGTCCATTCCCAATTCAATGCCATGATGTTACAAATTCCATTAAATTGAATCCACCTAGGGGTATATCTGAAAGGAATAAAAACTAAGATGAATCTGATTCCGTTGATGACTAGGATACATAGTTCACCTTCTTGAGGTTACAGCTCACAACCTAGTGCCTATTTTCCCTCATATGCATCCTTTCTACAATGTGTTACACTCTATAGGTCGAACAAAAAATTTGAGTTTTGATTATTATCATAAAAAATATACATATGATGCCTCATAAATATTCAATACCATTATTGAGATATTGATCACCCCATATATGGTCACAAATTCTAGAGTTCCAATTTATTTTTATTCAATGGAAAAGAAGATACAATTTAAAGAGAAATAGATAGACATCCATGGATATAAATAGATGGACTCATAAATACACCCCTTTACACATGGTGGGGTTCTATGTATGGTCATTTTATGAGGGGTTATTGGTCTTGTATTAGTATTAGCAATAAATTCAATAATATATCATAAATCTTTAACATAGTCCTCGAGTATGCACGAATTTCCCCCAGAATGGTTTGATGAGCTGGACATCCAATCATCTTGGCCAATGTGACTTCTAATGTATCATTGGGTATGAAAAAAAATTGACTTCCTTACATTTGAAATTGGTTTTATACATAGTTATGTATGTTTGAACCATTGTGAGTTTTTATGAAAGGAAAATATGGTTAGCCCAACATGATGAATTGTTCATCACATTCAGCCCCCCCCCCCCCCCACAAACAATGAAGGTTCGAGAATCTCCAAAACAATTTTTCCCATAAAACAAAAAATGATGAACCTGACATGAATATATATAATAATAAAAATTATCTAATTACAAAATATAAGTAGGTTTATCAAGAAATATGTCTATACTCTCTAGAAAAATTCAACATTTGAAAAGTGGATAGACTGTGAATAAGAAATAAAAATTGTGTTCACTATGAATATTTGACTGAGCATGTATCATGCATGAAATGATACACTAATCAATTAATTTTTCCATATTTTCCATGACATTATATAATAATCTAACAAATAAATACCTAAAACAGAATAATTTAATCATCCATAATAATTTAAGGAATATAATTTATGACTAAAACCCTTGTGAGTTGCACAAAGACCTCTCCAACATTACATCTTCTATATCAGGTGGTGAATCAACTAGTTAATGAATACTACCAATATGATACAGTTTTGGCCCATATTAATTCACATAAGGATCTCCATGTCTTGAATCTGGTGAATCTGCATGTTCTAAAAAATGATGCATTAAATCCAATGGTGCTTGTTTCCGCTCAAATAACGTAAGAGAATATACTAGGAACGTGATAATCAACACATTATGTATCTAACAAAAGTGGAAAAAGGACACAACTATGGATCATTCTGGTTTGGGTACAACCAAGGAGGGCTTATATCAACTATCATCAGAAATTCCATCCCACAAGTTCACCTCAATCTCTTTGTGAGGTCACCAATAAAAATATATACACCTATCAAACCCATGCACATACACCAAGAAAAACACACTAGCTACGGAAGGATTTGGATTATCGGGAGTGGGAGAATATCTCTTCTACTGCTACAGAAGACTTCTAGAATATTTTTTTGGTATCCTGTAAATTGGCTCATATTATTTCTCACTCAATGAAGGTATATGTAATATACTTTTAGCAGGAATAGGGTAGGATCTTTTCCCTACCTCTACAAATGAGTTCCATTGGAATATTCTGTTGGAAGATATAAGATAGATGTGGGATAATTTCCTTGAAACAATTAAACATAAATTTAGGTATATATTGGAGATAAAAATATTGTAGGATGACATTACTTTTCACACTTTTATATAATTTCACTCTATTCTAATATATGTTGATGAAATAAATAGAAATATTCTAGCACTAGTACTGATATTGGTATAAGAACATATTTTTATCCAAAATGCTGGGTTAGAACATCACTGAAATCACCATGAGAAAGTTGTTGATCTATAGAAAGAACAAATTCATTCTCATGTAAAGGATTTTTAATGACAATTATAGTAAATTATGAGACACCAGATTGAGATCAAATTCTTATATCAATTGGGGATAACCATGTGAGAGAGGAAAACGCCTCGGGAGAGGTGCACATTTATATTGGATGATACCAGTGGCTTACTCCAATGGAAGTAGATCACTATCATTTTTCATTTAAAATTATATCTCAATAAGTGATAGTGACACATTCCATTGGATAGGATCATATTCATATAAAAATGCCCAGAGTCATACTCTAATGGCATTGGATTTGACCCACATCCCAGCTCCAAATGGGGAAAACAAATAGATATTGGAGAATGAACCGGGAGAGGCTCATATTTCTATCAAAAAAGACAGGAGACATAGTCCATAGAAAAAGGATCCGGCTCATATCGATGCTCCAATAAGAGATCAGTAGGTAAGAATGAAAAACACCTTGGGGATGTCTCATACTCCACTGAATGATATTACATGGAATATTATAGGTTGTCGAAGAAGCTATGATCATACCTGTAATTCCATCAATTAATGACTAAATAAACATCATTCAATGGCTATATAAGAGGAGGCTCATATCCATTATCACATTACATAGGTCCACAAGAATATTCTAGTGAGGAATGAATATTCGAACTGCACTCATATTACCACTTCTTTCAGGATTGACTAGTATATTATAGAGACCACACATATGATGGACCATATTATTTTTGATAATATATATGATCTCAAGCTTAATCCAGAAGATTCTCAGAAATGATATCATATTCCCACATAACCAGTTATTTTTCTGTACATTCTAGAAACCATCACACCACAAGTTAATATCCCATCTCAATACCAAAATTTTAGTCTACATATTATGTCCATTACATAGAATGAATCTTATATCCCAAATTTGTTTAATGTTGGTTTCCTTGAGGGTGGTCAGGTCACATTCTAAAATCCTAAATGGCCAGTTGACTCTTAAATTGAAGCATAAGGTGATAATTAACACGATAGTCCTCCTCGTTGAGGTTTTCTGATGGATCATAGAAACTCTACTTATAACAATCATCATGTCTAACCAGTACGTGGTGATATATCCCTCAAACAATAAAATCATCCCATTTTATAGACACCACTATATTGAGATGTGATGAAAACATAGGAACATTCATATAGATAAGTTATCAAAACTATTGGCTAAACCTTATATATTTTCACATAAACTACAAGTAACCCATCACCATGGTCAGCTGAAGACCCAGGTAATGTTGTGTCTACAACAGAAATAGCCAAAATTCATTTTATGAAAGAATGAGTTAAACAATATGATAATGATATTCCTAATCAATGAGAAATAAATAATGATCAACACAATGGAAAAATTATTAATTGGTATCATCATTAGATGGAGATAAACATCCTTCTGATGCTACATCATTAAAAGGTTGATCCACCTATAAGAGTGGAATCTGAGCATTATGCTCCCTCCAGATCCATGATGATATTGAATATAAATAAAGAACTAGAAGATCATCTTGACTTCCATCCATTATATAAAAAACCTCTCCATCATCAGAAAAATAACTCAGTAATAACATGAGTCAAAAATCAGTGGGATACATAAATAAGGCCCTTGCACCGTGTACTTACCACTCCTTGTATATGTGAAGTGGCTCGGAAAACATTATCACTAGACCATACCATTGTTATCTAATCCCAACATACTTTAATGGGAGTCATAGAAGGGAAATGTGAAATTGTATAGCTTGAGAAGAATACATACTTTTAAATGGAGGTTGATAGTTTTCCACCATCAAATTTTTAAAATACTGTATTCGCCACATTTTATGGTTCAGTAGATCCAAAACAAAATCTCACACATTTTGTGTCCTTATGTCACTTGATTATAGACCTTAATTATCAGCATGAAGTAAATAAGCAAAAAACTTTCTATTGCCTCTAGAAGGCCCATCCTTCTACTGATAAAATAGCCTTCCAAAAAGATCCATTGTACGATGGGAAAACATTCATCATCAGTTACTTTTCTGATTATTCATTATACTAGTGAAAACTATAATTTTTTAAATGACTAACTATATGATACGTTAAAATGGTAGGGTGTCCACATTTATATCTAGATGTAATTTTTTATGAAATTCATGTAGTCTACCTCTATCGTATAATAATTTTTGGGAACACTATATTAAGAATATCTAAGATAATCTACAAACACCCCTTATCTTGATGAAGTATCCAGGAGGGTTTCATGAATTTATTGAAATGGAACAATGACTAGAATATTCCACTCAGAATTACTAATATAAATATCTTTTCACGTAATAAGATCATGGTAATAGTCTTGTTAAGGATAAAACTACAACCGTTACCCAAAAATAGGTAGTAGTGTCCATCCAAGCACCTATGTAGACTATAAATAGCTGGTCCCTTCCCTCGAGTGGTAGTAGCAAAAAAAATTGATCTTGTTTAGAAGATAAAATAGAGTAGGGAAATCCTCAATTTTTGGAACAGATGAACTAATATTACTCCTTCCAAAATTATTAGTTCCATAGTAATTTACTTTTTAAATGGAAAATAACCTACTAATATTAAGATGGGCTAGGAAACCTAATGAGGTAAACCTTATAGATCATCCTGACTACATCCCTTTTCTATAGGAGGTCGGGTTATTCTATCCATGAATTAATTATCTTTAAATACATCCTCCTAATCATATTTGATTACAGAAATGTGGTGTTTGAAAATCCCTCAACACATGTGGATTGTGTAGCCATCACCTATTTAGATGAAGAGGGTGAATTTAATAAAGATCCGGTAATTCAGGGGTAGATGTTTGAGAACTTAATGACTTAATAGAAAATTACCTATAATCAGTCCAACATGAGATTAAAACTCCAAAACCCAGTGGGATCCCATATTCTAGGGAAGTGACATCGAAAACACCTCCCCATGGTCTATGAAATCACTAAACATGTGAATAAAAAGAAGGGTAAGTAATTTATTTTTCTCCAACATGATCTTTAACGCTTGAATATTTCATTATTATATCCTCTTATGAATGTTTATCGCCTCACAAAATATAATTATAATCTAATTAAGATCTCATCTCTGATTCTATGAATGTAATACACTTGGAATATTCCATTTGTAGTTAAAAATATTCCCCTGAGTCTGAGTTCTTTATACCAGATATGGGAAGCATAGGCCACAAGAATAGGACCTGAGGATACAGAGGATATCATTGGTATAGATGGAAAAAATATCTCAATAATTCCAGACATAATATATACTTGTAATTGAGACCTATGGGAAACCACTCCTGCACGCATAATCAGAACAAGAATGTTCCTCAAATATTATTAATGGTTTTCTGATCCTATTCCACTTACAAAATCCTTTTGAATGGATTTTATTGTTTGTTTATCCTAGAAAATGAGAGTCTTCGTCCATTGATACTCCATAAGAATAAAATTATTCATCTACCTCTTCAAAACTACTATGCCCATATTCCTCAAATCCATAATCATCTTAGCCACATATATGAGAGAAACCCCACCTTGGGATATTCATACCACTAGAACATAATGATGATATTATGAAATGGTTTCTCACTGTCTTATCCATGATCTCAACAGTAGATGTGGTACATCATTAAAAATAACTCTGAGAGTCCCTCGTACCTCTCTGTAAGATCATTCTTATGGCCCAGTTTATGGATATCACATCTAACACAAAGTTATTTGTTATCTCGGATGACACTAAATAGAATGTACTTCTGATAGGACCTTGGGTTCACATCCACATGGCAGTACCTTGGAAAATACATCAATTCTTGAAATACCCCAGCGAATAGAAGGTCAAGATACTACATAGTGAAAGAACCCCATTCGAGTTTTATGAATCCATATAAACTAAGGTAGGTTTCTAAGGAAGGGAGGGAAAATACAATTAGTGGATGAAAATATGTAGGTTTGAAACCCCAATGGTCTGTATATTTCCTTTACAAATCCCTATAGTGTTCCCGATAGTGATTATATGCCACCGATATATCTGATTATAGAAGTGGAATTAATCCAAGATGTCCAATATCCCATTTCACTATTGATATAATGAAAGAAAATTCTAAAATCTATAATATCTCTTCAACAAATTGTGTTTATTAGGGGGACAATGTCTCATCACATGACCTCTCTCAACTCAATGATGATAGAAATTCCCTCATATTACCAACTTGATTATATGTTACTCCACTAACTCAAATATTGAAGAAGAGGAAGATTACTAATGAAATGCACTTCCCACATTTGAGGAAGGTGTCTCCAACACCATCAATGATCTCTAATAGTTTAATATGGTATTTGAAGAAGACACATGACCTATGTTTATTAGTTAATAAATTATTCTCAAAGAGAGAGAGAGAGAGATGCACCCTTCAATTATAAAGAATCATCGATATGTGTTCTCTTGAAACTACACAGAAATTCTCAAAATAAGATCTAATGTGGCTACTCACAATCTCGACATACCCTATGATCATTAAGGACTCAATCAAGTATCAAAGAGGATGAGCCCCTCTCATACTAATAATTTTGAGTTGGATGTTGACAAATTTTTCAAATTCAATATTGTTTTCAATGTGAAATACCCATGAAGGCTTGCTAAAATAATCCATATAAAGAAAAACATTGTAAATATTAGGGTTCGTATTGATTTCAATGACCATAATTTTCATTTACCAAATTATTATTTCTCATTACATATAAATAACTATTGATCAATAAAATTGACGGTTTCAAAGTCCTTTCCCTCATGGAAGGTTTTTCAGGGTAAAATAAAATTATGGTGGACCATGAAGAAGATGAAAGCCACTACCTTTAGAGTACCTTCAGTGATTTTTTTCTATCTGGGAATTCCATTTTGATTATAAAATGTTGGTGTTACTTATAAACAAACCATATATCATATCATTAAGAAATTATTAGAATAAGTTGCACAATTCTATGTCGATGACATAGTTATCAAATACCAACACAATTAAGATTACTTCGTGGATCTTTTAATAGTCATCGAAAAGTTATAGCCACACCATATGAAGATGAACACATTGATGGGTGATTTCAGGGTGGTGTTAGGAAGATTCCGTGGATTTATGGTTTCCCCCCACATCATTGAGGTTGACCTAAAATAAAATAGTTAATTTATAGAAATTTCAACCCTTAGAATTGCAATGAAAATTGTGGGATCTATAGAAAAATATCTTACATTTGGAATTTAATCGATAAACTAGATGGGAAATATATTCCCTTCACCAAGATAACGAGGAATGGAATCAGCTCTCAATGAAATAAGGACTTCCAGGAAATCATTTGAATTCTCTAGAAGTACCTATTTCACCAAACATTCATGATGTCATCAGAAGAAGTAAAGCCTCTCATTTTATTTGTGGATACCATGTAATGGATATTTCACACCCTCCTCATATATGAAAATGATGTGGGGGGTGAAAAAAATGTCTACTAACTCAGTTGAATGATGATATATAATGGGAATCAGTATTATTATGTCGAGAGGCTTTATATCAAGCTAGTATTTGTAGTAAGAAATATAGTGCATTACATGAAGAACCAAAAATTCTACTTCGTATCTCATATTAACACAAATATATATATCCTTTTCCAACCTATGATTATTGGGAGTTTTTCCCTATGCGAAGTCATTCTGCATCAGAATGAAAACCAGTTTGTGTCATTAAAATTAGTGAAGGGAAGTCGTTGTATAATATCTACATGAAACATCCAACCTCGTAAAACACACTATTGGACAATAAACATCCATATTATGAGGTATTATTTTACAATGAAACTCCTTAAATAGTGGAGACATATTATTATGGAACCTCCTAGAGACCTATTGGGAAAAGTTCAGAGAACCCGAAGCTCAACCGAGCTGATCAAGGGATTGTATATGTTTCCATAGAAAAATGAATTTTTCGCAATTCTTTCTCACTATCCAAAGGATACCGAAGTAATGTGTCTAAATATGAAACCATATTTTTTTCCTATAACTATCCATATACAAATAAATAAATAAAATAAAATAAAATGTGGTTTAAATCTAGTGATAAAAGATATCAATGGTGGATATTCTGTCGAGAAGGAACAATTATCCCCTCTAAATTTCAAAATCAGTGGAATTTTGCAATATTTTCCTTTTGATCCAACATTTCATCATATCCCCTTATCTGAGAATGATTTTTCAAATAAACTACATAATGCATATCTATTTCTTTAAGACCTAGACAATGCCAAAGTAATCTTTCTCATCATGCACCAAAGTAGTGTCTCATTAGTTAGTATCTGTTACCTGTAGGAAATCAAGAAGATATATAACTCTATAAAGCCTGAAGAACATACATAAAATCCAATATAGATGGATCTATAAATTATTGTCTCCAAAATACGACCCTCCTATCATAATGATCCATAAGGGAATATATTCGGCATTGAGAAGTGAACATTTTCCCTTCAATATGGTTTAAATGAGAGAAAATTCATATTTTAATGATGATTATATCGAATTATAATCAGATTCATAGAAGAACGATAGATTCTCTCCATCGTAGAGGAAGTCCATTCTGGCTCTTTTGATGACCTTCAGTGTGGGATAAGGCTCTTAGGTCAAATTAGGAGGATTTTTTACTACTTCTATATAATGATACCAGGATTTATGGAATTCAACATGAAATTTCATGCATCATAGATTCTTGTAAGCTCCATCCATAATCCCATGGAATTTCACTATATAGTAAAATATTCATGTCAATTTTTAGTATATGTAATGAATGTTTTGGTGTAAATATCCCACATCTACTACCATCCTATTTAATTACTTCCTTAATAATACTAACTTCTTTTCTAAATGAGTGCATTCAATAACCCTCAAGGAAGTCGTATCGAAAAAAATAATTAACATTGTGAAGTCTAATATTCCTACTGAGTTTGGATTCCCTCACGTGATATTGATGACAAAATACACCAACGTCTTCCCTATTGAGTTGAACAAATTTAATTAGGATTACAAAAACGAGTTCAACAACTCATCCCAATATCATGTGGAATCAAATAGATAGATTTAAAAATTAAATAACTCTCTATTGAATATACTCTAGGAGAAAGTAAGAAGCCATAATAAGTCTTATTTGGGAAAGCTCCTCCATGATTTATGGGTTTCTCATACCACCACACAAACTTATACAGTGGAAACATGTAATTAACCAGTTTATGAAACCAATGCAGTGTTTCCCATAGATGTCATGTTTCAATCTCTTATAAATATAAATATAATTTCAACTCACATATGATGATAAATAGAAAATATTGTTGTATTGGTTGGAATGGATCAATGAGAAATGGATGTATACACTCTAAAACGTTGGTTTCCTTTATAATTGATTCAGACAATCCTTTTGTAATGACCCAAACATTCATTAATGAAAATTACTCATTATCTAATTAAATGTATTATTATTTAAAATGGTTATATAACATATGTAATTCATTGGTTTTATGTTTAGGGATTTCAAATTACCGAAATGAAATGTTACCATTTCTAATATAGCCGTTTAACAGTGATCACATGTTTAATATAAATATAGGGCTCCAAAAATCCATTTTTCTCAGAAAAAGGAACTGATGGCCTCATCCATTAGAATTGCTTCATAAGATGCCCATTTTTTGGAGCTCGGAAAGGAGGAGGCATCACTAGGGTTTACTCTTGAAAAACCCAAAAAGAGTTTCAACATATTAAACTCGAATAGAACCACCTACGAGAGAAGTGAAAGTTGATAGAGATTACCACCCGAGCGATGTTATCAGAGCCACCCGAAGAGTCTATCACCATCACACACCTTACCCTTAGGTCGTATGTGGGTGTTATAAGGGTTTATGTAATAAGACCATAGCACAATGATTATGTGTTTTGTTTTTATATATAATAAAGAATATGCATTCATTTAATTTAATGTTACTTTTTAAAGGAAAAATAATATTTTTAGTTAATATTCAATTGAAAAATATATTTTCAAGAATTAATGGATGTTTGAGTTAAATACTATTTTAATAAAATATTATTTCTAAATTTATTTTTATAAAATATAAATGATTATATAATTTGTTTGAATAAAATTTTAAATTTCACTATGGATTGAAAGTTCTTTTTGTTCAAACACATGAATTCTAAATAAATGTTGGTTTTTATTTTAAAAATAAAAATTCACATATTTAGATTTTTTTTTGATAAAACAGATATTATTTATTCAATTAGGATATCGAAATTGTCCAATGGAGAATCTTTCAGAATTTTTTGGGACAGTTAAATTTTTGGGTCAAATTTAAATATTGTTTACATATATAGTGTGTTTTAAGACATCATAATAACACAATAGTGATGTAATAAAATACGATAAATTATTTTTTTGGCCAATATCTGTATTACCATTAAAATAATGTGACTTTAGTTTTTTATTATTTAAAAAATCTTTAGGGTACCCTCCATGACTAATAAAACAGTTTATCTTTTTACAACGATTTTATTGACAGTGTGACTCAGCTCCACATAAGTAGGCCTATTATTTTAAGACGTTTGGACATTGTATGAATAAAAAAAACTTCCACTCCCATTTGGAAAAAACCCTAGGTAGAAACCGTGGAATGGATTTCCATTTTGATTATTTTTTTGTATAGGGTCCAAAACCTAAATAATGAAGAATTCCCTCCCTTTACCTATACAAACCCACCTTTTCTCCCACTTATTCTTCACTCAAAGCCTTTGAAGCTCAACCAAATTCTTCCATACTCTTTCAATAATCCTCCCAAGGCACCCAGACACCCATGGATCCTCTCTTTATCCACTCTCAAACCTTTTGGATTACACTTTTGAGTAAGGGATTTCTTCCTTTCTCAATTTTTTTCTCAATTTCATTATATAGTTTTATACTTTTATATTCAATTAACAATTTTGGGGTATCATTTCACACCTCCCCCATACTTCTCTGTTTATGTTTTAATGATGAGATACCCCTTTCTCTCTCATCAATACCACCAATGTACACCTGTTACCATGCCAAAATTCCGTAAGGTATTTCTCTCTCATCATTTATATTCTGGAAATTCTTTTATTTTGAATTTATATTCCATTACATATATTGGGACATATATATATATATGATACCCTAACTATCAATTTCATTTAAATTTATGTGACATCCCGTTTTGTCTCGTCAATGATTTTCATGAATTCTTATGTCATGTCTTTTGCAGTCGAAATTGCACTGCGATTTTCCAAGATAAAGTCATTGTTTCCTAAATACCATAACCATTTCGTTATCAAGGGTATTCACCTTTATTCACATTTACATATTGATCATAGAGTTTCATGTATGAATTCCAAATTCTATTATAATGGATTAAATGATTATGTTTAATGAATCAATGTTATATTATCCATGTGGCACACTTATACATGAAATGAATTGATTAAGATGGGTGCGCCCTGATAGCACTATGATACATTGGTTAGAGATTAGTATCATGATATGTCATGTGAAATGAAGTTTTACTTATGCTAATTCAAGTGCAATGAGAATTTACTCAGCCTACTTGTGCAATGATTCTTGGATCATTCAAATACCATATTAACTATTGTTCCCACATTTCCATGTTATGATAATCATATTATATAATGCCTTAATGTTCATGTTTCTTTTATGCTCTAGTGAAATGGTTATTGCCTAAAATGTATGGAATTCTTCATTTTGTTCCTTGTTTAATCACATACTAGGCATTATAGGTCACCATTTTGTTGTTAATTCCCTCATGTTATCCCATGCAATGCTAATTATAAAGTAATTATGTGGCCATATAAAAGATCTTTTCAATAAGAAGTTGTATTTTATGTTTTAATTTTTTATGTAATGTTCCTAAGCCCTAATGACCCTAGACCTCTCGATATTATATGTCGTATAAAGTTATGTTTTTATGTAATAAATCATGTTAATGTGTGTAATAAATATTTGGATTGTTATACCTTTAATAAAATTGTTCACTTATTTTTATTCCTTCATTGTGAACTAGAATTGTCTCTTAGAACCCTAGTGATTCCAAGGAAGAATCCTCCTAGGATAGATTCCAAAAGGTATGGGATTTATATCATACAAAAATCCTACCATTATAAAGGATACACTAACAATACTAGATGGTGAAGGAATCACACCCCCACTAATGTGAGGACCTCAAAAAATATTTTGAATATTCTTTATAACAGAATCTCACATCCTGACTGTTAAAAGTTAAACTATCATGGAATCATCCAAGTTGCATGATGTTAAAATACACAAAAATTCCTAGACACCGGATGATAAACAATATGGAAAATTCCTTGGTAGCTATAAATTAATGTACACATAATATCATATAATGGTTTCATGATGTTAAAAAACAAAAATTCATCCTAACCACGTGATGATAAAATGTACAGAAGACATCCTAACCACATGACATAAAACTGTAAAGAATCAGTCCTTTGCGCAAAACATTAAATTGGAATAGATGTATTGTATCACCAATGATTCATCTCACACGATCTAAATCTGTGAACAAGTTATATGAATATCCCCCATCAATGTGTATGAGTAAGATCCACATATGGGATTCCCCATTCAATAAGTATGTTTGGCTAGATTCATATCATCGTAGGATATCTATGGATTCCCTGGTCACAAATCATGGGTCCATCCAAAATATAATCATCTTGAACACAAGAAAATTAAATTGTGTAACAATTTTAAAGACATATTTTTACACTAAGATAGAAAACCATTATAGCTACCACATGAGTTTAATCTACGTGGATGTTGTTTTGTTATGGACAATGTTGTTATTGGTTCCTCCCATTATAGGATACAAATCGATTCCCAAATATCTATTATTTAGTTCATAATGATATTTATTAACATAAATTCACTTTCATCCTTTCCACTTGATGTTAAAATGCATGGATAATGTACATGAAACATGAAAATAAACCACACGGTTTTCCATAATTACATAATGATTAATTCATATTCCAATGAGACGTATATTGATTCTTATATCCTCTATTGTCTTGTATCAAACACATGATACAAAATTTCCCTATCCCTCCATTCAATCAATTCTATTTGATGATGTAAACCTTTCCAATTTGGTGTTCTCCACACCATGGATAAATTATATGGGATTAGGAAATCCATTAAAAGATTCCCCACATGACCGAGACATTTCAGTAAATAATAAATTAAGTATGTTCCTGGATTTAAGGACCATAGGGCACACTTTATGTCTTTACTTCATGCTACTAAAATGTTTAGTTGATGGTAGTTTCATTAAATTAAACTATTCTTTACCATGGACCTCAACTGAGGGGACCTCAATCCATGGTGTTGGTTCCCCACCCCAGCATTATTTATGAACTATGTGTGTCATGATTCCTAGAATTGAATGATATGTAGTGGCAACCAGATATCTAGTATTGAGTACAATAATAATATTTACATTTCAAATTGGGGAACCCGAATCCCTTCCACATAATGTTAAAATAAATGTTTTCATAAGAACTACACGTGTCTTTGTATTATTATCCCATGATATATAGTGATGCTTAATCACCAATCCAAGGTCATGGTGTAACAATTATATGTAAAATTCCCCCCTTATGGTTATGGATGATACCTTTTTGAGAGTTTCACATCCATGCACTATGTGTGGATAATCTATTATCATCACAATATATATAGTGAAACCATGATCTTTAATCTGGAGTCTAACTAAAAAAACCAAGGAGAATAATGCACCCCTCTTCATATGGTTCAAACTTTTGTAGACAGCTTCCCATTAACAGTATGTGTGTGGATTTCTTGTATTCATCATAGGATACAAAGTGATTCTTGGATCTCCAATACGGGGACCAACTACAACAATAAATGGGAACAAGTATACATTGCATATGGGTTAGACCTAAATAGAGAGTTTCCTATTCAAGAAATACATCTTTCTTGACTCAAATCATCACATGATTCACAGTTAATCCCATATCTTCAATCCTTGGTCTGGCTATAACAATCAATGCTAGAAACACCCTCCTCTACATGTGGTTCAAACATATATATAAAGGTTCCCATTCAAGAACAATCTGTCTCATCATTAATATCATCGTAAAAAATAAAGTGATTCTTAGATATCAAATCTCAAATCCAGCTACAATAATCAATTGGAACATTTCCCCCCTATATGCATAGTTTAGAATTGAAAAAAGTGTATCCCCTTCAAGAACAATGTGTGGATTGATTCGTGTCATTAAATAATATTTATTTATTCCAGGATCTCAAATATTATTTCTAGATCCAACAATCAACATGAACAATATCCCCTCCTTATATGGATAAAACAAATGCATAGAGATTCCCGTTTAAGATCATCATGTACAACATCGATAGGATATGTTGGTATTCATATGTCTCTAATATCATGTCAAACTTCGATAAAATAAATGAAAATACCCCCACCCTCTATACGGGTCAAACCTCCATAGGGGGCATTCATACATGATCTTTTTATGGATTGATTCAATACATCACATGATACTTATGGACACAAGAATCATCATTCATGGTTTCAAACACAACATAGTATATTATAAAAATTCCCCCCAACTACATATAGGATAGACCTTTATAGTAATACATCTATGACATACTCTCACATATCTTATCTAACTTCTAAAGTGTCCCTTATTTCTCAAACCAATCATTTATCATATGTCCATATCCCTACAGCGGCCCGAAGGCCTTCAATTTTTATTTATTTTGATTATCCACCTTTCATTGGGTGAGGTGGAACCCTTACAAGGCCCGTAGGCGTATGTATTACATGGCCCATAGGCCATAGAGGAATTAATTTCCCGTAGGCTTCAAAAATCACAAACATCAAGAATAACTACATAGAATTTCTCTTCCCCAGCATCTTCATCTTGAAATCAAATCTCTACATTCGCATGACTATTCAGCTAGGATTTCTCATTCATGCATAGGCTTTTCCAAATGGTAGGTGCCAAACACTCTCATTCTTGCATGATGTTTAGCTTCTTCTATGGTGAATGATCTTTTCTCCTCCTCCTTCTAAGATTGTTCCTTGTAGGTTGTCTGGTTTGCATCTACACATAAGGTGGCTCGAAGGCCTTGAGGTAGCCTGAAGGCCTCGGTGGTCGGAAGGCCTTTAAGGACTCGGGAACCAAATCAGTTGCCTGAAGGCCCAACTGGGGGAATATTTTTGGATGCTACATTGCCAAACAGTGCCTGCTACAGTTCCCACTATAGCACTGCTACAGTGCTACTATAGTAACCGAAAATTAGCCTCCACCTATATTGGATCACAGGTCTCCTGAATGCCCTTAATGAGTCCTCAATAACTGGGCTAAGGCTCATGTGCTATCCTATGAGAATATGGAAATGAAAAGGTTGATATGGAATACATTATGGATGTACTCTTCATATCTAAAAATATTTCCTTACTTCTTGATGTTAAACTACATAGAAAACATCCTTAACAAATGATTTTAAAATGAATGAGAGTAATATTTTCCAAATGATTGTAACATTCATTAAAAACATACTTATTTCATGATGTAAAACTGAACAAAAAACTCCCTTACCACATGACATGAAACAATGACGAAAACATCTTGGTCACATTACTTGAAACTACTTCATAGATTCATCCTCCCCATATGATTTCAAAATGTGTATTTTATCACCAATATTAATTCTTAATCAATGTAACACAAAATTCATACCCCAATCAACTAGATAATGGGTTCAATCAGTCATATTTCTTAGAAACTCAACCATTAAATTTCACTTAATTTCATGAGCACCTCAAAATTCCAAAAAACACACACATACCAGGCAAAGGAAAATAGATCTACCTGTTTGACCATGATATCAATGCAATTGGGATTTGAGCTACCAACTAGAGACATAATGTCCTTGTAATAAGGTATTCTATATCCATGTGATCTTAATGTTAATGTGAAAGAACTCGTAACATTAGAGTGTTCTGATCCATCCCCAGTATGATTGTCCAATGTCATTAATTATTTCTTGAGAACCTTGTGTTTTGATTTAGAACATCTTTACCATCCACTCAATATTATTTCATAATAATATTGACTATGGGTATCCTAATTAGGTTTTTATGTAAAATTCCCCTCATACCAGATCCATGTGCATCATGACCTTAAGCATTCTTAACATTGCCAAAAGATGGAGAACCTCTCAAGCCTTTTATGGTATATTTTTCAAGACACAAAACCACTAGTGAAAGAGACACCATACTTGTCATGTTGAAAACCCAAAGATGAAGAAAAATTCAGTTCTCCAATTTCTAAACACCTCATCTCTAGTGTTTAGGAATAATTTAGTGTGTAAATAAAAATGGAATAATGGCCATAAGATTCAATTTTTGGCCCTAGTAAAAGTACATCCAAGATCACAGGTAATGTGTTCACTTCTCATCACCATTGTAATGTATTAATTAGGGGGTGATGTAAAATTTATGTTACTAGAACCTTCCATGAATATTACATTCTCCATAAATCATACTCCATTATTTGAATACCTTGAATCATTAGTAACCATTCATGGCTATTTGAAAAGGATACTAGATTTCAATGGGGATTTATTTTAACCATTTGTGTAGGCCTATGGAACATTCATATGAGCTTATGAATATCATCCAAATGCATCATTATCATACCAACAGGTATTCTGATCCTTACGAGCCTTGATGTAACCATGGTGGAATGAATCATTGTAGAATGTTTTGATTCTTCCATAAAGTGATTTTTCCAAATCATCCCCATGAATACCAGACACTGACAAATGATTTCCAATCACCATAACAAGACTATTGAAGTAGCTTCAACACCAATGACATTACGTCATAATTTTTTGTACCCATTCTCAAAATACGAATGCATCACTCTATTACAACCCCTTTTTTAAGGACCACACCATGTAATTTTAAACCATATGGTGATGGTACCAAGCCTCCAAATAAAAATGATAAACTACTATATTGGTCTAGAACCCTTCCTGTATAACATTTGATCCATTTTAAACTACATCTACTAGATAGTTGAGTCGTCACAAATCTCTTATGGATTATGGAAAACAATAGGGTTCATCTTTAATTGACCATGCATATTTTCCCTATTGTCCCTTGTATAAGGGATTTTGTATACCAACTAATGTTATATCCTACCCCTAGAAAAATAACTCCAATCCTCATGAGACCTGAAACTTTTATGGTGGAACCCACCACCTCATGGTGTTATGGATCATAGTCAGTATATCTACCCCATTCCATATTAATCAATCCACGCATTGGGGTTATGAATTTCCCCAATGGTATTAAAAATATCTAGTTGGACACAAATAATATTTAACCCTCTACAAATACCTTCTTTGCAATCCTTCTTGACCCATTTAATGTATTGTGGAAACCATTATTTTACAATGTTCTCAACACATATGGGATCTGATGTACTAACCCATGGAATCTTGTCCTTATGGGAAAATAACTCTAATCCATGATATCCCAGTAAACAACATGAAAAAACTAAAAACATTAGGGTGTTTTTGATAATCTATAGAATATCGTACCGATTTTCTATTCTTAAATACTATTTGAAGACATGAATTTAAATTGCATATCATATTTATATCATTACTGCATAATGTTAGACTACACGATAGATTTCATTACCTCGTGAAATTAAAATTCATTAATAAAATTACATTAAAATATTTATATCACCGAAAAAATTAGGACCAATATAAAATAACATAAACAACAACAATATAAATATTGATCTAGATGGCCTAAAATTCTGGAAATATAAATTATGTGCTAGAAAACCATAAAATACAACACAAAAATCATCTAGTTTAAAATACCAAAAAACAACCAACTAATCATGAGGTTATCCTCATCATTTTGAAATCCAATTAATGGAATCATGGGTAAATGATGAGTCTCTTATTTTTAAAGTCACACTTTATGTGATATAACCAATATCTATCTCTCATGAAAGATAGATTTCTAAAATGTTTTAGGATGAAAACTTGTAAGAGGGAGTCCAGAGAAAAAGCTGAGTCTATGCCCACTAAGCCTTAACATATATTAACCCCATGAAACAATTAGGTAAATATAAAATAAATAAATGTAATGATTATTGGGATAATTATTCGAACCTAGAAAAAATCATGTTATTCTCACTAGGATCATCCACTATACCTAAAATTAAAGAGCCCTCCCTTTATAAGCCACACCAATGAGTAATTAATCATCATTTATATATATGGGAGTGTTTCATAAAATTAACATACAATATGATTATTATTTTTTAAAATGAATCCAATTAAAAGAGGGTATTTTTTGACCCCACTAAATATATTTTATACCATTTTTCATTAAGGGAAACATGTCTTGAGTGATTGGAAGTTTATATTGAATAATGACACAGAATAATGATATTTTTCGTGTGTCAATTGTTTAAACAATTAAAGCAGTTTTATTATAATTATTATTGTTATTATGTGTAGTAATGATAATAATAAATAACACTACTAGAATGTGGGGTTTTTCCCACACTTACATACCAACGGTTTCATAGAACTGTTGGTAAAGGATGGTTTGGGGAAGGTTTTACCAACGGTTCTAGTAAACCGTTGGTATTGATGTGTTTAGGGGATTTTTACCAACGATTCTCATTGAACCGTTGGTAAAAATGTTGTTGGGGAAGGTTTTTCCTAATGGTTCTAAAGAACCGTTGGTATAGGTGTGGTTGGGGGAGGTTTTTACCAACGGTTCTAATGAACCGTTGGTATAGGTGTGCCATGAAAGTATATACCAACAGTTTTTAAAAACTGTTGGCACAACATTCCCCCAAATTGGCAGCGGCTCGTCCTCTCCCCCATTCGCGATACAGAACCCTAAACATGAGCAACTGGCGGGCGATTTTGGAGCTCCTTCTTCAGGACCAGTTGGGATCTTTGAGCTCCTATTGGTTCCTCTTCTTCCATCCCATCCAAGGTGTTGAATCTACTTCCAAATCTCATAATACCCATCCTAAATTAGGTATTTTATTAACCAAAACCATATTTTTATTGAAATTTTTCTAATATTTCAGTTTTTAGATTTGATTTTTATGTGTTTATGTTTTTGTTTCAGATTTGATTTAACCTATATGCTTTTGATTTAGACCCATCCTATATATTTTTGTTTCTGTGTTTTTGATTTTGATGTGTTTATGTTTTTGTTTTTATTTTGGTGTGTTTAAGGTATCTTATTAACTGGTACCTTATTTTTTATTGAAATTTATATAATTATGTTTTTGATTTAGACCCATCCTATATGTTTTTTGTTTCTTGTTTTGATGTGTTTATGTGATGAGAATGTATCGTAATTAAGATGTGTCCAATGATTCTTTGATCATCATTTTGTGGAGAATGAATGGTTTAGGACCAGCATTAGAAGTAGCTTCTAGTGAGACTATTTTAGTATAAGGGGAAACAAGATTATGATCTAAAAGGGGGTGATTGAGTTGGTAGAGACCAAACATAGTTTGTTCCTTGTGTTAAAGAACAATAAATAGTGTTCCAATTAGGTGGTCATCAGTAAAGACATAGGTATGATTTCCAGGTCCTGTTTCATGAAGTTAAATATGTGGCACTATAGTGGTTTTGGATTGTTTGAGGTACTCTTAGTGTATTGTAAACCCTCATTTTTCCATATTCATTTAAATTGATTTAATATCATTTTTTCACACACACCATTATATACTCTCAAACTATATTTAGAGTGTATTTTTATTCTTATGGTGTTAAATATTTTAGTAAATGTCCATACTAGCTTCTTTTATGTGTTCTAGGGGTTTAGAATAATGACAGGGCTGCATGATTATTGTGGGAGTATTCTTTTCATATAAATATACCAATACTATGTCATCAAATGAATCAACCGTGGACAGCGCCACCACCCCCGTGGACAGCCTGACCACCCCCCGTGGACAGCCCGCCCACCCCCCTGGACAGCCCCCCCCCCCCCCCCCTGGACTGCCCCGCACCCACATGGGCTGCCCGCCCACCCCTTGGACACCCCGTACCCCCCATGGGCAGCCCGCCCACCCCCTGGACACCCTGTACCCCCCGGAAAGCCCACCCACCCCCTGGACACCCCGCTCACCTCTTTGGACATCCCTCCCACCCCCCTGGACTCCGCCTACCCCATTGGACAGCCTGACCACCCCCGCGGATAGCCCGCCCACCTGGACACCCCGACCACCCAAGACACCCCCGACCCCCTAGACACCTCCAACCCCCCGAACGGCCCCACCACCCCCTAGACACCCCGTACCCCCTGGAAAGCCCAGAACCCCCTTGGACACCATGTACCACCCCCGGACAGCCCGCTCACCTCCTTGGACAGCCCGCCCACCCCCATACATCCCGCTCACCTCCTTGGACAGCCCACCCCCCTGGACACCCTGTACCCCCCGAAAAGGCCCACCCACCCCCTGGACAGCCCGATCATCTCCTTTGACTGCCCGCCCACCCCCCTGGACACCCCGCACCCCCCTTGGACACCCTGTACCCCCCCCCCCAAATTCCCGCTCACCTCCTTGGACAGCCCCCCCCCCCCCCCCCCCCGGACAGCCCGCTCACCTGCTTGGACAGCCCACCCCCTGGACACCCTGTACCCCCCCGGACAGCCCCACCCACCCCCTGGACACCCCGCTCACCTCCTTCGACAGCCCGCCCACCCCCCTAGACACCCCTCACCCCCTTGGACACCCTGTACCCCCCCCCCCCCCCTCGGACAACCCACTCACCTCCTTGGACAGCCCGCCCCCCGCGGACTGCCCGATCACCTCCTTGGACAGCCCACCCCCTGGACACCCTGTACCCCCCGGACAGCCACACCCACCCCTTGGACACCCCGCTCACCTCCTTGTACAGTCCTCCCACCCCCTAGACTCCCCCTACCCCATTGGACAGCCTGACCACCCCCGCGGACAACCCGCCCCCCTGGACACCCCGACCCCTGGACACCACCGACCCCCCAGACGACCCCACCCCCCCTAGACACCCCGCACCCCCTGGACACCCCGCACCCCCTGGACACCCTGCACCCCCCTTGGACAGTCCTTCCACTCCCCTAATCATTATCATACTCCTCATCTTGATCTCCCTGAAGAATTTAAAGTATAACACTCGTGTACTCCCAACAAGGTCCTTAAGGATTATGTATTCCTTGATCCACTTCCAATATCTTACTGGGAAATCCTTGAATATATTCATTAGAGATTATGTATCTTATTTTCTAATATACACTGTATTTTTTTGTATTTCGTAATATTATTCTCATATAGAGTAATGTGTCAGTTATGCTTTTATATAAAGTAATCAATTTTCATTTACCTAAATATATTTTTTGATTATACATCAATATTATTGAATTGCTTTGAAAGGAATTGTTGCAGTTTTTTTACAAAATGGACAGAAGTTGGATGTACGAAACTGATCGGATTTCAACCGATTTTAAAAATAATTTGAACAACATTCTAGATTTTCCATTTGACAAGGCTTTAGATAGTGGTCGTATACACTGCCCATGTTTTAATTGTGTTGGAAGGCCTTGGATGAGTCGTGACGCAGTTAGCTTTCATATAACCAAATATGGTTTCCAAACAAACTATTATGTGTGGTATCAAAATGGAGAGAAAAGGGAATCTCAAAATGTTGATGATCCAAATGATAAGACTGAATTGGAGAGTTTAACATATGATCAGTTTCCATTTATTTGGCATCATGAGAAGGAAAGGATGTCCAACCAACAAGATTTCGATACAAGAACACATGATGCGTCCAATGAAAATGATGATGTTGATTGGGTGAACAAATTGAATGATGTTGCGATGACTCCAGTATATCGGCAATGTGGTAAAATGAAAAAGTTGGAATTTTTAATCTGATTGTTGCATGGGAAAACTATGTATGGGATTTAAAATGCTGAATTTGATTACATTCTTACCTTATTGAAGGACTTACTTCCAGATGATGCAAATATTCCCTCAGTCCACTATATGGCATGGAAGATAGTTGATGAACTTGGATTCTCAAAAAAAATTCATGCTTTCTTAAATGATTGCAGCTTATTTAAGGAGGAAACTACTAAATGAAATGATTGTATCAAATGTGGAACATCCCGATGGATGCCAAAATATGATGGATCACCATCTCGTGTGCCTCAAAAAGTAATGTGGAACTTTCCATTGATACCCATATTACAGAACCTTTTCATGTATGATGAAATATCCGTAAAAATCTGATGGCATGACATCAAGAGAAAAAAGAATAATGAAGAGTTGGTTCACCCTGCAGATGGATTTTCATGGTAGAGATTTGATGCTCGATATCCTGAATTTGTAGCTGACGTGCGTAATGTAAGACTGGGTCTTTCATGTGATAGTTTTAATCCATTTGGGAAGAAGCTTACATTGTACAACACATGGCCGGTTTTCATACACATTTATAACCTTCCCCCTTGGTTGTGTATGAAAAAGCCTTACACTTTCTTGAGTATACTGATATCTGGCCCTTCTGTTCCCGGCAATGATATAGATGTATACATGCAACCTTTATTAAAAGAGCTGAAACTTTTTTGGGATGTGGGTGTGCCCACATACGATGCATGTTCGAAAGACATATTTCAGATGCGTTCTGTGCTTATGTGGATGATCAATGATTTTCCTGCTTATGCAATGATGTCTGGATGGTGCACTAAAGGAAAATTGTCATGTCCTGTTTGTATGAAGAATACTCGATTGAGAAGACTGATATATCATCGTAGTTTTAGTTTTATGGGACATCGACGATTCTTGCCAATGAACCATCGATATAGAAACAATCGTCGAAGATTTGACAATACCATAGAGAATGATGCTCCACCTTAGCATATGTCTGGAACTGATGTTCTTAATGAATTGAAAGATTTCAGTTATTCATTTGGGAAGGTTGTAATGAAATCTAGAAAGAAGAAAAATGTTTCCAATGATACCTGTTAAAATTGGAAGAAGAAAAGTATATTCTTTAAGTTGTCGTATTGGTCAACCAACTTGTTACCTCATTGCATAGACGTAATGCACATTGAAAAGAATATATGTGAAATGTTGATTTCGATTCTTCTAAATGTCAAGGGGAAGACAAAAGATGATTTACGATCTCGGCGTGACTTGGTAGATTGGGGGATCAGACCAGAATTGCATCCTGTCTGTATCCGTGAAAATAAATGGCAAGTTCCATGTGCTTCTTATGTGATGACACCTGCTGAAAAAAATCAATTTCTGGAAGTGCTAGATACTATTAATGTTCCTGTTGGCTATTCAAGAAATATATCAAAACGGTTCAATAGAAAAGAGTTGAAGTTGAAAACATTGAAGACTCATGATTATCACATCCTTTTGCATGAGTTGATTCCTATAGAAATCCGTCATCTCTTGTCCAATAATGTTAGAGTCTCAGTTATTCGGTTGTGCAATTTGTTTAGAGATATTTTTGCTAAGAGGCTATCGAAATCCTTCTTGCAAAAACTGTTGGCAGAGACACCATTAATTTTGTGCGAGTTATAGAAAATATCCCCTCCATAATTTTTTACATGCATGTTGAATCTGACTATCCATCTTCTGACAGAAATACTTCTTGGAGGACCCATTGCTTTCCGTTGGATGTATCCAACTGAAAGAAACATGTGCACATTGAAATCATATGTTCAGAACAGGAATTATCCCGAAGGTTCTATTGTGAACAGTTACTTGGCTCAAGAATGTATGGATTTCTGCGTAATGTATTTGTCTGATCTTACTACGAGAGTAAACAGACCAATGAGATATGAAGAAGAACAGTATGGGAAAATTGAACCCAGTTTTCCATCACTTCCTCAGACAGGAGGAATTCCGGGATCGTATATATTGATGACATTAAGCCTTGAAGAGTGAGAGATAGCACATCGCACAGTGTTATTCAATTGTGAATTGTTCGATGAGTATATCAAGTAAGTAAATTATACATGTAACTCTTATATTATCTCTTTTAATTTTAAATATTTGTTAAACTATTATTATTTTTATCTACAGGGAACATAAATAATTGATATATAGAAATCATCGTTATTTATCTTTGAGAAGGAAAGAGACTTTGTATAGAAAAGGGTTTTCTTCTTGGTTGAAATTGAAGGTAAAAATATTTCTGTAAGAACTAAATAAAAATAATATTTAATTAAATTTACTATTTGTTTATATTTCAAGTATCGAGTTTTCCTGCAGACTCTGTTTCTCAGGAAACAAGAGCTTTGGATTTTGGTCCTAATACCATGGTTCGTGCTTGTAAATCACTTGTGATCAATGGATACAAATTTATTATCACCGAACGAGCAAGAAACTTGAGAACACAACATAATGGTGTTATGCTAACTACCACAACAGACTATTATGCCAGCTCATCAGATACTAGACCTCGTTCTGAAAATGTTGCTTATTATGGAGTCATGGTGAAAATAATAATTTTGGATTATTACTCGCATGGTCGAGTCACGATGATGAAATGTCAATGGATTGATTCAATGATGAGGCAAGGAACCTTTATTGATGATTGTGGATTTAGATTTATTGTCATGACTCTCACTCTTTCCACCGATGAACCATATGTATTGGCATCAATGGTGAAACAAGTTTTTTATGTCAAAGATCATCGTCATCCTAAATTTTGTGTAATTATTGAAGTAAATCCCAGACATTTTTTGATGATGGCGATGATGAAGTTGAAACTATCCCTACTGCAATTGGAAGCAATCCGTTTATTACTTATGATGACGCCAATAGCTCAATTGTCAGAGTTGATTGTGAACCCAAAGTTGTGGTGGGAAATATATAGAATCATACAGTCGTGTTCTCACCTACATGATTCACCTACATAATTCAGAGTGTGTATTGTAGTAATTACCTTCAAACCACCATAAATGTTCTTTTACTTTATGTTTTTTATCATAATGGTTTTTTTATATTTTGTTTTTGGGTTACACATTAGTTATCTGTTTTTAATTACTTCCATATTTTTTTTCATTGTAGGAAATGACACCCATTGAAAAGAGGCGACGGAAAAAGATGACAGATAATAATCGTTGCATGGTAGAGATCAGTGTTCCTCCACTCATCCCTGTTGTGAGTATTTTATTTCAAATATAAAATTTTCAATAACTTATAATATCATGTGTTTACTTATGTGATAAATTTTTTTTCAGGATTGACCCCCTAGATGAGAGATATCTGATGAGGACCCTGATATTCCTCCCAGTAGAGTGGCTGGTGGTAGGAGGGTGGTGGTGTCACAGATGGACGACCATCTAGTGGGCCCGGTACTGAGGCCGGTGGTACGAGAGCTCACGGGGCGAGAGTTAGACGATCCACCACCACAGTCGTATATTCTTCACCCCATTTTGATCCTGGTGTGTCTCCAGGGACACAAGGGATATTTAGACCTCCGATGTTTACACAACCAGTTGTCCAGACGTCTATGCCATCATCTTTTGCTTCTATTTCATTATATTCGAGCTATTATATTCCACCTTATTCGACTCCTGATGCGACACAATATGCGGATGAGGAGTGTACACTAAGGGACACTCCACCAGTACATGATATTCCTTCAGCATCTACACATCCAGTGACGCCGATTGATCCCACTACCACAGGTATATTTATCTGACTCTATCAAATTTTTATACCAATTTTTATTATTATAACTTGTACTGATATTATTTTTCTTTAATAACAGATTCATCTATAGATAGGAGGAGGGGGAGGGGGAGTACTCGCTTGCGTGTGGTATGGAACTGCCAGACACAGTTGATGGTTGAATATAATGTTGATGGACAAATGAATGAGAAATTTGGTCTGGAATGTCAGGGTTTTTTGGTGACGCTAGCCAAATACTCTGATATCATTTTGGTCAGCCCTCTCTCTTGGAGACAACTACCACGCAAAGTCAAAGATAACGTGTGGGCACAAATATGGGTAAAAAATCTATTGGATTTAATGTAGTATTTTTTTTGTATTTATATGAACTAATCTATTGGGTTTCAGCATCGGTTTAACTTCCCTGATGGCGAAGGTTCACGGCCAGAGCGTTTAAAAGAGTTGGGAGAGATTTGGAGAGCTTATAAGCATGACCTGTATGTTGGATGGTGTGATAAGGTAGGCACAGATTTAGAGACATTACCTATCATGGATGACTGCCCGATATAGCAATATCGCTAAGTGATTACCCATTGGGCGACTGCCAAATTTAATGTATTAATCTCATTTGAGGTATTTAAATCAGAGTTTTCATATTTTTCATTAATAAAATCTTATTTATTATTAAATATTATTTAGGAATCTTCTAAAAAAACAAAAAAAAACCTTGATTCAAAGCAATACCTCCACACCTTGGGGCGCACAACTATGTCAGATCATGAGAGGCAGCCGGTACGATATAGTTGTTTATAATTTTTCTTTAGGACTTTCCCTTTTTATTATTACATACTTAAATTATGTGATTTATTGAATATTGAGTATATGATTATACTTGCACTTTATATTGTTTCAATGTCATTACAGAAGCACAAATTGAATATTGAAGGACATATCCCTCGAGCAAAATTGTTTTTCTCGAGTAGAAGGAAAAAAGATGGAACTGTGGTAAATGAATCAACCAAAGAAAAGATTGTATGTTTTAATTTGTTTATTTCAAAGTTTAATATCTATTTTGAAATTTATTAATCTATTAATATTTTTAACAGGATACTTTAGAGGCTCTTGATGGCCAGGCGCCTGACAATTTTGGGCCACATGATCATTTATATCAGGTTTTGGGAGAGGAGCACTCTGGTCAAGTACGCTGCCGACCTAGTAAGAATATAGTCCCGACGAGGTATTGGTACTCTCCAGGTATCCATTCTAGTATGACTGAGATGGAACAGGTCAAGGAGCAAGCAAGACAACCTGATAAACGGGTCACAGAGTTGGAAGTACAAGTTCAAACGAGGGATAAAGAATTTATGAAACTGATGAAAGCTTTATCTTCATCACTTCCACCAGAGGCTAGCGCGGCTTGTAAGACATTAATGTCGTCGATGGGTGCATTATCCAATGCACCAAGCAACAGATCAAGTGGAGATTGAGATCATGACATTCCTGGTGATGATGAGGATGAGGGAGGGGATGAGGATGAGGACGAGGGTGAGGATGGGGCCGAGGGCGAGGATGGGGTCGAGGGTGAGGATGGGGCTAAGGACGAGGATGAGGCCGACGATGAGCATGGGGACGATGACTGGGATGACGACGAGGACAGAGATGGAAGAGAGGATGAGGCTGATGATGATAGTGGTGATGGTGACGGTGATCTGGTGCATATTGATCCATTTCATTTTTGAATTCTGTATAACTCTTTATTTTTGAACCTGGTTTTCCACTCTGGGGTTTTCCTCTGCTTCATAGGGATGTTGTTATCAGATCCCTTTTTTGCACTTGATTCTTATTTTATGATTAGTCTACTACCTAGAACTTTAGTATTCCTTTGTATTATGATTCCCTGTATGATATCTGGTTTGATAAGTTTATATGGTCATCATAATATTCAAAAACAATCACTCGAAATTTGGGGTGTCCATGGGTCGGGTCGGGTAATGGGTGTTCTAGGGCGTAAAGACATATGGTCATCCATAAGTAAGATTTTGGGCCTAAGGACATGACATGAAAAATTATGTGTTTTAGATCCATGGGTAATGTTGGGGGTTCATTTTAAAAATAATAAAATGAGGGTTTTTGAGGTGGAAAATGATTTATTAGGTGATGAATTCCCTTGGTTAAAAAATATAAATAAGTGTGTGTCTTTTTGATTTTAATAAATGGATTTTATTGATAATGAAATATCGGTTAATTTCTTTGGGTAAAAAATTTAATTTTAACATTTTTATTCTTTATTTTATATATTTTCATTTATTGGGAAATAATTTACAATCAAAAAATATCCAATTACTTATAATATTTATATGTATTAAATTGAGTAATTTTGAAAAAAAATTTATATTGTATTATGTGCAAATTTTGCATATATAATATGAAAAATATGAAGAGCTTATATTTCACCCTTAATATCAATTATTGACAGCACTTTTAGTTTATGGTTGGTGGCTAGAGTGCACTAGAAATGGATTCAGATTCATTTGAAACATTAGGAAAACGATCCATGGGTCATTTGGGTCGTGTACGAGTCAACCCCACCTCAATCTGAGGCACGGTGTGGCCGATTCCACTCAAACTGTCTCACTTTTATTTGAAATGGACAGAATTTTAAGTGAAAACAACTACCGGCATACGGAAAACTGACCAAACGCATTCAGATTATGTTGAAACTATAGGAAAACGATCCATGGGTCATTTTTGACGTGTAAGAGTCAACCCCACCTCAATCCGAGGGCTAGTGTGGCCGGTACCACTAAAGGTGTCTTTCTTTTGTTTAAAATGGATGCGCTTTTTATTAAGATAAACGACATATGGAAAACCGACCAAACCCATTATGATTGTGTTGATACTTTATGAAAAAAATCCATGGGTCATTTGTGACGTGTAGGAGTCAACCCTGCCTCAATCCAAGGCGTGGTGTGGCCGGCACCACTCAAAGTGCCTCACTTTTCTTTGAAATGGACAATAGTTTATGTAAAAACAACAACTGACATACAGAAAACTGACCAAACGCATTTGGATTCTACTGATACTTTAGGAAAAGTATCCATGGGTCATTCTTTTCGTGAATGAGTAAACCCCTCCTCAATCTAAGGCACGGTGTTTCCGGTAACACTCAAACTGTCTCACTTTTATTTGAAATGGACAGGATTTTAAGTAAAAACAACTACCGACATGCGGAAATCTGAACAAACACATTCGGATTCTGTTGAAACTTTACGACAATGATCCATGGGTCATTTGTGACATGTAAGAGTCAACCCCACCTCAATCCAAGGGTTGGTGTGGCCGGTACCACTAAAAGTGTCTTTCTTTTGTTTAAAATGGATGCGCTTTTAATTAAAATAAACGACATACGGAAAACTGACCAAGCGCATTCTGATTGTGTTGATACTTTATTAAAACGATCCATGGGTCATTTGTGATGTGTAAGAGTCAACCCCGCCTCAATCTGAGGCGCGGTGTGGCCGACACCACTCAAAGTGTCTCACTTTTCATTGAAATGGACAACCGTTTAAAGAAAAACAACAACTGACATACGGGAAATGGACCAAACGCATTCGGATTATGTTGATACTTTAGGAAAAGTATACATGAGTCAATATTGTCATGTACGAGTCAACCTCACCTCAATCTGAGGCATGGTGTGGCCGGTACCACTTTAACTATCTCACTTTTATTTGAAATGGTTAGGATTTTAAGTGAAAACAACTACCGGCATACGGAAAACCGACCAAACACATTCAGATTCTGTTGAAACTTTATGAAAACGATCCATGGGTCATTTTTGACATGTACGAGTCAACCCCGCCTCAATCCAAGGGCCAGTGTGGTAGATACCACTAATAGTGTCTTTCTTTTGTTTAAAATGGACGCGCTTTTAATTAAAATAAACGACACATGGAAAACTGAACAAACCCATTCGTATTGTGTTGATACTTTATGTTAACAGTCCATTGGTCAATTGTAAAGTGCATGAGTCAACCCCACCTCAATCCGAGGCATGGTGTGGCCGGCACCACTCAAAGTGTCTATCTTTTCTTTGAAATAGACAACAGTTTAAGTAAAAACAACAACTGACATACGGGGAATAGACCAAATGCATTTGAATTATGTTGATACATTAGGAAAAGTATCCATGGGTCATTTTTATCATGTACGAGTCAACCCCGCCTCAATATGAGGTAAGGTTTGGCCGGTACCAATCATATTGTCTCACTTTTATTTGAAATGGATAGGATTTTAAGTGAAAACAACTACCGGCATGCAGAAAACCGACCGAACGCAATCAGATTCTATTGAATCTTTCGGAAAACAATCCATGGGTAATTTGTGATGTGTACAAGTCAACCCCACCTCAATCCGAGGGCTGGTGTGGCCGGTATCACTAAAAGTGTCTTTCTTCTGTTTAAAATGGATGAGCTTTTAATTAAAATAAACGACATATGGAAAACCGACCAAACACATTCGGATTGTGTTGATACTTTAGGAAAACGATCCATGGGTAATTTGTGATGTGTATCAGTCAATACCGCCTCAATATGAGGCGCTTTGTGGCCGGAACCACTCAAAGTGTCTCACTTTTCTTTGAAATGGACAACAGTTTAAGTAAAAACAACAACTGACATACGGAAAACGGACCAAACGCATTCGGATTCTGTTGACACTTTAGGAAAAGTATCCATGGGTCATCTATGTCATATAGGAGTCAACCCCGCCTCAATCTGGGGCACGGTGTTGCCGGTACCACTCAAACTATCTCACTTTTATTTGAAATGGACAAGATTTTAAGTGAAAACAACTATCGGCATACGGAATACCGACCAAACGCATTCAGATTCTATTGAAACATTAGGAAAATGATCCATGGGTCATTTGTGACATGTACGAGTCAACCCCGCCTCAATTTGAGGGCTGGTGTGGCCAGTGCCACTAAAATTTTCCTTCTTGTGTTTGAAAAGGACATCATTTTAAGTGAATACAACTGAAATTTACACTTATCAATGATAGTCGCAAAATATTTTTCATGAGTTGGGTAGTTTCACTCATGGGTTCATAAGAGACGAGACTCCTAAGAAAATACCTTTTCAACATATATTATAAAAAATACAAGTTCAATGCAAAATTCATCACAAATCATTACATACCCAAATCTGGGATCATAAAAAAATGGGATATGAGCCAATTTTATACTCTTATTCAACTCTAATAGGTATTTATCATACTATTCTGCCTATTAGAATTTGATGGGGAGGTGGGGGCTATGCTGGTTGGGGGGTTGTGCAGGGGTGAGGTGAATTACTACTGGATGATTGTTGTCTTATGATGATTGAAATAGAGAATTGTTTTACATGACATGGTTGGATGAGTTTGATGATTTTATATGTTTTCTTGTTCTATTTTAGGTGTTTTGATACTGTTTCAAGTCTGTATGTGTTTTTGTGATTTTATTTACGCATGTGTAAAATGGAGGGGCTATTGGAGGGAGGGGCCTGCTGGGCTGCAGTTCTAGAAAAACTCAATACCAACTGTTATAAACCGTTGGTATAAGGGTTCTAGAATTCTAGACAAAAACTATACCAACGGTTTTAAACTGTTGGAATATGTGTTCTGGATTTCTGGGAAAACATATACCAGCGGTTTTAAACTGTTGGTATAGGTGTCTGGATTTCTGGAAAACCAATACCAACGGTTGTAAACCGTTGGTATAAGTTTTCTTGAAAATCACATTACCAACGGTTTAGAACCGTTGGAATAATACTTCCTAAAATGCATTACAAACTTTTTATAACCATTGGTATACATTAGGTTCAATTTATATAACCAATATACCAACGGTTTGGATCAAACCATTGGTATATGGCTTTCCTCATGGCTTACTAGCCAACGGTTTGGAAAACCGTTGGTATAGGATATACCAACGGTTTAAAACTGTTGGTATAACCTTCTTTTCCAGTATTGTAATATAAAAATATAAAATGGAAATATTTATTTTCTTCAAACCGGTGCATAACATATAGTGGATAAATGACATCATGTGTCATCTTTTTCAACCTCATGGTACCAAAGATTCAGAATTTTTATCACATTGAAAATTGATATTGTGTGCCTCCAGAACCATGAACAGATCTATCGTTAATTGCAAACCCCATGAGAAAAGATCTATATGAAACACAGTTATAAGAAGATCCCACATTAAATATTCTATCACCTGAAAAAGAAACATCATCTTTTTGACTTGTTGTCATGTGAGAAGGTAATAACTACACCTACATGGTCATGTGTTAAATCGATCATCTGGGATAATCCCATTATTCATATGAGACATCAACCAAACCAATGAAATTGATAAGTGATTATAATTAAAAATATTTAATGAACCCAAGACACCATGAAATTCCACCACCTATATAATGTATAATATGTGAACAAGATCCACTGAAAAAAAGTGAATTCATGAATATCCTATGCATGGGGAAATTCTACAGCATGCACATGAAATTTCCCAAGAAAAATAATTGATGAAGAGAAGATTTTATGAGGTTATGCAGTCATCGATATTCCTGAATAATCACAAGTGTCTCAGTATTCCATTATATCGAGATTGCATGCATGGTCTGCTAGAATGTTTGTAGGTATGGTAATATCACATACGTACAGACTTATATATTATTTATATGCAGGATAATGTGTTGTTCCTCAATTATAGGGATCATTATTTTCTTCACCTTCTTCAGGATAAATGGAAACTATGTAATCAACCATGTATGTTATAACCTCTATGTGTTCCTCAAGCTTTATTCTCTTTAATATTTTTTAGAGTCCCACTAGTTTTGATTAATAGATTATATTTTTACTAATACTCATTACTATTTCCCACTACTTGTAAATGAAGATAAAAGAATAGTGTATCATTTCATAACTTCCAAAACTATGTCACGGGAGGATCCTTTGAATGAACAGTATCCTAATATGAGTAAGTCAGTGTGATGGATGGTAAATCATGGTTAAAAGAAATTATACCTTTCCCAGATGAGATGTTTCAATGTGGTACATCATATATAAATACAAGGAGATTATGAGTAGGAGATTGATGCTACCATTCTAAAGAGAGAGATCTTGTGTGTCTTTCTAAAAAGATAATATGAAAAACCCATAAAGACTATGTGTGGAAGTTTATATAACCCTACAAAATTTTACTAAAGTGATGTTTTGATCCACAATGTAATTCATAATGTTAATGGTTTTGGAACCACCAAATACATCATGCCAAAGGATGTGGCACCGAATAACCCATCATGAATATGTGCATTCTTTCACAATGTGAAGATAAGAGCCACTATATAATTAATCATGGGAAATGCTAAGGCATCATGTAACCAGTCCTGGAAAATGTTGTGGTACAATATAACATATTTTACAAATGCATATGTTACAAAAAGTGATTAATGATCATGAAAATATAGGTCTACTATCTTTTATATTAACACCATCATGTGAATATGGAGTGGGTTAATATCATGGGACCACCTTCACAATGGAGGATATCAAATCACCAAATAAACTAAAATGTAATGAATTTTGGACACAAATTCATTTCCTTCATGTAATCAAGACTTTATTAATTTATATGATGTGTATTGAGATCCATGATAGAATAAATATCAAGACTCATTGAATCATATCAATCAGATTAATGTCCACACTGTGGACACGGTATATTCATGTGCATGAGGGATACTCATTGCCACTCTTGATATTTCTGTGTGAACGGAATATTTATTCAATAGAAGGGTGTCATAGGAATGAGATTTATTTATTATAATTAATCACATAAAAATCTTTAAATTAACACCTGTACACATATTTTAATGTCATACTTTTCCTTTGGGGTATCCATTCATTGTGAAACAACTTTAAGTGTCTTGTGTTTCATGTGACGACTTCAAATTGGAAGCCTTTCACCCTTAATTAAGGATTATCCTTTGATAAAATGAACTAGGTCTCATGACTCATTAATATGAACTATAGTGTGGGAATATTTATACTTTATCAAAATTCACCGATGTTAACAGGACTCCTCTCTATTCATGTTGGTTAATGGCATTTACATGTGAACACGTAGACATGTGGCCCTGACAGGTTCCTCAAATCTGTAACTCAATCCCTTAGTTTAGTGATGAAATCATGCATCTTGGGATATTGGCTATGTAACCCTATGTCCTATGATGTGTTTAAGATCCCTTGAATATGTGATGGCCTAATATTACTTTGATCACGTTATCCCATTTATGTGATCACATGCCACTCTGAACATATGATTCCCCTTAATATCCACAGAACAATAGAGAGGTTGTCCTTGAAAATACACACACACCATTTGAAGATCCATAATTGATCATGAAACCCTCCATAGATTACCTGAGTCGAAGTCCATGATGATTTTCATAATACATCTCATTATCAAACACCGATCATATGATTCCTCATAGGCATGCATAGCTACTTCCAATGAAAATTTTCATGCATCACCACAATATCCATTGTTGGTCTCACAATGAATCCAAGAAAAGGGGAGTCATTTTCATTGACAACACATGAATGACTAAATTTCATCTCCTATACTTCTATAATTTATAATGAAATAAAAATGGGAAGGTGAATAATTGTTACAAAACAATGATATGCTTGCATTTATAAAAAAGGGTTAATACAATAATGTAAATAACTGTTGACCATGAAAAGTCAACCTAAAAAACCTAGAATGATCTCATGAAGGCCCTTAAACATATCATTATGATATCGTGGAGGATACCTAGATGATCTACCTTAATCAAGAAAATGACTACAAAACTATCATCTTTGATAACATGAATGTGTTTCCATAGCTGTCCTGATCACATAATTTCTCTCAAAAATATTGGCCCAACCTGATAAAGGTTATTTGAAATGTGAACATGGTTAGGAGAATTTCATTTAAAAATATGAGTTATAAAAAATTAGGATATTGTTTAATATTATTGGGTTCATTTAATATCATGTTATTCCTCTTAGATAACCTGCAGCCGGATCAGGCATAGCGTGTGATACAAAAAACCCTCAACCAAATCGATATCTTCATTATGATATACGTACTACATAAGGAGGATAATAATCAAAGCGGATAGGCCTATAATTCCACACCACCCCCACACAAAAAACGTATCAATGAAATGAATGTACAAAGGGATGATGAATAGAGCACAACAATGTAATTTTCAAAGGGAATGGTTATGTGATCATAGGGTCTAACACCAGAATATATTCATGGAATAACTTAGGAAATCTTATAGAATGAATATTTACTTTGTGTGATCAGTTTATATACCAAGTGAAGAAATTATAGTGTTTCATCCAGATTATGCGTAGTGATTTCCTCATGTAAACTGGGTAACATGAACCCTAAAAAGACTAATTCATTACAATCCATGAGGAAAACAAGCAATAAATACTGAAAAGGTTGGAATAATTATCCACAAATGAATATACCTTCATGTGAATTCATCATGAACATACCATTACCTACCCAAATCATGAAATGATGATAGAATGTGTTACCCAGATCTCATGAAGCCCTCAAACAGAGTAGGCCATGTCCAAGGACCTATCGACCAAGTCTTGTGGTTCCCTCATGTCATGTCAATAAACTCATTAAATTACCCTGATACATGTCATCTAATTATTGTTATGTCACTTGAACAAGTCACAAAAGTTTCATAATGTCCCCATGAAATGTAGAGAAATTCAATTTGCAACACTAAGACATGTATTTTTCGATCATACAACAACATCCTAGACACATAATATAGTTTATATGATGGAACATAGACATTTCAACTATTTCATTTCATGTCACAAGGACATTTCATATATTTCATATGATGGAACATGGATATGTCATGAAAGTCTTCTGTTGTCATGCAGAAAAGTCTAACAGGTCTTGTGAAGTCCCCCAAACATGTTGAGAAAGTCATGCTGTAGCACCAAGACATGTCTCTATTGATCATGTGATAACCTCCTAAAATGGCATTAAGGACATATCAATCCCTTATGGAATGTTTCCCAAGACATGAAATACCTAGTAGATATGTCATCCTTAAATAGGAAAGTTCATTTAGGCATGCTGCCCAAGTCTGGTGACACCATCCAGAAATTTTAGTATTGATCATCTGATTTCTTCTAGATACTCCATCCAGATCATATGCTGTCCTCCGGAAAAGTCCACCGGATATTGTGGTTTTATGTATGAATGTTTTCTATGAATCAAATAAAAGTCTATAAATCCTAATATATTTCAATAAGACCATAAATACATGTCAAGTATTTGTCCCAAAAAATTATAACATTGTCTAGTCAATATATTTGGGCATACACAGAAAATGAACTATAGGGACTCTGATTAATATAATAATCACAATATGTTCAATCCCTCCAAGAGCCCCGATATCTAGTGAGCATCAACCTAGATGTTTGTCCCTTAATATATCCAACATCTTAATCATTGGGGACCCAATATCCCCTATCAATCTATCATTATTCCTTATCTATTAGATGGTTGTGATGAAAATTGGAATATTGAGAACTATGATTCCTTCTATAACCATGATACATTGGACAAATTCCTAATTCTCAATATCCAAAGGGAAAATACCACGTTGGGAATCCCTCCATGTATCGGATATTATAAAACATATGATAAAATCTATAAAATTGGCTTGTCATTATTTTTAATCTATCAGTGGATTGGGATGCTAATTGAACTATAAGAAATCTGACTCTTTCTATAATTAGGATATGTAGGACACCTCCCGAAGGCCATATCTCTAATTGTAATCCACAACAATGTATGTCCTTAACTATTCAAATTAAACTACATGAACTCTTATTACTATGATAACTAGGATATTTTGGACACCTTCCTAAGGCCCGAGACCAATGTGAGTCTACCTCATTGTACATTCCCCCGAATTTAGAGAACTTAATCCTTAGGAGTCAATATCTCTTAATGAGTTATTATTCATTGTAATCCACCAAAATATTTAGAAGGAAAAATAAATATTATTAATCTTATTTCTATCTTACCCATAATAAGTAGGACTCCTTCATAAGGACTGATCTATATATCAAACACTTGATAAGGGCCTCCCTATAATATACATCCTACATCTATATATGGTGATACTGGTTACATATTTTCCCTTTTTTCCCACACTGATGATGGATAATGTAGTCTTAGTAATTTTATTTGATCAAATAATTTTAATCATGAACAGATACCTACCCATGAAACCACACAGTTCAAGCCCCATTACACGACATGATATGACAACCCCCATAAAATGGAATCCACCTCGGGTTATGTTCTAGGGGATTGATTGAACTACCATAACTTTGATTCCTAGCATATCCAGGACTCCTAGGATCCCATATTATGGTTCATGCTCCACAACATGTGCCTATGTTCCCCTATATATGTCCCTCCTACATGATGTTAAACTGCAAGGTTCTAACAAACTATATGGGTTTTTATTCCAATTATAAACACAATATGTAAGAATAATTAGAAATATTAAATCCTATACTGAAGATAATAATATCCCACAACATGGTAGTAAATTATATAATTCCCGGTTATATTTATTGTTAATGACAATATGGATAAAATCATATACATATAGATGAACTAATTAATATAGCCCCATTTCACACCTGAAATGGTTCAACACTTAATTGACATTTTTTGGAAACTAGTCAAGTATTGGTATTATGAAGATATTTACTTATATATATTAAATAAATAATTGAATACTATAGTAGGAAAAAATTCCCCAGAAAAGGGTGTGTTGATCCTGACCTCCCAACATATCCAGCAATGTGATTTCCCAAGTGTCCTTCGGTTTGAAACCCAATTGACTAGCTATATTTGGAAAGTAGGTTTATACTATGTTATGGATGTAGGAACCATGGAGAGTCTCAATGAATGGAAATCATGGTGAACCTAATGTGATGAATTGTGATGGAAAACCAATTATCCTCACAATCAATCATTAGGAGCCTGCAAAACTGCCTTCTTCCCCACAAAAAAATAGCATATAATAATTACATAACCTTCAAGTAGATCGTGTGTGGATGGTAAAAGATGTTTAATTAATATTTTTTCCAACCATAAATGTATAATTAAGAAATAATTATATATATTATTAACTAATGGTTCATATTCATGGAATTTGAAAATCAAGATAATATTGAATTCTATATTTATATCGTTTTGTTATCAGTAAAATATGGATATATGATCCGTGTTATTATGTTGATTAGGAATTGTGAATTGAAGTAAAAGGTGTTGAGAATATGGAATATATATATTATTATTATTATTAAATGATTTAACCTTTCACATATTAGCAAATCCTAAATATAAAGTTGATTGTTGGAAATTTAGATGTTCTTTTCATCATCTGGTTTTCTATTTCAGGTTATGCATGGTTAGGTTCCTCTAGTGGGAATGAAAAAGTGAGAATGTATGAAGAAGGGAATCTCTATAATTATTCTTAGGGTAATTACTTTTATTATTTATGGCGTTGAAATGTTTATTATTAAATTTATATTCCTTCTAAAACAAATTTTCATTGAAGGAAAATTATTTTTATGAATCTCTCGTTTTCTGTCTTATAAGACCCTATATAAGGGAAAATGTTTTAGTAATCTTCTATTAATTTTTATCGAAAACCCTTATGATACGGTAAGTATAGTTTTATTAAATTATATTTTGAAAATATTTTTTATGGATTTTAATTCAATTCCTTCTAAAAAGTTTCCATTCTAGATGATTATTGTTCTTAAAAAATGAATTTGATTTTATGAATTCAAGGATTAATTCATATTGAATATATATTATAATTTTTGGTAAAAAACAATATTTTATTTCCATTAATTTCATTCACAATTACAAGTATTTCCATGCAGAATAGTTATCCTTGAAATTAAATATAGGTTTATAAAATTATTTGTTTAATCCTAATTTTAAATAATTATTTACAAACGTTTCCTATTAATATAATGATTATTTGTAAAAATTATTGATTTTATCCTTTAAATAAATGTTTTGAAATCTCTAGCTTCTATGAAATTATTTTAAATTTACAAAAGGAATATCATATATGTGTAATTATTTATGGTTATGTTATGAATATATTGTTAGAAAGAAAATATTAACTATAATGATTTTTTTAATTTTGGCACTTGGGTATAGATCATTGCAATGGGGAACAAGAATTGATCCCATGACCTCAAGGGGACTTTTTCCACAATTTTTTTGATGGAAAATTCTATAAATGGTAATATGGATTTATCATGGTATTATAAGTATCATTATAATAGATATGAAGTTATTATTTTTTAGAAGGATTTTTTGATTTTTTTAATGGAGAATAAATGATATATTTAAAAGTACTTTTTTCCCTCATAGGATACAATGTTATCAACATATAACATTGAATTTTTTTTAAATAAATTTCATATTTTATATTATAATAAAACAATAATAATTGTTTTCGGAAATGTTTAAGGATGTCACATCTAGATTTAAAACATCTTACTAGTATGTTTTGTTTTCATCCTAAAAATTTAAATTTTTTCCTTATGATTATTATGGAGTGGATGTTTAGGGTGGATGATCTTGATTAAATTTTTATCTATATTGAATATAGGTAAATTAGATTAGAATTTTTTAAGGTTGGGGTCGAAGCCTCAATTTATTATTTAAATCAAATACCACTTTAGACTTGGTAGAGGGAGACCCATTACATAGCCCGAAGGCCCAATGCCAAGTGTCCTAAAGAAAAGGCTTAAAAGCCCATTTTGTTGACTCAAAGAGACCCTAGGTGAATAGTACTGCTATAGTACATGGGCTGCTATAGTACCATCTACAGTACCGCCCCCACTACAGTTACTGCTACATTGCCTCCACCGCTACATTGTCTCTACTGCTACAAATACTGCTACAGTTACTTGCTACAGTACTGGTATCATACCCCGGAAATTATACCCTTCCTGAATTTGATCTAGGGTCTTTTGGATGCCAAGCAGGAGCCTGTACCACTAGGGTACAGGCTCATTGGCATTAGAATTTATTATGAACATGGAATGTAGTAAGGTTTCATGAATATCTAAATTTCATTAAAGAAACATTTTATATGAATATATTATTGTTAAAAATATCATAAATAAAAATATATAGATTTTTAGCATCAGATCAATGATGGTGGGATTACCGATGTTTCATTTGGTATTTAAATAATGTTTTAGACAATTAAATATATTAATATGGTTCAGTTAACGAAATTTTAATTATTTATGCATATTTATTTTTATTAAATTATATGTTATGTAACACTAATAGATTGAGAAATAAAATTTAAGATAGAAGGAATATGGTCACAATCAACTCTTTTATCGCTTTTAGATGGTATACTTACAATGATTATTATAAATTCCTGACCAGATAACATTGAATCTTTTTAGAATATCTAAATTACTTGAAAGAAACTATATGAGGTAAATAGTACCTCCAGAACACTGTTATGTTTTCAAGGGAAATGAATTATCAATTGGAAAATATTTCACTCCCAAGAGTTTCACCATTCTTGGCATTAAATTACCACAAAATTATTTTTAAATTCCACACATTATCCAAAACATATGAAAAAATTTGTGATTTTACAGATGCTTTAGAAGAGGGATTCCTGTAAATTTTCTATATAAACCAACATTTTCAATTTTAGTTATTTTGGTAAAATAGAATACAATTTTAATAATTCTAAAGATGTCACTAAACATCTATTTTATAATTAATTTTTTAAAATAGACATTTTAAAATTATATATTACTAATTTTCCTTTTTTAATGTGTTTATTAATGATTACATAAATTTTATCCAAAACCCATAATTTTTATTTGGAAATGATAAATATAATATTTTGAAAATATCTCATCGTGCCATTTCCATTGTTAAAAATTTATTATTTATGAGATACTGTAAGGGGGAAATCGAATACTTTGTTAAATGTATCACTACATTTAATAAGAATATAAATAATATTTTTTCTTGGTGAATGTAATGATGTTATATTTTTAAGGAAACTAAACCTTAAAACTAATGGGAAGATATATATTGGGTTTACATATGAATTCTGTAATTTTTGCGGAGATATTCATTTCAGTGGTAGAATTTATGATCCTAGTATTTTAAAGCGTAAATTTCCATTAAATAAATGATATAAATAAAGTATTTTTCAAAACATAAAAAATTTCTATATTTTTATTTATTTAAAATAATATGATTACCCATAAGTTGGTAAAATGAAATATCTTCATATATATGCAACTAACTATTGAGATGAGAACAAAAAATTTACAATTATTATCAGCAATTGAAGTGGAAAATGTTTAATAAACATGATGACACAAAAAATCACAACCCCAATCCATGTGATCATCTATATGGATGAATACTCCCAATAAAGTTTTATTAAGAAATTATAAAAATTGAAACATAGAATCTATCCTTGAATGTAAGAAAATTTGAAATACATGGATTTTGAATTATGAAAAAATAATGTCTCTTAAGGGTTATTTAAAGAATAAAGGATATGACCATTGATAAGGAAATAATTTCAATCATATTTTTGGAATAAGAAATAAGATTTAGATAAATTTATAATATTTATAATCCTTAGATAAAATTGAAATTTTTGATGTGTTCTGTAAAAATTACAATGTTTATTATTTTATAATTTTGTGTCTGTAAATTATTTTAATAAAATAATAATAATAAAAATAATATGACAATAAAAGAATCATTGGATTTTTAATGAATACAATAAAACATATGATAATAATATTTTATATTAATACAAAAGATAGTAAAATATTAATTTGATATTAAAATAAGATATATAAACTATATTGAAAAAAGTTATAATTAATATATATTCAATTCCAATAAATAATATTATTAGTACATTGAAATAAATGTATATTTTTTTAAAATTTATATATAAAATAATCATGGAATAGTTATATTAATACATTTTTTATTTTAGATTATTTTTATGAAAAGGATATAAAATTTACTTTGAATAAGAAAATTTCCCAAGCTAACTAACTATATAGTAAATAAATACTACACCATCAGGATAATTCATCCAATCAACTGCATAATTCAAATGGATGGTAGTTGGGTCATGTATCTAATGTTTTTAGCTCACATGGGAGCAAGAGGATAGTGTGAACGTGAAGGCATATAGGTTCACATGAGTGTCTATGTGTTGGGTTCCAGAGCACCTATGTAGGTCAACATGGTGGCGTGAGGCGATGAGTGATGTATAGTTCTAAGAATAAACCCTAGGAAATATTCATCATGATGATAATAAAACATAGTAGAATATGATCAAGATAGATTATGGGTGAATCCTTTAAGTAGGATATCCAATGCATACATTCTTCAGAGGCTTAAAATAAATAGACATAACAAGGGTAGTTCAATTCGATATTTTTCAGCCGTCCGATTATCCTAGTTGATCATCTCCTTCCTCACACAATAATATAGAAATCCCATCATTTTTTATTTGTTTTCTTAAAATGTGTGGGCTCATATTAATCCCCAAATTCACATGATTTTTCTCAATTTCATCACCATATACCTTTATGGATATGACTATAATACTTGAACTACCAAACAGTGTGAGTAAACACCATGCATCAAGATTTATTATCCAAAACACTTTTTACCAATGTCTCTCTTAATTTTTTTCTCAGTATACAACGATGAAAATAATTCCCCATTAATGTCTATGTAATATTATAAAGTTAATATTTTATCAATCCACTATAATCAATATTTTGTTGACAGTTTTGATGTCAATATTATCGGGGTGTTTCCATGATTGAAGAAAACTTCATGAGAACACTCGATGAAACTAATATAAATGATCTACATATATATAAATATTGTAATAAAAATGACATCATGGAAATTATTTATATGAATGATGGGATCCAAATCACTATTGTATTCAGAAATGGGACTTTTGGGTGACCATCAAAAGAATAATATATAAAATGATATATTTTATACTAAGATAATCAGTTTATCAACAAATATCACATATGGTTCAGTTTAGATTCAAAAATAAATCACCTTCAACCTTTATATACACCAGTTGCAGCAAATATATATATATATATATTCCCCATTCATTTATATATTTCATATTAAATAAGAAAACCTTCTAGAAGATCGTGTTTTTTTTGAAGAATCATTTTACATATATTCCCTTGTGAATAAATATAAATTGGATATATATTTATGTATATTTCATGTCATATAATGTTTATATTTTTTCAATTTTATAATAATATGATGATATGATTTTATATTTAATTTATTTCAATATTAAATCCATATGGATATATGAATCTGAACCTTTTGTAGATTATGAATTGTTAGTAATAGACATATTTGTTGATGATAAATGATATAGAGATAAAAAAATATACTAAATTTTCTACACTTAATCTATTATTTAAACATAAATATATATAAAATGGTTTGATATTTAATGTGAGTGTATTTTGTGAGACTTTCCATTTTAAATGTTGTATGGTTGTATTATTCTAGTAAGAGTTATAAAGTAAGAAGATCTGACAAAGGGATGTTTTGAGGGGAGTCCTAGGGTATATATTACAATTCTGTGAGGGAATAAAATGATATTTATTAAATTTATATTTCTTCTAAAAACAATTTTCCTTCAAAGAAAATAATATTCAAGAAACACCTGATCAATTTTATACAGATCCCTATATAAGGTAAAAATATTTACAAAAATTATTTTTATTAACAAAAAATATAATAATTTTAAGATAAATTTATTTTTATTAAACAAAATATGTATTAGAGTATGTTTTATAGGATTAAAATTCAATTCTTCCTTAAAATGTTTTTATTTTAAAATTATTCAAGTTCATAAAAAGGGAATTATTATTTTTTGATTAATGGTTAATATTAATGTGATAACATTTATCATTTTATATATAAAATTTTATTTTATTTCTATAAATATATTTCATTATTATTTGTGTCGTTGTGCACTATAGTTATCTGTCACATTCCTTACAGTTTTAGAAAAGCATATTTTTTTATAAATTTTCATGAATTATTTATAAATATAGCCTATAAATTATTAGAGTATTTATAATCTTTTTGGGGTTTTTTCCACAAAAGGAGACATCATAAAAATAAATTTTCTAGTTAATTATTTTCCCCTTATATAATTAAATACATATATATGAATTTTTTATATGGTTATTTTTAATTGAATTATAGTGATAAAATAATGATTCCAAAAAATATTTTTTATAAAATCATGGCACATGGGTATTGATCATAATGTTGTGGAATAGGAAGTGAACCCATCTTATCAACGGGATTTTCCCTCAATTTGTTTGTTTATAACTTAAATAAATCTAATGGCTACAATTATTTCTCAATTATTTCCGTGAATTTGGATTTTCCAAAAAAGGATATTATTTTGAAAAAAAGGTTTTCATGTTTTCAAAAAGATAAATTTATTTTTAGTTAATAGATAAAATATTTTACTATTAGTTTAAAAAATCTTTACTATCCTATGTTGTTCTCATACCACATTTTTAAATTTTTTCACACATACAGTAAGGATCATACGGTGCTGGTGAATGACCTAGATTAAAATTATATCTTGATTTGTATTAGATAAAATATTATAGAATGTTGTTTACCAATAATATTTAGTTAGGATTCAGCATTCTATAAAGCTTTATAATGAAATATATATTCATGATATATATATATATGTTAAATATTTTATAAAAAAATAATCATCATGTTTTTATCACTATATCAATGAGTATGGGTTCATGGCTATTTTACTTAGAATTTTTCTATTAATGAATAATGTGTTAAAATTTATCCTATAAATATTTATAATGATTAATATCAGTATTTTTTATATTCCATTATTAAATAATTCATTCCATTTCAAGACAATATGATTAAAAGCATGTCCAGGTTATCTTCTCTAGACATGATCAATGACCACAACATCTAATAAAACTATAATAATTTAAAATAGAGTGAAGAAACTAAAATTTCAAAAGATTTTATTATGTTTCTCTATAAAAACTAATATTATAGTCTAGTGATTAAAGATGATCCAATCAACATCCAACAATATATTAAAGTCATTAACTCTAAAAAAATGGATTGATAACATAAATGACGAAATAATGTCAATGACGTATGATGGTGTCTGAGATATTCTCCCATTTACTAAGGTGTTGAACGCTATTTGTTTTGTATTTATATTTAATCCTATCTATGAGGTATATGATAATGTGATACATTACATTGTTCTACATTGATCAAGATTATTTAAACTAAAAAAATACTTTTTATATAGTGAAAAGTTATCTTTATTTTCATTGAAATTTTCATCCAAGTAAATAATGATACTTATGAAACATATTGTTCTTATGTCATATGATAATATATCCTATATTATATTTTTCAAATGTGACATCAGATAAATTATTTCTTTAATACATCTAAAAAAATTATTTCAAAAGATTCAAAAAAATATTTCTTAAAAAATAACAGAATCAACAAATTTTTTAAATAAAGAATAATTAAAATGATATAATATGTTCAACTGGGTAATTATCTCATTTTATTTCATGAAGAATTTGGGGTAACATTTTTTTTATAAAAAATAGCGGGAATAATATTTTTTGATATAATAATTTCTTTTAATGATATGGGAATTTTTATGAAACCAAGATACATATAACTATTTTTTTGAGATAAATGAACATGGTGATTCCTAATTATTATAAAGTATTTAGTTATATAATGATCACACTTGATGTAATTTTTGAAAGTCATTAAATTGATATATAAATAAAAATATTCCAGGATTTTACATGTAAGGCTATAAACATTATGAAACTCATATATATGATGGTAGAAATTTTATTTTAGTTCAATGACCCAATAATGACTTCTAAAATTATAAAATAGACAAGATTATTTATGGTTCATTTATAGTTACTCTAATACATTCATAGGTTTTTATGAATTCAAATATTATATTAAATATAGGGATACTATGTATAATTTTTAGTAAACTAGAACTTGATCACATGAATGTGGCTATGAAATTAATGTAGTATATACAAATAATAAGGGGAAAAAAGTTCTTAAATAAAAATTAGAGTATTTGGATGATAAATTTTTAATTTTTATTTTATGGGATACCACGATTGTATGTGATTCTATTTAATAAATACTTACATTATTCATGGGGGACTACCGTATTAGAAGAGTGATATGAAGACACTCCTTTCTCACCATCCATGGTGGATGAGTTTACAATATGTCATGAAGAATTAAAAAATATAATATAAATGAGTAACATATTCAATAGTCTATAAACAATAAAATAAATAGAAAGTCCACTAAATATTTTTTTAAATAGAACTTTTCTAATATATTCCAAAATTAATGTGATACTGATGAAGTATATTCATATAAATATCATGTTATTTATTTTAATGTAATGTTTTTATAGTTTATAATATTTTATGAATAACATTAATATATAATCTTTTATTGTGAAGTAACTAACTAAATGGCTTATACCTTAGGTCATGCTTTTTTAAATAGCACAAAAATGATTCAGATCACTTCAAAATATTTCTATTTAGTTTCCTTTTATGTTATTTTTATGTATAATTTTCATAATGATTAATATATTTATATTTAATGGATATTTCAATTATCTATGAACATAAATTTATTTTTTATGGTAATCTATGGAAATATTTTATTTATATAAATAATTATTAAGAAATATATTGTTGAAATTATTAATTATGAGATCCTATAACAAGTTTTTTTATTATATATATCCATACATGATCAATTTTATTTTTGAATACAAATATACATCAAAATTATTAGGTCATATCACAACTACATGAGAAAAATTTCTCAATGATGCTATATTGGTATGATAGTGGAACTGTATTTTTTTAGGGACTCTTTTTAAATGATGACAATATTTTATGTACTCATAAATTAAGGGATTTTGGAGTGGTTTTATGCTTTCATTTTTATCAATATTTCATAATAATAATATTAGATTATTGAGTTATTTTTTTAGTATGAATGATTTTGAGTCAATTAATGAAGTTGGAATGAAGGTTCTGAGATGAAGGTATTTCATAATTTAAAATTTGTAATTGTGAATTTTTTTATGGTGGTTGAAAATAGATAATAACCACAAATAATATTTTCTATGAATAAGTGAAAAATAATAAATAAATATTTAAATTATGTAAAATGTGTGAAAATATTCAAGTATCAAATGAAAGGTACATGAGTGTAACCGAATGGGAATGTTTTGGAAGATGATATTGTACAATTCTGTTGAATATTTGTTTTTGTGAATAATAATACAAACATGATATTTATTAAATATTATTGAATTTTTAACTTTTCTAAGATACCCAAATATAAATATCACATCATGAAAACTAAGGATATATAAATTAATTGAGTTATATATAGATAATAGTGAGAAAACGAAGAGATTTGTGTTCCTAAAGTTCATAAGATATTATCATCATCTATTTTAGCTTGAAAACCCATACAAATTGAATTCGAGACTATATTGTTAAGTGTATATAAAAATATTACTCTACACTGAGTGATAATATTATTCTATATACATTTAATGAACAAGTGTAATATCATCAATGATAACTATGAATTCATATTATCATGGGATATTTACTTCTTTGTAATGACCTTTTAATAACTAGTATGAATATATGTAAATATCAGTTAGATAAAAATGAACAAGGATCCATGATAATACCTAGACTAAACAGTTATACTATTTCAATAAATTTAGAGTTGATTATATTTATTTGATGGAGTTGAACATGTTGAAGAGTTGGAAGATTCATTTGTTCTATACCATTCAAAAACGATTTGTGAATTATCTTGTTTACATTTTCTTTTCATATGGGTAAGGATAATTAAATATATTAGGTTGGTCATGTATTAACTTAAAAAATGATTTATTTGTATTAAAATTAAATTGTAATATATTTCTACCACAGATTCACCACCTATAAATGTTACATTAGTTCTTGGGTAATATCAATTCATATTAGAGCCCCAGGTTCCATTTTTTTATATCCTTGACTGGATTATAATGGGTAATATTAATTTTTTAAATATTAATATTTTCCAAACCATTGAAGGAAATAACTAACAATGATGATATAATATGACTCTTATATTTTATTCATTACTTATCATTGAAGTTTTTGATGTATTTACAATCTGTTTCCCCCATTTGACATAAATTCATAGATTAATTTTATAATAAATCATATTTCTAGAATATTTATAAGGAAATAAATTCCATTCTAACGTAATTACATGATTATGTTTACACAAATGTGATAGGTATGAAAACAATAATGGAAATATTTGATAATCTTGATATCAACCTTGAAGTAATTTTCAACATCAAATATGAATAGCTAAAAATATGAAGAAGAAATTTTAAAGTCCTTATGTTTTTGAAAATATGATGTCATCAATTACTTACATAAAAGGTTGAATTAAATTTTTTGTAATATTAGATTATATGGTGATGAGCAGTAAGACTAATATTTTGATAAAACATTTATGAGGATCTTTTCATATCTTTTTTATATTAACATTTAATTTGTAGAAGATAAATATAATATTTCCCTAGTTGTGCATCACTAAATTCTAATTTCATATTAAATTATAAATAATCTCTCATTAAAAAAAATTAATAAAATTTACTTTTAAAAAAACATTGAAGCCGTATATGATAAATAATGAAGCTAAAGAAACTAGTGACTTTGATAGTGAAGATGATAAAGATGTTGAATATATAATAATCTTCTCAATTATCAAAAGAAAATTTAAGAATGGAAACAAAAAATTAGAAGGTAAACTCATCCTTAAATTCATAAACTTTGAGAATATTGGCCACAATCCCATTAATTATCCAATGATTAAAATTAAAGAATATTATATTGATGATGAAATTCCTTAAAAAACAAATGGGGAAAGTACACAAAAGAATAATTGAAATAATTTGATGACAAATAAAACAAGAAATAAAATAATAAATCGTTTTAGTATGGAAGAATATGATGAAGTCTCTTATATCATCTAATAAAATTAAGAAGTAGAAAGATAAATCCTAAACTTCCTGGATCATGTAGTTTCACTAGAGGAATTCTATATTGTTTATACTTATAAATATGAAATAACTGAGAAGAAACATATGTTGAAATCTAAAATGGAATAATTTTTAGAGTTTAATAAAAAATAAGGGAAATAAATTAAAATCTTAATGAAGTAAAATGTAATGAAAGCTGAAGAATGTGATGAATGTTTTATAATTTAATATTCTTATATTTTTATATAAAAAATTCATGCTAAAAGATGTCAAAGATTAACATATATTAAATGACCTGGAGAATAATATAAGGTTAATTAGATATTTCAAATAATAATTAAAAATTTCTAAAAGATAAAATATAAATGATGAAATAGAGATATGATTATAATAAATATCTGGATACCATGAATGATCCATTAATTGTTTTTTGAAAATATGACATCACAATAGTAGTTTAACTATATTTCTACAATAACACACTCTTTATATTTTGTTCCCAATAATTTATGTTCAAATTAAATGTTTTTTCATGTTTATTCCATCAAGGGTGATGATAAACCCTCTCATATACCTTTAATGGAGTGAAAAATATCGAGAAATACATTTCTTATATGGAGGGAAAATAAAACATTAGTTTTATTCTAATAAATTGAAAATCCTAGATAGAACTCTTATTATTATGTATGACTCTCATTCAGTGGGATATATTATTTTGTGGTGTTTTTTTCATACAGATTACTCATGATGGAATAATATGTCCATAAAATTAGAAGTTAAGACATAAATGGTGTAGAGACTACTAATATGAGAATAAATTATTAATAGAATCAAACTGATTATAAGGAAAAAATTATCTATTGAAAAATTTGGTTTTAATTCACAAATAAAGTATGTTGGGTTGTGAACAATGCTACCGTAAACATAATGTTTAATAAATAATGTTCTTAGACAAATTATCTAAAATAAAAAGGATAATGGAAAATTAAATTCGGATGAAGGAGATAGTCCAAATTATCAAAGCCACTTTTATGGAATGTATGATAGAAATATCATGTCCCTTCAATAGTGGCTATTATTTGCATATTTCAGGTGATTAAAAAAAATTTTAGAAACATTAATTAACATGATGGAGGAGACATGGAATTAGGAAATGAAAACTCTCTATGAATTGATGGCACTGGTTTAGTAATGATAAAAAAATTAAGCTAAAATGAAATAAAGTGATTTATCAATAATGGCATAAGAATAATATTAAAATTTTAACACAATTGATTTATAAAATAAATGATTTTGTATTCAATAAAACACTAGTTTCGTAAAAATTTATAAATTTATATGTTTTATCAGTAGAGGATAACCAATATGCTGAATCATATTTCAAAATTATTGTTCCAATAAACTCATGATACTTGTGTTCCAATGTGGAATAAGAATTATAAACATATAAAATGGATATCAGGAAAATATTAGTCTACCAAAAATATTAAAATATTATATGGTAAGAGAGATTACACAACTTATAAGGGATATAAAGGAAATTAAAAAAGGATTCCAAAAGGTGAAGATAGTCAAATGTGTAAACAAAATAATCGTGACATAGTTATCAGGAAAACTTCAACTCATTCATTCAAATATATGTGGTCTTATGAAAAATTACCCTATGAGATGGTACTTTTATTTCATTACATTATTTGATTATTTGAATCATATAAAATCATTCATGATCATGAATCATAATCCAAATGTAATTAACATGTTCAAAATCAATAGAAGACAACTGAATAGTGTAAATTTTTAAGAGAAGAAGAGATATTGGATCAGAATTTATATGAAATTAATTGTAAAATTTCTTATCAAATAATGGAATTTAAATTCAATTTAATGGAACCTATAATCCTTAAAATATTGGAATTTATGATAGATAAATAGATGTATAGTTGAAATGGGAAAGAATTTTTAAGATGGGATATAAAATTTCAATTTTCTTCTTGAGAAATGTCGTTTGTAATGATATTAATATTAATAATATATGATATATTATACCTAAGAATATAAATCACCATTAAATATATGGTTTTAGAGAATAAAGATATTTCAAAATACTTGAAACATTTTGAGTCCCATGTTTCATAAAAATAAAATGCAACAATATGAGTTTATTTGAATAGAAAACATAAAAGTGTTTTCATGGGTTAAGTTTATAATAGAAGTTTCTACGAGTGTTCGTACAAAAACAAATATAATATTTGTAGACTATTTATATTCTAATAACATTGAAAACCATCCCAATATATGAAGGTTTTTTAGTTAAGCAAATGGTTTTCCAGAGGCTAATACTGAGCATTGTTTTGAAAGCTAGACTATCAAACATACAGAAAATGTTAAGAATGATAAATGAGAAGATAATGAACATAATTTTTATGATTACGATGTTGATAATAGTGAAAAAAAGACTAATATTAGAATAAAGAATTGTATTTTTTCAGAAATTATTTTTAGTAATCAGGTGGCCCCAGTCTAGACAAAACAATATCAGATAGTTGAAAAAAACCCTTCTCTCATTTAAAAAATTGAACAAAAATAAATTCTAAGGGTAATCGAACATAAATATTTTATCATTTATTTAAATTAATATATTGATCAAGTTGATTATAATTTAACTTGAGTTTTTTTTACAACTCCTAAAAATTAAAATTTTACAATCACAAAGTAGATTTAAAGAAATAAACTCAACAATAAAGGAGGTGTTTCAAGGAAAAAGTCTATATTTTTTCTAATGGATAATTACAAATGGAATCCATAGATTTTGAAGAAATGTTTCTCTAGTTTCTAATAGATAATCAATATTATCAATAAAATATCATATAAAATTTATAAAAACCAAGTGGAAATGATTTTTCATTTCAATAGTAGAGATGTTGGAGTGAAAAAAGTTATTTATAATCCTAAGGATTAAATTATTGATAAATATAAAATAATTTTTTTTCTTGTGGAAGGAGAAATTATATTTCATGAAATAAGCCCCATGTTCTTGGTAATTAAAATATGATGTCTTTTTAGGTATATTAATTATTCAAAATATAAATTTCAATGAAACATGTATATGAGGGAATTTACCACATGTAATCTCATTGCTATGGTTTATATTGATGAAATAATATTTTTATCTATCATATAGTATCTATATGAATAATTTCCCATGAAATTAATTTAATATTATGTGATTTTTTTAGATATATGATTTACTTCTTGGGACTAAAAATTTAATAATAGTTGATTACATCTTTCTATTCCACGAAATATATTCTAATGAATTGATGAAATTTTTTGGAATGATGGATTCAAAAGAGGTATCAACTCTAGTTATTTTTGGGTCTAAACATTGAAAATAAGAGGTGGGAAAAATCTTCATGAAAAAAAAAATTGGAAGAAAAATTGGAGGCCTTATCTACCTCACAACATCATGGATGTATACTTTAATTTTTGAAGATATTTGAATGAATTAATAGTGATCCAAAATAATTTAATATGATTAAATCTAAGAGAAATTTTGTATATCTCTTAGGAATACTAAGAAATTGTCTTCTGTATTGATACAATTATTACTTCTAGATTCATGTGTAATTAGATGTAGATTGGGTATGATATTGTTTTGATATGAAGTCCACATTTTTTGTACCGTTTATCCTTCGTAGTAGATATGTGAGTTGGCATAGTACTAGGAAAAATTCATTATCTCGATGTATGAGAGAGGTAGATTATGTTTTAGAAATATATGGATGTAAAAAAAATAATGGATTCAAGTGTAGAATACTATACTAAAAGTAGTTATTCGGAAAACAATATGTTTTATTGTTAAAAAATGAGTTCCATAAATATCATAATGAATCCTATTTAAAACTCTAGATCCAAATATATTGATAATATACATGATTTTATCAATGATACAGTAGAAATTTGAGATTTAATTACAATCAATATTTATCCTAGGGATCAGAATGAAGATATTATTAAAAATTAAATTTCAAGAGGATTATTTGAAAAGAATATGGTAAAACATTATGATAAACATTCTCCACATCCATGTGGAAATTTGGAAAATATCCATACTGTGCTTTTTATTGTGCTAACAAATGTATATTAATAGTTATAAAAATCTTTAAAGGGGATGGTAATAGTTTTTGACATTGTGCGCTAACTTATTATCCAAATAATTTGATAATGATAAATTATAGACATTTTTATAAAAACATATATTTATAGTAAATTTTATTTCAATAATTTTTAATAAATATCAATTGAATACGATCAAAAAAATCAATTGTTCTAATTTATTTTGGATATTATATATATATATACTATCAACATAAAAATATAAATTTTATCAGTATTTTAAATATTAATAATACGCCCTTATATTCCCTTGGAAACTTTATATAGAAACTGATAACCTGGAAATGTCATATGAATTTGGTGAGGTGAAATTTATAGTAAGGGACACTTTTGAGTAAACATGATACATATTAAAGAAAATTTATATCATCATGACCTAAAATTAAATAATGTCATGGAAACATGGAATGTAAAATAAAAAATCATAATATCATAGAATACATGGAATGTAGAAATTTCATAAAACATGATATCATAGTTGTTAGTTTTAGATCACTTATAATAAATAATAACCATGTGCTAGCTTAACCACCCAGACACCCTACATGGTATCTCCTGATATTAAAAAATTACCCAATGCATAGGACCACTATTAGGGTAAACCATTTATATATCTAAAATTATGTGTTTCAAAATGATCCAATAATATAATTATTAATTTAATATTAAAATACCAAAATTACGGAATTTAGGTTTCAAAATTGAAATTCTCTAATTAATTAAATATATTTTTATATATTTGAATACTAAAAAATTCATATTTCATTGGGTATTCAACACAAAAAATATATAATATGGAAAAAACAAGATACAATTTTGGACGCATAAAAATTATATATAATAGATGATGGATTGTTTCAATAATAGAGAAAATTATTCTGTCATTATTTTGGGTGAATTTTTAAAATAAATAAATTATCATAAACACAAGAAAATATAATAAATTTTAAATCAAAATTTTTATTACAAAGTAAGTGCCTCAAAGGAAAACGGAAGCGCTAGAACCCCAAACCTTGACATAATGGAAAATTGTCAAAATGAAATAATTATAGAGAATAAATAGTCACAAATTCATAATATATATAATGGATTATAAAAAAGTATAATTATATATAATATAGTTGGTGGAAATGAAATTGGATTAAATTATAACAATGTAATTGAAATTTCCAAGGAAACAAATATATTGAGAACCCTTACATCAATATAATCTCGATACAACAAATGGGATGTAATGAGATAAAATTAATAATATCCCATTAGAATTAATTATAATTTAATATAATTTCAATGAACAACACAAATTTTAGTATAATAAAATATTTTTCAATTATAATTTAACAAAAATATGAAATTCCTAAGGAATTATGACGATTAGAAAACCTTACCATTATAGGTTTTCTCTTAAGGCATGTAAGGAGGTTCTTAGAACCATAGAAACCTATTATTGGGGATATAATGATGATTAATGAATTTAAATTCCTTCTAAAATAATTTTAATTGAAAATTAATGAGATATGGGTTGGCTATTTGTAGGAGAAATGGTTGGATTCTTCATTAACACCTTATCATAATCGTTGGACATCTTGCTCATAAAAATTGAAAAACAATAGGAGTTAATCTGGTTTTTAAAATAGAATTTTCTAGGGGGTGGTTTGTATTATTTTAATATATTATAGACTAAAAATATTTTATTGATAATATTTTTTTGGGAGAAATGCTTTCCTTTTCATAAATAATTGTTTTTAAAACCTCTATAATATAAATAAGGTTTTGGAAGATTCAATATATTTTTCAAAAATAAATCATATCACATTAGAACACCTTATTTTATTTAATTGCAGCTTTTTGTTCTATAAATTTCTCTATAGAATTATTAAAATATGTTTCTGGTCCTTATGATGTCATAATACCCATTATATATTAAGAACATATTTATATTTTACTCAAAAGTATCATTACCTTATAAAATTATAAAAAATATCACTAAAGGATAATTTCAATGTGAGTATTTGAATAATTTTTTTATAAAAATATTTTTCTATAAAAGATAAATGAGATTTTAGAAAAATATTTTTATTTATTGAAACATACATGTTTGTATGTCATATTTAAATTCTGACCCTTAACGTTTTTCATGGGACCTCAATAAATTATATTATATTTTATAAAAAAATTATTTTTATAAGACTATTTCAAGGAAATAAATTATATTTTATTTTATTGAACTCATCATAATAATATATTTTAATTTTAATTTTACAATTCATAATAATATTTTTTTATACAAAAATCAATTCACCATTTTCATCTTATATTCATATGAATTATAAATAATAAGGAAAATATAATGAAAGTGACCACTCTTTCCATTATATGAAGTAAATTTACAACATTATATTCATAATTTACAGATATATAACCCCTTTTTAAATTGGAAAATTATTTATGGTTATGGTGTGTGATTGTAGTATTCTATTGGTGTGGTTCAAAAAACAAGTATTTTTTTGTGCCTTCAATAAGTTTGAATTTATCTTGTAATATATTTCACTAAAGTCCTAGATATTGAATCTAATCACGGTAATTCATATGGGTGAACCCTAATAATGATATATCCAAAGTAATATTTTGATAAATTAGCTTTATAAGGGATGATCCAACATATTGGGGACCTCATCTCTCCCATCTACATTATTGGTATTTCTTATAATCCTTAATATATATTAATTTTAATTGTTACATTATAATTCCCACTCCAAAATGGTCATAATTCATAATCGTCATAATTCCCAATTGTCATATATTGACCTTATTTTATAATAACATAGATTTTTTTTAGTTTCATTGTGTGGTTCATGTGTTCTATATTATAATACAATACGAAATTTGGACATATATTTATTTTCATGTGAAATTTAATTTATAGATATTTATTTTGTTACATTCTTCCCCTATAAATAAATTCCCCCTCCATTTCATTTCCTTACATCAAATAAATGAGTTCACCTCCATTTCATTACTTATTCTGGTTCTCAAATTTCCTCTATATACTTATGGTTTTTCTATAGAAAATTGAATGAGTGAGTTATCTTATTAAGGAAATAATTTTTTCTATGATCAATGGTATTCAACAACTACTCATCATAATAAATATCATTCTCCAATACTACTTACTCATATTTAATACGTGGGAGAATTATAATATGTACATCATCGCAAGGCATACATTGAACACATCATGTACATGATATAGTTTACGTGGGAGTTCTCTATAATATACTTCCACATTGATGTGATCAACAATTTCAAAGGGGGAAGATGTATATGGCACATAGCTTCCCCTTCTCCCCAATCCTCATGACTATCATCCATTATTAGATTTGAGAAAACACCTTATCTGCACCCTCAAAATATTGGTCTCATAATTGATTTCCAACATATTTATTTTTTTCAGTTTTTTGTGAATTTAATATGAAAATAAATGTTTTGAACATTATATTTCACATCTTGTGAAATACGAATACACATTAGTTTTTATTCAACAATTTCATCCCATCATGTAAGAGTCTCACGCCTCTTCCAGTATAGAGCCTCAATAGGTTCCATTTAAATTATAAAATAAAGACTAATATTATTCAATAATATTACATGGGTATTTTTTTGATACCTACATCCTTGGAAATCCATTGGACATGATCTCAATATATCAATCAGAGCATGAAGGGGTCTTTCAGACTGTCTTCCTATTTAAGAGTGATAAACTGTACTAGGAATCAACTGTGAATCTAATTATAGAAGAATACTCAAATAAAACCTCTATAAAAACCATGGATCTAAATCATATAAAATTATTTGTGGAAAATTGGGGAGACTTATCACATATCTTGTTTATATCCAAGTGGGTTTCTGATTTTATAAATGTTCTTTGATTGAAATGAAATCAGTTTAATTTGTATGGACATAAAATATAACCCAGGTGGAGTTATCGAAATTTGATGTCATAGGGATTCCTATGATTATATTTATGTTTATATTTATCAATTAACATACTGGTACATGAAATGGTTTCATCATATATAAATATTTCTATTTTTCACAGATAACTTAATATCATAACATGTAACGATATACAAATTCCACAATATCCCTCTCTATTATAAACCACAATATCATTTCCTTACATCTATATAAAACATTATACTCCCTAGATCTCTAAAGATGGATGGGTTATGTGCGTCAACAAAAATATCCATCTTTAGACACATACCTAGTCTCCAAACCATATAATGCCATTTTTATCCAATTTTAGTATCAATGTGACCAAATTATGATGAAATTCCATCCTATATTGTAGCACCCGAGATTTTTATGAGAAGTATTTTTTTTAATGTTATATACATCATCAAAGTAATCTTTCACTATAAACAACACTATGTTGGATTTATTTACATGAAATCGTGACCTTCTTCAATAGCTTGTGTTGTACGCAATATCGAGATTCACTAAACAACGATATGCTATTAAAATATTATTAAAACTAGTCGTTATGAATAGAAATACCCACTTTTGGTAATTTTATAAATTTTATCTTCCGAAATATACTTCATTTTTTGGATTCGGAATATGAAACTTAGCCTAGAGTGATTTTAATTTCTGAAAACATTCAATTTTTGATGAATAGTGAAAACACTTGGTTACTATTTAAAAACGACTATTTATTTAAATAATTATTTATTTAATTTAAATTTTTTTTGGTCATAATAGGTACATAATACCTATATAATTTCAATGTAATTCATTGAAGTCATTTTATAATAATTTTAGATATCTAAAAATTTTACTGTACTCTTCACCGTCTTTTACCCACTTCCTAGACGAATTTGCAATTTTACATAAAACATAATTTTACAGCATCTGTGAGTGGAATTCCAAAAATCTGAGAGACACGGTTAATATCAAGTAGTAAAATGAGGTTCAATAAGATAAAAATAATTTTTGGGGAATAGTAACTTTTTACTTTTTTACCACGGTTAAAAGTAAATAGTGTAATTAAGGGTAAAAATTATATTATTATTACTGTAACACATGTCCTAATTCTATTGGATAAGTTTAACTCGACCAAAAACAACCTTAGGAATAAAATATGACTATTTAGGTCCACTTGGATTAGATTATGACATTTAATATTATTTTATTTATAGAAGAGTTAAAATATTTAAAATCAAAGTTTAATAAAAAAACATTTTAAATATAGGGTTACATATAAGATAAATTTGACTACTAAAATTCATTATAAATTTAACAAAATTTAAAACATAACAGTATTTTATTTATAATTTTTATAATTTAAATATTTTAATTTATATATGACACAATGATGATGCAGTAATTACCTTATTAATGAAATATTAACATAATTGATGTTATAAATACCGAAATAAATGTAATTTGTGACTTTTTATGAATTACACTAATTTTATAGGTTAATATGACATGTTATTATTTGTTTAATTGACTTTTTTAGAACTGATAATGATGTTATGATTTTCAAAAAAATCAATTACCAAATAGTGTCAAAATTGTCATAAAATTGTTTTAAAAAAATATTATATTATAAATTGGAATTGTAATCCTAAAAATCTATGGTTTGGCCAAATTACTTAGATATGGTTATATATATTAATAATTAAAAACTTGGGGTTATTTTGGCTTGTTATAGTAAGCTTATTAACCATATAATGTAAGAAAACAAGAAGATACGGTAAAAGATAAATTATTTAACTTAGATTTAAAATCTAAATGATAAGGTTTAAATAGTAACCTATACTTGTCTAAAATCTATTTGATGAGAGTATTTCGACCCATCCAGACCTTAGCTTCTAAATAAATCAGTTTAGAGCTATTAAAAACTGATTATGACTTTATAATAAAATAATATTTTAACTTTTTCCTAATGTGCCCCTCTCCTCCCTTATAAAAGGTAACCTTCTCCCTCTCCTCCTCACACCACTTCTAGCCTTCAAGCTCGCCCAATCCCTGCCGAGTTCTCTTCTACACTTCCATATTAATATTCTAGAGGTCTTTGTCTTCTTCAAAGACCAATTTTAGTGCCCTAAGATGACGTTTCAAAGAGGCGTGTAGAAGAAGAGGTAATATCGGTTACCGATACTTTCAAATTTATTTCTTCTTATAATTATTATTATTTAGTTGTTTCATTATAAAGTAATAACATTAGTATAACTCATCTACTGATATGTTATTAAATATTTGAAAAAAAACTATTTTACCTTCTATCCATCCTATGGAAAATGAAATCACCGTGCCTGCGTACGTACGGAATACCATCTCCACGCAGTGGTGTAATCTGTTTTCCACCACCACCTTACTTGGATGGGTATAATGTTGTAAATAATAACTATATATGATTATTTTAAAGTTATATTAATTATAACATATTATACATACACCCCAATACAATTCCACGATCATGGTAACGATATCATCATTCGTGCGTACGTACGGAATATCGTCTCCATGATGTGATGTGACTCGTTTTACATGATCTTCATTGCATAATGATTATATAAATGAATTGAATGAATAAATATGATATATATATTACACTAATACCATTCTAGAAATTAGGTATCTCAAACCTAAAAATAATAATAAGAATTTATTCTACAAAACACGCATAAAAACAAAAATCAATAAACACCCGAATAACAAGTAGCATTGAAATATTACTAATAAGAAGCTAATAATATGACCATATATGATATCATAACAATGAGTATGATTCTGGAATAAGTCAATGACATTATTTAAATCTTTATACATGAGGTTTGGACACGTATGAAGCAAATCAGTCTTAAGGTAAGGGAAAATTTCGCAATCTCATTTTTATCCAAGATTGTTTATACTCTAGAAATTACTGGGGAATATTTGTCATCCACATCCATGTTTCGTTAATATGTAATATTATTTCACTCCTCCTACAATTTTTTAAATCCAATTTTACCCATCGGTGAGTCTTTAACAAAATATATGAAAGGAATATTTTGTCGTTTTTAATACGAGGTACTTTTTGACTTTTCCGGCCAAAGTACGAGAAGAATGTTTTTTAACTTATACGGCCTAAATGGACTTTTAGAACATTATTTCCTTGAAGGTTCCTTTAAAAGTTTTCAAGTTTATTTTTAATCAACTTCTTTTAGTTTAAAATTATATGAAATTTTAAGAAAGGAAAATGTTTTTGATGTAGAAAGGATATTTTCCTCAAGAATGGAGTTCAAGTGTTTTATCAAAATTATTTTCTATCTAAGATAATATAGGGTTAGGTTTATATCCCTTTGTTTACATTGATTTGATTATGTTATGATGGAATCATTTTTCTGAATTCTTTTTATCTTATATGGATTATGTTATGATGGCACGATGTTTATGTGTTCCATTTTTATTACATGGGTTATGTTATGATGTATGATTTATGATTTTTGGCACATATAACAATGGTTTCATTATGAGATGGGTGGGACCTATATCTCCCTCCTATGAATTGGGTAAAGATTTATATCTCATGAGATGAACATGGCTAGAATGGGAGGTTAATCCAGTTCCGTGAAACCGGACTGAAACGAGGAGTGAACTCGGTTCAGAAATGGACTTTGTCCGGTAAGATAGTCTTGGAAATGAGTCTTGACTACTATGAAATGATTCTATATGATTATGTATTTATGTGACAAAGTTTTATGTTTTATGTTATGATTATTTGGATTACATTTCACTATTATTATTGATCCAATGTCATGATATTATGATCTCTTTTGTAGGATAAGATTTTCCAAATGTTATGTTCCTAAGAATATAATATGATTGATATTTCTTTTGTTTACCCTTACTGAGCATTTGAGCTCACCCTTTTGTATGTTTTCTTTTCCCCAGGTCTGGAAGAAGGGTATTATGTAGAATATTCCAAAAGGTACTCTAGATATGATGAAATAAATGGGAGACAATGTAGATGATTTATGAACCATTTGTTTATGTTTCCCCGTTTAAAAAGATAGTATACCTATACGGTCCTTTCATGGTTTTGTTATATGTTGTAATAAGTATGCTTCAATTCTGATGTAATAACACTATATGTAAAGTATGGTTCGTTATAGTTTGTATCAGAGGAAAGGTATAGTAAACCTTTGGAAACTAGGATGTGAATTCCTTAGTAAGAACCATAATGATATGTCTAAGCATAGAACACAATATTAGTATTTTATAAATGGCCACGAATAACCTATGATAAGAACTAAAGTGTGAAATTTCATTACTGATTATGTGGTTTTCCTATTGTAATTATTGTTTATCACACTATGCTTCTTGGTTTTAGTGAATGGCTGGAACCCGAAGGAACCATGTTAATGTTGAATGTGACGGACAATGCAATGATTGTCCGCCTGAGAAACCAAACCTTATGGGAGCTCGAAAGAAAAATATTGTAGACATACTCACACAACTTTCTCAAGCTATGAATCAAGCAAGACTTTCAAACGAACAAATGAAGGAGAAACATTTTGTTGAATCCTTCATGAGGAAGTATCCAACTTCATTCAGTGGGTCTTCTAATCCATTAGTGGCTGAACAATGGATCAGTACCACTGAAAAGACATTTGTAGTACTTGAATGTTCTGAACATGACAAAGTCATCTTATAAGTGTATCGTTTGGAAGGTGATGTTGATCAATGGTGGAATCTTATCACGAATATGAGGCAAAGGGATGAAATTGAGTCCATTGAATGGGAAGAGTTCAAGAACTTATTTTTCAAAAAGAACTTCCCTCGTATTCTTCAAACAACGATGGAGAAGGGGTTTATTGAACAGAAGAAAAAGGATTATGAATCTGTTGGTACCAAGGAAGAAAATTTTACAAGACATTCAAGGTACACTTCTGGAATTATTATCCAACATGAGAGTAAGATTGATCGATACATTAGTGGATTAAAACCAAGTCTTTGATGGGAGTTAGCCATAAGGGACTTCAAAATATATGAGGAAACTGTTCGATGTGCTCTCGATATTGAGATGGAGATTGGAGTAACCCATCAGTCATATGGGTTTGATAAGAAGATGAAAATGGAATTCAAAGGAAAATCTAAAGACCACACTGAAAAGAAGATGATTTTTTTTTGCTCAAATTGTGGAAAGAAACATGGAGGGAATTGTCTTAAAGGGAAAAGTAAATGTTTCAAATGTGGAAAGGAAGGTCATTGGGCTTTTGAATGCCACAATGATAGGAAGAAGATGTCTAGTGATGCGAACAAAGAAAAGGCTACATAGAGTGCACCTCCAACACTTTAATGTTACAAGTGAAAGGAAAAGGGGAATTAGGATAATCAATGCCCTAATCAATGGGGTTTTTTATGATGATCGACGTCAAAAAACTCTTAAGGATAAAGACAAAGGAAAATCACATGCAATTTCTATCAGTGATGTGGAATACGATAACGAAGTGGTGAAATGAAAACTTATCATCCACTCTAAAGTAGAAAATGTTTTATTTGATTCTGGATCCACCAACTCTTTTATTTTTGAAGAATTTTCTAAGGGTATCGCCATATTACCTCAGTAGTTATACATTGAGTTAGCTGTGACAACCCCTAGTGGCACAACAGTCGCATCAAAAGCTTACAATTCTTCTCTGATTGATGTTTTTGGGAAAGTGATTCCTAAAAATCATGTGATCCTTCCTATAGTGGAATTTGACGTTATTCTTGGCATTGATTGGAATTCTTTATATGGAGCTCATATCAATTTCCCAAGAAGGAATGGCACATTTTATATTCCAGATCAATCTATGATCGTTTATCGATGCAAGGATGAACATAACCTTCCAGTGGAAATTTCATCCATCATATGGGTCTTGATTTCATTAAATTAAGGTTATTTATCTCAAATGGATGGAGAGAAACTCTTGATTAAGAATATTCCCATTGAACGAGAGTTTTATGATGTCTTTCCGGAGGAATTGTGAGGACATCCCCTAAATCGTGATGTTGAGTTTTCAATAGAACTCATACCGGGTCCTAGGCCTATTTCAAAGACACGATATAGAATGACCCCAATTGAGTTGTAGGGATTGAAGAAGCAACTCCAGGAGAATCTTGATAAAGGATTGATATGCCCCAGTGCGTCACCTTGGGGATCACCTGTTCTATTTGTTAAGAAGAATGATGGATCAATGAGATTCTGCATTGATTATCGAGAACTTAACAAGATCAATATAATGAACAAATATCTTATCCCACTCATTGATGACTTATTTGACCAACTATGCGGAGCTCAATACTTTTCTGAGATTAATCTTCATTCAGGGTATTATCAATTAAGGTTCAAAAGGGAGGATATACCAAAGATGTCTTTCCGTACAAGGTATGGACTCTATGAATTTATAGTGATGCCAATTGGTCTTTCTAATGACCCAGTTATCTTCATGGATCAAATGAATAGAGTCTTTAGAGACTATCTTGATCAGTTTGTGGTAGTCTTCATAGATGATATTCTTGTCTATTCAAAGAGCAAGGAAGATCATGAAGATCACTTGAGAATTTTATTGAGGACCCTTAGAAAGGTTAATCATTATGCCAAATTTACCAAGTGTGAATTTTGGATTCAAAAAGTTTCATTTTTGGGTCACATAATCTCATAAGAGGGGATATCTGTGGATCCAGAAAAAACAGAGGTTATTGAATGATGGTCGAGACCAACAACAGTAACTGAGATCCAATGTTTTCCTGGTTTGGCTGGATATTACCGATGTTTTGTGAAAGATTTTTCACGATTATCTAATCCACTCACCAGGTTGACTCGAAAAAGAGTTAAGTTCGTGTGGACGGAGGAGTGTGGAGAGAATTTAAAGGAGTTGAAAAGAAGGTTATCCAGTGCACCGGTTCTCACACAGCCTTGTAGTAGAGAAAGGTTTGTGATCTACAGTGATGCATCCAAGAAGAGATTGGGGTGTGTTCTCATGAAAAACGATATGGTGATAGCTTATGCCTCATGGAAGTTGAAAATCCATGAGAAAAATTACCCAAATCATGATTTAGAGTTAGCTACAGTAATATTTGCATTAAATATTTGGAGGCATTATCTTTATGGTGAAAGGTGTGATATTTATACTGATCATAAAAGTTGAAAGTATATTTTCACATAAAATGAGATTAATATATGCCAAAGAAGAATGTTGGAGCTGATTAAGGATTACGACTGCTCAATTAATTACCACCCTGGGAAAGGAAACAAGGTGGAAGACACATTAAGTTGACAAGACCATGCCAGCTTATCCATGATCTGGATCTCAAAAGATCAAATATTTATAGATTTACAAAGGATGGATCTTGGAATTATAATGGACGGGAAAAAATATTATCTTTTCTAAATGAATGTTTAACCATCTATACATGTGATGATTAAAGAGGCACAGAAAGAAGATGTAGAGTTACAAAAGAAGGTGTGAAATGTTCCTGAATTCATCCTTGATTTTGATGGGATAATAAAGTTCAGAAATGGGATTTTGTTCCTCCCAAAACAGAATTAAAGAAAGAGCTACTGGATGAGGCTCAAAGTTCATCATTCTCTATTCATCCTGGAAGCACGAAGATGTATAGGGACCTGAAAGAGTAATTCTAGTGGGATGGTATGAAAAGAGATGTTGCTGAATATGTCTCTCGATGCTTGGTTTTTCATCAAGTTAAAGTTGAGAGAAAGAAGTATAATGGGATGTTACAACCATTACCCATACCTGAATAGAAATAGGAAAACATCACTATGGACTTTGTCACCGGAATTCCTAAAAAATCCAAAAGAAATAATGCTATCTGGGTCATAGTTGATCGTCTTACAAAGTCAGCATACATCATTTCTATTAGAGAGGATTTCTCTCTTGATCAGCTTGCCAGGATATATGTGAAGGAAGTGGTAAGATTGAATGGAGTACCACGTTCCATTAAATCTGATCGGGATCCGAGGATTATCTCAAAGTTTATGTGAAGTCTACAACATACTCTGGATATAGAGATGAGTTTCTGCACTGCTTATCATCCTCAGACAGACAGTCAGTCTGAGAGAACAATTCAAACTCTAGAAGATATGTTAAGAGCTTGCTCTATGTATTTCAAAGGTAGTTGGGATCAACACATACCTTTTGTGGAATTTTCATATAATAATAGCTTTCCCCCCAGTATTCAAATGGCTCCTTATTAAGGTCCCTATGGAAAGAAATGTTGAACTACAACTTGGTGGGATGAAGTTGGGGAAAGAAAGCTATTAGGACCTGATCTTTTTAATGAGATTGCAAAAAAGGTCTGATATATTCTACAACACATAATAACAGCTCAGAGTTGAAAAAAAAGTTATGAAGATAACCGAATAAAATACCTAGAGTTTGAAGTGGGTGATAATGTGTTCTTACGAATATCTCCATGGAAGAGAGTAATGAGATTTGGAAAGAAGGGAAAGTTGAGCCCTAGGTATATCGGTCCTTTCAAAATACTGGATCTTGTTGGGAAGGTAGCTTACCTATTGGCACTTCCCCTGAATCTCTTTCAAGTTCACGATGTGTTCCATGTATCTCTCGTGAGAAAGTACATACCTGATCCTTCACATGTACTCACCTCAGAAGTTATACCGCTGGAGCAAGATCTTTTTTATGAAGAACTGCCTATAGAGATTCTGGATCATATCAAAAATGTTCTACGGAACAAGACCACTTGCATGGTGAAAGTTTTATGGGGGAACCACTAATTAGAAGAAGCTACATAGGAGCTTGAGGATATTATGAGGGATAGGTATCCAAATCTGTTTGTTACAAAGTGACAAATTTCGAGGGCGAAATTCATTTTAAAGGGGGTAGAATGTAACACCCAAGTTTTTTATGAGAAATATTTTGTTTTTATGTTATATACATCATCAAAGGAATCTTTCACTACACAAAACACTAGCTTCACTTACTTTACACGCAATCACAACCTTCCTTGATGGCTTGCGTTATACGCAATACCGAGTTTCACTAAACAACGATATGCTATTAAAATATTATTAAAACTAGCCATTATGAATAGTAATATCCACCTTTTGAAATTTTATAAATTTTGTCGTTCAAAATAGATTTCATATTTGGATTCGGAAAATCGAAATTAACCTAGGGTGATTTTTTGGTATTTGTCTGAAAACGTTCAATTTTTGATGAATAGTGAAAACACTATGTTACTATTTAAAAACCGACTTTTTATTTAAATAGTTATTTATTTTATTTAAATTTATTTTAGGTCAAAATTGATACATAATACCATAATAAGTTCAATGTAATTCATTGAAGTCATTTTATAATAATTTTAGATATATAAAAATTTTATTGAACTTTTCACTGTCTTTTACCCACCTCCAAGGAGAATTTTCAAATTTACAAAAAACATAATTTTACCACTTCTATGAGTGGAATTTTGAAAATATGAGAGACAAGGTTAATATCAAGGATTAAAATGTGTTTCAATAAGATAAAAATAAATTTTGTTGAATAGTATCGTTTTACTTTTTTTCACGCGGTTAAATGTAAATAGGGTAATTAAGGGTAAAAATTTTATTATTATTACCGTAACACATGTCCTAATTCTATTGTATAAGTTTAGTTCGACATAAAACATCCTTAGGAATAAAATATGACCATTTAGGTCCACATGGATTAGATTAGGACATTTAATATTATTCTATTTAAAGAATAGTTAAAATAGTTAAAATCAACTTTTGATAACTAAAACATTTTTAATATAGGGTTAAAATTAAGATAAATTTGACTATAAATATTAATTAGAAATATAATATTATTTCCTACATAATGGTATTTTATTTATAATTTTTAGTCTTTAAATAATATAATTTATTTATGACACAATGATGATGCAATAATTACCTTATTAATGAAATAATAAAATAATTGATGTAATAAATACCCAAGTAAATTTAATTTGAGACTTTTTATGAATTACAGTAATTTTATAGGTTAATATGACATGTTAATATTTATTTAATTTACTTTTTTTGAGCTAATAATGCTGTTATGATTTTCAAAAAAATCAATTTCCAAATACTGTAAAAATTGACATAAAATAGTTTTTAAAACAAATATTATATTATTAATTGTTATTTTATTCTTAAAAATATATCTTTCAACCAAATGACTTAGCTAAAGTTATATATATTAATATTTAACATCTTGGGGTTCTTTTGGCTTTTTATAGTAAGTTTATTAACCATATAATGTAAGAAAACAAGAAGACACGGTAAAAGTTAAATTATTTAACTTAGAGTAAAATATAAATGATAAGGATAAAATAGTAACCTAAACTTGTCTAAAATCTATTAGTTGAAAGGATTTATACCCATCCCCACCTTATCTTCAAAATAAATCAATTTGGAGCTATTAAAACCCGAATATGACTTTACAATAAAATAATATTTTATGTTTTTTCTAAGGTGCCCCTCTCCTCCCTTATAAAAGGGCACCTCCTCCCTCCACTCTTCACACCACTTTGAGTCCTAAAACTGTGCCAACCCCTACCAATTTCTCTTTTACACTTCCCTAGTAATATTCTAGAGGTCTTGGTTTTCTTCAAATACCAATTTTAGTGCCCTAAGAAAAGGTTTCAAAAATGCATGTCGAAGAAGAGGTAATATTCATTACCGATTCTTTCAAATTTATTTCTTCTTATACATATTCTTATTTAGTTTTTTCATTATTAAGTAGTAACATCAGTATCACTCATATACTGATATGTTATTATAAATATGAAACAACACAATTTCACCTTCTATCCATCCTACGTAAGATGAAGTCACCGTGTGTGCTTATGTACGGAATATCATCCCCACGCCGTGGTGTAATCCGTTTTCCACCACCACCTTACTTGGATGGGTATAATGGTGTAAATAATAACTATATATGATTATTCTAAAGTGATATTGATTCTTAAATAGTATTAGTAGACTCCAATACAATTCCATGAACATGGTAATGATATCATCGCCGTGCGTAAGTATAGAATAGCGTCTCCTGGATGTAATGCGACTCGTTCTACATGATCTTCATTATATAATGATTATATAAATGAATTTGATGAATAAATATGATATATATTACATTAATACCATTATGTAATAAATATGAAATATTACTAATAATATGATAAGAATATTACCATATATGATATCATAATAATGAGTATTAATCTAGAATAAGTCAATGACATTATTTAAATCATTATACAGGAGGTTCGAACACATACGAAGAAAATCAGACCTAAGGTAAGGGAAAATCTCACAATCTCATTTTTATCCGAGATTGATTATACTTCAGAATTTACTGGGGAATATTTATCATCCACATCCATGTTTCATCAATATGTAATATTATATCTATTCTCCTACAATTGTTTAAATCCAATTTTACCCATTGGTGAGTTTTTAGCAAAAGATAGGAATGGAATATTTTGTCATTTTTAGTACGAGGTACTTTTTTAATTTTCTGGCCAAATTATGCGAAGAATTATTTTTTAAACTTATACAGCCAGAATAGAAATTTATAACATTATTTCCATGAATCTTCCATTACAAGTTTTCAAGATTATTTTTAATCAAATTCTTTTAGTTTAAAATTATATAACATTTTAAGAAAGGAAAATGTTTTCGAAGTAGGTAATGATATTTTCCTCAAGAATTGAGTTCAAGCGTTTTTTCAGAATTATTTTCCATCTAAGATAATATAGGGTTCTGTTTCTATCCATATTTTTAAATTTATTTGATTATGTTATGATGGAATTATTTTTATGAAGTCTTTTTTTCTTATATGGATTATGTTATGATGGCACAATGTTAAAGAATCCCATTTTTATTATATGGGTTATGCTATAATGTATGATTTATGATTTTGTGGCACACATAAGAATGGTTTCATTATGAGATGGGTGAGACCTATATCTCCCTCCAATGCATTGGGTAAATATTTACATCTCATGTGATAGACATGGCTGGAACAACAGGTCAATCCGGTTCAGTGAAATAGGACTAAAACGAGGAGTGAACATGGTTCAAAAATTGACTTTGTCCGCTAAGATAGTCTTAGCATTGAGTCTTGACTAGTAATAAATTATTTTCTATGATTATGTGTGTATGACACAAAGTTTCAGGTTTCATGTTATGATTATTTGGATTACATTTCACTATTATGATTTATCTCTGTCATGATATTATGATCTCTTTTTCATGATAAGATTTTCAAAATGTTTTGTTCTTAAGAATACGATATGATGGATATTTCTTTTTTTTACCCTTACTGAGCATTTGAGCTCACCCTTTTGTATGTTTTATTTTCCCCAGGTATGGAAGAAGTTTATTAAGTATAATATGCCAAAAAGGACTCTAGATATGATAAAATAAACAGGAGACAAAGTATATGATTTATGAACCAGTTGTTTATGTTTCCCAGTTTTTAAAGACACTATACCTATAAATTCCTTTAATGGTTTTGTTATATGTTGTAATAATTATGCTTCAATTCTGAAGTAATAACAATGTATGTAATGTATGGTTCGCTATATTTATGTTCCCTAATTCAACTCTGTTCATGTCCAAGAATATGGGATTCATCTTAATAGCTATCGTCGATCTGGTTATAATATCATTTATACTCCTAGCATCTTCCACTTTATTTACATTCCTAGTATTGTAATGGATTAAATAGTCAAAATCATTTATAATATATAACCCCATTCATTGGTTCATTTTGAGCATCATTTATGTAAATATATACTGATTTATATTTTGAAATGAATTTTTGTCAAAATTCTCTCTTTATATATAATGAATCAAAATATAAAATCAAATGATTACTAAATACAACAGTAAATATTTCTTATGATATCCCTTCTCGTAGATTTTTTTGTCAATATGTATAAGTGATCTCATTAGCATTCTATAGGAGTAAAAAATCGAATACATTTTTGTATGAATATCAATAAACAATAAATCTTTCCCCCCTATAGGATAATGGGAGTATAGGTTTAGCGACTGGCCATATTAATTCTTTGAATCTTTATTCACATCCATCAGTCCAAACATGATTCACTCCCTTCCATTTCATATCTGTTATACAGATTGAAAATAATTGAATGATTTTATAGATCATAAATAGTACCCATCTATTCCATTTGAACTATGGATCTACCTTCAAAAAATTACAATCCATTCCTCAACATCAACTACCTTTAATCTATATTAAAAAATATTCTAGAAACCTAGATTTAGAGTCTACAGTATTAAATTATTACACGATTAAAGGACTCTATAAAAACAAAAAATTCAGTCAATGAAATTTACCTTCACATAATTATTTAATATAGAATAAAGCACATTAAATTCTTTAGAAAACACAATAAAAACTTTATAAATTTACAATTGATGAGATAAGAAGTATTTATAAAAAAATAAGGAACCTAAACCAATTGAATAATAACATGACCTTTGGAATAGTATTTTGACCATTAAGAATAGTAATTCATCCAATAGAATAGTAACCTCGATATAAAGGCATAGATAAAAATTAGGCTCCTTAAAAATAAAAATATGATATATTTATATCCTAAAATAAGAAAATAATTTTTTTAAATGATTATTTATGTATGGATATTTTTTGAAGACATAAATATTTATTTATAATTTTGTAATTCTTTTATTGATGTAAATTTTTTTTTATGTTAACAAAATATATTCATAAATTAATATTTTTGTTTCTTAGGATTATATGATAATTTTATGAGAACTTAATTAACTTTTGATTGTGTTATAAAATCTGTTATAATTTTAAAATTAGTATATTTTTAATAAATAATGATTTTAATGAAAAATTAAATTTATCATATTTAGACATTTATCTATAAAATGGAATCCAATTTATAAAAATAATTGTGAAAATACATTAGGATGAATTTAGGGAATTTTTCAAAAAGTGTTTCATATTTTGGGAATAGTTAAATACGATTATTTACGATAAAATCTAAATACACTCTTTATTGAGTTGTGATGAATGTATGTTTGATTTAAGCACTATTTATCAGAACTCGTATTCTTTAGTTACTATAATTTGTCTAAAAAATCAATAGTATTCATAGTAATTTGCCATAATACCAAACAAATAAAAAAAATAATCAACAAACTCCCCTCTCCACCATTTTAAATCCCACCCCTCGCAATCATTTTCCTCACCCCTCAAAGTCGTCGATGGAAACTAAAATTATACCCAATACTCTTCCCAAGTATCCCCCACCACCCTCCAACCCCCCAATGTCTACGATCCTTAGTTATTTATGAAATACCAAACTCAGCTTCTTATGGAGGTTTATAAGGAGAATAATTCAAGAGGTAAAACAAGATTTATTCTTTTAATTTATTGTATGTTTATTTTCAATTGGTTTCCAATCCTCACATATCCTTACACAATAAAAATGAAAACTACATTATAATTTATATACAATAATTTTATTTTGTTCATTCAACACCCCATTATCATTTTTTTATCCCCACCCTTTTTTTTCTAAAAAGGTAAATATCATCTATGATGTTATAATTTATCGGATTCAGGGATTACATGTTTACCATTTTCATTACCTCATTCTTGGAAGGACATAAAAATATATCTATATTTAATAAATATATAATATATGTATTAAATCGTATTTAATGTTCTCTGATAAATTAATATACATGAAAAAATTTAATAAAACAAAACTAGTTTGTGATGATCGAAAAAACTTAAAAAAAATCTAAATAGTCATCAATGACATTTTTTCTAATAAATAATCCTCACATTTGGAAACAAAATTAAATATTTTAAAATTAAATATTATTAAATCTAATTTGTGACATATTATTTCAATTAAGTCCAACAATTCTTATTTTACATAATCTTCTATACATGAACACAAGTGAACCGTTCATGAAAACCAAGGAAACAAATGCTCCCAAATGAGGAAACTAAATGTCACAACCCACAGAAAAGGATATAAATGAATATAATTTAATTATAAAAAATTACATAAATATATAATTTTAATTTATTTATTAATTAATTAATTAATTTAATTATCCAGGACATTAATTATTATTTACAGAACACTTTCATACGTAAGTTATGGGATTCATTCCGAACCTGCATTTTTCATTCAGGTTCCACATTCTCATTATTTAACACAATGTAATTATTCAGTAATTTTAAATAATTATTATAAATTATTTATATTTTTTCCAAAATCATGTACCTATACCATTTTATCATTCTTTGATGGGGAAATACATGTTTTAAAAAGGTTACTTTCTCAGTTCTTCCAGATAAGATAGCCCGATTAAAGGGAACTTCCCGCATTTTTACCCATTTTAATGAACCATAAATAAGATGTTATCATACTCTAATGTTTTTATAAAATCACTTATTTTTTCATGAAAACCAATATTTATTAATTTATTTTTCTAAATAAACAATTTTCCCTTTTTTATTTTAAATAATCAATAATAAATTTTTATAAAGAACTAATGTCGCTCATTTCTAAAAGATTCCTAAACGAATATTTTTTTTATGTTTTCATTTAAGTCTTTCATAACCTATCATGTTTTATTCATATTTTTATTTATTAATGACTATGTATTATTTTAATCCATTATTCCATAAACACCATTATGATACACCCATTTGTTATGTATTATCACATATTTATGATACCCATCCCTTTACATGGGTATCCATTGTGTTTATTCATTATGTATGATTATTCACGTCAAACGCATTTTCATGACCATGTTATTATAGGTGTTCCATGATATATCTCCAACAAATTTCGCAATCTTTAGAATCACAAGACGTCATGTTTGAACAGGGAGTGAACCTGAATCCATTATGGGGCTTTTTCAACCATTTGTAATGATTTTGGAAGTTATCCTTGAGATAATTGCTCATTGCATGTTGAATTTTGATTCCATATTACAATGATAACATGGGTAAATAATCCCATGTTATAAATTTCATGTTTTCTTATGTTTATTCATGTTCCATTCCTTTTCATGTAGTCATGTTATGTTGTCCTGCCTTTGTGATACTCTTTTTTATATATGTTTATACCCCTACATAGATTTTTAGATCAAGCCTTTTTTCATGTATTCCATAGGTTATCCTGTAATGATGTAAGAGCACAATGGATGTTAGGAGCTCAATATGGATATGTAATAAAAAAAGTATTTATTTTGGTTTTATGTTTTCAAATTAGGTTCTTAATATTTAAAATACACTAGACATTACAAACCTTGGAAGTATTTGATTATTAATTATGCATTAAACCTTGTAATTTTCTTTTTAAAAAAGGATAGGTCATTTATAGTTGTTATTATAGGATGGTCTAGTTATTTTTATATATTAGGACTATATTACTATACTAATAATCCTATGGGTATTTCAATCGCCATGGATAACAATGATTAAAAATTAGTGGATAAAAAGTTTGGATAAACATTTCATTAACAATATTATCCTTTTATAATAAAATATGAATTTTTATGTTCTTAATAGATAAGTATTAAAAACAACCAAATTTAATTTTTTTTATATTTAATTTCTATAAATAAGAGAACTTTTTCCTGCAATTGATGTGATATGGAATATGATGAGTTCCCTAATGAAATGAAAAATCTTATGGGAACTACTGTAAAAAATAATGAGAGTACTTGATCAACTATAGCATGTCAGAAATAATGACATGAATATTATGGAAAACCCTCCTTCTCTTAACAAACATAATGTTTATGTATAATCTTTTATACGACAAAGGCCTCCAATGGTTATTTAATATTATGACCCCCTCCACATAGAAAAATGAATTAACTCCATTTATAAGTTATTATTTTCCCATAAATGAATAGAAAAATAAAATGTTGTGCTGGATTAATATCATTTTGATAGGGAAGCTTATCAGTGGAGGAAACTGATCAGGTACACAATGTTAAAGGAGGAAATTGATTCCATTGAATAGTAATATTTCAAGAATATATTTCCCAATAATTATATTCCCAAAAAGATTTATATTAATATACAAAGGGAGTTACATGGTCTGAAGAAAATGTAAGATTGGTCAATCAAGGAGTACGAGGAAAACAATATAATGCTTTCATGATACGACTTTGGCTTTTCATGAACAGAAAAATCATGTTTGATCCCATATTTTGCATACTAAAGTCGATTATACAAAAATAATTGATGAATACAGGTTTTGAAAATTATGATGAAATTCTTCATTGTTACCTAAAGGTTGAAACAATGATCAGAGACTCTTAGTGGTCTCATGGGGTTAGAGATTAAAAGAAAAAATGGAGTTTAATATGGGAGGGTTAACAGATAAATTCCAAGATGGAAAAAAATGAAACATCCCACATATGAAAAATATTGGAATCTGAATCCTATTAACATCATAAATAGAAGTTGTAGATGCTTAAAATGTAGAAGAACATGGGAAATATATATTAACTATTGAATGGGTATGATAAATAGCACTAATTAGAAAAAAGAAAGGTTGTTTTAGATCAAAACTCAGAATGAAGTGCGGTGTTTCAATTTAATGGAACATGAGAATTTTGAATGACATTTTTTTAATACAAGGGTTGTTTGATGAAATAAAAAATAATAATCCAATGAATAAAGTAAGGGCATCTGTTATCAAAACAGCTGAGGTGGAGCATGAAATTGATGTGGTGATAGGTATACTATTTATTTATTCACAATATTGTGTTTACAATTTAATTATGGTTCTACCAATTATTCTATATAATTAATGTTTATTATAACTATTAAAAATACACATTAAAATATTGTTACTGATTTATCTGTGTGAATAGGAATTTTTAAATTATTTCATCCAACGTATTTAATCATCCCTAGTTAATATTTCTAGACTTAACTAAAAAATAATATTTTTATATTACCTTTTCTAGATTTTGATGGTATATTGTACATGGATTGGGTGTCATTATATAGATATAACATAAAAATTTAGGAAAGGTAGATCACTCTTTAAATCCCAAAAGCATCGTCCAATCCTGTGAATGTGTAAGGAGGATAATGAATCTACTTTAGAATCATCATCTTATGTTTATATATTACTACCATATGAGTAACCATATATAGCTAAAATTAATTAAAAAAAGGATATAATCATGCTCAAAAACATTTCTATTGTGAGTGACTATATTAATGTATTCCCTAAATAGTTTTTTATGTTGCTCTAAATATAGAGGTAGAGTTCTTGATTGAGAATATTAATGGATATCATCCTATATCAAAGACACCTTATATAATTACAACCATCGAGTTGGAATAATTGAATAATCTTATATATGATATTATTTTCAATGGTTTTAGATTCCCATGTACCTCATCATGGGGTGCACTATTCCTCATTTTCAGAAAGAAGTATGTATCATTATGCCTCTTCATTGATTATCATGATCTCTATAAACATAGGATAATGGACATGTATCTCTTACCCTAGATAGATGACTTGTTCGATCAACTATGTTGGACAATGTTTTTCTCAATGGTGGACCTTCATTCTGGATATCACCAATTAATGGTTAAAAAAAGATGATATTACAAAGAGTTCTTTTATAACGTGGTATGGACACTATGAGTTCACAGTGATTCCATTAAAACTCACTAATTATCCAACAATATTCATGAAATTGACAAATTTTGTCTTTAAAAGTTCCCTAAAAAATTGGTATTATTTATTTATGATATTATGATATTCACCAAGATAAAGGAGAAACGTGGGGAGATTTTGAATTTTTTTTTAAAAGTCTATGAGAAGAGATAATCTATATTAAATTTATAATAAATGTGAGTTACGGATAGAGGAATTGGTATTCGTGGGGAATGTTTTCACTTGTAAATAAATATCTATTGACCCTTCCCAGAAAAAGGAAATTTAGGTGTGTGTCAGGAAAACATATGTAATGGATATCTGTAGTTTCCATGATCTAGATGTGTATAAGAATGATTTTTGAAAAAACATCTCATGATTGTAAAACCCAAAAACAAAGATATGTCGGAAGGGAGTGAAGTTTGTCTAGACAACTGAAATTGAAGAATACTTCAATGAGTTAAAAATATTCTTATCACCTCATCATTACTCACACTACTGACAAGTGGGTAAATTTATATCATTTAAAATGATTCTTTAATGTGGTATTAGGTTTTTTGCAGATGAAAAATGACTAATGTATATCGTATTCCTCAAAGAATTTGTGCATTCAATAGAAAAATTATCCCACGCATGATATGGAGTCGGTAGCTGTTATCTTTGTGTAGAAAATCCAACTGAATTATCTTTATAGGTATATGTGTGAGAGATATAATAATCATAATATCCTCAAATAAATGTTCACATAAAAATAGATTAATATAAATTTTAAAATTTGATTAGATCTCATAAAATATTATGACTCCTCAATCCACTACCATCCTCGTAAATCAAATAAGGTAGAAGATATTAAAAGTAGAAAGGATCCTTTATATTTATAAAAAATGTTATTTGAGAAGGATCCAATATTATTTGACTAACAAAGGAGGGAAATGGCAATCATTATGGAATAAATATCATCAATCCGTTCTCAAAATGTTTCTCAAAAATAACATATTGAAAAATAAATAATTCTCAAAGAAATGATGAAGACATTTAGAAAAACATGGAAGCTATTAGAAAAGGGAAATTATTTGAGTTTAAAATGGATGAGGAAGGATTCATGGAATTTGTGTCATGCAAATGTATACCATTAAATCCATATTTAATGAAATAGCTTATGAATGTATCACATAGATCAAACGTCTATATTCACCCGGTGAGAAAAACGATGTATCATTTTTTCCAAGAGAACTATTAGTGGGACAATGTGATGAAAGATATTAGTAAGTATACATCAGAGTGATTGGTATGCCTGAAAATAAAGGCTAAAAGGAAAAATTATATTGGGATGATTCAACCATTAACCTTGAAAACATATAATTGGGAAAACATCACCATGTAATTTACCACCAGACATACAAATAAATCCATAGGAAACAATGAAATAAGGGTTATTGTGTATCTTCTTACACAAAGTGATCAGTTTATCAAAATTTGAGAGGACCTATCATTAAATCAAATTTAACGGATATACATCATAGAAGTGGTATGTTTTTATGGATTTCCACTATTGATTGTATCTAATCACCATCCATTAATTACATCCATGTCTGGGAAAAGTCTCCAATATGCTCTTAACATTATTTGGAACATCAGAACAACATATTATAGTCAAACTGATGGAAAATATGGCCAGAAAATTCAGAGACTAGAAGACTTGTTCAGATCACGTTCTATGGAATTAAATGGAGAATGATAAAAACATCTAACACAGGTTGAGTTCTCTTACGAAAACAGTTACCAATCAAGAATCCAGATGGCTACATATTATGCTCTTTACGATAAATTATACATAGCACCAACAATATAAGATTAAATTTTTGAATCAATGTTACAAGGAACTGAAATGGTTGACGGAAATGTAAAAAATGTTAAAATTATTCAGAAGTATTTTTGGCAAGCCCAAAGATGAAAGAATTTCATTGAAAACAATCATTAATTAAAATAGTGTTCAAGGTTGGAGACATGGTATTTATATTCATATTTCCATGTAAGAGGATCATGTTGATTGGGAAGAAAGGTAATCTATGTCCCAAGTACATCGCCCCCATCAAGATTATTGATCATGTCAGACTTGGGGCCTATCAACTAGAACTTCCACCAACCATGTCTCCACTACATTATTTATTACCCAAATCCCTCTTTAGTAAGTACATAATGAATCAATCACATGTATCGAATTCAGATGTGGTGTAGTTGGAAAAAGATCTCTTTTTTAGGAGTATCGAGTAAATATATTGTATAATAGAGATAAATTTATATGCAATAAGACTACACCCCTGGTCAAAGTACTATGATGGAATCATAAGTATGAAGAGGAAACAAGGTTACTATATAAAGAAATGAATAAGAGGTTTACTAACCTTTTTCCACATAGTATTTAAAAAAATTCGATGGTGAAATTTCAAAAGGGTTGAAGAATGTAATGACCCTGAATTTTATCAACAAAATTTCACTTATTATAATAATAACATATTCTATAAATGAAAAAAAATCACTTAGATAAAATAATATAATTATTATAAATGAATAATGAATGAAAATATAAGTATTTATAGAAATTAAGGAAACTAAAGCAATGGAATAATAACATGACCATTGGAATAATAACTAGATAATGTAAAATAGTAACTCATCCAATAGAATAGAAAACTAAATGATGAATATACAGAAAAAATTTAGGATTATATTTAATGAATATTGGATATATTTATATCATAGAATACATAAAAAATGTTTTGAAAATTATAAATTGTCTATGAATATGTTTTTAAAACGTAATCATTTTTTAAGAATTTTATAATAAATTTTAATGACATATAAGAATTGTTTCCATAAAATATATTCATAAATTAATATTTAGGTGTCATATTTTTACTAGATAATTTTATGAGACATTAATGCATTTTTCAAAGTGTTATAAAATTATTTTAGATTTTAATATTTCTATTTTTGAATAAATGATGATTTTAATTAAAAAATAAATTTATCCTATTTTGAATATTATTTCTATAAAATGGTGTCCATTTTTTAATTTATATATGTAAAAAATGGTTAGGGTTAATTTTTTCATTTTTATAAAACAGTTGATTTTTTGTTAATATATATTTATGATAATTTATTATATTGGATAAATACATGAATTACAACATCATGGATTATATATGGATGTTGTAAGGAAAATTTTTTCCAAAAAAAATAAAATATTCAATTTATTTAGTAATAATAATCAATAATATTCATAGTATTGCATCATATTAATAAATAAATGAATAAAATAATCAAAAAACAACACATTCCTAAACAATAAATACCACCCATCACCAACTACTATCCTCACAACTCAAAAGACATGAGGATTATAAAAATTATTCTCAATCCTCTTTCTACATATATAATCCATGTCTAAGTTCCTATGGTCTCAATAAGTGTCCAAAATCATGTTCCCCACGGAAGTTCTAATGATAAAAATTCAAGAGGTCAAAACCTCTTTGTTTTTCTTCTAATATCACTTCAATTAATTTTGGTTTTATTTCCTCTGATCACATACCATTATCAAAGTGACATTTTAACTGAAGTATATTTTATACAGTAGAATTTTATGTTTTTCATTGAATAAATAAACATCATTTATTTTCACCTCCACTTTGGTTCTAAAGATGAATACATCATCCATGATATTTTAATTTATCTCATTCAAGGATGATGAGTTTCCAATTTCCATTATGACATTAAAGTATGGCCACAAAACCATTTTTATGTATAAAAATATTATAATATATTTATTAAATATTATAAATATTTTTTTAACAATTATATATACCTAATATTAATTAATAAAACGAAACTAGTTTGTGATGACAGAAAAAATGGAAAAACAATATTAACAGTTATCATTAATCTTTTATCTAATGAATAATCCTCACAATTGAAAAAAATATATATAAGACAATTTAATATCCTGAATTTTCATTAATGACAAGTAATTTAAATTTTTAAAATGATTCTCATTTTACATTATCTTCCATACTCTAACACAAGTAAACCGATCATGAAAAATATGGAAATAAATTCTACTGAAGGATGAAATTAAGTACCATAACCCACAAAAAATGCAATAAATGGACATAATAAAATTATACTAAAGAATCTAAATATATAATAAGTTATTAATTAATTAAATAATTAACTAAATTTATAATTTTTTAAAGTAAGTTGAAGTGCATGTAGTTTCAGATATAAAATAAGGGATTCATTCCGATCATCCATTTTTTCTTTTGGATTCAACTTAATCTATTTTTAATCGAATGTAATTATTATTTTTCATTATATTATTATTTTTATTTATATTTATTTTTTCCAAAATCATATATCTCGATCTGGTCATCCTTCTTTTATGGGGAAGTACATTTTTTCAAATTTTTCCCATCTCAAATATTTCTATAAGTAAGCCCGATTAAAGGGAAAATTTTGATTTCATACCCATATTCATGAACCATCAATAATATGTTATAAAACAATATTAATTTTCCTAAATCACTAATTTTATCATGAAAAACATTATTTATTAAATTATAGTTTTATGAAAATAATTTTTCCTTTTCGATTTTAAATAATCATTAAATATTTTTGTAGACCACAATAACATGGCTCATTTGATAAGTTTCATAAACACATGTTTCACATATTGTAACTTAAAATTTTCATGTCCTATCTTATTTTATTCATATATTACCTTATAAATGAATATTTGTGATTTTAATCCATCCTTTTATGGACACCATTATTATACTCCCATTTTTATGCATTATGACATGTTTACAGTGACCATCCCTTTCCATGGGTAATTATTTTTTATTCCTTATGCATGATTCTTAATATCATACAAATATTAAAAATCATGTTATTCTGGGTGCACCCAAATTACACTCCAATTAATTGGGTGATGTTTATTCTTATGATTCATTATGCTGGAATGGGGTGTGGATATGAATTCTTTATGGGACTTTTTCTGCCAGGTGCAATGATCTTGGAAGTTATCCTTGAATCATTATTATATCATGTTTTATGTTTTTGTCACCTTCCAAGTATACCATAATTAAATGATACAATTTTATAATTTTTATTATCAGTTTTGATTTGTCATATTCTATTCTTTTTTATATCATCATCTTATGCTTCCAAACACTTGTGTTATTCTATATTTCAATGTTTATACCATTGCTGCACTTTTTTGCTCATCCATGTATTCATGTATTCTCCATGTTACACTATACAGATGATAGTGATTATTGTATGTTATAAAATCATTCATGGATATTAAATAAAAGCGGTTTTATTTTGTTTTTATGTTTTTTAATAATGTACCTAATCATCCAATGAAACTAGACTTTATGATCCTTGGTTGTACTGGATAGTTAACTAAGATTAAAATCAAATAAAAATTTGTTAAAAAAGGTTTTGGTTGTTATAGTATCTCACTATAAAGGATAAATAGGCATATAAATATTTTAAAACTAGATATATACATGATTCACATATTAAATTGGAAATAAAAGAACATATAATGATAATAAATTTACACATACATTTTATTATTCATAATATATTTTTTCATATCTCGAAGAAAGAGGGAAAATATATTAGGCCACTTACTCAGTAAGTGTATGGTTCATTAGAATTTATATTCAGAAACTATGTTATAATTAATATGGGAAGGTAAATAACTAAAAATCCATTCTATTTAGTAAATAAATTAATCACAAAATGCATCCATAAACAATATATATGAATAAATATTGTGTATAATAGAAAAATCATTCTATATAAATGAAATAATTAATTGTGGACATCATGATATCATTTCTATCAAGTATGTAGGCAATATATTCTAATCAATTAGTAGGTGTATAGTAAAACATCATTTAATTATATTGGACAATTAGTTTGACTCATGATACATATTGATGCATCAAGGGGCAATATAATTTTGGGAATAACCCATAACTGTATGACAAATGAATTTCATTTAAATTTGATAATAAATGTAATTCATAAAAATGTGAATTTTTAATAAAAAATGATATTGAGTGAGGAATACATAATATCAATGTTTCCCATTTGAATCGAATGACATTCATAGTAATTTTAATTCTTTAAAAATGTAGAAATACCTTCTGGTTTATGAAATAATCAAATCCATGATACAATGAATTAGGATTTATAAGATAAATTTACTATCTAGGGAACACATATCTCAATAAATTTAAGGATTAATGTGATATTTAATGACCACAAAATTGTTAAATAGATGTAAGATGACCAAAAATTCATAAAAAATTATATTTTTATATAGAATCTAGAATTTTAAAGATTAAAATAAAATGGAAGAGAAAATGTTTAAATAATTTCTCATTAAATATAAATCATTGTAAAACCATTGAAATAATTAATAATAATCTAAATATTGTGAAATGGATATTTAAGGGGTTACAGTCCACTTTGCGTTGTAAATTACTACATGTCTAGAAAAATTATGTAATTATTAAAACATGGGCAATATAACTAAAATGTAGTTATAAACAATTCTGCGTGTAGAACCCAAAAGGAAGGTTTGTATACTAAAAATTAATTCTATAAATTTATAACATAATTGTTTAATTGTTTAGATAGGGATAAAAATTAAAAAATTAATTTGGGTTGTGAAAAAAGAAGTGATTCATATATGGTTCAGTGATTTTTCGGTTTGTGTGCTTAAGGATTTTATTATGTATAGGTTCAATCCAGATTCGGTGTAAGAATTGGGACTTTATGGATCTCAATTATCAGTCACCTTTAATAATCCTATAATCACACCTTTGGAATGGTAACATTCAAGAATTTATTACTGTATTAATATCCTAAAACCTAATATAAACATAAATGTTCAAGATTTCATAATGGTAATACACAACCCAATAAAATATTTATTTAATAAAGAAGGTACTCCTCATGTCATAAAACAATGGTCATGAAATTTTAGACAAAAAAATATTTCTAATAAATAAATAGTTCTGAAGTAACATAAAATTGATATAAATATAGAAATTATCCTAATGAAACAATTACTTGTACAATATATCATCTAATTAAATGTAAAATACACCCTCTTGTTAATCATAAGGAGGTAAAGTGACATACTTTCCTGAATTGGAATGGTGGTGAAATTAGTAGGTCCCAAAATTCACAATATCCCGTCATGTCTTTCATATTTGGAATATCAAATCCCTTCATCATGGGATATCTGGATCAAATTTATAAGTTTCTATATCAAACCCTCATAACATGAGTAAAAAGATTCACACCTTTTAGTTGCTTATCATCAAAAGTAGAGGGTTACGGTGTATGTTTATTGGCTCGAGGCCTCAAAATTTTCCTTAAGAAATGAAATAACACCATTAATTGATGTTTTATTAAACTAGATCATTTTGAATACTAAATTATTTCAGTCACATAACTTCAATGAACTTCAATTTTTCTAAGGCAATGCGAAACTCATTGTCGTTCTTCCCACAATATGTTTACATTGTAAATTTTCATTAAAATGTCAGTCTCAATCTTCTAGTTTCTATATTTCTTCTATTTGATCAGTTAATATTAATACATTTTCATTCCATTCCACATTTCATCATTGCATAAAGTGTCTTTAACATACTAAATTTTTTTCTTTTCATTCGTCTTCCAAAAATTAGTTGCATCCAGCCAAAATTCACAAAAGAAGTTATACAGTTAGAAAATTTGATATCATATCAATTATATTGTAAAAATAAACATATATATATATATATATGATTTTAATTATTACTTGATAATTTTTATGGGTGTAAAAAGTAAAAAAAAATTCTTCTTGACTTTTCATTAAGAAAGTGAAAAAAACCACTCAAAAGAATTTGTAAAATTCTTTTAAAACAATGTAATATATTAAGGATAATATAAGTTTAATTAAGATATATTTTATTTTAATAACAATTAATTTTCTAAATAAGTTTTTAAAATATGTATGTAGAAGAATGATTTACCTGACCTAAAAGGAAAATAAGGCCAACTTTTCATTTAGATATTTCTTTTCTTCATTCAAGTCACTAAGAGAGGAATAATTTTCAAAAAATAAGGAATATTCATAAAAATTAAATGGATAAAAATATATATTAATTTTATTAATGATATATTAAAACACCCCTTTAATGAAAATATACGAAATCAAAAAAAAATTGATATTGTAAAATAAATTCATACCACTTTTATAACTATTAGATTGTAACCCCTTGAACAAGTAAACATTGATTCAAATTTTAACCATAATAAATAAATATATATTCTCTTTTAAAACATTGAATGGGTATTATATATAAAAAATAAATTTAAATTGGTATTTAATACCAAATATACCTCAATGGAGTGTAAATTAGGACAAAATCTCTTGATGTTCAACATCCCACGTAAGTTTTATTATCCTTCTTTATAATAAATTTTGATTTATCATAATAATATGTCAAAATCATATACATATTTATAATATAATATACGGTCATTTAAAAAATTATAATACCATATTATTAGTAATTATTTATTAACAATATCTTGTTTGGTGTTAAATATTTAATGTTTTTGCATAATATAGTTTTCTTTTTTCAATCATAAAATCATGATCCTAAAGAAATGATGTCAAAAATATTAGTAATGATATGAATATCATATATATTGATTATATACATATTTAGTATAATACTTTTATGGTGTAAATAAATAACGGATCGCATTGCATCACAACCCTACCCCCCAAGGCCTTTCGGGGTGGTAGTGAGCTGGGTATGGCAACCCGAAATCCACATCCAATATTCTATGGGATAGTGGAAAATATTGTATAGTAATAATAATTAAATAAGAGTCCAAATCCAAATAACCTATATGAACCAAAATAATAAGATCCATGAAATAGTCACTACAAATAAAAATACAGATTAGCGATTGTTTTCAAAATGGGTTATGCACTACTCCCTCAAATTTCTGGAATTATTTCTTGAATATTTGGTTTGATTTCAGAGGGATTTTTGTCAATACCACTAACAATTTAATAATCAGTGTCTTTGTATACTCATTTGGATTTTAGAGGCATTATATATATATATAATAATCATTATGATATTAGAGTTAATATAAATATAATGGAATTTTTAAATGGAAATAGATCGGATTTTTAATCCCCTCTAATTAGTAAAATTATAAGTGGTTTTGAACACCCTCTAATTTATGACATTAGAAGGGGTTTTTAAACAATCTCAAATCCCATATACTATAGGGTGTTGTGAATGCCTTCAAATTTTAGAAATTTGTGGGGGTTCTAATCCCCGTCAGATACATGACATTAGAGGGGGTTTTGGAACCCATGTAATTTATGACCATAGAAGCGGTTTTCAACCCCAATTAATTAATTACATTAGAGGGGATTTTGATCCCCCTATAATATATTATATTATATAGGGTTATCAACCCACTATAATTCATGAAATATAGGGGGGTTTGAACTGATGAAAATCCCTTTTGTTAAAGGGGTTTTACCTCCGTAAATTTTTTTAGATTTTTTAAAATATGTCTTATATGAATTCATATTCTATACTATATATGTGTATATTCGTAAATGTGTGTATTTACATACATATATATATATTACATAAAAAATATATGAATTTATTTAAATACAATATAAACACACACAGATATATATATAAACATTATATAAATACTTTAAAAAAATACACTTATATATGAATAAATATTTATTCAAATTTAAATATTGGTATACAAAATATAAATAAAATTATAAATAAAATTATTAAAATATATAAATTTTTTAAATGTTTTTTAAAAAATATTGTACATTTATATTATTAATTTTATTATACATATATTGTATTAAATACTCTTTTATTTTATATGTATTTATAAATATATTTGTACTATATTATTATACAGATATATATACTATAGAAATTTTTTGAAATATATATATTATATATATATTATATATATTTTATTATAAAATATTTTATTACATATATATTTATATATATTATATAATTATTATATAATGATTTTAGTATACAAAATTAATTATAAATTAGGTTAGTAAATATGAGTATATCAATTAATCATATGATATATTTTCAATTACATGAATGTATAAAATTTATTTTGTGTGTGTATATATGTCTATGTGAATGTATACATGATATAATATAAATTTCTATTTTTACATATGTAAATATATAATATAAATTCATTTAATATAAAAATTTATAACATAAATCATAAAACATATAAATGTGTAGCATGTATGAAACCAACATATAATTTGTAGTTTAAAAAAATAGTTGTAACAATAATAAAAATATTTAATAATATTATTATTACATAGACATAAATATATATATTTATATTAAAATAATGATACAAATTTATATATATATTAATTATACCAATAAATATTATATAAATACATAAATATACATACACATACAAATATAAAATTTTATTTATTAATATATGTACAAATATATGTTTATATATATAAATTTAATTATTTATATATGATATATATATATATATATATATATAAATATCATATATATTATAAAAAAACCAAAAAATATTATATTATTTAAAATTATATATATATATATGTATAATCTAAAATTTTTCCCTATCTAAATAAATACATTGTATTACCTTTGTAAATAGAAAAATATTCTAGATGTAGTTTATGCACAAGTGTTTCTTTTAGAAAGTAACGACTTCTATACCCAATGGATGAAGGATTTTTTACTCCTTGGTGATTGGTGACAGGTTTGCTACGTGTGCGCGGGTACCATGGGGGATGAGTCTCGATCTTGGGGGAGAGGGTTGTCCTGGGTGTGTGGGTTGTCTTGGGTCATACTGGGGGGGGGGGGTTCATTGGTTGGGTTCTAAGGGTGTCCAACGGTGTCTTCTGGGGTTTTCAATTGGGTTATTCTGGTGGTGTCAGCTATGGTTGGGGGATGTCATTGAGGTCAGGGTGGTGGTGTTTTCCAGGGTCAGAGATGTCACTAGTGGTGTCCAGGGGGCGTTAGTGGCCCTGAGGAGAACATGTTGTCTTAGGGTGCACTATGGGGTTATGGGTGGGGATCCGAGGGTGCCCTAGGGATTATGTTTGGGTAGTCAAAGGGGTCAAGTTTGGGGTGTCCGCTGTAGTTGGGGTGTCTATGGGAACATGGTGGTGGTGTCTGCAGGGGTTGGCAGGTGTCATAGGCGGTGTCAGGGTGTAATGGGTTTCTATGGGGGGGGGGGGGGTCAGGGGGTTAGAATGGGGTTTTCATGGTCTCATTGGTGTCTATGGGGGTGTCACGTGGTTAGGAGATCAGGTCGATTGAAATTTCATGGCTTCATGGGGTTCGGATTAGGAGCGGTTATAGTATAAACACCCCTAAAACTGGAATTTAGGACTTGATTCGGTGTGGTTATAAGTTTCTCTAAGTGAAAAAATACATTTAGTGGAAGTTAAAACCTCCACAAATATACTAATATAGGGATAAATAATAAGGGGTCAAAATCCATTCTGATAGAACCACTTCTAAATTCAGATTCATTTTACTAGAAGTTACCCAAAAGAGACTCTAATCAGAGTATCCAGACCTATTAGTGTTGGTTACAAATAATTTCCTCTATTGTGTTTTGAGGGGGTTATAACCCCCTAAAAATTAATGAACCCCTTTTAATCACCTAGTTTTTTGTTGTGAGTGTAGAGAAATAAAAAAATATTGATCTATTAGAGTGTACACCATGAATAAAACACTTAGATGGAAACAATCCTACTATAAATTTATAAAATGGAAAAATACACGCCCATCCATAAGTACATGGGAATCCCCATACTAAAAATAACTATAGAGGGTATAGTGTGGGAGATCCTGAATCAAGATCCTAGAGTCCAACCACTGGTCATGGATAAATCCTCCACACACTACTAAGATCCACTGATACTAGGTCCACCATAGTCAGTGATAATTTTATGATTAACTAATGAGTAAAAACATGTTTCTGAAGAGCCCATGTGGTGGTGACTATATAAAAACCTAATACGATGACCCAAAAACAAAAAATGTGAAGTCATGACATTAAACAATATTCAGAACACCCCATAAAAAACATGGTACCAAAATCCCAATATATATCTTCATAAAAATCCCTAGTGAGAGGAAAATGGTACATTCATCTAAAAAAACTACAAAGAATGATGACTCAACCTATATATCTATAAGGTTGTCTCTGATTCCCAACACCACACATAACCACACAATATTACATCCAAAGGGCCTACACCTCACCACTATGCTCCACAATCAAGGGGGAAGAATTATTAAAAGAGGACACACCCCCTTTCCCAACTAGAATATTGTGGGTTCCCCTATGTTGATAGAGGATTCATTCCATATATTGTATGAGGTTTTTCCAAATCATTTGATCTTATAGGGTATTAGGTACCCGTTCCCTAGTGTGGTAGAGGAGTATCCCTTGTGTTTTTCAAATTCGATCACTACCATTTGACCACATTCATTGAGGGAAGCCTCCCACCCATGACACATCGTGTCGTGTCTCTGATTCTCCAATAATGTCCACCAATATGTTCTAAATGGAAAAGTGATTAGGATTGGGTAATCAAGGTGCCACATCCATGCCTTAATGAAAGTGATATATATGGTGTAAATTCACGAGGAAAGTACACGTTGTGTATAAAGGGTTACATGGAGTGTGACCACACCTATACACCTGGTTGTTTATTCTTATACAACTGAATATTCTATCTCAGTGGGACTACATTGAATGTATTAGTGGTACACACCATGTATTGTCTACACCTCATCTATCAGTGACCTTCTATCCCTTTCTCGTTTACTTGCATTTTCTCCCATGTACATCATCTCGTTCTCATGTAGTTAGGCCCATGAATACGTTCACCGGTCATTCCCATGTACATTGGTCATGTATAGGTTCTTTTTTCCTTATCTGTGTACATGGTTGAGAATATGTACACTAGTTGTTCTCATGTATATTATATGTGTATGGTTACCCTATCGTGTTGGGGTATATGGTTTTTTCCATATACTCTATTCATGATCATGTTCCTGGCCATGTCCTTGACTTCAATCCTTTAGGGTATAAGAAGAATATCCATCACATGTTAACAATTAATGTGTGGGTCAAACACAGTGTATGATGTTTATCCTAACCTAAAATCCTAGCCATCTCAACCATGGGACAACATGTGACGTGTTCTTGGAATACATGTCGTGTATGTAATGATTATAACAAAATATGAGGTTTTATTCATGTGTCACTCCCATTACACCGACACCACCATTTCATCTATAGATTATGTTGAATAACATAGATCTTGGGTTGACTACTCTTGATCCATCATTAGTGGTTGAGTTCCTACCACCAAAACCTTGTATCGTACATTTTCGTCATACAGTTCAACTTTATCGCGTCACCAATGGATGGAATCTTGGAATATGGCATTTGATCCATGTCAGCAAAACATATATCCTATATCACAAAAAATACTTCCATAAAACACAAATCTATACATTCTATACATAACCCCCAGGAATTTGGTGGTTCAGTCACACTCAAATATGGAGCTACAATGTCAAACAAGGACCACATGGTCTGACAGTGAAGTACACAAATAATGATGGGGAAAAACATCACGAACATGGTGAATCCATCAATGGATAATTAATTTATATATGGGTAAGAATGGGACCTATAGAAATCAATATGATAATCCTACTACATTGAGGATATATCTCATGATTCACCATGTTCGTTTTGTCATCGATCGTCGATCCCGATCTACCAATGAAAATAAAAATTGTTTTCTTCTTCTATATAATACTACATGTTTTTAAAGATAACCCAGGATAATTTCTATAATATACTATTTATATATATTGTTAGGTTTTTACTATTTAATAAATTAAATTGATTAATCGTTTAATTTATTTAACGCATCCACCAATTGTCACCTTTAATTGAATGCCCGACACTAAACAACATTATGTCACATCCATGGTAAACCCCATGTTCCAAAATCTATTGTGGACTTATATATCCCTTCAATGGTCTCAATAAAATGGAAACCAACTTATTCTCAAAATGAAAATGAAACTGGTTTGATATATATTAATAATTTTAGTATAATAATTTTAGGGTCCTATGGAACCAAATCACAATAAAAACTACTTAAAAACATATATAGTTATACCTAGAACAATTAAATCCACAACCAAATAACTGAGTAATTACATTCTCCCCTCCTTTATATATAATTTCCTCGAAATGCACATGATATACAAAATAGTGAGGGTTGTAAGCCTTTATCTGACTCTCATTCTCTCAGGAACCCTCTTACACACTCACATACTATCAAATCACTTGAAACTAAGGGGAGGTCCATAAATACAAGATCCTCTCATGTAAATTCTTTATCACCATGTAGTACATTGTAAAGGTGGATTTATCCATAATTTCATTCAATATATATTCAATATTTTGCATCATGTCTAATATGTTTGTACTCAATTGCATCACATGGAATAATTCATGAACCCAGTCCAACTGATATGTTTAGTCCAAGTTATAATATAATTTCTAAACCTCTAAAGGATCTCAAATGGTTTATTTAACATTAAGGATATCTTGTTTCCCCAAAAAATATTTATCAATACTCATCATGGGGAGACACTCAAATAAAACAAAATCTCGATACACAAACTCAAAAGGCTAACAAAATCAATATTCATAATATTTTTGTCATCTCTAGGATTTTATTACTTGCACATGGATCACCTAAACTATTCTTATAATTTATTTCACTATGATGGTAACAATAAGAGGTGTATCTGAAATCTCTTCCCAAAAAAGGATAACATACATTGTCTCAAATATAGTTATTGAAAAGGTTTTATGAAAATTGTTTTCTAATAAATGTTATTAAAAGAGAACTCAATCAATGGAATGTGATCTTCCCAGCAATGACAAAATTTCAGCACACACGGTCTCAATATATCCTTCGAAACGAATATATTATACTTGATCTAATAGGTTTCATGATGGTGGAAACATGAAATACTCTATAACTTCTTCTTAAAATCCTCATGCAACCCCCATTGAAAACATGATTTAAAATAAACATCATAGTCATAGCTGATCTTCAGGTGTACACCATGAAGTTAGGCAATCTCTAAAATGTTCAACTAAACATAAATATATATCTAAATCTTCTCCTGAATAACACACAAGTTTTCATTATCATTGATTTAGTCAAAAATCATGTAGATAGAATTGTGTACCATCACAGTCTAAAGAAACCCCATCATAAAATACATCGATATTCATCCCACATCAATTCCAAGATCTCAACAGGTTTATTTAAACATAATGATATATGATTTCTATCCTTCACTTGATAATATGTGGGACACGTGTTGGAAAATTAAAAAATAGTACACCTCATGCCAGACCACCAAAACTATTATTTGATGTACATGTACACATTTTACACACCCAGATTTATATAAAAGTGGGATGTATTAAACACTTTAGTATTTCCTCTCTAAACAAATTAGAACAACCATATATCCTGAGAAAAGAACGAAATGCTCCCCTTATTTTGTGAATTCTTCAGGTGCACCTCATACAGATATATGGTTACATAGAACTTCACAATAGATATATTTCAATTTTGACTCTACCACATGTTTAATAATCAGTGATGTCACCACAAACATCTTCACCCATGATGTGGCCCTATTCTCCATTACGGTAATCTAGAACAAATCAAACTACTTAGACACAACCTACACCAATGAGAGAATAAGAAATCCTACTAATGAAATTTTCAAACACATTTACTATACCAAGAGTAGAGACTAAGTAAAATTTATAATCCTATAAGAACATCAACCAACACCCCTATATTAGTTTGAGATCTCTCTCAGTGAAGATATACCTAAGGCTCTAGTGGTCTGAGTGAACAAAAAATGATCAACATGAATATAGAAAATCTACAAATTTATTGTGAAGTTTACTACTTAAAATATATGTTCTGAATAAAATAGTTTTACTCATGAGATATCGAATAAATAGAACAACAAATTATCAATTCCTACCTCTACACCAACAAACACCATGGCCTAGCTCTAGAGGCATCGTATCATACAAGGTATATTAAACCCTCCTTAGATAATCTCAAAAAATAAGCACTAGTAAATCTGATCCTCAAATCATCAAAGGAACTCTAGCACTTCTCAATCTAGGTAAAATACTAACCTTTCCACTTCAAGGTAGAATAAGGAGTTTTTATTTGTGAAAATTATTCCATGAAACTCCTATAGTTCCCTTGAAAAAGAATAAAACTATGCACCCCCATCATTCCCTTAGTCATCTACCAAGAAATTGTTGCATCAATATCATTCATATCCATACCTAAACCATGATTACTGATGAAATATGCTATAATGTGATCTCTAGGGATAAAAAATTGAAACCCTGATAGATTACCATAAATTTTATTCTCCAAGAGTAAATCTAGGAACATCCTTATGTTCATTATGGGATCCTTCTCGAGTGTGAAGAATATAACAAAGTCATAAATAATGAAAACTATGAATTTGTCCAAGAATTATTGGAATATAATGTTTATAATAGACATGAACATATAAGGGGAATTAATAAAACTGAAATGTTGCACTAAAATATCAAAGAGTCCGTAGTGCAATCAAAAACCCTTCTTGGGCATATAATCCTCAAAAACCATGAACTGCAGGTAGCCTGACATGGGATCGATATTCGGAAACAAAATTTCACCTATTAACAGGTCGAAGAGACATTCAATATTTGTAAATTGGAAAATGTTTATTATTAAATCCTAAATTAGGTGATGATAACCAACACATACCCTCAAATACTCGTCTGCGTTTTTCATGATCAAAATAAGATCCTTATAGGGGACACACTACGTCAGGTAAAACCTTTCTCTTTAAGGCGTTCTAATAAAATCTTCAACTACCAGATCTTGGTGGGGGATACTAGATATTCCATAGAAGATATAGGTATTGTATATGGGTGAATCTATATATATAAGTATATACCCTACCATGGAGGTAGTCCCATAACATATTTTTGCTAGACATCTATATATTCCACCACTAATAATTGAATCTAGATATCTAATGATCCCACAGTAGAAAGGGATAAACTAGATAATTGATGGGTTATAGGTTATAGCTTCTTGCTCGTGAGCCCCCCTCACTCAAACAGAAGGTCTCTATTTTTTCAAATGAAATATATCAACCCATCTATATAGATAAATTTAACAAACTTGTGATGACAGTCTATCGAAAAGTTAATGAAGGGCAACCATTACATACAAAATATCACACTGTAAGTTTTTCTGATGGTGACCATGGTGTCCCCTGATGAACTCATCACCACAAAGACCTCATACAAACAATTCAAAGGGAAACATAAAACACTCCTTGAAACTAACTTGTTTGTGTGTCACTAACTCATCCACACAACATTATATAGTTTCATACAAGAGTATGTATTGGTCGGGGAAGCATAAATATAATATGTATGATTGATATCAAATTACACATTTCCTACATATGGATCAATCAATTCGCTATGTTATTCTATATATTTTTTTCTATCAAGACCACTATCTATGCATGAGGGGACCAACAAAAGATATAAAATTCATGTTGTTACATCTAGGTAAACCATAGTTACCCATAGGTTTATTTGTTAGTACTCATCACTACATATATTTTTTATTTCATGTCATATGAGAGGGTCTCCGCATAATGGATATAAAAGACTAGACACTACTATTGGAATTAAAATATATTAAAAAGAAATTTGTTTTGGGGAAAAACCTCCTATTAGTAAGGGTCCCAACACTACAATACCTAAACCATGGCCTCAAGAAAATCCATCAATACCTATGTTTCTAACACACCATGTGACCTTGGTAGAATCTATTACTATAATTCATGCAATTCACTTTGCCTATATGTATCATCTTTATTTACTTATAGATTCATTGAATTCACAACATGCGTACGATCATCCTCCTGGAGCATTGGATAAGGGTCCATGCACTTCTCAAATAGTGGTTTTAATGCTTTGTTCATTCTTGGAGGAAACATCCCAGGAATGTATCTCAAAACCAAGTCGCCAACACTCAATTTTTTTACATAATAACACATCATAAAAAATTTGAGTTGTCTATCATTGTAGAGGTATATTTGTATTTAAAAATACATTTCATGGTCAAATACAATATCATGGGAGCTGACTTAAAGAAAACATAAAAATCAAATGATCTTATAAAATTTGATAAATGTAAAAAACATTCTTTGCAACTTATTTTATTGAATGATATATCAATAAGTAGGTAGTTATAGTCTTGATTAATAGGTATAACATCTTTTACAACAACATTGGATTCCCTATCTAGAGATCCTCACTCAAGAAACATTTATATCATTTCCCCATGTTCCTAAATCAATCCCCACAACAAGGTCAAAATATAAAAAGTTACCTAGGGTAAGATGAAATTTTATAGAAATATATCATGATCCGACCCACTGAGGACCTTCTAGCCAGTGGAAGGCTTAAGTTCATGACCCCAATCCCACCTAAAATATTCTAAGGGATGTAGAGAAGAACTGAGTACGCATAATAATTAAATGTGATTCCTTATCCTAAGAACATATATACACACTGGTAGACATCTCTATAAAATAGTATAGAGATATAATAAAAAACATAAAATATAGAGTATAAACCATACACCAAAAAACCTCTGGGAAAGAATAAGTGTACAAAAGAATAGTATTAAAATATAATGGGAAAAAATAATTTCCCAATCAAAAATAAATGTTAAAAACTATAATGAAAATAACTATATATAGTATAGTGGTGTAATTCATGGATCAAGATCCCAATGTTTGAAAACTAATCAAGATTAACACCCCTATGTACTTGTAAGAACTATCAATACTAGTTCAAATATAGTCACTGTGAATATATATGTCTTCTTAATAAGATACAACACATATAGGAAAATACCATACAAGGATGAGTATATACATATCCTATAGGACTTTCCAAAAATCTTGAAGGCGAATTAATAATAAAAAAAATAGTCCTGTCAACACATAAATTGAGAAGGTAATGAAATATAATTGATATTCTCATAAGAAAATGAATTGAGTGATAATGGGGATCTCTAACTCCATACCATTCCAAGAATGATGAGTCTTTTTATATATCAAAAAGAGCATTTCTGATTCCCATAGCCATGTGCATCTACAAAATAGACTATATACAAGGCTAGCACCTTGTAACTATGATCCATTGTCTAGGGAACCAAATATATTGCGGTGGACTAACTCAACGTCAGAGCTTGAAGATGGGGGTACCACTCCACATATATAGGACTCATAAACTATGTAATATGTAGAGTAACTAACTATACCTGTATAAATTTAATGGGGACCCATGTTGTCACGATAAAAGGGGTTTATACTCTGAGAATTTATTTAATGAACAATCCCAATCACTAATATTATCCTAGTGTTTCTAAAAGAAGAAACCCACTCAGTAAAATATGTGTTATATATATAATTATAGACTAATAAAAAATCCTTTAATTGTATATGGAAACCTTCTCATAATATATTGGTCATGAGATGAAATGTGATTCCAGAATAATGAGGTATACAAGGTTGAAATTCTGAACGAATGTGCACAATGTATATTTTGGGTCACACAATGTGTCACTTTTCCTAGGCACGTGGGCATTTCCTCTCCCAAATAATGATTGGATATCCATGTGGTACTACATGGTGCGTACATGTCAAATACATTGGGTTTTGGCCACCTGGGGTCCTTCTATGTTCTTCCATCCCACACTAATGTACATCAAGTATATAGTCATGCACTTCAGCCTATTTCCATGTACATTGAACGATTTCCATTTACACTATCCATTACCATGCACATTCTTCCTTCCCTTATACACTGGTTTTCTTTGGATATCCAGGCCATGTCCAAGTACATATTTGGGCCCATGTGAATAGGATGTACCCGTGTATGCTGGTTAGGTATTGTTGAACTAGTAATTTCCAAGTACATAGTCATGCCCATTTATTATTGACATGGTCGTGTACCTGGATATGTTTTTTCAATTTTATCCCTAAGTTACTTTTCAAGTCTCTTACATTGGTTCAAATATTTTTATTGGTAAAACACAGTGTTTGATATTTCATATCACCTAAAACACTCTCCACCCAAAAAAGTGGACTATTATGTGTGTTATCAAACTATTTTCCCTATATATTATGATTTTCTAGAATATGAGGATCACATAATGGATCTTGACCATGCTTTTGTCTCCATACTTTCTATCATAAGGAACACTGATAAGCATTGATCTAATATTGACCTCACTCGGTATCCAGATTCTAGACACTTGAAAATTATGTAGTTTATCCCCAAATGATCAAGCCATAGAATAACCCACCCATGGTAAGAATCCCAATATCCATAATTAAATTTTGGTCTAAAATACCCACATTTAATATTTCACCCCAACCTATTTGAAAAACACTAATCTATATGTATTGCATGCATAAGGAAAAATATTGTGTTGTCCATCATGTTCATTTCCTGCCTAGAAATTTCAATCTTAGACCACATGGTCAAATGATGAAGAACATAAAGAAAAATAGTGGAAAAGAACATAAAATATTTGAATCCATCATTAGTCAATGAATTCTAAAACAAATAATATGTAATCATGTAATCCTTGGTGAAATCAAGCGTGCAATGAATAATAAAATTAACCAGGATAACGTGAATAAATGTTATCACCATAAAAGACATGTATATTTAAATCCATGCATCTTAATTAATAAATTGATGAAAAAATACAATAAATAAGATGTCCATCCTTTTGTTTTAGTCAATATTCAGTGATGAATTCCTCTAATAGAAATGAATATGATGAATCAAATGTATTCTTCATCCATGACACGATTCACCTAAATTAATTAATTTTTGATCCTCTATTATGATCCAGTAATAATAAAAAATATTATATTTCATCCACCTTTTAATCTCCTAGGTTTAAGCATCTAACCCTACATATTTACCATAACATCCTCTCGATAAATAGGATTATGTGTTGTTTATTTATTAAATAAAGTTAATTAATCATCTAATTTGTTTAATGTACTCTCAAATCAACACATATAAACAAATTTCTATAGAAAAATTCATTTATATTGCACCATTGGTAAATACAACATATCATAATCAATTGTAGTCATAATTTATCATTAGAGGTATCAATCAATATGATAACAAATTATTCTCAAAGTATTAATGGTCATGCATTAGAATATATTAATAATTAAAATATATTAATTATATGGTCCTAAAACACCCAATAATTGATGAATATCAATAAAAATCCACCTATAAACACATATATATTCATAGGAATAAACCAAAAAGTCTATAGTAATCATAATTTTCTTCATGGATGTGGTAGTCTACATGTATGCATGACCAACATTGTAATTTTTTTATGGAATGGAATATTAAAAATCTAAATGATATATTATATTTCTAGGACCATTGTTATGTTTTGAAAATCATATATATCCATTAGTTATTTTTTATTAATATCCATAACAAATGGTGATGAAAAATAAACTACAATGCTTATTGGATTTGGTATGTTATACGTATATAGGGGCGATGTTTTGGCTTCCCATAGATTGGAAAGTTAGTGGAAAATGGTTGTAACATAATAATAATTATATATTATAATATTCATGATATAATATTCATTATTTTATTTTTTCTCATATATATTTAGATGAATTAGAAGAAAAAATAAAATCAAAATTACACAGATAAGAGTTATACTTATTTATTGAGAAACCACCTTTAGATTATACATTAAAGATTGAAATAATGGTTTTGAGGAAATAATATATTTTATTCTATGTGGTGAATAAATATATAAAGGTATTATGTTGGTTATTATTTTATATTAAAGGTTAATTATGTGTTTAAAAGAGGGGAGATGTGGTATACTTTTATAAGGGATGGAAAGGGAACAAATGGAATTTCATAAAATAATAAATATTAGTACCATCATAATCATGTAATTTGGAACAAATGAACCAAAAATTAAAAGATAATATTTAATTGGAAATAAATAAATGTAAAACATTACATATTGAAATGTTTTTGTTCATTTTAAACCTTATAAATAACTTAAACAACATTAATACAATTTTAACATTAACCGTGACAACATAAACATTACCATGATAAAATAATTATATATCCAAACTTAATTCGGTCCTTTTAATAAATTGAAATTATTATTCCAAAGTTTTAATCCATTTTTTTAGATTCATTTTTGTTGCAGGGAAGATGTTACATTTAATATAATAATGAAAATAGATTTCTGGAAATTATTGATTTAGGCATAAAAATAATCCAAATTTATAATGTAATAAAACATTGCTTTAAAATATTTTACTTAAATGATAGAAAATGAATTTATTTAATATTATTGATAAATATAAAATATAATGGAATCTTTTTACCATACCATTAAATTCAAAAGACCAAAAAAATGGTTTTTAAATTTGAACAAATTATACCTTATTTTCACAAAAGTCATACCAAGGTTCCCAAATTCAATATATTGTTTTAAAATAAATTATTTTAGTCCATAAAAATATATTTTTCTTTAAACATAATATAATATAATATGGGAAATTATTATAGATATTTTAATTCTTTACCCCATCATTTATCACAATTTTAACTTTTTTACTTATATAAAAAAATATTTTGATTATAATTAATAATGACAAGATATTAAATTGAATTTATTAAAATATATTATACTGATGATTAAAAATATGTAATCTATTTTATCAAAAATAATTTACATATTTTTATGAATTTTATTTGTAATTAAACAAACAATATGTATCAAAATGTGACTTTATAAAAAACAAATTTCTTCTTTATAATAAAAAGTTATTATACCCAAATTTTGAATATTATAGATTAAATTGACCATAATTTTATTATTATTAATATAAATAAATTATTATCACCTTGAAAATATTTTTAAAAAATTAAAATTTTTATATTCTTGAAATGAAATAATACTTTTCAATGAAAATCATTATTCTTAACTATTTACTAAAAAATTAAACTATATTGAAAATTATCAAAAACTAAATCTAGGATAATTTTGATATGATTATTTTTAAAATGATAAAATTTTTTAAAACAATATTTCTAGATGTGGTGTAAAATAAATATTATATTTCCTCATAGAAATCAATAAAAACAACTTTTGAAAAGAATTTTTGTTAAAGCATCGAATGACTTTACATCAAATTGATTACATATTAATTGAAAATAATTCAGCAGAATTTGAATTATATAAAAGATTTATACATATTTTATTCATAATGGGGTTATTAATATTGTTTCCTCAAATTTTAATGGTTAATATATAATAGTATCGTATATTATGTTATATATAGAATCTTAGTTTCATGTATAACAAGCATCTCATGTATTTAAATTTATTTTCAAACAAATATATCATAAAATATTGGTGTGTTTCATTCTACACCACTAATAATAATATTAGAAAAAAATAAAACACCTTAATATGAATAACATAGGATATAACTTACTTATCAAATCCTCAGTTTACAATACACCTTAATCAATTTTAATATTTCTCCACAACAGATTGACTCGGTGAATGGTATTGTTTCATAAAACTTTTTATCTATGATCTAGATTCTAAACTGGTTGAACTTCACAAGATAGATCAAATTCAAACTCTGATTTTAGTATATGTAATGGGTTAGATATTTACTTTATTTATATAGATAAATGGAACAAATCATGAACTTATTAGTGATTTTGTGAATGTTCTTATAGATATAAAATTATCCTTATTTAATCAAGAATTCAATGAAGAATAATATATCTCGTGTTCAGATTTACCTTATTTCCAAATTTATTAACCTATTTCCAACTATATATTTATTTTAATGAATTATGGCCAATTTAAATCTTTGGATCTAAATAATTATTGAAAACGTAACTTTTTAATTGACTCTAGGATGACCTTATATGTTTTTGAAACGATTTAAAGTTCTCTAAAATCTCCTTATCTAGAAAATCTTGTATAAAAAATATCATTCCAAATTAATCTCATAACTTTGTTGTTATTCACATCCTACCATAGAGGGATTCAGAAAGATTCATCTAATTTCTTTTGTGATAGATATTGTTAAAAAAATACCAAATAAAGGTGTTGATACCAAACACCATTAAAATACAATGATAAATCTCTCAAAATGTATTGTATGGTTTATATAGTCGTCTAATATTAACCATAGATCTGAGGATAATAAGTATTAATAAAAATAAATTTTTTATCCATAGGCTTCTAAATACTTCTCCAAAACATTTAGGTAAACCTATGATCCCGATCAAATACTATAATGTGTGTTACTCCATGAAATCTTAAATATTAAATTATATATAACGTGATAAATTTATCAGTGAGGGAAATGATATCTAATTTAATAGAAGAACACTTAATATATAAATAAATTTAATACATCCCAAATATTGTCTAGGACTTTATATGTTTTTTAAAGTTTATTGATTAAATATTGGATAAAATTTTCCCATTTCATTCTGCTATGTGTAATGGTTGTATCTTCCACTTGTATTTTTGTATCATAGCCTTAAATACATGATATAGCAAGAATCATGATGCATACTCTGTATTATATAATTTCATGTTATTCCACCATAAATACTCTTTTAAATCTCTATATATTTTCATACTTATTGGATGAATAAATAATTTTGATCGATGTGGATCATCCGACAAATCCTTAATCAAATATGTTATTGATAAAAATTATATCTTGTTTTGGATCATTATCAATACATCATGATCATGGTTGAACTCAAGAATATACTCACATTCTCTGATTTTTCTACATCATCCTTATGAGACTTATTAATCCTCTTGTGGATGGATGGGTGAGCATTAAAATTACAAATATAAGATGTGTCCCCTTTCCATAATATTCCAATATCAGTATTATATTAATAAAAAACTATTGGATCCCTTTTAATCCTAATTTTATTAAAAATATCATTGTATTTCTGACTTAGATCATTATCCACCTAAATTTTATTTATAGGGTTATAATGTATTGAGTAGTCAAAATCAATGATAAAATCTAACAATCAACCTTTTTATATATAAGTCTACTTATATTTAATTTTTACTTCAATATTTTATAATAAGTATATATATGACACATTTCAACAAACAGAATTTTTTTTATTCTTTCAATTAAAATATTACCACTATCAACCATAAATCATGAGTCAAGTAATTCTTCTCATAAAATTTCTATTCATGAGACCCTTAATTTTTAACCATATCATTCATTATGAGGATGCATCCCATTCCCTTAATTGATGCATCAATATATATAAACAATACTTCTCTATTATATTGTAGTGTATGCATATGTGAGTAGAAAAATATCCACTTTAGTTATTTGAAATCTTTTTCACATTCAGATGTCTATAAGAACCTAACCCTCATTCGAGTAAGCATGATGTGTTGATTATATAGAAATGAAAAACCATAACAAAAAATTATTATTATTGATATATCCTAATAAAACTATGTATCTCAATTTCTATATTTTATTTGTCTATTGCTTAATAATAATAATCATTGACGGGTCCACCGATATTTCCATAGATGAAATTATATGACCAAGCAATATGACTTTAGGTAACAAAAACCACACATCATAAATTTTTTTATATAACAAATCATTCATTATATCTATTAGAAAAATAAATAAGTGTTCTACATGCTTTAACTTTTCATTTGAATATATAATAATATCATATATAATGACTACATGAAAATGATTATGGTAATCTCCACATTATCAATACATTGAATCCATGAGGATCACCTCAGAATTTGTTTGTCCAAATTGAATGAATATAAATTCTTAATGATCATTCATTGTAATAATGCTTCTATTAGTAATATAATCTTTATTGACCCTTAGTTAATGATATCTAGATTAAAGATTGATTACAGAAAAACATTAATCTCTTCATAATTAATGAAATTGGTTATGGATATAAGGTTGATAACACGTTTTCTAAATAGTTATATTTTTATTTTCTTCATAATAAATTCAATGACACATTGTCCCATATTTCTTTTTATTAATAAGAACATTTGCAAATCATGATGAATCAATTGGATGAATGAATCCCATATCTTGAATCTCATATTTTTTTTCCGGTTCAATTCCCATTACTCAATTAGGGACATTCAATGGGGATTCTTTGATATAGGTGCATCACTATATATGAGTTATAATGAAAATTTAACTTCATTATTCATAGGAAGACTAAAAAAAACTTCAATAAAGAGACTAAACAAATCTCATGAAATAATAATATCTTAAATGTTGATTTTTTCTCTAACCATCGAAGATGTCTTACACTCATGATTTTTTTTGTAAAACACATATTATTTAATTGGTTACCATTTGATGTTTTTTTCATGATGGAATTGATAGAATATTTTTGGTTGATTCTGAATATCTATTGTAACTTCCCAAATCCAAGAATATCTTTTTAAGGTAATTAATATATTGTTAATATAAAAATTTACTAGTATTTATATTTGAATATTGATCCCTTTGTTTTATTAAGTTATTTAACTTATGTGAATCATACTATCGAAATACAGGTTTATTCCTATGGGTAAATACATTAATCTTAACCAATGTAAAATTCCCTATGATAAGGATGATCTAATGACCTCCAACAATTGTTATATTTTATTTCATAGTAGGGAAATCCCATATATTTACTATGACTATTGATTATTTTTCTTCCATAGTGCACCTACATGGAATATTTTCACATGACAACATAAACAATATTCATCATGAATATTGGGACATAAAATAAAAATACCAATAATATTAAAATTTATAAAATACTATATTGGACTATTATAACACTCAAGATAGCTATGTCAATTTAAAATCTTTTTCCCATGGATTCATGAGATCTTCAGAGGCTAGAAACTATATTAACCCCAACTATAGAAACCCATTGCATGTGTCGACATTTTTACATTGGTACAGGAAACAAGGACTCTCACTATGTATGTTCGATAATTTTATGATTCATTTAAAACATTATAAAATTTTATTCAAATATTATATTTTAAATATAAATCTATAAATCACAATAAATATTCTTGTATCATTAATATTATTCATGATATCTTTATTAATATCATAGGTAATGGAATTAAAATAATTCATTTTCTCAGATGATCAGTAAGGTTTACAAATAGTGGAAGATATCATGATTATCTAATGAATAATGAATTTGGAATGGAGAATAACTGAAAACATGTTCCACTTAATTAATAACATGATAAAAAATTAAACTAATATATAATATCAATGTATCAATATCATGGATAATAATAGCATATTTATAAATGAATGTAATGATTAATTTTGTGTTTTATTATCATAATCATCATGATGTGTTTATTATCAATTCCACGTAAAATGATACTTTAATTTATATATATGTATACACCCAAAACAATTTAATATATTACTATTACATGATTATTTCATGAGAATTTTTGAAACATCAAGGGGATATACAATTCTAGGAACTACACGTCATTGCATGTCCAATGCATTCCATATATATTGAATAATAACTTCAATTCATAAAAAATATTCCTTATCAATAAATATTCTTAATTTTTATAGAATATAAAATTTCAATATTTACCCAATTAATACAATCAATTTAAAAGGATATTTTAAAAAAAACACAATCTGTTAAAATATCATACATTTTAGGCAACCAATAGATCCATGATTAAAATAATATAGATATATATGATAAATTTAAGGTATAATGATAACTTATCACAAGAATATTAACGTTTCAAGAGAAATTTAATACCCAAAATATAAATGAACAGATGAGAGAACAACTTAGATTCATTAGAAACTAGATTATATATTAAAATAATAACTTTTTTAGTAGATGAAAATGGATGAAAAAATATTTAAATATGTTTTCAATAATGATTTATCCACTTAAAACCATAGAAAAACTACATAATAAGATAAATATTGTAAAACTTTTATAGCGGTAGAAAAATGTATTACTTTTTTTATACGATAAAAAAGAATCATTTAATTGTAATTTTTATAATTAATATTTAAAAAGAACAATTCATAAAATAATACTAATATTCTATTAAAAAATTATATAAATAAAATAATAAAATAAAATTTCTATAATAGCTCTCTTAATAAAATATAATTTACTTTTTTTATATTAAATACGGACATTAATGTCAAATATACCTGCACGAATGTGAAATAAGATTTGATTTTATTATAAAAATTAATTTTCATGATTCAGGTTCAAAAAAAGGAATGTTGGATGAAAACATTGGAGATATTTAAATATTCAGAGTATAATAATATATATTGGGTTTATAGAGGATAGATTAAAATATTCTATTAATGAAAAAAAAATTAGTCCCCAAAAAATTAGATTGTAAAATAATTTCATACCTCTTTGTTAATTTTTCGATTGTTACATGTTAAAACATTAAACATCAATTGAAAAATAATTCATAAATAATATTTATATATTTATTATTTAATAATAAATGATCCTATTATATCCTTCATATATAATAAATTAGGATCATAATAACAAAAAGGTCTTAATGGAGTTGAAATTAAGAGAAAATCCCTTATATCAAGTTCAGCATTCCTCGTAAGTGCTATTAAAATATTTTATAATTTTTTCTGATTTATTATTATTAAATACCTAAACCATATAAATAATTATAAATTCATATATGATCCATTTATAACATTACAAAACATGTTTATATGTAATTATTATTTTTTTAAATATTATTTATTGATCTTATCCTTTTCATTTTTATGTCTATTTTGGTATGGTGGTTTTATTCATGTAATATATATCATTATTAAATAATATAAATATTATTTATCATGATATAAATTTTATCTTTCTTTATTATACTATTATTTATAATAATCAATTATTAAAGGATATAAAAAATGGATCACATCACTTTATAGGGATGGTAATACATATACACACAGAAGCGACATTATTGATTTTTAATGCATGGAATAACCCAAAAGATAAACAATATATTACTTTTATAGGTCCTAAATTATGTAAGAAATATAATATGTTTTCATTGTTTTCATATTTATAACCACATATGAAAAAAGGGATGAAAAATGAATTACACAGCTACGTAGAGATAGTATGTCGTACGTTCGCATTAATGTTGTCTTATTGGATATAAAAGTGGATTAAAATGGGTTAAAAATAATCATAATAATATAAATATATGTTTATTATTAAAAATAAATTAATTTATGAATGATATAATTGAGTTATATGATGATGATGATGATGAAATAATATCAAAAGTAATCAGTTAAGAGTTATACAACATCATTAGGAATGCAGATTTATAATATTTGTTACGCCATGAAATTATCTTCATTTGGGAAGTAAAAATGTTTTATGACATGGTAATAGAACCTCGGATGGTATTGGTTCTTATATTGATTGTGATGTAAGGCTCATGATGTGTGAAGAAGAGAAGATATGTCATATCTTTTTATATGTTAGGGAAATGACCCAATTGGATTTTCATTAAATATTAAATAATATAAATGTTATAATAATGTCAAGTGGCACTACGAAATCCAAAATTATAAGATAATATTTTATTGGGTATATATAAACTCAACCTCTAACATTTATGACTTTTTTTCACATCTCAATCTGTGCCTCAATGTTAAGTATCTTTAAGCCTATTTTAACCATAACTACGGTTACATAACTTTAACAATGATTATATAATTTGTTAACTAAAAAATGAAATCAAATACAAAAATTAACATCATAAATAAATAAATTTAACTATTTTTTCTTAATCAATTTATATTGGTGTACTAAAATACATTTAATATAATATTTTAAAATTTTTGAAAAACATTATTTAGGAAATACCTAATTTAAGATTTAAAATAAGTTTACCCTGAAATCAAGTAATATGTTTTGTTTGAAAAAAAATATGGAATAAATGTATATAAAGTAAAGTTTTATACTTATAATGTCTTTCAAAATTGAATGTAATCTTCCAACCATTCCATTAAATTTTAACACCCAAAATAGTTTTTAATTTTAGTAAAATATAACTTATCATAAAAAAAGTAAAGCATACATTCCAAAATTCTAAAAAATATCCTAAAATAAATTACTTAACTCATTATTAATATATATATATATATATTCTAAAACAACCTATATAATAAGAAAATTGAGTGTTATATATATTTTTTAAATCATTACCTAATGGTTTATGCCAATTTATTCACTTTTACTATGTTTAAAAATATTTACTATAGTTTCTATTAATAATAAAAACATATATATTTATATTAATAATTTATATTAATTATTATAATAATATATATTTAATCCATTTTTAAAAATTCAATTCACTAACTAGGTAAATTTATTTTAATATTAAACCAGAAAAACATGATGAAAAGCATTTTTCCTAGAGAAATGGTTTCTTAAGTATAAATTGTTTTTATACCAAAACAATGAATAATATTGATTTCATTAAATTTAATTTTATTATAATTAAAATAATTAAGCTATATTTACTTTGAAACCATTTATAAAAAATCTATAATAATGCAAATGCTTGAAATGAAAACACTGTTTTCAATGAGAATTAGTATTTCCCACAATTCCAAAAAATAAAACTTTTACTAAAATTATAAAAATTTAATTTAATGAAAAATTTATTTTGATAATTCAAAAAATTATATAATATTTTTCAAATAAAATTTTAAATGTTGAATGAAATTAAACTTTTTATTTTCCCACAAAAATAAATAAATTTTTTTTAATGAAAATGTATTTCTTATCAATAAAATGACTATACTAGAAATGATTAATTATTTATTACACATTAATAAGATAATTTTCATTACATAAAAATTTTCTAAATGTTTTTGATTCATAATGTGGTTGTTATTATGTGTAACAATAATTTTAATTTCAAGGTTTATAAAATATACTATATTATTGTTTATCTCTACTCGGGGTTGTCTGCATGACAGTCAATCAAAAAAATTAAATTTATTTTGAGGGAAATATATCATAATATTTTTTGTGTTTCATATATAATCCATTATAATAACTTTAATATTTATAAAATTTTTCATCAATGATGCGTTGGTAATAAAAAACCATTTTTATTCTACTTTTCATATATCGTCTCCTTTATCAAAATATTCAACATAATACCCATGTAACTATCCCTTTTCTCCTTGAGTTTTGAGTATATAAGAATATCTGATATCATGTGTAAGAAATATTTTTCAAGGATACCTATAAAACCTTATTCATCATGTCTGATTGGATTTCAAGATCATTTCTGTGTCTAAAAGACATCATTATGTACTCAAAGTATCTATACCATGTTCAAAAGGATATTTTGGGAATATCCCCCTCTCTAAATTTTAATTTATAATATCCAAACTAAATATCCACATTATAGAAGTATTATCCCTATATATAACATGAAAAAAGTCATAAATCCATGAAAAGAGATACTTATTATTAATTTTCATCTTATAGAGTTTGTTATAATCAATTCCAAGAAGCATTGACAAATCCAACTTCTTGAAAAAATTGGACTTATACATCCCATATATAAGCACCTGAGAATATAAATCCCTTACCTATATTCTATTATAGTTTTTTATTTTATTATTCTTTCTTAATGGTATCAATTCTATATGGATTCATGGATATTGGTAGATCTAAAAGAATAAATTCAATTTGGAAGTCAACCTATCATTTAAGTGGAAAACCTAATTACTTAATTGGGAAAATATTAACGTATTCTATCATAGTGGTCATGACATCTATGATAATCCTTTCCATTATCTTATTTATCGTAGGAATATATTATTTATCAAATGGTAATAATTATAATTCATTATCTGATGTATTCATTGATGATTCATCACCTTCTTAACACTTTTACATAATGGGGGCGATTTGAGATATAGAAACTGATTTCATTTTTTTGAAACACAATATTTTCTCTATAGATGGAAAAATAATCCATCTTATATACTTAATTAAAATCCATTAAAGGGATTATTAAAATTATTTATGGGTTATTAATCAATGAAATATTGATTATGGGTGGGTTATAAACATGAGACATAATAATTTCCCTATTTTGTTTTTATAATAATTTTTACGCCATGATTTGAGTTGAGGTCTGAATCGTCCAAATAAACATTCATGATAAAAAAAAGAAATATTGAACTATAATAAAATACTAACTTCACAATTACATAATTAATAAAAACTAATATGTATTTACACATAAATATTAAAATACACTTCAACAGTTGTGATAGAATATGCAAGTAATTCCTCTCTAGGCTTTAGAGGATGTTATCATTGGTTATCATTGAAATCCCTTGGATTAAAAAATTAGTTTTAATAGTTTCCATGTTCCTAGAAGTTGAAACATTGGACCACATTCATAGGATTCAATTAATTCTTATTTTATTTCATATTATCAATATACTCCATCACCTCCCATGATCGTTTACTAATTTGATGAGCTTCATTTCCACACTTGAATCATCTCCTTGTTCTTTTGTGGAAATTTTAAAGATACATTTTCCCATACTTTTAATAAGTGAGATTTTTTTTTCATTAATACATAATCTTTTTCAACTTATCCCACATAAATGAAATCTTCTTCGTACAACTTATCTCTAAACCCATGAGACTATTTAGAATCAACAACATATATTTCATCTCTATGAGTGAACCAAAAAATTCCTTATTATTTATATAATATCTAAACCCCATATAATTTTAAAAAAACTCATAATTATCCCACTAAAGAAGTGGTGGAATAAACATGATGGTTAATTCAAATAGGTTAATCAATATAATGAAAATATTATGGTTCCTTTCTCATAATCATTGATTGGTTCATCTTCTTTTCCCATGAGACTAATGAACTCTTTATATATTTTAAAACAAAATGTGTGAAGAAAATATTTATTGAAAAAAAATTATTGAATACATACAAATCAATTGGATTTTTTCTACCATGGGATTCATATTATTGATCAATATCCACAACTTATACGCTTCTCCAACTATGTGGAAATCAATAATTATGACTCTCTTTAACATATAATTTACGGAATAGAAATTTATTCACCATATAGTGTACTAATTATTTTGTGGAAAAAAGATGTAATGATACACTATAAATGAGATGACTTTATTGTATAAAGGAATCAATAATAACATTATCTTTAATATGATAAATATTGGGTGGGACATGTATTATGTTATTCTTCATAAGTTGATTCGATTGGGGAAAGTACTCTGATTTATATCACAACATCCACTCACATTAAGTACGGAATCTCATTTGATAAATCATATCATTTCATATTGCATTGGTTATTGGTATGATTAATGATATTTTAATCACTTGGATAAAATTAAAATAATAAATAATTGATGAGTGTATTGAAACTAATATGAACATTAAAAGGAAACTGTAATCATAGATACAATAACTCATAAATGTAAAATATGTACCTTGTCTCATTAATTACAATGTTTAATCTAGGATATCCATGGAATATTTAATGTTATTTTTTATCCAAATATTACATTCATATCAATCAAAATTGGATTTTATATATTATAATATTTATTTAATGAAAATCCCCAAAGAGTGTCCAGATATGTGTGTAGTCTTAGTATCACTATTTGAGAACTATGTAAATATCGAGTTGAGACTCAACATAAATTTTTTATGGTTATTTAACCTATATATATCTATCCCATATCCAAATACAATTTCTAGTATCCATACTCGGCTATAATTTCTAGAAAACCACACACTGAAAACATTACTAAAATTTCTTTTTTATTTCCCATAAACAATTCATATAGAATTTTATAATGCTTTTCAGATAATATTTAAAAATAAATAGACCTTGTATTTGATACCAAAAATAAATTCCCATATTTATACAAAAAAATTACCAATATTTAACATAAAAAACAATAGAATATATTCCAAAATTATCCTAATTACAAATTTATTTTATAAATTTGATACAAAATCCATCAAGGAAAAAATAATAATTACATCATTATTTATAATCACCAAAATACGATGTTTTATTCCCAAGAACTCTAAATAATATATAGGGTAACCTACAGACATATTATGAAATGGGTGATATATAAATGTCTCTAAGGGATCAATTATATTAATCATGAAATAAATAAGATAGAAGTTACGTCTTGATGACATGAATAGTATAATATCTTAGAAGCATGAAATATAAAATATTATACAATAAGATCATATCATAAAATTAATTTGAAAGAAACATAAAATATAAAATCATAAATATATCTCAAGGCACACCACTATTAAATCATAACATAGTGTGAATTGACAACATATCTTAAACCATACTTGGTATCACATAATATGTGAACATTGACCAATGATTTGGAGTGTTATCATAGACCGGCCTTCATATTTTTAACATTAAATGTTCCATATCGATCGTATAATACACGAATGTATTTCATTATTTCATCCCCATTTTTAAGGAATGTTTGTTTCATAAATTTAATTCCCTAATAAATTAAGGGTTTTATATCTAGTTGAATAACCATGAGTGGAAATAGGTTTTGATATTATCAACACAAATTTTATAGAATATAAATAATCCATAAATAATATTGATAGCATAATGAGTATATATAAATATTTGTGGAAGGGATTTATGATAATGGAAGTTAGTTTCTCATTATTTGGAAGACATTTGAATAGTATATGAATGTTTATAAACAGAAGACAATATAATATATTGAGATCCAAGAATCTTATTATAATTGTAGTCCATGAATGGAAATAGGGAGGGAGACAACCACTAATACATGCCTAATAAATACTTCAAAAAATTGATATAATGAGGGAGAATTAATAATAACAATTAAAAATATATAAAATATACTATAATAAAATTGAATTAGATTCATGGTAATAAGTGGAAATAATTTAAAATGAAATTATAATAAAGGAATCAAAATCTATAATATAAGGGAGGATTGAGAATCCTGATATCAACATAATAATGGAATATAAAATTTCTATAATGAGTAAGAGTAAATAATCCTCAATTAAAAATATATAATGTGAATAATAATACCAAATAATTATAATCACCGTAGTATATTAAAATAATTTTCAATGACATTTTAATAAATAATTGTTCGATTTATAAGGAATGATGATGACTGAAAGCTCTATCCAAGAGACATTTCATCTTAATGATTTAGATGTGCTCCATATGGTTTTGAAATCACATTGGGAGAAATATAGATATTTAATATGAAATTATATTAATCATGAATTATTATATAATGATGTGTAATAGGGGGCAAGTTATTCCTTCAAGAAACATTGGGGGAATTATTTATTAATTTCTAAACATGAATATAGGATATATAGTTAATAAATGATGAAAAATCATTGTCCATCCCATCGAAACGGTAGTGTTCATTAGTATATTAACACAATATAGACCATGATTTGTAATTAATAATACTATATAGGATGAAGGGATTCCTTTTATTTATAATTTTTATAAAATTATTAAAATCAACATTATTTTTTTGGAAGATTCATTATACGTTTTAAAAATTTATATTACCTCTTTAAAATACCTTATATTAATGAATAATAATATTTGTCAATTACGTTTTCTATAGTATGTATTAAATTAATTTTAATTTATCATTTCATAATAATTACCATAAATTTATACTGTGTTTATTTTTTAAGAAAATAATTTTATTTTATTAGAATGATATTAAAGAATTACCATTGAAATTTTTTGACATAATAATTTTGAAAATAATATTTCATTTTTTGAAATCATTCTTTTTTAATATAAAATTTAACTTTTAATTAAAATATTTATATAAAAAACTGTATTAAATAATATTAAATTATTCACCCATGAAAATATTACATGAGAATTAATTTACTATATAATCATTTTTGTTAAAGTGTATATTATTTTTTAAAATGAATTGAGATAAATAAATTTTATTTAAAATTTAAAAAATATCTATATAAGTATATTATAATTATAATCATATATTCTTGGAAAAATAAAAAACATTTCTTTTAATCTAAAAAAACTTATCATCATATTCATCTAATATTTATGTTCAATTTAAATAATATTGAAAATGGGATCAACATAACCAATATATCATTTTGTTGAAGAAATGTAAAACTTTATACTGCCATATCAAATATACAAAACCCCTTATGACACCAACATACACCCTAGGGTTATGGTGTGGGATGGAATTTATTTCATGGGGTCATTTAGAAAACACTGATTGGGGGGTAACATATATAATCTTGAACTTCTCCGTTAATCGATTATGTCAAAATCATAGTTATTGAGTCTCAACTTAGTATAATTCATTGGTGAAACATAATTATTTCAATATCCTTGGAAACTCTAATTAATGAAAATCATAATGGATAATCCTTTTGGTTGAGGAAATCAATTATTCCTTCTGCATAAATTAGACTTTATCGTAACCCTTAATATATACCAATAATATTAGTTAGTTTATAACATCTATATAACCAACAAAAATAATTATTAATAGACATATTATGGATTTAATATAAAACAATATTAATTCTTTATTGAGTTTTATTACATGGTTAAAATGTTATATAGTATATTATATTAATAAATTGGATATATACTCATTCAATAAGGAAATTTAAATTATGAAATCATAGTTCATTACATATCATAAGTCCCTAATGGATGTCTGATTTGGATGTATTCATTAAATGGTAGTTCATTTATGTTACATGGACATAATTTATTGTGGCCCAGATATAGAATTCTCTCATAAGAATATCCATATCTATTTATGTAGGTCATGAATTTTTTAACAAGTGATAGGCTATGATGTAATTATACTCATGAGAACATTTTTATTTAGAAAAGAAATTTGTTTATTTGAAATTGTTAAATAGTGTAACGGAAAAATAAAAATAGGGGAGAATGAACTCTCTGTGGTGTTTTTGAAGTTTTTTATATGTATTCATTCATTATTGAGAATTATTTATTGTTTCTAAGATTGTTTTTGAGAAAATGGAGTTTTATTTAGTCAATTAATCAAACCTGGAATGGCATTGATGAAATTACATTTAATATAGTCATGTTCTATAATTTCTTCCGAGTTATTAATTTCGGATAAGTAGGTAAACATAAAGATAATTAAATTAAGTTAACTATCGTAAGCATATAATGTTTTTTTCCATGTATAATATTTTAGTGGGATGGTTTTACTATGGGAATTATTATATGTTTTATACCATTTATAATGGCTATATGGTATTTTGTAAGGATCGTATAACATTCGATATTGCTATGTTTTTTATATATGATTCTCTCATGAAATTTTTTATCCCATATAATATTTCTAATATATTATAACTTTTTTGAATCCCATATGATTTTTTATATGTGCATAACATCTTAAAAGTATTTAAAAATAAATTCATTTTAATGTAAGAGTAGTGGAAAGTATAGATGATATTTTCTATTGAGAAATATCTGATCTCGTTGGATATTTTATTTTGAAAAACCATTATTCTTATACAATCTTTTACTAGTTATATATTTATGTTCTAAAAATATATACTAAAAAATCAAACCTGAAAATTAAAGAGCTAAACTTAATGGATTAAAATATAAAAATTAAAATTTTATTGATGTTATTTAAGGTTAGATTTATAAATGGATAATAATCACTCTTACCGATGTGATTATGCAAGTTTTATTCAACTATTAAAGATATGTATAAAATCAATGACTGTTAATGAAGAAAAATAGATATTAAATGTTCAATGTAAATATGATGATGTTTTAATAGTTTGGATCTCAAATAACCAATTGCATTAGTTTATATATGTTTTCTAGTTAGAGGTTTTTATAATGTATGTATATTATATTTAATATTTAAATTCAATTATATAGAGTAATTCATTAACAATTAATCATGGAGAATATGGTTATGAACTATAACAGTGAGAAAAAGACAATAGGAATTCGTATTTTTTAAAAAATTATTTTTCAATTATTATTTTGTAGTGATTGAAACCTAATAATATTCTTGAATGAATTTTGTTTATATAAATGGTAAAATTATAGTTTCATAATTGATAGGTTTTGAAATGAATGTTTGAATATTAAATGATGGTGGGATGAGAAAATATTTTTAACCAACATAGAAAATCATGGAGGATCATTTCAAATGATTTTTGTAAAAATAAATTGATTATTTTATGCTAGAAATTATAATTATTTATTTATTTTAATAATTTTATTTTATAATATACCTGAATATCATGACTATTTGAGAAGAGGGTGAATTATTTGAATAAATTTAGTGTCACATTGAAAATAAATATAATATGAATATAGTTTGTGTCTAATGTTTAAGAGTATTTATCATCCTCTGTTTGAGCTCAAGGATTGTGAATATTCAAATATGAGTATGTGTTTTAAAGAGTTTATTATATTATGAATCTTAATTGAGTTATTATATTATTCTCTTTCTATTCATGGATATAGGGTAAAATCATTAATATTTATTTAGAATCTATATTCTTGGGAGATTTTTGCTAATAATTTATTATCATAGTATAACCAGTGGAATAATATATAAATATTTGTGGGATGCTATTGAATACGGATTCAGGATGATACCTTGACTATCCACGTGTATTTGATCATAAATATTACTAAAGAATCTATTCCAAGGGGGATTAAAACATTATATGTAGTAATAATCTCCACATGGTCCAAACCATTTAAAAATCACTTGTTCCTTTTCTTGTTTACATATTCATTTCAAACTGGTATGGAGGAGTGGATATCATGAGTGGATCATGTCTTCACTGGAAGTAGAGTACTAACAAAAAAAATAATAAAGTCATCAATGGATAGTCCATACTGACCTCTGATTGATGTATCAATTATTGGGGTATCTCAAAAACGTTATTCTAATATATAATTATAATGTGTCTCATAGAGCCCGTGTGGAAAATTATTTGATTTTTATTCAATGTGTGGGAAATATATGAATTATTTTTTATTATTGATCATCATTAATTTAAACCAATCATATATTTTAATTTATTGTATAGGATATAAAGTATTTAATTTTTCTTAAAGGTTGATATTTTTTAACTCATTTATGTGATTAATTATTTTAAATGATTATAATATTATTAATTAATTTTGAAAAAATTATAGGGTTTTAAATTTGGAAACCAATAAAATATTTCCTTTTTTCTGGTAAAATGATGATATTGAATGTTAACAATAGGGTTATCTTAGAAATGGTTTTTGTCCCTAAAAAAATGTATTATTATATTCTTCTTACTTATATATTCGTAATGAAAGGATACTTTTAGTGAAACTAAATGGCCTATATATATATATTTGGATGAGTAATTTCCTAGACTAAATAATTTATTAGACATGGTAGAACATGGTACACTTCTACTTTCATTCCGCGATTCATTATGGTTGACCATTAACATTAATGGGTTTGGGGATTGTCACACCTATGAATTTCAATGTATAAAATATATATGTATAAATAATTTTTTTTATTATTTGGTATACATTATCACTATATATATACTATTTTATAAGTATATAATTTCAAATTAATCATTTTTATAATTTAAAAATATAAAAAAGATACATTATATACATATATTCCATGTTTCAATTTTTTAGTGAAATATTAATATAGAAAAATTAATATGAATATTATATATGTATTCACATCATATAATAAATTTTCAATATGATATGGTAAACATGTTGTCATGATTTCAACCAATCATGAATACAAAAATCCAAAAATCTATTTTTCCATGTTTAAGTTATCATTATTAAATATTAATTTTACTATATAAGGTAGAAGGTGACTTAAACTATCTCATAATAGATCAATGTTATATATATATGATTAGTCCTAGGTAATACTATACTGTAACTAGTGAATATAATAACACTATTTATTAATGATTCATCGAAATTAGTAAATTGCATAAGATAACATTGATTATGTTGAAAAAATGAAAATGATGGTTGAATATTTCTTTCATGATCATCGAAATATGTTTCACAAGTTAAACTATGGTTAAAATATGTCATTGTATTCCATTTTTAATAAATATATGTAATTAATTTATTTATAAGAAAACATAATTTGAAAACCGATAATAAATAGAATGATTATTTATTTATAGAAATAATAAATATCAAGAATGTTATTTTTCTAGATGAATATGATCATTTTATTAAAATTATAAAGCTAAATAGTGGTTTCTAAAATAGGTATCATCCTAAAAGAATGCATACATGTCCAAGTGATTGTTTATTATTCCAAAGGCACTATGAGTCACTTCATAAAATTCCCTATGTGTGGGGTAATATGATACAAAAAGTGAATTGAGTCGACTCAAAGTGGTAAGGAACTTTCAAATAATGACATGGTTTCGATGAATCTATAGAATTATGGAGACTAAATTTAAATTAGAATGTCATGTAGATAAAATAAGGAAATATGGGTAACATTTCTACCCATTAGACACTCAGATGTTTATTATAGTTAATCCTTATTTTAAAGAATTTGGAAAATATCTTGGAAACCTACATATACCATTATCTATAAATAGAATGAATCATTTTGGATTAAAATTTATCACTCGGTGTACATGGTTGTTTGTGTTGATAAATAATGATTTTCCACTTTTTTATACCTGAATTCAAAGTACATTTTGTTTTATTTTATTATTTCTGGAAAAACCCATTATTTGGTATTCGTATTTATTTGACACTAGAGATTGGAGATCCTAAATTGATGTGGGATAAAGGTATTACAGTATGAAATAATCATAAAATAATTCAAGGTTGGAACTATGTTATTTTCGCAAATAAAAGAATCTATGGTTTATAATATTTTTTTGAGAAAAACATCAAATTAATATTATTGTGATATAATAATGATAAATGTTTATATTCAGTTCATGGAAACACTATTTAAATTTTTTCTTTCTTGTTAATCATAAAACATTACATCATAAAATAAATAATGATCACTGAGACAAAAATTCAATAGGATGTTAAATAATTTTGTGACACCTTATCCATTAATATGAGATTGATATTTTGAGAATGTAAATATATTATCACTATTTTTAGTAACATTTATTGAAAATTTTTATGGAAATCCAATTTAAAATGAGATTATTATTATATGAATTACCAACATAGGGTTTTGAATAACGAAATTTTTCATGATGTTTGATATATATAAAAAATATATAATAGTGTCACTGGAGTTGTGAATCTTGCTAAATTATATTTTAAATATCAAAAAAATATTTAAAATGGACAATTATTTATTTAATGTGGTTGTAAATTAAATACTATATCCCATAATGTTAAAATATTTAACGAATATTGAAGGATCCCATGATAAGTATTGAAACACTCATTGAAATCTTGATGTGATGTTCTCAGGACATGAAATGGTCTCAGGAATTTTTAAGATATGTAGGGGATCTAGGAGGCCATAAAGGTTTTTGGAAACTATGAAGAATCACCATTCAGCTATTGAATATACATTGAATATTTGGTTGTGAATGCAGAATAGACTCTTGCAAGAGAATTCAACCAACAGTCCACTTCAGGAGAACTAGCTACAATGTGAACATGTGCAGTAGAACCCCTTGGAGGAGGTACTTGTTTAATATATGTTGGGAGATCCCTAGATATCTGGTGAATCTAAATAAATCCTAGATTGTAACATTTGACACACTGGTTATTCAGTGGAGGTAACCTAGTATTTGTTGGTGTCAATACACTATCTCAGATTCATCATTTAAGGATGCTCAAAATTGGTAAATTTTGTTCCTCACCATCTTCATTACCCCCCTGTGATTTCTAAAATGATCTGAAAATTTATTTAATAAAAAAATATACCTACTAATTCCTTGAATTCATAACATCTCAATAGTTCTTCAATGAAAATTTAATTGATCTCCAAATTTATCTTAATTTATATAATTATAATATTATCAATTTCCCTATTATATAGTCTGATATCATTATAAGATTCTTCTCACTCTCTCATATCATTCTCATTATCTCTTAGTGTTAATTATTATTATTTTGAGTGAATCGAGGCTATGAATAAATTTTATTACTTCAATAATTCCTCTATTATTCTTCTTTATTTTATTATAATTTATCACTACCATTAACGTGAAGGAATCACATTTTCTATATGTAACCACTAAAAGTCAAGGGACTATTTTTTTGAGGATTCTATCTATGCCTATTAAAAAAGGATTCAATTGGGTCCTATTAAATTGCTAAAACCTATATATATTTTTACTTTTGGTATATCTTCTACCATTAAATATAATATACTAATAAATTAAATCATTAATCTTTTGATTTTGTAGACCTAAAAGATATTCTGGATATGTTTCCAAAATTACTTAACAAATTGTGTTCAATGTATACTTTTCATGTTTTTTATTTATTCATATTTGTTCAATTTATTTAATGGTATCTTAGTGTATTAATATGATATATTGTTTAATCTTTAAATCACTCTCTCTATTAATATACATTTCAAATCATTGTAATTATATCATTGGACACTCAACGTTATTTTTCTCAGATTTGTGGTTATTTTTAAATAATTAAATGTTCTCGTTATCCAAAATCTTTGTAAAAGTATTTTATAGTGTTTCATTTATATAGTTCCATTATTTTTTAGAAGTTAATTCCCCCCTCACAACATTCCATTTTACCCATTGTGAACCATCATTTTCAATTATATAGTGCTATAATTATTTTTTTATGATTTTTATAAAACTATTTCAAAGGATAATTTTTTGATATCATTTTCCAGGGTTTCAAGAAATTACCTTCCCAAAAATATTTTATTAACATCCATGGAGCTCCTGAAGGATAATATATGGGTTGTGCTCCTTTTCTTGGTAATAATAATTGTTATTAGATAATTTATATATATATTATCTTTAATATTTCATTTCTACATAAACAACAGGAAAAGAATATTGATGGACCAATGATGGTTTTTCTACATTTTAATTAGATGGGAAATCAATGAATTCAATACATTATGATTTATAAAAAAAATTAATTTAATTTCAAAATGAAAAAAATGAAATATGGAAACTCATAGACGAAAATCATGATGGAAGAAACAATGTCAATGATACTAGGGTAGATATGTTTCCATAAAAAAATTGAATGTTTAGATATGCATCTCAGTGAGTCTATTTTGAAAATGTTTACTCATTTCCCTGAAATATTTAATATTCAAAAAGGCAACTAGTTATTCTCTTTCTACAGATAATTTAATCAGGAAAATTCTTTTGGTTGAAATAAGAAACTGGGCACCCAAATTCACCATGATCCAAGAAGATAAATACATTATGAACATGGTTGTAAAGGAACACATTTGTTCTCTCGAGGAATATAAAATTATTATAAAAAGAAATGATAAAAAAGGATATAAATGGGCACAAATAAACTAGAAAGATATTATTCTTTCAGGAAAATAAACAATTATAAATCCAAAATATAATATGATATTTCTCTTATTTGAAATAGGATGAATTATAAAATGATAATGAAATTATATAATCAATTGATCAAAAATAGAAACATTGAAATGGAAATTATTTCAAAAGTTTCAAAAAAGAAGTGTCACATCATTGAATATTTACCCATAAATAAAATTAAGATGAAACCTAAAAAAGCCTCTAAAATAATCAACTATGAGTACTGCCTAGGGAATGAAATTATCCTATGAATCAGGTAATAAATTTCCTGAATTATATATATTTGTTATTATGGAATTAAAGAATGTACATTTTATAATTTTTTATTCATAATCTTATAGTTCTTCAACTTATTCACTATGATATGCATATATTCATTATTCTAGAGTCCAAAATCTTAATATTTTTTGTGAACATTATCACATCCTTTCCATATTATTATTGACATTAGTAAACAGAGGAACATTATATGGCCTTCGAGGACATCCTCCACATGCCAAAGGCTAGAAATAAATTCCCAGGGATTCTTTAATAGTTAGGTAATCGTTTTCCCATTAAAAATAACACCACAAACCAAAAATTTCATTACAAAATAAAACACTATATTATGCATGATAAAAATGAATGAAAACATAAAATTACATTTTCTAAAACTAAATTGAAACCATGTACCATAGTGGAATACTAAAATATCAATGTATATATTAGATGACTATAAAACTCTAAGACTCCAATTAAAATGCCATGCTCCAAAAATCTTTCATTCTCCAACCCCAAAATATCCCAAGTATCACAATGTACTTCTAAATGTTGGTAAAATTGTTCCTCTTCTGCTGTCATAATAAGTAACATCTGAAAAATATCTAATTAGACACACTGGGATTGAGCACTAAAACATAGTATGCTATCCCCAAATAACATCCCTACTCACAGTACAACTATAGAAAAAGTTAGAAAATTTATATAAAGAAATTTTTAATTTAAAATTCTAAAACTGATTATACAAAAACATAATCAAGTTCCAATAAAAATGTTTTCTTAGGCTAACTATAATTTCAAAGTAAAGAAACTAAACAATGTAATAAAACTATATCATATGTTATATTTTGGAATAACCCATTTTGTTCAGCACAACCACATATTAAACCATTTATTCAACATATACCTCCTTTAATTTTGATTGGTGATTCATCCGTTCACTATGTATCATATAGTGATCCACTTGGATATGGGTATATCACACCCATATCCATCCCAACCATTCTATGGGGTTATTTCACGTCCTTATCTATCCCAATGCATATGATCACAGGACAAATAACCATTCCAAAAACACACAAAAACCATTTGTGTTCAAACTCAATTCAATAAATTACATTTAACTTGAAAACCATTTTTATCATTGCATAAAAACCAAACAACCATTTTAAAATCAAGTTACCAAATACACTATCTACTAAAATCATCATATTTCCCAATTTCCTAAAGCCGCAATCAAAAGTGTTTTCAACAAGAAACTCTTATAAATTCCACAAAAAATTTCAATATAAATAATCAATTTTAAATCAATACATAGGTTTCTAAATAGAGGAGTTGAGAGTGAATCCACCTACCTCATGAAATTGCTGAAAATGATAAAATGAATGGAAAACACCAAGGAAAATGTGATAAGTCTTAATAAACCCACCATAGATATTGTAACATCCCAAGTAAGTAATGAATAATAGATATTTTTATCTATGTCTATTAATGATAAAGATAGTGTTTTAGAGGCCTAAAATGAAAATAAATACAATCTTATGCATGGAATACACTAATATTCTTAAAAGATTGTTTTAGTGCCTTTTGATGGAAAACCATTTTTGAATCTATATTTTGACAATTTTATAAACTATGTTTGTCAAAATAAACTTATCCTTTATGATTGGGACATCAAAATTTACCTTGTGTGAATTTTTGGTATTTTTCTGACAATGTTCATTTTTTAATGAATAGTGAAAAATACTGCATTTTACATAAAAACTACTTTTAATCTAATTTATTTATATGATTAGATTATGTTTTTAATTGGTTTTGAAGTGAAATTAGAATATATTTTTACCATTTTATCTAATGGTGGTCATTGAAATCAATTTCACTTTGAAATTAGACTTAAACTGGTGTCAATCTTTTGATACTTATTGTTTTGTAAAAACACGCTATTTGCTCTGGCAGCGGGAATTAATTATTAAATTAATTAATGTGACTTATATGATTTGAATTTTGTAAAATGGACTTCATTTTTGAATTCGGAATATCACATATAGCTTAGAGTGAATTTTTGGTAATTTTCTGAAAAACTTCAATTTTTGATGAATAGTGAAACCACTAAGTGGTAATCAAGCAAACTGATTTTTCAGTTAAATGAAAGTTTACCACTAATGTGTACTGAATTTTGAAAATCTGACATACATGGTTGTCATTAAGAAGTAAAATGTGGTTCAATGAGATTAAAATAATTTTTTGGTGAATAGTAACTTATTAAGTTTTTAATCGCGATTAGTGGTAATTAGTGTAGTTTAAGGAATAAATAATGCTTTAATAATATAAAATGACCTAGACACATGTCCCAACCTTATTGGTTGTGTCATGGCCGACCAAGACAAGCCATGGGTCAACTTGGGGACCCCATGGATCCACTTTTGTTGGGAAATGACATAAATTACTTTTTATTTAATGTTAAAGTGAAAATGACACCAACATAATATGTTTTACAAAAACAATTTTTAAGTGGGGTTATACAAGTCCAAATTTTGATTATAAATATTCAATGGAAAGATAAAAAGATTTACTACATCATAGTAATTTTTTTATAATTTTAGACATTAAATAAATTTAATTATTTATGACATAATAATGATGCAGCGATGAAATCATTATTTGACGATTTAAATAAAATGGAAAGATAATATAACATCTATGAACTACACATGTCCAAAACCAATTGGATGAATGGATTTCGATGCCTTATCACCTTATCCACGAATTATATCAATGAGGGACCTTTTAAAACCGAAACACATTTTCAAATAATGTAAGGTTCCTTTACTTTCCAAAAGTGCCCCTCCTCTCCTCTTATAAAAGGCCCCCACCTCTACCTCATTTCACACACTCTTCAAGCCATTGGCTCGGACAACCCCTGCCCATTTGCTCTCTCCACATCCCTCTCCTCATCCTAGAGTATTCCCTTTGGGAAGAATCCTTTCAAAGGAAGCCTTTAGGCTCAACTCAAAAGGAGTTACACTTTTTAAAGGTAATTCATTCTCTCATGTTCATTTGTTTTATTTTGCTTCTCCAACCCCCTAAACTCTTTTTATTTACTTCTTTTGTAAAAACACCAGTATCTTCAATATACTAGGATGTTGTTATAAGATTTATTTTATCTACACTCTCACACAACTACATCAAATGGTTAAAGAACATACGGTTTCCGTGGATGGCGAAATTCTGCCTCCCGAAACGATGATTGTTCAACACTCATTAAACACCTTCAAAGGTGGCCATTATGATGTCACTATTTTTATATATGATATATAATATGTTTATGTTTTCCTTAAGCTTCTGTTTTTTCATTTTGGGCATACCTTTATGGTTTCCATTATGGGTAAAACACGATATCTTCATTTTAGGAAGCGCGGACTACCGCCCCCTAAAAGTGATTTGATTCGTTAATACCATATGTGGGATGTGTAAAGGATAAAGTTAATGATATTATATATGTTATTATACTGGAATTATAATATACTCTTATATCATTATGATTCCATTCCAGAAAATATGAAATAGAAATGGAAGTAGCGTTCATGCGTACGTACGGCTTACCGTCTCCATGAACGGTGCATTTCATTTCTTACCTCTAAATGTGATGTAATATTATAAATGAATGTATGTACTGGATATATATGAAATATATGATATCTACATCATGAATACCATTCTGGATATAATGAAACTTTGACCAAATTAACAACATGTAAGTGTAAGAAGCCTATTTTTGACTTAAGAACCAAATACCGACAAAATGAACATTATTAACTTAAATGATTACATGATGTTCATAACATGGTATAAAAGGAATAATGAACTTGAAAAAGATTCATAAGCAAGTAGAGATTAACTCAAGTTTATTATTCAGGAGTTTAAAGAACGGTCGGGTCAAGTCGGATACGAGGTATGGGACTTCGTCTCAATCTCCTTTCGTTGAGGCATATTTTATTTTATACACAACTTTCTTTTATACGGTGTATAAACCCCTTTGACTTTTACGTTTATTCAAAAGGAATATTTTTTATACGAAGCATTTACTAAACGACAAAAGGGAATGTTTTTGTCGTACGTATGCGGCGACAACGACTTCTCCGCCGTCGTAACCGTTATTTGAGTTTCGGCTTCCTCTACAAGCCATACCTTCTTTTTAAAAGAAAAATAAATACCAAGTTTTACTTTTCTTTTATTTTAGTATTGAAAATGGTTTTCATAATGTTTTTATATCAATGTGTTGTATTGATATCTCGTGATTGAAATGTGGAAATTTTATGTTTCCTTTATGTATGTTTTATGTGATATGATTATGTTATGGTTCTTGGGCATTATTATGAAGACGGGTGGTTCCGTGATAAACTAAGGGCGGGTGAGCCCGTTATAGCTCTCCAATGCATTGGGTAACACGAAGGAGTGAAACGTTAAGGTTTCTCCGAAGAGATTTTAGGGAATATACTGTGATGGGTATTCCAAACGTAACCAAGAGGGTTACTCCCTACGTAAGAATGTTATGAATGCCTCAAGTTACCTCTATGTCTTATGATTTCTATGATTTATTCATGATTTTATGAGGTATGTTAAAGTGCCTATGTTTTATGGGTAAAGTATGATTTCATTCTTATTTATATATGAACTCATGTTTCCTTTCCATGTTTTTTTTATAACCCATACTGAGTTTTTATGCTCATCTCAAGTTTTTGAAATATTTTTCATAGATCAAGGGAAAGGTACATGATAAGATGATAGAGTCAAGGATGTGTCAAGAATTAATCCATGTTTTTTTAATGTGTGTTCCATTGATGGGAATGAAGAATACTATCTTTATGTAACCACTTTGTTTATATGTGGAATGTAATGCATGTTTTATGATCTAATTCACTAAAACTCTAAACCCGAAAAGATCCTCAATGTGTAATCTTGTAATAACTCAAGATTAAGTAAGGTTTAAGGCTGGGGCCTTATAGTTGGTATCAAAGGTCGGTTTAGATAACTTTAGGAGTTAGAATTCTATTAAATGATTATCCAAAAATATTTTTTTTCTTTTTCGAAATGATATAGCATTTAAAGATTACCATGTTGCTTCATCTAAGACATGTTTGTTCAGAATGGTTTTCCGCAGAGGAAACAGGGAAGCTGTGCTAGGAAGGCATACAGAAGGAAATAACCTTCCGAATCAGCATCCAGAAATGGTTGGAATTGGAACTGAACAGTTTGTTGCAGTAATGGCGCAGTTGACTCAGGCGATAAATGGTGGTGGTATCCATGCACGAGATCAGCCAGATCAACCGCAGAGGAACATGTCAGTGGTGGAACATTTCATGAGGAAACATCCCCCATCATTCAGAGGATCATCTGACCCTGTGCAAGCTGAAGGGTGGATTAAATCACTGGAGAAGATTTTCGATGTCATGGGGTGTTCAGACAATCAAAAGGTTAGTCTTGCTATTTATCGTCTGGAAGGTGAAGCAGATCAGTGGTGGTCTATGGTTAAAAATATCAGGGATGCCGATGAGATTGATGCTCTTGACTGGGATGAATTCAAAGGTATGTTTCTTGAGAAGTATTTTCCTAAGGCTGTTCGACTTAGGATGGAAAAGCAATTCTTGGAATTGAGGCAAGAGGAAGACTCAGTGGCTGCCTATGAAGAAAGGTTCACTCGATTGGCAAGGTATGCTCCCAATTTTATCCGGGACCTTGATAGTAAAATCAATCGTTTTTACTCAGGATTAAAGCCAAAGTATCGAAGGGCATTAGCTTCTCGAGAGTTTAAAAGTTATGAAAAGCTTGTTCGATGTGCTGAGAAGGTGGAAATGGAGTTTTCCGATGACCAAGTGTCCTATAACAACCAGCAGAAGAAGAGACCGAGGTGGTAGGAGAAAGGTAAGAATTCTTCAAAGAAGTCTGATGGTAAGAGAACTAAGTTTCCAGTTTGTGATAAATGTGGCAAAAGGCATGCTGGGGAATGTCTTCTGAATTATGGGAAGTGCTACCGATGTGGTAAGATGGGACATAAGGCTCATGATTGCACTGAAAAGGATCAAGGTGAAGGTAAGAACAAATTTGATTTACAGTTAGTGAAATGTTATAAGTGCAATGAGATGGGTCACTATGCAAACGAGTGTCCGACAAGGAGCTTGAGTGATGGGAAGCAGTTAGACTACAAGCAGAAAGGGGTGGTGAAATCCTTTGCAACTACTTCAGCAGATGTCGGGCCACCAAATGAAGTCGTATCAGGTACTTTGTTTGTTTTTTCAGACTATGCCAGTGTGTTGTTTGATTCGGGGTCTACACATTCTTTCATCTCTGAAACCTTTTCTAGTAAAATGGGAATACCATCTCAAGAAATGACTCCTGAACTTTTGGTAAAAACACCTGGGGGAAGTGTCGAGGCAAAAAGAATTTATAAGAATCTTCCTATCCTTATCTGTGGAAAGAACCTACTTGCAAACCTTATTGTTCTACCTCTAGTAGAGTTTGATGTTATCCTGGGTATGGATTGGCTCTCTATTTACCATGCTAAGATTGACTGTAGAGCTAAAGAAGTTTCTTTTCAGAAAGACTTTCAGTTTGTTTACAAGAATGAACCATTACTTTTGATAACTTATGAAGAGGCCGAGAAACTTGTAAAAGATGGAAATGAATGTTACCTTGCACACGTCGTTGAAAATAAAGGAACTGTTCAGATTAATGATGTGCCAGTGGTAAATGAGTATCCTGATGTTTTTCCTGATGAGTTGCCTGGAATAATACCAGATCGGGAAGTTGAGTTTACTGTTGACTTAGTTCCTGATGCTAAGCCAATTTCAAAACCCCCTTATCGAATGGCACAAATTGAACTTTTAGAGTTGAAGGAGCAATTGCAAGATTTATTAGAGAAAGGTTTCATTAGACCTAGCACATCACCATGGGGTGCTCCTGTTTTATTTGTTAAAAAGAAAGATGGTTCTATGAGACTTTGCATTGATTATAGAGCCTTGAATAATATCACTGTTAAGAACAAATATCCTTTGCCTCATATCGATGATTTGTTTGATCAGCTCCAAGGAGCTCAGTTTTTTTCAAAGATTGACTTGAGATCGGGGTACCATCAGCTAAAGGTAAAGGAGGTAGATATTCCGAAGACCGCGTTCCGTACGAGTTATGGTCATTATGAATTTGTAGTAATGCCTTTTGGGCTAACCAATGCACCTGCTGTATTCATGGACTTAATGAATAGAATTTTCTATGAGTTCTTGGATATGTTTGTGGTCGTTTTCATTGATGATATTTTGGTGTTTTCTAAAAGTAAAGAGGAGCATGAAAAACATTTAAGGGTTATCTTGCAAACCTTAAAAGAAAAGAAATTGTATGGGAAATTCAGCAAGTGTGAGTTTTTGTTGCAACAAATATCTTTCCTTGGTCACATTGTTTCTAAAGATGGAATAACTGTTGATCCTGCAAAAACAAAAGTTGTGGAAGAATGGCCAAGACCCACAAATGTAACCGAGATTCGTAGCTTCCTTGGTTTGGCGGGCTATTACCGAAGGTTTGTTAGAAATTTTTCACGGTTATCTAGTCCAATGACTAAGCTAACTCGGAAGGGTGTTAAGTTTATCTGGACAAAAGAATGTGATGATTGTTTTCAGGAATTGAAAAGAAGATTGGTGAATGCTCCAGTTTTGGCACTACCTTCCAGGAATGGTGAGTTTGTTATATACAGTGATGCTTCATTGAAAGGACTTGGTTGCGTCCTAATGCAGAATGATCAGGTAATTGCTTATGCATCACGACAGTTGAAAACTCATGAGGTAAATTACCCTACACATGATTTGGAATTAGCTGCTGTTGTTTTTGCTTTAAAAATTTGGAGGCATCATTTGTATGGAGTAAAGTGTGAAATATATACCGATCACAAAAGTTTAAAGTATATATTCACTCATAAAGAGTTAAACATGAGACAAAGGAGATGGCTGGAATTAATCAAGGATTATGATTGTACAATTCATTACCATCCGGGAAAAGCAAATAAAGTGGCTGATGCTTTGAGTCGAAAAAGTAGTGCTTCATTAACAATGTTGCGTTTGGAACGTGATCCTTTGGTTAAGGAATTGATGAACTTTGGCATAGAAGTTGTTGGTGCAGGAAGTCCTTCTGTTTTGTTTCAGGTATCAGTGAGATCATCTCTATCAGATAGAATCAAGCAAGCATAGAAGCAAGACAGTGAGTTGCAGAAAAGGGTAGAGCTAGTTCAGAAAGGTAAGTTTCCTGAATTCAACATTGATAGTGATTGCGTTTTGAGATTTGGGAAGAGATTGTGTGTGCCTTCTGATTCACAGTTGAAGAGAGAGTTGTTATGTGAAGCTCATAGTTCTCCGTTTTCAGTTCATCCGGGCAGTACTAAGATGTATAGAGATCTGCGGGAGTATTACTGGTGGGATGGAATGAAAAGAGATATTGCTGATTTTACTGTGAAGTGTTTGACTTGTCAGCAGGTTAAAGCTGAGCGGCAGTTACCGAAAGGGATGCTTCAGCCTCTACCAGTGCCAGAGTGGAAATGGGAGAATATATCCATGGACTTTGTTGTTGGATTACCGAAGACATCTCGAGGTAATACTGCAATCTGGGTTATTGTTGATCGCTTGACCAAATCTGCTCATTTCCTTGCTATACGAGATACTTTCTCTCTTGATCAACTTTCCCGTTTGTATCTTAAAGAGATAGTCAGGTTACATGGAGTTCCTCTCTCCATTGTATCGGATCGTGATCCCAGGTTTACTTCTAACTTTTGGAAAGGCCTTCAGAAGTTGTTGGGTACTGAGTTAAATTTTAGTACAGCTTTTCATCCTCAATCAGATGGGCAGTCAGAACGAACAATTCAGACATTGGAGGATATGCTACGAGCTTGTTCTATGGATTATCAGGGAAGTTGGGACCAGCATCTTTCTTTGGTTGAGTTTTCATATAATAACAGTTTTCATTCCAGTATACAGATGGCACCATTTCAGGCATTATATGGGAAGCGGTGTCGAACTCCAGCTTTCTGGGATGAAGTGGGTGAAAGAAAGTTGATGGGACCAGAATTGGTAGAAGAGATGGCAGAAAAAGTTCAGCTGATTCAGAAACACATGAGAACAGCTCAGAGCAGGTAGAAGAGTTATGCGGATAACTGGAGGAAGGATCTATCTTTCGAGGTAGGTGATCATGTTTTTCTCAAGGTTTCTCCTTGGAAAAGTGTGATGAGATTTGGTAAGAAAGGAAAGTTGAGTCCAAGGTTCATTGGACCATACGAAATTCTGGAGAGAGTTGGATCAGTTGCATACCGAGTGGCTTTACCTCCGAGTTTATCTCAGGTACACAATGGTTTTCACGTTTCGATGTTGAGAAAGTATATGCCAGATCCATCTCATGTTTTGAGTCTAGAGGTAGTTCAGCTGGAAGAGAACCTATCTTATGAGGAACAATCGGTCCAGATTCTTGACCACAGGGAGCAAGTGTTACGGAATAAGGTGATTAAGCAGGTAAAGGTTTTGTGGAAAAACCACATGATGGAAGAGGCAACATGGGAATCAGAAAATGCAATGAGGGATAAGTAACCCCATTTATTTTATAAGTAAATAAATTGCGGGGACGCAATTTTCTAAAGCGGGGAAGGATGTAACATCCCAAGTAAGTAATGAATAATATATATTTTTATCTATGTCTATTAATGATAAGATAGTGTTTTAGAGGCCTAAAATGAAAATAAATACAATCTTATGCATGGAATACACTAATATTCTTAAAAGATTGTTTTAGTGCCTTTTGATGGAAAACCATTTTTGAATCTATATTTTGACAATTTTATAAACTATGTTTGTCAAAATAAACATATCCTTTATGATTGGGACATCAAAATTTACCTTGTGTGAATTTTTGGTATTTTTCTGACAATGTTCATTTTTTAATGAATAGTGAAAAATACTGCATTTTACATAAAAACTACTTTTAATATAATATATTTATATGATTAGATTATGTTTTGAATTGGTTTTGAAGTGAAATTAGAATATATTTTTACCATTTTATCTAATGGTGGTCATTGAAATCAATTTCACTTTGAAATTAGACTTAAACTGGTGTCAATCTTTTGATACTTATTGTTTTGTAAAAACACGCTATTTGCTCTGGCAGCGGGAATTAATTATTAAATTAATTAATGTGACATATATGATTTGAATTTTGTAAAATGGACTTCATTTTTGAATTCGGAATATCACATATAGCTTAGAGTGAATTTTTGGTAATTTTCTGAAAAACTTCAATTTTTGATGAATAGTGAAACCACTAAGTGGTAATCAAGCAAACTGATTTTTCAGTTAAATGAAAGTTTACCACTAATGTGTACTGAATTTTGAAAATCCGACATACATGGTTGTCATTAAGAAGTAAAATGTGGTTCAATGAGATTAAAATAATTTTTTGGTGAATAGTAACTTATTAAGTTTTTAATCGCGATTAGTGGTAATTAGTGTAGTTTATGGAATAAATAATGATTTAATAATATAAAATGACCTAGACACATGTCCCAACCTTATTGGTTGTGTCATGGCCTACCAAGAAAAGCCATGGGTCAACTTGGGGACCCCATGGATCCACTTTTGTTGGGAAATGACATAAATTACTTTTTATTTAATGTTAAAGTGAAAATGACACAAACATAATATGTTTTACGAAAACAATTTTTAAGTGGGGTTATACAAGTCCAAATTTTGATTATAAATATTCAATGGAAAGATAAAACGATTTCCTACATCATAGTAATTTTTTTATAATTTTTAGACATTAAATAAATTTAATTATTTATGACATAATAATGATGCAGCGATGACATCATTATTTGACGATTTAAATAAAATGGAAAGATAATATAAAATCTATGAACTACACATGTCCAAAACCAATTTGATGAATGTATTTCGATGCCTTATCACCTTATCCACGAATTCTATCAATGAGGGACCTTTTAAAACCGAAACACATTTTCAAATAATGTAATGTTCCTTTACTTTCCAAAAGTGCCCCTCCTCTCCTCTTATAAAAGGCCCCCACCTCTACCTCATTTCACACACTCTTCAAGCCATTGGATCGGCCAACCCCTGCCCATTTGCTCTCTACACATCCCTCTCCTCATCCTAGAGGATTCCCTTTGGGCAGAATCCTTTCAAAGGAAGCCTTTAGGCTCAACTCAAAAGGAGTTACACTTTTTAAAGGTAATTCATTCTCTCATGTTCATTTGTTTTATTTTGCTTCTCCAACCCCCTAAACTCTTTTTATTTACTTCTTTTGTAACAACACCAGTATCTTAAATATACTAGGATGTTGTTATAAGATTTATTTTATCTAAACTCTCACACAACTACATCAAATGGTTAAAGAACATACGGTTTCCGTGGATGGTGAAATTCTGCCTCCCGAAACGATGATTGTTCAACACTCATTAAACACCTTCAAAGGTGGCCATTATGATGTCACTATTTTTATATATGATATATAATATGTTTATGTTTTCCTTAAGCTTCTGTTTTTTCATTTTGGGCATACCTTTATGGTTTCCATTATGGGTAAAACACCATATCTTCATTTTAGGAAGCGCGGACTACCGCCCCCTAAAAGTGATTTGATTCGTTAATACCATATGTGGGATGTGTAAAGGATAAAGTTAAGGATATTATATATGTTATTATACTGGAATTATAATATACTCTTATATCATTATGATTCCATTCCAGAAAATATGAAATAGAAATGGAAGTAGCGTTCATGCGTACGTACGGCTTACCGTCTCCATGAACGGTGCATTTCATTTCTTACCTCTAAATGTGATGTAATATTATAAATGAATGTATGTACTGGATATATATGACATATATGATATCTACATCATGAATACCATTCTGGATATAATGAACCTTTGACCAAATTAACAACATGTAAGTGTAAGAAGCCTATTTTTGTCTTAAGAACCAAATACCGACAAAATGAACATTATTAACTTAAATGATTACATGATGTTCATAACATGGTATAAAAGGAATAATGAACTTGAAAAAGATTCATAAGCAAGTAGAGATTAACTCAAGTTTATTATTCAGGAGTTTAAAGAACGGTCGGGTCAAGTCGGATACGAGGTATGGGACTTCGTCTCAATCTCCTTTCGTTGAGGCATATTTTATTTTATACACAACTTTCTTTTATACGGTGTATAAACCCCTATGACTTTTACGTTTATTCAAAAGGAATCTTTTTTATACGAAGCGTTTACTAAACGACAAAAGGGAATGTTTTTGTCGTACGTATGCGGCGACAACGACTTCTCCACCGTCGTAACCGTTATTTGAGTTTCGGCTTCCTCTACAAGCCATACCTTCTTTTTAAAAGAAAAATAAATACCAAGTTTTACTTTTCTTTTATTTTAGTATTGAAAATGGTTTTCATAATGTTTTTATATCAATGTGTTGTATTGATATCTCGTGATTGAAATGTGGAAATTTTATGTTTCCTTTATGTATGTTTTATGTGATATGATTATGTTATGGTTCTTGGGCATTATTATGAAGACGGGTGGTTCCGTGATAAACTAACGGCGGGTGAGCCCGTTATAGCTCTCCAATGCATTGGGTAACACGAAGGAGTGAAACGTTAAGGTTTCTCCGAAGAGATTTTAGGGAATATACTGTGATGGGTATTCCAAACATAACCAAGAGGGTTACTCCCTACGTAAGAATGTTATGAATGCCTCAAGTTACCTTTATGTCTTATGATTTCTATGATTTATTCATGATTTTATGAGGTATGTTAAAGTGCCTATGTTTTAGGTGTAAAGTATGATTTCATTCTTATTTATATATGAACTCATGTTTCCTTTCCATGTTTTTTTTATAACCCATACTGAGTTTTTATGCTCATCTCAAGTTTTTGAAATGTTTTTCACAGGTCAAGGGAAAGGTACATGATAAGATGATAGAGTCAAGGATGTGTCAAGAATTAATCCATGTTTTTTTTAAATGTGTGTTCCATTGATGGGAATGAAGAATACTATCTTTATGTAACCACTTTGTTTATATGTGGAATGTAATGCAAGTTTTATGATCTAATTCACTAAAACTCTAAACCCGAAAAGATCCTCAATGTGTAATCTTGTAATAACTCAAGATTAAGTAAGGTTTAAGGCTGGGGCCTTATAGATATCTTACCCTATAATAAAACAATAATACTATTATATTATATAGAATCAAATAGCATATATCTATCCAAAAAGGATGTATATATAATAATGTTAGATAGTTATAGTTATAGATCTAAGAAAACACATCGAGAACTACTAAGAACGAATGCTTACTATAAGAATCTGGCTTCACATTACCAGGAAAAAACTTTTGATCACCACCAGAACGATTAGATATTCTTACCCTTACTTGGGGAGATATAATATTGAGTTAGGTTTATATAAGAGGAACAAATATTCTTATATACCAACAAAACGTGATCTCCAAATTTTTAGGATCTCACTTTTAACCCATCCATGGTTACGAAAACTGTATGCTATTTGTGAAAAAGACACTTCCTGAATGATGAATGTCGAATGGTTTCCTAAAACGGTTATCAAAATGGACTGAAACCATTCTAAATACCATTGCCTCAAGAATAATGGGTTTTCATTGGTAGATGCATGGTTTGGACTAACATTGTGCTTCATGTGCACATTCCCTTTAGCACTTACCTACTTGTGTACAATTTCCTGTTGGTGTTACACTGTGTTTGAAAACCATGCCCCAATAGAATTCCAAAAAACATTCCAAATATTCTCTAATCTCTCCCAATGATCTCATATATAATTTATATAAGTAAAATCATAATGAAAGGGTCACATAATTGAAACCGGGGGGGGGGGGGATAAATTCTCCCCAAAGTTAGTCTTTTTTTCCTAGAAATTTAGAAAACCCACATAATGAGGAAAGTGTTATGGCTATTTCTATTTCATTTTATTCTTCCATTCCCATGTATCTTCTTAATTTTGACCATGTTTCCTGAAAACCCAAATTAGATGAAGGTTTTTTTCATGAAAAATGTTCTCTTAACTATCCACAATTTCCAACAGAATATATATCAACGAAGCATCTGGCTCTATATATCATGATCCCATCGAATCGCATGGTCAAGATCGGGATGATACTTTTTCAACTAAGATTCATGAAATATATTATGCAATGCACTGAGCCATTATAAAAATTCTAACTAATATTCCACCTCTCCTACCAATTCAAGTATCTCAAAATGTCCTAGGTATCGAGGATACAACTTTCCCTACTTCCCAAAATGATAATGTACAAGACTTATTGAAATCCTCAAGAACACATGATCATTAACCATAAGTAGAAACTATCATCAATTATGACTCACAAAATATTTTTGAGGACTCTGAGCCATATCCATCAACATTATGATAAATTGAATCAGTTTCATTGTTTCATTGAATCTTTTTAGCCAAACTAGTGATGACTCTCTTGTATCCATCTGAAAAAATGGATAATAACATGGAAACCTTAAATTCATCAAACGGATCTATTTTTATCTAGTTTAAATAACTATTTTTATACAAGAACTATAGTAATGGTATGAACTCTTCCAACATGCCTCCAAAATTCATTACACAGGCCTAAATCATGTCTTCCATGGTCGGTATCATCATTTATTATTTATCATATGTGTGAGTATTACAAGGTGTAATCATATTCAACTGATTCCAATGGGTTTTATATAAAGATTTAATTTAATGATATGTAAACCACAAAATATCATTCTGAAATGGTTGAAACTAGTATTCCATGAATCCTTACAACCTCTTGGATATATATTTTTTACATGTCCTCCACAGTTAGGATTTATGAATATGAATTAAATGGTCTAACATTTTGATCTAGTCCACTACCAACTATATGAAGTCTTGTTTCCAAACTATTCATGGAAGACCAATTAAAAAAATAATACACTCCCACTTTCTAATAAGAATAGTTATATATAGAAGCTTACCAACTGGTCTCTGATACTCTGGCCAAATTTTCTAATAAGTAAATCATTTAGAAATTAACTCATCCACATAAATTTTCATGTCAACCCACAAAATCTATTCATTCAATACTATATATGTCTTCTATATTATAGAATGAACTTCACATCATGAATGATTTTAAGCATAAAAAAGTTGTTTTTTTTGGAAAAAGTAATAGGTATTACTGTTTCATTTTCTAATAAATAATGAACTCACATCCACCATTAAACCCCCAAAAGTCTCCCAATCATTGAGATTTGAACTCATCACTACACATTTTGTATTAGAAGTCTATGTGTATTTAACTATCCACACGAAATCAGGTACAAAGAAAATTTGAAATAAAAGTATAACATCACCTAGGTGTTCACATACCAAGATCATGTCTTATATCACAAAAATCAACTACCAATCATCTGAAGACTCTTTTTACAATTGATCATTAGAATTTATGATTATTGAATCTACCAAAATATTTCATTTACCTTATGTATACATCAATTCAATGTCAAACATTTTGAGATACTTTGTTAATCATTTTTTACTTAATTTCAAGTCCCACTATGAGAAAATGTGATTTAGGATCTTATAATTAGTAAAAAAATTATATTTCATAGAAAGGAGATAGTGAAAACTTGTTTTAAAATCATGTACTATGGTAGCTTACTCAAAATATTGTTTTGGGTTTCTCTTCACATGTAATCTTAATTTCCTCGATCCATATATGATCACATGATCTCCCTGAATGAAAACACACCCCAACTATAATCCCAAAGCATCACAATACACCACTTACACCTGTACTCAATTCATAAAATAAATATTAGTGATAATGTAAGATGAACATGATGATCCTAAAAATACTATTGAAATTACTCAACCCATTGTAATGAAACATTCTTCATTGAGAAATATATCATAGGTGAATCTTGTAAATATAATTCATGAAAAATGTGTCGATAATAAACAGATTGTCTAAGGAAAATCAATATCTCAAAGATATTCTTTATTTGATTCCAAGAGATAGAAGCTTCACCCTTTTCCAAATGTATAGAGTCACACTTTTTATGTATTATGTGGCCAAAAAACTATATCTATTGTATAAAAAACACACATCGATAATATAGTATATAGATGACGTTGCCACAGGATTCCCAACAATATTCCAATGTGTTTCTTCTGTTAATCTCTTGTCCTTGAATACAACAATATGTCATCCACATACACCACCATGAAATAATCCAAATATTTTAGAAATATCCCATCCATAAATTCCATAAAGATCATTGGTACATTCATAAGATTGAAAGGAATTACCACATATTCATAATGACCATATATAATTATAAAAGTTTTCTTTTTAATATCCTCCATTCAAACCCATATTTAGTGATATCCTAATCACATGTAAATCTTAGAGAAACATTGAGCTCCTCTTAAATGATTGATTATATCATAAATGTGTTGTAATAGATTATGATTCTTTATCCTGACATGGTTATTATTATTATAATCCACACACAAACATAGTGTTCCATATATATTTTTCTCAAATAAGATTGGTACTACCCAAATAGACATTCTATGAAAAATTAAACCGTTTATTTCCAGCTCTTCCAATTTCACCTAAAAATTACTTTTTATGGGACTATCAGAAGCCGCTTTATGGATGTGCGGGAACCAAAAAAAAGTATACCATTACACATTTCAAAATTCCAAACCACAAAAAAACATGATGAAAACATTTCAAAATTCAAAATATATCAAGAAACCCCAATGATCCATGTCATCATCAAGAGTACCATTTTTTATTGCTAGTCATCATCATCACCAGTATTGGTTTATCAACTTTATCCATCAACATGTATTCCTATTTGTACTACTACCACACTGGAGACCGCCAAAGACCAGGGACCGCCTGTTCCACAGTCATACTCATAATCCAAACCATCTTCTTCAAACTCGTCATCACCATCCATGTTGACATCGCACACCGAACAGTAACGAATAACACAGAAACCATATGAAAAAATGACTTCCCCACTGAATGAACATTAAATAGATCAAGAAGTTTCACAAAGGCACTAAAACCCTTCACTGAAATCATTAAGGATTAATCACCAAACAGATCTAAAAAACCATGAACCGTATTCACCAGAGGACATCGACTCATCCTACGCATCGAGCCCCAAAGGTCGTCGAACTGCACATCCCCAAACATCATATCAACCAACACTCTAGATTTAACAGTGATATTCTGGGAGGAAGACAATTTCATAGTATGGTTTTGAAATCTAGAGGGTTCTGAACACCAGTGACATCAAAGAGACAAAAGACCAGAAGTTTTCCAAGAAAAAGAAAACCAACTCTATTAGTGCTTGAGAAGTCGTTTTCCAGTGAACCAAAACCCAGAACCTCTTTCAAATCCTGTTATACATCACCAACTAGGAGTGAGGAATAGGATCATGAGGCTAGAGTGGGACTATGGAGGATGAGGGAATCCAAAACACACAACATTCTACGTAGAAGAAAACCCACATAAGCGAGTGCCAGAGAAAAGAAACAGGAAAATGATGAAGAAAGAACCACCATACAAAAAGAAGAAGAAAATCCGAACGAGGCAAGGCCATATAAGAGTGAGGAAAGGGGAAGACACATTGCTCTAAGAGGGATGCGGAAACCCATGGGGGAGAGCCAAGAGCAAGGAAGGGAAATGTGAATGGTCCCTAAATGGTGATCAATTATAATATCCACTTCTCTCTTCGATAAAAACCCAGAGAATTTATTAGGAAAACACCTATACAAACAGATCACATAATTATGGAAAACTATTCTTGTTCATCTAGCCTATTGATTCTAAAGACATCACTTCAAATTGGTATGATATTTCTCCAACTGATAGTGATAACAATCTCGTTGCACCAACCATTACATTCTGGTGTCTTCAAAAGAGATGATCAATGCCATCTTAATTTTTAAACCTTAATTTTTTAGTATAACAATTGATTTGAACATTGAACATGGTCAGCCAATACATACATAAGATTATATCAAATAAATCCATTTCAAGCCCAGATAAATCCCATTATAGCTCGGATCTATTAATGGTTATTAAACATGATCTACAAATAAAGGATCAACATTCTCTTTGACGATAGTGAGATTGATGTTTTATCAGAAAATAAATCATCTCAAACATTAAACTCTACAAATCAATAGAACAATAAGAAATAAAGGAATGGGATTCACCCATATCAAACAAAACATGCATAAGTGTATAATTCAAAATAATCAGACCTCGCACTGTAGATGGTCATGATGGATCATCTACAATAACCATCTCATCTTCATAGAATTGACCCATTGCAACACTTTTCTATGTATTTTCCTATTGATATTTTATTACCTAAGGAGTCATCATATTCATATAATCTCCATGGATAGCTCTGCTCTACTGAAGTGGTATATTTTTTTCCCTCACCCTGTCCAAGCATATGATGTCTACATCACCAGAGAAGTTCCTCGAGCACCAAACCTCAGAGAACTAGAAAAATAGTACTTAATATACCCCATCTGATTTTAGTTATTTAATTATCTAGTTTGTGTTGTACACTCTAATGTTATTTGGTCATGTGAACTACATTGGGGGTTTCCCACTTTAGTCCTGGGTTGTAGAGGAAGGTTTACAAATCCAACTATTTAATTTTGACTCATTCTTTCACCATGCAAATAGGAGTCCCTTCTCTTATTTCTTCCAGAATTATAGATCCCACCATTTCACATAAATATACACATAAATCCCCATACCATGGCTCCTAAGATGTTCCAGTTAGAGATCTACACTATATTGACCATCTCTGTATAATTTGTAATACATTTCAGAAAAATCCTAGAGGGAACCCTATATAATAGCCTCGATTAAATTATGTGTTCTTCACGGATGCACATCTAGTGACGTTGGGTGAAAAGCCCACTATATTAATTAATTGATCCACATATTTTTTGATAGAATGATTTTATTTATTTGAGATGAAGAATTTCTTCATTTGATGAATTAAGAATGTATGAGAATATATATGTTATTTAAACAATTCCTCAATATCCTCCCATGAAAGGTCTTGGTCTAATTAATCTTGATTAGCTAAAACCCACCACAGGCATCCACGATCCTCTAGCATATAAGTCTCCATCTTTAATTTCATCTCTACTAGTGTTTTGATGAAATTAAAGATATGATTCATCACAATTACCCACACCTCTTCTTTATCTAGTTCATAATCACCCTGAAAGGTGTATGATTTTTTTTGTCCTGAGTTGGATAGGATGATCCACTTTCATTGGCTAATCTCTCTTGTTCTCGCTATCTATATCATTGAAATTTTAGATTATACTTATAACCTGTTTTTGTTTCACCAGTGGACCATGTGCAACCACATTCTCAGTAGTTTTCTCAAGTTGACGCTTATCAGGATAAATTTTCTATAAAAACAACAAACCCCATGATTCCCACTCTCAATTAACTAAAGGTAGATCATTTCATGAGATACCATGTCATGTTATCAAAACAGTGGTATCCAAAATCATAATTTTTCTATTTTCAATCATTTTTGAAAAAATTATCCTGATTTTAAAAATCAAACCATTTTTAATGTGCTATAACCTTGATCTTTTTAAAAATATTTCATTTGAATCAAATGTTAACAATTTTTAAAAATATAAAATTGTATCAAATATTTTCTGAAAATGTGATATGCATTATTAGTGGGAAGTCATTTCCTGATACATTTCATTTTCATATCATTTTCTAAACCCTTGATAATGTGATTAAAAAACCTATTAGTGTATCAAAAACAGTTATGTACCCACCTCCCATGTAAGTAGATGTTCAGCCTAAAAAGGTTAGCTACATCTTTTCATGCTCTATATTCCAATTTCTAACAATCCAACTTTTTTATATGATCCTAACCGAAGGAATAGACTAGAATGAATTCAAATCCAAGGCCAAGAACCAATACAATGTCAAATACCACTTGTTCAAGAAAAATGAAAGGACTAAGTTGATACGACATATCTCAAATTGATTTTTGGACTAAAAAAACTAACAGTACTTGTAACTTCTCACCGCTCTTCTCATTGTATTATTTAGATGGAGGATCATTATTAGACATTAAGTGGTGTACCTATGATTAAAATGTCTATAAATAAATTCAAAGGGAATGAATATGATTTGGGAAACGATTTTCCATTTTAAAATAACAATTCCAACCATACATAACATAACCAAATAAACAAATATAAGATACATAAAAATAATTAAGGAAAAATCATCATGTATCTTATCAAAACTAGACTAAAAAAAACCACCACAATGGAAGACTATAATATCAATGAAAATGGTGTAGACTATAAAACTCAAAGACTCCAATGAAAACATCATGATGAAAATGTACTCCATGCTTCAACTACCAAAAATCCCAAGAATCCCAATGTACAGTTAAATATGTTTGATACTTTACCATTGTAGGATCGAAATAACGATGTAGATGCTCAATATACAAGAGGGGGTGAATTGTACCTTTTAAAAATTTCTTTAAACAAGGAATGATCTATGTTTAACAATGTTAAACTATGAAAATTCACAACACCCCTAACACCGATTGAATGATTGGGAAAAAGTATAAAGTTACAAACTACTAGTTCTATACACTTGCTTAAATCTCGAAAGTGATTCTGAAAAACATGTTCCGGAAATATGGATACGGAAAAATAAACTTAACCAATTTTTTAAAAATGAGATTCTACTTTAAAGAATAAAGAAAATAATTGAATCAGAGTACAGAAGTGTAATAATGTATAAGATTTTTATACTTTCTTAAACATACAAAATGTAGCAGAAAAAATAATATTATAACAAAAACAAGTAACAAGATATAAATATTATATCCCAATGAGAATGGTATCCAACAACCTTGGATAATGGTCACTTGATTTATACTTTCAAGAAAGTCTGTCTTACCCACACCAGGGTAAGCCCTCGATACGAAGATCGGAGTCTCTGTCTCTCTATCCCCACAAGCCCTCAACATTAAGGTAGTTGGAACCTCTTTTTACTCAGCAAGGAAGACCTCAAACTTCAAGGTAGTCATCACCTCTATCTTACTATCCCTGGAAGCCCTCGAACGTAATCACCAACATTCAGAGTCACATGAAGAAATCTGAATGAGCAGTTTAGTATGCACAAGGCATGAAAATCTTCACTCTCTATAAATAACCTTAACAACGTGTGGTATCTAGAGTGATCAAGTTCATTAATTGTTGAGATCATTCAAATGGGCTCATATTTATATGTTCAGTAGCAACAGTCAGCTCCCTCCTCCAATGGTCATATTTTCCTTAAAATTTCGGAGGGACCTGTACACATTTCACTCAATGAACGGTTAGTTAAAAACAGAATGGATGACATCATTTTATTACAAAACATATCTAAATGAAAGCACGACATCATTTTATAACAAACTTAACAAATTAGAGTGTAAGTAAAAAGTTCAGAGTCTAATAAAAAATTATATTTGGAGTCTATATTATAAGGATATTCGGATTCTGGTTATCAGAAGAATTCGGAGTCGAATTTCATAAATGTTTATATCCATAATTCGAAATCAGAATTCACAACCAGAATTCGTAATGAGAATTCATCACAGAATTTGTAATGAGAATTCATCATCAGAATTTGTAATGAGAATTTGTCATCAAAATTCGTAATGAGAATTCATCATAGAATTCGTAATTAGAATTCATCACGGAAATCATAATGAGAATTCGTCATCAGAATTCGTAATGAGAATTCATCACAGAATTCGTAATGAGAATTCTTCATCCGAATTCGTCATGAGAATTCATCACAGAATTCGTAATGAGAATTCATCACAGAATTCTTAATGGGAATTCATCACAGAATTCGTAATGAGAAATCATCGCAGAATTCATAATGAGAATTCATCACCAGAATTCGTAATGTTAATTCGTCATCAGAATTGGTAATGAGAATTCATCACAGAATTTGTAATGAGAATTCATCACAGAATTTGTAATGATAATTCATAACAGAATTCATAATAAGAATTCCTCATCAGAATTCGTAATGATTATTCTGCATTAGAATTCATAATGGGAATTCATCATCAGAATTTGTATTGAGAACTCATTATAGAATTTGGAATGAGAATTCGGATCCTGAAATAGAAATCTTTATATCTAAGTATTATATGATTCTGAGAATATAGATATGAATCCGATTTTTATACTTAAGAAAAATTTTGATATGAACAATGAAAAAAAGAAAGAGAAAAATCTCATTAAATAAATTTTCCTTATATAAATAAAAATGGGGTAAAAACATATTTTCTTAAAGATATGGTGTTTGTGATTTTCAAAACAAGAAGGAATGAAAAAATCATAAGGAAAACCTTATTAACTCAACAATATCCCCTTTTTGGAAAGCACAAACATCCATACGAAAAATAATATAAAAGCTTAGAATAAATTTATAGACTTTGAAATTAAAGCTTGTCTCCCTTTATTTATGAAAGATAGTAAATACGACTAACTTTCCCTTAGGATTTGGAACTCTCAGGATCGTATTCAAGATTTTCCGGAATTGAATTTTCATTATAATAATAATGAAAATGTTTGTAATGAGTATCTCCCCCTTAGATATGTGCCCCCTTAGTGATATTTCTTCTTTACTTAGAAATTTTTATTATCCTTTATAGATTATTCCTTATCCCCCTTTTGATTAATTTTTACTTCTACCCCTTTTTAATTTTCAAAAATAATTAAAGGAATGGTAAATATAATAAAGTACCTGAAATATTAGTTCATGAAACCAAGAAAAAGACGAGTAACCAATATTTCATTGCTATTTTAATGAATTAGGACAAGGAAAACAGTACAACAAAAGATCGGAGTGGTCTATTTGGTTTCGTTTTCCAATGGCATAATCATTTTCACAATTGTCTTCAGCTTCATCATTTCATTGTGGTCATCCTCCACTTTCTTTTCTAAAGCAATGATTCTTGCATCTTGAGCCTCCATTGCCACTACCTGAGCATTAAGAGATTAACCATGCTTTACAACCTTTTCTTCCAAATGAATCTGAAGATCTTTTTCTTCCATGTATTACTAGACAAGAAATATTAGCTTACCATTCAGATATTTGACCTCCTGTATCCGAACATCCAACACAAGAATTAACTTCTTCTCAAAAGAATTTGTAACATCCCTGATTTTAGAGTCTTCAGTACCAAAAGAATCTTTAACATCTACTTGGAATTGATCAAAGTCTTCCATCTCTTGATCAACTTTCTTAGACCACTTGGTTATCTTATTGAAAGAAAATATATGAGCATCATAATTTATAAGATAGTTTTTACGATCAGCCTCAAGCTTAGCACACTTATCCATCACCATGGATATAGAGTCCGAATTTTGATTTATTCTATGCTGAATCATCTGGCATATAGATTATATTGCTGGAAAATCGGAATGATGTCCACCAGCTTCTTTAGGGACATTTCAACAAACTCATGTCCAAAGACAGATGACTCTGAATCTGATATTCTGGTTGGAGATGGTTCTTCCTCTGTCTGTATCAGCTTCCTTTTGGATGAACCTCTAGCTTCTTTACTTCTTATATTATCTTTCTTTGGAGTTTCAACAACCACTTGCTTACCTTTATTATCTTCCAGAATGGTTTGTTCATCAGGATATTCTTGATCACTTTCTGAAAGTTGAACAATCTCATCATCAGCAACTTTCTCCTTCTTTGCTTCAGCTTCAACATCCTCAGGGTGTATAAAGTCATGATTGTGACTTTCTTCATCAGAAGGTTTGTTCACTTCCTCTTCACCTTTATCATCAGCTATGGGTGTAGGAATTTTTGAGGATCCGGCTTGGGAAGTTCAGAGTGAAAATTTCTCAAAAGCACTATCCTTCTCGTTATAGTCTTCAACTTGTTTTATTACACCACCCGAGCCACCACTGCTCTCTGCTTGCTGGATTTCTTCCACAAATTCCTGAACTCTCAGCATCAATTCCTTCTCCGAATTCTTCATTTTATAATTTTCAGGAGTCTTATCTCTCAATGATCCAAGAATACATTAAAAAAAGGATTTTGGAATGGGTAAAACTTCATATGCTACGTTAGTGGCCTTCGAAAGAGATTGAAAAATCTCTTCCTCTGACATCTTCTTTTTCAAAATCTTCTCATTGGCTTTCTTTTCTAATTCATTAGCCGCTTTCTATTTCAAGGCTTCATCCTCAGTAGGATCCAATACTAATTGAGGGCCCCCTTATTTCCTATTGTCTTTATCTTACCTCCACATAGCAACTACCTCATCTAGAAAAGACTTTTGTTTCTTGGTTTTAGGGGGTGCGTATTGGGTTTCCTTGGACTTAGGGGTTTTCGTAGAAACTTCCACTTCCTTCAATTTCCTTTTTTTCCCAGCTTTCTTTGATGGTTCCAGAGATTGTTGATCTTTCTGTGATACCTCATCCTATTCCTATAGTAAAGAATAGAATTATCTGGATTCAACAGAAAAGGTCATCTTCATTCTATTCAACGTATCATCACTAACAAGCATTACCTTGAAATTCCTTGGCTTGGAAGTGCAAGCAACTTTAAACGAATCAAGACACCTGATAATAAGCTTGGAAAGAAAAGATGGATACATTATAATCTGAGCTTTCAGATTCCCTTCTTTAATATTATTAACTTTAATAAAAAAATGCCTCATCAAATTCATCTTCCTTAGATTTACCAGGAAATCTAGGTTGTATATATATCTCTTCTGTAGATTGTCCTTATCATCCCTTCTCGGTATGAAAAAACCTTGTACCCATAGTTGTAGAATCTGATTATTCAAAGAGAGATGAGCAATCTCAGCGGTATTAACATATTTAAGTCCAAGGCATTCCTTTTCCTTGATCTTGTTGAAATTTACTTTCACATTCGGCAGCATGTATGAGAAAAATTCAGCTACACCTTCATATGATTGACCCACCAAACTTGCAGCCTTGGTGTAAGATAATTTTTAAGTATTCCCATAAGACTTGAATGAAAATTTTCTCTACCATTTTCTTCATAGAAGGAAATAGACACAGAGAATTCTAGAACCAAATCTATAAAAACCAGATCCGAATTCGTTGGCTTTGATAAACATATGTCCTCCTAGCCATTTATCTTAATGTTCATAGATTTAAGAGAATCATAATTGTAGAAATTCGAATGCACCATCCTCTCCCTATAAATTAACCACATTAAAATGGGCTTCGCAGTTTACATATCTTGAGAAATGGCTTCTACAGTCATCAGGAACTGATCGCTTCAGAAGAAATCAGAACAGCCTTGGGAAAGATTGGAGAAACCGTAAGTAAGAGGGACAGAGCTTCGAGACGCAAAAGATTGATATCCGAGGTGGGAAAACCATCTTAGTCCCCTTTATATAGGCGTTGAGGTGACGATTCAACTTCCATGGTTGATCGAATGGTTGATAAAAATTGAGATTTGATCTGACGGTTGAGAAACAATCCGCAAGGAAAACATGACTCCGATCTTTTGAGGTTTTAATAAAAAACATTCAGATTTATGAAAACTAGAATCTGGAAAATTTAAAAACACATAAGAAAATACCAGCAAGTAAAATATGATTACAAAGACTTATGTAAGGAAATAATTCCTTTCATATTGGCTAAGAAGATTGTTCGTAATAGGTTATTTTCTTCTTGATGAAAAATTGACTACGAAAATCTTACTAAGAAAAACTCAGTACAAAAAAACATGAGTATGAAAAATTTAATTACGAAAAAAAATCTCTGTATGAAAATTTCATTACAAAAATTCTGAGTATGAAAACTTCATTACAAAAATTCTCAGTATGAAAACTTCATTACGAAAGTTCCAGACAAAAAAAATTATTACAAAAGATTAAGTATGAAAATTTCATTAAGGAAGTTTCATTATGAAAATTTTATTACGAATGTTTTAGTAAAAAAATTTCATTACGAAAGTTTAAGTATGAAAATTTCATGACAATATTTTCTCTAAGAAAATTTCATTAAGAAAGATTCATTATGAAAATTTCATTACGAAAGTTTCAGCAAAAAAATTTCATTACGAATGTTTTAGTACGAAAATTTCATTACGAAAGTTTCAGTATGAAAATTTCATTACGAAAGATTCAGTACGAAAATATCATTACGAAAGTTTCAGTACAAAAATTTCATTACAAATGTTTCAGTATAAAAATTTCATTAAATTTTTTTTTAAAATCTCATTACGAAATAATAATTTTTGAAAAACTTATTCTGAAAAATTTTCAAAAACTAACTACAAGTATTTTTTTTGAAAAGATCACTACGAATTTTTTTGAAAATATCACTAATAAATATTTTGAAAAGCTAAAAAACAAATGTACTCCCCCTATAAAAAGGAGTTTATTACTATAAGGAGAAAGGGTCAAAAAGAATTTAATGAAGGAATATTACTTCATGGTTATCATTCCTAACTTCTGTTTAATGTATTGAAATCTATTGGAAGGTAAAGATTTTCTGAAAATACCAGCAAGTTGATCTTGCGTTCTGATAAACTGAAGAATGATATCTCCTTTTTGTGTGTAATCCCTAAGAAAGTGATGCCTAATATCTATGTGCTTTGAATGGGAGTGATGTGCAGGGTTTTTACTAAGGGCAATGGCACTTGTGTTATCACACAAAATTTGAGTCTTAGTAAAACTCAAGCCAGAATCTGTGAGTGTGTGTTGCATCCACAACAGTTGGGCACAACAACATCTAGTTGCTACATATTTAGCTTCAGCAGTGGAAAGTTCTACTGAGTGTTTCTTCTTTCATGATCAAGAATCTAACGAATCTCCTATGAAATTACAAGTTCTAGATGTACTTTTTCTATCCATTCTACATCCACCAAAGTCAGTATCTAAAAAACTATTTAAGATAAATTCATTTCTAGAAGTATAAAATAATCCTAGATCCATGGTTCCATTTAAGTAGGGAAAAATTATATTCACTGCCTTTAAATGAGATTCCTTAGGATTGGATTAATATCTGGCACATAAGAATTCTAGAAAAATTATGTCTAGATGACTAGATGCAAATTGTAGTAGGCTTCCCATCATAGCTCTAATAGATGGTTGATCCACTGGTTTCTTGGCTTCATCAATATCAAGTGTGTTTGAGGTACCAATGGGAATACTCATAATTTTTGTGTTGTCATATCCAATATTTTTAAAAAGATCTTTAATATACGTATATTGAGATATATGGGTTCCTTCTGGTTTTTGAGAAATTTGAAAACCAAAGAAAAATGTTAACTCACCCATCATAATCATTTAAACTAAGATTTAATTATATTTGCAAAGGAATCAGTTAATGATTACTGAGTTGAACCAAATATGATTTCATCAACATATATTATAAAAATAAAACATTTTTCTTATCTTTATTTATAAAAAGGGTTGGATTTGCATTTCCCTTCACATAGTTATTTTGAAGCAAAAATCAAGTTAGTGTATCATACCAGGCTCAGGGAGCTTGTTTAAGTCCATACTAAGATTTGGTAAGTCTATAAACATCATCAGGATGTTTTGTGTCTTCAAATCCAGGAGGTGGTTCAACAAAAACTTCATATTGGATGTAACCATTAAGAAAAGAACATTTCACATACATTTAAAAAAGATTAAAATTGAATAATGATGCAAAGGAAAGTAAGATACGAATAGATTCAAGTCTAGCTACTGGATCATAGGTTTCTTCATAGTCTATTACCTCTTTTTGATTATAGCCTTTGTAAACTAGTCTAGATTTATTTCTAACTATGAATCCATTTTCATCACACATATTTATGAAGACAAATTTTACTCCAATAACAGAAGTTTCCTTCGGTCTTTCAACCAAGGTCCAGACTTTTTTCCTTTCGAATTAGTTTAACTCATCTTGCATGGCTTTGATCCAATAATCATCACCTAAAGCTTCATCAGTTCCTTTTGGTTCTAATTGGGAAAGAAATGTTAGACGTTCTACATTATTTTTCAAGGAACTTCTACTCCTTACAGGTTGATTCACATCACCAATCATACTATACCTGGGATGATTCTTTAGAGATGAATGATTTGGGTTTTGAAAAACCTGTTCATTAACATAGGTTAGGAAATCTTCTGGGGTAAATATTTCAGAAGCATCTTCTTAGACATTTTCCTTGTCAGAAGGATTTTCTATAAAAGGTTGATAATTAGTCTCTGAAAACACATCCGAGGATGTAGGATGGGATGGTTTAAATACAAAAGGATCAGTTTCATCAAATTATACATTTACTGTTTCCCCAACAGTACAAGTGTTTTTATTGAAAACTCTATAAGCCTTATAATTTGTGGAGTAGCCTAAGAAAATTCCTTCATCAGATTTTGGTGCAAATTTGTGTAAGATATCTTTATTATTCAGGATGAATAATTTTCATCCAAAAACATTAAAGTAGGAAATTCTAGGTTTTCTACCATTCCATAACTCAAAAGGTGTTTTATTAAGAAAAGGTCTAATTAAAACTCAATTTGTAGTATAACAAGTAGTACATACAGCTTCAGCCAACAAATGATTGGCAACAGAATACTCACTCAACATGGTTCTAGTTATCTCTTGAAGAAATATATTTCTTCTTTCAACAATACCTTTTTGTTGAGGTGTTCTGGGTGCTGAGAAGTTGTGAGTAATACCTTTTCTACTATAAAAAGATTCAAAATCAGAATTTTGAAATTCCTCTCCATGATCACTATGAAAAATGTTCAGTGGAAGATTTTTCTCATTATTAACATGGGATATAAAACTTTTTAAATAAGAAAAAGCATCTGACTTATTTGCTATAAAATTGACCCATATAAAGCTAGTGTAATCATAAACTAGAACAAACACATAGTATTTGCATCCCATGCTTCCAGTTTGTATTAGACCAAAAAGATCCATGTGCACCAACTGTAACGCATCAGTTGTTGAGACTTCAACGATTTATTTAAAAGTAGATTTATGTTTCTTTCCATATTGAAAGGGATCACAAACTTTTTAAGAATCAAATCTAAGCTCTGAAAGATCCTTAACTAGTTTCTTCTAAGAGAGTTTACATATGTTTCTAAGGTTACAGTGTCCTAGTCTTCTATTCCATAACCATGAATGATCTTCCATTTCACTTAGGCAAGGTATGTATTAGCTCCTAAGGTCTTCAATGTTCAAAGTGTAAACATTATCTTTCCTATGAGTAGAGAGAATAAACTCTTCCATGGAATTGTGTACTAAGAACTTATCATTCCTAAAATTCACATGGTATTCTTCATCACATAATTGACTTATGCTAATGAAGGTGTGATTATGAACCTTAACAAACAAAACATTTGAAATCAATGTCTTACCAAGAAGAACAATATTACCTATTCCAACAATTTCTCCCTGAGCATTATCTCTGAAAGTTAATTTTCTTCCTTTCGTCATGATAATCTTTTCAAAATAGTTTATGTTACTAGTCATGTGACGGAAACATCCACTAGCCATGTACCATGTATTGCTCTTGGAACATGCTTTATCTTCCTGAAAATGAGATAAAAGTTAGGTTTTCGGAATCCAGACTTTCTTGGATCCATAATTGTTAGACAACAAAATTTTCGGTGTCCAAATTTTCTTGGAAAAATATTCTTTATGAAACCCAAGAGATTGAATTCAATTTAAAGAACATTTTCTCTTCCAATGCCCACCACTTTGACACTTAGTTCAAAAAGGGGATCTAGAAGGAACAAAATACTTGTTTTTGAAAACTGATTTTTTGTGAGTATAACCTACTCCAGTAGTGTTTCCTTGAGGTTTAATTTGAGAATAAATATTGTCAAAATTTTAATTCATAGAGCTAAATTTTGCTAGAATCTTTTTAAGAGAAACATATTACAGATTTTAGTCTAATGACTAAATTCCTATCCTCAGGAATCATTTCCATAGAGTTATTCCTCAAAAAAATTTATCTCTAAAATAGAATTCTTAAGATCTTTAGAATGTTCTTCCTTATCAGAATTTTCCTTCTCAAGGACTTTATAATGTTTTTCTAAAAACTCTTCTTTATATCTATGATTTGTAGTAAGATCTGAAATCTCTTTTGTAAGAACTTCTTCCCTAGTATTTGCCCTGTCTAATTTCTTATAAATTTTACAATTTTTTGCTTCGTATAACTTGGAAAATATAGATACTTCTTTATATAAAGGTTATTAATTTTCTGAGGATGAAGTATCTTCCTTAGAAGTACTATATATGGAATAATAATTCTTATCAAGAGATAAATTTTTTAAAGCCTCGGAAGAGCGTAACTTTTCCATAAGACATGTATATGGAAAAGAAGTAGTAGTAATGAATCCCATATTATTCTGAGTAGATGAATCATATTCCGAAGATTCACTTTCTGAAGAGTCTCCACAGCTAGCACTCCAAGTAGTATTAGCTTTCTAACTTTTCTTAGCTTTAGCTTTGTAAAACATCTTCATGTTCCATTCATAATGGCTCTCTTTTATTTCTTTATTTTAAGCATAGGGTAATCTGGTCTTATGTGTCCACTTCTCTTTCATTCATAACATGTGACCTCTGTATCTTTCTTATATTTCATTTCATTATTCTTATACTTGGATTGGAAATTTCTTTGACCAGCTATATAGTTCATCCTTCGAGCAAGATTAGCTAACTCGTTTTCTGAGACATCACTTTCACAAAATTCGGATTAGATAAAAACCTTCTTAGACTTGGATCTAGTTACTCTCTCATGAGTCTTAGATTTTATGTGATTATATGTTGTAGTAAAAGAAACATTACCATTCCCCTTATTCTTTTTGATGTCGTCAGCATCTCTCTTCATCCTTGTTTCATGTTGGAGAAGAGTTCCAAACATCTCATCTAAAGAAATTTGAGTAACCTTCCTGTTTTCATCAATAGCTGTTTTATTTGATTCCCACTCATTGGGAATAATATCAATGATCTTTTCAAAAAGTGATTCATCATCCATACCCTTCTCTACCATATATTTTATGCTATTCACGATAGTAATAAATCTCTATTGCACCTTACAAATGTGTTCTCCATAAGTAAATTTAAAAACATAATACATAGCTCTAAGCATAGCTCTTCTGGTCTCAATCACTTTGGATATTCCAAAATGTGTTACATAGAGTATCTTCCATATATTGTTAGCTTCTTCACCAGAAGAAATTTGGATATATATATTCATAGTCATTGAAAATATTAGATTATTGAGTACCTTATAGTTTAATTGATAATCATGCTTCTCGTGGTTTGTGAAAGTCCTAACTTCCTTATCAGGAATTTGATAATCTCCAATAAGAATAACAAAATTTTCTACTCCAGTATTGATAAAAAAATTCTTCATTCGATTTCTCCAATTCTCATAATCATTTCCATCAAAAATTGGTGGTCTTGAAGGATTTAGGTTGTCGATGGAACCAACATTAATTCCTTCCATCAAAAAAAACTTTCTAAACAAAAACATGTTAATAACAAAAGTTCGGATTCAAGGAGAATATACATAAGCAAGAAAAAAAAGAACAGTGAAAAATGATCAAGAAAAACTTATATGTGAGTATAATTATTTCATAGACCCGCTCTGATACCAATTGTAGGATTGAAATAATGATGTAGATTCTCTATATACAAGAGGGGGGTGAATTGTACCTTTTAAAAATTTCCTTAAACAAGGAAAGATCTAAGTTTAATAGTGTTAAACTAAGAAAATTCACAACACCACTAACACCAATTGAATGACTGGGACAAAGTATGAAGTTACAAACTTTTAGTTCTATACACTTGCTTAAATCTAGAAAGTGATTCTGAAAAATAGGTTCTGGAAATATGGATCCAGAAAATGAAACATAACCAAAGTTTACAAAATGAGATTCTACCTTAAAGCATATAGAATCTAACTGAATCGGAGTACACAAGTGTAAATAATTATAATATGTCTCTTCATTTTTAAACATACAAAATGCAGCGGAAAAAATTAACTTGTAACAAAAACAAGTAACAAGATATAAATCTTATAAGCCAAAGAGAAGGGTATCCAAAAACCTTGGATAAATGTCCCTTGATTTATACATTTAAGAATGTCTGTCTTACGCACACCAGGGTAAGCCATCGATATGAAGATCAGAGTCTATGTCTTGCTATCCCCGCGAGCCCTCATCTTTAAGGTAGTTGGAACCACTGTCTTCCTCAGCAAGGAAACCTTCAAACTTCAAGGTAGTCAGCACATCTATCTTCCTATCCCCAGAAGCACTCGAATGTAATCACCAACATTCGGAGTCACACGAAGCAATCTGAATGACCAGTTCAGTATGCACAATGCATGAAAAGCTTCTCTCTCTAGAAATCACCTTAACAGCGTGTGGTCTCTAGAGTGATCAACTTCATTCATTGTTGAGCTCTTACAAATAAGCTGCTATTTATAGGCTTGGTAGCAACTGTCGACTCCCTCCTCCAACAGTCATGTTTTCATTAAATTTCATAGGGAATTGTACACGTGTCACTCTACCAATGGTTTGTTAAAAATTGAATGGATGATATCATTTTATAACAAAACTTTTGTAACTGAAACCACGACATCATTTTGTAACAAACATAACAAATTAGATTGTATGTAAAAAGTTCAGAGTGTAATCAAAAATTATATTCGGTGTCTATATTACAAGGATATTTGGATTCAGTTTATCAGAGGAATTCGGAGTCGAATTTCATAAAATTTTGTATCGATAATTTGTAATCATAATTCACCACCAGAATTCGTAATGATAATTCATCAAAGAATTCGTAATGATAATTCATCATCATAATTCATAATGTGAATTCGTCATCAGAATTCGTAATGAGAATTCTTCACAGAATTCGTAATGAGAATTCATCATAGAATTCGTAATGAGAATTCATCAACAGAATTCATAATGAGAATTCATCACAGAATTTGTAATGAGAATTTGTCATCATAATTCATAATGAGAATTAGTCATCAGAATTTTTAATGAAAAATATTCATAGAATCTGTAATGAGAATTCATGATAGAATTCATAATTATAATTCATCATAGAATTCGTAATGAGAATTCATTATATAATTCGTAGTGAGAATTTGTAATTAGAATTCGTAATGAGAATTCATCATTAGAATTCATAATGAGAATTAATCAAAGAATTCATAATGATAATTCCATACAGAATTCGTAATGAGAATTCGTCATCAGAATTCGTAATGAGTATTCTACAGTATAATTCGTATTGGGAATTCGTCATCAAGAATTTGTAATGAGAATTAATTACAGAATTCGGAATGAGAATTCATATCCTGAAATATAATTCTTCATATCTAATTATTATATGATTCCAATAATATAGATATGAATCCTATTTTTATACATAAGAAAAATGTTGATATGAACAAAGAAATAAAGAAATAGATAAATCTCCTTAAGATAATTTTCCTTATATAAGTAAAACAGGGGTAAAGACATATTTTCTTAAAGATAAGGTGTTTGTGATTTTCAAAACAAGATGAAATGGAAAACTCATAAGGAAAACCTTATTGACTCAACAACCATTTCCTATTTCTTGATAAACAACTTCTAAAAAAGCACAAATGTTTCATAGAAGGGTCAGTACTAAAACTCTAAAGGATTTTCCCAAATAGCTTACAAACTCATGCCACTAGTATAGAACTTGTTATCAAATTTATATAAAATAGTTTATACAATCCAAATTGTAAAATACATTATATAAAAAAATAAACATGTTTTAATAAAATAATTTTCCCAAGATAACCTAAATTTCAATGGGAAGCAACCAACCAATGTTCTAAAACTATATCACTTTTTTTATTTTTTTCATTGCCAATTATATTCCACAGAAACACATATTCTACAATGTATGCATCCTGGACCTCAAATAACACATATGATATTATTAATCCTTTTAGTACGTTATCCCATAGTCAACAACTTGTAAAGGGGTACTTCAAAACCATATTTTCCCCAAAAATTTAATAGTGGTACTTCACACCCTTATTCAACCCAATTCATATAAACACATTCCAAACAACAATGAAAAAACCATGTCAAACCCAAGTGTGTTCAAACCCATTTCAAAAAAAAATATTATTGAAAACCATTTTTTCCCTTCTATAATTACCTATAAATCATTGTAAAATAATCATTTTAAAATAAGGTTTCCAAATAAACATTCCCAAAAAAACACCCCATTTTCTAATTTTCAGCGCCATCACTCAAGAGGGTGTTTAATAAGAAATTCATATAACTTTATCAATCAATTTAATGAAAAATAATCAATTTTGAATAAAGCCATCATGTTTTAAATATAGGATTCGGTAGTGAATCCATATACCTTAACAAATTGGAGAAAATGATAAACAACATGGAATGTGCAAAGAAACCATGTTAAATCTCCACAAACCCAACTTAGATCTCTACCCCTATCATAAACCCAAAAATAATTATCATATTGGAATAAATTATCTTATAACTATATGGAGTGGATGTAGAAAAAATAAATTCATAGAGATTGATAAGTGGATCTAAGAAAGCACAGGAAAATTTCCATGAATGAAATCTTTCTACAAGAATTTTACTTTAAATAACCAAGACAATACCTTTGATCACCTCTGTATCAATGGAAGAAGCTTTTATGAATATGCTAAAAGATAATCTAAATATGGGGTATCATAAGGGGAAAAAGGGGATTCTATGATGACAATGTGTGACTTCCATAATTTTATGATCTCACTTCTAACTTGTTCATGTTTGTCACACAGATAAGAAAACTAGGAGCTAACCATGTGCAAGCCACTACCTCAAGTATGATCATCGCATAGTTACCGTACAGTGTTAATAAAATGTTCATCAACCTTATCATACCAATATATTAATATTTATGGTTTATCATTGGTGGATGCATGGTTTGGAAAAATCATGCACTGCTCATGCACCTTCCCTTTATACCCTCTCATATTATACAATGTTTCTTTTAGGTGTCACATAGTTTTCCAACTCCCTGGACCTATAGAAAACCCAAAAAACATTCTAAAAATTATAGAAACCCTCCACAACATCACTCATACACTTTAGATACTTAAAAATCACAACAAATGAATTACTTACATGAAATAGTGGGTCCTAAAAACATTCTTTAAAATATTAAATATTATAAAAATAATAAATATATTTCCATTTTTTATGAATTTCAACTCTTAAAATAAAATTATTATTTGGTTTTAAAATTAAAAAAACATACAAATATTGAAAATTTTGAATTTTAAATTTATTATCATAAAAACATACTTCCTCAATTTACCCTTGGTGATCAATATTTAAATATTATTTTTGGATCTCAACATGTTTTTAAATTTAATTTTTGAATTGAATTTTAAAAAACAATATTGTCTTTAAAAACATTATAAAAGGTTTAGATTCATAAAAAGAACTTCCCAAAATAAATTATGAAATTATTTTATGAAATATGGGTGCATTATTTCTAAATTAAATTATAATCATTAAAGATATGGTGGATTAAATATAATTCAACTCTCATCTACCAATACTAATTGAAAAACGAGTTCTAAACAAATTTGGTTTCAATATATTTTATTGGATTCCTTAAGTGGTTCGAATAATATTGTTACCAAACAAATTAGTCTCTTATTCAATTATAGGGAAAGGTTCTCACACATAAGAAGATATACGGGATATATAATGAAGGTGTTCAAAGAATATGTGTTATGATACTTATGAATTAAATAAACATGAATATTTTGATGGATGACATTTCACATTTGGTTATGATTCAAATGAAAAATTTATAATTATAATTATGATCTTTTTATCAAACTATCCTTTAAATATGGAATTTTTGGGTTTCAATGGAAATAAATGTAATTTAATATGTATTATTCAAATATAAGATAGCAGTTTATAAATTTTTTTTGAAAATAATGTTTTGTAAAATTTTAAATTCTAAAGGAATTTATTTAATTTCTAAAAATTGTTTTTAATATATTTATATCATAGATTTAAAATATATTTTATGTAAAAATATTTACAGATTATGATTACAAGATAAATAATAATGGATTTGGAATTGTTTCCATGGTCATTATAAAATTCGCTCTTTTTTCAAGCTCAATTTTAACCAACTAGTATAATATTTATTGAAATTATCATTCAAAGATAATTGTTTGTGAACCATTACATATTGAAAAGAAACATAAATATTGTTTCCAATGAAAAAAGTTTTATTATTCTCCATAATCCATTTTAAAAATTTCTCTTTTGCCTTGTAGACCCTATAATATTTCTAGAATTTGAGTTAAACTTTAAACCTAAATATGATAAAGATATATTTCTATGATTCTAAAACTGAATTAAATCCAAAAATATATTCAATAAGAGGACTAAGACCTCGGAAGAATCAATTCACATAAAATTTGTTGAGAATCATCCAAAATCACTTTATCAATGTGATGATGAACATCACCATAATAGTATTACCTTACCTATATAATAATATTCTAATTTAAATGAATATTTTTATAAACAACCTTCCAATCTTTTACTGTAGTAATGGCTCCAATCTAGATACCACCCCTATAGGATGTTTTTGGTTAATTTCGTGTCTAAAACACAGAATATAATATATATATTAAATAATATTAAAAATCAATTTTTTATCTATCACATTAAATTTAAATCAATTGATGTCATTGTTAATAATGATAATTTATTACTTTAAATGGAATAGGTGTCAAAGTAGTTTCAATGGAACACCATTTAGGATCTTATGGAATAACCCGATAATCATCCTTTTATTGATACTATTTAGGTTTTTCGAAACAAACACGAGGATCAAGGAATTATCATCCGTAATAAGGATAAAATTATACCTAAATTTGATAATAAATAAGAAGTTATTAATTATGGTTAATCCATTCAGCCCATTTCATGAATATAATCCATTAGATTTTTTTGGAAAATAACATACATTTTATTTTTAATATTTTTCAAATGAATACTAAATGTTTTTTTAAAAAAGGATTTTTATATATTATGTTTTTTATCGCATAAACCACGTTTTAGAAATCCTATATTTTTCTAAATAATGATTTCATGTAAACCAATGTTCATTAAGGATTAAAATATTCCCCTCAGGCTTTATTTGAGATTTAACCAAATATATTTTATCAAATGATTTTAAAAATAGAAAAAACAATTTCTCTATATTTATAAAAAAAATTAAAATGATTTTTTATTTATTAAAATTTTACACAATTATTTTATTTTTTCATCAATTAAATATATTAGTTGTAATTAATTTCCTAATTTGATAAATGAAGAGTTTGAAATTAGTTTTATTGGAGAAATCAAATTCTTCCATGGATTTCAAATTTCTCAAAATTTATTTAGATCTTTTCTAAACCATATAAGATATAGTAATGAACATATAATGATGTTTGGAATATATCATACTATGAAAATTAAAACAAACATGTATAATATTTGGAACATAATGCTGGATAAAGATAAAAAGTCGGCTGGAAAAAATAATTACAGTTGTATGATTACTATATTATTTATATTAATATAACTCGACCATAAATCTTAATTAGTGTATTATTTTATGGTAATTTATAATAAAAAATAATTTAATATCATTCAAAATATCTAAAAATTATTTATCATATTTTAATGGAACTAACAACCTTGGATTATTTAATCCTAAGGAAAATTATTTTTGAACTTACATGTTATTCTAGTACTAGTTTTATAGTATTCGAGAAAGATAAGAAAAGTAAGAGTGGAACATTCCATCTACTAGAAAAACAAATCATCTTATAGAGAAGTAGGATGAAAAATTGAATTTGTCATTTCGTAGAATAAGATCAAAATATATTCATTGGGAGTTTTCACCCACATCATATGGATGCAAAATACTCTCTTAGACATTAGTCAAACATATGATCATCTCCCTATAATGTGTGAAAATTATAGTGTGATTTGTATGCCCAGAAATAGTATCATCCAATTTCATACTAATAATATTGATCTAACACATCACATTCATTAATATTACATTCAAAATTTTGGTATATTTCATGACTTTTTTTCACAAACATTCAGTTTTCTGATATCATTATTAAACCCCTACATCTTTATCAAATTGAAATTACAAAAGGAATGTTCTGCATGAATAGATTATGATACATATCTTTTTACCACGATAATCTCGAAAAATTATAAATTTTGGTTTTCAATTTAAAATTTCATTTTAAAATAAAATATGACATTTTTAAAATGAAAAATGTTTTCAAATTTTTCATATTTTGTTTAATATTAAGTGGGTGTAATATTCCAAGGAAAAAATATTTGTTTAGACCCAAAAAAGTAGTTGTGGTTCTACCATATATTTAATAATATAATATTACCTTGAAAAGGGGTGTATGGATATTTAATCTGATAATCACCCTAGGCATTAGTAGCATGCCTTTACTTCACACCTTGTTTGAAACTAGCAGGAAATTTTCTTGGGATAATTAACATAATATTTTCTAATCATTAATAATGGAATTTTTTTTGTATGTAGTTATTTAAATTTTCTTATTTATTGGATCCTCATTATTTTCAATAAATTATTTGAGGGGGAAATCGATTTATTAAAGGAAATAACATCTCTTAGAGTATAAATCTACCATAAAAATAGTAAAGGAGGCATGGATAGTCAGTGTAGATGGTCAACATCACCCCTTGAAGAAGTTTCTCACCAAATATCTTGTGGGTTTTCAATCACCATATGGTTGGATCTATTGAATCCTAGATAGCAGTAGAAACCAAAATAATTATGTATTGGAGACTATCATACATCTTATGGTGTTGAGAAATCAGTTATGAGATAAACTTTAATGATTATAAATGAGTATTATTCTTGTAGTTCTTTAACTTTATTACCCTTAGTGAATTTTAGATGTTTCTGAGATATTCTCAAGGAAATAAAAAACCTATTTGTACCTTGGAAACATACCATTTCAAAAAATGTGTAATTTTAATGTGTATGATCACCAAATTCCTATCAAGTGATATCATTCCAATGTGTTGCTTTTATCCAATTTAGAATCTGTGCTCAGTGTAAAGTTATGCTCAATTACCATAATCTTTCTCATTCACTCATATTTGTTCTTCTTAAAATTTTGAGATAATAAAGAAAATTATTAAATATTATTTCTTCTATAAATCCTCCATCATTGCTCGTTATTTAATCATCTATGATTACTTCCATTAAATTGATAGACTCATATTTTCATTTATTAAACACTATAAGGAATGATTTTGTCTCTATTTGAGATTTTTAGCTATTACCTATTAAACATAGGGTCTATTTTTTTTCTTTCAACAACCTAAAATATAAATGGTGTCTATATATCCATTCTATAATTAAATATAATGAAAAAATGCATTAAATCCACAATTCATGGTATTTGTAGACATATGGGCTCTACTTGTGATGTTTGTAAACTTCTTTAAAAAATTATATGCCTTATATACTATAAAATTATTTATTTATTATCCACTTTCATTGAAATTATTATCTATGAACTTAATCTATCAACATGATTAATGGTTTAATTTATGAATATATATTTTTATTTTTTTATACATTTATTATCGCTATAGTTATATTCTAATTCATTTAACTATGTTTTATACTGATCAATTTTTATTGTTAAGTAATATAATGATTTTGATTATCTAAAAGATTCATTAAATAAACTGTTAATCCTTATTTTGTTCAATTATATTATTTTTTAAATAGAAATTTTCCACCTTTTCCATTTTAACATACTCTTAACTCTATTTCAAAAATTACTAAATGCATCCGGATATATGAAAATGACATTAATGTTTGTGTAAAAATATTATATTGGGATAAGGAATGAGTTAATTCTAAATATAGTGGATATGTAGTTTTAATCATTCAGTTTTCTCAATGTTTATAAGCATGATATATTTTAATTTTTTAGCTTCATAAATAGTTTCGCAGTTCTATAAAGGTATTAATCAAATTTTAAGAATATTATGTCGATGAATGACAGGATGTTAAAGAGATTAAAAACATGATTTTCAAGAATTTATGTAATATTTAATGTCTATAGAGATAGTTTTCATTTAAAAAAGAAATTTTTGATTCATAATGGAAAAACATATAAGCTTTTTTTAATATTATATTCAGAAATGATATAGATACATTGAATTTTCCAACCCTTAAAATGTTATTATTAACAAATTTTCTGAATTAGATATGTTATAACATAAATAATGGAAGTCAAAACGCCTAACATTCATGGATATTACATATTTTAAGGTGAATTTTTATTTCATTAAACAAACATGTTCCTGAGAAACATACTAGTACAGTTTCTCTAAAAAAATGGATCACAATTTCTAGTCTAGTGAAAGATCATATAAGTTTCTCACAATGATCTTCCCCTTTAGTAAAACAACTTTAAACTTTTCTACATAAACTGTATAATGGAAATATAATAAAGGGAGATCTCAGATGCTCGGTAATGTAATACAATAGAGACACATGATAATAACACGGACATAACAGTATAAGAATACGAGAATAAAATTTTAAAAAATTACCATCAATATTAAAGATCCTAATACTAATTCAGGGAATAAATTTTGCCTATTAATAATACATGAATAAATATATGATATAATAAAATGATCTATGAGTGTATAACGTCATCTTAATGAATAGTATTGTGGCATACACATCAGTTATCAATATTGTGAGCATGTATTAATAGAATAAGTTTCACACATTATGTTAATGAATTGAAATCATGCCATCAAATAAATTTATTACCCTGAATCCAAGTCCATGAATATAATTTTGGACACGAAATATAGGTCATTTCATCAAATTGTTAACATGTAATTTGTTTCATGCATAACATTCCTAACCTTTAATCTGGTTCAAGCATAACATTGTGAACATGAAATCAGGTTCACACATAACATTTTGAACATGTAATCAGGTTCATGCATTACATTGTGAAAATGTAATATAGTTCCCACATACCATTTTGATCATTAAATTTTTTTCAGGGAAACAATTTTGAACATGTAATTTGGTTCACACATAACATATTTACTCATGATTTATTAATTGTTTCCCAATGCATTAGAGAAGGATATTGGTCCCACCGGTCACATAATGAAAATCATATACATGTGTGCCTCAAAATCATAATCTTTGATCATATCATAAACCCATAAATGAAAAGGTTATCATAAAAATTTCATAATATACTAACCCATAAAAATAATATGGTTTTGTAATCATTTCATCATGCCTTAACCGGTGGAAGAGAAATAGGTTTCACAAGAATCATAACATCAAAACCTACACTATTGAAATAATTAATTTGAATGTTATCCGTGGATAATATCCTTAGTAAAGAAAATATAACACCAACTAATGTTTTTTAAAATGATAATTATTTTGAATGGTTATTTAAAAAAATTACGAAAAATATCCTTACCACTTTGAAAATTTATTTTTAAAACCTAAACATTTTGACAATATTTTCTTTGAAAATATCATTCAAAACTCAACTGGGGAGCTTTAAAAATAATTTAAATATCTTTTTAGACATATTAAATTTTCAAAATCCTTTACCATTAAAATGAACTTGAATGATCATTTTTGAAAATTAAAACCTTTTTCAAAAACATCTTTTTGGAAGAAAATGGGTTTCTTACCGAAGAGAGAAATAAAGTTAGATTTTGTTAATGAAATTATTAATTTTATTATGTACCAAAGTGGGGGAAAATGGTACCACTTCATGAATATATCATGTAAAACCAAAAGATAAAAAAAATAATTATAATTATTGAGATATAGGTCATCTGGTTTGAATATTTGAAATGTAATTATAACAATCTTTATAAATGGTGATATTGTAAAATAAAATCCTTACCACATATGTAACATTGAATCATAACACTCATGAAGTAATTACCAAAAATATAGATAAAAACATAATTAGGATAATTCAATTAAATTACATGTATTAGGCTATGTAAATAAACATCATAGAGTAATATAGGTTCGTAACATAACATAAGTCTCAAAGAGGGAAAATTCATACAAAACTTCCTTACTGATTTAGTAACATCTGACTGATAACCCCCATGAAAGATAACAACTCAAATATATATTTATCTACTAATAATTATAATTATAATCATCATAAAATAAATTCATGATTAGTATATAGACCATATAAAATAATCATGTTCTGAATATGACATCCGTCTTTGAGAATGTAAAAGTGAGACAATAATTCTTTACCTTAAGTGTTGACTTTTTTTTCTCATTCAACCCGATTATATAATAAAGATAATTTTATTAAAAATATATTATAAAATAATAATTATAAATATCATATAATATATTATATTATTATTACATTTTATTACATTTTTCTTAATAATACCATGTTAAAATTGTGTTTCAGGTTATAACCACTTTTTTTCATATATGTTATGACTAAGAATTTTTTCCTATTACATATATACTGAATTAAAAATTTCCAAAATTTAAAAACATATATAAATATGATGTGTATCCATTATATATTTATCTACAGTAATAAATAAAATTTAGTGATGGGAAATGAAATGAACTATTCATGGAGACAATAGGCCATATGAATGCAAGAACGTTGTTTCTATTTTTTCGTATTGAATGAATTAAAGGTAAATAATATATATATTCATATATAATATATTTAAAATTTATTTTTTATTTCATATATATCACATATATATATTAAGTCTATCATTATAAAATTATATGTAATGTGTGAACGATTCACATCACTTCGTGAGGCGGTAGTATGTCGTACACACAAACGATGATATTATATTACAAAACATTGGAATGAAAGAATTTATTTTTAATATAATTATTGAATAATAATAAAAACATCATAAATATCATATATATATATATATATATATCATATAAAAATATTATATTCATCATTATATTCAAATATTAATATTTGTAACGTAAAAAGAACGACATTGGTTCATGAGGTGGTAGTCATCCGTACACACAAATGATGATTTTGTAACCCATTTCATCGAACTGTGTGTGACTTTGTAGGTAATACCCATAAAATAACAACCTATCTATTTTTTAAGACACTTAAGTTATTATATAAATATTATATGAAAAATATTTATGGGTTTTTAAGAAGATATAAATCAAAAAATCTATTTATGAACGTTACCTCGTCATTGTGTATCCCCATTTGGTTTGCACCAAAGGTTTACCATTTTTGGATTTATTCCATAATTAAGGATTTTATGATTATATTATGGAATTTTTTATGTTATTTATGTCTGTTTTTTTTTATCAAAATTGTTTTATATGTGTTAATAAGTGGGGAAAGTGAATTTCCTTTTCTATTTGAGGATGATTGGAATTATTGTAAATACCCAATAGTATTAACTACTAAAATGTCACACATACCTCACGAAAAAATAAAATAGAACAATACTGGAGGATAATGATGACATTTTATATAAATACCTCCAAAATGAGAAATTATTACATTTTCTATCATGTTATTCCTTGGTCTTTATGTTCAATCATTTTTATCTTTATAGTTTTACCTAGGAAACTTGTATATTTTTATTTACCTAGTTTTTTTAAAACATAATATTAAAATTATAAAGAGATGTAGGAGATAAATTATATACACTAATTCTAAGTAATATTTTTAATTAATTAAATTTAAAAAAATGTGTGTATAAAATAAATTTTAATACAAACTATGGTAATGCCGAAAATACCATTTTAAACTGAAGCGCGATAATTAAATTTTACTATTTTAACTAATAATTATGGTAAGAAATTAATTATACCTTATTATATAATTTATATTATTATTATTCCATGTATGGGATCCATTGTTAAAAATTACATTAACATAATGGGAATAATTAAATATAAGATTAATCTTGTAGAAGCAATCGAAAATAGATTTTAAACATGAAAATTTATAAAATATTACAAAGATATTATACTAAATTTCAGTCTAAAATTGATCACTTTAAGAACCTGGATCTTTTTCTTAGATATGTTTTCAATTTTCTGGTTTTTTTGAGTAAAAGAGAAGTTTCTAGAAATTTTGGAAGTACACGTTGTGTACTCAGTTTCTACACATAGTCACATGTTAGCCATGTAACGGCCGAGCACACAGCCATGCGTGGTTACCTAAAGGCCGCCTAATGTGGGTCCCAGTGAAGGCAAAGTACACGTTGTGTACTTCTAAAGTACATGCCTTGTATTTTTATTTTGTCATTAAATAGACCATGGTTGCGTCTAATTATCAGAACGCTCTCTTTCTCAACATATTTCATTCAGGACAGTCCGTACGACTATGGCTCTTCTCCCAGCCCCTAACTCTTCGTCCGTTCTCCAAATTGAACTTCGTCTATTGCGTTTTAATCACATCTGTGAGTTCTCAATTCATATTGAATACTTTTTCTTGATTTCTACTCTCCCATGATATATCGTTGGTCAAACATTTTAGCCGGTTTTGTGGATCTACTGCATTCTAGGTCGATCTAAAGGCCAACACCAGAGTATATCAATCATACAATGCTGAGGTAGGTGGTTTGTGCCATTCTGCTATTATTCATTGATTTATATGTGCAAAAGTGCCCAATACCCTTGTTCAGGGTGTTGCATGATTATTTTTTTTGCCCCATTATTTCCTACTATGCCTTGTCTGCTTGAGTATAGGATTTATGATTGTGAATATTGTTATCATTTCCTTGTTATGGATGTTTTCCCCATTTTTTCTTGTAATGGATCATTTTTCCTAGCTTTGCTTGTTAGGATGTTGTTTTGATTTATAAGCTTAGTATTGTTAGTATGGAGTGATTATTATTTGATATTCTATGATATGTTGTAGTCTATTTAGCCAAGTAGTTCTTGAGGTATAATTTGGCTGCCACATATCTCTATGGTCGGTTGACTTACAAAAGGCGATGAGAACCAGGTGTATTTGACCATAGGGAGAATGGAAGTTGAGGGATTCTCTATATTGTCAGTTTTACTGTTATGATGTGAGACTATAGGGGTAATGGACATAAGTGCTTCCTCATGGTGTATATAGTTTCACTATGAGAGTCTCATGTGGAATTGTATGTTGAGTTCTTCCCCAGAGCACCTATTTGTTACTGATAGGAGTCGATAGGGGGAATTGACAGTGAGTACTTCCTTAGAGAGTCTTTCCTAAAGCTGAACCAGACAAGTTAGACTGTGTGTACATTTCAGAGGGTTTGTTTTCATGTTTGGTTGAACCAAAGGGGTTAGGCTATGAGTAATTTCTTAAGGGTTGCTTATTTGTGATTATCCGCTTACTTGATATAATAAATTTCATGCAATTGAAACTGTAGGATTGTTTGTTGTTGAGTACTTCCTTGATTACTACATATTTTGATAATTACCTACCATATATATTCGCTGAATGTTAGGCACAGATTTTTGGGTGGTTTGCTACTAGGATTAGTCTCACACCCTTTTTTTCATGATTTTGGGCCCAAACAAATTATATTGTTGCTGGTATAGATAAGGGAAAGAGACATTCTACTTTAGGTACTTCATAGCTGGGGAGATGGAGAGAAAGGGACGAAGCTGAGGCTTGCGATGCTGAAAAGTTTATCAAATTACTTTTCAACGTGGTTAATTACTATAATCTTTAATTTTGACTTGTTTGTCTACTTTCCTAGACATATGTATCAAGACTCATATATATGTTCTCCAGTTTTTTATTACTTTCAGCATTCTGTTGATTACTGTAGTGTGGTATGATTACTTATTCCGCTATTGTTATCTATTTTACTTCCACTATGTTACTCTGCCAATGAGGCGATAGTTTCCCCACTACCAAACCCAAGGACCCCACTACTAATAAGTAGCCTCTGGCATTTGGGGAAATGGGCTTGAGGCCATGTGACCAATTGGGTATGGGGCGCCTCTGGGTGGATTCTAGAACCAGAAAGTTACAAAGTGGTATCAGTGGAATTATTTTCTTCTTGACTTGATGTTTAGAGACTATATCTATGGATTGGAAGGAACATGTACTTTGTAATAAGTCATGTTCAGGAGTAGCTAACCCGTGTACAATGAAAATCTAATCTACCTGATTTATTTCAATTTTTTTGGTTTCTCTATTTTATGGTTGATTTTATTTTACCATTGGGTGATTCACATGATTTGTGCTGTTATCATTGATGTCATTTAGTTTCTATTTTTATTGCAACCTAATGAGATGAGGGTATTCCATCTCATGCATCATATAGTCACTTTGAGTAATCACATGTCATGCATTCTTCCCATGCCATTTTGGGTGCATTAGCGATCATATGTTTTTGTGATATATTTTGTGAAAAATATACATATTTTTGTGATCGATTCTTTGATAGAATGACATATTTTTTTATAGGGTAATTTTGCATGTAATGTTTTGTTTGAATGAAAACCAAACATTGCTCTTGAGGTGTTATGTGCCCTCATGGCCTGAAATTTGGTGGATCATTGCACTATTATCCTTCCATATGTCATGAATAAGAAGCCAATATTTGATTCGTAGGGGAGTCGGGTCCCTCACAGATTGGGATTTGGAACATTAATGTTCATTTCATTGTTTTCTGGGCTTCCAGAGATGTTTTTGTGGCTTATTGTCCGAAAAAAACCCATAATACACGGTGTGTAATGATGAATACACATCGTGCGTCCTTCTATTCAGGGAAGAAATATTTTTACTATGTAAACTCCAGGTATTGTATACACACGCCGTGTTTTCTCTAACCGTGTTATTGGTCGTATGGCCAGAGACACGGGGTTGAGAAAAATTTTTGTAAGACATGTTGTGTACCAGATATACATGCCTTGTGGTAGAGTCATGTTATCGGTAGTGTGACTAACAACACAAGTGGGGTTTTGATGGTACACTCTATGCCCATCTGGAACATGCCATTTATAGTGAGCCACGTGACCGGCCATCTCACTAACAACACGGGTCAGTGAAGTTTTCCTAGTAAAAAATGTGTTTGGAACAAACATGCCGTGTAGGGTTAACTGTTCCTCCAACCGTGTGTCTAAAAAACGGGTGTTTAAAAACAGATGTGGTACATTCAGTGTTCAAGGAGAACATTATGTGTAGTCTTTTATCAGGATAACTATGTTTCTTATCCATTTAAGGGAAGTCAGGTGGGGGGAAGAGGATTCAAGTACACACCATGTGTTAGGACAACACGTCGTGTGTCTAGGGTGTTACATGACCAATTTTGGAAGAAGTGCATGCCAATGTCAAGGATTAAGGGTACAAATCATTTAGGAATCATACACATCGAGTACAATGTTTTGAAATACATGAATTCTTTCTTTATTTTGATCCCTTCTTACACTTATATTTTTCAGTCCTTGATAATCATGATCTAAGGTCTGTGCTTAACCTTGTAGAGTCATTCCACCGAGACGTCCTTCGGTTTTCCACTAGATTCTGGGCAACAATCATACACCAGAAATGACTGATTAGGGACTACTAGTAGATCCTCCAATTGTGCCAGTCTTGGCACCATCCATCATTCCAGACATAGGTACTGATGTATTGTTCCTAGAGGGATTTATGAGGATCATGTATACCTTATAGGGATCACTTAATCCTACCACATCTATAGAAGAGTTATAGCGGGCCTTTCAGCAACATCATCTTCCCACATTCATTAGGGAAGGACGATATCAGGTTGCCGAGTCACAGTTAGATGCTAGGAATTCTATCTTTGACCACATAGAGATGCCTATGGAGAGGAATGATAAGCTTTCTATATACGTTCTTTGAGATTGAACCAAGATATGGTTGTATGTGATCGCACATGATGGGTGCCAGCAGGTTCTGTATAGGGATGAGTTCTAGCATGCCTTCTATGATAAATTCTATCCAGAGACTTTGAGGGCCGATTGAGACCGAGAGTTCATCATACCGGAGCAAGGTACACTTTCTGTAATGGAGTAGTCATTTCACTTTACAGAGCTACAGCGCTTCACAACTATTTTAGGAGGTGATGAGTTATTCCTAGAAAAGATGTTTGAGGATGTTCTCAGAAACAACATCCAACCTCAGGTGAATATCTTCATGGTAACTTCTATCACATTTATAGTCAACTAGGAACTGATCATAGAGCACAATCTAAGGGATTGTAGAGTTGTGAGCTAGGGCGTATTGACATCCACAGTTGGTATCCCTCCAACTAACAGTGTGAAGCACTGTAGTAAGTCTACGCCTACAGATCTATGGATGTGAGGGACATGTTATGGTAGCCAGGTGGTGTGTAACTAGTGAAATATGAGTGGGAATACAAGGCCACAATTCCCAACAGACCCAGTGTAGTGCGGATATTGTCGAAAGAGGGGACATCTTATGGACTTCTGTAAGACCTTCTCACTAGTAGCTTGTGATAGGGGTTCTTCTATGACTCTTTGTTCAGGAGAAATAGCTCCATTTTCTCACTAGTCTAGGAAATAGAGTTCATATGATCGTTAAGGACAAGGTGGATATTATGCCCATGGTAGGCAGTCTCCAGGAATTCAGTGACAACAAGATAGACCAACTCAAGGTGGTCTGGTAGGTTTATAGGGCCACAGTATATGTCAGACATTTTTAGAGGAGTATAATGGACATGATAAGGATCCTGAACCCTCTATAGTTTGATGTAAGATCCTAGTATCCTCATTTTTAGATTATCCTATTTTAAATATAGTTGCTTACCATAGTTTTTTATCACTTACTATTGTACAGATCCTTGGTCTCTATATCTTTTCTTCTACTAATATCTTATTCCTAGACACTCTGTTGGGGACTAGAACGACTAGTGTATGTCAGTGCGAGGAGTTCCCTATGGAATATGGTGGGTGTCACTTTTTATGGGACCTCTATGTATTAGAGATGAAAGGTTATGACGTCATTCTCAGAATGGACTGGTTAGTTCCCTTCTAGGAAGTTGTTGACTTCTATCTTCATAGGTGGAGTTTCACATCACCAGAGGGAAGATCATTTCTACATAAGGGATAATGGGGTGTCTAGGCGAGTAGAGCATGACCCAAGCATCAAGGGATATTAGGATTTATAGCCCATATTTCTTGTCTATATCTGGCTGACCAGGGGACTTCACAATTGGACTTTCTTTTAGTGGTGGGTTGTATCAGAGATTTCTTTCCATATGACTTTCATATTTGACTATGGAGCGAGAGGTGGACTTTTCTATTGATGTTGTGAAAGTAGAGACACTGGTGTCCATTCCTCTTAATATAATGGCTACATCAGAGATAAAAGATATCAAAAAGTAGTAGGAGGAGATTCTCAAAAAGGTATTTATCCCTCCCAGTACTTCTCCTTGGGTTTCGCCTATCCTTTTTGTGCAGTAGGCGGATGGTACCCTCAGACTATGTGTGGATTATCATATGTTGAACTAGTCGACGGTCAAGAAACAATAACTCATGCCAAGGATTGATGACCTCTTTGTTCATAATTGTGGATCCCATGTGTTTTTGAAAATTTATTTGGGGTTCAATTATCATCTGTTGTAGGTTAGACTATCTAATATACCTCTTACAGCCTTCCGAAGCAGGTATGGTCTATACCAGTATGTGGTTATGCGGTTCGGTCTCACCAATGCTTTTGCTGTCATTGTTGCACTGATGAACTGAGTGTTCCATCCATATTTGGATTTTTTTAGTAGTCTTAATGGATGATATATGGGTGTACTCTAACACTCAACATGGTCAGGCCATTAATCATGAGATCATTTTAGTACACTGAGAGAGCATCATTTATAAGATCTGCTTTGAATATGCCACATTGGGATTGACTAGATTCAACTCTGGGGTCTTGTTATCTCAGAGACAGGAGTATACGTAGATCCAGAGAAAGTTATAGCCATAGTTTCTTAAAAGCATCCAAAGAATGAGTTTGAGGTACAGAGTTTTCTAGGGCTAGATGGATACTATATATGTTTCATTCAAAACATTTCAGGCTTAGCAGCACCACTAACAGGCCTTACAAAGAATGGTGCAAGGTTCCTTTGGTCAGATTCTTTTCAGTAATCTTATTAGGATTTGAAAGGGAGGTTGTCTTCAACACTAATACTAGTATTTCCATAGCTGGGCAAGAGCTATACTGTTTAATGTGATGCTTTAGGTAACTGGCTGGGAGTTGTTCATATGCAAGGGGAAGGAGTCACTGTGTATAATTCTCGACAGTTGAGGCCCCATGAGAAGAATTACCCAACACAAAAATATTGAGTTGGCTTCAGTTTTTCATGATTTATGTTGTTGGATATATTATATTCTGGTATAACATTTCGTGGTTTTCACCGAACAAAAATTTTCAAGTACATATTCACTTAGCATGACCTGAATTTGAGACAGTGAAGGTGGGTAGAGTACCTTCAGTCTTTTATCTATCAACTTGATTATACGTTTGGGAAAGGAAGCACATTGGCTGTTGCACTAAGTAGGGGGACTCAAATACAGGTTTTTCAGTTGGCCAATAGTGAGTGGATTCATATGGCTCGGTTCTATGAGATGCATTTGGAGGTTCACGCCCAATAGGGAAAAACGTTTCTATCATTTGTAGATGTTATCTATACTCTTCTTGATCGAATGTGAAAGATACAACTATCATATTTAGAAGGCCTAGTTATATGGGAGTATTTGTTGGGTGAGGAACCTATTCCTAGATGGACAATAGGTGAGGATGAGATCTTTAATTTTCATGGGTGCATATGGGTTTCAGTAGACATATGCAAGGAGCTGATGTGGGACTTTCATTCCTCAGTTTGGTCAGTTCACCATGATGTTACAACGATGTATCAGGATCTATACCGACAGTATTGGTGTCCAGGTATGAAGATAGATATTGTTGGTTTCGTCAGGAGTTGTTCCACCTGTCAGTAGGTGAAGGCATATAATTAGTGACACATAGTTATTTTTCAACATTTACCCATTCCCAAGTGGAATTCGAATGATGTCGCGGTGGATTTCGTGACTGGTTTTTCAGGGTCGCCTGGAGGGAATGATTCAGTTTGGGTTTTCATTGAGAGACTCATGAAGGTTTCTCACTTCTTGTCGATCAAGGATAACATCAGTGTTGAGAATATGGAAAAGAAGTACATCTGAGATATTGAACATATACATGGGGGTTTACACTCCATTTTTTCACACAGGGATGCACATTTTACTTCTAGGGTATGGAAGGGACATCTAAAGGCTTTGGGTAAACATGTACTTTTGAGTATAGCTTACTAGCCCTAGATAGATTTCCAGTCTGAGCATACGATTTAGGTGCTTGAGGTCATGCCTAGAGAAAGAATCTAGGATTTTAGATGTTCTTGGGAGAAGCACATACCTCTTGTAGAGTTTTCCAACAATAATAGTTTTCAAAAAAATATTCAGACGGTACCTTATGAGTCTTTGTATGGTAGGCCATACTGGTTACCCTTATGTTGGTAGGAGGCTTAAGATAAGCAACTATGTTGGGACCTCATCTTGTCCTAGAGACCACATAGTAGATATAGCTATTTCAAAATAGGATGGATACTGCACAGCCATGACCGAAGTCTTATGTGGATCGACGGAGATGACATATAGAGCTCGAGGTTGGGGATCAGGTTTTCCTATGTGTCACACCGAGGATGGGACACAGGAGGATTAGGACACAGTGTAAGCTTTCTCTGAGGTATATCGGTCCATTTGAGTTGTTGGAGATAATTGGTCCTGTTGACTATCGGTTTTAGTTACCTCAGAGGTTTTGCGAAATGCAAGAGGTATTCCACGTTTCTCAACATCGAAGTTACATCTCAGTCCTATCACAAGTTTTCTAACTATTGGTGGTTGTGTTAGAGGTGGCTGCATCGTTCTAGGAGAATCCTATCTGGATTTTTGATCGAAGAGTGAATGTTATCCCTAGAATGTATGTTCCTATGGGGTGAGTGCTCTGGAAGCAAGAGTGAGTACAGGATGAGACATGGGAGAGGAAGGACAATGTTCTATTGTTGTGGCCGAAGCTGTTTGAGGATTCTTCTTCTAAGCCACCATGCTAGGGAAATTCGGGAACAATTTTATTTAAGGTGGGATGTTTGTAAGAACCCAAATCTTCTTTTCATGTATGTTTTCCTTTTTTGGTGTTTTTGAGTTAATGTTGAATTTATGTAAATTTTTGAAGTGCACCTAATGTACATATATTTACACGTCGTGTACTCAGTTGCAGCACATAGCTGTGTGATGGCCGTGTAACGGTCAAATGCTTCATGAGTTCCTGCAACTCAGGTGTATCCATCATATAAGGAGGAATGGACACTGGTGCCGCTCCTGGAACAAGCTCAATCGAGTAGTCTACCTCACGCTCCAGAGGAAAACATGAAATGTCCGCTAGAAATACATCTAAAAAATGATCCACCACTCGAGGAAATTCTAACTGTGAAGTCCCCTAGTAATCTAAATAAAGACTAGCAATCTGGGTTGTAACTCCTCCAAACTGATGATGCTTTGGACCCACTCTCCTGGCCTGGATATCTCACTCACCCCTATCAAGAAGGGATCCACCCTACAGTGATACGAAACTCACCCTGTGGCAATAACAGTCGACAACATACAAGAATGGAACTGACCAGTCCATCCCAAAATGAAATCATAGATTTTCATATCTATGACATAAAGGTCCCATTAAAAGTGACATCCACCAACCTATAGAGGGAACTCTTTTCACTAACATACACTAGAAGTTCTAGTCCCCAACAGAGTATCTAGCATAAAAATATCAGCAGAAGAAAAGATATAGAGCCCAAGACTCTCCACGACAGCAATAGACATAAAGCCTTTGGAATTCCCAATATCAAAAAGTGAAGAAGCTAAAACTAAGTCTACTATGATCGTACCTCGAACGGTAGAAGGTCAGGGATCCTACTCATGCTGGGTCTTCTCCACCACACAATTATGGAATGTAATGTGGCCTTGTGACCCTGCCACACCACTCTGAGCTGATCTGCCATGAGGTTTCTGAAAAACATGCGACTAGCTACCCTAGCCATGACCCTAACCTCAGCCTTAACGGTCGGAAGAACTGTAGTTCCCAGACTGCTGATAAACTGGAGGTGTTTCTCCTGAATGGCGAGTCATAGAAGAACCCTAGTCTCCAGCTAGTATAGGGAAGATCTGACAGAAGAACTAACGATGACCCATATTGCCGCAAGATTGGGTCTCCTATGTGTCTCTCTAGCATTGTAGCCTTTTATTCACATCCCTTCCATAGTGGTAGCATAGCACCTGGCTACTTGATGGTGTCTATTAATTTCTTGGATCACTATGCAAAGACTCCTTATGGAGCTTCCTACTTTTATTAAGGGGAATTCTAACTCTTGATGATCAAAGAAAATTAACATGGATTCTAGCCATGACTCTACAGCCTTAGGTCCTCCTTCACTAGAGAATGTGAGAGGATGATGCTGCTGGAAGACCAGCATCAAATCAGCCATTGACGGGGCAGGAGGCAGCGCTCCCTAAATGTTCTGCATCATCCATATAAATCCCTCCTTAAACTATGAATCATCACCTATGTCAGGTACAACCGTTGGTGCCAAGACTAGAACAAACGGATGATCTGCAGGTGGTCCCTGATCAGCCATGTCTGGTGTCTGATCACCGCCTAGAAACTGGTGGACAACCGGAGGACATATCGGTGGCATGATTCTGCAAGGTCAAGCACACACCTTAGATCAAAACTAATAGGGACTAAAGCAAGGAATTATATGAAGATAACATTAGAAAGAAACATTCATGTTTACAAAACATGATTACACGACATGTACATTTACGACACGGTGTGTTACCTAATGTAATTCACATGGGCTTGTACTTCCGCCTAAACTTGTCGTGTAACACCCTAGACACACTGCGTGTCATCTCAAAACATGGCTTGTACATGAATCCTCTTTCCCAACATAAGTACTTCTACATGGAAAAGCTACATGGATCTCCGAAGCAAGACTACACGACGCGTAAAAATTTCAACATGCCATATACTAGACAAGCTTCACCTAGCCCGTGTTGTTTGTGACATGGCCTGACACACAACTCACACTACAGGGCATGTTCCAGATGAACATGGTGTGTATGAGAAAGGATAACACCAGCTCGTGTTTTTCGTGACACTGTCGGGTTCCTGGGTTGGACTACACAGTGTGTTTATATAGAACACGGATTTAATTAGACATGACTCGGCCAAATTATGTTTTTAGTGAACTGGGTGGGCATAGGGTAGACATGACATGGCATGTACTTACGAAAAAATGTTTCTTCCAGAATTGAAGAACAAACAGTGTGTACATAACATTACACGACATGTATTCATTGCTTTTCCGAACAGTAAGCCTCATAAACTACTCTGGAACCCAGAAAACAAGGAAAAAAGGATTGTAAGTTCCAAATTTTCGTCTGTGAGGGTCCATACTCCTTGCAAACTATAGTTTGGAATCTTATACGCTTTGTAACATAGAAAACAAAGTAATGATCCACCAATTTCTGGTCCATGAGGGCCTATAACACCCCAAGAACCAAATTTTTCGTTCATTCAAGAAAATTTCTACACAACAATATCCTATCAAGCAGAAGGTATTTAAATCAATGAAACTATCATAGTAGCATGAATATTTTACATATCATCTATCACAACAACATACAATCACTAAGGAATCCTACATGGCATGAAAGAAATGCATGACATGGGATTTCTAGCAAGTGACTATATGATGCATGATATGGAATACCCTCATCTCATCGGTTTTCAACAGGAATAGAACCTCAATAACATCAACAATAACAGAACAAATCATGTGAATCACTCAAGGTGAAATCAAATCAACTTTAATAATTACAAATACTAGCAAAATTTCAATTTAATGAGGTAGATTGGCTTTTCCATTTACACGGGTTAGCTACTCCTGGGCACAACATAACACCAAGTAGCAATTCCTTCATATCCCTGTCTATAGAATTCAACAGTAAGTTAAGAGAGAAAAATCCCTCTAATCCCACTTTGTAACATCCCAGTTCTGGAAGCCACCCAGAGGTGCCCCATACCCAGTCTGTCACATGCCTTAAACCACATTTCCCTAAATGCCAGAGGCTTCTGACTAGCTGCCAGGGCCTTGGGTATGATAGTGGGGAAACAATGCCCTCATTTGAAGAGTGCACAATAGATTTAAACTAAACATACAATAGAAGTAGTCATAAATATCCAAAAATCATAAACAGCTAAAGACTTGCATACTAAACAAGTAGAGAACACACACACACACACACACATATATATATATGAAATGATGCATGATACATTTTTCTATGAAAATATTCAAATATGTAACAATTCTAGAAATACAAACAGTGATAAACCAAAGTACAAAATAAAGATAAACAGCTCCTCAGGCTCACAATCCATTGCTTGGTCCCATGCTTTTTAGCTCCACAACAAGTCAAGTAACTGAAGTAGAAGGGCGTTTTCCCTTGTCTATACCTACAAAAATATAATCTGTTTGGGACCAAAAGAATGACCCAAATAATTTGTGAGACTAAATCCTAGTAGGAAACCACCCGAAGATCTGTTCCTAACAGTCAGTGAGTATATGTCATGTAAAAGTTCAGAAAATCATAAACAGGAAAGCACTAACAAGTAACCAATCAACGGTTCATAGCATTCAAATCATGACACAACATGTAATAGCTAAACAAAGCAGGTAACACAACATGTAACCCTCTGGGAAGTACCCACGACGTAACCCCTCTAATCCTACATAGAAACACAAGCAAGAAACCAAACAAAGGGTAACCCTCTGGGAAGTACTCATAGCATATTCTCTCTGGTCCTACCAAAAAATTACAATCCATCCTCTGGGCAGTACACTCAGTCTAACCCCTATGGTTAAGCTTAATCATATACTTTATGGGGAAGCAATCACCGCCAATTCCCCCTATAGTCTTTTATCGGTACTAAATGAGCTCTAGGGAAGAACTCAACATCTCATTCCCCATGTCACCCATGTTGAGGAACTACAGAATCTATGGGGAAGAACTCAACATAAATTCCCCCTTTGGTTAACATCATAAATTATAAAGACACTCTAGAGAAGCCTTCATCGTCCATTCTCTCTAGGGTCTATACACTAGGTTCCCATAGCCCTGTGTAAGTCAAGAAAGTGTAGCGGCACATAACAGAAAATTTTATCCTCCAGAACTAATTGGATAACATTCTTCAACACAACATGATAAAAGTGCAATTTTCACACCATCCTATAATACTAGGCATGGGAAAGTAAACAGCAACCTAACAGGAAAACACGACCCAGAGGTCAAAATAGGAAATACATGCATGGGAAATACATCCAAAGAACAAAAAATAACCCTATCCTCAATCAATAATCATCTAATCAGTCATTCCAGTATTGCAGAGAAACAAATAGGGCTAAAACGGTAAACATGCAATTCCCATTCATGGGAATTGGGAAAATTTGCACGTAAAACTCAATGAATTTTAACCAAAAGGAAAAAACCACCTACCTTGGGGTTAAGAGATCAATATACCTTAACAACGAAGCTTGAATCTCCTTGAAACATCGTAGATCTATGAAAACATCTAAAATTATCATCCCATGATAACATTGAAATGAATAGGAATTGTAAAAAAAGGATCAAGTAAAAAAGAGAACTCACTGATGGGATTCCAATGCAATCTACTGTGTTCGAATTAGTAGACGGATGGAGGCTCAGGGGCTTGTCGAATATCCACAACTACATGCCGCTTTCGGATGAACATAACAAAAAAGAAGTGATTTCTATCTATTAGACGTGACCCCGGTCCATTTGATGAAAAAATAAAGTATACTGCATTTACTTTTAAAGTACACGTAGTGTACTCGCCTTTTCCGTACTCCAATTTAAGAAGCATCCAAGTCACTCCCACACGGCTGTGTATGTGGATACTTCCAGCACACAGTCTGTTGTGGCAAAGAAGTACACGACATGTACATATAAAGTACACAGTGTGCACTTGGAAAATTTCTAGAATTTCCTCTTTTTCTAAAAAACAACCAGAAAGGGAAAAACATACCCGAAAAAGAGGTCCGGGTTCTTAAAACATGGATGAAAATAAAAAATAGAGAGTGATAATGATCACTAACCACAATTAAGTGGGTGATCCAATGAAGGGTAGTGGTCATAACACCATAGACTAATGAAGTTAGAAAAAGGCCATTGATATCAACCAGGATTATAATAACATGATAACATTTTATTTTTAGAACCTTTATCTATAGTTGAATTATTTTCATAAGAAGATATTGTTACATTATTATTTTTTTAATTTCATAAGAACAATATCGCCCTTTAATTTTTCCTTGATAAATTTCCTCTTTAAATTTTACTATATGATATTTTGTTGGATATATTATCCTCTAAGAATTAATGGGTCATAATAACCAATGATTGAATGATAAGTCATATTGTCAATCATTACTATTTTTCAAAACAAAATGGTTGCACAAGTTATAAAATATGAATAAATCATCATATAGTGATGTAATACATTGATATCTAGAGTCTTATAAAAAGCTAAACATAAACCATTCAATAATTGGTTTTCCATTATACCCTTCTGAAAATGAAAATTTATAGGAAGGTCATTAAAATTTCAAAATGACATTATCCTTATTCCCCATATAATATAATGTGGCTCTTGAATGCCACATACCAATCATGTGAATACATTCCAGCTTTATTCTATTTAAACACGGAAATAAAATGAATTTACCATAAAAACTTATTAAAAACATGAATTATTCCTCACTAATTAAATAAAAAACAAATTATTGGACATATTATTTAAATCCAAATAAGTTATAAATTTTATAAATGATAGCATAAAACACATTTTCAATGAATCTTTTATCATCTCTATGTTCATCTGTACTAACCAATTTACATTATTTATATCAATCACCTCTTTTCCAAAACATAAAAAAAACTATATCAACATAAATAATACATTAATTGTTATCATTCCATTTAACAAGTATTCCCATATCAATATTCTATTTTTTCAAATCTAAAAAAATTATCTCAACATCAATAATATATTAATTTTTATCATTCCATTTACCATGTTTTTCCCTTTACTATAAAATATCATTTATGTTAATTTTCTAGTCCATATGAATCATTCAACATATCCTTTCAAATCATTACTAAAAAACTGATACTGAAAAACATGAATATATTGCGTGATATATATACCATAATCACTGAAATCTGATACATAAATACTCTATTCATCCCACTTCTCAAAAAAGTAACTAGGCTTCATGATCTTATTCCTTAATTCCTCTTTAATTTTATATTTCATTCATAGTCTCTTCATAATTAGTAGTATAATTTAATATTCATACAAAATTTATTATTCAATTCATGAGCCTTCCACATAAGGCATTTATTCACATAATACACAAACGCTTTACAATTAAAAAATTATAGCAAAGGTGGTGTACTATTTGGAATCCTCTTTAACTCTATTTTATTAATCATCCAATTAATCACGTTTTGTTATTTTTTTACATACAACTTCCTTGCACATTTAAATCTCCTCAAAACTAAATTAAATAAATTTCTATGAGGATTGTTGACAGATTTAAATCATATAGGAATCAAAATCATATTTATTCCATAATCTATATATCCCACACTCTCAATAAACTCTATACTTCTCTTATTTGGTGAGTCTAATAATTGGTTGAGGTAATTTTTGTCAATCATGTTCTATGAGGACTAATTGGGACTAATATCTTTCATTTGTGTCATCAACCCATTTGGTAGTTCCTTAGTAAATTTTCTTTCACATTTAATGTTAACCCATTTTGTTCTTGTTCCATCCATTGAAAAAACAATAAAACATAGTTTCAACAATACAAATTATAGTGTAAAATGACATAATCATGAAAAATCCCTTATAATATGTCTAAATCATAACATGTCATTTTAAATATATTACACTGTATGTTTTTTCTATGTTACTCATATTCATATTCTATTAAAATCCTTCATTATGGTTTGTAAAGAGTTTGTGAATTTTCATATAATTTCTACTGGGTATATAAAAATATTTTTGCAACATGGCCCATTGTGATACACCTTTTATTGTTTCAGTCTAGTTTAATAAAATTCTTTCATGCTTATTACCCTAAGTTACATTTATTCCATAGTGACATAAACATGTAAAATATAGATAGGGATGTATTTCAGAGAAACCACTTACTCAATCATTTACCAAAATTATTGGTTATTTTCTTATATTATTTTTATCCTTATACACATCCTTACATACATACCTATACATATCCATAAAAATATCCCACAGTATGTCACTAATGTTTGCTCATCCTAGTTTCCAAAGGTCAAATAAAAATTTCCTTTAATACCAAATATAGTGACCAAATATTTTTATACATAATATTTAAATCATAGTGTATGAATATTAAATTTATTAAAAAATTATTCCAAATGATTATAACAGTTTAGTTCCTTTGTAATCATGGTTACATAAACTACTAGTTCATAAAAGAACTAAATTATCTCTAACAAGGTTATTAAAGAGTAGCACTCTTCTAAAACAGAACGAACAAAATATATATATTAATAACGTATGGAAATAAAACATAGGAAAAGTGATATTAGATGCTCAGTAAGGGAAACTAGGGGATATACATAAGCATAATAATTATCATAACAGTATGGGAACATGAGGCTAAATTAGATGATAATAACCTTTATATCACAGAATATAATCTTCAGCCATGATATAAATATAGGAAGTAATAATACATGAATCATAAAGTAATAAAATATCATAATCCATGTGATCACATCATAGCTATAAGACGTGGAAATTTGGAAAATAGAAATTCATATAAAATGATTTCTATAGTAGAAAAGGCTCACTAACAAGGCTATCTTAGTGGAATGGGTTCACTCCAATTCCATATTAGTATGCAAGGGACACTCTTAAGACCATCTAAGAGGAACAATTCCCTTAATCTGCTAGTTTCACCCCCCATTCTAGTAATTTATATATATTGGAATATATATCATTACCCAATTTTTTAAAGGGATATATAGTTCACACCCATCACATAATGAAAAAATACTCATGTGTTTCACATGATCACAAACAGTCATAATTTTAGGAACCATGGAATAAAATTGGAATCATGAAAATTTAATCATCGAATAACTGGTCATAATTAGTGTTTCATAATCAATTCATCATGGTGTAACCCTTTAAAGAGAAATGGGATTCATAATCATCATGACGTCAAAACATAAACAATTAAGAGATATAATATGAATGGTATCCTTGCATAATATCTAAGGTAAGTAATAGGTAACACCAAAAGATGTTTTTTTACATGGAAATAAATTTTTGATGAAATTTTGAAACATATATTAATGAAAATAAAATTTCCTCTTTGAAAAAAGCTTTTTAAAATTAGAAATATTTTTATAAAACCATTTCATTTAAAATAACATTGAATTTTTTTAAGAATCATTGGGAATTATTTAAAACACTTTTTAAGAAAAAACATTAATAATAAACTAGATGAAAATTTTAATAAAACATAATATAAAAATAAATCTAAAGTATTTTTTAGAAATTATTATTTTCATAGAAAACAAATTTCCAACTGATGAGATAAAGAAAGATAGATTTTCTTAAAAACATTTTAATCATTATACTATGAATCTAATGGTGAAAAAATGGTACCATTAATTGAATATATAATGAATAACCAAAGGATAATAAAAATTAAGGTAATTATTTAGAGGTAGATCATGATATTTCTACATTGGAGTCTAAATCATAACAATCAAAATAAATGGTGAGATTGTGTCATGCATTCCATAGAAATTTTGTAACATTGAAAGAAAATCCTTAAGATGTAATAAAAATTATTATGGATCAAAATACCATGAGGATAATTATATTCATGGTATTTCAAAAAAAATGGTTTGAATATAAACCGCATAGTGTAATATAGGTACAAAACAATACATGCATCTCAAAAAAGAAAAATTGTAATAAAATTACCATACTGATTTGGTAACTTTAGAATCATAACCCTAATGAAATAGGGATCCCAAAATAGATATATAAATACAAATAATGTTATGTTGAATAATAATAAAATACATACATTGTAATTATTTTCACCACATAAATTAAAATTTGGTTGAATATTACATTTGTCTCACCAAAAGTAAAGGTATGCCGACAGTCACATACCCTAAGTCTTGACTTCGATTATAATATTTTAAACCTAATATATAATAAATATATGTTTATTGTAGATATATATTAAAAAAATCATATATATAATATCATTGTTTATGTTATTATTACCTTTTATTACCAATTTATTAACAATTCCAAGTTAAAGTTATGTTTCACGAAATAACCTATTTCTTTTTTATATGATTTGACATAAACATTTTGGTCCCCTTAATTATATATGGATTTACTCATAATTAAATTTATTCCATTATATAAATTTCATAAATATCCATTATATATGTATTTAGATTAATCTATAAAAAAATTATAGGAAATTAAGTACGCCATTAATAGAGATGATATGTCGTATGAACAGATGAATGTTGTTTCCATTTTATTTCCATAATGAAGGAAAGAAAGGTAAATTATATATATATATATATAATATCATTAAAGTATAATTTTCATTTCATAGATATTTCATATGGATATTAAACCTATCCATAATAAATTCCATGTAAAGCATAAATGAATCACATCGCTTCTCGAGGCGGTAGTCCTCCATACACAAGAACGGAGTTATTATATTCCCACAAGATTGAAAACATGAAGTTATGATTTATATAATAATTGAATAAACATAAATAAATCCAAAATATCATACATATCATATACAAAATGTTTTTTCATCATTATTCCCATCCATGAACGGTGATAATTGAAAAATGATTGACAACGGTTCATCAGGCGATAGTTCGTTATACAAAAGAATAATGAATTCATCGACCATTTGATGAAATTGTCGGTGGAATTAGGTATCAAATGTAACAAAAAAATATAGTTATATATATTTTTTATTTTTTATTATATATTCAGGATTTAAATATAATTCAAGGGGATTGGGGAAGAAATAAATCAAAATGTTCGTTGATGATAGTTACCCCTTCTGCAGATATCTCCTTTTGTTTTTCTCTAAAGGCCTTCCTTGGTTAGATTTATACCCAACATTAGGATTCATGGATGTGTGGAAGGAAGTTGGGAAGTGATTTTTAATGGTTGGTTTCAATTCAAATGTAATGATATGCATGAACAGTGGGTTACATTGAGTGCCCTTTTATAATGGAGGATGACACGCACTCTTTTAAATACCCAAAACTATTCAATATTAGGAGGTGAAACCTACTTCATGTGACTCAAAAATATAAAAATAAGGTAGGGGATGTATGAGTTGGTGAATTAATACATCCAAAATATAATATTTTTTATTTTTTATCATGTTATTCCATATTCTATATGATTACTAATTTTATCCATATAGTTTTTACCAAGGTAACTTGTATCTTTTTATTTACCTATATCATTTATCCTTTATTATTTTAATTAAAGAGGAATTTATTTTACAAATTTTACCCATATATTATAAATATTTATTATTTTCATTAATTAAATGTCTTATGTTTGATTATAATTAATTTTAATACAAATCCATGTAATGTGCAAAACCCTATTTTAACCTTAATCACATTAAATAAATACAAAACTTTTCACTACAAATTATGTTCAAAAATTATGTTTAATATATTATATAAAAAATAATTACCATGATTATAAATATTTAATATTTTATCTAAATCCTATCCATATAAGTGAAAGTGTTTAATTTAATATTAATCCTACAAACAAGACGAGAAAGTGACTTTTTAAGTGAAAATGTTAAAATGATTACAAAGTATTTATATCATATTTCTGTATGAAAATAGTCTATAAGTAATGAATTGAGTTAATATATTTATAAATAGACTAATAAAACTTTTAAAAAAATAAAATTATTATCTAACATTATAACTAATTTAAATGAAAATGTAGTTTTTAATTAAAATTTAGTGTTTTTCACTATTCATCAAAAAATGAAACATTTAAGAAAAAACTAATAATACATCCAAATATTATTTTTATTTCACAAATTAAAAAATTAAAATTATTTTATCAAATTAATATACTAAAATTTTTGAAAAATTAATTTTTAAATAATTTCTCCTTATAAGCTGTCAAAACAGCTTTTTAGAAAAACAGGGTTATTTATATAGAAAAATTGATTTATTCTTATCTCTTTTATAGAAAATGAAGATGATGAATGTTAAAAATTATAACTAATATAATATATATTAACATTTTCAATATAATTCATTTAATGAATTTTTTCTGTAATGATGTAAAACACAATTTTGTGCATAAAATTGTTTTTTCAAAAATGTTTTTCCTATTATTTTTAAAAGGGATATATATTCATTTATAATTAATTGTTAACCAAGTAAATATTATTATATGAACTTTTACACTATATTTTCCTAATTTATTTAATACTATCCATATAAATCATTCCAAAAAATATGTGACAACAATAATATTAGTTAACAATATATTAATAATATATCATGTTTTATTTAATGTTATTGTTTTTTCTAAAAAAGGTTAGTCATATTATTTCTTGTAAAAAAAATCAAACATATTTTTGTTTTTAAAGTATTCTCAAAATAATTTTATTTTTAATTAAATAAAATTTTATATTTTTGTGTAACCATAAATATAAAAAAAAAATTAAATTTATTTGAAACATATCACAAAATCTAAGGGTGATACAATAATGATTTAATATAATTGTTTACATTCTGTGAGAGATGAAACTATGTGGTCCTATAAATTATTAATATATTTAACTAATTGAATAGTACATAAAGATATTGAGAGTATAATTTAAAATTAATATCTCATAGAAAGTTTTATATTTTTGTGAGTTGGTAGTTCAACTTCTTAATTTTCTGGTACTTTTGTTTTAGAAATCAAAAGAACTTTCAAAAATCAAGTTTAATAAATTTTTATGTCCAAATTACTTTAGAATATTTCTATATAAATAATTATATTTTAAAATACTTTGAATATGTTTATAATTATTAATGTTATAAACTTTGCATTCTTTATTGTGATTATCGTAATTATTAAGTGTCTGATTAATCCTTGTCACCGTTATCAGTAACAGAATTTAGATTTTTTGTTAATATTATAGTGGTTAAAAAATATTCACGATAAAAATGATACCAGTACTGATAAAATTTTATTAGTACTCATAATTTTTATCATAATGGTAATAATAAAGTTTCACTTCTGGTTGACTTCTGTTTAAAATCAAATTTGGTAGACTTTTCTAAAATATAATGAAATGTTTTAAACTATAATGATGTAAACCTATAAAATGTCATAAATTTAGTTAATCTATATATTTATAATCTATCAAGTTCCATGTTTCCATGTCATTTTAAAAAAACGTGTAGAAATATAACTCTTTGGAGAGAAATTTTCACATTGGGAATAAGCCTATAAAAAAGGTTATTCTAAGAGTTTGGAGGGAAAATTTTCTAATAAAATTTTTCATATTCAATAACTATAATAAATTCATAGCATGAAAATATTGTTCTTAGTATTTTTTATTATTTAATGTTTTTTAGTTCTAATATATCCTTGTCATGTTTTCTTCTAGTGAAAAGTTTAATTTTATTCTATATTTGATCATCATAATGATCAATGTATTTTATAGATAGAATGATAGAGAGTATGATCTATCAGATCGAGGGATATTAGATCTTAGTAGATATGTATTTTCATCAACATTTTAAGGGAAACTATGGATATAAAAGATAGATACATTCTTCTCAATGTATCGAGGATGTTCCATGGTAAGGAAATATACACATTTAAGTATGTATAAAATAGTGGATAACATTAGTTCGGGTTGTAGAGTACATTTCTATTTTTGTTAGAAGTGTTATATTTTTAATATAATTAATTTAATTCTTTATTTTTTAAAATTTTCTATCATGTTTCGTTCATGTTTTTTATTAGACTGCACATATAATATAAAGTGAAACATTAAATTTAACATTTAATTTTTTTTTGTATATGAACTATTATAATTACAACTAATTAACAATGATTAATTGAATCCATAGTGATTCTAATCTATTTCGCTTTGATATATTCATATTTATTCTAATTATGATATTTTGACATTACAAATTGGATAGAGTCTAAGTTAGAAAATCTACATAAAATTGATTTGTATTTTTCTAGTTTAATTATTCTAAACTACGTGTTTAAAACTACAATTCACCCACACACCCTATTGTTTTTATTTCAATTTTAATAAATATATTACAATCCTACAATTATTATTATAGATATATTGATCCAAAAATTGATATCAAAGTAGGATTCCATTGCTAAAATACTAGCTGATGTTTTAACTTTTATTATTATTTCATGATTTGTTAGGTTTTTTATAATCCTTTTTTATAAAATGTTTATCATGCCAACTGATTTTGTGTGAAATATTATTATTTTTATTCTAATGATGGTAGGAATGAATATCAGATCCATAGAAAATCTAAATCCTAACATACATCCTATCATTGATGGTGCTGATTATGAGTACTAGTGGGATACAATGAAAACATATATTATCAACTCAAGAGTTGATAATTTTGTAATGCTAAATGAATATTGTAGGATTCCTGAATAATTATTATCTTCTATTACTCATTAATAGAAATATGAATGATAGTTAAAATAAAGAGTAAAAAATACTTTTTTATGTTCTATGACTTGAAGAATTTATAGTCAGATTTCCTCTTATGAGGCTACCAAAATATTTGTATAATGATTTATATCAAACATTTTGGTACATCCAAAGTTGGTGAGACTCAGAGATCTATGTGAAGATAATTTTTCCAAACCTTGGTTTCTTAATAGGTGTATCAATTTCCAACATGAATCAGAGATTCATGAAAACTATAAACAGTTTACAATCTATTTGTGATAATGATATTGATGATGAGGTCCATCTTGGGAAAATAATTTCAATCCTTCCAAATGAGTGGGAATCAAAGAGAAAAATATTTTATGAGGATATAAATTTAAATAAACTAACCATGGATGGTATTATTGGTATCCTTATTCAGTATATTGGTAGGATCCATAGAGATGATGAGAAAAGGAATAAAGAAAAATAGTGGTGTTACCTTTAATTCCACAAATATCTTACCTATAAATTTTTGTATATATTTAAAATTGTAACAACTTAAATAAAAAATAAAGTGGTTATTCAATTAAATTGATGTGGTTCTAAACATTCATAAAATCAATTCGAAAACTAGTCCAAAAAGATGAATAAAATAGTCAGCAGGAATAATTTTTAATACCTATTCAAGAAAGGTCATAATGATAGAATTGATAAAAAAGATGAAGTTACGTCATAAGAAAGTTATAATGAGGGACACATCAGACCAGTTTCTCCAATGATGAAGAGAAAAGAAAAAAAATATTCCAAAAGAAAATAAAAAATATATTATAAATCAAATGCCAATATTGTGATGAATGATACTAACACATTGAGTACCAGTATATTCAATTCTTCATAATTTTTTACTGATAATGATAGTTATGGTCATAGGAACGTAAGACTTTTCCCAAACATTAGAAAACCATTTTTCATGCTTAATGAATGAACTAATGAAATCCTTACCAACATATCCCTTGATAATAATTATCATTATGAGAAGGATTATATATATTTTTAAGATGAATCATCCTTAGTAAAATATAATTCTCTTCCTTATTATGATTAAGTTTCACATTTTTCTAATTTTCTTGAGAATGAAAATATTAATATTTTTAAAAACTACCTGGGTAATGATAAATAAAAACATGTTAACATTGATTCAAGGATTAATTTTCTGGCAAAATCAATATCACATATTTTTAAGTATATTTACGAGGCAAATTATCCTTAAGAAACTATTTCTGAATATTTAGAAAATGTAATTTCTAAAAAATTAATAAATTAATCATAAATTAATAAACTACTACTAATATGGAAAAATTATTAGTTATAAAACTGAAATGTAATATTTCAGGTTTGGGAAATGTTTTATTTATCTTTACCACTAGACTGGAATATTTTGATTAAATGTATAAACAATCCAACTCATGGTAATGTTTATAGAATGGGATATACATATAAAAACATTATTTTATTATCAATTTCAATTTTCCTAAACTTCCCCCTTTTACTAAATGTCAATGTTCTGTTCATTGGAAAAAAATAATTGTTCCATAAAAAAACATAAATCCATAGGATTTCATAATCATAAAATTCTAAAAAATTGTTGAATCATAATGTTTTATTTTATAACATTTTCGGAACCAATAATGTTCGTGTGCCAAAATGATAATCTTATTATTTTAAGGAAAGAAATAAAAGAAGAAAAAATTGTTATATGGTACATAGATAGATGATATTTTGGACACAAGACTAGAGAAAAAGATTTTATCCAAAGGATTATCCAAATTAAAGGCATTAAAGTCTCTTCTAGAGATAATTCTCATAGAGATATTTTTAGTATATGTAATATTCTTCTTCTTGGAAAATAACTCATTTAAAATGCTTTTTTTGTAAAATGTATTAAGAAAATTTTATAAGAAAACACAGATTATGTTATGAAGTTTACCTTATAAACATTATAAATGATAAAATTTTAGTACATTTTTTCATTGATTAATTCAATATTTCTTCCAAATGGCATGGTAATGTTTATAAAATGTACATAGAAGATTGTAGAAGCCAAGAACTACATAGAAAAAGTGCAATAGAAGTTCAAACTAGCTTATAGAATAGAAGGGTCGAACATTGTATCCTCTGATACTTATCCAAGTCGACTAAGAAATGAGTTTTTAAGGATATACCAAAACATAGGTTTGATAATTCCACAATTTGTGCACTTTGTTAATATGGTAGGCAACATAAGTGAATTTTTAAATCTATTAGTGATTTATCATCTTAAAATGATTTATAGTTAGTGTGCATGGATATGTTTGGAATTACAAAAACTAGATGTATTAGTGGAAAATACTATGTATATGTCATAGTTGATGAATAAACTAGGTATATATGGTTTTATTTTATCACAAATATATAAATCCTTTTTTTATTTCAAAACAATTATATCTGAAGTTAAAAATGAGAAAAATCCACCATTGATAAATATTCATTGTGATCATAGTAGAGAATTTTTAAATTCTGATATTGAATCATTTTTTAGTAAGGAACTAATTAAACATAAGTTTTCATCAAATAGAACCCCTCATAAAAATGATGTAGTTGAAAGGAAAATAAAACTCTTCGAGAAATAACTAGAACAATGTTGGGTGAATACTCAGTTGTTAATAATTTTTTGGAACAATTGTATAGTACTACCCATTATACTATAAATCGAGTTTTGGTTTGACCTTTTATTAATAAAACACCTTATGAGTTGTGTATATGTACAAAACCAACTGTTTCATATTTCAAATATTTTGGTTGAGATTATAAATCATGAATGTAAAAGATAACTAACATAAAATTACACCCAAATATGATAAAATCACATTTTAATGTTATTCCACTACCTCAAATTCATATTGATTTTTTGATAAAAAAAATATGGTACTTCTGAGAAAACATTTGATGTTATGTTTGAAGAAACTGAACTTTTGGTCTTCAAACAACCTCAACTAAAATCCTTGGATGTCATTTGCAAAAATTATTTCCACCCATTATTAGAAAGATCTCTACAATATGATATAATGCAATAAATTCTTTCTAAAGTTTCTCCTTAGGATTATTTTCTACCTATTTATGAATAACAGACTTTTTAAACCCCAATATGAAATTTTTCCATTGTAATCATCATGTGTTTGTTTCTTAGTGATATAGATCAACCATTCAGGACTATAAGTTCCTTAATTACTGAAATTGAACATCGAACATTATTTTCTGAATTTGAACCTAAAATCCCTTATGAGGATTTGACTAAGGCAATAAATGATTAACAAATGAATTCATATGGAACAATTTCTCTACTTTAGTTGAATGTCCTAATGAAACTTCTATAATTTGAGTAAAATTGGTTTTTAGTAACAAATGGGATGAAAATTCAATAATTCTAACAAATAAATCTAGACTAGTAGCTCACTGTTATAATCAACAAGAAGGCATAGACTATGAAGAATCCTATGAAACATTTGATAAACCTAAATCCATTCATATACTACTAGCCTTTGCATCATTCATTTATTTTAAAAAATATGAAATGGATGTGAAGTGTTATTTTCATAATGGATATGTTTATGAGAACTTTATGTTGAAAATCCCATAGTTTTAGAAAATAAAAACATCATGAACAAATTTATAAACATACAATATATTTTTATGAACATAAACTAACATTTAGAGCTTAGTTTGATATATTAACAAGATTATTGTTACAAAAAAAATTGTTATGGGAGCTACAGATCCAACTGTTATTATGTAAAAAAGTCAATAAAAACATTATTATTGTAAAAAATTATGTTCATGGAATTATATTAGGTTAAAATCAAAAATATTTAATAGATTAGTTTATGGATATTATGAGACCTGACTTATAATTGAGTGTAATGGGTGTGTTTACATATTTTCATGGTTTTAAAATTTCACAAAAACAGGAAGGAACATTAATTTCTCAAAATAATTAAATGAGAGGACTTATTAAGAAGTTTTGATATAAAAATACTATAAGTATTAGAACTCCAATTTATACCTCCAATACCCATGTTCTTGATGATGCTGGTAAATGAGTTCATAAAAATATTTAAGAGGTACTATAAGAAGATTATTTTTCATAACCGCTAGTCTTCCAGATTAAATGTTTTATGTATTCTTGTTTCTGACACATTCTCAGGGGTGCACATCCATCTGAGGAGGATGCATAGCCATTTTTTTCCTACATTCCTATTTTTAAAAGAGGTAAGCATCTGTCACTTATTCAGGGACATTTTTCTCTTGATCAAAATGAAATGATGGGAATTTGGTTCCACCTTCCATGGATTCTTCCTCGGACCTTGTTACCTAGTCCGGGTCTCCATCATAAATTGGAGTTTTGGTTCATGAATATCATTTGTGGTGCTATATCTTTGTGGATGCTGGTTAATTACACTATTTCCATCTAGAAAATCCATGGGATCTTGACATGGAGGCAACATTCGGTCGGAGTATATGAAAACATTCAGCATGTCGGGAAATATCTTGATGTATGGACATTGGGGAACCATTATTCTTCCAATAAAAAGGGAATCTAAAGCGTCATGAACCTGAGGCATCCCACATCTGTCGTGATGTATATAATGTTAGAGGCATGTCTCTGTGGTTTTTCTCACCTTTCCATGCTGAATATTAGGTAAATCGTGTGCTTAACGTCTTGTAGAGACGGTAACTCCAAAGGTTTTGTTTCTGAGGTTTTCCTTAGACATATTATGTGTGACACAAGGTAGGCCAAAAGTTTAACATCTCGCAAAGATAGAATGAGAGTAATCAAAACATACATTGAGACAGATCAAATTGGTACATTCTTAGGATGGAACACCTAGATGGTTTACCAGATGGATTGATCACGATTCCCAATGAGGATGGTTCCAGGGTGCTGTGTCCCTTAATGGGAAGATATCACATGTGAAGGTTGACCTGGACACCATTAAGGGAAGATCATAAAGTGGGAACCCCTAAAAAAGGACACTCAATGGATGGATTAGATCGCTTAATGAGAATGGACCCAAGGTGGTGTGTCCCATAAAGAGAAGATGTCACACTGTGAAAGCTGTTCTAAACGCCAAAGAGGGCAGATCAGAGAGAATGAACCCCGGAATGGGGGACACCGAATTTTTCCATTGGCCAGAATTGAACCTTTTGGAGGTTTCCTACATACACTATGTAGATGATAGGGTTCAAAACCTGCGTGGTTCTAATGGTAAAAAATCATGGTGTGTGTAGAGGACAGCGATCCGAAGAGACACAAAGGCTTACGCTTGGATGGAGGCCCCGGTACCTCTATGAGCAGTTAGAAGGTGGATGATAAGATCACACCGGGGTGTGGCGGCCCATGTAAAAATAAGGATTCATATGGAAGATTGATATAATTGGACATATAATGAGATCGAACCAATGTTAGGATGATGGTGATGTTGGGAATGAGACTCAAAGAAACTTCAAACATTTCCTTATGGCAGTGAATCAAAGTCTATATTGTTTGGTGGGGCGATGGGGCACCTGAGGAGGCATCCAATTAAAATGGACACATGGATGTGATCTAGAGCTAGTAGAACCATTGGGTTGGGGTGTGACCATCCCAAAACACATAGGCTCAAGGGAGTGAGGCAATGTTGGGACAAGAGTGATTGGATTGATCCTCAGAGAGGCTTCCTACATATCCTCATGGTAGGGAATCAATGTCCACATAGTTCAACAATGGGGTATAGAATCGGTGTGTATACATTGGACAATGACCTGATGATGTACTAGGTATTACATGTGTTTATTAGCCCGGGTGGGTCTGATGCAACTGGGACTGACCAAATACGTGAGACCCATAGAGGGGACACTGATGTTTACCAGTGTTCGGGGTTGAACCTCATGGAGGCTTCCTATATACCATGTCATGGAGATTGGGATCAAATCCACGTTGTTCACCTAAAGATGGATTACAGTCAATTGGGTACATCAATGGCATACCACTGGTTGGGATGACAATGGCTTACCATCGATAAGAGAACACAACGACTTACCGTCGATCGGGGAAAGCAACAGTTTACCGTCGATTGGGGTTTCAATGGCCTACCATCTATTGACATTCCAACGACTTACCATCGATTAGTATTGGACCTCAGGGAGGCTACATAAATACCATTTCTTGAATACAAGGATCAAGTTCCACCTAGATTGTAATTTTTTGGTCAACTGACGTGAAGGGTTCGGGACTAGTAGGTGTAGGGAATGAACCTCAGGGAGGCTTCCAAAGTACCCTACCTAAAAGACAATGATCAAAGTCCATATAGATTGGGATTTTTTTTCAATCCGACATGATGGGGTCGGGACTAGTAGGTGTTTGTATTGACCCTTAGGGAGGATTCCTACATACCTCGCCCAAATAGGGGAAAGGATCAAAGTCTAGATAGTTCGAATTGTTTTCTTAATCAATGTGAAGGGTTCAGGACTAGTAGGTGTTTGGCTAGAACTGTAGAGAACCTTCTTCTGTACCGTTCTCAGATAGGGGAAAGGATAAATTTCCATGTAGTTCAGAATGGGTTTTGGGACTTACATGCAATGGTGGCCCAGAAAGGATTCCATGGTCAATGCCTGCTCTAATCCCATGTGATTCATGCTCAATGTGATAAAAAAGATGTAATGCTCCATACCTCTCTAGTCTATTACATTGTGAAACGTGGTGATGGAGGTGTTCCGGGAGGTTAATGTAACTTGGGGTTCATTTGGGTGGACCTTCAAGGGAAAATGAAGGGTAATAGACCTCACATGGGAGGTGCACAGATTGCCTAAACTGTGCGGCCAACCCGTGCAAGGTTGGTGTTGGAGGCAGTAGCCTTCGCATAGGAGGCACACAGTTTGTCAAATCGTGCGGCCTAACCATGAATGGTTGGTGTTGGAGGCAGTATCCTTCACAGAGGAGACATACGGTTTGTCTAACCATGCGGCCTACCTGTGCGAGGATTGTTGTCACGGAAGAAGCTAACGCACGGTTAGCGCACGGTTTGTTAAACCGTGCAGACTAACCATGCAGGCACATAAAGTTAGATCATAAAATTGAGTATCTGAACTCTTTTGCTGCTAAATGGTTCGTTTAAGCCTCTAAGTGACCATAACTCGGGATTACCCATCCTTGGAGATAGAAGAACCTCTCGCAAGTGTTTTGGAGGCGATCTGGAGGCTTCTCATCGCGAATTGAAGCTGGTTTCTTGAGGTATGTGATCATTATTCCTCTTTCTTGTTTGGTTTCATAGATCGTTATAGATCTACTCCTCCTCATCGGTCGTATACTTAGATCTATGCCAGTTATGGGTAGATATCGGTGTGTGGATGTCGAAATTGAAGAGCTTTGGTCTTGGTTGTGTTAGGAGGGGAGATCTATGGAGGATTCGTGGAGAATCGACCTGGTTTCTTGAGTGTTCCTTGACCGTTGAGGTAGGGGATTCGTGGATTCTCTAATTATTTATGTGCAATCGAAGAGCTAGCATGATTTAGCCCTTTGAATCACAATGAAATTGACCTAATTAAATACTTCAACCAGATTAAGAGAATTGGTTTGATCGCATGGTTTTCCTTTGTACCGTATTAATGGTTCGCCTCCTAATTTTCTAGATAGTGTGATGCCTATGCCTTGATTGTTAGCATGTTGTTCTTGATGAAATTGATAAATAACTTAAAGATGGTATTACATGATAATTAATTATCTCAAGACAAAGAGGCATGTAAATGAATCTGGTTGTTGTTGTTGTGGTTGTTGTTCCAAATTGATGTTAATCAAATTGATGCCGATGTATGTGATTAATTCTGTTGGTTGGTAAACCTGATATCTGTTGGTTCTAGTGTATGAAGGCGGGATTCCTTGTTAAAGGTCCAAGAGCCCAAATTGATTTGATGTTTGTTTTCCCTCTTCTTATGTGGTGATGTGACTGTGGGAGGGTGTTGTGATATGTGGGTTCGTGGATGCCTTGTGGTTATGGAAGTGGATGACACCTAGAGTGGCCAGATGAATCAGTTTATGCATATGGGTGTTAGGGAGGATACCAGGGATGATGGAATGGGATGGATGTGATTGTTGGATTCTTGGTGCTTTGTTTGGTTGTTTATCTGATTTACATTTCCCCACTACTCAAGGCAGCTGGTCTTGCTTACCCTTATTCCGAAATTAGCAAAGACATGTTGGGTATTCCACATGCTTTCCGTGTTTAGCCTCTCAATGGAGAATGTGTCTACACTCTTTCAATAGGTGGCAAAGACTCGACAGGTAGTACATCTACTCACCGTGTTGAGCCCATTGTGTTTAGTAGCATAGGATGATTTTGTAGAATGCCTGGGAATATGGGAAAGTAATTTTGTAATGAATGTTTGACTAAATGAAGATAACCCATGGGGTTGGAGTTTGTTGGGACTTAATGATGAGGTTGAGAAATTTAGAAGGGATAGTGGATTTTGGATGTGATGTTAGTAGAATTTAGTGTGGAAATGGCCATGGTTAATTAATGTTTGAAGAATTAAATAACATACAGTTGAATTGATAAAAAGGGAATGATATAATCAAATAAACACCTTTGAATGATTTTGTGCTTATAGGATACCTAGTCATATATGTGGAATCTCAGAGTCTGAGAGACGTTAGCTGTAGTTAATTCTAAGACTAGGTTATGCCCATAGTGTGGTTGTGAGTTATAATATATTCTGTACTTTTTTTGTTTCTATATGCTACTCCACACTTTCAGTAAGTGAAACTAACACCCAGGGGATTCTGAGCCCTGGGAGGGTCTTTTCCCCAACATTCTGATGGGAGTGTGAATGGCAGACTACCCCATTTGACCCCGCTCTCTTCTCTTGGTAGATACTTGTGCCATTAGACACATCGGTTAGTTACCCCATATATGTGTGTAGAAGGCTTTAATGGATTGTGGTTATTCACACACATATATTCTGTATATAGTATCCTATGGTCTACTTTAGGTGTAATGTGTATAGGATATGATGGCTTGGGGATCCTTACTCGGAGTATGGGCTATAATGGCTTGAGGTATAAAACCTGACGTATGATACACGTTATGCGAGCTATGGTGGCTCCCGAAAACTACCTGGTTACTTTTGGTTGTAATGATGGTGTGGTGCTTTGCCCTGGTGTCTGTGGGCAAGCCTTTATTGTGCACGACGTGCAAATTGTGGAGCTTAGCCCAGGTATATGCGGGCAAGCCCTTGTAGAGAGATGCGCAGGACATTTGTCGTTGGGGAAAAGTGGGAAACCAGTGGGAAAGTAGTAGAGGGGTAACCTGGATATTATTTACTATATGATATATTCTTTTATGCGTTACTTGGTGTGAGTTTCCATGGTGAGGATGGGATCATAGTATACCTGTTTAGGTGACGTGTTAGTTTAACTTGTTGTTCACTGTTATTTAGCATGCCTTATCTACCTTTTCACAAAAGTATTTAGGGAGGATCCTACTGAGTATACTGTTATACTCACCATACGTATATATAAAACGTTTTTTAGGTCACTTGGAGTAGGTTGGAGATCAGCCTGGTTACTACTAGCTTGTGGTTGCATGAGCTTTTTGGGCTTGTGGGCACTGCTATTTTTACTTTCTTTTGGGTACATTTAGTTTTCCCTTTCAGTTGTAGTACTTTTGCATTACATTACATATGTGCACATGGCTTTTCTTTTATACTTCAGTTCTGAGATTGGGTTGGTTGGTATCTATCTTATCTCTCTCTTCTACATGTGTTCTCTTAGAGGGTAATGACTTCCATTTTTGTGTTTATTATACCCTCGGTGCTAGTTGCCAAACCGGGGCCTACAAGAGGCGGGACTCTGGGGTCATTATCTCCCTTCTCACATTTCCGGCCCAGGAGAGGTACAATTTGTGGGGAGGGGGTCATGAAAGAGTGGTATCCAATGTCTGGTTGTGGGATAGGATGGAGTTTGGAGTTAGGCACAGGTGAGGTTGTATGGGTCTGTAGGAAAACAGTTCCATTCATGTTTAGGAAGTGAGTTAAACACTGGTGACCGGTTGAGTCATAGGCATTTAGAGCCTCCTATGATCTGATGCACGGACCTTTATGTTTACAATGGATACTAAAAAATGTGATACTGGTTGCAGGGTAGAGACGTAGGAAAGGACCATGGATCATTCATCTTTGTGAATGTGTTTGAATGGGTAGAGCTTGTGATAGTTTAACCTAAAATGAATAAAAGAAAACAATTAATTAATTAATGTTGAGTCTTCCATATTCCAAGTTTAGGAGCTCTAAGTGTTTTTGATTTTGTAGGTATGGCTTCAGGTCGACGTCGTCTTCATGTTTACGCAGAAGATGTCCAGTAGGCTGTTCCAGCTGATCGTCGTAGGGTAGAGGTTGACGAAGATGACACTTGGAGGAAGACACTCCGAGAGTTTTAGTGCCAGAGTCTGCAGATTTACGAGGGCTCCATTTCAGATACAGTAATGGAAGACTGGTTAGAGGAGGTCGAGATAGGCTTTAGTACGATACGTGTTCAGAAGGATCACTGATTGTCCTTGGCTATGACGAGGTTACGGGGAACAGTGAGGCTATGGTGGTTCTTATTCCTCGGGGATCGTGGGGAGTCATCGATCTCATTGGAGGTGTTCTGAGACATGTTTAGAGTCAAGTTCCTTTCCCCGACTGTGAAGGGGTCCAGTCGCCAGGAACTTCTTACCCTTCAACATGGGAGCTCCAGTGTTCGATAGTTTGGAATCTGTTTCAGGAACCTTTTCCAACATGCTTCGGACCTGTTACTAGATGATGAGTTTAGGGAAAGACATTTCGAGGAGGCTTTGCATCCAGATATCCAACGCATGGTCACCCCATTTATGCTGAAAGCATATCATGAGTTGTTAGAAAGGGAAGAGGTTTTCGAGAGGACTTTGTCCAGGACCGGATCATCACGAGAGGGGAATCAGCATGATTCGTCACGAAGCAGAGCTATGGTCTGGGTTTCCTAGTTTTCAGGGAACAAGAGTTTTTGTTCAGCTGGGGGTAGGTACCATCCCTCCATATCTCGTTTCTCTAGAGGTAGTAACTCTCAAGACTAAACCACAATATCAGGTGCTTGTTTTTATTTTGGTGGTCGTGGACATCATCAGTGGAAGTGACCGACCTTTCAGATTTGTCATCGTGCACCAGGCGCTATGATACAGGTTCCTCCTTTGAGGCAGTCCCAGCGGAGGTAGCAGCATCAGGAGTTTTTACCAGCTTTAGATCTACAGAGAGTAGATGGGACAGGCAGAGGACAGCCCCATGATGCTCCCTGTCATTAGAGAGTAGAGCACGGTCATGGTGGTGGTCGTCATCCATGGTAGAGAGGTCATGGGGGAGGTCGTGGTCGGCTTCATTCTCTAGCGTTGCCAGCACCAGACTAGCCATATGTCATTCGAGGTACCCTTTGCTTGTTTTCTACCTTGGTGTATACCTTGTTTGATTTAGGAGAGACACACCCCTTTATATCTCCTACCCTTGTCCATTCTTTGGGACTTGAGGTAGAGAGGCTTTCAGTTCCCTTGGCGTTGACTGCGCTAGTTGGAGGTCAAGCTGACTTCATTGAAGTATGTAGAGACTATGAGCTAGTGTTGGGGAAACACCGCTCTTGGGTGGATTTCTTATGTTTACGAATACAACCATATGATGTCATACTAGGCATGGATTGGTTTTATTCGGTGCTGTATATCGTGGATTTCTTCATGAAGAAGGTTTTTTTCCTTGGTGGGGATGGAGAACTGGTGGTGTTTTTGGGTGAGCGAGATCCTCAGATGGGTCATATGCACGTTCCATCCTTATTATCCTTGATGGCTGAGATGATTCTGAGTCCTTCAGAGGTTTAGTATTTGGCGTTTCCTCAGGTCATAGAGGAGTACCCTAATTTTTTTACAGAAGAAGTTGTAGCCTTACCCCCTCGACGATAGATTGAGTTTGGGATCGAGCTACAACTGGGAGCGTCTCCTGTCTCTATGTATCCATATATGATGGCCCCTTTTGAGTTGCGAGAGCTACGTATATAGCGTGATGGTCTGTTGCAGTGCGGTTTTGTTCAGCCAAGTGTGTCACCATGGGGTGCACAAGTTTTTCTCGTGAAGAAGGCCGACGATATTTTGCAGTTGTGTGTTGATTATCGTCACCTAAGAAAATTTAAAATGAATAATCTCTATCCACTTCCGCAGATTGATGACTTATTCGATCAGCTGTAGGGTGAAAGTTGGTTCTCAAAGAACGACTTATGTTCAGGATATCATCATATGTGTGTGAAGGATGAGGATATTCCAAAGACTTCTTTCTGTTGTCCTAATTGGCTTTATGAGTTCACTTTAATTCCATTCATCATGACGAATTCTCCAGTTGTATTCATGGGATTCATGAATGATGTGTTACATGAGTTCCTGGACATGTTCTTGGTTGTTTTCTTCAAAGAAATCCTTGTGTACTCCACATCTGAAGAGGAGCATGAAGAGCATCTACGAGTTGTTTTGGGAGTTATTATCCAACATCAGTTGTTCAAGAAGTTGTCGAAGTGTGAGTTTTGGGATATAGATGTCCATTTCTTGGGGCTTGTTGTGTCCTAATAGGGAGTAGCTATGGATCCATCGAGGATAGAGGCAGTTGTATCTTGGGAGGCCCCCAAGACTGTGTTAGAGGTGCGTAGTTTCCTTGGACTCACAGGCTACTACATGAGGTTCGTAGCCAAATTCTCTCGAGTTGCGAATCCTATAACAACTTTGAACAGGAAAGATCAGACATTCATATGGACTGATCAGGGCCAGACAGCCTTCGAGTATCTAAAGGGGAAGTTTGTAAGTGCTCCAGTCCTTCATCTTCCAGCTGAGGGAGTTCAGTTTGAAGTTTTCCATGATGATTCACATATGGGGTTATGTTGTGTACTCATGCAGCAGAGGTCGGTTGTTTCTTATGGGTCTCAGAAGTTGCGCCCCATGAACGCAACTATTCCACCCATGATCTTTAGTTGGCAGCTGTGGTGTTTTCTCTGAAGTTGTGGAGAAATTACCTCATTGGTGAGTGCTTTTTGGTTTTCACTGATCATAAGAGTTTGAGGTATGTCTTTTCCTAGTTTGACTTGAACATGAGACATCGTTGTTGGATGGAGTTCTTCCACGAATATGACTTTGAAATATCATATACACCTTGAAAGGGGAATGTGGTAGCTGATGCGCTGAGCTGAAATTCATGTAGTGATGTTGTGCATGAATCCGGTGATTCCTAGAGAGTAATGGAATAATTTTCAGCATTACATATTTATATGGGTGATGTTGGGGGTAGAGGTTGTCTTTTTCAGATGACGGTACAATCATCCCCGATGCAGAAGGTGGAAGAGTCCTAATTGGGGGACCTTGAGGTGGAGGTCTGGAGAGACCAATTTGTTTGTGGTGAGTCCCCTGATGGTTGTTCTAAGGATGAACAACACTGAGTGTTGTATCATGGAAGGATTTTTGTTCCTTGGGAGATGTGTGAGATAGTTCTCAGATAGATCCATAGTTTTCCCTTAGAAGTACATCATGGAGTGAAAAAGATATACCGATCCTTGAGGAACCAGTTTTGGTGGTCTGGGCTGAAGCGTGCGGTTGTGGAGTTTGTGTCTCGTTGTTTAGTCTACCAGAAGGTGAAGGCCGAACACCATGTTCATGGTGGTCTTATCCAGCCATTAGAGATTCCTCAGTGGAAGTGGGAGGACATCTCAATGGACTTTGATATAGGTTTACCTTGTGCTCCGGGAGGATATGATGCTATTTGGGTGGTAGTGGATCGTTTAACAAAATCAGACCAATTCATAGCGATCAAGGAGTCAAGTTCAGTGGATGTTTTGTCGAGGCAGTATCTGGAGGAGGTGGTGAGACTTCATGGAGTCCCAATGACTATCATTTCTAATCGAGATCCACGTTTTACCTCCAGGGTGTGAAGAGGACTCCAACATGATTTCAGTTCTCAGCTATTCCTTATCACTACTTTTCATCCTCAAACAGACGGTCAGATGAGTGAACCATCCCGACTCTTGAAGACCTGTTATGCTCTTGTGTTTTTTATTTTGGAGGTTCATGGATGAGGAACTTACCCTTGGTGGAGTTTTCCTACAAAAATATTTTCCACACCACCATCAGTATGGCGCCATTTGAAGCCTTGTATGGTCGGCCTTGTCGTTCTATGTTGTGCTGGACTATGGTTAGAGAGTCAGCGATTCTTGGACCGGAACTAGTGAAGAATACAATAGAGATGGTTCATGTGATTCATGAGAGGATTAATACAGCGCAAGATCGTCAGAAATCATATGCTGATCAAAGGAGGAGACCCTCAGTGTTTAATGTTGGGGATCATGTGTTTCTGAAGGTGACTCCTCGTCGTGGGTAACGAAGATTTGGACGTGGAAGAAAGCTTTCTCCATAGTATGTTGTGCCTTTTGAGGTGTTAGCTCATATTGGATCTTTGGCGTATTGAGTAGAACCCCCCCAGATGAGTCAGATACATGATGTTTTCCATGTATCACAGCTCCGTCATTATCTTCATGATGACTCTCACATCATCGATTGGGGAGTGATCGATGTCGATGACAATGCAACCTTTGAGGAGTGACCTGTGGAGATCCAAGACCACATGGATAAGGTGTTGTGCGGGCGTTCTATTCATTTGGATCGTGTCTTGTGGCGGAATAGTGGCTTGGAGGAGAGTACATGGGAACGTGAGTCATAAATATGTTCTCAGTACCCAGAGTTGTTTGATGTTTAACTCTTTTCATGTACCGTTGTAAATTGTGTGGTTATGAAACCTTCATGTTTATGAGATGGCACCCTTTTATGCTTTGGTGGCTTGCTCTCTTTTTATATTTATCACGATGGGTGGTTGTTAAAACCCTGTTTCGTTTTCTCTTTACATGGGTTTTGGATTCTCGAGGCCGAGAATGTTTTAAGAGGTATCTGATGTAATGGCTTGGACCTCTCCGGTCTGTTCCTTTGTGAAATGAGGTTCTGGAGGTGTTCCGGTAGGTTAAGGTGACTTGGGGTTCATTTGGGTGGACCATTAAGGGAAAATTATGGGTAATAACCTTCCCACAGGAGGCACATAGTTTGCCTAAACCATGTGTCCAAACCGTGCTATGTTGGTGTTGGAGGCAGTAGCTTTCGCACGAGAGGCGCACGGTTTGTCTAACCGTGCGACCTAACCATGCAAGGTTAGTGTTGGACGTAGCAGCCTTCACATGGGAGGTTCACGGTTTTTCTAACGATGCTGCCTAACCATTCGATGATTGTTGTCAAGGGAGAAGCTAACACACGGTTAGCGCACGATTTGTTAAATCGTGCAGACTAACTGTGCGGGCACTTAATGTTAGATCCTAAAATTGTGGATCTGAACTCTTTTTCCTCTAAGTGGTTATGTTAAGTCTCTAAGTGTCCATAACTCGGGATTCCCCTTCCATGGAGATAGAATAACCTCTCCCAATAACTTTGGAGGACATCCAGAGGCTTCTCTTTACGAATTGAAGCCGATTTCTTGAGGTATGTGGTCATTCTTCCTCGTTCTTGTTTGGTTTCATATATCTACATAGATCTACTCCTCCTCTTCTATCTTCTTCTTAGATCTATTCCCATTATCGGTAGATCTAGGTGTGTGGATGTCGAAATTAATGAGCTTTGGTCTTGGTTTTGTTAGGGGAGGAGATCTAAGGAGGATTCGTGGAGAACCGAACCGTTTTCTTGAGTGTTCCTTGACCGTTGAGGTAGGGGAGTCATGGATTCTCTAATTTTTTATGTAAAATCATAGACTTATCATGATTTATCCATTTTTATAACAATGAAATTGAACTAATTAAATACATGAACTGGATTAAAAGAATTGGTTTGATCGCAGTTTGTTGCTTGGTACCGTGTTAACGGTTCGCCTCTGGATTTGCTAGATAGTGTGATGTCTATGCCTTTCTTGTTAGCATGTTGTTCTTGATGAAATTGATAAAGGACATAAATTTGGTATTAATTGATAACTAATTGGCTAAAGACAAAGAGGCATATAAATGAATCGGGTTGTTGTTGTTGTGGTTGTTGTTCCACATTGATGTTAATCAAATTGATCCCAATGTATGTGATTAATTCAGTTGGTTGGTAAACCTGAAATCGGTTGGTGCTTGTGTAAGAAGGTGGGATACTTTGTTGAAGGTCCAAGAGCCCAAATTGATGTGATGTTTGTTTTCCTGTTGTTTGTGATGTGATGTGACCAAAAGAGGGTGTTGTGATATTTGGTGGCATGGAGGCCTTGTGGTTGTGGCAGCGGATGACGCCTCATGAGGTGAGATGCATCGTTTTATGCATATGGGTGTCAGGGAGGACACCAGTGATGATGGAATGGGATGGATGTGATTGTCGGATGCTTGGTTCTTTTTTTGGCTGTTTATCTTCTTTACTTTTACCCACTGCTCAATGAATCTGGTCTTGCTTACCATTTTTCCGAAATAGGCGAAGACACACGGGGTATGCCACATGCTTTCCATGTTTAGTCTCTCAAGGGAGAATGGGTCTACGCTCTTGCTATAGGCAGAAAAGACTCGACGGTAGTATATCTACTCACCGTGTTGAGACCCTTGTGTTTAGTAGTATAGGATGCTTTTTTAGAATGCATGGGAATATGGGAAAGTAATTCTATAATGAATGTTTGAATAAATGATGTTAACCCATGGGGATGGTGTTAGTTGGAACTTAATGATTAGGTTGAGAACTTTTGAAGGGACAATGGATTTTGGATGTGAGGTTAATGGAATTTAGAGTGGAATTCCCATGGTTAATAAATGTTTGAATAATTAATTAACATACAATGTAATTGATAAAAAGGGAATGATGTAATCTAATAAATCCCTTTGAATGGTTGTGTGATTATAGGATACCAAGTCTTAGAAGTGGCAGCCTAGAGTCCGAGAGATGTTAGCTGTAGTTGTGTCTATGACTAGGTTATGCCCATAGTGTGGTTGTGAGTTATAATATATTCTATACATTTTGTGTTTCTATACGCTACTCCACCCTATCCGTCCGGGAAACTGACACCCACGGGGATTCTGAGCCCTAGGGGGTGTTTTTTCCAACATTCTGATACGAGGGTGAATGGCTGACTACCCCCATTGACCCCACTCTCTTCTCTTGGTAGATACTTGTGCCATTAGGAACATCGGTTAGTTACCCCATATGTGTGTGTAGATGGATGTAATGGCTTGTGGTTATTCACACACATATATTCTGGATATAATATCCTATGGAGTACTATAGGTGTAACGTGTATAGGCTGTGATGGCTTGAGGATCCTTACTCGGAGTTTGGGTTGTAATGGCATGAGGTATAATAGCCAATTTATGATACACATTATGCAAGCTGTTGTGGCTATCAAAAACGTCCTGGTTACTTTTGGTTGTGAGGATGGTGTGGTGCTTCGCCCTGATGTCTGTGGGAATGCCTTTGTGGTGCACGAGGTGTAGATTGTGGATCTTTGCCCAGGTATATGAAGGAAAGCCTTTGGAGAGAGATGCACAGGACCTATTTCATTGGGGAAAAGTGGAAAACTGGTGGGGAAGTAGTAGCGGGGTACCCTTGATATTATTTACTATATGATATATTCTTTTATTTGTTACTCAGTGAGAGTAGCCATTGTGAGGTTGGGAACTTAGTATACCTGTTTAGGTGATGTGTTAGTTTCACTTGTTGTTCACTGTGCTTTATCATGCCTTCTTTACCTTTTCATGAGAGGCTTCAGGGAGGATCCTTCTGAGTATACTGTTATACTCACCCTACGTATATATAAACATTTTTTCAGGTCACCTGGAGCAGGTTGGAGTTCAGGCTGGTTACTACTAGCTTGTGGTTATAGGAGCTATTCGGGCTTGTGGTCACTGCTGTTTTTACATTCTTTTGGGTACTTGCAGTTTTCACTTTCAGTTGTAGTACTTTTTCATGACATTACATTTGTGAACTTGGGTTTTCTATTATACATTAGTTCTGAGTTGGATTTGGTTGTTGTCTATCTTATCTCTCTCTTCTGCATGTGTTCTCTTATAGGGTAATACCTCCCATTTTAGTGTGTATTATACCCTCAGTGCTAGTCACCAACCCGAGGCCTACTGGAGGTAGGACTCGGGGGGTCATTATCTCTCTTCTCACATTTCCAGCCTAGGAGGGGTACACATTTTGGGAAGGGTGTTGTGAAAAAATAGGAAGCAAGGACCTAAAGATCAAGGTGTAAGGGTGCGGAAAAATCGGGGGTGAATGGGCAATACACTTGGAAGCTGCCCAGGTGACGCTATGGAGAGGAAATGGTGGATGGGTCTTAAGTATGGAAGATGTCAGGGTTCTTCTTAAGAGTGGAAATGGTGGATGGTTCTTATGCATGGAAGCTCCTTGAGTGCCACTAAGGAGCAGAAATGGTGGATGTGGCTTAATCATGGAAGTCTCACAGATGTCGTTATGGAGCGGCAATGGTGTAAAGGGATTATGCGTGGAAGCTACGTGGGTGCCGCTATGGAGTGGGAATGGTATATAGGGCTTACCCATGGATGATTCCCATAATGTCTTACTCATGTTTGACCATGAGGTCATCCCATATAATTGATGGGTTGAGGCATATAATTGAGGTATACACCTATGCGCTAGTGCACAAGCAGGATAATGCCAAGGGCATTGCAATTAGTCTGAACAAAGGGAGAGGAAAAATGTGTATCACATTCCTGACATTTAGAACATGATGAGGGTGGGGTGATGATGGATGATAACTATTGATTCAGTTCAAAACACAGAATCCATATGCATTAGCCTAAAATGGGGACAAACAAATGAGGGTTGACTGTTGGCCGTGTTCGATACACAGGACATGAAACGAAGTGTCGTCCAATGCCTTCATAAGTGTTGGCCTAGGAAATGTAGTTGATATGAGGTGGCATGGGACGAGGCTATTAGGGGTCCCCTTAGACATGAAAGGAGTATAATGTTCAGAATGAAGGATAGTTAAAGCATGAGGTTGAGTGATGGAATGTTTGAAAATATTCTAATGCTCTTAAATTCACTCCACAGTAATCATTGCATAAGGTATCTTATGATTGTCACATATACACTCTCTTATTTTGATCAAGAGGCATCGTATATTTGAATTATAGGGAATACTATAGTTTAAAGTCATGTAGGGAGGAATTTTGGCATATTATGCTTGGTACATGAGGCATCTCTTATGTAGAGAAAGAGTAATAAAATGTTTGGAACATAGGGTGTGCTATAGTTTAAATTCATTTAATACGACTATTGTAATATTATGCTTTATGAATATGGAATCTCTTTTTTTTAACAAGTGGCATCCTACCATTTTCATAAAGGGTTTACTATAGATTAAAGTCATATAGAGAGTACTATTAGCATCTTATGTTTGGCACATAAGTCATATCTTCTTTGGAGCATTGGGAATCCAATATTTTTCATATTGGGTGTACTATTGTTTATAGACATGTATATAAGACTATTAGAATCTTCTATATGGTGCAAAATTCATCTCTAGTTTGGTGAAAGGAGGAATCCTATATTTTTCATATAGGTTTTACTAATGTATAAATTCATGTAAAGAGGACTATTTACATCTTATGTTTGGACCATAAGGCATCTCTTGTTTGGAGAAAAAGGCATCCTAAATATGTTATATAGGGTGTACTATAGTGTACAGTCATGTAGAGGGGACTATAAGCATCATATGTTTGCTGCATAAGGCATCACTTTTTTAGAGAATGTGGCTTCCTATGTATGGAACATAGGGTAGACTACATTTTATAATCATGTAGAGAGGACTACTAGCATCTTATGTTTGTAGCATAAGGAATATCATGTTTACAAAAAAAGGCATCCTATGTCTAGAACATATGGTGTTCTATAGTATATTATCATCTGAGAGGACTATTAGGAATATGGCACTGAGTAAGGGATGGTGTTGGGACTTATGAAAGAGCAGCCCTTTCGAGTTCAACTTGGAATTAGATTCAGGTGATGGGGTTTGGATGAGTCGCTTGAGGAATGGTTCGAATCAAGTTACTCAAGGAATTGATTATGATAATATAAACCCAAGAAAATATAATAGGACCAAGATGAATATTTCTACTCAAGGTATTTCATGGAGTTCATCGGATTATCTAAAATCATGGTATTCCATGGGTGGAAGGTGGGTGCACTTGAGGGAGTAATGGAAAATGCCGAGGTCTCGGCCCAAAAAGTTCACGGTGCGACTCTCCATTTTTCATGGGGGTCAGTGAAGTAATAAAATGGATTGGCCTTGATGGTTGTGACCGAAGGTCGACACTTATACTTAATGGGTGTACGGGGAACAACCCATGGATTATGGACCAATGGGTGTGAAGGAATGGTATCTACAAATGAAAGGTTCTCATGGAGCATAGGGGATCACGGAGTAAATGGGAGTGTGAAGCAAAGGGGATAATAGAGAAAAGGGTAACATGAAGCCAAGGGGTTTTCAGAGAAAATGGACTCGTGGAGAAAAGAAACTCCTAGAGAAAAGTGGTTCTTGGAGAAAAGTGGCTCCTGGAGCAATGCAGCTCATGTATCCACAACTAACCCGAATGAGCTCCCTCTTTCGCAAAGGGTGGATCCATTTATGAAGGCCATCACTTTGTGGTGCTCGATAGCTCCTCATAGTGGGAGAATGACCACCGAAGGGAAGCGTGACCATGATTAAGAAGGAGGGTGAGAGAACTATTTATAGGCGATGGAGGTTGGTGAAACATGCCACGAATCAGTATTGTGCACCACGAAGAGAAAATCATGCCACGAAAAAAATATCCCTCCACAACTGGAGGGAGTTCCCTCATGTTTCTCATAATTGTAGATTCGACCATCACTGGCATTCATGGCACTTGTGGAGTATCCGATAAAGTTCCTTCATTTTTCTGATAATTGTGTAGGCTACCATCATGGGCTTTTAGTGCTCACAGGGGATCTTATCAAGTTCGCTCTACTCCACGATCGCAGAGGGAGCTTCGCGAATGTGTTTTGAAAACACGTTTTCCATCCTAAATTCTAATGTCCATAACTCCAAATATGTAACTCTTTTTGGGATCTATGACCACTCAAATAAAAGATTGCAAAGTGGGATAAGATCTTGGATCATGTATGGAAGCATTTGGAATATTTTGGGGATGCATTTTTTGGTTCCAATGAATCTTAAATAGAAGTTATCAATAAAATAAAAAGAAATCATAGATAACTGATGTAAAATGAATTTTTTATTATCCTAAGGGAACAAAATTTTTATAATATCATTATTCTTATGGAAATTTTTTTGATCTAATTTCATTTCAGGATACATATATTTTTTGTTATATAATGAATATGAAATATACCTATGAAACATGTCATTTATAAGAAATCATGTATAATTAAATTTCTATAAATGATTTCTGGACACAAAAAAATTTAATTAAATTTCTAGAGTCAGAATTTTTAAAAAGATCTTCAAATTTTAAAAAATTGAATATTTTGTAGACTCATGTTTTTTTTTAAAATGTTATCCCATTTGAAAAATATATTCAAAATATTTTATAAGAAAACATTTACAATTAGTTTTCGTAAGTGATATAATTGTAATTAGTTTTATTTAAAAAAATTATAATTAGTTTTTCATTAAAGAAACATACATCATATTTAACGATTCATAATCAAAACTATTAGAATAAATTTCATCTAAAAAAATCTAGAAAAACAAATTATTCATCCTAATGGATTATATCCCCCTTAAAGGTACATACATATACTTATAATTTTTTACTCTATATTATTATTTTAGTTATTTTAATTGTTTTTATTTTAAAAACATTTTTTTGTTTTAAATGTTTTTATAATTTACATAATCAAATTCATATTCAATTGGATAAATGTATTTAAAACCATGATTGTATTCAAATTATTTAAATAATTCATTGGATTGATTAAAACTGTTAGATTAAATTGAGTTTAATTTCAATTGTTGGATTTAATTCGGATGTTGAACCATAGTTATAATTTCTAATAAAAAAGTGGGAAACCATCATCACACATTATTTGTTTTGGTGTTTTCCCCATGTTTCTGATACCTTTATGATTCTCAATTTGATCATATTTCATTACTTATAACCACCTGCATTAGTTTCATTCTGAGTGAGAAAGAAGAGACATTTCTAAATGGTATGTATTCATATAAGGATTCATTGAAATGGTTTTCGATTATAAGTATGAATCAGACCGATTTAAAACTATTCATTTTCAAGGATGAGAGTATATTTTTGTTGAGAAACCATACCTAGGATTTGATTTTTTTACCATGATATTGTTCATGAATCTATGATTCCATTATTTCTTTAAAAAATATGGTATAGAAAATGACAATTTTACAATGTATGGGAAATTATAAAATGTTTTATATAAGAAATATTCTGGTTTTTCTGCAATACCATCAGAAGGAGAAACCAATTCCCCATCTCATTAACATACATATAGTCTAGGTTCTTCTGATAATTATTATGTTGAATTTTTTTATCATTAGGAAAAATTAATAACATTTATCACTTGACACTAGATAATAACATTGTTTCCATATGGATTCAATGATTATTGATAATGATAAAATCATATAGAGTCATGTTTAATGTCTTAGATGTTTTTATATTTGATTGACTATTAAATATGAGGAAAATCTATCTTATTAAGTTTTATCTTCTTACAATTTAAAATATTATTTCTTGAAAAATTACATACAATATCATAGTGTTTTCATCCTTCATAAGTAATTTTGTTTAATGTTGCATGGAGTATTTCAATTTTTTTGAAAAATAGGTTATGTTGAGAGAATATATTTATTGTATCCGTAATGATATGATAAAAAGAATGATATTTTATTCATTCTAAATATAAAAGGTTTATTTAGAATATTTGTGGCACTGTATAAGAGGAAGTACCATCAAGAAAACTAGAAAAGGCTTAGAAGAAGAATAAAAGGAATGAAAAGACATCCCCCATAACGAAGGAAAAGAAACAATAAAATGTTCCTGATGAGGTTTGTCATGAGTGGATGAAAAGGAAACAACATAGAAAACTAGGTGATCCTCAACTCGTACCTTTCCATGTTGTGTCCAAAGATTTTATAATTCATGCTTCTGAATTGTTATGAAAATAAGAAAATAAAAGAAAGAAAAATTAGCCTTTGATAGATGAAAAAAATTATGAGAATCGTTTGAATGGAGTTGAGAGATATTTTCGGAATGTATTTATAGCTATTTCTCATGAAATTAAAATAAAATTAAAATAAAATTGAGTCTTTTTAAAAATATTAGTTTGTATTCTGATATTCCTTTAGTGAAATAAAAAAGAAAACAGAATGTAATTGATGAAAAATTAGTTCCATTAATTCATATAAAATAATTTGAATATTACGACATAAAAATGGTGTTTTAAGAAAAGATATAAAACTTAAAGAAAACCTTAAAAAAATTTATGATGAAGAATATGATTGGAATGAATAATAAGGGAATGAAGAATATTATGAATAAGGAAGTGAATACAACGATATAAAAGACGAAGTATATGTGGAAGATGATGAGAATAAACAATTTGATAATAAAGAGGATTATGAAATTTTAAAAGACATTCCGATAATAAAGAATTAGAATTAGTATCATAATCCTCATCAGACATACTATCTATGTTTGATAAAGAAGATAAATATTCTAGTTTTAATGAATATTCATCTTTGTAAAAAGGAAAGGCATGGACATCATCTATGAAATATTAATATGATTAGAATTACAAAACATAGATAATGAAAATGATAACACTAAATATGTGGATATCATTTAAATTTTTGATGATAGTGAATAATGTAACAATATTTCTAAATAAAATAAGAAAATAGATAAAATTAAATAATCAAAATAATTTTATGAATGTTGATGTCTGACTGAGATGAATTAACCCTCTTAAAATTCAACAATAATAATTGAAAAAAAATAATCAACTATTTCTTTTGAAGGATTTGATTTAATTTTTCATGATTTTAAATGGATTGATGGAACAATTAATATTTTTGTGATCCATGAATCTTCATGTAAAATATTTCAGTAAAATATAAATAAAAAGTTATAATTTATTTATGGATTCGACAGATAAATTAATTCTTATTTAATCTTAGTTGAATTTTTTTCAATAATGTTCCCAAATTCATGGAAAGGCTTCCAATCATATGGTAAACTGGCCCCATCATGATGACACTGATATAAAATTTCATAATGAGAATTTTTATGATATTGAAAAACTCGTGAATGAATCATATGAATCCGTTAATCAATTATTTAAATAAATTGATGAAAGGGTGATGTTTGTGGAGTATTTTATAGATGATCATATTGATGATTATGAAGCATTAAAGAATAAATTTGAGATATAGAGATCCAAATCTTTAAACTCTTCTCCTGAGAAGATAAAGTTATCATTCTCGGATATGATAAAAACAATTGATTGAAAATGTTTGGATTCATGGAGATAATTATTATAATTTATAGAAATATATACAGGAGTTCATGAAGATCATGGAATTTGTAAAAACATTTTTTAAGAAAGAAATATTTATTTCTAATGTCTCATTGTATTTGTTTTTTTATAAAAACATTAGAATCATTTATCAGATATAAAGGAATTAATTTTTCATTTAGTATCATTTTCTGAATGTTTTTTGATTTTTATTGTTATAATATTATTTCATGTAATTTTTGTTGATGATTAGTTAGTCCATTATATTGTTTCATTTGGATAATTTTATAACCCCTTTTAGAATAATTTGGATCATTTTTTATTCTTTCTGAAAATCATAATGTGGGAGATATTTGTATTAAGGGGGAGAATTATTCCTAAATGCAGAAAATATATTACAAAGAGGGATTCATAATACAAAGGGGGAGATATTCATTTAGAGTGGATAATAAAATTATTAGGGGGAGTTCATCATATTCAAATACGTACTCTCCATCAAATTCATATGACTTGTAAACCTAGGGGGAGTTATGAATTAATGATTAAATATGAATACAAGGTTCTTAAATGAATATGGAATAAAAAAATTTAATGTTATTTTAATTTTATATTTTGGTTTTCTACATTAAAAATGGGGATATTGTTGAGTCTCAATTTCCAATCAATGGTGTTCGAATCAGTGGATAGATGGAGGTTTGGGGGCTCATTGACGATTTGTGGCTGATCGATGCTCTCAGACGAACGTAACCTAGAAGAAGTGAGTTCTGTCTGTCAGATAGGGCCTCGATGCGTTTGATGAAAAAAATGAAATTACACGGCATGTACTTTTAAAGTAAATGGCATGTACTCACCTTTTCAATACTCCACATTAAGCGGCCTCCAAGTCACTCCCACTAGGCCGTGTATGTGGATACTACATGACGAGCACACGGTCTGCTGCGAAAAAGAAGCACATGGTGTGTATTTAGGAAATTTCTATAATTTCCTACTTTCCTATAAAACAACTGGAATGGGAAAAAATACCTAAAAAGACGGTCTAGGTTCTTAATAACTTCCCCCCTTAAAGAAACTCTTCCAAAAACATCCCTAGCGCGATGTAGAAGAGGATACCCCAAACAGTTTCAACCACGGTGCTCGTACATCGGCCACCCTCTCCCATGTATTTTGATGCACCCGCCCATGCTACCATTGTACTCATATCGGAGGAATAAATCAGCTATGGAGAACCTTTGTACTAAATTACCCAATCTAGATAGGATGCTCTTCATACGATACATCCACTTTGAGCTCAACCACCTCGGGTTGAAAAAAATGGGACAGATCTGAAAAGTATCATTGATGATGAGAAACATGGAAGATGTCATGCCTAGCACGATACCTCTAAGGTAACAACAATCTGTAGGTAACCAGACCAACTCTCACCAACACATAAAATGGTCTAAAATTCCTCAGTGAAAGCATACCCTATGTCTGAATCCTCTTATGTCCCAACCTCATAGTGATATGCAGGAAAACCGAATCCCTGGCCTCAAACTCTAGAGGTTGCATCCGCTGATTAGTATAAGACTTCTCCCGAGACTGTGTAGTATCCATCCTCTTTCGAGTCAACTCTATCTGCTCTGTGGTGTCCTGAAGAAGATGAGTTCCCAGCAAAGCTACCACTCCTGCCTCCAGCTAACATAAGAGTGATCGACATGGCCTACCGTAAAAAACCTCATAAGGTGACATCTGAACAGTTTCTTGAAAACTATTATTGTAGGAAAATATCACAAGAGTTATATGATTCTCCCAGTAACCTCCAAAATCCAGAATGCATGCTCGGAGCATATCCTCAAATGCCTGAATCATACGCTCAGACTGGCCATCTGTCTTGGGGTGGTATGTTGTACACAAAAGTACGGGTATAACGAAAGATTTCTGAATCCCATGCTAGATCTAAGAAGTAAAACATGCCTCTCTATCTAAAACAATAGAGTTTGGAACTCTAGGTAGGCGTAAAATATCACAGATGTACAACTGTTATAGATCTTCAACACTGAAGGTCTCCTTGATCGGAAAAAAGTGAGAAACCTTCATGAGTCTATCAATGACAACCCAAACTGTGTCATTCTCTCGAGGTGACCTCAGAAAACCAGTCACGAATTACATCGTGACATCATTCCACTTCCACTAGAAAATGGGTACCTACTGCAAAAGCTCTGCTCATCACTGATGTTCCCCCTTCACCTGCAGACAAGTATAACACCTCATGACGAAACCAGAAATGTCTCTCCTCATACCTAGAAACCAATACTAACAGTGTGGATCATGATACATCTTGGTGACGCTAGGATGAACTGCCCAAACTGAGGAATAAAAATCTCACATCAGCTTCGGGCTTATATCTGCTGGAACCCATACGCTCCCCTAGAAATGCAAGATCTCATCCTCGATTATGATCCATCATGAAATAGGGTCCTCTCCTAACACACTTTCTCGTAGGACTTGGCCTTCAGAATATGATTGTTGCCTCATTCGAACTTGGTCATAAAGAGTAGAGGTAACCACTATATAAGAAATAAAAGTCTTCCCCTGTCTATCTTGCACCTCCAAATCCATCTCAGAAAAAAATCCATAAGATTCCACTCACTGTTGGCCTCCTAAACTACCTATATCTGAGTCCTTTTGCTCAATGCATTAGCCACTGTGTTTCCCTTCCAAGGTGTATAGGCAAGATCAATGTCAAATGACTGTAGGTACTCAACACACCTGCGTTGTCTCAAATTGAGATCATGCTGAGTGAAGATGTACTTGACAATTTGGTGTTCTGTGAAAAACACAATGTTCTCTCCCAGAAGATAATGTCTCCAACAACATAGGTCATGAACAACATCTTCCAACTTCAGATCGTGCGTCAGGTAATTCCTCTTATGTGGCCTCAACTGCCGAGACCCGTACGCATTGAATCCATCTCCTGGCCTAAGTACATCTCCCAACCTGATACCTGACGCATTATAGTAAACAGTATAACTCTTTCGTGGATATGGAAAGACTAGTATCAGTGCTGAAGTCAACCTCCCTTTCATCTCCTGAAAGGATGACTCATCGGAATCTGACAATGAGAACATCACTCCCTTCTAAGTCAGACTTGTCAGTGTTGCTGCTAAGCATGAAAAGACCAGTATAAAATGTATGCAGTATCCTGCCAGCCCTATAAAAAATTTCACCTCAAAGGCGATCTTCGACTACTCTGATGAAACTACAACTCTCATTTTCCTTAGGTCTACAGATACTCCTACCTCTGAGATAACATGATCTAAGAATTGAATCTGATCCATCCTAATGTGTCACTTTGAGAGATTAGAATATAACTAATGTTCTCTTAATGTACTCAAAAATAATCTCAAGATGGGTAGCATGGTCGTGTCGTGTGTGAGAGTACACCAAGATATCAACCACGAAGACCACCATGACGGAATCCATGTATGGATGGAACACTAGGTTCATTAGTGCCATGAAAACTACAGGCGTATTCATGAGACCAAACGGTATAACCAAGTACTTGTATAGGCCGTACCTATTCTGGAAGGCTGTAAGAGGTATATATGATGGTCTAACATGTAACTGATGATAACTGGATCTCAAGTCAATCTTCGAGAACACCCGGGCTCGTCAAAGCTGATCAAAGAGATCATCAATCCTGTCTAAGGGATATCAGTTCTTGACTATCAACTGGTTCAATGTCCGATAGTCCACAGAAAGCTTGAGGGTACCGTATGCCTTTTTCACAAACAGGACAGGTGAACCCCAAGGTGATGTACTGGGTCAAGTGAAACCCTTTTCCTGCAACTCCACCAAATGATTCTTGTGCTATTGAAACTTAGTTGTATCCATCTTATAAGGAGAAATGGACAATGGTGTCTCTCTTAGAATAAGATCAATAGAGAAGTCTACCTCATGTTGTGGAGGTAAACGTAAAAATTCCTCTAGAAATACATCATTGAAACGATCCACCACTGGAGGAAAGTGTAACTATGAAGTCCCCTGGTAATCAAGATGAAGACGTGAAAATTGGGTTGTAACTCCTCTTAACCCTTGATGCTATGGATCTAGTCTGCTCGTCTGGACATCCCACACCACCCTATGAAGAAAGGATCCACCCTATGGGGATACAAAACTCAGCCTGTGGAGGTAACATTCGAAGACTGCCTGGAATGGATATAACCATTCCATCCCTTGAATGACATCATGGATTTTCATCACTAGGACATAGATGTCCCATTTGAAGTGACATCCACCAACCTATAGAGGACACTCTCTACACTTACGTACAATAGCCTTTCTAGTCCCCAACAAATTGTCTAGTGTTAAAATATCAGCAGAATAAAAGTTGTAGAGCCCAAGACTCTCCACGACAGCAAGAAATATAAACATATGGGAATCCAATATATCAAAAATATTAGAAGATAAAACTGAGGCTTCTACGATCATACCTCAAAAATTAGAAGTTCTAGGATCCTCCTCCTGCTGTGTCTACTCCACCACAAAAGTTTGACCTGTTCTGCGGCCCTGTGACCCTACCTGATCACTCTTAGCTGGTCTGATCTGATGTCATTGAAAACCGGGAAACTAGCTGCCACGACCATAACCCCCACCTCGGCCTGAATGGCCGGAAGAACTCCAGCTCCCGGACTGGTGAGAAACTGGTGGTGTTGATCCTGAACAAGGAGTCATAGAAGAACCCACGTCTCTATCTACTGGAGAGAATATCTGACCAAAGCACTGAAAATGACCCATCTTTCTCCAAGATCTGCCCTCCACTAGGTCTCTCTAGCACTGCAGCCTCGTATTCCCAACCATTCCACACTGGTCACATACCACTTGGATACCTGAAGGTTTATCTCGCGTTCTTGTATCACCACGCATAGACTCCCTATGGCGCTTCATACAATCAGTACGAAGAATGATAACTCCATATGCTCAAATATAATCAACATGTCTTCTAGCCATGACTCTGCATCCTGAGGTCTACCTTCCCCTAAGAATGTTGGGGGATTATGCTGCTAGAAGACCCATGTCAAATCATCCATCGATAGGGAAGGAGACAGTGCTCCCTAAAACGTCTGCATCAACTTCAGAAAGCCATCCCTATAGTGTGCATCAACAACTATTTCAGGTAAAAAAACTGGTGACAAGGCTGGAACAACTGGAGGATCTACAGGTGGTCCTTGATCAGCCATGTCCGGTGTATAATCACGGCATGGCAACTGGCAAACAACCGGAGGACGTCTGAGTGGCATGATTCTTCGTAGTCCAGCACACACCTTTGATAAGAATGAACAGGGACTAAAACAAGGAAGTGTAAGAAGATAACAAGATAAAGAAACATTCATGTTTACAAAACATGACTACACGACGTGTTAATTTCCTACACAGTGTGTTCCATGAATTCATTCACATGGGCGTGTACTCCCGCCTAAACTAGTCATGTAACACCCCAGACAGATGGTGTGTTATCTTAAAACACAGCTTGTACTAGAATCCCCTTTCCCTGCCTACGTTCTTCTTCAGGGCTAAGCAACACGACTCTCCTAAGGCAAGACTACACGGTGTGTAAAGATTCCTACATGGAGTGTACTAGACGAGCCTCAACTGGCCCATGTTGTTTGTGACACAGCCAGACACACTGCTCACACTACACGTCGTGTTCCAGATGGGCACGGCGTGTATGGGAAAGGATAAAACCATCCCAGGTTGTTCATGACACTGCCAGGTACCTGGGTTAGACTACATGTCGTGTTTTTATGGAACATGGATTATGTTAGTCATGAATCGGCCAACCTGTGTTGTTAGTGACACAGGTGGGCATGGGGTAGACAAGACACATCGTGTATATGTAGATACAAGGCATGTTCACTCCAAATTTTTCCCATCCCGTGTCTCTTCCCATAAGGCCTATTAAATGGTAAGAGACTACACGGTGGGTATATAATGTACACGATGTGTACTTAAAAAAACTCTTTATTCTTGAAGAGAATAACACATGGCGTATACTTATCATTACATGGTGTGTATTCTGGGTTTTTCTGGACTGTAAGCCTCAAAAACTACTACAGAACCCTGAAAACACTGAAACAAGAATTGAAAGTTCCAAATTCTGATCTGCAAGGGCCAATAATCCTCGCAAATCAATGTTTGGAATCTTATACACATTGTAACATTGAAAAAAAGGTAACGATCCACCAAATTCCGGTCCATGAGGGCCCATAACACCTCAAGAACCAATGTTTGGCATTGATTTAAACAATATATACACAACAATAACCTATCAAGAAGTTGGTATTTATATCTAGGAATCTATCACAACAACATGCATATTTTACACATTATCTATAACAATATCATGCACTCAATAATGAATCCTTGACAGCATTGAAAAAATGCATGACATGCAACTCCTAGCAGGTGCCTATATGATTCATGATATGGAATACCCTCATATCATCTGGTTGCAATAGGAAGAGAACCTCAATAACATTAATGATAGCAGCACAAATCATGTGAATCAATCAAGGTGAAATCTGTTCAATTGTAATTGTTTCAAGTCCAGAAAAATTGCAATTTAATGTGGTAGATTGGCTTTTCCTTGCACACGGGTAAGCTACTCCTGGGCACATCTTAACACCAAGTACCAATTCCTTCATATCCCTAGCTTTAGGCTCCAAATAGTACGGTAAGAGAAATGAATCCCTATAATACCACTTTGTAATGTCCCGGTTCTGGAAGCCACCCAGAGGCTCCCCGTACCCGGTTTTTCACATGTACTCAAGCGCATTTCCCCAAATTCCAGAGGCTGTCGACTTGCAGCGAGGGCCTTGGTTGTGATAGTGGGGAATCAATTCCCTCATTGGTAGAGTACACAGCAGAATTAAACAACACATACAACAATGGAAGCAGTAAATATCCAACAACAGTAAAAAATAGAAGATTGGAATACTAAACAACTAGAACACACACACACAAACACACACACACAAACACACACACACAGATATATATATATATATATATATGAAATGATGCATAATACATACGACTAGGAAAACAGCCAAACATGTCACAAGGTTTTAAATAAAAACATTACTAAACTAAAGTATAAATGAAAGATAAACAGTTCAACAACATTGCATGCCATAGCTTGGTCCCATTCTCTCCATCTTCACAGGATGTCAAGTACCTGAAGTAGAAGGGTGATTTCCCTTGTCTATACCTAAAAATATATAATCTGTTTGGGATAAAAATCATGACCCAAATAGGGTGTGAGACTAAATCCCAGTAGGAAACCACATTAAGATCTGTGTCTAACAGTCAGTGAGTATATGGCAGGTAAAAGTATAGAAAAAAGTAATCAGGAAAGCACTAAGGAGTAACCGCCCACAGTTTAAGGGATTTAAATCACCACATGGCATGGAACAGCTAAACAAAGTAGGTAACACAACAGGTAACCCTATGGGAAGTATCCACAACCTATCCTCTATGGTCCTACCTAGAAACACAAGCATGCAGCTAATCACATGTTAACCCTCTAGGAGGTACTCACAGCCTATCCTCTCTAGTCTTACCTAACATGTAAAAACAACCCTCAAGCTAGTACACTAAGTCTAACCCCACTAGTTAAGCTTAAACATAGACTCTATGAGGAAGCGCTCTCTGTTAAATCCCCATATGGTCTCGTATCGATACTAAAGGCACTCTAGGGGCACTCTACATCTCATTCCCCCTGGGGCCCGCATTGAGGAACTACGAAATATCTAGGGAAGCACTAAACGTCAATTCCCCCTTTGATCTCGCATCGTAAATTATAAAGACACTCTGTAGAATACCTCATTGTCTATTCCCCCTATGGTCTATACACTAGGTTCGCATAGCCCTATGTATGTCAAGAAAGTAGAGCAGTGCATAACAACCAAGTTCAACATCTAGAACTACTTGTCTAGCATTCTACAACACAACATGATAAAATAGAAACTCTCACACCATCCTATAATACTAGGCATCAGAAATTAAACAATTTCCTAACAGTAAAACAAGACCCAATGGTCAAAAAAGGAAATAAATGCATGGTAAATACATCCAATGCACAACCAATCACCTAATCTGAAATTAATAATCATCTACTCAGGCATACCAGCATAGCATAGAAACAAATAGGGCTAAAACAGTAAACGCACAATACCTCGTTCATGGGTATTGGGAAAAGTTGCACAAAAAACTCAAAGAATTTTATATGAAAGGCACAAACCACCTACCTCCAGGTTATGATATCAATATACTTAAGCCACGAAGATTGAATCTCCTTGGAACGTCATAGATCTAAGAAAACATCAAAAGAATTTAACCCATGATAACTTGGGAAATAAGAGTAATTGGAAAACAAGGATCAAGCATAAGAGAGAACTCACCAATGTGATTCCAACGCAATCAATGTTGTTTGAATTTGAGGATGGAAGGTGGCTAAGGGGGTCATCAATGATCTGTGGCTTTTTAGTCCTCTCAGACAAAAAAACCTAAAAGAAGTTAGTTCTGTCCGTCAGACGTGACCCCTTTCTGTTTGATAAAAAAATGTACACGGCATCTACATGACTTTTCCTTACACTACTTTAAGAGGCCACCACATCTCTCCCACACGGTGGTGTAATTGGCTACTACATGACCATCACACCATTTTTTAGCAGATAAGTACACGCCATGTGCTTATAAAGTACACAACGTGTACTTGTAAAATTTCCATAATTTCCCCTTTTTCTAAAAAATGACCAGAAAGGTAAAAACATAATTGAAAAGAAGGTACAGGTTCTTAAAACATTGATAAAAACAAAAAATAAAGAGTGATACTGATCACTAATCACAAGTAAGGGGGTGCTTCAATGAAGGATAGTGGTCATAACACCATAGACTAATGAAGTTGGAAAAAGGTCATTGATATCAACCATGATGTTCATAACATGATATCATTTTATTTCTAGAACCTTTACCTATAGTTGAATTATTTTCATAAGAAGATATAGTTGAATTATGTTTTTCAATTTCAAAATAAAAATCTCACCCTTTAGTTTTTCCTTGATAAATTTCCAATTCAACTTTTATTATATGAAGTTATGTTGTATTTATTATCCCCGAATCATTAATGGCTCATAAAACCCAATGATTGAGTGATAAGTCATTTTTTCAATCATTATTAATTTTTAAAACAAAATGGTTTCACAAGTTATACAATATGAATAAATCATCATATAATGATGTAATACGTTAATATATAAAAAATTATAAAAAGTTAAACATAAACCACTCCATAATTGGTTAACCATATAACCCTTCTGAAAATGAAAATTTATAGGAATGTAAATAAATTTCTAAAATGAAGTTATCCCTATTCCTCATATAATATAATGTGGATCTTGAATTCCACATACCAAATATGTGAATAAATTCAACATTTATTCTATTTAAACAAGGCAATATCATGAATTTTCCATAAAACCTTATTAAAAACAGGAATTATTCCTCACTAATTAAATAAAACATAGATTATTGTACATAGTCATTAAATCCAAATAAGTTATAAATTTCATAAATGATGACATAAAACACATTTTCCATGAATTTTTTATCATCTCTATGATCATATGTACTGATCAATTTACATTATCCGTATCAATTATCTCTTTTTCAAAATATAAAAAAATATCTCAACATAAAGAATAATTTAATTGTTTTCATACCATTTACCATGTTTATCCATATCAGTCATCTATTTTTTCAAAACTAAAATCATTATATCAACATCAATAATATATTAATTGTTATCATTCCATTTAACATGTGTTTCCCATGAATATAAAATTTCATTTAGGTAAATTTTCTAGTCCATCTAAATCATTCAACATATCCTTTCAAATCCTTAATGAAAAACTGATACTGAACAATATGAATATATTTCTTGATATATATATCATAATAATTGAAATCTGATATGTAAATACTTCATTCATCCCAATTCTCATAAAATTAACTAGGCTTCATGATCTTATTCCACAATGCCTCTTTAATTTTATATTTCACTCATAGTCTCTTCATAATTAGTAGTATAATGTATTACTCATACAAACTTGATTATTCACATCATGAACATTCCACTTAGGAAATTTATTCCCATAATACCCAGACACATTACAATTCAAAAAATTGTAGCATTGGTGGTGTACTAGTTGGAATCCAATTTTCTACTATTTTATTAATTATTCAAATTTACATTTTTTTCCATTTTTTGTATTTACGACTATCCTTTCACATTGAAAACACCACAAAACTAAATTAAATCAATTTCTGTGAGGTTTTTTCGCACATTTTAGTCATAAAAAAAGTGAATTTTTTTTATTCCATACTCTCCATAACCCAAACTCTCAATAAATTCTATCCTTCTATTATTTGGTGAGTCTAATAGTTGGTTTATGTAATTTCTGTCAATCATATTCTGCGAGGACTAATTAAGACCAATATCTTTCAATTATGTCATCAAACCATTTCGTAGATCCTCAGTAAACATTCTTTCACATTCAATGTTAACCCATTTCATTCTAGTTCTTTCTATTGAAAAAACCATAAAACATAGTGTCAGTAATACTAATTATAGTTCAAATGACCTAATCATGAAAAATCACATATATTGTGTCTAAATCATAACATATCCTTTTACATCTATCACAGTGTAGGTTTTTATATGTTAATCATAGTCGTATTCTATTAAAATCCTTCATTATGTTTTGTAAAGAGTTTGTGAATTTTCATATAATATCTACTAGGGTTATAAAAATAGGTTTTCAACAAGGCCCATTATGATAAACCATTTCTTGATTGTGTCTAGATAAATAAAATTCTTCCTAGGCTATTACCCCTAGATACATTTTTTTCCGGAGTGACATAAACATGTAAAATATAGATAGCGATGTATTTTATAGAAACCACTTACTCTACCCTTTACCAAAATTATAGGTTATTTTCTTATTTTTTTTATTATCCTTATACACATCCTTACATACATACCTGTACATATCCATAAAAATATCCCACAGGAAGTCATTAATGTTTTCTATTCGTAGTTTCCAAAGGTCGACAAAACGTTTTCTTTAATACCAAATATAGCGACCCATGATTTTTATACATAATATTTATATCATAGTGGATGTTTATTGAATTTATTAAAAAAATATTCCAAATTATTATAATAGTTTAGTTCCTTTGGAATCATGGTTATATAAATGACTAGTTCATACATGAACTAAATTATCTCTAACAAAATTATTCAAGGAAAACATTCTTCTAAGACACAACATACATAATACATATCTTCATAAACTAGGGATATGAAACATGGGAAAGAGAGATATTAGATTATTAGTAAGGGTAAATATGGGATATACATAAGAATAATAATTATCATAAGGGTATGGGAACATGAGCCTAAATTAGATGATAATAACATTTCTATCAAAGAACATAATCTTGAGACATGATAAAAATATGGGAAGTAATAATAAATGAATCATAAAGTAATCAAACATCATAATCCACGTGATCATATCATAGCTATAAGACGTGGAATTTTGGAAAATAGAAAATCATATAAAATGATTTCTATAGTAGAAAAGGTTCACTGACAAGGCTATCATAGTAGAATGGGTTCACTGAAAAGACATATTAGTATGCAAGGGACACTCCTAAGACCATCTAAGAGGAACAATTCCCTTAATCAGCTAGTTTCACTCCTTATTCTAGTAATTTATATATATTAGAATATATATCATTACCCTATTTTTTAAAGGGATATATAGTTCCCACCCATCACATAATGAAAAAAATATGCATGTGTTTCACATGATCACAAACAGTCATAATTTTAGGAACCATGGAATAAAATTGGAATCATGAACATTTAATAATAGAATAACTGGTTATAAGTAGGGTTTCATAATCTGTTCATCATGGTGTAACCCTTCTAAGAGAAATGGTATTCATAATCATCATGCCATAAAAACATAAATAATTCATGGATATAATATGAATGGTATCCATGGTTAATATCCAATGTAAGTAAAAGGTAACACCAAGTGATGTTTTTTACATAGAAATTAAGTTTTGATGAAAATTTTAATCATTTCTTGGTTAATTTTTTTTCCTTTGACAAACTCTTTTTAAAATGAGAAACATTTTCTAATACAATTTCATTGAAAATAAAATTGAGGTTTTTTTAAGAGTTATTTAGAATCTTTTAAAACACTTTTTAAGAAAAAAAATTAAAAAAAAATTAATTGAAAATTTTAACAAATCATAATATAAAAATAAATCTAATTTATTTTTTAGAAATTTTATTTTCAGAGAAAACAAATTTCCTACCGAAGAGATAAAGAAAGATGGATTTTATTAAAAACATTTTCATAATTATCGAAGGTATCTAATAGTGAAAAAATGGTACAATTACATGAATATATACTGAATAACTAGAGGATAGTAAAAATTAATGTAATTATTTAGAGGTAGATAATAATATTTCTACATTGGAGTCTTAATCATAATAATCACGATAAATGGTGAGATTGGGAAATAAATTACATACAAAAATTTGTAACATTGAATAATAATCCTCAACATGTAATAAAAATTATTGCAGCTCAAAATATCATGAGGATAATTAAATTCATGATATTTTAGGAAAAATGGTTTCTATATAAACTGCATAATGCAATATAGGTACAAAACATTACATACATCTCAAAAAGTAAAAGTTGTAATATAGTTCCAATACAGATTTGGTAACATTAGAATCAAAACCATAATTTAATAGAGATCCCAAAATAGATATATAAATATGAATAATGTTACGTTGAATCATAATAAAATAGATACATTGTAATTATTTTCACCACATAAATGCAAATGGGATGAATATTACATTTGTCTCACCAAAAGTAAATGTATGCCGACAATCACATTCCCTTAGTCTTGACTTCTCTTATAATATTTTAAACCTAATATATTATAAATATATGTTTATTATAGATATTTATTAAAAAATAATATATATAATATCATAGTTTATGTTATTATGACCTTTTATTACCCATTTATTAACAATTCAATGTTAACGTTATGTTTTAGGAAACAACCTCTATTTTTAATATGATTTGACATGAAATTTTTGGTCCCATTAATTAGATAAGTATTTAATCATAATAAAATGTATTCCATGATATAAATTAAATATATATCCACTATATATTTTTTTATATTCATATATAAATTCATTTTGATAGGAAATGAAGTACACCATTAATAGAGACAATATGCCGTATAAAAATATATATGTTGTTTCCATTTTATTTCCATAATGAAGGAAAGAAAGGTAAATTATATATATATATATAATATCATTACAATATAATTTTTATTTCATATATATTTAATATGGATATTGAACCTATCCATAATAAATTCCATGTAATGCGTAAATGAGTGACATTGCTTCTCGAGGTGGTAGTCCTCCGTACACATGAACAGAGTTATTATATTCCCATAAAATGGAAAACATGAAGGTATGATTTATATAGTAATTAAATAAACATAAATGTATCCAAAATATCATACATATTTTATGTATACAGTTTTGTCATCATTATTCCCAACCATGAATGAAGATAATTGAAAAACGTTTGGCAATGATTTATTATGTTGTAGTCCATCGTACACAAGGACAATGAATTCATCAACCATTCGATGAAATTAGGTTTTAAATGTAACATAAAAAATATAATTATAATTTTTTATATTTTATATTATATAATTTGGTTGTAAATATAATTCAAGGGGTTTAAGGAATAAATAAATCAAAACATTCATTGAAGATAGTTGGCCCTTCTTTAGATATCTTGTCTTGTTTTCTCCAAAGACCTTACTTGGTTGGACTTATACCCAACATTAGGATTCTAGGATGTGTGGAAGGAAGTTGGGATGTAATTTTTAAGGGTTGTTTTCAATTCAAATGGAATGATATGCACGAACAATGGGGAACATTGGGTGGCCTTTTATAATTGAGGATGACATGCATTCTTTTAAATACCTAAAATTATTTTATATTAAGAGGTGAAACCTACCTAATGTGACTCAAAAATATAAAAATAAGGTAGGGGATGTATTAATTGGTGAATACAAACCTTCAACATATAATATTATTTATTTTTTATCATGTTATTCCTTAGTCTATATGTTTACTAATTTTATCTATATAGTTTTTACCAAGGTTGCTGGTATATTTTATTTGCCTATGTAATTTATACATTATTATTTTAATTAAAGAGGAATTTATTTTAAAAAATATATACACATATTATAAATATTTATTATTTTTCACTAATTATATGTCTTATATTATATTATAATTAATTTTAATACAAATGCATGTAATGCACAGAACCCTATTTTAAACTTAACCACATTAAATAAATATAAAACTTTTCAGTAGAAATTATGTTCAGAAATTATGTTTAACTTTTTATATAAAAAATAGTTACTATGATTATAAATTTGTAATATTTTATTTAAATCCTATTCATATAAGTGAAAGTGTTTAATTTAAAATTAATCCTACAAACACGATGAAAATGCGTCTTTTTAAAGTGAAATTGTTCAAATGTTTACAATGTATTTATATCATATTTCTACATGAAAATGATATATATTTCATAAATTGAGTTAATATATTTATAAATAGACTAATAAAACATTAAAACCAAATAAAAATTTTATCTACAATTATAACTAATTTAAATGAAAATTCAGTTTTTAATTAAAATTCTGTATTTTTCATTATTCATCAAAAACTGAAACATTTAAGAAAAAAACTAATAATTTAGCCAAAAATTATTTTTATTTCAAACTTTCATAAATTCAAATTATTTTACTAAAATTTTAAAAAATTTATTTTCAAATAATTTCACCTTAGAAAGGTGGTAAAACAGCTTTTTTTGAAAAATACAGTTATTTATACAAAAAATTTGATATATTCTTTTCCCTTGTATAGAAAATTCAGAAGATGAATGTTAAAAATTATAATTAATATAAAATATATAAACATTATTAATATAATTAATTCATTGATTTTTTTTAATTATGTAAAACCCAATTTTTGTGCATAAAAATTGCTTTTTCAAAAAAGGTTTTCTTAATATTTACTAAAGGGATTTATATTCATTTATAATTAATTGGTAACCAACAAAATATTCTTATATGAATTTTTACACCATATTTTCATAATTTATTTAATATTATTCATATAAATCATTCCAAAAAAATGTGACAACAATAATATTAGTTAACAATATTTTAATAATATATCATGTTTTTTTAAAGATAGCGTTTTTGTAAAATAGGTTAATTTTATTATTGTTTGTAACAAAATTAAATCATATTTTTGTGTTTAAAATATTCTAAAAATAGTGTTATTTTTAATTAAATCAAATCTATTTTTTTGAGTAAACCTAAATATCGAAAAAATTAAATCAATTTGGAAAAAAATCACAAAATATAAGTGTGCTATAATAATTATTTAATATAATAGTTTACGTTCACTGGGAGATGAAACTATGTGGTCCTATAAATTATTAATATATGTAACTCATTAAATGGAATATAATTATATTGAGAGTATAATTAAAAATTAACATCTCCTAGAATGTTTTATATTTTCGTGAGTTGGGAGTTCAACTAATTACATTTCTAGTCCTCTAGTTTTAGAAATCAAAAGAACATTATTAATACATTTTTACTAAATTTTTATGTCCAAATTTTTTAAGAATATTTTTATAGAAAAAATTATATTTTTAAATACTTAGAATAATTTCATAAGTATGAATTTTATAAACTTTGTATTCTTTATTATGATTATCATGATTAGTATGTGTCTGATTATTCCAACTGACCTTTATCAGTAAAATTTTTTTACATTCTATCAATATTATAGTAATTAAAAAATATTCCCAATCAAACTGATACCAATACTGATTAAATTGTATTGGTAATCAAATTTTTTATCATAATGGTAGCAATAAAGTTTCTCTTTTGGATGCATTCTATTTATAATCAAATTTGGTTGAATTTTATCAAATATAATGAAATATGTTAAACTATAATGATGTAAACCAATAAAATTTCATAAATTTTGTTATGTAGTATCCTTATAAGCTATCATGTTTCTTGTGTCCGTGTAATTTTAAAAAACATGGTGAAATATGACAGATTATAGAGAAATTTTTTCATTGGGAATATGCCTCTAAATAAAGTCATTATAAGAGTTTGGAGACACAAATTTCTTTTGATATTTTTCATTTTCAAAAGATATAATGAATTCATTGCATTAAAATGTTGTTCTTAGAATTTTTAATTAATTAATATTTTTTAGTTCTAATGAATCATTGTCATGTTTAATTTTAGTAAACATTTTCATTTTATTCTATATTCGATCATCATAATGATCAAAGGATTTTACGGATAGGAAGATAGAGAGTATGATCTATTAGATCGAGGGATATCGAGGCTTAGTAGATCTGTATTTTGATCATCCTTTGATGGGAAACTATGGATATAGAAGATTGATCCATTCTACTAAATTTATCAAGTATATTCTATGGTAGGGAAAGGTAGACTATTCAGTAAGTATAAAATAGTGGATAAAATTAGGTCAGGATGTAGAATATATTTCTATTTTTGTTAAAAGAGTTATCTTTTTAATATCTTTAATTTCATTATTTATTTTTTAAAATATTATATTTCATTTTCTTAAAATTGTTTTATTTGACTGCACATATAATATAAAGTGAAACATTAAATTCAACTTTCTATTTTATTTTGTATATAAACTGTTATAATTAAAACTAATGTTATTGGAAATATGATCTCTACCAGCAGTTTTGGGCAAACCGTTGGTATAGTTCACTAATTTGGACCTATACCAACAGTTTGGCCAAAACCATCGGTATAGGTTACTTATATGGACAAATACCAAAGGTTATGGACAAACCGTTGGTATCTGGGGACCTATACCAACGGTTTGGCCAAACCGTTGGTATAAGTTTACTAATTCTGACCTATACCAACGGTTTCGCCAAAACCGTTGGTATAGGTCCATTATAGAGATCATATACCAATGGTTTGGCCAAACCATTTTATAGGTCCCCTCTATACCAACTATTTTTTCAAAACCATTGGTATAGGTCCCAAAATCAATAAACCTAAACCAATGGTTCTCAAAATCGTTGGAATAGGCCCATGCCAACTGTTTTGAGAACCGTTGGTATTGGTACATAATCTTATTACATCGAACATTAAATAAAACAAAATTTAAAATACTTATGGTAATACATATATATATTTATGAAATTATGTTCACAAAAGTAAGTTAGGTTAGTGGTTTGGTCGTTCAATCACAAACATGAGGTGATGGGATCAAACCAACCAGATGATTTTTTTTTTTGAATTACATATACCAAAAGTTTATGGAATTTTTGTTATAGATTTTCATATTACTTATAACAACGGATTTCCCAAAACCGTTGGTATTGACCTATCCTCATAGATTACTTGGCAACAGTTCTCTGAACCGTTGGTATATGGTATTTTTCCAGTAGTGTAATCAACTAGGATTAAATGAATCCATAGTGAATCCGATCGATTTCAATTTGATTTAATCATATTGACTCTAATTATTATTTTGTGACAATATAAATTTGAAGGAATACAAGTTAGATAATCTACTTAATAATCACTTGTTTTTTATTAGATTAATTCTTCGAATCTATGTTTTTAAAACTACAATTCTCCCACACACCCTCTTGTATGTATTTAAATTTTAATAAAGTTGTTAAAATCCTATAATTATTATTATAAATATATTGATCCAAATATTGATATCAAATTAGGATTACAATGCTAAAATACTAGATGATATTTTTACATTTATTATTATTTAATGTTTTGTTATTTATTTAATAATCCTTTTTTATAAAAATTATATTACCCTAACGGATTTTGTGTGAAATAGTATTTGTATTTATTCTACTGATGGTAGGAATGAATATCATATCCATAGAAAATATAAATCCTAACATACATCCTATCATTGTTGGTGCAGATTATTAGCACTATCGGGATATAATGAAATCATATATTATCAACTCAAGTGTTGATAATTATATAATTGTAAATAAAGATTGTAGGATTCCGGAAGAAGAGTTATCTACTATTAATTATTAATAGAAATATGATTGATAGTCAAAATATATAGTAAAAAAATACTTTGTTATATTCTATGACTATGAGAATTTATTGTCATATTTCCTCTTATGAGGCTACCAGAAATATTTGTAGAATGCTTAATATCACTCATTTTGGTACATCCAATGTTGGTGAGACTCAGAGAGGTATGTGAAGATCATTTTATGAAGCCTTTGATTTATTACCAGGAGTATCAATTCCCAAGGTGAATTAGAGATTCATGAAAACCATAAAGAGTTTACAATCTATTTGTGAGAATGATCTTGATGATGAGGTCCTTCTTGAGAAAATAATTTCTATCATTCCAAATGAGTGGGAATCAAAAGGAACAATATTTTATGAGAATGTAAATTTAAATAATCTTACCTTGGATGGTATTTTTAGTATCTTTATATAGTATGAGGTTGGGATCCATAGTGATTCTGAGAAAAAGAAAACGAAAAATAGTGGTGTTACCTTTACTTCAACATATATCTTACTTCTAAATTTTAGTATATATTGAACTATTTAACATATTTAAGAAAGAAGAAAGGAGTTATTCAATTAAATTAATGTGGTTATAAACATTCATAAAATAAAATAGAAAACTAGTTCAGAAGGATGAGAAAAATAGTTGGTTGGAATTAATTTTAATACATATTCAAGAAAGGTCAGAAAGATAGAATTAATAAGAAATATGGATTTACTTAATAAGAATGTATGAATGATGGACCCATCTGAGCAGTTTCTCTAATGATGAAGGTAAAATTTCAAAATGAAAATAATTCCAAAAGAAATTCAAAAAAATATTATAAATCTAATGCTGAGAATGTCATGAATGATACTAACACATTGAGTGCTATTGGAGATAAATCATCATAATTTTCTACTAATAATTACCAGCTGTTTAAACCTCCGCTAAATCATTTTCCTTTGTTTTAAATTAGCGGTGGGTTTTTAGCCACGGTTTAAACCATCACTAAATCGTTTTAATTTTTTTTTCTTAATTTTTTTTATTTTTTTAATTTCATTATTTTTTTATATTAGTAATTTATTATGTAATTATTATTATTTATTTATTAATTATTTATTATTTATTTATTTATTAATTATTAATTATTAATTAATTAATTATTTATTTATTTATTTATAATTTATTTATTTATTTATTTATTTATTATTTATTATTTATTATTTATTATTTATTTATTTACTATTTATTTATTTATTATTTATTTATTATTTGTTTGTTATTATTTATTATTTACTATTTATTTTCATAATTAATTAATTAATTTATTTATTATTACCATGCACATGCCCATCCATCTCCATGCATAAGTCTATGTTCATGCACATGCCCATGCCATATACATGAATTCTTCATTGTGTGCGATTTGAACCCCGTAGCTCTTTCTTATTCTCCAATGACTTTACCACTTCAGCAGGCTCTTCATGTGGTCAATAAATCAAATTTAATATACTTATATATATATATATATATTGGAAAAAAAGTAAAACCAAACAAATAGATACGAACTAAATTTTTATTAATCAATAATTATTAATCAATAATCAATAATTAATAATTAATAATTAATCATATATAATATATAATATATAATATATAATATATAATCTATAATATATAACATATAACATATAATCTATAATCTATAATCTATAATATGTAACATATAATATATAATACATAATACAAAACACAAAATATCTAATATCTAATATCTAATATCTAATATCTAATATATATTATATTATATATAACATTAAATATAATATGTAATATATGTCATACATTATATATTATGTATTATATAATAGATAATATATAATACATAATATATATTCGATAATATATAATAGATAATAGATACCATATAAGATATAATATATATAATGTATAATATATAATATATAACATTATATATATAAAAACTGTACAGATAATAAATAAATTAAAAAATAATTTAATATATTATCAATTAATAAATAATAAATTAATAAATTAAAAAATAGTATATAAATAAATAAATAATAATTAATTAATTAATAATTAATTAATTAATAATTAATAATTAATAATAACTAAAAATTAATAATTGATCATTAAGCATTAATAATTAATAACTATTAATTTGTATTAAAAAATTTATAAATAATTTATAAATAATTATTAATTAATTAATTAATAAATAATAATTAATTGATAAATATTAAATAATGAATAAATAAATAAATAAATAATAAATTAATAATCAACTAATATTAAAATAATATTTAGTAAATTAATAATAAATTATTTAATAATAAATAATAAATAAGAAATAAGAAAGAATAAATAGAAAATATATAATTAATAAATAATTCATTAATTCATTAATTAATAAATACATAAATAAATAGACAAATAAATAATAATTAAAAAATAAATAATAAATAATAATTAATAATTGTTAATTATAAAATGAATAATTCTTAATTAATAATTAATAGTTTTATTTTAATATTTAATATGCAATATTTAATATATAATATTTAATAAATAATTAATATTAAATTATTATTTAATTAATAAATAATATATAAATAATAAATAATAAGTAAATAAATACATAAATAAACAGATATATACATAATTAATTAATTATTAAAAAATAATAATAACTAATAATTAATAATTGATAATTATAAATTTAATAGATCTTAATTAATAATTAAAATTTTAATTTTAGTATTTAATATGAAACATTAAATACTTAAGATTTAATAAATAAAAAATAATTAATAAAGAATAAATAATTATTAAATGAATAATAAACTAATAATAATTTATTTTTTATTAAATTAAAAATAAATAATAAGGAATAAATAATAATGAATAATGAATAAAGATTAAAGATTAAAAAATAAAAAATAAATACATAACAAAATAAATATATAAATAAATAAGTAATTAATAATAATTAATAATAACTACTAACTAAAATTTAATAATTAATAATTAATAATTAATAATTAATAATTAATAATTAATAATTAATTAATTAATAATGAATAATGAATAAATGAATAAATAATGAATAAAAAACTAATAATTAGTAATTAATTAATTAATTAATTAATAATTAATTAATAATTAATGTGTATATAATAACTAATAAAAAAATAAATAAATATCTAATAATAAATAATATTTAAACAAATAATAACTTGTTATTAATTAATTAATTAATTAATTAATTAATAATAAATAAATAAATAAACAAACAGTTAAATAAATAAATCATAAAATGTTAAGAACCCTTATAAACCCAAAAAACAGTAAAATGGAGCACCGTAAAAATACATGCCACTCAGCCAAAAAAAGATGATGGAGAGTTGACCAAAATGGGCGCTAAATACTGAGTTGGTACTAGACCTAAACGGCGTAAAGCTTATCACATGCTTTAGTTTAATATGTGTTAGAGCCCAAACAGACACTCGAATTAAAAGTTATGGTCATTTAAAGTTCGAGTTCGATTTTTGAATTTTGAATTTTGAATATAGATTTTTTTCATTGATTATCACACGATTTAATTCTCACATGGTTTTTTATCATTTCATAAACATCGATTTGACTGGTTGTAGAGCAGAAAAGGACTCCAGGAACCGAAATTATGGTCATTTGATACTGAAGTCTATTCTTCCACATATTTAAGATTTGCTTTCAGTTTCAAAATAGTATTAACTAATATTTATAGATAAAACTTAATTGACACATTATAAATATATAATTATAAATAAAAAACTATATTTTATTTTATATAATAAAATAATAATAATTAATAATTAATAAATAATTAATAATTTTTTTAAAGAAAATCAAAATTATTTTTCCTAAATTTTGCAGTGGTTTTCAAAAAAGAGCGGATATTTCGCGGCGATTTTTTCTAAAAACCCACTGTTAAGAAATTTTTATTTTTTTAGAATATATTTATTTAAAAAATATATAAATAAATAAATAAATACATAAAGAAATTAATGAAATAAATAAATAAAAAAATAAAATAATAATATAACAAAATAAATAAATAAAAAATTTAAAAAAATTTAAAAAAATTTAAAATTTTAAAAAAACATAAAAATGATTCATTGATGGTTTAAACCATCACTAAGAAACCAATGTTATTTAAAAAAAATTAAAAATAGCGGTGGCTTTTTTGAAGCAGTTTTAAAAACTGTCACTAAATTTTTGATCGAAAAAATTTACCTGTGGTTATTAAAACCATCGCCAAAATACAGCCGCTAAAACACTGTTTTCACATAGTGTAATGAGAAGGATTATATATATTTTGAAGATGAATCATCCTTAATAGAATATAATTCTATTTCTTCTTATGAATAAGTTTAATATTTTTCTAAATTTATTGAGAATGAAAATTTTAATATTTTCAAAAATCATGATAATGATAAAGAAAGTCTTGCAAACATTGATTCATGGATTGGTTTTTTAACAAAATCAATATCACATATTTTTAAATATATTAAAGAGGATAATTTTGGTAAATAATCTATTTCTAAATATTTAGAAAATGTAATTTCTAAAACAAAAATTAGATATTAAACATACATTAAAAAACTAGTTCTAATATGGAAAAATGATTAGTTATAAAACAAAAATGTGAAATTTCATGTTTGGGAAACATTTATTTTTCTTTACCACTGGAATGAAATATTTTGATGAAATTTATAAAAAATACATCTTCATGGTAATGGTTATAGAAATGGTTATACATATAAAAACATTAATTTAGTATCAATTTCAATGTTCCTAAAATTCACCCTTTTTACTAAATGACAAAGTGAAGTTCATTGGATAAAATAATTATTCCGTAAATAATGTTAAATCCATAGGATTTCATAAATCATAATGTTCTAAAAAATGTGGAATCATATTGTTTTGTATTATAGAATTTTCGGACCCAGTAATGTTAGGGTGCCAAATTTATAATCTTATTATATTGAGGAAAGAAATGAAAGAACCAACAAAAAAAGTTATATGGTACATAGATAGTGGATATTTTGGACACATGACTAGAAAAAAAGATTTTTTCCAAAGCATTATCCAAATTAAATGTGTTAAAGTCTATTTTATAGATAATTCTCAAGGAGAGATTTTTAATATATGTAATATTCTTTATCTCGGAAAATAACTCATTTAATATGTCTTTTTTGTAAAAGTTATTAAGTAAATTTTATAAGAAAACAGAAATTATGTGATAAATTTTACCTTGTGAACATTATAAATGATAAATTTTTAGTACATGTTTTCATTGATTAATATGATATTTCTTCTAAATGGTATGAGAATTTTTATAAAATTAACGTAGAAGAACTTAATAACCATGATATACCAAGACATAGTGCAATAGAAATCAATCTAGATTATGGAAGATAAGGGTCTAACATTGTATCCTTTGATACTTATCAAAGTTGACTAAGATTTTACTTGTTAAGGATATAATCAAACATAGGTTTGATACTTCATCATTTTGTGCACTTTTCCAATATGGTAGGCAACATAAGTGAATTTTTAAATCTTTTAGTGATATATCAACTTAAAATGGATTACAGTTAGTGTGAATGTATTTATTTTGAATTATAAAAACTGGATGTATTAGAGGTAAATACTATGTATATGTCAAAGTTGATGAATAAACTAGGTATAGATTGTTTAATTTTATCACAAATATATAAAGCCTATTTTTATTTCAAAACAATTATATCTGAAGTTAAAAATTAGAAAAATCAACAATTGATAACTATTCATAGTGATCATGGTGGAGAATTTGTAAATGTTGATGTTGAAAATTTCTTTAAGTAAGGAATTTATTAAACATAAGATTTACCACATAAAACACCTAATAAATATGATGTAGTTGAAAGGAAAATAGAACTCTTTGAGAAATAACTAGAACTATGTTGTGTGAATACTCAGTTGTTAATAATTTTTGGGAACAATTATATAGTACTTCCTACTATACTATAAATCATGTTTTTGTTTGACCATTTATTAATATAACACTTTATGAGTTGTGGATAAGTAGAAAACCAAATATTTCTAACTTCAAAAATTTTGTTTGAAAAGTATAAATCATGAATGTAAAAGTTAAATAACATAAAATTGCAACCAAATATGATAAAGTATCATTTTTAGGTTATTCCACTACCTCTAATTTATATTGATTTTTTGATACAAATTATGGTACTTTTGATTAAACATTTCATGTTATGTTTGAAGAAAATGATCCTTTGGTTTTCAAACATCCTCAACTAAAATCCTTGGATTTCATTTGTAAAACTTATTTTCACCCATTATTAGAAATATCTTTACATTATGATATAATGCAAGAAATGATTTCTAAAGATTCTACATAGGATTACTTTCTACTTATTTATGAAGAACAGATTTTTTAAACCCCAATATGTAAATTTTTTCATTAAAATCATCATTTGGTAGTATCATGGTGATATTGTTAAACCAATTAGGACTATAAGTTCCTTAATGAATGAAAATGAACATCTAGATTTCTTATCTGAATTTGAACCTAAAATCCCTTATGAGGATTTTACTAAGGCAATAAATGATGAACCCAATGAATTCATCTGTAACAATGACTTTACTTTAGTTGAATGTCCTAATTAAACATCTATAATTTGAGTAAAATGGTTTTTTAGAAACAAATGGGATTAAAATTAAATATTTATGACAAATAAATCTTGACTAGTAACTAACTGTTATAATCAACAAGAAGGTGTAGACTATGAATAAACCTATGAAAAATTTAATAGACCTAAATCCATTCGTATACTACTAGCCTTTGCATCATTCATTTGTTTGAAAATTTTTTAAACGGTGGTGAAGTGTGATTTTCATAATGGATATGTTCATGAGAACGTTATGTTGAAAATCCCACAGGTTTTGAAAATAAAAACATCTTCAATAAATTTATAAACATAGAAAAGCTTTTTATGAACAAAAAGAATTCATAGAGCTTAGTATGATAGACTAACATGATTATTGTTACGAAACAAATTTTGTTAAGGGAGATGCAGTTCCAACTGTTATTATGAAAAAAAGTTAGTAAAAACATTATTATTATAAAACATTATATTGATGACATTGTATTTGGATAAAATTAAAAACATTTAATATATTCAATTATATATATTATGAGATCTGACTTATAATTGAGTATAATGGGTGAGTTTATATATTTTCTTGGTTTTAAATTTTCACAGAAACAATAAGGAACAATAATCTTTCAATATAATTAAGTGAAAGGTCTACAAAAGAAATTTTAATATGAAAATACTATAATTATTAGCAATCTTATTAATACCTCCAATGCCAATGTTTTTGATGATGGTGGGAAATGAATTGATCAAAATATTTAAGTGGTATATTAGAAGATTAATTTACTTAACTGCTAGTCATCCAAATTACATGTTTTATGTATTCCTATTTCCGACACATTCATAAGGGTACATATCTGTCTGGGGAGGACGTGTAGTTGTTTGTTTCCCCGAATTCATGTTTTTAAAGGCATGAATCATCAGTCACTTATTCAAGGACATTTACTTCATGATGAAAATGAGATGATGGGATGTTGGTTCCTCCTTCCATGTATTCATCCTCAGAACTTGTTACCTTGTCCGGGTCACCCTCATAGATTTGAGTTATGGGTCATGAATATCATTAATGGTGCTATATCTTTGTGGATACTGGTTAATTACACTCTTTCTGTCAAGACAATCCATGGGATCTTGACATGATATCAACATTCGGTTGTAGTATATGAAAACATTTGGCATGTTAGGGGATCTATTAATGTGTGGATGATGGGGAACATTTATTCTTCCTCTTAAAAGGGCATATCAAGGGTGTCGAACCCGATGCATCCCACGTCTTTCCTAGTGTATATTATGTCGGAGGAATTTCTTTGTGGTTATCCTCAACTTCCCTTGCTTAATATGAGGTAAACCGTGAGTTTAACTTCTTGTAGACACTGTAACGCCAAAGGCATAGTTTCTGAGGTTTTCCATAGACATATCATGTTTAACACAAGGTAGGACACATGTTTATCATCTTATGGAGATGGAATGATAGTTATCAGAACATCCCATAGAGACTGATTAGATTGGTACATATCTAGTATCGAACACCTAGAAGGTCAACCAGATGTATGGATCAGGATGCCAAATGAGGATAGAACCATGGTGGTGTGTCCCATAGAGGGAAGATATCACACTGTGAAAGATGACATGGACACGACTAAGCGATGATCAGAAAGAGTTCACCACTAAATAGAGAACACCTGATGGATGGATTAGAACTCTCAATGAGAACGGACCCAAGGTGTTGTGTCCCATAAAAAGAATATGTTACACCATAAAAGTTCATCTAAAAACCAATGAGGGCAGATCAAAGAGAGTGAACCCCGGAATGGGGGACACCGAGGTTTTCCATTGGCTAGGATTGAGCCTCGTGGAGGTTTCCTACATACCCTGTGCAGATGATAGGGATCAAAACATGCATAGTGTGATGGGGTGAAAAATCAGGGTGTACGCAGAGGACAGTGATCTGAAGACACACAGAGGCTTATGCATGGATGGAGGCATGGGGACCTCTATTAGCAGTTAGGAGGTGGATGATAATATCTCACTGGGATGTGGCAGCAAATGTAAAAATCAGGATGAATATGGATGATTTATATAATTGGATAGAGAATGAGATGAAACCCATGTGAGGATGATGTTGATGTTGGGAATGAGCCACAAAGAGATTTCATACGTATCTCTGTGTCAGTGAATCAAAGTCCACATAGTTTGGTGGGGCTATGGGACACTTGAGGAGGCATACCATGAAAATGGACACATGGATGGGTTCTAGAGGAAGTAGAACCTCGGGGTTAGGGTATGTACTTCCTAAAACACATATTCTGAAGGGAGAGAGGTAATGATGGGACAAGAGTGATGGGATTAATCCTTTGGGAGGCTTCTTACATATCCTTGTGGTAAGGAATCAAAGTCCACATAGTTCAGGAATGGGGTATATAATTGGGGTGTACCCATAAGACAATGACCTGACGATGTACAATGGATTATGTGTCCAAAGACATGAGTCCCATGTAGGGGACATCGATGTTTACCAGTGTTCGGGGTTGAACCTCATAGAGGCTTCTTATGTACCATGTCTACGAGATTAGGATCAAATCCACATTGTTCACCTGAAGATGGCATACAGTTAATTGGGGACATCAATGGCATACCACTGGTTGGGGTGACTACAACCTACCATCGATTGGGGAACACAACGACTTACAATTGATTGGGGAACACCACGGTTTACCGTCGATTGGGGTTTCAACAGCCTACTGTCTATTGGGATTTCAAAGACGTACCGTCTATTGGGATTGGACCTCAGGGATGTTTCCAACATACAATTTCTAGAAGACAAGGATCAAAGTCGAAATAGTTTGGAATTTTTTGGTGAACCAACGTGAAGGGTTCGGGACTAGTAGGTGTTGGGATTGAACCTTAGGGAGGCTACCAATGTACCCTGCCTAGAAGAAAATGATCAATGTCAATATAGATTGGGATTGTTTTTCGAACTGAAATAAATGGTTTGAGACCAGTAGGTGCTGAGATTGAACCTCAGGGAGGATTCCTATGTACCTCGATCAAATAGGGGCAAGGATCAAAGTCCAGATAGTTTGAATTTTTTTCTTAATTGATGTGAAGGGGTCAAGACTAGTAGGTGTTGGTCATGAATCATAGTAATCGTTCCTACGTAACTTGCTCAAATAAGGGCAAGGATAATATTCCATGTAGTTCACAATGGGTTTTAGGACTCACATGATATGGTGGCCTAGAAAGGATTCCATAGTCAATGCTTACTCTAATCCCATGTGAGTCTTGCTTGATGTGAGAAACAATAGGCAACAAGGACCTGACGATCATGGTGTAAATGTTCGGCCAATATCAGTGGTGAATGGGGATTACACTTGGATGCTTACCGGGTGATGCTATGGAGAGGCAATGGTGGATGGGTCTTATGTATGAAATATGTCAGGGTGCTTCTAAGGAGCGGAAATGGTGGATGGGGCTTATGCATGGAAGCTTCTCGAGTGCCACTAAGGAGCAGAAATGGTGGATGGGGCTTAAGCATGAAATTCTCATAGGTGTCATTATAGAGCGACAATGGTGTGTGGGGATTATGCATGGAAGTGTCTTGGGTGCCACTATTGAGTGGCAATGGTAGATGGGGACTACCCATGGATTCTTCCTTTAATTTTTTCCTCATATATGGATTTGATGGAATCTAAACAAACTGATGGGATGAGGCATATAATTGAGTTATATACCTATGAGCTAGTGCACAAGCATGATAAGGTCAAGGGTGTTGCAATTAGTCTGAACAAAGGGAGAGGAAAATTTTGAATCACATGCCTGACATTCGGAACATGGTAAGGGTGAAGTGAATATGGATGATAACTGTTGATTGTGTTTAAAAAACGACAAACATAATGCATTAGCTTGAAATAGGTACAAAAAATGATGTTTTACTGTTGACCATGTTGGAAACACATGACATGAATCGAAGTGTTTTCCAATGTCTTATGGGGCATTGTCCTAGAACGGTAGGTGAGCTGAGGTGGCATGGGACCAGGCTGTTAGGGGGTCCCTTTAGACATGAAATAAGTATAAAGATTATAATGAAGGACATTCAAAGCATGAAGTGGGGTGATGGAATGTTTGAACAGATTCCAACGCTCTTAAATTTATTCCATAGTAATCATGGAACAAGGTATCTTATGATTTTCAAATAAACCATATCTTATTTGGAACAAGAGGCATCACATATTTGAATTATAGGGCATACAATAGTCTAAATTCATGTAGGGTGGACTGTTGGCATATTATGATTGGTACATGAGGCATCTCTTATTTAGAGAAAGAGGAATAATATGTTTGGAAAATAGGGTGTTCTATAGTTTAAAGTCATTTGATATGTATATTGAAATATTTGGCTTAATGCATACGACATCTCTTTTTTGGAACAAGAGGCATCCTACACTTTTAATATAAGGCGTCCAATAGTTTAAATTCATATAGAGAGGACTATTAGAATCTTATGTTTGGCGCATAAGGTTTATCTTCTTTAGTGAAATAAGATTCCTCTATTTTTCATATAGGGTGTACTATAGTTTTTATTCAAATTGCTAATACTATTAGAATCTTATGTTTGGTGCATAAGGCATCACTGTTTTGGAGAAAGAGGCATGCTATATGTTTAATATAAGATGTACTAAATTATAACGTTATGTAGAGAGGACTGTTATCATCTTATGTTTGGCCAATAAGGCATCTCTTGTTTGGTGAAAGAGGCATCCTATATATTTCATATTTGGTGTACTGTAGTCTATATTCATGTAGAGAGGACTATTAGAATCTTATGTTTGTCACATATGACATCTCTTGTTTAGAGAAAGAGCCTTAAAATGTATGGAACATAGGGTTTACTATAGTTTATATTCATGTAGAGAGGACTACTAGCATCTTATGTTTAGAGCATAAGGAATATCTTGTTTAGAACAAGTGGTATCCGATGTCTGGAGCATAGGTTTTTCTAGAGTTTATGGTCATGTATAGATGACTATTAGTCATAAGGAACTGAGTAATGGATGGTGTTGGGACTTACACAAGAGCAACCCTTTCTGGTTCAACATGGAATTAGAGTTAGGGGATGGGGTTTGGATGAGTTCCTTGAAGAATGGTTCAACTCAAGTTACTCTGGGAATTGATGATGATAATATAAACCCAATACATGATAAAGGGACTAAGAGTAATATGTGTACTCAAGTTAATTCATGGAGTTCATAGGGGTATCTTAAATCATGGTATTCCATAGGTGGATGGTGGGTTCACATGAGGGAGCAATGGAAAATGTTGAGGTCACGGCCTGAAACATTCACGGTGTGACTCTCCATTTTTCATGGGGGTCGGTGAATTAATAAAAGGGATCTTCCCCGAGGGTCTGGACCAAAGTCCGGCACTAATTCTCAGTTGGGTTGCAGGGAACAACCCCTATGTTATGGACCTCTGGGTGCGAAGGAAGGAGCTCTATGAAGGAAACATACTCACGGAGCATACTGGATCGTGGAGTAAATGAGATCACAAAGAAAAGTGGATAGTGGGGAAAACGTGCTCGCCAAGCCAAGGTGTTCGTGGAGAAAAGGGACTCGCGAAGCAATTAAATTCCCAGAGCAAAGTGGTTTGTGGATAAAAGTGGTCCCGGAGCAAAGAAGCTCGTAGAGAAAAGAAGCTCACAGAGCAAAGCGGCTCGCTGAGCCTCGAGCATCCTAAAGCAGCTCCCTCCTTTGTAAAGGGTGGAGTGCTTTACGAAGTCCATCACTTCGTGGTCCTCGAGAGCTCCACGGAATGGGAGAATGACTACCGAAGGGGTGGCGTGACCATGCTTAAGAAGGGGGGTGTGACCCAGCTATTTATAGGTGATGGATGATGGCGATGCTTGCCAAAAATCTGTATTGTGCACCACGAAGAGAAATTCACACCACGAAGAAAATCTCACTCCACAACTGGAGGGAGTTCCCTCATGTTTCTCATAACCGCAAATTCGACCATCATCGGTGTTATGGAACTTGTGGAGTCGCCAATAAAGTTCCCTCGGTTATCTTATAATCGTGCAGACTACTATCAGAGACTATGTGGAAATTTTGGGGGCTCTGTTGATGTTCCCTCTACTCCACGATCACGAAGGGAGCTTCATGAATGGGTTCCGCAAACCAGTTTTCCATCCCAACTTCTAATTTCCATTACTCCTAATCCGTAACTCTTTTTGGGCTCTACGACCAGTCAAATAAATTCTTTAAAAAGTGGGATAGAATTTTAGATCATGTATGGAAGTATATGGAATATTTCGAGTATGCAGTTTTTGGTGGCAACGATTCTTAGGCGGAAGATATAAAAAAAATATAAAGAAATACTTGATAAATGATGTAAAATTAATTTTTCATAATCCTAAAGGAAAAACATTATTATAATATTATTATTCATATGGAAATTTTTTTGAACTAATTTCTTTTCGGGATACTGACATATTTTTAGAATTAATATGAAATTTACCGATGAACCATTTCATTTAATAAGAGAGCATTAATTTCCTGGTCTTATAAGAAAAAAACTCATTAAAAATTTACATTACTAAATCCAAATATGTGGAATGATGATGTTTTTATAATCAATTATTATAGACACAAGACACATTCACTTACTATAGAATGATTTTTACTAAATCACAATTAATTTGTGATAACATAAGTGTCATTTAATTTAGTAAAAACTCATCACATAACTCAAATGCTAAAAAAATAGATATAAGACACCATTTCATAATGGATCACACACATAAATGAGATATAATCTTATAATACATCGGAACTCAAGAACATCATGCTGACATTATTAAAAAAGTCTACCTTTAGATTGATTTGAATATATGAAAACAAATAAAGGAATAATCAATATAAAGTAATCGATCATATCTTCCTATGGTTGATATATCTACTTTCATTAAGATATTATTTTTCACAGGGTGGTGCATATGTTTTATGTTTTTGAAAACATTTAATTTTTCATAAAACATGCAGTTTTTTTAAAATAATTATTATAATGAGTTTTTTAGACTGTTATTTCTTTAAAAAAAATTCGACCCCTAATTTTATAAATTATTTCTGGACTCAAAAAATGTAATTAAATTTCTAAAGTCAGAATTTTTAAAAAGATCCACATATTTTGGAAATGTTAATATTTTCTTGACTCGTTATTTTGATACAATGTATTCCCATTTGAAAAAAAATATTATAAATATTTTATAAGAAAATAGGTATAATTTGTTTTTGTATGTGATAGAATTGTAATTAGATTTATTTAAAAAAAATTAGGTTTTCTGTAAAAAAAAGATAATTCATATTTAATGATTCGTAATTAAAACAATCAGAATCAATTTTATCTACAAAAACCATGAAAAACACATTATTCTTCCTAATGTATTATATAGCCCTTCAAGGTACATATATATAAATATAATTTTTTAAACTATCTTATTATTTTACTTAATTTAATTTTTTTTCTTTAAAAAACATTTTTCTATTTTAAATGTTTTTATAATTTACTCTATAAAATTAATATTCAATATGATTAATGTATTTAAAACCTTGATTGTACGCAAATTATTTAAATCATTTTTTGGATTGTTTAAAACTGTTAGATCAAATTGAGTTTAACTAAAACTGTTTGATTTAATTTTGATGTTGAACCATTGTTCTAATTTCTTATTCAATGGAGGGAAACCCTCATCCCACAATATTTGTTTTAATGTTTTTCTCATATTTCTACTACCTTTATGATTCTCAATATGATCATATTTCATTACATCTAATCCACCTGCGTTAGTTTCATTCTGAGGGAGAAAATAGTGACATTTCTAAATGGTATGTTTTTATAGAAGGATTCATTGAAAAGGATTTCAGTGATATGTATGAACCAGACCACATTAAAACTATTCATTTTCAAGGATGGGAGTATATTTTTGGTGGGAAACCATACATGGGATTAGCTTTCTTTACCCTGATATTGTTAGAAAATCTATGATTCCATTATTTTTTATAAATAATATGGCATAGAAAATGTTAATTTTACCACACATGGGAAATTTTAAAAGGTTTTATATAAGAAATATTCTGGTTTAGATGGAATACCATTAGAAGGTGAAACTTATTCACCGTAACATTAACAACCATATAGTCTAGGTTCTTCTGATAATTCTAAAGTCGATGTTTTTTTATTATTAGGAAACATTTATAACGTTTATCACTTGAAACTAGATAATCACATTGTTTCCTTGTGGATTCAATGATTCTTAATAATGATAAAATGATATAGAGAAATATTTAATGTCTCGGATGTTTTTATATTAGAGTATCTATTCAATATGAGAAAAATTGATCGTGTTATGTTTATTCTTCTCACAGTTAAAAATATTATTTTTGGAAAAATTACATACAATATCATAGTGTTTTCATCCTTCATAAGTAATTTGGTTTAATCTTGCATGGAGTATTTCAATTTTTCTGACTAATAGGTTCTGTTGAGAGAAAAGATTTATTGCATCATTGAAGATATGATAAATAGAATGATATTTTATCTCTTTAAATATAAAAAGTTTATTTAGAATATTGGTGGTACTGTATAAGAGGATGAACCATCAAGAAAACTAGAAAAGGATAAAAAGAAGAAGAAAAAGAATGAAAAGACACCCCAATAAATAAGGAAATGAAACAAAATAATGTTCCTGAAGATGTTTGTGATGAGTGGATGAAAAGGAAATAACATAGAACACTAAGAGAACCTCAACTTGTTCTCTTCCATGTTGTGGCCAAGGATTTGATAATTCATGATTCTGAAACATTATAAAAATAAGAAAATAAAACAAAGTAATATACGAGTTTGATAGATAAAAAAAATTGTGAGAATCATTTGAAGAGAGTAGAGAGATATTTTGGGAATGTAGTTATTCCTATTTCTCATAAAATTAAAATAATATTAAAATTAAATTGAGTCTTTTTAGAAACATTAGTTGTTAATTATTATATTCCATTAATGAAATAAAATAGAAAATTGAATTCAATTGATTAGAAATAAATTCCATTAATTCATTAAAAAGAATTCGAACAGTATGACACAAAAATGGTGTTTTAAGAATAGATATACAACTTGAAGAGGAACTTAAAATATTTTTTGTTGAAGATGACGATTGGAATAAAAAATAAAGGAATAAAGGAGAATATGAATAATCAAATGAATACAATGATGTAGACTAAGAAGTAGATGTGGATGACGGTGAGAATAAATAATTTGAGAATGAAGATAAATATGAAAATTAAAAAAAAATTCTGATAATAAAGAATCAGAATCAGCATCATAATCCTCATCAGGCATACTATCTATGTTTGAAAATGAAGGTAAATCTTATAGTTCTGATAAAGATTCATCTTCATTAAAAGGAAAGGCAAATACATCATCTATGAAATATTAATATTATTATAATTCAATAACATAGATAATGATAATGATAAAAAAATATGTGGATATCATTGAAATTTATGATGATAAGGAAGATTCTAACAATATTTCTAAATAAGATGGGAAAATAGTTAAAATAAAATAAAAAAATAATTTTATGAAAGCTGAAGTTGGACTGAGATGAATTAACCCTCTTAATATTCAACAATAATAATTGAAAACTAATACTCAACTATTTCTTTTGAAGGAGTTGATTAAATTATTCATACTTTTAAATGTATTAAATGAACAATTAATAATTTTATGATCCTTTAATCTAGATGTAAAATAATTTATGAAAATATAAATAAAAATTAAGAATTTATTTAAGGTTTTGATAGAGAAATTTATTCTTCTTTTATCTCAGTTGGATGTTTTTCAATAATATTCCCAAACTCTTAGAAAATATTCCAATGATTTAGAAAAATGGACCTATCATATCGAAACTAATATAAAATTTCCTGATGAAAATTTTTATGATATAAAAATACTCCTGAATGAATAATCTAAATCTCTTAATCAATTATATAAATACATGTATAAAAGGGTGAGGTTTGTGGAGTATTTTATAGATGATCATTGTGAGGATGATGAAGTGTTAAAGAATAAGATCTGAGATATGTAGCAACAATTTTTTGAACTCTGATCCTAAGAAGATAAAGTTGTCATACTCAGATAACCTAAAAAACAATTGATTGAAAATGTTTGGATTCAAAAAGATAATGATTATAATTTATTGAAATATATACTGGTGTTCATGAAGATCATGAAATTTGTAAAAACATTTTTGAAGAAAGAAATATTTATTTCTAAAGTCTCATTGTATTTATTTTTTATAAAAACATTAGAAAATTTTATATTATATAAAAGAATTAATTATTCATTTAGACACATTTTTGGAATGTTTGTTGATTTTTATTTGTAAAATATTATATCATGTAATTTTTGTGGTTGATTAGTTAGTCCATTATATTATTTCATGTGGTATATTTTATAAACCCCTTTAGAATACATTGGATCATTTTCTATTCTTTCTAAAAATCATAAATGGGGAGATTTATGTATTAAGGGGGAGAATTATTCATAAATGAAAAGAAAATATTACAAAGGGGGGCTCATAACACAATGGGGAAGATATTTATTTAGAGTGGATAAAAAATTATTAGGGGGAGTTCATCATATTCCACTACATACTCTCCATCATATTCATATAACTTATAAACCTAGGGGGAGTTAAGAATTAATGATTAAATATGAACACATGGTTCTTTAATGAATATAGATTATAACTTTTTCAAAGATAAATTAATTTTAGATTTTGGGTTTCTACATTCCAAAATAGGGGGATATTGTTGAGTCAGAATTTCCACTCTATAATTTTCCATTCCATTTTTTTTTAAAATCAAAAACACATTCTTAATACATGTTTAATAAATTTTTATGTCCATAGGGTTTTAAAATTTTTTTATAGATCGTTATATTTTACCTTGCATAGAATAAATTCTTAATTATTAATAGAATAAACGATGTATTCATCATTATAATTATTTTAATGTGTATGTGACTGATTATCCATATTAACTTTTTTTTGAGCCAGAAGATATAAAATATTTCAATACTATCTTAATGACATATTTTTAACAATCATACCGATATGGGTACCAATAGAATCATATTTTTACTCATAAATTTTATCATAATAGATATCTTAAAGAATCCCATCAGATTGAATTATGTATATAATCATATTCAGATGTTTTTTATATTATAAGGAAATATTTTACACTGTATTGATGTAAACCCTTATGAAATAATACATTTAGTTATGCTAGAATGTAATGAGCTATTATGTTTTAGTTGTCCAATTTGTTTTAAAAAACAAGGAAAAATATGATCATTAGAAGAGATATATGATCATTGGGAAGAAGCCTATAAATACTAGGTCATTTGAAGAGTGTGTTTATCAAAATTTATTTTTCACTTTCTCATTTTGGAATATCTCGAAAGATTTATTATCAAGAAAAAAGTTTCCTTAGTCTTTGAAATTGTTATGAGTTTTCTAGTTCTATGTAAACCTTTTCATTTTGACTCCTTCCTAACATTTGAATGTTAATCTACGTTTGATCATCGTAAAGATCGAGGGATCTCTGGGATAGGAAGATGATAAATATGAACCATTAGATCATGTGTTTCTGGGGATAGGTTGATAGAGAATCCAATCATTATATTGAGGTCTTTTGAGGATAGGAAGACTGAGCCATTCTTAACAACTTATTGAGCGATATCATTGGTCATGAGAGACCTACGTTTCTATAAGTATAAAACATTGGATTAATTTAGTTTGGGATATATAATACCATTATATTTAGGTTGAAATAGTTATATTTTTAATTGACTAAAATTATTTATTTCTTTTATTAGCGATTGTATTTCTTTTTTTAAATGTTTTATATTATGTTGTATATATAATAAAATGTGTGATAGTGTATTCCTTTTTCTATTATGTTTGTTTTATCAGTATTATTCTTATTAAAATAAATGAACATTGATTAATTATATCCTTAATGATTCAATTGTCTATACTTTGATTTAATCATATTGATATTTTTTATGATTCTATGACATTGTAAATATGGAATTTGAACGTATGGGTAATCAGTCCTATATTAGGAATATTTCCCTAATATTGTAAACATATAGATTATAATCAAAACCATACTTTTGATACCAATGATAAATAGATGTGAAATTATTTTTAAGGAACTATATGTTGGTAAGATCCCTACGCGACGCAAAAGAACCCTACGCTACACAAAAGAACCCTACACTACACAGTTCAACCCTGCGTTGTGTTTACAATGTTAATGTTTTTAAGAAAGATTTTTAATCTGATATTTCTACAATGACCAAGTTATAATTGATGACTGATTCAAGGATCATTATGATTGATTCAATGAATCGTATTAATAAGATACTATCACTCATGTTATTAAGGGAAGTTACATCTCCCCAGGGTAATTGGAATTTTAATTTCTATGATCAATCAGACTATTCTTTTCAATTTAGAATACCAAAGAAAGATATATTTTCCATATATTCCATCAACATATCTCATAAAAAATATATGTGTGTTATAAAAGATTCACTTATGTGACTGATTTATTGAGATTATCTTTTACAGTGCATCTGCAACAAATGACCAAGTCTATGTAATTTTAAAATATGATAATCATTGGATGTTTTACATATATTAATCTCTAGTTACTAATGATGTTAATTTCTTATCTTATTGAAGATCATTTTTAACCAATATTTCATTAAACTAAATCATTTTTATGATATCCTTTTCTGAATAATAAGACCAATCATTCGTCAGTTGATTTCTACTACAACTATGATGATCAGCTAGAAACATTAAAATCAATAACATTTGACATGTAGGAGTTTCAACTGCTCATACATAGTTATGATAGATTATCGGCTTCTTGATTTAATATGTGGATAACTTATTCCCTATTAAAGATATATAAGGATTAGTTATTAGTTTTTTTCTATAGGTGTCAACTAACAACACTCATAAGTAGATATATGGTCTATTGATAAGAGGTCCACTATATTAACATTCACTAAGCACAAAAAGAAAGTTATTGGTGGAGTGGACAAGGGGATATTTTTTCCATAAACCACTATAAAAATATATTTTATTAATTTTTATTTTATCCATAGCTTATTTTTTTATATAAGAAAACACTTTTTATCCATATAAATCATGGTGGATGTTAAAATCTAGGATTATGGAATATTTAACAAAATACACAATTCACACCATGTTGTGTTACTTTGTATATTCCAACCTAACAATTGGTATCAAATGGTATAATTTGGATAAATATATAGTAATATGAAAACTATATGGTCTATAAAATGATGTAAATTAATGATCCTATAGAAGGAATTTTAATGGTACATTCTTCATACATTAATGGTGATCATTATGTATGATGTAAATGTCAAATGAGTATCTATATAAAATTTTTTGGATTCAATGTATACACAAAAAGAATTACTCCTTATAAGATTACTAAGAATAAAAATACTTGGATTGCTGAAATTGAATCCATGTATTATATCGATTATAATGGGACGAATGCTATTATTCTTCATCGTAGACCTAATGAATTAATTTGTGTATTTCAATTTCTAGAATACTATAAGATGAGATAACTATTGATGTTTCAATTTAAGGAATAGAAAATTTTATACAGATTAGAAGTTCTGTAAAATAACTATAGTTTGACACATATTGAATGTTTTATAGTGAATGCATCACATAGCTGAATTGAAGGATTCTGGAAATTTTCAACAATATTTTATCATTATGTGAACTAATCAAAAAATCCGTTCATGATTTGAATGTACTCAAAATAATACCTTCAAAATGGATTGGCATATCTACTCTTATTTTCCAATAATCACCTTTCAATGATCTGATAATGAATGAACTAATTGGTAAACTGATGATGAATCAAGCATAATTGTAGGATGAATCTGAAGATTAAAAGATAATATTGAAGAAGGAAAATACATTTTTTAATGTTAAATCTAATAAACATAGAATAAAAAACATGGAAGAAGGAAAATTAGGGAATAATTTAGATTCATCATATATAGACATTGAAATGGATCATCTAGCCATAATGATAAAAAATTTATTATAACAATAGATGATTTAGAAAATCATTTAGTAAGAATAAAAAATAACCAAGAGAAGCTAAATTCAATGAATACAAGAAATTGGGTCATATCAGACATGATTGTCCTCAACTGAAAGATGAATGAAAAATTTTAGAAAAGGGATATTAAAAGAATTAAAATTATGAACCTAATGTAAAAAAAGAGCAATGGAAGCTACATGGAGTGTATTTGAAGACACTAGTAGTCTTTTAGTGTATAATTAAGATAACAATAAATAAAATCTAAAATCCAATATATTCTTTATGAATAAAGAATAAAAGGTACAAAATTATTAATCTGCTGATTCGGATACTAGTAGTTTCTCAAATAATAAACTACATCCATAATATTATATAATGGAAGAAAAGTATGATTCCTTATTAAATAAAGGTATATATTTTAAAAATATTTATAATTTTGTTTTGGTTGAAGGAAATTCCATAAAAAAACATCAGGAGCTACTTAAAAAATTTAATTCCTAAGTATTAGACAATATCAATTATGAAAGGAAAATTAAGTAACTATGTGATAAGGTGGAATCCTATTAGTGTGTTTCCTTGTTTATACTATGAGATAAAATATTTTAAATGATATTTTGGAAAATAATTCCATTAAAAGAGAAATACTTGATATAATAAGTAAGGTCGTTAAGTCAAAATTGTATAAAAATTATTTTGTATCCATTTCAAAAAATGCTACATGTTATTTTTGTGGAAAAATGGGTCCTCACCCCAATAAGTGTTATATGAAATTCCAAAAATTAGTGCCATTAGAAGATATTTTTTAAAAAAATCACTAAGAATAGTTATATAAATTATGGAAAAATAAAGAATATCTATATTCATAGATCATTTATCACTAACACTACTGGACACAAGATGATATGCGTACCAAGATAAACATATTTTAAATTACATTTGAAAGAAACATGTCACAATAAAGAAACCCATATAATATATGTAAATTTTTTGTTCCATGAATATGAGTTGAGACTCAAACATATTTCATAAACTAAATAAATGGATGGGGGAATAGTCCTTTTTGATGATAATGTGAATGGACAAATAGTTGGAGTTGGAACTGTTGGAGATCCAACTAATATCTCAATCAACAAAGTGTTTTTTGTGTAAGAGAAAAATTACAATCTATTAGATATCTCTCTATCCTATTACGATGGATTTGTTGCGGATATTTCTGAAAATTCATTATTTCGGTTTAATGATTGGTTTCCTAAATTAAAGGGACCTATTACTGATAATGTTCATACTTTGGATTTAAATTACTTGTGTAAATAGAAATTCAACTGTTTAATTGCTAAGACAAATAAATCATGGATTTAGCATACAATGCAAGGACATTATAATATAAATACTTTATATATGTTATCATAGAAACATGTAGTTTTTGTATTTCCTAGTCTTCGGTTTGATAATGACAGATTCTATAATGCATGCAAAAATAGAAAGATTAAATAATTATTTTTCAAATATATTAACAAAATTTATACATCTAATCCTCTTAAACTTCTCTATATTTAATTTTTGGACCCTACCGAGTAGCAAATTTGGTTGGTGAATTATATTTTTTTTAGTAGATGATTATTTAATATTTAATTAGGATTATTTTCTAAAACTAAAAACTGAAGTATTTTCTAATTTTGAAATTATTTTTAATATTTTTCTAAATGAAAATGTTTTATAATAATTTCATTGAGAAGTGATCATGGCAGAGAATTTTTTAATAAAAAATTTAGCTATTTTTTCTAAAATATAGGTATTAATTATTCCTTCTCTCTACCACAAAATTCTCAACAAAATGGAATTGTTGAAGGAAAAATAGAACTATTCATGAAATGGAATGGACTACCATGAATGAATACAGTCTTCCCACCAATATTTTGTAAGAATTTGTAATTATAGCACAATATATTACAAATAGAGTTTTAATAATGAATATTTTCAAAAAAAACCTATGAACATTATAATAATTGAAAACCTAATGTAATATAAATCATTTCTTTTGAATAGAAGGTTTATATCATTAATACTAAGGAAAAACATGGTATGTTTGATCCAAATGATGATGAAGGATCATTTTTGGGATATTCTGCTACCTATAAATCTTATAGAGGGATTAGTAAAAATAATGGATTATTTAAGAATCATTTATTTTGATGTTTGATGAATCTAACCCTTTTATTAGAGTGAATGATCAAATATATGATGTTATATACACTTTGGACAACATTATACTTGGAACCCCTAAATATGATTTTGAAAATAATATAAATAAAATTCAGTGTAGTTCGGAAAAACATGGTACTGATGATCTTGAAAGTGTATTGACTGGAAAGTATATAACATTAAGGAACCATAATCTCGAAACTGTTATAGGAGACCTAGACATAGTAATTAGAACTAGAAGAAATGATGGAAACCTATATGAATTTTTTGCCTTTCTATCTCAGTTTGAACCAAAGACTATGGAATGAGACATAGAAGATGAAAGTTGAATGCTAGAAATGGAGAAATAACTAAACCAATTAAAAAGGAATTAATTTTGGTAACTTGTATAAATACTGACCAATTACCCATTTATACGTTCTAAGTGGGTCTTTAAAAATTAACACGATGATCAAGGGATCATAACTAGAAATAAAGATAGACAATTATCTAAAAGATATAATCAAAAAGAAGGTATAGATTATGATGAGACCTTTTCCCCTATATCTTGATTAGAATCCATTTGAATCCTTTTTGCTTATACATCTCAAATGAATTTTAAACTATATCATATGGATGTCAAGTATACATTTTTAAATAGACATTTAATAGATAAATTTTATTTTGAAAAACCCCTAATATTGAAAATACACAAAAAACCAAACACTGTTTTTAAACTCTTTTGAGAATTCTATAGCCTTAAAAATGATCCTAGAGCTTAGTATGAAAGACTATCTAATTTTATTTTCCAAATTGGATTTAATGCTTGATTGGAATATAATTTTTTTTAAGAAAAACGATTCTTGTTGTATTTTATTAGTAAAAAATTATGTTGATGATGTTATTTTGGGTTAAACAATTAAAAATCAATAAAATAATTTTTCACATTTAATGAAAATGAATTTTAAATGAGTGTGATGGGATGAATAGCTTTATTTTTTAGGATATCAAACTTATAAAAAAGAATATGGAAAATTTTTAAATCAATGTAACTATATTTATGATTTTCTTAAATTTTTTGACATGAAAAAAACAAGCTAAATACAACTCAAAAGGGTACTAATATGAAACATTATTTAGATGAAGTGGAAAAAATAGTATACAATATGTCATGTAGAGGTATTATTGATAGATTTTTATATATTACTGCTTTAAAACTACACATTATGTATTATATATGTTTATGTGCTACATTTCAATCAAATCCAAAAGAATCCCATAATACTATTGTTAAATGTATTTTTATCTATTTAAAAGGAAATATTTTTCAATCTCTACTTTTCCCCAAAACTCCTAATTTTAATTTAATTTCATTTTTATATACTAATATGGGAGGTTTTATATTAGTCAAAGAAAGTACCACATGAAGCTATCAATTTTTAAGAAAATCTTTAGTATCATGGTCTAGTATGAAATAACACTAGTTTCCCTATAAACCATTAAGGCATAATATGTGTCTGATGGCAGTTGTTGTGTATATGTTATTTTGATGAAAAAAACTATACTAGACTTTAGACTATATTTTAATAGTATATATATTTTATGTGATAATACTACTATGATAAATATTTCAAAAAGTCATCTATGTCATTCTAGGACAAAGAAAATTGATATAAGGCCCCATTTTCTAAGAGATCGTATCCTTAAAAAATATATATCATTAGAAATTGCTAATAATATATATCAATTAGATAAAATTTTCACTTAACCACATTCTAGTAAATGTTTTTATTTTATTAAGAAAGAATTATGAAAATTTAATGTCATGTAAATTCTTATAAATTTATATCCTATATCTATGCTTTTATTTTAGTAAAATTTATTTAATATATTTAAATTATTTACTTATTTTTTTATTAAAGTTGTATTTTTTTTGAAAATAATTACATTTTGATTTTTTGTCTTTTCAAAATATAAAAGTAATGAGTACATTCTAATCGGTACGAGAAAATTTTTTTCCTTCTCAAACTCTCTTTCTCCTATATTATACATCCTTTTGGTTTACTAAGAAGATTTATACTATTGATGGCCAAAACCCTAAACCTTTAATCGCTTCCATCTTGAAATTTTCAAAGATGGAAACCTCTCAAAGATATAATGACACTAATTTGGACACATTTTATTAAGCATTAGGGAAAGTGCACAATGTTCTCCAAAGAAAGGTAATCAATTATGATTATTTATATTCTAAAAATATTTCTCTCAAGGATGTAATAAGATTTCATAGTAAGGATTATGGTATTGGAGAAGATAACATGCATGTATTATATGACATTGATGTAAAAGAATTGTTTACAATTTATTTATTCAGTATTGGATTAGATGAAGATATTATTGTCTCTAAGATTGAAAATGATAAAATTTATTTTTCTTTTTTGGAAATGGATGTTACGTTTTCCCCATGATAGGAACTTTCATTTTTATTTAAGGAATATATGTAATGGAAAAAATTTGTTAGAGGACATTATTTTTTCATTATTTTGTATGGGATCTTTCTAGAAGGTAATGATAAATGCTATTAATCTTTCCCACTGAGTAAGGATGAAATTCCTTCAATCTAGGATTTTCAAAAGGAATGGTGAGCTATATAAGGTCTTATGTCCTGACATGTTTGTCATGTTTTTTCTTAACATTTTAAATTTCAATTTATGTCATTTTATGATAAGGTATCTAAACCATTTCTTCCACAAGGATACCAATATGTGATATTATCCCTATGGAAGGATTATATCCTTTTATTGTGAAGAAAATGAAACACTGTCAATATGTTGATTGGAAAATCATGCCTTCATTGCAACGTCCTAAATAATGGGACTGTTAATAATTTTGTAGTTTTTGGAAAAATTACTTCAAAAATATCATTCCTTTTTGTGTAGAATAACTATAAAGATATTTGACAGCTTCTCAATGCGAGAAATGGAATATTCCTTTGGATCTCTCCATCAAAGAGAGGCCTAATGACTATGGTGAATCCTTTCCTAAATAAAGTATTTTTCAGAGAAGAGAAATCTCATTTGACATTCCAGGGACTATGGATGAAACACCTAGAGTAAATGTTCATTAAGTTTTAGTGGTAGATCATATTGTGTGAGAGGCTCATAGTCAAGAACATCAAAGGGAATATGTCCCTAATCCTCCAACTCAATCTCATATTGTTCCTAGATATGATGTTGCACAAAGATGTTCCTTAATAGATAGATCAATTGGTCAGTAAGAGTCAATTTTTTCCTTGTTAGTAGTTAATGATAGGGAATATATCCTTGACCTTGGAACTCAATCTCCTGACTCTTCTTATTTTCTTGTTAGGGCCTATGTTATAAAGGAAAATATGGTGGATGCTTAGAGTTTGTTTCCAAGAAAATAATAGTCTGTTTAGAAAATGATGTTTAAAGAGGTTAAAAGTTCTTCAGTTCTAAGATAAGAGTTTTAGGATCAAAATCTCCATTTATGAAAATTTAAATAAAATATTATTTATATTAGAGTCCGTCATGTTTTTATTAGCAAAATTTTAAGGGAGTTTAATTTTATTAATGATGAATCTACTAATAAGTCATATTTTGATTAGTTAAAGCTGATGATAGGGAGATAATTTCAATCACTCCGTTAAATAAATAAAGTATCAACTTCATCTCAACTGACACCTCTATAACTGATGAGATGTTTTGAAGTAATTACATCAGTAATAACTAATTTCAATGATAGGAATTATACTCTCCACTGTGATCGTACTCATTTAAGTGTTTTATTATAAAAAAGTCATTTAGTTTTTCATCTAACATTAAATAAATCCTATTGGGATTAGTACTTCATTGTGTTAAGGATATGTTGACTCAATTCATTTAGTCAGAGGAAGCTATGAATGAGTTTATAAAGGTTAATGTGGCTGAGAATCTAATGATTGGTCAAGATTAGAAGAATATTCTTCAATAGTGGTTATAATTAGTCAACAACCATTTTCAGAGTTAACTAATAAATCTCATTGATATTATTTTTTTTACAAGCCATTCTTTATCATGCTTTACCCGCGGCATCTGGCTATTATGATCATAGACCCTCATTTTCAAGACAAACAGTCATTGGATGTCGATTGTACTCTATTTTAAAACAGATCAATTAATTTGAAAATCTATTTCATTTATTCATATTTAGTTTTATTTTATTTTATTTATGTTCAATACCTAAATTCCTTAATAAATTTATTTCTCTTATTAGTTTTTATAAATATTTCATTTATAATTAAGTGCTACATTAATTGTGGTTTAAATAATTTATTCATTTAAACAGCCTTTTTGATATCAAAAAATAGGGGAGAATATTTGTATGATAGGGGATAATATGTATGGAGAATACCTTTTGGGGAAGAATATTTTAAAATCACAACTTTTCTGTATAGAAGGTATGTAATTTACATGTATTTATTTTCATTTATCGAAATCATACTATCAAATTGAAATATTTTCTATAACTATTTTTTTAAGATTAATAATCCAATATTTTCATTTATGATTGTTATGGATTATGTAATAGGGTTTTATATTATCAAATGGGGGGAAATTTTTTTCCTTGAATTGTCTCAACGAGCTTCAATAATTTATGACGATTTTAATGTTAACAAATACAATTTGTTTCTAAAGAATTTTACTTAAGTGAGTTTTCAGTAATTTTTTTCCAGGATAAAGTAATTTAACATTATGAGAATTACTCTAAAAACAAAATCTCAAATCCTATGTACAGAAAATAAGTGTATGTTTCATCATTCCTATGTTAATCTAGAAAGGTGAAATGCCTTCATATGTTATCATCCCTACGTTATGATGGAAATGTGAAACTCTTATGTATTTTACCAACCCTATGATATGAAAAATAGTTTTTTTATCAGTATCCTTACATTTGTAAAATCAAAACGAGTATGGGTCAAAAACCCTACATTGGATGTTAATATTACTATTCATCAACCCTACTTCAAGAATTTGAAATAATGGTTAATCAATGCTACATTCAGGATATTATGAAAAAAAGGTGTACTATGGATTAACATCCCTATATTATTTTTGTTCCAAACACTACTGAAAGATGAAATTATGGTTAAGAAAGCATAAATTGGTAGGAACCCTTATCTATATAAAAGAATCATATGTGACATGAATGAACCATTTGTAATGCAGTTCAACTCTATGTTTTGTTTACAACGATGAAGTTTTAAGTCACCGTCTTCAATTATAGATTTCGGCAAAGATTGACTCAGAATTGAAGAGCAAATCGAGGATTGTTATGATTGTTCCAAAGATATATATTAATCATATAAAATCCAAAGGTTCATAAGGGCAGTTTCAACACCCTGATAAATTGTAATTTTAGTTTCAATGACTAATTAAACAATTGTTTTGGATCTAGAATACCGAAGAAGTTTATATGTTCTATATATTCCTTCGTAGTATGTCTTCATAATATGAGTGTGATAAGTGATTCACATATGTGAATTTTTTGTTGAGATTATATTTTATAGTGATACTACAATGAACAATCAAATATTTGTTATTTTCACTATAGGTTGTACTTTGAAAGTACAACATATTTAAATCTTGAGTTACTGCTATTGTTTAGTTGTTATTTTAGTAAAGACAATTTTGAGACAAGGATCACTTCAGACTGTTTCATTTTTAAATATATTCTTTTATGAATGAAAAGACCCATAAATTATTAGTTCCCTTCTCCCATAACAATAATGATCATCTCAAACCATACAAATTAATATATTTTGATTTCATTAAGTTTCAACTACTTTATACTCAATTTTAGTAGAGTATTAGATTCTCAATATATTTTTTGGATAACTAGTTCCTTGTTAATGAACCATAATCCTTTGTTATTAGTCTTGTTTTATTTATGTCAACTTCCTACACTCGGTTATATATTTATGGTCTTGTGATAAGAGGAAGATTTTAGTGGAATTCACAAAACTCAGAGAGTGTGATTAGTGTACTGTACTAAGGGATATTTGTGCTTCGAACCACTATAAAAAGTGGTTTTATTCATTTTTATTTAATCCAATACTCAATTTAATACTTAATAAAAAACTTATTTTCTATATTAATCATATTGGATGTCAAAATCCAATAATGTTGATGATTTTTGAAAAGCCACAATTCACCCCGCCCCCCTCTTGTGTTAATTTGTTTATTCTGATCTAACAATAATGATCCAATATATTTTCTATGTATTATTAAAATATTTTTTATAGAGATGTGATTTTAATTTGGATTATTACATTCTCACACATAATCAATCTTTGAGTTTGGTTATTCATCCAAAACAACGCATGTTATTTTATTTGGGTTTTAACTCCCCTTTAAAATTCCGGCTTTATTGTGGTTTTACATCCAATAGAAAAGGTGGATTGTAAGAGTTTTATTAATAACCATAGAAATTAGGGTATATATAGTGGGTACCATACCTCTCAAGAGGTAAATCTATGTGAACTGTAGATGTAAGAATATTATGATTGGATCTACTACAAAAATCATAAATTTTCATATATAGTTTCAGTATTTTCGTATATGTTTTATATTCTTCTATTTCACCCAATACACAATGATATTTTTAAAATAAAACTATGTTTGATATCATATATGAATGAAAATATTGATCCTAAATAAGCAACAAAATATTATAATTTAAACATGACTATTATTACCAAAATGTTAAATTGTACGGTATGAATAATATTAAACACTTAATGAGAGAGAGATATATAAATATCATGCTCAATATAAATATTATTAAAAATAATAATTAAATAACCAATCAAACTATATTAAATATATTATATTCTACTAAAACAATCAATTAAAGTTACTTCTTATTTATTTTTATAATAAAATATTATAAATAATTTATGCAAGTTAAAACAATGAAATTTTCTAATATTAATATCTTTTCTCAATTCATATTATAAATATAATTGTAGGTTTTAATTTTGATATTTTTTATGAATATGTATTTTGTTCAATGAATTTTGAAAAATATAATTTTTTTGTAAAATAGTCATTACTTTTAAGAAATTAAATAATTTAAAAGTACCATTATTATTTTAATTTTTCTTAAAATTAGAATTTTTATTATTTAATTATGTTTGGTCTATTAAATTACATTTAAATTATATTTATGTTTAATTTTATTATACATTCATTTTTATGGTTATAAATGCTCTTTTCTGATGATTGGATTAAAGTGCATAATTTTTCACTATTTTAATTTTTAAATAAACAACTATTGTGGATAAAAATTATAACTTTCTCGAGATTGAGAGGTCAATAAAAAAAAGTTCCGAATTTTTATTTCTTCAAATTTAAGGGGTTGATGAACTATGAAATTGGATTCCCCATGATTCAAAAGAATATATATGAAAAGAAGGTAATATATTAGGGTCATGTTTATGTTATTACCATAGAAAAAGTGGAATGATTAATGTTCTTTTGATTGGATTCAAGAATTATTTAACTTGACTATTTAATAAATCATATAATGGTAATACGATTTATGAAATGTACAAGGAAAATAATGCAGTACATTTTCAGTAAGGATTTGAACGCTTTTGTTGAATAATAATAATGTCTAATAAAACATTATTCAGTGGAAAGTTGAACATCTTTTAAAACACATGATTGAGGGAAATATAAACCTTAATGTTTTACAAATTTTTAGATAATTATTTTTGGATAAAGATATAGTTGATATGTATAATTTATATTGGAAAATAAATGAAAATTTGGAATTAATTAATGATTTATTAACAAAGTGTTTTATGCTATCATTGATGGAGTTTAATACATTGTTTCATTTATGGAATATATCAAATAATTTATATTTTACTTAAGGAATATGGAATCATGCATGTTTTAAATATGGTTTTATGGAAAACAATGATATTTATAGGTTTCCATAGAATACATGATAAATGTATTCACATGATTGGTATCTAATTATTAAAAACTAGTTATTTTTTGGGGGATTAATGTTATGTTTATTTTGTATGTTCAGTTTTATTCATTTTAATGTTTTGTATGAAAATATTTTAGAAGTGTTATCATGATAAACATTTATGAAATGGATTATGATAAGCATTTGAAATGGTTTTAGATAATAATGTATTACTCCAGCATATAAATATTTATTAAAATTGGAAAACAGGTGATAATAATTTTCTCAATATAATATCTAGATATCGAAGGAATGAATTTTCATTATATAGTTGATATTATGATTTGTTAAAAAATAATTTTAGTTTTATTGGAATAAAAAAATTTATTTCATGATATTTCTATCTTGGTGTAAGTGATGAATTAGTATTTGGTGGAAGCGCAATAAGAAAGATGAAATTGGGATTATAAAATAGAATTATATTAATTAAGTGTAATTCATAATATCATCTGATAGTAATATAATTCTATAAATTTGGAATGTATCTTTAAAAAAATTCATATTAACTTTATATCTGATGAATAATATTGTATTTGAAGTCTTCACTGATTTATGGTTTTAGGGTCCTTAACAGTCAATTAATCATAGAATTTTTTATGAATAACTACATCTATCATTTAATATAATAATTTGTGATTTTTATTTTTGTCCAAAACTTCCCATGAAACCAACGTTATACTACTTACTGGAAAAGATATTTGTTACTCTATATCAACATTGTACTTACCTTTAATAACTTATTAAAAGTATATTTATTAACGTTTTTATGATGTTTGTTTTTAACAAAGTAATTTTATTATAACAAACCTCTGATTTCTAAGAACTGGATAAAATTGGTTCAATAAAATTTAATTAATGTGAGTAGAATGTAATGAAGAAAAATAATAAAATATAAACAATATATTATATATAAAATGAGACACACAACACAAATATTAAATAGTGCATGGAGTATATTTCTTCATATTTCTGCTCTTCTATAGCTTGCAGAATATATAACCCCAAGTCTAAATGAAACATAATATAGTATACCATTATAACCTAGAAGATGAATCTTTTGGTATGAATAGTAATAAATATATTATGAAAATTTTTGTTTTATATTTATTAGAAATAAAATAATAATCGTTTAAAAGAAAAATAAATTAATTTCTAAACAAATTGTATTTTCCCTAAAATACGTTTTAGTGGCATTTTTGCACAATATATAAAATTACTTTTAACGGATTATATTACATTTATTTAATAAATATAACTTTTTTCTAATATAGTATCATTTATATTTGCAGTAGTTGAATTCTAGGGATCTTTCTAAAATGTCACATTCTTGATGAATAGTAAAGAATACTTAATTTTAATTGAAAACTATCATTTATTTTATGTTATTTATATAGTAAAATTATATTTTTAGTTTTTTTAAAATTTATATTTTTTTAACTAATATATAAATTAATGAAATTTGGTTTATTTTAAGCATTTTCATATTTAACATTGGTATAAAAACATTGGGAACTTTTGAAACTTTTCTATTTGAAAAGATGTTTTCTCATCGTCTTTTGGATATTAATAAAAAAATAAAATTTTCCAACTTCTATTAATGGAATTTAAAGAAATGGATTACATATTTGGAGTAATGATAATTTATAATATCTAATTTTGTGAAATTATATTTTCCCCAAAATTAATGTTGCCAATAATAAAATTTGTTTACCACATTTAAGGTAATACTGGATTTATCAATTGGGGAAACTAAAAAAATAAGGGTTATAATGACCTAAATACATGTTTAAAATAATGTTTCAATATATAAGAAAAAACTATAACTAATTAATCTTTATATAATATCATTTTGAAATCTTTTTTCATTTGAATAAATGTGGGTACACCTTTTTCATTTCAAACAATACATAATCGCCACTCCCCTCATTTATAATAGGCTACCCCCTCTTCTATATTATTAATTCCTTCGAACCGAATTGGTTCCGATAATAATTAACTAATAACATCATAAATTCTATACACTCATCTTATAAGTATTATTTTTGGAATAATTCCAACCTAGAATGATTTTCATCTAACCTTACAAGGTTACGTAAATAATAGTTAAAGTTCTTTAACGATCATTTTTATATTATTTACTACTCCAACTCACACAATTCATATAAAACTATGATGATATAATAACCTACATATATTAAATATATTTAAGTGTGGATATGTTAAGGTAATCACCTTAAACCATCCTTAATTCCATCAAATTGGTTTGTGAAATCATGATTCATGTGTACGGTTGACATCTTTTTCATGAACTGATGTCATTCATTATTCAATTACCACTCTTGATGGATGAGTAAGATGATTTATATATACTAAAATTATGAGATTTATAATAAAATTTCACCTATTGAATAATTATATCACTTTACATTTCTTTCCTTTGAGGATATGATGACATCACTACTGTGTATGGTGGACAACTGCCTCACGAAGCGATGTGATTCATTTTTCTGTAATGATTTAAATTTAATTTAATAAGGGTAAAAATAATTAATATATATATGAAATAATTAATAATATAATGGCATATTTATCATACTGAAAATATAATATATCATTTTTTATCTTACATTTTCACTAACATAATAATTATATCGTCATTCAGATACAAGTATACTATTTTCATTATTGAGTGATGTGAGTCAACTAGTACAAATATGGGATTTAAAAAGGCTATAATTATACATTTTTAAGGAATAAAAAACTTAATATAATAAAATTATTGAAATACCTAGGCTATTATTAGCGCTATAAATGCACCGATAGAGGACCCCCTTTATCATCACTTTTAAATTGAAATGGTAAAGGACCTCCTTTATCGATGCTACTTAAAGAATTGGTAATGGGTCCATTTATCTGTGCAATAATTCACTAATAAAGGGACTCTTAATCGATTCTTTGAGTAAAACTAATAAATGTGAATACTGAAGTAGTCTGATGTTAAAATTATAAAAAACTATTTTATAAATAATTGCGTAAAAATAGAAAATAAAAATTTCAAATATAAAATATAAATGAAATAAAATTTCTAACACATATAAAAAAATAATGTATTATAAAAAATTGAAACATATATTTTTAAGATTACATGAGTAATTATTGATTATTAAATTCATCAAAAAATATCAATCTGCCATTTTATTTTTCTCTCAACCCCAAGTGATGTTATTGCAGAACAAGCCACCACATCTCGTGAAAAATGCTGCACCTGTATAAGAATGAAATTATTATGTCAGTAATATAATAAATAAATAAATTAAACACAATTTTTCACTTATAAAATAATTAAATATCCTTTGATTATTACCAATAACACTATGTATGATATTGAGTTTCTTGTTAATGAAATATCTCTATCGAAATTAATATAATAAGTTTAAGATAAAAATGATTAGAAAATTAGTTTTGTAATAGATGATAAAATGTTAAGGAAACAATATGATCTTAGTTTCTCACGTGTATGATTGACATGTGGTAAATTTTTATAATTAAAAAAATAATTATGGATCTTAATAAATTATCATGAAAATTAGAGTTCATTATCTCTATTTTCAGTGAATAACACATGTTTTTATCAAAATTATTATTTTTAAACTAATAACAGAAACTTTGACTAATACATATAAGACTTTTTTATCATGTTTATGTATTTATTAATAATGCATATTAAAAATTACATATGGATCATTTTAATAATGTACCAAAAAACTACGAATTAATTTTTAATGTTTTGAGTATGTCACTTGTCTTTTAAAATATTATAAATTACAATTTTGAAAAAAAAACAAACACATAGAGTCATACAAGTCACATTGAGATTAAAATTGGGTCTTTTCTATTTATTACTTGTCCCAATTGAAATATGAATCATTGTACTGATGTATCAAAAGAATCTGAATTTTTTTGCCTAGATTTAAAATTTTCACATGGGTTTTTTTACAGATATTCCATTTTAAAATGTAAGTGGAAACTTTGATTAATATTGGACACATAGTTTGTTAGATTGGTGTGAGAATAGTTCCTAGAAATCAAAAATGACATATGAATCATTATCCAAAATAATAAAGACAATACGAACATGTTGTCTCAGTTTTTAGTGATTGATAAACATTTTTTACTAAATTGAAAATTTTAAACTGATAAAAAACCTTGATTCATACTTAGAACACATTGTATAAAATTTAGGTGTGTATAATTTATCCATGTCAAAAATTAATTAAGGATAATTTCTCTAAAGTATCAAAATAAACCTAATACATTTTCTCAATTTGGAGTATGTCATATGTCTTTTTTCGTTAAATTAACGTAAATTATAAATAGATAGACACACATAGAGTCGTACCAGTCATATCACGCATCAAATCAAAGCAAGTATGATTTATATATGAGAAAAAATAAATATAGGTCATTTTAATAAAGATAAAAAACAATCAAAAAGTATTTTCTAATTTTTGAGTATGTCACTTCTTTTTTTCTAAAATGTAATTTTAAACTATAAACATACACATTGAGTTATACTGGTCATTTAGTGTGCCAATTTGACCTGATACTAATTCCAACATGTCACAAATGACTTTTGAATGATTTTACAATATTATTAAGATGATAAGAGTGAGTTTTATTATTCATTAGTGAGCAATACAATTTCTGAACTGAAATTTCTATTTTAAATTAGTAATAGACACATTAAGTCATACTGAAGACAAATTATAACAGATTAAATTTTGGTTGATTTCTACACATAAAAAATGACTTCTAGATCATTTTAAAATTTATAAATAAAATTCTGAATATTTTTTATTGGTTCTATGTGTATCACTTTTTTTACTAAAATCAATTTAAATTATAAATAAAAGGCCACAATGGTAGTAATATCGGTCACATAGTGTATCAGATTTAGGTTAATTTTATTCTTAAATGTCAAAAATTACATATGTATCATTGTCCTAAAATATCAAAATAATTCAAAATCCTTTTCAATGTTTTGAGTATATCACTTTTGTTTTTTAGTAAAATGTCCTTTTAAAATGTAAACATGCACTTTTATTTACACTTGTGGATTGAGTGTATTTTCGACATGAGACTGATTCTTATGTATAAAAATTGTAATATGAATCATTTTTATAAATTATCACAATTATCCATGTTTGTTTTTTTTTGGTTTCCAATGAGAGAAACTTGTTTTGAACTAAAATATCAATTTCATACTGATAAAATACACTATGAGTAAAATCCAAAATAACATGTATCAGAATGAGGTTTGGATAATTCTGAAACATTACAAATGAGTGACAGATTATTTTTCTAAGTAAAAAAATATTTTGAATGTGTTTTCTTGGTTTTGTGTATGTTACACATCTTTTTTACTAAAATTAACATCAATTAAAAAAAGAAGGAACACTTGGAGTAATATCGGTCACACCATGCATTAAATTGAGGTATTGTGAATTGTTACACATCGTAAAATAAATATGCTATTTTTAAGTATAAAAACTATCTAAATTTTTTTATTGGTTTTCAGTATGTCAGTTTTTTTACTAAAATGTCTTCTTAAATTCGAAATACAACCTTTGAGTCATATCGATTACATCATCTTTTAGTTTGATGTGAGACTAATTCTTATATGTCACAAATGATTTTCGAATTTTTTCTATAAATTATCAAATAAATATTATTGATTTTTTCCATTTATTAGTTAGTGACACTAATTTTGATATAAAATTTCAATTTTAAATTAATAATGGACATGTTAAGTAATACTGGCCACATCAGTTGTCAGATTGACATGTCGTCAATTGCTATACATGAAAAATGAATTATGGTTTATTTAACAAATGCTTAAAAATAATCCAAGATAATTGTATTGGTTTTACTATTGTTTTTATGTTATGAACTAAAATTATTCCTTTATATTAAAAATTCATACATCGAGTCAAGAAAACCACATTGAGTGTCGGATTAACATGTGGTAAATTCTGACATATCAAAAATGATATATGGATTATCATGATATGTTTTAAAACAATATATGATCTTTTTATTAATTTTGGTACTGAAAAATGTGTTTTTAACTAAATTTTCAATTTAAAAAATTATTTATCATATAAAAAATCATAAATAAATTAATTTAAATGTCAATAAAATGGTGATAAAATTATCCAAATAAGTAGTATCAAGTCACCAAATTATATTTTCTGTATAAAATATCACCCCCATATTTTATTCACATTCAATCTATACAAATTTATTTCCTCTATTATACATCTCATTGATAAATAGATCAGAATAAATATTGAAGAATTTTGCAAATAATTCTTCACAACCCAAATAATATATATCATAATAGACCATACTATGTTAGAAAAATAATAATTAATCACCTAAATTTGATTGTAGTAAACATTGTAACACCATATATGATACCCACTCATCTCTAAAAAAATATTGTTACATTTTGAGTAAAAAGGTTTTCGACAATCCTGTTTGTACTAATAAAGTATAGAAGAACAAATGATTAAAAAATAATATTAATAAAATTGTAAATACCATTGACAATTACCTATTCATGGATGCTGGTCTTTACATGGTTTATGAGATCACTCAAAAATTTGAAAACATATTACCCATAATCAGTGTAGTTTTCATGCTTTAGACACAGTAGAAACATTGAAAACAATAAGAAAATTGTTTGTAAACATGCATGTATTGTTAAATCATTATATATATAACATAATATATTTACACTTGATGTAATCTAAAGGCTTTATATATTCAATCATTGATATCATATCATGAATTAACCAATATTTAGAGACCATGCTATCATAAAAACTCTTGTTGAAACATAGAATAAAACCTATACTTCGATGTCTATATATAAAATATTTATTTTAGTGTGTTGAAACTTTCAAATACACATCATGTGTGGTCAGTCTGATGGATATCCATGTACTGAAATGAAAAAATAAAAATATGATGAATCTATATTTTATTCAATTACTATTCAGTTCCTCCTATAAAAACAAAAATAAATAAGTATTGAAAAAAAACAAAAAAAATGGTTAGATTGAAGAGTTAAACCTATGAATTATAGACATAAAAAATAGTATATCATCTTTTTCATTCTTCTGAGATGGATTTTTTATTTTAATGATTTCAAATCAACATCATTTGAGACAAATTTAGTTTCTTCAATAGAAATGATCCATCGATTAATGAATTTGTGTCATTATTCGAATGGTTATCTCTTTATTTAGTAGTAATAGAAATGAATATGTTAATAAATTATAGTAATTAAATTTAATGAAATAATTACATAATTTTTTTGATATATGTTCTCTAAAAATGTACCTTATAAATGTATTCACAACTAAGACTCGTACCCATTCAAAATTTATGAATCTCATTTATAATCCCAAGACCAACTATATCTATAATAATATTTCCTATTATTTATTCATCAAATTGAATGTAGGACATATCTATATATTTTAATGTTCTCCATGCATGATTTTGTAATGATAATACATGTTTTAGATGATCTTTTAGGGATAATGTGCTCTCAAAAGGTTGTTTTTTCCTTGGTCGATTCATTCGATTATCTAAATCCGGGCTTTAATTTCCCCATCGCATTATCCTTCTCTGGTACCCTTACTCACTTAATAACTTTTCTCGTCAAATTTTTTTAGATTTTTAATTTGAAAATATTTATTAATGTCATACCTTTTGTATATTTATAATATCATACAGTCATGCAATGAGTTTTATAATAGCATCATCAACAGTTGTAATATTAGGATCATCTAGTGAAATCGGAAAATCAGTGGTCATCTCATGAGATACCAAAATCACTACTCAAATGTGATATTTTCAGATGTTATTTATTATGTATAATGTATCTCTAGATATTATACACCTTGCCCCATGAAACATGGTTGTGTGTGGATGTTGATAGAAATAAATCACAAACAGTACAACACTATAAAATTTTAGTAATATAATGTTATAATAAGATCTTTCAATCACATTTAGGAGAAAGAGTAATGAAAAATTGATTACTATTGGTAAGATACATGTTTTAATAGAATTACTAGCCTCAAATATATCACTGATATTTGATTGTTCATGTTAAGATCTTTGTTCCACCAATCATTCCCCTTAATCCTTTTTCATATATTGGTCTGCCCAACCATGTTAGATAATAATATAATGGAAAGAATCTATTTTCCATGAAATTCATTCATAATCATATATGTTTCTTCTTGTGGATTTTTCTTTTCAATATATGGTTGAGGAGAGTCTCTAAACTACACTCCTGTAATGTGATCGTATTGTTTTAAATACTTCAAATCTGCTAAAAGAAGTTATTATTATAGTGAAGTCACTATTTATTCTTGTTTCTAAGCTATATAAAATACATATGAATGTAAATAGATATTTTTACGTAATACTATTATAAAGAATAAATAATTAATATTATTTCATTCTTTCATATATTTCCTACAAATCTTTTCCCTTTTCTTCAACTATTTTACCCTCCTTATTAACACGAACCTACTTCTATAGAACATGATGTGAGATAGTTGAGGATTCAGATTTTGATTCATCAATATTCATCTACAAAAAGGAAGATATATTTTTTATTCTCACATAATATTTTTATTATTGATTGAATATAAATACCAATTTTTCCCTAATTTATCCTTTAATAGCCTTACATTACGATGGGTGTAAATTGATTTTGATGCACATTCATTATTTTCAATAAACCTTTATTGTTTCATAAATTAATCGTTTTAAATAAAAATTTTTTATAAAAAAGATATAAATTAATATATTGATGAAATAAATTAAACTGAAAGGATTTATTATCAGGAAAACTAATGAAATCATTCTCTATTCCCTTCATTATAATAATTTCATAGGTAACACGTGGGTGGGTCTTTACTTTCCCCTCTATATCCATAATATGAAACATTGCAAGAGTAGTCTGAGATACTCAATGGGCTATTCCAGTGGCCATTATGATCTATTTCCTACAAAAATATTCTAAAATAGAAGAACTCTAAAATGAATAGATAAAATTAAATAAGCACTCCATTATATAATTTTCATCTAAAATAGTGAAATTTTATCGTATCATTACCTTTAAATATTTCTAAAGGGACTACTTTTTACATGATGGACATAGAGCCACGAATCTATATTAATCTTCATAGTCATCCTTATTGTGACCCTAACATAACTAATTAACATTAACTTGTTGGGTTCAATAGGTTGGCAAGATTAATTCTAGACAACCAGACATTATATACACTAACTTATTTCATTAATAATTTTAGTAAACATTGTGATGTTGTGTCATTCATTTTTTTGTAGACATTATTTTGATCCATTAATGATTATACAATTTGAGAGAATTTTTTTTGTTATTCACAGCTTTTTGTAACAAAATCATTTATAAAATACATTGTCTGTATGAGTACTCAGACATTTAATTTATATTTTTTCAATAAATAAAACTATTTTTCTTCTCATTGATCTGTTTTAATTCTTTTAAAAGGTTTAATGGAATTGGTCCCTTTATCATGAATCCAAATCCCATCTAGCTGGTCTCATCTAACGTACAATGAAATCCCTATAATAGAACCACCATGAAATAATTTATATCTTCAAATGAAAGGGTTATTATAGATTAAATTTTCATCAAATATAATGTTGTTTTATTCACCAGTTGTAAAATAAATAAATTATTCCTTATTGGATCTCATACATGATATTCATATACTTCTTGTGATTCCCTTATGAATATATAATCATGTTACCCTTCCACATGATGATTCGCCATTATAAGGCCCATTACATCAATATTCACTACACTTAAATTGTCAACCCATTTTCAATTCAAAATTAGAACATTAAATGATTAATAATAAAAATAATATATGTATTTGATAACAATGAAATATGAAATATTTTCATATGTTTTCTTTCCATCCTTCGAACTAAGTATGTGCATCGCTTCCTCCACAAGCATAACTATACTATTATATATCATAATACAATAATTGTTTTCTTTTTTATGTAATGTATCTCAATTTATTTCAAAAACATTGTAAGATATATAATTATCATTTGGTATATGGGTTATCAATTGAAGTCATTCAACAATTTAATTGTGATATTTAGATAACTCCATATGAATATATTCTTAAAACCTTCCCATAATATTTTGATTTGGTGTATTTGACATCCATCCATCAACCCTTAATGGATTATAATATCAAAGAATTTATTTAGGGGATTCATCATATGGATAAACATATCCACTATTATATAAAATTCACAGTTATGTTTTCTCCTCCCCTATGATATAAATTGTACCAACATATCCCCAAGATATCCCATCACTAGTAATGAATCCATTATGGAGAGTCTTCGGTAGATTGATTCTATTATAATCTATATTGTAATTGGTATATAATTCAGAGGTCTCTTCAATAATATATCATTCTTTATTAAAAATTTATCAATGAATTAAATTAATGACATAAACATTAAAATTATTCATATAACGTTAATTGTGGTTATTCCATCTATAATGGATTGGAACATATAGTTAAACTTCTCTAACCATGTGAACCATAAAAATGGCCATTATATCAAATAATTATGGTTGGAAGAACATCCATTATTCATTTAACATGACTATAATTTTCATATTCTTGATTTGAAACTTCATCGGGTCTATAATATTTCTGTATATAGATTTGAAACAAAATCCGAGTCAACAAATTTTTTATCATATATTTCTATGATCAAAAAAATATAAATAAATGGGAATTAAAATTTTCATAAAAATATGAAACTAAAGTGATTTTAATCCATGTGACATCAAATTATTTGTTGACATGCTATTTTTGATATTTGATGAATGACCCTCTTGAAGTATTACACCATTAAATAATACATAAAATTGAAAATTTTCTATTCTTGACAGATTAATGATTTTAGATAAAGAAATGTGCCTCATTTACCCATCACCAATGCCATATCGTCCCTAATCCAAATGTTAATCATGTTCAACCTAGCCTTGATTCTATATTTTACTATGAACATTTAAAGATATGCCAATAACACTATGAAATTCATTATTTTCTACATGTATAAAATCAAGAGAATGGAAAATGTGAAAACCATTACAATATGGTAATTCAAAGAAAATTGATATCTTTTTTCAATTTGATCACATACGTTTTTTCAAAAATGGTTTACAAAAAATAGTTTCAATATCTATTAATTTGTTGAAAAGTTGATCACCCTCTATTGGCGATGGTTTAGTAACTTTTTCAGGATTCCCATCCGATGTTGACATCCAGGATTAGTATTTATGTCATCAATGTAAAAATTTACAATGTCCTAAAATAAAAATCATCGAGGAAAGATTTAACTTAACTGAGTGTGTGCATTCTTTAAAAATGGGACACCCCATTCATATTATAATTTAATAGCTAAAAATATTCATAATTTAAAAAATTATTTATCATTCCATACAACATGGCCCTTAATATGAATTCTTCACTTTAATGAGTATCACAATTTATAAAACATGAACCTAAAATCAATTTCAGATAATTAATCAATGGATCCCAATAGACATCAATATAATTATTGGGGTTATTTGGACTATATATAAGCTGAGACAAAAAAAATGTATTCACACATCACACATTATAATAGAAGGAAGTTATAATTAACCAACATGATGAGAAATGTAATATAAAACTATTATATACACCAAAATGGTTTATTCCATCTCTATACAAGATAAGTAAAATTATTCCAATCTCATTTCAAAATTTAGGACACTCATAAAAATATTTTCCCACTAGGAATAATCTTCTGTATGATGATGTTTTTCATCTTTAATTCTTGTATCATCATTAAATGTCAACATTATTATGGAATCCGAAAATACATTAAGTCTTCTAAACTGTGGAACTATATGAATATAAAATAATTATCTTGAAGGGTATGATTAAACATTCTTTTATTGATCCCCACAACACTTATGGAATTTTATAAGTGATTCATGGTCCTTGAGAAAAAATATGACATCATTTGGATAATAATGTATTTTTTAAAGATCATTTTCATTGAACGTAGAATTATCTTATCATTATATGTTCACCGGGGAAGTTCATTTTATTTTAGTAGAATATCATTCATCATACCTTGTTTTTTATAAAGAAGGTGTTTCTCTATCCCCTAAGATCTATCAAATTATATTACTTAAATATTGCAAACAACTTTTTTACATAGTACAACTAGTATACAATAAACACACAGAACAACTAATCAAATTATGAAAAAAAACAATATTCTTTAATGTCATTTTTAATTGAAATATTTTATTCATCAACAGAATATTCATCCTCATTAATACTCATTTTCATGTCAAAATGGGTCATAAAAACAATTATCATCCCAATTTTTTTAAAAGTTCATTTTTCCCATATTTAGTTCAATATATATAATCATGATCTATTTATCAAAAAATAAAATGTTCTTTCAACACATATTGATTAAAATTTATACAATAATTATTATGTAAACATAGAAAAAGAATTTTAGGAGGGTCATGTTCATTCTCTATGACAAACATGATGAACTCTTTAACTCCATTTTCATACACTTTTTCATATGAATATCGTGCATATATTTTTCTCATATACATAATATTTGGTTCATAAAATATTCATTTTTTAAAAAAATAAATAAACATGAGTAGATATTTATAGTAAAAGGAAATTTTGTAGATAATTATTTTAAGGGGAAATAAGCATTTATTTATTTCAAATAATTTATTTATACTAAACGAAAATGGGTTATTGAATTTGAGAAAAAATTACTCAACTTTTGGTGGGAGTTACCCTTTAAATTCATCCAAAATCATCAATGATAACTTGTGTGTGGTTGAAATAATTTAAAGTAAAATAGTAAAACAATATGGTATTTTCAAATTGAATTTTTTGTATTATATCATCAGTTGTTATGAAACACCCATTTAGGCTATGTTGTAAATATGTTTTTAACATCGGTTGATAAAAATTAACATCGCAAATAGATTTGTGAGGATATTTTCTCATTAATTAGTAAACAATCAATGTGAAAGAAACTATTTTCATAAAATTAAAATTACTTCATCCCCTCCATAATAATATAAAAGAAACCTAATAAATAGAAAACCATCATTTGAAAAATTGAATCATGGACACATGAAATTTGAATATTCAGGTTTACAAATTTTATTACAAATAAACTAAATTTCAATAAAACCTATAAAATTAATTATCCTTGAAACTTATAATTATCAAACTATTCTATATTGTAATAATGATGGTCATAAAAAGGATAAAAACAAATCAAAATAAACTTAATAAGTATTTTGAATAAGATTAAAGAAATATTACAGAATAACATATAAAGAAATATAATTGTCTAAAACTTCATAATTTTTTGGTTAAAATTATTTCATACATAAATCATAATAAATTTTATCTATATAAAATTACACCTCATTTTTGAGAAATTTTTATTCAGAATAAATTATCAATTAAATTAATATTTATAAGCTCTAAATCAAAAATTTAGTTATTTTAATTGAATAAAATATTTACATTTTATTATTTTATTTTCACTTTATTCATTCATGTTTTCTATCTCAATAACTCCATGAACATGTTTCAAAATAATATGAAGAAAATAAATTTAAATTTCATTATAATACATACATGTATTAAACCATACAAACTTATATGTTAAATAATATCTTAAATTTTTATTGCACTTCACCATAAATAGATAAAAGATAGTATAATAGCTTATACCTTTGACATAAAACACATCACATATAATTTCTACTAACATATAAGAATATATAAACTGAGTGGTTATTCTTTTAAGAAATATATAATAATATATGATATATATGATTCATACATTAGAAGATAAGGAAACATCCAACACTCAATAATTGTATTCTGCTGAAATCATTCAATATTATAAACAATTATTTCTATTTCTCATATTGCCTTTCTTATGCGTGAAATAAATTTTGGTTCAATTAGCCCATATATATATATATATATTATTCTTATTACAAATAATATAAATATACCTAATATAAATCAAACATGAGTATAAAATTAAAAAAATTAAACATACAGAATGATTTTTCTTAGTCATCTTTCATGGAAAAAACATGCATCGTGTTGATTCCCAAATGACCTCAACTTTAATGTTCTATGATATTGATTTTCTAAAAATCCATAGTAACATCAAAACCAAAATTCTAGCATCCATTGTAATCTCATCAACATCAAACAACAAATATGAATATGATGAAAATCAATGAAGACGTGTATGAGCTGTCTCTGATGTCATAACACTTTTTGTTTGTGGTTTTTTATGCATAATTTACTTACTTATAAATTATTCATGTAAAAAATAGATAAAAATAAATACATTAATATATTAAAAATTAATAATTGTAATAGTAAAAGAATGATATACTATATATTTACCTCTATGACATCCGGTCGAAAGATTCGATATGGCCAAACTAAAAAATTTCAAATACTTTGTCCGAATGTTCTCACCTAATCTATAAGAAATGGATTTCATGCTGGTCTATCTATTACAATTTATACATTGGATGTATGATTCATTATCTGTATGTTTTGATTATGAAATGTATCTCCAATATCAAATATCATTCCGTATAAAAAAAATATGATGCTGGGGATCATCAACATATACATCACAATAAATTAGAAGCTAAAAATTAGGGGTGCATGAGTAGGATAAGTATAATGAATGGGGTCTATAGGCAGAGTTGTATGATAATGATAAGAAGGAGTGGGGTCTTCTAGTGGAGATGGAGGAGTGAATACTACTAGGGGAGGTGGATGAGATGGATTAGAAGTATGAAACTACCATTTCATGTATGCAAACATTGACTATACCAAATATCTAATGTCATCCTCAAACATAACATTAACATTATGATCAGAAAATTCCAAATGATCTATTTTTTAATAAAAATATTCCATTTTTTAGGCTTCATAACATTGAAATACTTTTTTACAGATTTACCTTTTTGGTATCCTAAAACATGACCTGGGAGTTCGGTCTTTCCCAATGTTGTACTAAAATATCCTTCCAAACCACAACTATAAACAATCCATATGTGATATACTCATTAGTATAATCTTATATATAATATTTGAAAATATATTTAATGAATTAAAATATATAAATAATTTATTTAACTTAAATAAATAAATGGAGTAATCAATTTCAAATGTATCAGCTAAAACCTTGAAATATACCATACAATAGTGTCATTGTTTTCTTATCCAAGACCTATTACATCTTTTATGTCTAGCTATGGGTATGATAGTCAACCTCTATAGAGCTTTGAGGCTCATCTCTATGTCTTCTAAATTATCCAACCATCATTTCTTCTTCTAATAACTTATACTCTCACCGATATAATGTAGGATGGTATACATTTATAGATTTAATATCTTGAGTAAAATCCTCAATTTCTATAAATTATGAATAAATAAATCTTTAATATGAACATTAATATAAAAAATATAATATTCCACAATCCACAAACGAAAACGTATTCCCATCGTATACTTTAAAAAAATTTCTCCAATGTATACTAATCAATACATGGTTATATGTTACATAGAATATGATGTTTTCTACCCCCAAAAATGAAATCTGATATGAGGATTATTTTAAAATCCCTTAACCCACTAGAGTCTAATGAAAATCATTTCTTCCTAAATCTCCAATATAAAGTATATCATATGTCATCAGATAAGAAAGGGGAAAAAGTTTATCATAAATATGTCATGTCAATTATAACAATAACAAACCATCTTACCCAAATAGTCTCCCATAATTGAGATATTTCAACTTTTTTAACACATATATAATCATCATTCGAAATATTTAGTTTGGTTTTATGCTCCATTGATATAAAACTCTAGAACTGTTTTGAATTAAGAACTCTTGAAATATCATTATCATCAAAGTCTATTGGTATCCTCTTATTCTCGGTATAGGCAACTGATAATTTGGTAAATGTGTACAACCACATTTACTAACACTTGAACACTATCTTACCCCCTATGGATGTATATGTATCTTGTAAATAATTATGAGGAGGATCATCAATAAGATAATGTCTATGTTGCTCCCTAACGGTACATGTACCCTACATCGCAAAATTATATCGTGAGTCATGTATTTGATCCATCATTATCATAAAAATCATTGTAACAAATAATAGGTACAAAAATTTATATACCCAACTATTACACGCTCAAGTAATTAAAAAATTAAAAAAACGAAAAAATTAATCAATACATAACAAATTTTTATTCATATTTGTTACACCGGTTGACTAAAATTCGGTGAAATTTAATGGTAGATTAAAATGTATGAAATATTAAAAACAAGTCCCAAATAGAGCATAAATAGTATAAATGATCCATATTAGTAAATCATTTTTTACACCAAAAATATTATTTTTTGAAAATAATCATTTACACAATTTTTTATATTATTATATTTAAAATAAAATATTTTTCAACAAAATCATTATATTTATACGTTCTGTATGGTAAACATGGGAAAAAATAAAACTAGACTATTATAAAAAAATAACATATTAATTAAAATATTTGTATTAATAAAAAACTAAATTCAAAATATCTTACAATTTCTAAATTTTTAAAAAGTAAACTATAAATATACATATTTAACCTATAATATTTGGAACATACTAAAATATTGTTTTACCAAATTCATTCATTATGATTGTTCGTTATGGATAAAACCACGTTTATAGGGTTCTCATCAATATTATCTATTTATCATTCCATGTACTAGGTATCTCACATAAATCTCTATCTTTTTAAATTTTATCATCACAAAACTGTTGATTTTCCTTATAAAATAAAAAACCACTCTGTATTGGACAGATCACAAACATAGAAATTTGTTTTCAAGTGTTTTATTGATAAAAGAATTAGTTGTGTTGTCCAATATAATTAAATTAACTAGTTCCATTCCAAAATAACCCTTTCTAATAAAATTATTACTCATAAACCATTTATAGTTAAACACAATAATTTTAAATTTAATATAATCATCCACCCATATTTTTTTAACAACTCTATAATATACACTTGAGGTGAAGATTGGATTTTTGGCTTTGGCCCTAAAAAAGTGATTTTACTTCTACGAACACCAATACACTAATATTCTAAACTTCACATCTATTGTCTTAGTCTTTCATATAAAAGTTATATCCATTAATATCATACTTGAACGATGTCATAAAATATTAACAAGGACTACCCAATAACCATTTCAATGTTTCTAATACATCTAATATACCAAGAACGATTTATTTAAACCAAGGATTAAAAAATTATGCTCATTCATAACCCATATATCATTCTTCTTTAAAAAAACATTTTAAAACAAGATTATTCATTTTATAGATGGATGAGAATCATCTATGTATTTCAATATTTATAAATGTACCTTCATTATCTTCTAACTTATCAGTGATATTACGTTAAATCCATGGATCAGATTTCCCTCAATATTGAATTATTCATGATGAGATGTAGGAAAATAGATGTGATTCACTACAGACATATAGATTGTACATGAATTTGAAACCTCCGCAAAAATATACTTCTCAACAGTGGAGGCTTTATGAAGAAAGGGATTCTTAACATAACAATTCAATATCAACATATACCTTTCAAAATGACATATCCAATGTAGATATATAAGTATTCAGAGCATTATTTCTAATAAAAAATTATCCACGTAATGTTCGTTGATTTTAAAACAAATTGAAGGAAAATACATTTTATATTGAAACATTATAGAAACTACATAATTATCAAAATTTTATATTGAATTAGGATCAAAAAACATATCAAAAATTATATTTAAATCATTAAAAACATTAAATATAGTTATTCTAACAATAATTGACAACATTAAAAGAAATAATATAGGTAGTAATTGTTCCATCTTGATTTTATAATAATGAGATTTAATATTTGTAAATATCAAATCCTATAAAGACACAGAACATTAAACATTGGAAAAATAATCCTCTGGCACTGTGATATCCTAAAGAAACTGGAAAAAGATTATTTCTCCCTCTGGGATAATTTCTAAAATGTTGGGGGCAGTAATTTTTGACTTCTATCAGAAGTGGGAGCTAACTCCGGACATATTCCCATTAATATTAAGTCCAATACTTCATTAAACACATTTTATTCCTTCCTTTAATATTTAAAAATGATCCAATTAATCTATCACCAATATTATTGTCGACATTATTGTCATCAATTTTATGTTATACCTTATTATATCTTTTGTGTACTATACCAATAAATAATGACCGGTTCTTCCAAATATTTCTATCATTGACACATTTTTGTCTTTTTTGATGTTACATCTTTGTTATTCAACCTAAAGAAATATTTATCTATGGAGAAAAGTATTTTGAGTAATATATAAATTCCATTAATACATTTAATTCATTTTTTAATATTTTATAAGAGTGGTCCATAGAAAAAAACCTTCAATGTCCAATGTATACTATTTTTCATCTATATTGTAGTTGATAATACGAAGTCTATTTTTCAGAAATTGAACAATCTTTATGCCCCTTAAAACTATATCTAAGAAATTTCCATATTCTAGGAATTCATTTATAGTTAACATAATCATTGTATACATTTTAAAATATTCCATTGGATAAGAATCAAATATTCTAATACCTCTTACCCATAAATATAACAAATAATCAATTAATGGTGACAAGAAAACATTAATATCATTTTCGAGATGTTTTTGTCCAAAGATCATTAAAATCTATATGAAATATTTCGCATTTTAAAAAAATTAGGAGTGAAATTTTAAATTTCCCGTAAAATATTCCATGAATTATGTGTACTACTATGTCTTCGATTTGAATTCATTCCTTTTATTCAAATTTTAGGCCTGATGATTCTAGCCTTATTTCAAAATATTGGGAACTATTTATATATTTTCATCCATTGTGAATAGTAATCTAGATTCAATAATTTTTTGTCCCATATATGCTCATAGCCATGCAATAACAACATTTTTGCATTATTTGAACATAAAAATAATCTTTTCAAAATGATTAATTATTGGAAGACACTAAAATTTAATGGAACCTGTCTCTTTAACTACTAAATATAAGTGTGATTTTTGTTTCATTTTATACTTTGATGTCCCAATTTTAGGAAACTTTGATATAAATTATTATTCCTTATAAAATAAAACATAATCATTTAGTAATTAATTTATTTTATTATTCCACAATACCATCCGTTCAAATATTTTCTCCTCTTTGTAATGTGAATCTAGAAGATCATTATCTTTAGGATTAATGACTTTCAACAATTGTAGAAATCCAATACTCTTGTCACTCCATCCATTTTTCTCCCTTATCTAATCAATCATAACATCTTCTATAAAACATAAATTCTATACAACTCAGATACAATGGGTTTTCATCATCACCATATAGGTGATCAATAGTTGGCTCTTTCTTAATTTCCTCTACTTCATCATCTTGATTAATTTCTTCAATTTGATTAGACTTATCATATTGAAATTCAATGTCATTAATATATCTGAAATTATTCCAAATTTCACCATGGAAAATCTAAGGGCTATTAGACAGATTAACAACATGAAAAATTAAATGATCTTTAGTATCAATACTTTTCAACTTCAATAAATTTAGTCATTTTAGTCATAGATTGAAAAACATTTATTTTATAAAACATTCAATTTATAAAATATCAAAAAAACCTTGAAACCCTCCTAATATTAGTCACATAGTTGAGGTGTAGTAACCAAATATCGACTCATTATTATCTATAACAGATATCAAAATCAAATATCAATTCAAAAGAATATAATTGTGAAAAAATTTATTTAGAGGAGGGAAAAGTGTCTTATTGATTCATAATAAAGAATATACACATGTGGTTTTATTAAATTGTAAAATATATATTTGACATTCAATGATTGTGAAAATAATGTTAATGAATTCAATATCATTGGACAAGAAATTTAATGTAAATTGGATGATAATAGATTAAGTGTATAATTATTGTGACAGGTAGTATATTCAAGGAAAAAAAGATAGAGGTTTATGTTAATACTTTCAATAGAAAAATTTTTATTATATTATCAAAGAATCTAATGAATTTTAAAATAAATATCTTAGTGAAAAACACAAATATTTAAATAAAATATTATCATTTAATTATATAATTTCTTAAAAATATTTACATTGAATGATTAAATTTTCTTTTAATATATATCAAATATTGTTTATTCATAACTATATTAAAAATAGAAGTCATTAATCAAAATAATCATACTGATGTGATGATTATTTTTCAATTGATTAATAATATGCAACCTCAAATATAACTAATATTCTTTTATTTAATAATGGGGGTAAACTTTTTTAGAATTAAGAAATATAATATATAATTTGTAGAAAATCTATAATCCTCCAATTTAGAAAAATATTTTATTACACCGTAATATGTCATTACATTTTTCAAAACTGAATAGATTGAGTATTTAATTAATATACCTCCATAAATATCCATTTTTATGGTAAATGTTTTTATTATTTATCAAAAAAATTAATATATTTTATATAACTATATTTAGATAAATAATATATTTGGAAACCTTTATATTATTTTAAAATATAATATTTTTTTACAGGAACAATGATAAAAATTAAACTATGCTTCATTTTAGATCTGAGACATCTATAGTTTATAAATCCAAAGAAGAATTCACACGCATTTTTCTATGAGATGAAATCAATTGATAAGACCTAAATCACTAGGTAAAAATTATATTATAACTAGATTATAGAATCAGAACATCAATTGATGAGATATATATTAGCACTAGAGTATATGATTCAATAAAAAATACAAAATCAAAATGCATCATTTCTAACATATAATGTTGAAATGAAAATTTAATAAGAAACACCAATGAGAAATATAAATGTGATAGAGGATGAATTATGAGATTAATACAATAGAATATGGTTCAATGAGATCAAATTTGGTGGCCAATAATATGTGAGGGTTTATGAATCTAGTAATACAATACTCATGTCTCTAAGAAATAATAAAATAAATGATTAGGGCTTCAGAGTGAGAGCAACGACACAACAGTCATGAGAATGAAAGTTCCCAAAATGGGTTCACATGAATATTCAAAAAAATATAAATTTTATTTCACGTTTTTTATATTTAAACTGATTTTAAAAAGCAGTGGAAATTAATTTTTACTATAGGTGATATTATATAGTTGGTGTGAAAAGCTGAAGAAATCGCTTTCTGGGGTCTTTTATTAAGAATCGACATGAAAAGTCATCCGAATTCATTTTTTATTTGGGTTATTATATAACCAACATGTAACATCCATGGAAATTGATTTTTCATGTTTAATATTATATAACTAATGTGGAAAATAAATTTATCCAGCTTTACATGTCGGTTCAAAATAACAAACATGAAAAAATCTACATGAATAATTGTTATTTGACGAGTAGAAATTAAAGAAACATTGGAACATGTGTATAAGAGAGATGGGATCATTATTAAGAAAAAATTTAATAATAACTATTTATGAGTTTAATTCAATGAGGATGGTATTTGTATCCTTAAATATAAATGTTCCCAAGATGGGAGTTGGCAATGAACGAGACAACATTTCTGAGTTTGTTGCCTAATGTTGGAAAATATAACTACAATAGTGTGATCCATGAGATGAGATCCTTGAATGGTGTGATCATGGTAAGTCTCATGTGGATGTTGTTACACACACTTGTGTTGATATATCCATTTTAGTTCTTTTTTTCAAATAAATCCTTCAATTACTTCATTAAAAGAAAATGGCATTATTTTATAGAACTAATTTTCAAAAGAACATTGATGCTCATGAAAAAAAGTAGTAATCTTATGACAGTTTTTGTATCCATTATTGGTGGTAGTCCAACAAGTTTGATGAGTTTAAAATTATTCATTAATTCACTTGGTATGTGTTGGGCCTTGTGGTATTTCATTGATAGTATAATTGAAGCTTAAAAGGAGTGAGAATGTTCAGTCAAACATTTTATTTTTACAAATATTATAATATTTACTCATTTATCAAACATTAATATACTCATCCCTTGAAATAAATTATTATGAATTTGAATATATTATAATAATAATATTTATAGAAGTAAAAAAATGATACTTCGTCGATTATCCGTGACTTGAATACCCATATGACACTTGATTCATGTTTACTACTACCCCAAGAGTGATCATTGGTCCCAAACAACCAGTTGATAGTGTTGTGGGTATCAGCATAAAATTAGGGAATGATTAACCAATTTTTGAATAGAGATATTTCATGGTTATTCAATACATAAAATAAAAAATTACTCATAATTAAGTTAAACCATCCAAGAATAAAACATTAACAAAAATTCCCTGATAAGGTAAGAAAAATAATCTAAAACACCCATTTCTCAACATAAATGAAAACATAACAAAAATCATGTAACTCATAGTTTAAAGGAATTTTTGAATAGAATTAAAACCGAAGAAATGATAATAATGAGGAACAACTATGATGAATTATATAAGATTCAAATAGGATCGTGAATAACCTCATGCAGTTAATACTCTAATTTATGAAATAGTCCATTTAATATTAAAAACATTAATTATTCACTCTGGTGATATTATAACTATTATAATCCCTAAGTACACTAAAATTATAAAAATAGCAGTTCTGTGTATATTGAGGAGCCCATGTTGGGTTTGATAAATAAATTACATATTAGAAAATCCAAGATGATGTGTCAATACAATAAAGGAAAAGGTTTTGAGAATACAAATATCTAAATATTAAAAAAGATAGTTTAATGTAGTATTAACAGTTAAACATTGGCATTATAGTGGTATTCATTATGATGAAAAGGTAAATTATATATTCAATATGATGTTATAATTTTATAATACACTATAATTATTTTTTCTATGTTTAAGGTTTCAGTTAGTTACTATAAAATAAATAGAGAGGCTTATAATCAACACTTGATATAACCAAATTTCATTTAAGTGGCCATGTATTGGATGGGAAATTTGAATAGTAATATAAAAAAATTGTGCAAAACATTTAGAAGAATAATGAATGATGGAAATTAAAAGAAAAATATAAATCAAATCATAATAGAAACCATTTATTGAATAATTTAATCATAAAAATTATCAGGCTTTAACTATAATAATACAATTATAGTTTTCAAATGTTATATTTGGGTATATGTATAAATTTTTTCTTTTTCATAGAAAATTTATACTCATATTCTATTTAACATTTCATCCAAATCACCATTGAAACACTCTTTATCAAAGGTAAAATTTGTTTTGGGGAATTTTAACTTATAGTGGTTAAAGTGTGAATAATTGAATTTAATTATAGAATTCGGTTACAGATAAAATTTTTCTACTCCAGTTATTTGAAATTTAACCAAGGTGAAAAGTCTAGTGGAGTCCCTTGGGTATATGTTTTCAATATAACATAATGAATTCGAAACATATTGAACAGCTCCATTTATTTAATGGTATAATTTCATAAAAAGATCGTAAGATTTTGATATTTTGTGGATATGGGGGATGATCTAATATGGGGTTCTATATTTAAATTTCAAGAAATATTATGAAGAATTATGATATAGGTTTTTAGGGGATCAATAAATTTTAATTTGTAAAGTAAGTTTCACCCCAAATTAAAATGAGAGGGTGACACTATATACATACGATCATATATGCCATTTTCAAAATTTGATCCATTATTTGATAATATAATTGGACACCATTAACTGATATTTTTAATATATAATATTATTTTTATAAAAAAATTGAAAATAGTGGGAAACATTTTTATAGACATGACTTTAGAATCACATGGTGAGTTGAGACCACATACCAATATAAATAAATATATTTTAAAATTATAAATGATAATTTGATGTCTGTAAAAACATAGAACTGAAATTTCATTACAAAAGAAACAAAATCACAAAACCACTATAATTTATGATAAAAAATATCAGTGAAACCGAATACCAAATAATCATCACATATCCATATTTCCAATACTTTTCTTAAAATCACCCAAAGAATTAAACGAGATAAATCATAATATTTATATTTCATAAACCCCAGAACTCACCCAGATCAATAAATACAACAATATTTAATCATTCATAACAATCAATAGAAAATAAAACCTAATTAAACAATCTATATTCATAAAACTAAATTAAATACCAATAAAAAATTATATTTAATTAATAAATAATCAAACATATCCACAAATAGAACCAAAACACCCTATGGATGAAGACATTAAAAAGTAAGAACCTGAAACCAACTATGGTTCAGATGATAGCATGAAGTGGTGAGGGAGGAAAAGGAATAACAAATAAGGAGGAGAAAATAAAGGAGAAGGAAACTGTGGAACCCAAAAGAGAATCGTGGGAAAAAAATGTTACACTAACACAAACTGGAGAACCCAAATAAGCATGGAACAAGAGAGGAGTACAAAATATAACATACCTTATATTTGAGGCATGATTATTGTATGATTAGGTTAAGAGGGAGTAATGAAAATATTTGAATTCTGTGAGAACATTACTGGTTTGACAGAAATCTATTCGGTTACAGTTCTTTTTAATAGATAGAGGAGGGTTTTATTATCGCTACAAAAAAGTGATGATAACAACCATATTTATTAGTGCTAATTTTTTAGCACTAATAAAAATTTCTTTTATCAAAGATAAAAAATAAATTGTAAAATATTTCTCTATCATCACTAAAATATTAGTATTGATATAAAAGGGTTTTCAAGAATGATTTAAAACTATATTTTTAAATACACTTATAAATATTTTAATATAATTATAAATATATTGATATCATTAAATATATTTATAATTATATATATAATTATTTAAAATTTATATACTTAAATACTAATATATTAAATATATTCATTATTTAAATATATTTATTGTTATTTTGAAATTATTTAGAGACATAATTATTTATTTATAATTATATAAATATTTTTAAAAATATATATTTATTTACATAAAATTGTAAATATATAATTTTAAAAAGATATTTATAAATAATTTTTTAATTATTTAATTATAAATATAAATTTATTTATATCCTTATATATACTTAGTAAATAAATTTCAATGTATATACAGTAAATATAATCCTTATTTAAATATATTTATTGAAAATTTATAATAATCAATTTATTTATATCATTATATATTTATATCAATATATATATATATATATAATAATTATGATTATAAATATAAATATAGTAAATATATAATTTATTTTTATTTATTCATAATAATTTTTTAATTATTTAATATATAATTATTTATTAACTATTTTATATATACTTTTCAAAAATATTATATTTTTTATTTAAAATTATAAATATATAATTTTATAAATATAGTAGCCAAACATTAATACAAATATTTTTTATATATATTTCTTTAGAAATATATATTTAAAATTTTTATTTAATATATTATCTTAATTACATGAATGATAAAAATGAGTGAAATTTAATAATTAAAAATGTGAATACTTCAAAAATATTTGAAAAATTGATAACTTTTATTAATTATATTAATTATTATGGAAATAAAAATATAGATATATATTTAATTGAATATAAATAAATATTTAAAATATTAAATATTTGTAAATAAATATGTATAATAAATATTAGAAGATGATTAAAGTCAATAAAAATTAAAAAATTAAAATATTAAAAATTAATAAAAAATACTAAATATAATAATATTAAAGATAATTAAATCAAATTTATTGATAAAAAATAATACATATTAAATAAAGTATTCTTTTAATTGAAATTCTAAAGTGGATATTTAATTTTGAATGAAATTGAAACATATATAGTGTATCTACTTCTATATAAGATTTCACTAATTATATAAATATATATGTCTGTGTATACAAGTATGATATGTGGAAAATTTAACAGTGAAATTATATAATATATATTATCTATTAATGAAAAAATTTATAAGATGAATAAATAAATTTAAAAAAGAATAATAATTGTAATTAATTTTATAGAAATTTCATAAAATAAATGAATATTTATGTATGATAATGAATACATGTAAATTATATAAAATACAACCATATTAGAAACATTAAATGTTAATTCATAACCATGTATAAGAAAATATTAAAAATTGACAAAATTATAAAAAAAAATTAAAAAATGAAAATTTCAAAATTAATAAATTAGAAAAATATTTATAAAAATCATTAATGAATAAATAATATTAATTACTAAAAAATAGAAAAAAAGTAAGTTAAAAAGTAATAAATAGTGTATATATTGAAAAATATATATATAAAAAGAAAAAATTTATCAATTAAAAACTTAATATATATTAGATATATTATAATAATAATTATAATTCAAAATTGATTATTAAAAATTGAAACATAAATCACAAAAAAAATATGGTTGTGTGCGTTGTATATAAAATTGAATTAATCATGTATATGTAATTTTTGAAATCAATTTTACACATGCTTGATATATGTTAAATTTAAAAATCATAGGACATTTTGATAAATGTCCATTACTCGATACAATTATTCAATATTTTTAATTAGTATTATTTTTTAATTATAACCCAATTTTCAAAAAATATATTACTATATTAATATAATAATAAATATTTTTTATTATATAAATAAAATTTAAAGAACTAATATATATATTTATACACATATTGAAATATATATGAATAAATTTTTATATAAAAATATTAATTATATTCTTGAATAATTATGTATTAAACTCGATAAAATGAATATGGAATTAAAATGTTTTTAATTATTTAGTTCATTTTCTATATTTTTATTTAACATATATTATTTATTAATATTTATGTGTAAAATCAAATGAAATAAAATAATTTATTGAATTATTTTTTTCATTTATGTTCCTGAAATTACTTTTCCCCAAACGACCTATGCTGACTTATGTAAAATCACATCTACTGTATATCATGTATTCTAAACTCAATGTTTCCATTGTATTTTTTATCTGGGCACCCATTTAGATGATATTCCACTTTTTCATAAAAATTGTTCACATATGCTATTTAATATATTTTATATATTTTAAAAATTTATTCTTTGGTGCGCTAGGCCTTCGAATCGCACATCGTCCCAACTCTTAGTCTTAGAAATAATCTATAAAATATCCAAATATAATACAATGATAATATGAGACATTTACAATCTTAGTGATTTAATTATTTTTATATTTTATAATATTTTTCTGTGTTTATCTTCCAAGTAAACGTTTTCCATTATATGTATGTGGATTTTATAAAAATATGCAATTTAAAATTCAATTTTTTATATATAAATATATATTTGATGAAATCATTGATATTTTGTTATAATGATTTGGTAGTTGGGATTTTTTCTAATGACTGGTGGTAACGTTATTATCCAATGATAGGGTGTTCTGTGATAAACCAGTGATGGGATGTTGTGTTATAACCTCCAATTCATTAGGTACTCCAAAGAAGGAAGTAAACTATCTGTTAATTCCATATATGAAAATGAGTTAACCAATAAGGGTTCTCCAAGGAGATAAAGGTAATATACCTTTATGTTTATTCTTAGATTTATTGTGATGGTAAATAATGAGTATCTATGAAGGTTAGTATAAATATAATTGGATGTTAACCATGAATGTCTTCTATGATTTTTTTTGGTCGTTACTTCAATGATGGTTCATGTTTCTAACAAGTTTTATCTTTGTTTAATATGGTATTTAAATGATTTATTTGAGAAAAATGTGTGTGTTGTTATATGGAATTATTTACTCCATAATCATTTAAGAATAGTGGGATAATGGTATGTATATTATGGTTTTCAGGGTTTTTACCATTATAATGGATTTCTTTATTTTATGTCCCATAATAGACATATTGTACTCATCCTATTTTTGTTCAACAATTTCATATGGTTTAATGAATATTAAGCGGAATGATGAGGTCTAAATGAAAATTGTGAAAATTTTCATGGAAAGGAATGTATTTTTTACAAAAAAATTATTTGGTGAAAAAATGGATACTAAGTATAAGTGGACAATTATAATGTAACAGTTTGCTATGTAAGAAATTTTTCTAATTGTGTTAAACTCTTAAAAAATGATCCATGGAAGTATAATAAAGTTAATTTTAATTAAAAATAGCTAAAATAAGTAATTCTTATGTTTGAGTCCTTAAAGTTGTTATCCGAGTAGGTCTTAGAAAACTTTGGAGACTATGTAGCATTATTGAGAGTATTTCATAAGAGTTAGGGATATCATTATAGATTTATAATTTTACATCTGATCGTATTTTTAGTGTATTAGAACCCCATTTTGAGGAATCTTTTTATGTGATTTTAAGGTGAAAATGACTTTTTTTAGAGAATGTGTTTTTAGTAATAATGGGTTATTATATTTTGGGATGCAAAATGAAATGTATGAGATAACTTTTGATGTTAAAACTTTTATTTAATGTTCAATATATTAAGATTATTTTTTACCATGTTTCTCATATTTCATAAATATTATAAAGTTAATATAAAAAATTTTATGAAAAAGGAAATCTTGCATGATGGGTGACGGCCTATATTTTCCTATAAGTCCACATGGATTGAACATAAACCGATCTGTGAGAAGGGATAATCGTCTACTGATGGACTACACGATGTCTTTGTTAGTATGTTTTTTATTTAAAATATCTATTGGATAAAGCTTATATTTATTTTGGGAACGTGTTTTTTATCATAAATGGATTTGGTGATTCAGTTATTAATGTTATTCTAGAAGAATATCACTATAATTTGTGGAAGCATGTATGACAATATGGGATTTTATTTTTCAAATACTTTTTCAATTATCTTTTTGAAGTATATTTGATCATAATGTGCCTTTATGGTGATTCAGAATATGTATGGATCGGGTTAGTATATCATGAATATTATTTGATTAGGGAAACTACATGGTTTGTATGAGATGTTAAGAGTCATTGATATGTTTTGGAGATAATTGTTAAATTTATCTTCGATGGATATCTTATCCAATCCATATAATTTTTGGGATAAAATCATAGTATTTAATATTTTTGAATACTTTTAAAGAAATTTATTCATTCAATGACCTGTGTTGAACTTTGGGTATTATTATTGAATATTTGATATTTAAGTAGTTTTTCATCATATAATGGTTTAAAATTTTTGGAGAATTTTCTTTTCATTTACTAATTTTTTATTATTTAATTACTAATGTTATGAAAAATATATAGTTATTTTTTGTGGTTTTTATGCTATGTGGGAGTTGATTCTGATTCTTCATACATGAAAAAAGTTTCTTGAATACTCATGGTTTTGAGAAAATGATGCTACCTTTGTAAAAATTTATTAAAGAATGAACCTATATTTTACAAGAAAATATATTTAATCATGTTATTTTCCTTGGTTATAAATTAATTACTCAACTATAGGAAATGTATTTTGAAACAAAAACATTTTCTATTACATATTATATTTAGAATTATGTGACATCTTCAACCATCACAAATTTATTATTTTTTCATGATTAACATTCTCATGAAAATGTTCTAAATCACTATCAATAAGTCCTTGGGAGTTATTATTCTCATTCATATTGATGTTATACCTTCGCAAATATGTTATTCTACTGAAAAAAATAAGTATGTGTTACTCTATATAACCGCCATATTTCTCTTTTCTTTTATTTTAGATGATTGTTTGTTGTTATTTTTTATGATGTGGGATTTCAACAAAGATATTTTGAAAAGTGAAACAATTTTTTACCAAGATCGATTTCATATTACAAAGATAATATTTTGTTAATGGTGGGGGAAGAATGTTACATCCTATGAGTTTAAAACTATATACTTTTTTCGATATAGTATAATATACGCCACATAAAACATAAATGAATAACATATTATTATAATTTAAATACAATCATTATAACCTAGACATTAAATTAGTGGATATGAATTTGAATAACTGATTTATTAAAAAATATCCTACTCAATATGAATGTATTGTTATGTTCATAGAAAAATATTTCACAAGTTTTCTAATAACGAGAATTTATTCATCAGAAATATGTTTTCTTTAAAAGTGAGTTTTTATTCATTTAATAAGTGAATGTTAAAATTAAAAAAATAGAAATAAATTTTAAAATTTTAATTTAATTTTTGTATTCATAATTTAATTATTTTTCTAAAATTATTTTATGAAAATATGTATTTTTCTTGGAATATTGAAAAATATAGAGTTTTATTCAAAATTATATTTTATTTTAAATTATTTAAAAGGTAAAATCACGTTTTGGATTAATTTTATTTTCTGTATAGGTATTTTGTATTTAAAATAATACAATTATATATTTTAAATTGATTTTAAACATGAATTCAATATTTAAACATTTTAAATTCTAAACAGTGTTTTTTTCCAAAAAAACATCTTCCATTGTGTTTTTTTCATTTTGATTTTAAATTATATTATGAAAAATCTTTGATTCAAAATTTTAAAAACTGAATAAATATTTAGAATCATTGGGTTTATATTTAGTAAATTGTTACCCCTTAATTTTCATTATGAATAATAACATTAGTAATTCTAGTGACCATAGTAAAGGGTATATCAAGTAATTTAGGTTAAAGAAATTCATAATAACCATAAAATTATCCAAACGTTTACCTAAATCTACTTGTATGATTGGATCTAGAATATAATCATACAATGGTATAATTTTTAACCTTTTTATGCCACATATATAACATCATGACATTGGTAATATTTTATCTTAATGATAGACAAACTTGTCACACACTAGTTTTTCATAAGTTTAATATTTTTAATAAGGTGATATATAGAGGATATGTTTTACTATAATAATTATTCTCAAATATAATTAATTTATCTTCATCGTGGAAATTTATTTTTATTTTTTAGTAAATAAATATTTAACTTCAATACTAGCACAACACTGATAAAGTAATTATTTAATTTGTAAAAAAAATTAAATAAATGATATTAAAAATATTAAAATAAATATAATTTGTGATATGAGATATGATAAACATATTTTATATATTAACTTCACATTTTATAGATATGACTAATTATTGGTTTCTTATAAAATATTTTATCTTGATATAATTAAATTCAATGTAATGAATTATTCTAATAATGGACATTTTGACTGAAAATTAAATTTTTATTATTCAATCACATTTACAGAAAAAGTCAGAAACCATGCTAGTACTCACAAAATTAGATAACATAACCATTAAATGATAGTTTAAGACTACCAAAATTAGACTCCCTAAATAATATCTAAGATTTGTTAGATACCTGGTTGTGAGGTTCATATGTTAAGAGATCTTCTAACCAAAACACCGGCTTTCCCCAAGACTGTATGTACATACCAAAACTTATCATCCCATTATTGAATCCCCCAACATGAATCAGGTCCACCTTGTCGATCCAGGAATAATTCTCGGCATTGAGATTCACCATGAATATCCTTCCTATCGTATCAATAGCTTCAACTTCTATAGCATTGAGTGACAACAACTTTTCAGCCACTCCTTCTTTTGAACTCATAAGAAATTATAGTGTATGATCAAGAAAATCACATTTTTTTTGCTTCTAATAAGTAGTAATTGGAGTATCACTGGTCATATTTCTTTTCATTCAACTTTGTTTTTGAACATGTCTCCATTGAGAGTGTCAAAAAGGACTATCTCTTTCTATATTTTTGAATTCTGTTACTCCTACTTCTCCTTGGCATAGGAGTCCAACCATCTTGATATCCATCCTTTGTTTTAACTGTGGAAAATTCATTACATGATTCATTCTTGGGAAGCGTCTACCCATCCAGGGGTGGTATAATTGTTTTTCTATTAGGCTCCTAAACAGGATCCTTTTTATAAAATTATTCAAATTGATTTCTTAACACCATGGTTGCACATCCCTTCTAGGACTTGTCCTGATGTAGGAACATTTACCACTCCTCGATCACACCACCACATCATATAAAGCACCCATGGGAATTATGGGACCCCTATAAACAAATTTTTGGGACTCTATTTTGGTTAACTTTAACAAAATAAGTGTCTCTAAATGGGGGGACTCAAATAAATCCCATAGAGATTTATTAGAAAAATCAAATCCTTCCTAGCTATCACATAAAACCATAATAGTTTCCAAACTCACAACCTTGAAGTCTCATTTCAACCTTTAAAAAATATCATTCACCTTAGGCTCAGGAGGAAACACAAGTTATTATTTCATGACATTACCAAGAACATTGAAACAATATCCTTTATAGAAGAAGAACAACCATGGCCCATGGTAGTTAGTTCCTTAGGCTCTGTGACCATAGCTTATTCTTCTTGTGGTATCCCTTCTAGGAGTTCCTTCCCAAGAGTATTCGATAGATCACCTATAGAGCTATCACTAAAAAAATACCCATTCCTCATCTCATGTAACATATGGATCAGAGACCCGATATGAAATATGGAAGACATGTTACCTAAGTCATTCTAATACATTCTGAATTCTATCGACAATTCAAAATCAGTATACTCCCTCAACAAAAATTCATATCAATCAATTATCCACACCCAATCCTCAGGTGGATTGAAATAGTAAAACTCTACACAAATGGAATAGAAAATGGGATGGAACATGACTTTTTTCCTACTGTCGGATCATAAGTCTCAAACAACCAATTTCTCAAGAATATGAATAATATAGGGGTTTTGGAATGGAAATGGGAGAGAGGGGAAGCTTGCCTATATTTCCTTAGTCAGACAATCTCTCTGTATATAAATTTAAATGTTCCCCCAAAGAAAATAGAATAAAGAACCACCTCATCTTCTAGAAGATCTAGACCAAGAAATAATGAGATATTCAATCAATTAAAATTTAATAATAATATTCTTTTGATCAATAAGTCTAACAATCATATGATCATATAACCCTCCAGATTCGATAAATAAGCAGTCAAATGCATAAATCAAAGGGAGATAGTTTTTTTCACTCTTCCACATCCATCAAACCTTCTTCACCATACATAAATAATAAACACCATATAATCCAAATTTAAATATTTTATTATGTTATTTTGATGACATATATACCTATATGACTCAATCTAATTGGAACATATTTCATATTTCGCTAATATGTAGGATTACCACCTTATGAACAAATGTAATTCATTTTCAATAAACATCACTCAATACTGAATTACGAGAATTGAGTTAATATTAATATATTATATTAATTAAATATTTATCATTATAAAGGGATAACATATTATTTGAATTGTTACCTTTCCCTACATAGAAAAATTATAATATTGTTCGGGCATATGTGTGGAATACCACCGCCAAGAAGTAATGTGATTTTTTTCATCACCAAATCATATTTATAATATATATAAGTATATTGAAAAAAATATTTGTTATTTGTTATTTTATTATTTTTCATTAAATAAAAAATATTTACCTCCTTCCTGTGATGATTGGTGAAAATTTTAAAAGTTATTCAAGTGTACGTGTGGGCTACTATCTTGATGATCGTAACATAGTTCATTTTTCATAACCATATGTAGTGGTTGAATTTAAAATTATAATTGATGTATAAAAATTTTAATTATGACTTAATTATTTTTATTTAGATGAGGAATAATGACCAATTTTCCCATAGTCCACCGACCAATGTCATTCTGTTCTTAAATACAAAATATTGTCAAAACATTTGTTGTGAACATAAATGATTAAGTAATTATATTTACCATATTAATAGTTTATAAAAAATAAATAATAAAAATTAAAAGGTTTTTAAAAAATATATAAAATAAGTATAATTTATTATTCCAAAAGACAATGAATGTACATGATAAATAAAACACAAACTAAGAGACTCTCTTTTTAAAAATATCTTTTTAATGATTCCCTAAAAAATCACTTATTCTTACAATATAAAATAATAGTTTTTGAAAAAATATTTAATTACGTTTTTTTAATCAAAAATTATTTTTGAAGTAATTTTCAGACATTTAAATATTTTAAAAGATCATTTTTGAGGAATTTTTTTAATTTTTCAAATGTGGTACTTTGTGACTTTTTTGAAAAAATACATAACAAAAGTTTTTCTAACTGATAAGGAATGAGATAATTTCCCAATATAATATCTACTAATGATTTGGATCTTCTATTAAAATGTTATATATATTAGAATAAAATTTGTTCCATTGTATATGGGATGTTCAACGAAAAATATGTTATTTAAAATGAAAGAATTGTTCCCATAAGAATATGTTTATGATGGGAGAATTCATTGTTTTTGGATTAATATATGGGTTTTCAGGAATTTTTATGATAAATGGTGTATATTATATTAACAAATTATTGGTGGTTCCATGATAAACCATGTACATATTGTTATGTTAAAACCTTAAAGGAATTAGTTACTCTATTGATGGATGTAGACCATATGGTTATTCCATATATGAGACATATTTAACTGATTAGGTTCCTCCTAAATGATAATAGGAAGATATTATTATGGTTATTCAATGATTAATTATGATGGTTAATCATGATTATCTATGATATTTACTCTACAATAACGATTAGATGTTAACCGTGAAGGTATCCCATGAGTTCCACTGGTGGTTACTCAAATGATTCCCCATGTTTCCAACATGTTTATCTTTGTTTACTATGGGTCTTAATTTTTTCCATTGAGAGATAGGTTTTTTTAAGTTGGAAATGATTTTTTCCATAAAATAAAATAGTAATGTGACAAAGGTATGTATGTTATAGATTTTACAGTTTTTCACTATACTAACAAATTTCATTCTTTTATATACCTAACTGAGACTTTTGGGCTCATAACGTATTTTAAATGTGTTTCTTATATGGTTTAATGAATATTAGGGATAAGGATTAGGTCAAGATGAGAATTTTTACTATATTTCATGAAAATTAATTGTTGTTTTACTAAAAAAACTGGTAGGAAAAATCGATAATGATTAAAAGTTTTCACCTATAATGTATAGTTTAACTATGTAAGAATTTGTCCTAATTCTATAGAACACTAAACCAAAAAGGTATTAAGAATTTTAATAATGCTAATTCTATATTAATATCATTAAAATATGTAATTTTTAGTTTTTGGGTACTTATAATGTGTGTTTAGTTATTTTCTTTTCCTTGTTGATTATGTTAATTATTTTTTGGTAGCTTCTATTGTCCATAACCCATAAAGAGCAATTGTGCTCTACCTTATCTTGTTTAATTTATAAGGAATTTAGGATGTGGACTATGAATTATTTGAAATTATATTCTACAGTGAATAATGAAATTCATAAAAACAAATATGTTATAATTTTTTTTCAATTGTATAAAGAGGACACAAACTCAGGTCTACTGGGTTCGGGGTCTTTTTATTGGGTTTTTATAGAATTTACAAGATTAATATATTCATATTTGTTTTTAGAAATATATTACCTTATGAAAATAATATCGGTTATTTTTTAACATTTAATGATAATAATGATATCTTGTTATCATTTTTTGGAATCATGTGATCCTTTAGAAGTCTGTTTTAGTGTTTTGAGTATGAAAAACTCATCTTGAATACTCATGTTTCAAAGAAAAATATTATATTATGTTGAAAAAAATTAATTTCTCAAATTAACTTGTAATAAAAGATTTTTTAATTTTTTTCTTAGTCTAGATAATTATATTATCCATATATAGGAAAAGGGTCTTGAAAAAAAATTATTCATTTATTATAAAATAATGGAATCTCGCATATTAAAAATATAATGTTATATCCTAATTGAATCAATTTTTCTAATATGTTTTTTAAATTCACACAAAATTTCTCCTATATTTAAACATATTTATGTGATGACCATCATATATCCCATTTCCCGTTTTTAGGAGGATGTTTTACTAACCCTTCTTACGATACCGATTTTCTAGAAAGATATTTTCAAATTTCAAAAAAAAATATATTATTGAGATGAAGAAAAAATTGTGAGGATTGAATTTATTTAATGGGTAGAATGTAACAAAGAAATATTTTTTAAAGAAAACCATTTTCTATAACATATACGACATGAAACAAATATCCTAAAGAAACCATGAAATATTACTATTTAAATATTATTATTATAACCTAGAAATTAAATTAGATGATATGAATAATATTAAATAAATTATGAAATATATATAAATTTCATAATGAATAATTCTTTTTGAAAAACTATTAATAAAAACCCCAAAATTTAATAATATATGTTATTATATAAAAAATATGTTTCCTTGAAAAATGATTTTTATTACTTATTTGAGATAAAATTATAAAATTAATTTATTGAAATTTTAGAAATTTTATTATATAAAATGAAAATAATTTTAATATCAAGTTATTTATAATAAATTACTGTGAAATTTTTGGATTTTACAAAATATATTGAATTTTCCATGAATAGTAAAAAAAATAAAGAAATATATAAAACAGAACATTATTTTAATAAATTAAATAATTTTAGAGTATAGTTATTCATTTAATTTTTTTTAAAAATTGAACTAGGTATTATATAATTATATTTATTAAATTTTTTTACATTTAAATAACTTTATTCTAGATTTTAGTATATTTTTATTCTTAGGCTTAAAAATACATTTTTCTGAAGACTGTTTGAAAGTGTATAATGTTTTTAATTTTTTGTGAATGAAAATAACCCCTATTTATAATGAACTAAAATTAATATATATTATTTTTCTATAATTCATAAATTTCTTTTAAACTATTATGCATTAAATTCATATAGTTCTCATAAATTTATATTTTACTTGAAAAATTTGTTTTTCAGAAAACCCATTTTTGTCCTGCTTGCGGGTTTTATTTTAAGTTAAATATTTTAAATTCAATTAATTGAAGTTTATAAAATTAATAAAAAAAATTAATTATAATTATGTTTAATTTTTTAATAAGTTAAACATGATTTGTTTTCATAATTCATATTAAAAACATTTAAAAATAGTTATCATGGGAAAAAAATAAAATGGTAAATGTTTGCAACCATAGAGGTAATGTGGATAAAATGTTTAAGACATGATTTATTTTAATTATATAGGTGTTTAATGGGAATATATATCCTCTAATAATTTATTTTTGAATTTCATAGGGATTTGGATATAGAGCCATATCCCCTTATTGAATAATTTTTGTTATTCACAAAAAAGATACTCCTCTTTAATTATAAAATTAAACCCCATACCCTCACTTATACACACCTATAAACATATATGGATAAAATAAATGCTAAAGAATTTATACCCAACATTATTAGACATGTTATAAATATTTTAGTCTTCCCAAAATACCATCCTTAAGGTTCTTAATAATAGATCGAAAGGATGTTCTTTTAAGACAAGGTAATCATCTTCACTAGGCTCCTTCTTCTTTACTTTTTCTTTTTCCTCCCTATTTTATGACATAAAGAATTATATAAAAAATACTAGTATCTCTTATAAAATTATATTTTATTATTGTTATTGTATTTTATTTAGCATTCTCCTCTTCCATCAAATGGGAAATGAAACCATCATTCGTTGGTATGGCAAGGTACAACCTCATGAACAGATGTAATTCATTTTCCCTCATCACCTCTCAATGTTGTTCACAATAAATTTTTTAATGTTTATTTATGATATTTATGACATATTAATCATTCATTTAAATTATAATTTTGTACACCCTCATAAATTTGTACTGATTGAAGAATGATAAAATTGTTCTTGTGTATGGTGGACAACTGCCTCACATAGCGATGAGAATAGTTTTTTATTAATTCATCAAATTGATGGTATATTTAAGTATACATAAGTAAATAATATGATATTCATGATATAATTATCATTTTTAAAGTTAAAATATCACTCAGCTTATTTACACTATGCTCATTTATAAAGTGAAACGTTACTCATGTATATGGTGACATATCGCCTCCATGATTCTAATGTTGCTCATTTTTCATAACCATATTTCAAAGAACATTTTAACAGTAAAATATTGATATAAAATTATAATAATACAATTATTATTATATATATTATTGATCTATAGACCTTTTACATCTGTCAACACACCGATAACGTATAGGAATTATTAGCTGAGTGACCTCAAAACACCAGACATGGACATAACAAATTGAGAAATTAAATGCATCATTTAAATATATAAATTATATGGTATATGTATAATAAATAAAATTTGGAAAAATTAATTATGAAAACAAATTCCTATAAGTTTATTATAATAGGATATAAAATACATACATGATAAGTCATAAATAAGGCTTTCATCTCAAATTATCCTTTATTCATATGCATGTTATTTTACAAACATAATTTCTTTAATACAATGTATATACTACCCCTTTACATATTTTATCATGAATTATTCATTATATATTTTATATTATGTTATAATTTATTTGCTTCATTAATATGGTTTATGATTCAAATGTTACCATGGCTGTAATGGTTTCTTCTTCAATATCATTTTAATCGTGATTGTTCATGATTTAATTTTCATTGAAAGAAATTATATAACCATATTATAATAGAACACTAGAATTTTCTTGTACTTTGTTTATTCATGAATTGTTCTAATGTTGTTAAAATTCTCATCTCTTGGGTATTTAAAAGGATTGATAATTCTTTTAGAAAAATCCACATTATTTATCTCTTGGAAAGAAAATATTTTTCCATCCAAATACAATATTTATAAAAATTATTTATATAATGTTTTTAATGTTTACTTTTAATATTTTAATTTAATTATAATCCATTATTTAATTTTTAAAAAAAAAATTCCTTAAATGAATCTTCATATCATTTTCCAAACATGGTACCTTTTTATATTTCCTACAAAAATGTGAAATGAATTCCTTTTCATTTATGAATTTACAATTCGTCCTGACAACACATTTATATGAATATTCTTTTACGAATATCATATATTATTTTTAAATACAATTTTTCACAAATATTATTGGATTTATTGGTTTGTAAAAGTTACTTTTAATTGAAAAGGTTTTTTTATTCAATAAATATTTAGTGTAGTCTTTTAAGGAAAACTGCATCAATAAAAAAACTATGATGTTTGGATTGCTTCTAAATTATCAATATTTTTCTCTTACATATATACCTAGAGTATTATCCCATACACTGATGGGGTAATACCTTCCTTATTAACATCTCTCAAATTCCTTCACTATGAAATTTTTCATCATTATTATATGAGATATGATTTTGAAACACATTATCTTCAATGGGTAATTCTTATGTTAGGCCTAATGATTTATTTCATTTTTGGAGAATATATAAATCATTAATATGTAATGAATGATACAACGAAATAGAACTCTAATTAATTGGGTAATGTTTTTAGTCTCATGTGATTTAATTTATTTGATTGGGGATTAAACGAAACCCATTGTTGTATTTTATAAACCATGTGATATTTTCTAGAAAATAGACTTCACCCATGTTTATGTCATGTTTGATTATTCAAAAATATTTCATATGATTCCATGATATTATTATATTTTTTACTTTATGTTATGATCTCCTGTTATTACTCTTAATCCTTCTCTTTTATGATTTCATTTTACAACATAGACCCATAAGTTAGAGTTTAGTATCAAGTTTATTTCCTTAATGGGTTTTTACGTCATGCATTTGTTTTATATATTCCCCATGTTACTATTTTAGTAGATCAAATAAGTTTTTTATGAAAATTATAGAGAATAAAATAATAATGTTTTATTTTAGTCTCATCTTGATGTATAATGAACCTAGTCATCCAAAAAAACAAGCCCTCCTAATCATTAAGTTGCAATTAATTAATGTTCATGTTAAAACCAATTTTATAGTTTGTAAAAAAGGCTTGGATGTTTATATAGCCCCCCATCTCAGATCATAGTTATCATAATCTAGGACCATACACCATGAAGATAAATGAGTTTCAAAAATATATACTATCATAGTTATCACAACATATTGAGTGTCATATAACCATTATATTTTACATAGTTTTATTTTTTTCACCTTATGTTTAAATTCCTAATGAAATTATCTATAATTAGACTATAATATGATATACTTTATTTATATCGAATACATATAATAAAATATATATAAAGTTGATTCAAACCATATTTAAAAATTATATCCTATAAATATAAGATAAATTTTTAGAATACTTTGATGGCTATCCAGAAATCTGAATTTACATATATAATATTGGAAATGGTTAAACATTTACCATAATATATTTTATATAAAGAAAAATTATGAACATAGTATGATGAAAAATATTGGATTTATTTTTTTGGTGGAAGTGGTGCATATATTTTTTAAATGATATTGTAATACAATTTATAATAATATTAATTAATTTGGAATAAATTTTAAAATATGTGGGTCGAATTATATAAAATTCCGTTAATTTGTTTATCATTTAAAATTGGATGATAATAGGAGAAAGGTAAAATTAGTGAATTGGGATTCATAAATATGAATTTTATTACGATTGGTTATATGTATGAATCATACATGATAGAGTCACAAATAGAATCTTTATTTCATTCCCTACATCCTTCAAACATAAATGTCATTGTTTTGAAATTAGTGCTTAATATAAATATAAAATCAATAGAACATTCCATAGTGGGTGATTCTTTTTTCATGAAATCATAATAATTTCAGTTTTTTCTCATTTTATATAGTTTCATTTATGTTATATGGTACTATAATGAGTGGATTTTTATAACTGATGGTGGGTCATATCATGATCCAACCTGAGTCATCCCTAGACTGTGCACATGAACTGGCCCTGGGAAAGGCCATAAGGGTATTTCGGATCCCCGCATGTTTGAGAAAATGACCTTGAAATTAAGAAATATCATTGGTAATTATTTATCCCATAATAAATTAAAAACAATAATATATATATATTTATATATATATTTAAAATATTGCAATATAATACCAGATAGTGAATGTCATAGAGGAAAATAAAAATACTAGTCCAAAACCAATATAGAAAAACAATTTACCTGTAAAATATAAACCCCATCTCTATGTGATATAAGGGAAGAAATACAATTATATCACCTCCAAAATCCAACAATCCACTAAAATATATACTCATATCCACCATGATTGGACTTTCCATTACCTTCACTAGATAAAACTATATCTACTCACACCGAAAGGTATTTTTCTGTTGTAAAAAGAAAAAGCCCAGTAGTATCCACAAAATTGTATTATAATTACTCATTAAAAAAAATTATGATCCTTTTAATAAATTTAAGGAATAAAAAATATCATTACTCCATTTTTAACAAAATATGGAAATTCACATATTTATCAAAATTAAAAAAAAATATTCATAAATACTCATCCTTTAAAATGTTACAAATTAACAAAATATAAAACAACTTATAAATAAACCACATTAAAAAAGGAGTACCATGAGAACTTGTGCTTTATTAGATAGTTAAAGGGTAGCAATGTTACTCGCACCTAAGTCATAGAATGAATAAGTGGACACATATTTCTTGGTCCCATATCTGGGGCTTAGATGACACACTAATAAGTGAAATCTTTGTCATATAATGTTTTAGTTAGAGTTATAATGTATTTCAATTCTAGGTAGACATAAATCATACAAGGATGATTGTCCCAATATATCCCCCTAATATTTACTCCATATTCCCATATTATTAAAACACACATAGATCCATTCAATTTAAAAAATTCAGAAAACATGGAATATTTCATTTATAATGTTCAAATCATTTAAAAAGTATGTCACAAATTATTCCAGAATTCAAATCATAGATGTATTTGAATTCTATTTCTATTATTCCTAAAAATCTAAATTAATAATATAGATAATACTAATTAATAAAACATTCAAAATTATAAATAATTCCATAAAAATATATAAAACAATATTTAAATAAATATAAATCATTGTTTAATAAATAATTCATTTTTGTGAAGTCATCCACCTCAAACACTTTGTATTGTAAACTAAAAATAGGATCAACTCCCCAATAGAAGTGAAGGCTCATTATAGGTAAATGAAAATAATAAACCATGAAAATCATTTATTGGAACCTATATTAAATAATCTATAGATCAAAATAGAAAAACTAAACAACATACCAATTTATTTCTAGAAGAAGCAAGAAACAAATAACATAGATTTGGTCCCTTTCTTCATACATCACAATAGATTGTGTATAATTCTCATTATATTTTGACACAATAGATAAATATTGATATATTAACCCCAATATATTGTTCATGTCAAGATAATTATATAATATATAGATGAAAAATTAATAATAACGATGAACATTCTCTTGCATTGGTTTTACTAGATTTGACAAACTGTGATCCATCAAAACCTCTCTATGTAAGTTTCGGTATCACCAAGATCTCCAAGTTGACCCCCAAAGTTGAGATATAATGTTTTATAAGGGGTAATGTGAGAAACATGAGCCTTATAGGGTTCAAAAAAATTTGGAATATAAAATTGACATTAAATGGTTTGACCACTTGATTTAACAAACTGTCTATCAATTTTATTCCCATTTCATCCCCTAGGAGAATCTACATGGATTGTGTATAGGATTTTACTAAACATCATCCAACAGTGTAAAAAACACTATCCCAAAACATTATAATTCACATGGTTTCTTGGGGATTTCAAATGGTTTTTCCAAACTGTATACCAACCATTCACATTCCAAGAAAACTCTAAAATTTCTAAAGATCCACATTGAATGACCCAATAATTGTTAAATCAAATATGTTAGAAAGAATATAAATATGTAAATTTTTTAAGTTATATGATATTACTACCTAATATATAAATTTTCCCCCAAAACGTTTGGTTTAAGAGGTATGATCTATGAGAATATAAGACTATTTCTCTTTCATCCTCAACTACTGTTACAACATCCCATCAGAATAAATTCTATTTTTACATAATAATCGGACCCAAAAAATATATTTACATGCCAAACCTTTTCTTTAAAATAAATAATTTGAATTTTTCATTCTATTATATACACCTATAGTTCCAAAAAAATCTCTTCCCAATTAAGTACATGACATGGATTATTATGGTACATATTATGAAACAAATCATGGAAATAATAGTGTATATTGGTCAACTAAGATGAAAATTTATACAAATAACCATCTTTTCCATTTAGATAAATAATCTTAGAAGGAGCCACACATCTCAAAAATAATTTCCCTTGATTTCAATGAAGATAGTGACCTAATCAAGGTGAATCTTTCAAGATCACCCGATCTCCTAAAAACATTCTATATGGTACAACTGATGATTTAAATAATATTCTTGCCAACATTTATCAATTTCTAGTTTCTATTGAATAATATTAACCTTCACTGACATTTAAAAAATAATGATTGGTAGAATGATAAGAATTTCACCCAATTAGAACCAAAATAGAGTAATTTATATGGTTGGTCATACAAAACCTGAATGGGGTCCCTTATTATTAGTGGTTAGAAAATATTATTATAAAAAAAATCAACCAATTAAAAATGGATTTCCCAAGATCCACTAAATTTTATGATGAAGAAACATTTCATATCCTCTAAAATAAAAACATAACTCTATATTAGTCACTATATTTGATCATGGTATGTTGTGCCCAACATAACATGATAAAAAACCATCATCTAAATTATTTTAAACAATATAGAGGTAAAATTATGATCCATATCTAAATTAATATCATATGAAACCATGTTTATCATTAAGATCTGTTTAATTTAAAAAAAATCCAAATCCTTAACCATGGTGGTGTTTCAAAACAGAATGAAGTGAGATGACTTGTTTAGTCAATCATGTACTTCAGATTTATAATTCTTCCCCTGGAGAGTACCATGTAACCCAATGATAAAATCTATATATATCATGAATGATTTATAAATGATCACTAGGAGATGTTGATGCATTCCAAAATGATTTTGGTATTCGGACCGAATATGCTGATAGTTATAGTAATAAGACACAAAATAAGCTATCACATTTCAAACATGAACACTATTGAAAACACTAAATTACATAGTATATATTCATTATTCCATGATGAAATTTTTTTTGAAAATTTTGAAAACCTTCCACCACACCCCTTATCATAGAAAAAATAATTAAACACTAATTTATGAAATACGGTAAGCCTTCTATGGAGAAATATCACTAGACAATGGTATGCCCTCTATATAAAGTGTTTGTGATTAATATAAACTCTTAATATTGTGGTTTCTCCTATATGATAAACTTGAGAAGTGATGATATCAACTAATAACCTTCTTGAGTAGCATCAATATCTTCATTTCCCACATTCATGCGAATCAAAGAAAAGGGTCCCATGAGTTCCCATTTATATTTCGATTCCACCACTTTTTTGTAAAGAAACAACATTCTCAAGATAATATGCAACAAAAATCCCATTTAATTTGTTATAATAGATATTAAATTGAAAATATTGAGGATACAATACCAATCACCTATGTATGTTCTTTTGGTGTTTCTGAAAAAAAAATGTAATGAAAATCCTTATAGTCAGTATAAATGGTGAACCTTTACCCAAAGAGGTAATGTCTCTATATCCTAAAATAACGAATACATGTTGTATGTTAGAAATAATGGGTGGCATAATTCTTCTCATGTATCTATAGTATATGAGACCTGTATGCCACTATATGATCTTATTAAATAACTACAAAACCCAATCCATCAAATGATGCATCATAAACGCAACATAACCCTTTCCCACATTTGGTAAAATAAAAAATATGTGTTGAGGATATATGTCACATTACATCATCAATATAATCCTAAAACATGGTATCCCATAGGAATTATAACCCTTTATATGTAATTATACTCAATATATATACATTCTTAATGAAGTCTTTCACAAACCACTGATAATATCCTACCAAACCCAAGAATCCTTGAATCTCAAATACATTAAATGGTTCCTCCCATGCTAAGAGAAATTTCAACTTCTATGGATCAACTAAGAATTTATTATCTATGATGACATATCCTAAGAAGTTAACTCCTAAAATATAGAAATTTAATTTCAATATATTTTCATAATTTTGATGATCCATTGAGATTCATTAATTTTTTCAAGTGATACTCATAAACTTATTCAGATATTGAGTAAAAAATAATTCCATACATGAATACCATGACAAAGGGATCATGGTGCCAGTGTAAAATCTAATTCATCAAGGGCATAAAAATAGATGAATAATTAGATAGACCAAACAACGTCAGATGATACTCAAAGTGGCCATACCTGAGTGTGGAAGTAGATTCCATAATATCTGACTCATTAACTCTTAGCAGATGATATCTATAATGAAGTTCAATTTTTGATAACCAATTTTCCTCTATTAATTAATCAACAATTCATCAATATAGGGATAATTATACATACTATTTATCATCACCTAATTCATCATATAATAATTGACATACATATAATGACTCTTATTATACTTTTTGGTGACAATCATAGGGGGTACCCATGGTGATACAATAGGATGAATGAATCCTTTATCTTTCAAATCACCGAATCAAAACATCAAGTACTTCAATACTACTAGAGTTATATTATATGAATGTATTAATATCTACACAGTTACTAGAACATAATCATTTGTACAATAAACTTATCTCTATAGAATAAACATATGAATATTAACTAGAAACGCTTTAATAAGTTCCTTAAACACCAAAGAAAAATCACAACGAACGAGTTCTTCATCAAGATCAACAATAAAAGGAAGAAATTCCATGTTTCGATAAAGGAGGTCTCACTTGACTAGACCATAGATACCACTATCTCTGAAGCACCCAAGAGTTCCTATCATAGGATGTAATGAATATACATCGATGATAAAAATATATCAATACCATATTGAAGACTAACATGTCCATCCTTAGGATAATATCAATGGAATTCATGTAAAAAAACCCCAAAATAGCTTAAATTTAAATTTGAAAAGATATCATGAGGATTATAATAATCACAGATCCTCCTACTTCCAAAGACATTTCACCTACCGCATAACAAAAGCTATGAGTTCTATCAAAGGTTCTAAATGATTCATTTTCACGACCCCCTCCCACCAAAGATGCCCCTCCTGAGCTGGCAATGGTGAAAGGGAGATAATGACCCCCGAGTCCCACCTCTGGTAGGCCCCGGGGTGGCGACTAGCACCAAGGGTATGAGTTTTCCACAAATATGGGAGGAATTACCCTTTTTATTTTTAAATATCAGGAAATAGGAAAAGTTACCCACCAAAAAGGAAAAGAGAAAGTGAATAGAAATAAGACCAAACCAATCCCACATGCATGTTTAAAAAATTTTATAAAAAGGTGCAAGTACAAGAAAGATCAATGTACAATACCAAAAGAAAACAATAGTACAACAACTGCAACAACTCCAACTGCCCAACTAGTAGGGTCCCGCATGACCCTGGTAGTCCTCCTAGAAACCTGAAAGTAAACGTAGGGTGAGCATACAAGTATACTAAGTAGGGAAACCTAAAGCTCTTGTGCACAAGTGGGGATACATCCTAATGTACCGTGAGAACAACAGAAGAAACCTAGAAAAGAATTCTATCCACCCAACCTCACCAGCCAAACTCACCAAAACACAATCCCAACAGGTATTAGTATATATGAACAAGTGTATTGGGTACCCTGCACCATTCCCCATTAGTTAGATTCTCTTCCTAACGGCAAATGTCATGATGCTGCCACACTCTCCCCACCCGCACACACCTGGGCCTCACAACCACGTATCCCACCCGCACACACCTGGGCCTCACAACAACGTATCTCACCCGCACACACTGGGGCCTCACAACCACGTATCCTACCCACACACACCTGGGCCTCATCCCGAATATTCTTGGGAAATAGTAAAACTTGCCCTAAGAGTCATGGGCTAAAACCACCCCAATCAAAACCTACCTGAAGGGTCATAGGTGTAAGGTCGCCTCAAGCTATCACAGCCTATGGGAGAATAAGCATGATGGAGCTAGTAACTATGGGAAAAACACCCTCTCCCATGAAATGAGTGTGTTTGGCACTAAGTGATCAACATGGGTGGGGTGCGATAAAACACAAAAGATACAGATATATATATATACAAAACACTCAGCCCAACCTATGGATTCTAAACATAGAACAGAGAATGTGCCTCGACACTGCTACTGCGAAGCATGCATACAACAAACAAACCCGAAACCCCATTTAGGTTTTCATGTTTCAATAGAATCATTTTATTACTTCCTTATCTGCTGGGAAACTATCCACAACTAACCACATCGATCATTCGTAAAACATATCTCTGCCATCCAAAAATCAAGTTAGAAAAACACAAGCAACACAACCAATTCCTTCTTATTAACCAACCAACCCCATTGATTATTAATCCTGTTCCATTACCATGACCCACCATTCATTAACTCTCCCACATTTATTTATTATTCACAACCCATAGTCCATTCACATTTAAACCAATCCCTGCAGCCCTCCTGCAAACCACCATAACAACAAACACACCGAAACTCATACATCATTATCCCTTTAATATCATTTATCGCAGCCCCGCTGCCCATAACCAACATAGCATTCAAACCAACCCACAACCAAGCCAACCGCAGCCCCACTGCTCACCCAATCCACAACAACCCACAAAAACACCCCCATCACATGCCACATTTCTAAACCAACACCCACATGTTTATTATTCCATTTTCTTTAACCGGGGTGATCACCGAAGGGTTTCGGATTTTAGACATCCAATATTACGTGATTAACCAAATTCCATATTCAACAAAGTTTCCACCCACAAAATAGTCTAGAAAGATAGGGCAATCATTTAATTGCGCATGCAAAGGCCCCCAATGACTGTGATTTCAGTAAGCATAATCCTATTCAATTCACCACATAATATCACAGGATATAAAATAATGTTACCGAATTCACAAACATCCCATCCCCGTTATGTAAGCCAATTATTATCTTTATTAAACAGGTTCAAAAGTGTTTCATTTAATCAAGAGGACACCCACCCTGCATGATGCACAATTTAGAGAGACAAATGTAAAATCCCTACCTCATTAGGTTCTGATCGCAACGCTCCCCCAGATCAACCTTAGAAGACATCTGTCGGCGTTCGTCACTTCTGTCGGGTCCCAGAAAAACATCATCGGGTGGAAGTCGGAAAAGAGAGGACGAAGTAAAGAAAACAGATCCATGGTCGGAAGTTCTGCCTCGTCGTTACGATCCCGTGGCCGCTGACGGATCGTAAATCGGAGCTCGGATGAAGAAGTTATAGAAGAAAGAGCCTTCGAGTCTCTTGGGAGAACTTTTCTCAGAGGAAAGGGGAGGAGAGGGGTGAGTTGAAAAGGAGGAGGGGACCCCTCCTTTTATAGGCGAGAAAAGAAAAATTACACGGTGTGTACTTTATGGTACACGGCGTGTACTCAGCCGATTCACACGGTTATCACGCAGCTTCCAACACAGCCTTCAACGCGGTACGCGGCCGTTGACTGGTCAGCACATGTCTTGAAGGTAACGCATACTCGGGAAGGGACTACACGGTGTGTAGTATTGGATACATGGCGTGTACCCATTTATTTCACACAGCTCCAACACGACACATGGCTGTTGACTGGTCAACACACGGTAATGTGTACGCGGGGAGAGATCACACGGTGTGTAGTATTTGATACACGACGTGTACCCATTAATTTCACACGGCTCTAACATGGAACACAGCCGTCAACATGGGGTACACCCAGCAACGGGGTACACGGCGTGTACCCAAAACAACACGGCATGTAGTTTCAAAATTCTAGAAAGTGTGGGAAAAGTCCATTTTACCCACCAGAACACTTCAATACCCTCTTTTTGACAATGGAATGGGCCGGAGAGGTCCGGACCATTACATAAGATACCTCTTAAAAATTCTCATCCCCGAGAATTCAAAAACCAACCCAGAGGAACCCAACAAGATAACTCTTAGTGCTCTTGTTATAATAGGAACCCAACCACCAACCCTAATTATAGGTGTTAGGAATTCCATCTCCTATATCAAGATATTATCTTCTTTAGGCGACACTGACTCGCCTACACAGGTCCAATTGCATCCTCATTAATGCATCTCAATTAAGAATCAGGTCTTCCCACTTCCATGCATTAGGATTTTTCAACTCACACTGCCCCCAACATTGCACAACCCACACACTCCCCAAACACATGGTTTGGGGAAAATTCCCTTTCCTATGTCGATATATTATCCGCTTTAGGTGGCACTAAATCTCCTGTATGGGTTCAATCGCATCTGCATTAATGTGTCTCGATTGAGGATCAGGTTTTTCCCTTCCCGACATGCCCGGACATGTTACACACTCCCAAAGAACAAGGAAACAAAGGGTCTCATAACCGAAAAGACAAGCATTCCATACATCAAAGGTACAAAGTATAACATCAAAACAAAGCTCAGAAGAACAACGAAAGACACAAGTCAAAAAAACTCTGGGTATTGAGCGTGCATCTAGGTCTCCCGCTCCCAAGTTCTCCCATTGAGGCCGCCATGCCTCCACAACACACGAACCAAGAGAATGGTTCGTCCACAGAGCACCTTCTCTTTACCATCATCGATTCTGACTGGTCATTCCTCGAAGGTCGCGTCATCTCCCATATGTAACTCTCCCCGTTCGATAATGTGAGATTCAACGTGTAAGTAGTGATGAAGCTGGGAGACGTGGAAGACCTCATGAACTTTCTCCAACTAAGATGGTAGGGCCAGCTAATATTCCACCTCGCTGACTCGCCTTAGCACCTCAAAAGGTCTGACGAACCTAGGGGAGAGCTTTCTCCCTTTCCCAAACCTCCTATTCCCCCGTCGAGGGGAAACCTTCAAGAACACTTGATCTCCCACCTCGAACTCCAAGGGCCTCCTCCGATGATCAACATAGGACTTCTGTTGGTCCTGAGCCACTTTCATCCTCTCACATACAAGTTGGACTTTCTCTGTGGTGCTCTACACTACCTCTAGCCCAAGAGAACTTGTATCACCATCCTCTGCCCAGAAAATGGGTGAACAACATGGTCTTCCATACAAAGACTCAAACGTTGCCATGCCAATAATAGAGTGACAGCTGTTGTTGTAGGCAAACTCTACTAAAGTCAAGTGTCATACCCATGATCCTATGAAATCCAGAACACATGCTCGCAGCATGTCCTCCAACATCTGGATAGTCTCCTCTGTCTTCCCATCAGTCTGGTGGTGGAAAGCAGTGCTAAGGCATAACTGGGTGCCAAAATCATGTTGTAACCCCCTCAAGACTCATGAGGTAAACCGAGTATCCCGATCTGAGATGATAGTCTTCGGGACTCCACGCAAATGCACCACCTCATCAACGTACCTCTGTGCTATGGTACTCACTAGGCCTGACTACTTAATTGCTAAGAAGTGATCTTATTTTGTCAGACGATCAACCACCACCCAAATATCATCATAACCACCCTGAGCTCTGGGTAGTCCTGTGACGAAGTCCATTGAGATGTCATCCCACTTCCACTCAGGGACATCTAAAGGATGCAACAACCCACTGGGAACACGGTGTTCATCCTTCACTTGGTGACACACTAGGCATTTAGCCACAAACTCCGCCACTGCCTATTTCACCCCGGGCCACCAAAACTGTTCCCTCTTGAAACTCCTGGATATACTGCCAAGGCTGATCTATGGAACTCAGGAAGAACTCCCTCACACATAGCCTCTGGAACAAACAACCTTCCATGGAAATTCATCTGATGTCGTCTGTCCTCTGACCATCCCTCTGGAGCATTTCCCTGATTGACATGATCCTGCATCACTTCCGCCTCAGAGTCCCCCCACTGAGACTCTTCCACCTGCTGCAACAAGGAGGGCTACATCGTCATCTAAAACAAACAGCCTCTAACACCTTCTACGCTGGCATCCATGTGCAAGGCATCCAACTCTCCCATCGCCTTCCAAGCATCAGTGGATTCTCGAACCACTTTTTTATGTGACTTCCTTCTCAGGGCATTGGCCACATCATTTCCCTTACCTTCAATGTAAGAAATCTAGAAGTCATAGTCTTGAAGAAACTCATCCCATCTCTACTGTCATATGTTCAGGTCGTGCTGGAAGAAGATATAATGTAGGCTCTTGTGATCTGAGAAGACCACAAAGAGGTAATGTCATCACAACTTCAGTGCAAACAGTACTGCTACAAGGACCAGGTCATGGGTGGCATAGTTACTCCCGTGAGGGCACAACTACCTATACCCATAACAAATCACACCCTACTTATGCATCAGTACGCACCCCAAAACAAGGCCAGAAGCATCACAAAACACCTCATAAAACAACCCTTCCTCTGGAAATCTGAGTACGGGAGCACTGACCAACTTCTCCTTCAGGTAGTCGAATGCATTCTGGAACTACTCGCTCCATAGGATGACCTGGTTTTTCTTAGTCAATGATGTCAATGGAGTAGCAACTCGAGAGATGTCTAAAACAAACCTCTGATAGTAACCTGCTAACCCCAAGAAACTACGAACATCTACCACACTCTTGGGTTCTTCCCAAGAAACAACTGCCTCACCCTTCGACGGGTCCACTGACACTCCATGATGAGACACCACGTCCCCAAGGAAGTGTACTTATTTCATCAAGAACATACACTTAGACAATTTCCCATAAAGTTGGTGGTGTCGAAGGACTTCCAAGAATGCCCTGAGATGCTCAACATGCTCCTCCTCTGATCTTGTGTAGATCAGGATGTCATCGATAAACACAATGACAAACTAGTCCAGAAACTCTCGGAAGACAAAGTTCATAAGTCCCTTGAACACAGAGGGTGCATTCGTAACTCCAAACGGCGTTACAACAAACTCGAAGTGCCCATACCTGCACCTAAAAGTCGTCTTCGAGATGTCACTGTCCTTCACCCTCAGCTGATGATATCCCGATCGTAGATCAATCTTAGACAACGAACCTGCTCCCATCAGCTAGTCGAAGAGATCATCTATCCTTGGAAGGGGCTAAGAGTTCTTTACTGTTACCTAGTTAAAGCATCGGTAGTCTATGCATAACCTGAGACCACCATCTACCTTCTTTAAGAACAAAATTGGAGCACCCAATGGTGATATACTGGGTCGAACAAAACCCTTCTCCATCAGATCGTCAATCTGAATTTGCAACTCCCGCAACTCCGAAGGCTCCATTCGATAAGGGGCCATCGAAATCAGACGAGCACCAGGCTGTAAGTCTATCCAGAACTCAACATCACGTCAGGGGGGGTAGAGTTACAACCTCCTCAGGAAAAACATCTAGGAACTCCCACAACAACCTCTGGGATATCCATCGTCTCTGTATCAGCTGGAACCACTGATAACCCACCTAACAAGGAAAGGAGAGGCTTCACATGCCGGCTTCCTACCTGATAGCACCTCTTGCCAACAAAAGATACGTGCTGCCCATCCACGTCGGAGAACACGACTCTTCTCTGGAATCAGTCGATAACGGAACTGACAGAAAACAACCAGTCGATGCCTAGGATGACATCATATGGCTGCATCTGTAACAGAAGAAGGTCCCCAATAGATCGATGTGGTCCCAACGTCAGCCCACATACCCATCAAACACAAGATACGTTGGTCTGGCCTCCAACTAGTGTACTCACTACTAGTGGTACGAAAAGTCTCTCTACGTCTATTACCAAAGCATGGGCGAGACCAGGTGCAACAAAGGAGTGCGAAGCTCCTGAATCGAACAAAGAAGAATCAAGAGTGCTGAACAAAAAAATCGTACCACGCACCACCTCTGGTTCTGCTGGAGCTGTCAACTCTGCTACGTGCAAATGTCCACGCCGAGCTCTTCTGCCTCTCTGATGTCGTCCAACTCCCCAACCACGCCCTGGTCGAGGTCCCTGAGGAGCACCCTGTGGTCGGCCTCCTCCCGCAATGTCTGCCCTTGGGGGAGCATGGTCATGCTGCTGCTGGAAGGTCCTCGTTGGAAATTTGTGATAGTGATGTGGGTGTTGAACCTTCCCACCTCCACCGTACTGAGCTCGGGTCGGGAACCGACTCCGAACGTTCCCTAAACCTCCACAAGAAAAAAGCATCGGTCCTGGGCTCATGATAGAGGGACGAGGACCCAAAGATCTGAACTGGAACTGCTGGGGCCTGCTCCCCACTGGCCTGAACCTAGAAGGTCCCATCGCAGGAGACCTTCTACTGACTGCCTTCCCCTTTGACGAGCCCAGATGGATCCCTTCTTGGGGTGCCCCTCCTAGAGATTTCATCCTCTCTACAACCTTTGTCTTCTTCTATACAGCCATGTAATTCGGAAGGGTGAAGGAGGTGACATCATACTGGATTGAAGGAAGAAGTGCCTCCTCCAAACGTCTCACCCGAGACCCCTCATCCAGAAAGAGATCTAGAGAAAAGCGCATGAGATCCTTGAACTTGATCCCCAACTCTTGTACAGACATACTCCACTACTGTAGGGAAGGTAACTCCTGCCACTACTCCGCCTTGATCATGGAAGAAAGGAATTCCTCCTGGAATTCCTTCTCAAAGTCAGCCCATAGAACCTCTGCCTCTATTCTCTCTTCGAGGTAGAGCATCCACCACTGTCGCGCCGCACCTCTCAGCTGACTGACTGCTAGGGGAACCCAGAACTCCCTCGGAACACGAATCAAGGTAAAAGCGATCCCCAGCTCGTCAAGCCACCCCTCCGTCTTTGAATCCGAAGTACTACCCCTGTACTTATTGAGGTTCTTCCGCTTTAAAGAATAGATATTTTTCTGCCACTGGCTATCTTCCTCCTCTTGGTCAATCCTCACCTGATCGACCGCCTGGATCTGTTGGGCCTCAGCCATCTGGGTCACCTGGGGACGACGTCCAGGTTCCATAGTTGTATGGTAAAAAAGGATCGCCTAAGCCCAAGTAGTAAGGAAATTTCCCAAGGTTTTATTTTACCAAATTATTTCAATTTCTTTCCCAAAATGCCCAAATCATGTAAAACACAATCATGATGATGCATGTACCTTCCCTATGGTCTCTACCCTGCAATCAATGTGGTCTCACTTGGTCATTCGGTAGGCTCAGAGTCCTTGCATCAGATCACGGGGCCCCCCTAAAATCTCATGTCCTAGCCGGTCTTCCCTGGCCTATGTCACGCACCAAGATTAACCAACACTGTTTCCATACCATTCCATGCAATCCTCACCATGCCTAACTCCAGACTCCATCCTATCTCTCAGCCATCACCTCTAATACCATTTTGTCATGACCCCCTCCCACCAAGGATGCCCCTCCTGAGCTGGAAATGGTGAAAGGTAGATAATGAACCCCGAGTCCCACCTCCAGTAGGCCCCGGGGTGGCGACTAGCACCAAGGGTATGAGTTTTTCACAAATATGGGAGGCATTAACCTTTTTATTTTTAAAGATCGGGAAATAGGACAAGTCAACCACCAAAAAGGAAAAGAGCAAGTGTATAGAAATAAACCCAAGCCAATCCCACATGCATGTTTAAAAAATTTTATAACAAGGTGCAAGTAAAAGAAATCTCAAAGTACAATACCAAAAGAAAACAATAGTACAAAAACTGCAACAACTCCAACTTCTTGACTAGTAGGGTCCCGCATGGCCCTAGTAGTCCTCATGGAAACCTAAAAGTAAACGTAGGGTGAGCATACAAGTATTATCAGTAGGCAAACCATAAGCTCTCGTGCACAAGTGGGGAGACATCCTAATGTCCCGTGAGAACAACAGAAGAAACCTAGTAATGAATTCTATCCACCCAACCTCACTAGCCACACTCACCAAAACACAATCACAACTGGTAGTTGTATATAAGAACAAGAGTATTGGGTACCCCACACCATTCCTCATTAGTTAGCTTCTCTTCCTAGCGGTGATCGTCTTGACGCTGCCACACTATCCTTACCCGCACACACCTCGGCCTCACAACCACCTATCCCACCCGCACACACCTAGGCCTCACAACCACGTATCCCGCCCGCACACACCTGGGCCTCAAAACCACGTATCAATCCCGCACACACCTGGCCCTCATCCAGAAGATTCTTGGGAAACAGTAAAACCTTCCCAAAGAGTCTTGGGCTAAAACCACCCCAATCAAAACCTACCTGAAGGTTCTTAGGTGTAAGGTCGCCTCAAGCCATCACAACCTAGGGGAGAAGGAGCAGGATGGAGATAGTAACTAAGGGAAAAACACCATATCCCATGAAATGGGAGTGTTCGACACTAAGTGCTCAACATGGGTGGGGTGCGATAAAACACAAAAGATACAGATATATATATATATACCAAACACTCAGCCCAACCTATGGCTTCTAAACATAGAACTGAGCATGTGACTCGGCACTGCTACTGCGAAGCATGCATACAAGAAACAAACCCAAAACCCCATTTAAGTTTTCATGTTTCAATAGAATCAGTTTATTAATTAATTAACTACTGGGCAACTATCCACAACTAACCAGATCGATCATTCGTAAAACATATCCTTGCCATCCACAAATCAAGTTAGAAAAACACAACCAACACAACCAAGTCCTTCTTATTAACCAACCAACCACATTGATTATTAATCCCGTTCCATTACCATGACCCACCATTCATTAACTCTCCCTCTTTTATTTATTATTCACAACCCATAGTTCGTCCACATTTAAACCCATCCCTACAGCCCCGCTGCCAACCACCATAACCACAAACACACGGAAACCCATACATAATTATCCCTTTAATACCATTTATCACAGCCCCGTTGCCCATCACCAACATAGCATTCACACCAACCCACAACCAACCCAACCGCAGCCCCGCTACTCACCCGATCCATAACAACCCACAAAAACACCCCCATCACATGCCACGTATCTAAACCAACACCCACATGTTCATTATTCCATTTTGTTTAACCGGGTTGATCACACAAGGGTTTCGGATTTTAAACAGCCAACTTTACATGATTAACCAAATTCCATATTCAAAAAAGATTCCACCCACAAAATGGTCTAGAAAGATAGGGAAATCATTTAATTGCCCAAGAAAAGTCCCCCAATGACCATGATTTTCAGTAGGCATAATCATATTCAATTCACAACATAATATCACAGGATATAAAATAAAGTAACCGCATTCACAAACTTTCCATCCCCGTTATGTAATCCAGTTGTTATCTTTATTAAACTGGTTCAAAAGTGTTTCACGTAAACAAGATGACACCCACCCCACATGATGAACAATTAATGAGACGAAGGTAAAATCCCTACCTCAACAAGTTCTGATTGCAACGCTCCCCCGGATCATCCTTAGAAGATGTCTGTCGGCGTCCGTCACATCTGTCAGGTCTCGGAAAAACCTCCTCGGGTGGAAGTAGGAAAGCAAAGGCCGACGAAAAGACAACAGATCCAAGCTCAGAAATTCCACCTCATCATTATGATCTTGTGGCCGCTGATGGATCGTAAATCAGAGCTCGGATGGAGAAGTTATGGAAGAAAGAGCCTTCTAGTCTCATGGGAGAACTCTGCTCAGAGGAAAGGGGAGGAGAGTGGTGAGTTGAAAAGGTGGAGGGGACCCCTCCTTTTATAGGCGAGAAAAGAAAAAGTACAAGATGTGTAATTTATGGTACACGACGTGTACTCAGCCATTTCACGCGGTCATCACGCGGCTTCCAACACGGCCTTCAACCCGGAACACGGCCGTTGACTAGTCAACACACGGCTTGAAGGTAACACATATGCGGGAAGGGACTACACAGTGTGTAGTATTGGATACACGATGTGTACCCATTTATTTCACACGGGTCCAACATGGCACACGGCCGTTGACTGGTCAAAAGACGGTAACGCGTACACGGGAGAGACCACACAGTGTGTTGTATTGGATACACAATGTGTACCCATTTATTTCACACGGCTCCAACACGGCACACGGCCATCAACACAGGGTATACCCGACAAGGGGGTACACGGTGTGTACTCAAACTACACGGCGTGTAGTTTAATAATTCTAGAAAGTGTGGGAAAAGTCCATTTTACCCTCCAGAACACTTCAAGACCCTCTTTTTGTCAAAGGAATGGGATGGAGAGGTCCGACCCATTATATTCATGATATATGTATATATATAGAAGTGAGATGAAATGATATCAAATAAAGTAGTCACTAATGAAAATAAAATAAATATAGTTCTTATCATGGTAATAATTATCACATCGACTATAACAGAATAATTTTTGACCATATGCAACTACTTCATTCCAGAAGACAATGGTTTTGACCAAATAATCATTGATGCATCCGATTTTACCACATACCCTATAGGTTCCAATGAGAATAAACAATAAAATAATGTAGATAAATCATTATAATATTTATATAAGTGATTGTGAAATCTACATGAGTTACAGATTTTATGATTTCATATTTAGGTGTGTCTCTAATTCATTCTATTTTAATACTAGTAGCAATTCAAGGGTAGAATATTAGTTGTTTCCCAATATGTGGCATGAGTCTGCTATTTAGAGACACTACCACCACCCTTACTACCCTCATTCTACTTCTTTTTCATTCCATAGGAGCCATTTAACACACCACTATATTGGAGATGAAACCTTATTAATCTCATCATGATTTTCATATCAATATATATCATCATGGCTTTATAAAAAACCCCATCATAGGTAGTAATATTGTACATTCAAATCAGTTATTTAATATCTTATCAAAAGCACATCAAAAACCACTATTCCATTATCTTATCATTAGATTCATTAATTAACTAGTTCGTAAAAACAATATAAATACTCGATTATAGTCGGATCATACTTAAGAAGGGTGAGGGTCTCTGTGGATTTATCCATCATCAATGATTCTAGGAAAAAATACTTGTAAAATATGGACATTATTTCCTAACACTCTAAACCTCCAGGTTGTCTTACCTGAAGAGTCATATACCACAGTCCCTATATAGAGCCTTAAATCTTGTAGTTCAACATCTCACAATGAGTAAATATAGGGTTTCTACAAGGTTAAAAATACACTTATTGTTTCCCAATGAGTCCTCCACTTCCTAATGATTGTACTCTTCTTTTAAGGATTAGAATTCTGGTAGCAAAAATATTTGGAATAACATTTTCCTCATCCATAACCTTATTTCAGAACAACTTATTGATTTTAGGTGGAAACTACACCCCAATTCACATCATGGACCACCCTCACTACCGATTCAATATGATTCTAATCGATTAGAGGATTTCATCATTGAACATCATCTGTTGTATCCTCTAAAAGAACAATTTCAATCCTTCTAAGGCACATGGTTATATATTAATGATATAATAGAGAACATCATAAAAGTGATAAATATTATTTTTAACTATGAAACATAATAAAATAACTGATATTAGGTCCAAATTCAATACAGGAGAATACATCCCAATATATCATGGTATCTTAAATCTTGTTACGTCGTTAAAAGGCCAGACTCTCACTTTTAATATACCCCTTATTTTCCCAAATACTATTTTATATCAAAAAAATCATACCAAAACATTAGTATCATGGGCCAAATCTATCGATTGATATAAATATTTCATGAACTAACCTAGGATATCCCTGAATTAGACACTTGTGATGGCCCGAGGCAAATCTCGAAGGTAGTTCTCGAAAACTGAGAGTTTGTGAAAAGTTACTAGGAATCAAGAACCACCATTGAGAAAACTTTATCCCAACGTAAACCCAAAAAACATTTAATAAATAAAAAATAAAGAATATGTTCTAATATAAATCAAAAAATCATACTCCTAAGAGTATACGGAAGATACAAGTGTTAATCCAAAGTAAAAAAAAACAAATGTAGAAAAGAAATTGACATACCATATCCATGTGATAAGAGGGAAAACATTTTACCATGTCACTATTGAATGAAAAAACTCCACTAACATGCATATCTAGAACAACCATGTTTCAATATTCCTTTACCTGCATTTTATAAAATATTATATATACACTATAAAATTATTGTGTATGGTTTAAAAAACCCAATATGATCCCACCAAGTGATGCATAAGAAATATTTACAAACAAAATTATGCTCATTAATAAAAAGACAGTCCATAGAATATATCTTAATATAATTTTTAGAAAAACTATTAAAGTCACCCTTTCAAAATAATATGTAAAACAAGAATAAATAAGACACCCTACTAGTAGTTACAAGTAACCCATTTCTTAAAGTTGATACATAGAAACTAGCCTTAGGGTAGGTTATGTCAATGTTTGAGTGGATATATACACAACGGTTATAAAATAACTATTTCCACACATATCCCTTGGACATATTCCATGGGATGATTTAACACCCCAATATTAAAACCCTTGGGTCGTAACAAAGTTTAATTAGTGTTATAGAATATGAAAATTTGTGTAGCCTCAAAACACCCTAGGATGGTTGTCCTTATCCAACCCCACCTATGTTTCATAGGTTCTCATGCTTAATATAACCATTTAAATGATTCAAATTTTATAATCAAACAAGGCAAAAAGGAAATATATATATTAGATCAAATCATTTCAAAACCAAATTACATGTAATTCCAAAACTCACAAAAAACATGATTTCAAATCAATTTAAATTTAAATTATAAAAATTAATGCCTTTTTATGAAGAATAAGAATTCATCAGCTTTAAGGAATAATAAATACCCAATAAAATAATTTAAAAAAATTTTAAATGATGAATAATACTAGGTTTATTAAAAATAGTCATTTCATGAAACCATTGACCTTAAACAGACGCTATTTTCAACAAGTGAAATTGATCCAAAACCCATGACAACTGAAAGATCTTAATAAGAAATATATATCTTTAAACTATGAAACGCATATCATGCAACCTCAATTGATCAATTGAGAACAATGTAATCACATAATAAGATAATTCTCAAGGAAGTGCATAGTGACTAATATAGATCCAATATCATTCTACATTCCTCATAATTAATCTATTATAATTCCAAATAAATTATGGTATAGCCTATATATTTGAAAAAACCATCACTGATATATGGTTTTTTAAAGATAACGAGTGTGATCTAAAAAACTATGTAGAACAAACTCTTACCCTGTGTTTCGATGTTCAAACAACCTAAGAATCATTGGAATCACTATCTAAAAGTGGTATGATCACAAAAACAATTATGTGGAACTATATGAATTATTATTCAATGATTTAGGAGGAGTAATGTGATAAATGGGAGGAATAAATAATGCAAAAAATAATTTTTTTATAAATTGTCATCATTTAGTTTGGACAGACAATTTAAAAAATCTTGTTCCAATCGTGTACATGATTCCATCCATCAGGATAAGACACATTAATTGGTCACCAATGAACCATTTTAAACACCACTTTCCCAAAATAATGTAAGTCAAAAAGATTAATGGTAATTATTCATTTTTGGCCACATAATGTTTCATTTATAAAGATCCCAACAATACTCCATAATTTCCCAAAATCCATTCAGATCGACTAGCTAATGGTTATAGAATAATTGTTAGAAGTTATTATAAGTACATGTATGTGACATCATGATGTTATGGATCAAAATCCCTTCTACTACTAAATAAATTAAAAATGGGTGTAATAAAAAGGTTATTGGCTCTGATTATTATTATTTTATACATTATGGGTTTTCAATATATATTTTTAATACTATTTCTTTATATATTTAGTAACTAAAACAACTAGTCATGTTGAAAATAAATTATACACATACTAACATGACCTATCAAAAGGAATAACATAATATATCAGACAAGTCTAGCCAGAAGCAAAGCTTATGACCATTTATTAAAAAGAAATAAAAAGGTACGTAAGAGCGGTAGACAAGGTTAGACAAACAAATGCCATCATCACCAAAAATAGTTCTAGAGATCATAAAATGACATATTACTTCCATAATCAGAGTCACCAGCTCTCTCCCACTATGATTGAGACTTATCCCAATTTAATATTTTCAAAATATTTGTATCCACCTTCCTTGACACCTTAGACGATGATCTTGTAGACAGGTTTCTAGGAACATTAGAATAATCCTTTCATGGTCTCCGCTTTGAGGGAACAAAGATGAACCCCTCCCTGGTAGCACACTTTTTATTGTCACTTAAATCCGAATCCTTGTAAGCGATGTGTCTGCCACTTCATGAGACTCTTATCGGGGTACCCACATTCTCCTATTCACCCTCAGAAACATTCCCCCATTTTTCAGGTAATTAAGAAACATAGAAAAGCTTCTGGATTTCCTACTGGAAATCAAGATGTTGTCGTGCATCATTCTACATGGGGACGTCAACTTGGAGGGAATCAGGGTCCACGACTGGAGTAACCTCTTAGACCAAATGAGTCGTAGAGGGTCTACTATGGGCCTTCATCGGAGATACATCAATTAACAACCCTTTTCCAGTATCCAGCCCATCAGGGACATTGGGAATGATCACTCTAAGTGAATCACCATCATGTGCAGTAGATTTTGGAAAGATAGAATCCTTAACCTTTGAATTCCTATGACAGAGAGCTATTGAATGTACTCTCATCCCACATTCCCCACAAGAAACATTCCTTTGACATTACTCTAATGAGTGTCCAACGACCATACATTCATTGGAGAAAAGTGGATTTTTTTCATACTCAACATCAATATGAATGTTGTCAGAAGGAGTGGAAAGGGTTACCTTGTCAATCAGAGTGGTGCTAAGATCAACCTACACGCATCCTAGAAAAATGACTAAACCGAACATCCTCGGTCTCTTTGTCAAGCCAAATCAGAGTACCATTTGCCATGCCAATATCATACAAAATTTTCAGATGCCGGAGGACCCAATTGAGCCCATGAAGACGAATCCATAACTGATAAAATGAATTTCTTGCACACGAGACATTAAAATCCAATGACCATTCATGTAAATGAAGCCATCTAGGTTTCAGAAACAAGGATTCCATGCACCACGCTCGAAGCATCAAATCATCAGACGGAAAAAGGTAGTGGAAAAATCCTTGACCAAGCGAAACAGATTTCAAATTTGAGAAAACCCACAAAAACGTAGTTCTATGGATCAAATCATCATGCTTCCACGGTTGTGAACTTTTAGGAAGGAAAATTCATGAAACCAATTATTTTTTTCCAATTGACATTCTATCATAAAGTGCTATAGAATTTGCTTTAACATGAGATGATGAGCCCTTGCGAATAATTTTATTAGGACCCGAGTCCTTCAAACGCGCAAATGTGCATGCTCCATCCAATTCCAACCATAAATTTGAATATTTCATCACATCATAAGAGGAATTAGAACCAGTCAGAAAATCACCGCGGGGCAGAATCGAATCTTGAAGAAACGCCTCACGGGGCGGAACCAGATCTCGGCGCAACACCTCAACCAAAGCAACAACAGCATCATACTTCTCCCGAATTGATGAAATCCACAAATCGCCTTGGCTCGCATTAATCTTTGATATTGCAGGAGATGGTTGTGATGCATCCACATATCCGACGCAAGGCTTCGAATCCGCATGAACATCCGGTGTAGAAATCGACGTCAGCCTAACCATAGGGTTGCAAGCATCTTCCGAGAGCTGAGGGTCGCGAGAAGACGTCAATGAGGGAGCCGCCACTTCCACTTTAATACACATTCTAATTGATATAGATTACTAAGATAATTTTGTTCCAATATTAAATTCATCAATTAGGGAATAAATTTTGATGAAATATTATGGGACATTCAGTATTATATTAAAATATGCACCAATTATATATGATATTTTTTTAAAAAATCATTAAAGTATTACTTTTATATTAAAAGTGTAGAGGATGGAATTTATATTTAGTGATACGGGAAATTATAATAAATAATTCCTATTGATTCTTATCATAAAAAGTCTTATGATTTTATAGAGGTACAACAAACCCCACCTACCTACATTATATGAAAACATTAATAATCCATCAACATGGGATGATTCTGTTTCTTAATGTAACGTAAACGAATTTTGGTTCAAATAAAACTAATTTTAATTTTTTTATATTTATTTTTTAAAAAAAAATTAAATTTTTAATTTATGAAATAGAAAGGTAGTGAATAAATTAATCAATTTGAAACATAACTATGCCTCACAACCATATATTGAGGATGGGGTACACTACACCTAAAAATAAATGATATTTTTATAAAATAAATATTGTAAATACTTTCATTATATAAAAACTATGGATTTTAGTTTTTGTGGATATATTAAGATTGATTATTCCAAATCTCATATTTACTCCATCCCATGCCATATTCTATTGAAGTAAGAATGTGTATATTTAATGTAATACGGTAGATAAAATTACATAGAATTTATGTGAATCAAGAAAAGGTATGAAATAACTATAATTAATTCTTATTTAATATCATTAAATGTAACAAAGAATACTTAATTGTCGCTATTTTTATATATTTTATTCAAAAGTGGTTTCATATACCTTATCAAGAAAATAATTGATTTAAATTTTATTGAAGCGAAGAAAAGAATTATGTCATTTTAGAGGTCTAAATTTTGGAATCAAATCACGAATCTTCATTACAAAAGTAAAAGAATAAGGAAATATATTTTGAAAATGAAATTTATATAGAATTGGATTTATATTATAATTGAAAGAATAAATATGAATAATAAAAAAATATAGCATCATCTTCAATGGGATAAACGAAAATATTAAACTCAACAGAAACCGTAAAATGAAAATTTTCAAACACCATTTTTGGGAATGTAATTCATTTTAGGATTCAATTGAATGAGGTAATCAATTTTTATTCATTCTTGTTTTCATTAATTGTGAAAATTATTATTGATAATTTTCATGAATTTGAATACAATAAGGTCAAATTTATTTTAATTTATATCTATAATAACTCACTTATTACATAATTGTGAGAAAGAAATTTATAATATATGTGGTGATACATTATATATAATAAATTACCAATAGATCATGTAAGAGTATTGATTCAGTAACAAAATTGGCCAAGATATAAGCTATTCATTCCTCTTAAGGATTTTAATATTCATATATGAGAACATGATATTGGAAATTATCTAGCATAGTGGTTTCATCATACCGAAATCATTATTATGATGGGATATTTAATTTTAAACAAATATATATTTTAAAATATTTTACAATGAATGAAAAAGGATTCTACTCATGTTTGTAATGATCGATTTATAAATGGAAAGTATAATTAAAAGTATCTAATGGATTGGTAATTGGATAAAAAGACTTTTAAAAGATCCTTTAAATCCGACCACCCAAAGAATAAATGTTATTGAAATTATATGTTTGTACATATAAAATATATAAAAAGGAAAAAATTTGACATTGAATTTAGGAGGAAAATATATAGATCTTTATCTCAAGGCATTTTTGTTCTTGAGAGTGTAAATCTTACTTTTATACATTAATGGTTTGGGGAATAATTTGTGATGTATATATGAGTTACATTTTAATAATTCATTTTTACATTAATTGATATAATATTTTTGTTAAAATTTGATAGTATTAATATTTTTATAGACATTTTTAACAATATTATGTAAATGAACAATTTTTTAACAACACATTATCATTTGTTAATTCTTATGTCACTTCTATTGAAAAAATATCAATGAGTGTACATAAAATTGAGTTCATAGATAAAATTTAGATGATGTGTTTGAATAGAAATTAATTAAATGTTCATTAATTTTAATACATAACATGATGAAGTGATGTAATATCCAATAAATATATTTATTTTAATTTAATTTTTAACCATTATTTTTTTTATTTTCTATAGTGAGAAATTGTTTCTTGTTATTAATAATCCATGTATTTTGATTGTATATTTTATTTATACAATTAAAAGGTATCCTAAAAATAATAAAAACACAATTCCCCTTATGAATTATTAATTCTTTATTTTAAATTTTATATAAATGATGTTACATTATATGTTTTATACTATTTTAATACCTAACTTGTCTATGATAACAATGATTTTATTTAATTTTATATGTATGGTATGGGAGAATTTAGTGAACTTAAGATACAAAAGGATTTTTAATATTGGATAATTATTAATGTATCTATAAAATGTTTCACTATAAAAATATATTTCATAACAAATAATTATATATCATATTTTATAGTGAAAAAATTAAAATTTTGGACTGAATTATGGTTATTATGTATATAATATATGAATGATATTCTATATCATTTGGAAACCCAACTCCCAATAGTGGTATTTATGATAGTATGTAATAATTGATTCAAAATATTTATTAACTATTTATTTATCTATATAATCTATTATAAAATAGAATATATATTCATAACATATTAAAAAAAGGAAATAACTTTTTTCAATAATGAGGGGACATCCTGGATTATGCCAAACTATTTAAATACCTCATTAAGATGTGGTTTCCTATCACTTATGTAATTTATATTATATTTTAATTTTAATTGAAAATTTATTTTTACATCCCATCATTCAGTAACAATTTAATTAATTTTAATTTTTTCATAAAGACATCTGATTCCAGTTCAGTTTCATTATTATGATGTGCACTAGATTTTGGTATTTTCTCTTTTATCGTTTAGTAGTTATTACATTAGGATTTCTTAAATTTTAAGGTCATTTGGAGTTTCTTGAGAATTTAAAAGGGTGTTGATGAATGGATGGTATTAGTTGTGATGTGTAGAGGGATCACTATGACATTGATGATAACGAAACTGAATGTTGTCTTAGACGGTGAGTTATGTTGGAAATGACACTTTTAGTATAGTTGTAATGTAGTGTTTTTTACATCCTATAAGAGATGACTATTATTGTATAGAGATAGAGGTAGTTATAAAGTGTACTTGGGGAGGTATTTGTTCAGTTATTCCAAATTGGGTACCCATGTAGCAATGAGCTCGATTGTATAGTATACCACTTATCAGGTGGATTGGTTATGAATTATGTTTTCATCTATTGTACTGTATTCTTTACCCAAGATACTATAACTTGGGAGAGGTCTGTGTATGGTTTCTATGGCATCCCTCATTTTTATCACATAAAATTTCATTACATTTTACAAAACTGAGGATCATTAAGGTTTAGTGTCTCAGAAACCGGGAACTTAAAACATGAAAACATAAAACATTCTTCTTAGACACTTGAAAGGCTTCTCCTCATGTTCATCCTAGGTTCTATACTGCATATCATAACCTAGGGACATACATCAAAAGAAAGGGTGAGCAGAAGGCCGAGTAAGGGAAACAAGAGAAACATTTTACATGTGAACATGAGATACTTCAATAAGGTCATGAAAATATCTTTAAGGCATGAGAAAGAAATCATGAGGCATATCATAATAAAAATAAAATTTTTCATAACCTTAAGTTATGGCAACAACATTTAATATTGACAATCATTTCTTTTCACAAAGTTCAATCCCCAAGGTGTCATTAAAAATTACCAAGGTTATTCACCAAGGTATCAGTCTAAAAAGTAATCTCTAGAGATTAAGTCTTTACCCAATGCATTGGAGCACTATCTAGGCGCACCCTTGACATGTCATTATTATCATGTGATCCACATATATCATCATAAACCATTTCATAAACAGCCCATATATCTTAAAAGAAATGGGTTTCATTTCATAATCATAACGTTTTAAAAACTGCTTTAAAGACATGATCTTTATGTCACTTTAATCCCACGGAAAATGGGAAAGAAGGTTTCATGTATGTAAATCCCAGAATTTAAAATAGAACATTTTGATATATATGTTAATACCCCTGTATAAATAAGAGCTTTTAGTATGCACTTAATAACATAAAATAATTTTGAGATAAAGAGGGAGGCATTTTGAGACGAAAACTATGCAGCATAACGTCTACGATACGTGGTTTTAAAAAACATTGAAAAGAGAGGGGATATGGGTCACCCACTCAAAAATGATACATAAAATAGTAGTGGAACAGAATATATAGTATTTGAGAACATGGTAATGAAATTTTAATGATATACCATATGAAATGACGAACTTGAAAGGAAGACAAAAATAAGATTTCTCTTATGAGAATTTGGCAGCCTAACGGCGTCACTTAAAACTTCCAAAAATGGATTGTCGAGATCAAATAGGGTCTCTCATAATATGACCATAAATTATCAGTATGATAGATATAGAGAACATACCCCAACATAATAAAAAGGAACTTGAAAGACATGACTTGAAATTAGATCTTGAAAACCAGAAGGGTGAAAGAACCCTTTAGAAATTCGGCAGCCTAACGGCGCCACATAAACTTCAACAAAATGAATTGATGAGATAAAATAGGGTCCCCCATCATATGAACATAAAATATCAGTATTATTGATTTAGATCTCATACCCCAACATAATAAAAAGGAACTTGCAAGACTTGACATGGAATTAGAACTTTGAAAAGGGAGAAAGGTGCAAGGACCACTTAAAAATTCAGCAGCCTAACGGCGCCACTTAAACTTCAAAATACTGAATTGAAGACATAAAATGGGGTATCTCTTCATATGGTCATACAATATCAGTATTATTGATATAGAGATCATACCCCAACATAACAAAAAGTAACTTGTAAGAATTGACATGAAAGTATAACTTCAAAACGAGAAGGGTGAAGAACCACTTAAAAATTCGGCAGCCTAACGGCGCCACTTAAACTTGAAAAAAATGAATTGATGGGATCAAATAGGGTTTCTCATCATATGAACATAAAATATCAGTATTATAGATTTAGAGATCATACCCCAACATAATAAAAAGTAACTTTCAAGACTTGACATTGAATTAGAACTTTGATAAGGGAGAAAGTTGCAAGGACCACTTAAAAATTCAGCAGCCTAACGGTGCCACTTAAACTTCAAAATACTGAATTGAAGAGATCAAATGGGGTATCTCATAATATGGTCATAAAAGATCAGTATGATAGATATAGAGATAATACCCCAACATAAAAAAAAGGAACTTGAAATAATTGACATGAAAGTAGAACTTCAAAACGAGAAGGGTGAAGAACCACTTAAAAATTCGGCAGCCTAACGGCGCCACTTAAAACTTCAAAATACTGAATTGAAGAGATAAAATGGGTTCTCTCATCATATGATCATAAAATATCAGTATGATAAATTTAGAGATCATACCCCCAACATAATAAAAATTAACTTGAAAGACTTGACATGAAAGTAGAACTTTGAAAAATGGGAAGGGTGAAAGAATCCCTTAAAAATTCGGCAGCCTAACGGCGCCACTTAAACATTCTTAAAACGAAATGATGAGAGTAAGGGGGGGTATCTCATTGTATGAACATAAAAAGGACAGTATAATGAATATAAAATAACCTCCTCCAAAATAAGAACATGGAGCATAAAATAAATGACATAAAATAGATTACTTGAAAAGAAAGAGAGGGGTCAGATCCCTTACCTTAAAACATAATTCTTAAAACTCAAAAGTTTGGACATTGAGGGCTTGGGGGAACCTTGGTAGGACTCCTTGGGAGTTAAGGAGACCATAACTTCGTTGAGGATGGTTTTTCAGTCGAAAGGATGAGAGGAGGGCTTGGTATTTATAGGGATAGTGAGGGGACAAGGCATTAATGGCCAAGGGACACCTCACATGTGCTTTTCTCAAAACCATGTGATCTCCCATGATATTTCCCATTAAGTTTGGCCACATGGGGCCCCCAATACAAATATTCATCACTTTAGGTCGGTCAAACCATAAAATATCTCATGAAATCACCATGACAAAGTTATGATGTCACTAAACATACCGAAACCCTAAAACTGTATTTTTACTATTCACTGAAAATTCAACTTTCTCAGAAAAATCCCAAAATTACACATTAACCAAATATCAATGCTCTGATTTCAAAAATGAACTCCATTTTATAAAAATATTTTTATAAATATTTTTAATTTTATTTTTAAATAAATACACTATTCACCGAAAATTCATTTTTTTCAGAAAAAAACCCAAAAATTACCTTAATATAATATCGATGCTCTGAGTTCAAAAATGAAATCCATTTTATAAAATTAATTTTCTAAATATTTTTAATTTTATTTTTAATTAAATAAAACTATTCACCCAAAAAAAACTAATACTTGAATAGTAATTTATGAAACCGTTATTTAACCATTTTATTGAATCACATTACTTAATCAAGGTGCCTAGGTTATTTTAAAACGTTCTTTAAGTGAGATTACTAATCCATTTGGTCACATTACTAATCCTAAGCGTAAAATAACTATTCATAATTTACTATTAATCAAAAATCATGTTGATCTTATTAGACTCTAAATTTCGTACTGAACATAATTGTAGAAGACTGTTTTTTGAAAATAATTACACGTTTTTAATTATTTAAGGTTTACATAAACATTTTTTTTAAATATCCTTTCTCTAAAATTCACCAAAAATATGCATACTATATTTATCCGGAGATTTAAAAATTGATAAACTTCATAAGAAGAAATCCCAATTTTTATTTAAAACAACGGATTACATAAGTCGTTTATGGTCTCCTTACATAGCCCCTTATCACACCAGCATAGGACCTAAGTGTAAGGTGTGCTAAGGTGATAGAATCTGAGGGAGGCTTGAACAACATCGCACGAGTAGTAATTTCTATTAGTTTGAACTTCTCGCAAAGGAGATTCCGTTCTAGTTTCACACGATGAAGTTCGGCTTGGGTTTGGTCCAGAGCAAAGCCCAATGGTGCCACCTCTTTCCCAAGTTCTGTAAGATGGGCTTCGATCGGTCCAAGACTACTGGGTGAGGCTATATAATCTTCTTTCTATAACAATTAACCAAGATTACTTGTATTTAGAGACAATAATCAAAACGTTTAGTTTCCAGTGGTCATATTGACCAATGGTCATATAACAGTCAAAACCCAATGGTCTCATTTTAATTATAATCATGTTATCAAATGAAACATTTTTGTTGAGTATAAAAAATAAAATAATATGACACATAAAATTAGGAAATAAGATTTATTCAAAATTTCGGGTCGTTACAATCTTCCCCCCTTAAGAAATTGCATCCTCGCAATTTTTAAAACTGGGTTTTGAAATTTCATTGAAAGTCCCACACTGGAAAAGGACTCAGTAAAAATATTACTTTAAAAGAAATAAAGGGAAGTAAAAAGTTCACCGGAGTTAACCCATACTAGGATTCCATATAGGAAAACATGGACATGGAAGAAAAAACAAAGGGTCAAGTTCTGGGGGAGAGTGATAGAAAACATGATTAGGAGAAAGTTAACCATAAGAAAATCCCAAACTTATGATGTGTGTAAACGGTCTTTGATTACCTAGTAGTAAACGTAAACCAAAAACGTTTTTGTTTTACGTTCCTTTTCATAATTTTAAGGAATTCATTTACTACATAGAACCAAACATAAGAAAATATACCTACCTTCATGTAAAGTTTCTTCCTTTAATAAGTTTCTACCCAAACTAATCTTTTCTCCAAATGATGAGCATTCAAAACTACTTGGTCTCATCAAGACACAAGAATCATATTCTAGAGAATCACATAATCCACAAAAGATTAACTATCTATTTCTTCTATCTTTAAACATTATCCCCAAAATTGGAAAGTGTAAGGTAAAACAACTCTTCAAAAAAAATCCCATAGGAAGGGAAACTACATTTAAATCTTCAATGTTCCATGGTACTACCCAAAGTTCATCATAGACCATTCCATAAATAATTGTTCTTGAAATTCCTCAAAATAATCCAAACTAGTATTGAAACCAAAATACAAGAAGAATTTAATAACATAGTCTTCCAAAATAAACATCATTGTTCATCTCTAAAACACATCATCCACTCCTAAAATCTTATAACAAAAGTAGCTAACCTAAACATATTTTACCCAAGAAAGGTTAATCATTTCCATAAGTAACCTAAATTACTATAAGTCCACCTTAAATTCATCAATTCTATAAGTCAACCTTACTCCTCAATTAAAATATTGTAGTAATCTATTTACCTTGATCATATAGGGTCCCCAAAATAGTGAACGTCTTCCAAAATAATAATCATCTTTTAATCCCCTAATCATCTCTGCCATATTAATACGGCAATAGTCGCATTTCCTATCACATTGGTTTTTGGGACATGTTCTTCCATTTCCCGCCATTAACTATGAAAAGAAATTACAATAAGGGGCTTGAATACTTATCCAATAATCATTAAAAGGAAACTTTAAGCATAGAAGGATAAACTTGTACAAGGAAATTATACCCTAACTTGTGATCCCCTAGGTTCCCATCTAGGTTATCCATGATCATATATTCTTATGTGAATATTTATTTTATTTTATCTTTGTTCCTATAACAATGGTTCATACTAAGCTTACGAATTTACCAAAGCATATCCCTCGGGAGTGTCGTAACCAAGAGTGCAGTAAGGCCCGTTTTCATGTACCAGTTCCCGTTCGAGTCTAGCTCAAATCGGTGATTTCGGGTTTTACCCCTATGTACATCTGTGCCAGAGCCACCTCTACCTGCTCGTATCCAGACAGGGATGTATTTGCTTTTCAACCCATTACTCAATACTCACCAAAATACCAGGAAGATTTCCTATATATAAACTTTTCTATAGGCTTATTCCTAGAGTTTTCATATCCTAATTTCCACAAATAACTAAACCATCCTTTGATACCAACTATGGAATCCCGCCTTTTATCACATAAAATTTCATTACATTTTACAAAACTGAGGATATTTAAGGTTTAGTGTCATGGAAACCGGGAACTTAAATCATGAAAACATAAAACATTCCTCTTAGACACTTGAAAGGCTTCTCCTAATGTTCATCCTAGGTTCAATACTGCATATCATAACCTGGGGACAAACATAAAAAGAAAGGGTGAGCAGAAGGCCCAGTAATGGAAACAATAGAAACATTTTACATGTGAAATGAGATACTTCAATAAGGTCATGAAAATAACTTTAAGGCGTGAGAAAGAAATCATGAGGCATATCATAATAAAAATAAAATTTTTCAAAACTTTAATATGTGTCTACAACATTTAATATTTACAATAATTTCGTTTCACCAAGGTCTATCCCCAAGGTGTCATTAAAAATTACCAAGGTTATTCACCAAGGTATCAGTCTAAAAAGTCATCTCTAGAGATTAAGTCTTTACCCAATGCATTAGAGCTCTATCTGGGCGCACCCTTGACATGTCTCTATTATCATGTGAGACACATATGTCATCATAAGACATTTCATAAACCACCCATATATCTTAAAAAAAATGGGTTTCATTTCATAATCATAACGTTTTAAAAACTGCTTTAAAGAGATGATCTTTATGTCACTTTAAACCCACGGAAAAAGGGAAAGCGGGTTTCATGTATGTAAATCCAAGAATTTAAAATAGAAAATTTTGATATATATGTGAATACCCCTGTATAAATAAGAGCTTTGAGTATTCACTTAATAACATAAAATAATTTTGAGATAAAGAGGGAGGCATTTTGAGATGAAAACTATGCAGCATAACGTCTACGATACTTGGTTTTAGAAAACATTGAAAAAAGAGGGGACATGGGTCACCCACTCAAAAATGATACATAAAACAGTAGGGGAACATAATATGTAGTATTTAAGAACATGGTAGTTAAATTTGAATGATATACCATATGAAACGAAGAACTTGAAAGGAAGACAAAAATAAGATTTCTCTTATGAGAATTCGGCCGCCTAACAGTGTCACTTAAAACTTCCAAAAATGGATTGGTGAGATCAAATAGGGTCTCTCATCATATGAACATAAATGATCAGTATGATAGATATAGAGATAATACCCCAACATAAAAAAAATGAACTTGAAAGACTTGACATGAAAGTAGATCTTGAAAATCAGAAGGGTGAAATAACCCCTTAGAAATTCGGCAGCCTAACGGCGCCACTTAAACTTCAACAAAATGAATTTATGAGATAAAATAGGGACTCACATAATATGAACATAAAATATCATTATGATAGATTTATAGATCATACCCCAACATAATAAAACGGAACTTTCAAGATGTGACATGAAATTAGAACTTTGAAAAGGGAGAAAGGTGCAAGGACCACTTAAAAATTCAGTAGCCTAACGGTGCCACTTAAACTTCAAAATACTGAATTGAAGAGACCAAATGGGGTCTCTCATAATATGGTAATAAAAGATAAGTCTGATATATATAGATATCGTACCACAAAATAACAAAAAGGAACTTGAAAGAATTGACATGAAAGTAGAACTTCAAAACGAGAAGGGTAAAAAACCACTTAAAAATTCGACATCCTAACTGCGCCACTTAAACTTCAACAAAATGAATTGATGAGATCAAATAGGGTCTCTCATAATATGAACATAAAATATCATTATGATAGATTTAGAGATCATAACCCAACATAATATAAAGGAACTTTCAAGACTTGACACGGAATTAGAACTTTGAAAAGGGAGAAAGGTGCAAGGACCACTTAAAAATTCAGCAGCCTAACGGCGCCACTTAGACATTAAAATACTGAATTGAAGAGATGAAATTGGGTCTCTCATAATATTTCCATAAAATATCATTATGATAGATATAGAGATAATACCCCAACATAACAAAAAGGAACTTGAAAGAATTGACATGAATGTAGAACTTCAAAACGAGAAGGGTGAAGAACCACTTAAAAATTCGGTAGCCTAACGGCACCACTTAAAACATCAAAATACTGAATTGAAGAGATCAAATGGGGTATCTCATCATATGATCATAAAAGATCAGTATGATAAATTTACAGATCATACCCCAACATAATAAAAAGTAACTTGAAAGACTTGACATGAAAGTAGAACTTTGAAAAATGGGAAGGGTGAAAGAATCCCTTAAAAATTCGGCAGCCTAACAGCGCCACTTAAACATTCTTAAAACGAAATGATGAGAGTAAGAGGGGGTCTCTCATCATATGAAAATAAAAAGGACAGTATAATGAATATAAAAGAACCTCCTCCAACATAAGAACATGGAGCATAAAAGAAATGACATAAAATAGATTACATTAAAAGAAAGAGAGGGGTCAGATCCCTTACCTTAAAACATAACTCTTAAAACTCAAAGGTTTGGACATTGAGGGCTTTGGGTCACCTTGGGAGGACTCCCTGTGAGGTAAGGAGTCCATAACTTCGTTGAGGATGGTTTTGGAGTCGAAAGGATGAGAGGAGTGCTTGGTATTTATAGGGAAAGTGAGAGGACAAGGCATTAATGGCCAAGGGACACCTCACATGTGCTTTTCTCAAAACCATGTGCTCTCCCATGATATTTCCCATTAGGTTTGGCCACATGGGGCCCCCAATACAAATATCCATCATCTTAGGTCGGCAAAACCATAAAATATCCCATGACATCACCATGACACAGTTATGATGTCACTAAACATACCGAAACCCTAAAACTATATTTTTACTATTCACTGAAAATTCAACTTTCTCAGAAAAATCCCAAAATTTCACATTAACCAAATATCAATTCTCTGATTTCAAAAATGAACTCCATTTTATAAAAATAATTTTCTATATATTTTTAATATTATTTTTAAATAAATACACTATTCACCGAAACTTCATTTTTTTCAGAAAAAACCCCAAAAATTACCTTAATATAATATAGATGCTCTAAGTTCAAAAATGAAATCCATTTTATAAAAATAAATTTCTAAATATATTTAATTTAATTTTTAATTAAAAAACACTATTCACCCAAAAAAAACTAATACTTGAATAATAATTTATGAAACCATTATTTAACTATTTTATTGAATCACATTACTTAATCAAGGTGCCTAGGTTATTTTAAAACTTTCTTTAAGTGAGATTACTAATCCATTTGGTCACATTACTAATCCTAAGTGTAAAATCACTATTCATAATTTACTATTCATTAAAAAACAAGTTGATTTTATTAGACTCTAAATTTCGTACAGAACATAATTGTAGAAGACCATTTTTTGAAAATCATTACACGTCTTTAATTATTTATGGTTTACAGAAACATTTTTTTAAAATATCCTTTCTCTAAAATTCACCAAAAATATGCATACTATATTTATCCGGACATTAGAAAATTCATAAACTTCATAAGAAGATATCACAATTTTTTTTTAAAACAAAGGATTACACAAGGCAGTTATGGTCTCCTTATATAGCCCCTTATCACACCAGTATAGGTCCTAAGTGTATGGTGTGCAAAGGTGAGAGAATCTGAGGGAGGCTCGACCAACTTCACACGAGTAGAAATTTCTATTATTTTGAACTTCTCGCAAAGGAGATTCCATTCTAGTTTCACATGATGAAGTTCGACTTGGGTTTGGTCTAGAGCAAAGCCCAGTGGTGCTACCTCTTTCCCAAGTTCTGTTAGATAGGCTTCGATCGGTCCAAGACTACTAGGTGAGGCCATCGAATCTTCTTTCTATAACAATTAACCAAGATTACTTGTATTTAGAGACAATAATTGAAACGTTTAGTTTCCAACGGTCATATTGACCAATGGTCATATAACATTCAAAACCCAACGGTTTCATTTTAATTATAATCATGTTATCAAATGAAACATTTTTGTTGAGTATAAAAAATAAAATAAAATGACACATAAAATTAGGAAATAATATTTATTCAAAATTTCGGGTCGTTACAGTTTCTATAATCCAATTAACTGGGGTGACTCCAGCAATTAATGGGGCTATGTATGGTGGTTTGGTTTCTTTGCAGTGTGGTTCATGAGGCCGTGCAGTGTTCTAATAAAGTCAAAATTGAATCTAAATAATTATATTCCCCATAATATATTTCTTCATCCATCTTTCACTCTTAAATATTAGGCTTCCAAGGGATCTCTTTTCAGTCCCTTCAATCCCCTTTTATAAGAATTCCACCCTATAAATGGGAGACAAATTCAGGTTTATTTCTCTCCAATATTGAGTTAAGTGACTCTATTAATGGGATCGAATTCATGAATAACATTATATTTTTTGTTTAAAAACAGTTTTTTCTTCTATAATTTTGATTAATCTAGTTTAAAAGTAGATGTAGTCCTGAGAACTATGTTTTAAAATGGGTTCTCATTAAAAAAAAATTGATCATGACGTGTTGAAATTAATTAAATGTAGTTATGATTCAAAAATAGATTTTCAAACATGGAATATATAAGGATTCACTATAAATTTTTTTATATATGGTGAATTATTTTTCAAGTTGTTTTGAAACGAAACAATAGAACGTTGGGAACATTGGGTCTGTTTTGAAATTGACATGTAACTTCAATATGTGTAACAACACTAGAAGTACTGATATCAATAGACTATTGGAATCAATATTGACTAAATATACATTATTCCTATAGTATGATTTATTTTAATGACACCATATATTTATATATGTTGGATCCCAAATATTGTGCATTTTTATTTATTCTTGATTGAAAACATTTTGGTATATTTAATGGTTGGTTAATAACATGTTTATCTTATAGGGTATCCATGGATGTTTTTATTATTTTCAAATACATTCTTATGCATACTCTATATATTCATTTATTATGTGAATATTAAAGGATATTATATAAATTTAAAGGATGTTTAAAAATTTATATTTATCATATTATTATAATTTATCAAATGGTTTTTTTAAAATCATGAGATAAAATGTTCAATATATTAGACTTTGTAACGGTTTATTGGGGAAATATTATTGGGTATTTTTCACAAATAATACTATTGAATTTTAGATTTTTAGCAGTTTTTTTACATGACAGAGTTAAATAGAAGATAATAATGTACTTCACATGCTTCCCTTGAGTGTGGTTACATCCTTAGTGAGCCAGTTTGGTGGTAATGGATGGCCACAAGGTGTTCCTTCTTCAGCGGGACTTTTTTATATTATAGTATTTTTTTGGGTTCACTTTTTATATCTCATGGATATTTATTCCTTTTTTCTCTATGTACACTCTTTTTCATCTATTTCTCATGAGACTAGTTTTGTTGTTTTTTGTTCCTCTACATTTCATGGGCCATCTGAGATGATATTTTTGATCAAACCATGTCCTTTTATTGAAAAATCATAACAAAGGGTTTACCTAGATAGATGTGTTATGAAATAGACTATTTTTGCATTAGGTTCATTGGTATAAAAGATTTAGGACTTTCAAAATTTAGGTTGTAAGTGTGAGAGGGTGCTTCGCCAGCTCACTTCCATCTCTAAACTCATGTTACCGTGGGTGGTTCAAATTTTTTTCCAAGATTTAGACTTGGTGTTTTGGGTTCTTTTAATGGATTGGATATTGAGTTTATTTTAATAAACCTTTTTTAATTTTAATTGTTTCCTTAAATTTTTTAATCTATTGTTTACTGAAATTATTTTTGCTTAAATGAAGTATTATTAATTTTATATGTTTTATTTATGATTTGGGAATTATTTATTAGTCTAGTTAGTTATTTTATTATGTTTATTAAATAATTAAATCTAATAGATAACATCCAAATCTAAGAGATAAAGGTGTGATAAATGTTTTATAGGTGAATCATCTGTTGGACCTTTCATTGGTGGAAGCTGTAATATGAACTATTCAAAATCTAGGTTAGGTAGGTATTAAGAACCAAGGATTATTGGTGGATCATGGATCAGAAATGAATAATAATAATACACACATCTTTAATGGTAACAAAAGAATCTCATTAATATAAATAATATATTGGAAATATTGAAAAGATATTTAATTTTTAATATACTACAGTGTACTAGAAGGTGATTTTATATAAATACTTCTTTTAGGTACTGATTGTGAGACTATATCATGAAATATATGTTATATGAGGATCACACCTAAAATTATTTCAATAAAATATTCAATTATAATTTTTATCCTGAACCATTGTGGGTGGTGGAGACCAAATAATTTCTGACATTAGTGTAGGGAGAATATAAGGGTTTATTGTATTCCACCCATTTCTATAAGTTCGTACAAATATCAAATGTTCTTGTTAATAATGAAAACATCAATTTTTAGTTCTTTTATATAAGACGGAGGGATTAAATTTGGTCAATACTTACTCTCTTATTCCTTATATATATTGTGGATGTGGCTAAACAAGTTGATATTGGTAAGGTAGACATAGCTAGGATAATGGGTTTCGGTAGAGCTTTCTATGGTGTAGCTATTATTTATGGCATGTATTATAGCTAGAAAACTAAATTCAAGGGTGAAAAGTTTTATTCGGGACTAGTTTCATGGGATTCAGCATTAAATAAGTTTTTTGTTCGCAATAAATGTGGAAGGATCAGTCATACAAATCCTAAATATATAGAAGAACTAATAGAATTTCATCTCTAAGAAAAATATGTTCATATGAAGATATTTTTTGGAAGTATTTACTATGGAAGTAAGGCTAAATACACTCTCACATAGGGTTGGCACGTTCATTCTAATTTTTTCAAGGGTGGAAATTCTTACCTTCATGATAAGGGGGATGTCAATGTAGGTAAGAGGAATAGAGGAGGAGATAAGATCAAACATCATTAGGTAGTGGAGTATGTTCCATACGGATATGATCATGGCCATATATTATTAGAGGTATTATTTTTAGTTAATCTCCATTGGTGTTACAATTTTTAAACATAGGTGTTACTCAGAATGTTTTTTTATCCCTGTTATTTTACACATTTTTCATACATTTACAGATTATGAAATTATTGTTGGATCATTACAAAACATTGGGAAATAGGTATGAATAAGGTTTTACATGTCCTATGCATTAGATGATGATAGAAATAATTTATGTGATATTGGATTTCATGGTTATTCATCTTGAACACTTGAAGTTAATTTTTGGAATGGATTACATGACCATTGTAATGGCCCAGATCAGTCGTTATCATCATCATTTTATGTTTCTATCTCCTAGTGTATTTTCTCATTATTTTATTGTGAGTGGGATTCTGGATATATGGTAGTGGGGTATGATTTTCCTTATACTTGAGTGATCCCCAAACGGTTATTAGATATATTCCTTGATGCGGCTACATATTGCTTGATCAGCACACTTCCCAGAGTGTGGAGTTGGTACTCCAGGGTTTTCATGGTGATTTTTTTGGGTTACCAACACATAGATATGATGTTTTTACAATTAAATTACATCATATTACAATTCCCATATTAAATAAATATTTTCACCTGAACTATTCTTAGTTTACAGAAATTAATGTCCAACTTGTATACCTCAAGGCTATGATGTTTATTTATACAAGTGTGCCAACTTGTGCTTTCCTTATTGACAATGATTATAATGTACATAAGATCCTAAAACATTACATTTTTTTTATAAAAACTATAATGAAATAACATTCAATAATAAATACACCTTTCTATGTGTTGGGAAAAATCCCTCAAGGAAACATTGATATATTTTTAGGTTGATTGTGTTTGATGAAAATGGGGGCTTCCATTGTTAGTTATGGGGGTCCAAATTTATTATTGATATTTTCTTTAATAAATAACCATGAGAAAAGAGTGAATGATCTGGCGGTGGTAATAAAAAGAATAAATACAAGGGGGAACTATTTTCTATTGTTCTCCAAATTATTGGGTCTCAAAATCAAGAAAATGGATAATGTTATTTTTTAAAAAGGAAGTTGTGTGCAAGATTGAAGGTGATTTAGAAACATGCATTAAATGTGTGTTTTATGATCTGAACATTGAAATATGGAAAAGGCATGTAGTGCATGAAATATTTAAAAATGTGTGTGAAAGAAGAGGTTGCACGAAAATGGTCTACCCGCCCAGTATAATGTCTTGTTGATTTTTGAAAACATGGAGTGGAACTTAAATGACCTGTCGATTCTTCTGTGCAAGGGTAAGAGATTCATGTAAAATATAGTTAACCCTCCTTATTCAATTTATCTCAACACCTAGAGAAAATGGGATCTCTAAATGGTGTAAGAATTATATGAAATGGGAGTTTTGTGAAATCTAAGGAAGTATCACGTATGTTTGGGAGTCATTCGAAAGAATTGGAGTTGAGTATAAAATTAGAGTTTAATGCAAGATAAGCCAGTTTTGTGTAATATCGGTGTTTCACATAACACTGAAGATACATGTAAAATGGGGTTTTCGATCATGGAAAAATACATACATGTAAGGAATAATGGTGGTTGCGCAAAAGATTTAAGGTTTCCCAATAAGACTGTGGTGAAGTTGTATTCATCGGTGGATTAGTGGAACTGAAAAAGATCATCTATCTACATTATATGATGTATCATTTATTATAGATAATTAAGGGACATACAAGTCCATAAATTATGGATGGATCCCTTCAATGAGTTGTGAGTGAAGGAAAAGGATGGCGGTGATCCTTCCCACCATCAGTAAGCTGGAGGAAGATACATAGGGAGTGACCCTTCAGAATCATGTAACTAGTCCTTAAAAATAATAAAAGAAGTGTTCTTGGTCATAAAAGTTACCTACCATAATAAATAATTATAATTAGTGATCCTTAGTGTATTTAGTACCGTCGGAACATCATTGATTCATGCTCTTTGTATGTAGCCTAGGGAGGTTGAAAAAAAAAATAATGTGCCCAGGTAAGGTTTAATTTTTATTCATATATTACTATGAGTAAGAGAGATAAGTTTGTTTTGTTTAATGATGAACAAAGATCAAAAGTTGATGTAATTTTAATCTTTCATACCCTGATTCCCCCCCACCCCCTTAAGATAATTATCCTAGAGGACCAAACACCAATAATTTTTTATCTCATTGATCAAAATAGAGAGACTCATTGGTTTTCAAACATGATCATATGGTTAGGATTCCATAATTTTTTATTCTGGGGAGATGATATACATAAAACAGTGTTTAGGAGTTGGTATAAGATTTTTGAGTTTCTATTTATTCCATTCATCCTCACTTACGCTTCTGTATAATTAATAGTGTTGATGAACTGAATAATTCATCAATTCTTGGAGTCATTTATAGTGAAATTTATTTATGATATTTTGATATAATATAATTTATGGGAGGAGTAGCATGATCACTTAAATATTTTCATCGGTATCTTGAAATAACCTCTTTTATTTGGTAAAATTTCGACGTGTAAATTTTCGATCTAGGATGTGATGATTCTATGGAATTTTATATATGAGATGGAAATAATAGTTTATACAAAAAATATTTATGTGGTAATGTATTGGGATTAACCTATACATTTTTATAAGATCAAGATTTTCTTGGGTTCATATTGTTACTATAGGTGTTCCATTCAAGACTTCTCTAAGAATGTATCTTTAATGAAAGATTTTACTCATAAGGGTTTAATGTTTGAGTGGAATGAAAAATACCGATGATCATTTGATGAAAAAAATGTGTGGTATAATTCAAATCCTAATTTTATTATTTTGGAACCATGTTTAGGATATGATTTTTTCTGTGATTCATCGGCAATGGGATTGAGGCGTTTCTTGATGTAGGGGAATAACGTTGTTGAATATGGCCCCCACATCTTACTCCCACATGGTAAAAACTACCTAACCCGCATTATTGAGTTGGAATCGGTTATCATGCACTAAAAATTCCTTATCATTATCTCTTTGGGGAGTGGTTTATGGTATATTTGGATCACAAAATCCAAATGTATATTTTTACATAGATGGATCTGAACATCTCAAAAAAATGTTGCGTGGAGTATCTATTGATTTTTTTTATATTTATTCTACTCCAAAAAGGTAATGTGGTCATTAATTAATTTACAAGGAAACTAATTTATCAATCATTGATGGGATTAATGTAGTAGTGGTATCTTATGAGTTTATTGATTAAAATGATATTGTTAGTTGAAGAGGTTAGTGACAATGTGTTCTTAGATTTAGTAAGGACTGAATCATCATTTGTGAATAATTTCATCAAGAAAATGTGTTCGACACTTATTTCCATTACATTATTAAATATTCTAAATGATGGGGAGACTTCAGGTGATTGGTCTTGATCTTCCTTTTGTAAGTTGGGTTTTTTAGGTAACTAGGTCGTTCCAACTTCTCTGAGGTGAGAATTGATATAAAGTTTAAATCCTTCTTATTGGTATGTAAACCCTATAACTATAAAGATTTATCATGATTTGATATGTTGGTATTGGATTCCAAGGATTAGGCAGTGGATATTAGATTTTATATGGTTTTTTTCTTATTAGAGGATTAATATAGGACATTTGGAGGCCTTATTGTTTGATACAACCTTTCACCAATCCATTATGAATAAGATATAGTAATTACATGAGTTTCTTTTTTTTCATGTAATCTTAATAATAAAGATGTAATTTTCTTGATGGTTTATAAAATTATGAAATTAGATCATTTCCCCCTTGTCAAGGAGATCATGAATTTGAAATATATCATGCACTTGTTTGCGTGTGAGGTTATGATACTTCTTGAGATTTCCTTTATGATTTCTTCTATTAGGGACCCATGTTTTACATCAATGTTTTTAAAGTTATAGAAGAGGCAATCATTTCCCATTTAAAATTAAATATTTCATATCACTTGCATACCAAGGGATGAAATACAGAGCTATCTATATTATTTACAATATGCTTTGGGCAGGTGTGCATGATTTTGGTGGTTTTTGAGAAAGGAATCTTCCTCTAGTCAAATATTTCAATAAAAGTATTTTTTTCATTATTCAATTAAAATTATTATAATTAAATAGATATATGGTTATCCTTATAGATATCAATTATGTTAAGAAGAGTTGGGAGAGTGGTCCTTAGTTAGACCAAGCCTTTTTCATGAGATTTTGTAAAAGGTATTATTTATTTGGATTTTATAAATCATGATATAGAGTATTCATAATTCCAATGCATAAATTGATCACCGGCTTCTATATTTTGATGTTAGTGATTATGATTTCTTTGTCATTCACCTCACATAGTCACCATCAATTGTGTATGTTGGGTATGATGAAATTGAGGTTTTCTGGCCACTTATAGATCATTGAACTAATTATATAGGTGCCTTATCATTATGAATTAAAATGTAATTTTACATCAATTCATGTCATGTTTCATGTTTCTATGATGATGAGGTATAATTCTAACCTTTCCCAAGTGATTTATTATGAATATATTTATCTTGAACATGAAACCACTCTTATTGAGCAACTAGTTCAAGTTATGAATCATTGATTAAATGAACTGCATGGTAAAATATTCTACCGAGTCCATGTATTATGGAAATGTGGATAGGATGGCCATGATACAAGGGAATGGGAGTCATTTTGGACGTATCAATAACTTATTATTTTTTAAAATCCTAGATTTTTTATCACTTTAGAGTGTTACAACATGATATTTCAAACAACACTTTGTTTGATAACATATACAATATTCAACACAATGATTAAACAAACCCAAAAAAAATTATTATTTATATATCACTGTTAAAACCCATCCATTAAATTTAAGGTGAAAATATGATTATTCTTATAATGAAATATATAAAATTTCTTAATAATTTCCAATTTGTTGATTAATTTTTAATAAATAAACACATAATTTTTAGTAATGTTATTTCATTCATCAAATATATATTTTTCTTCAAAAGGTTATTCTTATTTCTTTATATGATAAAATAATTATAATTAATTTTGGATACAATTAAAAATTGTGTAAATGAAATTAATATCTTAAATAATCCTATTAAAATTACATAAGGTTTGTGTTTTGGGAATATTTTTTAAATTTTTTATTTTTCTCATTAAAAGTGAAAAATACTTTTTTTTAAACATTCAACTTCTTTATATTAAAAATTCCATTAAATAATTAAATTATAACTAAAATTAGATTATATAATATTTGTTCAGCTATAATATAATTTATATAATCTCAATCATCCTCATAACAAATTTTTTCAAAAGTATATTTTCTTAACTTAAAAATAAATTTTTAAGAAATCTATTTTTCGTTGTGTTTTTTAAGTTTAATTTAAAATAAAATTCAGAAAAATTTTTATCTTAATTATAAAAATGAATTATAATATTGGATTTAGTGCGTAGAAATTTTGAAAATATTTCCATTGTTTGTCCTGTTGAATAATAAACATATATATTTTTATTACGAGGAGAAAGGGTAAATCATGTACATAAGGGTAAAAATATTATGATAAGAACAATAAAATTACACTTAAAGTTGTCCAAAATTTATTTTAAGAGTTTTTTCATCCATTTTCCTTTTAATATTTGTTATGAGTTAATTTATTTCCATTTATATTATATTATGTCCTTCAAAAAGTTTTTAAAGAAAACTCAATGATGTGGCATTCATGTTTTTATTAATTATAAAATTTTTATTATGGAGTAATCTAGAGGATTTATTTGACTATAAATGGTTATTTTAAATATAAAATATGTATATATATCATATGAATTTATAATTAATTTTTAGTGAATAAAAAATTACTTTATATGCTTACACAGCATTGATGCAGTGATTATTCAATTAATCAAAAAATAAAATAACTGATATTGAAAATATTAAAAGTAATATAATAGTTATTTATTAACACTGTAAATAAATTTTATAGATTAATGTAACATATTAAAAAAAAATTAAATGATTTTTCTGTCATTTTTTTATACTATTAGTCTAAAAGTTATTAATCGTGTAAAAATTGAAAGTATTCATATTTCAGGAATATACTATTTAATTAAATTATTAAAAAACTATAAAAATTTTAAACAATAAAAAATGGGTTAATATATGTTATAAAATTCATAAAATATTTATTTATAGTCTATTTGGAATCATTTTTCTCTAGAATAGTGTTATTATATTATAATATTTTGGGAAATTCCAAAAATGCCCCTCACCTCAGGTATAAAAGAGAATCCATTCATTAAAAACAATACTCCAAATGGATTCATATATATTGACCAAACTATATGAATTTATAACATTAATATCATTATCTATGTTTAAGATTTCCATTTCCTTTTAAAAGGCCTACCCTAGATCCTTTTAGAATAGATTAAGAGGAACTCCACCAAAAAAATATAATCGTCTTGGCAAACTCTTTCATGTTTATTTCATCTTCTATTATTATTCATATTTTGTTTACAAAATATTATAATAAATATAGAATAATCAATATAAAAATATTTTTTTATTATTATTATCCTTCTACATTCCATGTTTTCTATATCCAATGATAAATAGAAGCAAAATGTGTGTGTACATACAACTTACTATCTACACATAACTGTGTAATTAATTTTTAATCAACACATTACTCGAATCGGTATAAATATTGAATTAATAGATATGAATTATATATTTTACAAAAAAACTAATATATAAGGGTTAATTATTATTTACCATTATTTCTTTCTATCGATCAAGAAAGGAAAACAACATTCATGCATATGTTTGACCTACCGCCTCCATAAATGGTGTAATTTATTTTTTTATCACTATCAATATAGAAAACTAGAAATATCTCTATATTTTATATTTATGATATTTACTCTATAAATATAATTCTTTATATTATGGAACTATGATGAATATATAAGGGCTGTAACTTTAAAATCAAAACATACATGAAAAATGAAGTTGCTAATACCCGAATTAGTTATTTTAACAATGATAATCAAAATGTGGAAAAATATTATACGAATATGATATATGATATGATATATATTACTATGGTTCATTAATATATCTATGATAAATATATACTTATTATCTAGGAGATTCTAAAATGTATAAAGGAAGATGAACTTGAGATAAGTGACTTCGTCTCAACTTTTCTTCGTTGAGGCATATTTTGATGTTATGATGCAAAATTATTTTATAAGGTTTGTATAAGGCCTATTTGAAAATTTATTAAATAAATTTATTTATTCTAATGATTTTTAATTTTTCTAAAATTGTATTCATTTTATGGGGAATATGATATAACTGATTACATATTGGTATGGGTTTCTTGTCCCATTTTTACTTTTTTATACGTATTCTATATTCACCACTTATTTCTATTGTGTGGTGTATATACTACCCCATTGATATATTATATCATGAATCTATTTTTAATGATGAAATTTCATTTATTGTTTGATGTTATTTCTTTCATGGGAATTATGACTAAAAAGATACCTAAGTGATATTGGTTTATTTCATAATCACATCATTATTCACGAATGTGGATTTTTATGTCTTTTTTGACATTATTTCTATTCCAAACTGATATTTTATAAAAAATTAATTATTTTAAATACACCTATTTCATTATAAAGTCTATTTTACCCCTTTTTTACTTTCTACCAATTTTTTTAAATAGAATCTTCTTTTCCTTTTCCAAATAAATTTTGTTTGGTATTTCTCAAATAAAAGTTTGAAAAGAATGATATTTTTATCACATACAACATTAAGGTAATTTCCCACATTCCTGATTCAAAAATTATTTCAGTCTCCCTTTAAAACATTATAGGTCAATTTTCAATGAAAATTATTTCTTTATTAGAGTATCATTTTACAGATTTAAAAATTATATTCAAAGTTAAAAAAGTGAATTTTCATAAATAAATAATAATGTAATCTCTTGAAAATATTTTCATCTTTGTCAACAACATTTATTGAATGATATGTTGTAGATATATTCTAATGATTCCATTAATTATATTTATCTTTGTTATTTATGATAATTTTGACTAGAGAAATTCTTGAAAATCCTTATGAATATATATTCCAATATAGATAGTTATTAATTTTTTGTTGGATATTTATTCAACTATATTATTATCTTTATAAGGGATTCATTTGTCATAGTAAGTGATAGTCATGTATTAATATATCCCCTTGATTCATTATTAGTTTATATTATGAAAACTATATTTTTGGTTTTCCTAATATTTACAAATTTATTAGATTCTTGGCATGAATCCTTGATGGTATTATATTATTGTCATAAAGCCTTGCTGATATTATATTTTATGCATGAAGCCTTGATGGTACAAAATTCATTGAATGGATCCTTTAGGGTATTATATTCTTGGAACTAATCCTTGATGGTAATTTTCAAATACTATGATTAAACATTTCATCATTTTGAAATCAGTTATTGATATTCTGTCTTATTATTCGATTAGTTAGAATATCCATGGTTATGTTTCATTCTTATCTGATTTTTTATATGGAATTAAATTGTCTTTATGTATTCATGAAATAAAATAAAAAAATTATTGAGGAAATTTAATGTGTTTTATTTATTTACCTTTCCTTTTTATTATGAATTATCTTATCAACATAGTCATGTTATTTAAATATCACGTTTATTCAGTTATTTATCTTTCCATATGGATTATTCTTACTGATTCATGATAGCTTCCATTATACTAAACCGTTATAAGGAATTTCAGTTCACCCAATTATTTTGTATCGTTTATTCCTAGGGTACTAGCAAGTTTTTTTTTGATTTATATTAAGGGTTACAATAAAGGGAATAATGGTGTCCATAGTGAAAAAATGTTGTGTGTTTTAGGTTTGAAATTTAATGTTAATTTCACATATATATCTAGTTTATCTAGACTACAGATCTATTCGGACCATCATGATTAGATTCATTGCATCTTGTTCCAATTTCATAAATTAACTATAAACTATAGGATACTAGGGACAAGGTATTTATAGTTCTTAACCGAGTACTTTTCATAAAATCCTTGGAAACTATACTTAAGAAAACAAATATTACGGAACCTAAATATTTGAATAACATTGAGGATAAGTATAATTAAAGAATATTGTCCAATATATTTAGAAATGTCTATATATATCCTCGTTTAAACCAAGGGACTCATAGATTGAGAATGAGGTGATAATATTTATAAATATGTTATATAATAATTCAGGATTAATTGATAGCTCACTCTGATTAATGCAGTTTGATACTTACAAATTTATTTTCTGTCTTCATCAATTTTGGGAACCAGAAAGATCTATTTTAAAATTTCATGTTATATAGAAAATATTAAATATGTATTTCCCAATGTTATTATTGTTAGAAGAATAATGAAACTTTTAAGGAATCATGTTTATATTGAATCATATATATTTTCATTAACTTAAGAACTATAGACACCTTCATGGTTTTATGTGTTTAATTTCAATAATAAGATTAAACATTTAAACACCGTTTTGAGGCTTCATGTTATGGGAGTTAATAAAGATTAAAAATATTTTTAGTGGCTTTTACAAAAACAAAACACATTGGTTTAGTATATATTTTACTGAAAATTTTATTTCTAGAATAATGCAATTACATTTTGTGCACAAAATCATAAAAGTAAGCATAACCATTTGGGATTGTATGGTCTTTTATATTAACTTCATTATCAGTTTTCGTATTTATTCTAATGAAAACAAACAAATTTGTGATAACCTTTGAGTTCAAAACATTTATTTAATTTTGAATATGTTGTGGTTATTTTTAAATAAAATTATCTCATTTTTTGGAATTTTGTGAGGATTTTATTAATATAGTTTTACAAAAAAGGTAACTCATGGGTAGGGAGACAACATGTTACATACAGCATTTTTAAGAGTCTTGAATCGAAAATCGAAGGGAGACAAAGATTCAGTGTTTACCGCTAGACTAAATGATATACTGGTTAATATGAAATAATATTCATTATTTATTCTATATGAAATATAATGGATATGTTAATATTGGGAACATATGTATTATTACATAGATAACCATAGGAATGGTAATTTATTTGGTATTAAAATATATTTGTTTAAAGATTATCACTATTTTGGGTAACCTATTTGATTAAGTTCCATCTCAGGAATAATGGTTAAATTTTATTTTGGATGAATATATTATCTTTTTTCTATTAATTGTGATTCCGTTTTGGATAGTGTATCATTGATATTACATGTTTAGGGCATGCACATTTTTTGGGATAAATATTAAATTTATCATCGAAGATTATGTGATACATTCATTTTTATTATTCGGTTTCAATAATGGGTAGTAAAAATTTTTAGGACTTTTAAGGATACTTATTTATTAAATTATTTTACTTGTATTTTTGTTATAACTGTTAAATTTTGTGATATTAAAGTGTTTTTCCTCATATGATAAATTATTACTTTTGGGAATTATCTTATCATGTACTATGCATATTGGTTTGGTTTATTGTCTAAACACTTGATTAAATGATTTTCTTTCTTTTTTGGTTTTTTTGATCCATATAATTTGATTTATTTTTTCTTGCATGAAAAGAATCAAAGTTATCATTTGGAGAAAAAACATTTTTCTGATGGAATTTGATTAAATGACGAAACTCTACCTATTAAGAAATTATATATTTTTATGATATTTATCTATGAATTAAAATAATTCTTAAATATAAGGAATAATGATTTTGTAACAAAAAAAATTATCCATTTAAATTTCATTATGATAAATCAATGGTCTTATAACTCAATGCAGATTTAATGTTTTGTAATGGATAAGTTTCAAATGATCATGTTCAATATCACTATATATCTATCCATAAGAGTTAGTTTTCTATTATATATCCATGTTTTCACTTCCCATATATTTTCTTCAACTTGTAAACCAGGTACATATTACTCAAAGTGACTTTCTATCTTCCTTTTATCTCTTATCAAATGGGTTCTTTATTAACCCTTCTTAAGATGTAGGTTTTCCACAAAATAACAATCAAATATAAACCCTTTTACTACTGATCAAAAGTTCAAATTTCAAGGATCCAATAGAATGAAGGAGGGTAGAATGTAACAATAAGATATTCAAAAATAACTCCATGTTCGATAGTGTATACAATATGGAACACTGATCTTAAACAACCCACAAAATAGTATTATTTAAATAAAACCATCATAATATAGACATTACATTGGAAGGTGAGAATATTAATACCATATTATGAAATATATAAAAGTTTTTAATAAATAGAAACTCATTGATTAATTTTGATAAAGTAAACTCCTAATTTTTAGCAAAGTCATTTTTTTCCTCAAATATAGGTTTTATTCAAATAGTTTTTTTCATTGAATTCTATAAAAATTTAAATATAATACCTTTTTGAAAATTTTTGAAAATTTATTAATAAAATTAATTTCTGAAATCAATCTATTAAAATTATATTCTAGTGAATTTTTGGGAATTTTTTTAGAATGGTTTATTTTTACCATTGAATAAAAAATGTGCTTAATTTTATAAATATTGAAAATAATTATACAAAAACGTACCATAATTATTTAATTATGATGTCATATTAAATTATTTACTATTTATTTATATTTAATATAATTAATTACATTTTTATTATACTTATAAATTTTTTTTATAAATGTTCATTTTTTAGATTAAAACACATTTTTAGGAAACTGTTTTTTGTTTTATTATTCCAATTAAATTTTAAATTAATTTCTACAACATCTGTTTTTTGAATTATGAACAAAATTTTCCATGATGGGAATAATTGACTCCAATTTTATTATATTGTTGACATTAGTTTTTTTAATGATGAATGATATCTATAGTAATTATTATTACCCTAATTGTGTATAAATAAAGAAATTGACTGTAAAATAATATGATGAGGACAATAAAATGACACTAACACGTGAATATTTTAATTGGATGAGTAATTTTTATTTATAGTCTGTAAAATATTTTTTATGTGACCATTTATGGTCATTTAAATGATATTATGACCATTATAATATTTTTTAATGAAAATTTAAAGATTTCACATTCATGTTTTTTAAAACTATAATATTTTTAATATGGGTTTATCCTAAAGAAATTATTTCATATAAAACATAAATTTATGTATAAATTTTTTATCTACATCCTGGAAATTTATTTTTAATTTTTAGTGAAGATATAATTTCGTTAAATGCTTACACAACGTTGCTATAGTAATTATTCAATTAATAACAAAATCAAGAAAATACAATTACAAATACTGAAAGTAAAATAATTTCAATAAATTAAGAAGGTACTAAAATTTCATATATGAACGTGACATGTTATGGATGAATTCAATTATTATTTCTTGATGTTATCTTTTATCATTGATATTATTAATCTCAAATTAATGAATATTTTCAAAATTGACAATAATGATAGCTGATGAGTATAATATTTTATTAATTTATTTAAAAATAATAATTAATTAATTGATAAAAAAATGGGATAATATATGGGGTAAAAATAATCAAATGTGAATTTATTTGTCATTTTAAATCATTTGGTTCAATAATATACTTTAAATATATTAATTTTTTGATAAATTCCAAAAGTGTCACTCACTTTATTATAAAATGGAACACATTTCTTTACTTATATACACCATAGTATTTCATATATATAAAATAAACTCCACAAATGTATATTCAAAACAACTTTATACACTTTGTATAGGCCATGGTGCTTCTAAATGATCAACCCGTGATCCATTAAAAAAGATCTAAAGGAAGACCGTAGAAGAAGAAGTAATTGTCATTATGAATTCATTCATGTTTTTCAATTTTTTAATACTATTCATATGTATTTTTTCATAATAAATTAGAAAGTAATGTATCATATATATACTTTTATTTTAGTTTATTTTTATAAAACTATGTTCTACCTTTTATCTATCCTATGAACAGGGAATGCACTGCATCTCCATATGTACGGCCTACCATCTCCATGTAGCGGTGAAATTATTATTTCATCACCACATTCTTGGATGGGAATAAATATTGAAAAATGGATATAAATACTATACATTACATAATAGTGATTAATTAAATGATAATTATACTTTACCATTATTTTCTACTATCTATCGAGACATGAAAACAATGTTCATGCATATGTACTATCTAATGTCTCCCTAACTATTGTAATTTATTAATATATATCTATCTTTATGGAAGAATTTAAAAAAATTTATATTTATTATATATTATTTTTAAACCATAAATAATATTCTAGATGTGATAGAAGTTTGAAAATATTATTAGGGAAGCAACTATTGAAACAAAACATACATGAAAAAAGAAGTAGTTACCACCAAAATTAGTGATTTTTTCATTTCATTGATTATAAATAGTTCATAAAATATTTGAAGTAAATAATATATGGTATGATATAAATTATTATGGTATATTAATATATTATTTATAAATATATATTTAATTTTAGTGATATTTGAAAAATTATAAAGGATGTCAAACATGAGGTAAGGGACATCATCTAAATTTTATTTCATTGAGGAATATTTTGATGTTATGTACCCATATTATTTTATATGGTGTATATAATTGAACATTGACTTGTTAAATAATTAAATAATTTATTCTATTGATATCAAATGTTTTTATAAATTAATTAATTCATGGTATATATAATTCAACTTATTACAATGGGGTAATTGTTTCTTGTCTCATATTTACATCTTTGAGATATTTTTCACATTCATTACTAATTTATATTTTGTGGTGAATACAATAACCATTAGATATATTATTTCATGAATACGTTTTCTATACTAGTATTTAAAAATTCATTTTATTTTATTTCTTTAATGGGGATTGTGATTAATAAAACACCCAATTGGTAAGGGGTTGATTCATAATCTCATCACTATTCGGGATTTTTTACATTTATGTCTTAGATGAGGATATTTATCTTACATGTATCTGTGTTCTAAAAATATTTTCAAATTTTTTTCACTATTCTATAATGATTATTTAAATTAATTTTTACCCCTTTTTGACTTTTCACAAATGGATTTAAAATGAATCGTAATGTTATTTTTCAAACAAGGTACTTTTTGACTCTTCTTACAAAATTGTGAGAAGAATGTTTTTATAGATTATATATAATGAATATAATTTCCCATTTTCATGATTCCTAAATTGTTTTAATTTTCATATACATGTTTTCAAGTTACCTTTCCTAAAAAATTATTTCTTTTTTAATATTCCTAATTTTAGAGATTTTAAAAATTATTTTCAATGTAAATAATGAGAATTTTCGTTAAGAAACAATATATCAACATCATTAAATTATCATCATCTATGTCACCATCATTTTTTGAATCCAATACAGAGAATTTATTCTAATAATTGAATTCAATATATTTTTTTTGATGGATTATGATTAGTTTCACTTGGGAATATATTGATAATACAAATATGTAGTTTTTCTAATACATGAAGTTTTTAATTTTGTGAAGTCATATTGGATCAGTTATATTATTTATTCATATGAGGAATGCATTGAACTTAGTAACTAATGTGTGGGTCCCACTATACATCCTCCATTCATTAATATGTCTTGTGATAAAAATTATAGTTGGGTTTGGCCTTCTTCTTATCCATTTAGTAGATTATTAGCATGAGTCTTGGATGGAATTAGATTCTTAGAAGGAAAACTTTATGGTATTAATTTATTGGCATGAATTCTTGATGGTATTAAATAATTAGAATAAGTCATTGATAGTATTAGTTTCAGGGAATGATCTCTTGATGGTAATTTCAATATTGATGTCATTATGTATTTTATCATTATTAATTTAGTTATTGATATTCAATATGATTATTCAATTATTTAGAAGTTGAATAATGGTGTTCTCAAAGAAAATATTTTCTATATTTTATTTTTGAAATGTAATGGGAGTTACAATTATTTATCTATTTTATCATGATTATTAAACTATTCAGTCCTTCGGAATTTTATTCCTTGTATCTAGTAAAAATGAAATAACATAACCACTAATTCTGGGATACTAGGGTCAGGGGATTTACATATAGGGACAAAAATATTTTATGTTGGGGAAAGTTTTGATGCCCTCTAGGTTTTTTTACAACAAATATTATGTTTTATGAGTGAGTACTTCATGTTACTAGATTTTTTGAGTTATTTATGAGTATCCCTATAATTTTATACGAATTTGTTCCATATATGATATTGGTTGGTGAATGGAGCCGTATCACAGGGGTGTAGAAGAAATGGTTGCACAATAGAGTCATGGAGGTGGAATTTTAGTGCCACTGTGTATTTTGGAACAACTATACCATAGATGTAGGTTATGGAGTTGTCTAGTCCACTATAGTGGCATGGAGAAGGAGGTGGAAACATGAAGGAAAAGTGGTGATATTTGGGCACTTCTTCTTAATTTGGTAAGCCTATGGTGTGGAGATGTGTTGTGTCGTAGAAAAAAAATATCGGGTGACATCATTATAATGTGTGGCTTCATCAACTACACCATCTCATTTACCTGATAGAATATAATTTGGATTAGTACTTCACTATTTATTTTTTATTCCTATTGGCCTATGGTGAGTGGAACATGGGTAGGGGCTCTACAAAATGGCCAAGAGGATCTAAAACATGATAGAAAATAATTCATTGTGGTTGTACATCATACAAAATTAATGTAAATATTTAAATATCTATAAAAATAGGAATTCATTTAACTTTCTCTCTTAGGCCCCAGGTGCCTAATATAGCTCTTCAAAGGTCCCTAAAGATCCTTTTAGAAGGCATTTGACCTCATCTTTGGGGGATTGATTATTGGGGATTCAGATAAATTCAAGAGCTACAACTCTCTTTACAGAGGCTCTAATTCCTAAATAACATGATGTTTTTATATAATTAATTAGGTTTATTTTAATAATTAAATACATTTAGTATTAAAGTGGGTTCTCTAGAAAATTTATTTGTTTTTAAACAGGTTATTATTTAAAATCCTTTTAGGAACTCGATGTGTTGTATAAATACCATAAAATTGATTTTGATTCAAATATTTGTTTACATTACTTATTTTGGAAAGGATCCACTATGATGATTTTTTATAAACAGTTATAATTTTTATTATATGATTTTGAAAAGAAAACATGGAATGTTGTGAACCATGTGTGGATTGGGAAATAGGTATGGAACTTTTGTCTGCATAACACAACTAGTGGTGTTGATATAGACAAGTTGTGGTTGGACTCGATATCAGTTAGATTCACTTTATTTTTATCATAGTGCTTGTTTTTTATGTGTAGTACATATTCCTATTTTTTATACCCCATATCTTATGTTTTTCATTTCTTCATTGTTTTTCACACGATGATTTCTTTTATGGTAATTTTCTAACATGTTTCTCTTATTCATGCACTAGGATGATTTGATTATGCTCAACTTATTTAAGAAATATATTTTTCATATTCTTGGTTTATGAAAATATGATACTATTTTCTGAAAAAACATAGTTTTTAAAAAAAATGGATTCATCTTATAAAAAGTATTTATAATTTTTTTAACGATGAGCTAACATAGTATGGAAATATAATTTAGTGTGTTTTTTAGTTAAAATTGGTAGTAACATATTTCATTTGAGATTTTAGTATGTACTTGGAATAATAAATGAATATATAGTTTTTATGGATGTAAATACAATGATTCATGTAAAATTTTAAACCTGATATTTATGATAAAATTATAGTAGTATTTTGATGAAAATTAATGTACTGAATCATGATGTATTGGATTAATTTGAGGAAATAAAAATGATGTGTATTAAACTATTGAAGAACATATATGTATATCATAAAAGATCATTTTACACATCATATATTAATTAAAAAATACAAAACATCAATATTTGTGTCAGAATTTTTAGAAACAATTATGCAAACCCAAAAATATATACATCATCAATCAAAGTAGTGTAGTTATTCAATGATATCCTATGAAAGATACTAAAATTTTTCAAAGAATAACAATAATATTATCATATCCCAATATATAGATCGGTTATAACACTCCTTGATAATAAGAAATGACATAGAAATTATGTCTCAACTCTACATTTCAATGTTTTATCAAAATTGTATTGAATTTGGTACACTTATTTTTTCAAATAAATAGAACAGAAAAGGAAGGTTTAAATGTGTATCAATAACACATATAATAAGGAATAAGTAAAACACTTGATAAATCAAAATTCATATACAAAAAAATATACTTCTATACACTATATACCAGAAGTTTTAATTATTAATATATCATCCAAAAACAAATGGAATATGAATAATTATTTTCTATAGTGAATATTTCAGTCTACATAATGTGTCATAGTTCCGTATTTTCATTTAATTTTAGGATTTGGGTGAACTATCCAATGATTACAACTTATCACTTGGGTTCACAACTCAAGAAAATGATATGATAGAATCCATATATGTCTACATACTATGATAGCTCCATTATTCCTTCTCTTGATAATATTTCACTCAAGATATCAACACCACCTAATGATATTAATGTGTGATCCCTTCGAATAAGTACACACATAAAATTCTTTTGAGTTATCAATGTATAAAATGATTACGGGGAACCATGCATGAAATTCATGGATATTACGTTGTTTGGGATTAATATTCAGTACATTACAATAATAAATGCCCAATGACTCTAATAGTTTAGTGTCTTTGAAATCATGTAAAAACATATTCTATCTGGTTAAAATATATTCCACATTTTCCATTAATTTCTACACCGTTATTACATCTACCTAAAATCATTCTTCATAACATGAGGGGAAGGAAAACATAAAAAACTAGTGACCTTGGATGCTCAATAAAGGGAAAAAATGGAGAAATGTAATAAAAAATATAAACATAAGGGTATGTGATCATAATATTAGGAGATCATACCCGAGATATCAACGAACATAAATAGTAATCTTTGGGATAAATATTGGAAGTTCATAAGACATGAATCATAGGGAAATAAAAATAATGATCCATAAAATTTCAACTAAGGAATAAAACATATGATTTCTGGAAAATATATAAAAATTAAAAAAAATATGTCAATTATATCTACCAAGACCTTTTTAACATTTTATTCTTGGGTAATGACCCGTGTACCTGCTATGGGATTGGGATAACAACATGTGTATCGTCTTACTTTTAAGCTAGGTCTATAACCTATGTACCTTATTGCATTCAAAATTAGGTAATAACCTGTATACCCACATTCTTGTAGACATTGGATACAACCCATGATGCTTGTTGTTTTTAGGATTAGGATACAACCAGTATACTCTCTTTCTTTTTGAGCAGGGGCTACAACTCATGTACTCTTTGATCTCATACAAAACATATCATTACCCAATACATTGGAGGGATATGTTGGTCCGACCCATCTCAAAATGAAATCATGTATACATGTTCCACAATGTCCTAAATAGTCATATCTTAACCCATGATATGAATTTCATATCAGATACATATAAATATATCATAACCTATAGAAAAAGTTACATATCTCATAAGCATTTCACCAAAATCATAACATGTTAAAGATAAATGGATTTCATAAAAGTATTACCCGTGATGGGGAAACTGATTTCATAAACATATACCCATGAAAGAGAAACAAATTTCCTAATCAAATAACTCATGATAAAGAAACATAATTCATAAATATATAACCCATTAAAGTGAAACTTGTTTTATATATGTATAAACCTTGAAATAGAAATGGGTTTCATAATGGTCTTGACATTAATCATAACTTGATCATATAAAGGATATAAATGAATATTTTAGATCATTACTTATAACGGAATGAGTAACATCAATAGATGTCATCTTTCAATGGAAAATAAAATTGAAATATAATATAGAAACATTTCATAATAATATTATCCTTTCTTCCATGAAATATTTTTTAATATATAAAACCATTTAAAATAATTTTATTTTAAATACCATAAAAATTTTAAAGGAAAATTGAAATCATTTTGAAGAAATTTTTAATCAAAAACTTATAAAAGAATCGTGAAATAATATCTAACATAGTTTTCCTTTAAAATTAATTTCAAAAACATTTTGTTTAATATTAACCATTTAATAATGTAAATGAATCTTCAAGGGAATGATGACGGGTAAATACGAACATTTTGTAAGAGGTAAAGAAGAACGTTACATTTAAACAGTAAAATGGTTACAAATATTCATTGTTCAAAAAGCAATAAAAAATTCCTTTTAAGAGATTTATAAATAAAATAAATGTTAAAATTTTCTTTTCAATATTATAGAATAATGGTATAATATTCTCGAAATCAGCTTTTAGAAAACTTGGCATTTAAGGAATGATGATTTCGGACTGAAGAGATTGTAATTTCGCTCTTCCTTAAAACACTTTCTTAACAATATTATATACCAAAGAGTAGAAATAATACCAAATGCACGAATTTATACTGAAGCAATAGTGGATAAGAAAAATCATTAGTGTTCTTGAGAGATGGATCATAATATTTCATGAATGTAACCATGAACATAAACCTTATTGGAAATGGATGAGATTGCCTCATTAAAAATTATAACATGGTTACATGGGACCATTCTCTCCATATAATAAAATAAAATAAAATTAACCATATTATATATTGAATAACATTAGATTCATTATTTTAAAAAATAAAGTATATACTCATTGAAAAAAATATGTATTTGGTGCATTATAAAACATGAGTCTCAAAGAAGTAAAATTGAGAGAAAACATTTTTAATGAATCGGTTGTTTTGAAAATGAAACCCCATGAAATAAATTTATAATATGGATAAGTTAATACCAATAAAATTAATTATAATTTATATAGAATAAAATCATCGGCAGTACATACACTATACAAAAAGAAATAGTGGTCAATATACCATGTATCTTATAGAAATAAAAAATGAGATGAAATCCTCTTACCTTTTTCCTTGGATATCTCTGTGCTTAAAAATGATTCTTATATAATTAATATATATTTTTATTATAAAAATTTTACAGAATAATATTCTTATAGATAATACCATATATGGATTGATTATGACCTTATATTACCCACTTGATAACGATCATGTGTTATGGTTTAACTTAGGGTAATATTTGTTTTGTTCTTCGCATGTTCATCAATTTGATATATCATTGGTCCTTATAATTATATAATTATTATAGAATTTAAATACTGCAATAAATATAATTTATATCCATTATATGTATATTATAAAAATCTATATCATAAATATGTATGAAAAGGAATACAATGATCATAGAGACGGTAATTCCTGCATACAGAAAAAAGTTTTTCGGTTTTTATTATCATTTTGAAAGTATATAAATATATGAAAAATTTATATATGTTTTTATATATATTTAATTAATCTAGTGTCACTATTATAACATATATGTTTACTAAACTCATCCTTAATACATTCCATGTGGCATGTGAATGAATCACATCACTTTGAGGTGTGTTAGTCCACACTTCCTCAAACGAGATTATCGTATTAAAACCAAATAAAAAGTAAAAAGGTATGAGTTGTAAAAATAATATTGAAGATTAGAGATATAATAAATATTATATATGACATATATAAATATAGTTTCAATCATAATGGCCACCAATTTTTCAAGAAAATGAAAAATAAACAATCATCCTTTCGTGAGGCAGTAGTTGACCATACACAGAAACAGTATTATTGAAATCTATTAGATGGAGGAGTGTTTATTTTTAGGTAGAAAAAATATAATAAAAACATCCTATTATATTTATGAAATATTATTCTTCATACAATATTTGAGGAAAGGGAGTGTATGGGGTGGATAAGAAAAGGAAAAAATGAAACTTGACAGAAGATGTTACCTCTTAATCAGGTAACTCCTTTTGGTTTATCCCAAAAGGATTCCTTGAGTTTCCATATACAAAATGTAAGGCATATAGTAAGAAGAGATGAATTTTGGAGGTTGTTTGACCTGATTTTTGGAGATCCATGGGGCTTGAGAAGTGTGAGGAAGTTGGTAGAGTTGGTCGAATTATATTGGGAAACGAAGGACACACTTGGAATTTTTGAAATGAAGTTAGATGTACACATTTTTTATATATAAAATAATAAATAAACAATAGAAATAAATTATGTAAGGTTTATGGCCGAATCATGTCCATTCAATAGGTTTTTTACAAGTTTATAGGTCATTTTTGGTTTTATATCTATGGCTTATTACTTCATTAACCTAATTGTTTTCTTAATGGATGTAATTAATTTTTATCCTGTTCACTAATATTTTTGGTAAAAAATAATTTTGACTATATTAAAGATTATAAATAAAGTTTTTTCCAATTTTTAAATCCAAATTTTGAAATTCTAATAACATGACATTCATAAATTAATATAATATCAATCCTGCTGATGGGATGACATTGAGGTATTTTAATGTAAAAATGATCAAATATTTCTAAGATTTTACATCTCTTTTCAAAGTGAAATTGGTTCAAATGAACTAAATTGGATTAATTGATAAAAATTTATATAAATAAAAAATTAAATGAATTTAAAATATAATTTAACTTTATAAATAAATTAAATTTAAATGAATTTTTAAATTAAAAATTGTTATTTTCAACTATACATTAAAAGATGAATCTGTACCTAAAAAACCAAAAACAAATCCAAACAAAATTTTTATGTTTCTATTACAAATTTAATGTTTATATTGATATATTAAATATATAAAAGTTATGAAATTAATTTTTAAATTCTATCTTTAATAAAATGAAGTAAAAAACCTTAACAAAAATAGAGTTTCTTAAGCATAAAATTGAATTTTTTCATATCTTATGTCTGTCAAACAAATTGGAAGAAAATAAAAAATATTTTCTGGAATATATATCATATATATTAAATTATTATCTATCATTAATTTTAATTAAAATAGTTTATTTGGTTAAATTTTTTTGTGACCATAATAATAATAATTTCCATTATATTCAATCAGTTTTCATATTCATTTATAATTAATTTGTAACTTATGAATTCATATTATGTTTTTTTAACCACATATTTTAATAATTTAGTTAATACAATTATTATACAACAACATAATGGCTATGTTATATATCATTATATTAATATTTCCCAATAGTCTATTATTGTAAAGTATCACTCGGTTTACTGTGTTATACAAGACCTCAATCGAGGTCAATCTTGAATGTAATGTACCCTAACCTTTATGTTCTATATAATTTATGCCACATTTATGTTTCATGAAAAAAAATAAAATGATGGTGTCATGTGAAGTACATGTGTGACTTGGTGAAAATTTTTTTAGGGATACATGAATTGAAAAAAATATCAAAATATTAAATTATATTGTAAGAAATGTTTCACAAAATCTTTGGGTGTTAATTTCTACCCCCCATAAAATATATTTCCACCACTATATTCATCAGGTTTATCAAATTATTAATACATGAATGTTCTGTTCATGAAACCCACATCATAAAAATGAATATTAAAAACTCTCTTAAAATATAATGTTGGGACCATAACGGTCAACCAAAGTAACATATAACTAGATTTACACATTGGAGAACATAGATAACAAGTGAAACAATGGATATGGAAGAAAAATATAACCATCATTTTCTGATGGAGAGTGATAGAGAATAAGGTTAGGAAAAAGATAATAGTCCCATGGACATAAATCTGTGATGACCTAAACTGCCATATGATCCATCAGGAACGAATTGACTAGGATAAAAAATATTCTTATAGATCATTTTTCATAAATAATGTTCACGGAAAGTTATAATTTCATGATTTTGAGATAACTTCATTATTGTTTTATTCATTGACCAACTTCACATCTTTCTCTAAAAAGGAAGGTTGCTTTTTCATTCCTAAAGTACTAACAGATCATGATTCCCATGAAATGACATCCCATTTTTCATTAGTTACCATCAAAACAAGGTAGTTTTTATAGGTTATACAATATACATAAATCCATATATAGAATATATAACTTTAATATTACTAACTTAATCTGAATTTTGACATAAACTTTACATAAATTGATAATCGTATACCACTTCCAAAATATAATTCATCCTTTATTCCTTAACCAATAGCTTTTCTAAAATGATAAATAATTTTATTAGAAACTTGGGTCCATTATGTTAATAATAGAATAAAAAATGTAATTTCATTATTCAATAATCCATTTATTTAAATATAATCACATTAAATATCACCAAATTTTGAATAATTAGATATTCATAGATATTATTCACAAAAAATCAAATATAAAAATCTAATCTAAGGAACTAAGGATAGATATTTGTTAATTATCTTAGTTCAAATCAACTATTATGATCACAAAGTCTCTCCCTTTGTTCTTTTTATTCAGAGGATGTTGGTGCTAACCACCATTATTAATCCTAGGATTTGAGAACTTTTTGGTGAAATACTCAAACTCCAAATAATTGAAACAATAAAATGTAGAAGGAGAATCCAGAGTGGTATTCTCATTATTAATACCATTATATAACTTTTCCCAATCACTTGAGTATTAAACCAATTAATTTCATTCTTTTTTGTGGTGAAAAAATTAACTAGTACCAATAAGAAAATTCCCACCATGCTTCTTTCCACACATAGAGAACAAAGTAAGGCCCATATTATTGTCTTAATGGTTTTTTATTGTCCTTTAAACTCCAGCATCCACTTATAGTTAGAGCCATGAGGTTGATACATAACTCTAACCTACATTTCATCTTTTATAGCACACTGCACACTCTATTCATAGCTACTAAATTCTATTATGGATAATTCCCTTCTAATACTTGTCTTTAGGCCACCGAAGAACCTATCAACTATAATTCCTGATTGGATCATAATTCCAAAAGCATGCTTCATATGTTTGGTGCAATTAATATCCTACACATAGATAGATTCACCATCATTTTGCTTCTACTCTAGATTCTTCTTTTTGATATTCATTTGAAGAACACCAGGAAAGTACTTATTACAGAATAAGTTAGTTAGAACATCCCAATACAGGGATTTAATTCCATATTTCTTTCTTGTATTCATGATTAGAGTTCCCCAATGGTCTTATTCAATTTCAACTGACAAAAAACTATAATGAAATAATCATGATATGTACATTGTATATTAGAGAATATTATTTCAGTGGTAGTAATATAACATTTATAAACATGTTCATCTCAAGACCTCATTGAATAATATGGATGTTTCCTCCGGAAGGACTCAATTTAATGTTTTACCCCCATTTGATCATTTTTATGTACATCATGATTCAGATCTTGATAATTTTTAGTGTTCATAACAATGTGGTTTGTCACTACATCTCCAAATTTATTCATATAATTTGGATAAATATAAATGATTTATCCTTCACAATCACCATTATTATAGTTCCTTCAGGCACTAGCCATTGACTAAATCCAAAAATCATATACTAAGAAACAATTATCCTATAGTGGGACCACATAGTCATGAAAAGTCACATATATGATGTCTAAATTACAACACCTTACATATTCTTTGATACCTTAGTTTTTTATAGGTTATTCATATCCAAATTCAATATAAATCTTTCATGATGGTTCGTTATGTGTTTGTGAATAACCTAATCATGTCCCTCAACAATGTCAAACTAGGTGTGTATCAAGGTCCATTGTCGTGTACCAGATTACCATGAGTCCGGACCGAATCAACTTTTCGGAGTTCTTATTACTAGGTATCTATATGCTAGAACAAAATCTACTTGTTGAATCCATATAGAGATGTTATTATTGTAAAAAAATCACTCTATAATTTACCGATATTCTAGGACATTATCCAAAAAATTATCTCATCCTTATTCTATCCATAGAGACATACCTATATATATCCTTATAAATATACCTAGGGATCTCACTAATTTTTTCTAATCCTAGTTTCCAATGTTTTACTAAACCATTACTTTGATATCAACTATAGTGACCTAGTATTTACATACATAGACATTGAATCATTTTAATTGAATATTTAGTAAATTATAGTAATACATGCCCAAGGACAGTAATAGTTATATGTCTTTGTAAACTTAGAAAATAATTCTTCTATCCAGTTGAAAGATCTTCAACATCTCACATAAATATCACCACCTATATTACGTCTACCTAAAACGATTATTTATAACCTAGGGGAAAGGAGACATAAAAAGGGGTGAACTAAGCTTCTCAATAATGGTAAACAAGGGATATATGTAAGCATAAACATGAACATCGAGGGTTAATGACCTTGAAATTAAGAGATCATACCTTCATATCAAAGATTTTAAAAAAAGGTTCACGGGATAAATCCTAGCATTTTATAAGACTTGAATCATAAAGAAATGAAAATCTTGATCAATGAAATTGTAACGGAGGAATAAGACATAGGATTTGTGGAATACATATGAAAATATAAACTTTTATGTCATGGTTTCCTACCAATACCTTTATAACATGTTAGTATTGGGTTATTACTCGGGTACCCACTATAGGATTTATTTAAAATCCTTTGTACCCTCTTACCTTTAGGCTTTTCCTATGACCTATATACCCTCTTGATTTCAGGAATAGTCTAAATCCTATATAACCTCATTATTTTAGGCTTGGGCTACAACCCATGAACCTTATTGTTTTATTATTAGGCTGTAATCTTTAAAACCTCTTTATTTTGAGGTGTTAGATACAAACAATGTACTCTTTGATATCACATAAAACATTTCATTGTCCAATGTAATGGGGGATAAATAGGTCATACTCCTCTCATAATGTAATCTAAGATACATGTTCTACAAAAATTATAAACAATAATAACCTAACACCTGAAATGCAATGAGGATCATAAACATATACACATATGGTAACCCATGTAAAAGGATATTGGTTTCATAATCATTTCATCAAAAGGATAACTTCTTAAAGAGAAATAGATTCCATAAACGTATAATTTGTGAATGAGAAATATATTTCATAAACATATATCCAGTGAAAGAGAAACATATTTTATAGGAATATAACATGTGAAAGACAAGAAGATATCATAAACTTATAACCAATGATAGAGAAATCGGTTTAAAAAATGTGTAAATGATGAAATAGAAAAATTTTTCATAAAGGAAATTACATTAAGCACAACATTTTTATAGAAATAATTTGAATGGAACCATTATATCAGTTCCTAAAAGGGCACGAGTAACATCAACAGATGTCATCTTAGACGGAAAAAATTTGAAAATATCTTTCAAAATCATTTCTTAGGGAAAATTTCATTTATTCTTTGAAAAATTATTTTTAATACATAAACCATATATAAATCATTTTTTTAGAAAATATATTGTAAATTATAAAAAAGATTTGAAATCATTGTGAAAAACATTTTCTTTTAAAACATTTAAAATAAGATTTAAAAAAGAACTCAATTCTCCTTGAAAATTAATTTGAAAGAATTTCTTAATGATTTGCCTTTTAATAATGCAATGTAAGATACAAATGAATTATGATAGGTAAAAGTGTACATGCCATATGTGGTAAAAAGAATATTCATTTTTCAATGGTAAAAATGATAGAAACTTTCCCTATTTAGAAAATGACAAAAATAAACCATTGAAGATAATTTTAAAAGAAAAAGGTTTTATAAAAAAATTTATATGATAATGTGATAATATTTTGTGAAATGTTTTTCTAGAAAACATGGTTTTTAAGGATCATTGATTTCCAATAGAAGAGAGGGTAGAGTTAAGCTTCCATAAAAACACTTTCTTAACTATCTTATTTCACAAATATTATAAAATGGTTCCAATACATTAGTATAACATGAAATAATATAAAATATTTAAATTCTATAGTTCCATTTTGATATATATTATCAGATTTCCTCAAAGGAAGCTTAAAGATAAACAATATCGAAAAATGATGAGATTTTCTCATTAAACTCTTATAACATGGTGAATTGGGGTTAAACTCTACATGTAAGAAAATGAAGATACATTATGGTTAAAATATCATTAAATTAAATAGATTCAACGTATATTATAATTAATTATATATACTTTGAAGAAAAATACTTTTCGTGCATAACAAAACATCACTTTCAATGAAGGAAAATTGAGACAAACATTATTACCGAATTGGTAGCATTTGAAAATTAAGCCCCATAAATGATATTTAGTAATATGGAAATATTAATATAAATAAATATAATTATAATATACATATAATAACATCATTTTTAGTACATACACCACAGAAAAGGAAAGAGTTGTGAAAAAAGCATGTATCTCACAGAAATAAAAAATGATTTGAGATCCCCTTACCTTGTGTCTTGAAACTCTTGAAACTCATACTGGATTACTATATAATAAATATAATTTTTTTATACATATTTTTCATAATAATATTCTTATCAATAATAACACATATTCTTTGATTATGACCTTATATTACCCTTCTGTTACCAATCTCTCATTAAGGATTCACATTGGGTAATATTCGATTTGTACTTCACTTGTTTATTAATTTGATATATTTTTTACTTATAATTATATAATTATTCTATAATTTAAATAATGATATAAATATCAATTATATACATTTTATTTATGTTATAATAATATATAGCATTAAGAAGTATGAAATGGAATACATTGGTCATGGAGACAATAAGTTCTCTATACACATGAACGATGTTTCTATTTTTTTTTGTATTGAAATAATGTTTGTAAATGAAATATGTATATATAAGTATGAATATATATATATCATTATTAAAGTATCATTGTAATATCATATAACATCACTAAACCCATTGTAATGACCCAAAAATTCATTAATGAATATTCCTCTTTGTCTATTTAAATGTCTTCTTATGGTTATGTAAAATGTAAGCACTTATTTGGTTCTATGTTTTTTTATTTTAAAATACTTTTAAGAAATGTGACCATTTCTAATACAGACATTGAATAGTGATCACATGATTATTATAAATATAGGGCTTTAACAAATCCAATTTACTCATACAAAGGAAGTGATGGCCTCATCCAATAGACTTCTCCGTGTACGAATCCCATTTATAGGATCTCAGAAAGGGTTTGGCGTCAATGGGCATCACTCTAATGCAAGCCCAATATGAGCTTGAATACGTTATGCTCGAGCAGAACTGCCTATGAGAGAAGTGGAAGTTGATATAGATTACCACTTGAGAAATGTTATCTGAACCACCCCAACAATCTGTCACCATCCCGCACCTTACCATAAGGTCTTATATAGATGTTTTAAAGGGTTATGTAATATAAACCTATCAATGTGACTATTTACATTATTTTTCTGTATAAATATTATACATTCATTTTATTATTGTTAATTTGTAAAGAGTTTTTAATGCACAAATAGTGTTTCTAGTTAATATTTAAATATGTAATATAATTTTATGAAATAATGGATTGAATTAAATAATATTTTAATAATATATTGTTATTAACAAATTTATTTTTATTAAATATAAATGATCGTATTGTTTTTATGAATACAATTGTAATTTTTATTAATGATTGAAAGATGTTTTTGTCGAAAACCATGAATTTTTTATAAATGTCATTTTTAAAAATTAAAAAATTCACATATTTAGAAATTAATTTACATAAAATGAATATTATTTTTGGAATCAAGATGTTGAAATTATCCAACGGTGTATTTTTCATAATTTTGCGAGACAATCAAATTTTTGGGTGAAATTTAAATATTGTTTAAATATATAATGTGTTTTATGAAATCATAATGACCCAATAGTGATGTAATAAAAAACTATAAAAATTATGTTCGGAAAATATACGTTTTACCATTAAAATAATGTGATTTTGGGTTTGTTTTATTTATTTTACAAAGCTTTAGTGGACCCTTCAAGACTTATAAAACATTTTGTCTTTTTAAATTGTTTTCCTTGAGAGTGTGACTCACCTCCATATATGCAACCTAATTATTTAAAAAATTTATGCCATTTGACGTATAAGATATTTGTTTCCAATCCAATTTTTCAAAAGCATGGGAAAAAACCATGGGCTGGTTTGTGGTTGAGTTTAGTTTAATGTGTGGTGTCCCAAACCTAAATAATAATGAAGTCCCTCTCATTTCCTATATAATCACAACAAATATCCAACTTTCTCTTCACTAAAAGACTTTTTATTTTTTCCAACCTCTTACCTCCAATCAATAGAATCCTCAAAAGTTTCCTGAATCTTCAAATAAGTCTTTATAAATCCCCTCTGAAGCCATTGGGATCACACTTCCAAGTAAGGGATTCTCAATTTCCTTATTTATTGTCATGTTTTATTATATTGTAATGACCTTTTATTTTAAATTGTAAATATTGGGGGTATGATTTTACACCTCCCACATACATCCCTCCTCTTGTTTTAAGAATGATATATCCCATTTATCTCTCATTAATTCCACCCATGTACAATTGTTACCATACTGAAATTCCGTAAGGAATTTCTCACTCCTCATTTACATTCAAGCAATTATTTTGTATTACTTATATAAATTCCATTACATTTTTGGGACATGTATCGATATGAAACTCTTACTTACCATGTCATGTAAATATTATGAGACTCCAATTACTCTCTTATCAACCATTTTTATGAATTCTTTTGTCACGCCGCTATGTTGCCGATATTGCACAGCGTTTTTCCAAGCCAAGATCATAGTGTAGTGAATACCATACCAATGTCTCTATCAAGGGTATTCACCTTTATGAACATTTACATATTGAATGGTACTTTCATTTATTTATTCCACATTCCTTAATTGTGGAATAACTTGTGATGTTGATTTATACCATGTTATATGATCTATGTGGCACACTTATGCCTGAAATGAAATGTTTAAGAAGGGTGCGCCCTAATAGTGATCCAATGCATTGGGTAACATATAGTATCATGATAATTCATGTGAAATGAGTGGTAACTCATGGTAATTCCAGTGAAAATAGGGTTTATTCATGCTTCATATTCAATGATATTTTACTCATGCTCCATGCTCAATGATCCTTGGCTAATGCAAATTCCATGTTAAGTGTTGTTACCACATTTCCATGTTATGATAATCATTCTAGATCATGCCTTTATTTTCACGATTCTTTTATAATCCATTGATATTCCTATTTCCTAAAATATATTTTATTCTTCATGTTATACTTTATTTACTCCCTCCTGGGATTTATAGCTCACCCTTTTCTTATTCATGTTCTTAGGTTATCCCATGAAATGCTCTGTACGAGAGAATATAGTGGTCATACAACGAAAGTTTTCAATATGATGTTGCATTTTATGTTTTATTTTGTTATGTAATGTTATACTTACAAAATACACTAGACCTCTTGATATTCTACATATTATCAAGTAATGTTTTTATGTAATAAATCGTGTTTAAGTATTTAATAAAGAGAAGGGTTGTCATAGTTGGTATCAGAGGATAGGTTTAGTTATTTTGGGATGAGGATCAGAAAACCATAGTAAAGCCTTAGAGAGAAGACTAAGTATATTAAAAACATCTTTAAGTTGTGTTTAGTATTGAGTAAGTGTTTTATCAAGAAAATAAATCACTGTTTGGATATGAGTAGGTAGAGGCAGCTCTGGTACAGATGTACCTAGGAGTGAAAACAATAACATGGAGTTTCAGTCTTGACTTAGGGTATCCTAGAACACGACAACAGGGCTTACTGTGATCATGGTTATGAAAATCCCTAGGGATATTATTTGGTAAATTCACAAGTTTAGTGTGAACCATTATTAAGGGAATTAAAAAAAATTCACCAAATAATATATGTTAGAAAGTATATCATGGATAACATATATTGGATCCTATTGATTAATAAGTTAAGGAGATACAAGCTATTTATAACTCATCTGTTTTGTCCATGTATTACCCTTTATGTGTTACCCCTAACAATCCTTTTATTCCATATAATGGCCAGAAGTAGGAGGTCTTGGGATAATAATCGATGTGAAGATTAATGTGATGAATGTACCGGTGAGATTCCCAATCAAATGTGAGATTAAGTAGGACATATCACGATTATGTCAAACCAGCTAAAAAATCATGATTAACAATTGGTATATTTTTGAATTACAAGGATATATAGGAATAATAAGATGACATATCATGAAAGTCTATATGATTATGGAAATAATGGAAATAAGACTCAATTTCCTTCATGGAAGAAATGTGGAAAGGGGCACCAAGGGAAATGACACAAAGGAGATGCTTTAAGTGTACAAAGGAAGGGCACAAATATCCAATTTCCATAAAATAGTGGATAATGTGATGGATGGAGACAAATATACATCTAAAGAATCTTACATAGTTCTATGTCACAAATGTGGAGAGGTCGGGCATTATCCCAGATGATGTTCTATTATATGTTCTGAGAAGCATGATGAGCATCAGCAATCTCTTTGATCAATGGAGCATGAGAAGTCCTATGCTAAGATAGATAATTATGAATAAATTACATGTATCCATTACATTAAATTAGTGTATTTCATAATTTATTTTAATTCATGTCCTATTAATTTGTCTTTTATTTATTCTAAGAACATTGAGTCCCCATCAAAAAATAATGTTAAATCGTTAGAGAAAAAACTTTTATAAGTGTTGTATCACGTGTTGAAGTTTGTGGGAATGTTCTTATTGAAATTTTTTTAATCATCCCTTTGATTGAATTAGAGTAAAAAGGAAAAAATTAATTTTCTATTCCACAATGAAATACCATGCATGATTTGGAGTTGGATGCAGTGATCCTCACTTTAAAAATTTTGTGTCATTATCACTTTGTGGAGAAGTTCGACATATATAAATACCAAAAAAGCCTCAAGTATATATTCACAAAGAATGATTTGAACATGTTATAATAAATATGGTTCAAGTAGATCAATGATTAAGACTGTTCAATCCATTACCACAATAAGAAAGTGAACAAGGTGGAAGAAGCTTTAAGTAGAAAGGACTCAACAATTCTTTCATTGATGAAAATAGAAAAGGATCCAATATTTTTAGATTTGATGAAGATGGAAATGGGAATCATAAATAAGGGATCATCATTAATCCTTTCACAATTTATTTCTCAGCTGTCTCTTTTGGAAAGGTTAATTGATGCTCAAAAGGATGGTGTGGGAATTCATAAGAAGGTGGATAATGTTATAAAAGATAAATCCTCAGAGTTCAATGTTAATGAAGAATGAATTTTGATATTTAGGGAAAGGCTATGTGTTCCATCATGTTTGGAGTATAAGAAGGAAATTTTGGATGACGTACATTGTTTGAATTTATCAATTCCATAAGGAAACACAAAGATGTATCAAGATATCCATTATCATTATTGGTGGGATAACATGAAGAAGGAGATCACTGAGTATACCTTAATATTCCTAGTGTTTCATCAAGTGAAGGTTGTGAGGTTGTATTCTAAGGGGGTGACGCAACCATTTCCCATACCATCATGGAAATGGGAGAACATCACTATGGACTTTGACACTTTAATTCTGAAGACATACAAATGAAACAATGCAATATGGGTTTTTGTGGATCATATTACAATTTCTACACACTTCATTACAATTCAATAGGATTTATCATTAGATCAAGTGACACAGATTTATATCTAGGAAGTGGTAAAGATGCATGGAGTACCACTGTCTATTGTATCAGATGGATATCTAAGATTTATCTCTATGTTTTAGAAGAGTCTTCAAAATGATCTGGATACTGAACAGAACATTAGCACAGCCTATCAACCACAAACTGATGAACTATCTGAGCGAACTATTCTGACACTTTAATATATGTCAAGATCATGTTCATTGGACATTAAAGGATGATGAGATCAAAATCTTACTCTGGTTGAATTCTCATATAATAATAGTTTCCACTCAATTATCTGAATGGGAACTTATGAATCCTGATATGAGAAGAGCTATAGAACACAGACATTTTGGGATGATGTTAGTGAGCATAAGCTTCTAGGACTAGAAATGGTCGAAGAAATGGTGGAGAAGGTGAAAATAATTCAGCAGGATTTCAGGGCATCTTAGAGTCGACAGAAGAGTTATGCAGATGACTGTTAAAGAGACCTTGTGTTTAAATATGGAGACATGGTATTTCTATGCATATCTCCCTAGAAGAAGGTCGTGAGGTTTGGAAAGAAGGGGAAGTTAATTCCTAGTTACATCGGCCCATTAGAGATTCTTAATCATGTCGGGGCTATGTAATATCGACTAGAACTTCCACCTACCATTTCCAAAGTACATTATTTCATTCATGTATCCTTCTTAAAGAAGTACATACCACACCCATCACATGTACTCTCTTTATAGGTAGTATAGTTAGTGGATTATCATTCTTATGAGGAGAAACTAGTGAATATCTTAGATCGTAGGGAAAAAATTCAACAAAATAAAACAATTCCCCTCGTGAATGTTTTGTGTAGAAACCAAATTCTTGAAGAATAAATGTGGGATCCATAGGAAGTTGTTATGCAAATTATCCAGCATCTATTTTAGTTTTGGAAAAGAAAACATTCAAGGGAGAAATTCATAAGGGGGGAAGATTGTAAGAATCCAAAAAATAATTAATGAAGATTTCTCTTGGACTATTTAAATGTGGTTTATGGTTATGTAAAACCTATGCAATTATTTGGATCTATGTTTTTTTTAAAATAACATGAATAATTGTGACTATTGATAATATAGCCATTGAACAATGATCACATGATTTTTATAAATATAGGTCTTTAACAAATCCAATTTACTCAGAAAATGGAAGTGATGGACTCATCCAATAGACTTTCCCCATATGAATCTCAATTGTAAGAGCTTGGAAAGAAGGTGTTGTCATTGGGATTCACTCTTGACCAAGCCCAAGATGAGATTGAATACGTTAAGATTGAGAAAAACTGCTTACGAGAGAATTTGAAGTTGGTAGAGATTACCATATGAGCAATGTTATCCGAGCCACCCCCACAGTATGTCATCGTCACACATCTTACCCTAAGGTCATATGTGGGTGTTTCATGGGGTTATGAAAAAATACCATAGATATAAGTTTATGTACATTTTTTTGTATAAATATTATACATTCGTTTTATTATTGTTACTTTGTAAAGTGTTTTTAAATCAAAAATAAAATTTTATGTTAATATTAAACTAAGTAATCTATTTTGATGAATTAATTCATTTTTTAATTAAATAATATTTTAATAAATTATTATTATTTATTAATTACTTTTTATTAAATATAAATGATCATATAATTTATATGAATACAATTGTAATTTTTATAATTGTTTGGAAGCTGTTTTGTTAGTACCATGAATTTTTTATAAATGTCAGTTTTTATTTTAAAATTAAAAATTCACATATTTAAAAAACTATTTAGATAAAATGAATATTATTTTTTAATTCAAAAAGTCAAAATTATCCAATGTTGAATTTTGCATAATTTTCTGAGGCAATCTAATTTTTGTGTAAAAATTACACACTATTTAAATATATAATGCGTTTTTTGAAATCATAATGACCCAATAGTGATGTAATAAAATAATATAAACATTATGTTTGGAAAATATATGTTTTACTATTAATATAATGTGATTTTGGATTTTTTTTGATTTATTTTACAATGCTTTAGTGGACCCTTCAAAAGTGATAAAGCATTTATTTATTTTTAAATTCTTTTCCTTGAGAGTGTGACACACCTCCACATAAGAAACCCTATTATTTTAAGATTTTCAGCCATTTCACTTATAAGATAACCATGGGACATTTTTTGATTTTGACTACTTTTATGTGTGGTGTCTCAAAACTAAATAATAACGAATTCCCGCTCATTTCTTATATAAACCAACCCAAGCTCCCACTTCCTCTTCACCAAATGCCATTGGAGTTCACCCAACCATTGTCCTCCTCTATCTATAATGATCTCAGGGAAACCTTATCTCAATATAAGCCTCTCTCAAGCCCCTTCCCAGCCTTTGGGAACACACTTCCATGTAAGGGATTCTCACTTTCCTTATTTTTGTCCAAGTTTTTTTATATTGTTATTCCCTTTTATTTGCAATTATAAATTTTGTGGTATGATTTATAACCCCCCCCCCCATACAGCCCTATTCAGGTATTAATAATGAGATATCCCCTTTACCTCTCATTAATGCCTCCCATTTACACCTGTTATCATGCCTAAATTCCATATGGATTTTCCTCTCCTCATTTACATTCACGAAATTCTTTTGTATTACGTAACTAAATTCCGTTACATTTGTTAGGACATGAATCTATATGACCCCCTTACAGTACATTTCATGTACATATGATGAGACACCTAATTAACTCTCATGAACCATTTTTATTAATTCTTATGTCACGTCGCTATGCTTCTAAAATTACACCGCTTTTTTTCAAGCCAAGATCATAGAGTAGTGAATACCTTACCTATGTCTCTATCAAGGGTACTCACCTTTTTGAACATACACATATTGAATGGTGCATTCATTTATTTCTTACAAATTCCTTAATCATGGAATAACTAATTATATTTATTGATTCCATGTTATATGATCAATGTGTCACACTTATGTATGAAATTAAATTTTTAACAAGGTTGCACCCTAATAGCACTCTAATGCATTGGGTAAAGTATTGTATCATGATATATCTTGTGCAATGAGTGTTGACTCATGCTAATTCATGTGAAATGGTGTTTTACTAGTTCTTCATATGAAATGAGGGTTTACTCATTATCTATGTACAATGATACTTGCCTCATGATAATTCCATGTTAAGTGTTGTTGCCATATTTCCATGTTATGATAATCATTCTATATCATTCCATTATTTTCATATTTATTTTAAGATCCATTGATATACCTATTTTCTAATAGGAATTGTATTCATCAAGTTATACCTTGTTTTCTCCATTACTGGGTTTTATATATCACCCTTTTCGTATGCATGTCCTCATGTTATCCCATGCAACAAAAAATATGAGGGAATGTAGTGGTCATGTAAATGAATTTTTCAATAATATGTTGCATTTTATGTTTTAAGTTGTTACGTAATGTTCCTAAGCCCCAAATATACTAGACCTATCTATATTCTATGTTTTATCATGTGAAGGTTTTATGTAATAAATCTTGATTGATAATGTAATTAAGATCAGGGTTTTTATATCAATACTTAATACACTCCATGTGTCATGTCAATGAATCACATCTCTTTGTGGGGGTGGTAGCCTACACTAACTCAAATAAGATTATCGTATTAATACCAAATGGAAGGTAAAAACATATAATTTGAAATAAAATTATAAATATTTAATACATTAAAATATTATATATAACATATATAATCATAGTTTCCATTATAATTGCCACCATTATTGGTGGTAAAGAAAGAAATGAAAAAATAATTGTTTAATGAGACTGTAGTTCTTCGTTCAAAGAAACCTTATATTCAATATGCAGTAGATAGTAGTTTGTGTAATTTTAGGACACAACCTTATAAAAAATATCTAATCATATTTATGATACTGTTTTTTTCATAAAATAATAGAATAATGAGAGTGGAAGGGGTGTATATTAAAAATAAAGGAATGGGGTTTGAGAGAAGATGTTGCTTCTTAATTAGGGATCTCTTTCTAGTTTGTTCCAAAAGACATACTAGAGTTTCATTAAGAACAAGGATAGGATTATAGGATGAATGAAGGTATTTCTGGAATTTATTTGAGAAAATTTTAGGAAATACAAGTGGCTTGTGATGTGTGAGGATGTGGGTAGAGGGGGTGGAATTTAATAGGGAAGGGTAAGGACTCACTTGTAATTTTTTTAAACAAGTTAGGTGTACCCACGTTTTACCTAAAATAAGTCAAGAAAACCAATAGAACTCAATAATGGATGGTTCAAGGCCCGATAATAGACATAAAATTGGTTTTTTAAATGTTTATCAGTCTTTTTGGGTCTAATATTTAAAGTTTATTAATTTATTTACCTAATTTTTCTTTTAACCAATACAATTAATTTTAACCACCTTCACTAATATTCTTTATCAATAAATTTTTTTACCTTATTAGAAATTTTAAATTATAATTATTCTAGATATGGAATCCATTTCTCAAAGTTCTAATAAGAGAAGTGGTAGAAATTAATTTAAAATTAATACCGCTCATGGGATGACATTTCCCGTTATTAAAGTAAAAAATGAATAATCGATTGCACAATTTTTATATCCCATTTAATTGTTAAATTAGTTATAATGACCTAAATTGGATTAAGTGGTAATAATATTATAAAATTATACTTTTTAGTCAATTAAAAATAAAATTTTACCTTATAAATATTTTAATTAAAAAGCAGTTTTGAATTAAAAACAAATATTTTTAACGATTCATTAAAAGATGAAACCTAACATAAAAATACCAGAAAATTATCCTAACCTAATTTTCATATTTCAAATATTCAGATAATTATTATTTAAAACATATTAAGTCTATAGATGTTATAAAAATTATCTTTAAAATAGTTCTTCCATTAAACGGTTGTAAAAATTCCTTAAAATATTGGTTTTTAAGCATAAATTTATGTTTGTTCATATCTTAAGTCTATAAAATATATTTGATGAAAATAAAAACTATTTATTTTATAGATATAATATATATTACATTAATATCAGTAATTAATTTTAATTAATATAATTTGTTATCTTAAAACGTTGTTGTGAAAATAATAATAATATTTTCCTTGATATTCATTCAGTTTATATATTCATTTCTAATTAATAAGTAACCTATGAATTCATATTATAGTCTTTAAAAACATTTATTTTAATACTTGATTAAATATTATTCATATCCATCAATATAATGGATAAGTTATATCCCATTATAATATTATTATTTAATAATATATTATTGTTAGGTAACACTTGGTCTTGTGTGTTATGTAAGCCATTGAGGGAGGTCAATCTTGTGTTTAATTTATGATTACCCGTTTCAATTAATTTACACCTAGTTAGTTTCACATGTATTATAATAAAAGATGGTTCCACGTTAAATAAATGTTTATATTAATGAAAAACTAGCTTTATTGGTGTATAAAATGAAAAAAAAATCACAAGATTAAATTAAATCGAAACAAATGTTTCACAATATTTCAGGTTTTTAGAATGTTGGAACTATAAAGGGGCTATGGTATAAAGATTTATAAATACTTATTTTTATTTATTCCCAATTCAGGAGTTCCCTATATATATTTCCTATATTATATAAACAAGTTTGAATTATTTTAAATGCATATCATAGAAGGAGAGAAAAGTAAACAAGAAATTAGATCCATTAATGAGATTCTATAAAATGTAAAGGATATATATATCTTATAAGGACTATGGAAATCCATTTAGATAACTATTAAAAATAAATATATTTATTATTGATTTTTATTGGGGTAAATTAATCTTAATGATATTAATAATGGGAAAAGGGAATATTTATTGGAGCTCAAGAGAGGGAATTTCATGTTCTTTTCAGTTAGAAGGATACCAACCTCCTATGCTTTTATGGTGTTACCAACCTCTTTTAAAAGAATTTATTGGAAGTATAAATAAGTGATATAATAAAGAAAGTGGACAGTTCTACAACTATTGTGAGATCATCCATTAGAGAAGGAGCTACATTCAATTATTATAATAGGGGAGAATTCATTATCTTATTATCACATTAATTTTTTCTGTATTTTTTTTTATTTTATATTTTCATAGGATTTTTATCTTGAAGAAGAGTTTTATAATAATGTAAAACATGAATGAATTGATATATGGCTACCTATATAGATTTTATTCATTCATATCTAAATAGATTACTGGTTGTATAATACTTGGGAGTTAAGTGAAGTAACAGATATTGAATGCTAACCTATTCACTAGATACATGACATAGTTCTAATAACAGTGAATGAATCATTAGAGGATAAGGAACATTTGAATCCTAGAATAAAAATATAACTCAATTTGTATAGATATTACAGGAAATTTTAGCAGGATATATAATTAGTCAAATGTGTTAGAGAATGTACCAATAGAGAATGAGAATGATGGATTATTTATTCAAGTAAATAATTAATGAGTCCAATATTAAATAAAAATTAGAAATTAAATAGATCTCAAGATACCCATTATCTTTTTACTAAACACTTGTTTTTTCATAATTTATCTTTTGCATGTCATTATTGTTATAGCTTTGTATACACAACTATTATTCAATTACATAACCAACTTAGGCACTAGTAACACCATTATTTAAAAACTAATTATCTTCTATGTAGTCCAAACAAAATCACATACCATCTTTTTCACATTTTAATATTTGTAAAGTAAGAGTGTGAATGGAAACAAGGATTCTCATAATGAAATTATAGAAACCCAAGCATAGTTCAACTTCAATAGTGTTGAACTAGGTGTTCTGTACATATAGTCTTCCTCCATATATGACATATACTACTTACTAGTCAAAATAATCAATTTATATCTTGTTGAAACGTTTACTTATCTAGTTTAAATATCCATAAATTATATTTTGAAGATATATATAAATAGTCTTCATAATAACAAAACAAGGTAAATGTCAGCATCATATATTGCTAAATTCCATGTGTATATAAAAAAATATCTCTTAAAAATAGGTGTGATATTGTAATGGAAAAAAATTTATACAAAAAATAACCAAGATTTAATGTGGGTCATTAATGTACTATATAGTCTAAAAATATATTATAGATGCAAAAAAACCAAAATTATTATTTTATTTCCAATCCTGGTCTATCTTCTATACTCTCAAAATGTACCTCTAGATTATCCATTAACTATGAGGCCATTTCCTATAACTAGGTCAAGAATCATTATATCTTCTTAGGTACCCGATAATTCCAAAATGGGTTGATGAAAATATACAGGGCCATTACCAATGGTGTTACAAGACAATTCATGAATATGAATGTTCATAAAAAATGTTGTCTTCCAAAATAAAAAATAAAAAACAAAATATATAAAATTATTCCCATACATGCTCTGCTTTCTTCATAGGGTGACACTGTACCTTCTTCCATGACTGACAGTGTGTCTCAAAACATATCATTATAAACTATGACTCTAATGGGGATGTAAATTAGAGAGACTATAGGGATATTAATGATCTATATATTCTGTTAACCCCATAAAAATTTAATAATATTATTTTGATATCATTCTGCACAATATTTGAAAATAATATGGTATTACATGGTGTCAATCAAGATATATCATATGTCATTGGTTTTTGATATCTTATGGTGAGTTATAAAAATACATCACTACTGCTTAAGACTATATTATTTTATAATTTTGCAATATAAAAATTATTAAGATATAGGAATTAATCATATTATATAGTACCTTATGTAGTGTAAAGTTACATATTAACCATAGATAATACTTTCTTACAAGATATCATTAATTAAAAGTTTCATAAGATGACATATTTGGAGAAGGAATTTGATCTATGGTGAATATTGTTGCATAAATTTTCATTTACTCATATAATTCATTAAAACTATGTAAATTAATGATCACTCACGATTAATACCTGATGGATATATAAGGATCCTAGTATAATCAGTCTGGTGTTGTTCAATTTTACCTTTTCTAATCATCTATTCTCCAAAATGAATATCTCTCCTCTCTCATGATGTAATAGTATAAGTTGGTTTCCATGATGGTCTTAACCAAGTGATGGATGATTCAAATCTTCACAGGGATACACTATAGGGGGAAGAACCCATTGGTTCCTCCACATAGATCATCATTAACCATAGTTAGTAAAAAGTGTTATAGTAATCAACATCAGAGTACAACACATGTTTTATAAATATATTATACATGGTTTCTATTATCATATAATGATGATTGTGGTAGTGGGGTTTTTATTTCATTTCACTAAATTGATCATGTTTCCTTTAATTTTTAAAAACCGTATAGGGTTAACCAAGCTTGACCATATTTCTTGACTAATAAAATCATGTTGGAAATGTGGAAATTAATTTATTGTTCCTAAAAAATAATTTTTTTATTTCGTTGTAATTTCATATGATATTTGATATTTTATTCCCTCATAGGTTTATAACATATAATATTTGATTTCATATTACCAAATATAATTTAAATCCTTCAATTTTATATATATCAAAGCCTAATATATAGGTTTTGATATCTACTTATAGCAAAAAATTCATAAATAAAGCAATGTCTCGTGTCAAAAATATGATATAGAATATATCATAGCATATTTTAGATAATGAATGTATTTTCTCTCACACAACTCTAACCATTAATTGATAAAGAGAACATGGGTGGAAGGTTTTGTTATAGCATACCATATATTTATATAATAAAATATAATAAATAGAGAAACAAATTCATTTCAATTATACATTTAATATTATAATATATAAAATGTTATAAATTATAGATAAATAATTTTAATATATTTTTTAATATTTTAAATTATTTATAAATATATTAATTTAAAAATGATTAAAATTTATAATGAAATTTTAATGACAAATTTAATAAATAAATATCCATGGTATTAATTTTAAATATTAAAATACCTTTCTAAATTATATTGAATGAATTATAATTTAATATAATAAATTAATATCGAAATTACATGTGTAATTAATAAAATAAATTAACAAAATATTTATGAAATATATAAAGAGATTTATTTTATATTACAAAATATTTGTAAAAATTAATTTGAAATATTCAAATTTAAAACTGCATTATTAGAGAGATTAATTAAACAATATCTAAGGGATTTTTATAAATAATATTAAGACTGTTCAAATAATCAATATATAATACTTTAGATATTTCTAAAATATATAATAATAGTTTATATATATAATGTTTATATTTAAGATATCATATGATTATTAAAAATTTCATATAAAGGATTATATGAAGGAGATCATATTATAGAGAAATATAAAAAAGAATATATTTATTAAATTGTTATTTTTTCACAATAGATTACTAAATTCTAACGTGTTTATAATTTTATTATTTACAAATAGTTTATAATTTTTTTATCTAATGTTTAAATATTAAAGTTATTAATTTATTTAGTTCTTTCCAAAATATATTCATGAATATAATGTTTAAATTTAGAATTGATGCATGCTTTAATTTAAAGTGTTAACAATGCTTCTATAAATTAAATGCATTCATTTAGGGAGTTACATTCAAGGTATAATAAATTATTTAGTTTTCATTTACATTAATTTTTTAATAATTTTGGTTATAAGATTTAATTTAATGGTTTATTTTAGTTTACACATATTATTTGTTTAAATTTTAATGTAATTAATCCCCACGTCATTAAATTATCCTTAGGTAGAGGAATTATGGACAAGACTACTCATTAGACTAATAGATTATCTCTAGACAATAAATACGTGAGCCGAATATCTATTTCTAAAATTGTATTCTTGTTGAAATTGTTGATGTCATAAAATATTAATATATTAGATAATATTTTCTGATATACCTTGTGAATGAGATGAATTTTAATTTGTATTAAAATAATAGAATTTTAATTTAGATTAGTAACACATGTCAGAGGTTGTGTAAAGAGTTCCCCATCATTGTGGTTTTAATATGATGGATTTATAGATAGAATGGGAATTTAAAACTAAATAATTTAAAAATTGTGTACATATATACAAAATAATGATATACCATGGTAATATTAGAAACTATTTAATATAATTAGTTTCATATTCCTTCTAAAGAAATAACATTTCCCAAACTCGTTCATCTAACCCTGTAGATTCATTCCAATGCAAGGTTCCACTAGATTACCTTATGTTTGATGAAAAATTAATGAGGTTACTTGGTAACTTAGGTACCAAATTTATGGAATTTATATTTGGTTACATGTATATTTAAAACCAGGAGGGTTTTGATAAAATTTAAATGGCATTGAATTTATCTATATGATGGATTATTTAAATAGTTTCCTGCTCAACAATCTATGGGTAATATATCATATTATCAATATAATAACCCATCTAAATAAATAAGTTGATATGATTCATAAAATGTGTGGTTATTAGTAAAATATGAATATTTCTCCAAAAATTTACATTACGAGTCTAAATGGTGTCATCATTTTAGTGATAATATAATTAATAAATTCCTTATTAAAACAAATTAAAGCATGGTATTAATATGATTGAATATTGAGTTGTTGTTATGGAATCATCATAGAAAAATAATACTTTATGATAAATAAATGAATTTAGGTTCTAATGATAATAATAAATGAATTTATCTTATTTTTTAATGGAATTAAATATAAAATTACTTATGCAACATTAATATTCATTCATATATTCTGTTCTATTGACTATGGTAATGAATTTGAGAGTATGAATATAGGCATAACTTTGGCTGTGAAATTCGTTATTTAATAAATTTTTAAAATATATTGACAAAATGAATGGTTACAAAATATGTTTACACAAATTTCACAATGTTTCGATTATAAGGAAACAAGGGAATGAGATGTACTTGTTTTAGTGTTGAATTGACTCTAAAAATTTGTAAAATGTCAAACAGAAAGAAAAAAAGAAATTTTGAAAATATATCATTGTTTTTACAAGTATAAAATCATGGTAACTATGAAATAAAGGAGGTGTTAGGAATGAAAAGAAATATTTATATGATATTTAAGGCTTTCAGACATTTAATGCTATTTGATAAAGTCAATTGAGGTTTGGTGTTAGGTACTAATGTAATAAAATTCAATGCTTTAATATAATTTTTATGTGATAAAAATGTATATTTAATAGATATTGTATAATTAATTTATGATAAAAATAAATTAAGGGCTTTATAGTTCTTGTAGTTCTTATTAAAATGATGGAGAAATGGGTTTTTTGAATCATAGAGTTTAATGAAATGCACTATTTAATGATCAGATGAATCTAAATAAACAATGTAAATATTTATCTCCCTTGTTTTATATAATAACCAATGTTTATTAAATTATGAGTTTTTATAAAAAGTATGAGATATTAGACATGTTTTATGATTCATCCTATTTTATATCATACTGGAAATGATGTTAAGTGTAAAAACGGTTTATCTTAGATAGAATAGTTACTCATGTTGTTTTTTAAAATATGAGAGATGTGATCCAACCACCCATTTGTGGAACATTTTAAATTATAAAATATTATTTTTAGTAAAATTATCTAAACACACAAGATGTCTAACAAGATAGGGAAATTAATGGTTTATTTCTTAAATATTCCTATTTATTACAATATGTGTTATTTTCTAACATAAAGGAATTTTGTGTGTGTTAGGAGGATATTTTATAGAGAATATCTTTTCTAAGACACTAGTTGGAGTATGTTTAGACTCAATGAAGGTAATAGGTCACAAATAATTATTCATACTAGTAAAAATACTATATAAATATCCCTTTATATCCAAAAATTATTAACGATTTATTAGGAAATAAACAACGTATATGGATTCATATAATTACAAAAATGATCCCAAAAAATTTTGTAATAAAATTACCATGACTGATGATGATTACCTTGGATAGAGTTACAAGTTCACAATAAATCATAATCACTGTACAACATTGGATGTTGACAATTAATATAGTTTGAACTCAATACTCAAAGAGTTGATCATATGGAATGTAATTGCTAATTCTCACCATCATTTAAACATACAACAATTATATATTTTAGAAATTAAAGAGATTATTGGTTGGGATTTTATTGAATGGTTACCTCTAGATGTGGAAGGAGTTATATAGAGATGTACCATGTTTATAAAACCATAATTCTAGTATACTTTAGAAATTTTTTCATTCTAACATATACCATATGATCAAAATACACATATATATGGGTTTGTTAGTTTTATTAAATCTTTTAAGAATAGAAAATGTTTAGTTTCATTAAAAAATTTGTTCTCTAATTTATCATTTTCTATATTTGTAGAATATTTTAATGTAGTGAAATGATAATTAACCTCTCAATGTATAAAATTTAGTCATCCCTAACAGATCTTCATCATGGATTATTATATACTGTGAAAAAATGTTACGGATAACATAAATTGGATTTTTTTAGGTGGATAAAATTATATAAAACTAATGCATAATGAAATTTTTGTGCATTGGATGATCCACAATGGATTCCACATAGAAGATCATACATCAGGTCTTTGGTATACTTGTTGGATGGGAACTAGAATGTATAAGAGTTATATTATTGTACACAATCATATGATGCATGATGAATGTATATATATATATTATAACATTATATATTTATACAATAAATATAATACCTTCATATAATTCATTTATATTATCATGTATATGACACGTGAGAGATTATATATATATATATATATATTATATTTTATTTCAATTAGATGAATATATTAGTTCCATGCGAAGAAGAAGTCTTGAATACTTATCCCAAATGTTCTAATTAAATCAAGAACCAATGGTTGGTTTTTCCATTAATTGTATTTATTCATTTCAATGTTCAATAGATGTGAAACCCAATGAATAGTAATGATTATGGTGCATTAAAAATTGACAGAATCCATCTTTTCATATTTTGATAGAATCCTTTTCTTGTTTTTTGTGTGGGTGTTATTATTGTGTGTTGTTTGATGGATTTATGATCATCTGTGTCTTTAATATTTCTTAACACTCTGAATTATTGTGCATAATTCTTGATAAAGGTACTAATAACCCTTAAACATTGGGGTATCCTATTGATACAATCAAGGATCTTAAATCCAATGTAATCCCTCAATTGAAGGAAGCATATGTTTGGTATGCCAATGACCTTCCTAAAACTCATACTATCGATATTCAGGGAATAACAAATCTCTTTTAATGGCTGAATACCAAGTATACTCTTTTATGAGATATATGTATGTTTGATATCATGAAGATAGAATGAAATTTGCTTTGGTTGTTTTATATTTCTAATAATCATGAGATGATTAAGTGAAACCCGTCATTGGTATCTAATTTTGTTTCAAAATGTTTTAAACTCGATTGAATGGTTGTTTTTTTAAAACATTTAACAATAATTCTATAAAATAAATCCAAGTTATAAGCCATTATACGAGCTTCATAAGGGTAAATTTGATTTAACCTTCCATGAGGAGGATAGGTATAGGTTATAATAATATTCATAATGTCTATATAAAGTTAAATTCTATATCTACCTTAACATGTAAAGGTAGAGAAATAATCTTTTAAAGGTATTCAATATTACCTTAATGTCATATAATAAATGTTATGGATTCTTTTATATAAAATATTTATATATAAGGGTCACCAGATTCACCTTTATGTGACGTGATCTTCTTAAAAGTAATCTATATATTACCGTTAGTCTACGGGTTTCATATGAGTTATGTAAAGATAGTCACTGACTTACCTTTACACAATAGTTTCATGTGTCCTTCACAAGGATTGATGGTATTGGCCTTATGTAGGTATACCCCTATATGTAATTCATTAATGAAAAAGTGTTTAAAAATTTGTTTATATTAATTTATGGTTTTTATAGTATAAATTGAGTTTATAAATGATAAAAAATATATATTTGTATTACATTTATTTTATAAAGAAATTATTAATTAATAAATTTGTTATAAATGTATATAATTATTTCAATAGTTGTTTATAAATCACTGTATTCACAAATATACAATTCTAATATATTAAATTTTTATTACCTAATATATGTCAACTTCGTGATCAATAAATAAAAAGGGTTATTTTAAAATAATAAGAGGTAATTTATAACATGATTTTAAATTTCGAATTACATGACATTTAGAATATTATAAATGTTTAGGTAATAGAAATTTAATTTTAATGGATTATAATACATTAATATCATATAACATCATTATAATATAAGAAATAAAATAATTTATATTTAATAGAATACAAGATTTATATATTATTTCTAATTTAAAAATATATTTTAATTAAAATTTAATCATGAATATTTATCTCTTGATTTGTAAAATAAATAAAGTATTTCTTTATTTGTTAAATTACATTTATATTCATGTTTAGTAAACCATTAAAAATGTGAATATTTTTTTTTTAAAAAAAATAAACTAATTATAAGTGATAAATAGCTCTATTACAAGTTTTGTATGACTCTATAAAATTATGTTTTAATCTACATTGACCTTAATTTTTATTTGACGTTATAATAATGTGGTTTGTTGAATATAGTTTGTGAGTATTTGATATTAATTCTATCCGGAATTGAATTCCATGTTTTTTAATGGATTTCCATGTAAGGGGAATTGGGGTTATTCCACATATCGTGCTAAATGCCATAATGTTTCTAGAAAGGTGAATGGGGTTTTCCATCTGTCACTCCTGGATTACTCTTTTGGATATTTTCAATATTATATAATTATATAAATTTACATGAAATGTTCATGAAACTGCCTAAATTGAATCATTTTGATTTTTTAAATATGTTTGCCTCATGATTTAGGATTATTCACACTAATTTTCTAGTTGTGTATTGAGTTACACATTAATAAGGGTTGAATAGTTGGATTTGTTCAATGAAATCGTGATTCTCAAACTCAAATGATAGAATCATGCATACATAAAAGGAATATGTACTGAGCTTGACCTTAATAACATTGATTCTGTGTCATACATTATTTCATTGGAATATGATATATGTAAAATTATCCTAAAGGACCAAATTGTTTAGTAGTCTCGATAAACTAGATACATAAATGATTCCAATATTACATTTGTGAATGAAAATTAAAATATAATTTTTTTCTGGTATAACATTATTCCCACAAGCATATCCCTGAACATCAATGGATGTATTTATTTATATATTTGAATTGAAATGAAACAAAATAATATTACAATTATTGATATCATGATTCAATAATTAAAAATCAATACAGCATACTATTTACTCGATAATTTGGTTGTCATAATTAGATAAGGAATAATCAATATAAAAATGTAAACAAATGAACACACTTGAAAGTTAAACAATAATCTAATAATGAAATGTATCTAGTTTTCATATCCTTTTGAAAATATCATGGATAATAATAAATTAATTCTCAATTAAGGAAATTCGTAATTAATAGATTCCATGATCCAAGGAATATTAACAACTATATCGCCAAGAACTTATGCAACATGGTTTAAAAAAATTAAAATCCCATTTAATACTGGATTCTTGATTTTCCTCATGAGACTGACTGACTCATCGAAGGAATATATAATATTTGGTCCCACATATCACTCTAGGTCTAAATCATTCCTCATAAATCGAATGATCAATTTAATTCATGATTTAATTTTCGTTATCAAAAAATATAATTATTTATTAATGAATACAAATTTATCAATATTAACTAATTAATAAAAAATAAAAGTAAAAACTATATGTGTAAATTGTATATATTTTAAAAAATAATCATATCCATTATACAAAGAGTATGAATATTTATCAGTTATTAATTTTTCAATGATCATTAGAGAGTGAATGTTTCATGAAAAAGTTAATGACTACATAAAAGAATCAATAAAGTGAATGTTTATACTTTCATTTTTCCAATATTATCATAAACCATCCACATAAATAATATGTATGGAATCAATCTAATATATACCCATTAGACTAAAAAATCAATTTTCCATTGATGAATACAAATTATATAAAAAATATTTAAAAACACTATTGAGGTAAATATCATTTTCAATTTAAAGATGTGCTTTTAAAAAATAAAATTTCACCAAAAAAATTGAATGTATTTTTTCTTAAATTTAGTCATTGAAAATTATATTATAAAATTTTAAAACATTTTAGTGTTTATAGCATCTAAAAATTCTATTCACCTGGTACATGTTAAAAAATCATTCCTTTCAAGTTTTTATAAAATACAAACAATCCTTGTTTTGAAAAATAAATAAATATTCATTTCAAAAATATTAGTAAAAATAAATATTGGTATGAATTTATTTAATAAAAATTTTTGAAAATGGTTACGAAAATTTTTGATAATAGTTTTAGTAAATATATATTTTTATTAAAATGGAGTTCCGCCCAAAGATAGAAAGGAGGTCAGATTCTATTAAAAATATTTTGAAAAATATTTTAATTGAAAAAGAGAAAAAATAGTAATATTACATTAAAATTTCATTTATATCCAGAGGAAAAAAAATTTGTGAGTTTATTAAAAAATGTTCAAATAATTTCCTTCAAATTAAATTCTTGAATAAAAAATATCAATTTGAATGGGATAATGAGAAACCAAAGCACTAGGGGTGGGAACCCTAATTCCATATTCCTCTTCATGATGTAGTGGCCAATGCGCCATTCCCTCTCCCACCAGTCGAGGAGTGACCCTCAGACGTCCATTAAAGGAGCGAATTCCTCCTATCTCCCCTTCATGAATCATATCCTCCTGCCCCCTTTCCTATATGCCTTTCTTTCCCAAAATGTTCCATATTTTCTGAATAGTTTCCCTAATCTCATGATCTTGACTAGAGAGTTCTATAAATTATTAGATATCTTGAAGAAGACTTTGATTTCTAGGTTTAAGAAGTTCCACACATCGGTTGATTCATTCAATAGGTATTTCCTCAATGCTTGAATTTTACCAGAGAGGGTGATATTGGTCCTTCCGAGCAATCACCATATTATGATTTTTTTTGGCATAGAGGAAAATACAATCAAAATCTAGACATGTGAACCTTTAATCTTGAATGGATTTCGAATATTCCTATTTCAATTATCCTTTTATTTTCATAAGAATCGTGATCCACATACAATTGAGATTTGGGTGATTTTTTCCAACCTCTCCCTACTATTTCAAAATCCTGCAGTTATTAGTATGCTCGTGAACATTATTGGTAAGTATATGTGTTAGAATAGTCACAAAAGGCCCTTTTTCATCCTATCAATCCACATGTTTGTGTTAAAATGGACTTTTCAAGAGTACTAATCGAATTTATTTGGATTATAGTAGGTGAGTAGTACCCTTCAAAATAACGAGTGGTATGCGAATCCTGAAGTGACTTTTGTGATGTTTTCAAGTGACTGGGTCACTCGAGGGATTGTTTTCAATTGGGGTCTTAGTTTCGTGATAATAAGGAAAATGGTACTGGAATAGAGATATAATTTCATGGTGGGTAGGATTTTTAAAACAGATGTCAACTAGTTTTGAAGACAGTGCTTGGGATGTTCATTCTTTAGGGGGTGTGTTTTCGGTTCTTCCTAGGAATGAGGAGTCTGTGGAGGTGGAACATTTGGGAAGTGTCTTAATGGTAAATGGGAGTAGGATGGATTTTGTTAAATGGAAACTAGAAGTTATGGTTTAGAAAAAACCAAATGATTCTAGGACATTAGCTAGTTGAGATAAGATTTGTCTAGCCCCTCTAGTAGTTGTGCTCCGAGGAATGTCTATATCATAGGTTGTGTGGGATTTTTCTCGAATAATATTGACCATTGTGATCTTCTAATGGATGTGAGTGTTTCTCCTATAGTTCAGGTGGAGAGTGGATAAGAGGATGTTGTTGATGCTTCATAGGTTGTGGTGGTTAGTTCGGATAGTGGGGTTCTTCACATAGGTAGGAAGGGGTCTTCCCTATGTGTAGAGAACCAGATTGGTAATCCATGAGGTCCTACCATATTGAACCGGTCTACAATTCAGATAAGAAATAGATTTCAAGGTCTTTCAATCGAAGGATTGGGATCCGGTCAGAAAGACTCAGACTATATTGACAGGGTCCATATGGAAAACCCAATGATCTCGATTATATCATTTATGCAGGTGAAGTTTCAATCCTAAGGGTTAATAGGGGTACAGGGAGGAGGAAGCTAATGAAGGATTTATCATCTTTTCTACCCCCTATGAAGACTCGAAAAACAAAAAAGAGAAATGAAAATAATATGGATGATGAGGTAATTCAAAGGAAATCAGGAGTTTTGTGTGACCAATACAAGGATTTGATTATTAGTTTGGAAGAAGAAATGATTGAGAAGGTTCTGTTAAGCAATGATTCTTAAGACGGTGTAGCCAAAATAATGGGGAGGTCAATAAAAATGGAACTAAAAGAGGGTACATATGCCTAGATTGATATGAAAGGACAAATTATGATTGGGGGATTCAACAAGGGTATGATTAGAATCAAATAGTATATTCATGTTGTGGATAAGATGCCATATGCATTTGAAGAGTTAATGAGGGATGAGCCAATCACTCAGGTAACCAATATCTCCTAGAACATGTTAAGGTAAAAGATTTTCTATAGGCTTAAATTGATCTATAATGACTCTGATCTTTTTTGATGTGGTTTATTCTTGGTTTCTCACTTTTTCTGTAAAAGTGTTTCAAATAAAAAATTAATTTTCAGTTAGTCAATTATAATGGGATAGTGAAATACACCCTTATAATGATCATAATAGTGAAGTGGTAATTTACTAATGAATTTATTATGTGAATAAAATGTAAAGCAAAATAAAATTATTTTAAATTAATAAATAATTAGTGTTAAAAGATGTTATACACATACTCATAGAATATCAAAGACACTGAAGGAGTAATATATCCCAATGAAATAAAATTCAGTAATAAAATTTATTACCACTAGGTTGATTTTAATTCAAAACCCCGTTAAGTGAAATATTTCAAATTAAAAAAAAATAACATTACATATTAATTAATAATTATATTTTATGTAAAATGGGTTGTATTTACAGAATATATAAGATATATGGTGCATATAATCACAATATGCCTCAATGAAGGTTAATTGAGATGTGGTCTATTAACTCAAACATCCTTTTCGATTAATAATATTTAACCTCATATATACTGGTTTTAAACTTGTTATTAAATTAAAAAATATATATTAATATTTATAATATCACATATGATACTTTTATAAAATCATATCACCCTTTTGATGATAATATTTCATTATTTTCACGATTTTGAGTGTTAATGGACTTATTTTCACATTTATGGTGTTTCAAGAAGGTTAGGATTCTTGTTCTCATTATATTGTTCCCTAATTTCCATAACAATAATCATAAAATAATTATCCTATCTAACCATAAATTATAATTTTAATATAAATCAATGAATTTGGTTTTTTAAAATGAAGTATGTTAAGATCATGGAGATAATATGTCTTACATACACATGAGTAATGTTTCCATTTTTAATCCATGTGACATCAAATTATTTGTTGACATGATATTTTTGATATTTGATGAATGACCCTCTTGAAGTATTACACCATTAAAGAATACATAAAATTGAAAATTTTCTATTCTAGACAGATTAAAAATTTTAGATGAAGAAATGTTCCCCATTTACCCATCACCAATTCCATATCGTCCCTAATCCAAATGTTAATCATGGTCAACCTAGCCTTGATTCTATATTTTAATATGAACATTTAATGATATGCCAATAACACTATGAAATTCAATATTTTCTCCATGTATGAAATCAAGAGAATGGAAAATGTGAAAACTATTACAATATGGTAATTCAAAGAAAATATATATCTTTGTTCAATTTGATCACATATATTTTTTCAAAAATGGTTTACGAAAAATAGTTTTAATATCTATTAATTTGATGAATAGTTGATCACCCTCTATTAGCGATGGTTTAAGTAAATTTTCTGGATTCCCATCCGATGTTGACATACAAGATTAGTATTTATGTCATCGATGTAAAAATTTACAATGTCCTAAAATAAAAATCATCAATGAAATATTTAACTGAACTGAGTGTGTGTATTCTTAAAAAATGGGACACCCTATTCATCTTATAATTTTATAGCTAAAAAATGTTCATAATTAAAAAAATTATTTATCATTCCATACAACATGGACCTTAATATGAATTCTTCACTTCAAGGAGTATTAAAATTTATAAAACATGAACCTCAAATCAATTTCAGATAATTCATCAATGGATCCCAATAGACATCAATATAATTATTGGGGTTTTTTGCACTATATATAAGCTGAGACAACAAAATGTATTCACACATCACACATTACCATAGAAGGAAGTTATAATTAACCAACATGATGAGAAATGTAATATAAAACTATTATATACACCAAAATGTTTTATTCCATCTCTATACAAGACAATTAAAATTATTCCAATCTCATTTCAAAATTCAGGACACTCATAAAGAAATTTCCCACTAAGAATAATCTATTCTATGATGATGTTTTTCATCTTTAATTCATGTATCATCATTAAATGTCAACATTATTATAGAATCCAAAAATACATATAGTCTTCAAAACTATGGAATTATATGAATTTACAATAAGCCTCTTGAAGGGTATGATTCAGCATTCTTGTATTGATCCCCACAACACTTATGGAATTTTATAAGTGATTCATGGTCCTTGAGAAAAAATATGACATCATTTGGATAATAATGTAATTTTTAAAGATCATTTTCATTTAATGTAGAATTATTTTATTATCATATGTTCACCAAGGAAGTTCATTTTATTTCAGTAGAATATCATTCATCATAACATGTTTTTTATAAAGAAGGTGTTTCTCTATCCCCTAAGAGCTATCAAATTATATAACTTAAATATTGAAAACAATTTTTTTTACATAGTACAACTGATATACAATAGACACACATAACAAATAATCAAATTATGAAAAAAAATCAATATTCTTGAAGGTCATTTTTAATTGAAATATTCTATTCATCAATAGAATATTCATCCTCATTAATACTCATTTTCATCTAAAAATGGTTCATAAAAATTATTATCATCCCAATTGTATTGGAAGTTCATTTTTCCCATATTTAGTTCAATTTATATAATAATGATCTATTTATCAAAAAATAAAATGTTCTTTCAACACATATAGATAAAAATTTCTTCAATAATTGTAATGTAAACATAGAAAAAGAATTTTAGGAGGGTCATGTTCATTCTCTATGACAAACATGATGAACTCTTTAACTTCATTTTCATACACTTTTTCATATGAATATCGTGCATATATTTTTCTAATATACATAATATTTGGTTCATAAAATATTCATTCTTTTAAAAAATAAACATGAATAGATATTTACAATAAAAGGAAAATGTTGTAGATAATTATTTTAAGGGGAAATAAGAATTTATTTATTTCAAATAATATATTTATACTTAAAAGGAAATGGGTTATTGAATTTAAGAAAAAATTACTCAACTTTTGGTTGGAGTTACCATTTAAATTCATCCAAAATGATCACTGATAACTTTTTTGGGGTTGCAAAAATGTAAAGTAAAATAGTAAAAAATATGGTATTTTAAAATCGTTTTTTTATTATATCATCAGTTGTTCTGAAACACCCATTTAGGCTATGTTGTAAATATGTTTTTAACATCGGTTGATAAAAATTAACATCGCAAATAGATTTGTGAGGATGTTTTCTCATCAATTAGTAAACAATCAATGTGAAAGAAACTATTTTCATAAAATTAAAATTACTTCATCCCCTCCATAATAGTATAAAAGAAACCTAATAAATAGAAAACCATCATTTGAAAAATTGAATCATGGACACTGAAAATTTTAATATTCAGGTTTACAAATTTATTACAAATAAACTAAATTTCAATAAAACCTATAAAATAAATTTTCCTTTAAAATTATAATTATCAAACTATTTTCTGCTGTAAGAATGATGGTAATAAAAAGGCTAAAGACAAATCAAAATAACGTTAATATGTATTCTGAATAAGATTAATTAAATATTACAGAATAACATATAAAGAAATATAATTGTCTGAAACTTCATTATTTTTTGGTAAAAATTATTTCATACATAAATCATAATAAATTTTTTCTATATAAAATTACACCTCTTTTTTTGAGAAATTTTTATTCAGAATAAATTAATATTTTTAAGCTCTAAATCAAAAATTTAGTTATTTTAATTGAATAAAATATTTACATTTTCTTATTTTATCATCACTCTCTTCATTCATGTATTATATCTCACTAACTCCCAGAACATCTTTCAAAATAATTTGAAGAAAATAAATTTAAATTTCATTATAATACAAACAAGTATTAAACTATTTGAACTTTTATGTTAAATAATATCTTAATTTTTTATTTCACATCACCATAAATAGATAAAAGATAGTATAATATCTTATCCCTTTGATATAAAACACATCACATAGAATGTCTACTAACATATAAGAATATATAGACTGAGTGGTTATTCTTTTAAGAAATATATAATAATTTATGATATATATGATTCATACATTAGAAGATAAGGAAACATCCAACACTCAATAATTGTATTCTGTTGAAATCATTCATCATTATAAAAAATTATTTCTATTTCTGATATTGCCTTTCTTATAGGTGAAATAAATTTTGGTTCAATTAGCCCATATATATATATATATTATTCTTATTACAAATTATATAAATATACCTAATAGAAATCAATCATGAGTATAAAATTAAAAAAATTAAACATACAGATTGATTTTTCTTAGTCATCTTTCATGGAAGAAACATGCATCGTGTTGATTCCCAAATGTCCTCCACATTAATGTTCTATGATATTGATTTTCTAAAAATACATAGTAACTTCAAACCCAAAATTCTAACATCCATTGTAATCCCATCAAACATCAAACAAAAAATATGAATACGATGAAAATCAATGAAGACATGTATGAGCTGTATCTGATGTCATAACACTTTTTGTTTGTGGTTTTCTATGCATAATTTACTTACTTATAAATTATTCATGTAAAAAATAGATAAAAATAAATACATAAATATATTTTAAATTAATAATAGTAACAGTAAAAGAATTATATACTATATATATACCTCTATGAGAACTGGTCGAAAGAGTCAAGATGGCTAAACTAAAAAATTTCAAATACTTTGTCCAAATGTTCTCACCTCATCTATAAGAAATGGATTTCATGCTGGTCTATCTATTACAATGTATACATTGGTTGTATGATTCTTTATTTGTATGTTTTGATTATGAAATGTATCTCCAATATCATATATCATTCCATATAAAAAAATATGATGCTAGGGATCATCAACATATAAATCACAATAAATTAGAAGCTAAAAATTAGTGGTGCATGAGTAGGATAAGTATAAGCAATGGGGACTATAGGCAGAGTTGTATGATAAGGATAAGCAGGAGTGGGGTCTTCTAGTGGAGGTGGGGGAGTGAATACTACTAGGGGATGTGGATGAGATGGATTAGAAGTCTGAAACTACCATTTCATGTATGCAAACATTGACTATACCAAATATCTAATGTCATCCTCAAACATAACATTAACATTATGATCAGAAAATTCCAAATGCTCTATTTTTTAATAATCATCTTTTATTTATGAGGCTTCATAACATTGAAAAACGTTTTTACCAATTCACCTTTCTGGTATCCTCAGACACGACCTGGGAGTTCGGTCTTTCCCAATTTTGTACTACAATATCCTTCCTAACCTCAACTATAAACACTCCATTTGTGATATACTTATTTGTAGAATCCTATATAGAATATTTGAAAATATATTTAATGAATTACAATATATAAATATATTATTTAACTTAAATAAATAAACGGAGTAATCATTTTACAAATGTATCAGCTAAAACCTTGAAATATTTCATACAATAGTGTCATTTTGTTCTTATCCAAGACCTATTACATTTTTTTTGTCTAGCCATGGGGATGATAGTCAACCTCTATAGAGCTATGAGGCACATCTCTATGTTTTCTAAATTATCCAACCATTATATCTTCTTCTAATTACTTATACTCTCACCGATATAATGTCGGATGGTATACATTTATAGATTGAATATCTTGAGTAAATATCCTCAATTTCTATAAATTATGAATAAATAAATCTTTAATATGATCATTAATATAAAAAACAATAATATTCCACATTCCACATACCAAAATGTATTCCCATCATCTACTTTAAACAAATTTCTCCAATGTATCCTAATATATAAATGGTTATATGTGACATAGAATATGATGTTTTCTACCCCCAAAAATGAAATCTGATATGAGGATTATTTTAAAATCCCTTCATCCCCTAGAGTCTAATGAAAATCATTTCCTCCTAATTCTCCAATATCAAGTATATCATATGTCATTAGATAAGAAAGGGGAAAAAATTTATCATAAATATGTCATGTCAATTATAATAATAACAAACCATCTTACCCAAATAGTCTCCCATAATTGAGATATTTCAACTTTTTTAACACTTATATACTCATCATTCGAAATATTTAGTTTGGTTTTATGCTCCATTTATAAAGAACTCTTGAATTGTTTTGAATTAAGAACTCTTGAAATATCACTATCATCAAAGTCTATTGGTATCCTCATATTCTCGGTATAGGCAACTGATAATTTCGTAAATGTGTACAGCCACGTTTACTAACACTTGAACACAATCTTACCCACTATGGTGGTATATGTATCTTGTAAAGAAGTATGAGGAGGATCATCAATAAGATAATGTCTATGTTGCTCCCTAAAGGTACATGTACACTACACCGCAAAATTATATTGTGAATAAGGTATTTGATCCATAATTATCTTAAAAATCATTGTAACAAATAATATGTACACAAATTTATATACCCAACTGTTACACCCTCATGTAATTAAAAAATGAAAAATAAATAAGAAAAAATTAATCAATACATAACAAATATTTATTCATATTTGTTACACTGGTTGACTAAAATTCAGTGAAATTTAAAGGTAGATTAAAATATATTATATATTTAAAACAAGTCCCAAATAGAGAATAAATAGTATAAATGATCCATCTTAGTAAATCATTTTTTACACCAAAAATATTATTTTTTGAATATAATCATTTATTTTTTTTTATATTATTATATTTAAAATAAAATATTTTTCAACAAAATCATTATATTTATACATTCTGTATGGTAAACATGGGAAAAAATAAAACTAGACTATTTTAAAAAAATAACATATTAATTAAAAAATGTGGATTAATAAAAAACTAAATTCAAAATATCTTACAATTTCTAAATTTTTAAAAATTAAACTAGAAATAATCATATTTAACCTATAATATTTGGAACATACTAAAATATTGTTTTACCAAATACATTCATTATGATTGTTAGTTATGGATAAAACCACGTTTTTAGGGTTCTCATCAATATTATCTATTTATCATTCCATGTACTAGGTATCTCACATAAATCTCTATCTTTTTAAATTTTATCATCACAAAACTGTTGTTTTTTCATTGTAAAATATAAAACCACTCCGTATTGGGGAGATCACAAACATATAGATTTGTTTTCAAGTGTTTTATTGATAAAAGAGTCAGTTGTGTTGTCCAATATAATTAAATTAACTAGTTCCATTCCAAAATAACCCTTTCTAATAAAATTATTACTCATAAAACATTTATAGTTAAACACAAGAATTTTAAATTTAATATAATCATCCTCCCATATTTTTTTAACAACTCTATAATATAAACATGAGGTGAAGATTGGATTTTTGGCTTTGGCCCTCAAAAAGTGATTTTACGTCTACGAACACCAATACACTAATATTCGAAATTTCACATCTATTGTCCTGGCCTTTCATATAAAAGTTATATCTATTAATATCATACTTGAACGATGTTATAAAATATTAACAAGGACTACCCAATGACCATTTCAATGTTTCTAATACATATAATATACTAAGAAGGATTTATTTAAACCAAGTATTAAAAAAGTATGCTCATTCATAACCCATATATCATTCTTCTTTAAAAAAATATTTTTAAAAAATATTATGCAATTTATAGATGGATGAGAATCATCATTGTATTTCAATATTTATAAATGTACCTTCTTTATCTTCTATACTATCAGTGATATTACCTTAAATACTTGGATCCCATTTCCCTCAATATTTAACTATTCATAATGAGATGTAGGAAAATAGATGTGATTCACTACAGACATATAGATTGTACATCAATTTGAAACCTCCTCAAAAATATAATTCTCAATAGTGGAGGCTTTATGAAGAAAGGGATTTTTAACATAACAATTCAATATCAACATATACCTTCCAAAATGACATATCCAATGTAGATATATTGGTATTAATATCATTATTTCTAATAAAAAATTATCCACTTAATGTCCGTTGATTTTAACAAAAATTGAAGGAAAATACATTTTAGATTGAAACATTATAGAAACTACATAATTATCATAATTTTATATTGAATTCAGATCAATAAAAATATTAAAAATTAAATTTAAATCATTAAACACATTAAATATAGTATTTGTAACACTAATTGACAACATTAAAAGAAATAAGATAGGTATTAATTGTTCCATCTTGATTTGATAATAATGAGATTTCATATTTGTAAATATCAAATCTTATAAAGGCACAAAACATTTTACATTTGAAAAATAATCCTCTGGCACTATGATATCTTAAATAAACAGGAAAAAGATTATTTCTCCCTCTGGGATAATGTCTGAAATGTTGGGGGTAGTAATTTTCTACTTCCATCAGAAGTGGGAGCTAACTCCAGACATATTCCCATTGATAGTAAGTCTAATACTTCATTAAACACATTTTTTTCCTTCCTTTAATATCTAAAAATGTTCCAATTAATCTATCGCCAATATTATTCTTGACAGGATTGTCCTCAATTTTATGTTATACCTTATTATATCTTTTGTGTACTATACCAAAAAATAATGACCGGTTCTTCCAAATATTTCTATCATTAACATATTTTTGACTTTTTTATTGTTACATCTATGTTATTCACCCTAAAGAAATATTTATCTATGGAGAAAATTATTTTGAGTAATATATAAATTCCACTAATACGTTTAATTCATTTTTTAATATTTTATAAGAGTGGTCCATAGAAAAAAACCTTCAATGTCCAATGTATACTTTTTTTCATCTATTTTGTAGTTGATAATACGAAGTCTATTTTTCAGAAATTGAACAATCTTTATGCCCCTTAAAACTATATCTAATAAATTTCCATATTCTAGTAATTCATTTAAATTAAACATAATCATTGTATACATTTTAAAATATTCCATTGGATAAGAATAAAATATTCTAATACCTCTTACCCATAATTATTTCAAATAATCAATTAATGGTAACAAGAAAACATTACTATCATTTTCGAGATGTTTTTGTCCAAAGATCATTAAAATATATATGAAATATTTCACATTATAAAAAAATTAGGAGTGAAATTTTGAATTTCCAATAAAATATTCCAGGAATTATGTGTACTACTAAGGCTTCGATTTGGATTCCTTCCTTTCATTCAAATTTTATGTCTGAGGATTCTAGCCTTATTTCAAAATATTGGGAACTATTTATATATTTTCATCCATTGTGGATATTAATATTGATTCAATAATTTTTTATCCTATATATGCTCATAGCAATGCAATCATAACATTTTTTCATTTTTTGAACATAAAATTAATCTTTTCAAAATGATTAATTATTGGAAGACACTAAAATTTAATGGAACGTGTCTCTGTAACTACTAAATATAAGTGTGATTTTTCTTTCATTTTATACTTTGATGTACCAATTTTAGGAAACTTTGATATAAATTCTTATTCCTTATTAAATTAAACAGAATCATTTAGTAAGTAATTTATTTTTTTATTCCACAGTCCCATTAGTCAAAATATTTTCTCCTCTTTGTAATTTGAATCTAAAAGATCATTATCTTTAGGATTAATGTCTTTCAACAATTGTAGAAATCCAATACTCTTGTCAATCCATCCATTTTTCTTCCTTATCTAATCAATCATAACATCGTCTATAAAACATATATTCTATACAACTCAGATACAATGGGTTTTCATCATCACCATATAGGTGATCAATAGTTGGCTCTTTCTTAATTTCCTCTACTTCATCATCTCGAATCATTTCATCAATTTGATTAGACTTATCATATTTCAGTTCAATGTCATTAATATATCTGAAATTATTCCGAATTTGACCACGGAAAATACAAGGTCTATTAGATACTTTAATAACATGAAAAATTAAATGATCATTAATATCACTAATTTTCAACTTCTATAAATTTAGCCATTTTAGTCCTATATTGAAACAATTTTATTTTATAAAACATTTAATTTATAAAATATCAAAAAAAAACATTGAAACCCTCCTAATATTAGTCACATAGATGAAGTGAAGTAACCAAATATCGACTCATTGTTATCTATAACAGATATAAAAATCAAATATCACTTCAAAAGAATATAATTGTGATAAAATTTGGTTAGAGGTGGGAAAAGTATATTATTGATTCAAAATAAAGAATACACACATTTGGTTTTATTAAATTGTAAAATATTTATTTTAATTTCAATTATTGTGAATATAATGTTAATAAATTCAATATCATTGGACATGAAATTTAATATAAATTGGATGATAAGAGATTAAGTGTATAATTATTATGACAGGTAGTATTTTCAAGGCACAAAAGATAGTGGTTTATATTAATACATTCAATAGAAAAATGTTTATTATATTAACAAAAAATCTAATGAATTTTAAAATAAATATATTAGTAAAAAAACACAAATATTGAAATTAAATATTATCATTTAATTATATACTTTCTTAAAACTATTTACATTGAATGATTCAATTTTCATTTAATATATATCAAATATTGTTTATTCATAACTATATAAAAAATAGAAGTCATTAATAAAAATAATCATACTGATGTGATGATTATTTTTCAATTGATTCAGAATATGTAACCTCAAATATAATTAATATTATTTTATTTAGTAATGGGGATGAACTTTTTTATAATTAATAAATATAATATATAATCAGTAAAAAATTTATAATCCTGCAATTTAGAAAAATATTTTCTTACACCATAATAGGTCATTACATTTTTCAAAAGTGAATAAATTGAGTTTTTAATTAATATATCTCCATAAATATCCATTTTTATGGTAAATGTTTTTATTATTTATCAAAAAAATAATATATTTTATATAACTATATTTAGATAAATAATATATTTGGTAACCTTTATATTATTTTAAAATATAATATTTTTTTACTGGAACAATGATAAAAATTAAACTATGCTTCATTTTGGATCTCAGACATCTATAATTTATAAATCCAAAGACGAATTCACACGCATTTTGCTATGACATGAAATCAATTGATAAGACCTAAATCACCAGGTAAAAAATATATTATAACTAGATAATAGAATCAAAACATCAATTTATTAGACATGTATTAGCACTATATTATATGATTCAATAAAAAAGACAAAATCAAAATGCATCATTTGTAACATATAATGTTAAAATGAAAATTTAAAAAGAAACACCACTGTGAAATATAAATGTGATGGAGGATGACTTATGAGATTAATACAATATAATATGGTTCAAATAGGTCACATTTAGTGTCCAATAATAGGTGAGGGTTTATGAATCTAGTAATACAATAATCAGGTCTCCCAGAAATAATAAAATAAATGATTAGGGCTTCAGAGTGAGAGCAACGACACAACACTCATGAAAATGAATGTTCCCAAAATGGGTTCACATGAATATTCAAAAAAAATTAAATTATATTTCACATTTTTTATATTTCAACTTATTTTAAAAATAAGTGAAAATTAATTTTTACTATTGGTGATATTATATAGTTTCTGTGAAAAGCTGAAGAAATCACTTTCTTGGGTCTTTTATTCAGAATCGACATGAAAATTCATCCAAATTCCTTTTTCATTTGGGTTATTATATAACCAACATGTAACATCCATGGAAAATGATTTTTCATGTTTAATATTATATAACTGATGTGGAAAATAAATTTCTCCAGCTTTACATGTCAGTTCAAAATAACAAACATGAAAAAATCAACATGAATAATTGTTTTTTGACAAGTAGAAATTCACGAAACATTGGAACATGTGTATAATAGAGATGGGATCATTATTAGGAAAAAATTTAATAATAACTATTTAGGAGTTTAATATAATTAGGATGGTATTTTTATCCTTAAATATAAATTTTCCCAAGATGGGAGTTTGCAATGAACCAGACAACATTTCTGAGTTTGTTGCCTAATGATGGAAAATTTAACAACAATAGTGTGATCCATGAGATGGGATCCTTGAATGGTGTGATCATGGTAAGTCTAATGTAGATGTTCTTACACACACTTGTGTTGATATATCCATTTTAGTTTTGTTTTTCAAATAAATCCTTCAATTCCACCATTAAAAGAAAATGGCATTATTTTATAGAACTAATTTTCAAAAGAATATAGCTCCTCATGAAAAAAGGTAGAAATCTTATGACGGTTTTTGTATCCATTATCGGTGGTAGTCCAACAAGTTTGATGAGTTTAACATTATTCATTTATTCACATGGTATATGGTGGGCCTTGTGGTGTTTCATTTATAGTCTAATTGAAGCTTAAAAGGAGTGAGAATGTTCAGTCAACCATTTTATTTTTACAAATATTATAATTTTTACTCATATATCAAACATCAATATACTCATCCCTTGAAATAAATTATTATGAATTTGAATATATTATATTAATACTATTTTTAGATGTAAAAATGATACTTCATCGATTATCCATGACTTGAATACCCATATGACACTTGATTCATATTTACTACTACCCCAAGAGTGATCATAGGTCCCAAAAAACCTGTTGATAGTGTTGTTTGTATCAGCATAAAATTAGGGAATGATTTACCAATTAATCAATAGAGATATTTCATGGTTATTCAATACATAAAATTAAACATTACTCGTCATTATGAAAAACCATACAAGAATAAAACATTAACAAAAATTCCCTTATAAGGCAAGAAAAATAATCTAAAACACCCATCTCTCTACATAAATGAAAACATAACTAAAATCATGTAACTCATAGTTCAAAGGAATTGTTGAATAGAATTAAAACCAAACAAATGATAATAATGAGGAATAACTATGATGAATTATATAAGATTCAAACAGGATTGTGAATAACCTCAAGCATTTAATACTCTAATTTAAGAAATATTCCATTTTGTATTAAAAACATTAATTATCAACTCTGGTGATATTACAATTATTATAATCCCTAAGTACACTAAAATTATAAAAATAGTAGTTCTGTGTATATTGAAGAGCCCATGTTGGGTTTGATAAATAAAATACATATTAGGAAATCCATGATGATGTGTCAATACAATAGAGGAACAGGTTTTGAGAATACAAATATCTAAATATTAAAAAAGATAAAGAGTAATGTAGTATTAACAGTTAAACATTGGCATTCTAGTCGCATTCATTACGATGAAAAGGTAAATTATATATTCAATATGATGTTATAATTTTATAATACACTATAATTATTTTTTCTATGTTTAAGGTTTCAGTTAGTTACTATAAAATAAATAACAAGACTTATAATCAGCACTAGATATAACCAAATTTCATTTAATTGGCCATGTATTGGATGAGAAATTTGACTAGTAATATAAAAAAATTGTACAAAACATTTAGAAGAATAATTAAAGATGGAAATTAAAATAAAAATATAAATCAAATCATAATAGAAACCATTTATTGAATAATTTTTTCATAAAAATTATCAGGATTTAACTCAAATAAAACAATTATAGTTTTCAAGTGTGATAATTGGGTATATGTATTAATTTTTTTCTTTTTAATAGTATATCTATACTCATCTTCTATTTAACATTTCATCCAAATCACCATTGAAACACTCTTTATCAAAGGTAAAATTTGTTTCGGGGAATTTTAACCTACAGTGGTTAAAGTGTGAATAATTGACTCTAATTATAGAATTTGGTTACGGTTAAAAGTTTTCTACTCTAGTTATATGAAAATTATCCAAGGTGAAAAGGCTAGTGGAATCCCTTGGGTATATGTTTTCAATATAACATAATGACTTTGAAACATATTGAACAGTTCCATTTATTTAATGGTATAATTTCATAGAAAGATCGTAAGATTTTGATATTTTTTGGATATGGGGGATGATCTAATATGGGGTTCTATATTTAAATTTCAAGAAATATTATGAAGAATTATGATATAGGTTTTTAAGGGATCAATAAATTTTAATTTGTAAAGTAAGTTTCACCCCAAATTAAAAAGATAGGGTGACAATATATACATACGATCATGTATGCCATTTTCAAAATTTGATCCATTATATAAAAATATGATTGGAAACCATTAAATGATATTTTTTAATATATAATATGTGTTTTAAAAATAAAATTGAAAATAGTGGGAAACAGTTTTATAGACAAGACTTTAGAATCACATGGTGAGTTGAGACCACATACCAATATAAATAAATATTTTTTAAAATTATAAATGATAATTTGAAGTCTGTAAAAACATAGAACTGAAATTTCATTAAAAAAAACCAAATCACAAAACCACTATAATTTATGATAAAAAATATCAGTCAAACTGAATACCAAATAATCATCCCATATCAATATTTTCAGTACTTAACATAAAATCACCCCAAGAATTAAACCAGATAAATCATAATATTTCTATTTCATAACCCCTAGAACTCACCCAGATCAATAAATACGACAATATTTAATCATTGATAACAATCAATAGAAAATTAAACCTAATTCCGCAATCTATATTCATAAAACGAAATTAAATAAAAATAAAAAATTATATTTAATTAATAAACAATCAAACATATCCACAAATAGAACCAAAACACCCTATGGATGAAGACATTAAAAAGTAAGAACCTGAAACCAACTATGGTTCAGATGATAGCATGAAGTGGTGGTGTAGGAAAAGGAATAAAAAATAAGGAGGATAAAAGAAAGGAGAAGGAAGCTGTGGAACCCAAAAGAGCATCGCGGGAAAAAAAATGTTACACTAACGCAAACTGGAGAACCCGAATAAGCATGAAACGAGAGAGGAGTACAAAATATAACATACCTTATATTTGAGGCATGATTCTTCCATGATAAGGTTGAGAGGGAGTAAAGAAAATATTTTAATTCTGTGAGAACATTATTGGTTTGACTGAAATCTATTCGGTTAGGGTTCTTTTTAATAGATAGAGGAGGGTTTTATTATCGCTACTAAAAATTTATGATAACAACCATATTTAATAGTGCTAATGTTTTAGCACTAACAAAAATTTCTTTTATCAAAGATAAAAAATAAATTGTAAAATATTTCCCTATCATCGCTAAAATATTAGTATTGATATAGAAGGGTTTTCAAGAATGATTTAAAACTATATTTTTAAATACACTTATAAAGATTTTAATATAATTATAAATATATTGATATCATTAAATATTTTTATAATTATATATATAATTATTTAATATATATATATATACTTAAATCCTAATATATTAAATATATTCATTATTTAAATATATTTATTATTATTTTGAAATTACTTAAATACATAATTATTTATTTATAATTATGTAAATATTTTTAAAAATATATATATTTATTTACATAAAATTGTAAATATATAATTTTAAAAAGATATTTCTAAATATATTTTTAATTATTTATTTATAAATTTAAATTTATTTATATCCTTATATATACTTAGTAAATAACTTTCAATGTATATGCAGTAAATATAATCATTATTTAATTATATTTATTAAAAAAATTTAAAATCAATTTATCCATATCATTATATATTTATATCAATATATATATAATAATTTTGATTATAAATATAAATATTGTAAATATATTCATTATTTTCATTTATTCATAATAATTTTATTACTATTTAATATATAATTATTTATTAACTATTTTATATATACTTTTCAAAAATATTATATTTTTTATTTATAATTATAAATATATAATTTTATAAATATAGTAGCCAAACATTAATACATATATTTTTTATATATATTTATTTAGAATTATATATTTAAAATTTTTATTTAATATATTATCTTAATTACATGAATGATAAAAATGAGTGAAATTTAATAATTAAAAATGTGAATACTTCAAAAATATTTGAAAAATTGATATGTTTTATTAATTATATTAATTATTAAGGAAATAAAAATAGAGATATATATTTAATTGAATATAAATAAATATTTAAAATATTAAAACTTTGTAAATAAATATGTATAATAAATATTAGAAGATGATTAAAGTCAATAAAAATTAAAATATTAAAATATTAAAAATTAATAAAATATAATAATAGTAAAAATAATGAAATCAAATTTATTGATAAAAAATAATACATATTAAATAAATTATTCTTCTAATTAAAATTCTAAAGTGAATATTTTAATTTGAATGAAATTGAATCATATATGGTGTATCTATTTCTATATAAGATTTCACTAATTATATATATATTTGTGTTTGTGTATACAAGTTTGATATGTGGTAAATTTAACAGTGAAATTATATTATATATATTATCTATTAATGAAATAATTTATAAGATGAATAAATAAATTTAATAAAAAATAATTGTAATTAATTTTATAGAAATTTCATAAAATAATTGAATATTTATGTATGATAATTAATACATGTAAATTATATAAAATACAACCATATTAGAAACATTAAATGTTAATTCATAAACATGTATAAGAAAATATTGAAAATTGACAAAATTATAAAAAAATCAAAAAATGAAAATTTCAAAATTAATAAATTAGAAAATTATTTAAAAAATCATTATTGAATAAATATTATTAATTACCTAAAAATCAAAAAAAAAGTTAGATAAAAAGTAATAAATAGTGTATATATTACGAAATATATATAAAAAAAATTATCAATTAAAAACTTAATATATATTAGATATATTATAATAATAATAATAATTCAAAATATATTATTAAAAATTGAAACAAAAATCACAAAAAAAAATATGTTTCTGTGCGTTGTATATAAAAATGAATTAATCATGTATATGTAATTTTTGAAATCAATTTTACACATGCTTGATATATGTTAAATTTAAAAATCAGGGGACATTTTGATAAATGTCCATTACTCAATACAATTATTCAATATATTTAATTAGTATTATTTTTTAATTATAAACCAATTTTTAAAAAATATATTTCTAATTTAATATAATAATAAATATTTTTTATTATATAAATAAAATTTAAATAACTAATATATATATTTATACACATATTGAAAAATATATGAATTAATTTTTATATAAAAATATTAATTATATTTCGGAATAATTATGTATAAAACTCGATAAAAATGAATATGGAATTAATATGTTTTTAATTATTTAATTCATTTTCTATATTTTTATTTAACATATATTAATTATTAATATTTATGTGTAAAATCAAATGAAATAAAATAATTTTTTCAATAATTTTTTTCTTTCTTGTGCCTGCAATTACTTTTCCCCAAACCACCTATGCCGACTGATGTAAAATCACATCTACTGTATATCATGTATTCAAAACTCAATGTTTCCTTTGTAATTTTTATCTGGGCACCCATTTAGATGATATTCCACTTTTTCATAAAAAATGTTCACACATGCTATTTAATATATTTTATATATTTTAATAAATTATTCTTTGGTGCGCTAGGCCTTTGAATCGCACATCGTCTCAACTCTATGTCTCATAAATAATCCATAAAATATATAAATATAATACAATCATAATATAAGACATTACAATCTTGGTGATTTAATTATTTTTATATTCTTTTTTAGTTTTAAGTGTTTATCTTCCAAGAAAACGTTTTCCATTATATGTAAGTGGTTTTTATAAAAATATGCTATTTAAAATTCAATTTTTTTCTATATAAATATATATTTGATGAAATCATTCATATTTTATTATAATGATTTGGTAGTTGGGATTTTTTCTAATGACTGGTGGTAACGTTATTATCCAATGATAAGGTGTTATGTGATAAACCAGTGATGGGAGGTTGTGTTATAACCTCCAATTCATTAGGTACTCCGAAGAAGGAAGTAAACTGTATGTTAATTCCATATATGAAACTAAGTTAACAAATAAGGTTTCTCCAAGGAGATAAAGGCAATATATCTTTATGTTTATTCTTAAATTTATTATGATAGTAAATAATGAGTATCTATAATGGTTAGTATAATTATAATTGGATGTTAACCATGAATGTCTTCTATGATTTGTTGTGGTGGTTACTCCAATGATGGTTCGTGTTTCTAACAATTTCTATCTTTGATTAATATGGTCTTTAAATGATTTATTCAAGAAAAATTTGTGTGTTGTTATATGGAATTATTTACTCCATATTCATTAAAGAATAATGGGATAATGGTAAGTATATTATGGTTTTCAGGGTTTTTACCATTCTAATGGATTTATTTATTTTATGTCCCATAATAGACATATTGTACTCATCCTATTTTTGTTCCACAATTTCATATGGTTTAAGGAATATTAGGGGAAATGATGTGGTCCAAATGAAAATTGTGAAAATTTTTATGGAAAGGAATGCATTTTTTACAAAACAATTATTTGGTAAAAAAAATGGATACTAAGTATAAGTGGACAATTATAATGCAATGGTTTACTATGTAAGAGATTTTCATAATTGTGTTAAACTCTTAAAAAATGATCCTTGTAAGTATAATAAAGTGAATTTTAATTGTAAATAACTAAAATAAGTAATTCTTAAGTTTGATTCCTTAAAGTTGGTATCCGAGGAGGTTTTAGAAAACTTTGGAGACTATGTAGCATTATTGAGAGGATTTCTTAAGAGTTATTGATATCATTATAGATTTATAATTTTACATCTGATAATATGTTTTGTGTATTAGAACCCCATTTTGAGGAATCTTTTTGTGTGATTTTAAGTTGAAAATGACTTTTTTGGAGAATGTGTTTTTGGTAATAATGGGTTATTATATTTTGGGATGCAAAATGAAATGTATGAAATTACTTTTGATGTTAAAACGTTTATTTAATTTTCTATATATTAATATTATTTTTTACCATGTTTCTCTCATTTCATAAATTTTATAATGTTAATATAAAATATTTTATGAAAAAGTAAAAATTTCATGATGGGTGACGACCTCTATTTTCCTATAAGTCCTCAAGGATTGAACATAAACCAATCTATGAAAAGGGATAATCGTCTACTGATGGAATACATGATGTATTTTTTAGTATGTTTTTATTTAAAATATTTATTGGATAAAGATTATATTTATTTTGGGAATGTGTTTTTTATCAGAAATGGATTTGGTGATTCAGTTATTAATGTTATTCTGGAAGAATATCACTATAATTTGTGGAAGCATGTATGACAATATCAGATTTTATTTTTCAAATACATGTTAAATTATCTTTTTGAAGTATATGTGATCATAATGTGGCTTTATGGTGATTCAGAATATGTATGGATATGGTTAGTATATCATGAATATTATGTGATTAGGGAAACTACATGGTTTGTATGAGATGTTAAGAGTCATTGATTTGTTTTGGAGATAATTGTTAAATTTGTCTTCAATGGATATGTTATCCAATCCATATAATTTTTGGGATAAAATCATAGTATTTAATATTTTTGAATACTTTTAAAGAAATTTATTCATTCAATGACCTTTGTTTAACTTTGGGTATTATTATTGAATATTTTATATTGAAGTAGTTTTTCATCATATAATGGTTTAAATTTTTTGGAGAATTATCTTATCATTTACTAATTTTTTGTTATTTAATTACTAATTATATGAAGAATATATAGTTATTTTTTGTGGTTTTTATGCTATGTGGGAGTTGATTCTGATTCTTCATATATGAAAAACATTTCTTGAATACTCATGGTTTTGAGAAAAATATTCTACCTTTGTGAAAATTTATTAAAGAATGAACCTATATTTTACAAGAAAATATATATAATCATGTTATTTTCCAATGTTGTAAATTAATTACTCAACTATAGGAAATGTATTTTGAAACAAAAAAAATTCTATTACATATTATATTTAGAATTATGTGACATCTTAAACCATCACAAATTAATTATTTTGTCATGATTAAAATTCTCATGAACATGTTCTAAATCACTATCAATAATTCCATGGGAGTTATTATTCTCGTTCATATTGATGTTATAACTTCCCACATATGTTATACTACATCAAAAAAAAGTATGTGTTACTCTATATAACATTTATATTTCTCTTCTCTTTTTATTTAAGAGGATTGTTTGTTGTTCTTTTTTATGATGTGGGATTTTGACAAAGATATTTTGAAAAGTGAATTTGTTTTACCAAGATCGAGTTCATATTACAAAGATAAAGTTTTGTTAATGGTGGGGGAAGAATGTTACATCCCGTGAGTTTAAAACTATATACTTTTTTCGATATAGTATAAGATATGACACATAAAACATAAACGAATAACATATTATTATAATTTAAATACGATCATTATAACCTAGACATTGAATTAGTGGATATGAATTGGAATAACTGATTTATTAAAAAATATCCAACTCAATATGAATGTATTGTTATGTTCATAGAAAAACATTTCACAAGTTTTCTATTGACGAGAATTTATTCATCACAAATATGTTTTCTTTAAAAGTGAGTATTTATTCATTTAATAAGTGAATGTTAAAATTTAAAAAAAAGAAATAAATTTTAAAATTTTAATTTAATTTGTGTATTCATAATTTAAGTATTTTCTTAAAATTATTTTATGAAAATATATATTTTTCTTGGAATAAGGAAAAATATAGTGTTTTATTCAAAATTATATTTTATTTTAAATTATTTTAAAGGTAAAATCAAGTTTGGATTAATTTTATTTTTTATATAGGTATTTTGTATTTAAAATAATCAAATTATATATTTTAAATGGATTTTAAACATAAATTTAATATTTAAACATTTTAAATTCTAAACATTGTTTTTTCCAAAAAAAAAGCATCTTCCATTGCGTTTTTTTCATTTTGATTTTAAATTATATTATGAATCTTCTTTGATTTGAAATTTTAAAAACTGAATAAATATTTAGAATCATTGGGTTTATATTTAGTAAATTGTTACCCCTTAATTTTCATTATGAAAAATAACATTAGTAATTCTAGTGACCATAGTAAAGGGTATATCAAGTAATTTAGGTTAAAGAAATTCATAATAACCATAAAATGATCCAAAAGATTACCTAAATCTACTTTAATGATTGGATCTAGAATATAATCATACAATGGTATACTTTTTAACCTTTTTATACCACATATATAATATCATGACCTTGGTAATATTTTATTTTAATGAAAGACAAACTTCTCACACACTAGTTTTTCATAAGTTTAATATTTTTAATAAGGTTCTATATAGAGGATATGTTTGACTATAATAATTATTTTAAAATATAATTAATTTATCTTCATCGTGGTAATTTATTTTTATTTTTGAGTAAAGAAATATTTATCTTCAATACTATCACAACACTGATGGAGTAATTATTTAATTTGTAAAAAAATTAAATAAATGATATTACAAATATTAAAATAAATATAATTTGTGATATGAGATATGATAAACATATTTATAGATTACCTTCACATTTTATAGATATGACTAATTATTGGTTTCTTATAAAAAAATTTATCTTGATATAATTAAAGTCAATTTAATGAATAATTCTAATAATTGAAATTTTGACTTAAAATTAAATTTTTATTATTCAAACACATTTACAGAAAAAGTGAGAAACCATGACAGTATTCAAAAAATTAGATAAGATAACCATTAAATGATAGTTTAAGACTACCAAAATTAGGCTCCCTAAATAATTTCTAATATTTGTTAGATACCTGGGTGTGAGGTTCATATGTTAAGAGATCTTCAAACCAAAACATCGGTTTTCCCCAAGACTGCATGTACTTTCCAAAACTTATCATCCCATTATTGAATCCCCCAACATGAATCAGGTCCACCTTGTCGATCCAGGAATAATGCTCCTCATTGAGATTCACCATGAATATCCTTCATATCATATCAATATCTTTATCTTCTATATCATTGAGTGACAATAACTTTTTGGCCACTCCTTCTTTTGAACACATATGAAATTATAGTGTATGATCAAGAAAATCACATTGTTTTTGCTTCTAAGAATTAGTATTTAGAGTATCACTAGTCATATTTTTTTTCTTTCAGCTTTGTTTTTGAACATGTCTCCATTGAGAGTTTCAAAAAGGACTAGATCTTTCTATATTTTTGAATTACTTTACTCCTACTTCTCCTTGTCATAGGAGTCCCACCATCTGGATATCCATCCTTTGTTTTAACTGTAGAAAATTCTTAGCATGATTCATTACTGGGAAGCTTATACCCATCCAGGGGTGGTATAATTGTTTTTCTATTAGACTCCTGAATAGGATCCTTTTTATAAAACTGTTCAAATTGATTTCTTAACACCATGGTTGCACATCCCTTCTAGGACTTTCCCTAATATAGGATCATTTACCCCTCCTCGAGCACACCACCTCATCATATGAAGCACCCATGGGAATTATGGGACCCCTGTAAACAAGTTTTTGGGACACTATTTTGGTTATCTTTATCAAAATAAGGGTCTCTAAATGGGGGGCCTCAAATACATCTCATATAGCTTTATCAGAAACATCAAATCCTTCCTAGCTGTCACATACAACCATAATAGTGTCCTAACTCGCAACCTTCAAGTCTCATTTAAACCTTTAAAAAATCTCATTCACCTTAGGCTCAGGAGGAAACACTAGTGATTGATTCATGAAATTACCAAGAACATTGAAACAATATCCCTTATAGCAGAATAACTTCCATGGCCCATGGTAGTTGGTTCTTGAGGCTTTGTGACCATAGCTTATTCTTCTTGTGGTATCCCTCTAGGAGTTCCTTCCCAAGATTATTCAATAGATCCACTATAGAGATATCACTAAAAAAATACCAATTCCTCATCTCATGTAACATATGGATCAGAGACCCGATATGAAATATTGAAGACATGTTACCTAAGTGATTCTAATTCATTCGGAAATCTATCGACAATTTAAAATCAATATACTCCCTCAACTAAAATTCATATCAATCAATTATCCACACCCAATCCTCAGGTGGATTGGAATAGTCAAACTCTACACAAGTGCAATAGAAAATGGGATGGAACACGACTTTTGTCCTACTGTTAGAGCACAAGTCTCAAACAACCAATTTCTCAAGAATATGAATAATATAGGGGTTTTGGAATGTAAATGGGAGAGAGGGGAAGCGTGACTATATTTCCTTATTCAGACAATCTCTCTGTATATAGAATTCAATGTTCCACCAAAGAAAATAGAATAAAGAACCACCTCATATTCTAGAAGATCTAGACCAAGAAAGAATGAGATCTTCAATTAATTAAAATTTAATAATATTACTATTTTTATCAAGATGTCCAACAATAGTATGATCATATAACCTTCTCAATTCGAAGAAGAAGCAGTCAAATGCATAAATCGAAGGGAGATAGTTTTTTTCACTCTTCCACATCCATAAAACCTTCTTGACCATACTTAAATAATAAACACCATATAATCCATATTTAAATATTTTATTATGTTATTTTGATGTCATATATACCTATATGACTCAATCGAATTCGAACATATTTCATCTTTCACTAATATAGAGGATTACCACCTTATGAACTGAGGTAATTCATTTTCAATAAACGTCACTCAATACTAAATAACGAGAATTGAGTTAATATTTATATATCATATTAATTAAATATTTATCTTTATAAAGGGATAACATATTATTTGAATTGTTACCTTTCCCTACATAGAAAAATTATAATATTGTTCGGGAATATGTGTGCAATACCACCGCCAAGAAGCAATGTGATTTATTTTCATCACCAAATAACATTTATAATATATATAAGTATATTGAAAAAATAATATGATATTTGTTATTTAATTATTATTCATTAAATAAAAAATATTTACCTCCTTCCTGAAATGATTGTTGGAAATTTTAAATGTTACTCAAGTGTATGTGTGGCCTACTGTCTTGATGTTCGTAACATAGTTCATTTTTCATAACCATATGTAGTGGTTGAATTTAAAATTATAATTAATGTATAAAAATTGTAATTATGACTTAATTATTATTTTTTAGATGAGGAATAATGACCTATTTTCCCACAGTCCACCGACCAATGTCATTTTGTTCTTAAATACAAAATACTATCAAAACATTTGATGTGAACATAAATGATTAAGTAATTATATTTACCATAGTAATAGGTTATAAAAAATTAATAATAAACATTAAAAGAGTTTTAAAAAATATATAAAATAAATATAATTTATTATTCCAAAAGACAAAGAATGTACATGATAAATAAAAATCAAACTAAGAGACTCCCTTTTTAATAATATATTTTTAAAGATTCCCCTAAAAATCACTTTTTCTTACATTATAAAATAATAGTTTTTGAAAAAATATTTAATTAAGGTTTTTTAATCATAAATAATTTTTGAAGTAATTTTCACACATTTCATTATTTTAAAATATCATTTTTGGGGAATTTTTTTTAATTTTTCAAATGTGGTACTTTGTGACTTTTTCGAAAAAAATACATAACAAAAGTTTTTCTAACTTATATTGAATGAGATAATTTCCCAATACAATATCTACTAATGATTTGGATCTTGCATTAAAATGTTATATTTATTAGAATAATATTTGTTCCACTGTATATGGGATGTTCAAAGAAAAATATGTTATTTAAAATGAAATATTTGTTTCCATAAGAATTTGTTTATGATGGGAGAATTCATTGTTTTTGGATTAATATATGGGTTTTCAAGAATTTTTATGATAAATGGTGTATATTATATTAACAAATGATTGGTAGTTCCATGATAAACCATGTACATATTGTTATGTTAAAACCTTAAATGAATTAGTTACTATATTGATAGATGTAGACCATATGGTTATTCCATATATGAGACATATTTAACTGATTAGGTTTCTCCTAAATGATAATAGGAACATACTATTATGGTTATTCAAAGATTAATTATGATGGTTAATCATGAGAATCTATGATATTTACTCTACGATAATGATCATATGTTAATCGTGAAGGTATCTCATGAGTTCCTATGGTGGTTAATCAAATGATGCCACATGTTTCCAAAATGTTTATCTTTTATTACTATGGGTCATAAATGTTTTCATTGAGAGATAGGTTTTTTTACGTTGGAAATGATTTTTTCCATAAAATAAAATAGTAATGTGACAAAGGTAAGTATGTTATAGATTTTACAGTTTTTCACTATACAAACAAATTTCATTCTTTTATATACCTAACTGAGATTTTTGTTCCTATAACATATTTTAAATGTGTTTCTTATATGGTTTAATGAAGATTAGGGATTAGGATTAGGTAAAGATGAAAATTTTTACTATTTTTCAAGAAAATAAATTGTTGTTTTACTAAAAAAATGGTAGGAAAAATCATTAATGATTAGAAGTTTTCACCTGTAATGTAGAGTTTAACTATGTAATAATTTGTCCTAATTCTATAGAACACTAAACCAAAAAGGTACTAAGAATTTTAATAATGTTAATTCTAGATTAATCTCATTATAATATGTAATTTTTAGTTTTTGGGTACTTATAATGTGTGTTTAGTTACTTTCTTTTCCTTGTTGATTATGTTAATTATTTTTTGGTAGATTCTATTGTCCATAACCCATAAAGAGCAATTGTGATCTACCTTATTTTGTTTCATTTATAAGGAATTTAGGATGTGGACTATGCATTATTCGAAATTATAATCTACAGAGAATAATGAAATTCATAAAAAAAATATGTTATAAATTTTTTTTCAATTGTATAAAGAAGACACAAACTCAGGGCTACTGGGTTCGGGGTCATTTTATTGGGTTTTTATATAATTTAAAAGATTAATATATTCGTGTTAGTTTTTAGAAATATATTACCTTATGAAAAAATATTGGTTAATTTTTAACATTTAATGATAATAATGATATCTTGGTATCATTTTTTGGAATCATGTGATCCTTTAGAAGTCAGTTTTAGTGTTTTGAGTATGAAAAACTCATCTTGAATACTCATGATTCAAAGAAAAATATTAGTTTTTGTTGAAAATGTTTAATGTCTTTAATTAAACTTGTAATATAAGAATATTTTTTTTTCTTAGTCTAGATAATTATATTATCCATAAATTGGAAAAGGGTCTTGAAAAAAAATATTATTCATTTATTATAAAATAATGGAATCTCGTATATTAAAAATATAATTTTATATCCTAATTGAATCAATTTTTCTAATATGTTTTTTCAATTCACAGAAAATTTCTCCTATATGAAAACTGATTTATGTGATGACTATCATATATCCCATTTCCCCTTTTTAGGAGGAAGTTTTACTAACCCTTCTTACGATACCGGTTTTCCAAAAAGATATTTTCTTATTTCAAAAATATATATTATTGAGATGAAGAAAAAATTATGAGGATTGAATTTATTTAATGGGTAGAATGTAACAAAGAAATATTTTTTAAAGCAAACCATTTTTTATAACATATACGACATGAAACAAATATCCTAAACAAACCATGAAATATTACTATTTAAATATGATTGTTATAACCTAGAAATTAAATTAGATGATATGAATAATATTAAATACATTATGAAATATATATAATTTTCCTAATGAATAATTCTTTTTGAAAAACTCTTAATAAAAACCCCAAAATTTAATAATATATGTTATTATATAAAAAATATGTTACCTTGTAAAATGATTTTGATTACTTATTTGAGATCAAATTATAAAATTAATTTATTGAAATTTTAGAAATTTTATTATATAAAACGAAACTAATTTCAATATCAAGTTATTTATAATAAATTATTGTGAAATGTTTGGATTTTACAAAATATATTGAATTTTCCATGAATAGTAAAAAATACATAAATTTACAAAACAGAACATTATTTTAATAAATTAAACAATTTAAGAGTATAATTATTCATTTAATTTTTTTAAAATTGAAATAATTATTATATAATTATATTTATTAAATTTTCTTACGTTTAAATATCTTTATTCTAGATTTTAGTATATTTTTATTCTTATGCTTAAAAATACATTTTTTCTGAAGACTATTTGAATGTGTATAATGTTTCTCATTTTTTGTGAATGAAAATAACCCCTATTTAGAATGAACTAAAATTAATATATATTATATGTCTATAATTCATAAATATCTTTTAAACTATTATGCATTCAATTCATATACTTCTCATAAATTTATCTTTTACTTGAAAAATTTGTCTTTCAGAAAACCCATTTTTGTCCTGCTTGCTGGTTTTATTTTCAGTTAAATATTTTAAATTCAATTAATTGAAGTTCATAAAATTAATTAAAAAATTTTAATAAGAATTATGTTTATTTTTTAATAAGTTAAACATGATTTTTTTTCATAATGCGTAATAAAAACATTTAAAAATAGTTATCATGGGAAAAAATAAAATGGTAAATGTTTGCAACCATAGAGGTAATGTGGATAAAATGTTTAATACATGATTTATTTTAATTATATAGGTGTTTAATGGGAATATATATCCTCTAATAATTTATTTTTCACTTTCATAGGGACTTGGATATAGAGTCATATCCCTTTATTAAATAATTTTTGTTATTTACAAAAAAGATACTCCACTTTAATTATAAAATTGAACTCCATACCCTCACTTATACACACCTATAAACATATATAGATAAAATAAATGCTAAAAAATGTATACCCAACATTATTAGACACGTTATAAATATTTTAGTCCTCCCAAAATAACATCCTTAAGGTTCTTAATAAGAGATCGAAAGGATGTTCTTTTAAGACAAGTTAATCATCTTCACTAGGCTCCTTCTTCTTTACTTTTTCCTTTTCCTCCCTAAATTATGTCATAAAAAATTATATAAAAAAACTAGTATCTCTTATAAAATTATATTTTATTAATCTTATTGTATTTTATTTATCATTCTCCTCTTCCATAAAATGAGAAATGAAACTATCATTCGTTGGTACGGCAAGGTACAACCTCATGAACATATGTAATTCATTTTCCCTCATCACCTCTCAATGTTGTTCACAATAAATTTTTTAATGTTTATTTATGATATTTATGAAATATTAATCATTCATTTAAATTATAATTTTGTACACCCTCATAATTTTGTACTGATTGAAGAATGATAAATTGTTCATGTATATGGTGGACAACTGCCTCACATAGCGATGAGAATATTTTTTTATTAATTCATAAAATTGATGGTATATGTAAGTATACGTAAGTAAATAATATGATATTTATGATATAATTATCATTTTTAAAGTTAAAATAATACTCACCTTATTTACACTATGCTCATTTATAAAGTGAAACGTTACTCATGTATATGGTGACATATCACCTCCATGATTCTAATGTTGCTCATTTTTCATAACAATATTTCAAAGAAGATTTTAACAGTACAATATTGATATAAAATTATAATAATATAATTATTATTATATATATTATTGAATTATAAACCTTTTACATCTGTCAACAAACCGATAATGTATAGGAATTATTAGAAGAGTGACCTCAAAACACCCGACATGGACATAACAAATTGAGAAATTAAATGCATCATTAAATATATAAATTATATGGTTTATGTATAATAAATTAAATTTGGAAAAATTAATTATGAAAAAAAATTCATATAAGTATATTATAACAGGATAAAAAATACATACATGATAAGTCATGAATAAGGGTTTTATCTCAAATTATCCTTTATTCAGACGCATGTTCTTTTATGAACACAATTTCTTTAATACAATATATATACTACCCCTTTACATATTTTATCATGAATTATTCATTATTCATTTTATATTATCTTATAATTTATTTTCTACATTAATATGGTTTTTGATTCAAATGTTACCGTGGTTGTAATGGTTTTTTCTTCAATATCATTTTAATCGTGATTTTTCATGATTTAATTTTCATTGAAAGAAATTATATAATCATATTGTAAGAGAACACTAGAATTTTCTTGTACTTGGTTTATTCATGAACTGTTCTAATGTTGTTAAAATTCTAATTTCTTGGGTATTTGAAAGGATTGATATTTTTTTTAGAAAAATCCACATTATTTATCTCTTGGAAAGAAAATATTTTTCTGTCCAAATAGAATGTTAATAAAAATGATTTATATAATGTTTTTAATGTTTACTTTTTATATTTTAATTTAATATTAATCCATTATTTCATTTTTTAAAAAAATTCCTTAAATGAATCTTCATATCATTTTCCAAACATGGTACCTTTTTATATTTCCTACAAAAATGTGAAATGAATTCGTTTTCTTTTATGAATTTACAATTCGTCATGACAACACATTTATATGAATATTATTTTACGAATATCATAGATTATTTTTAAATAAACTTTTTCATGAATATTCTTGGATTTATTGGTTTGTAAAAGTTACTTTTAAATTGAAATGGTTTTTTTATTCAATAAATATTTAGTGTGGTCTTTTAAGGAAAATTGGGTCAACAAAAAAAACTATAATGTTTTGGATTGCTTCTAAATTATCTATATTTTTCTCTTACATATATACCTAGAGTATTATCCCATACACTGATGGGGTAATACATTCCTTATTAAAATCTCCCAAATTCCTTCACTATGAAATCTTTCATCATTATTATATGAGCTACGATTTTAAAACACATTTTATTCAATGGGTAATTCTTATGTTAGGCCTAATGATTGATTTCATTTTTTGGGAACATATAAATCATTAATATGTAATGAATGATACAACCAAATAGAACTCTAATTAATTGGGTAATTTTTTTAGTCTCATGTGATTTCATTTATTTTATTGGGGAGTAAATGAAACCCATTGTTATATTTTATAAACCATGTGATATTTTCTAGAAAAATAGACTTGACCCATGTTTATGTCATGTTTGATGTTTCAAAAATATTTCATATGATACCATGATATTATTATATTTTTTAATTTATGTTATGATCTCGTGTTATTACTCTTGATCCTTCTCTTGTATGATTTCATTTTACAACATTTACCCATAAGTTAGAGTTTAGTATCATGTTTATTCCCTTAATGGGTTTTTACCTCATACATTTATTTTATATATTCCCTATATTACTATTTTAGTAGATCAAATAGGTTTTTTGAGAAAATTATAGAGAATAAAATAATAAAGTTTTATTTTATTCTCACCTTGACGTATAATGAACCTAGTCATCCAAAAAAACTAGGCCTCCTAATCATTAAGTTGCAATTAATTAATGGTCATGTTAAAACCAATTTTATAGTTTGTAAAAAAGGCTTGGATGTTTATATAGCCCCCCATCTCAGAACATAGTTATCTTAATCTGGGACCATACACCATGAATCTAAATGAGTTTCAAAAATATTTACTATCATAGTTATCACAACATATTTAGTGTCATATAACCATTATATTTTACATAGTTTTATATTTTTCACCTTATGTTTAAATTCCTAATTAAATTATCTATAATTAGACTATAATATGATATTCTTTATCTATATCAGATACATATAATAAAAAATATATAAAGTTTATTCAAACCATATTTAAAAAAAATATCCTCTAAATATAAGATAAATTTTTAGAATACTTTTATGGAAATCCATAAAACTGAATTTAAATATATAATATTAGAAATGGTTAAACATTTACCATAATATATTCTATATAAAAGAAAATTATGAACATAGTATGATGAAAAATATTGGAGTTATGTTAATGGTGGAAGTGGTGCATGTATTTTTTAAATGATATTGAAATACAATTTATAATAATATTAATTAATTTGGAATCAATTTTAAAATATGGGGGTTGAATTATATAAAATTCCATTAATTTTTTTATTATTTAAAATTGGATGACAATAGAAGAAAGATAAAATTGGTGAATTGGGATTCATAAATATGAATTTTATTACGGTTGGTTATATGTATGAATCATCCATGATAGAGTCAGAAATAGAATCTTTATTTCCTTCCCTACATCCTTCAAACATAAATTTCATTGTTTTGAAATTGGTGGCTAATATAACTTTAAAATCAATAGAACATTCCATAGTGGGTGATTATTTCATTATGACATCATAATAATTTCAGTTTTTCTCATTGTAGATAGTTTCTTTTATGTTATATGGTACTATAATGAGTGGATTTGTATAACTTATGGTGGGTCATATCATTATCCAACCAGGGTCTTCCCTAGATTGGGCACATGAACTGGCCCTAGGAAAGGCCATAAGGGTATTTTGGATCCCCGCATGTTTGAAAAAACAACCTTGAAATTATGAAATATCATTGGTAATTATTTATCCTATAATAAATTAAAAAAAATAATATATATAAATATATATATATTTACAATATGACAATATAATACCAGATAGTGAATGAAATAGAGGAAAATAAAAATACAAGTCCAAAACCAAAATAGAAAACAAATTTACCTGTAAAATATAAACCCCATCTCTATGTGATATAAGGGAAGACATACAATTATATCACCTCCAAAATCCCACAATACACTAAAATATATACTCATAGCCACCATTATGGGACTTTACATTGACTTTACGAGATAAAACTTTATCTACTCACACTGAAAGGTATTTTTCTGTTGTAAAAAGAAAAAGCCCAGTAGTATCCATAAAATTGTATTATAATTACACATTATAAAAAAAAGTATGATCCTTTTAATAAATGTAAGTCATAAAAAATATCATTACAAGATTTTTATCAAAATATGGAAATTCACATATTTATCATAATTAAAAAAATAATCCTAAATAGTTATCCTTTAAAATGTTACAAATTAACCAAATATAAAACAATTTATAAATAACCCATATTAAAAAAGGAGTACCATGAGAACATGTACTTTATTAGGTTAGTTAAAGTGTAGCTATGTTCCTCGCACCTAAGTCATAGAATGAATAAGTGGACACATATTTCTTGGTCCCATATCTGGGGCTTAGATGACACCCTAATAAGTGTAAACTTTGTCATATAATTTTTTAGTTAGAGTTATAATGTATTTAAATTATAGGTAGACTTAAATCATATAAGGATGATTGTCCCAATATATCCCCCTAATATTTACTCCATATTCCCATATTATTAAAACACACATAGATCCATTCATTTTCAAAAATTCAGAAAACATGGAATATTTCATTTATAATGTTCAAATCATTTCAAAAGTATGTCAAAAATTATTCCCAAATTCAAATCAAAGATGTCTTTGAAATCTATTTCTATTATTCCTAAAAATAAAAATTAATTATAAAGATAATCCCAATTCATAAAACTTTCCAAATCATAAATAATTCCATAAATTATATAAAACTATATTTAAATAAATATAAATCATTGTTTAATAAATAATTCATTTTTGTGAAGCCATCCACCTCAAACACTTTGTATTGTAAACTAAAAATAGGATCAACTCCCCAATATAAGTTAAGGCTCATTATAAGTAAATGAAAATAATAAACCATGAAACTGGTTTAATGAAACCTATATTAAATAATCTATAGATCAAAATAGAATAACTAGACCACATACCAAGTTATTTATAGAAGAAGTGTGAAAAAAACAACATAGATTTGGTCCCTTTATTCATACATCACAATAGATTGTGTATAATTCTCATTATATTATTACTCAATAGATATATATAGATATATTAACCCCAATATATTGTTCATGTCAAGATAATTATATAATATATAGATGAAAAATTAATAATAATTATGAACATTCTCTTGCATTGGGTTTACTAGATTTGACAAACTGTGATCCATCAAAACCTCTCTATGTAAGTTTCAGTATCACCATGCTCTCTAAGTTGACCCCCAAAGTTGAGATATAATTTTTTATAATTGGTAATGTGAGAACCATGAGTCTTATAGTGATCCAAAAAATTTGGAATATAAAATTCACATTAAATGTTTTTGACCACTTGATTTAACAAACTATCTATCAATTTTATTCCCATTTCCTCCCCTAAGAGAATCTACATGGATTGTTTATAGGATTTTACTAAACATAATCCAACAGTGAAAAAAAAACTATCCCAAAACATTATAATTCACATGGTTTCTTGGGGATTTCAAATGGTTTTTCCAAACTGTATACCAACCATTCACATTCCATGAAAACTCTAAAATTTCTAAACATCCACATTGAATGGCCCACTAATTGTTAAATAAAATATGGTAGAAATAATATAAATATCAAAAAAATTTAAGTTATATGATATTACTACGTAATATATAAATTTCCCCCCAAAACGTTTGGTTGAAGAGGTAGGATCTATGAGAATATAAGATCATTTCTCTTTCATCATCAACTACTATTACAATATCCCATGAGAATAAATTCTATTTTTACATAATAATCGGACCCAAAAAATATATTTACAAGCCAAAGCTTTTCTTTAAAATCAATAATTTGAATTTTTCATTCGATTATAGACACATATAGTTCCAAAAGATTCTCTTCCCAATTAAGTACATGACATGGATTATTATGGTACATATTATGAAACAAATCATGGAAATAATAATGTATATTGGTCAACTAAGATGAAAATTTATACAAATAACCATCTTTTCCATTTAGATAAATAATCTTAAAAGGAGACACACATCTCAAAAATAATTTCCATTGATTTCAATGAAGATAGTGACCTAATCAAGGTGAATCTTTCTTGATCACCCGATCTCCTAAAAAAATTCTACACGGTACAACTGATGATTTATATAATATTCTTGCTAACCTTTATCAATTTCCATTTTCTAGTGAATAATATTAACCTTCACTGACATTTACAAAATAATGATTGGTATAATGAAAGGAATTTCACCCAATTAAGACCAAAATAGAGTAATTTATATGCTTGGTCATACAAAACCTGAATGGGGTCCCTTATTATTAGTGGTTGGTAAATATTATTATAAAAAAATCAACCAATTAAAAATGGATTTCCCAAGATCCACTAAATTTTATGATGAAGAAACATTTAACATCCTCTAAAATAAAAACATCACCCTATATTAGTCTCTCTATTTGATCATGGTATGTTGTGCCCAACATAACATGATAAAAAAGCACCACCTAAATTATTTTAAACAATATAGAGGTAAAATTATGATCCCTATCTAAAATAATATCATATGATACCCTGTTTATCATTAAGATCTTCGTAATTTAAAAAAAAATACCAATCCTTAACCATGGTGGTGTTTCAAAACGGAATGAAGTGAGATGACTTGGTTAGTCAATCATGTACTTCACATATATAATTCTTCCCCTGGAGAGTACCAAGTAACACAGTGATTAAATCTATATATATCATGAACCATTTATAAATGATCACTAGGAAATTTTGATGCATTCCAAAATGCTTTTGGTATTCGGACGGAATATGCTGATAGTTATAGTAATAAGACACAAAATAAGCTATGTCACATTTCAGACATGGAAACTATTTAAAACACTAAATTACATAGTATATATTCATTATTCCATGATGAAAAACTTTATTAATATTTTTAAAACCTTCCACCACACCCCTCCTCATAGAAAAAATAATTAAACACTAATTTATGAAATACGGTAAGCCTTCTATGGAGAAATATCACTAGACAATGGTCAACACTCTATAGAAAGTGTTCATGATAAATATAAACTCTTTATATTGTGGTTTCTCCTAAATGATAAACTTGAGATGTGATGATATCAACTAAGAACCTACTCGAGTAGCATCAATATCTTCTTTTCCCACATTTATGTGAATCGAAGAAAAGGGTCCCAAGAGTTCCCAATTATATTTCGATTCCACCACTTTTTTGTAATGAAACAACATTCTCAAGATAATATGCAACAAAAATCCCATTTAATTGGGTATAATAGATATTAAATTGAAAATATTGAAGATACAATACCAATCACCTGTGTATGTTCTTTTGGTGTTTCTGAAAAAAATGTAATGCAAATCTTTATAGTTAGTATTAATGGTGAACCTTTACCCAATTAGGTAATGTCTCTATATCCTAAAATAACGAATACATGTTGTATGTTAAAAATAATGGGTGGGATAATTCTTCTCATGTGTCTAGAGTATATGAGACATGTATGCCACTATATGAACTTATTACATAACTACAAAACCCAATCCATCAAATGATGCATCAAAAAACGCAACATAACCCTTTCCCACATATGGAAAAATTAAAATATGTGTTGAGGATATATGTCACCTTACGTCATAAATATAATCCTAAAACATGGTATACCATAGGAATTATACCCCTTTATATGTAATTATACTCAATATATATTCATTCTTAATGAAGTCTTTCACAAACAACTGATAATATCCTACAAAACCCAAGATTCCTTAAATCTCAAATACATTAAATGGTTCTTCCCATGCTAAGAGAAATTTAAACTTCTATGGATCGACTAAGAATTTATTATCTAAGATGACATATCCTAAGATGTTAACTCCTAAAATATAGAAATTTAATTTCAATATATTTTCATAATGTTGATGATCCATTGAGATTCCATTAACGTATTCAAGTGATACTCATAAACTTATTCAGATATTGAGTGAAAAATAATGTCATACATGAATACCATGATAAAGGTATCATGGTGCCATTGTAAAATCTAATTCATCAAGGGAATAAAAATAGATGAATAATTAGTTAGACCAAACAACATCAGATGATACTCAAAGTGGCCATACCTGATTGTTGAAGTAGCTTCCATAATATCTGACTCATTAACTCTTAACAGATGATATCTATAATGAATATCAATTTTTTATAACCAATTTTCCTCTATTAATTAATCAAAAATTCATCAATATAGGGATAATTATACATACTATTTATCATCACCTAATTCATCATATAATAATTGATATACAAATAAAGACTCTTATTATTATTTTTGGTGACAATCATAGGGGGTACCCATGGTGATACACTAGGATGAATGAATCCTTTAACTTTCAAATCATCGAATCACAACATCAAGTACTTCAATACTACTAGAGTCACATTATATGAATGTATGAATATCTACACAGTTACTAGAACATAATCATTTGTACAATCAACTTATATTTATAGAATAAATATATGAATATTAACTAGAAATTCTTCAATAAATTCCTTAAATACCAAAGAAAAATCACAACGAATGGGTTCTTCTACAAGTTCTACAATAAAAGGAAAAATTCCATGATTCGATAAAGGAGGTCTCACTCGACGAGACCATAGATACCACTATCTCTGAAACACCCAAGAGTTCCTATCATAGGATGTAATGAATATACATCGATGATAAAAATATATCAATACCATATGGAAAACTAACATGTCCATCCTTTGGATTATATCAATGGAATTCATGTACAAAAACCCCCAAATAGCTCAAATTTAAATATCAAAAGATATCATGAGGTTTATAATAATCAAAGATCCTCCTACGTCCAAATAGTTTTCACCTACCACATAACAAAAGCTATGAGTTCTATCAAAGGTTCCAAAAGATTCATTGTCACGACCCCTTCCCGCCAAAGATGCCCCTCCTGTGCTGGAAATGGTGAAAGGGGGATAATGACCCCCGAGTCCCACCTCCAGTAGGCCCAGGGGTGGCGACTAGCACCAATGGTATGAGTTTATCACAAATATGGGAGGCATTACCCTTTTTATTTTTAAATATAGGGAAATAGGAAAAGTTAACCACCAAAAAGGAAAAGATAAAGTGATTAGAAATAAACCCAAACCAATCCCACATGCATGTTTAAACAATTTTATAACAAGGTGCAAGTACAAGAAAGCTCAATGTAAAATACCAAAAGAAAACAATGGTACAACAACTGCAACAACTCCAACTGCCCAACTAGTAGGGTCTCGCACGACCCTAGTAGTCCTCCTGGAAACCTGAAAGTAAACGTAGGGTGAGAATACAAGTATACTAAGTATGGAAACCTAAAACTCTCGTCCACAAGTGGGGAGACATCGTAATGACCCGTGAGAACAATAGAAGAAACCTAGAAAGGAATTCTATCTACCCAACCTCACCAGCCACAGTCACCAAAACACAATCACAACAGGTAGTAGTATATAGGAAAAAGTGTATTGGGTACCCTGCACCATTCCCCATCAGATAGATACTATTCTTAATAGCGAACGTCCTAACGCTTCCACTCTCTCCCCGCCCGCACACACCTAGGCCTCACAACCACGTATCCCGCCCACACACACCTGGGCATCACAACAACGTATCCCGCCCGCACACACCGGGGCCTCACAACCACTTATCCCGCACACACACACCTGGGCCTTATCCCAAGGATTCTTGGGAAACAATAAAACCTTCCCGAAGAGTCTTGGGCTATAACCACCCCAATCAAAACCTACCTGAAGGGTCTTAGGTGTAAGGTAGCCTCAAGCCATCACAGCCTATGGGAGAAGGATTAGGATGGAGATAGTAACTATGGCAAAAACACACTCTCCCATGAAATGGGTGTGTTCGGCACTAAGTGATCAACATGGGTGGGGTGCGATAAAACACAAAAGATACATATATATATATATATATATATATATATATATATACCAAACACTCATCCCAACCTATGGCTTCTAAACAGTGAACTGAGCATGTGCCTCGACACTACTATGGCGAAGCATGCATACAACAAACAAACCCAAAACCCCATTTAAGTTTTCATGTTTCAAAAGAATCAGATTATTAGTTCCTTAACTACTGGGCAACTACCCACAACCAACCACATCAATCGTTCATAAAACATAACCCTGCTATCCAAAAATCAAGTTAGGAAAACACAAGCAACACAAAAAAGTCCTTCTTATTAACCAACCAACCCCATTGATTATTAATCTCGTTCCATTACCATGACCCACCATTCATTAACTCTCCCACATTTATTTTTTATTCACAACCGATAGTCCGTTCACATTTAAACCCATCCCTGCAGCCCTGCTGCCAACCACCATAACCACAAACACATTGAAACCCGTACATCATTATCCCTTTAATACCATTTATCGCAGCCCCACTGCCCATAACCTACATAGCATTCAAACCAACACACAACCAAGCCAACGGCAGCCCCGCTTCTCACCTGATCCACAACAACCCACAAAAACACCCCCATCACATGCCACATATTTAAACCACTACCCACATGTTTATTTTTCCATTTTGTTTAACTGGTGTGATCACACAAGGGTTTCGGATTTTAAACAGCCAACATTACGTGATTAACCAAATTCCATACTCAACAAAGTTTCCACCCACAAAACGGTCTAGAAAGATAGGTAAATCATTTAATTGTCCAAGAAATGGCCCCCAACGACTGTGATTTTCAGTAAGCATAAGCCTATTCAATTCACAACATAATATCCCAGGATATAAAATAATGTAACCGCATTCACAAACTTCACATCCCTGTTATGTAAGCCAATTATTATCTTTATTAAACTGGTTCAAAAGTGTTTCATTTAAACAAGAGGACACCCACCCCACATGATGTACAATTTAGAGAGACGAATGTAAAATCCCAACCTCAACGGGTTCCGATCGCAACGCTCCACCAGATCAACCTTAGACGACGCCTTTCGGCGTCCGTCATTTCTGTCGAGTCCCGGAAAAACCACCTCGGTGGAAGTCGGAAAGGAAAGGACGAAGGAATGAAAATGGATCGAAGCTCGGAAGTTCAACCTCGTCGTAACGATCTCGTGCCCGCTGACGTATCGTAAATCGGATCTCGGACGAAGATGTTATATAAGAAAGAGCCTTCGAGTCTCTTGGAAGAACTCTGCTCAGAGGAAAGGGGAGGAGAGGGTTGAGTTGAAAATGAGGAGGGGACCCCTCCTTTTATAGGCGAGAAAAGAAAAAGTACACGACCTATAATTTATGGTATAAGGCGTGTACTCGGCCGTTTCACACAGTCATCACGCGGCTTCCAATATAGCCTTCATCACGGAACGCAGCCGTTGACTGGTCAACACACGGCTTGAAGGTAACACATACGCGGGAAGGAACTACATGGTGTGTAGAATTGGATACATGGTGTGTACCCATTTATTTCACATGGCTCCAACACAGAACACGGCCATTGACTGGTCAACACACAGTAACGCGTATGCGGGGAGAGACCACAGGGTGTATGGTATTGGATACACGGTGTGTACCCATTTATTTCACATGTCTCCAACATGGCACATGACCGTCAACATGGGGTACACCCAGCAAGGGGGTACACGACTTGTACTCAAACTACACGGCGTGTAGTTTCCAAATTCTGGAAAGTGTGGGAAAAGTTAATTTTACCCTCCAGAACACTTCAAGACCTTCTTTTTGACAATGGAATGGGCCGGAGAGGTCCAGGACATTACATAAGATACCTCTTAAAACATTATCATCCCCAGGAATTCAAAAAACAACCCACAGGAACCCAACAAGACACCTCTTAGTTCTCCTGTTATAACAGGAACCCAACCACCAACCCTAATTTTAGGTATTAGGAATTCCTTCTCTATATCGAGATATTATCCGCTTTAGGCGACATTGACTCGCCTGCACGGGTTTAATCGCATCCTCATTAATGCATCTCGATTAAGAATCAAGTCATCCCACTTCCATACATTAGGATTTTTCAACTCACACTACCCCCAACATCGCACAATCCACACACTCCCCGAACACGTGGTTTGGGGAAAATTCCCTTTCCTATGTCGAGATATTATCAGCTTTAAGTGGAACTTAATTACCTGAACAGGTTCAATCACATCTGCATTAATGCGTCTCGATTGAGGATCAGGTTTTTCCTTTCCCCACATGCCCGGACATGTTAAACACTCCCAACGAACACGTAAACAAAAGGTCTCATAACTGACAATCCAAGAATTCCATACATAAAAGGTACAAAGTATAACATCAAAACAAAGCTCAGAAGAACAAAGATAAATACAAGTCAAAACAACTACGGGTACTGAGTGTGCATCAAGGTCTCCTGCTCCCAAGTGCTCTCCTTGAGGACGCCATGCCTCCATAATACACGAACCAAGGGAATGGTTCATCCATAGAGCACCTTCTCTTTATGATCTTAGATTCTGACTGGTCGTTCCTCGAAGGTCATGTCGTCTCTCATATCTAACTCTCCCCAGTCGATAACGTGAGAGTCATCGTGTAAGTACAGACGAAGCTGGGAGATGTGGAAGACCTCATGAACTTTCTCCAACTGAGGTGGTAGGGCCAGCTGATAGGCCACCTCGCCGACTCGCCTCAACACCTCAAAAGGTCTGATGAAACTAGGGGAGATCTTGCTCCCTTTCCCAAACCTCCTCTGCCCCCGTCGAGGGGAAACCTCTAAGAACACATGATCTCCCACCTCGAACACCATGGACCTCCTCTAACGACCAGCATAAGACTTCTGTTGGTCCTGATCCACTTTCATCATCTCACGTACAAGTTGGACATTCTCTGTGGTGCTCCGCACTACCTCTGGCACAAGAGAACCTATATCACCAACCTCTTCCCAGCAAATGGGTGAACGACATGGTCTTCCATACTAAGCCTCAAACATTTCCATTTCAATAGTATAGTGGCAGCTATTGTTCTAGGCAAATTCTACTAAAGGCAAGTGTCGTACCCATGATCCTCCGAAATCCAGAACACATTCTCGCAGCATGTCCTCCAGCGTCTGGAAAGTCTGCTCCATCTACCCATCGGTCTGGGGGTGGAAAGTAGTGCTACGGTGTAGCTGGGTGCCATAATCATGTTGTAACCCCTCCAGACTCATGAGGTAAACCGAGTATCCCGATCTGAGATGATAGGCTTCGGGACTCCACGCAAATGCACCACCTCATCAACGTACCTCTGTTCTAAGGTACTCACTGGGCCCGACTCCTTAATTGCTAAGAAGTGATCTGATTTTGTCAGAAGATCAACCACCACCCAGATATCATCATAACCACCCTGAGCTCTAAGTAGTCCTGTGACGAAGTCCATCGAGATTTTATCGCACTTCCACTCAGAGAAATCTAAAGGATGCAACAACCCACTGGGAACACGGTGTTCGACCTTCACTTGCTGACACACTAGGAATTTAGCCACAAACTCCGCCACTGCCCGTTTCACCCTGGGCCACCAAAACTGTTCCCTCAGTCCTTGGTACATTTTTTAAACTCCTGGATGTACCGCAAAGTCTGAGCTACAGAACTCAAGAAGAACTCCCTCACACATCGCCTCTGGAACAAACAACCTTCCATGGAAAAGCATCTGATGTCATCTGTCCTCTGACCATCCCTCTGGAGTGTTTCCCTGATCGACATGATCCGGCATCACTTATTCCTTGGAGTCCCCCCACTGAGACCCTTCCACATGCTGCAACAAGGAGGGATGCACTGTCATCTGAAACAAACCGCCTCTAACACCTTCTACCCTGGAATCCAAGTGCAAGGCAGCTAACTCTCCCATCGCCTTCAAAGCATCAGTGGATTCTTGAACCACTTTCTTATGTGAATTCTTGCTCAGGTAATCGGCCACAACGTTTCCCTTACTATTAGTGTAATAGATCTTGAAGTCATAGTCTTGGAGAAACGCGACCCATCTCCACTGCCGTAATTTTAGGTCGTGTTGGAAGAAGATGTAACGCGGGCTCTTGTGATCTGAGAAGACCACAAAGTGCTCCCCAAATAGGTAATGTCACCAAAACTTCAATTAAAACACCAATTCTACAAGGTCCAAGTCATGGGTGGCATAGTTACGCTTGTGAGGGCACAACTGCCTAGACCCAAAACAAATCAAACCCTACTTCTGCATCAGTACACACCCCAAACCAAGGCCAGAAGCATCAAAAAACACCTCATACAACAACCCTTCCTCTGGAAATCTTAGTACGAGAGCACTGAACAACTTCTCCTTCTGGTAGTCGAAATCATTATGGCACTACTCACTCCATAGGAAGACCTGGTTCTTCTTAGTCAATGATGTCAATGGAGAAGAAACTCGAGAGATGTATGAAACGAACCTCTGATAGTAACCTGATAACCCCAGGAAACTACGAAATTCTGCCACGCTCTTGGGTGCTACCCAAGAAACAACTTCCCCCCCCTTCGACGGGTCCACTGACACTCCACGCTGAGACACCACGTGCCCATGGAAGTTTACTTCTTTTATCAAGAACATACACTTCGACAATTTCCCATAAAGCTGGTGGTGTCGAAGGACTTCCAAGACTTCCCTGAGATTCTCAATGTGCTCCTCCTCTGATCTTGTGTAGATCATGATGTCATCGATAAACACAACGACAAACCAGTCTCGAATCTCTCAGAATACAATGCTCATAAGTCCCTTGAACACTGCAGGTGCATTCGTAACTCCAAACGGCGTTACTATAAACTCAAAGTGCCCATACCTGAACCTGAAATCCGTCTTCGAGATGTCACTGTCCTTCACCCTCAGCTGATGATATCTCGTTCATATATCAATCTTAGAAAACCATCCTGCTCCCCTCAGCTGGTCAAAGAGATCATTTATCCTTGGAAGGGGGTAACGGTTCTTCACAATTACCTAGTTCAACCATCGGTAGTCTATGCATAACCTGAGACCACCATCTGGCTTCTTTAAGAACAAAATTGGAGCACCCCATGGCAACACGCTGGGTTGAACAAAACCATTCTCCATCAGATCGTCAATCTGAATTCGCAACTCCCGCAACTCTGAAGGCGTCATTCGATACGGGTCCATCGAAATCGGACGAGCACCAGGCTGTAAGTCTATCCTGAACTCAACATCACATCAGGGGGGGGAAGAGTTATAACCTCCTCAGGAAAAACATCTAGGAACTCCCCAACAACCTCTGGGACATCCATCATCTCTGTATTAGATGGAACCACTAATAACCCGCCTAACAAGGAAAGGAGAGGCTTCACATGCCGGCTTCCTACCTGATAGCACCTCTTGCCAACAAAAGATATGTGTTTCCCATCCACGTCGGAGAACACGACTCTTTTCCAAAAGCAGTCGAAAACGGAACTAACATAAAACAACCAGTCGATGCCTAGGATGACATCGTATGGCTGCATCTGTAATAGAAGAAGGTCCCCACTAGATCGATGTGGTCCCAAGGTCAGCCCACATCCCAAGCAGACACAAGATACGTTGGTCTGGCCTCCAACTGGTGTACTCAGTACCAGTGGTACGGAAAGTCTCTCTACGTCTATTCCCAAAGCATGGGCTAGACCAGGTGCAACAAAGGAGTGCGAAGCTCCTGAATTGAACAAAGCAGAAACAAGAGTGCTGAACAAACAAATCGTACCTCACACCACCTCTGATCCTGCTGGAGCAGTCAACTCTGATGCGTGCAACTATCCATTCCCAGCTCCTCTGCCTCTCTGATGTCGTCCAACTCCCCAACCACGCCCTGGTCGAGGTCCTTGAGGAGCACCCTGAGGTCAGCCTCCTCCCGCAATGTCTGCCCTTGGGGGAGCATGGTCATGCTGCTACTGGAAGGGCCTCGCTGGAAATTGGTGATAGTGAGGTGGGCGCTGAACCTTCCCACCTCCACTGTACTGATCTCGATTCGGGCACTGACTCTGAACGTGCCCGAAACCTCCACAAGAAAAAGACTTCGGTCCTGGGCTCGTGAAAGAGGGATGAGGACCCGGAGATATGAACTGGAAATACTAGGGAATGCTCCCCACTGGCCTGAACCTAGAAGGTCCCGTCGCAGGAGACCTTCTACTAACTGCCTTACCCTTCGACAAGCCCAGATGGATCCCCTCTCAGGGTGCACCTCCTAGAAGTGGAATACTCTCTACAACCTCTGCCTTCTTCTATACCACCATGTAAGTCGGAAGGGTGAAGGAGGTGACAACATACTAGAGGGAAGGACGAAGTGCCTCCTCCAAAGGTCTCGCCCGAGACCCCTCATCTGGAAAGAGATCTAGAGAAAAGCGCAGGAGATCCTTGAACATGATCCCCAACTCTTATACAGACATACTCCCCTGCTGTAGGGAGAGTAACTCCTACCACTACTCCGCCTTGATCATCGAAGAAAGGAATTCCTCCCAGAATTCCTTCTCAAAGTCATCCCACTCAACCTCTACCTGTATTCTCTCTCCGAGGTAGAGCGTCCCCCAATGTCGCACCGCACCTCTCAGCTGACTAACTGCTAGGGGAACCCAGAACTCCCTCGGAGCATGAATCAATGTAAAATTTATCCCCAGCTCCTCAACCCACCCCTCCGTCTCCGTATCCGAAGTACTACCCTCGTACTTCTTGAGATTCTGCCGCTGTAAAGAACGGAGAGTCGTCTACCACTGGCTATCTTCCTCCTCTCGGTCAATCCTCACCTAATTGACTACCTAGATCTACTGGGCCTCGGCCATCTGGGTCACCTGGGGATGACGTCCAAGTGCCATAGCTGTATGGTAAACAAGGATCGCCTAAGCCCAAGTAGTACGGAAATTTCCCGAGGTTTTATTTTATCACATTATTTCAATTTCATTCCCAGAATGACCAAATCAATTAAAACACAATCATGATGATGCATGTAACTTCCCTAGGGTCTCTACCCTGCAATCAATGTGGTCTCACTTGGTCATTCGGTAGGCCCAGAGTCCTTGCATCGGATCACGGGGGGCCCTAAAATCCCGTGTCCTAGCTGGTCTTCCCTGGCCTCTGTCACTCACCAAGATTAACCAACATTGTTGCCATACCATTCCATGCAATCCTCTCCATGCCAAACTCCACACTCCATCCAATCTTACAACCATCACCTCTAATACCATTCTGTCACGACCCCCTTCCACCAAGGATGCCCCTCCTGAGCTGGAAATGGTGAAAGGGAGATAATGACCCATGAGTCCCGCCTCCAGTAGGCCCCAGGGTGGCGACTAGCACCAAGGGTATGAGTTTTTCACAAATATGGGAGGCATTACCCTTTTTATTTTTAAAGATTGGGAAATAGGACAAGTCAACCACCAAAAATGAAAAGAGCAAGTGTATAGAAATAAACCCAAACCAATCCCACATGCATGTTTAAACAATTTTATAACACGTTGCAAGTACAGGAAAGATCAAAGTACAATACTAAAAGAAAACAAGAGTACAAAAACTGCAACAACTCCAACTTCCCAACTAGTAGGGTCCCGCATGGCCCTGTTAGTCCTCCTGGAAACCTGAAAGTAAACGTAGGGAGAGCATACAATTATACTCAGTAGGAAAACCTTAATCTCTCGTGCACAAGTGGGGAGACATCCTAATGTTCCGTGAGAACAACAGAAGACACCTACCTTGGAATTCTATCCACCCAACCTCACCAGCCACACTCACCAAAACACAATCACAATAGGTATTGGTATATAAGAACAAGAGTATTGGGTACCCCGCACCATTCCCCATTAGTTAGCTGCTCTTCCTAACGGTGAACGTCCTGATGCTACCATACTCTCCCCACCCGCACACACCTAGGCCTCACAACCATGTATCCCGCCCGCACAAACCTGGGCCTCACAACCACGTATCTCGCCCGCACACACCTGGGCCTCACAACCTTGTATCCCACCTGCACACACTTGGGCCTCATCCAGAAGATTCTTGGGAAACAGTAAAACCTTATCAAAGAGTCTTGGGCTAAAACCACCCCAATCGAAACCTACCTGAAGGTTCTTTGGTGTAAGGTCGCCTCAAGCCAACACAACCTAGGGGAGAAGGAGCAGGAAGAAGCTAGAAACTAAGGGGAAAACAACCTATCCCATGAAATGGGAGTTTTCAGCACTATGTGCTCAACATGGGTGGGGTGCGATAAAACACAAAAGATACTGATATATATATATATATATATATATCAAACACTCAGACCAACCTATGGCTTCTAAACAAAGAACTGAACATGTGACTCAGCACTGCTACTGCGAAGCATGCATACAACAAACAAACCTAAAACCCCATTTAAGTTTTCATGTTTCAATAGAATCAGTTTATTAATTACTTAACTACTAGGAAACTATCCACAACCAACCACATCGATCGTTCATAAAACATATCTCTGCCATCCACAAATCAAGTTATGAAAACACAAGCAACTCAACCAAGTCCTTCTTATTAACCAACAAACCACATTGATTATTAATCCTGTTCCATTACCATGACCCACCATTCATTAACTCTCCCACTTTTATTTATTATTCACAACCCATAGTCCGTTCACATTTAAACCCATCCCTGCAACCCCACTACCAACCACCATAACCACAAACACACTGAATCCCATACATCATTATCCCTTTAATACCATTTATCATAGCCCCGCTACCCATCACCAACATAGCACTCACACCAACCCACAACCAAGCCAACCGCATCCCCGCTGCTCACCCGATCTACGAAAACCCACAAAAATACCCCCATCACATGCCACGTATCTAAGCCAAAACCCACATGTTCATTATTTCATTTTGTTTAACCGACTTGATCACACAAGGGTTTCATATTTTAAACAACCAACTTTACATGATTAACCAATTCCATATTCAACAAAGATTCAACCCACAAAATGGTCTAGAATGATAGGGAAATCATTTAATTTCCCAAGAAAAGTCCCCCAATGACTGTGATTTTCAGTAGGCATAATCCTATTCAATTCACAACATAATATCACAGGATATAAAATAAAGTAACCGCATTCACAAACTTCCCATCCCCGTTATGTAAGCCAGTTATTATCTTTATTAAACTGGTTCAAAAGTGTTTCACATAAACAAGAGTACACCCACCCCACATGATGAACAATTTAGAGAGACGAAGGTAAAATCCCTACCTCAATAAGTTCTGATTGCAACGCTCCCCTGGATCAACCTTAGAAGACGTCTGTCAGCATCTGTCACATCTGTCAGGTCCTTGATAAACCTCCTCGGGTGGAAGTCAGAAAGGAAAGGCCAAAGGAAAGACAACGGATCCAAGCTCGGAAGTTCAACCTCATCGTTACTATCCCGTGGCCGCTGATGGATCGTAAATCAGAGCTCGGACGGAGAAGTTATGGAAGAAAGAGCCTTCTAGTCTCCTAGGAGAACTCTGCTCAGAGGAAAGGGGAGGAGAGGGGTGAGTTGAAATGGTGGAGGGGACCCCTCATTTTATAGGCGAGAAAAGAAAAAGTGCATGACGTGTAATTTATGGGACACGGCGTGTACTCGGCCATTTCACACGGTCATCACGTGGCTTCCAACACGACCTTCAACGCGGAACACGGCCGTTTACTGGTCAACACATGGCTTGAAGGTAACGCATACATGGGAAGGGACTACACAGAGTGTAGTATTGGATACACGGCGTGTACCCATTTATTTCACACGACACCAAGACGGAACACGACTGTTGACTGGTCAACACACGGTAATGCGTACGCGGGGAGAGACCACACAGTGTGTAGTATTGGATACACAGCGTGTACCCATTTATTTCACATGGCTCCAACACGGCACACAACCATCAACACGGGGTATACCCGGCAAGGGGGTACATGGATTGTACTCAAACTACACGGCGTGTAGTTTCATAATTCTGGAAAGTGTGAGAAAAGTCCATTTTACCCTCCATAACACTTCAACACCCTCTTTTTGACAATGGAATGGGACGGAGAGGTCTGGGCCATTACATTCATGATGTATGTATATATAAATAAGTGAGATGAAATGATATAAAATAATGTATTGTAGGAATCTAGTTTTTTCTGTGAAAGACTTTGGAATATTTTTGATGATATTCCAGAGCAGCGCCTTCAGACGGCGTGCGATTCCGAGCCCCGGAGTGGCCGGAATTAAATTTTCAGTGCGTTCACACTTGAAACGCTAAATAAATGAGATAACACCTAAACGGAGTTCCGGATCAGAGATCCGAGTGTACGGATGGGTCCGGAATGGGTTTTTTACCCTAGTAATGACATAAAACTTGTCGGCGCGGGATGTTTGGACCCCTCGCCCGCTTCTAGAACGTTAAACGGATTAATTAATTAATTAATTAATTCGTTTAAGGGCGAAACGCTGGTATCTCTTAAACGGTGGCTCGGATTGGAATACCGAGGGCGCCGTTGAGTTCGAAGCGTGTTTTTTACCCTAGGAGGGGTGTATGTTTCGCGGGCGCGGGCCGTTTGTGAAAAATGGCCCTAGGGGCGTTTTCGTAATTTGGCGGCCTCAGGCGCTAAGTTTAATAAATTTTGAACGGGGTCTCGGAATAAAATTCCAAGACCGCCGTTACGCTCAGAGCGTGGTTCTTAGCCTAGGGGATGCTAAATCCCAACCCCGTCGGGAGTTCGGGTTCGGGTCTGTCGGGCGGGCGTTTAAGTGATTTACACTTAAACACCCCCCCCCCTTCTTCTTCTTCTTCTTCTTCTTCTTCCTCAAACCCTCCTTCTCCTCCCTTCCTCCTTTCCGGAGAGCTCCGGAAAGGCGACTCCGGCGAGGTGGATCCGGCGAGATGATGGCGCGCGGCGGATCGCGCGGGAAGCACCGGGTGAAGCCCAACGAGGTAGGCGGTGTTCGTTTTCGTTTTAAATCCTGAACCCCTCTTTGAATTCGAATTTTAGTGTTTAATTGCTGCCCGATCTTCGATCCAAGCCAGTAATCGCGTAGATCTTGTCCCGAGCTTTCCAGAATGTTATCCACATCGGATTTTCGACCACCGGATCATTTCTGGTGGTCCTCTGAAATTTTCCGGCCATGAGGCCGGTTTCCGGCGAGTGCCGAAGGCGGCGGACGGCGGCGCAGGGCGGTCGCGGCTCCGCGGGGCGGCGGAGCGAGGCGGAGTAGGGCGGTCGGCGGGCCTTCGAAGGCGGCGGCGGCGCTTGCCGGGAGGCGGCGGCGGCCTTTGACGGCGGCTTCGGAAGCCGGCCGCGGCGCCGGCCGTGGGCGCCGACAGGCGGAGGAGAACGGGGGGCCGCGAAGCGTGACCCCTGTGCGTCGACCGCGACCCGCGAATCGCGGGTTGCTGTGGGGAATGAACCGGCAGCGAGGCGCAGCCGGTCGGCTGGAACGAGCCGCGGCCTATTGGCTGCGGCGGGGTGGACTGGACCCACGGCTGAGCTGTGGGCCGGCTGTGCGGACCGGGCCGGCCGGCGCGGGCCAGCCCAACCAGGGCGGACCGGCCGGTCCGGGCCGGTCCGGCTGAAGGGGCTTGCCCCTCAGCCTTCAGACGCCCGTATTTCGGGCTACGGGCGTCCGTTTTGCACACCGTCTGCAGAAGCGCGGTGCGCGCATCGAGGGGAATGGTTTGAGATGGTTTCAGGGATTTTTAATTCCTGAAACGAGGGGTCGCTGAGGCGCGACACGTCCTTAAGGGGACGAGCGTTTTTTTTCGAGATTCTTGTTTTGGACGGCGCGGACGCGTCCGACGTCCGTTTTAAGCGCCGTCAGTGGCGTTGGAACCCTGGCGTCGAGGCGGAGGTTTCCAGGGTGGTTTCGGGCGTTGAGGCTGGATTTGAGGCGCGGGCCCCACGGCCCATCATTTGAGCTGCGTGCATCTTTAAGCGACTTTTCCTCGGACGTCCGTTCAGGGCGTGCGAGCAGTCGATGTTGGGTGTTTTTCCGAGGGGATTGCAATGGTGCAATCCGCACGCCCTAATTCGGCACGATGGTGCGGGGCCCACGAGGGCCGTTTGGGCGTCGATGGTGATTTTCCATCTTTATCACCGGGTGACCGTTTTGGACAAGGGAGTGGTCCATCTTATGTGTTTTTTCGGGAAGATCGCAACGGTGTGATCAGTTCGTTGAGTTTCGGGACCGGGTTGCGGGTCCCACGTGGCACCGCTCATGTGCGGTGTGCCAGAACGCACCTTTTTCTCTGGATACCCGTTCTACTCAAGCGAGTAGTGCTTTCGACGTGTTTATCCAAGAGCATCGTGATGGCGCAGTCCGCCCGACCTCTGTCAGAGATATGGTGTGGGCCCCACCCGACCGGGCTATGGTGAATAGTACCTGTTTCACCGGGTGGACGTTTTGGGTGACTGAGTAGTCAATCCCGTGTGTTTTTCCGAGGGGAACGCAGCGGTGAGCTCTGGTTGTTCAGTTTCGGGATTCTGGGGTGGGCCCCACACGGGTTTGGTCATGGTGAATAGTACCATTTTCACCTGTTGACCGTTTCGGGCGAGTGAGTAGTCTAACTCGCGTGTTTTTCCACAAGGGTTACAACGGTGTGATCCGTATGGCTGTACGGAGCCTCTTGCGCGATCTTGAGAAAATTGGAAGCATGAAAGGTGCTCCAGTGGTGGTTCGCCCTACTTTGCTTGTAGCGGACCTTTGGCGAGTAATCGCATGCACTCCCGTGTGAGTGATGTAAATTCTTGAGGTGACGCGGTTGGCCGTGCCTGGGCCTTTGAGGTGGAGTTGTTACTTCACGCCTTCGTGTTGACGTTGGGTTCCGGGTGCATGATAGCCTATGGGCTAGAACGAGGAATACTCTGGGAGTATACGGGAGCGCTTGGAGGTACGTGTGGTTTGTACCTGAGATGTTTGTGCGCTTGGTTGGGGTTGACCTGTGGTCACACATCGTGTGGGCCCCACGTGCGTGTCGTGTTCTGCTTTACGTACTTTGACCTCTCACAACGTAGAGGGTCCCTCGGTGTGTTTGTTTGACCAGTAGGGTGGTGTTTTCACCTGGCTCGGTGCTCGTTTGTTGACCAGTAGGGTTGAGTGGTCTCCCCTGGTTTCGTTCTCGATGGATCGGCCAGTAGCAGTGCTAGTGGCACCCCGTGATGGAACAGACGCCGAACCCCTCAGGGTGAGTTGTACTGGATTTGGGCGGTTGCACGATACCTGCTCCGCGTTTGGTTGGCCAGTGTTGTACCCTTTAGTGGATGTGGCCAGAGCAGTTCTGAGTTTTACCCTCCCGCGAGGCTGGGCAGTGGGTTACTCATTGGCTTCTAGGGTCTACCTACCAGCAGAGACTGGGCAGTGGGTCACCCGACACTTAGGGTCTACCCTCCAGCAGAGACTGGGCAGTGGGTCACCCGACACTTTCAGGATCTACCCTCCAGCAGGGCTGGGCAGTGGGTCGCCCGTCGTCTAGTTCCAGGTCAACCATCCAGCAAGGCTGGGTAGTGGGTCGCCTGTCGACTTATTCCAGGTCTACCCTCCAACAGGGTTGGGCAGTGGGTCGCCTGATGATTTATTATGGTCTACCCTCCAGCAGGGCTGGGCAGTGGGTCTCCTGATGATGTCTTATGGTTTACCCTCCAGCAGGGCTGGGCAGTGGGTCATCGGATATTCGGTTATGAATTACCCTCCAGCGGGGCTGGGAAGTGGGATACCTGTTAGCATTCCAGGCTCAGTCCTTTCTACTAGGCTAGCCTGTGGCTTTCCTCCGTGATTACCGAAGCGGGACCATTGGTTGTACGGGTCGGTGATGGAACGACTTGACTTTGAGAAGACCTCTCGACTGCAGGGCAGTGACGAGGCGTGGTTTGACTTTCATAGAACTCTCAAGTATGAGGGGCGCTTTCCCCACCGAGACGCGTTCTTGTGACGTGATCTAAAACCGTGCGGGCGAGTCATTGTCGCCCAAAGCGGATAGTATCGAAGTGCGGTGATTGAGTACCTTGGCTTGCGATTCGGGGCAGACATGCGAGATGCTGGTCATTGATGGTGTTTCTTCTAGGACTGTTGGCGACTCACATTTCTTGGGCTGAGCTACGGGATAGAGATCCCCTTACGAGTTTGTTCGGGCTTCTTGGCAGAGCATAAGGATATTTATATACCTTGTTTCTGGTACCCACTTCTTGGGTTTGGTTACTCTCCTTCCAGGAGAGGCGAAGACGCGTGGGGTATGTCCCGTGATTTCCGTGTCTAGCTTCTCATGGTTGGATGAGTCTACTCTTATGCTATAGGCAGCGAAGACTCGACGGGAAGTTCATCTTCTCCCCCGTTTCCAGCTCCTTGTGCCTGGACGAGTCTACTTCCTTTCTTTTGTTGGGTTGAGCTGGACTCTTACTTCATTTTCAGTTGTACTCCTCTACTTTTCTGTTCGCTCTACCGCTCACCCTTCAGTACCTCCTTTGTTGCTCCCTCGAGCATTCAGGGTATCCTTATGAGTATTTTTATACTCACCCATGCTTGGGCTTTGCCTGCACTTGGGTGCCCTTGCAGACGACGGACAGGTGGAGCGTGACTTTGGTGGAGCGTAGGAGTTTGGGAGCTTGGACCGCGTGCGGTGGTCGTGGCCAGGTTCCAGGTGGGAGACCCGTCAGCAGTTTCTTTTGTTTACCTATTGCCGGCTTGTGGCACTTTTTGGTTGGGCGCGTGTTTTTCCCCTTTTCTTTTCAGTTTGTACTGTTTAGTGGTCGATGCACTCTGTGGTTTTATATAGTCGTTTCCCTTTTCCTTTACCTGTCTTTTCTTTTACTCTACACTGTTTCATTGAGTTTGCTGCGTGTGTGTGTACAGGTGCTTAGGCAAAGGCCTCCCCGAGTTATTGTGCCTTCGGCGCTGGTCTCCAGCCCCTGGCCTATGGAGGCGGGCTTGGGGTAGTTGCGGCTCGAGCCTGGGTAGGGTCGGGTCGTGACAAAGTGGTATCAGAGGTGGTTCGTTCCTTGGGACACTGTTCGGACGTCCCTAACAGAGGAACTTGTTGGGATATAGGGAAATAGCGTTAACGTGTCTCGAGAGTGGCTCTCAGGCGAGGGAGTCTAGTGATGGTGTGGTGGCCGACATATCCATTCACCAGGACCTTGATAACCCGCTTGTCGACTCGGCATGTTGAGACAATTGTTGCAGGGAAAATTGGTTGGTGCATCACATAGGACTGAGTCTTTGACTGTCCTTTTTGAGTCATCTCCCCATCGTTGTTGTCATTGGTATATAAATATATGCTCATCTGACCGTGGCACTCCTTCATAATATTCAGGATGTCTCTGCGAGGACATCCAGCCAGGATACCAGCTTTGGTTCGTGACGAAGACCCTATGAGCTACAAGGCCACAGTCCAGGACCCATCATGCGAGCCCCTTTCTCTGGGTGGGCTGGTAGCAGCACCCCCACCTGTTGAGCAGTAGAATGTTTCAGCAGAGCAGGCTGAGCTTGAGCGAAGGTTGAGCGCGCCCTGTGAGTTCTAGCGGCAGGGACCGCTGAGGTTCAGTGGTGAGCCCGACCCTCAGGCAGCAGTGGTTTGGCTCGAGGCAGTGGATCGCCTTTTCAGTCTTGTGCAGACGCCGACAGATCAGAGAGTTGCTTTGGCAGCCACCCTTTTCGTGGAGCAGCTCGGCGTTGGTGGAGTCTGGTGACTCAGTTTCTTGACGAGTCGTCTTTTTCGTTGGACAACTTTCAGTTGTTGATCCGTGAGGAGTTTTACCCCTCCTACTTGCGCTCCATTCGGATTCAAGAGCTCCTGTAGTTTTAGCAGAGAGGGATGACGGTGGCCGAGTACGCTGCTAGTTTTGCAGATCGTGCACGCTTTTACCCGGACTTGGTCCATGACGACAACCTCCGAGCGCGGATGTTTGAGCAGGGTCTCCGCCGAGAGATTCTTGCTGTCATAATATCCTTGTGCATTTCCACGTATTCCGGGGTGTTAGAGTAGGCGCTGGTGACAGAGGGATTCCTGTCATGTTTTGCGGTTGGTAGTGGCAGTGGGCACGACAGAGCCGGGACGTCTGCCGTAGCTAGCAGGCACCGGAGGGCAGGGCCTCGATGCAGGAGGCCTTCCCACTGCCGGTTTCGGAGACGTGGTCGTATACCACTGTGGCGAAAAGGCGCAGGGCCTCATCCGAGGATGCCTTCCGGGAGTGGATCCCGAGCTGTGGTCGTATGCCACAGTGACGCCGGAGGGCACCAGGGTAGCCCAGAGGGCGCCGATGCTATGCTTGTGACGGGCGAGGTCACTTGGCACGAGGCTGCCCAACCCGAGTTGCTGGGAGCATTGGGCAGGCAGTAGGCGCACCACCACGGCATAGGCAGTTCTGTGATTGGAGTATTACCCGGAGAGGAGTTGCAAGAAGAGGAGCGGGAGGAGCTGGTAGTGGGGGACGACGTTACGAGGTCTTCCCCTCACCACTAGGCAGTCCACGTCAGGCTCCGGGAGCTGATGGTTGGGACCACGGACAGCCGCGAGCTTTGGCTGTCTATGATCCTGCAGAGCACGGGATGGTGAGAGGTACCCCTTGCGACTTCTACTTCTTGCAGTAGAATTGTTAGGCTCTGCGTATGAAAGTTGTTTCTCCCTGCTCCTTGTTTGAGGTGTTACCAGGGTGACACAGGGCATCGGGTGTAACCCTGTGTTGTTAAGGAAGAAGGCGCGAGACCTTTTCCTTTAGTCGATGGTGTTGACTCCTTCGCCTTTTAAGCTTGTAAGAGAGCATCGACTGTGGAGCCTCTAGCGTGACTTGATATCCTTGGGTGTTTCACAATATGGATATTCTGAAGGAGGGAATCACCGGGCCTTGTTTCAGGTGTGGGCGGTGATTCCAGTCGCGGCGTGCGGCGTAGAGGTTCCTTCGGGGAGGTGAGCAACCCCCGAGGGCCTTCGGGCCGGTTGAGACCGTGCGAAGGGATGGCGAGGTACCCTACCGCCTTGCCCTAACACCAAAGTCTGGAGTGGGTGCACGACATCGGCAAGGGCCAACCTCGCGTGAACAGATCAATCCTTTGGTCTGTGTGCATGGCACAGAGCTGTGCGTGGGTTCTTCTGGGTATGGGAAAGCCAAGTGTGGGCTTAGTACCCTATGTTTCTCCCTAGTTTTGCTTTTCGAGGATGAAAATCTTGAAGGAGGGAATGATGTAAGAACCCGGTTTTTTCTGTAAAAGACTTTGGAATATTTTTGATGATATTCCAGTGCAGCGCCTTCAGACGGCGTGCGATTCCGAGCCCCGGAGTGGCCGGAATTAAATTTTCAGTGCGTTCACACTGGAAACGCTAAATAAATGTGATAACTCCTAAATGGAGTTCTGGATCAGAGATCCGAGTGTACGGATGGGTCCGGAATGGGGTGTTTACCCTAGGAACGACATAAAACTTGTCAGCACGGGATGTTTGGACCCCTCGCCCGCTTCTGGAACGTTAAACGGATTAATTAATTAATTAATTAATTCGTTTAAGGGAGAAACGGTGGTATCTCGTAAACGGTGGCTCGGATTAGAGAACCGAGGGCACCGTTGAGTTCGGAGCGTGCCGTTTACCCTAGGAGGGGTGTAAGTTTCACGGGCGCGGGCCGTTTGTGAAAAATGGCCCCATGGGCGTTTTCGTAATTTGGCGGCCTCGGGCGCTAAGTTTAATAACTTTTGAATGAGGTCTCGGAATAAAAACTGGGACCGCCGTTACGCTCAGAGCGTGGTTCTTAGCCTAGGGGAGGCTAAATCCCGACCCCGTCGGGAGTTCGGGTTCGGGGCTGTCGGGCGGGCGTTTAAGTGATTTACACTTAAACACCCCCCCTTCTTCTTCTCCTTCTTCTTCCTCCTCAAACCCTCCTTCCCCTCCCTTCCTCCTTTCCGGCGAGCTCCGGCGAGGCGACTCCAGCGAGGTGGCTCCGGCGAGACGATGGCGCGCGGAGAATCGCACGGGAAGCGTCAGGCGAAGCCCAACGAGGTAGGCGGTGTTCGTTTACGTTTTAAATCCCAAACCCCTCTTTGAATTTGAATTTTAGTGTTTAATTGCTGCCTGATCTTTGATCCAAGCCCGTAATCGCGTAGATCTTGTCTCGAGCTTTCCGGAATGTTATCCGGATTGGATTTTCGACCACCGGATCGTTTCCGGTGGTCCTCTGAAATTTTCCGGCCATGAGGCCGGTTTCCGGCGAGTGCCGAAGGCGGCGGACGGCGGCACAGGGTGGCCACGGCTTCGCAGGGCGGCGGAGCGAGGCGGAGCAGGGCAGTCGGCGGGCCTTCGAAGGTGGCGGCGGCGCTTGCCGGGAGGCGGCGGCGGCCTTCGGCGGCGGCTTCGGAAGCCGGCCGCGGGCGCCGGCAGGTGGAGGAGAATGGGGGGCCGCGAAGCGCGACCCCCGTGCGTCGACCGCGACCCGCGAATCGCGGGTCGCTGTGGGGAATCAACCGGCCACGAGGCGCGACAGGTCGGCTGGAACGAGCCGCGGCGGGGTGGACCGGACTCGCGGCTGAGCCGCGGGCCGGCTGTGCGGACCGGGCCGTCCGGCGTGGGCCGGCCCAACCTGGGCGGACTGGCCGGTCCGGGCCGGTCCGGCCCAAGGGGCTTGCCCCTCAGCCTTCGGACGCCCGTATTTCGGGCTACGGGCGTCCGTTTTGCGCACCGTCTGCGGAAGCGCAGAGCGCACGTCGAGGGGAATGGTTTGAGATGGTTTCGGGGATTTTTAATTCCCGAAACGAGGGGTCGCTAAGGCACGACGCGTCCTTAAGGGGACGAGCGTTTTTTTCGAGATTCTTGTTTTGGACGGCGCGGACGCGTCCGACGTCCGTTTTAAGCGTCGTCAGTGGCGTTGGAACCCTGGTGTCGAGGCGGAGGTTTACAGGGTGGTTCCGGGCGTTGAGGCTGGAGTTGAGGCGCGGGCCCCACGGCCCGTCTTTTGAGCTGCGTGCAGCTTTTAGCGACTTTTCCTCAGACGTCCGTTCGGGGCGTGCGAGCAGTCGATGTTGGGTGTTTTTTCGAGGGGATTGCAATGGTGCAATCCGCCCGCCCTAATTTGGCACGATGGTGCGGGGGCCACGAGGGTCGTTTGGGCGTCGACGGTGATTTTCCATCTTTATCACCGGGCGACCGTTTTGGACAAGGGAGTGGTCCATCTTTTGTACTTTTTCGGGAGGATCGCAACGGTGCGATCCGTTCATTGAGTTTCGGGACCAGGTTGCGGGTCCCACGTGGCACCGATCGTGTGCGGTGCGCTAGAACGCACCTTTTTCTCCGGATACCCGTTCTACTCAAGCTAGTAGTGCTTTCGACGTGTTTCTCCGAGAGCATCGCGATGACGCAGTCCGCCCGACCTCTTTCGGAGATGTGGTGTGGGCCCCACCCGACCGGGCTATGGTGAATAGTACCTTTTTTACCGGGTGGCCATTTTGGGTGATTGAGTAGTCAATCCTGTGTGTTTTTCTGTGGGGAACGCAGCGGTGTGCTCCGGTTGTTCAGTTTCGGGATTCTGGGTTGGGCCCCACACGGGTTTGGTCATGGTGAATAGTACCATTTTCACCTGTTGACCGTTTCGGGTGAGTGAGTAGTCTAACTCGCGTGTTTTTTCGCATGGTTTACAATAGTGTGATCTGTTTGGCTGTACGGATCCTCTTGCGCGATCTTGAGAAAGGTGGAAGCATGAAAGGTGCTCTAGTGGTGGTTCGCCCTACTTTGCTTGTAGCGGACCTTTGGCGAGTGATCGCGTGCACTCCTGTGTGAGTGATGTAAATGCTTGAGGTGACGCGTTTGGCCGTGCCTGGGCCTTTGAGGTGGAGTTGTTACGTCACGCCTTCGTGTTGACGTTGGGTGCCAGGTGCATGATAGCCTATGGGCCGGAACGAGGTATACTCTGGGAGTATATGGGATCGCTTGGAGGTACGTGTGGTTTGTACCTGAGATGTTCATGCGCTTGGTTGGGGTTGACCTGGGGCCACACGTCGTATGGGACCCACGTGCGTGTCGTGTTCTGCTTTACGTACTTTGACCTCTCGCGACGTAGAGGGTCCCTCGGTGTGTTTGTTTGACCAGCAGGGTGGAGTTTTCCCCTGGCTCGGTGCTTGTTTGTTGACCAGCAGGGTTGAGTGGTCTCCCACTAGTTTCGTTCTCAATGGATCGGCCAGTAGCAGTGCTAGTGGCACCCCGTGATGGAACAGACGTTGAACCCCTCAGGGTGAGTTGTACTGGAGTTGGGCGGTTGCACGATACCCGTTCCGCGTTTGGTTGGACAATGTTGTACCCTTCAGTGGATGTGGCCAGAGCAGTTATGAGTTTTACCCTCCAGCGGGGCTGGGCAGTGGGTTACTCATTGGCTTCTAGGGTCTACCCTCCAGCAGAGACTGGGCAGTGGGTCACCCAACACTGAGGGTCTACCCTCCAGCAGAGACTGGGCAGTGGGTCACCCGACACTTTCAGGGTCTACCCTCCAGCAGAGGCTGGGCAGTGGGACACCCGACACTTAGGGTCTACCCTCCAGCAGAGACTAGGCAGTGGGTCACCCGACGACCTCTTAGGGCCTACCCTCCAGCAGGGCTGGGCAGTGGGTCGCCCGTCGTCTAGTTCCAAGTCTACCCTCCAGTAAGGCTGGCCAGTGGGTCGCCTGTCGACTTATTATAGGTCTACCCTCCAACAGGGCTGGGCAGTGGGTCGCCTGATGATTTATTAAGGTCTACCTTCCAGCGGGGCTAGGTAGTGGGTCGCCTGATGATGTCTTATGGTTTACCCTCCAGCAGGGCTGGGCAGTGGGTCACCTGATATTTGGTAATGAATTACCCTCCAGCGGGGCTGGGCAGTGGGATACCTGTTAGCATTCCAGGCTCAGTCCTTTCTACTAGGCTATCCTATGGATTTCCTCCGTGAATACCGAAGCGGGACCCTTGGATGTACGGGTTGGTGATGGAACGACTTGACATTGAGAAGACCTCTCGACTGCAGGGCAGTGACGAGGAATGGTTTGACTTTCCTAGAACTCTCAAGTACGAGGGGTGCTTTCCCCACCGAGACGTGTTCTTGCGACGTGATCTAAAACTGTGCGGATGAGTCAGTGCCGCCCAAAGTGGATAGTATCGAAGTGCGGTGACTGAGCCCCTTGGCTTGCGGTTCGGGGCAGACATGCGGGATGCATGGCATTAATGGTGTTTCTTCTGGGACTGTTGGCGACTCACATTTCTTGGGCTGAGCTACGGGATAGAGATCCCCTTACGAGTTTGTTCGGGCTTCTTGGCAGAGCATAAGGATATGTATATACCTTGTTTCTGGTACCCACTTCTTGGGTTTGGTTACTCTCCTTCCAAGTTAGGCGAAGACGCGCGGGGTGTGCCACGTGCTTTCTGTGTCTAGCTTCTCATGGTTGGATGAGTCTACTCTCCTGCTATAGGCAGCGAAGACTCGACGGGAAGTTCATCTTCTCACCGTTTCCAACTCCTTGTGCCTGGACGAGTCTACTTCCTTTCATTTGTTGGGTTGAGCTGGACTCTTACTGCACTTTCAGTTGTACTCCTCTACTTTTCTGTTCGCTCTACCGCTCAAACTTCGGTACCTCCTTTGTTGCTCCCTCGAGCCTTCGGGGTATCCTACTGAGTATTTTTATACTCACCCCTGCTTGGGATTTGCCCGCACTTGGGTGCCCTTGCAGACGACGGACAGGTGGAGCGTGACTTCGGTGGAGCGTAGGAGCTTGGGAGCTTGGACCGCGTGCGGTGGTCATGGCCGGGTTCCAGGTGGGAGAACCCTCAGCAGTTTATTTTGTTTACCTGTTGCAGGCTTGTGGCAATTTTTGGTTGGGCGCGTGTTTTGCCCCTTTTCTTTTCAGTTTGTACTATTTAGTGGTCGATGCACTCTGTGGTTTTATATAGCAGTTGCCCTTTTTCTTTACTTGCCTTTTCTTTTACTCTGCACATTTGCATTGAGTTTGTTGCGTGTGTGTGTACAGGTGCTTAGGCAAAGGCCTCCCCGAATTATTGTGCCTTCGGCGCTGGTCGCCAGCCCCTGGCCTATGGAGGCGGGATTGGGGTAGTTGCGGCTCGAGCCCGGGTAGGGTCGGGTCATGACATGTATTCACTAATTAAAATAAAATAAATATAGTTCTTATCGTGGTAATAATTATCACATCGACTTTAACGTAATAATTTTTGACCATATGCAACTACTTCATTCCAGAAGCCAAAGGTTAAGACCCAATAATCCTTCATGCATCCGATTTTACCACATACCCTTTAAGTTCCAATGAGAATAAACCATAAAATAATGTAGATAAATCATTATAATATTTATATAAGTGATTGTGAAATCTACATGAGTTACAGATTTTATGATTTCATATTTAGGTGCATCTCTAATTCATTCTATTTTAATACTAGTAGCAATTCAAGGGTAAAATATTAGTTGTTTCCCAATATGTGGCATGAGTCTGCTATTTAGAGACACTACCACCACCCTTACTACCCTCATTCTACTTCTTTTTCATTATATAGGAGCCATTTAACACACCACTATATTGGAGATGACCCCTTATAAATCTCATCATGATTTTCATATCAATATATATCATCATGGCTTTATACACAACCCACTCATAGGTGTTAATATTCTACATTCAAATAAATTATTTAATATCTTATCAAAAGAACATAAAAAACCACTAGTCCATTATCTTATCATTAAATTCATTAATTAACATGTTCATAAAAACAATTTACATACTCCATTATAGTCAGATCATACTTAAGAAGGGTGAGGGTCTCCATGGATTTATCCATCATTAATGATTCAAGGAAAAAATACATGTAAAATATGTACATTATTTCCTAACACTCTAAACTTCCATGTTGTCTTACCTAAAGAGTAATATACCACAGTCCCTATATGGAGCCTTAAATCTTGTAGTTGAACATCTCACATTGACTAAATATAGGGTTTCTATATGGTTAAAATCCACTTCTTTTTTCCCAATGAGTCCTCCACTTCCTAATGATTGTACTCTTCTTTTAAGGATTAGAATTCTAGAAGCGAAAATATTTGGAATAATATTTTCCTCATCCATAACCTTATTTCAGAACAACTTATTGATTTTAGGTAGAAACTACACCCCAATTCACATCACGGACCACCCTCACTACCGATTCAATATGATTCTGATCGATTAGTGGATTTCATCATTGAACATCATCTGTTGTATCCTCCAAAAGAACAATTTCAATCCTTATAAGGCACATGGTTCTAGATTAATGATATAATAGAGAACATCATAAAAGTGATAGATATTATTTTTAACTATGAAACATAATAAAATAACTGATATTAGATCCAAATTCAACATAGGAGACATACATCCCAATATATCATGGTATCTTAAATCTTGTTACGACATTAAAAGGCCAGACTCTCACTTTTAATATACCCCTTATTTCCCCAAATACTATTTTATATCAACAAAATCATACCAAAACATTAGTATCACGGGCCAAATCTATCGATTGATACTAATATTTCATGAACTAACCTAGGACATCCCTGAATTAGACACATGTGATGGCCCGAGGCAAATCTCGAAGGAAATTTTCGAAAACCGAGAGTTTGTGAAAAGTTACTAGGAATCAAGAACTACCATTGAGAAAAATTTATCCCAAAGTAAACCAAAAAAACATTTAATAAATATAAAATAAAGAAGATGTTCAAATATAAATCAAAAAATCATACTCATAAGAGTATATAGAAAATAAAAGTGTTAATCCAAAGTAAAAAAACAAATGTAGAAAAGAAATTGACATACCATATCAATGTGATAAGAGGGAAAACATTTTACCATGTCACTATTGAACGAAAAAACGCCGCTAATATGCATGCCTAGAACTACCATGTGTCAATATTCCTTTACCCTCATTTGATAAAATAATATATATACAGTATAAACTTACTGTGTACGGTTTAAAAAACCCAATATGATCCCACCAAGTGATGCATAAGAAATATTTACAAACAAAATTATGCTCATTAATATAAAGACAAACCATGGAATATATCTTAATACAATTTTTAGAAAAACTATTAAATTCACCATTTCAAAATAATATGTAAAACATGAATAAATAAGACACCCTACTAGTAGTTACAAGTAACCCATTTCTTAAAGTAGATACATAGAAACTAGTTTTAGGGTAGGTTATGTCAATGTTAGAGTGGATATATACACAACAGTTATAAAATAACTATGTCCACACATATCCCTTAGACATATTCCGTGGGATGATTTAACACCCCAATATTTAAACCCTTGTGTCATAACAAAGTTTAATTAGTGTTATAGAATATGAAAATTTGTGTAGCCTCAAAACACCCTAGCATGGTTGTCCTAATCCAACCCCACCAATGTTTCATAGGTTCTCATGCTTAAGATACCCATTTAGAGGATTTAAATTTTTTAATCAAACAAGGAAAAAGGAAATATATATAGTAGATCAAATCATTTCAAAACCAAATTACACGTAATTCCAAAACTCACAAAAAACATGATTTCAAATCAATATAAATTATAAATATGAAAAATTAATGCCTTATTATGAAGGATATGAATTCATCAGCTTTAAAGAATTATAAATACCCAATAAAATAATTTTCAAAAAAATTAAATGATGAATAATACTTGGTTTATTAAAAATAGTCATTTCATGAAACCATTGACCTCAAACAGAAGCTATTTTCAACAAGGGAAATTGATCCAAAACCCATGAAAAATGAAAGATCTTAATAAGAAATATAAATATTAAACCATGTAATGCATATCATGAAACCTAAATTGATCAATTGAGAACAATGTAATAACATAATAAGATAATTATAAAGGAAGTGCATAGTGACCAATATAGATCCAATATCATTCTACCTTCCTCATAATTAATCTAATATAATTCCAAATAAATTATGATATAGCCTATATATTTGACAAAAAAATCACTGATATATGGTTTTTTTAAGATAACGAGTGTGATCTAAAAAACTATGTAGATAAAACTCTTACCCTGTGTTTCCATGTTCAAACAACCTATGATTCATTGGAATCACTATCTAAAAGTGGTATGATCACAAAAACAATTATGGGGAACTATATGAATTATTATTCAATGATTTAGGAGGACTAATGTGATAAATGGGAGGAATAAATATATCAAAAATTTTTTATAAATATTCAACATTTAGTTTGGACAGAGAAATTAAAAAATCAGGTTCCAATCTTGTACATGATTCCATCCATTAGGATAAGCCACATTATTTGGTCACCAACGAACCTTTTTAAACAACACTTTCCCAAAATAATGTAAGTCAAAAAGATTAATGGTAATTATTCATTTTTAGCCACATCATGTTCCATTTATAAAGATCCCAACAATACTCCATAATTTCCCAAAATCCATTCAGATCAACTAGATAATGGTTATAGAATAATGGTTAGAAGTTATTATAAATACATGTATGTGACATCATGATGTGATGGACCAAAATCCATTCTACTACTAAATAAAATAAAAATTAGTGTAATAAAAAGGTTATTGGCTCTGATTATTATTTTTGTATACATTATGTGTTTTCAATATATATTTTTTATACTATTTCATTATATATTTAGTAACTAATACAACTAGTCATGTTGAAAATAAATTATACACATACTAACATGACCTATCAAAATGAATAACATAATATATCAGACAAGCCCATCCAGAAGCAAAGCTACTTACCATTTATTAAAAAGAAATAAAAGGGTATATAAGAGCAGTAGATGGGGTCAGATAAATATATGCTATCATCAACAAAAACAGTTCTAGAGATCATAAAATGACAAATCACTTCCATAATCAGAGTCACCAGCTCTCTCCCACTCTGATTGAGTCTTATCCCGATTTAATATTTTCAAAATATTTTTATCCAACTTCCTTGACACCTTAGAGGATGATCTTGTAGACACGTTTCTAGGAACATTAGAATAATCCTTGCATGGTCTTCGCTTTGAGGGAACAAAGGTGAACCCCTCCCTAGTAGAACCCTTTTTATTATCACATAAATCCAAATCCTTGTATGTGGTGTGTCCGCCACTGCCCGAGACCCAAATCAGGGTACCCACATTCTCCTACTCACCCTCAGAAACATTCCCCCATTTTTCAGGTAATTCAGAAACATAGAAAAGCTTCTGGATGTCCTAATGGCAATCAAGATGTTGTTGTGCATCATTCTGCATGGGGACGTCAACTTGGAGGGAATCAGGGTCCACGACTGGAGTAACCTCTTGGACCAAATGAGTGGTAGAGGGTCCACTATGGGCCTTCGTCGGAGATACATCAATTAACAACCCTTTTCCAGTATCCATCCCATTTGGGAAATTGGGAATGAGCTCGCTATGTGAATCACCATCATGTGCAGTAGATTTTCGCAACATAGAATCTTTACCCTTTGACTTCCTATGATAGAGAGCTGTTGAATGTCCTCTCACCCCACATTCCCCACAAGAAACATTCCTCTGACATTACTCTAATGAGTGTCCAACGACCATACATTCATTGCAGAAAAGATGTTTTTTTCATACTCAACCTCAATATGAATGTTGTCAGAAGGAGTGTAAAGGGTTACCTTGTCAATCAGAGTGGTGCTAAGATCAACCTCCACCAGCATCCTAGCAAAATGACTGAACCAAACATCCTCGGTCTCTTTGTCAATCCTAATCGGGGTCCCAATTGCCATGCCAATATCATGCAAAATTTTCGGATGTTAGGGGACCCAATTGAGTCCATGAAGATGAATCCATAACTGAGAAAAAGAATTTCTTGCACACGAGACATTAAAATCCAATGCCCATTAATGTAAATGAAGACATCTAGGTTTCAGAAACAAGGATTCCATGCTCCATGCTCGAAGCATCAAATCATCAGACGGAAAAAGGCAGTGGAAAAATCCTTGACCAAGCGAAACACATTTCAAATTTGAGAAACCCCACAAAAGCGTAGTTCTACAGATCAAATCATCAAGCTTCCACAGTTGTGAACTTTTAGGAAGGAAAATTCATCAAATCAATTATTTTTTCCAATTGACATTCTATCATCAAGTGATGTAGAATTGGCTTCAACGTGAGCTGATGAGCCCTTTCGAAGAGTTTTACCAGGACCAGAGTCCTTCAAACGTGCAAATGCGCATGCTCCATCAAATTTCAACCATAAATTTTAATTTTTCATCACATCATAAGAGGAATTAGAACCAGTCAAAACATCACCGTGGGGCAGAACCAGATCTCGAAGAAACGCCTCACAGGGCGGAACCAGATCTTAGCGCAACACCTCAACCGAAGCAACAACAACATCATACTTCTCCCAAATTGATGAAATCCACAAATCGCCTTGGCTCGCATCAATCATCAAGATTATAGGAGATGGATGTGATGCATCCGCAGATCTGGTGCAAGGCTTCGAAGCCGCATTAACATCGGGCGTAGAAATCGACGTCAGCCCAACCATAGGGTTGCAAGCATCGTTCGTGAGCCAAGGGTCGTGAGAAGATGTCAAAGAGGGAGCCACCACTGCCACATTAATGCACATTCCAATTGATATAGATTACTAAGATAAATTTGTTCCAAAATTAAATTCATCAATTAGAGAATACATTTCGATGAAATATTATGGAACCTTCTGTATTATATTAAAATATGTACTAATTATATATGATATTTTTAAAAAATTTAATTATAGTATTAATTTTATATTAGAAGTGTAGAGGATTGAATTCATATTAAGTGATACGGTAAATTATAATAAATAATTCCTATTGATTCTTATCATAATAAGTATTATGGTTTTATAGAGGAACAAAAAACCCCACCTACCAACATTATATGAAAACATTATTAATCTAACAACATGGGATGATTCTGTTTCTTAATGTAACGTAAAAGAATTTAGGTTCAAATAAAACTAATTTTAATTTTTTATATTTTTTTTAAAAATAATTTGTTTTTTACAATTTAATTTATGGAATAGTAAGGTAGTGAATAAATTAATCAATTTGAAACATAACTATGCATCACAACCATATATTGAGGATGGGGTACGCTGCACCTGAAAAATAAATGATATTTTTATAAAATAAATATTGTAAATACTTTCATTATATAAAAAACTTTGGATTTTTTTGAATATATTAAGATTGATTATTCCAAATCTCATATTTACTCCATCCCGTGCCATACTCTATGGAAGTAAGAATGTGTAAATTTAATGTAAAATGGTTGATAAAATTACATTAAATTTATGTGAATCAAGAAAAAGGTATAAAATAAATATAATCAATTCTTATTTAATATCATTAAATACAATAATGAATACCTAATTGTTGATATTTTTATCTATTTTATTCAAAGAGGATTCATATACCTTATCTAGAAAATAAATGATTTCAATTTGATTGAAGCGAAGAAAAGAATTATGTCATTTTAGAGGTGTAAATTTTGGTATCAAATCATGAATCTTCATTACAAAAGTAAAAGAATAGGGAGATATATTTTGAAAATAAAATTTATATAGAATAGGATTTAAATTATACTTGAAAGAATAGATATGAATAATAAAAAAATAGAGCATCATCTTCAAAGGGATAAACAACAATAATAAACTCAACAAAAACAATAAAATGAAACGTTTCAAACACCATTTTTGGGAATGTAATTCATTTTAGGATTCAATTGAATGAGGTAATAAATTTTTCTTCATTCTTGTTTTCATTAATTGTGAAAATTATTATTGATAATTTTCATGATTTTGAAAACTATATGGTCAAATTTATTTTAATTTATATCTATAATAGCTCAATTATTACCTAATTGTGAGAACGAAATTTATAATATATGTGGTGATACATTATACATAATAAATTACCAATAGATCATGTGGGATTATTGATTCAGTAACAAAATAGGCCAAGATATAAGATATTCATTCCTCTTGAGGATTTTAATATTCATATAGGAGAACATGATATTGGAAATTTTCTAGCATAGTGGTTTCATCATACCAAAATCATTATTATGAAGGGATATTTAATTTTAAACATATATATATTTTAAAATATTTTACAATGAATGAAAAAGGATTAAACTCATGTATGTAATGATAGATGTATAAATAGAAATTATAATTAAAAGTATCAAATGGATTGGTAATTGGATAAAAATACTTATAAGAGTTCCTTAAAATCCGACCACCCAAAGAATAATAGTTATTGAAATTATATGTTTGTACATATAAAATATATAAAAAGGAAAAAAATTGACATTGAATTTAGGAGGAAAATATATAGATCTTTATCTCAAGGTATTTTTGTTCTTGAGAGTGTAAATGGTACTTTTATACATTAATGGTTTGGGGAATCAGCTGTGATGTATATATGAGTTACAATTTAACAATTCATTTTTACATTAATTGATATATTATTTTTGTTAAAATATTATAGTATTAATATTTTTAAAGACATTTTTATCAATATTATGTAAATGAACAATTTTTTAACAACACTTTATCATTTGTTAATTCTTATGTCACTTCTATTGAACAAATATCAATGAGTCTACATGAAATTGAGTTCATAGATAAAATTTAGATGATGTGTTTGAATATAAATTAATTAATTAATCATTAATTTTAATACATAACATGATGAAGTGATGTAATATCCAATAAATATATTTAATTTAATTTAATTTCTAACCATTTTTTTTCTATAGTGAGAAATGGTTTCTTTTTATTAATAATCCATGTATTTTGGTTGTATATTTTATTTATACAATTCAAAGGTATCCTAAAAATCATAAAAACATTATTCCCTTTATTAATTATTAATTATTTATTTTAAATTTTATATAAATGTTGTTACATTATATGTTTTATACTATTTTTATACCTGATTTGTTTATGATAAAAATGATTTTATTTAATTTTATATGTACGGTATGGGAGAATTTAGTGAACTTAAGATACAAAAGGATATTTAATATTGTATAATTATTAATGTATCTATAATAATGCTTCACTATAAAAATATATTTCATAACAAATAATTATAAATCTTATTTTATAGTGAAAAAAAACTAAAAATTTTGGCCGAATTATGGTTATTATGTATATAATATATGAATGATATTGTATATCATTCGGAAACCCATCTCCCAATAGTGGTATTTATGATAGTATGTAATAATTTAATCAAAATATCTATTAACTATTTATTTATCTATATAATCTATTATAATATAGAATATATATTTATAACATATTAAAAAAAGGAAATAACTTTTTTCAATTATGAGGGGACATCCTGCATTGTGTCAAACTATTTAAATACATCATTAAGATGTGGTTTCCTATCACTTATGAAATTTCTATTATATTTAAATTTTAATTGATATTTTATTTTTACATTCCATCATTCTGTTACATTTTAATTAATTTTAATTTTTTCATAAAGACATCTGATTCAAGTTCAGGTTCATTATTATGATGTGCTCTAGGTTTTGGTATTTTCACTTTTATTGTTTAATAGTTATTACAATAGGATATCTTAAATTTTTATGTCATTTAGAGTTTCTTGAGAATTTAAAATGTTGTTGATGAATGGATGGTATCGGTTGCGATGTGTAGTGGGATAACCATGACATTGATGATAACGAAACTGAATGTTGTCTTAGACGGTGTGTTTTGTTGGAAATGACACTTTTAGTATAGTTGTAATGTAGTGTTTTTTACATCCTATAGGAGATGACTATTGTGGTATAGAGATCGAGTTAGTTACAAAGTGTACTTGGGGAGGTATTTGTTCAGTTATTCCAAATTGGGTACCCATGTAGCAATGAGCTCGATTATATAGTATACCACTTATCAGGTGGATTGGTTATCAATTATGGTTTAATCTATTGTACTATATTCTTTACCCATGATATAGAACTTGGAAGAAGTCTTTGTATGGTTTCTATAATCCAATTAACTGGGGTGACTCCTGCAATTAATGGGGCTATGTATGGTGGTTTGGTTACTTTGCAGTGTGGTTCATGAGGTCGTGCAGTGGTCTAATAAAGTCAAAATTGCCTCTAAATATTTATATTCCCCATAATATATTTCTTCATCCACATTTCACTCTTAAATATTAGGCTCCCAAGGGATCTCTTTTCAGTCCCTTGAATCCCGTTTTTATAAGAATTCCACCCTAGAATTGGGAGACAGATTCAGGTTGATTTCTCTCCATTATTGAGTTAAGTGACTCTATTAATGGGATCAAATTCATGAATAACATAATATTTTTGTATAAAAATAGTTTTTTCTTCTATAATGTTGATTAATCTAGTGTAAAAGTAGATATAGTCATGAGAACTATGTTTTAAAATGGGTTCTCATTAAAAAAAATTGATCCTGATGTGTTGTTGAAATTAATTAAAGGTACTTATGATTCAAAAATAGATTTTGAAAAATGGAATATGTAAGGATTCACTATAAAATTTTGTTATAAAAGGTGAATTATTTTTCAAGTTGTTTTGAAACGAAACAATAGCACGTTGGGAACATTGGGTCTGTTTTGAAATTGACATATAACTTCAATATGTGTAACAACACTAGAAGTGCTGATATCAATAGACTATTGGAATCAATATTGATTAAATATAAATTATTCCTAGAGAATGATTTATTTTAATGTCACTATATATTTAAATATGTTGGATCCAAAATATTGTGCATTTTTATTTATTCTTGATTGAAAACATGTTGGTATATTTCATAGTTGGTTGATAACATGTTTATCTTATAGGGTGTCTATAGATGTTTTTATTATTTTCAAATACTTTCTTACGCATACTCTATATATTCATTGATTATGTGAATATTAAAGGATATTATGTAAATCTAAAGGATGTCTAAAAATTTATTTTTATCACATGACTATAATTTATCAAGTGGATTTTTTAAAATCTTGAGATAAAATGTTCAATATATTAGACATTGTAACGGTTTATTGGTGAAATATTATTGGGTATTTTTCAAAAATGATACTATTTAATTTTAGATTTTTTAGCTGTTTTTTTACTTTACAGAGTTAAATAGAAGATAATAATGTACTTCACATGCTTCCCTTGACTGTGGTTGCATCCTTAGTGAGCCGGTTTGGTGGTAATAGATTTCCACAAGGTGTTACTACTTCAGCGAGACTTTTTTATGTTATAGTATTTTTTTGGCTTCACTTTTTATATCTCATAGATATTTAATCCTTTTTTCTCTATGTACACTCTTTTTCATCTATATCGTAGGAGACTAGTTTGGTTGTTTTTTGTTCATCTACATTTCATGGGCCATCTGAGAATATATTTTTGATCAAACCATGTCCTTTTATTGAAAAATAATATCAAAGGGTTTACCTAGATAGATGTGTTATTAAATAGACTATTTTTTTATTAGATTCATTGGTAGAAAGGATTTAGGACCGTCAAAATTTAGGTTGTAAGTGTGAGAGGGTGCTTCGCCAGCTCACTTCCATGTCTAAACTCATGTTACCGTGGGTGGTTCGAAAATTTTACCAAGATTTAGACTTGGTGTTTTGGGTTCTTTTAATGGATTGGATATTGAGTTTATTTTAATAATCCTTTTTGAATTTTAATTGTTTCCTTCTATTTTTAATCTATTTTTTACTGAAATTCTTGTTGTTTAAATGAATTATTATTAATTTATATGTTTTATTTATCATTTGGGAATTATTTATTAATCTAATTAGTTATTTTATAGTGTTTACTAAATAATTAAATATACTAGATAACATCCAAATCTAAGAGATAAAGGTGTGATAAATGTTCTATAGGTGAATCATCTGCTGGACCCTTCATTGGTGGAAACTGTAATATGCACTATTCAAAATCTAGGTTAGGTAGGTATTAGAAACCAAGGTTTATTGGTGGATCATGGATCAGAAATGACTAATAATAATACACACATCTTTAATGGTAACAAAATAATCTCATTAATATTAAAAATATATTGGAAATATTGAAATGATATTTAATTTTTAATAGACTACAGTGTACTAGAAGGTGATTTTATATAAATACTTATTTTAGGTACTGATTGTGAGACTATATCATGAAAGCTATGTTATATGAGGATCTCACCTAAAATTATTTCAATAAAATATTCAATTATAATTTTTATCCGGAACCATTGTGAGTGGAGAAGACCAAATAATTTCTGACATTAGTGTAGTGAGAATATAAGGGTTTGATGTATTCCACCCATTTCTGTAAGTTCATAAAAATATCTGATGTTCTTGTTAATAATGAAAACATCAATTTTTAGTTCATTTATTTAAGACGGAGGGATTAAATTTGGTCAATACATACTCTCTTATTCCTTATATATATTGTGGATGTGGCTGAAAAAGTTGATATGGTTAAGGTAGACATAGCTAGGATAATGGGTTTCAGTAGAGCTTTATATGGTGTAGCTATTATTTATGGGATGTATTATAGCTAGAAAACTAAATTCAAGGGTGAAATGTTTTATTCGGGAATAGTTTCATGGGATTCATCATTAAATAAGTTGTTTGTTCGCAATAAATGTGGAAGGATCAGTCATACAAATCCTAAATATATAGGAGAACTAACAGAGTTTCATCTCTAAGAAAAATATGGTCATATGAAGATATTTTTTGGAAGTTTTTACTATGGTATTAAGGCTAAATCCACTCTCACATAGGGTTGGCACGTTCATTCTAATTTGATCAAGGGTGGCGATTGTTACCTTCAGGATAAGGGGATGTCAATGTAGGTAAGACGAATCGAGGAGGATCTATTATCAAACATCTTTAGGTAGTGGAGTATGTGTCATACAGATATGAGAATGGCCATCTATTATTAGAGGTATTATTTTTATTTAATCCTCATTGGTGTTACAATTTTTAAACATAGGTGTTACTCAGAATGTTTTTTCATCACTGTTGTTTTACAAATTTTACATACATTTAGAGATTATGACATTATTGTTGGATCATTACAAAACATTGGGAAATAGGTATGAATAAGTTTTTACATTTCCTGTGTGTTAGATTATGATAGAAATATTTTATGTGATATTGGATTTCATGTTTATTCATCTTGAATACTTGAAGTTGATTTTTGGAATGGATTACATGACCATTGTAATGGCCCATATCAGTCGTTATCATCATCATGTTAAGTTTCTATCTCCCAGTGGATTTTCTCATTATTTTATTATGAGTGGGATTCTGGATATATGGTAGTGGGGCATGATGTTCCTTATACTGGATTGATCCACGAACGGTTATTAGATATATTCCTTGATGCGGCTACATATTTCTTGATCAGCGCACTTCCTAGAGTGTGGAGTGGGTACTCCAGGGTTTTCATGGTGATTTGTTTTGGGTTACCAACAGATAGATATCGTGGTTTTACAATTCAATTACATCATAGTACAATTCCCATATTAAATAAATATTTTCACCTGAACTATTCTTAGTTTATGGAAATTAATGTCCAACTTGTATACCTCAAGGTTGTGATGTTTATTTATCCAAGTGTGTCAACTTGTGCTTTCATTATCCACATTGATTAGAATATTCATAGGATCCTAAAACATTACATTTACTATAAAAAATATAATCAAATAACAATCAATAATAAATTACCCTTTCTATGTGTTGGGAAAAATCCCTCAAGGAAACATTGATATATTTTAAGGTTGACTGTGTTTGATGAAAAAGGGGGCATCCATTGTTTGTTAAGGGGGTCCAAAGATATTATTGAAATTTTTTTTAATAAAGAACTGTGAAAAGAGAGTGAATGATCTGGTGGTGGTTAAAAAAGAATAAATACAAGGGGGGAACTATTTTCTAGTGTTCGCCATATTATTGGGTCTCAAAATCAGGAAAATGGATAATGTTATTTTTTGAAAAGGAAGTTCTGTGCAAGATTGATGGTGATTTGGAAACATGCATTAAATGTGTGTTTTATGATCTGAACATTGAAATATGTAAAAGGTATGTAGTGCATGAAATATTTAAAAATGTGTGTGAAATAAGAGGTTGCACAAAAATGGTCTACCCGCCCAATGCAATGTCTTGTTGATTTTTGAAAACTTGGAGAGGAACTTAAATGACCTATCAATTCTTCTGTGTAAGGGTTAGAGATTCATATAAAATATAGTTAACCCCCCTTATTCAATTTATCTCAACACATAGAGAAAATGGGATCCATAAATGGTGTAAAAATTATATGAAAAGGGAGTTATGTGAAATCTAACGAAGTAGCATGTAAGTTTGGGAGTCATTCGAAAGAATTGGAGTTGAGTATAAAAATAGAGTTTAATGCAAGATAAGGTAGTTTTGTGTAATATCGGTGTTGCAAATAACACTGAAGATACTTGTAAAATGGGGTTTTCGATCATGGAAAAATACATACACGTAAGGCGTAATGGTGGTTGCGCAAATGATTTAAGGTTTCCCAATAAGACTGTGGTGAAGTTGTATTCATCATAGGATTAGTGGAACTTCAACAGATCATCTATCTACATTTTGTGTTGTATCATTTATTATAGATAATGAAGGTACCTACAAGTCCCTAAATTATGTGTGGATCCCTTCATTGAGTTGTGAGTGAAAGAAAATGATGGTGGTGATCCTTCCCACCATCATTAAGCTGGAAGAAGATACATAGGGAGTGACCCTTGGGAATCATGTAAATAGACCTTAAACATTATAAAATAAGTGATCTTGGGCATAATAGTTATCAACCATAATCAATCATTATAAGTAGTGATCCTTAGTGTATTTAGTACCGTCGGAACATCATTGATTCATGCTCTTTTTATGTATCCTAGATAGGTTGAACAAAATAAAAAATTAATGTGCCCATGCAAGGTTTAATTTTTATTCATTTATTACTATGAGTAAAAGTGATAAGTTTGTTTTGTTTAAATATGTACAAAGATCAAAAGTTGATGTAATTTTAATCTTTCATACCCTGATCCCCCCCCTAAGATAATTAACCTAGTGGACCAAACACCAATAATTTTTTATCTCATTGATCAAAACAGAGAGACTCATTGGTTTTCAAACATTATCATATGGTTAGGATTACATAATTTTTATTCTAGGGAGATGAAAAACCTAAAACATTGTTTAGGAGTTGGTATAATATTCTTGAGTTTCTATTTATTTCATTCATCCTCACTTGCTCTTCTGTATAATTAATAGTGTTGATGAACTGAATAATTCATCAATTCTTGGAGTCTTTTATAGTGAAATTTAGTTATGATATTTTGATATAATCTAATTTATGGGAGGAGTATCATGATCACTTAAACATTTTCCTCAGTATCTTGAAATAACTTCTTTTATTTGGTAAAATTTCTACATGTAAATTTGTGATCTAGGATGTGATGATTCTATGGAATTTTATATATGAGATGGAAATAATAGTTTATACAAAAAATATTTATGTGGTAATGTCTTGTGATTAACCTATACATTTTTATAAGATCTAGATTTTCATGGGTTCATATTGTTACTATAGGTGTTCCATTCAAGACTTCTCTAAGAATGTATCTTTAATGAAAGATTTTACTCATAAGGGTTTAATGTTTGAGTGGAATGAAAAATACCGATGATCATTTGATGAAAAAAAGGTGTGGTATAATTCAAATCCGAATTTTATTATTTTGGAACCATGTTTAGGATATGATTTGTTCTGTGATTCATCGGCAATGGGATTGAGGTGTTTCTTGATGTAGGGGAATAAGGTTGTGGAATATGGCCCCCACCTCTTACTCCCACATGGTAAAAACTACCTTACCCTTATTATTGAGTTGGAATCAGTTATCATGCACTAAAAATTCCTTATCATTATCTCTTTCGGGAGTGGTTTATGGTATATTTTGATCACAAAATCCAAATGTATATTTTTACATAGATGGATCAGAACATTTAAAAAAATGATGTGTGGAGTATCTATTGATTTTTTTTATATTTATTATAATCCAAAAAGGTAATGTGGTCATTAATTCATTTACAAGGAAACTAATTTATCAATAATTGACGAGATTAGTGTAGTAGTGGTATCTTATGAGTTTATTGATTAAAATGATATTGGTAGTTAAAGAGGTTAGTGACAACGTGTTCTTAGATTTAGTAAGGACTGAATCATCATTTTTGAATAATTTCGTCAAGAGAATGTGTTCGACACTTATTTCCATTACATTATTAAATATTATAAATGATGGGGAGACTTTAATTGATTGGTCTTGATCTCCCTTTTGTAAGTTGTGTTTTTTAGGTAACTGGGTCGTTCCAACTTCTCTGAGGTGAGAATTGATAGAAAGTTTAAATCCATCTTATTGGTATGTAAACCCTATAAATATAAAGATTTATCATGATTTGATTTGTTGGTATTGGTTTCCAAGGATTAGGCTGTAAATAGTATATTTTTAAAGTTTTTTCTCTTATTAGAGGATTAATATTGGACATTTGGAGGCATTATTGTTTGATACAACCTTTCACCAATCCATTATGGATAAGATATGGTAATTACATGGGTTTATTTATTTTCTTCCATGTAATATTAATAATTAAAATTTAATATTCCTCATGGTTTATTGAGTTATGAAATTAGATCATTTCCCCCTTGTCAAGTAGATCATGAATTTGAAATAGACCATGAACTTGTTTGCATGTGAGGTTATGATACTTCTTGAGATTTCTTGTATGATTTATTCTAGTAGGGACCCATGTTTTACATGAATGTTTTTAAATTTATGGAAGAGGCAATCGATTACCATTTAAAATTAAATATTTAATATCACTTACAAACAAATTTATGAAATACAGAGCTATACATATTATTTACAATATGCTTTGGCCATGTGTGCATGATTTTGGTGGTTCTGGAGAAAGGAATCTTCCTCTAGTCAAATATTTCAATAAAAGTATTTTTTTCATTATTCAATTAAAATTATTCTCATTAAATATATATATGGTTATCCATGTAGATCTCATTTATGTTCAGAAGTGTTGGGAGAGTGGTCCTTAGTTGGACGAGCCTTTTTCATGAGATGTTGTAAAAGGTATTATTTATTTGGATTTGATTTATCATGATATAGAGTCATCATAAATCCAATGCATACAATGATCACCGGCTGCTATATTTTAATATTAGTGATTATGATTTCTTTGTCATTCACCTCACATAGTCACCATCAATTGTGTATGTTGGGTATGATGAAACCGAGGTTTTCTTGCCACTTATAGATCATTGAACTAATTATATAGGTGCCTTATCATTATAAATTAAAAAGTAATTTTACATCAATTCATGTCATGTTTCATGTTTCTAGGATGATGATGTATAATTATAACCTTTACCAAGTGATTTATTATGAATATATTGATCTTGATCATGAAACCACTCTTATTGAGCAACTAGTTCAGGTTATGAATCATTGATAAAATGAACTGCATGGTAAAATATTCCACTGAGTCCATGTATTATAGAAATGTAGACAGGATGGCCATGATAAATTGGAATGGGAGTCATTTTGGACGTATCAATAACTTATTCTTTTTTAAAATACTAGATTTTTTATCACTTTGGGGTGTTACAACATGATATTTGAAACAACATTGTGTTTGATAGCATATACAACATTCAAAACAATGTTTAAAACAAACCAAAAAAATTATTATTTATATATGACTGTTAAAACCCATCCATTAAATTTAAGGTGAAAATATGATTAATCATATAATGAAATATATAAAATTTCATAATCATTTCCAATTTGTTGATTATTTTTTAATAAATAAACACATAATTTTTAGTAATGTTATTTCATTCATCAAATATATGTTTTTCTTCAAAAGGATGTTCTTATTTCTTTATATGATAAATTAATTATAATTAATTTTGGATACATTTAAAAATTATGTAAATGAAATTAATATCTTAAATAATCCTGTTAAAATTATATTAGGGTTGTGTTTTGGGAATATTTTTTAAATTTTTTATTTTTCTCATTAAAAGTGAAAAATACTTTTTTTTTAAACTTTCAAATTCTTTATATTAAAAATTCAATTAAATAATTAAATTATAACTAAAATTAGATTATATAATATTTGTTAAGCTACAATATAATTTATATAATTTCAATCATCCTCATAACAAATTTTTTCAAATGTATATTTTCTTAACATAAAAATGAATTTTTAAGAAATCTATTTTTCATTGTGTTTTTTCAGTTTAATTTAAGATAAAATTCAGAAACAAATTTTATTTTAATTTTATAAATGAATTATAATTTTGGATTTAGTACGTAGAAATATTGAAAGTATTTCCATTTTTTCCTATTGAATAATAAACATATATATTTTTATTACGAGGAGAAATGGGTAAATCATGTACATAAGGGTAAAAATATTATGATAAGAAAAATAAAATTACACTTAAAGTTGTCCAAAATTTATTTTAAGAGTTTTTTCATCCATTTTTCATTTAGTATTGGTTAAGAGTTAATTTATTTCCATTTATATTATATTATGTCCTTCAAAAAGTTTTTAATGAGAAGTTAAAGATGTGGCATTCATGTTTTTATTAAATATAAAATTTTATTATGGAGTAATCTAGAGGATATATTTGACTATAAATGGTTATTTTAAATATAAAATGTGTATATATATCATATGAATTTATTATTAATTTTTAGTGAATAAAAAATTACTTTAAATGCTTACATAGCATTGATGCAGTGATTATTCAATTAATCAAAAAATAAAATAAATGATATTGAAAATATTAAAACTAATATAATAGTTATTTATTAACACTGTAAAAAAAATTTATAGATTAATGTAACATATTAAAAAAAATTAAATGATTTTTATGTCATTTTTTTATACTATTAATCTAAAAGTTATTAATCGTGTAAAAATTCAAAGTATTCATATTTAAGGAATATACTATTTTATAAAATTATTAAAAAATTACAAAAATATTAAACAATAAAAAATGGGTTAATATATGTTCTAAAATTCATAAAATGTTAATTTATAGGCTATTTGGAATCATTTTTCTCTAGAATAGTCTTATTATATTTTAATATTTTGAGAAATTCCAAAAATGCCCCTCACCTCAGGTATAAAAGGGAATCCATTCATTAAAAACAATACTCCAAATGGATTCATCTATATTGACCAAACTATATGAATTTATATTAATAATATCATTATCTATTTTTAAGATTTCCATGTCCTTCTAAAAGGCCTACCCTAGATCCATTTAGAATAGATTAAGAGGAACTCCACCAAAAAAATGTAATCGTCTTGGCAAACTCTTTCATGTTTATTTCATCTTCTATTATTATTGATATTTTGTTTAGAAAATACTATAATAAATCTATAATAATCAATATAAAGATATTTTTTATTATTATTATCCATCTACATTCCATGTTTTCTATATCCAATGATAAATAGAAGCACAATGTGTGCGTCCATACAACTTATTATCTACACATAACTGTGTAATTAATTTTTAATCAACACATTACTCGAATCGGTATAAATATTGGATTAATATATATAAATTATATATTTTACTAAAAACCTAATATATAATGGTTAATTATTATTTACCATTATTTCTTTCTATCGATCAAGAAATGAAAACAACGTTCGTGCATATGTTTGACCTACCGCCTCCATAAATGGTGTAATTTATTTTTTATCACTAACAATATAGAAAACTAGAAATATCTCAATATTTTATATATATGATATTTAATCTATAAATATAATTCTTTAAATTATGGAACTATGATAAACATATAAGGTCTGTAACTTCCAAATCAAAATATACATGAAAAATGAAGTTGTTAATACCCGAATTAGTGATTTTAACAATGATAATAAAAATCTGGAAAAATATTATAAGAATAAGATATATGATATGATATATATTACTATGGTTCATTAATATATCTATGATAAATATATACTTAATTTCTAGGAGATTATAACACGTATAAAGGAAGTTGAACCTGAGATAAGTGACTTCGTCTCAACTTTTCTTAGTTGAGGCATATTTTGATGTTATGATCCAAAATTATTTTATAAGGTTTTTATAAGGACTATTTAAAAATTTATTAAATGAATTTATTTATTCTAATGATTTGTAATTTTTATAAAATTTTCTTCATTTTACGGGGAATATGATATAACTGATTACAAATTAGTAAGGGTTTCTTGTCCCATTTTTAACTTTTTTATACATATTTTTTATTCACCACTTATTTCTATTGTGTGGTGTATATACTACCCCTTTGATATATTATATCATGAATCTATTTTTAATGAAGTAATATCATTTATTGTTTGATGTTATTTCTTTCGTGGGTATTACTACTCAAAAGATACCTAAGTGATATTGGTTCATTTCATAATCACATCATTATTCAAGAATGTTGATTTTTATGTCTTTTTTGACATTATTTCTATTCCAAACTGATATTTTATAAAAAATTAAAATTTTTAAATACACCTGTTTCATTATAAAGTCTATTTTAACACTTTTTTACTTTTTAAATATTTTTTAAAATGGAATCTTCTTTTCATTGTCCAAATAAAGTTTGTTTGGTATTTCTCAAATAAAAGTTTGAAAAGAATGATATTTTTATCACATACAACATGAAGGTAATTTCTCACATTCATGATTCAAAAATTATTTCAGCCTCCCTTTAAAACATTATAGGTTAATTTTCAATGAAAATTATTTCGTTAATACAGTATCATTTTATAGATTTAAAAATTATATTCAATGTTAAAAAAGTGAATTTTCCTAAATAAATAATAAAGTAATCTCTTGAAAATATTTTCATCTTTGCCAAAAACATTTATTGAATTATATATTGTAGATATATTCTAATGATTCCATTAATTATATTTATCTTGTTTATTTATGATAATTTTGACTAGAGAAGTTTTTGAAAATCCTTATGACTATTTATTCTAATATAGATAGTTATTAATTTTTTATTGGATATTTATTCAACTATATTATTATCTATATAAGGAATTCATTGGTATTAGTAGGTGATAGTCAGGGATTTATATATCCCCTTGATGCATTATTAGTTTATATTGTGAAAACTATATTTTGGTTTTCCTAATATTTACCAATTTATTAGATTCTTGGCATGAATCCTTGATGGTATTATATTATTGTCATAAAGCCTTGCTGATATTATATTATATTCATGAAGCCTTGATGGTATAATATTCATTTAATGGATCCTTTAGGGTATTATATTCTTGGAACTAATCCTTGATGGTAATTTTCAAATTCTATGATTAAAAAGTTCATCATTTTGAAATCAGTTATTGATATTCTTTCTGATTATTTGATTAGTTAGAATATCCACGGTTATGTTTCATTATTATTTGATTTTTTATATGGAATTAAATTGTCTTTATGTGTTCATGACATAAAATAAAAAAATTATTGAGGAAATGTAATGTGTTTTATTTATTTACCTTTCCTTTTTTATTATGAATTATCTTATCTATATAGTCAAGTTATTTAAATGTCACGTTTATTCAGTTATTTATCTTTCCTTATGGATTATTCTTACAGATTCATGATAGCTTCCATTATACTAAACCATTATAGGGAATTTCAGTTCACCCATTATTTTGTATCATTTATTCCTAGGGTACTAGCAAGATTTTTTTTGATTTATATTAACGGTTACAATAAAAGGAAAAATGGTGTTTATAGTGAAAAAACGTTGTTTATTTTAGGTATGAAATTTAATGTTAATTTCACGTATATATGTAGTTTACCAAGACAACTAATCTATTCGGACCATCATGATTAGATTCCTTACATCTAGTTCCAATTACATAAATTAACTATGAACTATAGGCTACTAGGGAAAAGGTATTTATAGTTCATATCCGAGTAATCTTCATAAAATCCATAGAAACTATACCTAAGAAAAAAACTATTACAGAACCTAAAAATTTCAATAACATTGAGGATAAGTCTAATTAAAGAATATTGTCCTATATATTTATAAATGTCTATATATATCCTAGTTTAAACCATGTGACTCATAGATTGAGAATGAGTTGATAAGATTTAAGAATATATTATATAATAATTCATGATTATTTGATATCTCACTCTTATTAATGCAGTTTGATACTTAAAAATTTATTTTCTGTCTTCATCAATTATGGGAACCAGAAATAACAATTTTAAAATTTCATGTTATAGAAAAAATATCATATATGTATTTCCCCAATGTTATTATTGTTAGAAGAATAATGAAACTTCTAAGGAATCATGTTTATTTTGAATCATATATATTTTAATTAAATTAAGAATTATAAAAACCTCCATGGTTTTATGTGTTTAATTTCAATAATAAGATTAAACTTTTAAACACCCTTTTGAGGATTCATGTTATGGGAGTTAATAAATATTAAAAATATATTTGGTGGCTTTTACAAAAACAAAAAACATTGGTTTAGTATATATTTTACTGAAAATTTTATTTCTAGAATAATTGAATTACATTTTGTGCACAAAATATTAAAAGTAAGCGTAACCATTTGGGTTTTTATGGTATTTTATTTTAACTTCATTATCAGTTGTTTTATTTATTCTAATGAAAAATAACAAATTTTTGATAACCATTGAGTTTAAAATATGTATTAAGTTTTGAATATGTTGTGGTTATTGTTAAAAAACATTATCTCGTTTTTTGGATTTTTTTGAGGATTTAATTAATATAGTTTTACAAAAAGGGTAACTCATGTGTAGGGAGACAACATGTTACATACATCATGTTTAAGAGTCTTGAACCTAAAATCGAAGGGAGACAAAGATTCAGTGTTTACCGCTAGACTAAATGATATACTGGTTAATATGAAATAATATTCATTATTTATTCTATATGAACTATAATGGATATGTTCATATTGGGAACATATGTATTATTACATTGATAACCATAGGAATGGTAATTTATTTGGTATTAAATGATTTTTTTAAAGATTATCACTATTCTGGGAAACCTATTTGATTAAGTTCCATCTCATGAATAATGGTTGAATTTTATTTTGGATTAATATATTTTCTTTTTTCCATTAATTGTGATTCCATTTTTGATAGTGTATCATGGATAATACATGTTTAGGGAATGTAAATTTTTGGGGATAAATATTAAATTTATCATGGAAGACTATGTGATACATTCATTTTGATTATTCAGTTTCAATAATGGGTAGTAAAAAATTATAGGAATTTTAAGGATACCTCTTTATTGAATTATTTTACTTGTATTTTGGGTATAACTGTTGAATTTTGAGATATTAAGGTGTTTTTCCTCATATGATAAATTATTACTTTTGGGAATTATCTTATTAGGTACTAAGAATATTGGTTTGTTTTATTGTCTAAACACTTGATTAAATGATTTTTTTTTTCTTTTTTGGGTTTTTTGATCCATATAAATTGATTTATTTTTTCATTCATGAAAAAAATCAAAGTTATCATTTGGAGAAAAAAACATTTTTCTGATGGAATTTGATTAAATGACGAAACGCTACCTATTAAGAAAGTATATATTTTTATGATATTTATCTATGAATTAAAATAATTCTTAAATATTAGGAATATGGATTTTGTAACAAAAAAATTATCCATTTAAATTTCATTATGAGAAATCAATGGTCTTATAAGTTAATGCAGATTTAATGTTTTGTAATGGATAAGTTTCAAATGATCAAGTTCAATATCACTATATATGTATCCATAAGAGTTAGTTTTCCATTATATATCCATGTTTTCACTTCCCACTTATGTTATTCAACTTGTAAACCAGGTACATGTTACTTAAAGTGACTTTCTATCTTCCTTTCATCTCTTATCAAATGGGTGCTTTATTAACCCTTCTTAAGATGTAGGTTTTCCATAAAAGAAGAATCAAATATAAACCCTTTTATTATTGATCAAAAGTTCAAATTTCAAGGATCCAATCGAATGAAGGAGGGTAGAATGTAACAATAATATATTCAAAATAACTCCCTGTTCGATAGTGTATACAATATGAAACACTGATCTTAAACAACCCACAAAATAGTTTTATTTAAATACAACCATCATAATATAGACATTACATTGGAAGGTGAGAATATTAATACCATATTATGAAATATATAAAAGTTTTTAATAAATAGAAATTCATTGATTAATTATGATGAAGTAAACTCCTAATTTTTAGCAAATTCATTTTATTCCTCAAATATAGGTTTTATTCAAATAGTTTTTATCATTGAATTCTATAAAAAATTAAATATATTCCCTTTTTTAAATTTTTAGAAAATTTATTAATAAAATTAATTTCTGAAATCAATCTATTAAAATTATCTTCTAGTGAATTTTTGGGAATTTTTTTAGAATGGTTTATTTTTACCATTGAATAAAAAATGTGCTTAATTTTATAAACATTGAAAATAATTATACAAAAAAGTAGCAAAATTATTTAATTATGATGTCATATTAAATTATTTACTATTTAGTTATATTTAATATAATTAATTACATTTTTATTATCTTAATAATTGTTTTTATAAATGTTCATTTTTTAGATTAAAACACATTTTTAGGGAACTGTTTTTTTTATTATTCCAATTAAATTTTAAATTAATTTATACAACATCTGTTTTTTGAAATATGAACAAAATTTTCCATGATGGGAATAATTGTGTCCAATTTTATTATATTGTTAACTTTAGTTTTTTTAATGATGAATGATATCTATAGTAATTTTTATTACCCTAATTGTGTATAAATAAAGAAATTTACTGTAAAATAATATGATAAGGACAATAAAATGACACTAACACGTGAAAATTTTAATTGGATGAGTAATTTTTATTTATAGTCTGTAAAAGATTTTTTTTGTGACCATTTATGGTCATTTAAATGATATTATGACCATTATAATATTTTTTAATGAAAATTTAAAGATGTCACATTCATGTTTTTTAAAACTATAATATTTTTAATATGGGTCTATCCTAACGATATTATTTAATATAAAACATAAATTTATGTATAAAAATTTTGTCTACATCATGGAAATTTATTTATAATTTTTAGTGCAGATATAATTTCGTTAAATGCTTACACAACGTTACTATAGTAATTATTCAATTAATAACAAAATCAAGAAAATACAATTTCAAATACTGAAAGTAAAATAATTTCAATAAATTAAGAAGGTACTAAAATTTTCTATATGAACGTGAAATGTTATGGATGAATTCAATTTATTTATGTTATCATTTTTCATTGATATTATTAATCTCAAAGTAATGAATATTTTCAAAATTGACAATAATGATAGCTGATGAATATAATATTTTATTAATTTATTTAAAAATAATAAATAAATAATTGATAAAAATGGGATAATATATGGTCTAAAAATAATTAAATGTTCATTTATTTGTCATTTTAAATCAATTGGTTCAAGAATATACTTTAAATATTTTAATTTTTTGAGAAATTCCAAAAGTGCCACTCACTTTATTATAAAATGGAACGCATTTCTTTACTTATATACAACACAGTATTTCATATATATCAAATAAACACCACACATTTATATTCTAAACAACTTTATACACTTTGTATAGGACATGGTGCTTCTAAAAGATCAACCCTTGATCTATTAAAAAAGATCTAAAGGAAGACCGTAGAAGAAGAAGTAATTGTCATTAAAAATTCCTTCATGTTTTTCAATTTTTCTAAATACTATTCATATGTATTTTCCATAATAAATTAGAAAATATTGTATCATATATATACTTTTATTTTATTATTTTTGTTATAAAACTATATTCCACCTTTTATCTATCCTATGAACAGGGAATGCATTGCATCTCCAAACGTACTGCCTACCATCTCCATGTAGCGGTGAAATTCTTATTTCATCACCACATTCTTGGATGGGAATAAATATTGAAAAAAAGTCTATAAATACTATATATTACATAATAGTTATTAATTAAATTATATTTATTCTTTACCATTATTTTCCACTATCTATCGAGACATGAAAACAACGTTCATGCATATATACTATCTAATGTCTCCCGAACTAATGTAATGTATTTATATATATATATCTTTATGGAAGAATCTAAATAAATTTATATTTATTATATATTATTTTTAAACCATAAATAATATTCTAGATGTGATAGAAGCTTGAAAAAATTATTAGGGAAGCAACTATTAAAAAAAACATACATGAAAAATGAAGTAATTACCACCTAAATTAGTGATTTTTTCATTGTATTGATTATAAATATTTCATAAATTTTTTAAGTAAATAATATATGGTATGATATAAATTATTATGGTATATTAATATATTATTGATAAATATATATTTAATATCAGGGATATTTGAACAAGTATAAAGGAAGTCAAACATGTGGTCAGGGACATCATCTCAATTTTATTTTATTGAGGAATATTTTGATGTTATATACCCATATTATTTTATGTGATGTATATAATTGAACATTGACTTGTTAAATAATTAAATTATTTTTTCTATTGATATCAAACGTTTTTATAAATTAATTCATTCATGGTATATATAGTTCAACTTATTACAATGTGGTAATTCTTTCTTGTCTCATATTTACATCGTTGAGATATTTTTCACATTCATTACTAATTTATATTTTGTGGTGAATACAATAACCATTAGATACATTATTTCATGAATACGTTTTCTATACTAGTATTTAATAATTAATTTTATTTAATTTCTTTAATGGTGATTGTGATTAAAATAATACCCAATTGGTAAGGGTTTGATTCATAATCTCATCACTATTCGGGATTGTTTACATTTATGTCTTAGATGAGGATATTTATCTTACATGTCTCTGTGTTCTAAAAATGTTTTCAAAAATGTTTTCACTATTCTATAATGATTATTTAAATTAATTTTTACCCCTTCTTGACTTTTCACAAATGGATTTAAAATGATTCATTATGTTAATTTTCAAACAAGGTACTTTTTGACTCTTCTTACAAAAGTGCGAGAAGAATGTTTTTATAGATTATATATAATGAATATAATTTCCCATTTTCATGATTCCTAAATGGTTTTCATTTTCATATACATGTTTTCAAGTTACCTTTCCTAGAAAATTATTTCTTTTTTAATATTCCTAATTTTAGAGATTTTAAAAATTATTTTCAATGTAAAAAAAGAGAATTTTCATTAAAAAAACAATATATTGACATCTTTAAATTATCATAATCTATGTCAACATCATTTTTTGAATCCAATACAGAGAATTTATTCTAATAATTGAATTCAATATATTTTTTTGGATGGATTATGATCAGTTTCACTTGGGAATGTATTGATAATACAAATATGTAGTTTTTCTAATACATGCAGTTTTTGATTTTGTGAAGTCATATTGGATCGGTTATATTATTTATTCATATGAGGAATGCATTGAACTTAGTAACTAATGTGTGGGACCCACTATACATCCTCTATTCATTAATATATCTTGTGATAAAAATTATATTGGGGTTTGGCCTTCTTCTTATCCATTTATTAGATTATTATCATGAGTCTTGGATGGAATTAGATTCTTGGAAGGAAAAAATTATGGTATTAATTTATTGGCATGAATTCTTGATGGTATTAAATAATTAGAATAAGTCATTTATATTATTAGTTTCAGGTAATGATCTCTTGATGGAAATTTCAATATTCATTTCATTATGCATTCTATCATTATGAATTTAGTTATTGATATTCAATATGATTAATCAATTATTTACAAGTTGAATAACGGTGTTCTCAAAGAAAATATTTTCTATATTTTATTTTTGAAATGTAATGGGAGTTAAAATTATTTATCTATTTTATCAAGATTATTAAATTATTCAGTCCTTCGGAATTTTATTACTTGTATCTAGTAAAAATGAAATAATATAACAACTAATTCTGGGATACTGGGGTCAGGGGATTTACATATAGGGACAAAAATATTTTATGTTGGGGAAATTTTTTATTCCCTCTAGGTGTTTTTAAAACAAACATTATGTTTTAAGAGTGAGTAATTCATGTTCCTAGAATTTTTGAGTTATTTATTAGTTTCCATATAATCTTATAGGGGTTTGTTCCATATAGGGTATTGGTTAATGAATAGATTCGTATCACAGGGGTGTAGAAGAAATGGTTGCACAATAGTGTCATTGAGGTGGAATTTTAACACCCCTATGTATTTTGGAACAACGGTACCATAGATGTAGGTTATGGAGTAGTCTAGTCCACTATAGTTGCATGGAGAAGGAGGTGGAAACATAAAGGGAAAGTGGTGAGATTTTGGCACTTCTTCTTAATTTGGTATGCCTATGGTGTGGAGATGTGTCGTGTCATAGAAAAAATATCGGGTGTCATCGTTATAATTTGTGGCTTCTTCAACTACACCATCTCATTTACCTGATAGAATATAATTTGGATCAGTACTTCAATATTTATTTTGTAGTCCTATTGGCCTATGGTTAGTGGAACATGGGTAAGGGCTCTACGAAATGGCCAAGAGGCTCTAAAACATGATATAAAAGAATTCATTGTGGTTGTACATCATCCAAAATTAATGTAAATATTCAAATACCTATAAAAATTGGAATTCATTTAACTTTCCCTATTCGGCCTCAGGTGCCTAATATAGCTCTTCGAAGGTCCCTAAAGATCCATTTAGAAGACATTTGACCTCATTTTGGGGGATCGATTATTGGGGAATCATATAAATTCAAGAGGCACAACTCTATTTTCAGAGGCTCTAATTCCTAAATAACATGATGTTTTTATATAATTAATTAGGTTTATTTTAATAATTTAATAGATTTAGTTTTAAAGTGTGTTTTCTGGAAAATTTATTTGTTTTTAAATAGGTTATTATTTTAAATACTTTTAGGAACTCGATGTGTTGTATAAATACTATAAAATTGATTTTGGTTAAAATATTTGTTTACATTACTTATTGTGGAAATGATCCACTATGATGTTTTTTTATAAACAGTTATAATTTTTATTATATGATTTTGAAAACAAAACATGGAATGTTGTGAACCATGTGTGCATTGGGAAATAGGTATGTCACTTTTGTCTGCATAACACAACTAGTGGTGTTGATATAGACAAGTTGTGGTTGGACTCGATATCAGTTAGATTCACTTTATTTTTTTCATAGTGCTTGTTTTTTATGTGTAGTATATATTCCTAATGTTTATACCCCATATCTTATGTTTTTCATTTGTTCATTGTTTTTCACATGATGATTTATTTTATGGTAATTTTCTAACATGTTTCTTTTATTCATACACTAGGATGATTTAATTATGCTCAACTTATTTCAGAAATATATTTTTCATATTATTGGTTTATGAAAATATGATACTATTTTTTGAAAAAACATAGTTTTTTTACAAAATGGATTCATCTTATAAAAATTATTTATAATTTTTTTAACGATGAGCTAACATAGTATGGAAATTTAATTTAGTGTGTTTTTTAGTTAAAATTGGTAATAACATATTTCATTTGAGATTTTAGTTTTTACTTGGGATAATAAATGAATATATAGTATTTATGGATGTAAATACAATGATTCAAGTAAAATTTTAATACCTAATATTTATGATAAGATTATAGTAGTATTTTGATGGAAATTAATGTACTGAATCTTGATGTATTGGACTAATTTGAGGAAATAAAAATGATCTGTATTAAACTATTGAAGAACATAGATGGATATCATAAAAGATCATTTTACACATCATATATTAATTAAAAACTTAAAAAAAATCAATATTTGTGTCACAATTTTTAGAAACAATTATGAAAACCCAAAAACATATACATAAACAATCAAAGTAGTGTAGTTATTCAATGATATCCTATGAAAGACACTTAAATGTTTCCAAGAATAACAATAATATTATCATATCCCAATATAGAGATCGTTTTAACACTCCTTGATAATAAACAATGACATAGAAAATATGTCTCAACTCTACATTTCAATGTTTTATCAAAATTGTATTGAATTTGGTACACTTATTTTTTCAACTAAATAGAATAGAAAAGGAAGGTATAAACGTGTATCAATAACACATATAATAAGGAATAAGTACAACACTTGATAAATCAAAATTCATATACATAAAAATATACTTCTATACACTATATACCATAAGTTTTAATTATTAATATAGCATCCAAAAACAAATGGAATATGAATAATTATTTTCTATAGTGAATATTTTAGTCTACAAAATGTGTCATAGTTCCGTATTTTCATTTAATTTGATGATTTGGGTGAACTATCCAATGATTACAACTTAGCACTTGGGTTCACAGCTCAAGAAAATGATATGATAGAATCCATATATGTCTACATACTATGATATTTCCATTATTCCTTCTCTTGATAATATTTCACTCAAGATATCAACATAACCTAATGATATTAATGTGTGATCCCTTCGTATAAGTACACACATTAAATTCATTTGTGTTATCAATGTATACATTGTTTATGGGGAACCATTCAAGAAATACATGGATATTATGTCGTTTTGGATTAATATTCAGTACATTACAATAATACATGCCTAATGACTCTAATAATTTAGTGTCTTTGGAATCATGTAAAAACATATTCTATCTGGTTAATATATATTCCACATTTCCTATTAATATCTACACCTTTATTACATCTACCTAAAACCATTCTTCATAACACGAGGGGAAGGAAAACCTAAAAAACGAGTGACCTTGGATGCTCAGTAAGGGTAAAAAAGGGAGAAATGTAATAATAAATATAAACATAATGGTATGTGATCATAATATTAGGAGATCATACCCGAGATATCAACGAGCATAAATAGTAATCTTTGTGATAAATATTGGCAGTTTATAAGACATGAATCTTAGGGAAATAAAAATAATGATCCATAAAATTTTAACTAAGGAATAAAACATAGGATTTGTGGAATACATATAAAATTTTAAAAAAATATGTCAATTATACCTACCAAGACCTTTTTAACATTTTATTCTTGGGTAATGACCAATTTACCTACTATGGGATTGGGCTAACAACTTGTGTACCCTCTTACTTTTAAGCTAGGTCTATAACCTATGTACCTTATGGCATTCAAAATTAGGTTATAACCTGTATACCCACTTTCTTGTAGGCATTTGATACAACCCATGAAGCTTGTTGTTTTTAGGATTATGATACAACCTGTATACTCTCTTTTTTTTAGCAGGGGCTACAACTCATGTACTCTTTGATCTCATACAAAACATATCATTACCCAATTCATTGGAGGAATATGTTGGTCTGACCCATCTCAAAATGAAATCATGCATACATGTTCCACAAGGTCCTAAATAATCATATCTTAACCCATGATATGAATTTCATATCAGATACGTATAAACATATCATTACCAATAGAAAAAGTTACATGTCATATAAGCATTTCACCAAAATCATAACATGTTAAAGATAAATTGATTTCATAAAAGTATTACCCATGATGGGGAAACTGATTTCATAAACTTATCCCCCTGAAAGAGAAACAAATTTCCTAATCATATATATCGTGATAAAGAAACATATTTCATAAATATATAACCCATTACAGTGATACTTGTTTTATAGATGTATAACCCTTGAAATATAAATGGGTTTCATAAAGGTATTGACAATAATCATAACCTGGTCATATAAAGGATATGAATGAAACTTTTAGATCATTACTTATAATGGAATGAGTAACATCAATAGATTTCATATTTTAATGGAAAATAAAATTGAAATATAATTTGGAAACATTTCATAATAATATTATCCTTTATTTTATTAATTTTTTTTAATATATAAAACCATTTAAATTAATTTTATTTTAAAATACCATGAAACATTTAATGAAAAATTTAAATCATTTTGAAGAAATTTTTAATCAAAAACTTATAAAAGAATCGTGAAATAATATCTAAAATAGTTTTCCTTCAAATTTAATTTCAAAAACATTTTTTTAATATTAACCATTTAATAATGTAAATGAATCTTCAAGGGAATGATGATGGGTAAATACGAACATTTTTTTCGAGGTAAAGAAGAACATTACATTTACATAGTAAAAAGGTTACAAATATTCATTGTTCAAAAAGCAATAAAAAATTCCTTTTAAGATATTTATAAATAAAATAAATGTTAAAATTTTATTTTCAATATTATAGAATAATGGAATAATATTCTCGAATTCATCTTTTAGAAAACATGGTATTTAAGGAATGTTGATTTCGGACTGAAGAGATTGTAATTTCGCTCTTCCTTAAAACAATTTCTTAACAATATTATATACCAAAGAGTAGAAATGATACCAATGCATAAATTTATACTGAAGAAATAGTGGATAAGAAAATTCATTAGTGTTCTTGAGAGATGGATCATAATATTTCATGTATGTAAGCATGAACATAAACCTTATTGGAAATGTATGAGATTTTTAGATTTAAAAATTATCACATGGTAACATGGGACCATTCTCTCCATATAATAAAATAAAATAAAATTAACCATATAATATATTAAAGAAAATTAGATTCATTATTTTTAAAAATAAAGTATATATACATTGAAAAAATATATATATTTGGTGCATAATGAAACATGAGTCTCAAACAAGTAAAATTGAGACAAAACATTTTTACTAAATTGGTTGTTTTGAAAATTAAACCCCATGAAATAAATTTATAAGATGGATAAGTTAATACCAATAAAATTAATTATAATTTATATAGAATAAAATCATCGGCCGTACATACACTATACAAAAGGATATAGTGGTGAACTTACCTTGTGTCTCATAGAAATAAAAAATGAGATGAAATACTCTTACGTTTTGTCTTGGATATCTCTGTGCTCAAAAAAGATTCTTATATAATAAATATATATTTTTAATTATTAAAATTTTACAGAATAATATTCTTATAGACAATACCATATATGGATTGATTAGGACTTTATATTGCCCACTTGATAACGATCATGTATTATGGTCTAACTTAGGGTAATATTTGTTTTGTTCTTCGCCTATGCATCAATTTGATATATCATTGGTCCTTATAATTTTATAATTATCATTGAATTTAAATACTGATATAAATATAATTTATATCCATTATATGTACATTATAAAAATATATAGCATAAATATGTATGAAATGGAATACAAGGATCATAGAGACGGTAATTCCTTCATACACATAAACGTTTTTCGGTTTTTAATATCATTTTGAAAGTATGTAAATATATGAAAAATTTATATATGTTTTTATATATATTTAATTAATCTAGTGTCACTATTATAACATATATTTTCACTAAACTCATCCTTAATACATTCCATGTGGCGTGTGAATGAATCACATCACTTTGAGGGGTGGTAGTCCACACTTCCTCAAACGAGATTATCGTATTAAAACCAAATAAAAAGTAAAAAGGTATAAGTTGTAAAAATCATATTGAAGATAAAAGATATAATAAATATTATATATAACATATTTAAATATAGTTTCAATCATAATGGCCACCAATATTTCTAGAAAATGAAAAATAAACAATCATCCTTTCGTGAGGCAGTCGTTCACCAAACACATAACCAGTATGATTGATATCTATTAAATGGAGGAGTGTTTAATTTTAGGTAGAAAAATTATAATAAAAACATCCTTTTATATTTATGATATATTTTTCTTCATACAATATTTGTGCAAAGGGAGTGTATGGGGTGGAGAAGAAAATGAAAAGAATGAAACTTGACAGAAGATGTAACCTCTTAATCGGGTAACTCCTTTTGGTTTATCCCAAAAGGATTCCATGAGTTTCCATATACAAAAGTTAAGGCATATAGTAAGAAGAGATGAATTTTGGAGCTTTTTTGAATGATTTTGGGAGATCTATGGGGCTTGAGATGTGTGAGGAAGTTGGTAGAGTTGGTCGAATTTTATTGGGAAAGGAAGGACACACTTGGAATTTTTGAAAAGAAGATAGATGTACACATTTTTTATATATAAAATAATACAAAAAACAATAGAAATCAATAATGTAAGGTTAATGACCGAATCATGTCCATTCAATAGGTTTTTTAAAAGTTTATAGGTCATTTTTGGTTTTATATCTATGGCTTATTACTTCATTAACCTTTTTTTAATGGATGTAATTAATTTTAATCCTGTTCACTAATATTTTTGGTAAAAAATAATTTTGACTATATTAAACATTATAAATAAACTTTCTTCATATTTTTAAATCCAATTTTGGAAATTCTTATAAAATGACATGAATATATTAATATAATTTTAATCCCGCTGATGGGATGACATTGAGGGATTTTAATGTAAAAATGATCAAAAATTTCTATGATTTTACATCTCCTTTCAAAGTGAAATTGGTTCAAATGAACTAAATTGGATTAATTGATCGAAATTTATATAAATTAACATTTAGATTAATTTAAAATATAATTTAACTTTATAAATAAATTAAATTTAAATGAATTTTTAAATTAAAAATTGTTATTTTCAACTATTCATTAAAAGTTGAATCTGTACCTAAAAAACCAAAAACTTAACCTAACATAATTTTTTTGTTTCTATTAAAAATTTAATGTTTATATTGACATATTAAATATATAAAAGTTATGAAATTATATTTTAAATGCTATCTCCAATAAAATGAAGTAAAAACACCTTAACAAAAATATAGTTTCTTAAGCATAAAATTGAATTTTTTCATATCTTATGTCTATCAAAAATACTGGAAGAAAATAAAAAATATTTTCTGGAATATATATCATATATATTAAATTATTATCTATCATTAACTTTAATTAAAATTGTTTATTTGGTTAAATTTTTTTTTTACCATAATAATAATAATTTTCATTATATTCAATCGGTTTTCATATTCATTTATAATTAATTTGTAACCTATGAATTCATCTTATGTTTTTTAAACCACGTATTTTAATAATTTAGTTAATACTTTTATTATACACGAACATAATGGCTATGTTATATATCATTATATTCATATTTCACAATAGTATATTATTGTAATGTATCACTTGGTTAACTGTGTTATACAAGACATTAAGCGAGGTCAATCTTGAATGTAATGTACCCTAACCTTGATGTTCTATATAATTTACTCCAAATTTATGTTGCATGAAAAAAATTAAATGATGGGGTCATGTGAAGTACATGTGTGACTTGGCGAAAAACAATTTTTAGGGATACATGAATTGAAAAAATTATCAAAATATTAAATTAAATTTTAAGAAATGTTTCACAAAATCTTAGGGTGTTAATTTCTACCTCCCTTAAAATATATTTCCACCACTATATTCATCAGGTTTATCAAATTATTAATACATGAATGTTCTGTTCATGAAACCCACATCATAAAAATGAATACTAAAAACTCTATTAAAATAGAATGTTGGGACCATAACGGTCAACCAAAGTAACATATAACTAGGTTTACACATTGGATAACATAGGTAACAATTGAAACCATGGATATGGAAGAAAAATATAACCATAATTTTCTGATGGAGAGTGATAGAGATTAAGGTTAGGAAAAAGATAATACTCACATGGACATAAATCTGTGATGACCTAAAGTGCCATCTGATCCATCAGGAACGAATTGACTATTATAAAAAAAATGTATAGATCATTTTTCATAAATAATGTTCATGGAAAGTTATAAATTCATGATTTTGAGATAGCTTCATTATTGTTTTATTCGTTGACCAACTTCACATCTTTCTCTAAAAAGGATGGTTGCTTTTTCATTCCTAAAGTACTAACAGATCATGATTCCTATGAAATGACATCCCATTTTTTCTTAGTTACCATCAACACAAGGTAGTTTTGATAGGTTATACAATATACATAAATCCATATATTGAAGATATAACTTTAATATTACTATCTTAATATGAATTTTGACATAAACATTACATAAATTGATAACCATATACCACTTCCAAAATATAATTCATCCTTTATTCCTTAACCAATATCTTTTCTAAAATGAAAAATAATTTTATTAGAAACTTGGGTCCATTGTGGTAATAATAGAATAAAGAATGTAATTTCATTATTCAATAATCCATGTATTGGAAAATAATCACATTAAATATCACCTAATGTTGAATAATTAGACATTCATAGGTATTATTCACAAAAAATCAAATATAAAAATCTAATATAAGGAACTAAGGATAAATATTTGTTAATTATCTTAGATCAAATCTTATAGTATGATCACAATGAATTTCCCTTTTTTCTTTTTACTCAGAGGATGTCGGTGCTAACCACCATTATTAATCCCAGGATTTTGAGAAATTTTTGGTGAAATACTCAAACTCCAAATAATTGAAACAACAAAATGTAGAAGGAGAATCCATAGCGGTATTATCATTATTCATACCATTATATAACTTTTCCCAATCACTTGAGCATTAAACCAATTAATTTCTTTCTTTTCCTTGGTGAACAAATTAACTAGTACCATTACGAAAATTCCCACCATGCTTCTTTCCACACATAGAGAACAAAGTAAGGCCCATATTACTGTATTAATGGTTTTTTTATTGTCCTTTAAACTCTAGAATCCTCTTCTAGTTAGAACCATGAGGATGATACATAACTCTAACCTATATTTCATCTTTTATAGCACAATGAACACTCTATTCATAGCTACTAAATTCTATTATGGTTAATGCCATTCTAATACTTGTCTTTAAGACACCGAAGAACCTATCAACTATAATTCCTGATGGGATCATAATTCCAAAAGCATGCTTCATATGTTTGGTGCAATTAGCATCATATGCACAGATAGATTTGCCATCATTTTACTTCAACTCTAGGTTCTTCTTGTTTATATTCATTTGAAGAACACCAGGAAAGTACATAGTAAAGAATAAGTTAGTTAGCACATCCCAATCCTGGGATTTAAATCCATATTTCTTTCTTGTATTCATGATTAGAGTTCCCCACAGGTCTGCTTCAACTTCTAACTGACAAAAAACTATAATGAAATAATCATGATCTGTACATTGTATATTAGAGAATATTTTTTCAGTGGTAGTAATATAACATTTATAAATGTGTGCATCTTAAGACCTCATGGAAGAATATGGATGTTGCCTCCAGAAGGACTCAATTGAATGTTGTACCCACATTTGATCATTTTTATATACATCATGATTCAGATCTTGATAATTTTTAGTATTTATAACAATGAGGTTTTTCACTACATCTCCAAATGTATTCATATAATTAGGATAAAAATCAATGATTTATCCTTTAAAATCACCATTATCATAGTTCCTTCAGGAACTAGCCATTGACTAAATCCAAAAATCATATAGTAAGAAACACATATCCTATAGTGGTACCACATAGTCATGAAAAGTCACATATATAATGTCTAAATTACAACACCTTACATATTCTGTGATACCATAGTTTTTTTATAGGTTATTCGTATCAAAATTCAATTTAAATCTTTCATGATGGTTCGTTAAGTGTTTGTGAATAACCTAATCATGTTCCTCAACAATGTCAAACTAGGTGTGTATCAAGGTCCATTGTCATGTACCAAATTACCATGAGTCGGGCCCAAATCAACATTTTGGAGTTCTTATCACTAGGTATATCTATGATAGAACAAAATCTACTTGTTGTATCCATATAGAGATGTTATTATTGTAAAAAATCACTCTATAATTTACCAATATTCCAGGACATTATCCAAAAAATAAACTCATCCTTATTCTATCCATAGAGACATACCTATATATATCCTTATAAATATACCTAGGGATCTCACTAATTTTGTCTAATCCTAGTTTCAAAAGTATTACTAAACCTTTACTTTGATATCAACTATAGCGACCTAGTATTTACATACATAGACATTGAATCATTTTAAATAATATTAAGCAAATTATAGTAATACATGCCCAAGGACAGTAATAGTTATATGTCTTTGTAAACATAGAAAATAATTCTTCTATCCAGTTGAAAGATCTTCAACATCTCACATAAATATCACCACCTATATTACTTCTACCTAAAACCATTATTTATAACCTAGGGGAAAGGAGACATAAAAAGGGGTGAACTCAGATTCTCAGTAAGGGTAAACAAGGGATACATGTAAGCCTAAACATGAACATCGAGGGTTAGTGACCTTGACATTAAGAGATCATACCTTCATATCAAAGATTTAAAAAAAGATTCATGGGATAAATCCTAGCATTTTATAATACTTGAATCAGAAGGAAATAAAAATCTTGATCCATGAAATTCTAATGGAGGAATAAGACGTAGGATTTGTGGAATACATATGAAAATATAATCTTTTATGTCAAGGATTCCTACCAATACCTTTATAACATGTTAGTCTTGGGGTATTACTCATGTACCCACTATAGGATTCATTTAAAGACCTTTGTACCCTCTTACCTTTAGGCTTTTCCTATGACCTATATACCTTCTTGATTTCAGGAATAGTCCAAATCCTATATAACCTCATTATTTTAGGCTTGGGCTACAACCCATGAACATTATTGTTTTTTTATTAGGATGTAATCCTTAAATCCTCCTTATTTTCAGGTGTGGGATACAACCAATGTACCCTTTGATATCACATAAAACATTTCATTTTCCAATGTAATGGGGGATATATAGGTCATACTCCTCTCATAATGTAATCTATGATACATGTTCAACAAAAATCATAAACAATAATAACCTAACCCCTGAAATGAAATGAGTATCATAAACATATACACATATTTTAACCCATGTAAAAGGATATTGGTTTCATAATCATTTTATCAAAAGGATAACTTCTTAAAGAGAAACATATTCCATAAACGTATAAATCGTGAATAAGAAATATATTTCATAAACATATATCTAGTGAAAGAGAAACATATTTTATAGGAATATAACATGTGAAAGACAAGAATATCTCATGAAATTATAACCAATGATAGAGAAATGGGTTTCAAAAATGTATAAATCATGAAATAGAAATTGATTTTATAAAGGAAATTACATTAAGCACAACATTTTTATAGAAATAATTTGAATGGAACCATTATATCAGTTTCTAAAAGGGCATGAGTAACATCAACAGATGTCATCTTAGATGGAAAACAATTTTGAAATATCTTTCAAAAACATTTCTTAGGGAAAATTTTATTAATTATTTGAAAAATTATTTTTTATACATAGACCATATAAAAATCATTTTTTAGAAAATATATTCAAAATTGTAAAGAAGACTTGAAATCATTTTGAAAAAAAATTTCCATTAAAATATTGAAAATAAGATTTAAAAAAGAACTCAATTTTCCTTGAAAATTTATTTGAACGAATTTCTTTATGATTAACCTTTTAATAATGCAATGTAAGATACAAATGAATGATGACAGGTAAAAGCGTACATGCCATATGTGGTAAAAAGAACATTCATTTTTCAATGGTAAAAATGATTGAAACTTTCTCTATTTAGAAAGTGAAAAAAATAATCCATTGAAGATAATTTTAAAATAAAAAGGGTTAAATAATTTTCTTTATATGATAATGTGATAATATTCTGCGAAATAATTTTTTAGAAAACATGGTTTTTAAGGGACATTGATTTCTAACAGAAGAGGGGGTAAAGTTAAGATTCCTTAAAAACACTTTCTTAACTATCTTATTTCACAAAGATTATAAAATGGTTAAAATACATTAGTATATCATTAAATAATATAAAATATATAAAATCTATAGTTCCATTGTGATATAGATCATCATATTTCCTCAAAGGAAGCATAAACATAAACAATATCGAAAAGTGATGAGATTGTCTCATTAAAATCTTATAACTTGGTGACTTGGGGTTAAACTCTCCATGTAAGAAAATGAAGTTACATTAAGGTTAAAATATCATGAAATTAATTAGATTCAATGTATTTTATAATTAATTATATATACATTGAAGAAAAATACTTTTGGTGCATAACAAAACATCCCTTTTAATGAAGGAAAATTGAGACAAACAATATTACCGAATTGGTAGCATTGGAAAATTAAGCCCCATAAATGAAATTTAGTAATATGGAAATATTAATATAAATAAATATAATTATAATATACATATAATAACATCATGTTTAGTACATACCCCACAGAAAAGGAAAGAGTTGTAAAAATAGCATGTATCTCACAGAAATAAAAAATGATATGAGATCCCCTTACCTTGTGTCTTGAAACTCTTCAAACTCATACTGGATTACTACATAATAAATATAAATTTTTTATACATATTTTACATAATAAAAGTCTTATCAATAATACCATATATGCTTTGATTATGACCTTATATTACCCTTCTATTACCAATCTCTCATTAAGGTATCACATTGGGTGATATTAAATTTTTTCTTCACTTGTTTATTAATTTGATATATTATTTTACTTATAATTATATAATTATTCTATAATTTAAATTATGATATAAATATCAATTATATACATTATATTTATTTTATAATAATATATAGCGTTAGGAAGTATGAAATGGAATACACTGTTCCTGGAGACAATAAGTTCTCTGTACACATGAACGATATTTCTATTTTTATTTTTTTCTAGAAAGAATGTATGTAAATGAAATATGTATATATAAGTATGAATATATATATATCATTATTCATGTGTCATTGTAATATCATATAAAATCACTAAACCCATTGTAATGACCCAAAAATTCACTAATGAATATTCCTCTTTGTCTATTTAAATGTCTTCTTATGGTTATGTAAAATGTATGCACTTATTTGGTTCTAAGTTTTTTATTTTAAAATACTTTTAAGAAATGTGACCATTGCTAATACATCCATTGAATAGTGATCACATGATTAGTATAAATATAGGGCTTTAACAAATCCAATTTACTCAGAAAAAGGAAGTGATGGCCTCATCCAGTAGACTTCTCCATATGAATCCCATTTATCGGAGCTCAGAAAGGGTTTGGCGTCATTGGGCATCGCTCTAATGCAAGCCCAATATAAGCTTGAATACGTTATGCTTGAGAAGAACTGCCTACGAGAGAAGTGGAAGTTGATAGCGATTACCACTTGAGAAATATTATCTGAACCACCCCAACAATATGTCACCATCGCGCACCATACCATAAGGTCTTATATAGATTTTTTAAGGGGTTATGTAACAAGAACCTATCAAAATTACTATTTACATTATTTTTCTGTATAAATATTATACATTCATTTTATTATTGTTAATTTGTAAAGAGTATTTATTACACAAATATTGTTTCTAGTTAATATTTAACTATGTAATATATTTTTATAAATTAATGGATTGAATTAAATAATATTTTATTAATATATTGTTACTAACAAATTCATTTTGATTAAATATAATTGATCGTATTATTTTTATGAATAAAATTTTAATTTTTATTAATATTTGAAAGATGTTTTTGTTGAAAACCATGATTTTTTTATAAATTCCATTTTTAAAAAATTAAAAAGTCACATATTTAGAAATTCATTTATATTAAATGAATATTACTTTTGGAATCAAGATGTTGAAATTATCCAACGGTGTATTTTTCATAATTTTGTGAGACAATCAAATTTTTGGGTAAAAATTAAATATTGTTTAAATATATAATGTGTTTTAGGACATCATAATGACCCAATAGTGATGTAATAAAAAACTATAAAAATTATGTTCGGAAAATATATGTTTTACCATTAAAATAATGTGATTTTGGGTTTGTTTTATTTATTTTACAAAGCTTTAATGGACCCTTCAAGACGTATAAAACATTTTGTATTTTTAAATTGTTTTCCTTGAGAGTCTGACTCACCTCCACATATGCAACCCAATTATTTTAAAAATTTAATCCATTTGACATATAAGATATTTGATTCCAATCCAATTTTTCAAAAGTATGGGAAAAACCATGGGCTGGTTTGTGGTTGAGATTAGTTTAATGTGTGGTGTCCCAAACCTGAATAATAAAGAGGTCCCTCTCATTTCCTATATAATCACAACAAATATCCCACTTTGTCTTCACTAAAAGACTTTGGATTTTGTCCAACCTCTTACCTCCACTCTCTAGAATCCTCCAATGTTGCCCGAAGCTCCATAGAAGTCTTTATAAATTCCCTCCGAAGACATTGGGATCACACTTCCAAGTAAGGGATTCTCAATTTCTTTATTTATTGTCATGTTTTTTTATATTGTAATGACATTTTATTTTAAATTTTAAATGTTGGGGGTATTATTTTGTACCTCCCCCATACTTACCTCTTCATGTTTTAAGAATGAGATATCCCATTTATCTCTCATTAATTCCTCCCAAGTACACCTGTTACCATACTGAAATTCCATAATGAATTTGTCACTCCTCATTTACATTCAAGCAATTATTTTGTATTACATATATAAATTCCATTACATTTTTCGGTACATGTATCGATATGAAACTCTTACTTACTATGTCATGTACATATTATGAGACTCCAATTACTCTCTTATCAACCATTTTTATTAATTCTTTTGTCACGCCGATATGCTGCCGATATTGCACAATGTTTTTCCAAGCCAAGATCATAGTGTAGTGAATACCATAAAAATGTCTCTATCAAGGGTATTCACCTTTATGAACATTAACTTATTGAATGGTACTTTCATTTATTTATTCAACATTCCTTAATTTTGGAATAACTTGTGATTTTGATTGATACCATGTTATATGATCTAGGTGGAACACTTATGCCTGAAATGAAATGTTTAAGAAGGGTGCACCCTAATAGTGATCCAATGCATTGGGTAACATATAGTATCACGATACTTAATGTGAAATGAGTGGTGACTCATGGTAATTAGAGTGAAAAGAGGGTTTATTAATGCTTAATATTCAATTATATTTTACTCATGCTCCATAATCAATGAGTCTTGGCTAATGCAAATTCCATGTTAAGTGTTGTTACCACATTTCCGTGTTATGATAATCATGCTAGATCATGCCTTTATTTTCCTGATTCGTTTATAATCCATTGATATTTCTATTTCCTAAAATGTATTTTATTCTTCATGTTATACCTTATTAACTCCCTGCTGGTATTTATAGCTCACCCTTTTCTTATTCATGTTCTTGGGTTATCCCATGAAATGCTCTGTACGAGGGAATGTAGTGTTCATGAAAAGAATTCTTTCAATATGATGTTCCATTATATGTTTTATGTTGATATGTAATTTTATACTCCCCAAATACGCTAGACCACTTGATATTCTACATATTATCAAGTGAATTTTTTATGTAATAAATCTTGATTAAGTATTTAATAAAGAGAAGGGTTGTCATAGTTGGTATCAGAGGATAGGTTTAGTTATTTTGGGATTAGGATCAGAAAACCCTAGTAAAGCCTTAGAGACAAGACTAGATATTTTAAAAACATCCTTAAGTTGCGGTTAGTATTGAGTAAGTGTTTTATCAAGAAAATAAATCACCGTTTGGATATGATAAGGTAGAGGCAGCTCTGGTACAGGTGTACCTAGGAGTGAGAACACTAACATGGAGTTTCATGTTTGACTTAGGGTATCCTCGAACACGACAACGGGGCTTACTATGATCATGGTTATGAAAATCCCTGGGGATATTATTTGGTAAATTCACAAGCTTAGTGTGAACCATTATCAAGGGAATTAAAAAAAATTCACCAAATAATATATGTTAGAAAGTAGATCATGTATAACATAGATTGGATCATATAGATTAATATGTTTAGGAGATAAAAGATATTTATAAGTCAACTATTTTGTCCATGTATTAACCATTATGTGTTACCCCTAACATTCCTTTTCTTCCAGCTAATGGCTAGAAGTAGGAGGTCTTTGGATAATAATCGATTGAAGATCAATTTGATGAATGTACTGGTGAGATTACCAATCAAATGTGGGATTAAGTAGGAAATATCACGATTATGTCAAACCAGATAATAAATCATGATTAAAAATTGGTATATTTTTTAATTCCCTAGGATATATAGGAATAGTAAGATGACATATCATGAAAGTCTATATGATAAAGGAGATAATGGAAATAAGACTCAATTTCCTTCATGGAAGAAATGTGGAAAGGGAAACCAAGGGAAATTTCACAAAGGAGATGGTTTAAGTATACAAAGGAAGGGCACAAATTATCCAATTTCCATAAAATAGTGGATAATGTGATGTATGGAGACAAATATACATAAAAATAATCTTACATAGTTCTATGTTATAAATGTGGAGAGGTCGGGCATTATCCCAGATGATGTTCTATTACATGTTCTGAGAAGCATGATGAGCATCAGCAATCTCTTTGATCAATGGAGCACGAGAAGTCATATGCTAAGATAGATAATGATGAATAAATTACATGTATCAAATACATTACATTAGTGTATTTCATAATGTATTTTAATTCATATCCTATTAATTTTTCTTTTATGTAATCTAAGAACATTGAGTCCCCATCAAAAATAATATTAAATCATTAGAGAAAAAACTTCTATAAGTGTTGTATCACATTTTGATGTTTGTGGGAATGTTCTTATTGAAATTTTTATAAGAATCCCTTTGATTGAATTAGAGTAAAAGAATTAAAAATTCATTTCCTATTCCACAATGCAATCCCATGCATGATTTGGAGTTGGATGCTGTGATCCTCGCTTTAAAAATTTGGTGTCATTATCACTTTGTGGAGAAGTTAGAAATATATAAAGACTAAAAAATCCTAAAGTATATATTCACAAAAAATGATTTGAACATGTTCCAATAAATATGGTTCTAGTAGATCAATGATTAAGACTGCTCAATCCATTACCACAATAAGAAAGTGAACAAGGAGGAAGATGCTTTAAGTAGAAAGGATCCATCGATTCTTTCATTGATGAAAATTGAAAAGGTTACAATATTTTTAGATTTGATGAAGATGGAAATGGGAATCATAAATAAGGGATCATCATTTATCCATTCACAATTTATTTATCAGCCGTCTCTTTTGGAAAGGTCAATTAATGCTCAAAAGGATGGTGTGGGAATTCATAAGAAGGTGGATAATGTTATAAAAGATAAATCCTCAAAGTTCAATGTTAATGAAGAAGGAATTTTGATATTTAGGGAAAGGTTATGTGTTCCATCATGTTTGCAGTAGAAGAAGGAAATTTTGGATGACTTACAGAGTTTGAACTTCTCAATTAAATAAGGAAACACAAAGATTTATCAAGATTTCCAATATCATTATTAGTGGGATAACTTGAAGAAAGAGATCACTGAGTATACATTAAAGTTCCTAGTGTTTCAAAAAGTGAAGGTTGTGAGGCTGAAGTCTAATGGGGTGACGCAACCATTTCCCATTCTAGCATGGAAATAGGAGAACATCACTATGGAAATTGACACTTTAATTATGAAGACATCCAAATGCAACAATGCAATCTGGGTTTTTGTTGATCATATTACAATTTCTTCACACTTCATTGCAATTCAATGGTATTTATCATTGGATCAAGTGAAACATATATATATATCTAATAAGTGGTAAGCATGCATGGAGTACCACTTTCTGTTGTATCAGATGTATATCAAAGATTTATCTCTATGTTTTAGAAGAGTCTTCAAAATACACTGGATACTGAACAAAACTTCAGTACAGCCTATCAACCACAAACTAATGAACTATCTGGGAGAACTATTCTGACACTGTAATATATGTCAAGATCATGTTCATTAGACATTAAAAGAGGATGTGATCAACATCTTCCTCTGGTTGAATTCTCATATAATAATAGTTTCCACTCAATTATCTGAATGGAAACTTATGAATCCTGATATGAGAAGATCTTTAGAACACGGACATGTTGGGATGATGTTAGTGAGCATAAGCTGCTAGGACTAGAAATGGTCGATGAAATAGTGGAGAAGGTGAAAATCATTCAGCAGCATATCAAGGCATCTAAGAGTCGACAGAAGAGTTATGCAGATGATTGTTAAAGAGACCTTGTGTTTAAATATGGAGACATGGTATTTCTATGAATATCTCCCTAGAAGAAGGTCGTGAGGATTGGAATGAAGGGGAAGTTAATTCCTAGTTACATCGGCCCATTAGAGATTCTTAATCATGTCGGGGCTATGGAATATCAACTAGCACTTCCACCTACCATGGCCAAAGTACATTATTTCATTCATGTATCCTTCTTAAATAAGTACATACCACACCCATCACATATACTCTCTTTATAGGTAGTACAGTTAGTGGATTATCATTCTTATGAGGAGAAACTAGTGAATATCATAGATCATAGGGAAAAAGTTCAACAGAATAAATCACTTCCCCTCGTGAATGTTTTGTGGAGAAACCACATTCGTGAAGTAGCAATGTGGGATCCATAGGAAGTTGTTAGGGAATGTATCCAGCATCTATTTTAGTTTTGGAAAAGAAAACATTCGAGGGAGAAAGTCTTAAGGGGGGAAGATTGTAACAATCCAAAAAATTATTAATGAAAATTTCTCTTGGTATATTTAAATTTCGTCTAATGGTTATGTAAAACCTATCCAATTATTTGGTTCTATGTTTTTTATTTTTAAATAACATGAATAATTGTGACTATTGCTAATATATCCCTTGAAAAATGATCACACAATTTTTATAAATATAGTTATTTAACAAATTCAATTTACTCAGACAAAGGAAGTGATGGACTCATCCAGTAGACTTTCCCCATATGAATCTCAATTGTAAGAGATTGTAAAGAAGGTGGTGTCATTGGGATTCACTCTTGACCAAACCCAAGATGAGATTGAATATGTTAAGCTTGAGAAAAACCGCTTACGAGAGAATTTGAAGATGGTAGAGATTACCACATGGGCAATGTTGTCTGAGCCACCCCCACAGTATGTCACCATCACACATCATACCCTAAGGTCATATGTGGGTGTTTCAAGGGGTTATGTAAAAAGACCATAGATATATGTTTATGTACATTTTTTCTTATAAATATTATACATTCATTTTATTGTTGTTACTTTGTAAAGTGTTTTTAAATCAAAAAAAGTATTTTTAGTTAATATTCAACTAAGTAATCTATTTTGATGAATTAATTCATTTTTTAATTAAATAATATTTTAATAAATTATTATTATTTATAAATTAGTTTTTATTAAATATAAATGATTGTATAATTTTTGTGAATACGATTGTAATTTTTATAATTGTTTGGAAGCTGTTTTTGTCAATACCATGACTTTTTTATAAATGTCATTTTTTATTTTAAAATTAAAAATTCACATAATTAAAACACTATTTATATAAAATGAATATTATTTTTGAATTCAAAAAGTCAAAATTATCCAATGTTGAATTTTGCATAATTTTTTGAGGCAATCTAATTTTTGTGTAAAAATTACACACTGTATAAATATATAATACTTTTTTTGTAATCATAATGACCCAATAGTGATGTAATAAAATAATATAAACATTATGTTTGGAAAATATATGTTTTACTATTAATATAATGTGATTTTGGATTTTTTTTCTTGATTTATTTTACATTGCTTTAGTGGACCCTTCAAAACTTATAAATCATTTGTTTATTTTTAAATTGTTTTCCTTGAGAGTGTGACACACCTCCACATATGAAACCATATTATTTTAAGATTTTAGGCCATTGCACTTATAAGATAACCATGGTCCGGATTGTGATTTTGACTACATTTATGTGTGGTGTCTCAAAACTAAATAATAACGAATTCCCACTCATTTCGTATATAAACAAACCCAAGCTCCCACTTCCTCTTCACCCAAATCCATTGGAGTTCACCCAACCATTGTACTCCTCTCTCTATAATGATCCCAAGGCTACCCTATCTCTATATAAGCCTCTCTCAAGCCCCTGCCCAGCCTTTGGGAACACACTTCCTTGTAAGGGATTCTCACTTTCCTTAATTTTTTCCAAGTTTTTTTATATTGTTATTCTCTTTTATTTTCAATTATAAATTTTGTGGTATGATTTCTAACCCCCCCCCCATACTGCCCTTTTCAGGTTTTAATAATGAGATATCCCATTTACCTCTCATTAATGCCTCCCATTTACACTTGTTATCATGCCTAGATTTCATACGTATTTTCCTCTCCTCATTTACATTCACGAAATTCTTTTGTATTACATATCTAAATTCCATTACATTTGTTAGGACATGAATCTATATGACCCCATTACTGTACATTTCATGTACATATGATGAGACACCTAATTGACTCTCATCAACCATTTTTATGGATTCTTATGTCACGTCGCTATGCTTCTAAAATTACATCGCGTTTTTCTAGCCAAGATCATAGAGTAGTGAATACCATACCTATGTCTCTATCAAGGGTACTCGCCTTTTTGAACATACACATATTGAATGGTACTTTCATTTATTTATTCCAAATTCCTTAATCATGGAATAACTTATTATGTTGACTGATTCCATGTTATATGATCAATGTGTCACACTTATGTATGAAATTAAATATTTAAGAAGGGTGCACTCTAATAGCACTCTAATGTATTGGGTAAAGTATTGTATCATGATATATCTTGTTCAATGAGTGTTGACTCGTGATAATTCAAGTGAAATGATGTTTTACTGGTTCTTTATTTTAAATGAGGGTTTACTCATGCTCTATGTTCAATGATACTTACCTCATGATAATTCCATGTTAAGTGTTGTTTCCACATTTCCATGTTATGATAATCATTCTATATCATGCCATTATTTTCATATTTATTTTAAGATCCATTGATATACCTATTTCCTAATAGGAATTGTATTCATCAAGTTATACCTAGTTTTCTCCATTACTATGTTTTATATATCACCTTTTTCGTTTGTATTTCCTCATTTTATCCCAAGCAATGAAAAATACGTGGGAATGTAGTGGTCATGTAAATGAATTTTTCAATAATATGTTGCATTTTATGTTTTAAGTTGTTATATAATGTTCCTAAGCCCCAAATATACTAGACCTATCAATATTATATGTTTTATCATGTGAAGTTTTTATGCAATAAATCTTGATTGTTAATGTAATTAAGATCAGGGTTGTTATATCCATAATTAATACACTCCATGTATCATGTCAATGAATCACATCTATTTATGGGGGTGGTATCCTACACTAACTCAAATAAGATTATCGTATTAATACCAAATGGAAGGTAAAAACATATAATTTGAAATAAAATTCTAAAGCTTTAATACATAAAAATATTGTATATAACATATATAATCATAGTTTCCATCATAATTTCCACCATTATTGGTAGTAAAGAAAGAAATGAAAAAATCATTGTTTAATGAGACTGTAGTTCTTCGTTCAACGAAAGCTTTTATTTAATATCCAATAGATAGTAGTGTGAGTAATTTTAGGAAAAAACCATATAAAAAATATCTAATTATATTTATGATACTGTTTTTTTTATAAAATAATAGAATAATGAGAGTGGAAGTAGTGGATATGAAAAATAAAGGAAAGGGGTTTGAGAGAAGATGTTGCTTCTTAATTAGGTAACTCTTTCTAGTTTGTTCCAGAAGATATACTTGAGTTTCATTAAGCCCAAGGATAGGTTTATAAGATGAATGGAGGTATTTTTGGAATTTATTTGAGATAATTTTAGGAAATCCATGTGGCTTGTGATGTGTGAGGATGTGGGAAGATGGTGTGGAATTTTATAGGGAAGGGTAAGGACTCACTTGTAATTTTTTTAAACAAGTTAGGTGTACCCTCATTTTACCTAAAATAAGTCAAGAAAAACAATATAACTCAATAATGGATGGTTCACGGTCCGATAATAGACATAAAATTCGTTTTTTAAAAGTTTATCAGTCCTTTTGGGTCTAATATTTACGGTTTATTATTTTATTTACCTAATTTTTCTTTTAACCAATACAATTAATTTTAACCACCATCACTATTATTATTTGTAAATAAAAATTTTTACCTTATTAGAAATTTTAAATTATACTTATTCTAGATATGGAACTCATTTCTCAAATTTCTAAAAAGGGAAGTGGTATAAATTAATTTAAAATTAGTACCGCTCATGGGTTGACATTTCTCGTTATTAAAGTAAAAATAATTAATCAATTCCACCATTTTTATATCCCATTTAATTGTTAAATTAGTTATAATGACCTAAATTGGATTAATTGGTAATAATATTATCAAATTAAACTTTTGAGTGAATTACAAATAAAATTTTACCTTATAAATATTTTAATTTAAAAGTAGTTTTTAATTAAAAACAAATATTTTTAAGGATTCATTAAAAGATGAAACCTAACATAAATATACCAGAAACTTATTTGAACTTAATTTTTATATTTCAAATATTCAGATAATGTTTATTTAAAACATATTAAGTCTATAGATGTTATAAAAATTATCTTTAAAATAGTTCTTCCATTAAAAGGTTGTAAAAATGCCTTAAAATATTGGTTTTTAAGCATAAAATTATGTTTGTTCATGTCTTAAGTCTATAAAATATATTTGATGAAAATTAAAACTATTTTATTTAATAGATATAATTTATATTTCATTAATATCCATAATTAATTTTAATTAATATAATTTGTTATCTTAAAACACTGTTGTGAAAATAATAATAATATTTTCCTTGATATTAAATCAGTTTATATATTCATTTCTAATTAATAAGTAACCTATGAATTCATATTATATTTTTTAAAAACACTTATTTTAATACTTGATTAAATATTATTCATATCCATCAATATAATGGATAGGTTATATCGCATTATAATATTATTATTTAATAATATATTATTGTTAGGTAACACTTAGTCTTGTGTGTTATATAAGCCATTGAGGAAGGTCAATATTGTGTTTAATTTATGATTACCTTACTATTTGAATTAATTTACACCTAGTTAGTTTCATATGTATTATAATAAAAGATGGTTCCATGTTTAATAAATGTTTATATTAATGAAAAACTAGATTTATTGGTGTATAAAATGAAAAAAAATCACAAGATTAAATTAAATCGAAACAAATGTTCCACAATTATTCAGGGTTTTAGAGTGTTGGAACTAAAAAGGGGATATGGTATAAAGACTTATAAATACTTATTTTTATTTACTCCCAATTCAAGAGTTCCTTATATATATTTCATATATTATATAAACAAGTTTGAATTATTTTAAATGTATATCATAGAAGGAGAGAAAAGTAAACAAGAAATTGGATCCATTAATGAGATTCTATAACATGTAAAGGATATATATATCTTATAAGGACTATGGAAATCCATTTAGATAACTATTAAAAAATAAATATATTTATTATTGATTTCAATTGGGGGAAATTAATCTTAATGATATTAATAATGGGAATAAGGGAATATTTATTGGAGCTCAAGCAGGGGAATTTCATGTTATTTTCAGTTGGAAGGATACCAACCTCTTATGCTTATATGGTGTTACCCACCTCTTTTAAAAGAATTTATTAGAAGTATAAATAGGTGATATAATTAATAAAGATGACAGTTCTATAGCTATTGTGAGACCATCCATTAGAGAACGAGCTACATTCAAGTATTATAATAGGGGAGAATTCATTATCTTATTATCACATTAATTATTTCTGTATTTGTTTGATTTAATATTTTCATAGGATTTTTATCTTGAGGAAGAGTTTTATAATAATATAAAACATGAATGAATTGATATATGGAAACCAATATAGATTTTATTCATTCATATCTAAATAGAATATTGGTTGTATAATACTTGGGAGTTAAGTGAAGTAACAGATGTTGAATACTAACCTATCCACTAGATACATGACAAAGTTCTAAAAACAGTGAAAGAATCTTTAGAGGATAAGGAACATTTGAATCCTAGAATAAAATTATAACTCAATTTGTATAGATATTATAGGAAAATTTATCAGGATATATAATTAGTCAAATGTGTTGGAGAATGTACCTATATAGAATGAGAATGATGGATTATTTATTCAAGTAAATATTTAATGAGTCCAATTTTAAATAAAAATTCAAAATTAAATAGATCTCAAGATACCCATTATCTTTTTACTAAACACTTTTTTTCCTTAATTTATCTTGTGCATGTCATTATTGTTATAGCTTCATATACACAACTATTATTCAGTTACATAACCAACTCAGGGACTAGTTACACCATTATTTCAAAACTAATTATCTTCAATGTAGTCCAAAAAAAATCACATACCATCTTTTTCACATTTTAATATTTGTAATGTAAGACTGTGAATGGAAACAAGGATTCCCATAATGAAATTATAGAAACCCAAGCATAGTTCACCTTCAACAGGGTTGAACTAGGTGTTCTGTACATAAAGTGTTCCTCCATATATTTCATATACTACTTACTAGTCAAAATAATAAATTTATATCTTGTTGAAACTTTTACTTATCTAGTTTAAATATCTATAAATTATATTTTGAAGAGATATATAAATAGTCTTTATAATAACAAAACAAGGTAAATGTCAGCATCATATATTTCTAAATTCCACGTGTATATAAAAAAATCTAACTTAAAAAAAGGTGTGATATTGTAATGGAATAAGATTTATACAAAAAATAACCAAGATTTAATGTGGGTCATTCATGTACTATATAGTCTAAAAATATATTATAGATGTAAAAAACCAAAATTCTTATTATATTTCCAATCCTGGTCCATCTTCTTACTCTTAAAATAAACCTCTAGCTTATCCATTAACTATGAGGCCATTGCCTATAACTAGGTCAAGAATCATTATATCTTTTTAGGTACCCGATAATTCCAAAATGTGTTGCTGAAAATATATAGGGCCATTACCAATGGTGTTACAAGACAATTCATGAATATGAATGTTCATAAAAAATGTTATCTTCCTAAATAAAAAATAAAAAACAAAATATATAAAATTATTCCCATACATGCTCTACTCTAATCATAGGGTGTTATTGTACCTTCCTCCATGAGTGATTGTGTGTCTCAGAACATATCATTATAAACTATGACTCTAATGGGGATGTAAATTAGAGAGATTATAGGTATATTAATGATATATATATTCTGTTAACCCCATAAACATTTAATAATATTATTTTTATATCATTGTGCACAATATTCGAAAATCATATGGTATTACGTGGTGTCAATCAAGATATATCATATGTCATTGGTTTTGGATATCTTATAGTGAGTTATAAAGATACCTCACTACTTCTTAAGACTATATTATTTTACAATTTTGAAATATCAAAATTATTATGATATAGGAATTAATCATATTATATGGTACTTTATGTAGTTTAAAGTTACATATTAACCATAGACAATACTTTTTTTCAAGATATCATTAATTAAAAGTTTCATAAGATGACCTATTTGGAGAAGTAATTTGATCTACGGTGAATATTGTTGTATAAATTTTCATTTACTCATATAATTCATTACAACTATGTAAATTAATGATCACTCACGAATAATCCCTGATGGATATATAAGGATCCTAGTATAATTAGTGTGGTGTTGTTCAATTTTACCTTTTCCAATCATCTATTTTTCAAAATGAATATCTCTCCTCTCTCGTGAGGTAATAGTATAAGTTGGTTTCCATGATGGTCTTAACCATGTGATGGATGATTCAAATCTTCACAGGGATACACTATAGGGGGAAGAACCCATTGGTTCCTCCACATAGATCATCATTAAACATTGTTAGTAAAAAGTGTTATAGCAATCAACATCAGAGTACGGCACTTGTTTTATAAATATATTATACATGGTTTCTATTATCATAGAATGTTGATTTTGGTAGTGGGGTTTTTATTTCATTTCACTAAATTGATCATGTTTCCTTTAATTTTTAAAAACCGTATAGGGTTCTCCTAGCTTGACAATGTTTCTTGACTAATAAAATCATGTTGGAAATGTGAAAATTAATTTATTGTTCCTAAAAATTAATTTTTTTTATTTCATTGTAATTTCATATGATATTTTTTATTTTATTCCCTTATAGGTTTATAACATATAATATTTGATTTCATATTACCAAATCTAACTTAAATCCTTCAATTTTATATATATCAAAGCCAAAGATATAGGTTTTGATATCTAATTATAGCAACAAATACATAAATAAAGCAAAGTCTCATGTCAAATATATGATATAGAATATATCATAGCGTATTTTAGATAATGAATGTATTTTCTCTCACACAACTCTAACCATTAATTGATAAAGAGAACATGGGTGGAAGGTTTTGTTATAGCATACCATATATTTATATAATAAAATATAATAAACAGAGAAACAAATTCATTTCAATTATACATTTAATATTATAATATATAAAATGTTATAAATTATAGATTAATGTATTTTAATATATTTTTTAATATTTTAAATTATTTATAAATCTGTTATTTTAAAAATGATTAAAATTTATAGTGAAATTTTAATGACACATTTAATAAATAAATATCCATGGTATTAATTTTAAATATTAAAATACCTTTTAAATTATATGGAATGAATTATAATTTAATATAATAAATTAATATGGAAATTACATGTGTAATTAATAAAAAAATTAATATAAAAATTATGAAATATATAAAGAGTTTTATTTTATATTAAAAATTATTTATAAAAATTAATTTGAAATATTAAAATTTAAAATTTAATTGTTAGAGAGATTAATTAAACCATATCTAAGGGATTTTTATAAATAATATTAAGAGAGTTTAAATAATCAATATATAACATTTTAGATATTTATAAAATATATAATAATAGTTTATATATATAATGTTTATATTTAAGATATCATATGATTATTAAAAATTTCATATAAAGGATAATATGAAGGAGATCATATTATAGAGAAATATAAAAAAGTATATATTTATTAAATTGTTATTTTTTCACAATAGATTACTAAATTTTAACGTGTTTATAATTTTATTATTTACAAATAGTTCATAATTTTTTTATCTAATGTTTAAATATTAATGTTATTAATTTATTTAGTTCTTTCCAAAATATATTCATGAATATAATGTTTAAATTTAGAATTGATGCATGCTTTAATTTAAAGTGTTATCAATGCTTCTATAAATTTCATGCATTCATTTAAGGAGTTACATTCTAGGTATAATAAATGATTTGGTTTTCATTTACATTTATTTTTTAATAATATTGGTTATAAGATTTAATTTAATGGTTTATTTTAGTTTACACATATTATTTGTTTGAATTTTTATGTAATTAATCCCCACATGATTAAATTATCCTTGGGTAGAGGAATTATGGATCAGACTACTCATTAGACTGAAAGATTATGTCTAGACTTGAAATATGTGAGCTAAATATATATTTCCAAAATTGTATTATTATAGAAATTGTTGATCTCATAAAATATTAATACATTATATGATATTTTTTGATATACCTTGTGAATGAGATTAATTTTAATTTGTATTAAAATTGTAGAATTTTAATTTAGATTAGTAACACAAGTCAGAGGTTGTGTAAAGAGTTCCACATCAATACGGTTTTAATATGATGGATTTATAGATAGAATGGAAATTTAAAACTAATTAATATAAAAATTGTATACATATATAAAAAATAATGATATACATTGGTAATATTAGATAGTATTTAAAATAATTATTTTCATATTCCTTCTAAAGAAATAACTTTTCCCAAACTCGTTCATCTAACTCTGTAGATTCATTCCAATACAGGGTTCCCCTAGATTACCTTGTGTTTGATGAAACATTAATGAGGTTACTTGAAGACTTAGGTACCAAATTTATGGAATTTATATTTGGTTACATGTATATTTAAAACCAAGAGTGTTTTGATAAAATTTAAATGGCATTGAATTTATCTATATAATGGATTATTTAAATAGTTTCCTACTCAGTAATCTATGATTAATATATCATATGATCAATATAATAACCCATATAAATAACTAAGTTGATGTGATTCATACAAATGTTTGGTTATCAGTAAAATAATAATATTTTCCCAAAAATTTACATTACGAGTCTAAATGGTGTCATCATTTTAGTGATAATATATTTAATAAATTCCTTATTAAACAAAATTAAAGAATGGTGTTAATATGATTGAATATTGAGTTGTAGTTATGGAATCATCATTGAAAAATATTACTTTATGATAGATAAATGAATTTCGGTACTAATGACAATAATAAATGAATTTATCTTATTTTTTAGAGGAATTAAATATAAAATGACTTATGAAACATTAATATTCTTTCATATATTCTGTTCTATTGACTGTGGTAATGAATTTGAGAGTATGAATATAGGCATAACATTGGCTGTGAAATGCATTCTTTAATCAATTTTTAAAATATATTGACATCATGAATGGTTACAAAATATTTTTACACAAATTTCACAATGTTTTGATTATAAGGAAACAAGGGAATGAGATGTACTTGTTTTAGTGTTGAATTGACTCTAAAAATTGGTAAAATATCAAACAGAAAGAAAAAAAGATAGTTTGAAAATCTATCTATGTTTTTTCAAGTACAAAATCATGGTAACTATGAAATAAAGGAGGTGTTAAGAATGAAAATAAATATTTATATGATGTTTCAGGGTTTCAGACATTTAATGCTATTTGATAAAGACAATTGAGGCGTGGTGTTAGGTACTGATGTAATAAAATTCAATTCTTTAATATAAAGTGTATGTGATAATAAATGTATATTTAATAGATATTGTAAAATTAATTTATGATAAAAATAAATTAAGGGATTTATAGTTCTTGTAGTGTTTATTAAAATGATGGATAAATGGGTTTGTTGAATCATAGTGTTTAATGAAATGAACTATTTAATGATCAGATGAATCTAAATAAATAGTGTAAATATTTATCTCCCTTGTCTTATATAATTACCAATGTTTATTAAATACTGATTTATTATAAAAAATATGAGATATTAGAAATGTTTTATGATTCATCATAGTTTATATCATACTGGAAATGAAGTTAAGGATAAAAAATGTTTTATCTTGGATAGAATAGTTTCTCACGTTGTTTTTTAAAATATGAGAGATGTTATCCAACCACCCATTTGTGGAACATTTTAAATTATAAAATATTATTTTTATTAAAATTATCTAAACACACAAGATGTCTAATATGATTGGGAAATTAATGGTTTATTTGTTAAATATTCCTATTTATTATAATATGTGTTATTTTCTAACATAAAGGAATTTTGTGTGTGTTAGGAGGATATTTTATAGAGAATATCTTTTCTAAGACACTAGTTTGAGTATGTTTAGACTCAATTAAGGTAAGAGGTCACAAATAATTATTCATACTAGTAAAAATACTATATAAATATCCCTTTATATCCGAAATTTATTAACGATTTATTGGGAAAAAAACAATTTATATTGATTCATATAAATACAAAAATGATCTCAAACAATTTTGTAATAAAATTACCATAAATGATGATGATTACTTTGGATAGAGTTACAAGTTCACAATAAATCATAATAACCGTATAAAATTGGATGTTGAGAAATAATATAGTTTGAACTCAATACTCAAAGAGTTGATCATATGGAATGTAGTTGCTACGTCTCACCATCATTTAAACATTCAACATTCATATATTATAGAAATTAAAGATTTTATTGGTTGGGATTTTGTTGAATGGTTACCTCTAGATGTGGAAGGAGTTATATAGTGATGTACCAAGTTTAGAAAACCATAATTATAGTATACTTTATTATTTTTTTCATTCTAACATATACCATATGATCAAAATACACATATATGTGGGTTTGTTAGTTTTATTAAATCTTTTAAGAATAGAAAATTTTTAGTTTCATTAAAAAATAAGTTCTCTACTTTATCATTTTCTATATTTGTGGAATATTCTAATGTAGTGAAATGATTATTAACCTCTCAATGTATTAAATTTAGTCATCCCAAAATGATCTTCATCATGGATTATTATATATTGTGAAAAAATATTACGGATAACATAAATTGGTTTTTTAGGTGGATAAAATTTTATAAAACTAATGCACAATGAAATTTTTGTGCATTGGATGATCCACAATGGATTCCACATAGAAGATCATACATCAGGTCATTGGTATACTTGTTGGATGTGCACTAGAATGTTTAAGAGTTATATTATTGTACAAAATCATATGATGCATGATGAATGTATATATTTATATTATAACATAATATATTTATAAAATAAATATAATTCATTCATATGATTCATTTATATTATCATGTATACAACACATGAGAGATTATATATATATATATTATATTTTATATTAATGAGATGAGTATATGACTTCCATGTGAAGAATAGGTCTTTAATACTTATCACAAATGTTCTAATTAAATCAAGAACCAACGGTTGGTTTTTCCATTAATTTTATTTATTCATTTCAATGTTCAATGGATGTGACACCCAATGAATATTAATGATTATGGTGCATTAAAAATTGATAGAATCTAGCTTTTCCTATTTTGATAGAATTCTTTTCTTGTTTTTTGTGTGGGTGTGATTATTCTGTGTTGTTTGATGGATTTCTAATCATCTCTGTCTTTAATATTTCTTAACACTCTGAATTATTGTACATAATTCTTGATAAAGGTACTAATAACCCTTAAACATTGGGGTATCCTATTGATGCAATCAAGGATCTTAAATCCAATGTAATCCCTCAATTAAAGGAAGCATATGTTTGGTATGCCAATGACCTTCCTCAAACTCATACTATCGATATTCAAGGAAGAAAAAATGTCTTTTAATGGCTGAATACCAAGTATACTATTTTATAAGATATATGTATATTTGATATCATGAAGATAGAATGAAATGTGTTTTGGTTGTTTTATATTTCTAATAATCATGAGATGATTATGTGAAACCCGTCATTGGTATCGAATTTTATTTCACAATTTTTTAAACTTGATTTAATGGTTGTTTTTTTAAAACATTTAACAATAATTTTGTAAAATAATTGCAAGTTATAAGCCATTATAAGAGCTTCATAAGGGTAAATTTGATTTAACCTTCCATGAGGAGGATAGGTATAGGTTATAATAATATTCATAATGTCTATATAAAGTGAAATTCTATATCTACCTTAACATGTAAAGGTAGAGAAAGAATATTTTAAAGGTATTTAATATTACCTTAATGTCATATAATAAATTTTATGGTTTCTTTTATATAGAAGAGTTTTATATAAGGGTCACCAGATTCACCTTTATGTGACGTGATCTTCATAAAAGTAATCTATATATTACCGTTAGTCTACGAGTTTCATATGAGTTATGTAAAGATAGTCACTGACTTACCTTTACACAATAGTTTCATGTGTCCTTCATAAGGATTGATGGTATTGGCCTTATGCAGGTATACCCCTATATGTAATTCATTAATGAAAAAGTGTTTAAAATTTTTTTTACATTATTATATGGTTTTTATAGTATACATTGAGTTTATAAATGATAAAAAAATATATTTTTATTACATTTATTTCATAAAGAATTTATTAATTAATAAATTTATTATCAAGGTATATAATTATTTTAAAAGTTGTTTATGAATCACTGTATTCACAAATATACAATTCTAATATATTAAATGTTTGTTACCTAATATATGTCAACTTCGTGATCAATAAATAAAAAGGGTTATTTTAAAATAATAAAAGGTAATTTATAACATGTTTTTAAATTTCAAATAACATGACATTTAGAATATTATAAATGTTTAGGTAATAGAAATTTAATTTTTAATTGATTGTAATACCTGAATATCATATAACATTATTATAATATAAGAAATCAAATAATTTATATTTAATTTAAAATAAGATTTCTATATTATTTCTAATATATAAATTTCTTTTAATTAAAATTTAATCATGGATATTTATCTCAGGATTTTTAAAATGAATAAAGTATTTATTTATTTGTTAAATTCCATTTATATTCATGTTTAGTAAACCATTAAAAATGTGAATATTTAAAAAAAAAATAAACTAATTATATGCGATAATTACCTCTATTAAATTTTTTGTATGACTCTATAAAATTATGTTTTAATCAAAATTGACCTTAATTTTTATTTGACGTTATAATAATGTGGGTTGTTGTTGAATATAGTTTGTGAGTATTTGATATTAATTCAATCTGGAATTGAATTCCATGTTTTTTAATGGATTTACATGTAATGGGAATTGGGGTTATTCCACATATCGGGCCAAATGCCATACCTTTTCTAGAAAGGTGAATGGGGTTTTCCATCTGTCACTCCTGGATTACTCTTTTGGATATTTTCAATAATATATAATTATATAAATTTACATTAAATGTTCATGAAACTGCATAAAATGAATCATTTTGATTTTTTTAAATATTTTTTCCTCCTAATTTAGGATTATTCACACTATTTTTCTAGTTTTGTATTGAGTTAGACATTAATAAGGGTTGAATAGTTGGATTTGTCCAATAAAATCGTGATTCTCAAACTCAAATGATAGAATCATGCATACATAAAAGGAATATGTATCGAGCTTGACCTTAATAACCCTAATTCTCTGTCATGCATTATTACATTGGAATTTGATATATGTAAAATTATCCTAAAGGACCAAATTGTTTAGTAGTCTTGATAATCTAGATACATAAATGATTCCAATATTACATTTGTGAATGAAAATTAAAATATAATTTTTTTTCCAAAATAACATTATTCCCACTATCATATCCCTGAACATCAATGAATGTATTTATTTATATATTTGAATTTAAATGAAACAAAATAAGATTACAGTTGATGTTATTGTGATTCAATAATTAAAAATCAATACAGCATATTATTTACTCGATAATTTGTGTGTCATAATTAGATAAGGAATAATCAATATAAAAATGTAAATAAATGAACACACATGATAGTTAAACAATAATATAAGAATGAAATCTATCTAGTTTTAATATCCTTGTGAAAATATAATGGATAATAATAAAATAATTCTCAATTAAGGAAATTCGTAATTAATAGATTCCATGATCCACGGAATATTGACAACTCTATCGCCAAGAACTTCTGCAACATGGTTTAAAAAAAATTAAAACCCCATTTAATACTGGATTCTTGATTTTTCTCATGATACTGACTGATTCATCGAAGGAATATATAATATTTGGTCCCACATATCAATGTAGGTCTAAATCATTCCTCATAAATCGAATGATCAATTTAATTCATGATTTAATTTTCGTTATAAAAAAATATTATTATTTATTAATTAATACAAATTTATCAATATTAACTAATTAATAAAAAATAAAAGTAAAAACTATATGTGGAAATTGTATATATTTTAAAAAAACAATCATATCCATTATACAAAGAATATGAATATTTATCAGTTATTAATTTTGAAATGATCATTAGAGAGTGAATGTTTCACGAAAAAGTTAATGAATACATAAAAGAATCAAGAAAGTGAATGTGTATACTTTCATTTTTCTAATATTATCATAAACTATCCACAGAAATCATAACTATGCAATCAATCTAATATATACCCATTAGACTAAAAAATCAATTTTCCATTGATGAATACAAATTCCATAAAAAATATTTAAAAACACTATTGAGGAAAATATCATTTTCAATTTAAATATGTCCTTTTAAAAAATAAAATTTCACAAAAAAATTGAATGTATTTTTTCTTAAATTTAGTCATTGAATATTATATTATAAAATTTAAAACATTTTAGTGTTTATAGCATCAAAAAATTCTATTCAAATGATACATGTTTAAAAATCATTCCTTTCAAATTTTTATAAAATAAAAACAGTCCTTGTTTTTAAAAATAAATAAATATTCATTTCAAAAATATTAGTAAAATTAAAAATTGGTATAAATTTATTCAATAAAAATTTTAGAAAATGGTTACAAAAAATTTTGATAATAGTTTTAGTAAATAGATATTTTGATTAAAATGGAGTTCCGACCAAAGATAGAAAGGAGGTCAGATTCTATTAAAAATATTTTGAAAAATATTTTAATTGAAAAAGAGAGTAAATAGTAATATTACATTAAAATTTCATTTATATCCAGAGGAAAAAAATTAGTGAGTTTATTAAAAAATGATCAGATAATTTCTTTCAAATTAAATTCTTGAATAAAAAATATCAATTTGAATGGGATAATGGGAAACCAAAGCACTAGGGGTGGGAACCCTAATTACATATTCCTCTTCATGATGTGGTGGCCAATGCGTCATTCACTCTCCCACCAGTCGGGGAGGGACCCTCAGACGTCCATTAAAGGAGCGACTTCATCCTATCTCCCCTTCATGAATCATATCTTCCCGCCCCCTTTCCTACATTCCTTGCTTTCCCAAAATGTTCCATATTTTTTAAATAGTTTCTCTAATCTCATGATCTTGACTAGAGAGTTCTATAAATCATTAGATTTCTTGAAGAATAATTTGTTTTCTCGGTTTAAGAAGTGCCACACATCGGTTGATTCATTCGATAGGTATTTCTTCAATGCTTGAAATTTACAGGAGAGGGTGATATTGGTCCTTCCGAACAATCACCATATTATGATTTTTTTGTATAGAGGAAAATACAATCAAAGCCTAGACATGTTCACCTTTCATCTTGAATGGATTTAGAATTTTTCCTATTTCAATTATCCTTTTATTTTCATAAGAAGCGTGATCCACATACAATTGAGATTTGGGTGATTTTTCCCAACCTCTCCCTACTATTTCAAAATCCTACAGTTATTAGTATGCTCGGGAACATTATTGGTAAGTATATGTGTTAGAACAGTCACACAAAGGCCCTTTTTCATCCTATCAATCCACGTGTTTGTGATAAAATTGACGTGTCAAGAGTACCAGTCGAATATATTGGGATTATAGTCGGTGAGTAGTACCCTTTAAAATAACGAGTGGTATGCAAATCCTGAACTGACTTTTTTTTTGCAAGTGACTGGGTCACTCAAGGGATTTTATTCAATTGGGGTCTTGGTTTATTGATAAGAAGGAAAATAGTAGTGTAATAGAGATATAATTTCATGGTGGGTAGTATTTTTGGAACAGATGTCAACTAGTTTGGAAGACAGTGCTTGGGATGTTAATTCTCTAGGGGGTGTGTTGTCGGAGCTTCCTGGAAATGAGGAGTCTATGGAGGTGAAACATTTGGGATGTGTCTTAATGTTACATGGGAGTAGGATGGATGTTGTTAAATGGAAACTATATGTGATGGTTTAGAAAAACAAAAATTATTCCAGGACATTAGCTGGTTGAGATAAGATTTGTCTAGCCCCTCTAGTAGTCGTGATCTGAGGAATGTCTATATCATAGGTTGTGTGGGATGTTTCTTGATGAATATTGACCCTTGTGATCTTCTATTGGATGTGAATGTTTCTCCTATAGTTCTGGTGGACAGTGTATTAGAGGATGTTACTGATGCTTCATAGGTTGTGGTGGTTAGTTGGATAGTGGGGTTCTTCACATTGGTAGGAAGGGGTCTTCGCTATGTGTGGAGAACCAGATTGGTAAACCATGAGGTCCTACCCTATGGAACCGGTCTACAATTCAGCTAAGAAATATATTTAAAGGTCTTTCAATCTATGTATTAGGATTAGGTCAGAAAGACTCAGACTATATTGACACGGTACATATGGAAAACCCAATGATCTCAATTACATCCTTTATGCAGGTGAAGTTTCAATCCTGAGGGGTAATAGGGGTACTAGGAGGAAGAAGTTTATGAAGGATTTACCATCTTTTCCACCCCCTATGAAGACTCTAAAAACAAAAATGAAAAATAAAAAGAATATGTATGATGAGGGAAGTCAAAGGAAATCAGGAGTTCTGTGTGACCAATACAAGGATTTGATTATTAGTTTGGAAGAAGAAATGACTGATCAGGTTTTGTTACTCAATGATTCTTAAGAGGGAGTAGCCAAAATAATGGGGAGGTCAATAAAAATGGCTCTAAAAGAGGGGAAATATGCCTAGATTGATATGAAAGGCCAAATTATGATTGGGGGCTTCAATAAGGGTAATATTAGAATCAAATAGCATATTCATGCCGTAGATAAGCTGCCATATGAATTTGACGAGTTACTGAGGGATGATCCAATCACTCAGGTAACCAATATCTCCTAGAACATGTTAAGGTAAATGAATTCCTATAGGCATAAATTGATCTATAATGACTATGATCTTTTTTTTGTTGATTATTCATGGTTTCTCACTTTTTCTGTAAATGTGTTTCAAATAAAAAATGAATTTTCAGTTAGTCAATTAGAATGGGATAGTGAAATACACCCTTATAATGATCATAATAGTGAAGTGATAATTTACTAATGAATTTATTATGTGTATCAAATGTAAAGAAAAATAAAATTATTTTAAATTAAAAAATAATTATTGTTAAAAGACGTTATACACATACTCATAAAATATCAAAGACACCAAAAGAGTAACATAACCTAATGAAATGAAATTCAGTAATAAAATTTATTACCACTTGGTTGATTTAAATTCAAACCCCCCTTAAGTAAAATATTTCAAATTAAAAAAAATAACATTACATATTAATTAATAATTATATTTTATGTAAAATGGGTTGTATTTACACAATATATAAGATATATGGTGCATATAATCACAATATTCATCAATGAAGGTAAATTGAGATGTGGTCTATTAACTCAAACATCCTTTTCAATTAATAAAATTTAACCTCATATATAGTGGTTTTAAACTTGTTATTAAATTAAAAAATATATATTAATATTTATAATATCACATATGATACTTTTATAAAATCATATAACCCTTTTGATGATAATATTTCTTTATTTTCACGATTTTGAGTGTTAATGGACTTCTTTTCACATTTATGGTGTTTCAATAAGGTTAGGATTCTTGTTATCATTATATTTTTCCCTAATTTCCATAACAATAATCATGAAATAATTATCCTATCTAACCATAAATTATAATTTTAATGTAAATCAATAAATTTGGATTTTTAAAATGAAGTATGATAAGATCATGGAGATGATATGTCTTACATACACATGAGTAATGATTCCATTTTTAAATGGTCATTATGGAAAAAAGGATACTATTATTTTACCATTAAATAATGATAATAATTTAATATTATTTTTTAAATTATAATTATACAAATAATCCATATGGTATGGTGATAAAAATAGAGTCACATAACTTTCTGATGGTGACAGTCTACACGTACCTAAATGAATCTATAATTTTTCAATGGGTGGAAAGGTTAGAAATAAAATGATATATTATATTTTTATAATGAAAAAAATGTCATTAATATAAAATTTATTTCTTTTAAATCATATATATTCATTAAATTTTTCTGCTTTATCATCTATACAAAGTGTTAGTGAAAAAACAATCATATTTCTTTATGAGGCGGTAGTCTTTCATACAAACGACCGATGTTATCATATCCCCCACAAAATAGAAAATAAAAAAGGTATATATATAATAATGAATCCATAGGTATTATAATTTTATTAATAACATAAATATTTTATTTCCATTATCATACCCAACTGTGATATGTGGTAATGGAAAAATGAATGACATCGGTTTTTTGGGTGGTACTCCTCTTTACACATGAATAATTACTTCTTAACCCATTTAATTGAATTGAAGATTGTTGTGAGTCATTTTGTAAAATACAAAATATCATAATATAGAGGATAATAAAGTTATTATATCATAATTTTTAAAAATAATTTAATGGTGTTGAGGAAGACATAAAATAAAAACACTAGTTGAGTAACGTTGCCTCTTCTTCAGATAACCTCCTTGGGTTTGCAAAAATATCCTTCCTAGGTTGGATTTTTTCAAAACATAAGGATTATATGGTGATAAGAGGTGTTTTTGGAATTTTTTTGTTATGTTATATAATTAACTAAAAGTTTTTTAAATTATTAATATAAAAAGATAGGGGGTGACATTTTCTAAACATAGTGATTGGAACATATGTAATTTTTTTTTAAAAGTTGTACCCATTTTTATCACCTAAAAAAAGGATCAAAATTTAATTATTTAATATATTTAATAATTATAGGGTTTAAATATGTCAACAAAATATATTTTATACAAGTTTTTAGGTCATTTTAAAAATTATATTCTTAATTTAACCCTTAGTAAATCTCTTTTTACGTTAAACTGGGTAAATAATTTTTACAATTTTCAGTATTCATTTCGTAAAAAAATGATTTTTACATTATTATATAATATAAACTAAGATTATTAAAATTATTGTTTCCATTTTTCAAAATTCCATTCATATAAGTAGAATAATATAATTTAAATTTAATCATTTAGATGTGATGAGAAAGTGTGTTTTTATAAAACTTTTTCAAAAGTTTACGGTGTTTTTTAAATCAAATTTCAATTAAAAAATTATAAAAATTAAAAAAATTATTATTAATTTATATAAAATTTAAATATATTTATATTTTAAAAAACTAAAAATAAAATTTCCATCTATAAATAATTTATACGAAGATACAGTTTTCAATTAAAAATTAGTATTTTTTACTATTCGTCAAAAAATGAAACTCATTATGAAAATCCCAAAAAAATCACTCTAATTAAATTTTGATATAATATCGTAAAAAATTATTTATATTATTCAAATAAATTTTCTAAATTTGGAAAAAAATTAGTTTTAAATTACATGTCTAAAGCATGATGAATTCCACTTTTAGAAGAAATACATTTCTCAAAAAGACTTTTTTTCTTTTAAATGATTATTATTTAAATTTCTACTCAATATATGACCATTATTTACATAATTAAGTTGGAAATTTTTATTCATAAAAATTTAAATGCTATTTAATATTGGTATACAATATAAAATTTTATTTGAACTTGGGGTTACATATTCTATAAGATATCAAAGAGCGTAAATTTGAAGAAATATATTTGGTAGGATGTACAAACATAGTGTTGCATGTCACATATACTATTGAATAAAATTTTATTAATTTAGATTCTTGGTTAGTTTCATTCTCAAAATATTAAATTAATTTAATCTTTAAAATTATACCTTCCACATATAAATTAAGGTTTTGATGTTTGATAATTTATTTTTTGAAAATCCACGTCTTAAAAAAGGATAATAACAAATCGTATTAATAACAGGGAAAATGGATGTAAAAAAGGTCATAGGAAATAACACATAATATGGATTCTATGTAATATAATATTATTGTATGTGATTATGTGAAAGTGGAATAAACTCATAAATAATTAATAGTAATGATAGAGGTTGTTGATTATATGAATTTAAACAATAAATTGAATGTTAAGAACCTCAAAACAATAAATTTTTAATGATTTAAAAGACCATGTGATTTAATATATTTGAAGGTATTAGGATAAAATTTTCATTCAACATCATTTTCTGAAATATGAAGAATTATTTAACAATTTTATAATATTAATAAATATACTTAATTGATATATTTCTATTTTAGAATAAAAATCTAATCCTTTTGTTGTGCATTTATAAATTTCTAATTCATCACTTACTCTAACAAATGAATATCCAAAAATGAGTTTTTTTATTCTGTAAGAACTAAAATTAAAATTTATTGGATCATAGTATCCATCATTTAATGATAACTAATTCCTTTGATCATTGATTATATTTACAAGATAATGGTTGGAGTCTGTTATCCAATATACATTAATCTCTATATAGTAATGTTATTCATTAATCTCTAAAACTAAATAAAAGATCAATGTAATTCATTCCATAAATGGTTAACCTTATAATCCTTCCAAATTACTATGATCCACAACATTAGAAAAAAGTTCACTAAAATTTCAAAATAAACTAATCATTACTCCCCGAAATAACATGATGAATCTCTTAATTGTCACTTTCCAAACATCTGAATACCACCATAATTTATTATCATGAAACATTGTAATAACTTGAATTATTATACAATATTATTCAAAAAATTCATTCTTCCAAATTCATTTTTTAAAACAAACATTATTGGATATATTCCTTAAATCCAAAAATGTTGTAAATTCTATCAATGATAGCATAAATCAATTTATTAAAAGAATCTTTAATATGTTCCATAATAGTTAGTACTAACAAATTTATTTTATACATATCAATCATATATTTATACAAATATCATTATCTCGAGATTATAAACATATTAAGAGTTGTATTTCTCCTAATCATTCTTCATAATAAGATCAACATGAATATGAATAATCATTATTGGTCATCAATACCATTCAATATACTCTTTCAAACCCGTAATAAAAACATACTAAATTACAATCCTCATATATTATGTATTTCATATAACTATAAATTCATTAATTAAATACTCAAATAAAGTAATTCTTTATTCAATAAAAAATTATTTTAATCATTCGACATCATCAATGGAAATAGGATATATTTGACCTTGATCGATTAGATTATTTTGTGGTATATTACTTTGACACATGATGTATTATCTTATTTAGTGTCTCATATCTTTATAGTTGAATCGTTGAACATTAGAAACATTTTTATTTCCCATTAAATAACAAGTATAGTGTCTTTTCATTCCACACTTTTAGCAATCTCTCATTCCGTTTAGTCATTTACCAGTGTGTTTCTTTATAAAATTATCTCATGTAGGAAAATATTACAATCCATTCTTCCAATTATACAGTTTTTTCTCTGCCTTCCTATTTTTTCTAGGCTTCCCTTTAAAGAAATAATTCATATATAATACATACATTGTATTTTTAGTACATGATATCATTCCCTCATATGATTATAATGTTTGGGAGACTATTTTATTTCGAATGATTTCCTTAAACCCATCATAAAACGATCATTCTTAATCATTGGATTATATTAATTGATTCAATTCTCATTCCTTCTTCTTGGAAATATTTCTAAATGATATTATATTCTAGATAAGATAATATCATTATGAAACCTAATGTGTTATCCTAAAACTAGTTAAACACATAACATAAATTTAAAATTTTATTCTATGTTAATATCTTAATAATAAACATGTTTTCTTTGAGGATATCAATTTTCCGAATCCTTCATATGGGTTTGTAAATAAAACTTGAATAGTCCTAAGAATATCCACTTGTACTGCCAAACAAGGCATACAGTAAGACATGTTTTTTTCCTACATGTAAGGATTGGTTCAACCCCATTGCACTGCTCATAGAGTAATTACCCATATCTACATCTCTTCCGAAACCATATCCACATATATTATCTAAACATGGATGTATTTACTAGGTAAAACCATAACATCTATTCCTTACAAAAGAATAATATGTTAATCAATACCTATCCTCAAAGTCTATCATTGGGTTATGTTCTCTAATCTTTGTTTTCCTTCATCCAGTTCTCAAGGTTTATACTAAACCTCCTTTGATGCCAAATATAAATTAAATATCCTTATAAATATGGATTCAATGTCTTACTTTATTACATTTCCATAATATACAAGGAAACACATCCTGATGGGCTAAATAGTTTAGTTGTCTTAGTAAACTACAGACATATATGATGTTTATATTATATTTTTGAATAGAAATTATTTCATTATTTTTATTCTATAATGAAATTATTTCCTTAGGAATATCCATTCACATAAATCATATTACATTACATGGAATATTGGGGGAATGAAAAAAAATATTGTTGACCTAAAATTCTCTATAAGTGGTAAGTATAATGGAATCTATCATGAATTAAGAATGATTATTCAATGTGGAATGTTAAGTAATTGAACACATATTATTTTTAATCCATAGAATTTATATCATGGTTAGATAAGGAATAACCAATATAGAAATGTAAATAACTAATTTTCATTAATTCAATAATATGAGAATGAAATGAATGTAGGGATAATATCCTTCGAAAAATATCATGTATAATAATAACTGAATTTATAATGAATAAAATTCTTAATTTCTGGAAACCATGATCTCAAGCATCATGATAACTCTATCATCAAGACCTTTAACAATAATTTTTAAAACTAATGCTACAAACCCATTTAATGAAATATGAAAAAAAATAAGGAAACCTAAAAATTCATTGGGGGACATATAATTATGGGAAACACTCATCTGTACAGGTCCAAAACATTCCTCATATATCGAACAATCAGTTGTATTAAATAAAAATATTTATTATCAATAAATATATATATTTAATAAAGGATATAGATTTATCAATATTTCCCAGTTAATAAAATAACATTCAATGTAAGCACCATATGTTGAAATGATATATGGTTTAGTAAATAATCATATCCAAGATTTAAAGAGTATGATTATTTAAGAGAGATGGATTTAATATTAATCACAAGAGATTTAATTTATCAAAGGAATGCTAATGACTACAAAAATATATCATTAATTTGAATGTATATAATTTTCTTAGACAAAATACTCCTCATATATTCATATAAATAATAAGGATGGTATCAATATACCATATAGCCATTGGATTAAAAAAATGTATTGTTGGCCATTATAAATATAAATACCATAAAATTATATTTGTAAATAATCTTGAGGAAAATATCCTATTCATTTTAAAAATATCCTTTCAAAACCTAAAATATAAAAATAAATTTTAAATATTATTTTTTGTTAAAATAAGCTTCAATAGATATAAAATAATTTTTAAAACATTTTATTGTTCATGATGGAAAGAGTCTCTTTTCATGTTATACCTGTTAAAAAATATTCCTTTCACTTTTAATTAGAAACCAAATGGGATTTGTTTTTAAAATGAGTTGCAGAATAATTTCAAAAAAAAATTAAATACAAAATTTTTATGAATTTATTTAGTACGTAATTTGTATAATATTTAAGAAATTTTTTAAAACATTTTTAGAAAAAAATGGTTTTGGTTGAATACAGATTTCTGAAAGATGAGAGTAATGAACTCATATTTTCTTAAAAATATTTTCAAAATTATTTACCCAAAAAAGAAGTGTAAAAATATAAATATTACATGAAAATATCATGAATATCTATAGGTTAATATCAATAAATGATTTCATTATAAAATTATCAAATAATTTCATCTATCTAAAATTCAAGATTAAACAATCTTAATAAGAATGGTATTTGGAAATAAATCCTTATAATGGCCATAACATTAAATCATAATTAATCAATAAATCGATTTTGTGTATAAAATATAAATACATAGGAAACAAGTGGAAGTGTAATAATAGATTATAAAAATTTATTACATTTATAATCATATAATATAAAATACAATGAAGTAGCAATGTGACCCAATGAAATGAAATTGAGTTGTTAAATTCTTTACCACTTGGAAAATTTTATGAAAATACTCCATTAGATAAAATATTTTAAATTAAAACATAATAAAACATTAATTATTAATGAATAATGGTATTTTATGTCAAATGGGAGTTATGTATACCATATATAAGTAATTATGTCTTAAATATTACAATATTCATCTAAGAAGGGAAATTGAGATGAAGTCCCTTACCTCACACATTCGTTAATAATCCTTCATTATTTTCATTGTATGGGGTGTTTATTCCATTGTTTTCTCATTCCAGATTTTTCATGAAAGATACAACCCTATTTTATATTATATTGTTTCATAATATCCAGAATAATAATCATTAAATATTCATCAGATTTATAGATCAATTATATTTTTAAGACCATTACTAAAACAAATCATAAATTCAATATGTTACTATCATGAAAACGGTAGTTCGTACGTATACGTGAGTAACGTTTCAATTTTTCAAAAATCATTATAGAAAAAAATTAATTAATATTTTTCATTGAAAAATTATTTTAATATACTATTGTTTCTTTTAATATTCTTAAATATAATATCTATGTGGTATGGTGATGAAAAGTGGGTCGCATCACTTCATGAAGGAGGTAATCCATACATACGCAAAAAATGTTATCATTTTTAGTGAGTGGAATAGTAATAAAATAAATGAAATGTTATTATTTAATAATAAAAAATATGTTAATGATATAATAATTATTTAATTTATGTAGCGTATATTCTTTAATTGTTTCTTTATTATCATCCATTTAATGTGTTTGTGATGATTTATCACATTGCTTCGTGAGGCGATAGTACTTTTTACACACGAGTGACGTTATTGTATCCACTCATGAATGGAAATTAAAATGGAATATATCATATAATGACTAAAAAGGTATAATAATGTTTTATATATCATTTATATATTTTATATCTATTATCATAACTAACTAAGATTGGTTATAATGGAAAAATGAATGACATTACTTCACGAGGAATTTGTCCTCCGTACACATGAATAATGATTTCATAACCCATTATATGCAATTAAAGATAGTAATAAGTGACTAAATTAACATAAAAATATCTTATTATATGTAATATATTGAGGTTATTTTATATAATATTAATTTATTTTGGTGGATGATGAAATAAAATAAAAATTCGCATTAAAGAACATTACCTCATCTTTTGGTATCCTCCTTAGGTTTTAACTAGAATCCATCCTAGGAAGGATTTCTTCCAAATAACAATATTTGAGGATGATATGATGGAATCTAGGATGTTTTGGGAAGTAATTGTATTAACCCAAATGGTTTTAATGGGTGAAGAGGATAGGATATGTCTGTTCTTTTATTAGTGAGGTGAGTGGAAAACAAGTAATTTTTTCGAAGGAAAAGGTGTACCCATGTTTTTCACATTTTAAAAGGGTTTCAAATGAGTTTTATTAATAATTTATCATGTTAGTGTCAAATGTTATCTATAAAATTTATTTTATAGATGATTTTATTTATTTTTTAATCTTATCATTTTAGTTCAATCAACATGTAATTCCATTTTTACCTTAGTTGTGGTAAATATTTTTTACTATTTTCTATATTCATTTTCATCATAAATTAAGGTGGACATATAAAGAAAATATAAATATTTTTAATTATAAATATACACTCAATATTTTAATCATTCATTCATATAAATGAAAAAATATTAATTTAAAATAAATCCCACAAACACGAAGAGAAATCGGGTTCTCAAATAAAAAATGTACAAAAGTTTACAATTTTTAAATATCAACAATAAATAATAAAATCCATCAAATGAAATTAATTATATAAATTTAAATATAATTGGACTATTTATTACGTTAAAATTAATGAAAATTGAAATTTATTTTTATACATAATTTATATAAAATGGTAGCTTTCAATTAAAAATCATTTTTTCACTATTCTTAAAAAAATGGAACGTTTTAAAAAAATCCAAAAAAATAAAGTTAAGATAATTTTGAGAGTCTAATTTGCTAAATTTTTTTATTTTACAAAAACTAAAAATTAAAAATTTGGTAAATTATAATTTTAAATTACGTGGGAAGTGAATTAACCAAATTTTAAGAAGAATACAGATTTTTAGAAAACATTTATTTTTTATATAAATGATTGTTATTTTATTTTTATTCAATAGATTGCAATTATTTTAATGATTTAGTTAGTACTATTAAAACCTATCAATTTTATTTTATTTTTATAAAATTATTCTAAATCACTGTTCATTTAGACTTAGTGTTGGGTATTCCACAAGATATCGAAGACCTTAAATTTAACGAAATGTATTTCATTTGTTGTTCAACATGAAGTCTCATTTAAAAAACACTGTCAAATACAATGTTATTATCTTATAATTTTTTGTTGTTTGATAGTAAATCATTAGAAGATTGAAAATTCAAAATATGTAATAGTTATAAATTTAATATGTATATGATGTATGTGAAATTGGTGAGGCTAAAAACCCCATTAATACAATTTGTGGGATTCCATCCAAGGAAAAAAATTTCTAGACATCAATCTTCCAACTGGGTTTTTCAAGTTATAATTGGGCGCTTGTGTATTATTTTGTGAGAATTATGAATGTAATGAGTGAGATTGGAACATACTTCGGTATGTCCCCCAATATTTGTGTTCCCTTGGGATTTTCAGAGTGCCTCATTTGGCCCATGTTATTTATTTATTATTTTCATAAAATCAAAATGTTATTTTATCTATTTATAATAATAATTTTTTTGTTTAATAATCGTTTCATTATTTGTTTTTATTATTTTTATTTTTATTTTTATTTATTTTTTTAAACATGTGAAAAATAATAATTTTCTATGATTAATTTTATAATTATATAACAAACATTAATTATTATTTACAATAACGTGGGGATGAAAAGTCATTATTTAAAATTACATAATTTATATTTACCATTATGAAATATTCTTTGTACCCTTATATTGGTAATTTATACTTATGTTTAACCTATCATGAGAATTTTGTTACCCTTACAATACTTTTAGCTTACCCTTACATTGAATTTTTAGCGTTGTTTTTATATTTACATGAACATTATTCTACACTTATTATGTTTATAGAGTTATTTTGTTACCCTTACATAGAAAATTTTACTTTTACTCAACTAAAAACAATATAAGTGTACCATTAAATAAAATCATATTAACCAATCCATAGTTTATAGAAGATACAATGTACCCTTACACAGTTGTTGATGTACCCTTAAAAATTTATTCTGTTTACTCTTTTGGATGTTAAGTATTACCCCAACATAGTGCATTCAAAATCCTTTTACCCCCACACCACATGAGAAATTATCATGTTACACTTACATAATATTTACAATTTATATCTTACTCTTATGAATGTCATTAAAATAACCCATATATATTTATGGATGTCTAGAAATTCATGTTTATTTTGTTTTCAAAATCATTATTGAATATTAACATACTACATTTTTTTAATAATGATGAATTTTTTAATCAATATATAAATTATTATTAATCATATATAGCTATTAAAAGTACTTCTACATTTTTCTGAAATACATTTATATAATTATCAATGGATATTCATCTTTTATGATTACAATTACAACCTAAAACATGTATATTTTAAATTTATTTGTTTAGATTCCTTATTTGGATTTTATTTTTTCTAAATTAAAATAGAATATTATTAAACATGTTAACACATTTTTTTTAATTTTTAATGTAATAAATTTTTAAGATTTATTTTAATGAATGTTTAATATTAAAAAACATGAAAATGAAACTTGGAACACTATTATTTTAATCTATGTGAAATTTTTGATTATCATTTATCTATTCTCATGGAACTGTTTTGAACTACATAAATGAGTGATTTAAAATAATTTTATATTGTTTAAATGTTTTATATTTTAAAATGATATAAGTATTAACAATTTATTACCATTTCTCTATCTCTCCCCGATAATTTTGGAATATTATTATTATTTTAATTATTTTGAATCTCCTAATGTTCTACATAGGGATTGTTGAGTTATTTAAATTTAAAGGGCTCTATACCTACATAAACTAAACATTTTTTTTATAGTTTTGACATAAAAATTATAAAAGATATCATGTTCCAAATATATTTCTTCATTCTCCTTTCGGACTTGAAGTTTACATTATTATAATTCTCGAAGAACACTATTACATTTTTTCAAAGGGTATACAATAACTATTTTAACTAAAACATAATTTAGAAAACTCTCTATAAGTTTATTAATTATTATATTTACTTCTTTTGGGCTGGGTAGATTTTTTTCATTTAAATATTTTCTTAAATATCATATAAATTCTCAAAAAAATTTCTTTTTGGTTATGAATACCTGACGAAAAGGTAAAACAAATTGGTCAAGACTCATCCTTATAAAAAACATGGGTTTAATCTGCTCCCACATAGGTCTAGGTAGATTTAAGGTTTCAATAGTCTAAAATATATTTAATGAGATTAATCCTATTTCACATTTTTTTTAAGATTTCTACCATAGGAATGTATCTTTCATATCTTACAGGGTTCCATACTATATCTGTTATACTGTGAGGATTAAAAGAAGCATTTTAGACTAATCCTCTATAAATTTACTTATGTTTATCAAATTAGTTTTCTAAATACACTCTTCACATATCCATCCATAATTATTATTCATTTTGGAATTAATATTTTAATTTCTTAAACCACAAAGTTCAATAATTATTCCTAATGAATTTAATAATTTTATGAAAAGATAATACACTCCCCACCCAACTTGTCTACTTCTATAAACCATTCTAACCCTAGAATTCATATCAAAGGAAAATCATAAAAGGTTGTTTTTAACATTCTCTATATATTTGTGATTATTTGTTTCTGAGATAACTTATATCATAGTCCTTAACAAGAATGAGGAAACACCTATTTTATTATTAAAAAATAATTATATTAAATTTATTAGTCCAATAAGACCAACTCCTTCCAATTTAAATAATTTTTGATATTGGAAAGACATAATGGAAATATTTTTGGAAAATATAGGTATTTAATATTGGATTATAATTGATATAACATATAAAATATGGGATACTGAATTTGAATCTTTAATTGTAACTCATTAAGATAAATATGTCATCAAATAAAAAATCATGAATTTCCTTTTTAACTATCTTATTATATGTGCTCATAATAATATATACTATGTTAAAATATATCTACCATTTGGATGACTATAAAAGTCACACATAATAGAATTTAAATATTTAAAAGAAATAAGATTTTCATCCATAGGGTTGAATTTAATGAATTTAGAATATCTTCTCATGAATGTGTAAATTAAATGTTTTAGAGATTAACAATGATTGACATCTTCATGATTTCACTTGGTGAAATAATTATGGATTAAAATATTTTTGAAATGATATTTAAATCCTCACCAATGTTTTATTCAAAAAATGTACCCTCTGAATAAAGAAAATATTTTTTAGAATATTCTCTTGATGAGATAATTGGATCCCTACTACAATGTGAGATTTAATTAAAGAATATTGTTTTGATTTATAGGTTAAAATTAATGTAGTTTTATTTAAATATAAATATTTCATTGTTAACTCTTAAAGGGATTCCTATGAATATTATAGGTTATATAAGAATGATAATCTAAATCATGAAGAAAATTTAATTCTAGGAATTTTAAATAAAAAGAATACTACCAAAAATGAATAATGGAAAAGAATGTGATACAAGATGTTTTTCAAAAGAAAATGTATTAATAGAATGTCTACAAATATTTATAAAAATTTATAAATGGTGATATACCAAATCTTATTTTCTAGATTTAATACAATTAGAGGAATATAATAAATTAAAGAACGAAATGAAACATGGGTATCATTTTGGTTAGATTTTGACTGAATAATTAGACTACAAAAAAAGAATCAATATGTTAGAAGGAAAATAGTATTTATCTTTGATTGGAAAATAACCCCATGCAAAACAAAATTTCTATGATTTATTAAATCCTTCATTTTTTTGGTAGATGGATGATTTAGGAAAGGCTAGTAATACTTTATATTATTTTTTTAATTTTGAAAATTCCTTGAGTTTTGATGGTGATAAAAACAATGCTAATGAGGTATGTAATTAGTTTGATGAATTTTAAATGGAATTACAATATATTGAAAAAAAGTTTAAAATGTAACGCACCAACCCTAGTTACCCAGAGTCGGTGCATTATTACATATCATTGGTAATATCACAAAAGGTCAAGTCTCGAAATACCGATTAATTTAGTAGCCTTGGAATCACTAGATACATTCATCAGTCTTAAATTACATCATAAAATGAAAACTAAAACAACATAGTCTCCATATTCTACACTCATAACCCCTCATAAAATCCCTAAAGGTCATTAAAAATTACATCTTCACATCCAGGGAAAAATAAAAGATAGAAAGTGGTGAGCTCAGATTCCCAGTAAGTATAACAATATAGCAGAAACAATCATAAATAAGTATAAACATTTAAGGCTATGTATAAATAAAACAAAATCCTTTTATACTTGAACTTTAACATAATTTGGCATAAATGAAATTAAATAATGCCATTTAATTATTCACATGGATATTATACTAGTCGAATAACCACATGCAATATCAATAATCACTCTTATAATGTTGGAATGAATAATGCCAGAATATCATAAACACATAGTCAAGGACTTGTTCCTAGACACCAGTTGGTCTCATGAGACCTACCGATGCATCTAGGAGCTATAGAGGACTCCACTCTTCACTTATTAATTCCAATGCATTCCTTATATGAACAGGTTAAAACATAACATAAACATTCTTATTAAAACTAGCATACGAAAGTTCAATACAATATCCATAAACCATGAAAGGTATAAAAATAACACATCCACATTCAAATTGTCACGACCCATCCTCAGGGACCGTGTTGTGACTACCCCAAGCCCGCCTTCCATAGGCCAGGGGATGGAGACTAGCACCAAAGGCATAAAATCCCGATAACTGGGAAGGCATTGCCTTTATAAAAGAAAACAAGCACCATAGAGTACAAGCGGAAGCAAAACACTAAGTACAAAAGAAAAGATGAAAAGTAAATGGGCAAGAATACAAACCCAAAAGAAAGTAGAACTAAAACTGAACAAGGTACAACATCAAAAAGACAAACAGCTGGAAGAAGGAAGCAGCTCCAGGGTCATCCTCCGTGGATCCTACCTGAAGGGTAGGTACAGATAGCGCAGCTCCCGGTCGTCCACCACGGATCCTACCTGAAGGGTAGGTACAGATAGCTTCCTCCACGCTCTCGTCCGTCAACCTCATCTGTGAGTCGTCGCGTCGTGTAGTCCACCTCTGGGTATTGACTCGTCGTGTAGTCCACCTCCGGGTACCGTCCAGTCCTCAAACACTCGGCCTCCGACAGCACTGCCCGTCATCTTCAACCAACACAACGAGGTGCGGGCATAGCCCGTGCAGGGGTGAGTATAACGATACTCAGTAGGGACCCTGAGACCCTCAAGGTCTCACTAAACCAACAAGGATAACCACAAAGAAGATCTCAACAGATAACCTCTACTTAGGTATATGCCCATACATATACCTAAGTTATCAAGTAACCCATCTCAATAATGAGGAAACACAAGGATTGTGAAATCAACGGATAACCACTACCCAGGTATATGCCCATACATATACCTAAGTTAGGAAGTGACCCGTCTCAATCATGACGTAAACAGAAGGTCAAAAGTCTCAGCTCAAACCAGGATTTTCATTATCGAAACCGTAACTGCGGTAGAGATCCGTCTCTGGAGTGTACAGTGGTCCTGTCACGACTCCGAGGTACTGCTCACTAACCTAAGACTGCTGAAGTACTCCTCCTGTCGAGTACCGCGGGTCAGCCACCCAGACACAGTAGTGCTTCCCGCCGAGGTATGTCACCCAAACACAGTAGTGCACACCCCCTAGTAGCCTGCTGAGGTACTATCCGGACGAGTACCGCGGGTCTGCACTGTCACACAGGTAGTGCTCCGTCCGCCATGGGTCTGCACCTCAGAAAGTAGTGCTCCATCCAATGGGCAAGTCGACCCACTCCTAGTCGAGTCGGTCAAGCAGTCGTCAGGTCTCAGCCAGTTACACGGTCTCCGTACTCCGCACGCTCGTCACTAGAAGGGTCCGCTCCACGAGCTACAGGTAGATACTCCAAGTATCCCAAAGTCCCACGAAGAAGTATCTCAAAGGACCACCTCGTCATAGGGGTCTCAACACAACAGACGGTGCGTCAATCGGACGCCCGGTCTGTGAGTTATTAGCCTTTTCGTCCCAGGGGCCCGGTTGGTTTCGTGAGCGAACCAAACCCGACCGTATCTCAACTGTACCCCGAACTCTCATAGGGTATACTCATTGGGATCGTTTCTCAACGAGATCACCAACGCCGCTGACGGTTCGTCAAACAGACATTCTGTCAGAAAGGTATCAGCTTTTCCGTTCCAGGGGCCCGATTGGATTTCTGTGCGATCCAACCCGGCCACTATCCATCTGCATCCAAATCTCGGGCGGAGAATTCCAAAAGTTATGTATCGTCAACAGAAACTCAATGCAATAGACGATGCGTCAATCGGACGCCCGGTCTGAGAGTTATTGGCTTTTTCGTTCCAGGGGCCCGGTTGGTTTTTAAGGCAAAACCAACCCTACCGTACTCCACCTGCATCCAAACCTCGGGCGGAGTATGCCAAAAGATCCGTCTCATCAAGAGGAATTCAACGAAACAGACGGCGCGTAAATCGGACGCCCGGTCTGTTAGTTATTGGCCTTTCCGTCTCACACCCACCCTGGGAAACTTCCCAGGAGGTCACCCATCCTGATCACTACTCTAGGCCAAGCACGCTTATCTATGGAGTTTTAACCACGTAGGCTCCCGAAAAGTAAGGTGCACCTTGAGTATAGTATATCGAAACGACCGTCTCGATCCAAGGATCGTGTTGCCGCTGACGGCGAGTCGTTTGGAGGCCCGTAGGCCAAGATACGGGCATTTGACCAAAAGTGGTCCGAAAATGGGGGACTAGGCCCGGGCCGACCCGGCCCGACCCCCCCTGGGTCGGCCGAACCGGGTCGACCTGGCCCGGGCGGCGACCCGGCCCGATAACCCGACCCGGCTTGGAAAATCCTGACCCGGCCGGTGGCGAGCGGGCGTGGCGGCGCGGGACGGCGCGGCGTCGCGGGCCGGTGCGACAGCGCGGTCCGGAGCAGCGGCGCGGCCGGGGCGCCGTTCGGGTGCCGCGCGCCGGGGGCAAAGCCCCCCCCCCCCCCCCCTTTGAGAACCGCGGACCCTTAATTGGGGCCGCTTTTGAGACCCGGCCGGGGGAAATTAATTCCCCCTATCTCCACTGCCCGGCCGGCCCGCACTGGCCGGCCGGTTTCGCCAGCAAGGACCGGCGACGACCGGTCCTTCCTTCGCCGACACCGGCGGCCCGGTGCCGGCCCCGGTCATCTTGCTCCGCAGCGTCACGGAACTGGCCGCGGCCTATGTCGTTCGGCGCGATGCGACGGCATCGCTTTCCTCCGCCGCGGCCTGACTTTCTTCGACAGGACACGACGGCGTCACGTTCTTGGATTTCTTTGAACGGCGCGGCACGACGCGCTGCGCGTATCTTCCGCAATAAATCGCGTGGTGCGGAAGCACCACGTTTTCTCGTATCATCCTCAAGAAACCATCACGAAAAACAAAGGAGGAGGGTCGGCCGTGTTTGTGCGGTCCGACACCCCTCGCGTTATTCAATAACAAAAAGGGTTTTAATCCACGATCATCACCAAGTTTGTATTCACAAACAATTAAATAAATAAAAACCCTCAATCATCAACTGCTTGATCGAACGATCCGCGGATCAACCCGGTATTGGTCGGTCAACGCTCGTCATTTTTTCTCAAAAGATAAGAGAATTCCAAAATAAATTCCCCTACCTCGACTTCAAGAACGGAGTTCTTCAATGACCCGCGGAAGAAAGCGTCGTGGAGGTCGGGCGTCGTTCCGTCTAGGTTGGTGGGAGAAGAGCTCGGTGAAGTCGAGCCGAGACGTCACCCTCTGTATACTTTGTAGGTGGCGGTGCTTCCCTTCCTTACTCAAGTTGAAGATGGTCGGAGGTGTTGCTTCACGTTCTTCGGAAACGCGGAACGTTCTTCCTCGAGAGGTTGGTGATCTTCCAAGAGTTCTTCTCCTCTCCTTAGTTCTCCCCACAAGGTTTATGCCAACCCAAAAAGAAGAATATATTCTCTCTTTTTAATGTTGGAAAAATGAATTCAAAAGAATTCAAACACTCAAAATAATTAATTAAGTTGGTTTAATTAATTAATTGAAAAGTGTTGGCATGAATTTCAAAATATTGAAATTCAAATAAACCATACTTAACTCACCTCATTAAATAATAAAGTTGTCAAATATTAAAGAATGTGAGTTAATGGGAAGTTAGAATGTGAGGGGTTAAGAGGGTTAGGGAGTTTATGAAATTTGAAAAGGTGGGGGGGTTCATGTGGGCCCCACCCTTTCAAATATCCAGACATGGGAAGTTGGATGGATGTGGGCCCACCACTAACTTCCCATGGGAGAAGTTAACAACTTAACATTGTTAAAATTTGATTTAACAATTTTATTCACTTTTTTTAATTAAACCCCAAAAATTAACTTCTCCTCCCGCACAAACGCAACTACGGTAAAGGTTCTCTTAAGAGATTACCGGCGTTGCGAGTTCATCGGTGCAATCAGATTTCAATTCCGAGCACCGGTTCAAAAGATAGAAATTCCCGCTCGCTCGTTCACTGAACGTACCCGACCCAAACTTCGGAAATTAATTCCGGGCATATCGGGCCTCGGAATCAGGAACCGTCAGAAACTGCGTTCTTGTAAAATTCCAAAGAAAATTAAGAAAAAAATTTCCTTGAAATTTTCGGGTCTTTACATTACTCCCACCTCAGGGCTTTACGTCCCCGTAAAGCTTCAACACAAACTAGGGTCACAAAAGCGGTACAGAGAACGCATCTGAGCCTTCCGCTCCCATGTGCTTACCTGGAGGTTCCGTACTTCCAAAGAAAGTGCACCCAAGGAATCTATCGTCCTCGTAGGATCAGCTCATGTCGATCCTCGATCCCAACTGAAATCTCCGGGAAAGACACCCCATCGCCATTGTCCACCTCCTCATGGTCGATGATAAGCAGAGGGTCGAGCACGTATCTCCTCAGTTGAGATACGTGGAAAACGTCGTGCACCTAGTACAACTAAAGTGTATGGGTCAAGCGGTAAACCACCTCGCCTACCCAGCTGAGGACCTAGAAAGGTCCGTTGAACATTGGAGATAACTTGCCTCCCTGGCCACATCTCCGTAAACCTCGTCGAGGTGAGACTCGTATAAGGACGTGATGGTCATCCTCGAACTCTAGTAGCCTCCATGTCCTGTCAGCATAAGGCTTCTGTCGGCCCTTTGTCGTTCTCATCTGCTCTTGGATGACCTGGACCTTCTCTAGTCTCACAAGAGCTGCTATGATTTCTTCTTTGCAGAAAAAGAGAAATCTGGTCTCATCCCCTGGATGAACCACATTCATTGCCTAATACAGTCAATCCTAACATGAACGATGCATTCATGTTATGGATGACGTCGTAAGGCCTCGACGTAACTACCAAGAGATCCAACTGTCACTCTCGCCTCCAAGGGTCGAGTCACATTGTCAGCATCAGTGTGTGGTCACTAGGTCTCCTTCAGTAGAAAACTCAAAAGTGAGGGTCAAGTCAATAGTCTTAACTGGAACCTCTTAGTAACAACACAAAAGAGGACAGTACTGAAAACATCACAAAGGTAAGCATCTTTTATTATTGCAGCTCATAATACAAAGATTCTACACAATAGAAACAAGGAACTAGAAGTACAAAGGATGTATCTACTAGCTTCGCTCATGTCCATCTGCTCCAAGAGCTCCATGATCGAAGGCCTCAGCTGCCTGAAGCTGAGCTCTCGCATGTCCACCAACTCACTGCGGTCGGGGCGGACCTCCTGGTGGTGGTGGTGGCAACACCTCAAAGCATCGTCCACCTCCAGCTTCCCGGCCAGCTCCTCTGCCATGGCCTCCCTGATCGAACCTCTGCCTCTGCCTCAGAGGTTCTTCATTTAACTGCTGGTCTTCTGCATGGCGGGTCGGACAGTCACGAGCTAGGTGACCCTTCCCGCAGCTGGAGTAACATTGTCCGTTTTTGGCACGCCTGGCTTTGACCCCACCTCGGGTGCCCCTCACCACCATTCCTAAAACCCGAGATTGTCCAACTGCTAGTCTGGTCCCCCTGGACCTCTGCATCATCTGTCTACTACCCACAGATGACTCGGCTACTGATCGAAAAACACGCGGCAAAGGCAGAAGCTCCTGTACACGCTCGGGGTGTAGAGCTACTGGCACAAACTCCACCCTGAAGAAGGTCTTGAAGTCTTCCCATGCGAAGGTCATCCCGTCGCAAAACTAAAACAAGTGGCTCCACCACCTGCCTACTACTTCCTGAAGGAGGCTGGCAGCAAAGATCACCATGAAGTCTTCCGGCGTCCCCACTAGCCTGAAGACTCTCACCACAGCCTCCAGCCAAACCTCAGCCGCCTGCGGGTCCGTCTCTCCCCGGAACCTGGGTGGCCTCTGGCGCTCGAACTCGTGCAGAGCGCTCAAGCGTCGTGCATCGACTAGTGCTAGGGCTGGTGGCATTGGTGGACCAACGTATGGTAGTACCGCTGGTGCCTCCGCGGGTGCCTCCGCTGGTGCCTCAACTGCATGAGGGCCCTGCACCGAAGCCTCGTCGCTCGACAGGCTGTCAGCATGCACATCCCTCTGGGCTCTAGCTGGTCGTCCGTGAAAAGGCATCCTGAAAGAAACATTGTGACACAGTCAAACATTTATACATGGTGAGCTGACCTAGTTTGAGCTGTTTTAAGGGGAAACCTTTGAAAACACACACACAATCAGTGTTTTCGTGCAAAAAGTCGAAAATCAGTTGTCATGGTCCTGGTGTATGGATACGTCGGCCACCCGCACCAACACTGGACTCCCTGAACTGAAAGCCACACTCGGTACTCTTAACACTAATGCTTCACAGAAAGAAAATATCAGAGTTATAAGTTCTGCGGTAGAACCGACTCCTCTGATACCAATTTGTCACGACCCATCCTCGGGGCCCGTGTCGTGACTACCCCAAGCCCGCCTTCCATAGGCCAGGGGCTGGAGACTAGCACCAAAGGCATAAAATCCTGATAACTGGGAAGGCATTGCCTTTATAAAAGAAAACAAGCACCACAGAGTACAAGTGGAAGCAAAACACTAAGTACAAAAGAAAAGCTGAAAAGTAAATGGGCCAGAATACAAACCCAAATGAAAGTACAACTACAACTGAACAAGGTACAACAGCAAAAAGACAAACAGCTGGAAGAAGGAAGCAGCTCCTGGGTCGTCCTCCTCGATTCCTACCTGAAGGGTAGGTACAGATAGCGCAGCTCCTGGTCATCCACCACGGATCCTACCTGAAGGTTAGGTATAGATAGCTTCCTCCACGCTCTCGTCCGTCAACCCCATCTATGAGTCGTCACGTCGTGTAGTCCACCTCCGGGTATTGACTCGTCGTGTAGTCCACCTCCGGGTACCGTCTAGTCCTCGAACACTCGGCCTCCGTCAGCACTTCCCGTCGTCTGCAACCAACACAACGAGGTGCGGGCACAGCCCGTGCAGGGGTGAGTATAACGATACTCAGTAAAGACCCCGAGACCCTCAATGTCTCACTAAACCAACAAGGATAACCACAAAGAAGATCTCAATAGATAACATCTACGTAGGTATATGCCCATACATATACCTAAGTTATCAAGTAACACATCTCAATCATGAGGAAACACAAGGATTGTGAAACCAATGGATAACCACTACCCAGGTATATGCCCATACATATACCTAAGTTAGGAAGTGACCCATATCAATCATGAGGTAAACACAAGGTCAAAAGTCTCAGCTCAAACCAGGATTTTCATTATCGAAACCGTAACTGCTGTAGAGCTCCGTCTCTGGAGTGTACAGTGGTCCTGTCACGACTCCGAGGTACTGCTCACTAACATAAGACTGCTGAAGTAATCCTCCTGTCGAGTACCGCGGGTCAGCCACCCAGACACAATAGTGCTTCCCGCCAAGGTATGTCACCCAAACACAGTAGTGCACACCCCCTAGTAGCATGTTGAGGTACTCTCTGGACGAGTACCGCGGGTCTGCACTGTCACACAGGTAGTGCTCCATCCGCCATGGGTCTGCACCTCAGAAAGTAGTGCTCCGTCCACTGGGCTAGTCGACTCACTCCAAGTCGAGTCGGTCAAGAAGTCGTCAGGTCTGAGCCAGTTACACGGTCTCCGTACTCCGCACGCTCGTCACTGGGAGGGTCCGCTCCACGAGCTACAGGTCGATACTCCAAGTATCTCAAAGTCCCACGAAGAAGTATCTCAAAGGACCACCTCGTCATAGGGGTCTCAACCCAACAGACGGTGCGTCAATCGGACGCTCGGTCTGTGAGTTATTAGCCTTTTCGTCCCAGGGGCCCGGTTGGTTTCGTGAGCGAACCAAACCCGGCTGTATCTCAACTATACCCCGAACTCTCATAGGGTATACTCATAGGGACCGTTTCTCAACGAGATCACCAACGCCGCTGACGGTTCGTCAAACAGACGTTCTGTCAGAAAGGTATCAGCTTTTCCGTTCTAGGGGCCCGGTTGGATTTCTGTGCGATCCAACCCGGCCACTATCCATCTGCATCCAAATCTCGGGCGGAGAATGCCAAAAGTTTCGTATCGTCAACAGAAACTCAACGCAACAGACGACGCGTCAATCGGACGCCCGGTCTGAGAGTTATTGCCTTTTTCGTTCCAGGGGCCCGGTTGGTTTTTAAGGCAAAACCAACCCGACCGTACTCCACCTGCATCCAAAACTCGGGCGGAGTATGCCAAAAGATCCGTCTCATCAAGAGGAATTCAACGAAATAGAAGGCGCGTAAATCAGACGCCCGGTCTATTAGTTATTGGCCTTTCCGTCTCACACCCACCCTGGGAAACATCCCAGGAGGTCATCCATCCTGATCACTACTCTAGGCCAAGCACGCTTAACTATGGAGTTTTAACCATGTAGGCTCCCGAAAAGGAAGGTGCACCTTGAGTATAGTATACCGAAACGACCGTCTCGATCCAAAGATCGCGTTGCCGCTGACGGCGAGTCGTTTGGAGGCCCGTAGCCCAAGATACGGGCATTTGACCAAAAGTGGTCCGAAACTGGGGGTCTGGGCCCGGGCCGACCCGGCCCGACCCCCCCCTGGGTTGGCCGAACCGGGTCGACCCGGCCCGGCTCAGAAAATCCCGGCCCGGCCGGCGGCGCGGCGGCGCGGGACGGCGTGGCGTCGCGAGCCGGTGCGGCGGCGCGGTCCGGCGGAGCGGCGCGGTCCGGCGCGGCGGCGCGGTCCGGCACGGCGGCGCGGTCCGGCAGGGCGGCGTGGCCTGAGCGCCGTTCGGGTGCTGCGCGCGGGGGGCAAATCCCCCCCCCCCTTTGAGAATCGCGGCCCCTTAATTGTGGCCGCTTTTGAGACCCAGCCGGGGGAAATTAATTTCCCCGGTCTCCACTGCCCGTCCGGCCCGCATTAGCCGGCCGGTTTCGCCAGCAAGGACCGGCGACGGCCGGTCCTTCCTTCGCCGACACCGGCGGCCTGGTGCCGGCCGCCGATCATCTTGCTCCACCGCGGCCCGGAACCGGTCGCGGCCTATGTCATTCGGCGCGATGCGACGACATCGCTTCCCTCCACCGCGGCCCCGCTCCGGCCGCGACGCCTTTGACTTTCTTCGACACGACGTGACGGCGTCGCGTTCTTTGATTTCTTTCCACGGCGCGGCGCAACGTGTCGCACGTATCTTCCGCAATAAATCGCGTGGTGCGACGGCACCACGTCTTCTCGTATCATCCTCAAGATACCATCACGAAAAACAAAGGAGGAGGGTCGGCCGTGTTTGTGCGGTCCGACCCCCCCCCCCCCCCCCCCGCATTATTCGATAACAAAAAGGGTTTTAATCCACGATCATCACCATGTTTGTATTCATGAACAATTAAATAAATAAAAACCCTCAATCATCAACCGCTTGATCGGACGATCCGCGGAGCAACCCGGTATTGGTTGGTCCGCGCTCGTCGTTTTTTCTCAAAAGATAAGAGAATTACAAAATAAATTCCCCTACCTCGGCTTCAAGAATGGAGTTCTTCAATGACCCGTGGAAGACAAGCGTCGCGGAGGTCGGGCATCGTTCCGTCTAGGTTGGTGGGAGAAGAGCTCGGTGAAGTCGAGCCGAGACGTCACCCTCTGTATACTTTGTAGGCGGCGGTGCTTCCCTTCCACACTCCGGTTGAAGATGGTCGGAGGTGTTGCTTCACTTTCTTCGGAAACGTGGAACATTCTTCCTCGAGAGGTTGGTGATCTTCCAAGAGTTCTTCTCCTCTCCTTAGTTCTCCCCACAATGTTTATGCCAACCCAAAAAGAATAATATAATCTCTCTTTTTAATGTTGGAAAAATGAATTCAAAAGAATTCAAACACTCAAAATAATTAATTAAGTTGGTTTAATTAATTAATTGCAAAGTTTTGGCATGAATTTCAAAATATTGAAATTCAAATAAACCATACTTAACTCACCTCATTAAATAATCAGGTTGTCAAATATTAAAGAATGAGAGTTAATGGGGAGTTCGAATGTGAGGGGTTAAGAGGGTTAGGGAGTTTAAGGAATTTGAAAAGTTGGGGGGGGGGTCTTCTGGGCCCCACCCTTTCAAATATCCACACATGGGAAGTTGGATGGATGTGGGCCCACCACCAACTTCCCATGGGAGAAGTTAACCACTTAACATTGTTAAAATTTGATTTAACAATTTTATTCAATTTTTTTAATTAAACCCCAAAAATTAACTTCTCCTCCCGCACAAACGCAACTACGGTAAAGGTTCTCTTAAGAGATTACCGGCATTGCGAGTTCATCGGTGCAATCGGATTTCAATTCCGAGCACTGGTTCAAAAGACAGAAATTCCCGCTCGCTCGTTCACTGAACGTACCCGAGCGAAACTTCGGAAATTAATTCTGGGCACACCGGGCCTCGGAATCAGGCACCGTCAGAAACTGCGTTCTTGTAAAATTTCAAAGAAAATTAAGAAAAAGTTTTCCTTGAAATTTCCGGGTCTTTACACAAACATATCACAAAAAATTCAATAAAATTTGGAAGTTCTGTATCATAATATATCAACATCAAATAAGATTAAAATCCATCAAAGGATGTTGACATAGTTGAAATCGAAACTGTTTGAGAGAAATATCCATTTTTTTGAAATCCTTTAAAAGTCACATAATTATAAAATAGGACAATTAATTTTAAAATATTATTATAAGATTGTAAGGGAAGACTACATGATTTTATAACGGTGTAAAATAGCTTGACACGCCATATAAGTTAAAAATACATTCTTACCTTAGTTCTATCGAAAAGGTTAAAAACAACCTTGTTTAGAAAATGACAAAAAAATCCTTTATAAAATTATTATAAAAATTCAAACAAGGGTATAAATGACTTTAACTCATAGTATTTAAAATAGTAAGAATTATTTGAAATACATTTTCAAGAAACATGGATGTGGATGATAAATAGGTCCCAGTAGATAATTACGTATAAAAAACTTCGGATAATAACGAGATTGTGGAATTAACTCTTACCTTGTAATTTTCCTTAGTCGATGTTAGGTTAACATCCTGTATAATGGTGAAATAATTTTTATTAAATTATACAAGAATCATATACATTAATATGATATCATATCGGATCTTTTAACATTTCTCTGTTAATAATATCTTAATATTATCGTCATTTCGGGTGTTAACTTACTCGTTTTCTTTTATATGTTTTGTTTTATATGTCATGTTTGTTTGGATAGAGTTGTATCTTATTCATATAAATAATGATATCAATTACTTAAAAAAATTTAATTATCAAATGATAATTATACTTGAATGGATATGATGGGGAATGAATCTCATCGCGTTCGTGGAGAGGGTAGTCCGTACGTACACACAAACACCAATATCATTATTTTGATATTAAATTAATATATAATTTGATGTAATATCATATATATAAAATCATTATAATGTTAAATTTATTATTTACATCAATTAAACATCATTATCATACCCTTCAAAATAATAACGTTTTGAATAACAATTACACCACGACGTGGAGACGGTAAGCCGTACGTACGCACGTATGGTGACATGTCATTAAAAGGATGGATAGAATACTGAATATGGTTGTACCATATTTATAATAAAATCACATTATATAGAAGATACTAGATTTATTATTTTAGAATGGAAATAACAAAGAAATAAGAAGTGGAAGAAGAAAGGAACTTCAAAAGAGGGTGGTGATATTATTACCTCTTCTTCGGGTTCTTCCTTTTTATTTGATCAAAAGGGATCCATAGGTTGGATTTATGATCACAATAAGGCCCATATGTTGATTTTAGGGAAGTTGGGAGGAGATTTGGGAAGGTTTTGTCCAAACCAAAAGGCTTTGAATTTATGAATTTAAGAGAAGGGGGAGTGACCTTTTATAAGAGGGGTGAGGGGCACCTTTGGAAACGCTAGAAATATTATTTTATAATAAATTCATATTCGGTTTTTAATGGATCCAAAGTGTATTATTTAAAGGTTATGGTTGGTATAGGTCGAAATCCAATCATCCAATAGGGTTTAGACGTGTTTGGGTTACTATATTAACCTTATCTTTTAGTTTTAACTCTTAGTTAATTAGTTTGACATTTACCATGTCTCTTTATATTTTTATATTTTATAGTTAATAAACATAATATATACAACCAAGATACCCCCAAGTGGTCAATTAATGATTCAAATTTAATTATATAAATCCTTTGGGTGAACATTACATTTTTAGGAAAAGAATATCAATTAATTATATAATAGTTGTTTTAAAAACCCTTTTATGTCAATTTTGACACTATTTAATAATTTATTTTTGTTAAAGTCATCACAACTTTATTAATTCAAAAAAAAAATTAATTTATGTTATCATAACATGTCATATTAACCAATAATTTTTTTTCATTTCATAAAAACGTTCAGATTTTATTTATTTTAACATTTATAATACCCATTATTTGATTCTTTCATTAATAAGAAAAATACTGCATCATTATTTTCTGATAAATAAATTTATTTATTCAATGTATAAAATTATAAATAAAATCTTATTTTGTAGGAAATATTATTATCTTTATAATGAATATTTATAGTCGAAAATATAACATATATAACCCTATGTAAAAATTGTTTTCCTAAAAGATATATGCTTATGTCATTTTTGTATTTACATTAACTTAATTAATATAAAGTGTCCTTATCACTTACAAGTGGCTCCATGGGGTCCCAAAATCGACACAAATTTTACCATGGTCGGTCATTTATCAAAAAATATGGTTAGGACATGTTTTAGGGTAATTCAATATTATTATAATATTATTTTGTACCCTTATTTACCGGATTTACCCTTTAACCATGGTAAAAAAAATATTTACCGAAGTAATTATTCAAAATGTCTAAAAATAAAAGATACCTATTTACACAATTTGGACCTCATGATTATAAATACGGAATCCATTTTTCTAAATTCAGGCCACAGAAGTGGCAGAAATTAATTTAAAATTAGTTCTCGTTGTTAAAACAAAAAACGTGTTTTTAAGAAACAATAACTATTAGAAGATTGACACTTGTTTATGTCTAGTTTAAATGTGAAATTATTTCCAATGACAATAATTTGATTAAATTGTAAAATTATAACCTTATTATACTTCAAAATCACTAGAAATCATAATTTCTCACTATTAATTATTTTGATTAAAAAAGTTGTTTTTAATTAAAATTTAGTAATTTTCATTATTCATCAAAATATGAAAGTTATCAGAAAAGTACCAAAAATTCACCCTAAGCTAATTTTGATCTTCTGAATCAAAAAATGAAGTCCATTTTGAAATATAAAATTTATAAAATTTAAAAAAGTGGGTATTACTATTTATAACAACTTGTTTGATTGGTTGGGGTGTGTGTTAGAACTCAAAGTTGTGTACAACATAGGGTACTCTATTATTCGAAGAGAAGCGTACCGTGGAAGATTAGGGTGTTATATTCTCCGCTACTTCAAATAATTTCATCCTCGAAATTTCTAGAATACTACTGCATGAAAAGACTCAGGTGGTTCTCCATCATAATTTCCTCAGGTTCCCATGTTGCCTCTTCAATCTTATGGTTTCTCCATTGAACATTTACCAGACGAGTCATCAGGTTTCTCAACACTGGTAAATGGTATCAAGAATCCCGATGGGATCTTTTTAATAAGACATATCGGGTTCCAGTTCTACTTCTTTATAAGTGAGTAAATGCATTGGGCCGGGAATGTATTTTCTCAACAGTGATACATGGAACACATCGTGATCTTTGGAGAGACTCAGCGGTATTGCCAAAAAGTAACCTACAGCACCAATTCATTCTAGAATTTAGAAAGGTCCGATGAATCTGGGACTCAATTTACCTTTCTTACTGAAATGTATAACTCCCTTACATGGAGATACCTTCATAAAAACATGATCTCCTACCTAAAATTCAAAATCCTTCCTTCGGTTATCAGCATAGCTCTTTAGCCTACATTGAGCTGCTTTGATGTGGTTTTGAATTACATTGACCTTTTCCATCATTTCCTCCACATTTGTTGGGCCTACAAGTTTTCTTTCACCAATATCACCCCAATAGGTTGGTGTGCGACATCTCTTTCTGTATAACGCTTCGTATGGTGCCATCCGAATTCATGAATGGAAGCTATTGTTATAGGAAAATTCCACCAGAGGTAAATATTGATCCCACATACCCTTAAAGTTGAGTGAGAAAATCTCAACATGTATTATAAAGTTTTAATAGTCCGTTCTTATTTTCCATCAGTTTGGGCGTGGTAGGCAGTGCTCAAACGATGTTCAGTATCCGGGGCTTTCTGAAGACTTTTCCATAATCTTGAAGTAAATCGGGGATTAAGATCTGAACCAATTGATAGGGTTACTCCATGAAGTCTCACAACTTCATTAATATATAGTCTTGTTATATGTTAAAGTGGTAGATATTCCCTTATAGAAAGAAAATGTGATGACTTGGTAAGACGATCAACAATGACTCATATTGCATCGTTCGTTCAAAGAGACTTTATTAGTCCCATGAAAAACCCATCGTAATAAGATCCAATTTCCACTCTGGTATGGGAAGAGGTTTCATGACTCCTCCAAGTTGTTTCCTTCTAGCTATCACTTGTTGAAAAACCATACATCTTAACACAAAATCAGAAATCTCCCTCTTCATGTTGTCACACAAAAAATGTTCTTTCAAATCTCTATACATTATGGTGCTCCCAGGGTGTGTAGAGAAATTGGAACTATGAGAATCATCGAACAATTCCCTTTTTAGATCAGGTATATCAGGAACACAAATTCTCTTCCCAAATATCAAAATTACATCTTCATACACAAAGTCACTCAATCTCCCATCATTCAAAGCTTTAATCTTATTTTTAAACTCTTCATCATTGGTCTGAGAACTCTTTATCCTTTCTAGTAAAGATGGTTTGGCAACCATTTGAAAAAGTATTTATGTTTCACCTACCATGGTGATTATCATATCCATCTTTACTAGATCCATGTATATAGGATCCCTTTCAACACTCATTTTGTTCAAAACTCCATGATCCATTCTGCTCAAAGCATCTGCAACCTTATTTTCCTTCCTTGGGTGGTAGTGTATCGTGAAATCATAATCATTGAGTAGTTCAAGCCATTGCCTTTGCCTCATGTTGAGTTATTTCTATGAGAAAATATACTTCAAACTCTTGTGATCAGAATAAATCTCACATTTTTTCACCATAGAGATAATGTCCCAAAATTATCAAAGCCGATATTATAGCTGATAACTCAAGATCATGAGTAGGATAGTTTTACTCATGAATTTTCAGTTGTCGTGATGCATAAGAAATAACCATATCATCCTCCATAAGGACACAACTAAGTCCTTTCTTCGATGCATCACTATAAATAAAAAACCCATCATTCCCCGATGGTAGAGTCAATATAAGAGCATTGACTAATGTTCTCTTTATCTCTTCAAAAAATTATTCACACTCTTTTGTCCAAAAAAATTTAACCCCTTTTCATTGAGCTCCGTTAATGGGTTATCCAATCAGGAAAAATTCTAGACGAAATGCCGATAATAACTAGCTAAACCAATAAAACTGTGTACCCCTATTATACTTGTTGGTGATGGACATTCATGGATTTCCTTGGTCTTATAAGGATCAACGGAAATTCCATCTTTAGATACAAGATGGCCATGAAAAGAAATCTCCTGTAGCCATAATTCATACTTGATAAACTTCCCATATAATTCATGTCGTCGAAGAGTCTTCAGGATAATGCACTAGTGATTTTCATGATCTTAGTAGCTTTTGGAATATACCAATATATCATCAATAAATACCACCACAAAATAATCGAGATATTCCTTGAAAATGTTGTTCATTAGATCAATGAAAGTAGAGGGTGCATTAGTCAACCCAAAAGGCATTACTGTAAATTTGTAAGGCTCGTACCTGGTTCGAAATGCTATCTTCAGAATGTCTTCCTTCTTCACACACATCTGATGGTATCCAGATCGAAGGTCAATCGTTGAAAATTATTGAGCTTCATGTAGTTGGTCAAATAAATCATCAATGCGAGGTAGGGGATACTTGTTCTTTATTGTTATAGCATTTGATTTTCCTTTAGTCGATACATAACCACATAGATCCATCTTTCTTCTTAAAAAAGGATAGGGGATCCCCAGGGAGAAACACTAGGGCAAATAAATCCATTATTACTCAATTTCTCTAGTTGTTTTTTTAGTTCTACTAATTCCACATTGTCCATTCTATATGGGGTATTCAATATAGGCCTTGAACCAGGAATTAAGTAAATGGAAAACTCAATTTCCCATTCTGGAGGATGTCCAGGTAAATCTTCCAGAAAAACATCTACATATTCTTTCACAATAGGTACATCCCCTATTTGAACATTCCTTTCCTCACCCACAATTATTTCATACTCTTCCTCCCCGATAATTGAATTTAGTTGAGATACTGGGGGTGCATCAAAATAAGAATTAGGTGGTGAAGATTCTTCTCTAAAGATAAGCTATTCTTCACTATCATCATCAAATATCATGACCTCCTTCCTCTTATAATAAATCTTCGCATCATGGTCCAAAATCCAATCTATACCAAGGATTATATCAAATTCAATCATGGGTATGATAATGAGATCAGCAGATAAAGAACATTTATATGCCCAAATGGGGACTGATTCGCAAAACTTTTTTGCAATGATACTTCCCTTAAGAGTTTTGACAGACAACTCCAATGTTAAATCAAATTGGAAATATCTAATTTTCTTAGAAAACTGGGAAGATATGAAACAATGCGATGATCTTGAATCAAATAAAGTAGTTGCTAAACTTCCAGAAACCATTAAATTACTCGCCACCACGTCTTTCAGAGCTTCTACCTCAAAAGTACTGATAGTATAATCATGGCCTTGATCACTTGACATATTATGAGGTAAGTTCCCCTGACGCTTAGAAAATTCATTTTCATAATTTCACATATCCCTGCAATTATAGCATTGAACATTAGTATATTCTTTCTTCCCCTTTCAATCACGATCTTGGTGGCCTTTTTCACCACACTTGTAACAGACTCTCATTCCCTTTAAGCACGTACCAGGGTGTTTCGTTCCACATTTGCTATATTATGGATACCCAAATTTTACCTTCTTCCCCTTATTTACATTCCCAAAGTGATCAGCAGATCTCTTCTTATATTTATTTTCTTTAAAGTCTTAAGAATTAGATAATTATTTTTGTGTCTTGATAACACATGAGATAATATCTTCGTATAACAAGAAGGATTGTGAGGCTAATGCTCGACAGAGAAATGATTTCAACCCATCAAAGAAATTCTCAATCATACTTCTTGGGTTACGTATATAATCTACAGCATGCCTCACTATCCTTGTAAAGTTAGCCTCATACTTTGCAACGTTCTCATCCTCTTTTTGTCTCAGACTCGGAAATTAACTTTCCATATCTGCTCGATGGTCACGAGGAATGTATTTTTCTAATAAAATTTCTTTAAACTCCCTCCATTCCATATTTGATACTTCATAATCTTCCTTCATGTTTTGAATCAATGACCACCACTGATCATCATCTCCAGTGAGGCAGTAAACTTCCATGATAACTTTTTACTTTTCACTACACCCCAAATCATGGAATATTTTTTCTAAGGAATTTATCCACTTATTAGCTTCTAATGGATTTTTAATACCATTGAATTTTGGAGGTTTTTTCCTCATGAAATGATCTAACATTGATCCTCCACGCTGCTGATTAGGGTGCTCCCTATGGTTAAGGCTATTATTCATAACCTGAGTGAGTTTTCCCAGTATGGTGATAAGCTGATCAGCACCAGTTGTATCACCAGCACCACTATAATTATATTGAGCAAGAAAGAAATACCTACATGGAGTGTGTGCATTGATAAAATTTACATTCCTTCCACTAGGATCCATTTATAATCAATGGCATAAACTAGATAAGTTTATAAATTGAAATACATAATTCTAAACTTGTAAAACATTTAACATAAATTAAACAGTTTATGGATATAATCCATAATATTAAAAATGTTTTCATCGAAGAAGTATATACTCTTAAACCCTGTATAATGGTTTGTAAAGAAAATGAGAATTATCCTAAGCATATCCCCTGGGAGTGTTGTAACCAAAAGGGTAGCAAGGATCGTTGTCATTCACCAGTTCCCGTTCGAGTGTAGCTCAAAGTTGTGTTTTTTGGGCTTTACCCCTAGGTACGTCTGTGCCAGAGCTGCCTCGACCTGCTCGTATCCAGACATGGATGTATTTCTCAGAAAACTTACAAAATATCTATAATACCAAAATTCTAGGAAGTTCTTCTATACTATTCCTCCAATTCCATCTTAGGTCTATCTTCTCTAATCAGAGTGTATCTAAATCTAGCTTCTAAGGTTTTTACTAAACTTCCTATGATACCAACTATAACGCCATGAACCTAGTTACCCTGAGTCGGTGCAGTATTAAATAACATTGGGATGATAAAAAAAGATCAAGTCTCGAAATACCGATTAGATTAGTCACTTTGGAATCACTAGATACATTCATCAGTCTTACAATACATCATAAAATGAAAACTGTGACAACATAGTCTCAATAGTCCACACTCATATCCCCTCATATTATCCCTACAGGTCATTTATAAATTACTTCTTCGTATCCTGGGAAAAATAAAACATAGAAAGGGGTGAGCTCAGATGCCAAGTAAGGATAACAATATAGTGGAAACTTTCATAAATAAGCATAAAGATTTAAGGCAGTGCATAACTTAAAAAAATCCATATAAACTTGAACTTCAGCATAATATGGCAGAAATGAAATGAAAAAATTCCATTTAATTATTCACATGTATATTCTACTTGTCTTATAATCACATGCAATATCAATAACCACATTCATAATGATGGAATGCATAATGCCAGACTATCATAACCACATAGTCAAGGCGTTGTGCCAAGACTACAAATAAGATTTTTTCAATTAATTATGACAAGAGACTAGTTTGTCTCATGAGACTTACTGATGCATCAAGGAGCTACAATGGACTCCACCCGTCACTTATTAAGTCCAATGCATTCCTCATATGAACAGGTTTAAAAATAACATAAAGATTTGTATTAAAACTAGCTTACGAAATGCCAATACATTATCCATAAACCATGAATGGTATAAAAATAAGACATCCACATTAAAACATATCACAAAACCTTTAATACAATATGGAAGTTTTGTATCATAATAAATCAACCTAAAATAAGATTAAAATCTATCAATAGATGTTGACATAGATGAAATTAAAATTGTTTGAGAGAAATATCTCTTTTTTGAAATCCTTTAAAAGTCACATAATTATAAAATAAAACATTTAATTTGAAAATATTATTGTAATCTTGTAAGAGAAGATTCAATGATTTTATAATGTAATAAAATATCCTCACACGCCGTATAAGTTAAAAAGACATTCTTACCTTAGTTCTGTCGAAAAGGTTAAAAACGACCTTGTTTGGAAAACGACAGAAATATTCCTTTATAAAATTCTTATAAAAAGTCAAAGAAGGGTATAAATATCTTTAACCCATAAACTGTAAAATAGTAATAATGATTTGAAATACATTTTTAAGAAACATGTATGTGGATGATAAAGAGGTCCCAGTAGATAATTACATATAAACAACCTCAAATAATAAATAGATTGTGAAATTAACCCTTACCTTGTACTTCTCCTTGGTCGAGGGTAGGTTAACCTCCTGTATAATGGAGAAATAATTTTTATTAAATTATAAAGGAATAACATACATTAATATGATATCATATATGATCTTTTATCATTTATTTGTTAATAATATCTTAGTATTATCGTCGTTTCGGGTGATAACTTACTCGTTTTATTTTATTTGTTTTGAAACAGAAGATGTGTTTGTTATGGATAAGTTTTATATTATTCATATCTATAATTATATAATGTCCTTAAACATTATTTTTAATAATAAAATTTGAATTATACTTTAATTGATATGATGGAGAATGAATCTCATCGCGTTTGTGGAGACGGTAATCCATACGTACGCACGAGCAGCAATATCATTCTTTTGATATTAAAATAGTATATAATTGAATGTCATATCATATATACAGAATAAGTATCATGTTATATTTATTATTTAAATTTACACATTATTATCATACCCATCCAAATAATAACTTTTTGAATAACAATTACACCACGTTGTGGAGACAATAAGCTGTATGTTCGCACATATGGTGACATGTCATTCAAAGGATGGATAGAATACTGAATATGGTTGTACCATATTTATAATAACATCAAAGTATATTGAAGATACTGGAGTTATTATTTTATAATAGATATAACAAAGAAAGAAGTAGTGGAAGAAGAAAGGAACTTTGAAAGAGGGTGGTGAAACTATTACCTCTTCTTCGGGTTCTTCCATTTGATTTGATCAAAAGGGCTCTTTTGGTTGGATTTGTGATCACAACTAAGGCCTCTTGGTTGATGTGAGGAATGTAGGGAGGATATTTGGGTAGGGGATGGCCTAAAAAAGGATTTTATGGTATTACTTTGAGGGAAGTTGGTGTTCCCTTTTATAAGAGGGGTGAGGGGAACCTTTGGAAAAGATAGAATGATTCTTTTATAATAAATTCATATTCGGTTTCTAATGGCTCCAAAGTGGATTAATTAAAGTTTAAGTTGTTAATAGGTCGAAAACCACTCAACCAATAGGTTTTAGACTGGTTTGGGTTACTATATTATCTTTATATTTTATTTTTAACTCTTAGTTAATTAGTTTGATATTTACCATGTCTCTTTATATTTTTTTATTATATAGTTAATAAACATACTATATACATCCAAGAGACCCCCAAGTGGTCCATTAATGATACACCTATCAGTATATAAGTCCTTTGGCCAAACATTATATTTTTAGGAATAGAATATCAATTAATAATATAATTGTTGTTTTAAAAACTCTTTTTTGTCAATTTTCACACTATATAATAATTGATTTTTTTAAAGTCTTACCAACTATAGTATTTCAAACCAAAAAAATAATTTAAGTAATACTAACATGTCATATTAACCAATAAAATTTCTTTCTATCCAAAAAACATTCAAATTATATTTATTTCAACATTTATAATACCAATTATTTCATTCTTTCATTAGTAAGGAAAATACTCCATCATTATTCTACCTAAATAAATTTAATTATTCAATGTATAAAATTATAAATAAAATCCCACTATTTAGGAAATCGTTTTATCTTTCTAATTAATATTTATAGTCGAAAATATAACAAATAAATCCCTATGTAAAAATGGATTTTCTAAAAGATATAAGCTTATGTCATTTTTGAATTTACTTTAACTTAAATAATATAAAGTGTGATTATCACTTCCAAGTGGCTCCATGAGGTCCCAAAATAGACCCAAATATACCCATGGTTGTAAATTTATCAAGAAATAGATTTAGGACACGTTTTAGGGTTATTTAATATTATTATAATATTATTTTTTACCCTCATTTACCGAATTTTCTCTTTAACCATTGTAAATAAAATATTTACTGAAGTAATTATTCAAAATTTATAAAAATAAAAGTTACATATTTAAACAATTTGGAACTCCTGATTCTAAATATGGAATCTACTTTTCTAAATTTAAACCACAAAAGTGAAAGAAATTAATTTAAAATTAATTCCCGTTGTTAAAACAAAAAGCATGTTTTTAAGAAATAATAACTATCAAAAGATTGACAATTGTTTATTTCTAGTTTAAATGTGAGATTATGTACAATGACCGTAATTGGATTAAATTGTAAAAATATAACCTAATTATACTTTAAAATCACTAGAATTCATAATTTATCAGGCTTTATTATTTTAATTAAAAAATTTGTTTTTAATTAAAATTTAGTAATTTTCACTATTCATAAAAATATGGAAGTTATCAGAAAAGTAACAAAAATTCACCCTAAGATAATTTCGATATTCCAGATCCAAAAATTAATTCCATTTGGAAATATAAAATTTATAAAATTTCAAAAAATGGGTATAACTATTTATAATGGCTGGCTTGATTGGTTGTGGTGTGTGTTAGAACCCGAAGTTGCATACAACACACGGTACTATATTATTCAAAGAGAATACTACTGTGGATTCTTGGGGTGTTACATAAAATTTAACTAATGATTATGGAAAATGATTCTAAATAAATGAAAAAAAAATTAAAACAAAACATAAAAAATTGTCTTTAAAAAATAAAATATGTTTTTCAATTAAATTGGAGTAAAATATAAAACAAGTATCATTTTTTAAAATGTATTTTTATAGTACTAAATATAAATCATTTGATGATTTTGAAATTATTCAAAATGAAATTATGAAACTAAAGGCTGTAAAATTATGTTTAAATGAAATTTAATTTGGATTTACTATTGGAATTCTATCGTTGGATAATATAATGAGATATCAAAAAAAGTATAAAATAAAATCTAATAGAAATTTTATTGGTTATAATGATAATTTAGCTCAATTTTAAGAGGAATAAAACTTCTATAGAATGGGTTCCTGGATGTATTATTTTAAATCCTATTAGACCGATACTTGTCTGTATTACCATGTTTGTTTTAATAAATTTATAGCCAAAAGGATATTTATATTATTTTATAATATATAATGTTTCTAGTTGAATGTATTTCTATTTAATTTTTTCTAGTGGTCATGTATTATACATTTTATATTTTGGTTTACTATCATGTACTGACTATTATTTTTGTTTTATGTTATTTTTTTTGTATTTTAAAATTATTTGAATAGTAAAATAGTTTTTTCTGATGATTTAAGAGGTTTTTGAAAAGGGTTATTTTATAAGGTGTTATCTATTTTATTAAATTTTTTATCTAATTTTGGGGAGTTTATTTTAATGATTGAAATATTTTATTTTATGCACAAATTTTTTTATAAAATTTTATAATTTTTACACATATGAATTGAGAATGGGGAGAAATGGTGTTTTCAAAAATATTAAACCTTTTTTATCAACTCTAAAAGGTTAGATGAATATTTAAATTAACATCATAATTTTTTAATCATAAAAAAGGGAAAGATATTGTGAGTTGATCACTTCTAACACAATGATAAAGTATACCTTTTCTAATAAAAAATATTATTATTTTAGTTATAATTGTAATTTTTATTATTTATCATTATATATTATATATTTATTATTCATATAATTATTTATATTTTTTGGTCAAATCATTTGTAAAATTAATCTTTTATGATTTTTTACCCTTTTGTATCATTTAATAATTATTATTTACCTTTATATAAGGATTATATGTGATTCTTCACTATTAAATACACCCCATTTACCCGTACACAAGATCATGTGTTACCTCACAAAAGCTATTTATTCATCTGTTTACCATTATGTGAGAATGATGTTACTATTATGTAACTTCAAACTTACCAATTTTTTAGGAATTTATAATTTTATTTTATTTTATATAAACATTTTTATACCCTTATTGAGTTCATGAAGTTCTTGTATTAGTATGTTACCCTTAAATGGGTTCATTTCTACACTTAAGTGGATATATAAGATGAAATATACCCATATGCAGCCATCAATGCGCCCTAAATCATTTATTCTATTTACCCTTATAAATATTTAAGCTTACCCTTACAGAGAACAATCAAATTTATTTAACCCTTTCACCACATGATAAATGTGTAAGTTACCCCTAATGTACTATTTAAAATTTATATCATACCCTTATGAATGTTAATAAAATGACCCATACCGTAGTATATAATTCAAGAAATTTTTGTTTAATATGTATTCACAACTTTCATGGTATTTTCTCTAACTGTATGTTTCTAGGTTTTTTAATTATTTTAATAATTCTATAAATTATTGTTTAAAATATAAAAACAATGAGACGTATTTCGACATGTCTTAAACCTATTTATATGAAGATCAAAGGTTTTTATTCATTCTAGATTATTTTTACAAAAAATAATTAAATTAAATTAAATTAAATTTTAAGATTGTTTTTTAATTTTATTATTTCTAATTTCATATTTTATATTATCAAACATATTCCAACATAAATTATTGTTTTTAATTTAATCTCATTTAATATTTATATTATCAAATTTTTAATGTTGATTTTTTTTGAAATTTAAATTTTGAAAATTATTGTTTGAATCTAAGAAAGATTGATATATTATCTTTGAACTATTGTTAGGGAATTTTTATGAACTCACTAAACATGAGATTTCAAATAGGTTTGAGTTTTCTAAATGCATTTAAATTTCAAATGATATAAGTATCAATAATTTTTCCCCATCTCTCTCTCTATGATAATTCTATAATAATACTAATTTTTTTTGAATTTCCTAACAAGTGACTTTGGATTTGTTAAGTTATTTTTATTTAAAGGACTCATGAAATATATTGAATAATGACTGATATGTGATAGTGAAAACATATATTATTCTAAAAGATATCATTTGACGAAGATATTTCTTCTATATGATAAAATCTAAAGGAAAGGATAAATCACCTTTGAATTATTCAAATTTAAGAGACAAATTGTAAATTGTTGGAATGCACAAGGTACACATTGGGATTTTATTTAAGGTCTTATAAAAACTATTTCATCTACCAAATTGTTTTTAAAACTCTCTATAGGATCATAATTAGTTTTATTTATTTTATCTAATATGGGTAGTGTTTTATACACATAAATATTTCACATAGTAGGCTGTACAACCTTTAAAATGTATTACCTTGGTTATTCATACTATACAACAATGCATAACACTATGATTGGGAAATCTCTATATATAAAAGATTTTTTTTCCACTCCCACAAAAGGATAGTGAGTCATAATGTCCTCCCTTATAAAATTATTGGGATTAAATTCATAATATTTTAAAAGCATGGGTTTATATTTATCATATATAAAATTCTCTCTCATACATCATTCTATTCTAAAATATATTGGATGAGATGTAAAAAGTGGACTTTGTAATTTTTAACAAACTATATAATTTGTTGTGTTTGTATCTTTGTTTTTCTTCACACACTTTTAATGAATCCGCTATTATTATTAATTAATAAGGTATTTGTTAATCCTTTTAAAACACTATACTCTTTCATTAATTATATTAAAATTAATTATTTTAATAAAATAAAATCCCCCTCCCCCTTATATAATTTCATCAACCAATATAACCATATATTTCTGACCTTCATTGGACTATTTTTAGCAATTGACATGTGTTCCACTAGATGATATACCATAATAATATTATGTTACTAGAGGAATAGAGTATAGTGAATACATATGATCAATTTTTATTTAGGTTTGTCCTATGGATTATAAAATATTGATAATTGTGTTGATTGAGTTGATTTTGTACTAAAAAATAACCAAGTGGTGAGAGAAACACTATAATGGACTCAAATTTAATGAGATATGGATCTGGTATCACTAAAGTGATATGAGGATTATGACTATATTTTTTAATGGGTTAACATTCATTTAATTTACTTAATGAAGTGATATAATACTTTATATTCATTCATAGATATGTATTTTTATTGACTATTTCATTATTTATCACAGTCTTGTTTAGATCACTATTCAGTATGACCTATGAAATAGTTAAATATTGGAATTCAAGGTTATGAAGTGTTCCAAAGGGGAAATATTATGATTTACCAAATATGAATTATATATATATTTGTTCCACAACCTCTGAAACATGTGAATTATGTATTGAGAGTGCATCACACATTCTTTAGGACAAACATAGGCTCTGAGAGAGGATAGAATTCAAGATTGGTAGAGTATCTCTTTATGTGATTAATAGAGAAAAAATATATATATTAGAAATAAGAACATATTATTTGAGACTACCAAATGTATTAGTCCAAAAATTTAATACATATATTATGTTTTCACTTTAAAAAAGAATTTTATGTCTATGTCTAGTCTGGACAAGATGATGTTTTTATTTATTATTAAGAACCAGATTGTACTATATATAAAAATGGAAAAAATCTTGTTGAGAATATAATGAACTTTTTATGTATTAAATACATAATTGATCCTATTTATAGAAATTATAATAAGAATATTAATATTTTTTCTAATCTTACCTACCATTGATACTATCATCTTGGACATATAAATGAGAAGTAAATTCAAAGGCTCAGAAGAGATTGATTATTGAAATCATTTTATTATGTATCATTTGAAAATTTTGAATCTTTTCTATTGGAAAAATGAAATGGAAACCTTTTGAGATATGTTGTAAGAGGTCTAGTATACTATTGGATCTCTTAAAAACTGATGTTTATATACCAATGAAAACACAAGTGATTGGTAGTTTTAGGAACTTAATTACTTTGTAAAATGAATTAAATCACAATGGATATGATATTCTTATGAAACTCAAATATGGAATTTTTAAAAGTTCAAAAAACTATAAAAAATTATAGAATCAACTAGGAAACAGTATAAAGAGTCTTCGATTAGATCATAATGTAGAATACTTATGTCAGGAATTCCTTAACATTCTAAGGAATTAGGGACATGTTCTACAACTCACTCTTCTAGGAACATAATAATGGAATGTTTTATGTAAAATGAGGAATCATACAATTTTGTACATATTTTTTTCAATTATTTGTTAGTTTTATCTTTTTATTTCATTGTGGAATTATTTTTTAGAAACAACCACATTCTTACTAAATCATGTTCCTTCAAAAGTAGTTACAAAGACACCATATGAGATATGGTATATAAATATCATTATTTGTATTTATTATATATTTGTGGTTTTAAATAACTCATATAATGTTTAGATTCTATAAAAGTTAACCATATTTCCTATATAAGATTATTTCATGTCATCTCAAAGAAACTAATGGATTTTATTTCTAAAATAAAACTACACACCAAGTATTTGTGGCCTGAGCTGATTTCTTCCATGAGTTGAAATTCATCCATTTAATAGTCAGTGATAAGAATTTTGACCATACATATGTTCATGAAAAAAACAATAGTTTTATATTATGGAAGTTGATATGGTTCCATAAGGAGTTATAGAAGAAGAACTAACTCATGTTACACGAGAACCTCAAAGGTCCGGTAGGACTCATAAAAACCTGAGAGTTACAGATTTATTTTGTCCAATGATGATGAAATAAATTTTATTAAATATGGTATTAATTCAAACCATGGTTGTATTTACTTCTATAATTATGATAAATGGTTAAAATTTGTGTAATACGAGATGTATTATTTGTTCAAGAAAAAAAATTTGGTGGATACGACTAAATGAGTAACACGCATATGGTGCAAGTCGTATTTTTAAAAGATAACAGACATGGATAGTAGAGTTTCTAAAAATCATTAATTCCTCATAGAAAAGGGTTATAAAGAAGTTCACGATATTGAATATGAAGACACCTTTTCATATGTTCTGATGATAAAAACTACAGGTTTTGAAGATCATAATGATTATGTAATGCTTTGAAAGGTGAAATAGTAAATTTATGGATTGGGCCAAGCTTCTTAGAGATGGAATATTATGTTTGATTATAATATCAAAGAGTTTAAATTCATTACGAATGCAGATGATTCTACTGTATATAAATGGTTCTATGTGATTATAGTAGTATTTATGATATTTTATGGTAATTAAATACTAATTATCATATTTTATTAAAGGTTTGGTTTGGAAAATGATTCATAATGAAATACATGTGTGAAGAAACCCACATACGAGGGATAAAGACTTATATCATTTGATATAAATGATTTCATGGACTGAGTTAATACATATATATTATTAGACTAATAAATATTTTTACCATGTAAAACATGAATAATCGGTCTATACCAATGTTACATGGTATGAAGATTATGAAAATTTAAGAACAATCTAAAGAGTTAGAAAAGATGGATAATATTCCTCATGCATCTACCAAATGATCAATAATGTATGCCATGAGGAGTACTCAACTCAATTATTCTTAAAAATTTATCACAACTACTAGATATAAATCCAATATTTCTAGGAATCATCGGTTTTATATTAATAAAATTATTATGTACATATTAATAAATAAGGATTTTTTTGGCCTTTGGATGATATGATGATATATGTGTAAAGGGTTTCACATATGCTAATTTCCAATCTAACAAATATGATCCCAAACATCAATCTAGATTCAGGATTTTTCTAAATAGTGGATCTATTAGTTAGAATAGTAAAAATAAGCCAAAATATTAGACTCTATAATAGTGTCAAACTCCATAACTATATTATATGATTTGAAGGATGATTATTGGATCAAGAAGTTAATTTCTAAACAACGATGGGTTCTTTGAATTGATGGATTAATTAAGTTATATTTTGAAGGAAATGGGAATTCTTCTTATGATAAGGAACCAAAGTCTCACCAATATACCTTGAATATCAACAAAAAATTTAATCTCATATATAAAATCATTTAGAGAGGCAATGTAAAGATTAGTTAGATGTTTACAAAGAATAATTTATTAGATCCTTCAGTTAAACAAATATCACAACAATAACATTAGGGTCATGTAGAATATATTAGATTAAGACACACAATAGATTGTTTGTAATGGTTGTAAATGGTATCATTATTTTATAATAAATTCTATATCCAATTATCAATCATTCATTTGTATTGCATTTTTTCATAAATTAATAGTTGAATGATAATATCCTTTTAAAGTGAGACTTTGAGTTGTCCAAAACTGATGATCACCAAAGTGTATTATGGGTTGTTAGGATATGTTATGGTTTTCAAGAATACATTCATATACTTCATATAAATAGTTTATGTGTAATATTAATAATGGATTCCTAAGGTAATAAGTATAGAAGTATTACATGATATGGGCCTCTATAGTATATTACCTATGTAAGTCGATATACAAACTTATCCAATATAGGGGTGGTTTGGTATGTTACTTATCATGTCATATATTGGAGAACAACCAAGATAGTATATATAAACATATATAATAAGTTAAACATATCAGGAGAATTATTGAATTAGATTGAGTAAATTCCAGTCCATTCTTAATTGATTCACATATTTTATGTTCAGTTGATCAGATGATATACATGATATATTCTCAACCCTAATAAAAATTTCATGTCATGTATTCATCATATTGGCATATCTTGTTTATATAATTAATAAAAAATGATTTGGATATAATTTATTAACTTGTTTTTTTTTCTAATGGTCATTCAATGTCATGGAAAAAATTATTATATAGGTATGAATATGATATGTAAGACACATCTTGTGGATAACATATATATATATATATATCTGTGTGTGTGTGTGTATGTTTGATGGAGATCACACCAAATCCCTTAGTAGCTTAAGTAGCACTAAATCATTGCAATAGGATCCAATTTGTTTATATATATAATAAATAGTTTATATTAGCTTTTAATTATCTTAAATCCTATTGGGTCACATTTTTTGGCCATTGGATAAAGAATTTTTTGAAAAAATGTTTATTCAAAATGATAATAGTTTGATGGCACATTATCCAAAAGAGTTTGGATGGATTAAAAAAGATTTTTTAGTTTTAAATAATATTCTTCAAGGATTTTTATAAATTTCGGATATTGATGGATGTTTCCTAAATTTTTTATTCATGATATGAAATTACACATTTATATAATGAATTAAGTATGTATAAATATAATATATGATATTTTAAATATGTAGTTTACATTTAATACACGAATATGATTAATTTATATTATCTTGCATACAAAACAAGGATAAAATATTTATATATATATATATATATAATTGTATGTTTTATATGCTTGCTTTTCATATATGAGTTGCCTGTAATGCAATGGTTTGAAAAAATGTCCCCAAATTTTTTTTGTTAATTAATGAACTAATCGTCCACTAACTCATGATTTTAATTAATTCATTAAAATTTTCAATAAATGTTACATAAAATTAATTGTAATTGATTTTATGTCTTATAATTGGGTAGAATACATCTTTGATAGTTTAAAGAGTATATTTCCCTTGTTTTTGGTGTTGGGTTTTTGATCACCTTTGTTTTATGGTTTCATGATTATGAGTTTCAAGCAAAGATCCCAAAGATCTCTTTTTCTTGAAGTGATATCCATCATTCTCAGAAAAGGTGCAAGAGAACCTATATCATTCATGTATAATATTTATATGATTAAGGATCCTTCAAACCATGTACTACCTTTTAGGCAAGAATTATATATTCTTTCCTCTAGTGATTTTATTTAAACATAGTTCATAAATTTCAAAGAAATGAATGAATGGACTGAAATAGATAAAAACCAGGTAGTCTATCTATGATAAATTTACAATGTTTGATTCCTTGAAGTTAAATAGTCTTGTGTTTTGGTTATCGTTTTATACCACTAATCATGATACAAAAAAATAAACCCAAACATAATACGGTCACACGCTCCATATTTGGATTAACCCAACACATGAGGGTGGTAAAATATGTAGCCTGATAACCATTATACCTTGATAACATTATTATGAAGTCATTGTTTTTTATCTAATCAATAATGGCATCCTATATTTATGATATAGTCATTAGTTCTATAACGGCCTAAAATTTTAGTAAATACATTTCCTTAAATCATTTTGGTTATCCTATATTGTATGCAACACCATAGTATAACAAAAGGCTGGATAGTTTTATAAGATTATATTTTCAAATATTAGAATTATATTATGGAAATAAAATTTATGGCTATTAATAATCAGTAACCACCTGACTAGATTCATATAGAAATAGTAATAAATCAAATTTCATTTTATTCATGAAAATACACTTTATTGTAAGAAAATATATTTTACTTATTATGTTCTCTAATATGAAAAATTAATTTTATTTTTCACTCCCAAAAAAATTAGTTGGTAAAGTGGATTTAAAATTTAGAATAAATAAAAAAATTATACAAATACATCCAATTATTTTTTTAATAATAATAATATTTCTATGGTTAGAGTTAATTATTGTGATAATTATAAAATTGTTCATCTAAAATAATTATTTTATTAATATTGTGTAATTTTTATAAAATAAAAAAAATAAACATATTCGTACAAATCAACATAAAATAATTATTAAAACTGAAAATAAATATATTTCCACTCATTCAATTGGTTATCAATGATTAATAATATTAATAACAGTTAATCATAACACAAAATTTTCTTGCATTTTATTTATATAAATTATTCCATTAATTTTATATAATTTTGAAATTGTATTTTATTAAATATAGGATACTTATAGGTTCAAAAAATACAAAATTTCTAACAATTTTAATTTCATATTTTTAGGAAAACATATATTTATTATTTAAAAACTAGTTACCAATATTAAAAAACAAAGATGTAAAAATGAAAAAAAACATAATGCTAAGTGACATGAAACATGTTTTAAACAAGATTGAGAATGAGTGGTAGTTGATTTATCAAACATTCATCACCCAAATATTTTTATTTAAAACTTTTGGATCTTTTATCATTTTAATATTTTATTCCATTATTGAAAAATAATGAGTTTTCACCAAAGTTAAATTTTGATCACTAAAAAGGGGAACACATCAACACCTTATTCCCACACCCATTACATAAAATGTATACCTGAAACACTTAATTGTTTCCAACCAATAATCCTATCTAGATTAAATAAATAATTTTTAAATTATATAAAATAATCCCTCCATTTCCATGGGTATTTCCAAGATAAATCTTGTGTTCTCAATGTATGTTTTTGTTACTACGTAGAATTTTATTTTTTATGTTACTCCTGAAACCAACATATAGATACCTAAATATGATGAGTAATGTTTTATTAATATAATATAATTTTATTATGTTAATGTATTAGTAATTATTCCACACTTTTTTCCCCTAAGAAAAATATAACAACAACAATCATGTGTACATGCGAACTAGTGCCACCACGAAATAATGGGGTTACTTTTTCATCCCCAACATTCATTGTTGAAAACAAGGTTTGATCTTATTTATTAATATGATTAATATTTAAAATTAATAATTTTTAAATGATCATTTATCATATACTTTTATTCTATATAATTCATTGATAAATGGAGTTGTTAATCTTACGTGTGTTGGACAACCACCTCCACAAAAGATTAAATCGGTTTGTCATCATCACCCTTTAGAGATGATTATAAGATATAATTTAGTAAATATATATGATAATTATTCCATGATTAATCTTATATACAATTAATTTTAACAGTAATTAAAATAATATCCTTACTCATAAATTCATTATTACATATTCAAGTGTGGGTCAGTTTTTACCACATACAGAAGTGACGATATAATGCTAAATCCCATAATGGTTAGGGAATGTTAAATAATTGTAATATTATTAAAAAATAATATATTTAAAATATTTAAATACTTATTAAATTGTGTTAATAATATTTAATGTATTTTTTAATAGGTCACCTTTTGAGTGTTAGACACACCAGATTAGTTCTTTATATTATCATTTTTCAAGAACTATATACTTGATTTTATATTAATGAAATGGAACTTATAGAATTATTGAAAATGTATTATTTATTATAAACTAAATAATATATTAATTATTAAATTTTGTATAATAACTAAGAATAACAATGCTATTTTAAAATTAGTTCAAAATGAGCAACATTAGTCACACCCGATATTAAAGATAGATAATAACTAACTAATATAAATGTGAATAATAACTACATATGTTGTTTATAAAATTTTATAGATATGATTTTTTTTTAAAATATATGTGTTATTAATGTGTTTATTTTTAATATACATTTGGTTAGGATGTGTTCAAGTAAGTGGAAATACATGGTAGTAGATTATATTGAATCTACTAATTTTCTTGATTCATAAGGATTCCTTCTCTTACTATGATTTTATATAATTGATTTAATATCTTATATAATGTTATTATAATTCCTTCTCCATATGGGTAAAGTTAATTTTTAAATCAAACATTTCCCTTTGGGATTTTCTTTCTCAAAAGTAAATTATTCTTGCTGAAAATTGTTCACTTCTTAAATGTTGGTTTCCCCTCCTATGTCCATATTTTACATTCCTTCCAATATTATCCTTTTTATTGGGAATATAAATTCTGTATTATCATTATTTAAACCCATAAATTATTTCTCTCATTATAAAATATATTAATTTTTACTCATTTAATGATGTGGGTTCTCAAAAAACGTTTTTTTTTAATATAAAATAGGTTTTCTATTCATGTAGAAATATAAAATAGGTTTTTTATCTAAAAGTATAAATTATTTTTGAAATAATTTATATATTTTTTAGGAACTACTATTGATGATTAATGAAATGAGATTTTTTCCAATGTTTTCACTTCAACTTTTAAAAATTATTTTTTATTTTAATCTAAAACATTTTCGTTTATGATTATCTAAAATAAAATTTATAAAAACAATTTTATTATTTAACTACATGGTATCTATTTATATTAAAACGATTTATTTACCTGGTGATTATTTTTCTTATATAATGGTCTTTATGAAAATATTAAATACACTTTTGGTGTTATTAAATTTTTTTCATCAATATTTTAAATTATTAAGGTCTATTTTTGTGACACCATTTTAAATGTTGTGAAATTTATTTTTCTTTCTATGTTTTCTTTATGATGTGAGTAATGAAACCAAGTGTCACCCCATTAAATTTTAGGATATGTTAAAATGAATATTAAATTATTGCACACATATATATATGGGTGTTTATGGGTGGAGTCAAATATCTCCTTGGAATGAATTAGTTAATGTTTTATATCCCATGTGATAATCTAACAAGAGAATTCAGGATATTTTTATAAAACTAAACCATTGGACGTTATGGATATTATGACAATCTAAATCATGGGTCTTGTTTTGAATTATCATAATATAAAGTGTGTGTGTTTTTCAATATTCCAATTGATATATTATAACATATGCTTATGTATGTGTCAAATATCATTTTTGTTCTATGGAACATGGAAATGTTAAATTTCCCTTTAATAATCCAATGATTAAGCATCATAGATCATGTTTATTATCTCATATTTTGAAAAAATTACATGGTATTTGTTTTATCATACATGTTATTCTATTATGAATTATGGACAAATGTAATGGTTCCATTTTATATTAATAATATATTTATCCCATTATCGTGTTTTATCTTATGTTTATAATCTGACTCTTGATGAAATTATGGTTATTTTTTCCTTTCTGATAGTTTGATCACACCACATTATTTTTTTCATTCCCTAGGTTATAAATATTATTATAACATTTCAGATATCTAGAATAGATTATATCATTAATAAACTATTGAGGAATGTTTACAAGTGTTGTAAAATAATATTCTTATATATCTACTCCCCCAAAATACCAAACCTTCCATTATTGGGATTATGACAATATTTTTGGATATGTGATGTTTATTATATAGAAATTATTAAATATAAGGAGACATTTATCTTGGGATATTATTATTAGTATTAAATAAATGTTTATTTAGTGTTATTTGGCTTTTTTGGGGATTATAATGAAATAAATTTATTGGAAACTACATGGTAATGTATATTGGATAAGTCTTAGTGTCATATAACATCAAGAGTTTTTAAAAAATTAGATATTACATGGTTTTCCTTTGAACTATAACCTTATTTGAATTTTTTAAAGTGGATGTGGAAATGTTATATCTACACCTTAGGGTAATCACTCTAAAAAAGTTGGTTGAGTACTGACTTGTTATTCACTAATGTGAATGATTATTGGGCATAAGACTTCACGTCTGTCTTGACACACATTGGGGATATGCTATTATATTTTACTCAGTATTTATTAACCATTATGAAGGATTTGTGGAAACAATTGTTATAATTAGAAGTCCTAATATTAGATATAAAATGAAAACCTATATTGAAACCTATAAATTTATTTCATTTATGATTTATTATTTTTATTTTAAAAAAATATCATTTTTAGATTTATTATTCTTAACATTAGCATATCCATATTTATGAAATGCATGGATCATCGAAAAAATGAGTAAACAATTGGTGTGATGGGAAATGTGGTGATTTTGAAAATGAGAAACCTAATGGTGTTGAATCAAGAGTATGGAATTTTTTGGTGATTATCACTCAACTCTCCCACTATATAATTAGGAGTAAAACAAATTTCCTCCAAAATGTCATTAGGATGGATCATCTTATAAAAAATAATTTCATACATCAATGTCCAACCTCCTCTAGTGGAACTTCTAATCTACTTATTACTGGTAAAGTTATCAATGTGATGGAAATGATATTTTTTGTTCTCTAGTTTATAAAAAATGAGAAGATTAGTTTGGTCAATTATAATTTTAATGGTGAGGCTAGAAAATGGTGGACTCTCACTAAAAATGTAATGGAAAAATATGATGTTGAATCTAATTAATGTGTGGAATTCAAGAAGTGTTATTAAATACATATTTTACTGATACTCAACACATAAATATAGAGATATAAATCATGGTGTTGTAACAAAATGAGGAAGAATCTATTGGTACATACAATGAAAACAACCTAATCATCTTAAGGTATGACTCAAAAATTATCAATGATATTAATTATAAAATTTATCATTCCTCAATTGATTAAAGATGATTATTTGAAATGAATCATTGATATGAGAATTTAGAATATATAAAGTTATTTTTCTTTGTGTGTTGAAAGTAGATATGGAATGTGTACACTATCAGTATTCTATATAGGGAAAAATTAATATAGTGTATCACATAATCTCAAATGAGATGTCACCTGGGGAAAATACAATTCAACTACCTGTATGTAAAATATATTTGAGGAAGCACCCAAGTACCTGCCTCCATGGGAAAAGGAACTATTTCAAGGGTTGGAATATTATCCATAATGATAATGATTGCTGCAAGGGCGTGGATTTTATATTCAATGAGATAGATTAAAAAAAATTCCCAACTATTATTCTTTATATACATCAATGTTTCAAATATAAGTATTTTGGAAAATATGAAAATCAATTCCCTAACCCGAGATCAATCTAAGATAATATTTCCCAACAACCACTTAAAATAAGGGTAAAGGAAGAGTGTATGTTGTCACCGTTTTTGAGGTAGATCATGATAATTAAGTGGTGTAATGTATACTCAAAATCAACTCTATAAGAGTGAATGTCTTATATGAATCTATATTATCACATTTCTTCATATCATGAATGGTTTTTTGTAATAACAATTCATGTCTCATGCATTGGATATTAAAATGTCTATGAAAAAACCTTCTTTAACAATTATCATGTCTAAGATATATAACTGTTTGTTAATATAATTTTTTGGGAGGATAGTTGTGAATCCAGTTCATCATCTGTATGGTGAATTTGACTATATATGGTATATATAGGATTTCCTAAAATAATCACATATCAATTGTAGGTATAAATAAATATAATTTCATATCCTAAATCATCCAATTTCCAAATATCAATAGAGTGATGATTATGATCCCTATTTGGAATAAAATTTTATAATATGGATCCTGATACCTAGAAATGAGTAAATATTAACTCGTATGATTGGGGAAGAAGTCAAGGTTGATAAAATGTTTACTGTATGATAAGTTATGATATATTTTCTGATGAACATCATGGTATTCCACTATAGTGTAATGTTTATATTTCAATTGAACTCATAACTTCATCCATGAGTATCATAAACATTGTTTATGGGATTGAAATCATTAATTTTTAAGAATTAAGTGAATAATAACAAGAGAATTTGGATAATATTTTTATACATTATATTGCTTCATTATTAGGTTTACTAGCCATATTTAATTTTCATTGAATTTTCATTGATTATCATGTATCAATGTGAATTTTCCAATATAGTGTTTCATATAAGGTATAGACATTATAAATAATTAGTTATGTGATTTATAATTATAAATAATAACTTTATCTTAATTGATCTAATGTATAGAGTCTTTAGAGACTCTATTGGTCAACTTATAGACTGTACTCCTATATATTAAAAGAGAAAGTATTATCATGTATATCATTTATGGGATTTATTGAAGTTGGTAATAAAGGATAAACTCTATTAAATGTTTATAAAGTGTGAATTCTATCTGTAGAAGGTATCATTCTTGGGTTGTGTAGTAACAAGTGGGGGAATGTCAATAGATCCTTCAAAGGAGGAAGTCATCATGTAATGACCTCAACTGACAACATTAACCAAGATCATTGTTCTTACAAGTTTAACAAGGTACAATCTACATAGTATGATAATTTGTTTTACTATAATATCCACTAACCATGTTAAAAAGGAATAAATTGAAGTTCCATTGGGAAAAATAATGCGGTGAAATATTCATCAAACTAAAGAAGTGATTTTTCCCAACACTTATGATTACATTACCCAACATTAGGTAGGGCCTTTAATATATATTGATTCTAAATTATATTTCTTGAGATAAATATACATTAATAATGATAAATAATTTATTATACATCATAAAAACAAAATTCTGATGAAAAAATATTCCAAACGCTTGATTGGGAACTGTTAACTATGATCTTTGCGTTAAATTTTTGGTAGATTTGCCTTTTTAGTAAAAATAGTTATATATATACTGACCATTGGACCATGAAATATATATTATCACAAATGTATTTTAATATATAATAATGGATATTACTTGAATTTTTAAAGGGTTAGGACTCTTCCTGGGGAAGTAAAATAAGGTGGTTAATGCTCTATGTTGAAATGATCATGTTTCCACATTGATAATGAGGATTGTAAATGAACAAATACTCATTGATTTCCAAATTATAGATCATTGAATTTTATTTAATGTTGGGAAATATTATGTTAAAATAATATGTTCTCATCCATCCATTCATTTGAATATCAAATATGATTTGAAGGATGATGTGGAGCTATAGAAGAAGGAAGTGAGTATTTTGAAGTTCAACATTGATAAATATGGATTCATAAGTCTTAAAACCCATATATGTGTCCCATAAAAACTAGATATATAGAGGGACTATTTTTTTATTCTCATATCAAATCCATATTTATTATTCCATGAAGCATGAAGATATATAGAGATCTGATAGAAAAATTCTATTGGGGTAAAGTTATGTGGGAAATAAAATAGTATAAAACTCGTTATTTTGTATTATAGAAAGTAAAGGCTAAATGAGATAAGTCTAAGAGGATAATGTAACCATTACCCAAACTAGTATCAAAATGAGAAAACCCATGTTTTATTTACTCATATGACTCCCTAGGAAATATAAGGTCTATAAATACACTTTATTTATAGACATTGGCCTTAAAAATTCAGTGAATTTAATTTCTACTAAAAATATTTATTAATTGAATAGGTAGCTAATATATTAGTAAGGGCAGTAGTAAGGCTACATGGAGTAACATACTCTATTGTATCTGATCCAGATCTGAGGTTCAACTGATGCTTATGGAAAATAATTTAATGAGCAATGGTGGTAGAGTTGAGTTTCATCATAGCTTATCACCCATAAATATGTGGTTAATCAGAGATAACTATTTAAAATCTTGAGGACATGTTGAGACATTTATCAATTGATTTAAAAGTATGTGTGTATCAAAACCATCTCTTGGTAGAGTGCACATATAATAATAGTTTCCATTTTATCCTTCATATGGAACCTAATGAGGATCAATAGAAGAATATATTCTAGACTCCAACATGATGGTATGAATATGGAGCGAGAAAATATATAGGACCTAACCTTGTATATGAAATAATGTAAATGGTTAAATCCATTCAGTGACATATGGATGTGGAAAAATATAAGTAGAATATTTAAGTGGATAATTATAAAAAAGATATAATCTATGAATTTTGTGATAAGGTGTTCCTATAAACATATCCCTTTAAGATATTCATGAGGTTTTGGATTAAAGGGAAGTTGAAACCTATATATATTGGTCACTTTAAGATCCTTGATCATGTTGGGGTTATGGATAATCACTCTTCACTCCCTCTAGATCTCTCCCATATACATGATGTGTTTCATTTATTGATTTTGAAGAAGTACATACCAGAACCATCACATACACTAAATTATGAGGTTTTGAAACTAGAATAGGATTTCTCATATAAGGAACAACCAAAAGAAGTTTTTTTCTAAAAGAGAAAATATTTCAAAACAATACCACTCATTAGGTAAATGTAATATGGAATAATGATAGTTTTTAAGAAGTAATATGGGAATATAAGGAAGATATGAGAGAAAACTAACCTCACATGTTTCCAATAGATTAATAAAATTTCAAGAAATAAATTTCCCTATTGGGGCGAAGAATTTGATGACCCATAACATTAGTAAGTACTTTCCATAAAATCATGTTTATTAGCATCTCTTGTATTCAACAATAAACTAAAAAAATCACGACACTTTAATTAAAGAAAATTATTAAATATGACTAATATATAATATCCATAAAATTATTGGGTATCAATAACCTGCAACTAACATATGAAAATTGTGTATAAGGTATAATAAAATTAAGGCAAATTTATCTTGAAAGTACATTTCTTATGAAAATGGTTTTTATGCCTTAAGTACACTAATATGATAAATTAAATTTTTTTCTCACTCTTTTAAATTTTATTTAGAAAAATGGATTTGAAATTTTAAATAATTAGTTACAAATTATATAAAAAATACCATTTATTTTTATATCATAAAAATAATATTACTATGAAAAATGTTAATTACCGCTATAGTGGAGAAAAAACTATTTTCAAATAATTTTATTATTAACATTGTTTAATTTTTATATAATAAAATAAATTAATCTATTATATAATATAGTTAATAAACATATATATAAATATATAAACCACTATTCAAAGGGAAATAAATTTTGAATAAGATTAACAACACATAATAGAAAAAAAATCTACAAAATAGTTATTATATATATTAAATGTTTTAGTTGAAAAGTTAAACATATATTTTTTCTTTATTAAGATATATTAAAAAAATACTAAATATACATTCAATAAACTGATATTCGGTCATATAAGTTGAATTATATTTTTAGTAAAATGTATATTACTTAGTTAGAAACTTCATAGCAATGTAAAAAAACAAAGCTTGTAAAATGTAAAAACTAAATGCTAAATAACATGATACATGTTTAAATCATATTTTAAATTGAGTTTTAGAGGATTTATGGGCCATATGTCACCTGAAACATCCTTATTTTACACTTTTTAAGGCTGAAAATCCCTAAATAGTTTCCTTCCATTGTTGAAAAAAAACGAGTGTTCACAAAAGTTCCCTTTTCATCACTAATAAAATGGGGAATAATCGAAACTATTCATGCCACACACAACCCTTTTAATTCCATCCTAAAACTATTCCATTTTATCCTCCTAGAATACTCTCTCATGATCATATTCCAATATTATAAATTAGATAGTTTAAGGATTGAATTTATAATGATATTTCCAATAGAAATATCATGTTCTCAACATATGTATTTCTTTTTCCTTTTTTCTTCTTAATAATACTCTTAAAAACATATTTTATACACCCTAATATAATAAAAAATGTTTTATTAATATAACATAATGATATTTTATTAATTTATCTACCATTATTTAATCTTTCCCATTAAATAAGAAAAAAAAAGTTGATCATGTGTTTGTGTGTAAAACTCTAACCACAAAATGATGTGGTTTTTTTCATCGCCACCTTTAATGGTTGGTAACAATGCTGGATTATATAGGTGAATATATTGAATATTACACAATATTAAATATTAAAATATAATTTATCAAATACATTCATTCTACAATATTAAAAGAGAAACAGTGTCATTAATCAGACATATGGATAATCATCAACTACACTAATAAATAATGTAACACTTTGTGTTTTATAAAAGTAAATACTATATTGGATAGCGCACATGATACGACACATCGATATTAAACAAACAGTTCAATAATATTTAAATGTTACTGATAAAAACAAGTCGTTATAATGGAGGGTGTAATGACCCGCCAATCCTCACTGTCTTGAGAGATCAACGAGTCATTACTAGGCCTTAAGAGACATCCCCAAGGTGCTAAAGGATGGCAATAAATGATGAAGGTTTTCAATCAAGTGAGGGACGATTTACCCTTTTGGAACATACCACAGGACCATCATCCATAACCAAACTAATCAACTACATGATTAATGATAAAATCTAAGACAAATCAACCATTTATTTTATCAGAAACCAACCAAGAGTACCATAGCGGAAACCAACATTAAATCAAAGTAAATAGCGGAAAGACATACTCAAAGACCACAAGACGACAACCCAACTCCATTCTCTACAAGATCCAAGATTAAACATCACGAACCAGCCCAAGCATTATGAAGTAGTGCTAAAAACATGTGACACTTTACCTTTGCCAACATCCCGATATATGACATCTGCCAAAGCACCAACATGCTAAAGCAGGGGGTGAGTAATGAAACTCAGTAGGTTTTCCGCATTGACTTCCCAACCCATGCCTCTAGGACAAAACATGTTAGCACATTTATATAAAACAATTTATATAAAAAAATTCCAAAATAGTTCACAATATAACATGTTCCATGTCAAAACCATTTTCCAACAAAACCATCTTTCTCAAGAAAAAAAAATAATGTTTCCAATCAAATTCCCATTTCCATTTTGGCACATTCATTCCATTTCAAAAATCCACACAACCAACCATGAATGCAACTCGTACCTCCTGATACATGTGAGTGGTGAGTTATCCTTCCACTAAGCCATCACTTAGTGGACTACCTTGACGGGGGTACTTCACGCCCTTATCTATCCCATTGGATGGGGGTACTTCTCGCCCTTATCCTTCCCAACCTTTTGATGGGGGTACTTCTCGCCCTTATCCATCCCAACTCATATGAACAGACACCACAACCCTTGAAAATTTATTCCAAAACCACGTTTTTTCAAAACTTTTCAATAAATCATGAAACCTTTTATTGAAAACCATTTCTTTCCAGCAGAAAAACCATAACTAGTTTAAAATCTCCATTTCAAACACACTTCAACAAACACTTCCCAAAAACACACAATTTCTATCACCCATTACTAAAAAGGGGTTTCAACCATTCTTTCATAGTAGATAAACAAATCATTTCAATCAAGGGAAAAAAATTAAACTAATCCTTCATGTTCTAAGAAAGAGGAATTGAGAGTGAAGCCACCTACCTCAAAGGTTTTGACAAAAACCCTAACAAATGGAGAACACACAAGAAAACCTGGACATTTCACCAAGGATCCTCCTTATATATCTTCTCCTAACACAACCAAGAAAAAAACTCATAATGTTTTTCATCCACACATATAGATCTACCCATAACGAGCATAGATCTAAGAAACCGAGAGAAGAGGAGAATTATATCTAAGTAGATCTGATAAATCAAAAAAGAACGATCACATACCTCAAGAATCCAGCTTTGATTCACAAAGAGAAGCCTTCAGATCACCTCTAGAATGATTAGAAAACCCTCTTTATCATTAAGAGAACCAAAATCCAGAGTTAGGGCCACTTGGGAGCATAAATGAGCCACTTAGGGGGAAAACGTGTGAGATCCACTTTTATAGGATCTCGTTTATGTGGTTGCATGGTTCGACGCACGGGTTGACAAACTGTACGCTAACTGTGCATTATCTACTGCCTCGTCCACCCTTCTCGCACGGTTTGGCCTCACGGTTAGACAAACTGTGTGCCGACCGTGAGGAAGCCACTACCTCCAACACCCACAACACACAGTTTGGCCGCATGGTTTAGACAAACCATGCGCCTCCCATGCGACTTCCCCTTTGCCTTAAAACATCATTCCACATTCTCCCAACTCTCCCATTCAACACCTTTAACTTTAAAACCATGAAAATCATCAATTCAGTGTTGCATACTAGAAACTAGGGGCACTACATTCTCCCCTCCATTGACCTGTCGGTCCCGGGAATGTAGAAAACCATCACCTGCCTGAAAGAGTTCCGGTCACTCCTCATTCATTTCTTTCTCGCATTCCCAAGTCTCTTCCTGAATTTGACCATGTTGCCACAAAACCCACACTAGGTCGATGATTTTTCCATGCAATCATGTCTCCTGCCTATCCACAATTCACACCAGAATATGTACCAACAAAGCATCTGGCTCTAGGTCAACAAGATCCGTTCTGATCACATGGTCAGGATCGGGTTGATATTTCTTCAACTGAGATACATGGAACATATTATGAATTGCACTGAACTATGGTGGTAATGCAAACAGATACACCACCCCGCCAACCCATTACATTATCTCAAAAGGGCCTATATATTGAGGAGATAATTTTCCCTACTTTCCAAAATGATGATGTCCAAGCCTTAGAGAGATTCTCAAAAAGACATGATCACTCACCTCAAACGACAACGATCTTTGGTGATGATCTTAATAAGATTTATAACAACTCTGTGTTTTCTCCACCCTCTTTTATATCGAATAAATCTTCTAAGTTCTTTCTTGGACAAGGCTCGGCCCAACTAGTAAAGTCTTACCTTTTTTCACCCAACAATGTGGAGAAAAACAAGGACGCCCATGCAATGCTTCAAATAGAGCCATGTGTATCGAGGTCTGATAACTGTTATTGTATGAGAAAACCACTAAGGGTATATGCTCCTCCCATGAGCCCCCAAAATCCATTACACATGCCCGCAACATTTCTTCCAACGTTTTTATTGTCCGCTCTATTTGCCCATGCATCTGAGGATGATACACAGTGCTCATCATCAACCGAGTCCCAAGGGCTTTCTGTAATGATTTCCAGAAATGAGATGTGAACCTTGGATCTCTATCAGAGACTATAGACACCGGTACAACATGCCTCATTACCACTTCTCAGATATAAATTTTTGAAATATCATCCACCGTATGAGTTTCACGAATCATTATGAAATGGGCCGACTTGTCTAGACGATCCACTATCACCCAAATGGCATCGTGTTTCTAGACCATTCATGGAAGACTTGTAACAAAATCCATTGCTATCTGATCCCATTTCCACACCGGGATAGGTAAAGATTGTAGCATACCAGCTGGTCTCGGATGCCCTGCTTTAACCTGCTGACAAGTTAAGCACCGCGAGATGAACTCGGTCACGTTCCTTTTCATGCTGCTCCACCAAAACTACTCTTTCAAATCCTTATACATCTTCTGTATTCCTAGATGAACAGCCCATCTAGAATGGTGGAAAGCATGAAGGATTTGTTCCTCAGAAGTTAAAGGTACAACCATCCGATCTCGAACCCACAAAACTGAACTACCATCCAGCTTCCATACCCCAATGGTCTCCCCACCATTGAGTTTTGAACTCATTGCAACATAGTCTACATCGGATGTCTGTGCCTCCTTTACTAACTCCACCAAATCAAGAACAAGTGTAACTGGGAAGAAAACTGCAACATCGGTTCGGTCTTCACCTTCCATATGCATGTCGTCTAGGACCGACATCAACTGCCACTCATCTGAAGCTTCTTTTTCGAATTGTGTATAAGACTTTCTGCTTAATGCATCGGCCACTAAATTTCATTTAACCGGTGTATAAATCAAGTCAAAGTCGAGCATTTGAAGATACTCCATTCATCCCCTCTGCCTCAGATTCAAATATTTCCGGGAGAAATTTTTTTTTCAATATTTTGTGATCTGTAAACAAAGTAAATTTATCCTCAAAGAGATAATGTCTCCATGTTTTCAAAGCATGGACGACTGCAGCCAACTCCAAATCATGTGTTGGGTAATTTTCAACATGCACCCTCAACTTCCTTGATCCATAAGCAACAACATGGTCTACATGCATGAGAACACAACCCAACCCTGTTCTCGAGGAATCACAATACACCACACACCCCTGTCCTGATTCCAGAAAAATCAATATGGGTGTTGATGTAAGGAGAACTATCAACTCTTTCTAAAGATCTCTGACATTCTTCGGTCCATTGAAATGAATTTTTCTTCTTTTCAACGTTGTAATAGGCGAATCTAGTCATGAGAAGTCATGGAAAAAGCGTCAGTAATAACTAGCTAGACCAAGAAAACATTTTATTTCAAAGACATTCTTCGGTGGTTTCCAAGAAATAACAGCTTCTATATTTTCTGGATCTACTGAAACATCATTTTCAAAAACAACATGACCCATAATGTGTACCTCTTGTATCCAAAAATCACACTTTGATAATTTGTCATACAACTTATGGTCTCTCAAGATTTCCAACACTATCGTCAAGTGTTGCTCATGCTCAACTCTTGTTCTTGAATACACCAATATGTTGTCCAGAAACACCACAACAAAACAATCTAAATATCGTGGAAATATCTGATTCATCAATTCCATAATGACTACTAGTGCATTAATATGACCAAAAGGCATGACTACATATTCGTAGTGGACATATCCACTTCTGAAGGATTTCTTCGGTATATCCTCCATCCGAACTCACAATTGGTGATATCCTGACCGCACATCAATCATAGAGAACCCCTGAGCTACCTTCAATTGATCAAACATGTCATCAATGCGTGGAAGTTGATATATATTCTTTATCATAACTTGGTTAAGTTTACGATAATCAACTCATAGCCTCAAAGTTCCTTCTTTAGTTTTTACAAAACAAACTGGTGCTTCCGACAGAGACAAGCTTGGCCAAATAAAACCTTGGTTTTCCAGTTCTTCCAATTACACTTTCAATTCCATTAAATCTGTTGGTGACATCCTATAAGATTTATGTGAGATAGGACTGGTCTCAGAAGGAGATCAATCGTAAACTCCATTTCTTTTACAAGTGGAAACCCTGAGACGTTTTCCGGAAAAACATCAGGAAATTGATCAACGGCTACTGGAAAACTGTTATTCACAATCTCGTCCATCGATTCCAAGTTTAACATGGCCAACTGGTAAGATATCGTTGCCACTACTGGGGCCAGAAAGCCTGTTGCACCAGCCTTCACCACTCTTTCTTCTCTAAATAGATGCTCGATGCCAACCTCATTCACAAAACTGATTGTTCTTCTATAACAGTCGATGTGTGCCCTAAACTCTATCAACCAATCCATACCTAGGTTTACATCATAGACATAAATATCCACTACAGTGAAATCCCATTTCATCTCAGCTCCATCAACAGTTATAGAACATGCTATACACACAAAGGCACTACATTCTCTTTCACCGAGAAGAGTTTGATGTTTTATCACAGAAGGAATAATTTCACGTTTTTAAGTTCATAAAATCACTATTATGGGAAGCAATAAAGGAATATGATTCACTAGAATCGAACAACACTTGCATGAGGGTAAAATTCAAAAGAACCATACCTCTCACCATAGACGGTCCAGATTGGTCATCCATAATCACCTGTTCCTATCGATATAAGCTGCACTTTGCTCTTTATTGCATTATTGTGATTGCCCTACCTGAAGAGTCATGTTATTCCTTGATTCATCATAGCTAGATCTATTCTACTGGTGAGACTGATTTTTCTATCCTTGCCCAGTCAAATCATAAGATGCATGCGGCCCCTTGGAAGTGTCACGAACACCTGACCGTGGAGCACTACGACAATATCGCTGAAGATTCCCCATCTTGATGCAATGGTGGCATGCTATCAGTGGTGTTGTACATTCTCATTTTATGTGATCAATTGATCCACAATTGACAAAACCCGGCTTTCATCATGGGTCGTGGAGGAATATTCAATGATCCAACCGTCTGATTCTGATTCGCACTCCCACCTTGGAAGTAGGTGTCCCTCTTCCGATTGTTCCCATCATTATAGTTCCCACCCTTTCCCATGGGTATCATCATACTTCCACCTCCCATTACTCCTTAGATGTCTCTTTCAGCTATTGTTTCTCTGTTTACCATCTCCGTCTAATCTGTAATACATAGCATAGATATCTTCGAGCGAATCTCATGTCACAACCCTAATTCAATTATGTGTGCCTTCAACGACGCACTTGTAGCAACTTATGGTGCAAAGAGTACTAAATTCATGAATTTAGCCGCATATTCCATGATAGAGAGATTATCCTACTTCAGGCTGAAAAAGTCCTCCGTCCCCAGGATCATGAACGTGTGAGGATAGAATTGTTTATTTAACAACTCATAGAATTCCTACCAGGGCAGGCCTTGATCCACTTTGGCCTACACCACTAGCTCCCACCACTGTCGTTCAAGATCCTCCAGCATATAATTTGCCAACATTAATTTCAATTCTGTTGGTGTGTTGATGAAATCGAAGATACAATTCATCCTTCTCAGCCACACCTCTGCTCTTTCTGGTTCAGAATCACCTTGAATGATGGGTGGATTCTGATTCTGGAACTAGACGGAATGGTCTATATTCCTTGACTCATCCATATGATTCCCCGTTTCCATAGCCTGAAATGATTGAAAAATACATTGGACTAGCTGATGGTTCACCTATGGCTTAGGTGCAACCACATTCTCCGTAGCCTCTTTCATTTGGTTTCTCTGATGCCTAACGGGTGCCATTTTCTATACAAACAACTCACGTTGTAATTCTCACTTCCATGAAACTGAAAGCTTAGAATTTCAATATCTATCACATCACTATCACAACATTGTTTTCCAAAACAAACGTTTCCCTTGTCCAACCATTTTTTAAAATATCCCACAATCTTTTTGAAAATCAGACCATTTTCAAAATACAATAAATACCCTATTTTCAAAGTGTTTTAGATGAAAAAAATTTCTCCATTTTTTAAAAATTAGCACATTACACAAAGTCCTTACTCATTCCTCACAATGAGATATGAAATTCTAGTGGGAATTCATTCCTCTACAGTTCATGTCCTGCTCATCTCATTGGCTAAACCGATGACATTGAGATTTCCAAGATTCTTGAAGTGTATCCAAAACACTTATGTACCCAACACCCTTGTAACATGAATATCAGCATAGACAGGTTAGCTACATCCTTTTATACTATACATTTCAAGTTCTGAAAATCAAAATCCTATCTAATATTGAATCCCAAGGAATAGACGAAAAGGAATTTCAACTCCATGACCGAGAACAATGATGACCACTTGTTAGGAAAGGATCAAACAAGATGATGCCATTGGTATTGACCCACCAATCCTCATTGGCTTGAGAGCTCAATGAGTCGTTATTAGGCCTTAAGCGACATCCCCAAGGTGCCAAAGGCTGGCAATAAATGCTGAACAGTTTCAAATAAGTGGGGGACGATTTACCCTTTTAGAACATTCCATAGGACCAACATCCATAAAAAACTAATCAACTAAATGATGCATGATAAAAACTAAGACATCTCAACCATTTATTTTATCAAAAACCAACCATGTGTACCATAGTGGAAACCAACATTAAATCAGAGAAAACAGTGGAAATACAGACTAAAAGACCACAAGATGACAACCCAGCTCCATGCTCCACAAGCACCAAGATCCAACATCACAAACCAGCCCAAGCATCATGAAGTAGTGCTAAAAACATGTGACACTTTACCTTTTCCAACATCCCGGTATATGACATCTGCAAAAGCACCAACGTGCCAAAGCAATGGGTGAGTAGTGAAACTCAGTAGGTTTTCCCCCAAGACTTCCGAACCCATTCCTCTTGGATAAAACATGTTAGTACATTTATATAAAAAAAATTATATAAAAAAATTCCAAAATAGTTCATAATATAACAAGGTCTATGTCAATACCATTTTCCAAAAAAACTATCTTTCTTATGAAAAGAAACCAAGAACGTTTCCAATCAAATTACCATTTTCATTTTGGAACATTCATTCCATTTGAGAAATCCACACAACCAACCATGCATGCAACCTGGACCTCCAGATACTCGCAAGTGGTGAATTATTCTTCCACTACAACATCACATATTGGACTACCGTGATGGGGGTACTTCACTCCCTTATCTGTCCCTTTGGATGGGGGTACTTCTCTCCCTTATCAATCCCAACCTTTTGATGGGGTTACTTCTTTCCCTTATCCATCCCAATGCATATGAACACACACCACAACCCATGCAAATCCATGCCAAAAATAAGTGTGTTCCAAACCATTCAATAAATCATCAAACCTTTTATGTAAAACCATTTCATTAAAGAACAAAAACCCTAAATAGTTTAAAATATCCATTTTAAACTCACTTTAACAAACACCTTCCAAAAAACACAATTTCCGTCACCCTTTACTGAAAAGGAGTTTCACCCATTCTTTCACATCAGATAAAAAAATCATTTCAATCAAGGAAAAAAATTTGAAACTAAGCCTTCATGATATAAGAAAGGGGAATCAAGAGTGAATCCACCTACCAAAAAGGTTTTCACGAAAACCCTAACAAATAGAGAATGCACAAGAAAACCCATCAAATTCACTAAGGATCCTCCTTAGATCTCTTCTCCTAACACAACCAAGACCTAAAATTATCATGTTTGGCATCCACACACTTTGATCTACCCATAATGGTTATAGATCTAAGAAACCAAGAGAACATGAGAAGTATGTCTAATTAGATCTGAGAAATCAAATAAAAACGATCACATACCTCAAGAATCCGGCTTTGATTCACCAAGAGAAGCCTTCAGATCACCTTTGGAATGATGGGAAAACCCTATTTGACCATAGGAGAACCAAAATAATGAGTTAGGGCCACATAGGAGCTTAAACGATCCACTTAGAGGAAAAAACATGTGAGATCCACTTTTATAGGATCTCATTTAAGTGGTCGCAAAGTTAGTTCGCACAGTTTGATATACCATGCACTAATTATACGTTAGCTACTGCCTCGACCACCATTCTTGCATGGTTTGGCCACACAGCTAGACAAACTGTGCACCGACTCTGCGGAAGCCACTACCTCCCTGACCCACTGCACACAGTTTGGCCGCACAGTTTAGACAAACTTTGCACCTCCCATGCGACTTCCCATTTTCCATAAAAAATCATTCCAAGTTCTCCCGACTCTCCTATTCAAAACTCATAACTTTAAAACCATTAAAAGAATCAAGTAAGGGTTACATACTAGACATTGAGGGTACTATAGAGGGAATGAATATTATTAATGGAATTTTTAAAATATAGTTTACATATTTATATTTAGTTAATTCATTGGTGATCAGCTAATTATAAATGAATTTAAAATCCTATTTAAAATACAATGAATGTTTTCCTAAATACTATTTAAATGTGCACAAATGTGTTTTATACCAATAAATATTAAAATAAATATTATTAAAGTATATGAATTTAATATATATATATATATATAATATTTAATATATTATTTAAAATTCATATAAAGTGTTTTATTGACATTATATATGAATAAATCAAATTTTACGCATAAAAGAAGTGTTTTTTTTAAATGGTAGTTTTGCGACCATTTGATGGACCACTATTTTTAATCAAGTTTGTTACTATATTATAAGTTATATTTGAAAAAAATCTTATTTGAAATAATAGTATCAAAATTTACTTTGTTAAAATATTTCATATTTCTCTATGAACCAAAATGTTTTGATGATAATTGAATAAAAAAATATTAGTTTAAAACTATTTTTTCATCCAATTTATTTATAGTGTTAAACTATGTTATAAATTGGTATTAATGTTAACATTATTAAATTATACATTAATAAAACCAATTTCTATATTTTTAATCAATTTGACATTTGAATTGGATATAAAAACATTTCAAACTTTTCAAATCTTCACTTTAAATCCAGCTTTTTCATTAGGTATAAGGGATTAATTTAATAACTAATTTATAAAATTATGTGAATTTAATTAGTTAATATAGATTAAATATTTGGAATAATATGTTTCTAATTAATATGTATGTAATTTTTATTCATAAAAATGTAACCATTATAAAAAAAATATTCATCATGGTATCGGTAGAAAATGAAACATGTTATAGTTAGAAATTGTAAAAGATTAAAATACCATAAAAATAAATCATTTAAAGGTTGGATGAGGGTTTTATTGACCCTATAAATCCTGAAAATTATTAATTTCTAGGAAAATTCAGTGAATTTAATTCCACCTAAAAATGGTTGTCTTTATATATATATTATTATTTATTTAATCACTTAATAATACATCTTCTTTAGTATAATTACAACCCCATTTCGACCCAAAAAGCAGCATAGCTCCAAAAACCTCTTCAAAATCATCTGATAAATACACTACCCATGTATAAGTTCTTTACATATCACCAAAAGACCAAATCTAGGTTCCCCAAGGGTCTCTTAATTAGTTGATATTGAAGATATAATTTTCACAAAGTACCTCTATTAATTTCTTTTTCTATCATTCTCATCCTTACTTCATCAATAAATTCATAATAACTACTGATTAATTAATAAACTATATTTTCATATTTCTAATGTAATATCTCATATCAATTTAATTTCTCATCTCCTATTATTCAATGAAATGAATTTTGTCCATGGTATGTCGGTTAATCACCTCTATGAATAATTTTTTTGTTCTTTTTTCCTTACCTCTTTATAAATTGTCTTAAAACTATTTTATGGTTAAATATGATTTTAATATGATTATTATAACTTATTTTATATTATTTAAATAATATATAAATATAATAGTAAAAAAAATTAACTAGTTCATGGTGTTCAACAAAACCACCAAAAGAAACTTAATGTTTATCATCAACGTTTTATTTAATGAATCATCCACATGTATGTAATAAAAAAGATATATGGGACCATATATACTTATATAAGTACGTCAATACAACATAACTCTACTTTTATAGCCTTAATCTCATTTTACAATATCACCCATAATTTTACATAAATTAATCAATCGTGAAACTATGATACAAACACACCTGAAACAATGAAAATAACGAAATAATATTTTTAAATGGGTCATATATTGTTATAAAATCATCCTATAAGTAACTATAAATATTAATATAGTTATAATATGAGTTAATAACATTTTTAAAACCATTATACATGTGTTTTGAACACATTTGAGGGAATTTGAATGTGAGGTAAGGCAACTTCTCATCCCAACTTCCATTCTTTGGGTTAAACTTCAACATTTTGACTATGTCATTCTAAACTTTTGTGTGAAATTAATTTATAGTATATATTGTATTATTTCAAATTTTTTGTGTTTATTTATAGAAGATACACATATTCTATTCATTTTAAAATTTTCTACTTGTGTTATATGATATTTGAATGGGATTTGGTCTCAATTACCATTCAATGAGCCGATTCTTGATCTTGTTCACCTTTATTATCTTATAAGGTGTAAATATAGCCTATTTGACATTAAATATAAATATTTTATCTATTATAATGATAATATGTTTTTATTGTCATTTATATATGGGTTTTATGACTCAGGAGTTTCTTATGTGATAAGGGGGTTTTCATTGAAAAAAATCATCATTATGGTTTTTATTTAAACTCATTTTATTCCATGTATTTGTTTTTTAAATAGTATTTATGATGTGTTATTATTATTTTGGTTCTATGAAATTATAAATGATGGGTGCATCCAGATAGTGATGGGTGATCCCGTTATGTCTTTAATGATTGGTGTGCCAAGATAGTTCTCCAATGCATTGGGTATTGATTTTTTTTCTCCAGATAATTATATTATAAGTTGTATTTATGGTCATTAAAATCTATAATTGTGTTTTAAGGGTTATCTAAGGGTAATATGTGATGACTTACCTAGGTAAATACATTAATTTTCAATTCTTTCTAATTAGTTTTTAGGGTAAATATTTTTTTAAAAGGTAAAAAATTATCTTTTAAAGTAATTTACATAATTTTATGGGTAAATGTTATGCTTTCATGATAAGTGTTTTCCATGGGTTACCATGTTTTTATTGAGCTAACTATTCCATTTCTAATTATATTCCTTATTGGTATTTTTTTCAACCCATTTTTAAAAATATTTTCCCTATGAGTTAAGGGTGAATAGAGACAAGGATGACATAAATGGGAAAATTGTGATGATTGATCATGAGAAGAAACCTTGTTTTATTTTAAATGTTTTATATTTTAAAAATAATTGATTATTTTTTAATATTATTTTATTTATATAAGTTTGGGATGTTTTGTATGAACTATGTACTAGTTATCTGAAACAATATCCCTGAAAATATCATCAATGTGAAAGAAATTAAATTCTTTACTAAAACTCATGTTTATGTAATTTTTATGATTGGGGCCTTATATATGGTATCAAATGAAAGAATTACCCAACATTAGGGTTTAATAATTTAGGTTTAACATTTTTTAAGATTTTATATATATTATTTTTGTGTAATTATTTTTTAATATCTATTTTTGATATAGTAAAGTCATTTACAAATGGAAGTAGGAGGATCTAAAACAAAATTAACATCTATTCCTAATGAATTGATTTAAATAACTATTGAAAAGTTATTTCCTAATGATTATGAAACATTTTTTACATACAACTTTCTTACGAACAATTTTATTATATACCGAACACCTCCTCTATACCATGACACAATCATGGATCAGGGGTTGTTTTTAATCTTATCGTATTTTCATAATATTATTATATTTTAAAAAAAGGTAAATACAATCATATAATTTTCGGACATTTTACTTTATCACAAGATTTTGAAACACTTTTTTATTTCCATAAAGCGTTCAAAGAAGCATACAAAATTAGAAGAACTGAAAACTAAAATGATAGATTAGGTGTGAGCATCGAGATGCTCAATAGTTATTCCAAGGATAAATAATTATCTATTCCTAACCTTTAAAAATGAAAATTTTTCATTATAGTTTGAAAAAGGGATATATTAAAATAGGGTTTTCAATTATTCTTAATAAATAGGTAACAAGCTTCCATTTTTGAGAAAATAATTTTTATATTTCATTTGAAAACTAATTTTCAATCCATGAAAACTAATTTTAATAAATTATTTAAAAAAAATATTGTTGGATCAATTGTTTTAATATGAAATAAATAATATGGGTGTCATGGGATCAAGTACCAAAGGTGCCAATCAAATTAACTAGGAACATACAAATATGTAATCATACATATTTACTAAGAATTATAGAAGCAATCCCTAGATGTACATGGTTAGAACTCACCTTCCAGTATATGGTGTAGATCCATAGTTCATAATTAACTAGATACAGTAGTATATCCTCATAAGTGGAACATTCCACCTTATCTCTTAGTAAATTCATAGGGTACCAACCATTCTAATGGGGGTCGATAAGAAAATTTCAACCAAAACTATACATGACAACAATGAATCCTATGATAATAGTATGTGGTGAATCGAAAGGTCTTTAGACACATGGCTCAAAATGAAACCCATGACCATAGTTATTTTCTAGCCCAAACATATGCACCACCTATGTGATGACCCTCTCCTTATAGATTCGACTATAGAGGTTCTCGTCTCGCATAAATTCATAGACAAGTTCCAACTATTCCTTCACATCACTTAAATTTCAATCCATTTTCCCAAACATATCATGGTACCAATCGGAGCTTTACTTTTTCCGAACCAAATGAAAATTTACAAATTCATTTCCAATCCCAAGATACAAAACACACTACATACTTAAAAGGATCCATACAGCCCTCATGTAATTTAGAAATCTAACTGCATCTCAAAACAAAAAATGTGACACTCATTAAATAAAACATTTATCTAAATCCATTGACTAACAATAAACACACTTCCCATGTTATAAATCATTCGGAGAATTATTTTATACATTCATGATAATTCATATTTAATGGAAAAAGGTTTAAACAGGATTTGAGAAGTTATTTAAATAAATACGAAACCAATTGTAAGAGACAAAAACAATTTAACCTAATGTATAAATATATATTCTTCGTATATATCTGAAACATATTTTATAAATTCTTAAGAAATCAAGGAATTAAAATTAAATTATTAGGAATATGGAACCTACCTCAAACTCAAGGCATGCTTTTTTAATTGACGGGAACTTGAATATTCACTTTTCAATTACACACATATCCACCTTCACTTATATACAGGGACATCTAGAACAAATATAAATATTTTATTTGAAAAATATGTACAAGGGGGTCCTTATATATATATTATTATAAAATAATATACCCCCATTACACTAACACACATATTCATTTTCATATACACATGTAAGCACACCTAGACCAATTATATATATTCATCCTTCCATGGGTGAATATATATATTGGGGGACTTATATATATCTATGTCTACCTATGAATACTCATATAATAATTTAAATATGGTGGCTTGAATCCACCCCCACAAGGTTCATGATGAACTATAATTATAATAGGGACCAAAACATCACACAAACCGTAATTAAAATTGGGCAATGAGAAAAGGTAGAATCAAACCTCACACAAAATGGTGGTGGGTAGACCAAAATAGTATGAAATACTTCTCCTTCTGAGGAGGATGATTAAATATTCCCATATCTGACCCGAGTGAAATGTTTCACACCCTAATAATGGAATAAAACCAGAAAAATTGGTTAACCCTTGACCTATGGTTCGGATGAAACATGAGGGTAAACGAGGAGAAGAAAAATCACTGAAAATGGAAAGAGGGAGGATCTAAAGTGATTACCATGATGAGTTGACCATGACACCGGTATAAATACATTGTATTTACCAGAGAATATGGAGATGATATTGGAGGATTATGTGGGGCTATGGAGGATAGGGGGAGTCTGGTTAAAGACCCGTGGGGGAGGATATGAAAGAACATAAAAGATGAGAAAAAATTAAATACAAATGAAATGTAAAAAATAATTTTAAACCCAAAATTTTAGAACTATGGATAACCCGTATGGTTTTCAAATGGTTTACCAAATCGTGTTATGGCCACTACCTAGTCTAGTTTCCAATATATGGTTACTCCTATGTAGACTCATAGTTTATAAAACCATGCTCAAACCATGACACTCAACACTTCCAAATTCCAACTCCAAACCACAAACTTTTCGCAGGATTTAGTAGACTGTGCACAAGCCATGCACCACACCTCTGACTCATTTGGGTAGCCACACGGGCACTATATGGTTAGTACAAACCATATTAGTTAAGTGTGATAATGTTAAAAATCCTCCAAAAAACATTTCATGGTCGGGGTGTGACAATTATACCCACCATTAACACTTTCTACCCCCATAAAGTCACCTATACAAAGGAATAACAAAACTCAAACAAAAAATGAATGAATAAAAAAGGAACCACGAACCATAGGGTAACCCTTTTCTCCACAAGTCAAACCCAACCAGCACTAGAGAATAAAAAAACAAGGATTCCCATGGGAAAAAAATAACGGATTCTCCCCAACATTAAGAAACCATCTAGAATAGACCATCACATGAATTGAGAACTCCAAAACCAACCAGAATCCCTTAACATATGGGAAACCTTATGAAATGATCTCAAACCAAGCATCATACCAAACCATAATTCGTTATTTCTAAAAGATACAATCAAATTCAAAACAAGAACCTGAAAACCGAAAACTAAGCCACAAAATTCCTAGACCACACTAAAGAAAAAATTATTAAATTATCATATCCACAAAGAATCAACTACTATAATTTCATGAGGATAAGATATGTGATATTTTATAAAAAAAGAGAAACATACAATGAAAATAAAAAGTATGACAACAATACTAAAACCACCTACACCCCATTGGTGGATAAGAGAGTTGAACCCAGGATACCCACAGCCCTAGATATTCTTGATTATGTGAAGTGCTTCACTCCATGATTATAGTTTGAGTCCTAATATCTTGAAGAATCTTATACCTCATAGTCTAGAGATAATTATCCCTAATCAGAACTCCATCCGGTGTCATGAGCTTCAACATAGTTCAAAAGTCCCTAGGTAATTAGAAAAAGATGGCTTATAAATAAAAATTATCAATACTAGAATAAAATAACTGAGTTTTATGAAAAATTAATGATAGTAACTGGTCCTTCAAACCTATATGGATATCCCACATGAAAGGAGGAGCATCTAACTAATCACTCAACACTATCTGTCAACAAAAGAAAACCTATTCATTGAAATGGTAAAATTTTCCCCTCACCATTAGGTGACCTTTTTAGGAATACAATGCCATATACATATCTTATTTAAAAATTATTTTTAATTTATTTTGCATTATTTCTCTTTTTTGGGGGTTTCCCATGCATTTTTTGAGAAATGGGTGAGTTTTCAGGATTTTGGCCAAACCGTGAGCCCAATTCCAGATTTAAAAATTAATTTTTATTCCATTATAAATCCTTCATGTTTTGAAAATTTTTATACATTCCAATTCCTACTTGGCCTTCCCTGACCTAATAACACCACCACATTAATTTGGAACATTTATAAATCCTTAATCACGGTGTATTTCCGTTTTTATTTAAGTGATTGGGCCTGCCCGAAGGCTCATTTCCTGCATTAAAAATAATTTTTAATTATTTAATATATCCATATGTTTATATTTTTTCGGTGATTCTACCTCACTCTCGAGGCTACTATCCCTAGGATCACCCACATCATCGGTTTTGCATTTTTGGATCTCATTTGAACCTCGATGAAGGGTGATTCTTCTCTGAATTTATCAAATCTCCCAGAATTGAAGAGATAAATTCATTCATTCATAACTTCTTAAATATTTACTCTATCTCCCCCTTTTTAGTCCCCAGATGACCTCCTCCTCATCAGTCAAGCCTCAATATCATGTTTTATTACTTTTAGATTTAACATTTGGTTAATTCAGGGTAATTTCTTCTAGATTTTTCAAGGTAAGTGTTCCTTCCTTCCACTTCTTCCATTTCTTTAGGGTTTAATCCCTCTTTATTGATGTTCCAAAGTGTCCAGAACCTAGGGTTCGTACCTAGGGTTTAACCCTAAGACTTTTTGGTGAAAAGTTTTGGTCTGGGGATGGATTTATCATCCTTGTGGTGTCGGGGTGGTGTGGTTGATATTTCGCACCATGTTTTGAGTGATTCGACAATTTTGGTAGGTGATTCTGTGGGTAACCATTTAATTATGAGGTAGTTTTCTTGATTGAATAATTTTTAATGTTCCTTATATGTTTTTAATTATTCAAAAACCATTTTGGGTAGCAATATTAGAGCATTTGGTATTAATGTTATATTTTGTTTGAAGTGTGTATTTTTCAAATGTATTTTATGTGTTATCTCTTGTGGTAGTTTTGTAAAATATTGAAGTGATTTATTAGTTGTTTAAAGGGGCTTCCAATTTTGGTTGGGTAATGAAATTTTTTCATGTGGGCCTAAAAAAATGTGTTCTTTGAATGTGTTTTATGTGTGTAACTTTGTTATACTCCTTGAAAGTGTTTTATGGATTTGTGTGTTCTCATGGGTATCTTTTTTGATATTATTCAAGGTGATTATATAACACTTGAATGTGGATTATTACATGTTGATTGGGATTCTAATTCTGTTTTGGTAGGGAATTGGGGTGATTTTGGCTTAAAAAGTGGATTTTGTAAGGGGTTGTATGTGCAAGTCTTGGGTACACCCCTTATAATTGTTTTGTGAAAGTTTTGAATGGTTTATTGAGTTGTTTAAGAGGTGAAACTATTACAGAAACTGTGTTGGTAGGAGTATATTTTTAAAAGGTCCATTTAATTTTTGAAAAGGATGTTATGTTATATGTATCATCAAGCAAATATTTTATAAAATTTTTTGAAGGAGATATTGAGGTGTGAAAGAGATGTAAATGTGATGTGGACTGTTTTGTGTGAGTGTGATGTGAAAAATTGATTTTTTTTATTATCAAAAGAGTTTTATGTGCCATGTGTGTGGGTTTTTATATGTGTTTCAATATCTTATATATGTTTTATAAAATTTTTTAATGGTTTTGTGGAAGTGTTGAAGAAATTTGAAATTTGTTGTCCGCTATTTCGGTGTGAGTCAGATTTCAAAATCATTTTGAATGACAAATGGAATTTTGTGACTTGTGTGGTATATATATTGGTTTTTGGGTGAATTTGTGATGTGGAAATAATATTTTCATGTTCAATGTTTATTTCATGACTTGTTGAACTTGTTTTAGAACAAGGGGAAAACTGGGTATCTAGGTGGGTGGACGAGTACTAGTATGCTAGTGAATTAGGGGGGTTTGGCCTCAGTTTCACTTAGTAATATTGATGCTTACAACTCTAACTAAACTATGATTATGTTGATTGGGGACCAATTTTTTATGTTTATGTTACCTACTAGTGGAACATGCACGGGAATGGATATTTGTTATGGTTACTCTCACCGAGATATGAGGTACCCTGGACCCACATCTAGCTAGTGCCTAGGGGTTATATCTATTTCTTGTGATCATTAGTTCATTATACTCACCATCGGCATATAGTACATTTGGATGGAAAAAATCAGTAGCATTGGTGTTTATTTTAAAATTGTTAATCCTTTAAAATAGCCCACTTGAAAACTGTTTTTATTCAAAGCTCCATCTTTTTGAAATTGTAACTAGCATTTCATGTTTTTGAAAACATTATTTCTTTTATTCTTTAACTATTTATCACACGGAATCTCTTAGTGGTGGTATCCTACTGAGCTTTCGCTCACACCCTACTTACACCATTGGGTGTAAGTGGACTTTCTTATTTTTTGTCATAGGTCTGGGTACAAGTTTAATGTCATTGGCTTGGGTTTTTAGCGGTCAATCGTGACGCAGTGTTGTGGAGATGGCTTGAGGGAGGTGCCTCTTTCCGTGTTGATGTTCTTGGGATGTCTTTCCTTGGTTTTGTACCTTTGTAATGGTCTTCATTCATTGTTTAAAATTGTGTAATTCAGTTCTGATTTTAATAAAAGTTGTTTTGGTTTGAAAAATTCTGTTTTGGTTTCTTGGTTTCATTTGTCATTTTATGTTTAAAAATTTAGGTAAATCATTCCCAAACATTGTTTTATGATACCCGGTCACTTGTGCCTGCCCATGGGGATTGGGAACGCCCTTCGGGTCCTACCACAGACTGGGTCAGGTTCCAATTTTTCATGTTCCTTATATGATGAGTTAGTTTTCTTGATTAAATAATTTTGCATGTTCCTTATATGCTATGCGTTATGCGATAACCATTTTTGGTAGAAATAGTAAATAATTTGGTATTAAAGTAACATTTTTTGTATTAAGTGTGTATTTTACTAATGTATTTCATGTGTTATCTCTTGTGGTCGTTTTGTAAAATGTGGAAGTGATTTAGTAGTTGTTGAAAGGTGCTTCTAATTTAGGTTGTTTAATGGTATATTTTCATTTGGGCCTAAAAAAATGGGGTCTTTGAATGGATTTTATGTCTGTAATGTTGTTATACTCCTTGAAAGTGTTTTGTGGATTTGTCTGTTCTCATGGGTATCTTTTTTCATATTGTTCAAGGTGATTATATAACATTTTAAAGTGGATTATTACATGTTGATTGGGATGCAAATTATATTTTGGTAGGGGCTTGGGGTGATTTTGGCTTTAAAAGAGGTTTTTGAAAAGGGTTTTATGTGCAAAGCATGGGTACACTCATTATAATTGTTTTATGAATGTTTCGAATGGTTTATTGAGTTGTGTAAGATGTGAAACTACATAATCAAACTGTTTTGGTTGCAGTATATTTTTAAAAGGTCCATTTCATTTGTGAAAAGGCTTTTATATGATATGTTTCATCTTGGTAATATTTTATTAAATTGTGTGAAGGAGATATGAGGTGTGAAAGAGATGTGAATGTGATGTGGACTATTTTGTGTTAGTGTGATGTGAGAAATTAAATGTTTTGATTATGAAAGGATTTTTATGTGCCATGTGTGTGGGATGTTATATGAGTTTCAATATCTTATAATTGTCTTATAAAATTGTTTAATGGTTTTGTGGAAGTGTTGAAGAGATGTGTAATGTGTTGTGCGCTATTTTGGTGTGAGTTAGATTTCCTAGTCATTTTGAATGAAAAATTGAATTTTGTTAATTGTGTGGTTTATATATGGGATATTCGGTGAATTTGTGATGTGGAAATAATATTTTCATGTCAAATTTATATTTCCTGACTTGTTGAACTTGTCTGAGCACAAGGGGAAAACCTGGTTTTCTAGGTTGGTGGACGAGTACTAGTATGTTAGTGAATCCACAAAGTTTGGCCTCAATTTCACTTAGCAAGATTGATGCTTACAACTCTAACTAAACTATGATGATGCTGACTAGGGACCACTAGGTTATGGGTATGTTCCCTACTATTTTATCATGCATGGGAATGCATATTTTTTATGGTTACTCTCACAGACCTCAATTCTCTTTTTTTTTATTTTTAAACAAGCCGCTTTGTGGGTTAGCCGTAACAAAAACATAAAGGGTGGGATACATATTTCAACTAGTCAAAGTACAAAATTCAAAAAAAAATCACCTTATCCAAGGAGACCCCGAGCCCTGTGTACCCACAACTTCCCAAGTCGTGATATGTCTCCTACCATCATCATCACGAGACCGTTGTCGTCTTCTATCCTGTAACTACTATCATCGCTATCACCACACCTGTTGCAGAGATCGTCGCCATCGTACACACCAAATCTTGGACCACTGTTTATCTTCCACCACTAAAAATCACCATTGTAGAGCCAGCTCACCACATTGAAACAGAAACACCAACGATGCAGAAGACCGTCGGACACCGCTGGAGATGTCATAAACATCGCACCATGACATCGTCAATCCTCATCAGCAGGTTACTCTCACAGAGATGTGAGGTAAATCGGACCCACAGCTAGCTAGTGACTAGGGGTTATTTCATATTGCTTGTGATCATTAGTTACTTTATACTTACCATTGGCTTATGGTACATTTGGCTGGAAAAATTCAGTAGCTTTGGTGTTTATTATAAAAGTGTTAACCCTTTAAAATAGCCCACTTGAAAACTGTTTTTATTAAAATTTGCATCTTTTATAAATTGTAACTATCTGTTCATGTTTTTGAAAACATGCATTATTTTTGTAACACCCCGAGCTTCCATGATACGCCTCTCTTTCAATAATGCAATAGCTTGCATTGTACGCAAGTTCGAGTTCTAAAACACCGTGACTAATCAAAGTATCCGTTATGAATAGTAATAACCACTTTTTAAAATTATAGAAAATTTATATTTCAAAATGGACTTCATTTTTGTATTCGTAATATCGAAATTAACCTATGCTGAATTTTTGGTATTTTTCTGAGAACTTCTAATTTTTTATGAATAGTGAAAATCTCTTAAAAACAACTTTTTTAATGAAAATAATTTATAGTGATAAATTATACTATTTAGTGGTTTCAAAGTATAATTAGAATATATTTTTACCATTTTATCCAATGGTGGTCATTAGAATTAATTTAACATTGAAATTGGACATAAACAATTGCCAATCTTTTGATATATATTGTTTCATAAAAACACGCTATTTGTTGTAACAGCGGGAATTAATTCTAAAATTAATTAATGCAACTTATATGTTTGGAATTTTGTAAAATAGACATCATTTTTGAATTCGGAATATCAATTATATCTTAGGGTGAAATTTTGGCTTTGTTCTGAAAAACTTCAATTTTTGATGAATAGTGAAACCACTAAGTGGTAGTTAAATAACTGATTTTTCATTTAAATGAAATATTACCACTTCTGTGATTTGATTTTCAAAAATCCGACATACATGGTTGTCATTAAGAAGTAAAATGTGGTTCAATTAGATTAAAATATTTTTTGGTGAATAGTAACTTTTAAGTTCTTAATCGCGATTAGAGGTAATTAGTGTAGTTTAAGGTAAAAATAATGTTTTAATAATATGAGATGGGCTTGACACTTGTCCTACTCCTATTGGATGAGTCATGGACTACCAAGACAACCCATGGGTAAACTTGGGGACCCCATGGAGCCACTTTAGTTGGAAAATGACATTAATATATATTTATTTAATGTTAAAATTAAATTGACACAAACATGAGTTGTTTTACTAAAACAGTTTTTAAGTGGGGTTAAACAAGTCCAAATTTTTATTATAAACATTAATTAGAAAGATAAAAAGATTTCCTACATCATAATATTTTTTTTATAATTTTTAGACATTAAATAAATTAAATTATTTATGACATCATGATGATGCAGCGATGACCTCATTATTTATCTATTTAAATAAAATGGGAAGATAATGCAAAATCCAAGGCTTACACTTGTCCAATGCCAATTGGATGATTAGATTTCTAACCCTTATCACCTTATACTCTAATTATATAAGTGTGGGACCTTTAGAATCCGAAAAGCATTGTGTAATAATGTAACATTTCAATCTTTCCAAAAGAGCCCCTCCTCTCCACTTATAAAAGGACACCACCTCTCTCACCTTATTCACACCTTCAAGCCATTTGGCTCGGCCAAACTCTGCCCAAATACTCTCCCAACATCCCTCTATTACTCCTAGAAGCCTCACTTTGGGAAGAACTCTTCCCAAGGAAGCCTTTGGCTCAAATCAAAAAGAGTTACCCGATTTTGAGGTAATGTCTTCTCTAATGTTGTTTTGTTTTATTTTTCTTCTCCAACCCCCTAAACTCTTTTTATTCATTTATTTTGTAACAACACCTGTATACTCAATATACTAGGATTTTTTTATAAGAAGGATTCGAGCTACACTTACACACACCTACATCTAATGGTTAAAGAACATACGGTTTCTGTGGATGGCGAATTTCTGCCTCACGAAACGATGATTGTTCAACACACATATAACACCTTCAAAGGTGGCCATTAAGATGTCACTATATTTATATATGATATAAAATATGTTTATGTTTTACTTATGCTTCTGTATTTCTCATTTATGGCATACTTTATGATTTCCATTATGGGTAAAACGCGATAATTTCATTTTAGGAAGTGCGGACTACAGCCCCCTCAAAGTGATTTGAATCGTTAATGCCATATGTGGGATGTATAAAGGATGGATTAAATGTTATTATACACTATATTATACTGTAATTATATTATAAATTTATATCATTATGATTTCATTCCATTAAATACGAAATAGAAATGAAAGTAGCGTTCATGCGTACGTACGGCTTACCGTCTCCATGAACGGTGCATTTCATTTCTTACCTCTAAATGTTACGTGACATTATGAATGAATGTATATACTGTATATATATGATATATATGATATCTACATCATGAATATAATTCTGGATAAAATGGATATTTCACCACATGAACAACTTGTAATTATAAGAAGTTTATTTTTAACTCAAGTACCAAAGATCGACAAAATGACCGTTATTAACTTAAATAATTAAATAATGTTCATAACATGGTAATAAGTTATATAAATGGAATAATGAACATGAAAAAGGTTCTTAAGTAAATATAAATTAACTCTATTTTATTATTCAGGAGTTTAAAGAACGGTCGAGTCAGGACAAGATGCAAGGTAAGGGAACTTCTTAACCCAATTTCCATTCTTTGGGTTAATCTCCTACTTTCAAATTATGTCATGATATTATTATGTCCTATCTTGTATTTTTACATTATTTATGTGTACATATAGTCAATACACATTATAGATGTACTTTATTTAAAAAAATGATATTTTAAAGGACTTCGTCTCAATCCCCTTTCATTGAGGCATATTTGGTTTTATACACAACTTTCTTTTTTACGGTGTATAAACCCATTTGACTTTTATGTTTATTCAAAAGGAATCTTTTTATACGAAGCATTTTGCTAAACGAAAAAAGAGAATGTTTTTCTTTCCGTACTTATGCGGCGACAACGACTTCTCTGCCGCCGTGACTATTATTTGAGTTTAGGCTTCCTCTACAAGCCTCATTTGTTTTAATGAAAAATAAATACAAAGTTTTAACTTTCTTTTATTTTGGTATTGAAAATGGTTTTGAAAGCGTTTTTATTATAACAATGTGTTGTATTGATATCTTGTGATTGAAATGTGGAAATGTTATGTTTCCTTTATGCATGTTTTACGTGATACGATTATGTTATGGTTTATGATATGTTTAAACCTATTCATATGAGGAATGTATTGGACTTAATAAGTGACGGGTGGAGCCCGCTATAGCTCCTCGATGCATCGGTAGGTCTCATGAGACAACTAGACGTGGATTTGGCCGAGGCCCTTTCCCAATTTGATTTATGGTTTTGGACGAGGCCTTAATCATTTTAGACGTCTTGGCCGAGGCCTTGACAAAATGTTTCAGAATGTCTGGCATTATACATTCCCTCATTATGAAAGTGGTTATTGATATTTCATGTGATTATTCGACCAGAAGAATATCCATGTGAAGAAGTGAATGGAATTATCTCATTTTACTTTTGCCATATTATGTTGATGTTCAAGTTTAAAAGGATTTTTTTTTAGTTATACATTGCCTTAAATTTTTATGTTTATTTATGAAAGCTTCCGCAATATTGTTATCCTTACTGAGCATCTGAGCTCACCCCTTTCAATGTTTTAATATTTTCTAGGATGTGAAGAAGTATTTTACGAATGACCTGCAGGGATTGTGAGAAGAGGATATGAGTGTGAACTATGGAGACTTTGTTATTGTATTTTTTCACTTTATGATGTAATGTAACGTGTACGAATGCATCTAGTGTTTCCAAGTCTACTAAACTAATCGGTCTTTCGAGACTTGATCTTTTGTGATCATGCCAATGTTATGAAGTAAAGCACCGACTCTGGGTAGCTGGGGTCGGGGCGTTACAGTTGGAATCAGAGGCAGTTTAGTACTAACCTTGGAAGCTAGATTTAGATAAACTCTGATTAGAGCACATAGCCCAAAGATAGACTTTGAGGATTAGTATAGAAGAACATCCTTGAATTTTGGTATTATAGAGATGTTATGAGTTTTCAGAGAAATAAATCTCTGTCTGGATACGAGCAGGTAGAGGCGGCTCTGGCACAGATGTACCTAGGGGTAAAACCCGAAAACACCGCTTTGAGCTAGACTCGAACGGGAACTGGTGCACGACAACGGGCCTTACTGCACTCTTGGTTACGACACTCCCGGGGGATATGCTTTGGATAACTCTCATTTTCTTTACAAACCACTATGAAGGGTTATGAGTATATACTTCCTCAAAGGAAACATTTCTTTTAATGATTATGGATTATATCCATAAATAGTTCAATTTATGTAAAGTATTTTACAAATATGGAATTATGTATTTTATTTCATAAACTAATATAGTTTATGCCATTGTTTAGAAATGGCGCCTAGTGGAAGGAATGGAAACAGTATCAATGCACGCACTCCGTGTAGGGATTTCCCTCCTGCTCAAGATAATTATGGTGGAGCTAGTGATACAACTGGTGCTGATCAGCTTCTCACCGTACTGGGACAACTCACGCAGGTTATGAATAATAACCTTACTCAACGTGGAGGATCAATGCTAGACCGTTTCATGAGGAAACAACAACCAACCTTCAATGGGAGTAAAAATCCTATAGTAGCCGAGAAATGGATAAATTCCTTAGAGAAAATATTCCATGCCTTGGGGAGTAGTGAAAGGGAGAAGGTTTTCATGGAATTTTACCGCCTCACTGGAGATGCCGATCAGTGGTGGTCGCTGATTCAAAACACAAAGGAAGATGATGACGTATCGAATATAGAATGGAGGGAGTTCAAAGAGCTTTTCTTAGAAAAATACTTTCCTCGTGACCATCGAGCAGATTTGGAAAGGCAATTTCTGAGTCTGAGGCAGAAGGAGGATGAGAATGTCGCAAAGTATGAGGCTAACTTTACAAGGTTAGCAAGGCATGCTGCCGATTATATACGTAACCCAAGGAGTAAGATTGATCGTTTCTTTGATGGGTTAAAACCATTTCTCCGTCGAGCTTTGGTATCACAATCCTTCTCATCATACGAAGATATTGTCTCATGTGCTATCAAGACAGAAAAGGAATTCTATAAGTCTTATGACAACAAAGTAAAGAAAGAGAAGAAGAGAATGGCGGAACAAGAGACATATAAAGGGAAAAAGGGAAAGAAGGATTTTCCATTATGTGATAATTGTGGGAAGAATCACCCTGGTACGTGCCTAAAAGGAATGGGAGTTTGTTATAAATGTGGAGAAAAGGGTCACCAGGCTCGTGATTGCAAGGGAAAGAAAGAGGCTGTCAAAGTTGAATGCTACAATTGTAGGGAAATGGGGAATTATGCAAATTAATGTCTTAAGCGTCAAAGAAACTTACCTCAGAAAAGGCCAAGGGATCAAGGACAATCTTATGCTGTGACTACAGTTGAAGCGGAATAATTAATGTATTGGTGCTTTTGGACTCAAGGATTATATTATGGTTATAAGAATAATGTGATATATATATATGGATTGTACTGCAGTACTTTTTGATTTCAGTAAGGTTTTAATATGATTAAGGTAATCATATTTTTAGTATGTGACAATAAGAGAAACTTTACTTTGTTTGGGGAATCTGAGATTACAATTGATTTTGCAATTTAACGACCCTTTAGAGAAAGTCTGGACGGAGGTATTTTGGATAACTATAAAGGTTGGAATGGATTAAGTTTATCTTTGGATAGTATTTTTTAAGGTTAAAACATTTATGAAGATTATTTTTGGAATAGTATAGTACTATATTTTTAGGAAAAGGACAACCTGCAGGGTGGTGCATAACCCGTCGCGTCGGACAAAGCTGCAGGAATCGAACCCACAACCATAGTGCGACAGGCCTTTATTTCCTACCACTAGCCTACAGGAAGTTCCTGGTTATTACAAAATAATTTTACTAATCTAAATTGTATGTGTTAACATTTGGAACCTTATACAATTAGGAAAAGTATAATATTTTTCGGTTCTATTATCTTTTTGAGTGAAAGGTGAGTTGAAGGTTGAAACTCTAATTATCAGGCATAAATATATATATACCTATCTGTTATTCAATGAATAAATTAATTCTTAAACTTTAGAAAAGGGATATTAAAACAAAAAAATGCGTTATCCTAATACCTTATGTCTTTTTGAACTGATGATATTTTAAATCAACATAGATTGAAGGCTTTGAGGCCCTCAATTTGACAGTTGATTGTGATTGATGACCTCAATCACTCCCTAAGAATATTTACGTTTTTCCTGCAATTATATGTCTCCAATTGCCACCAATGTTCTCCTAATCGAGATCATAATTGGGTGGTGACTTTTTCATTTCACTTTCCCTCTTATTAAGGCTAAATTTTATTAACCTTATTTCTGATGTGGGTTTTCCACAAAGGTATTTTCTATTTTCAACCTCCTATTTTCAAAGAAAAATATCAAATTTCAAGGACGCAATTTATTGAAGGAGGGGAGAATGTAACACCCCGAGCTTCCACGATACGCCTCTCTTTCAATAATGCAATAGCTTGCATTGTACGCAAGTTCGAGTTCTAAAACACCACGACTAATCAAAGTAGCCGTTATGAATAATAATAACAACTTTTTCAAATTATAGAAATTTTAAATTTCAAAATGGACTTCATTTTTGTATTCGTAATATCGAAATTAGCCTATGTTGAATTTTGGGTATTTTTCTGAGAACTTCTAATTTTTTATGAATAGTGAAAATTACTTAAAAACAAATTTTTTAATCAAAATAATTTATAGTGATAAATTATACTATTTAGTGGTTTTAAAGTATAATTAGAATATATTTTTACCATTTTATCCAATGGTGGTCATTAGAATTAATTTAACATTGAAATTGGACATAAACAATTGCCAATCTTTTGATATAAATTGTTTCTTAAAAACACGCTATTTGTTGTAACAGCGGGAATTAATTATAAAATTAATTAATGCAACTTATATGTTTGGAATTTTTTAAAATAGACATCATTTTTGAATTCGGAATATCAATTATAGCTTAGGGTGAAATTTTGGCTTTGTTCTGAAAAACTTCAATTTTTGATGAATAGTGAAACCACTAAGTGGTAGTTAAATAACTGATTTTTCATTTAAATGAAATATTACCACTTCTGTGATTTGATTTTCAAAAATACGACATACATGGTTGTCATTAAGAAGTAAAATGTGGTTCAATGAGATTAAAATAATTTTTGGTGAATAGTAACTTTTAAGTTCTTAATAGTGATTAGAGGTAATTAGTGTAGTTTAAGGTAAAAATAATGTTTTAATAATATTAGATGGGCTTGACACTTGTCCTACTCCTATTGGATGAGTCATGTCCGACCAAGAAAACCCATGGGTCAACTTGGGGACCCCATGGAGCCACTTTAGTTGGAAAATGACATTAATATATATTTATTTAATGTTAAAATTAAATTGACACAAACATGAGTTGTTTTACTAAAACAGTTTTTAAAGTGGGGTTACACAAATCCAAATTTTGATTATAAATATTAATTAGAAATCTAATAAGATTTCCTACATCATAATATTTTTTTTATAATTTTTAGACATTAAATAAATAAAATTATGTATGACATCATGATGATGCAGCGATGACCTCATTATTTAACGATTTAAATAAAATGGGAAGATAATGCAAAATCCAAGGCTTACACTTGTCCAAAGCTAATTTTATGATGATCTTTAGAACCCTTATCACCTTAGCCTCGAATTATATAAGTGTGGGACCTTTAGAATCCGAAAATCATTGTGTAATAATGTAACATTTCAATCTTTCCAAAAGAGCCCCTCCTCTCCACTTATAAAAGGCCACCACCTCTCCCACCTTATTCACACCTTAAAGCCATTTGGCTCGGCCAACCTCTGCCCAAATACTATCCCAACATCCCTCTCTTACTCCTAGAATCCTCACTTTGAGCAGAACTCTTCCCAAGGAAGCCTTTGGCTCAAATCAAAAAGAGTTACCCGATTTTGAGATAATGTCTTCTCTAATGTTGTTTTGTTTTATTTTTCTTCTCCAACCCCTTAAACTCTTTTTATTCATTTATTTTGTAACAAAACCAGTATCCTCAATATACTAGGATGTTTTTATAAGAAGGATTCGAGCTACACTTACACACACCTACATCTAATGGTTAAAGAACATATGGTTTCTGTGGATGGAGAATTTCTGCCTCACGAAATGATGATTGTTCAACACACATATAACACCTTCAAAGGTGGCCATTAAGATGTCACTATATTTATATATGATATAAAATATGTTTACGTTTTACTTATGCTTCTGTATTTCTCATTTATGGCATACTTTATGATTTCCATTATGGGTAAAACGCGATAATTTCATTTTAGGAAGTGCGGACTACCGCCCCCTCAAAGTGATTTGAATCGTTAATGCCATATGTGGGATGTATAATGGATGGATTAAATGTTATTATACACTATATTATACTGTAATTATATTATAAATTTATATCATTATGATTTCATTCCATTAAATATGAAATAGAAATGAAAGTAGCGTTCATGCGTACGTACGGCTTACCGTCTCCATGAACGGTGCATTTCATTTCTTACCTCTAAATGTTACGTGACATTATGAATGAATGTATATACTGTATATATATGATATATATGATATCTACATCATGAATATAATTCTGGATAAAATGGATATTTCACCACATGAACAACTTGTAATTATAAGAAGTTTATTTTTGACTCAAGTACCAAAGATCGACAAAATGACCGTTATTAACTTAAATAATTAAATAATGTTCATAACATGGTAATAAGTTATATAAATGGAATAATGAACATGAAAAAGGTTCTTAAGTAAATATAAATTAACTCTAGTTTATTATTCAGGAGTTTAAAGAACGGTCGAGTCAGGACAAGACGCAAGTTAAGGGAACTTCTTAACCCAATTTCCATTCTTTGGGTTAATCTCCTACTTTCAAATTATGTCATGATATTATTATGTCCTATCTTGAATTTTTACATTATTTATGTTTACTTATAGTGAATACATATTATAGATGTACTTTATTTAAAAAAAATGATCTTTTAAAGGACTTCGTCTCAATCCCCTTTCATTGAGGCATATTTGGTTTTATACACAACTTTCTTTTATACGGTGTATAAACCCTTTGACTTTTACGTTTATTCAAAAGGAATATTTTTATACGAAGCGTTTTTCTAAACGACAAAAGGAATGTTTTTCTTTCCGTACTTATGCGGCGACAACGACTTCTCCGCCGCCGTGACTATTATTTGAGTTTAGGCTTCCTCTACAAGCCTCATTTGTTTTAATGAAAAATAAATACAAAGTTTTAACTTTCTTTTATTTTGGTATTGAAAATGGTTTTGAAAGCGTTTTTATTATAAAAATGTGTTGTATTGATATCTTGTGATTGAAATGTGGAAATGTTATGTTTCCTTTATACATGTTTTACGTGATACGATTATGTTATGGTTTATGATATGTTTAAACCTATTAATATGAGGAATGTATTGGACTTAATAAGTGACGGGTGGAGCCCGCTATAGATACTCGATGCATCGGTAGGTCTCATGAGACAACTAGACGTGGATTTGGCCGAGGACCTTTCCCAATTTGATTTATGGTTTTGGCCGAGGCCTTAATCATTTTAGACGTCTTGGTCGAGGCCTTGACAAAATGTTTCAGAATGTCTGGCATTATACATTCCCTCATTATGAAAGTGGTTATTGATATTTCATGTGATTATTCGACCAGTAGAATATCCATGTGAAGAAGTGAATGGAATTATCTCATTTTACTTTTTCCATATTATGTTGATGTTCAAGTTTAAAAGGCTTTTGTTTTAGTTATACATTGCTTTAAATTTTTATTTTTATTTATGAAGGCTTCCACAATATTGTTATCCTTACTGAGCATCTGAGCTCACCCCTTTCAATGTTTTAATATTTTCCTGGATGTGAAGAAGTATTTTATGAATGACCTGCAGGGATTGTGAGAAGAGGATATGAGTGTTGTCTATGGAGACTTTGTTATTGTAGTTTTTCACTTTATGATGTAATGTAACGTGTACGAATGCATCTAGTGTTTCCAAGGCTACTAAACTAATCGGTCTTTCGAGACTTGATCTTTTGTGATCATGCCAATGTTATGAAGTAAAGCACCGACTCTGGGTAGCTGGGGTCGGGGCGTTACAATTTTCGTCTTTAAATGTGTATCACATGTACTCTTTTAGTGGTGGTGTCCTAATGGGATTTGTCTCACACCCTACATACACCATTGGGTGTAAGTATACATTCTTATTTTGTGTCACGGGTTTGGGTACATGTTTAATGTCATTGGTTCGGGTTTTTAGCAGTCCATCGTGATGTAGTGTTGTGGAGATGGCTTGAGAGAGGTGCCTCTTTCCATGTGGATGTTATTGGGTTTTCTTTACTTGGTTTTTTACCTTTGTAATGGTCTTCATTCATTGGTCAAAATTTTGTAATTCAGTTTGTAATTTTATTAAAAGATGGTTTGGTATGAAAAATCCAGTTTTGGTTTCTTGGTTTTGTTTGTCATTTTAGGTTTACAAATTCAGGAAAATCATTACCAAACATCATTTTATGATAATTGGGAACTTGTGCCAACCCGTGGGGATTGGGAATTCCCTTCGGGTCTTGCCACGGACCGGGTCAGGTGCCAATTTTGACGGCGACCAGATTTGGTTCATGACAAAATGGTATTAGAGCAGGTTCATGTTAACTCTTTGGGTCATGTTATTTGAGGAGTAGTTTGGATGGTATGTAGTTAGGATTATTGGGACTTCAAATTATAGTTATGGGTTATGTGCCTAGCTAGCACACCACATGATGGGATTTGAGTTGCTAGGGGAAGTTAAGATTCATCTGAGTCCTTTGGTTTTCTTGGTTTGATGATGATCTGGGGAAATGAAAAGAGTGTTGGGCTAATGGTCTCAGTGAGCTCGCAGGCCCTAGCAAGCCATGTGGAGCTAGGGATATTGCCTAGAAAACTATATGTGATGGTGAAGTGATTGTTATATGGCTTCCAACCATATTTCAATGTCACCCACCGAAGCTAGTCCCCCCCCGCATTGTCTTGTGTCCTTTAGTTATGAAATCCTTGAAGTTTAGTTTTAATGAAAAAATTACATGGTTATAAGAAGCAGATGGTTTTTTTTGTGAAATTTTTTTCACATAAATAAGTAATTGTTTGATTTTTGAAATGGTGGAACTAAAATTTCATAATTTTTTATAAATTGGGAAAATGGTGTGTTTACACCTCTTTTGAAATGAAGAAGTATGTTAATGTTGGTTTTGAAAAATTGTTTCCAATAGAGTTTTATAAATTGTTGAAAGGTGTATTAATGGAGATGTGTTGTTTTGAGATTAATGTGAATAACTTGAAAGTGAATTCATATCTAAATGGTAGTTTCTTTATGAAAAGTTTTTTTTAAAGTTGTAAACTGGGATTTTTATCTCGTGGTTAGCGGTCTCGATAAAAAGTATGTATTGGTTGACTTTTTTGGTTTTGATAAGTGAAAATAATATAAGTTTTTATATTTGGTATTTCAATGAGAGAACACATGAATGAGGTTATATGGGATTATGGATGGATAATGGCGTGATTGGATGAGTACCGGGATAGATATGAGGAGGGTTCCTACTGTGGCATAGAAACATTCATGTGTGAGGCCCATGGGGTACCATTGGTTGATATGTTAACCCCTGAAATGTTTGTTCTCAAAGAGATGTTTTTAAAGGGAAACATGATGTCTTGATGATTCGATTAGGATGGTTTGTATAATGTTTTTTTTTTCTGAAAATGTTGCTGCTTTGGGTTTTTTTGAGTCCAAGAACCCCTCTTGTTGGAATAGTGTTTTGGGTTGGTGTTCTGTCGGTAAGCTTGGTTGAAAGGTCTGTTAGTGGTATCTTCTGAGAAATGTTTTGAGCGACCTTTATAGTGGTTCTCTTCATGTGTTTGGATCAGATTGTGGCACATTTTTACATATGGACCATCATGGTTGGTTCCTTGGGTTCTCTTGTTGGATAAGGTACGCCCCCATTAAGGGTTAGTGCACAACCGAAGTAAAACACAGATTATTTCTCCATTGGAAAATCATCTTGTTGATCAATATAAGGAACTTTTATTGATATTTGTTGATTGATTATACACTCATTACTTTCATTTATTTATGGATCCTCTTGTATTGGGAGAGTGATCATGGAAGGTTGAAAGAGACCTTAGTTTCTTAAGTTTCATGATCGGTGGAAGGTGGAAGTGGTCTGGGGTTGTTATTATGGATGAGTGTCTGGATGGTGTCTAAGAGGGCCTCTAGGTACTTCATAGTCTCTTTGAAGTATGAGTTAATTTTAAACCATCAGTGTGGGAAATATGGACATGAGAGGCCATTATGGACACATTCTGGGATTATGTGATGTTTGGGGACTTGGAAAAAGGTCCCTTTCCATGTATTTTTTCTATCAATTACAATGGTCTTTTCCAGTGACACATTGTGATGTTGTGTGCTCAATTTAATGTAATGGTGAAGGTAGTGCAATCTTATAAAGGTATCTATTATGGTGGGAATATATATCCCTTGGGGAAACAATCAAACCCTTTATCATAGAGGATCGTTTTTTATATGTTTCCTCCCCTTCTACTATTTCTCACCTGACGAAATAATGTGTGATGTGTGTGCATATTATAATAACTTGTATCAGTAAAATGTTAGTTTTGGGTAAAGTGAGTTATAGATCATTTTATCTCTTGTTGATCCCATTGGGGTATGTGGTGTAGTTTTTTGTGGCACTGAAAGAAGAAGTTCCATACAGGGGTTTCCAAATCCTAACAACGAGGCCGAAGATGCTTCATTATTTTGAGCTCCAGCCATAGGTCCTGGAGAGAAGTTGGCACATAGTCATGGGAAATCACAAGGCAATTTAAACCTTTGTATAAGTCCTACCTTCAGTATTAAATATAGGAATATTTTAACCCTCTAGTGTTGTAATCTTGCTTTTTTTTCTCTTTTTCTAGAAAGAGATGGAGGGCCTCGTGCCCATGTTATCACCCAATGTCATTTCATTCTTCTTGGGTTTCCATTGTGATTTTAGAGAAAGGATTAAAATTTGGCTAGGAAGGTTGAGTGTAAGGTTTTCACATGGTGAATTGTAACTGTTCCCCAGAAAACCATGCAGATTTAAGGATCCACATGGTTAGCATAAAACTTCCCAAACTATGTAGACTAAACTTGTGATCATCCAAACTCTTTGAGTTTTGGGGTACTTTTGTGTCGGAACTTGCTGGTCGGTTAAGATGGTTGGTTGTTATAGTGGGGAGACCCACCATTATCTCATGTATGTTCTTCTGGAAATGTCTAATGGAAGCATACCCCTTGTACAAAAGAGTCAGTTCGGTCCTCCCCATGTTAGTTTCCCGATTCAATCTCAGAAAAAAAAATATTAAGTTGTCTCTTATGGTGGGGAGCGGATTTGTGTCTCCCCATACCAGAAACTCAGTTTTGTCCTTGGTCATGGATTGGAAGTTGGTAGTCTCTTTCAGATATATCTAACTACCTATATCTTACTTGGGTAAACGTTGTTATTGGAGAGTTCCCAACGGTTTAGTAATATCAAGATAGGTGTAACCTTGTTCGATGTGGTTGTTTGTTTGTGTAAATTGCTTTAGCCTTTTTTAGATTGATTTTGAGGATATTTCCTTTTGGATAAATCCTGAATGTTCTTGATTGTTTCAGGAAAGTGGTGTATGTTTTGGTTGTGAGGTATTCCTTCGTTAATTGATCACTGGAGGTGTTTTGGCCTTTGGGGGTGAAACTTGGAAAGGGAGTACCTCTTGGTTTCTCAGTTGGGTTTGTTTATTTCTTTGGCATTGCTATGAATTTTCGGGGAAAAAAGTCTCATGGTGGGGATAATTTTAAATTACATAACTTATTTTAAAGTTATTTTTAATTTAATTTCCACTGTTGCTCTATTTTGGGGGTTTTCCTGGATTTTTTGGAGAAATGGGTGAGTTTTCATGATTTGGGCCAAACCGTGAGCCCAATTCAAGATTTAATAATTAATTTTTTTCCTTTATAAATCCTTCATTTGTCAAAAATATTTATCCATTCCAATTACTACTTTTCCTCCCTTGACCTAATAACACCACCACATTAATTTGGACCATTTTGAAATCCTTAATCATGGTGTATTACTGTTTTTATTTACGGGATTGGGTGTGTCCGAAGGCCCATTTCCTGTATTAAAAATATTTTTTAATTATTTAATATCTCCTTAACTGTATTTTTTTCAGTGATTATGCCTCCCATGAGAAGCCACTATCCCTAGGATCACCCCCATCATCGATTTTGTATTTTTTGAGCTCATTTGAACCCCGAAAGAGGGTGATTCTTTTCGGAATTTATCAAATCTCCCAGATTTGAAGAGGTAAATTAATTATTTCATATATCATTCAATATTTACTCTTTTTCTCCCATTTCTGTCCCCACAGGACCTAATCCTCATCAGTCGATCCTCACTATTAGGTTTTGTTGCTTTAAGATTCAAAAATTAGTTAATTCAGGATAATTGCTTCAAGAGTTTTCAAGGTAAGTGGTCCTCCCTTCCACTTCTTCCATTTCCTTAGGGTTTCATCCATCTTTATTTATGTTAAAAAGTGTCCAGAAGCTAGGGTTCGTACCTAGGGTTTAACCCTGAGACTTTTTAGTGAAAATTTGTTTTCTACAGGTAGATTTATCATCCTTGTGGTGCCGCGGTGGTGCGGTTGATATTTCGCACCATGTTTTGAGGGACTCGACAATTTCGGTAGGTGATTCTGTGGGTAAAAATTTAATGATGTGTTATTTTTCTTGATTAAATAATTTTTCATGTTCCTTATATGTTGTACATTATGCAAAAACCTTTTTTGGTAACAATAGTAAAGCATTTGGTATTAAAGTTACATTTTTGTTTGAAGTGTGTATTTTTCAAATGTATTTCTGTGTTATCTCTTGTGATAGTTTTGTAAAATGTGGTAGTGATTTTTTAGTTGTTGAAAGGTGCTTCAGATTTTGGTTGGTTAATGATCTAGTTTCATGTGGGCCTAAAAAAAGGGGTTCTTTGAATGGTTTTTATGTGTGTAACCTTGTTATAATCCTTGAAAGTGTTTTATGGATTTCTATGTTCTCATGGGTATCTTTTGTTATATTGTTCATGGTGATTATATAACATTTGAAAGAAGATTATTACATGTTGATTGAGATTCCAATTCTATGTTGGTCGGGTATTGGTATGATTTTGGCTTAAAATTATATTTTTTAAATGGGTTTTATGTGAAAATCTGGGGTACACTCCTTATAATTGTTTTATAAATGTTTTGAATGGTTTATTGAGTTGTGTAATTGGTGAAACTATATCAGAAAACTATTTTGGTAGGAGTATATTTTTAAAAGGTACATTTCATTTTTGAAAAGGATATTATGTGATATGTATCATCTTGGAAAAATTTAATTAAATTGTTTGAAGGAGATATTGAGGTGTGAAAGAGATGTGAATGTGATGTGGACTGTCTAGTGTGAGTGTGATATGAAAAATTGAATTTTTGATTACGAAAGGAGTGTTATGGGTCATGTGTGTGGGTTTTTATATGATTTGAAATATCTTATAATTGTTTTATGAAAGTTTTTAATGGTTTTGTAGAAGTGTTGAAGAAATGTGAAAGGTGTTGTGGGCTATTTTGGTGTGATTTGGATTTCAAAATCATTTTGAATGAAAAAAGGACATCTTTGAATTGTGTGGTATACATATGGGATGTTTGGTGAATTTGGGATGTGGAAATAATATTTTCATGTTCAATGTTTATTTATTTACTTGTTTAAAATTTTTGAGGACAAGGTGAAAACATGGCTATCTAGGTGGTTTGACGAGTACTAGTATGCTAGTGAATCCATGGGGTTTGGCATTAGTTTGACTTCGTAAGATTGACGCTTAAAAGTCTAACTAAACTATGATGATAATGATTGGGGACCACTAGGTTATGGGTATGTTCCATACTAGTGTCTTGTTCATGGTAATGGATATTTGTGATGGTTACTCTCACCGAGATACGAGGTACTTGGGACCCACAGCTAGCTTGTGCCTAGGGGTTATTTCCTATTGCTTATGCTCATTAGTTGCTTTATACATACCATCGGCATACAGTACATTTGGCTGAAAAAATTAAATAGATTTTTTTTATTTTAATAGTGTTAACCCTTTAAAATATCCCACTTGAAAACTATTTTTATTCAATGTTGCATCTTTTAGAAATTGTAACTATCATTTCATGTTTTTGAAAACTTGCATGATTTTCATCTTTAACTGTTCAACACATGGAATCTCTTAGTGGTGGTATCCTACAGGGATTTGTCTCACACCCTACATACACCATTGGGTGTAAGTAGACTTTCTTAATTTGTGTCACAGGTTTGGGTACATGTTTAATATCAATGGTTCGGGTTTTTAGAGGTCCATCATGACACAGTGTTGTGGAGATGGCTTGAGGTAGGTGCCTCTTCCATGTGGATGTTCTTGGGCTGTCTTTTCTTAGTTTTTTACCTTTCTAATGGTCTTTATTAATTGTTTAAAATTGTGTAATTCTATTCTGAATTTTAGTAAAAGATGTTTTTGTTTTTAAAAATCCAGTTTTGGTTTCTTGGTTTAGTTTGTCGTTTTATGTTTACAAATTCTTGTAAATCATTCCCAAACATCATTTTATGATACCTGGGAACTTGTGCTAGCCCGGGGAGATTGGGAACACCCTTCGGGTCTTTCCACGGACTGGGTCGGGTGCCGATTTTGAAGGTGACCATATTCGGTTCGTGACATCCACAATATCTTCCACTTTATTCACATTGACTTCCTCACTAATATATTAATAGAGAAAGTGGTCTTGAAAATCTCACTAGAGCTTCCAAATATCAATGAGTATTGAATGATCACCTTCCACTAGTCTAATCCTAGTCCATCCAATATACCCACGACAGATCAAACTCTCATGAAAACTAAAGATCCCAGAAACCTAAATTCACCATCAACTTCCTCAAGATAGTCCATTATCCCCAACAAACCTAGATAACCACAAAAAATATATGAAATTATTGAGAATATCATGACTTTGACGCTACAAAAGGAGTCTGGTTAGGGTTTAGGACTAGAATATAATCCTCATAAACCTTCTGGGCCATTCTATGAGACTATTCCAAACAACATAAAGCACAAAACTAAATCAAAATCGAACCAAAACTCAACCAATTAACATTTTAAACCAAACAAAAACCTCTTAAAAACACATCAGAAAAACAAACCAAATTAAAATCAAATATCATTAAAAATAAAACAAATAAAAACGTCAAAAAAGATTCCAACAATTCTCTTTTAGAAACCATCATTCCCAAATTAACCCATTTCAAAATTTGATTCCCCGTTTTGAAATCAAAATCATTTTCCATTTCCAATATCATTTTGTGAATCTATTTTATAAATTAAAATCACCACCTCATGTTTCACTTTTAAAACCCAAATTCTAATAAAAATAAGCAATATTTTAATGGAAACCATTATCCCTTTCAAAACATAATTTGGAAAAAACATGTCAAACCATTAGTTTTAAACATTCACTAGTGATATCCAATGAACCATCACACATGTATGCATCCCACTTCCTCTAATATCATCCCCGCACAAATTCAAATAGTAACATTCTATAAAATCATATTTGCACAACATAAATCAGACCAATGCATCAACCAAAGAAAAATAATCGGAAAATGGAAATTATGGTCATTCATACCCCAGCGACACGGTTTATTAGCCCATGCACTAAGCATGAAACTACCACTTGTATAATATTGAACAATGCATGTGAGTTTCCACATCGTTAGATTAACCATGTAAGCTCCCTGTGTTGAACCAACTCACTTCCCATATCATCCCATAATATACACAAGCTCATCAAACTAAAAAATTCCTAAATAATAACCCAAAACCAAAAATAAATACTTCAAACCCAACCTTCAATGGTGACTTAGGTATTTTTCAAAGTGGAGGTGATCAGACACCAACCCACAACCAACCTCCAAATACTTGACAATATTATCTCTGATATAGCTAAAATCCTAAACAATAAGGGCTAGCACTAATACCATTTTTTCACAAACAAACCCAGATCAACAATGAACCATCCCGCAAAAAGGCCCTAGAGGTTTTTCCAATCCTCCAGGGCTGGAAAATATTTCTAGGTGTCAAATATATAAAATTGAAAATGATTTATACCATAAAATATAGATAAATAAACAGGAATAAAATTTTAAAAACTAGAAATGGAAAAGGAGATAAAATTTAATGGATAAACATACCTCTAAGTGACCTTATAGGTCACCACCAATAACAGAACTGCACTCGCACCGTGTTCCATCCAGAACTAGAAGAACATGTAAGTGAAATGATCGATTAGGTGTGAGCATTAAAATGAGTAGTAGGGATTCTAAGGATAAACAATTATCTATTCCTCACCTTTATAGGTGAAATATATTATTTTTAGTTTGAAAATAGGATACTTAAAAATAAGTTTTTCTATTCTATTCAAAAATATGTAACTGACATCCATTTTTTAGAAAAAAATTCAATTTCATTTCCAAAATTATTTCCAAAAGCATGAAAGGAAATTTTAATAAATTAATTAAAAAATTAAAATAGTTATGGGTCAGGTTTTTTTGTATGAAATATAAATCAAGGGAGTCATGGGAGTGGGATTCAAAATTTCTACAAAATGTAACAAGAACATGCAAATATGAAATCATGGATATTTATTAAACATCCCTAGAAGTAATCCATCGAGTTACTCAGTTCAGACTCACCTATTTGTGTCTAGTGAAGCTCTATAGAATATAAACTATTGGATTCTATAAACCATCTTCACTAGTGTAACATCCCACATAGCCTCTAGTAAAATCCAGGGGGTCCCAACCCATAAAATCTTGATCGATATGAAACCATCACTCGACCGTCTAGATGATGACCAGGAATCCCCTGATAATAGTATGGGGTGAATGGGTGGGGTCCTCACATGTGTGGGTCAAACTGAATCCCACATCCTCCATGCATGCATATCCCAAACATTGGCTCCACCTATGCAATGACCCTCTCCTTAGTGAGTCTTCCATAGAGGTTCTCATCTCATATCAAGTCGTACACATGTGCCAACTGGGCCTTCACATCACATAATTATCAATCCATTTTTCTAAATATCTCAAGGTACCAATCACGCCTTTACATTTTCCAAACAAAATACACTATTCCATATACTTTTTCATGTCCATGAAAAAAACACACAACACACTAAAATGGTGTCAATGGGGCTTCATGTCATATACTAATCAAGATGTATCTCAAAATGAAAAATGTTTCAAGAATTAGATAACACTTTTAATTAGATCCTTTTATTTCCAAGAAACACACTTTGCATGTTATGAATCATTTATAAGTTTTTTTAGAAATTTAGGATACTTCATATTTAAGGGAAAACTTGTAAACATGCTGAGACAAGTTCTGTAAATAAATAAGAAACCAATCCCAATATACATAATCAATTATACTTAACATATACATATATATACCAAAAAAATATAAAAACATTTTTTTAAATTATCAAGCCATAAATGAATTCAGATTAAAGGCTCAAGCATAGGGAACCTACCCTGGAATCAAGGCACCCTACTTTAGATGACGGCAACTAAAAGTTTCCCTTTTCTCTTTCATGCATTTTCCCCTCCGCTTATATGCAAGGACACATAGCCACTATGAACATATTTTCATTAAAAAATATGTACAAGGGGACCTTACATATAGGAATATACTACATTTATAGGTACAAATGTATGATTTTTCATATAAATGTGTAAGCACAATTAGCCCATTATATATATTCATCCTATCAGGTTTTATTATATATAATGGTGGAGCATAAATATATCGATGACTACGTATTAATAAACATATAATCCTTCAAAATGGTATCTCGAATCTACCCCAACATCTTTTATGGTGCACTATATTAATATTAGGTCCCAAAACATCACAAAAGAACCCTAATTAAAATTGGGTCAGAAGTAAAGGTTGAATAAAACCAACTTGAAAATTGTTGTGGGTGGAAAAAAAATATATTCCCAAACCCTTTTCCTTTGGTGAGGGATATTGAAATACACCTCAATAAAACCCAAGATACCCACTAAACACCCTAATGAATAAATAAATACTAAAAAAACTTATCCCATAACCTAAGATTCGATCGAAATGTGACGGGTTATGGAGAGAAGAAACATAATTGGAAAATTAATGAAGGTGGATATGAAGTGACTAACTCAATAATCTGACCAAAAAACTACTATAAATCTAATGGGCTCATTGAATAAAATGGAGTTGATAGGGGGATTATGTGCGACTTTGTATGAGAGGGGGATGCTGGTCACGCAATGCATGGGGGGGTGGAATGAAAAAAAAATGAGAGGATGGAAAAATAAAGAAAAAGGAAAAGGAAAAAATATAATAAATCATCATTTTAAATTTTTGGGTGACCTACACAGTTTACACATGGTTTACCAAACCATGCTCCAATTGTACGGTAGTGATTTCCTCGGCCAGGTACCCATGCACAATTACTCTTAGGAAGACACATGGTTGAGAAACCAATTTCAAACTATGCCACTCGATACTTCCAAATCACATATCCAAACAGCATGCTTTCCCAATGATTTAATAGACCTTGTTCAAGTTATGCACCACACCTCAAACTCGCTTGGGCTCCCACATGATGATTGAACCATTTCTACTAATTCTGTGGGATAACTGTAGAACAGTTAAAAAATAAAAAAATTTGAATTTCAACCCACCCACTATTATAACTCCAAAAGTGAGGATAAAAATAATAAAAATAATTAACATTTCAAGTTTAGGTTATGACATTATCAGATAGAAAACCTTTTATTACATTAACCTGGAATAGAGATGGGTTTTTAGTCTATATATATGCATCCAAAAGTGATTGGGATTCCATCATATGTAGATTTCGAAGGATATAGCTTATGCCTCGTGAAAATTGAGGGCTCATTTGAAAAAGTAACCAACTCATGATTTGGAGTTAGCTGTGGTAATGTTTTCATTAATTCTTTAGTGGCAGAATATTTATGATGAATATTGTGATCTATAGACCAATCAAAAATGTTTAAAGTATATATTCACATAGAAGGGGTAGATCTTGTTCCATGAAATATTGTTAGAACCCATTAATGATTATGACTAGTTAATACATTATCACACTGGGAAACTGAATAAGGTTTCCAATTCATTGAGTCAAAAGGATCATTCTAGCTTATCCATGATGGGGATAATAAAAATACAATATTTCATGATTTTCAATGGATGGATTTGAAAATCATGAAGGAAGGGAAGAAATATTATCTTTATCATATGAAAGTTTAACCTTATATACATATGAAGATTAAACAAGCACATGAGAAAGATGTAGAACTATAAAAAAGCTTACAAATGTTCCTGAGTTTAACATTGTTCACAATAGAATGATATTGTTTGGGAACCACATATTTGTTTTTTTCATACAAGTTTAAATAAGGGGTTGTTATAAGAGGCTCATAGTTCTTCATTTTCTATTCATCATAGAAGAATGAAGATGTATATAGTTTTGAAAAAATATTTATGGTCGAATGGATTGATGATAGATATCATAGAGTTTTTTACTTTTTTTTATTTCATTAAGTTAAGGATGGGGATTAAATTCTATGTTGATGTTACATATGTTTCACATACCATAATGTAAATAGAAAAACATCACAATGTATTTTGTCATCAGAATCCCTATAATCTCAAAAGGGAATAATGATATATGGGTTTTGGTCAATCTCCTCATAAATTTATCATACATAATTACTATTAGATCATATCTCCATATAAATAGTCTTACTAGGATATACATTAAGAATGTCGTAATGTTTTACAAAGTAGAAAATTCAATTATATCTAATTGTAAAATGATGTTTACCTCAATGTTCCAGAAAAGTCATTAGAAAGATCTTGATATATTTTTAAATTATATCATTATGTCTAATAATTCGATAGATGGTTAGTCTAAGAGAATATTTCAAACCATAGAGGATATTTTGAGATATTTCTCTATTGATTTCAAAGGTGTATAGGATAATCACTTTCCTCTAATTTAATTTTCATATAACAGTATCTTCCACATGATTATTCAAACAACCTCATATGAATCCATCTATGGAAATAAATGTAGAAATCCAACATTCTAGAAAAAAGTTGGAGAAATAACTCTATTTGGAACTGAGATCTATAATGAAAGTTTAGATAATTCGTGATCCATAAAACAATATATTAAGGAGGGAAAATTTGACAGAAATTTTTTGATGATAAATGTCGACGCAATCTGGAATTTGTAGTTAGTGATAAAGTGTTTATTATAATTCTTCCATGGAATAAGGTAATGATATTTAGATATAAGGGAAAACTAAGTCCTATTTATATTGGTCCCTTTAATATTTTTTATCGTAACAGGACATTATCCTATCAGTTGGTGCTTCCACCAAACCACTCTCATGTCTGAAACATGTTCTGTATATGTCTCTTAATGAAGTACATAATCAAATCATAATATGTACTAAACATAGACTTTGTACCTTTAAAGCCTAATATTTCTTATGGTGAATAACCAAGGTAGATTATAAGTCATGTAGAGAGTGTTGTATAAAAAAGTACCAATCACATAGTCATAGTTTTTTTTGAAACCACCTACTTCCGGAAGCTACATGGGAAACTAAGGATAAAATGAGGCAGTAGTGTCCTTAGTTTTTTATGTCATAGTGACATAATTTCAAGGGTAAAATTCATTTTAAGGTGTACAATTTAACACCCAAATATTTTATGAAATGTTTTTTAAAAAAATAAATTAATTTCTCTGATATCTTTCATTACACAAAACACCTTATTTTATTGAACCATGATGTACTAATTGTAGTATTATTTAAATATGTCCATTGTAATATAGCCATTAAACACAGTGCTATAAATAGATATAACCAAAATTTTAAAATTAATTATTAATGTTTTTGTTAAATAAAATACATTATATATAATAACTTATTTTTTGGTAAAGTCTTCATATTCTATGAAAATACTTTTTCTCAAAAATTAAATTTTATTGGGTTTTGGGAAAAAAATAATAAAATTATATTTTAAAAATTTTCTAAAATTTTTTTTTAAAAAAATTAACTATTGAAATTATAATGTTAATATTATCTTAGGGTTATTTTCTTAAATGTTATTGTTTTGGATAAATAGTGAAAATGACGATTTTTTTTAAAAAAATCATTTTCATTTAAAGAATTTATAATTTAAATTTTGAAGTAAGATATTTTTAAAAGTAAAATTAGTATATTTATATATTAATTAATCCAATTTTTGTTCTTTGAATCAATTTAATTTTTATTTTTAATATTAATACTTTCTCAACTTTTGAAAAAAGTTCCCTTTGAAAATTCTCTTTCTTTTCACATCTATGAGTTTAATTCTAAATTATATTCTTCCATATATTTGAGTCGAATTTATAAGAATGGATTCCATATTTTTAATATGAATTATTTTTTTTATAATAAAGCCACATTATTTTTTATAATGAATATTAAAAATAGTAAAAATACTAAAAAAAGTTTTTACGGTTAAGGTAAAAACGGGTTTACTCCTGGGTTAAACAAAAATGCTAAGGGTAAAAAATGACCAATAACATGAAAAATACTAATTATATGGACATATTTTGACACTATAACCTCTAAAATGGGTGAAAAATCCATTTTTATCTTTTTTTAATGTTAAAAACATGGATACACTTTATTTTCATCAAAAATACCGTGTTTGTCCTCTCCCCCAAATATAAAAGGCCACCACATATACTCTCCTATTAACACTCACAAAACCATTTGGATCATATAATAAATTAACAAATACCATATTTAATTTCATACTATCATTTTATAATCCTTATTTTCATCATAAATACAACCTGAGAAAGAGTTTGTTGAAAACCTAAGGATGTTACATGAAGAAGACGTAATATTCTTTGACGAGTGTTTTTATTTTATCTCTTCCTCCAACTCATTAAAATATTATTAACCATGAAAATATAATATAATAAGTATCTTAAATATTCTGAGACTTTATTATTCTATGATCATGAACTATATTCATTTAAACAGCCTTCAAATCTTAAATGATAATTTTTCTCGTGTGTACAGTGGACTACTGCCTCACAGACTAATGTGGCATGTTATCTATCAACATCTCTAACAGTCGGTATAATGATGGATATATTATATATGTCTGATATTTTTGACATAAATATACTTATGTAAATATATAATCACATATATTTATTTTAAATTCCATTCTGTGGGGGATATGATAACGATGATTATGTGTTCTATGGACTACCGCCTCACGATGCAATGTGACTCATTTTTTCCCATAAATTTTACATGGACGGTAATTAGTGATAAATTAAATGAATATATGTGATATATATGAAATAAAAATGTTTATGTAAATTCAATATATTATATAACTTTATTTCTCTTCATCCATTAAGAAAACATAAACAACATTCCGGCATATATACTGCCTACCGTCTCCATGAATAGTGTATTTTATTTCTTATCTATAAATTTTATGGACAAATATATATATATATATATATATACTAAATATATATGATATTTTTATCATGGTTAACATTTTAGATAATATGGAACCATTATTGAAGTATAAGGACCAAAAATAACAAATCAAATCATATGTGAAAAATGAAGTAGTTATTACCCAAAACAATTTTTTAACAAGGGATTATTAAAAAACTAGTAATAAAAGGGTATAAGTATATAATATACGATATAATATATATGATTATTGTATTTTATTATATTTATAATAAATTTATATTTATTATAAATGAGTACATAGTGCTTTTGATGTATGAGTGTCTCATGTTATGGGATTTTGTTCTTAAATTTCCTCCTTTGGGACATAAGTTATATTATGCATGTATCTTACTCAAAGAGGTTTATATGATACAAATTTTACTTGTTTTTTCAAGATTTTTATTTAAATTATATTATAAAGTTTTATTTTATATTATTCTTTAATGTTTTCTATTATTCAAATGGTATCAAAGTGGAAAGGGTTTTATGATACAATCCCATTATTTAACAATATAGATTATATTGATGCTTATGATGGTGAAATATTTTGATAGACATCTCAAAAAACACTTAAATTACTTCTCATATTATTATCTCTTATTAATATATGTTTTCCATTAATTTCTCTCTCTTTATTTAAAAAAGAGTTTAAAAGTGTTTTTTAAGAAAACCCAACATTGTATATATCTTCGGTTGAAAAACTTTCACCTTCCATGTCAATTTTTTATAAAAAATTGTTTTCTAAAATGTTTAGACATTCCTATATTACTATTTATAGTCAATTTTACCCTTATTTTACTTTTTATACATTAATTAAAGGGAATCATTGTCTCATTTTCCAAATAAGACCCATTTAGAAATTACTAGAAATGTCAAATAAATTATTGTTTTAACGTGTATGACATGAACACAATTTTTCACTCTCATGAACATTGTCTTATTTGAATATTTGTTTATAAGTCTTCATTTTTTACTTAAATTAAATTATTTACTAAAATATTTTAGGAATATTTAGTTTTAAGATTTCATTTTCAATGAAAATTCAATTTCAATAAGAAATGTTCCCAATGATTTTTCAAATTCATTTTGCACCAAAGATGACATACATTGATGTTACTTATGATTTATAAGGGATATTATCCAAGGTTAATAAAATAATTATTTCTATTGATTATTTATGTCTGTGATGACTATGATTTCATGAAACGTATTTATCTTCCAAAGGATATACTATGATAAAATTCTTATGAAACCCAATTCATTTTCCACGAGTTATTCTTTGATGAAATGATGAAATGATTATGAAACCTCTTCATTTTATACATGATATTTTATGATGAAAATATTATGAAACCAAATTATTTTCAGGGCTTCTAAAATTATTATTGTTTTATGATCTAGTGGAATATATATGTATGATTTTCATTATGTAATGGTTGGGTCCTATAACTTCCTACAATGTGTTGTGTATGTATTGATATCTTTGAGACAAATAGGTCTATAATGGGAAGTGGCCTAGCTTATTAAGGGACTCAATCCACTATGATAGTCTTTGAAGTGAACCTTGATAACTATGATGGTATGGAGAGTAAAACAATTCCACTATGATAGACTTGGAAATGAGATTTTAACAACTATGGAAATAAACTTTTATGGTTATGTGTATTCCATAAATCTATGACTAATGAAATTTATTTGTTCTCATCGATCATGTTATTTTCTTCGATTATGATTCTAGTCTTATTATTTTCCACGATTTATTCCATCACCCATGCTTATAATCTATGATATGTAGGGTCTGGTTTTAAAGTGTTATTCTCTTGTTATCGTACCTTTATTCTCATGATATGTTGATATATCACTTGTTTACCATTATAGTACATCATATCTCAATTTGTCTTATATTTCATTCCCCTATGATATGATAAATGGAATTTTTTAAGATAAAACTATGAAGGGTTATAGTTATGAATAATATAGTTGGATATGACAGATCACACTTATAGAAAATTTGTTTATATGTCCAAGTTTCCAAATAAAATGAACCTAAAAGATTTTGTCATAGATCATTATATTATATAATGAATATTCATCTTTTAATAGTTAAAATTTATGTATTAGGAAGTTTCTAACTTTTAAATATTATGAATAATTATTTCGATTCATAATTATTTCTTATGTTGGGTTTTTATATTTCTAATGTAATAGGTGAATCATGTAAAAATGTTGTTTTACATGAGTGATAAACTAATAAATCATATGGGGTAATATACCATGTATCTTCTACCTATTTCATAAATTAATAACATTATCTATTTTACTGAAGTTAGGTTTTTATGAAGGTATTTGTATGAGTTAAAATCAATTCCCATCATTCACTTCATTTTGATAATAGGAATGGTGTTTTTCCTATGGTATAATAACCACATAACACTAAATATTTTGTAATCCTTAATGGAGGTGAACCTCATTTTACAATTTTTGATGTACATTTTTGGAATTACTGATAATATGGAATGAAATTTACCTAATATAAACCATAGAAAATGTGGATTTAAATAACTTCACACTCTAATTGCCCCACCTCTCAATGTGTATCACTTCTTGAGTGATCTATAAATTTATGTCAATGTAATTATATAATAATACATCTCTCTCAAGTTCATAATATGGATCATGAAATGGACTAGGAAATTTCACATCATGGAGTTTTCAAAAAACTTTGTTCCATCAAACGGTGGCACCAGTCACGGTGGAACCATGATAGTTGCACCAGTCACGGTCACACAACAAAACGGTGGCACCATTACGGTGACACTGTGATTGTCCGATCATGATGTTTGCACGACTTTTGGTTTTCTATTGAAATTGTGGAACCGTGACGGTCACACTATCACGTCCGCACACTGAAATGCAGGCACCGCTTACGGTGGCACCGTGACCATGGCACTATTACAGTGTCTCACAAAATAGTGTTCTACCATTCGTTCTTTTTCCATTTTTCGACTGTTTCCACTCCCACAATATATATTTTGACATAAAATTTTTTTAATACCCCTTTCAATGCCATGTAAAGATCATAAATTGTATCTAAAAATCCCCCAAGATCCAGGCAACCCTTGACTTACCAAAACGTGTGCCTTTTCCTTAGTGTCACACTTTTTTCCCATATTTTCTATTTGCGCATCTCTTAGACACATTTTCCTCTATTTAAAGAAAATCCATTAACTCATAGTAATTATGTCCACCTCTATGATAAGAATAATTAAATGAAAATTAATTCCATAGTGCACTCATCCGCATTGTGAAACCACGATCCCACTATAAAGCCGTTTAAGATTTTCATATCATGTAACTCCCTAATCTCACATTTTTTCATAGTATAATTGTTTCTTTATTCTTCTTGGATGGTTTCTTTCATCTAATTGGTTCATTTGGATCCCTTATTCTTGAGGAAAGTGGTGCGCTTTTGCTAGAGCTTTTCGGCTCACTTTTGGAGTCCTCGAAGTTCCTCCCCTATAAGTATTGCATCCACAGTTCATGGCACATTATGAGAATCTTTGATCATTGAACATCTATGTAGGTTTTTTCCTTCATCTCTCTTAATTTTTTATAATGCAAGGTGGGTGTGATAATTCTTCCTTTTGGGATGGATGAAACTAAACCCTAATGAAGAGAATAAGTGGTTTTTAAATACATAAGGGGTGTTTTAGATGATGCTTCTATAGTATTTTATCTTCCTCTATATATTGTAATTTTTATGGGCTTATGTACACTAAAAATCTTGGCCATTGGTGTTCTTCCCTTGTGCACTAATGAACATTTATATGTAGTGATGATTGAATGGTTGTAACATGGAATTTTGAAAATCACATGAACTTAGTTGATTAAATTGATGTCTTGTGAGAAACATTCCTTGTGTGATCACCCTGGATAACCAAATGGAAAGAAGGAACTTAATGAATGGTGTGATTGAATTTGTAGACCTCCTTGATTTGTTTTGGCAACATGTGCCATTGTTCTGCTAGATGCTTGTGGGGTGACGTGGATGAGGATGGGATCCCCTGTTGTTGTGAAGTCATTGGTTTATGGATTTGAGGCCATGTTGAGCCATATATTGGGACTTGGTTTGGTTCTAGTACATAAAGGGATCTAACGGATCCCTTTTTTTGTTGTGACTTTACAAGAGAACTGGGTGTGAATTCTTAAATTACTGTTTTCATGTTTTCTCCTTTCTTGGTTTCTGGATATTCCTGTTTCTTTACCGATAGTGAAGATTTATTTAAATAGAATTAATTGAATATGATAACCAGAATTGGTTCAATGGGAATTTTTTTTCTGGGAATGAGTTCGGACTTGGTTGTGGTTGTGGTGCTTCTTTATGAATGAATAGTAATGAGGGTGTTTTTGTATGGGATGGTTTTGGAACCCCTTGGTTGGAACAAGTGTTTTTTTAATAATATATATAATTTAGTACTTATGTTTATTATTTTCAACCCACATATGTTGAGTACTTTGTGTCGAACACCCCCATTTCATGGGGAAGTTTGTTTTCCCTAGCACTCTTATGAGTGGCTGCTTATTATATCCTTTTTAGCTCCCTTTCCTGAGTAGCCCTAGATTATTTGGGTATGATGTGATGGTATAAGGTCCATTGTAGCCCTAGATTCTTTGGGGATGGTATATGGTGGTGGTTGGCCTAGGTGTTTGTGGTTACGTTGTTTCCCAAGTGTCTTCAGGATGAGGCCTAGGTGTCTTCGGGTGCGATAGTAGTTGTTTGGGCCCAGGTTTCTTTGGCCTATGTGTGGTTGTGATATTCCAAGTGTGTGCAGGTGGGATATGGAAGTGGGAAAACAGTGAGAATGGCGGGAGAGGTTTGATGCATAGGATGTCTTCAATAACTAGTGGTAAAGTGTTCTGGGGTACCCAAACATCTATGTGTGATTACTATTACATTACTTTTCTTCCATTATTTGGGTAGAGTTCCATGGTGAGGTTTGGGTGGAAAGTTTCCTTGCTAGGTTCTTTGGTTATTTTCTTTTTCTCATGGGGAATTATAATGACTCATAACTTGTGTGCAAGGGATTTTAGTTTTCCCTACTACGCATACTTGTATACTCACCCTAAATATATAAAAGTGAATTCAATTTTTCAGGAGGAATTTGGGGATTGTGCAGGGCCGTACTGGTTCAGATGTTGGAACAGTTGTTGTTGATATATTTCTTTTCTTTGTTACTTTCCTTTGGAGTTTTCTTGTACTTCTGTAGCACATACTTTTGGAACATGCATATGGGAATAGTTTGTTTTGACTTTACGTTTACCTCTAGTCTTGCTGTTGTTTGTGATTTATTATCTTCTCTCTTGATACTACTAAATAAAAAGTGAAATGCCTTCCATTTTTTGTGTGATTATATACCCTTGGTTCTAGTCGCCACTCTGTGACCTATTGAAGGTGGGTTTTGGGGGTCATTACCTCTCCATAAACTTGATGAAGGAAGGTTTTGGTAGTCTGTTGTCCCTTACCTCATCTTGGTGAAGGTGGGTCATGAAATAATGGTATCAATGGGATGATGGATGAAAGATAGGGTGTATTTCGGGGTTAGGAATAGTAAGGATTTCATGGGATAGTAAAGAAAAAGTGTTAGTCAATCTTTGTGTGTGAATTATTTCAGGGAAGACTAGCTAGGAAATGGGATTTTACCCCCCCCCCCCCCCCCCCGTGATTCGATGAAAGGACTATGGGCCTACCGAATGACCAAGTGAGGCCACATTGACTATAGGGTAGAGACCCTAAGAAAGTTACATGAATCAAAATTACTTGTGTTATTGTGTGTCCTGGGTACTTTGGGGATTTAAAAAAATAAATAAAAATATTAAGAAAAATTTAAAATAAATCTTCTATGTTACATGTGGTTAGGCATTACTTTTTCACCTTGTAGCTATGGAACCCGGATAACAACCACTACTAGTGTGGGTGATTGAGGCCCAAGAAGATGATTTACCTAATCAACAGAGGGCCAGTCCAGAGGAAGAGGATGACCAGTGGTAGAGGAAGCTTCATTCCTTTCAGCAGTAGACCCTCGGGAAGTACGGGGGCAGAGTCTCGGACATGGAGACATATATTTGTCTCAAGGTTTTGTGATATCTTTCAACATGATACAGGCTCTGATGGAGTACTGGTTTCCTTTGGTTGTAAGCCAGATGTGGGGTGCAGCGTGTCAATGGTGTATGCTTTATCATGGGGATAAGAGGGAGGCTGAGGTTTCGTGGAATAACATTAATAGAGTGTTCTGAGTGGAATTCTTCTCTTACATGATGAAGGTGGATAATATAAAGGAGCTACTCCACCTTCAATAGGAGATTATGTTAGTAAGGTAGTTGGGATCAAGATAAATGATATCCTTCATTTTACTTAGGACCTTTTTTCAGATGAGGATTCTCGAGTGAGACATTTAAAGGAGACACTCTGACCTTCTCTTCAGTATGCTGTTAATCCCTCCACTCTACCAATATACATAGAGGTCTATAAGAAGGGTGAATTGGTAGAGAGGATGAACATGCTGGGAATTGTATCGAGAGGGATAATTTAGTTACACTCATCAAAGGGAAATGTCATCATCAATAGGTCTCCGACGTCAGGGTCGTCCAGGTTTTGGCCAATGGGGAGCAGGCCCATGTAGTTCTAGTTTCGTTCTTCAGGTCCTCTTCCCTTATTTTCGGTTCTAGGGCCATGATACTTCATCTTTGGTTGTTGTGTCCACCTTTGAAATCAGTGCCCGGACCGAGTTCAGTACGGTGGGGGTGGGCAGGTTATGCTCCCACCTCAACAGTAGTAGTTTCCTATCCGGCCATTTCAGTAGGAGAGATAGGGATAGTGGACTCTCAGTCCTCTAAAAGAAAACATTGCAGGAGGAGGCTGAACTTAGGGAGCTTCTTAGGGACCTTGACCAGGGCCTATTCAGGGAGGTGGCCAATAGCTGAGGGGAAGAGGAGCTGGGCGTGGGCAGTTTCACACCACAGAGGCAGCATTTCCAGTTGGGCCAGAAGTCATTCGAGATACGATCATTTTGTTCATAACTCTTGTTTCTACCTTGTTTTATTCATAATATTCTCACTCCTTTGTTTCACATGTTCTAGCCCATGTTATCAGTCTAGATTTATAGAGACTTCGCGTGCACCTGGTTTTGAGTATTCCAGTAGAAGGACAGACCAGCCTGTCTCATGTTTTCTAGGAACGCAGACTGATGTTGGGGCCATACCAATCCCTTGGGGACCTTATTCTTTTGCATATGTAGTAGTATGATGTCATTTTATGCATCAACTGTTTGTTCTCTATGTATTCCATTATCTACTGATTGTGAATAAGGGTCATGATTTCAATTATGGATGACCAGCGTGTGGATTTTGTCGGCAAGCGGGGTTGTCAGGAGGGAATTTGGTGAGTCATGCCCCACCTTTCCTTATTAGCTGAGCTGTTAGTGGAGTCATTGGATACATAAATGGTGGAAGTCCCAGGTATCGTCAGTTATTTCATGGATGTATTCCATAAAGAGGTGGTGACTCTACCCCATCAACGTGATGTTGGGTTCAATATTGACTTGCATCCTAGTGCCCGCCCAATTTCGATGGATCCCAATCGGAAGGAACCTTATGAATTGTTGGAGTTGCGGATTCAGATTGATGATCTGATAAAGAAGGGTTTTTTACCAATCATGTCACCAAGGGGTTCTCCAGCGTAGTTCTCAAAGAAGGCAGGAAGTGGTCTTAGGCTGTTTATAGACTACCAGGGGCTGAACCAGTTAATGGTAAAAAACTGTTACCCCTCCCGAGGATCGATGACCTATTTGACCAGTTCAAGGGGGAAGGATGGTTCTCCAAGATCAACCTACAGTCATTACATTACAATTTTGTGGTGAAAGAGGGAGACATCTCGAAAAATGATTTCAGGTGAAGATATGGGCATATTGAGTTCGTGGTCATTACGTTCGGAGTTACGAATACACCAGCTGCGTTCAAGGGACTCATGAACTCTGTCTTCCCACAATATATGGATTGGTCATATTCATGTTTATTAACGACATACTATTCTACTCAAGATCATAATAGTATCACGTCGTGCATTTGAGGATGGTTTTAGAGGTCCTTTGATAGCACTAACTCTATGGGAAATTGTCCAAGTGCATGTTATGGATGGAAGAATTACACTTCCTTGGACACTTGTTGTCCAATCAGGGAATAGTGGTGGACCCATCAATGGTCTAGGTGATGGTTTCTTGGGAAGAATCCAAGAAGTTGGCATAGGTTCGTAGTTTCCTGGGCCTCGTAGGTTACTACCAAAGATTCATGCCCAACTTCTCCGGAGCTGCAGTACCTTTAACAGCCTTGATCATGAACGACCAGTCTTTTCTGTGGAGTGGGAAGTGTGGGGACACCTTCAATTATCTAAAGTGGATGTTGGTTAGTGCCCCAGTGCTGAGGTTTCTTGATGAAGGGGTGGTGTTTGAGGTGTTATGTGATGATTCAGGCCAAGGCATGTCGTGTGTGTTGATGCAACAGCACGGGTTTATCACCTATGGGTCTAGACAGTTATGTCCCCATGAGTGTAACTATGCCACCCATGATCTGTATCTTCCAGCAGCCGTGTTCTCACTCTTTTTGTGGTGGAATTACCTCATCTGGATTGCTTCATGGTCTTCACGGATGATATGATATTAAGGTATATCTTCTCCCAGTGGGACCTGAACATGTGATAGCAGAGGTGGATGGGGTTACTTCAGGACTAAGACTTCGAAATATCCTACACCTTATGAAAGGGGAATGCGGTGGCTGATGTTTTGAGAAGTAATTCATAGAAGTACATGGTTCGAGAATTGGAAAATGCTTGGAAGGTGATGGAAGAGATGGTTTCCCAAGACCTAGATACATGAGTGGAGGATGGTAGAGACTGTATGTTTCAGATGATTGTGCAATACTCTCTATTTTAGCTGGTGGAGGAGTCTTAATGGGGGGACTTAGAGGCTATAGTGATGTGCGATCATGTTATCTAGGGAGATGAATGACATGGATGGTCAAAATATGGGCAGAATCATATGTTGTATCAAGGAATGATGTTCATCCCAGTGGAAATGCGCAAGGGAGTTCTTGGTGTGTTATGTAACTAACCCCTGGAAGTACACCCATGAGTTTCCAAGATGTACCGGGGTTTGAGCAGTCAGTTTTAGTAGCCTAGGGTTATGTTGGCAGTGACAGAGTTTGTGGAAAAGTGCCTCATGAGTTAGAAGGTGAAGGCTGAACACAACGCCCCACGAGGACTATTTCAACCTTTAGATGTCCCCGAGTGGAAGTGGTATTACATCCTGATAGATTTCATCACGGAAATACCTAGGTTTCAAGGATACTGCAATGATATATTGGTAGTGGTGGTCCGGCTGACGAAATCATCTCACTTACTATCAATAAAAGAGTCGAGTGATGTGGATTACCTGGCACAGAAGTATGCGGGCATGGTGTTGCGTTTTCAAGGAGTTATGGGGGCCATAGTCTCCAATCAAGATACTCGGATTACCTCACGGGACTGGAGAGGGTTTCAAAATGCTTTTGAAACCCAACAATGCCTTAGCGCTACTTCCCATCCCCAGACAGATGGGCAGAAAGTGCGGGCCATCCAGACATTGGAGGATACGCCGCGGGTATGTGTTTTTTGACTTTGGGGGATCATGGGTGTGACAATTTCCTCTGGTAGAGTTTTCCTATAACAATAGTTATCACTCTAACATTGGCATGGATCTATTTGAATCTATGTACGGTAGGTCATGTCGCTCACCTATGTGTTGGACATAGGTCGGGGAAGCTGGTGTTCTTGGCCCAGAAGTGGTGCAGAGCCCAAAGGAGAAGGTTTAGCTTATACGGGAAAGGATGAAGGCGGATCAGGACCTAAAAAAATATTATAATGATCATAGGATGAGATCCTTGGATTTTGATGTTGAGGACCCTGTGTTCTTGATTTTCTCCGCACATCGTGGGCAACGGAGTTTTCCCAGGGCGAGTATTCTTTCGCCTGGGTTTGTTTGAAACTTAGAGGTGTTACGGCTAGTCGTCGAAGTGGATTATCTGCTACTGCTACCACCGCCACTATAGAGGGTACACAACATCTTCCATGTGTCCCATCATCATCAGTATCGTAATGTTTATTCACACGTCCTCGTTAAGGGGAAGCTGGATATTGAGGATGACGTGAAATTTGTAGAGAAACCGGTGATGATCGAAGATCATTCGGAGAAGGTGCTTAGTGGAAAAACCATTCCCTTGGTTTTTGTGTTATGGAGGAATGGTGGCCTCAAGGAGAGTACCTTGGAATGGGAGGAATAGATTCAAACCCAGTACCCAGAGCTATTTTTTGTTTTATTCTATTTTATTTTATACTAGTTTTGGATAAAGTTTTTAACCTTGTTAATCATGAGATGGGTTTTTGTCTTATTCTCTGAATGTGTAAGATGAATCCTGATTCTAGGAAAGGGATGACCTGATCTCTAATAATGATGTATTAAGGAGGATGTGGTTAAACCCATGCGGGAATGTCAGTTCCACCCAAAGAAGATATTATCTTGACAAGGAAAATGGGAATCCCTAATTCATATGACATGATAGTATAAACATTGAATGTTTGTGTGGTTACATGGTGGAGAAGAGCGGTAGTGTATCCATGGTAATTCAAAATATATATTTGAAAGAGGTGTTCTTAGATTTCATAGAGTTTTTCTCTTGAGATGTATCTTTTGAGGTGGTTGTTAAGACCTCTCTATTTCCTTCTGGTCTACTTTTGATTCTCGGGGACGAGAATATTTTGAGAGGTATCTAATCTAATGGCATGGACAGTGGTGCATTAAGGAGTTTTACAAAAACTTGGTTCCATCAAATGGTTCATTCTGTCACGGTGGCACCGTGACAGTGGCAATTTCATGGTTACACACCGAAATGGTGGCTCCTCTTATAGTGGCACCGTGATTATGGCATCGTAATGGTGTATCACTGAATGGTGTTCCACCCTTCGTTATTTTTCCAGTTTCTAACTTTTTCCTTTCATGAAACATATCATTTGACGTAAAAATGTTTTAATACCCCTTTAAAAACCATGTAATTTCAATAATTTATATCTAAAATTTTCCCATGATTTGGGAAACCCTTGAATTACCAAAACCTAGGGCCTTTTCCTTGGTGTCACATCTTTTTCCAATACTATCTAGTTCTGCCCCTGTTACACGTGTTTTTCGCATTTTAAAGGAAGTCCTTTAAATCACAGCTATTATGTCCACCACTCTGATAAGAATTATTAAATGAAAATTAATTAAATTATGTGTAACCACCCAACCATGTGGTCAAACCACAATCTTCCTTTAAATACATTCATGATTTTCAAATCTCTTAACTCTAGGATCTCATGATTTTATCACACTAAAATTATTTCATTCTTCTTATTGGTGGGTTTATTTCTTATCCTAGGTGCGTTTTGAGCCCCCCTTATTGAGGAAAGTGGTGTGCCTATGCTGTAGCTTTTATTCTCACTCTTGGAGACCTCGGAGTTCCTCCCCTGCATGTCGTGCATCCCCAGTTCTTGGCCCATGGAGAGAAACGTTGATCGTTGATCATCCATATAGGTTTTTTCCTTCATCTCTCTTAACTATGTATCATGTGGAGTTGGTATGATGATGTTTCCTTAAAGGTGGATGAAACCAAACCTTAAGGAAGATAATATATGTTTTTAATGAATTAAGGGGTGTGTTTGATGATGCTTCTATACTCTTTTATCTTCTTATATATGTTGTGATTTGTATGGGCTTACGTCCACTGAAAGTCATCGCCATTAGTGGTCCTTCCTTGCACCCTAATAAACCCTTGTCTTCTGTGATGATTGAATGGTTGTAACATGTAAATTAGTTAATCACATGAACTTGGTTGATTAAATGGATGTCTAGTGAACAAAAATCCTTGTGTGATCACCCCAGTTAACCAAACTGAATAAAGGAATGTAATGAATGGTGTTCATGAATATGGAAACCCCCTGCTTGGTTTTGGAAACATGTGTGGTTGTTCTTCTTGATTCTTGTGGGGTGATGAGGATGGGGATGGGATCCCCTACTGTTATGATGTCGTTGGTTTATGGATATGAGATCATGTGGGGCCGTAAATTGGAGCTTGGTTTGGTTCCAGAACTTCAAGGGATATCACAGATCCCTTTTTTTTACTTTATATGAGAACTGGGTGTAAATTCTTAAATTGATGTTTGGTTGTTTTCTCCTTTCTTGGTTTGGGACTATTCCTATTATTTGCCTAATGGTGAAGAATTATTTAAATGGAATCACTTGAATATGATAACTAGAATGGGTTTAATGGGAATTGTTTTCTTATAATGAGTTGTGACATTGTTGTTTTTGTGGTTCTTCATTATGAATGATTAGTAACGATGGTGTTTTTGTATGGGATGGTTTTGGAACCCCTAGGTTGGGAATAGTGATTTTTCAACTGTATGTATAATTTAGTTCTTATATTTCTTATTTTCACCCCACCCAGTTTGAGTACATTCTGTCGAACACCACCATTTCTTTGGGGAGGGTTTTTTTCCAACAATCCTATGAGTGGATGGTTATTAGCTCCTTTTCTACTCCCTTTACCAAGTAGCCCAAGATTCTTTAGGCAGGCTGTGAGAGCCTGAGGTCCATTATAGCCCTAGATTTTTTGGGCAGGGTACATGGTGGTGGTTAGCCGAGGTGTGTGTGGGCAGGTTGTTTCCCAAGTTTCTTCAAGATGAATCATGGGTGTCTTCAGGCATGATAGTAGTTGTTCAGGCCTAGGTGTCTTCAAGAATGGAGGTAGTTGTTTTGGCCCTGTTGTGTTTAGCATGGTTACATTTTGTTGTTTTGTCCCAGGTTTCTGTGGGTGGGATGTGTGGATTTGATAGCACCGGTGTGTGTGGGCGAGATATGGTAGTAAGACTATAATGAGAACGGTGGGAGAGGACTGATGCATAGGATGTCTCCAATAACTAGTTGGAATGTGGTGTGGGGTACCCAAACAGTGATGTGTTATTACTATTACTTTACTTGAATTTCATTATTTTGGGACCATGCCTTGGTGAGGCTTAACTGGATAGTTTTCTTGATATGTTCTCTGGTCATCTCCTTTTCTCACAGGGCATTAGAATGCCTCCCCACTTGTGTACGAGGGCTTCTATTTTTCTCTAATGAGTCTACCTATATACTCACCCAATATATATATAACATATTTTAGGTCTCCTGGAGGACTTCAAGGATAGTGCGGGACTATACTAGTTTGGACTTTGGGACAATTGATGTTGTTGTTTTTCTTTTATTTGGTACTTTCTTTTGGAGTTTTCTTGTACTTCTATAGCACTTACTTTTCAAACATGCATATGAGAATGGTTTTTTTACTTTACTTTTACCTCCAATATCGGTTTTGTTTTGGATTTACTAACTTATCATCCAATCCTACTAACTAAAATGGGAAATGCCTTACAGTTTTTGTGTGATTCTATACCCTTGGTGTTATTCACCACTCTGGGACCTATTGATGGTGAGTTTCAGGGGTCATTATCTTTCCATCAACTTTAGGAATAGAGGTTCTGGAAATCCGTTGTCCCTTCCCTCATCTTGGAGAAGGCGGGTTGTGATAGATCAAAACAATTAAATGAAATGAAAAGGAATAAAAAATCATGGAAAGGTGTTTCTCTTATAGAATGATATTATTTTTCCTTACATTATCTCCCAAGGGACTAATGTTTTTGACTTAGTTCAATGAATATTAATGCTTCTTGATAAAGTCAAAACATTCTACCTGACTAATAAAATGAACATCAAAATAATGGGAAGTCTAGGAATTATGGTTTTTAATTTTTAGTTGAAATTGAGCTCAAAAATGTCACTCGATGAGTAATTTTGGATGTTATTCAGAAGAAGATTCAAAGAAATTATAAAAAAATAAAAAATGAAAATTAATAAAAGATACATATTGGTTGAAATTTTTTTGATCATATTCAGATGTATGAGGATAAAAAATTTTAGTAGTTGTTTACCCAAGTAAATATTATTTTTAGCATGGATATAGGGTTTAGTGAAACTCTATAAAGGTCCATTATGGTAAGAAAAAATGATGATGATCCTACCAGATATAAGAATATCATAGGGTTATTTTTCTTCTATTTATTATTTGAATAATAAGACATGTTATCTTAGGATTATCATTGTATTCTATCTAAAATACTCAAAGTATCAACTATATCACCCATTCTTCAATACATAGAGGACCTATTTGAATTACTATATTGAGTTCACTACCTCTCTCCAACATAAAATATTTCTATTTAATATTTTTACCATATTAATAAAATTTTCATCATAATTCACGTTTGGAAACACATCTTAATTTTCAATAGTGTGATCTCCTCATTCAAATAGTTAAATATTTCTGTCTTTAATTCTTGAAAAATAACAGTCTAATATATGTAATAATTTTATATTCCAAAAATAAATTTTATTTTTCCTTCATAAAAAATCTATAAAATCAATATATCCTTTTATGAATGGTGTAATTAGTTATTTCTTCAATGGATATTTATTTAATTTCATCTCTTATTTTGTAATGAATCCCTCTTCACAACACATTCCCAAAAAAGCACTTTGAAATGATATTCTCCTTACGACATGAATTCATATCATTTATTACAATAATCTATGGATTCTTCTTCTTCCTTATAATTATTTATGACATATTTTAATTCTTCATAGTAAAAATTTCAATTTATCAGTCACCTAATTGGATTCAAAATCTCATCTAAATGTTGTGATTATTAATCCATTAATGAAAATTACATGAAATACCAAGATTTATTTTTCTTCTAGATTTTTAACTTATGAATCTTCACTATTATATTCTGATGAAATCCCAATTCTTCTATTTAAAAAAACTTATGAAGGGTTTATACTATAATTATCATCACAATGCATTTATGATCATCTCTTAAAAATCATATTCCTTTAAATATTTTTCCAACTATTGTTTAGTACATAAGTTTTATTTTATCTTATCCTCCATATGTTTTATGAAAAAGTAACATATCATTGTGAACAAAATGTCTTAAAAATATTATATGATTCTTAACTTCGTAGCTTCATCTCTTACACTGGACAATATAATTTTTAGATGATGAAAATCCTTACACATTAATTAACCATTCAATTTTTTTATGCACCTTCTTAAAATATCTTACGAACTATATAAATTAGTTATGTATCTCAAGTAAACCCCAAATAATTTTAATAATTTATTTCAGAGCAATATATTGTGAAACTAAGGCCTTTCCCCTAATTAAACTCCTCTATTTACAAAACCATATGTATGTATGAAAAATATATACCTTTGTAAAATTTCAAACTCCTCTATATATAAAAACTTATGTATAAGGGACATTTCTAACAAATTTTTATTTATTTGGTTCTAATCCATAAAAATATATTATAAATAAAGTTACTTTTTAATTTTCTTCCCTAATTAAAGAATTCAAAAATATTCTAAAATCAATCTAGAATGTCTTTAATTTATATTATGGGTTCTTGAAATACTTGACAGACACCTCTAAATATCATTGAAAAATATCAGAATGTTTATAATGAACTTCAAACTGATTTCCAAATTATTTCTAACTATGTATATTCAATTTTAATCATTTCAATAAATTTTATCGCCTCAACCTATCCAAACATAAACTCATCTTTTTAAAATCATCATCCAGGAGATATCAATCACATATTTTAGAACATTTTATATTCACTAACTCTTGTATGGATTTATTAAAACATCAACCATATATTACCTTCGTCAATCACAGCTATGAATTATGTTCCAATAACCATCACAACAAACATTACTTGAAAAAATACTGTAAATAATGTTTCTATATACAATAAAGTCTTCCCAAAATTCCTTATGAATATCTAGACAACTATCATCTAATATATTGTGTTTCACCCATGAGTCATTTTTCCTATGAACTTCATGTTGAAACCCACTTTTACTTGTTCCATATAGAGATCGTCTACATTTATTAATAATGATATGTTCAATTTAAAAAAATTATTAAACATTTTTTTAATTATTATAGCTCTTTATTAAAGATCTATTATGAATTGTCAAATTTTTTCTATATTAACTGTATTCCTATTTGACATGTTGGAAAAAATGAAACCAATGCACCAATTCATCACAATACAATTGGGGACTAAAAACATAAATATTAACCCCCTTTTAACAACTTAGTTTTTATGATTAGATCATTCACCCCTTGTACATGTCTAATATTCAAAATTTGGTTATAAAAAAACATGTCATGCTCTCTTAGAACCATAAACTAGGTATTTCCAAGGTTAGTAAGAAAAAATCTAATCAAGGAGGACAATCACCACTACAAAATTTCAATATAGAAAAATATTTCTCTAGGAACCCATCATTGGGTCTCAAGTATAAGTATCAACCCACTTTATATCATGAAAAATGACATAGTTAGCCAAACAAACTAGGGAACAATACTATGATAATTAGTCATGGCCCTATAAATACATAACTAACTCATATGGGTCATGTGATACAATATTCAATAATTTGATGTCAATCGCATGCAATTGGTAAGACTACATATCAGACATCACATGAAAACATGTATAAGATATCATGAAAGGTTAAGGACCACCTACATTATGACTATAAGATAATTTTCATTTCATTTATCCTTAAAAATTTACATCACAAGGAATAAATCAATGATTCCTACAGAAATAACTAAATAATAGAATATTCGAGATAAAATGCTAAAATAGAAATAGAAACCAATATTGGGTGGTAGAGGAGTTATATCCTTACCTTAGGAAATCTATCCTAGTCCAATTGAACTCTAACAAGATAATGAATGTGAGAGATGTACACTTATAATATGAATAAAATGATAGGGGGGGATCCTTGGTCAAGCGGTCGTGAGTGGGGAGAATGAGATAGATTTTAGGTTTAAGTAAATTTTGATCAATTAAATTAAATTATTTATTAAAAAAACAAATTTCAAGCATAGGGTAATTGGTCGCCCCTCACTAGGTATATTATATCTTACCGTGTACCATCCAAAAGGTTAGAGATATCTTGATGACCCTCCAAGGGATATTACCCCTATACTAGGAACACTTGGTAGATGATATCAGATCACTGGGTACTCGATATAGTATATAAATTACGATACACCCCATGTACCATGTTTGGATTCCTAAGAACTAACCCCAACCATCACTAACACCTCCCATAACCCAAAAATATAAAATTATGCATGGTTTTTAAAAACATTTAGATGAATATATTCTCTAAAATGTGATTGATATTATAGAAATAACTTGGGGTAGTCCCAATTAATATGCTACATCACATTGTGCGCTTATAATTAGTTCGGTAACTACCACTATACAACTATTTATCAATAATTTTTCGGATTTATTCCAATGAAAGTAATTTAATTTCACTCTTTTTTCAATTCATATTAAAAATACAAAAAAAAATCCTATATTTTAAGTAAATATTTTATACATTTCATATAGTCTCATTATAATTCAATTGTTCATATAATTACATATCATATAAATATTTGTTCCCAATAAAATCACTATGTTATTAAAATACACATAGATTCTTTTTTAGGTATTTTTTTTCTCTATTAGGTTTTTATCATTTTAAATTTATGTCGAAGTCTTTTAGTTTCAAATTATGATGTTATTTGGAATAAACTGTATGTAGAATAGTTAGCACATCATTTTATAGTTACGGTGTGAATTCCATGTGACACTTGATTCGAACATGATAGTATATATTCATATGTTTGTAGAATGGTTAACCAAAACATGTGATCCAACTATGTGAGTTCCTTGGGTAGGGAGATCTAACTCGCATGGTTGGTGCACAATCTGTAAAACCATTCATCCAAAATATGTGTTCTACCCAAAAAATTAAATAATGAAATTTCTATTTTTCCATACATTATATTACCACCTCCAACCATCATCTCACCCCTCATTAAAACTAATTCTCCCTCATGAATATACCATCTTAAATAATCCTATATAGCTCCATTTTTGTGATATTTCACTTAGTTTCTTCATGATGGAATAAATTTAGTGTCTTCTCTTCCATCTGATTCATGTTTCCACACCTTTATATTAAGATTCACTCATCCCTAAGGTCTTGGTGACCAACGTTTAATGTTGTAAAAATTCTTACATCTTGGGTTTTAACATTTATTGTTGATCTTTTCCCATAAATGGTCTTCCCTATTATCTTAGGTTGTTTTCCATCATAGGCAAAGGGTTTAGCCTAGGTAAAAGTATGTGGATTCAAGCGAAACCATTTTTAATGAAATAATCATTACATTATGTTTTATAAATGATGTTTTAATTAATTAAATCTAATATATGATAATATATTTTGGATTATTTCAGGTCCTATTGTTGTTTCAAAATTATTTCCATTGATTAGAGAAGGAAAATGGTAAACAGGAGAATGTTTTGGAAATGATAATTAGAAATCGATTGTGGGATATTTATGAGATCCCTTTTAAAATAGAAAGGGAAATGTTTGAAATTTTTAGATCCATTTGGAACACTTTTTATATAGGTGAATACTCTTATTAAGTATCCCTTTTGGTTTACTCAACATTACCAACAAAGTAGTCTTGGATGAAGGTGATGGTGGAATGGACAGGAGAAACCACATCACTAAGAAAAGGAATGTACTCATTAGAAATTTTTTTGATGCATATTTTTGGGATGGAATAAAAAATACCTATAGGAATAATGTTTACCTCTTTAATGGTTTTTAAGCATACATGGATTTAATATTAGTTACCTTGTTAATACATGAACCTAAGGTGCCTATAACATTAAATGACATGGTGATCTCACATGTTTCATGTTTATGAAATATTTTATTTTCTAAAATTTATCTAAATTCAATAATTATGAAACATTATTACATGTTTTGTTATAATTAAAAGTCAAATCAAAAATCCTTATAGTTTAATTCCAACTGTAATGATTATCTTTATCTAGTAAGGGTTATTTATGGAACACATGTTAGGATCATACCTTTAGAGTATTTATATCACCCTGTATACAACCAATGGGTGTATGAATACATTTTTTTAATGATATAGTTATATTAATGCTTTTATATGGAGGCGTACGGTACTCCTTAAAGTAGATTTTGGGAATATGGGGGTGACATGGTGGGGATTCACCCTTCTATCAAACAAATAAGCGTGTCTTTTTTGTTTGACTTTTTAAGGGAATGATGATGTTCCTCGTATCACCCATTTTTCATCCATCCCATTACCATTTTTACTTGTGTATATGTAACTCTCATTTGGAATAATTTTTTGTACGATGATTATGTAATGTATTATTTTTCAACTTGTTAATTTTGTGTTATTGGTACATTATGGTATGATGGAAATTAATTTATATACTACATTAAGAGAATGAATTTTCAGGTAATGGAAGGTTATTTTTTGGTCTATGGAATAAACACATGTGATAATTATTTTGTGTAAATCCATTGAGAAGATTAATTTTTTGATTACCATATACTAGTTTTTAGACTTTGGGGATTAGGAATTCCCTTCAGACACTACCACGGTTTGGATCGAGTGCCTATTTTTGTGGTGGCCTGAGTTTGTTCCCATATAACTTCATAGGCTTACCATCAAAATAAAAAGTGTATTTTTCAATTGTATTGGTGTTGATAATTGAATTTATTTCCTTTAAAACTTACCAAAATAATAGAAATAGTTTAATATTTAACTTGACAACGTAGATGCAATGGGTTTTATATACATTAGTGTATCCGCTTGGGCAGATTTGGTTCTCTTTGATAAGAAATAAGATGACACCCTTTTCTTGCGTATTAACTATAAGAAGGTAATTTGAATAACCATTGAGAAAAAATAACTATTTCCCCATATTGATGACCTCTTTTATTAGTTCAAGGAAGAAAAGTGGTTTTCAAAATTAGATCTCTACTTAGGTTATCTCCAAGTTGGGTTGATGATATCTGAGGTTGTGGAGATGGAATTTTGATTTTGGTATTATCATTTCAAGTACTTGGTGATACCATTTAGGTTAAATAAAGTTCTAATGATTATTACAGGACTGAGGATCCAAATATTACTCTAATACCAAGATTATTTAATGGTGGTATTTTTGGATGACAACATTTTCTATTATATTATAGAAGAATGTCATGACCACTATCAATGAATTTTTCCAGAACCCAACAAGACCTTAGAAAATATGATAATCCATTAAAATTAAAACATTGGATTCATGAAGTGATGTTCCTGGGGCATGTGGTGTCTGGATAGGGAATATTATTGGATCCTGACATGGTAAAGGATGTTATATCTTGGGAGGATCTATGGAATGTGTTTGAAATATAAATTTTATTAGGATTATATAGTTATTATTTGCATTTTTTTAAAATTTCTCTATATTGGAATTTCCTATGATGAAACTTACCCGAAATGGGTTGAAATATCAACAGAAAATCATAATACCAAGCCTTTTTCAATGAGTTTAAGTGAAATCTAACCTCATCCCCAATATTGATCCTTTTTATGTTGGTTCTCATCTTGGTGGTTTATTGTTATTCCTCTATAATATTTTTGGGATAATTTTTGATTTTAAGAGATCATGCGATGTCTAATATCTCTTAGATACATTGTAATGCACCAACCCTAGTTTCCTTGAGCCTATTAGTTATATTATTAAATTAGAATTTAATAAATTAAGATGCATCCCAAATGAAAAAAAAAAATTAGTATCTTTGGAACACCATATATATATATATATTACATTAATATTACAACATGAAAAGAAATACAATAGAGAAATTATACTGGAAATATCCATAACTCCGAGATTATCCTTTCAAGTCATTCTTAATATAATTTCTCACTTAATGGTGGAAAATAAAACCTAATAAATGGGTCATCTTAGTTTCTCGGTAAGGGTAAGAAATACAGTGGAATCATAAATAATAATTCATGGTGAATAACTAAAAGTACACATGCCATTAAACTTAATCTTGACCATAATATGGAAGGAATAAAATCTGATTAAATAATTTCATAATGAAACATAAATATGGATATTTTACTAGTATAATAATCAAATGAACATTGAATTACTTTTTTCATACTGATGGAATTTATAAGGAATGAAATAATAACCATACTGTTAAGGTCTCACGGTAAGATCATACATAAAGAGGTAAAAACTCAATCTAGTTTTTCTCATGAGACCTACTGATGAACTGAGGGGCTATATCAGGTCCCACCCAACACTTAATATGTATAATACCTTCCACGTATGAAAGGGTTGATGTATAATCAACATATACATTCATATTCAAACTAACATATGACATGTAAATAACTCTACCCAATTTGTAAACAAAATCACAAACCATTCGAGGTAATAGGGTGAATGGAATCAAGATATTACATCAACAAAATAAATAATCATAAAATTTTAAATAAAATATGTTATATTATATCATAAATATTAATTTCAATTCAATATAATAATTACCAAGAGTGTAGAAATAGATGAAAATACTCTTATAAAATCATCGTGTAATTCTTGAGAGAAATACTATTTTACTTTGAAAAAATGATTTTTTAAATATATTTATATAAGATAGTAATTGAACTAAAATAGATTTTATATTATAAAATGATTTATTTTTGAAAAATAATTGTGGCACAAAACAGATTCTACAATGTCATTGAAAATAGGTAAGGATTCAAGAAGTTCCCTTGAATCGGGCTTGTTTATCGAGAAGAATTTGAGAAATATTAATTTAAAACATGTAAATACCCATAAAATAAAAGTATTATAATTTGTACATATATATATATAACATTAAAATGGAATTTATGAAGAGTATATAGTAATAATTACGAATTTAATTGGGGTAATTATAAAAAAACTGTAACCCTAATGAAAATGGAAGTCCGGGTAAAAAACACTTACCTTATATCTGAATGTATTCTAAACTAGACATTAATGTATTGGATAATCAAATTAAATCCATTAATTAATTAATTAATAACCTTTAATACATATATTTTATTCATTATATATTTATTGTGTTCATTTATATTCTTATTGATAAGTTATAATATTGAATTTTGTCGTTACAGAGAATTTTTTCCATTATTTAATGATTTGTTGGCTATAAATAACAGAGTTTACATAAAATGGGTATAATTCTATAGAATTGAAATAGAATGTTGTTAATAAACAACCATATGTGTAATTGTAATTATTTATTACTTTGTTTCCATAAATGATGATGAATCATTGGATAACATATTAATGATAATCGGTTAGCATTATTTTAGTTGTTTTTCTATCTTAATGAACTTGTTTTGTTATATTATTTAATATCATGTATATATAATGGATCTAGAAAATTTCATAACATATAATCCATAATTTATAATTTTTTCATCCATAAAAATATTTTCATGACCATCCTTTAATATAATTTCTTTATATTAGAGGTACTAGATTTTTTAAGATCATTTTGATATCGGATGTGAAGAGAGAATAAGAAATGAAAATAAATTGAAATGCAATGAAAAGAAAAAAGGAAGAGTGTTTACCTCCTATTGACACCATTTAAGAAAAAAAGACTATGAAGAGTGCCCTATATATATCAAAATACCAAGAAATTGTTCAAAGAGTTCAAGTAAGGTCAAATACTCTAATAGTATTGTGAAATTGATCGGCACAACAGAGTAAGGTGATAGACCTTACCGGGAGTGCTACGCGACAGACATGCACGGTAGAGCTCTACGGAAGAACAACATGACAAACATATGCAGGAAATGTCCCTTCAACCAGTCCCCATCCATTCCTATAAATAAAACCCCTGGGATCCTCATTTTAGACACTCAAATATTTTAAGGTCTCTATGAAGCTCCAAATGTGTATCTCTTTCACCTATGTCCCTCAAATTGTCTCAGATAGCTCACTTAAATAGGAGAGAAGAGATAATTAAATGAGATATATGTGTTTTCAAAGTCTTTTAAAAATATTATATAGGTTTGGTTATACTATGTGAAACACTTTTTCAGTCAACATTCACACCTTCACGGCATGCGTATGTGCCACACCTATTTTGCATACATATAAACCACACCTATGTGGAACACCTATGTGCCACACCTACATAGCATACCTGGAGCGGCATACCTGTGTGCCACACCTGTGCGGTATACTAGCATGATACATCAACATGGGAAACCTATGTAGCATACTTGCACTAGGTACCTACGTGGAAGAGCCTGGTATAAAGCCTATATACTAACTTAAGTACCATCTTTAAAATCTATTCATGGTAGGGTATCTCTTTCCTTGGTTCCTTTATCTAAAAGGGATGAAGTTTTAGCCTCAACTAAAACCTCCTAGCTTATCAAACCTTTGGGAAAGGAAAATCAGCATGTTCCTATTTGAGTTTGTATTTCCAAAGTCATAGTTTCCCACATTTGTTTCAAAATGGTGTTAGGATTCATGGAATCCCTATGGATTTGTATATCCACAATCACATAGACTATTCTCCCAGGAACAGTGTTGGGAAGTTTCCAGTTTGGATGAGGGTTTTGGTTCAGGCCTCTCCCTTCTCTAAGAGATGACCCTTAAACCCAGTTCTCTGGTAGGGAAGGTACACCTCAGAGCATCTTTTCCATAAAATCATAAGAGAAGTCTCTCTCCCCTACCTGGATCATTTTTAGGGCAACCATCCTGGCATAAACCCCTAGATTTTCTTGAAAGAGGTAGAATCATTTCTCCTCCTCTCTTCTTCAGTGCCAAAAACTAGAGGGAAGATGGGTACAAGGACTTTCATTATCCTTTTCCTCTCTTATTGGGATTTTTCACCATGAGAATCCATTTTACTGTAAGCCCCTAACCCTCCACCCTTCCTCCTAACAATGGACCATTGTCTAATGTAAATAGAACAGGGGAAGGATCATTACCTTTCCCTCTTCCACGGTCGATGTTCCCTCTTCCACCAAAATAAGAGGAAAATTTTGAAAGATTGAATACCTTGATTTAATCTCTGACATCGTATAGTTTCTCACACCATGAATGACTCACGTTGTATTAGATATTTTTCATGGTCACAATAATTGCACAATTTAATGAACTATGAGAACTCTGATTCCTGTTCAAATCATGACACATAGGAAGCCTTCTTAGGGTCCGATCTCACTTTATATCCTCTTCATAAATCTAAAATTAATTCCCTTAATATGGTAATCCTCCTTTGGAATAATCCCCAAATTAAACCCTCAAATCACCAAGTCATCCTTTTCAAGAATTATGCCCCACTCATTTCTCTCAAAGGGTTATACTCTCCTATGAGACTAATCAAACTATGTGGGATTTGATTCCCATTATTATTGGATACGTAGGAATCCTATTTTAGGTTCAAACCCATTACCTAAAATCAACTCTGTTATCCTTGGTCCATATTCCCAACATGGTCTAATCTTACCTGGAAATCCATATCCTTTCTAAGTTCCTTGGGCTGCTTCAGCATAAGTCACAAACTATGTTTTGACTATACACCATTAACTTAGATGTCAAAACCACATGACATTAAACTATACGGCTAGGTCCTTATCAAATGAATTGAAAAGGTATGATGTGTCTCATTCAGCGTCACTGAACTAAAAGAGTTCCGATTCATTTTACATGGATACATGGGTAGACCGTTTTATGGGCACGATCCCAAAATCAAACCAAACCTTCATCTCCCTGAATGATAATAAATTCCATAGGTCCCCACTGAGTGGCTTAAAAACCAGTATCATTGTAACAGTGATTAAAAGAATCTCTAGTAGTATTTGAGAGGATACGGTTGGTCGAGAACCTTGAATACATATGAATATCCCCATTAATGAAGAATCTTGATTACATACGGATGATTTTAAACTTTTAACATGCTAATTAAGTGATTGAAATTTCCAAGGGATAGTTATGATATACTTCTTGAATTCATAGGGATTCATGAAAATATATTTAATTATAAGGTGAGTCCCAGAGTAGACAATAATCCCTACCCAAATGGTGTTACGAGTCCAAACTCCCATCCTCTCAACCAATGCACATTCCTAAGTATCATAATGTTAAAACGTAACGAACTACTGCGTTTGGAAGGTAGGTACCCTTTGGATAAAGAACTGTTGGAATTTTCGGATCCATAAATAAATCCAATGGAAACTTCCTAGAAGTAGTTATTCTTAAAACTACAATACATGTTTCAAGAAACTACGAATCAAAAATGATGTACTCGATGTGAATCCTTAATCAAGTTAATAATGTTTCCCACTTATTAGGCCACTATCAAATGATAAGGGAAGAAAAGAAAAAGGAATATATAATGCATGTATCCATCTAAAAGATGTGGCTTTAATGGATTTTGTAGTTTTCTCAGTTTTTCTCAGAATTCCTTTCACTCAAAAATGGATTTCTACCAGACAAAATCTATGAACTTCCCAATCACTGCTCAAGCTAGATCCTCATAAATAGAGAAAGAAGTCATAACCAACCCAGTGTCTTCATCGATGGGTCTCTAATGTGATGGATAAGGAATATAACTGGAATGGTACAATCCCGACATTGGAGGCTTCTCGGCAGGCCCTCCAGGTCAATAAAAATCCTTGATCATCTGACTAATGATGAAAATTGATCAAGAAGAAGATGGTACCAAACACCATCTTCAACCATTTTGGGTCCTAATACCTATAATGCAACAATAAATTATTCATGTACTACATGTATGTGGATCAAGAGGTAACTCAATACCTTAATTAAAGAATACAGGAGTCCTTTATAATGACTCCCACCAGTAATCGCCGCCAGCAGAATCACACGGTAGTAAACCCCCAACCTGATGGGGGTGTTTACTCTATACATTCGGCCAATGAATCTTACACCCAGGCATACAAGACAAATTGTCGGGGAAAATGTCCGGTCAATAGAGAGCAGGTTCTCACCTCTTCCTCCTCCGGATAAGTACATCAACCTAACTTGATAGAAAACAATGAGCAGGCACATACACCCGTCTGACTTATTTTTCTGCTCCGTAGACTCATCTTAATGAAACCCACCAATACTAGTAGATAAATTAGATAGAGTACCATGAACAGGAACATACTCCTTCTTACAAGTCACCAACCAATCAGCAGGCTCATCTGACTAAATTTAATGAAACCCACCAATCTAATGTAGTGGAAACTGGTAAATATGAACATACACCTGCTTACAATCACTAATTCTATCAGCCGTCTTGTTTGAGAGTATTGAAGGAATTCATCCAAACATGACTAATGGGAAACGCCTAGAAGTCACATACACCTACCAATGTTCATCAAGTCTTCTAACAGTCTCATTTGGTAGCACCTAGAGAAGTCAGTTGGAAATCTCCAACGACAAATTTGGGGCAGACCCAACTCTCTGTCCCCATATATGAGTACTGTCAATACCAATTGGTAGCACCTAGAGAAGTCATTCGGAAAGCTCCGACAATATTTTTGGGGCACACCCAACTCTCTGGCCCCATACATGAGTACTGTCAATACCCATTGACAAGAAAAGGAGGACAAGAGAAGGCACATACACCTACTCTAGATAAAAAATGGACTTATATTCCAATTATGGTTGTTGATATCACCAAACACATCTTATCAATGGTGAAAGGGAAGATTAAAATCCCTGCCAATATTCTAGAAGCATTCCAGGATAATATAACAAAAATTTCAATAGTACCAGGGGAAGAGACACCTAAATTTTTTCCCACATAAGGGATGACACATTGATATTCCATCCCAGAGCAGATACACACCTATGTTCTAGTGTAAGAGGTTCATGGGGCATAATCCCTTATATCATATGAACAACAATATCAGGAGCATATAGTCATTCCAATTAGAATTAGTCAGTATGTTCTAGTAATCACTTCAAGTAATTTACATAAACATTCCCATGATAACCACTTTTCCCATCAAGTGGCCCCAACTAAGTATAAGAGAGCATCCAAGAATAACTCTTGCCAAAAACTCTTGGAAAATCAAAGTCAAGATGCCATTTTGCTCCTCTTAATGATGGAGTTCTTGAAGCCCTTCGATATTTATCAGTTTCAACTCAAGATATTATCCTCTCATTACCAAATTATGGGAGTGGTAGTAGTAATTCTGAAGTTCATCATTATAAACTTCATCATCAATGCCTACTTCATGAAAATTTTGTCAATACAGGGTTTCTATCTCTAAATGAGTTCCACGACAACCCTCCATGTGACTAGAAGATCATAGAGAAAGAAGATTTATCCCTTGATGTATTCCACCATGGTAATCCTCCACTTGATGTCATTTGTTGTGAATGTCCTATCTAAAGTAGTATTTCCCATTTTCAAGGAAATTTTATAATTGAAAATGTAGAGATGATAATGTTATCCTATCTCCGTGAACATTCAAACACAAGTCTAGTCATGTCAAATTACATTTCCTTGATTGGTGAAACACTTTTTCAACTATAAGACATCATAATGGAATGGTATTTCTCTAAACCACCCTTGGTTCATTTTTCTTCTAATACGGAGCATCCACATTGGTCATACCATGTGGAGAAACTTCTAGTGGAAGTCGATGAATATGTGTTTATCACGAGGAAACAATTAGCTATGGGAGAAGTATCAGACATGTTATGGCCTCTGGAAATTTCTCAGTATAACATTCCAAAATTAATTGTAGAAGATTGAATCCATGATATCTCGCTCAACCTATGGAATATTCATTATCTTTTGAAAACTGGAGTATTACCATATTATGAATATCAAAATAATGTAAAGGTAATATAAGGGTTCCATCACCAAATTGACTTGGCATCTCTCTTAGTTTTTTAACATCGAAAGGTTGAAAAAAAGTGGGGAATCAGTTAGCATGTTTGCCTCAACTCTCTAAAGAGGATACTCTATTTAATTTTTCATTCCCCATCTAGTATTCGTATTAGAGGATGGGGTGCACATAGAGCATTACATTTAACTACACTCTAAAATCAGAAAAGTCCACCAAAAGAAGTCTCATACAATGTTCTTTCCCAAAATCAGCTACAATCAACCAATTTTGTACGTAATCGAATGTATTCTCAAGAACAGGCCTCAACCAGCTCTCATCAGAGTCATTCCCAAAGAAAAAACGTTTTTCAGTTACTTTTAAATCAATCATATGAGAATATTGAGTATGAGTCAATCTTAAAGTATGTTAGCAGTTACAAAATGATAATTTCTGAAATAGTAAAGAAATATTTTGAAATAGGTGATTTGCGTGGTTGTCAGATAATGCATCCAGTTAATGTCTGAACTATAATTCTCAAAATCAAAAGAGAAGTTGCATGAATTTTAGAAATTTCAAATATTGTATTTAAAAATATAATCTAATTATACTTCCAAACCATTGAAATTAATATTTTAACACTATAAAATATATTTCTTAAAAATGTTGTTTTTAGTTAAAATATAGTATTTTTCACTATTCACTGAAATAGGAAAGTTATCAAAAAAACACCAAATATTTATTGAAACTAAATTCTTATGTCTCTATTATTAAGAAGAAGTTTATTTTGTCAAACTAAATACATAGAAATTTCAAATATTGGATTTAGAAAGGGTTCTCTATTAAAAGACGGTAAAATTGCATGTTTTAAAAAAATACTTATTTTGTCTGAAAAAATGAATTTGTTCTTACATTATGTCTAAGAAACTCATAATATAGATTCTAAAATTATAAGGATTGTATATAGTTAAAAATTAAGTTAATATTATTCATAACTATTTTTGAACTGATAGTTTGGTAAGTCGTGGTGCGCTTGAACTCGTTGTTGTGTATAGTTCAAGTTACAGAATTACATTGAAGAAATAATGTATTATGAAATCTTGGGGTGTTACATTCTTCCCTCCTTCAATAAATTTTGTCCTCGCAATTTGAAATTGTTCATTAAAAATAAATGTTTGAAAATAGAAAATACTTTTATAGGAAAACCAACAACATAAGTTGGGTTAATAAAATTTATTTTTAATAAGAGGAAAAGGGAAATGAAGGGGTCACTACCAAATTATGATCACGATTAGGAGAACATTGGTGGAAATTAAAGACACGTAATGGGAGGAAAAACGAAAATATTTAGATTGAGTGATTTATGTCATCAATCAAAAACAAATGTAAAATTGAGGCCCTCAAATCCATAAATCTATGATGATTTAAAATACCACCAGTTCAACAAAACATAATGTATTAGAATAACACATTTTTTGTTTTAAGATCCCTTCCATAAAGTTTAATAATTAATTTACCCATAAAAAAAGAGTGAAAAAAATTAAGTATATAAATATATATATACTTGACAAGTATAGTTTCATCCTTTAACTAATTCCTACCACAAACTCATCTTTCACTCTAGAAGATTTCCAAAAAAAATATTCTATTTACCCTAATCGTGTAGGGTTCTAAAAATAATTAATTTATAATTCAAATATCAGACCCTCTAAAAAAACTAGATTATACAATCTAGGGACATCACGTAGTCCAGTGGTAGGTGATAAATCCCAATCGCACTATGGTTATGGGTTCGATTCCCGCAGCTTTGTCTGATATGAAGGATTGTCACATAGTCTACATGTTTTCCTTTTTATAACAATCCAAAAATATCCTTAACAATAGTATCCAATTTCAAACTTAATCCATTCTAAACTTTAGAATTATCTAAAATACTTCAATCCAAACTCACAGTAAAAAATTTATATGGAAGTTAAACACAGTGAAGATACTTTTTTCAACGTAATAAAATGTGAAAACCATCATCATGTATTATTTTTAAACATGGTAACACCCTGAATTTCCATAAAACTTTATTGATTATATTAATGATCCCTTATCCTTTATATAATACCGGATATATTGCTATATCCAAAAACATTGAATATTTGAACAATGATGAAATAAAAAAACTAGTAATTAGTTCTAAGGAATTAAATAATATACTATATAATTTATCCAAATCAACCATCTATTATTCCAAAATCACTTCTTCATTATCAGGACCATATTAAGGATAACATTTACATCGACCGTGTGTTTTTCCCAAAAGTGGAGCTTACTATTAAGTCACTTTTCATTGAACCATATATTCTCAAAACCTTATTAAAATAGTATTGTAGTACAATCTTTATTTATCTCCATAATTTATATAACGAGTATATTATTGATACAACACTCAAATGAAATATTTCTGTAATAGTAACTTAATAAAACTAGTCATTCTTCTTCATCTGAGGTAGCATCATAACTTGATTATAATCCAATAGAATCATTTTTGGTATACATTGATGACTGGGACATTGACTCGTGTAGTGTCCCAACGCCTTGTAGTTGAATCATTTTACATTTGAAACCTTTTTCTTACCCTTGAAATCTCATACTTGGTGTCCTTTTTTTCGACACAAATAAAAAACTCTCATTCCTATAAAGCATTTAACAAGGTTATTCTTTCCACATTTATCACATATGGGAGAATCCTTATTTCCATTATTCCCTTTATCTATCTTCCTCTCTACCAATAATTTCTTTTTTGACATCCTTTCAAAGCAATAGGACTCTGAAAGTTCTTTACACATCTTATTAACACATGATACTATTTCATCATATGATGATAATATGTGGGAGACTATTTTCTTTCTAAATGATGTCCTAACACCATGAATGATATGATCCTTCATACTATTTATATCATGTGTGTTGGTGGAGGTCTCATTCCATCCATTGGGCAGCATTTCTAAACAATGGCATACACTAGGTTAGTTTATGAATTTCAAATCATAATTCCAAACATGTAAAATACCTAATATAAATTGAAATTTTAATGGATATAATCCATAATCATAAAAATACTTTCATTGAGGAGGTATATACTCATAAATTATTTTTAATGATTTGAAAAGAAAATAATAATTATCCTAAGCATATCCACCGGGAGTGTCGTAGCCAAGAGTGCAGCATGGCATGTTATCATACAGTAGTTCTCATTCGAGTCTAGTTCAAAGATGTGTTTTCGAGTTTTACCCCTAGGTACATCTGTTTTAAAGCCAAATCTACCTACTTGTATCCATATAGGGAAGTATATTCTTGGAAAACTCACAAAGTCTCTTCATAACCAAAATTCTAGGATGTTCTTCTATACTAATACTCAAATCTATCTTAGGGTAATGTGCTCTAATAAGAGTTTATCTTAGTCTAGTTTCTCAAGTTTATTTCTAAACTACCTCTGATTCTAGTAGTAATGCTCTGACCCAAGATTTCCAGAGTTGGTGCATTATTTTACTACATTTGAATGATTACAAGGAATCAAGTCCCGAAATACAGATCTATTTAGCAGTCTTGGAAAATAGATTACATACATGATCCTTACATTACACTTTCTAACATACAAAAAAATAATCCTTTGAGAATTACATTGTTACCTTAGCTTAACACTACATCTCAAACATAAAACTCTTCTTGGAATCCTTGGAAAAATAAAACATATAAAGGGGGGAGCTCAGCTGCTCAGTAAGGATAACAATATGGAGGAAACATTCATAAATAAGCATAAACATTTAAGGCAATGTATAAGACTAAAACAAAAGCCTTTTAATCTTAAAATTCAGCATAATATTTCAAAGATAAAATCAAATAATTATATTTACTTATTCACATAGATATTCTACTAGTCGAATAATCACATGCAATATAAATAGCCACTTTCATAATGATTGAATGCATAATTCTAGACATCATAACCACAAAGTCAATGTCTTCTTCCAAGACTACAAATAATATTTTTTCAAGGCCTTGTTCAAAGACAATAGTTTGTCTCATGATACCTACTGATACATCGAGGAGTTATAGCGGGCTCCACCAGTCACTTAATAAGTCCAATGCATTCCTCATATGAAAAGGTTTAAACATAACATTAAAATTTATATTTAAACTAGCATAAAAAATATCAATACATTATCCTTCAACCAATAATGGTATAAAAATAACACATCCATAGTCAAACATATCATAAAACCTTCAAAACAATATGGAATATTTTTATCATTATAAATCAACTTCAAACAAGTTTAAAATCCATCAAAGGAAGTTGAAATAGATTAAAATTATTTGTAAATCTATTTAAGGGAAATATCCCTTTTTCATGAAAACATTTCAAAGTCACACAATTTCAAAATTAAGATATTTAATGAAATTTTTTAATCAATTTGTCCCATACCAATTTGAAACTTTTTAAAGGAATTAACATTTTAAAATCATTCATATCCATATAAATAAATCCTTAAAAACCATTTTGAACACATGGACATTAATGAGAATGATTTAGAAGAATAAATATTTAAAACATTTAAAATGATTTTTTAGTAAAAAAATCCCTTAAAAAATCCCTTTGATAAATATTTTAAGAAACATGGACATGGATAACAAATATGTCCTAGTATATACTTACGTAAAAACAACCTCGTATAATAAAGAGATTGTGAAATTAACTCTTACCTTGCACTTTCCTTGGGTCGAGGGTACGTTTAACCTCATGTATAATTACCATAGTATGTTATTAAAAAAATACCAGAACCATATTCATATTTATTATATCATAAATGATTCATTTATGACTTTATACAACCCACTTAACAATTATTTTCATGTTAAATTAACATTTCAGGTAATAATGGATTTCTTTTTCGTACGGGTTTTAACATGTTAATCTTGATCGAATCATTTAGATCATGATTTTAATACTTACATAATATGAAAAATGATTTATATATAATATATATTTATAATTTAAATATTTATAATAGATATATATATATATGAAATGGAAAACACCGTTTTTGGAGAAGACACGTAGTGTGTACTCATAAACGCTATTTCTTATTTCATATCATATTAAATGGAAGTATGTGAATGAGATAAATATAAATACATATATATATATATATATATCTTTTAGAATTATTATTTGATATATTACATAATTATTAGTAATATGTATTTTATATTCATCATTGAATGGTGAACATGGAAATGAATCTCATCGCATCGTGGAGATGGTAATCCGTACGTACGCACAAGCAACAATATCATTATTTTGATATTAAAATAGAATATAATTGGACAGTATATCATATATACAGAATCATTATCATGTTATATTTATTATCTACATCATTTTTAATCATTATTATACCCATCCAAATGATGTAGTGTTTGAATAACAAATTGCACCACGACGTGCAGACGGTAAGCCAAACGTACGCACGTATGGTGACATTGTCATTCATATGATTGATAAAATAATGAATATGGTTGTACCATTTTTATAACAACATACCAATATATAGAAGATACTGGAATTATTATTTTATAATGGAAACAACAATGAAAAAGATGTGGAAGAGAAAAATAACATAAAAGAGGTGATGAAATATTTACCTCTTCTTCGTGTTCTTAATTTTGATTTGATCAAAAGGGCTCCTTAAGTTGGATTTCTAATTAAAGTAAGACATCTAGGATGAAGTGAGGACAGTTTAGAGGATATTGGGCCTCGATTTGGCTGATTCAAATGGCTTTGGAGGTGTCAATTTGAGATAAGGGGAAGTGCCCTTTTATAAGAGGGGTGAGGGGCACTTTATGAAAAGATTAAAGTATTAATTTGTTATAAAATAATATTCGGTTTATATTGGATAAAGATTAATTTATTTTGATAATTATGTTTTTATTGGTGGAACTACTCTCAAAAAATAAGTCTTAGACATGTTTAGGTAACAATTTTATCCTTATCTTTTATATTTAACTCTTAGATAAATAGTTTAACTTTTACCATGTCTTCTTGTTTTCTTACAATGTATGGTTACAAAACATAATATAAACATCCAATAGAACCTAAAGAGGTTCATTAATGACTTATGTAATATTATATAATAAATATTCCCAATCCTTATATTTTTAGTAACATTATATCAACCAATAATTTAGTATTTGTTTTAGAAACTATTTTATGTCAATTTTGACACTATTTTGTATTTGTTTTTATTTAAAATAATAACAGCATTATTTCTTCGAAAAAATTGACTGAATCAAACCTAACATGTCATATTAACTTATAATATTAGTTCAATTATTCCAAAGGCTTAAATTGATTTTATTTGGGTATTTATAATACCAATTATATATATCTTTTATTAATAAGTTAATTATTGTATCATCATTGTGTCACAAATAAATTTAATTATTTAATATCTAAAAATTAAAAATAAAATACCATTATGTAATAAATCATTTTATATTTATAATTAATATTTATAATATATTTTATCTTATGCATAACCCTATATTAAAAATGTTTTAGTTGTGAAAACTTGAATTTGACACTTTTAACTCTTCTTTAAATTAAATAATAAAAATTGTCATAATATAATACTAGTGGACCTAAAGGATGATATTTTATTCCTAAGGTTTTTATTGGTCGAATTAAACTTATCCAATAGAATTAGGACATGTGTTAGGGTAATTATAATATCATTTTTACCCTTAATTACCCTATTTACTTTTAACCGTTGTAAATAAAAGTCAAATGTTACTATTAAAAAAATATTATTTTATTCTTATTGAACTAAATTTTACTTAAATAGGATAACCATGTCTCTCATAATTTTTAAATTCCACTCAAAGAGTGGTAAAATTATGTTTTTTTTTCAAATTTTCAAATGCTCCTAGAAGGTTGGTAAAAGACGGTAAAAAGTCCAATAAAAGTTTTATATATCTAAACATATTATAAAATGACTACAATGAAATACATTGAACTTATATAGGTATTATGTATATATTTGGACCTAAAATAAATGTATATAAAATAAATAATTATTTATATAAAAAGTCAATTTTAACCAATAACGCAGTGTTTTCCCCTATTCATCGAAAATTGAATGTCTTTAGAAAAATACCAAAATTTCACCCTAAGATAATTTTGATTTTATGAATTCAAAAAAGAAGTCTATTTTATTATATTAAAAACAAAGAAGTTTCATTTATTAATTTAAAATTAATTCCCATTGTCAAAACCAAAAAACGTGTTTTCACAAATAATAAGTACCATAAAATTAGTACTTGTTTTTGGTCAATTTTAAAGTGAAATTACTTACAATGGAAAGAATTGGATTAAATGGTGAAAATATAATCCATTTAGACTTACAAACCATTAAAATTTATTATTTAACACTATAAATTAATTTTATTAAAAAATTTGTTTTTTTTTAAAATATAGTATTTTTCAGTATTCACCCAAATATGAAAGTTATCATAAAAACACCAAAAAATTATTAAAACTAAATTATTTTGTCTTGATTCTAAATAAGAAGTTTATTTTGTTAAATTGAATATTTAAATGTTTAAAATATTGGATTTAAAAAGGGTTCACCATTAAAAGGCGGTAAAATTGAATTTATTTTTAAAAATACATCTTTTATCTAAAAAAATGAATTTGTTCTTGAATTATGTCTAAGAAACTCATAATATAGATTTGAAAATTATAAGGATTAAATAAAGTTAAAAATTTTGTTAATACAATTCATAACAACTTTTGAACGGATTGTTTGGTATGTCGTGGTGCGCTTGAACTCGATGTTGCGTCTGGTGCAAGTTATTGAATTACTTTGCAGAAATAACATATTATGAAATATTGGGGAGTTACATGGGTGGTATTAAGTAAATATGTCCTGAATAAATTCATTCTAAATTCTTTTTAAAAAAATCTTTTCTTTTACCATAGGTTTTTACATTTTAACATTTCATATTTTACCTTGGTAACAAATTTTTAATTAAGTAATTCATAAAATATTTTAAAAAATAAGTTAACCCATATTAAAATATTTTTATTTTTTAAAAATAATTTCATTCTATATTTATTCAAATTATATAGAAAAATATGATAAAATAAACTTTTAAATTAAATATATAATAGATAAAAAACCAATATTTGAAGATAAATGGAATTTAACCGATATGTGTTATTAATATTATTTTGTATTGATTACTAATTGAATGGGTGTTAATAATGTTATATATATGTTTAAAATATTATTATATCCATCATTTAAACTAGATCAATTAAATTTATTAGATAAAAATTACACTATACAAATAAAAGAATTCATTAAAAAAATCACCGTTATCATAGAAATTAACATTAATCGTAATAATTTTTTCATTATTTATAAAAATAAAAATAAAATAGTTAAATAATATTAATATTTTTAACATAAATAAAATATAATTTTTTATTTATTTAATTTCTAATTTTTATAATGTCTAATTTTTAATATAAGCACATAAAAATAATTTTTAGTGTGAACTATTACATATGTTTCCAAAATTTTAAACATGTGTTTTATAAATTCAACATCGTATAATTAAATTTTTCATATTACTTATGAAATATAAATTTTTTATATAATAATGTTTTTGAAACTTTTAGTTCGTTATTTTATTATAAAAGTTATTGTTTTTAGAAAAACTAATATTTATATTATTCACCTAGAAATAAATCATTTTATTAAAATATAAAATGTCATATTATAATAATTTTGATATAATGAATTCATAAATGAAGATTATTTTATTTAATAAGATTTATAAATTTTATAAATTTTTCATTTATAATAAAAATATAATTTTTAAGTTAATCTTCTTTCATTGGAAATTGTGTTTTTAAAAATTATGTGTTCTTAATATTTTTTCATGTAAACATATAATTTAAATAATTTTTATATGTCAGTTCATATATAGTGATATTTTAATACCTTTAAATTTAATATATTTGAATAAAATATGCAATTCTTAACAAACCAGGTTTTTGGGAAAAAACATTACTTTTATATTAAATATGGTTTAACAAATACCATTATAATTAATTACATATATTCTAAAATTTAATTTTTCTAATACATTTATATAAAAATGATTATTTTAATTTTCTATACACATCATATAACATTCTAAAAATAGTGATATTCTTATTTATAAATAATGCATTAATATATATATATATATAATTTTAATAACAAATCTTTATTTCATTATGAGTTATATTATTTTAAATTTACTAATTTATAGTAGACTACTTTAGTATAAATATTTCATATTTGAAAAATTACAATATATTCAACAACTATATTTACAATGACCATGTTTCCAATGACCATATTTGAAATTACCATATTTATAATGCCATGATTTTTTCATAAATATAGACCTAGAAAATAAACTATTCATTCCACTCTCACTTCGCTTGGAATGTTTATTATATAATATTCTATATTTTTTCATATTAATTTCTCCTTTCATGGAAATCTTCCTCATTATAGGTTTTTTTCAGCTATTGGTGATCCTCAATGATGAATATGATGGAGGATATTTCCTAGTTGTGACTATTTTATTATTTTATTTCTATTTTCCACTATTGATTTATGAACTTTTAATGGATGTATTTCACCCACGATAAGTAATAATCCAAGTTGTGTAGTGATTATTATTATGTTATTTAATTATAATTTCCCATGTGTGAGTGAATATAGTCTGTTTATATAGGCTTTTATATTGCAGGGAAAATTTTCAAAACATGTTTCAATCAATTTTAAAGAATATAGAAAAGTTCATTAAAGCTATAGACATAAATAATAATAATAATGATAATTATGATAACAATAATAAATAATCCTAAAAAATGGGCATTATATTCTCCCAAAAATTAAATTACACCCTAGTAATTTTGATTATCACATATTAGTAGAAATAGCTATGAGAATATAATTTATAGAGATGAATCTTGATAAGATTTATTGATAGATATTGACATTGAAAAATTTGGAAACATATATCCTTCCTTGAAAAATCATTATCAATAATTTTGTGTTTTTCTCTAACTATTTGGGCCAAGAGCCTACAATAATTTGTTATCAAGACCCACATTATATAATTTTTTTTCTAGAGAGGGTTTATCAGTATCCTTTCATTAATATAATAACATTGTTCAATATGAATTTTTTTTCTTATTCCATATAATTTTCCATCTATATTGATAGAACCTATAATGTCCTTCCACTTATATCACTAATTGGCGCACTGGTCGGTAGTCTCTACATACCTCTTATTCTCCTCCATGATTTCTAGAGGATTATCACTAGAAATAGAGGTCTAATGATTTGTTTTGGGGAGCCTATACCCCATATATTTGAGTAAAATATCTTATATAAATTACAAAATCTAATTTATCAATATAAAAATATATTACATTACTCAAAAATCTTAATATTTTGAATAAAATAAATATTTTAATACAGAAATACAAGATGGATCCCCCACCAGGTCGATCATATTTACAGGTAAAAAACAAAGGACAACACTAATTCATTAATATTGATACTTGGGGCTCTATAGTAATCCATAAGCCTCACCACATCCTTAATTCCATACCCATATAATCTAGTGGACTCAATCATGAAATAAAAGGCCTCATCCCAACCTAAACCTAAAATATGTAAAGGATTCTTGGGTATTGTGTCCCAAGAAGGGTGAGAGTATAACTCTGTATTCCACCAATAATGGGATAACTAAATATTACTAGTTTGAAGAAAGATCATATATATATTCCCAAGTAAACAAGTAGTGGTAAAATAATTTCAAATAGTTAAAATTGATATGATAAAAAACATAAAACATAGGGGATCTGGTTTCACCCAAGGAATATTACATACCTTCTTCAGCCCATGTTATGAAGTGTCTGAGAGTTTTGTGATGAAAATTCCAAAAGCAATCACCCAAAAAGGGGTAATATACCCATACCTTGTAACACCCTAACCCCAGAATCCAAGATTAGATGCATTATTGCGTATCATTGGCATGATCATAGAATATCAATTCTCGAAAGACCGATTAGCTTAGTTGCCTTGTAAGTACTAGATACATTCATAAGGTTTACATTACATCATTAAATGGAAAACTAGAACAACATTGTTTCCATAGACAACACTGAGATCCCAGAGACTATCCCTGCAGGTCAGTCATAATATACTTCTTCGCATCCTAAAAAAATAAAACATAGAAAGGGGTGAGCTCAAATGCTCAGTAAGGATACCAATATACCAGAAACATTCATGAATAAGCAAAAACATTCAAGGCAATGTATAGAACTAAAAGAGAAGCCTTTTCAACATAAAATTCATCATAATATGAAAATATAAATCAAAATTATTCCATTTAATTACTCACATAGATATTCTACTAGTTGAATAATCACATGAAATATCAATTTCCACATTCATAATGATGGAATGCATAAGTCCAAACTTCATAACCACATATTAAAGGTCATGTACCAATACTACATATAATATTTTGTCAAGGCCCTGTTCCAAGACACTAGTTTGTCTCATGATACCTACCGATGCATCAAGGAGCTATAGTGGGCTCCACCTGTGACTTACTAAGTCCAATACATTCCTCATATGAAAATGTTTAAACATAACATAAACATTGGTATTAAAACTAGAATACGAAATTCCAATACTTTAACCATAAACCATGAACGGTATAAAAATAACACATCCACAGTCCACCATATCACAAAACCTTCAATACAATATGGAAGATTTTATCATAATATGTCAACTTCAAACAAGTTTAAAATCCATCAAAGGATGTTGACATTGATGAAAAATATTTGATAAACTTTTTGAGAGAAATATCCCGTTTTCAAGAAAACATTTAAAAGTCACACAATTTAGAAAGAGAGACAAGTAGAGACATTTTTGAATCAAAGTGTCTGATTCCACTTTGAAACTTTTGAAAGTAATTAACATATTTAAATCATTCTAGTCCATATAGAAAATCCTTAAAACCATTCTGAAAACATAAACATTAATGAAATTTTTTTAGAGGAATAAATATTTAAAACATTTAAAATGATGTTTTAGTAAAAAAAAGTCCCTTCAAATAATCTCTTTGAAAACTCCCTCATGAAACATGGAAATGGATAATAAATATGTCCCAGTAGATACTTACATAAAAACAACCTTAGATAATAAATATATTGTGAAATTAACCCTTACCTTGTACATTTCCTTGGTTTAGGGTAGGTTAACCTCCTGTATAATGGTGAAATAATTGTTATTAAATTATAAAATAATCATATACATTAATATGATATCATATATGATATTTTAACAATGCTTTGTTAATAATATCTTAGTATTATCGTCGTTTCGTGTGTTAAATGATTTGTTTTCCTTTATATGATTTGTTATGTAAGTAAAGTTTGTTATGTATAGGATGTATATTATTAATATTCAGAATTATGTTAAGTCTTTAAAAATTATTTTTAATCACCTAATGAAAATTAGTCTTCAATGGATGCGATGGGGAATAAATCGCATAGTATTCATGGAGATGGTAATCTATACGTACGCACGAGCGACAATATAATTATTTTGATTTTAAAATAATATATAATTAGATGGTATAACAAATATAAAGAATCAGTATCATGTTTTATTTATTATTTACATGAATTCCACATCATTATTATACCCATCCAAATAATAATGTCTTGAATAACAATTACACCATGACCTTGAGATGGTAAGCTGTACGTACGCACGTATGGTGACATGTCATTCAGAGGATGGATAATATAATGAATATGGATGTACTATATTTATAATAACATAATAGTATATATAAGATATTTGAGTTATTATTTTAGAATGGAAACAACAAAGAAAGAGGACGTCGAAGAAGAAAGGAACTTGAAAGAGGTGATTAATATTTACCTCTTCTTCGGATTCTTCCTTTTGATTTGATCAAATGGGATCCATAGGATGGCTTTCTAACTAAAGTAATCCCTCTAGAATGAAGTGAGTACCGTTGAGAGGGTATTTAGGCAGGGTTCGGTTGATCCAAATGGCTTTGAAGATGTCAATTAGAGATAATATAGATTTCCATTTTATAAGAGGGGTGAGGGGCACCTTATGAACTGCAAAACATATAATTTTATAATAAAATAATTTTCTATTTATAATGGCTCAAAAAATAATTATTTAAAGGATAAGGTGGTTGTGGGTAGAAAACCACTCAACAAATAGATTTCATATTGGTTTGAGTCACCATATTAACTTTACCTTTTAGATTTAACTCTAAGTTAAATAGTTTGACATTTACCATGTCTCTTTGTATTTTTATATTATATGGTTAATAATCTTACTATAAACTTCTAAGAGAATACCAAGTGCTTAATTAATAATATAAATATAATTATATACATCTTTTGGATGCACCGTATATTTTTAGAAATAGAATATCAATTAATAATATAATATTTGTTTTAAAAACTCTTTTAGGTCAATTTTGACACTATTTGGTATTGTGTTTTTTGATAAATTCATCACAGCATTATTACTTCGAAAAAAATTCATCTAACCAAAAATAACATATCATTTGAACCTGTAAAATTAGTGTAATTCATAAAATGTCTCAAATTACATTTATTTGGATATTTATAATATTAATTATTTTAATCTTTCATTAATACTGTAATAACTGCATCATCATTGTGCCATAAATAACATAAATTATTTAATGTCTAAAAAATATAAATAAAATACCATTATGTAGAAAATATTTTTATATTTATAATGAATATTTATAATTTTATTTATCTTATCTGTAACCCTATACTAAAAATGTTTCAGTTATTAAACATTGAATTTGACAATTTTTACTCTTCTTTGAATTAAATAATAAAAAATGTCCTAATCTAATCCAAGTGGGCCTAAAAGATCATATTTTATTCACAAGGTTGTTTTTGTTTGAATTATACCTATCTAATAGAATTAGGAAATGTGTTACGTTATTAATAATATCATTTTTACACTTAATTACCCTATTTACTTTTAACGGTGGTAAATAAAAGTAAAAAGTTACCATTCACCATAAATTGTTTTCATCATATTGAACCAAATTTTACTTACTGATATAAAATGTGTCTCTCGGATTTTTTAAATTCAACTCACAGATATGATAAAATTATGTTTTATGTAAATTTGAAAATGCTCCTAGGAGGTGGGTAAAAGAAGGTAAATAGTACGATCAAATTTTTATATATCTAAAATTATTATAAAATAACTCCAATGAATTACATTAAATACATATAGGTATTATGTATCTTTTTTGACCTAAAATAAATTTAAATAAAATATATTATTTTTAAAATAAAAAATCGGTTTTAAACAATAACTCTATGTTTTTCACTATTCATTAAAAATTGAATGTTTTCAGAAAAAATACCAAAAATTCACCCCGAATATAATTTTGATATTCTGAATTAAAAAATGAATTCTTTTTTACCAATTTCCAAACATATAAGTTTCATTAATTAATTTAAAATTATTTCTCATTGTCAAAACCAAAAAGTGTATTTTTAAAAAATAATAACTATCAAAATATTGACACCTGTTTATGTCCAATTTCAATGTCAAATTACTTACAATGACCATCAATGGATTAAATGGTAAAAATATAAATTAATTATACATCCAAACCATTAAAATGTATAATTCAACACTATAAATTATTTTTATTAAAAAAAAATTTTCAGTTAAAATATAGTAATTTTCACTATTCACCCAAAAATGAAAGTTAACAGAAAAAGGAAAAATATTTATTGAAACTAAATTCTTAAATCTTGTTTATAAAGAAGTTTATTTTTTGTAGTTGAATATATAAAAGTATCAAATATTTTATTTAAAAAAGTTTCACCCTTAAAAGTCACTAAAATTGAATTTTGTGAAAAATACTTCTTTCATCTGAAAAAAAGAATTTGTTCTTAAAATATGTCTATGAAACTCATAATATGGATTCTAAAATTATATGGATTATATAAAGTTCAATATTCAGTAAATAAAATTCATAACTGCTTTTGAACGGCTAGTTTGGTAAGTTGTGGTGCGCTTGAACTCATTGTTGCGTGTAATAGAAGTTATTGAATTACATTGAAGAAATAACATACTTTAAAATATTGGGGTGTTACATTCATCCATCCTTAAATAAATTTCATCCTCCTAATTTGAAATTTTTCTTCGAAAATAAATGGTTGAAAATAGGAAATACATTTGTGGGAAAACCCACATTGGAAATTGGGTTAATAAAATTTAGTCTTAATAAGAGGAAAAGGGGAATGAAAAAGTCACCACAAAAGTATGATATAGATTAGGAGAACATTGGTGGAAATTAGAGACACATAATTAGAGGGAAAACATAAATATTCCTAAAGAGTGATTGAGGTCATCAGCCACAAACAATTGTAGAATTGAGGGCCTCAAAGACATCAATCTATAATGATTTAAATTATCATCGGTTCAACAAAACATAAGGTATTAGGATAACACATTTTTAGTTTTAAGATCCCTTACATAATGTTTAAGAATTAGTTTCTTCATAGAATAAGAGAAGAAAAAAAATATATACTTGAAAAGTAGATTTTCATCCTTTAACTAATTTCTACCACAAACTTATCTTTCACTCTAAAAGATAATAGAACTAAAAAAATATTTTATTTATCCTATTCGTATAGGGTTCCAAAAAATGATTTTATAACTCATCTGCCAGACCTTTTAAAAAAACTACTTTATTCAATCAAGGACATCATGTTGGCCAGTTGTAGGTTATACACCCTTGTCTCCCTTCAGTTGTAGGTTCAAGTCTCGTGGCCTTTCGAGACATGACAGGTTGCAGCCTAACCTCCAGGTTGTCCTTTTTATGGCAATCCAAAAATAATCTCAAACTATCATAATCCAAAATAATTCTATCCAAACTCACTGTCTGAAATTTATAATGAAGTTAAACACAATGAAGATCCTTTTTTCCATGTAATAACATGTGAACACCTTCATCGTGTATTATTTTAAAACACTACAAAATCTTGAATTACCATAAAACCTTATTGATTACATTCATGCTCCCTTATTCCTTATTGAATACTGGGTATACTCCTTCTATCCAAAAATGTTGTAAACTCCAACAATAATGGAATATAAAAAGCATTAATTAGTTTCAAGGTAGTCAGGAATAGCCAATATAATTTGTCCAAATCTTTCATGTATTATTCCAAATATCACTACATCGGTATCAGAAACATATTATGGTTTATCTTTCTCTCAACCATATATTTTACAAAAATTTATCCTTCTATTGAGTCACTTTTCTTGGTTCCACACAATCTCAAGTCCTTAATAAAATAGTAATATAGTACAATCCTTATAAACTCTATAATTCTTATAAAATGTACATCATTAATAAAATACTCAAATGACACAATAATTTAATAACAATGTAAGAAATCTAATCATTACTCTTCATCTTCTGTAGTATCATAAATTTATTATTATCCAATAGTATCATTTGGGGTATACTCTTATTATTTGTACATTGATTCACATAGTGTCCCAACTCCTTTCAGATGAAGAATTGTATATTTGAAACTTTTTTATTGCCCTTGAAATCACGTACTTGGTGTCCCTTTTCTCTACACATATAACAAACTCTCATTCTCTTAAAATATTTACCAATGTGATTCATTCCATAGTTATAAAATATGGGAAAAGTATTCTTTTCCCCCATCCCATTATCCATCTTTCTCTCTTCCATCCTTTTCTTCTCTTGCTTCCCTTCAAAGACATAGGACTGAGATAATTCTTTACTTATCTTATTAACACATGATATTATTTCTTTATATGTTGAGATTACATGGGAGACTATTTCCCTTCTAAATGATGGCCTAATACTGTGAAATATATGATCCTTCTTACTCTTTGGATCATATGTAATGTTGCAGTTCACAGTCCTTATACTGGGTGCCATTTCTATACAATGGCATACACTAGGTTAGTTTATGAATTGAAATGAATAATTCCAAACCTGTAAAATACCTAATGTAAATTGAACAGTTTATGGATATAATCCATAATCATAAAAATATTTTATTTGAGAAGGTATATACTCATAAATCCTTCATAATGATTTGCAATGAAAATGAGAATTATCCTAAGAATATCCCCTAGGAGTGTCCTAACCAAGACTGCATCAAGGCCCATTGTCATGCACCAGTTCCCATTCGAGCCTTGCTCAAAGTAGTATTTTTAGGTTTTACCCCTAGGTACACCTGTTCCAGAGCCACCTCTACTTGATCGTTTCTAGACAGGGATGTATTTGATTAGAAAACTTACAAAATCTTTATAGTACTAAAATTCTAGGAAGTTCTTATATACTAATCATCAAAGTCTATCTTAGGGGTATGTACTCTAATTAGAGTTAATCTAAATCTAGTTTCCAAGGTTTGTACTACACTTCCTCTAATACCAACTATAACGCCATGACCCAAGAATCCCAGAGATCAATGAATTATTACGTATCATTGGCATGATCAAAAAGGAAGAAGTCTTGATAGACTGATTAGTTTAATAGCCTTGGAAATACTAGATACATTCATAAATTTTACATTACATCATAAAATGGAAAAATACAACAACATTGTTTCCGTAGACAACATTTAAATCCCATAGGCTATCCCTGCAGTTCAGTCATAATATACTTTTTCACATCCTAAGAAAAATTAAACATAAAAAGGGGTGAGCTCAGATTCTCAGTAAGGATAAAAATATTTCAGAAACTTTCATAAATAAGCATAAAAATTTAAGGAAATGTATAGAACTAAAACAAAAGCCTTTTCAATATAAACATCTTTATAATATGGAAAATATAAATCAAAATAATACCATTTACTAACTCAAATGGATATTATAATAGTCGAATAATCACATGAAATATCAATAGCCACTTTCATAATGATGGGTTGTATAATTCTAGACTTCAAAACCACATAATCAAAGCCTTATACCAAGACTACAAATAACATTTTGTCAAGGCCTTGTGCCAAGACACTAGTTTGTCTCATGAGAACTACCGATTCATTGAAGAGCTATAGCGGGATCCACCTGGCACTTACTAAGTTCAATGCATTACTTATATGAAAAGGTTTAAACAAAACATAAACATTTGTATTAAAACTATAATACTAAATGTCAATAATTTAACCATAAACCATGAATGGTATAAAAATAACACATCCACAGTCAAACATATCACAAACACTTCAATAAAATATAGAATATTTGTATCATAATAATTCAACTTCAAACAAGTTTAAAATCCATCAAAGGATGTTGACATAGATGAAAATTATTTGTAAAACTCTTTGAGAGAAATATCCCTTTTTCATGAAAACATTTAAATGTCACGCAATTTAGAAAGGAAGACAATTAAATAAATTTTTTATTCAATGTTTTCCATACCACTTTGAAATTTTTTAAAGGAATTAAACTTTTTAACACATTCATGTCCATATAGATAAATCCATAAAAACCATTTCAAAAACATGAACATTAATGAGAATAATTTAGAAGAAAAATCATTAAAAGGTTTAAAAGGTTTTTTTAGTAAAAAAATTCCCTTAAAAAATACCTTGGAAAACTCTTTCATGAAACATGGACATTGATAATAAATATGTCCTAGTATATACATATGTAAAAACAACCTCAGATAACAAAGAGATTGTAAAATTAACCATTACCTTGTACTTTTCATTGGTCAAGGGTAGGTTAAAATCCTGTATAATGATGAAATAATTGTTATTAAATTATACAAGAATCATATACATTAATATGATATCATATATGATCTTTTAACATTACTTTGTTAATAAAATCTTAGTATTGTCGTCATTTCAGGTGTTAACTGATTCGTTTTCCTTTATATTATTTTTTACATAAGTAATGTTTTTTATGGATAGGATGTATCTTATTCATATTCAGAATGATATTAAGTCATTATAAATTAATTTTAATAATCTAATGAAAATTAGTCTTGAATGGATATGATGGGGAATGAATCTCATCGCGTTCGTGGAGACGGTAATATGTACGTACGCTTGAGCGACAATATCATTCTTTAGATATTAAATTAATATATAATTGGATGAAATATCATATATACAGAATCATTATCATGTTATATTTATTATTTACATCAATTACACATCATTATTATAACAATCCAAATATTATTGTATTGAATAACAATTACACCATGACGTGGAGATGGTAAGTTGTACGTACGCACGTATGGTGACATATTATTTAAAGGATAGATAGAATAATGAATATGGTTGTACCATATTTATAATAACATAACAGTATATAGAAGATACTGGAGTTATTATTTTAGAATGTAAACAACAATGAAAGAGGAAGTGGAAGAAGAAAGGAACTTGAAAGAGGTGATGAAATACTTACCTCTTTGTCGGGTTTTTCATTTTGATTTAATCAAAAGGGCTCCTTAGGATGGATTTATGACTAAAGGAAAGACTCTAGGATGAAGGGAGGATAGTTAAAAGGGTATTTAGGTAGGGTTTGGCCGAGAAAAATGGCTTTGATGGTGTGAATTATAGATAAGGGGGACTGTCCTTTTATAAGAGGGGTGAGGGGCACCTTAGGAACATCTATAAATAATATTTTATAATAAAGTCATTTTAGTTTTCTAATGGCTCAAAAATAAATTATTTAAAGGATAAGGTGGGGCTGGGTCGAAAACAAATCAACCAATAGGTTTTAGATAGGTTTGGGTTTCTATATTAACTTTATCTTTTTTATTTAACTCTTATTTAAATAGTTTGACATTTACCATGTCTCTTTGTATTTTTATATTATATGGTTAATAAACTTACTATAAAATTCTAAGAGAACCCAAAGTGGTTAATTAATGATACACCTATCATTATATATGTCTTTTGGTCAAAAATTATATTTTGAGGAATAGAATATCAAATAATAATATAATATTTGTTTTAAAAACTCTTTTATGTCAATTTTGACAATATTTGGTATTTTGTTTTTTCTAAATTCATAACAGCATTATTTCTTCAAAAAAATCCATATAACCAACCCTAAAAAGTCATGATAATATAGAAAATTAGTTTAATTCATAAACAGTATCAAATTACATTTATTTGGATATTTATAATATCAATTATTTTAATAGTTCATTAATCTGGTAATTAGTGCATCATCATTGTGTGTAAAATAAATTAAATTATTTAATGTATAAAAAATATAAATAAAATAAAATTATGTAGTAAATATAAATACCTTTCAAATTAATATTTATAATAGAATTTGTCTTATGTTTAACCCTATATTAAAAATGGTTTAGTTATTAAACTTCGAATTTAACACTTTTAACTCTTCTTTGAATTAAATCATAATAATAAGTCTCCTAATCTAATCCAAGTGGACCAAAAGGATAGTTTTTTATTCATAAGGTTGTTTTTAGTGGAATTATACCAATCTAATAGAATTATTATAGGTGTTAGGGTAATAATTATATCATTTTTACCATTAATTACCCTACTTACTTTCTACCGTGGTAAATAGAAGTAAAAATGTAACTATTCAAAAAAAATTATTTTCATCTTGTTGAAACACATTTTACTTACTGATATCAACTGTGTCTCTCATATTTTTGAAATTCAACTCATAAAAGAGGTAAAATTATGTTTTATGTAAATTTGAAAATGCTCTTAGGAGGTGGGTAAAAGACAGTAAAATGTTCGAAAAAATTTTTATATATCTAAAATTATTATAAACCGACTCCAATAAATTACATTGAATTTATATAGGTATTATGTATCTATTTTGACCTAAAATAAATTTAAATTAAATAAATAAATATTTAAATAAAAAGTCAGTTTTAAACAATAACTAAGGGTTTTTCACTATTCATCAATAATTCAATGTTTTTAGAAAAATATAAAAAATTTACCCTTAGCTAATTTCAATATTTCGAATTCTAAAATGAAATCTATTTTACCAATTTTAAAACATATAATTTTCATTGATTAATTTACAATTAATACCACTTTTCAAAACCAAAAGGCGTATTTTTAAGAGATAATAACTATAAAAATATTGACACTTTTTATGCCTAATTTCTACGTGAAATTACTTACAATGGCCAATATTTGATTAAATAGAAATAATATAATATAATTATACTTCAAAACAATTAAAATGTATAATTCAACACTATAAATTATTTTGACTAAAAAAGTTTTTTTCAGTTAAAATATAGTATTTTTCACTATTAACCCATATATGAAAGTTATCAAAAAGACACCAAATATTTGCTGAAACATAATTCTTATGTCCCTATTCTAAATATAAGTTTATTTTTGTCAAAGTGAATATATAAAAGTATCAAATATTGCATTTAAAAAAGGTTCTCCATTAAAAGGAGGTAAAATTACATTTTTGGAAAAATACTTCTTTCATTTGAAAAAAATGAATTTGTTCTTAAATTATGTCTAAGAAACTCATAATATGGATTCTAAAATTATATGGATTATATAAATTTACAAATTAAGTTAATATTATTCATAACCGCTTCTGAACGGCTAGTTTGGTAATTCTTGGTGTGCTTGAACTCAGTGTTGCGTGTAGTATGAGTTATTGAATTATGTTGAAGAAATAACATACAATGAAATCTTGGGGTGTTACAAACCTAGTCAAAACAATTAGAATCATGTGGTAATATAACAATCCATGTATCCTTCCATCCACATATGGAGGATCATATTCACACTTGGCTTAACCAACACGTATGTCCCCTAGGGGCTATGTTCACACAAGTTTAATAAAAATTCTCGATGTAACCTAGGGGACATTTTCACCCAAGGTTAAACATATTTTATTTAATCCCTATAAGGATATGTTCAATCCATTTTTACCATAATGTGAAACCAATGAAATATAAAAATTTAAAAAATGACACATCACAATCTTTTCCACACAATCATAAGGTAAAAAAATCGACATTTATTTTCCAAAAAATCAATTTATATTGGCCAAACAATTTCAAAATCTGTTTAAAAAGAATATTTCTAAAAATATTCCAAATTACCAAATCCAAAATACATATTTATAAATTCACTAAACACATGTCCTTAACCCCATTCCAAATATCAATTTCAATAACTAAACCACCATTGTTTCAAGAACTATTTAAAAATTCCATATCCAAAAGACATTTTTTAATTTTAAGACATATAATTAAAAGACAATTTAATTACCCAAAACTAATGGTAAAATTATAAATCATAATTTACACCAGGATAAAACTTCGCATATGCCTTATGGAATATTACAATTTTAAAAAATAATTAGTTTTTAATACTACCACTTGGAAATTTGGGAAAAGTGTACCCAAATTCACTTTAAAAGTAAAATAATACTATGGTAAAACATGAGTATCACCTAACTAAATTATGGAGAATTTATATTAAACTTTAAGATCCAGTTGCTTCTTTTGAGGCCTTTATAAGCCTAGTTTCAATCCAACTAGCCATCTTTATCCACATGAGTTTTTAACTCATGCCTAACATACATAAAAATTAATATTTAGAAATTTAAAATTAACTTAACAGCTCAAATAGACCAATTAAAATTTTGAATAATTGTTAAAATCTCTATGAGAAGCCTCTCCGCACATGAAATTTGACCAAACACCCATGGGTTGCCCCTTATGGATCCCCGACATCGATTCAGGCCAAATACCAAACCTATCATGCCAATATCAGAGGATATTCATTATTAAATTTTTATAAAAACCTAAATTAATTATTATGTGAGACTTACTTATGTTAAATCGTTGAGAAGAAGAACTTTTGACTCTATTCAGGACATCCCCTTTCTTGGAAATATAAAATGCCCATCCAGAATGGATTCCATAAATATATAACGGAACTCAAATTGGAATCCTTTCTAGTGTAGAGGAAAATATTTGAAATAATTGAATATAGGTTCAAAATATACTTGAAAATTCTGATTCTAACCATAAAATTTTAGAAGACACCCATGAAGACCACCCCTTCATCAAGGGATAATTGAAAGAATAAGGGGATGGGATCCCCTTCCTTGGTGAGGAAAATAGTAATAGTAGGAAGAGGTTATAATATTAAAAGTAGGGGTAGTTATTTTACTCTTTTAAACCCCACTAACTAGCCAATATTGTTTAATTGACCATATGGTGACTCATATAGTGTAAATAGACAACTTCAAGTCCTAGTAGAAAGTTGGGGTAGTAGAATACATCCTAGCTATCTCAACATCCCAATAGTTCATCCCTAAACCATTCTATAACCATTCAATAACTATTAAATATCCAATAGCACCCATTTGATGTTTCCCATTCACGCAAAATTATGTTTGAATCCAATATCAAAATTGGATCCTCTAACTAAATGAAATGTTCAGTATCCTAATAGAATTTCAAACCCAATAGAACATGCCAGGTGTTAGAATATCCCAATTGTAGAACTTCTCATCCTTGAGAAGTCCCATCAAGTATTTTATCATTGGTCTCAACCTACATAGTTTTGTAATTCCCATTCAGATGGATGCACTCCATTCGTTTATTTTGAAGTCATTTTTTCTAGACAACATTAAAATCATTATATCTAAACAACCAAAAATTAAGCCAACACCCATCATTTTTATTAAATATCAAAATAATGCTTGACCACATTAGTCTTCCCCAACACATGCTCATGACATCACAAAAATGATTCCTTGGTTTATAGGGTTCCCCAATATAATTTTTAAATTATTAAGTCCAATTTTGGTACCTAGATAAATCCTTCCATTGGAATCTCCTATCAAACAAAATTTCATAATTCCACCAACTGGATGGGAATAGGTCCCCAATTATCACACCCAATCTTACATGGGAACATCGCTCAAACAAATATGCCATTATTTTTTCAAAAATTTCAATAAAAAATTAGATTCATATCCATTATCCAAGAGAAACCAAAGATTTAATAATTTTTAAATCATATAAAAATACCAAAATAACCTCATTTTATCCAAAATTAGAGCTACTATGTGGTTTTCAGCTCATCGCGCCAAGTTACACATGGGGGAACAATATGAACCTCGTCGGAAAAATATTCTTTAAAACAATCATATTTATCCATAAATGAGCTTATAATTTACATTATCATGATTAATCTAAATCTAAATACATTTCATGATCAATAAAAACACACACACTAGATTGAATACCCAAATCCTGGTGAAATTTTGAGGATGAAAAACCAACCTACCAAATGATACACCATTTCCTACCACACCATGAGCACTGAAATACCTAGGATCCTATACCTATGGATCATCTTAATTATTCTTGAACCCAGTATTAAAACATTGACTCCACCTGATAATATATCAAATTTTGCAACCATTATTTACTCTAGAAATAAGATAAACAACACCAATTTTTACATCATCCACTAAGTGAATAAGCATTTGCTTAATGGTCGATTCCCCACACCCATGACCCTACCCACAAGAAGTAATGTATTTCAAGATTTATATGAGTCTCTACATAATAATTATATAAATATCATCACATAAACATAAAAAACCAAACTCCACATCCCACTCCATATACATCACTAAACGTGATGAGTGGGTGTGGCTGAAACACTCATGCCTAACCACTAACATGGAAAAAATATTCCCTTCAAATACTAGTTCAGGGGAACATATCTATATATCACTGATTGAAACTCTATTTATAATGAGTGTACCACTCTAAAGCCTCTAATGGTGAATTAATCTCTGTATGGAATACATTTTGATACTTCTCAAGTGTTTCCTCAAAAGTCTCATCATAGACACATGTGACTCAAGAGAACCACACTCTTATACTTTTGAAACCATTAATACATCCATATTTAGCTAATTTAGATATGTTATAGTACCAATCAAGGTGTAGAATCTCTATAGGGTCTCCTTATGTCCCACCGTAATATTCGGGCTACCAGTCCCAAATTTAGGTCAAATATCCCAAAACACCCATTCAATTTACAATGTACCCTCTATCATAGAGGGACATTATTAATTCCCTCCACAACTCTTAGGGAACCATGACCACAAAACAATCACTGATTCCCATCATCCCTTGACTCAAACTTGAGTGTCACAAACCTCATCCTCAACATGTTTATATGCAATCCAAATGAATTATCCTAAACTAATATGAAAAAATAGTGTTGTGTTCAATCTTACCACCTAAAGGTATAAACATGGCTCAAGCACCCATGAGTCACTCAACATTGGTTCTAGAACTATTAACATTAACATTGACCATGCTACTAGAGATTCAAATGGTTTTCAATAATCTATATCCCACATGAATTTCAAGTAACTAGTACACACTACCTGAACTCATCTAAAAGAAATTCAAGAATGCTTCTATGTCACCCATCCAATAAATTTCAACTCCTGGTCTTCTGAGTTTCATCACGTAAAAATTAGGTGCACTAACCTAATTAAATATACTACCAAGACTCTTTTTATGTTTTTTCTTGTAAACCACAAAATTCTATATTATCTCACATAAGAGGTTCTTTTCATCTCACCCATTTCAAGGATTACTTCAGAAATCCATTGATTATGCTCCTATCTCACATCGAATATGGCCAACTAAGGGAACCATCGTCCCTCCACTTCATAATTTATCATTTTACCTAGTCCATGATTTACTTTATGATCACCTATTATGTGGGTGTTGTTCCTGAATCATAAGTTTTCATACTTGCTGAAATTAATTTCCAAATCAATCACATTAATATTCATCACCTAGAACCATACTAAAACAATTTTTAAAAATTCTCATATCATTATTTTAAAATGTGTCTTACATATCTAAGGCTGGAATCCCTAATTTCTCGACCATTGAGTTCATGATTCAAAACCATGGACTGAAAAAATTAATGGATTCACCTTCCTATAAAAAAATGTATTCCTAATTCCATTAATCAAATGTATATAATGACATTTTTGAACACTAGGAACTTTGATTCTTGATACAAAACACATTACTTTAGACCCTCATGTCTTTAGGGACATCACCAAAGAATCATATTGCCTAAAATGCATGATTGGAAGCTAAATTGCATTGCTCATTACCAGAATCACCATAACCTGTACCCATAACTAAATAAAACATAAACACTAGTTAGCCTCTAGGATAGACTACACTTGACCATCGAAAGGTCATAAAACATTGAAAACTAATTGATACCTAATGTACACATGTTTCCCCCCCAATGCAAACAGGTAAAGAGTCAAAAAAGTCACAACTCCTGGGATATCATCCACACTCCCTCTCAAAAAACCACAACATCCTATCAGACAGAACACCAAACCATGGGCCTCAAACATAGAAAACTAGTGCCGCATTCCCAAAAATCCACTCACAAGGTACTAAAACTCACAAATAATATACCTAAGTATTTATCTACAAAGTAAACTATACATCACTAGTCGAGAATTTTACAACCAATGGTATAACCCTGAATAATCTATACAAGGGAAAATATCCACGAGCTTAGTTAAAAAAGATATTCATTAAGTGATGTTTTGTAAAACACCATATATGTTATTACTAGCACTCTAAATAGTTGAAGCATTATATCAATAGCCAAAAAGGTCTCCACACTAAGGAACAAAGTGCCTTTGTGACCTACTAAGAATATGTCATGTCATGTACGTAAAGGAACAATACCATCATCATCTATAACTTCATCATAGATCTATATAACGTTATAATATAAAAATATACGTACATATAATATGGATCAACTGAGAAAAATTCTACCAAGTACATATAAATGTAAATTTTATATGAGCAGTTTCTGACAATTAAAATAGTTGACCCTTAGTTGTTAGAGATAAAAATGAAACACAATTAGGAATATGTGTCATGTGGATCCTATGTGCATAATAATTATTCAGTTAATGCCTCTAGACTGTATAAGAAAAGGGTCAAATCATGTAACCATAATCAAATAAATTGATCAAGAGACAATATCTAATAATTAATCCACCTTAGAAATCATGTGCAACGTACAATGTGACAATAACACAAAACATAAAATCATAAACCATGAATAGTATATCTCGAGCCCCTTATAGCATTGAATTCCTTCTAAAATCATAGTTCATGAAACACCATCTCAGTACCCACCACAAGATCCAACACTTTGCAATATTTCCTAGATATAAAATGCTGAAATAATAATAAAATGGAAAATAATTACTTGATTTCACTTTTTAGTATCTTACTAACCGAAACCAATAATTCTTATCTAGAATGGAGGTCATTACATACCATAAGATTACCTCCCCAAATTATTGAGGTTATGGATAGAAATAATGGGTTTAATAAAGTATCATTTGAATGTTATACCCCCTATATTAGAGTACATTATAATACATAAATATTTAAAACACATTCATCAATATGAACATCCATTAGAGTATATAGAAGGAATAAATAAATTAAATATGCTGGATAAAATAAATGATGACATATATTTATGTAGGATGAATTTCCCACTTGTCGAATCACATTTACAAGAATAAAATAAAGGAATATAATATATCAAAAATAATGATATATTAGTATCTACTGTAATCCCCAAGCCTCAAATCATCCCAAACTACAAACCCATCAAATATTATTTTCTAGATCATCAAATCATGGGACTCATACCTATATGAACCAGCAATAAGCACAGTCATATTGAGTTCCCAAGTGTAACACTCTATTATTTTAAAATAAAATTGTGTTTTATAGGGCATACGACACACAACACTATGATAAAACAAACAACGACATATTAATAAAATATAATTATTTAAATAAGATTGGTATAACCTAGTCATTAAAGTGGTGGGTATGAATATGAATAAATAATTTAAGAAATAAATATAATGGTTTAAATTAATATAAATTTATTTATAAATGATTAGTAAAAAAGTACTCAATTTTTAATAACAACATTTATTTTAAAAAATAATTTTTATTGATTTTGGTGAGAAAATATATTTAATTAATTTTGTAAATTTTAGAAATATTATTTTATAAAATGAAAATAACTTTTTAAATCATCAATTTTATATTTAACATATGGTAAAATTTGGATATTTTTTAGAAAAAATGATTTTTTTAGTGAATTGTGAAAAATACAGATTATTTGTAAAACCGTAATTTCTTTTAATACAATATATTATTAAAGATAACCACTATTATTTTAATTCGATTTAACTATTAAATATGACTTAATTAGTTATATATAATATAATTAATTATATTTAAATCTCTTTTATAATTTTCTTTTTAATAAGTTTTTAGGCTTAAAAACCCATTTTTCTTGAAAATAGTTTTAATTTCCATTAAGTTCCTCCATTCATTATGAATTAAAATAACCCCTAATGGGGAATTATTTAATTAAAATTTAAAAATTATATATCTAAATTTTTTTAATTTAAATTAACTTAATTATTATGTGTATTCATATAGTTTATAAAAGATCATATTTTTTTTTGAAATATACATTTTTAAAAAACCATGTTTCATTGTGCTTGTGTGTGTAATTTGAAATTAAATTATTACCACTATATGGAATAAATTTTATAGAATGAATTACATATTTTTTAAAATAGAAATTTATATTATATATCAATTAAAACTTAATTTTTATTCATAACTTATTGTAATATAAATAAAAAATAGTTATCGTGGAAAAAACTAAAATTGTAAAAGTGATTAACCATAGAGGTATAGATAATAGTACATTTAAAACGTTTTTATTTTTATAGGTAGAGGTGTATATAAGCCTTATATATCACACAATACTTTAGTTTTCAAATTTGGATGCACTTTTCTTGTGAGTGACTTCCCATTATTGAATAGTTTTGGGTATTTACCGAAATGTCTCTCCTCCTAAATTATAAAAAGACACCCCATACCCTAGTAAATTAACTCATATCAAGCCATTTAGATTAAACAAATACCACCAATATCTCTCCCAAAAATTATTATCCAAATTATATAGCTTCTTTTCTTCTGTAAATACCATCATTAAGTTCTTTAATGATAAATCATAATGAGGTTCTTCTATTTGAAGTCAATCATCTTCCATTACCTCTTTTTTAGTTTTAATTTTAAAGAATAAATTATGCATTAACAATTCAAATATTATAAAATTAGTTTATTAAATATACATAGATTTTATGACAATAATATAATAATATTTTCCCCTCTCTTTTTCCATAAAATGTGAAATGAAACCATCGTTCGTATGCTTGGAGGACTACCGCCTCACTGATAGATGTAACTCAATTTCCATCATCGATTATCGTCGATGATCATGATGATATATTTGTTGATAATATATGATTATAATGACATATTAATACATATATATTATTAAAATATCATATAACTTCTTTCCTCTCAATCCCTTTGAAAATGATGACATTGTTCGTGGGTATAGTGGCTTACCGTCTCATGAAGTGATGTGATCTATTTATTATTATCACATCACTTGAAAGGTATATTTTAGCGTATATAAAGAAATAACATTATATTAATGATAAAATTATATTTTTGTAAGAATAAATTAACACTTACATTGTTTTAATCTTGGTCATTAAATAATGGAAATGTTACTCCTGGGTATGTATGATCTACAGTCACTATGATTGTAACATATATCATTTTTTCTTTACCCATTTTATATGGTTGGTCCTAAAAGAAAACAATATATAAAATTATTTTTATTTTGTAATTTTTATTCATTATATGATGGAAATGTTTCAGTTATTACCACATTCAACACACTGATGTTGTTTGAAATTTATTAATTAAATGTCTTCAAAACACTCAATGTAGACATTACTGATTAGGTAATAAACTATGTCATTAAAAAGTAATGAGTTATACAATTTAAGTATAATGTATTATACTTGTAAAAGGTTCTAATGGAAATAAATTATTTATATATATTTATTGTATAGTATATAAAGTACATACACAATATTTTTGGACTCGAGATAATGGTTTTCATCTCAAAACATCCTTCTACGAGAAACATGTTATTTTAAACACCAAATATCATTTATATGGTGTATATACATCCTAATTACATATTATATAATTAAACATTCATAATTCAAGTCATTTTATGATAAAAATCTCTTACATCATTCATGGGGGTTTTGATTCAAAAGTTACTAAGGACGTAATGGTATGTGGTTCAATATCATTTTTCTAGTATTGTTTATGCTTGAAATCCCATTGAAGAAAATTATTTTATAATTGAAAATTAAAATAGTTTAATTTTATTCTAATTTAGTTATTCATGAAATTTTTAACTAATATTTCGATTTTTCTCTATTTAGTACATAAAAAGATTTAGTAAATGACTTCAATGAAAATCAACTTTATTTCTCTCTTCAATCGAAAACCATTTCTCTTCTATGACCATGTTATCATTAAAATTATTTCAATAAAATGATTCAATATTTTTCTACTGTTTTTTAGTTTTTTAGTTATGTTTATTTTTTAACAAATGGTGTAAAAGGAATCTTACTATCATTTTATAATTGAGTTTATTTTTTACTATTTACTAAAGTGTGAAATTAATGTTTTTTAACTTGTATGAAATGTATAGAATTTCCCAATATCATGAAAATTATTTTATGTTAAGATTAAATTATATGTTTTTCAAATTTATTTACAATGAAAATTCATTCCATAATATTTTCTTAGTTTTTAGTTTTTCAAATGCTAATCTCAATAGGGAAAGTAAATTTTTCTTAAGATTGATTTTTAATCTTTTTAAAATTATTTTAATTCATCAAGGACAAAAAAAATTATTTTTATGGATTAATTAAATGTCATCTCTAAATATATCATAACTATATACCAATAAATTTTTCTTATTTGGATGTAGTAAGACATTCATTATGATCATTTCTAAAATTACCCCTTTTGGAAATTTCATTTTATTATGATATAAGGGAATAATGTGAATCCTATTTTATTTTAATGGGTATTTCTTAGGTTTATTATATATGATTTATTTTCTTATATAGAACACATATGATTGTACATGAAATGAATTTTATTGGTGGGACATAATTATATATCCCTATAATTCATTGAGTAATGTTTTAGTCTAATGAGATTCCATGTATGTTGTTAGGGGGTAAACCAAATCCATTATGGGACTATATCCACCAATTGATTTTGTCTCAGTGGTTTTTCATGACTAATGTTTATGTATTTTTTTATATTGATTCTAGTTTTGTATGATGTTATGATATTATTATAAAATTTTTCTTATGTTATTATCCCTTGTGATTACTCATGATCATTCCCTTTTAAGATATCATGTTATACCTTTGACTCACAAGTTAGGTTTCACTATCATGTCTATTCCATTATTACGCATTTTAGCTCACACCATTTGTATTTGTATTCTATATGGTATCCAATTTTGTTTTTGGATCTCTAAATGATTTATGAGATAATTATGGAAAATAAATAAATTTATTTTATTCACAATTTGATAACTATAAACATATCCTTATAAATAAATTAGGCCTTGTGATATTTAGGTTATACCTAAATTATGATTGTGTTAAAAATCATGTATTAATATGTATTAAAGTCATGGGTCACTAAAATTAGTATCAAAACAAGGTTGATTTACTTTTGGTGATTGGTACCATATTAATTTAGTGAGATACCTATGTATAAATTTAAGAATAAGGCTATGAATAAAAAAATATCCTTCATTTTATGATGTATAGAGTGAGTGGATTCTAACAAATTACTTACTTTTCTGGATACTATATGTGGATGTATCTCTTTTATAGTTGTATCAAGAAATAATAATTATGAAATGGGTCCATTGATCTAGGCTTGATCATCAACATGTGTATGAAAATGGGCCATATTGTAAAACTTGTTTGACATTCCTGGGGGATATGATTTGTAAATTAACAAAAATCTTTATGAATCATTTTAAAGGACTTGAATAAATTATAAGGTTAGAAAGTATAATATGATATGTCACCATGGATAATATAGACTAAATCCATTAGACTCTAAAGTTAGTATATAAATATCAATTTTAATGTTATTTTTTCAAGTTTTAAAAGTTTCATTTTATGTATAATAATACATCATCATCTTGTTTATTTTATTATTTTTATTTTATGATTAAAAATATGAAAAATCATGAAAATGAACAATTTGATTGGAAATGTAATTATATTCCTAAATATATTGCTAATATAACATGGGAAAAAGTTATACATCTTGTGATCATAGAAAATTACCTAGCTTGGATTACTATTAACTATTGTAACATAGTAGAACAACCAAAACATTATAGAAGATATGGATAGTGTTTCATATATATTCAATTGTTAATGATGATATAGAATATAGGAATAAAAAGTTTCATGTAAAAAATATGAGAATATGCACCATGGAAAATTCATTAAAGGAAATGGAAGGTGATTTATATGTAGAAAATATGGAAAAAATATGGTAATTGATGAAGAAAAATGAAGAGTCTAATCAACAAATCATATGGAAATAAATTTCAACTTAAGGAGCCATTGATAGTACAATTTCTTAGATGTGGGTAAATTGGCCATTATTAGAATTAATGCCCTAAAACAAGGATTATTTCATAATTTCCTATGTTGTGACAATCATTTATGATTAATGACTGATGTTTTTCAATGTTTTAAATCAAGAATCATTTATTTGAAGTTTTTTTATTACTGGTATTTCGGTTATCTGAATAATGTAACTTTTAATTACCATCATGTAGTAGTTTTACTTTAGAGAATTTCAAGAATATAATCAATTTAAAAAATGACCTAGAAATTTGATTTAATAGTATGTAGTTATTTTATATAAAAATTCATGATTTATAACAATGTAATATTTAATATATGCTTAATGTTGAAGTAATTATAGTAAATAAAATTACTATATTTTTTGAATAAAATTAGTTGGATAGAAATCCTAATGTGATTACAAATGGGTTATTAAATTAATATTGGTATTTGTGGTTATTTTTATCATTGTCATAATAGTTATATAGGTTGTGGGTTAATTATGGATATTATTATCTATTTTTTTCAATAGTTTTACAAAAACAATAGCACAATGCATCCAAAAAAGATTTTGGGCTTAAACCCAAAACTGAAGGGTGATAAGGGTATAATTCCAACCACTTAACTACGTACTATACTAGTTATTATGAAAATATTTTTAGTCAAATTTTTTTGGATAACTTGTAATCTGATTTTGATAAACAAATTAGAGGTTTAAATATTTTTAAATTTTTATGATTTTGAGGTGATTAATGATATTTTGGGAATCATTTTATTAATTTAAGATATATATATAAATCCTTTATGTGTAAATTTAAAGATAATTTTGGTAGATTAATATTATTATTTTGGAAATAAAATGTAATGGGTATGAGTTAACCTTTTATGTTAAAACTATATCTCGTGTTGAGGTTTTTGAGGTTACTTGGGATATAGGGTTATTTATATTATGAATAATCTATGTTAAAACTATTGTTTTATTATTTAATTTTGAATATTAATATATTTATATTCATTTTGGGTTTTAACAAACTTTGTGCTAATGATTTCCATTTAAAAATTATAGGATTAAAATCTTATTACTCTTTTATGGATCTTATGACCCATCAAATGTTAATTTTAGTACTTCAGAGAAAATATGTATATTGGATTTTCATTCCTTAGAGTAAGAGGTGATATATAAATTGATCAATGAATAATAAATGGATGAAGATGTGTTTATTAAATAAAAATATATCAATTAAGTATATTTTGTAGTATTCTCCATCTTGACAGAAATAGAATCCCACCTATTTATGAAAATAATCTTGAAATAAAAATATCATCTTATTAACTTCATATTGGATGAATAATGTTTATTTTAATTATTTGAGGATTTGGGGTTCTGTGGTTGTTAACTTTCTCCTAACCATTCATTTTATTTTCATCACTGATCTCTACGACTCACCAAAATTATTTACACTTTTCCTCAATGTCCAAATTTTCTCATCTAACATATGTTCTACAGCTTTGAAATCCAGCCCCATGTTATTCCAGATGACATTCATATTTCCCTTTCTCTCCTTTAAGAGGAATTTTTATTAAGCCTTTTTATGATGTGGGTCTTCCACAAATTTAATTTTCATATGTAAAACCCTTGATTTTTGAAAACAAGTTCAAATTATTAGTATGGAATTTATTTAATGGTGGTCGAATGTAACACATCTAGATTATAAAATAATTCTATGTTTGATGGTGTATATAACATAAAACCATATGATTAAATGAACCATGAAAAATTACTAAAATATTATGCTATAAATTTTATTATTAGTACCTAATCATTAAAGTGGAATTTATAAATAGTATAACTACATTATGAAATAAATATAAAGGTTCAAATCAATATAAACATATTTATAAATTCTGAGAAATAAGATCTAAATTTTTAATAAAAATATTTTTTTCAAAATTTTTTTTATTATTTTTTGTGAGGAAATTTTCTAATTAATTTATGAATATTTTAGAGAATTTAATAAATAAAATTAAAATATTTTTTAATTCAGCATATAAATATTAATACGGGTGACGTTTTTGGATTTTTTTGACAATATTTATTTTTTAATGTATACTAAAAATAAAAATTTTTGTAAACGTGTCCTTTCTTTTAAAAAATTATATAATTTTAAAGTTTTATTATTCAATTAATTTTATTTAAAATATATACCAATATTTTTTTGATATAAGAAAAATTAATAAATTTAAATTCACCATTATTTAGGATACAAAAATATGTTTGTTTATAAAATTAAAAAGGCATTTATCTAAAAACTTATTTTAAGAGCATAGTGTTCTATTATATTAATTATTTTAAATAACTCCTAATAATGAATGATTTAAATTAAACTTATATTATATATATAAATATATATATTTTTGTGTGTGTGTATTAATTGAAATTGGTATAATGGATATTTCTATTTATATAGTTACTATGTTATCATCTTTTCCTTGAAAAATACATTTGTTTTTCAGAAAATCACGTTTCATTAGGCTTGTGGATTTTATTTTTAAATTAAATTCTTCCATTTATGTAAATTAAATTTCATAAAATTTATTCCATATTTTTATTTAGAATAATTTATAATATATAATATTAAAAAATTAAATATTATTCATTATGAATAAATAAAATAGTAAAAAAATATTCTTTGTGGTAAAAAATTAAATTAGTAAAAGTGAAGAACCAAAGACGAAAAGAGTATAAAATTTCTAAAATATATTTATTTTTAGTGTTATAGGTTTTTATTGGAATTATATATCATCCCCTCCTTTATTTTTCAATTTTAGAGGCACTTTTCTTTAGTGTAACATTCCATTATTGAATTGTTTTGGGTGTTTACAAAACTATGAGTCCACCTCAATTATAAAAGTGCACCCCTCCCCTCACTTATTCACACTTAACAAGAAAATAGTCATGAAAACCCCTAGAAAATATTTACCCACCATTTTTATCCACATTATATAGATTCGTTTCTTCCCTAATGACCAACCATAAGGTCCATAAAAAGAGATTAAAAGGAGGGTCTTCTAACCAAAGAGAACCATGATCACCGAGCTACTTATTTTTTACTTATTATTTTCCCTATAAGTTAATTAATAAAAATTAAAATATAACAAGACCATTATCTCATATATACTGCAATTTTGTTATGTTATTTTCATAATATTCATCCATCTATTATTCGATCAAATTGGAAACGACACCATCGTTTAGGTGTATGGCATAGTATTGTCTTAAAAAATAATTTTTTTAATTTACCATCATCACCTCCCATAGATATTAATGATGATGGGTTTAAACTTTATATATGATATTCATAAATTATTAATAATTCTATTAATTTATCACATTATATACCATTTTCATTATAATGTGTTTAAAAATAATAACGTCATTTGTGTGTACGAAGGACTACCACCTCGCGAAGAGATGTGATTCATTTTTTTTATTAAATAACATAAATGGTATTTCTAATTGTATTTAATGAAAAAATATTAAATATATGATATTATTAACAATATTTAAAAATAATATAACACTTAACTTCTTTACATCAAGATCATTGTAAAATGGAATCGTTACTCTTGCGAATGTACGACATATTGCCTCCATGATCGTAAGTTGTTTGTTTTTTTCATTACCAATTTACATGGGTGGTTTTAAAAGTGTAATTAATATGTAAAAAATATTATTATTTCATGATTATTACTATAAAATATATTGTTAAAATGACTGTTTTGACTATGGTCAACAGTGCGATGTCGTTTTTAATTTATGAACAGGACATCCTCAATACACTTAATATTGACAAGACTGGTTATGTAATAAAATATTTGATTAAAAAAATGAATTTAATAGTTCAATTATAAGATATTATACTTTAAAAAGGTATTTAAGAAAACTAATAATTTATATGTGTTTATCATACAAGAGATAAAGGACATATATGACAAGTTTACAATCGAGGTAAGGGTTTCCATCACAACACTTCTTTCTATGAGACACACATTAAATTATAAAACTAATTTATTTTATATGAAATATATAATTAAATATTAAATATTATACCATGAGTCATTCATAATTACTTCTATTTTAATTTAAATATCACTTACTTTTTTCATTGGGGTTATGTTTCAAATGTTTCCATGGAGGTAAGGGTTTGTGCATCAATCTCTTTTTAATTATGATTATTTATGATTGAGTTACCATTGAAAGAAATTATTTATCATTTTCCACTAAAACCATTTAATTATTTTCCCCCCTTTTATTCATGAAATTTTCACGTAATATTATTATATTCCTCCATTTTTTATTAATATATTTGAGTAAATGTTTTTAAGGAAAATTTACTTTATTACATTCTTTGGCCGATAACCATTTCAAATCAATGTATATATATTCATAAAAATCTTTTCAAAAAATAATATTATTATATTTTTTGAAAACTTATTTTTAAACATGATGATTTTTTCAACTATTTTTAAAGTAAACATCATTTCATTTTTCTAAATGAGGAACTTTTTGACTTTTTAACAATGTCTAAATGGAATATTTTTTTAAAATTATATGACATATGTTGAATTAAAGACCATAATGAAAATTATGTTCATTAATATTCTTTATAATTTTATATGTATATTTTATATAAAATTAGTTCAAATATATTAGTTACATTTTTAGTTTTCTAAAGGGATTTTAAAATTGGAAGTTTTATTTTCTTCATGATTTTATATAATATTTTTAAACTTATTTATATTTATCAAGGAAAATATCTTTTGATATTTTATAATTATTATAAATTATGTATATATGTCTCTTTCTTATATTCCTATATCACCCTGTCATCCTTTGATTGGTTAATACAGTCTTTATTATAATTTCTCAAATGTATTCTTTAATAAATCACATTTGATTCTGATATGAGGCAAGACTATGTAACTAATTTTCTTTCTATTAGAAATTTTTATGTTTATTACTTATTATTGATTTCCTTATCTGTCACAAATATGGATGTACATGATGAAAATGTTATTGGTGGGCCTATAATTGTATATTCCTCTAATACATTGGGTAATGTTTTAGTCTCATGAGAAATCATATATGGGACTACATTGTGAGGCTAATCTATTATGCTATTTTTTCCACCATATGATTTGTTATCGGTGGTTAGTATTGACATATATATATGTCATGTTTTATATTTTTTTACCATTACCTATAATAATATGATCTTATAAAACCACATTCCTTATGTTATGATCCTATGTTATTACACATGTGGCTTCCATTTTATGATATCATGATATATCTTTAACTCACATGTTATGTTTCAATATAAATTTTATTCCCTTGTTGGTATTTTAAGCATGTTAATTTTTTTATGTATTCAACAAGTTAAGCTATAATGTTTTTTTATCTTGAAAGGATTTAAGATATCATTATAGAGATTAAAATAATGTTTTTTTATTTTAATTTCACTTTTATATAATATAAACCTAGTTTCTTAAAGATGTTTTGAATCATGATTTTTGTAATTTAAATATGGTATTTTTATGTTAAGAATAATGTATTAATATTTTTATAAGGCCTAAGACACTATACCTAATTCAATGGTGTCCTAAGTAGTGTGTGAGAGTAACTTAGTAGGCCACCAACAGTGTCGCAAAATATAACCAGTCTAAATAGAGTGCATGTAGATGTGCTCAAGTAAATAAGTACTAGTAAAACCATATTAAATATATAAAATTGAAATTATAAATAAACCTTAAAATCAATGGTCGAGTTCAATTCGGGAATGGTACATATCATTTTTTATGAATGTCGGGGTGCCTTCGAGCACATTGTGATGACATGGCCAACTAAACCTCTAACAAATGTAGGTAATATACCTATCCTTAGTTAAAATATCATGCATTTTTGGGGAATATACCAATAAACTAAGACATGTATTCACATGCTGTTTGTGTTCAACCTTCTTTTAACTTTCACATGCATCCTCTAGGGGCTGTGTTCACACCATTTTGACCATAAATCACTATGTATCCCACCCCCACGAGGTCATGTTCACCATAGCCTAATGATAAATTATTTTATCCCATTTAGGTCATGTTCATCCTAGTTTAACCATAATTATAGAACAAGGTAGTATAAAAATATCAATAAAAACACAACACCCAAAGAACAATACAATAATAAGGAAAAAACATTTAACATTTGTTTCCAAAATAATATCTTCTCATATTGGAAAAACCATCTCCGAATATTTTTAAAATATAAAATTTTGGAAAACATTATGAAATACTATTTTAGATATAGAAATCCCATATATAGAAAACCAAAATATTTAATACGATTCTATTTGAAAAAAAACCAACCGTAAATTTTACTGAAACAGCATTTAAAGTACAATTTCTAAATTCAATTTCAAATTTCTTTTTTAAAATTTTATTATTCCATTTAAAACACCACTTAATTATATAAACCTCAAAGTCAATATATTATTGAGAAATTAAAATTGGAAACACCTTCTTATACGGAATAGGGACTATAAGGTAATAACTAAGGTAGATTCCAATTTATAGCATTTCATTAGTTTTTAAGGACACCACATGGAAACTAGGGAAAAAAAATAACATGCACTTGAAATCTAAAATAGGATTATGGTAAATCCTAATGACTACCTTCATTAATTTTGTATCTTTCCCATTTAAATCTATGGTTATAATGTAACTTAAAAGGATTTTCAAAGACCTTTCTCAAGACAACTGGCCACTATCATCCACTCGAAGTCTTAAATCACACCCAAAATGCCTAATAATTAATATTAATAAATATTAAATTAATTAAAAAATGTAAACAACCCAATTTAAAATTGGAATAAATTCCAAAATCTCATCAGGAAGACTCATCACATTATAACCATGTCCAAAAACCCACAAGAGGTACCCTACAGATCCCATATACTAAATTAAGCTAGATACCCAACCTATCACAACAAAAAAGTATCTAATTAATAAACTTATTTTTATACAAACATTAATAAATTATGTTTCATGATATATTAAAATCAAATAAATGTGTTGTGACTCCTGGATAGCCTTGGGAGATGTGAACTTTCTAGGTAGAACAAAATCTATATCCTGAATGGAAACTTCCCCCATGATCTAGAGGAATATAAATTAAAAACCTAGATATGGGAGAAGGAAATTATAAATATAGGAGGGGAGGATCAAAATTTACTATCATTCATATATTTATACCATTAGATGAAATAAAACACCCAATAAGACAATACCTTGATAAAGTGAGAAGATAGAGAAGAATGTGAGGGGAGCTCTAGGATGTGTGAGAAAATGAAAAAGGGGAAGATAATGATTCCCCCTAAAAATAGGGGGTAGTAATTTCTCCCCTTTTAACCTCACCATATAGATATCATAGGTTTATTGGCTAGCCAATGTAACTTAAAGTGGAATTGGATCATCACATGACCCACTAGCTAGTCATTGTATCAAAACTGTAACCCAACTAGAACAACATCCTATGAGTGCTTCCTTTAACCCTTTAAATACCGTTTTATAATTGTTTTCATATATAAACAATTTAATGTGTACAAAACTCTAGAAATAAAGTCTTAATCCCTGTTCAAAAATAAGTTCCACCCATTAATTGAGAATTTCTAGATATTCTATAATTTCTATCCCCTTCATACACCCAATACTTCTTCAAATGAATCCATCACTAAAATAAAATTAAATTTATCTAAAAGAAGGATAAAAGAATTTCCCAAGGTAAAATTCTGATAAACATTAAAATTAAATAATATAATCATACTAATAAAATATTTATTTGACAATCAAATCATCAATTTGGTAATTTAATTATCATAAAAAACATCTTATATATACCATAATTACATGAATCAAATAACAAATATGACATTTAAATCTCTAGATTGGGGTTGCATTCACCTTAAATATTAGGACCCGCATTGAGAGTAGTTCTAGCATAGTTATTCCATTTACCACTTACTCTTTGAGTTTAGTGATACTCATCATCATGGTTAACTAGTAGTTTAGGGAATTTACAAGGATAATTACTATGTTTTACGAACATAAGTAATTGAAAAATTTATGATGATTTTAGATGAATATTTTTTACTCATGTCATGATAACCAGCCTCTTTGTTTTCTTATGATAGTTTAATGATTGATGAATCCTTATTCCACATGTAATACATTTTTCATTCCCCTTAAATATATTAACTTTTTTATTTTCCAAAAAAAAATTACATGAAGGGGATATACTGGTTAATCCTTCATCATAGTCTTTATAGAAAATTAATTGATATTTTAGCCTTATCTTCTTTAGTGTTCTTTGTAACTCAATTATGTTCACACTTTTAATTATAATTCTTATTATCTTGTTTAAAAATCATTATATTTTTATATCTATCTCTTATCCTATTAGGTTTCTCACTGGGATAATATCTATATTTTCCCTAGAATACATTGTTAACATGGTTTCCCCTTTATCTTACCATTTCATAAATATAGAAAATATAAATATTATAATTTTATTGTAATATTAAAATTTACTAATTTCAAATTGATATATCTTAACATAAAAATTGATAGGATTTAACATAGGTTATATTTGTCTATTTCCTAATAAATTTTATATCTATACTATAGAAATATTTCCAATTCCTTCATAATGTTTCGGGAAGATAATATGAATTAACTAAGTCATAACACCAAATAATTTCTGGCTAGGTGTGCAGTATTATGATTCTTTTTCATGCACTAGGTACAGGTTGATTTAATACCGAATAATCCATTTAGGGGTTATTATACCAATTTAAATTTTTGTCACAACTATATCTACTTTATATAATATTTATAGGGATTAATTTTTATTAAAAACATACACACTAAATATTACTAAAATTCCATGATGATATACAATATATAGACCTATCCCTCAAGCTTCTCCCTAGGGTTGTCTCTAATTTTATCTCATATTAATCTCAAAAAATAACTATACCTTACAATGATACCAATTATATCAACTAGATACTTGAAGACACTTTATTTGATATATTTTCACATAATTTTCCAAAATTACAAAAATAATGATCTAGGGGTCCTGTCTATTTGTAATATTAGTTATATAAAAACATCATGTTAAATTAAGAAAACCCATTATTTTAAACTCCACATAATTTTAATAACACCCACATATATTTTACAACTATATAGAATTCCCTAGCTATAATACCTAAGGAAAGGGGTGATCGTGAAATATGAGTAACAAAATAAACAAGGAAATAATTCATAATATAAGAGTCATAACATGCTATCATAAAAAGAATGGTCATAAAAATAGAATCATGGCCTACATAAATGAAATAATATGATCATGGAATCAAGAAATATGTGGTGATAATATCATATGTAACACCATAAAAAAGATCAATGGGTCACTCATATGACGATCATTATAATGTGGAAAAATTACCATAGTGGATCTCGTTCACTCAAAATTCCAGTAAAAATAATGTATAAAATCCCATGATGGATTTTATTTTCTCACTAATATCTTACATAAAATCTCAATATATATAATTATTTTCCTAATTAATTGGAGGTATAAATAATTCAGCTTCTACCCATTACATAACATAGTGTTCTTAGGAAAACTGAACATGAACCATACATTATATCTTAGGAGATGAAACTATTACTTAATAAATTGGAGGGATATATAATTGTGGTACCACCCATTAAATAACTAAAATAATATATTCTAGTGACACATATAGAAAATAAACCATACATAAATAATAATCATTATCATACCTGTGATATGTATGTAGGTTTCATAATTCTCAATTAAGGCCTAAATGAAGGAAAAACTATAAGGATTCCCAAAAGTAAAAGGAAATAATTTATTTTGGAAATTTATATTTGATAATAATAAATGGTTAATTCACATTTATTTCCATTATATATAATTTCATGATAATTACTTTGAGAATAAATAATTAAATTTAACCACTTTGGTTGAAATTTTATGATATAATTAAATGTGTTTTTTAAATAAGGAAAGAACTTATTGTTTTCCAAAAAATAAAAAATTGACCCAATTGGTTCATCCATAGTGTAATGATGGATTTGATAAGATATTAATGGTTTAAAAAAATTTATAGGGGTGATTCTTGACAAGAGAAAAAAGTATAAAAGTTTTTTAAATATGATTTACTTAAATGTGGGAATTTTAAAGGGAACTAAAAAATTTATAACCTCTAAATTAAAATGATTTTTAACATATAAAGTGTTTAAGAAAAATATATAAAAATATATATTAAGATCATGAAAATATATTTCATAAAAGGGTGAAAAATAAATATAATTTTAATCTAATAAGTAATGAGGGAATTATATAAGATCCATTACCTTGGGTTCCTGATTCATTCAACAAACATGATTAACATCATGAATAAAAAAATAGTTTAATAGAAACATAATTAATAACCTTATTCAACTATATTTCATCTTCCTTGTTTCTTTAACTGTTTTTTTATATTTATTAATAATATAATTTTCTTAAATATGTCGGTTACTTGAGGTTGTTTGGTCAATTTCTCTGTAACTACTTATATATAGGGACTATATAAGAAATAATTTTAAAATATTTTCATAATATCTATAATATTATAATTTTTATGTAGAAATATTATATTTTATTTATATTTTTAAATCTATCCATTATTCGTGGTGATGAAAAATGAAACACATTGCTCGTGGTGGCGGTAATCCACATGTACACAAGATTAATGTTTTCATTCCTCAATGAATGAGGGGGATTGTAGGTAAATGATAATTTTAATATTTAAGATTAATATTTATATTATTTATGAAATATTTATTCATCTATTAAATCAAATTTTCATCCATGAATGAAAATTATGAAAAATAGAAGATTTTTCTTTGTGGAGATGGTTGTCTGCACAAATGAACTAACGATGCTTTTGTTTTTCATAGAAGATATAGAGTAACAAATAAAGGTTATTAAATTTATGTAATAACATATTATAAATATGATTATCAAAAAGTAATTATATTTTAATGTATACAATATATTTCTAAGGGGATGTTTAAGGGAAAAGTATTATGAATAAGGTAACACTTACATTATAGATTTGATCTTCCCTTAGAGATATCATTGAAAATGAATATTGTAAGATAAAATATTGAGAAATGTGGTAAATAAGGAGAAAATAAATCATAAGAGGGGTAATTTTTGTAGAGTTTTGAGGTACATTGGATTGGGAATTGTAACCATATAGAAGTGGAAGTGACCTACTTTTATAAGTGAAAACAGACACTCTTTAGAATGACCTATACAGTTTAATGATATCATTACACTATTCTTTTTTCAATGAATCTGGAATTTCATAATAATTGAGTTTAGGGTGGGATTAAATTGATAAATCCACATCAGAAAATTTCCAAAAAAAATTACATATGCTTTGAGTCTTTTAACATGTTGTTTTATATTTTACCATTTTGATTTTGATTTTGTAACTAGTTATTAACAAAGTTATTTTTATTTTATATAAAAATATAAGGAGACTCCAATTTACAAATTTTTATATATTGATCATAAATATAAGATCCATTCAGTACAATTCAATTTCAAAATATGCTAAAATCAAACTTCTAATTAAAATATATAATATATTAAAAATTGTTTTTGTAGAAAATTTACTTTTAACCATTATGTGTACTTATTATTATATATTATTTTTTATATAATGAATGAGTGTTAATGTAATTATATACCATTTTAAAAATAATAATATATTCAACATTTAAATTTTATCACATTAATTTTTTATATAAAAAATACCTAATATTAAAAATATAACTCGTTTAGAAAAAAATATTTCGCCATTATCACATTAATTAACTTTAATTTTATTAATTTTCTCATTATGTATAAAAATAAAATTAATATTATTAAATAATACATATAGGTTAAAGTTTAATTTGAAATAAATTTTGTTAAATTTAATTTCTAAAAGTTATAAAGTCTAATTTTTAATATAATTGTGTAAATGCATTTTTTAGTGTGAAATATTTCTTAGTATTCAAAACATTTAAAAATGTGTTTTAAAAATTAAAAATATTATTTATAAATGACTTATATTACTTATTAAATATATATTTTGTTTATATGTTTTTGTCTTTTAAGAAATGTTTTTATTAAAAAAGTGATAGATTTTAAAAAATTGGTATTTTCACTATTCAACTAAAGAATGATTATTTCACTAAAATTTAGAAAATTCAAACTACTATACTTTAGATAAATTTAATTAAAAAATGAATTTATTTTTATAACATTAAAAATATTATATTTATATATTTTTCTTCTAAATGAAAATAATAAATTATAAATAAAATTTATCTTATTGAAACTTTGTGTTTTGAAATATTATGTTTTCATGATATTATTTAATATAAATTTTTTATTTAAAAGATGTTAATTTGTGAGTTCATATATAATATTGTTTTAAAATTTTAAAATTTATTTATTTATAATAAAATATACAATTCCTAAAAAAACAGTTATTTGGACGAAAATGAAATATTTATTTTATACCAAATACTATTTTTCAAATATATTAATGATCAATTATTTTAATTAAAAATTTTAATTTGAATCTTCTATTTAGATAAAAATAATTATTTAAAATTTATATATATATTATATAATATTTTAATAAAAATGATAGTTCTATTTTTATGTAAAACATATATTTATATATATATAATAATATTTTTTTGAGATATATTATTTTAATCTTACTACTTAATTATAAATGGCTTTAGTAAACATATTAGATATAATACCTATGACCATATTTTCAATGATGATATTTTCAGTGACCATATTTGTAATAATACGATTTCATTCTCTTATATAGACTCGATAAATCATTCATTCATTCCACTCTCACTAGGCATAGAACACTTAGTTTTTTTTAATTTTCACTGTTAATTATCCTTTAAGATTGATCTTCCTCATCATAGGTTTTTTTATTTTTGATCCTCATGTTTAAAGATAATTTATTAAATTTCCAAGTCATTATGATTTTATTCTTTTCTATCCATGGTCTCATTTTGATGTATGTACTTTTAATGGTTGTATTACGTCCATGGTAAGTAATAATCCATGGTGTAGTATTTTTTTATTTTATGTTGTTATAATTTCACACATATGAAGTAATATAGTGTTTTTTTACTTCATATCTTGTAGGGAACATTATCAAATTATGTTTCAATCTATTTGAAAAAATAGAGAAAATTTATTAAAAATTGTTAACATACATAATAATAATAATAATATTAATGGATCCAAAAATATAGTGTCATACGTTGAATACACATGGATTGAAATTTTGTTAACAAGTTGATATAAGGAAATAGGTTTTTCATAACTTTAGATCTCTATAGTCTCTCCCGTGTTTCATTTTTATGTAATTTTTACTTTCTTGGTATTTATCATTATATCTAAATTTGTAAATCATGTCAAAAAATTTATTACCTTTTAAATTTAATTCATAATTTTAGTTAATTTATTTCAAATTTTATTTTTATATTTATGTAGTATGTTTTATTCCTGGATCAATTGGTGGTATTCTACTAGAATAGGGTTTCTCACACCCTATCTACACCCAATGGGTGTCTGTAGACCGTTTTTTTCATAGGTCGATATAAGTGAAAAGAATTTATATAGGTTGTCGTTACTCTTTCTAGTGGAATTCCAGATGATATTGGTGAAATTGTTGGAATTTTCCCTTATGTCACAATGAGAGGGGTGTCATTTTTGTCTATTTTTTATTGGGTTCGTTTATATGTCTTGTATCACCCATTAAATATCTATCTTATTTCCATTTGTACATGTGTATGTATAACTATAATTTTTTAGAATATTTTTTTAATGGTGATTATGTAATTTATTATTTCTATTCTTGTATATTTTGAGTTATTCTTCCATTATGGGATGTTGGAAATTGTTTTTTTCGATAAAACCTTCGGAGGATGGATTTTGATGGTATTATATGGCTTTGTAAGTTTTTAACATAGACCCATGTGATGATTCATTTTAGAGAAACCATTTCCAATTTATATTTATTGAAACACATACCCTATTTGATTTCTCATGTGGATCAGGAACTACATTAGTGATATACAACCAGATTTATTAGGTTACTGATTCAAGGATGTCCAAGGTTGGTATGTGGTACTGCGAACCTCATTCCATTGATACTGGAGATTGAAATATATTTACATAGCATTAAAGATGAGAAAAAAACTAAATACAAGGAGGAACATCATCCTACTAGAATGTAATAGGATATCATAAAAATATTTCTAAGATATTATTATACTTAATGACCAGATTTCATTAAGAATTTGGGGTAAGAAAGTTGATATATTCTTTTTTATCACCTCTTGTAGCAGACTCACTCCAAATTCAATAAATTAAAAATTGAAAAATGATTACAATCAATATATAACTATATTTAATGATATTATTTCATTTCATTATTTATCATTTTTAAGTGGTTTCGAAAATATATTAATTATTTTTCAAAAAATACAATATCAAAGAATGTATTAACACTTAGATATTTTCATTACTTGATGAAGGGGAAGACGGAAATAAGTAACTTTAATAGTAAAAGGGTTTATTCTTAATAGGGTAAGACATGTGAAATGAATTTATTATGAGATTAATCCTTATATAGAAAACCATGTATTTGAGGACTAGGATTTTTAACATTATATAAACTAATCAATATTCAATTTATAAGTCACGGGAGAGATTTAGATATTTCTATCAATAATAACCTCATCATTAGTTCTCTTATTCACTATTAATTCAATTATTATATGAATGGATTAATTTTATCACATAGTCCCTATTAAATTTAGTTGTTGGAGTCTAATATAGGTATAAAATAGTATATGATCATAGAAGTATTAAAAACAAACATTTCATGAGCACTCAACTGAAATTTTTTTGGATTTCAATGGATGATTTCAATATTTCATAAGTAAAATATGTTTTGAACACTAAAATTATATAATTGAAAAAATAATAAGTATAAAGAATTATAGAAACAAATCAAGAGATATTGAGTAATTACCTTGATATAGAATACGTTGATAAAGTTACATTCATTACATGAATATTGATATTATAGTATGAAATTAATTATCAAATCAAATTGAAGTAGTTAGTTACCTGAGTAATTATAGGAGATATATAGTGGTAGGAGATACATTTTTGAATATATATAAATAAATTTTGAAGAATAACCCAAAACATTATTAATAAAATAAAAGATACATTAAAATGGTTATTCCATCTAAAATCATAGGAATGAGTAGTTCTGAGGGAGGAATCAAGCTTATGTATATTAAAAATATTCAAGTTCAACTCAATAACATACATGGAATGATAATATATTAGGTAAGTTGCAAAAGATATAAAATTGACAAATAACATATATTTACTTTATCAAAAGAAATAATTTGAAATTCTTAATGGATGGAAAATTTATTCACGGAAATTAGTCAAGTATCCATAATACATAATTTCATGTGCGATAGATTTATATGAAGAAATTAATAAAATAATTTATAAATTTCATAAATAACATATAAAATAATCCTAGAGAAGGATTCCTAGTTACAATAACTTTAAAATCCATGATAGTTAAGGGATAAAATGAATAAAGACATGAATATGATTAAATACAATCTAAACAAAATGAAAAATTTATAATAAATAAATGGGATAAGATTTTAATAAAGAATATAATTAATGAATAACTTCCAAAATTTACAAGATGAAGAAAAGTAATGAAGTAAGTCATAAAAAAAATAACTTCCTTGCTTATAGTGAAGAAATTTCTTTTCATTCTCCTAATCCTTTTATATAATGGGAGAGGGAACTTGATAGGAAAATGGAAAAATAATTCAATTCGTTCCTTAAAATATTCTATATGATTCTCCTTGACATTAATTATCAAGAATCACATTCAAAGATTCCCTCCTACAGTAAATTCATTCAGAACATGATTTCTAAAAATAAGAGGCTATAATATTTTTTTGTCATTGATAGAAGAATTTACTCTATTTATACAAAGAAACATTAATCAATAACTCTTATATATTGTTAGTTTCAATATTTTCATTGAATTTTTGGGGAAGAGAACATTCTTCCTCTTATTAAATTTAGGAGAGAAAATAAATCTTAAACTAATAGTAGTTTAAAAGTTATTGGATATGATAGAAATAAATTTCACCACACATGCATTAAAAGTGATTTTTTGATCAACCACATACCCATGAATAGTTTTTGAAGATATTTTGGTGAGAGTTGGAATACTTTATTAAGAACTGAATTCCTTGTTGTAAATATGAATGTAGACCGGTAAGTTCACCTAATTATTAAAAGCCCTTTATTATCCAATAATTAAGCATTTGTATATATACTAAAATAAATTTAAATTATTTGAACTAAAGGAAAAAAATAATATTTTTAATTTGTTTCTTATTATGAATAATTTACCTGTGTTGGATGAATATTTATTAAGATATTTAATGAATGAAAAAGTTGATATAGGACTTCAGACACAGCTAAGCACATAAAAAATTTATGTAGATTACACAGATGGTGATATAAAAGATTAAAAAGGGTACCATGAAGATTAAGATGATCATCATGAGTAAGACTACCATATAAATGCATTTGTACACTCAAAATAAGAGTCATATGAATAAATGTTGATCATTAAACAATCTGTACACAAGACACCCATTTCATAATTGAATAAATTTTCTTGAAATTTATGATATTCCTATTTGGGGGACATCAAAAAATTCAATTATTTTGTCAGATGATTTAGAAAATGAATTGAAATAATTTTTTCTTGAGTTGTGTAATAAATACAAGACAATCAAATTTTTAACAATTTCTTGAATAAATGGAAGAATACTATCAATATACATGCACAAGATACTCATGGATGATAAAATATAGCTTATTATTCATTGTTATAAAAGAATAAATCTGAATATAATATAGTCTATTAACATTGAGCTTATAAATATTCTTAATACTATGATAATATACCATATATTAGAAACCTAATGTGTATACCTAATAAATGTTATACCAAAAAAGGGAGTTATGATCATTGTTACAAACCAATGATAAAATTATAGAAAGAAAAGTAGCTAGTTAGAGTGTCTGTATATATGATAATAATATCAATACTTATATAATAAATGGTTATTTTACATTTTTATTCTTGAGTATATTATAGAAAAGTTTACATGCCACTCAATATTTGGTTTTCTCGATAGTTGTTCATGAAACAATTAGGTGTGAATAGTTCCAACGAACCACGAAGAAGATAGTATTTACATAACAATATGACACTATTTATTATAAAAGTACTCCCTTTCGTTTAAATGGATGTTATACTAATTTTTAAATGTGTTTGATTTCTATCTCTTTTTATTTTATAGATTAAATTATTAAAATATTCATGGGTGATTTTTTAGTGATTGGGTAGATATTTGAATAGTTATTTAAGTATATATCAAGGTTTTTAATGATGTGGGAGAACGTTATATTGGTTTTAAATCTGTAAATGATTCATTTAATGATAAAGTAAGGCATTTTCCTTCATAATAAGATAACTAAGTATGGGATTGTTATAGACAATTCAAATTATGAAGTTATTTCAACACATCCACCACCATATTCGATGAAGGTAGTAAGAATATTCTTGGTACATATAGGATTCTATAGAAGATTCATAGTGGATTTATCAATAATTTTTTATTCATTGTGTTCATTTATTGTGAAAAATTCAAAGTTTACTTTTAAAAATAATTTTTTGAGTAATTTTAAAAATATAATAATGTCTCATGTCAACACCAAAATTCAGTACACTAGGTTTGATCTTACCATTTTAAATTATATTTTATATGAGTAACTTTGGTTTCGGAGTTTCTATTAGATAGACATAGTAGAACATGAAATATATTATATAATAAAATTTCATAATAGAAAAGTGTTGAACTATGAAAAAATAGAGAAATTGATCATCGAAGTTTGATATAACATAGATAATTTTATGCCATACCTCCTTGGTAATAATTTAATTGTTTACACTAACCATATTCCACTAAATCCCTTAATTGCCTTGAATGAAGAAAATCCAAGGCTGATTATATGGGTGATTCTATTGCAATAAATTGATTTTGAAATAATTTTCATGAAATGAATTGTAAATCAAGTTATAGACCATTATTAAATGTTTAAATACTTATAATAACACCATTCCCATCCAATAAAAAAAAATTAGATTAATATATGTTTTTTGTTAAAATCAAAACCATCAAATTGTATTTTAAAATTGAAAATTATATAGTCATTTGAATGATTACAAAAAGTATTTCATGAAATTAAAAGATGTGGATCAAGTTATTTAATTAATAAAATATTTGGGAAGAATCATTATTATAAAAAAAGAGGTTCATAATATTATAAAATGTTATATTCATAAATAATAAGTTATGTCTATTTTAATCCTTTTATAGTCACTTACTTGAAGTGGAAACAAGGGGTGTTTTAGGGATACTAAATTGGTGTTACAATTTGGAATTCAGTAACCATAAATTTTTAATGATATAATAAATTTTAATATGAATTTTGAAAACTGGTATATAATCATGAATGATGTATGATGAAAATAAATTCTAAAATGTGGGATAATAGAAGAGGATACCTTTGATGGGTAAGGATTTCACTTTATGTTTCCATTTCCCAAATCACATAGAAATGATTATATGATATTATTTAAAATATTTTTTCCAAGATAGTGGAATCTATTTTGTTACCAAATAATATGGGTTCATATAAGGTTAACGTTTTAAAAAAACACATATTCATTATTAGTGACATTGGTGTTCACTTCCAAAAACAGAAAAAAAAATAGATCATTAATGGATAAATTTATATGCAAGCATAATACTAGAACTACCTATAATTAATATACCAATGGAAAATTTCTAGTTTCAAATAATTCATTTAAGGGGATTCTAGTGAAAATCATGATTAATTATAGAATAAATTGGACATATACACTATAGGATTAACATTGGGTATTCAAAAATGCATATAAAATTCAACCAATTAGACCCCCTATAAATTTGAATCAAAGGAATAATTTCACATACTTGATGAGATTTAGTGCGTATATTTTTTAATCTATAAAGATAATCTACATAAAATACTAAAGTGTGTATATGAAATAGGTGTTTGATTTTTATAAGCTTGAGGAAATAAGAAGGGAGACATATGTGGAATTTAAAATTATATATTTAAAATTTTAAAAAACCCGAGGAATAGTTGATCAAGAAGAATTATATCAATGAAGGTAAATATAGTGACCCAAGCCTCTTAAAAATATTATTATATGATTTTTAACATGAATTTTCTATATTATAAGTTTTGGGATAACTAAATATTATTTAACAATTCTATGTCTGAGGTTACTATTCTAATGGCCATGTTATTATTCCTAATGGTCATGTTATTATTCCAACAGTTAGATTACTATTCCAATAGTATGATTTAAAATATTGATTTGGGTTCCCTAACTTCAATAAATATCTTATATTTTAATAATTATTCATTCACTTCTATTTTATCTCAATATTATATATTTTCATTTTAAAAGTGAATTTTGAGTTACTAAGGTTCTATTTTATTTGTAAAGGGTTGTTCATGAGTGTGATTATTTAGGGAGATCAAGTATATCCAAATTTCCATATATTAGGTGTCTTTGTTTTTTTCATGTTGTAATATTTTGAATTTAAAAGTGTATATTTATAGTCTAAATGTAATCATAATTTCGATATACTAAAACAGTGTTGGTTCTACAATGTGGTGTTTGGAATTTATATAATACCACATTTTTAAATATGACACACTTATTTAATCAACCTGAAATTTCCATTCATAAAACTATTGGATTCTTTATTATTCCCCCTTAATAATGTTTTCCAATAATATTTCTTTCCACCCTTTAATATGTAAATATATTATCATAATTCTTTTATTCCTTCCACCATTTCCCATATAACTTTTTATATATATTTTTCTTCCATAGTAATTTTACTAGGTGGTTATTCATATTGTGTAAAATGTTGATTTTTAGTACAAGAACTCTACTATATTCTTCTAATAAGAGAGGTCATTATATATATATATATATATCATCTCTCAGTTTAGAACATTTAAGGGTTATTATATTTACATCCTCAATAGGGATATGTGTAACACATCATATACTTGAGACCAGATTGGTGGGAGTGTTTGTAAATTTTCCATATCTCTAATGAGATCAATATACTCAAAGGGGTTGATTTCATTAGGAAATTTCTTTCAAATATTCCAAAATATCATTAATCTATTTGATGGTGATAGCAGAGGAACACTCTATCTCTAAATTTAAACTTTAGATCCCTCAAACGGTTATCATTATAACTCTTTTTCCGAATCTAATATATCCTGATGTGATGTTGAATTGTCTAGAACGTTTTTACCATTTCTTTGAGAATTTCAGATCCCAAAAACTAGAATTCATCAACTTCATTCTGGAACATTGGTTTTCTAAATCAATCACCATAAAAGGATTTATATGGATCAATTTTGTTTCTTGAGTGGAAGATAATATTTTATGAGAACATTTCTATAAAAAAATTTGGTATCATCCTCCTTTGAATTGCATCAAGTACTCTCTCAACATTCCCTTGTGTGCCTAAATATCCAACTAGAATTTTACAATAGTTTATGAGTGATAAGATATACTAATGTTAAACATGGTGTATATATAATGTTGTAATTGTTTCCAAAACATAGAGTTAAACTGTGTATCTCAATCAAATAAAATTGATATTGGGGATCCATGGAGCCTCACCACATCCCTAATGTGTATCCTTGAAATTTGATTGAGTGATAAGTCCTCTTGAATAGTCGTTATGTTATAATTCTTTTTGAGATGACCCACTAAAACCCATATGGAATTATTTTCTCTGGATGTCTCTAGAGGACCCATGAAATACTCTATAGTGATGTTTTCCTATTTTTATATCAGTATGAGTAATGGTTGCATCATTCCTTAGAAATTTTTCATTTCTTCTTTAATTTTCTAACATACCATGCACATTGACGTATATTCCAAAATCTATTTCGACATATTGTCCTCAAAATGTTGATTTTAGATATCTCAATACATCTTCATGCTCCCTTATTGGATGGATAATCTTGAGAAATGTTAATAATTCAACATATCCTTCTTTATCATATTCTTTAAATGAAAAAATAGTCATGACCCAAAACGTACATCATTTTCTTTTATAGTTTAGAACACTAAGGATTTCCGATTTCTTAAAGATTCTACATTCATCTATATTTCCACATCATCCAATTCAGTATCCCTTATCATCACAGTAACAGACATTTGAGAAATCATTTTAGCTATGTAGGATTTTCATTCTACCTTTATAACTTTCATTTCTATCCTTTACAAGTCTTAGAATATTTAATCCTTCTCCATTCACATCATTGATATGGTAAAAATATCTTTTCTAGATAGATCACCCACTAATTTAATTTTCTTTCCAAGATGATAATGGATTGAGTGGCCATATTCCTTGATCATCTCTAACCATCTTCACTGGAGAAAATTATGCTCTTTCAATGTGAATATATATTTTAGGAACATATGATATGTATATATTTTACACTTCTATCCATAGATATAATTCCACCAAATAATTAGCATGAAGATAACTACATACAACTTTAAAACATGTGTTCGATGCTTCTACTCTTGTACTTCCACTTCCAAGAGGCATATTCCATCACTTTATCATTTTTATTAGTAAAAATCACATTCCCTTCTCTGAAAATTCACTATATACCATGAAATATCCCACACTTGTGGGTAGTGTGTGTATCAGTGCAGTGTAAGTCTGATTTTAAATATCATGAAGCTTTATTCGCGTTTATTGGTCTAGAAAATCATTACTCCCTTCTATGTTATCTTAGTCAAATGGTGGGAAAATCATAATAATTTTATCACAAATCATCTATAGTGCCCTTATAGTCTAAGGAAACTGTGGACCCATTTCATATATGTTATCTTGGGACACTCCTCAACCAGCTTTATCTTAAAAGGTTCCATGGATGTCCCTTTTTTAGCGATAACATTCTCTAAGAATGACACTTATTCTATCCAAAAACTCCCATTTATTGAACATTTCATATAAAATATCCATTCAAAATGTCTTTATCACCTTATTAAAATAATCCTCATGATATTCCTTAGCTTTTAATTATATCATAATATAATATATTAATGCTACCAAATATTTTTTGAGTTAATCTGTAATGATTCCATTCATTACTTACATGAGTATTTCAAGAGTATTAGTAATTTTGAAGGGCATCACTATGAACTCATAGTGCTCGTACCATGTACAGAGGGAGTCTTGGGAATATCCTCCTTTTTCACTATTATTTGACAATACCCTAACTAAAGGTCCACCTTAGAGAAGCATTGGGATCTGTATTGGTGATAAACCATGTAATATATCCATTATAGAGGATACTTATTCATTTTCATGGCCTTTTTGAGTTCATAATAATAAATTCATAGGTGTATTTAACCATATTTTCTATTAATGAAGAGGACCTATGTTCCCCCATGGTAGAGGACCCAATTGTATTAAACTCGTTTCTAGGTTCCCTTGTTTTTGATTTTTAGATATTCCAACTCAATTGTGTAAATTATATAGAGAGTCGTTTATATTATCATAGATCCAATTATAATATAAACTAAAAAAATAATTTCACAACTTCAACCAAGAAAACATGTCCCACTAGGCTTTGAACCAGACTATAGTAAGACCTAAAGAGGGTTCTTTATCCTAATGGGCTAGAGACAATAACCCAAAGAACCAAAAACAATATAAAGGGACTATTTTCTAGACTTGAAACAACATTCATAGAATATATATGGAAAGATAAATATTGACGAAATATTCTATAATCATAAGAGTGAAAATATTAGTGATACAAGCAAAGTTATAATAATAAAACCACGGTATATGTCCAAAAAACCTCTAAAATAATGGAAACCGAAAACTATCCCCTGCTACTCTATGTGATTTGTGGTAAAGGTCACATTATCTTGCAATCATCTTCCCATTACATGCTAAAAAAACCTTTATACCTCAATGGGTCTCATTCACTATTCCTACATCTGATAAAACATAGTTAACACACCCACAATGGAATGTGTAGGTTGTGAGGTAAATGGGATCATTAGGATATTACCTATGTGTCCCACATCAAGTTTCTATCAAATAATCCCAAATTACTTAATTTAGAAGTAAACATGGTATAATAAGAAGATATGATTTATTATATCAAACATGATAATATTCATTCCACCTTTCCAAACCTTCCAAAAAAATAGGTAATATAATTTCTAATCATAATTTCCATAAACTATTTACATTTATCAAATCATGTATCATATCATATCATATCTAAAATAGTAAAAAGCTACAACACAATAGTAAGCATCCCATGGATGACAAAGGTCATTCTAGCTAGATCACTCATACCCAAAACAAAAACAACTACTATTTCACACTCACGTCCATTGATCCAATGCATACATCAATTTGGAATTGAGGAAGACACGAGAAATTAAACCAATATATTGTAAAGATCATGTTACTAGATCCAATGTATATATGAATTATGATTAGGGGATCACCCCAAATAGTGAACACCTAAAAACTTCAATGGAATAGGCCCAATATTAAACCATCCACCAAGCTGACCAATTATCCCACATGTGACATACATCCAATTAATTTAAATGGTCTTATCAAGTTTCACAAACAATTCCAAACATGTCTTTGAATTAAAAACATTATTTTATAATTTGTTTCACAATCTATTTCATAGTGCTTTGAAAAAAAAATTTCTTTTACAAAAAAATTTGGTAAAACCATATTTTCTCTAAAAAATTTTTTCACATGCATGTTATTTAATGAAAGGATAATTCTAATTAATTTTGAAAAGTATTTATAAAACCAAGATCATTTTTTGGTTCAAAAAATACAGTCTAGAGATAGAACTGCCCCCCTCAACTCAGTTTGCATGACAACCGTGAAAGAATAAACCCACCAAAAGGAAAAAAAGCCTAATGAAAAATTTAGATAAGGAACTAAGTGATAATTAACACAACTTATAATAATTTTTTCATAATAATTATGACAATGGAGATGATAGATTATCGCATACATAAAGAATCTCACGTTTCTCACCATAGTTGGAAAGAGAACTAGCTTATGGAAGAGAAACACATGAGGGATCTATAATATAATATATAAGGTTCATAATATGATCCATAGATCCCAGAAACATGGCCTCAAACCACTTCAATATCAAAGAAAAATATAAGATATGTGTAAGAATAAGTTAGTGATCAAACTTACTAATTTGATGATAAGCAATCAAACTTGGATGAAAACACCAAATGAAGATGTTTAAAGAAGATTAGAATACCAAGTGAGATTATATCTAGGAAAAGTGGATAAAATATATTTGAGAATGAGATATTTTGGGGATGAATAATGGTTTTATGAGTATATTATTACAATTAGACCCTTGTTTACCAATCCTAGTCTGACACCAATGGCTAGTCTATGGCCATTATAACCATGAAGTTGTTTCTGGTCAGCATACGAGATGGATGGTGAAATCCCACATGCTACTAAGTATAACTAAACCATGTAATTTTTTATATCAAAATATAGAAGTCCAATAATGTATTAAAAACATCTATTGGGTAGATCCTATAGCCTTCCTTTATACCTTCCACTTTAGAAAAAACATTGGATCACTTTTGATACAACTCAATCCTAGAAAAAAACCCACTAAACATAAAAAAGAGGTGTAGTAAGACTTAGGATGTTACAAATATTCACACCATTATACTTTCTATTATTATAAAGTCATGGTTAAGAATGATTCTCTAGGATATGGTGACTACACTACTCTCTCACTAATGATTCATTCTCCCAAGTCCCATGAGAATCATATTTGTTCCACCACAACCCATTGGCTAATGGAATATACATAACATGTAATAATTTCATCCTATTATATATGATCTCCATTGGTTTTTTCAAAATAGAAATGTATGTATCAAACTCAATATCCCCCCAAATTAGAACATGGAAAGGATTGTGCTGGTACATCTTGAGCAGGGTTATCTGGAAAAAATCATGAATTACTCTCAACTAAGATAGTAGTTCCTACTAATAAGCACCCTCTCCAACAAACATTGTGATCATAAATTCACTAACATATCTTAGAGCCAGATTCCCCTATTTTCACAATGATTCTGACCCAGTTGATAAAACAACTATAAAGAGGACCCATTAACTATCAGAAAACTCCAATGGAAGGAATCGATGATATGTATTTGATTTATATTAACTATGAGTTATATCCATGTATCAATATCATAGATTATTTCCAACATATTTCAAATGAGACTTGGTCCAAATAGATATGTCACACTCACCTCTGTAAACAAATGAGGTGACCTGCATGGGTGATGAAACAAAGCCTTAAATAAAGTCATTTTGATCAAAAATATGTTATTCTTAATAATTGAAAACTCAACCTATCCCAAATGTATATAAAAAATATTGATGTATTAATAGATAAAATCCTCTATAATAAGTATTATATGCTCTGTCTCACCATTCATTTGCAGATGATAAGTTGTACTCAATTTAACTTTGGTCCCCATTGCCTCTTGGAGTCTCTTACAGAATTTTTAAGTAAACCATGGATCCAAGATAGACAAAAAATAGCAGAGAGAACCTTATACACCCTCATAATATCTTGATGTACATATTATATATATATTAAACTTTTGTGGTATCCCTAATTAGAATTAAATGATCCTATATCATCAACCAATTAATCACCACCCATCTATAGTTTTTTTCGTAGTGATTCCATGGTAATACAACATTAATGTTAATGGGTATCTCATCCCATTTCCAAACTAGCACTGGAAGAGGGTGGATAATACCAAAATGATTTAGATTCTCTAATTTTATTAGTTAGTTGGTTTAATAGGGGGACACATTATAAGTTGTGACACACTTCATATCCATCCTCTAGAAATGAAATCTCATATCATAATACATCATTATCATTGTAATATAAATGATCAATAAAGAAATATGACAATGATGTAACACTAAATTATTAACACATTATGGGATGATAAACCAATTCATCAATTGTAGAATCTCGTCATAAGGGATATACCAACAAGGAACATTCACCAATCCATATATGGTTTCCATAATTCCTCCAAACTCATCATCCTAATATTGGTCCTATATAAAATATTTAAGGATAGATGCGGAAAACTTAACTCTAGTTAAAACCATACCAGAATAATTTTTTTATACATCCAGATGAAACTGATAAAAATTTCCCATTATTTTTCTCTCCTATATTGATTACAAGACTTGTTGATAATATAATTTACTACAAAGATCATCAACAATAACATTCTCATTCCTAGGAGTGTAGGAGATGTTAATGTTAAAATTATAGAGTTATATCACCCATCACCTCAGCTAGAGGTTATGTAAATTTTGAAGATATAAGTAACATTGGATATTATGATTAGAAAAAACCATGAACCACACCTTAAGAATATATTTCAACCTATACTTAAAATATTTCATAAAAGATTCAATCATCAAATCATGTGTGGGGTAACTATTCTCATTTGCATATAGATGATGAGATTCGTATGACAATATATGACCATCTTGAATAAGTAAAAAACCAATACCATCAATAAAAGCATCCCAATACACCTCATATACCATTATTATTTTGGGAAATATCATAACATGATCATATGTCAAAACCTATTTTAACTATTAAAAATTGGTCTGACACTTATAATCCTATAACAACTTCACCATTATCATGGTAATATAAATCAACTTTTATTATATAATTGGATAATTCTTTATGAACCACTGATAATATCCATCTAGACCTAGGAGTTTTTTTATCTCAAATAATTTTTTTGATTAATCTCAGGAAAATTGAACCATCACATTCTCATGATCGACTGCAAGATCCTGTTTAAAAATCATGTACTCCAAATTATATTAGTTCTCAGATCCATAAATTTCATTTATATAGCTCCCCATAAAGGTGGTGACATTTAATTATTTCTATAACCAAATTCAGCTAGTGTGAATGCTCTCAATTAGATCTAGAATATACCAAGATATCTTCCATGAGTACCATAACAAAGGCATCAGGATATTGATGGATTATCCAGTTCATCATATCCAAAATCACTATAGGGGAATTTGTTTGGAAAAAATAAATTAAAATATATTCATAATGTTCATACCTACTATTGAAAGTATTATTATTGATATATAACTCCCAAAATATGAGTTTTTGATACGCCGATAGAATATCAATCTACAAAAACCACTTCACAACTATTAATTAATCAAAAATGTCATCTATAGGGGTAAATGGTATTTAATATTAACTATCACCAAATTCAATTATCATAGTCTATATACATACATGAATAACAATAATCCTTCTTAAAAAAGTGAAAAGGGGGAAACCTATGGTGAAATAATTGGATGGATAAACCCACTCACAAGTACATAATCCAACTAACTCATGAGATCATTTAGATCTATGATTCCTATTTGATAAGAGGTTAAAAATATCAATTGTGTACATGAAACCAGATCATTAGAGAACTGTACCTCCCTCTTTGGGGTAATAAAGGATAAATAATCTATGAAGAACTTGTGTATATCCTAAAAAATCATGGGGAGATTAGAAATATAGGAAACATCATCATCATCAACTGCAATGGTTGAAAATAGACTCCTAGACTATGGGAAAGAAGGTACCAAATGATAGGACCTACGATCCCACTTTCCCTGGAACACCTATGAGATCCCATTAGTAAAAAAATGAAATAAACAGATGATAAAAATCGATTTTATCAAAATTACTGACCAACTAAACCATAATTTTGATAAAGCCTAAAATATCTATTTTGAGAACCAAGAATTCTAAAACTAACTCAACATTAATTATCTAACGAGAACACAAGGACATAAAATCCCTTGCACTTTCCTCATTCCAATAGGTTTCTCCATCTACGTAATGAAGTATGTATCCTCCTTTAAAATTTTTATATCATTTGTAATATGAGATGTTATAAATGAGTGTGAGGCACGTATATCAAATTGACTATATTATATATAAGATTCAACAAAGATGATACCACCCACTATAGCTAGAGCAACATCAACATATGTATGAAACTCATCAAATTAATGATGTTTCTTAAATAATGAGTATTTTGGATAGATCCTTATAGACTTTGATTCTTATGACTAGGCCGTAGTGAAATTTTGAGGTAAATATCCCTTTCCATATCGAGGTATAGATAAATCCTAGAAGAACATCTACATATGACTTTGGCAGCCATAAGAACCAAAATTCCTTCTGAGTGTGGGAAAAGAATATTCGGTGTGACTTAAAATTACACATTGACATAAGGGTAGGGGAACACGAATTTCATTTTCTAGTAGTACGTAATAATATCACTACTCAGAACTAATTCCACAACCCCTTCATTTATCAAGACACTTCCTATAATATCCCATTGGGAAATCAGAACTACCTCTGGGAAGAAGATGACTACTTTAAAATTCAATATTTATTTATATATCAATTTCTTCCATCAAAGCATATATTTTTTGCTTAAAAATGTATACCTATGATAACATTTTAGTTTACAATCCTTGTAGGTATTTTTGAGACTTAGTTTGATCATCCATCCTCACCAGTGATGAAAAATAAACCAATTCCTCAAAATAGTTAGTATACGCCAACCCTAAATACTCTCCATGGTAAAATTTCAATAACTCTAATGAAGTCACTATTGTCATTGATTTTGGGTAGAACTATTGAAAGTTAAGGGTCTTGAATCTCGTCCTCTACAAGATCACATGCTGGTTTTCATGAATGATGAAATCCAACCACCTATTTATTGGACCTTTTCCCTTAAATATTTCACATTTCACATTGAAATACTCATGTTTTTTGTTTGAAATTTGAAGACTATATTTATATTTTCCTTATATTACTCTACCTACCATGGTTCATTTATACCATTAAAGGATGGAGTATTATTACGGAGGAACTCTCATGCTTGATCAATGTCTCCTCCTTCTCTGGGTTTTGGCTCAATAGCTTGGTTCTTAAAATTTCATATATTCTGTTAGAACACATGAACCACCTTCAATATTGGTTCTAAGTGAAAATAGTTTATACTATGATTACCTTGAAAGGAATATCCCACTATTATTTCTTTTGGAATCCTCAAAAGACATATTTGAGGCATGTTTCTACACACCAAAAATATAAGTAAATAATCAAAAAACTAAACAATATCATTTTAAACATTAATTATATAAGTAGAAACTGAGATCAAGGTCAAAAACACACACATTAAACAACTAACCCAATATCCCATGGTGACTTAAGGCACATCATGGAATGATAAATTTATGACCTCACCATAATCCACAACCCATGTATTGATAATTAAATCTATCATTGTTCAACATCCCAAGACATAGAATAGTCATTCTATAATACCAAATAATCATGACCATGGCCAAGAAAACCTATTCATCTAGGCCAAAAACTAAACCATGGTAAGACCTCATGGAATTTTTTGATCCCCATTGGCTTGCGACTAACAAACGAGAAACCCAAAAAGCCCTAGGGAATGATTTTAAGAACCTGATATAGGATACATATCATATATATATAAAAACAAAAGCATAGATTAAATAGAATATAATCATAATATTAGAAATAGTAGAGATATAAAAATGGTAGAAATATAAAACCAAGGTATATGTCCACAGAACAACCAAACGAAAGGACACCCAAATCAATATTTTATTACTACTTGTGATATATGGGCAAAATCCCACCATTTCAACACTATCTACCCATAACCAACTAACAAAAAACCTATCCACCTCACTATGACACCTTTCTATTCCCTATATTATAGAAAATATGGTCAATACACCCCAAATAATGTTTTCAAGGTGTAAGACAAATAGGATCAGTAGGATCCAACCCATGTTTCCATAATAAAGTCTCTAAAATATTCCCAACATGTTAAATTTAAAATAAACATGGCATGATATATTGATAATATTTTTTATAAACACATGAGAATTCATGGTTTATAGAATATAGACAATAAATGGAACCACCTATCTCAAAATTTTGTTCAGAGGATATATCATCATGTACCTCAAGAATTTATTATGTTGCACTAAAATTGATAAGAGAACCCAACACTATAAGATAAAACCATTAGGGATGTATAAGTTATTGGAGAAGAATCATAACATGATAAAAAAATGCCATAATTATATACTCACACTACTACCATATCCAAGATAAACAGAATATTTAAGTAAGAATGAGGGATAAATGATCAGACATATAGATTTTACGACAACAAATTGAACTAAGATCAAGACATACAGAAATAATATGTGACGGGAATTAGTATAAGATCCAAATAATTTATATAATATTTCTCTTTAAATAAATATATTTTCTCTGATATATTTATTTACACACAACACTGACTTTAAACGAACTATTATATAAATATTATTATTTAAATGTTACCAACACACCCTAGATGTTATAATTAGAGGTATTAATATGAATAAAAACATTATGAAAATTATATATAAATTATTTAAATAATATAAAGTCTTTTAGAAATAAGTTCTCAATTTTCAGTTAAATCATTTAATTCTTTAAAAAAATATTTTCTTTAAAATTGGTTTTCATGATTTTTGTGAAAAAAATTATAATTAATTTCTTCCACCCTATGAAATTTTATTTCATAGTGAGGATATCGATTTAAAAATCACTATATTTATATTATCTAATTGTAAAATGATCTTCTTTTTTGAAAAGATTAACTTTTCATTCTCTTGTGAAAATAATTTTTTATTGAAAATTGTCTTTTCATTTCAAGCATTTAAAAAGTTCAATTTTGATTAAAAATGTTTTCAATGTAATAATATTTCATTTATATTATCATTAATCCCATTAATTTCATTAGAATCGGTTTTATTCTTTATTTTTGAAAAAAAGTTCTATATTTATGTAGACATTTTTTCTAGAAAATCTCTTTCTGTTGTGTTTTACATGTTTAATATAAAATAAAATTATACCTCTTCTAGGAATAAAATTTGATTAAATGAATTCAATATTTTTAACCAGAATAGTTAATATAATTTTATAGGTTAAAATTATTTTTTTCATTATGAATAGTAACCAAATTAAATATCGTTCACCTTGTTAAAAGAGGTAAATTTTGTTTTAAACCATCAGATAATACTTTAAAATATCACCAATACATTACGATATCTTATTATATAGGCGATTTTCAAAAAAAAATTGCTTTAAGGAATTAAATTATTTATTTTAGATCATGATTTTATATTTTGAAACCCAAACATGACTTTTTTGAAGATAAGATATATTTTATTCTAATTAAATAATATTTTTGGTTCTCTACATTTAATAGAATGAATGGAGGATTACATTTTATTTTGGAACAATAAAAAGTCAAAACATCCTTCCATAATTTATTATTTAACAAAAGAACTCATTAAAAAGAATTTACTAATTTATTTCATGGTAAAATGATTTTTACTCTTAAATATGGTATTTTTCTAAAAACTATTTTTCACACATTTTGTGTTTTTTGTTAACATTAATTTATAACACCTATAGATATTAAATATGGAAAAATGGATGAAAATTTAGGAATAATCATTTAAAAATTTGGTTATAAGTTCCCTTTTTTTGTCATATAATTACATTATAATGGTAAAATGTTACTTTATAATGGTTAATCTTAAATTGGATTTAAAGTGGTTTAACAAGAACATTAGTATTAAAATATATATAAAAAATGCAAAAATATGTTTTGTTGAATTTATTTAGATCCTATAACCTATTAAATTATAATTCGGGGTTTCGTAGTTCATATTTTCATGATTATGAAATATATATATATATATATATAATTTTATCTTTTGTGTAATTAAAAGTGTGGCTTTTCAATCCCTTGTAAAATGATAACACATTTGATCTTTATTACACACTCCACGGGCCTTCTATATTATCCAATACCTACAATAATACCTTTCTATATTTCATCCCCATGTTATATAGCTTCTACTACTTCTAAAATATTATGCTTTCATGGATAAATGTTTAAGCCAAAGCAGTTTTCTCTATAAAAAGGTACAAGTCTTAATAGAGTACATTCAAATATATTTATTCTTCTACCACCTCTAAAAATATTATATCCATTATAAAATAATAAATTCATTATATTATGTATTTTTAGTTTTTATTCTGGGAATTTAACACCCATTATCAACCCACATTCAACCATATAAGAAAACAAAGGCATCGCTCATGCATTCAAGTTGATTACCCCATCCTTGAATTTAATTATTTTTTTTCACTGCTTCAAAGTGATGCTTATGTTAATGGAATTAATTAATATATATGATATATGTGGTAATACTAAGGTTTTTTAAGCTTAATAATTTTTTAAATTTATTTCATTTCATCTATCAAAAAATGGAAACATTGCTCATGCATGTGTGTAGACTATGCCTCCAAGAAGTGATGTTATACATTTTTCATCATTGATTTATATAAATGGTTATAAAAGTGAATATAATGATTAAATATGAAACTAATGAAATTATTAAAAATATATATATGATATAAACATGATCATGTTTTCAATACAAGTACTATTGAACCAAAACATGCATGAGAAACAAAGTAGTTATCATCTAGAACAGTGATTTTAATAAAGAATTGGTAATACAAAGGTGATAAAATGGTATGATTAAATAATACGTAGTATTATATATATATTTATGAATCAATAATATATTTATAATAAATATATACTTTTTATATAATAGTTTAAACTTTGTATGAGGCAATATGAGACTTCAGGTAATAGATTTTCATCTCAATTTTATTTCAGTGAGACAGATTCCACATTCACCACTTGTTTCTTTTATGTAGTCTATATGCTACCCATAAATTTATTTTATGATTCTACTCATAAAAATTATTGGGATATAGATATTCATCTATTTTTTTATCTTTCATTAGGTTTGGATCCAAAATTTAAAAAATTAGGAAGATATTTATGTTTTAGTCTCATTTTAATCAGAATTGTTTATGCTCAAATTTCTATTGACAAAAAATATATGATCCATTTATAATAAAACACATTTATTTTATTATAATTTATTTATCCATTAAATATTCATGTAATATTACCATTTTTCTTTTCTTGGGTACTTAAAATTATTGGTAATATGTTTTTAGTTAAAATTTATTTTATTTATTATTATTTCATTAATCTTTTTCTTCCACATACATGTTTTATTTAAAATGTTTTTAAAAATGTTTTTTATATTCTAATATTAATTTTTATGTAATTGTTACCAATATTTGAGTTTCTAAAAAAATGTTTCAATGTAACAATCATGTATGGTATTGACACTATGAATATATAGTAATTCAATTTGTTCTTAATAATTACCCTATTATCATCATGGATTCAATTTATAGATTATTGAGAGATAAAATTTATCAATTTTTGGTCGTATTTATAGTTGAAATTATTATATATTCAATGATTAAGGATGACCATGAAGATCACCTGAGGATTGTACTTAAGACCCTAAATAAGGATAAGTTGTATGAAATATTTACAAAGGGTGAATTTTTTCTATAAAAAATATCTTTTTTTGGGTAATATAATCATAAAAGAATATATATATATATATATATATATATATATATCAATGGTAAAATTTATAGATCATTAGACCAGACCAACCATTATGATCGAGACCCACAATTTTCTTAGTTTGGATAGATATTATCAATGTTTTATGGATAACATTTCATGACCATCTATTCGACTCACATTATTAACATGAAATGGTTCCAATTTCATTTGAACTAATGACTGTGAGGAAAATATAATGGAATGTAAGTGAATTATATTCATCACACTTTTGATTGCATTAACATTCAGTGGAAAAGGGTTTTTAATTTATATTGATTCATGGAAGAATGGATATAAATGTGTTCTCATTTATAATTATATTGTTCTAGAATATTCCTCATAAAAAATTTTTATTCTTGAGTAATATTACCCAACATTTGAATAAGATTTAGATGAAAAACATTTCACTAACGACATGGTAGCAATATTTTTATGTATAAATGTGTTTTATATATTCTGATTATATAATAATATAGTATATATTCACTAAAAAATGATGAATATGTACCAGAGAAGATGGTTGTAGTTGATTAAATATTAAAAATTCACAACACATTAATACCCATGGAAATAGAAAAAATTTGGAGATTATTTTAGTCAAAAGGATCTTTATATCTTATCTATTATGTGGATTAGAAATGATACAATTATTTTTTCAATTATTGAACTCAATAGGGGGATGAAATTAGTCTTCAATAAAAAAAATTTAAAAAAATTAAAATTTTAGTCCTCTAATTTGAAAAATATTCCAAGTTAACTAAAATAGTATAATCGTATGACTTTTTAGTTCTAAAAGATTCTATATAATTTGATAAAAACTCTATTAAATTTATTTTGAGTAAAATTTAACTTTTGAAGATAATATAACAGTAAAAAACACCTTATATAAAACACAAGTTAAATACAACTACAACAGTAAATATTTGTTTTTAGTTTTAAAGAAGATAATAGTTTTTCATTTAAAATAGGAAAAATAGATAGAGCATACAAATTAAACAAGGTGTACATACTCTAGACAAGACCTAAACCCCTTAATTTGGAAATCACCTACAATCAATAAATTATTATAAAATAAACATAATCATTAACATATATAAAATTTTAAAAAATAGATTCCAATTGTATCTAGAAATATACCATCTTTCCCAATTCTTAATGAGATTAAATAATGAAAAAAACTTCAATCAGTCAGTCCATGTCACATATGACCTATTCCATAGTAATAAAAGGGTCTAAATATTAATGTATTTTAAAGAGTGTTTTAAGAAATATCCAAAATAGAATAGGAGACAATTTTTAAAGATAAAAAGTTTAATGAAAAATCATTACTAAAAATTAAATAAAACTGGGTTGGAGAATGAACAAATAGAGTGTATTAGATTATTATTTTTAGGTTTTTATATAAATGATTCTTATATGATCATTATGTTGTTTTATTTTGTAATGGATGTGTGAGGAAGGTCAATTTTTTAAAATTATTTTATGAAATTCATGTGACAATATCATTTTACAGACATTCAGAATGGAGTAAAAGTTATTCATTATTTCCTAGGAAGAGTTTTGATGGATAATTTTTTATGAAAGAAAATTCATCTATTCTTCCACATGATTCTTTAGAATTTTTTATTTACTTCTACAAAAACAATCTATTGAGAAATAAAAATTAAAATACTAATATTTGGGTGGTAAAATTTGCTTCATTAAATTCTTATAATAGTAATTAATTCATTATAGAAAAATTAGTTAGATTGGTATTAATAAAATACTAATATAATACATAACATTTTTTATGGTATATATAAAGTTTCACACTATTATTCCTCATTTATTCACTTTACCATGTCACCATTCACATGGGAATCTATGTTAGTATTGATGATTTCTTTCATAATAGATTTTATGATATTCTTTGTGGTTGAACATTTGTTCTTATAGTTATTTTATAGAACGTGTGTTCGATTACTTTAAAATTTTATTTGATACAAAAAGCATTCTGACTTCTTTGTCTTAGTAACTATATTTTTTTCATACATTCACACATTTACATTTAGAAATTTATAATAGTGATGCAGTCACTTTGATTTTTCTTTTTGGTTGAGATTTTTTATACAGTTTTACTAATAAGATTTCCAGTCTCATCGATAGGCATAATTTATCCAATAATTTTCCATAGTTATTATAATGGTTTATTGTTAAAATGTGTTGTCATTTATTTCTTACAATCACTATCATAAATTAGCCACAATTGATTGGGTGGTCGTGTACTTATCTTCTTATATCATATGGTAATTTACAAACATTTCCAAATATTCATATTTTTTAATAAATTTATATTACATTCATAAAACATAAAATATATTAGAATTAATAATAACATGATTTTTTATTGTTAAAAAATGGAATTTCATAAATAACCCAATAATCTCCCTCTTTTGGATAATCATAGATCATGGCATGATTTCACAGAATTAAATATTAAGCAATAAAAATATATATTATTCATAATAAACTAATATTAATGAATAAAACCATTTTAACTAAAACATTTTACTCCACATTTTCAATCATCTAGGTAAACCATAATATTACTCCCCCTTTGGGATTATCAAAAATAAGGCATAATGTTTTAAATAGTTAAATGTAGTAAATAGAAAATAACTAATAAATTATAAGAAATAATCATGATATAGAGAATATTGAGAAATATTTTTCCCTAATAATTGAAAAGGATTTTACACCAATCCTATCAGATTCCATTTGGAGTCTGAATCCAAAGGTGATGGACATGTAGAAGGATCAATATGATCCTTTATTTTTCTATTATCATGATCCGGGTAGGAAACATATAAGGAGAAGTAATTCCTTGAATTGTAATTCTTTTTTAAATAGAAATAACATTACCAATGTATTGGGATAGAGTAATATAAAAATATCTTATTAGAGATATATAAGATTTAAATGTTATAATAAGTACAAATGTTAAGTTACAGGTAGAAACTAAAGAAGGTTTGGGTATAGGTATGGCTGGAGAAGCTGAGATAGGGGAATTGGAAACATAGATATAAGGTTCCAAAATCATGGTAATATCTGTTATAGATGTAGGTCAATACTCAATTGCTTGAGAAAATTCAACTTTTTTACACAAATTGATACAATACAGGATTCATTTCCAGAAACTTCTCTACTATGGCTTTGAAATAAGGTTTAATAAGTTAAATTTTCAGTTTTCTACCTAATAATAGAAATTGAGACATATGGTGTGATTTTGTGTAAATCCTTTTAGGAAAAAACATTATTTCACCCATTATTATATTATTATATTTAGTATGCTGGGTTTCTTCCTGCATAATAAAATGAAAATGCTTCTCATTGTGATTAGAAATTTCTATTTGTACAATATTTATCAAATAATTCACACCATCTACAATAATCAAATGTTCTTCTTCAAATAAAATTAAAATAAAGTACTCATCAATTTAAATTGAATTAGGAGTAGGATAAGGTGGAGATAATAAAGTGGAGGTTGAGGGTGGAATATGATTTATTATCACATATAGATACCTTATATATATGGTGGCCATCACATTGGTTATATATTCTTACATGTCTCCCATTTGAAATCTAAAACTTTCTATTTCCCTTATAAATGAGTGCAGATATTGGTGAAAATGATATATCGAAAGAAATAATTTTCACTAAATGTGAGAAAAAAAATTCAATAGTGAATAAAATATCACCCACTCAGTTGGGAATATTTTAAAAAATAATTCTCTTGAAAATATTATTTAATTGATCAAAAAATGAAGTTACTAAACTGAATGATATTTTCATAAGTGATTTCTAGGAGAGGGAAATAAAATGGTCCAGTCTCTTGAGATGTAGTAGCTCTAGATTAATAAGAATCATAATTGTGGATTAAATCATAAATAAGATAAGAATAATGAGCACTAAAATATGGAATATATCTCCATGATTCATTATTGGGGAGAAACCCCCCATGAGGTCTCTCAATTCCCTTAAAAGAGGCCTCCAATACTCCACTATAATCATCCATGTCCACAACCTCAGTTCTAGGAGAAGATTAATAGATTGGATATTTATAAAATAAATGTTATCATGAAAATATTTTGAATATTGAGTGGTAGAAATTATATTTAAAAGATCTTTATTGGACGTTGGTCTCATCGATCACTCTAAATAAATTATTGTAGGAAGTACTAGCTACAACGGTTCTTAATTACATGAAATAGAAATAATAACTTATTTATATTTTCCTTCCAAATTAGGAGACATATTAGTATCATCATTATCATCTTCATCCGCCTCATCATTATCATCCATAACTTATTCTGTAGTTTTATAATCGTCTTTATCATCATCAAAAATAGGGGAAGGCCTATTCATATCAAAGAATAGATATTTGGGAGGGATTTATTTATAATAAGTATGGGAATAAAAAATGTATGCTCCTACTATTTCAAAATAGGTGGCCTCACTATTGGTACATGATCCATATCCTTATCACTTTCAAAAAAATTAAGTGTCGGTTGAAACATAATTGACCTTTGAACTCTCTCCCCCTAATGTTATCCATCTTCTCTTTCTAATTCAAACCTCAAATTTATCTCTGGAACTTTGTTACATCTATCAAAAAATTAATAAATCCCTTGAATTTCATGAGACGAAGTTAATTATTCTCTCATCGATTCTAAATCAACATGGTCTTCATAAAATATTTTTATTTCTAAGATTCCCTCAAAAACATATTTGGATTAAACATGTAAATCAATAAGAGTTTTTTATTCCTCTTCATTGAAAGATTAGTTGGCCTCAATGATCTCATCCAGTTCCAAACAATATTAAATTAAATATATTTTCCAAGAGTAATGTGAAACTATATTGAATATTTCATAGAGACTTTCTCCATTAGTTATCCACACCAATTTCCAAGTATTCAATCTGATTTTAATTCTATTAAAAGATGTCTAATTTAAGAAGACACGATTTGGAAAAATTGTTATTTCAAATATTTTAGGAATTAATTTCTTTAGTCCTAGAAATACTAAACTGAATTTTTTCTATGGTAGAGTCTTGAATATGGAATATGTATTAGTCAAATACTTTGTATTACTTATTGATAAATGAGGGAGACTAATATTAATTCCCTGTACCAAACGATATAAAAAAAACAATCCCTGATACCTTAAGAAACTGGAATCTCCATTATAAGGGAAGATAGAATGTTTAATGAAAATTAAATAGAGTCTTCACTCTGCAGTTATATCATTTGAGACTGTTCTTCTGATGGGTTTGTCATGAATCTATTACCCCACTTTATATCTAATGTTTAACCGAGGATGGTCTATTTTATAAGAGTTCTATTAGTCCTCATATTCCATAACATATAGAATTCTCAAAAAATCAAGCCAAAAAGTCAAAGTAATCATGATTTCTTGATCATCACTGATTGTTTAAATCATATCCTCATTTGTCCATCATCAGAACCCAGGTTCAGAAAAAATCTAAAACAAGGTATGGATAAAATATAAAATAATCATCTAAAAACCAACTATTCTAGTTCTGATGCTAAAAAAATCTCCACAGTAATGAATGACTAGTCTAAAACATTCAACATCCACCTCTTTTAAATTACAACTTCATGATAAATCATGTGTAACTTTGAGATATCCTGATAATTTATTAAGCATGACTCTGATCTCTTAGATGATTTTGGATAATCATGTCTATAATATATCTTCCTCATTTTGGAATAAATTTAGAAACACAAAATTGTATCTAGGTATTCAAAGTGGTTCGAGAATGAGGGTTCTAAAAAGGTTTAGTTTTGGGTTAGTAATGTTGTGATGATATAGTTCTAATTTGATAGATTATTCATTTAGAGATTTTATTCATACTGTGATTCATGGGAAATGACATGCATTTAATTCATACCAAAATTCATATGGTTTATTTTAAATATATTAAATCAAATTAATATAATACTTGATATAATCAAAAAAATCAATAAAAATTGAAATGAAAATAAAATAATAATAATAATAAGGAAATTTATACCTAATTAATGTTTGATATAGTTCATTCTCTAATAATTTATTTGATTTATTAAAATATAAAAAATCTCATGTTTTGTTCTAATAAATTCAAGATTGTTATACTTTTCTTGAAAATGATCTCTCAAAAATTAATGGTGTATATAAATGTGCTTTATTTTAGAATGTGATACATTACTATTATAAATATTCCTCACACTTTTATTATCACATCTTATAGAAAAATAATGAAATTGATATCCATAGTCTACTAATGTGTGTTTCATCCACATAATCATTGAATAATAACTACTAATTTCTATGTATTCAACTTTAGTAGCGGATAGTAAAACATAGTTATTTTTCGTACTATACCAAGAAACTAAATACCTTCTCAAAAGTGGACATGTTCTAGAAGTATTGTTTCTCTATTTCATACAACCACAAAAATATGATACTGAATAATGGATTGGGTCAAATGTATATCCTTTATAATAAAATAACACTATGTTGGTTGTATTATTGTGGTATTTTAATATTATTTTAATAATAATTAAATATTATTGTTTTATATTTGATTAAAATCTGGTACACATGAATACAATAAATTTAATTTACATTTCTTTAGTAGATAAATATAGTAATCATCTAATTATACCCTTGTAGGTGGTTTGATCAACTGATTTTCTAGTTTCACCAAGATATAGCTTATACCTTCAACTCATGGGAGTATAACTACCTTTAGTCTACCAATACCAAAAAAATAATAATTTAATATAATTTAATTTATTTTCAATAATTTCTTCTTTGTTTTGAAAATTTTGAAATCCATTAAGTAATTTAAGTTCACCCATCAAACTCATTTAAAATTCATTTATCAACATTTTTTTAAATTCAGTACACAATGAATTTCTTAAAGATTAAGTGATAATATCATCAACACAGACATGTAAAAAAAAATATTTATTTTAATTAATATAGTATGTTAATTTATTCCTTTGTTAAAACATTTATAAATTTAAAATAACATGATCATATCATACAAATCTTTTGGAGATTATTTTAAACCATATAAAACTTTTTTGTATTTAAAAACATGATTTGGAAAGTGAGGGTTTTGGAATCCATGGGTTGTTATCAAAATACATATTTAACAATTTAACCATTTAAAAATTCCATATTTACATCCATTTGATATAATTTCAAATTCCAATTTTCTACATAGGAATAAAACATTTTTATAACATCAAGTCTTCTTACTGTTGAAAGGGTTTCCACTTTTAAAATACCATCCTCCTGATAACATCATTATGAAACCAATATGAATTTATTTATAAATACAATGCATGAATCATCAACCTTGTTTTTGAAAACTCATTTATTATAAATTGTCAGGTAGTACTTGGGTATTTAATATTGTTAATGGACTCGAGTTATTACAAACTAATTCAGCCATTCATTTACAGCCATTACCAAGATTTCATCATTAATTGTTCTTGTGATCTACTTGGATTCTGTCTATGGAAAAAATATGATTTTCAAATTTGTTTCTAATAGAATCTCAAGTTTGATATCCTTTATCTAAATACAAAAAGTAGAATCTGAGGGGTGGTCTCTATGAGTACTAACAGCCCTCGAAATAGAGGTATTTGATACTTCATTTTCACCTATAGGTTTGTGTTCATACTTTCTAAGTTGGGTGATGTTTATAAAGTCTTTATAGAAATATTACATTTTATAGTGTTGATATCTAAATTAGATACATCATCCTCCAGTTTTTATAAGAGAGGATAAGGTTTGTGTGGATATGTCTCATCAAATATCACATGTATAGATTCTTCCAAAATCATGTGCCTTTTATTAAATTTCATATATGATTCACTAGATTTTGAATATCCAGGGAAAATTCATTTATTGATTTTCAATGGATTTTCTTTTACTATCATTTTTATTGAGTAAAAATTCTTTTTATATAAAAACTATAAAGGAATTAACTTTTTATTTTCAACCAATACATATCTCTTATAATGTTTTATTTAAAAAATATAATTTAAATCTTATTAATAGTCTAGAAATATGTATTCCAAACCTCTACCAAAAATAAATTTATAAATAATACTCATTGATAATGGTCTAGGAAATTTAATGAAGGGTTTTATTTTTTATTTCTAAAATAACATTATTTTGTGGGGTTATACAAGTAGAAAAGATATTATATATCCATTTTTTGAGATATACATAAAAATCTTGTTTTTTAACTAATGAACAGTACCACTTCATAATGACTTAATTATAATTCCACTATGATTCTCTTAATATTTTCATACATGTAAAAATAAGAACATGCTTCAATATTTTGGGTTAGAAATAATACCCAAGTGTATCTTTGAAATACATCTACTTAATCATATGCATGGTGCTACCCATTTAGTCTAAAAACTATAAAAATTACAAAAAAATCCATGTGAATGAACTCTAGAGGTTAATAAGTTGACACTTAATTCTTTAGTATGAAATATATTTTTTGTTTCTTTCACTTTTTGATAAGTATTAAAGACTTCTTCTATTAGATTTTCTAATATAGGTATATCGTTTTCAAATAATTTAGTAATTATCTTTCTAAGTGAATGTATGTTTCAAAGGACCAATATCTTTCACCAAATCCAAGAAACTTCATGAAATGTTTATAACTAATAAATATTTCCCAAATATATAGAATTTATATCAATATCATAAACAACATCATCTTATAAATCATTAAAGATAAAAATATTTCTAGAATCACAATATTTACACACATTATTATCAAACATAACATGGTAACACTCATCATATAATTTTGAAATACAATAAAAAATTTATTTCAATCCATCTATAAATAAAACCTTCAATATTATATCAAAATATAGTAACAATTTTACCAAGTAAAATTATTTTTTCTTTAGTTTTTTCACCGAATGGTACATGACCACCATCAACTTTTATAAGATTCTTGAAGCCCAAGTATTCTCCATTAATTTTTCTTTAATATTAACTATCCAAATACCATAGGTTCTTATTAGTAATATTCAAGAAGGTTTCCTAAATCAAGGATTAAAAAAGAAATGATTTTGGTGCCTAGATTTTCATCGATTAAGAAATATTTTTAATAAAATACATAGGAATCAATAATTGATTAATTTTTTTGCAATAAGAATATTTTAAGATTTTAGAAATAAATTTTTTTTAAGAAAAAACGAGTTTTTATTATTTATAGAACTAGAAGAACTAGAACTAGGAATAAATCTGTTATTATAAATTTTCCATTTTCCAGGTCAGTATCTGATTCATGTAGTATATTTAGGATTTTTCTTTTACCAATAATTTGAGTTTAATTTTCAAAAACATTAGCAAATATATCTTGGTATTTATTAAGTTTCTCATTAGAAATTTTAAGATCAATTTTTATTTTAGTATTTGTGAATTTTTATGGTTTTCTAAAACATAATTAGATTTCTAATGATCAAAGAGAGCATACCTCTTTCTTAAACAGTTATATTTATGATTATGTTCATTAAAGGCCTCTTCCAATATACTGTAGTTTTCAAATTAATCTTTAATAGTAAAATTTAATACATTTTTTCATTATAATAATGATTGGAAATATTTTCAAGAGATATTGGAAACATATTTGATGGATTGTATGTGTCTTCCAAATATTTTCTTTTTCATCTCTATCTTCACTACATGAATTAGAATCACATGAGTTTTCTTTCGAAGAGCTCAAGGTGTCTTACATAGCCTTTTTATACTATTTACTTTAATCTACATATTTTTTCTCATATTAAAGTATCCTAAAATAATTTTTTCACGTTATTTATTTTTATACTAATTTTATGTTATCTAATTTGTGTAAATATCCTGTTTATACTCTTTTCTCTAATTACATTTATTATCATACATACCTCTCAAATTGGATTTCATTAATAATTTATTCTTCCAGTAAAATTTCTTGAATCTTCCATCTAGTTGACCCGTTCTTTATCACCTTAATGGGAGGATTCTTCATCACTGGAACTATTATCCGTGATCTTTTCTTTTTACCTCAAGTCTTACATTTTGAAGGCTACTGACTTCCACTTTGGTTCATCTCCAACTTATTTACTTATTATGAGGCCTTCCACATGCATCATGATTTTTATAATAATATAAATAATTGTTAACATACTTATGACACATGATTATCTAAAATAAATAAACATTCCTCTCCATCTAATATGAAGAAGTATCAACAGGCGCATTACAAGATCCTTTTTTAGAAACTATATTTCCATGTTCATGTATAATGTTGAAATTTTCATTGAACCTAAGATATATATCAGAAATAGGTTTATTATCCTTTATCACCAATTTATCTTACCTAATAGTATAAGTATTTAAATTCATTTCTTTTACATTGTATGCTCATTCATGATAAATAGGTAGTAAATCCCATATTTTAAACACAATACTGATGGAAGATATTCTATTAAATTCATAGTCCCCTAATGATCAATATAAATCACTCATTTAATTACATTTTTAAACAAAATATGATTTTATATTAAAAAATCATGTTTCTCAATTTTTTGGTTGTTTTTTATTTTTATCTAATTGTAGTCCAGATATCAAATCCCATGATAAAAATATGTATTTAAAACATGACCATTCATTGAGCATCATCAGTCCCATTAAATAATGAGGCCAGTAAGTGTATTATCCCTCAATAATAATATGATCAATAAGTTTATTAATTTAGAAGTAATAATAAATAATATATTTTAAAAAAACAAGATTATAGTATAATGATATTTTTAAGTTCTCTAATACCAAATTTTGATCCCAGCAGAAAAAAATAGGGGTGAATTTAGATTCCAATAAAATATTTTCTAAAAAAAATTAGAACATAAATCCATCAATTTATAAAATACACCGAGATAACTATAATAATAGAATTAAATAATTATTCCCTTAAAAATATTCAAAATAGTTTAATCAAAACTAATCTAAAGTTATTTTGAAACTACTTTAACATTTTAATCTAATATATCATTAACAAAACCCATATTTAAAACAAATGTTAAATCCATATATCAGTGTAATATTTTTTATGGGTTTTAAATTATATTTTTTTTAATAAAGGAAGAAAATGAGAAATTAAATAATGGTTTCAGCATCAAGATGATTCATAATTCCCTCCACTTGAAAATCACATGAAACCATCCAGTTTATTATAAAATAAACTTATTCCACAACCTGTATTGGGTTTGAAAAAATATCTAACATGGGTTTCTAGACCTAGAGAATATTCTATAGTTCTTCAGGGGATTAAATAGTGAAAACAACTACATAGAGGCACTCTAAGTCACACATGACCTCTACCAATAGTTATATGTGTTTTAAAAGAAGAATTTGTTTTAAAAATAGTGTCAATAACTTTCAAATTTATAATATTACATCTTATTTATAGTGAAAAAGAGTAATGAAAAACACCTCTAAAAATTAAAATAAATAGGGTAGAAGAAAGATTTAATTTAGTGCAGTAGAGTATGGTGTTATATTGTTCTCCAAATGATTCTTCTCCACTAGTTGTATTATTTTGTTTTGTGATGGGTGGGAGGGGTTGTTAAGTTGTTCTTATATTATTTTATGTTTTTCATGTCAGAACAATTTGTCAAATACATTTAGATTAGAATAAATTTTCATCATTTTTTGGAAGCAAGGTTAGGTTCCATGAAATATTTTAATAGAAATAAATTCAATACAAAAAAATTATTTTGATTAGTATTAATAAAATACAAATATAATACATAACTTTAGTTATGGTTAATTTAAATTGAAACATAAAAATTTATGGTCATTTCACTTTCCCATATTATTATCTACATTGGAATCCACATTAGTAATAATGATTGGTTCCATACTGGATTCTATGAAGTTATATATAGTCAATAAGTTTTTGTAACCCCATTATTTTGAAATTAAAGTTGGTCACTTTTTACTTGTGGTTGATCTAATATACAGTCTAAAATATTATTCAGAATCTCTTTATTTATTCATTTGGTCACCCTTTTACTTTTTGAAATTTATGATAGTTACATGATCACATTGATTTTTCTTTGTCGTTTAAATATTTTGTGCGGTTGATCTAATTATATTTGAAATTTATTTGAGAGGTATGTTTAACCTATTCATTTGAAACGAAGATTACGATGGTAAATGGTTACAATATACACTCATTTTATTCTAATGTTCACTATAATAAAGTTTCCAGGGTTGATGAGGTGGTTGGGTGATCATTTTCTTCTACCATGTGGTACTTTCCAAATTTATCTTAATA